>JAEIFN010000605.1:5007500-7507500 GCA_018903675.1 Zaprionus capensis
TTTGCGGAAAGTGGCGTAGGGTTGCCCTAACGAACACCGCTGCTCCGCCAACGCTATTATTATTACGCGATGGCCTAAATGCTGGATAGAAGGCATATCCATATATCTTTACAGTCTCCCCTCTTTTAATTCTGAGTTCCGTCACAAGAAGAATGTCCACGCTATTGTTGTGCGCAAACAGCTCAATTTCTTTAGCTTTTCTTGAAATGCCGTTAGCATTCCAAATAAGAATCTTTAGTGGATTCATTGTGAGGCTGAGGCGTTGTTATGGAGCTGAAAGATATGTTCATTCCCAGCTCCTTGCTTCAACATGTTGGCTATTTCAAATACCATTTTTTCAAGTTTTTCAAGTCGTTGATTGGCTTGTTTCCTATACTGTTGCTGATCTTGTTGCTGCTGTTGCAGCCACATAAGAAACTGATCTTGTTGTTGTTGTTGCATCTGCTGTTGCCATTCCTGGAACTGTTGTTGTTGCTGTTGTAACAATGCTTGAACTTCAAATGAATTAGTTTGCTGAATAGATCGTTGTTGCTGCAATGACTGTTGTGCTTGGAAGTTATATAAACGTCGTTGGGCTGGTCCATCCTTGGGGGGCGTTGTATTAGGATATGTTTTTGCTACTGTGGCATAGGAAACTTTTGTATTTTCTCCCGTGCCTATAGATGGTTTATGTTGAACAATATTTGGGTGTTGTTGTGTTGGTTGTTGGTATACAGTTGATTGATTGGTACTCTTGCGGCGATTATGCTGCACGGGAGGAAACTGCTCTCTAGAAATGAACCCTTGGTTATTTCTATTTAAATTATTCGCCTTTCTTGCAGGCCCCATAGATCTGCGAAGAAGCTCCTGGTACTTATGACAACCTTTAAAGCTAGCCATGTGATCGTGAGAACAATGGTAGCAAGTGGGCATATCATCTACAGAACGTGTGCATTGTGTGGTTTGGTGATTTTCGCCACACCTGGCACAGTTTGGATGTCTGCGGCAGTATTTAGCTGTGTGGCCATACTCCTGGCAACGTCGACATTGTGCAATTTCACTGGACTTTCGCATCCTTTCAATCCGTATTTTTTGTCGGCAAAGGGTCTTCACGTGGTAAATTTCATTAATATTGGCGCAGGGCTTAATATTAATAAAGAAAATATTAAGTTTCTCATCTTTTTTATTCCTTGAACTAGGGTTGTGTATGTGAAGTACTTCGTAGCCTAAACATTTCAGATCGGCAGTTATATCTTTATTTGGTGTGCTGTGATGTAAGTCCCTTACTACAATTCTGTGTGCTTTTTCTGTCTGCATTTGGTAAGTGTGAAACTGCATACCAATCTCATCCATATAGCTTACAATCTTTCTGTAAGTGTCACTGTCCTTGGGAAATATTCTGACTGTTTCCCCTTGGTTAGCTTTGACGACAACGTTGTCCAAATTTGCCCTTTCTTTTATCAGCTCAAATAAGTCATTCAAGTTGCTAATATTAACAACAATTTGCGGTGGTTTTTTAGGACCTTTAAGTTGATTGATAGTGTTGTTGTTAGTTTCCTGGGATTTACTGCCATTGTTGACTTCTTCAGATTGAAGTTCATCCATGTGGGCACTACCATTATCAGCATCCTCAATCATCATGTCTTCCGCGTTCTCTTCATTAGTAGCGATATCCGTGTCGAGAATAGCAAACCTATTACTAGAGCTTGCCTTCTGGTTAATTGTGGCCAAGTGCAGAACCTGGCTACTGTTGCCTCTTTTCGGGTTTGAGATGGGGGACAGTGGCTTTGCACTTTTTCTCTTGCCCACTTTCCGATTTTGATCATCCAGTAATCTTCTGGCAGCATCGCTTAGGTTTTTTGATGCAATGTCGGGGCTTTTGAATTGGGAACTTTCTTGGTTTTTTGCACTTGTACCAGAAGAGATGCTGCTTATTGTGGCATTTGCCATTGTATATATGGTGCTGCTACTGGCACTAGTAAATGTCACTGTTGTTGTGGTGAGACTATTTTTATGAATCTCACTGCATGTAATGCGTTGGATTTCTGATCGGCACTCATCTCTAATTTTATTAGGTAGTTTTCCAGCTATTGAGAACATTTTTTCGTGATCAGTCTGCTTTTTTACAAGCTGAGAGTCATCAAAACTGTTTTCATTCATTGTTTTTGTAATAAGTCTTAATATTTAGCAAGTAATTTGCAGACTTAAATGTTTACGAACAGGGCAAAAGCAGATCAGTTTTACTGATAAGCAAAGTTTTTATTGCCCTTCTTATGCGTTTCTGCGCGGGGTGAGGTGGGTAACTTGCCCGAAGGCCTGAGAGCACCGTTGAGCCGCACTTCACCTAATTCACTTTTGTTCTTGTCAAACTGCCGACACCGCCCGAAGCAGCGCCCGAATGATTGACTTGTGCTATTTTTAGCACAAGTGAGAATGCACTGATAGCAATTAGCAAAGTAGAAAATCACTTTTGCATGCGCGCGACACAACCGATCTCTTTGAATGCAGATTTGCGACTTCTATGGTTTTTGTCTGGAACATATTTCTTAATGCTTTTAGAGCTTCCACTTAGAGTAAAAGGGTTATAATAATCATACATTTTATTTGCTATCCACTGCTATTAAAGTGTAATGTTCTGTCTATGGTCTTTTGCATTTATATTATCATAATATAACCCTATGATTTCTCACATTATCAATGAATAGTGTTTCCTGAAGTTATCCCATTTTATTGAGAATATTCTTAGTCAATTACATTATTTGCTGTCTCTAAGATAGTTTATTAAAAGTAAACGACTTGAAATTATTAAAAAATAGGTTATGTTAACCTTAACAAGTAAAAGCTAGGTTATGTAGAGTATTATGCAGCTGGTTAGTTTTCTGTTATCTATATTTAACAGCTTTATGTTTAAGTGAACTGTTTAAAATTACCAAAAATACTATTTACTACACTCAACTAGTTGCTTGTGCTCTTAATAGGGTGTGTCAAGGTCACATACTTGACAACCTATAGATAAATTACAATTTCTTGTGGGTCAATACATTCATTATCACTTTTAAGCCAACATTGAATAACCAAGCCAAAAACTAACCTAAAATTTGCAAATCCCTTGTAATTTCTCTCACTGCACTCACCTTTCTGCACTCTTTTCATTGGAAATTTAAATAAAGTAGTCTTTTCGCTCAGTAGTTTTCCGCTCACTGCTAGCCACGCCCCCTTTTGTCCCACTCCCCCGCTGGTGGTTCATTCAGCGTGCGGCTTCGTCTTGCGGTTTATTATGAAAACGCCGCACTGTGGGCATATTCAATATTCATATTTCGCAGCGAAAGGAATATTTATTGCCTAAGAATACTCGCACACACACGTGGACATGCACAAACATGAGCACACCTGCTTATGCATGTATGAGCGTGTCTTTACACGTGTGTGCATTGTGTGTGGCGCGCTATGTTTGCATGTGAATACAACGATTGGAAAGTAGGCATAGAGACAAAGAGTGAAAGAGAGGGGGAGGTAGTGGGAGATAGAGAGGGGTATAGTGGGATTGGGGCAACCTTTTGTTGCGCTCTCTCCGTTCTCAAACTAGAAATTGTTTGTTTGGCAAACCGCTGGCGAAAAATTTAATCTCAAACTGAAGACATTTTTGCCAGTCTGTCGCTCTGTCGTGGCGGCACTAAGCGAAATTGCTTTGCCTGCTGCCGGAGGTGACATTTTCAGGGCGTAGCAGAAAAAAAGCCAAACTGTGCAGAGTGGGATAAACTAGGGGAAGAAGCTTTGAGACGGGAGAGAGAGGAGGGAGACTGTGGGAGGGTTGTGAAATCAAGTGACCGTAAATGGCGCAGACTTTGCGCTTTAAAAAGTCAATTTCCACGCCAAAAGCAACACAATTTCGAACTAATATTTGTATTCGCACAATTTATGACTCATAAATTGAGTCTTCTATGACTGTGCGAGTGTGTGTACGACTGTGTGTGTGTGACTGTGTCAGTGTGTTTGCCGCTATGTCTGGCTTGTTTTTTACTTTCACTGTGTCGAGAGAGAGCATTAGACTAAAAGCTAGAAATTTATGTAGAGCAGGCACATAAATTATTCTCAGAATTATTCACAACAAAATAACGGACAATATTCCGTTACTTTTGCTTGCTGCATTTTTCATCATGTCTGTGAAAGGTTTTTAGAAAATATTTATATTTTTTCTAGCTATTTAACTTTTTGTTTGTTGTGGGAATCTTTTGGGGAGAGTTCAAAGAAATATTGCAGCAATTTGTTCTCTGAAATTACATTTTTGTACAAGCAGGTTGCAAATAATTAAATGATAAATTTCAATACTTTTTCAATACTTACTATTTCAAGGTATTTTAGAACTATTCCATGTGATAACTATTGAGAATGTAGCAATACATATTGCTACTGTTTGTCTTTTAATTGATAACCTTAAACAAATTGTTATTTATTGTTTGCCATTTGGTTTATAAAATACGATGTAAGATTAGTTGAAAATTTTTACTAAAATGTTCATAAAATTATTAAAAAAACTTCAATAATTCAAGTGTCAAATTAATAGTTTAATAATTGCACCCTATTTTAAATTTCAAGTTCAACACTTTCAACCCAAAAACTCATTGATATTATTTATGCAATATATGGCGAAAATAATGTAAAGGGTTTTCAGTTTATCTAGATGACAATTATATAACATGCCAACCTATAATTAAGAGTCCTCACATCAAATACAATTCCAACTTAATTACACTAGTTTAACTCATTTGTTGACACCAAAGATCATCTATAACATTCAGTTTGAGTTCGTTTTGTTGCCTCGATGATTGCATGTGAATTGCTGCGATTGTTCCGATTGTGCTGCCATTGAAGAACCTCTGCCTATATAACTGCAACCACAGTGCACTGTTGCAGTCAGTTACAATTGCAGTCGCAACAATGAAACAGTTCGCATTCTTTGGAGTTCTCTTCTTCATGTTGGCCGTTGCCCTGGTGAGTGTGGAGAGAATTCTCTCCTTAACTCCTTCGTATTACTCATGAATACACTTGTGCGACTCATCGTAGGCCATTCACGTGCCCCAAATGCCGCAACAGGCTGCTGGTGGCAGTCAGATACTGAGCTCCTCGGGCTTCCTCATGCAACGCGCCGCAGGCCAACAGAGTGGCCAGCAGCATGGACAGGGTCCACCTCCACCCCATGGACAAGGACAGAGCGGACAAGGCCAGAGCGGACAGAGTAGCGGACAGAACTAAGAACTTTGCAGATACTGAAAAAAACACTGAAAGGACGAGAGGAATTTGTGGAAAACTTACGTTGAAATTTTGAAATTCTACTGTAGATATAATGTTAGTTCACATAGTTACGATAGTGCACATGAGTTTGATTAAATCTTGAGCAAATTTAGGGGGTATTTCTATCGGATAGGTGGGAAGTGATAATGGAATACTTTCCATACTTTACTTTCCCTATTTCTCAAATTTCAGCTTTGTTGCGCGACTTGAAAAGATTTTGTGAAGAAATGAGTTCAGTTTTTAAGCTTTCTCTAGTATTCTTAACTTTATAAACTATTATGTCATATGAAGATAGGGTTTTTTCGATAAGAAAGTGTATCAAGAAACACTTTCTAAAATTTCAGTTAAGTCTTTATAAGGTTTCTTCATGCAGTAAGTTCTCCTTAAAGGCTTCCCCAAAGTTTCTTAACTTCTTCTAACATTTTAGTATAAAATAAAGCTATAAATGTTATGTATTAATGAAAGCTGTTTCTTGAATTCCAACTTAGTTTTGAGTTATTAAAATACTCCAAACTGAAGTGAGTTCTCTTTAAAATTTCTTTAAACTCTTCTAACTTTTCAGTATGAAATGAAGCCGTTTGCAGAACTTCAGCTTAGTTAAGAGTTTTCAAAACTTATGTTTGATAAAGTGAGTTCTTCTCGAGAGCTGCCCTGAGCTCTTCTCACTACTCAGTAGCTCTACTGCCACCGCTAGATCATTACTCCTAATGATAAGCTTAAAACTACTTAAAACCCACGACCTTCTCCCAACTGACAACTTCTTCAACAACTTCCGCTAAGGTCTCGCCTTGGCATCCTTAGTAAACACAAGAAACCCTCGACAAAAATAATCAATTATTGCCATGAGTATTTGTATTCGTAAAAACAGAGATCCTACAAGTTTCCCCACCTCCCTCCATCCCCTTCCTCAACTTTGAGTGATTTTTTTATGGGGAAGGCAGAGGAAAAGTTTCCGGCTAAAGTTTTGTTTCACGAACCTCAGCTTAAAAGTATACAAAACTTTACATAGTTGCCTGTTTCCGTTTAAAGACCAATCGGCATATGCAGCACGCACACACACACACAGGCACACACACAGGCGCACTGTATGTATGCATATGTATGCATATGAATGTTGTATGTTGTGTGGGGGGCATAAAAAAGGAGGCAAGGCTAGCGCACTTGCCGCACATGATGCCACAGACAACTCTGGCAAGTCCGAGCTGTGTGCTGTAGGAAAAGGGGGTGCAGGGGGCGTGCAGCTGTAAAACTTTATTAATAAAGTGCACAAAGTGAACGAATTACGAGCATCAAATTCATAAATAGTCATGGTACATTGCCGTCGGTTCATTGTTCACTCAACTCGATGAGGCAAATGGAAGGGCAAAAGGGAGAAGTAACTAGTAGAGGAAATGGGAGGGGTGAGGGAGAGGAAGAGTTCAGGAGGTGATATAAAACTAGCAACTGCAACTTCTTGTGTGACTTTACTTCATTTCGTAAGTGCTTATTGCCAAAGTATGAAGGAAGGGAAGGAAGGGAAGGGGCAGGTAAAGAGGAAGGCAGGAGAATAGTGGAAGAGGGGGAGGTGCAAGAGAGGTGGATGCTTTGCCTAGCAGCGTTTTATAATTGCGTTATGACGACTCACAGGTCTGTCTGTCTGCCCATATCTCTCTGTCTGTCTGTCTGTCTATCTCTTTGCCTGCTTCTCTCTCTCTCTCGCTCTGCATGCCTGTGTGCTGCTGACTGTCTGCCTCTCTTTTCCCCTCTATCTCTCCCTCTCCCTCTTCTTCAGCTCTGCATTATTCTAATTTCTGCAGCACGACGCGCTCATGTGTGAATGCACCTGTGAGAATATCCAAAAAGTTCGCTATCAGTTGCCTAGAGATATGCTAGAAGAAAGCACAGAGAGTAAGGCGAGAGAGGGGGCAAAGAGAGAGGAAAGAGTGGCAATATAGAGAGGGATATAGAAGGCTATATATAAAGAGGGGGTAGAGGCAGCTCCCCCTTCTCGTGAGTGACTGTCTTCAATTACCAAATGCCGATGATGATTTACAAAAACTGTAGCAAAGCAAAGAGAGATTCCAAGAAGTTCAACTGACTTTATATGCGCCATGTTAACAAGGCAGGCTACAGTCAGTCAGTCAGCCCACCCAGTTCGATATCCCATAGCCATATCCACTCCACTCCATCCACATTCATATCCACATCCAGCTTGCACCATAACCATGTTGCGTGTATCATCAACATACATAATTTCCGTTGTAAGATTGCGCCACGGGGACAATGAGATGTGTGAGAGGCGGAGAGAGGTGTGTAGAAAGAGCAGAGTGAAGAGAGGAGGGAGGGGAAAGGAGAGGAGAGGAGAGGCCAGCGCAGCTTACACTCTGCTACGATGTGCACGCCCTGCGCTACATTAACCAAAACAAATGCAATGTGCCACGCCACAGTTGAGTCGAGTGAGAAAGGCAAAAGACAGAAGGAGAGCCTGGCAGAGGCAGAGGGAAAGCCAGGCAGAAGCAGAGGATGAGCCAGGCAGAGGGATGCCAGGCAGAGTGAGTGAGCAAGCCAGAGGCAGAGGGAGAGCACAGGCAGAGGCCGAGGCACAGGCAGGGGGAGAGTTCCAACGAGTGAGTGTCCTTTCGATGAGCTTTCACTCGAACAGTGCAAGCAACACGTGACGCTGTGAGTTGAGCACATTAGCAGCGCGTCAAGGATGCTGCGCTGCCCACTGCGCTGTCGACTGCGGTGCCCACAGCGACTGCCAACTGAGTCCAACATGTTGCTTCCTCGGCTCGACGTTGTCACAACTTCGTGGCTGAGTGAAATGAACTGAAACGAAGCTCAACTCGAGGAACACGAGCATAAACGAAGCGCAGCAAGGCTCGGCACGGCTCAGGTTCGTTGTCACTGCCAGCCGAAGTGCAACGAAGGCAGCAGCCGAAGCCAGCAGCGATACGAAGTGATAAAGCCAACGAGGCTGACTGAGGCTGAGCGTGGCAGACTGGCGCTTGCTGCGCTCAGTTGAACATTTTCCATGCTGTGATCAAGTTGTCTTTTCCTCTGAGCGCCGAGCGCCGCCGCCTGTGCACGCCTTGCCTGACTTGGACGCCTTCGAGCCACGTATCCGAGAGAGAGCAAGACGAGCTGAAATTCTCCCAAAGAAAAGAAATTCGAAACAACAAAAAATATATAAAATTAATGGCCGAGCATCAAGTGCAGTGCGTGCAGCAGTATGTGTGCTAGTATGTGTGGCTGTCTGTGTGTGTGTGAGGCGTGCTTAATGGACAGAGAAATTGCTGAGTAGGCGTGGCAAGCTACTACTGCTGCTGCTGTGACTGCAGTTGCAGCTGTGTGTGGCAAAAGTCGCCAGGAAATGGGCAATAAGCAATACAAATGGCGCCAGTCTGCGTGTGTGTGAGAGTGTGCCTGCATGTGTGTGTCTGAGAGAGGGTGTGCCTGTGTGTGTGTTGCATTTGTTAATGCAACTTGGCGCAAAGTGCAACAATTCAGTTGCGAATTTGTTTTTAATTGCGCTGACTAAGTTTGCCTGAGTGTGTGTGTGTGAGAGAGTGTGTGTATGTGTGTGTGTGCCTGTATTTTACAGTTATTGCGCTCATTGCAGTTGCAGCTCAACGGCAAACAATTTGTGAAACGACGGACTGACTTACATGCATTTTATTAGTACATAATATCAACAACAACAACAACAACAAAAATCAATTCAATTGAAAAAGCAACAAAAAACAAAACGAAACAAGCAACCAACAACAACAACAACAAACAAAGCAAACAACTCGAAATAACAACAAGTAGAAGAATTTTTTGTAACTTAATTACAAATTGAACGAGCGAGCGAGACAAGCCAGAGCCAGAGCCAGAGAAAGAGACAGAGATACATATAATGCGAAAACAATTAGCGAGCGAACGAGCGAGAAAAAAAGAAAACAATTAAAACGGTTTCCGCATCAACAAAAAACGCACAACAACAAAAAACGAGAGGGAATAAAAAACGTAAGAAGCAAAAAGCGTAAAGTAAACACTCGACGTAAAATAGTGAAATGAAGTGCCGAAAATCGCCAATAAATAAATAAGAGAAATAAACGAAATAAATAAATAAAGAACTCAACGGAAATTTCAATTGGCAGAGCAAACAACAAAGGGAACTCAGTGTTATCGTTATCGTTATCGTGTAATTAAGACAGACAGTTGAGGCGAACAAAAGAAGTAGAAGAAGAGGCAGCAAAGCCAAGGCGAAATTGAAAATCAGCAGAGGCAGAGAAGCAGCAGGAGAAGAAGGAGCAGAAGAAAGAACGGGACTCAGCCTAATGAAATCGACGAAGACGACGCACAAATCGAGCATGGAACCAAAAATTGTAATGTACAACAACAGCAAATCTCAAATAATAAATACACACACACACTTGCACGCACTCACACAAACACACGCACTTGAACACTCGTACACACACAGACACAGTTATTTATATTGAAGAATTTGCACACAGAAAGTCATGCGTCACTTTTCTCTCGCTTTTCACTTAAATATTGAACAATATAAATAGCATTTCATGCTCATTGTCATTCACACACACACACACAGTTACACACTTACTATACACAGTCATTTTTCAACATTCGCCAAGTGAAAACGCTTTTTTCTGCTTTTTTTTTTGCTCCATTTTAGACGCAATTTCTGCGCCATTTCACAATGACTTTCTCTTTGTTTTCTCATACAATGCAATTTGTTTAATACCCTATAAAGTAATCTCTATATCTCTATAAGTATCAGACCATGAAGTAAGTAAAAATCGCATTTATTTATCTAAAATTCTCCCCAAATTGTCGCAAATCGAGGGAGACACAGGCAGGCTTATTTGCTTTCGATTACATTACGCGTATTTGTGCACGGGCTCTCGCTCTGCGGTAATTATGCAAATCTAATGCATATGCATACATATCTATACATATCTACACATGTATCAATAACGCAGGGGCCATGGTAAATACAAATAACGCACTCGAAGCGACGTAAGCCAAGCGCCAAATTGATTTACACCTATTTCAATAGCATCCTATTACAAGAGGTTGACTAATCGCATGCAGGGCAGGCTGCTCACTGCAGATATACCCTGTAGATAGCCTGTGTACTCTGCATGCACTACTGCATGTTTAGACTATTGAAAACTAAGCTGCTCTCAAAAGTCGCTTAAAGCTGTTTACTTCTGCTCCTTATCAGTTACAAAAAGTGTAGCATACTTTGCAGCGCTGGCTGCAATAAGTTTGCATTTAGATTGGGGAATTTTTTCCTTTTCAAGTTGCTATTCCTCTTTGCTGTTACGGTATGCAAAGCATTTTGCTAGAGCTATAAAATATCATCGTATTTTTTTCGAATTTCCAACAACAAAAGAAAAGCATTTTGCAGTTAGAATGCCATTGACTTTTGCTCTTATTCAGTTTATGAGTCACAATCAGGGTTTTTATAGAAAATGTAGCACAGTTTTTAGCGCTTTGAAATTTGCGCTTATGAGAAGGACTCTCTTAACTGACCGTCATTAATGTTATCTCTATTGCAGAAAGTACAGTAGTAGTAGTAGTAGTTTTACAGTAATTAGAATGGAAATTCGTATGTTTTTGTATATTATCAAAATACCAGAGTATTTTTAATGCATTCACCTTTGACTATTCACACCCTCTGCCTACAGGGTATTGAAGTCGCACTACAAATTGGGCACATTTCGGGCGCAATTCGCTTAGTTGTTTAATAATCAATTGCAAAATAATGAACTGCACTCGCAGCCAACGTGCCTCAAATGAAACGATATTTAATTATGCATAGATTACCAGGCATAATTACGGCTGTCGCCGCGACCGTGTGGCCGCAGGGGCGTGGCCGGAAAAGCAATTAGAAATCAACACACAGTCACGAATAAAAAAAAACAATTGTTAGGTGTGTTTAATAATTCAGCATGCAAAGCAGACATTCAACAGCACCAGCAACAATGCAAACTATGTAAAATCTCATGCAAATGATTTGAATAATTATTCAGCTTGACAGGGTTTTTTTATGCCCCGCCCTAAATGGGCTAATGAATTGCATTGTGCAATGGAAAAAATTAAAAACCAAAAATACAAAATCGAATTCAATTGAAATTCCAAAAATATTTTTTACTCTCTTTACTTGCAAAAAGATGCAAATATTTTGAACATGAAGTGAGCTGACAAAACCGGAAAATTATTCAAAATTTGCATACAGCACCAAAGTAAAAAAAGTATTTGTTGTGCGAGGAAAACTATGAAAAATGGAAAAGTATTTGCGACAACAAAGTTTTCCCTGCTCTTCTGCTGTTTTTCGCCTCGTCAGTGCCCAGAGAAAGAAATTTGCTCACACAGTTCACAAAGCAAACAGCGTTTTCCATAAGAAGAACTTAGTTGGCAATGTGCAAAAACTATTTGAGAATTCTTAACATATTTTCAGCAGCTACACAAGAAGAAAAGCTAGTGAGCAAGCTTCATATATTTGAACTATTTTGTAGAAATATAATAGTTGCAATTTCCAACTGATTTTTATGTTGTTTACTGCATATTTTATAGGGAGAGTTGTTTGTATGTTTTGTATTATTGCTGTTATTAAAGAAACGCTGAAAGGTCGAAATGGTGAATCACTGTATCGATAACAGAACTAACCTTTAGCATAATCAGATTGCAGTAACATAACATTAACATAACGTAAATTTAACATAAGAGAGACAGCATGCATGCCGTTTTTATCGATAACTTTAGTTTGATATCATAACATAGCTCTAACATAATCAAACTAAGTGAACAGAGCATTCAAATTCTAACATAAGAGCAAAGACAATCGCACTTCTGCAACGATCACAGGAAGAACAAAAAAATAAATTGAATAATTAAACCTATTTTTGTTTTATGAAATATATAACTATATTCAAGTTCTATTAAATACTATATCTTATGCCTCTACAACACTTAAATGCATCTCAAAACATTAATATTAAGATAGTTTCCTTAACAAACTTATTATGCATAGATAGATATGTATCTAACTAGATCTCTGTTGCAGCAGCTGCAGCTGCCTTCATGCAACATGCTTATTCAAAGTGCATGGCTAAGCAGGTCAGCAGAGATGCAAACATGTCTATGAGTCTGTCTGTGTGTGCTGAGCATAGTAATACAACTGATTTGCTTTGCTCATTTGCATATCTCATCGGCAAATTGGAAGATTGCATTACTTGCGAGGCGAATCGCTTCGCCAATGGGGTCAGCTCTGAGCAGCTCATTGATCAAAATTAACATATTAGATAAAGCAGCAGAAGGAGTGGGAGGCAAGAGGTATAGACTGTGTGTAGTGTAGTGTAAGTTATAGTGTGGGAAAGTGCCCAAATTGAAGCGGCAAGTCGTAGCAGTTGCTCACATGCTGCGAGGGCAGCATAAATCAAGCTGCCGCCGGCAATTAAGTTGGCTATTTGGCGGGAAAACAACGCAATTTGGCGTGCAGCCAAATGGCTGCAATTATGCTAAGTTCAAGAAGGGGCAGGGTAGGGGGGAAATGTGGAGAGAAGAGAGTGAAGAGAGAAAAGGGAAAAGAGAGAGAGAGTCGCACTCAGTCAGGTCATCAACTTTGCGTTTCGATTCGCCATTGGCGGCTTTTCAATTAGCCAACTTAACGTCAAGGCAGACAGGCACAGACAGACAGGCACACACACAGAGAGGTACACACACAGAGAGGCACACACACAGAGGCACACACACACCCTCACACTGTCTGCCTGCCCTGTGTATCTTGGGCTTTACTCTGCTCTCGGCACGTTCTGCTGTTTGCCTAGTGAACTGTGAGTGTGTGTTTAATTTATGCATAGAAATTATTTAAAAATTAATTAATGTAATTTCTATTAGCAAGAGTTAGTCGAAAATGTACCCGCCACGCCCCCACAGCCTCCCACCTCTCTGCTACATTAGCAGCCTGGCATACAATTTTAATTAGAAAAGTTTGGGGCATGCCGCCTATTGCCACGTGCTGCCTTGGCAGCAAGTAACATACTAAGTGAGTGTGTGAGCGAGTCTGTGTGTGTGCCAGTGTGTGTGTGCCAGTGTGTATGTGTGTGTGTCAACATATGAGTCGCCAAACATTAATTGAAGCAGGTGAAAATGTGCATGAAATTTAAATATTTTATTTAAATTTTCCATTTGCAAATCAACGAGGCGTGGCTGGCGCACCACAAGCTGGGCCATTACTCATACGCCCTGTCGTCCACTATACAATGCAGCTGTACAGATAGTGAGGGGGAGGAGACGGGCTGGGGGGCGTGGCAGCTGGGGTCAGAAGTGCCGACGGCATTGCGCGCTATCTCTGCCAGCGCCAGCGATGCCAGCGCTAAACGTTTTTGGTCAAATATTTTGTTGTTGTTGCTTTCAGTTGTTGCTCTCTACTGCTTATTGTTGTTGCTGTGCAGAGTGTTGGTGTTGTTGTTGTAGAGAGTGTTGTTGCTGCTGCTGCCTCTGCTCGTTGGCTGCTGCTGCTGTTGATGGAATTATTATGTGCCCAACGAAGCGCAAGAGGAAAGAATCTGTGCGCTGCGCACTTTTTCATTTGCCACAGCTTTTTAATGCACACACAGGCGGCACACACCCCACTACACTCTCTCCGCACCTTCTTTACACTCACTCTATACTCACTCTACACCCCTCTACATTCTCCTGCCTGCCCCCTGCACACCTTGAGCTATAACTAGCGCCATTTGTTGTGCACACTTTTATCTCTTAGCCAAACAAAAAGCAAAGCACGCTAAATGTTCGATAACATTGTGGTCAGGCAAGAGGGTAGGGGAGGCCAAGAGAGGGCAATATTAATCAGCTGCCATTTATTTCAGCTAGCACACACACTTATATATACATTTATGTTTGCGTATGCCAGCGTTGACCAGCGCGTAGTCAGTCGTAAATCTACTTCTGGCCGCGGGCCCAGGAACAAAACGAGAAAAACAACAAAAGCTGTTTGTAATTTGTTATATAATCCATTTTGGGCTACCTGATGATGGCTGTAGAGTACTTTCTGTATGTGTGAGTGCTGTGTGTGCCTCTTTGTGTGTGTGTGTTTGCAAATTTGCGCAATTTAATAATAAAATTCCAGCCGGAGTTCGAGTTCGTTTGACACTCTGTTGCTTGTTCCGTAGCTAAATCTCGGCAGTTGGTTACGGAAATTCCGCAACACGTAAAATTCCAACAAGCCCCGCAGGAAGGGCGTGGGAGGGGGACCAAGGGCCACATTCCAGGCCGCATGCCATAAACGTAACGGTACAGTTACTCCACCTGGCTGCCATTCTTATCCCGCATAAGCCAAGTCATCTGCAGCCGGAGGCTAATGGCTGCAGCAGCAGTGCCAGCCCCGGCAGACGGCATCGCACATAGCTCTGGCCATGTTATTTTGCCAGCTTGTTGTCTTACTTCCTCCCCTCCTCTCTCCCTCTCCTGCTTGTTGCATACTTTCAGTTTACAAAATTCCAGCGTTGCATGAGCACGTTCGCCTATTTTATGGAATACCTCATGAATTTCAATTTCGCGCTCGCTCTGTCCAAGTTGGTGGATAAAACCTATGCAATTCCAACAAATTAGTGCATAATTCAACTTAACCTAATCCGAACGTGCTCCCTAATTAGCGCTCCAAGGTGCGCAGCATGGCCAGAAAGGAGCCCGTTGTCTTGAGCACCTGCAAAAGGGAGAAGCATAGAGAGAAATAGTAAGAGAAACAAATATAGTAATATATGCACACTTATATTAGGGTACGACCTGCCCAATTGTATTGTATGGCGCATAAAAATGCTTGTTTGCATGCACAGACATGTCAAGAGTTGTGCCTGCCTAGCAAATAACAAAACAATTCGCCGCCCAAGCTGCTCAAGGAATTCCAATTTTGGCCAATGGAAATTGTTTGCTGAGAGAATTTTCTTTTGGTTTATTTTTGAATAATTTTGGAATTTCTTCATGTCGAATTGGTTTGCCAGAAAAGTAAAAGGAATTTCATGTGAAAGGAGGTATGTTTTTTGTTGTGGAGATTTATGTGCTTATGAAGTGCAATGAGATTATCGATTGAATGAGCATATATAGGTGAATATATGAAAAATATGCTAATTTTATTATTTGTAGTGAGTTGAGCTTGTTATGCAGTGCTAAGGTGAAAAATGAGTTGAAGAATTCTAAAGGAAAGTCAAAGTTATCTTGTAGTTAGCAAAGGGCAACGTTTGTGGCTAAATTAATGCATGTGACAAGAATTTATTAGGTTAAATTGAATTAGAAAGCAATAGAAAAAAGTGTAAATGAGTGAAAACTATTTTTAATTGTACAGATATATATAGCATTATGTTAAAAAAATAGTCTCTAGCCTTCAGTCTACCTTCCATATCAAACTATTTAGTTATGCGCTGAAAAGCATGCTATAATTTAAAGCAGTAAGCTGAGTTAACAACATTATTGACTTGTTGAGAACTTTAAACCTTTTGGAACTTTAAAGCAATGCAGTTTAATTCAGCATTAGGGACTCTCCTGCGCCTCTCGCTCTCTTCCCCTCTGCCTCCCCTCTCCATTCATTTACTCACCCACAACAACAGCGGCCTGTCAATGCTGAACATAAATCCTGACACCTTGGCAGGTCGTTGTGCACGCAGCATCATCAGCTGCAGTGTGCGTCTGCTTTTTGGTGGCACTGTTTGCCATGCGTAACTCGCGTAGATCTCATCTGCAATGCGCAGGCTCTGCTGCTTAATGTGCTCCCCGCCAAAGCAATACGCACTAAGCTGGGAAAGCACAACCAGCAGAAAGGCAGCACGAAAGGGCAGTTGTGGACTCCAGCCGCCGCGACTGAAACGATAGGTGAGCGTACAGAGCTGTAGATAACTCAGTGTGTACTGCACGAAGCCAATCTCCGCATAGATGTCACTCAGCTGTTGTGCAAGCTCCAAAGCAACACTGTGTAGCTTTACGCAGTGTTCGAGCTGTTTCTTTGTGCTGCAGCCCTTGCGCAGTTGCCTCGCCAGCAGCTCGAACTGAATTACTACGTTCCGCATCAGCCAAAAGAAGAGCGTATCCGCGGCGATCACCACCAGAGCCACCGAGGCAGTGCCAAAGACGCCCCACACATACACGGGCCAGTAGTAGATCCACAAGGTTGTATCCAACCAGAAACTAAACTCTAGTGGAGTGCGTGGTTCGAAGCTGCCACGCAGCAGCAGCGCAGGCAGACCCGCAGCCAGCGGCATCACGGCGGAAATCAATACGGTGCCGTAGGTGCCATTGCGAAAGATGCTACACAAGCGAGCATCCAATTGATTCTCCCTCGCAATCAGTTCCCTGCTCTCGCCGGGCGTGGCCATTTCCCGCTCATTAAGTCCATGTAATCGCGCGAGGAGCGCACTCACGTGGCGTCTCTTGATGATGAACATCGTCATCTTGAAGGTCGACAATGAACTCTGATTGACATTGGCCAACAGATCTGTGACGTGTATCAGATCACTCGCTTGCCACAGCGTCTCCACCAGCATTGGCAGAATATGCGAGATTATCGAGAAAAGCAGCAGCGCCGCCCACACGGGATGGCCAAGGCGGAACCTAAGCTCCTTTCCCACGCCGGGCAGCTTGAAGCCGAGAATCTCGAATGCGCGACGCTGCACCGCAAAATAGTTAGAGTTGTCCTTGTTGGTGTCCAGTGTAGATGTCATTCCGGCACTGTGTGATAGTCCGGCACGCTTCACATGGCTTTATATATACGGGAAAGGTTACCCCTTCTCCCCTCTACCTCTTCGTCTCCCACGACTCCCTGTGGTCTGATTGTGCAGTTAGCGGGGTTAAGTGGATGTGTGAACGCCCAGGAAATTGCGCCTGAAATATTTATTGCAGGCCTTAACAGCGGAACGTGATATGCTTACCGAGAGTTCCCTCCTGCTCTGACTTCCAATCCTCTGCTGGCTTTGTGCCGGGGGGGCGGTGTTATGTTTTGATTGGAATTGCGTATTTCACACAATAATAGTCGGGTGAAGCAGGGCGGGGGCGTGGCAGAGGGGCGTGGCAATCGAATAAACGAAAACACGCTCGGAAATAAACATGACCTCGGGCAGGAACAGCGATGGCAGCACTTTTATTTTAATTAACGTTTAACAAACGCCTGCAACGCCCTCTACAGTTGGCCTCAGCAGCACAGTGGGGATGGTGGAATATTGGGACAGTGAGACAAAGCGGTTGCGTTGCACTTTAATTGGAAATTTATTGTGTGCGCCACATTTCTCGCATTCCAATGTGAAGCTAATGCGCTGCAAATAAATCCTTTGATATAGCGGAAAACAAGCCAGATTGTAGCAGGAAGAGGATGGCAGTGAAACATGCATAATTTCTATTAAAATAATAGGAGTCGTGGCATTTATATAAAATACGTATTTATTTAACATCACCACTGTTAATCTTATGTTATGCCAATATTCTGTTATGTAAACTTAAGTCAATTGGCTTGGCAGCGTTTAAGTTCAAATTTAAATGTTATGTTATGTTATTCGCTCCTAATGTTAATCTTTATATTCTGTTAAGTTTATCTCCTGTTATGCTAATTATGGTTATCGATATTTAGCTCTGCTTCCTATCGGTCTGTTACACTGGCCATTACAGTCCTACTGGCTGGACTTTGGCATTGTTTACAGCTTACCAAATCCTGTATGAGTCTCCTCTGTGCAGGCAAATGGAGTCGGATAAAGCGCTCATTACTTGCTGCAGCATAAGCAGGCTTTGCCTTGCCCTGCCCTACGTGCAGCTGGGGTTTTTCATCTCTCTCCTTCTACCCGTCTCTCTCACACACACACACATTCTTGCCCAGAGCCCTGACACAGATAGACAGTCATTGCCATTTCAGTTGCAATGCCAACGGCAGCAGTTGCTGCGGCGACTCTGGCTGTGTCAGTTAGTGCAGCATTTGCAGCTGCCGCCCTCAGCCGATAAGCAGCAGCAATAGCAGGAGGAAAATGGGGGAGGTGGAGGTGGTTCAGAAGGAAGTACGTCTTCCCAGCTGCGGCTACAACTCAACTGGCAATGCAATTCAACTCTTTTACGGGCGATTTAAACTTGAATTTCAATTTGGCTTTCAGTGTCGTAAATGTTTGGAGACAATTTGCCGCAACATGGAAAACCTATTAGTTGGCAATTAAGCCTGTCCGGTTCGGGTCCAGTGCCAGGAATGTCGACCCATCGAGGGACCCGTGACTGAGGTTGTTGTATCCCCCATCACATTATGCGTGTAATTTCCCCAGCTGCTGTCGGAATTCATTACGCGCCCACTTTATGCACGCGTAATTCAATCGGCGCCCATCGTCCAGACAAAGTCAAATCAACAAGTTTGGCTAAGCGCGCAGAGGGTTCTGCGTGTTCTTCCTCCACTTTTGGGGCATCCATATCCCTCAGTTGTCTGTTCAGGGCAATCGAGCATCTTCTTCTTTGCTCGTTTCTTTGGCTCAACCTTTTTTCGGCTTAATGTCATCGTGGAATGCCTTCAATTACTCTTGTCCTGTGTCGTGTGACCCCATTTGCCTGCGAGTGGGCGCAGTGGCAGGGAGGCGTGGCGCGTGAGCAAGGCCGACGGCGCCTGTCGACGGCTTTGCCGTTTTTGTGCCCAGCTTTGAAGCCCTAATTTACATGAGCCACGCCCTGTTCCGGCCATAGATAGGCCGTCGTCTAACGGCGCCACAGATTTATATAAATTTGTTAGCCGTCGCCCAAGGCCTAAAAGCTGAGGTACGCGGCACAGTGGAGCGTAACAATTGCGTTACCTCTCTGCCACGTTCGATTTATCGAAATTTCTTGAATTTTTAGGACGTTGAGAATTAAATACTCTTCTTAACAGATCAAACTGTTTAAATACTAATTAATTATGGTGGTAGCACGATAAGCGTCTTATGTGCTTTGCTCCTTCGATCGAACTATTGAAATACTGAGTAAATACTAGGTGGCGGTAAAACGATAACATGCTGTGTTAGTTGAAAAATTCCTCTTAACACGATCGAATTATCGAAATACAAAGTAAATACTAAGTGGCGATTGAACGATAACATACTTGCTTTCTTTCTCAGTTTGTTTACCCGTGTTGCTTATGTTAAATAGCAAAGACAATAAAGTTGATTGCACGCTTACTAAAACTTTAGCTTATTAGTCAATTTATGTTCATATAAATTTTCATTTTATTGCTCGCCACACTGTGCAACGCCCCCGTACGCCAACCGCAAAGCACATTAATCACAGGGCGCCTCAAGTTATGCAACGAGCAACAGAGGAAAACAAACGCGGGAGCGCGCGCGAGAGATGAATGTCGTGTGTAAGGCGAACACGAGAAAAGAACAAGAGCAACAACAAAACGAAACTTATTAAACAATTTATAAAGTTTGCATTTTAGCATGTACTGCCCGCGGTTGGGGCGTGGCAGGCAGCAGCAGGAGGTGGGGCAGGGAGGCTGTGGTTAGTCGGCATAACGATTTCAATTTCATTAAGTTTAAAGTCGGACGGACGTGCTTATGCACAATGCTCATATCCGGCGTTTACATATGAAATTGATATTTTATGCAAAAATATTTACACAGTGCGTGGGGAGGAGGAGGCGTGGCAACACACACAGGTGTGTGCTCGATAATTTTGACAGCGGTCCACATAGCAGAGCAGAGCGGCAAATCCGGCGTGGCAACAGCTGCCGCTGGCAGCAGCAGCGGCGGCAACACCAGCAACATCACATCCTGATCCCTATGCCGAATCCCGTGGCCCGCTTAAGTCGTTCCCGTTTTGTGGCTTTGTTTATTTCATTGCTGCGTGAGCTTTGCGTTCTTGTTTTTGTTGCTGTTTTGTTGTTGCCGCTTCAGTTTTTGTAGCTGCTGTCGTGTCGTTTCCCGTTTGGCTTGCTTTGTGTCGTGTTGGGTTTTATGCGCTTGTTGCCGCCTCACAGACAGACACACACACATACACTTGCACGCGAGTTTACTAAGCTCCTGTCTGTCCGTTCTGGAGCTGTCCGTCTGCGGTTGTCTCGCCTCGACGGCTTAAACAACTACCAAAATGTTTCACTTCATGTTGCTCATTTGTTGCCATTGTTGTTGTTGTTGCTGCTCCCTTTCTTGCTCCTATTGTGGCCCCCCATTGCTGTTGCTTGTGGCCGTCGTAAGTACATGCAATTTGTTAGCCATTTTACACGGCAGCTCTTGTCAGCCAGCACACACTGACACACACACACCTGTTTTAGAGCTGTACACACCTCGACACACACACAAAGCAACCACATGAGCTGTGTGTGGAAATTGAATAAAGTTGCCAGCGTAGCTGACAGCCTTGTGGGAGTGTGGGCACAAAAGAGTCAGAGCGGTAAGTGCTGCTGTGAGTGAGAGAGCGAGACGGCAACAGCATTCAATAAAAAATTAATATGAGAGCGCTCAATGAGCTGCGGCTCTGTCTACTACTCAACATGCTTGCCTGATTGCACCGCAGCACAGTGGATACAAGTACTGCAATATCAAAGCTAATTGCATTTTAATAACTAAACGAGTTGAAATGTTTTATAAAATATTTTTTAGATTTTTCATAAATATTTGATAAGTGTTTTATCACTCGAAAAGAATACATTTTGTGGCGGTAGCACGATAAGAAATTAATACTCTTTGATCACTCCCTACTTAATCGAACTATCGAAATACTAAGTAAATACTAAGTGGCGGCTAAACGATAACACGAACTGTTATCTCTCTGTACGTTTACTAGTTTTGGTTATGTTAACAAAAACAAAAGCAAAATTGCACACTTTTTCAAACTTGAAGTCAATATACAAAATGAAATATTAAATGCAGTTTTGCCCACTGTGCGCTGATAAAGCGAGGCTGTTCTGCTTGGTTTAGTGTGTTAGCGTAAATCACAGGTAATACCGTTTTATGGACGCTGCGAGCCGTCACACGCACGCACACATACATACAGTGCTGTTTATATGTATAGGTCCACCTGCTCAATGCAGTGCGCCACAAAGCGTGCTAATAAAAACATATATATACGTCATATCCGCTGCCTTCTTTGTGTAATGTATGCCAGTATGTATGTGTGTGCGTGAGTGTTTGGTTGTGTCATGTAAGCGGATATGCAACACTTTTTGCAACGCCAACGTCGTTGATTATACTTACTAAACTTGTTTACTTATGCTGCTCGTGTCTGGCGCCTGACGATGCTCGACGCGTGCGGCCTCCCCACACCTCAGCAGGGTGTGTGTGAGAAAGTGCAAATTTCAGCATTACCGAGCAGCAAGCACTCAGCCCTGCACAGCACAATCGAGGGAATCAAGGGAAGCCTGTGTACATTTTCGACTTATCCGCGCGCTGAGCAAGTGCAATGCAAACATCTGCCAGGCGACAACAAGCACACACACATACAAGAGCAAGCAGGCACACACACTCGCACACTCAGGCACATCTAGTGACACACAACATGCCACGCACAGTGTGCCGAAAATGCTGCGCCATTAGTGCTGATTAGTCGTGGTACAAATGAGGCTGAGAATGGGAATGAAAACGAATGAAGATGCGCCAGTTTTATTTATAGCTGAAACAGGAGCACAGCTCACTACAATCCGTGCGAATTAAGGATTAGCCTAATTAAGCACACTTCAAGGTTGCATGTTATGTGTGGCAGGAGCGGCATTTCAAGTGCGCAATTCGACCAGGGCTATTTATGGCATCAATGAATGGGAAGAGATGCGGATAAAGATAGAACGAGAGAAAGGTTGAGAGATTGTGGCAAGAAATTGCATATGATTTGTGAGATAGCAAGAGAAACAGAAAGAGAGAGAGTGAGAAAGAGAGAGAGAGAGAGAGATCGATAGAAATCGGTTGTATTCTGTATAAGATATATGTATATGTTCTTGATCTATAGGATCTTGAGATCAATAGAGATATAAATACAGTCGAAGATTGCATGTGTGTAATAAGGAAATATGTTTATCTAAAAATAAACTGAAGACTTTAACTTTAATAACATTCAATAAATATATATATTTTCTTGATCTGCATGATATGTTCTTGACTTGAGAGACAGAAAAAGAAAGATCAAGTAAAATAGCGACTGTATATGAGAGAGATTGTATTTAAATTTAAGTTGAAATGTTAAGAAATTCATTACAGATATATGTGTGTATGTTCTTGATCTGCATGATTTCCGATTTCTTTTCCTATTTTATAAGCACTCTTCTCCACGGAAGAGCCCTATTTTTGCATAACAACTTCTCTGTAGTTGCTCTATATACAGATGTGCATATATTGTACATTCTTCACCATTCTGTCTTTGAACCAAAAATATATATTCTTGATCCGCATGATATATAGTTATTTTCTTAGATACCTAACGTCTGTATTTTAAGCCTACTCATCTTATAAACTCTCCACCACTTAGTCTACTCATTTAATCCTGCCCTCAAGTTGACCCACTAAAATCAACATAAACTTCCGTCTTCTAATCAATAAAAACACAAAACGGCCCCCGCAATAACCGCCGCCCCCTACCTAGAGTTCTGCACCTTGCTGAACTGTTGGAAAAACTAATAAACTAAAAACTAAAGCTGGAAAACTAGGAAAATATGTTCAAACTTGCTGCCTCCTCTGCCAAATAATGCCGAGCAAAATTGGGAATTAAAAATTGCCAGATTATAGCAGGTTTTAGCTCGTAAATAACGCATGCTACATGAAGGGCTTTTCCTAAGGAGGGGTAGGGGAAAGGGAAGGGGGGAAAAGCAACTTGATGTTGGCGAAAAATTGCGAACATTTTGCTACTAGTTGCGGCATTAAAACCACAAGCAACTCGTTGTAGTTCTCCTGCTCGCTCGTTGTTCTTGTCGTAGCTTGTTGTAGTTGTAGTTTGTTGTAGTAGTAGTTAGTTGTTGTAACTGTATGTATGTGTGGGGGGGGGGGGGTGTGTGCAGTGCAAACAGCGCTCAAATTAATTTTTCGTTGAGCTAAGTAAAAAGAGGAAGCCGAAGCTGAAACTGTCTGTGTGGTTTGCCGATTTGATGATGATGCGGCAACTGCTGTCAATGGGGCAGCAGGAGGGGGCGTGGCTGTTGAGCCATTGAGCATGCATTGAAATCTGCATTGAGTGCACTTGGCGATTGCTATTGCAAGTGGAAGGGGGAGACGGAGAAGGAGGGAGAGGGAGAGCAGGCAGCTCAAGTGTGGCCCATAAATAAATAAAGCCGGCTAAGAGTCTTGTGCTGTTGCACTCGCTTGCAATTCAATGAGCAGGTGAAGGAGGCAAGATAGAGAGAGGATGGAAAGAAGAGAGAAGGGGGAAGAGGGAGAGGAGACAGAGAGGGAAACAGAGGAAGGCAGTTGCAGAGGCAGACAGCAGCAAAGCCACAGGCAGAGGCTAAGTGAGTCTGAGCCCAGTGAGGACTTCTTTAAGCTGCCGCTGACTGCATTGGCTGCCACTGTCTAATTATAGATAAATAACTTATAATTGACTGCCTTAGCCACACACACCCCCCTCTGTGAACCCCCCTGCCTCCTCCTCCCCGTCGTTTACCGCTGAACAATGAGCTAATTTGGTGCAAATATTTATGCAGCAATTAAAATGCTTCAGCGATGTCGACGACGACGCGTTGGCGCCAGACCAAAACCAACTGAATAATCTGCAAGTGCAGCGCACAAATCAAATACTATATATACCACTCTATACTCTATATATATATATATATATATGTATGACTGCTGGCTGACTCTGTGCTGCACAAACAAAAGCTACGTTGCAGAAGAAAATTGCTTGGCATGAAAGATGAATGTGCTGACAAGTTTGACTAACTTTGACAGGGGAAAGGGGGAGAGGAGGAGAGGGAGCAGCTAAGCTACGCCCCGTGACTCCTTGCTATTGCCTTCCTGCTCTTTTGAGTGCCTGCCATCTCTGTTGCATGTCTGCGGTTACTTTTCAAGTTTGCTGCTAATGCCAATCAGCCTGTGCCACAATCCCCTTCCTCTCTCCCCCTCCTCCACTGCGTGTGTGGGTGCAAAGTGCAAAGATGTATTGAGACTTTTGCCATTAAGCCTGGCCGCAGGATCAGCATCAGCTGAGTCAGGCATGAGGGAGTGGGGGGGTAGAGGGCAATCGCAAGTCAGCTTAGACGGCGTTAAGTCACTTCAAGCTCGACTCATGTGTGAAGAGTGTCAGAGAGACGTCTTGGCCGGCAGCTGCTTAAGGCTTTGACTTGGCAACACTTTTATCTGTGCTCAGCCAAGGGAAGGGTGCAGAAGGGGCAGGGAATCGCCCCACTCATCTGCCTAATTGAATTCCTTAACGTCTTCGTGCTGGCATTTCTTTTGCACATGAGGGCAAATCTCAACGCAAGTTTCCGCCTGCCTGGCATCTTCGACATGGGGCACCCTGCTGCGGCTATTGCTGCCACTTTTGCACGCCTGTCAGCTGGCATCCGTTGCCCTTCCCTACCCCCATACTTCCGTACTCTCCCTGTCAAGCTGTGCGCCTAAGTATGTCGATGTCGAAGTTGTCGCCCGCATTGCTTGAATGCCATTTTTAATAACTGTGTCAATGCTCAACAATTGTTGAAGAGGAGGGGGGTGTATGTGTATGGGAAATTGTTTATGAATATGCAAGAGTGAGTGTGTGTTATGCCTGCATGTGTGCGTCAGTCTCTCTATATGCTATAACACACTGTCGCTTATTAGCTGCGGCTCTGTTTGCTCAAAAACTGATTGCAATTAGCGGCTACACACACATGCACACACACAAATTTGCATTTACTTTAATTAATTGAAACTGTCACAGCTGTCAATACACATGCACACACTCTCGTACACACACACACACATGTCGCACACTGTAACGAGCTCTTGCTAATTGATCTAATCGACTTTGGGCCGCAAATTAATAATACATTTTGTGTGCGGCATAATTGACCCAGGGACAATTTCCACTCTTCCCCCTCTACCTCATTCTGTCTCTGTCTCCTTCCTTGCTTCTCCCTCCCCCTGCTGTGATGCTTTCCAGGCGACTGCTCATCGATTTTCCTGTGCTGCTGTTGTTAAATCAGTGTCCAGATTTAATTGAAATTTCCAATTATGCCAGACTTGCCATGTGGCACATGCCCCACTTGACCTGCAACAGGCCAAAAACTGTGCATTAGTTCATGTTTTTTTATTGCTCACAATTTCGCATAAATCAACAGATTACTGATTAAGGTCTCAACTTATTTTTTAAGTCGCGAAAGGATTCCAAGGATTGTGTGGCTTGTGAATTGCGAATTGTTTATGGCGCCATTAAAAATAAATTACGATTTTTACAAAATTTTTGTTTACAAATAATACTGACTGCTGTATACCCTGTATACCCTGTAAAACAACTTATAAACACTGTTTTATTTCTGTTCGCGGCAGATCATTGCTTATATTTATTGTTTATTTACATAAATTGTCACTTTCTAAATGCTTAAGGTTGCCATATCAACTAGAATCAGCTGTTCTAACCTGCAGCTGTTAAGTCTTATGTTAAGCAGCTGTGAGATCTTATGCTAAGCAGCTGTTACGCATTTGATACAATTTTGACAATGTAAAGAATAAATTTAGATTGAATAATTAAAATAATATGATTTTAATTTAATAAAATAATATGAAAATTAATATCAATTTATAAAACATTTTGAATATAGCATGTTTTACATATGCTGCCAAACAAAACTTAACTTAAAATGACAATTCAAATGAAATTCATATTTTTTTTGACAGAGCAGACTTTTTTTCTGTTTTATGTTTGATAAAATTAAAAACCTTTTCACAGTTGAGTTATCACTTTATGGCAATTTGAGTTGGCTGTCAAAAAACGCTCGCTTATCGCGGGCGCGGCGTGCAATTATCAAATACTTTTTTATAGCCCTTTGCTGTTCCCCTCCTTGCTCTTTGCCCTCAGCATCAAATTAGACAATGGACGCAGTGACAAGCTGCAGGTATCGTCGCGTTCGCTGCTGTCCGTTTCTCATTCCATTTGCCATTTTCATTTCCCATTTCGGTTTAATCGCATGTCAAAAGCGGCTGACACGCTCCCCCTCTCACCATCTCTCTCTGTCTTTGTCTCCCTCTCCTGCTCTTCTTTTTTGGGGCCACTGTGAAGGGTCGTCTGTTTACTTGGCAAATTGCGAGAAACAGTTTTCATTATCATGCCTCGATAGTCGCCTCCTCGTTATTTGATGGTCTGTTCCCAAGGCCTTTGATCTTTTATGCGCTCTGTCTCTATGCGCCGCTGCACAGCGAGGAAGAAGAGAAGAATGGCGGACCCACGGGTCGGCCATGCCGGCCTTGATGTTGCCAGCCAGACGCGCCAGAGTTGCCCAGGCTGTCCTCAGCAGAGGCCACGCCCACCACAGGCCACAAGCGAGCTGAACGTGCATTAATCCCATAATAATGCGCTAATCTCGGGCTCAGATTTTATAGAACTGATTATGCAAAGCAACGATGCGATGGCGTGAGCTGGCGATGACAACAGCCCAGCGTCAGTGTAGCGGGAAGCTTGTCAAATGCAACGCGGCCCACGCGTCGTATACGCTATGCGATGCTGATGTGAATGTGGATATGGTTGAGGCTGCTGTGGTTGCTGCTGTGCCTGATGTATTGTACGCCTGATGGGGTTCTAAGCACAGTCTCTCTCTCTCTTTCTAACACTGCTTCTCTTTCTCCTCCCCCCTCGCTAAAGTGCAACACTCAGCGTTTTCTTTTTAATAGTTGACGCTGGCAAGTGGAGGCTTAATTAACATAAGGGAGCACATTTCAAAATGTCCCGCAGCCCTCACTACCCCTGTCACTGAGTATGTGCTTGAAAGCTTTTAGCCAACCCACACACACACACACACACACTGGTAGAGGCAGATCATAAAATCTGGGGAAATGTGTGTGTGGTCTGAAGATTTTCAAGTGCGAATTGTCAAGTGGGCCACCAAATGCAAATGCTGCCAGTTTTTGTCAAATGTCAATACACATGCATATGCATATGCATATGTGTATGTGTACAGTGTGTCCTCAATAACGTGTACTAAAGGAATGTGATGAGATTTGTAGAAGAATTTTTTGTTTTCTAATGCGTTATTAATTCTTATTGTGAATAGGTTTACAACGATTACTCTCCCTTGTTAATAGACCTACAGAGCCAATTTGAGTTAACATAACAACACGAGTCAGGATCGATAGCTTTCGATTGTGGGCACAACTAGCTTTAAAAGCACCAAATTGAGTTAACATAACGAAGAGCAGAGTCATGCAGCTTCCAGCTGATCACGAAATGCAAAAGATATAACCTTACTTGCGTGTGTTTATTTACACAAAGAACTGTATGGCTGCTGAACTAGAAACCATATCTGTTACCCCCTCAGATTTATATTTACAAACTTAAATTACTTTGAAAGTGGAAACTGAGCAAGCTGTAACTGAAACTGAGCGCGCGTAAATCGCGAGGCAACGATTGAACTTTTCGCTTTAGTGAAAACGGAAGCGATATGGGAAGAAGCGCAAAAAGTTTACAGAAGTTGAGATTAAGCGCGCTTCCTTTGGCTCAAATCTATTTCTGTCGAAACTGAAAACGGAAACGGATGAGAAAATGCTTTTGATGCGATTTCCTGCACTCAATTTTGTTGCCTGCGATATATTTTCCCCAACACTGCACCGTTCGCTATAGCGACTCTTTACTGTACTTACTGCGGGAATGTAAACAGCGGTTAACGGTTTCAAAACTGCGACTTTTGCAATAACTGCGCAATGTGCTTTATGGAGGAATGTGATTACAGTGACGTCTGCGACAGCGCACAAAACTGGCACAATATCCTGCTGCTGTTGCGAACTGCAGCTGCTCCCGCTACTGCCCATGCCCCTGCCCCCTGCTCCTGCCTCTGTTCCTATCCCAGTCCTTGTCCAGGCCCAGCAGCACGACCAGCGGCAGTTTCCATTTCCTTGACCGAAACGCACCCGAAGCAACAACGCGTTTTCCTTCTTCTCCACCACGTTTCGCATTATTTACGGTCATTGTTTAAGTGTGCGTGTGTATGTAAGTGTGTGTGGTTGCGGGTGTATTAGTGTGTGTGCAGTAAAAATAGCTGGCCGTGTTTGTGGTTTGAATGTAGAGGATAATCGTGACGTCAGCTGATTTTTATCCGCAGCCTGGCGAAGGGAAGAAAAGGAAAGGAAAAGAACAAAAAGCGAAACCGAAAACGTAACAAAAACAAAAACAAAAGCTGCGATTATTCGTATAATAAATGCAGCAAAAGGAAATTTTTCGCAGGGTTCGTTATGCTGCTGCTTGAGCCTTCTTCCTCTTCATTGTGTGTCTGTTGGGAAAGTATGCTAAACAACAACGACAGCAGAGACAACAGTGACAACAGCGAGCGAGCTGGCATTGTGAGTGGAAGCTGGGAAAACAATCAACTTTTCCTACTTTCGTTGTCGACAAACATTTGCGCGACATGCGCGGCAGGAAATCGAGTGTGCAACATTTGCCTACCTGGCACAGTGCTGCCTTCACCTCTCTCCCCTCTCGCTCTCTCTCTCTCTGCACATCCCTCGCGGCCCCACCCACACTGTGGCAACAGAACTGCAGCACATTGTTGCCATTGCTCAGGTGGATAGTCGTCCTTGATGCTGCAGCTGCTCTCCATCAGCCAAAGTGGAATAAAGACAGCGAAAGAGGCAGAGAGAGAGAAACGGAGAAAAAGCAGAAAGAGAAGGAAGCAGGGGGGAAGGCTGCGGGGATGGGGGCATCTTCAATCAGTTGGCCTATCATGCCCACTTGGGGAGGCCACTTTCGCTACACTTGAACCTTTGTTTATGCAAATCAAAACTGTTGCCCATGGCCCACTTCACGTGCCTTTCCTCCCCCCTCCGCCTCCACCACTCATCTTTTCTACTCATTCTCTGGCGCTTTGTTAGTAACTTGTCGACTATATTTTCGACCAGCGCATTTCATCAGCGTCAACGTTAGCCGTCATCAGCATCATCATCATCATCATTCTTATCCCCCTTTCTTTCTTTCTTTGCCTTGGCTGACTTCCGTCTTCATTCGAAAAAAAGTGTTGCCTACTTTTAAGCTTGCCTGCTGCGCCTGCTGCCCGAAAAATGTTGCCTACTTTTGTGCGCCACTCAAGGCAACTGTCGCCCAATTTACCCACGCTTAGTAGCTGCTTAGTTGTGCGTGTGTACGAGTGTGTGTGAGTGCGCAATTATGCTTTTGTCTTGCTAAATATTACGCTTTGTTCGAGCAGCTTTGTGCAGCAGCAGCAGTAGCAACAAACAGCGCGGCTTCCAGCCACGGCCAACAGGTCAGTTGATGGAAAAGCGAACAGAAAACTTGCTCTGCGACTTTTTTAATTAACTGCCCAAGTACACGCGAAGAAACACAGTGCCACTTCGTTAACGCTCAACACTGTTGACACTGACAAAGCGGCTTACGAGACAAGCCCGTGCCTGCATTGTCTATTTGTGCGTGCAGTATTTGAAAGAAAAGCGAGCAAAGCATTTTCAGTGTCAACACAGAGAGAGTCGAAAAGTCACCAAAGTAGGAGATGAGCAAGAACAAGAAGAGGGAGAAGAAGTGCCTCGAAACTTGCAGAGCAAGTTGATGCTCACATTTCCACTTTAGATTGTCGGGCAATTCTTCACAACTGTTTAACTCAATAAGAGTTGCGCAAATACACAAGGACGAGTGCTGAAGCACAAAAAGAAGAAGCAGCAGAAAAAAACGAGAAGAAACAAAAGTAAAGTTGCGCAGGCAGCGCTCGTGTTTGCCACCCGCCCCTGCCACGCCCATTCATTGTAATCGGACATGCTGCCAAGCTACACGTACGAGACGAGAGCTAAGCAACACAAAAAAACGAAACTTGCGCACAACTTTTTGAAGAGCAGCCCCTGCCACGCCCTCTGTGCAAAGTTGAAAGATATAAAGAAAGATGCGAGCGAGCAATAAGACAATTTTAATATGCATAAATCAAAGAAAATTCCCCTCGGCAGCGAAACACGCGCTGCGCTATCAATTTCCCTCGACTGACTGAACACACATGGCAAACTCTGCAACACGTTGCAGGCTGTGCTTGCCTCTCTCCCTCAGTCTGTTGGGGTCTATGTAGGGCAGTCTTTGCCTTAGTCAGTTCCTGCCTCAGTAAGTCTTTCTCTTCCTCAGTCACTAGAGTAGTCAGTCAGTCAGTTCCTCTATTCTTCAGTCAGTCTCTAGCTTCATATCTTACTATGTTAGTCAGCCAGTCAGTCAGTCATACAATCCTTTAGTCAGTCTTTTCTTTAGTCAGTCTCTAAGGGAGTTAGTCCCTTCCTCACTCTCTACGTGCCTCTATCAGCACCTACCCACAGTCAGTGCCTACTTCAGTTAGTCCTTGCTTCAGTCCGTCTCTGCCTTAGTCAGTCACTATTTTAGTCAGTCTGTTAATCCTTCTCTGCTTTAGTCAGCCTCTCCCTTCACCAGTTCCTATGTCAGTCAGCCCTTTAGTAAGTCAGTCAAACAGTCGTTTAGTCAGCCTTTCCCATCTTTAGTCACTAGGGTAGTCAGTCAGTCATTTACTCATTCAGTCAGTTCCTCTCTCTCAGTCAGTCAATCTCTGCCTTCAGTCATATAGTCCCTCAGTCAGTCTTTCCCTTCATCAATCACTTAGGGAGTCAGTCAGTACCTTAGTTAGTCAATTTCTAGGTTAGTCAGTCTCTGCCTCCCTCAGTCAGTCACTAGGGTAGTCAGTCAGTCAGTCCCTCTCTTCCTCAGTCAGTCTCTCCCTTCATCAGTCAGTCCTACATTAGTCAGTCCTTTAGTCAGTCAGTCCCACAGTCAGTCCCTCAGTCATTCTCTACCTACTTTGTATGTTTGTCAGTTACTCCCTGCTTCAATACCTCCCTGCCACCTTCCCTACCTCACTCCCTGCCACCCCCTATCGCTCTCTCACAATTCACACAAGTCAGAAGTCAGAACCTTCCGCCGGGACTGGCACGTTTCCTGCTGCAGCAAACAATACTCCAGGGTTGCCATCACGTTTGCAGTCAGCCAGCCAGCCAGCTAGCTAGCTAACACTGACATCTGTCAGCGTGCGCTGACGAGTGCTGTCAATTGATAGCCAGTGGGGGGCAACAAAAAGACTGAACCCTTACCCGATATCAATTTGTGGTCATCAGCTTGGTGACGTCATCGCAGCTGCCCGTCAAGCTGAACATTTCCGCTGCTGGGGTCCGAAACAGACGTCAGCGCTCATAACATGCCTGAGATTTGAAGCGAATGGATGGCGGATGGCAATGCGATAGGCAGGATGCCGCTGACAGCTCATCTAGGCGTAGTGCGAGGGCAGTTTGGCTCACTCCATAAGATTGGCAGTAGCTGAAATTACGCATACGCGGCGTGCAACAGCAACAGCTCAAGCAGCGTGAAGAGCTTTTAATAGACGCCATAAACATACTGGCATACACATACATATATACTGGCACACTCATGCACACACACACACACTGCCACACACTCCTTGCCTCCCCTTGCCTCATCTTACCCCTGCTTAAACGTGCCAAAAGTCACGCTACACAGCCTAATGCCATTTGCATATTTATGCGCCGTTTGGCTGCGCTCCAGCCTAGACAGCAGCCAGCATGTTGCCCCTCTGCCCCGCCCCCTCTACGCCTCTGCTTTGCCCCTTTCGGCTAGCCCTTTTTCTCTGGGCTACAAATGCCATTTTTATTGTTGTGCACGGGCAAATATTGAAATTAGAATACAAATTAAAAAGCTTTTAATGTAAACAGCCGTAAAGGTTTCTCAACTCAGCCCCCTGCCCCCGCTCACTGCTTGCTGCTGCCACGCCCCTGACGCAGGCCGTTGACGCTGTTGACTTTGGCCTTGGCAGCCCAGCAGCAATTTTTGATAAATATCCAAGAGGCAAGAAGGCAAGTAAGAACTTTAAGAACTGAGGCCAGCCACAGACACACATGCATACACACACACACACATACCTATACTTATGTATACATACCTTTAGCTTCACTCACTCATGACAGCTTAGTCACTGTGGGCGGATCAAAACGTTGCGCTGATAATATTTAATTGTGCTGGAAACGCGGCCACGTGCTGTAGAGGCCGCCCCCGCACTTAAGTCCGCCACGCAAAGCTATAATCTCTGTACATTTAATTGAGTTATTAGGGCGCAGCAATTGAGGGGGCGTGGCTTACCTTGATAAAGCCAAATTATCAATGAACTACTTGCAGCAATTGAAACGAATCGAATTGCGAGCAGTTGCTTGCTGTAGTTCAGGCGGAAATGGTTGACAATACTGCCTTTTAGTGTTGTAAAATTCCACATATTAACATATTTTATGTACTCTAAATATTGCATGATTTTTAGCAATTTTTGCATTATTTATAGCCAGTTAAATTTAACTCTCTCTCTCTCTCTGTGCTCTCTTCTATTTGTTTTCCATTCGCTAAGCTGTTTGCGTCGTATGTGGCGCCATTATCAGAGGCTGTCAAGCAGCAAACACTTTCAGAGAGTGTACCCCCATTGAAACGCAAGAGTATTGGGCCTAAGCTGCCCTCCCTCTGACTGTCCTGCCTCTTCCCCCTCTGCCCTCCCTCTGACTGTCAACTGGGAAAAGTAAATTCTGTTTTTCGAAAAATGTCAGCGACCAGAGAGAGAGAAACAGAGTCGCATGTCACACAGTGACAAACAGAGCTATAGATACAGTTACAGAGGCAAATACAGCAACAAATAGACGAAAAATGTCGAATGTGCTGCCAGTGTGTGTGTCAGTGTGTGTGTGTGTGTGTTATGCTTTAATTTTGCATTTCACAATTTCACTTTAGCTAAATGTGCTGTGGGTTTTTGGGTTGCACTGTCCCCTGCCCTCTGCCCCCTGCCACGCCTCCTCCGCAAAACAAACAAGCAAGCGAAGCGGGCCTGAACGACTGAATAAACAGCAGAAACCAAACAGGACAGCAGCAACAACAACAACAACAAGAGAAAGGAAGGAAAAAACAATTTTACTTTGTGTCTGGGCAAAAAAATGCAGAAAAAAAGGAGGAAAAAACTTATTGACCAGTTCTGCTGATATATATATAGCTAAATATATACTTCACTCTGTGTGTGTGTAGGCCTGGCCAATATTTTGACAATTTTTGAGGCAGGCAGAGAGGGGGAGGGGGACAGTGCGTACGGGTTCAGTTTTGGCTTCGGTTTCGGGTTCGTTCGGGCTCTTCCACGGTAATTGCGGCGTGTGTTTTGTGTTTGTGCTGGGTCCGGCCTATTGGCCCGCAGCGCTTTTTGTGTATAATTATGCCAACACAAACAACAACAACATGGCACACACACATTCTCCCTCTCTCTCTTTCTCTCTCTTGCAACTGAAGTTGAGGCAATTTGAGCAGCTGCGTGTTAATGGATTTTGTTCGTCTTTTTTTTCTGCAGCTCTGTTGTTGTTATTGTTGCTGCAGTTGCATAATTGAAAATTAATTATTTACAAATTGTTAAAGTGGCAGGCACCTAATGAGTACCCCCTCCCTGCCTGCCTGCCACCCCCTGGCAGGTCATAAATCAAAAGGCAATTGAAACGCGGCGCAAACTGACGAAATTTCTACTTGAATTGAAGCGTTGCTGGCTAATTCACTCACTCATGCCATTATTCATGCACTCATTCATTCATTCACTTGATTGATTAATTCAATAGAGCAACGTAAGCTGAGCCCGGCCGGACTGGAGCTGGGGCTGGACCTGTGCAAACAAATCGGCCGATTGAATGAAATGAATATCCATTTGAGCGATTGCCTTTTATGTAACGCCTGTGCAGACATCTCACTTTGTGTGATTAGAGTAATGTGCAGTGCAGCTAAGAAGCTAAGGGGCATTCAACAAGGGGGCAGGGGGCATGCTACAGAGGAGGGCATTAACTATTTACAGCAAAAATCAATTTGAGTGCAACACGAATGCAATAAACAAGTGCAGCTTGTGCCAGTGTGACACTCACACACACACATACACGTCTGTCAATATGTCATACACTCACACACACATGCACACATACATACATTCACTTACAGCATGCACTGTGTGTGCCTCGTGTGCAGTCTTTAATTTTCTCTGGCCAACAGAAACCATAACAATAAATATAACTCAGACTCGGCATGCCCTTTGCCCTCGCTCTGCCCTTCCCCCCTTTACCTCCCTCTCCCCTCTCTTCCCTTCACTGATATGCTGTGCCACCCGCTTGCTCTCTATCGCGAATGAAAAATGCCATCCGAATTGATATTGATGCAAATGAAAAATGTCAACTATTTTCGCGCGTGGGCAAAGAAAGCAAACTGTGCGCGCACTCGAAACAGTTCGAACATGAATATGAATACGAATGTGAATATGAGCGCTACACTTGACAAAAAAACAGAGAGAGAAACAGAAAGAGACATAAAGAGTGAGAGAGAGAGAGGACTATCGTGCTAAAGCTGACGTTGTCAACTTTGAACTCTTTCAGCTTCAGTTTTTCAGCCGCATTTAACATTTGTTTGCAGCTCGTTAAATGAACCAGAAATCGAGGTTGCCAGCAGTAATAAAAGCGGAAAATATTCTCAGAACATAAAAAATAGCAGCGGGGAAATAAAATAGAAAACATATAAAGTGCAGAACGTATTAAAGATATAGAAAAATGCTAGAAAAAAGGAAAATATTGTGGGAAAAAAGGGAAATATATTTTTGTTGTGCCTTGGCAAAAAGTCTTGCTGGCAATTGAAAAATATTTATGATAATTGAAAAAGGTACATAATATGATCTGCAAATATTAAATATATATAGCTGGCATAACTTAACAAATATTAAAGCATATTATTAACATAACTTAATCTGCAATTAAACTATTTTCGCTGCTTTTCAAAAATGTTAAGCAACTTTTTAAAATAAATAAAATCTAATGAATTAATCCAAATATGCAACAGTTTTTATTTTTCCCTTGTAAGTCCATATCTTAAGTTTATTTATAAATTCAGTTTCTGGAATTTGAAGCCAAAGCAACTCTGTCATTATTTTCAGTGTACAGTGCAAGCGCGTGAGCTGAAGCTGGCGACTTTGTGCGGTGCCATGTTTATTTATTCATTACAAGTAATACGCGCACGTTTCTACCTTCGTCTCCCCCCAGCTTCCCCTTCCACTTACCTCCCCCCCCCCACTGCCTTTGGGCAACCCCCTGGCAAACCCATCCAGCGTGTAATGTAATATTTTTATACATTTTATATGCATGTCATTTGGCAATGTGCATTTTTAAAAATATTTACAACACGTCGCACTGTTGCTGCGCTGCGAGCGTGTTGCATATGCCAACTGCCAACTGCCAACAGTGAGACAGCTGAAAATATGATTAAGACGGAGTGAGACAGATAAAGATAGTGGGAGAGAGAGAGAGAGAGGGGGAAGCAGCTGGATTGACCGAGTGCCGAGGGCGCATTTGTAATTACGCAAAGAGCATAACTAACTCTGCGTTTAGCTAATGAAAAGCTGCAGGTGAGATGGATAGGAGAGATTGAGAGAGAGAAAAAGAGAAAGGGAGAGAGAAAGAGATATGACTGAGCTTTATCTGACTGCTGACATTCTACCACAATTTTCGGTGTCAAACTCAAATTCGAATTCGTCTACAAAATATGAAACCAAAATAAAACTAAACAAAATGAAACAAAATGAAACAAAACAAAATTAAAACAAAACGGAATTAAACAAAACGAAATGAAAAGAAACAAAATTAAACCAAATGAAATTCTCTGCTGTTACTAAAATAAAATTTATCACAAAATATTGTTGAATGCAACTGAAATTGTAAGTTGAACTTTATTGTGACGATTTCAAAGAGAAAACTTTTACCACAATGTGTTTAGACAGGTGGAAATTGTTGAGATAAGTTGGGTGAGTGTAAAGATTGGAGTGAAGAGTGGGTAAGAGTGGGTTATAGTGAGTAAGAGTGAGTTAGACTGAGTTAGACTGAGTCAGACTGAGTTTGACTGAGTTAGAGGAGATAGGTTGATTTTGACAGAGTTATGCTGACTTGTACTGAGTTAAACTGAGTTATACTAAGTTAGAGTGGATTAGAGAGGGTTAGACTGGGTAAGACTACGTTGGCCTAAATAAGACTGGCTAATACTAGTTTTTATTGCCATTGTCCAAAGCATGATAGTACATGGAGTGCAGCTCTGGATTAGTTTATTCCCTGAACAATTTCCTAATGACTTTCTAAATATCCCTGCAGCATTAAACAAAACAAACAACTTTTGCATTTGCTTGAACTACTTGCCAACTCAACGCAGAGCATAAAGTTAAGGGAAAACTTGAAAATTTGCACTCGAACATTTTGCAGTTTTCACTCTCTCTCTCTCTCTCTTTCTCTTTGTCTCTGCTAGAGATTGAAGAGCAATGCGAGCAATGCAAACTCACGAGTCGAGAACGAGAGCGAGTTAACATTCATCAGGTTATTCATGTGCGTACTTAAGTGTGTGTGTGCGTGTGTGTGTGTGTGCCACACAGCTGTCGATAGCGTGTTTGCGGTCTGGCATATCTCGTCGTAAATAACGTTGAGAGGGGGGGGGAGGGGGAAGGGACTGCACGAGAAGCCCTCGCATATTAATCATACGCACTGTGTGCCGCGGCATAAGCCAAGGCCGCAGTCAAACAAACAAAATAGACAGCCCTTTGAAGCGGATACCCCTACTCCCCCCTCTCCCTCTCCCCTGCCTCCATTGCATAAATACGCGCATCGACAAACATGTTGATCGACATTTTCCTGTGCGATTTCACCCTCATTTTCCGTGGAAAATTGTTGCATTTTCTCTCTTATCAATTATGCAACATACAAAAAGTTGTTGCCCAAAATGTAATAATAAAATTGCACAAGCATAACGCTTTTAATTGCATACCATGCAGGCCAACAGGTGGCGCTAGTCGCAAGTGTGGTTAGATTGCGTTTTTAATGGACAAAAGGAAAAACTGTTCGGGCTTCCTTTCTGCACCATAAATTGAATGTAAACAGGCAGTCAAACACACACTTCCTCTCTCCCTCCCCTCTCTCCCTCTCTCTCAGTGAGCTGGAATTCGGTTTGACAGGCTGCTGTGGACCACAAGCCACAGCCAGAGCAGAGACGAGCAGAGAAATTCATGAATTTTAAAACCAACAACAGCAACGTTTCTCCCTGACGACCTGACGGAGTTGACCACTCGCACTGGACTCGTAGTGTTGCCTGCTCTGCACACACTGATGCCCATTAATATGCGGCACACACACACACGGACAGTAAACAACACTGGTCGAGATTGACAACTGTGCTAATTTTCAACTCAAATGTAATTTACGCTCAAATCACATTTGCAACTTTCGCATCACATTCCTCCTGCTGGCTTCGCTTCCTGCCCGCTCCAAATTGTATTACCAAGTCTAATTTATTTGTCGTTTAACTGTTGCCAATTCCGAACAGGAAGTGCCACACACACCCCCCCCCCCTTTTATTCTTCCCCTCTCTGGGGTCTAATTTGGCGCATATGACAGATATTATTGATGGTCCGCCTGATTGACGCTCAAACTTGATGCACGACTCGCTAAAGTGCCTCGATGGGGGGGGGGGAGGGTGAATTCCAATTGCTTCGTCCTGATTGAATAGAAGCTGCTGCAAGTTTTGTGATTATCCTTAGGGAACAATTGCGCAAGATAAACACAAACAGCAACACAAACAGAAGCAGAAGCTGAAGCAGAAGCAGAAACTGCAACTGAAATGGTAGCGGAAACCGAAACGGAAATTGTTATTTGATTATGGAGAATGAGTAGGGAAAAGGACGCGGGCTTAATGCAATTATGAGATGTGTTTTAAGTGAGGCATAATTAAAGAATAGAGAGGGGAGCAGAGAAAAGAGAGAAGTACAAATAGGTAGAAATGTGTGGAAGGTAGAATAAGTAATTGCAGTTGATAGAGCGCAAGTTAGAGGGGTAGGAAGAGCGCTAGAGGGCAAAAGAAGAGATTTACATGAGAGAAAACATAACTATAAACCTCAAAAGAGTCTTTAAAGAGTCAAGAATATATATATTATATAATATACTAAGCAGTTAACACATCTGTGACAAATTGGCATAAGAAAAGCTTCTGCTTCTATAAAGAGACTAAGACAAAGAATATGTATATAGTATATATATAACTAAACATTCACAACTCTACAAACAAGTTGGCCTTGGCACAGCTTTCATTTTACAGTTCTAACAGCAAGTTGTAGTCTCATTCATTTCCACTTGTAAATCTTTTCAAATAACACACATAAAATAAGTAAATCTTAGCAGATTTTATTAAAATTCAGACAAAATGGTACTCAATGCACAATTTAAAGAGATTGGCATGAGTTTCGTCCAGAGTTATTATTCCGTATTCGATGATCCGGCAAAACGCAGTACCCTCGTCAACTTCTATAGCCCCACAGACTGCCTGATGACCTTTGAGGGACAGCAAATACAGGGTTATACGAAGATACTTGAGAAGATACAGTCTCTCGGTGTTCAGAAGATCAAGCGCGTGATAACCAACATCGATCCTCAACCCACTTACGATGATGGTGTGCTAATCACTGTCACTGGACATGTGCAATGCGATCAGGCAGCGGAACTGCCATTCACTCAGGTCTTTCTGCTTAAACGTAAAGAGGGCGCTAACTATTTTGTTATTCATGATATCTTTCGACTTACCGTACCAGCCCCAGCCTAAAGGAGAAGAGAGTTGGCAGTTCTTGACCATCAACAGCAATACAAGAGCAACAAGCATTAGCACAACTTAAATATGAATATGTTTTCGTATTTGGGTTAAATACGTTGCTCAAGAGAAGGTTACTCCTGCCAAATAGAGACTCAAGGGCATCTTAAGATTAATTGGAAATAAATTTATATGTGGCTTATAATAAAATTATCTATATATTGTGCAAATGCAAAGACTAATACTTATACTAGCCCGTAGCGAGGTTTATACCTTTCAAAACCTTTTTCCACTGCGCAGCCTTAGAACCTTCACTGGCTTCGTTTCTAAATTTAACGCAAAGCAAAGCAAAATCAATTTGCGCTCTCAATACGATAATAAATAGGCAAATATTTGCCTGGTGCTGCTTGCCAGAGATATTGATATATTGATATATTAATATATTGAATAATCACAAACAGAAATGGTAAATGAAATAATAAATCTGTGACTATTTCGAGCTTAATTCGCATTGCTTTGTCATTTGCTTTGTCATCCCCGACGACGACGTTAATCCCCTTGAGCAAATATTACGCGCACGATACGCTTGAATTGTAATCAGCTTAGCGCTGCTGTTGCTGCTCTCATCTCTCATAGAGTAAGGAACATGGAAAATATTACGTATACGCAGCGTATTATTTATCTATGCGCGGCTACAGTTCTTTCTTTTCACTCTCGCTCTATCTCTCTCTCTCTGTGCTGTCGTTGACAAACTGCACACGGACGTCGGCATGGAGTTTCGCATCATTGCCATATATCCGTACAGCGGAGGGGCGGTGCTGGGGGAGGGGGCGTGGCAGCAACAAATGAACATGCGCGTATGATAGAGCACGCCAAATCGTTTCGCATGAGGCAGCGCCGTGTGCACATTCGTCAAAACGCGGCGACATTCATCACGTCATTCATGTCAACCATGCCACGCCTCCCCCACTGCCCCTTTGCCATGCCACGCTGCGTCATTGCGTTGTCTTCAAGCGGCGTTTAGAATGCGTTTACTTTAAGTGCAGGTCGAGAAGGAGGTGAAGATTAGAGGCAATGTGAGTGCGAGTTTCAGTGTAAATGTGTGTGTGAATGTGAGTGTGAATGTGAGTGTGAATGTGAGTACTTGCAGTGCCAAAAATAAGATTAATTAGCTCAAGCTGAAGACGAAACTCAGGCGGCGGCTTTAACAGTTAACAGAGAAGGCGCTCGTAAAACGAAACTGACAATGATGAAGTTGACAGAGAGAGTGAGAAGGCGAGGGAGAGATGATGATGATGTTGCCTGCTGCCTACGTTGCTCTGCTGCTCTGCGCTTTATGGCAAACACAAAGCAAACACCTGAGATTTCCGTTTCCGCTGGGACAACTGACGTTTCGCCTTTCGCTCTTTTGTCTTGCGTGCGCTTTGTTCCCACTTCCCTTCACTCGCTCCCTCTCCCTCTCCTGCTTGCTGTGCGTTTCCTGTTGCCTTGCCAATATCCGCTAACCGTTTTACCAGTTACCTTTGGCCCTGCTGCCCCACCCCCTACCCCCTGCCTCCTGCCCTCTTCTCACTGCTTGCTCCTAATTTATTTATGCTGTCAAATTATACGACATAAATGAATCAATTGTCCTGCCCCAAGGACGCCACTACACACGACCCCGTGTAAGTGTGTATGTATGTGTGTGTGTGCCTTGCTTTTTCAATTTTCGCTGCAGCAGCTGCTGCTGACTTGTTATGAAAAATGGGGCGTGGCAGGCCGCAAAAGGAAGGCAAAGCAAGCTGTACGTGCCTGCAGCGACGATTGCAATTTGGCGTCACATTTAATCAGCAGCTTGTGTTGCTAAAGTTGTTGTTGTTGTTGCTGCCCGCAAATTGGCAAACTCTTGAGCACATAAATCAATTAATTGCGACTGTCAGGTTACATTGTAAACATAAACAAGCAGCAAAGGCAAAAAGCACAAACACAAACGCGAACTGCGAACGACAACGACAACTCGAAGACGTAGGCGAACTCACAAATCTTGATCAATCTCGTTGCCCAAATAGACAGCAGGCAAACACACAATCACACACACAAACACACACAATTACACACACATTCAAAGACATGTCTCTGTGGATATTTCTACCCTGCGACCTCCGACAGCTGCGACCCAGCACGACATTGTATAATGCGCTGTGGCATAATAAACTCGAGAGCTGCGAACAACTCTCAAAATGTTTATTGGCCCTGACAGGCCACGCCTGCCCCGCCCCCATCTGTTGCCCCCTCTCTTTCGAGCGACCCCTACACGCATTGTTGTGGTAGTGCTACGTCATGTAATGAAGCGTTTTGGATTCTTATTTACTTCGACTCTCACAATACGAGGGGCCTTTTATTAATGGCTCCTTGACGGGGGGAGCCTCGCCTTGTCTTCTTCCGCACGTACTCTAAAGTGTCTTTCCTGCCCTGCCACCAAACACACTTGATATGGCAATTTATAGTGATGGGTTTCTTTGGCAAGTGGGGTATGGAAAAACCATTTGTAAACGATAGTTCAAAGGATTTTCTACAGATTTTTTAGTGCTAGGGGGAAGCAATTTAAACGAAAGTTGAAACTGTTTAAGGGGAATTGAGGTCAGACAGGTGAAAAGAGCCACAATTGAGAGTGTGCTACTTGGCTATGCTGCTCTTGAATACCCTGTAAGAAATGCACTTGTATACATATAACTTTCATAATATCAGGGATCTGCGCATATATAGTATGTAAAGAATACAATCCTATGGGTAATGTGTTGAAGAATATATACACTAAATTTCTTAACTCCAGCCACCACAATAACTGAGATCTGCTTATAAATAGCTTGCCGAACGACCGTAACTACATAAATCAGCGCATTTTTAGTATAAAAAGAATACAATCCCATTTGTATTATCTACAAGATCAAGCACACCAAATTTCTTTAGTTTAGGTAGGCTAACAACAGAGATCTGCTTGTAAATAGGTTACCGAACGACCGTAACTACATAAATCTGCGCATATATAGTATAAAACGAATACAATCCCATGCATTATGTCTTCAAGAATATACACACCAAATTGCCTTACTCTAGCTACCCATTCAACAGAGATCTGCTTATAAATAAGTTGCCGAACTACCTAAACTCAGCCAAGCTTAACTATACACACTCTATAAAAACAGCACACCGTCTCTTATCTATTTTCCTAAGGCATGCGACTTAATTAGTCACAATTTCAACGAAATCTAAGTGTGTTATGAGTCTGCAAAGTCTGAGTTTACCTGCAAAGCAAATACTCCACATTTGCCACATCTATAACTTGTCCTATTAGCCAAAGGCATAAGCTGCAGCACACGCACTCACACACACACACTCTCACATACACTCACTCACGTATTTATCTGTATTTATGTGCTCATATTGTCTGCCGGTCTAATTGAAAGCGGTATTAAACAACAATTTGGCATAATCCATTTGAATTTCTCGAGGCAGGCAACATAAACAAGGCAAGCCAAAGTTTTTGGCGGAAATGTGAGAGAAAGAAGAAGCAGAACAAGAAGAAGAAGTAGAAAGACAAACAATTATACACACACGCGCCAGGCAAGCACACACACACACGCAAACACACACACAGCAGAGCAGCAAACAGTCAATAGCAATATCAACAGCAGAGGCTGAAGCTGAAGCTGAAGCTGAAGAAGAAGCTGCAAGCCGCCAGCTGATAAAGCAGCTGTCGACCTTGTTGTTGTAGTTGTAGTTGCTCTGGTTGTAGTTGTAGTTGCTGTTGTTGTTGGTTGGAAATGTTTGCACAATATGTATCTGGTCAAATGAAAGTTTATGCCTCGCCTTTCATTACCCATTTGTTCTTGTGTGACCACTGGCCCAGGCGATAAGTGAAATAAAATGAGCTTCGACTCAAGTTCCACCAGGCCACAGGGGCAGCAGAGGCGTAGTGGGAGAGGAAGAGTGGCAGGGGGGAGGGGGAACTCCTGTATGCCCTCGGCTAAGCAGCTTTTGTGGTCCTGTAAATTCATTTAGCAAACTGACTAAGAATGCTTGCGCTCATTTTGCTTGCGAAAAGTTTTGAGATTTACTCGTAGTTCCTGCAAGGGGTGTAGCGGCGGTGCTGGCCTTGCCTGCATGCTCTTAACTTGCCCTAGCTCGACAATTCATCAAAAATGCAGCTTGTACAAAGAGGGTACAGGCAGGGGGCGCAGGGAGGCGTGGCACTTCCCGTGCACTTCACTTTCACTGTGCTACAAAAATGTTGGAAAAGTTTTTCACTTTTTTTTTTCTGTTTTTTATGTGCAAAATGACAGCGACCAGTGCCGTAACGGACACAATACAACGCACAGTACACACACACAAACACATAGTGTGCAAGTGTGTGTGTGTATAAATTGTTGTCAAACTGTTGCGAAGGCATTTCAAGACGTTGAATTTTATGTTGTGCAAACTTTCTGCTCGGTTATTTAATTGAATTTACCACCCGAAGGCGTTGCCAGATTTTCTCAAAAATACACACAATATATTACAGATTTATATACTATATATTCTGTATGTATTCTTACAATTGTACACGGACTAGATTTGTCCTTGCCTTGCCACGCCCAGCACATTTGTTGCTGCTTGTTGCTGCCACCGCAAGTTGAAAACTTTTCTATGATTGTTTATTAAATAGCTAAGCGCACTTAATAAGCTTAGGGGGAGGCAGGAGGGAGGTGAGAGGTGACTGGAGAGAGGGCAGAACTTTGTTAAGGGCGTGTCCTCTTGGCCAGTCAGAGCAAAAATATTTGCCATTCACAGAACAATTCAAATTAAATAGAAACTCGCAAATGCCTCAGAAGGCGCAGGCAGCCTCGGTCTGCAGTTCTCGCTATTGTAGGCAGAATGAGAGGAAGGGAGAGGGAAGGAAGGGGAATGTGTTTTTCAAATAATATTGCATAACTGCAGCTAAGAAGCAAGCGTTGCTTTGTGTGTGTGTGTGCTGGCGTTTTAATTGCACAAACATAAGCAGCGTGATGCATGCCACAGCATCAGTTCTGAGAACTTGCTTGCTTATGTTGAAAGGGTACTTTGATTTTGTGAGCAGCTTGGCAACGTTTGTGTGGGGAAGGTTGCACTTAGAAGTTATATTTATGTTGGCTAGAGTTGGGGCTCTGTTCTTGGTTGTATAAGATAGCTGTAAAGTAATGTGATTGATTTAGAGAAGAGCTCCTTTCGAAATTGAGTTTATTATAAGCTTGCAAACAATTTACATATGTATCTTGGGTGAATATGTTTCAAAACAAAACAGAGTCTACTAAAAGTACACCATAAACAAATCAATCTTGAACTGAGGTTTGGTATAGCTAACTTTCTTATCTTCAATGATTCTTCATTTTATAAGAAACTGTAGCTATTAATAGTGCAATCTGTTAATGTTTAACAGAATGTTAACTAGCATTACTATGCTAATAGGTACAAGCAATGTTAAGCTAAACCACTAAGCATCGAATGCACATCGATGCTTAGTGGCTAAATTGAGTTGACAGCACATTAACATAACATTAGCATAACATTAACATAGTTTTAATTAAACAGACGGACCACAAAAGATGTTAGAAGCCTTCAGAACCTATTCTATCCTTCCTGATGATGTTTATTTAGAACAAAAATAACTTCTTCATACTTCTGTATTGTAATGTCTCCTTATACCCTTCGAACATTGAAAATGCTCATACTTTATTATCTTCTTCTTAATCGGAATACTGTAACTCTACTTCTGCTTTTAACTCCTATCAATCAATCTACTTCTCAATCGTACTGCAGAATGAATTTCTCCCACTCACAATCTCTGTATTACAATTGAAATTGATGTAGTTCCTTCCTTCAGTTTAACATTAATCGCAGTACTCTATCATGTTGTTATCCACCACAAGTGTTTCGCTAGGGTATTCATAATTCATCAGCTTTACATTCGCTGCTCAACACTTCTGCTGCTGTTGCTGGCATTTAATCGGATTACAGCAAGTCTACAAATCAAATACAGAGTTCGGAGTCGCGTCGAGCTCCAGTCGAGTCGAGTCCTTTGACGGAAACTGCGCGCAGTTTTAATAAAGTTAAACGACATCGTCTGCCGCAGCCTTCACGCAGCACTTACCATAATGTCCTGGTTGTGGTCGTGTGTGTGTGTGTGTATGCCTGTATGTGTGTGTGTAAGTGTGGCGGTTTTTCGGGTTTGCCGTTAAACGCAATTAATTGCGTTTGCACTTCACGCCAGGACGGAGGCCGGAAAAGTCGCAGCAAGTCGTCAACAGTCAAGTGAGGCATGGATAAAGGGGGAAGTGAGGACAAGCCACGCCCAGTGCCTTCCAGATACAGCCTCTCATCTGCTGCGTGCTTCATGCTGGATCTGATTCACGTACCGATTGCGCTTCCGATTCAGTCAACTGAGCTGCCTTCCCTTCTCCCTCTTCCTCTCCTTCCTCCTCTTCTACCATAGTCAAGTGGTCGAGTATCAAGTGGGGAATAAGGGGAGGGGGAGGAACAGAAGAGGGAGTATGAGGGTCGCTGGGCGGATTTAATTACGCACGTATGACTGTTTAAATTGCGTTTGCTGTCGGTTCGAAATGTTAGTTTTATGTTAATTAACCATTGTTTATGCCAATTAAGGCGTCTGCGTTGAGCTTCACCAGCTGTGGCTGCTGCCCTCTCTCCCCTCTGTCTATCTCTCCTATTTCTACTCTTTCCCCCTCTCTGTTTACTCGTGTGGCATGAGATATGCCCCAAGTGATACTTGAAGTGGCTCATAGATTGCCAGCAAATACGAGCTGCGTACAGCGCTTTTTGCTACAGTAAACACTGGTATGTGATGGTCTGCGATGTGAAATTTACTGCTAATTTTGGCAATTGAGTTTTGGCAACTTCTGGGGGAAATTGAGTTAAATAAATAAGGAGAGAGGAGGGGAGAGAGCGAAAGGATTGGAGAAAGGAAACAAAGCAAGACGAGTTTATCAAGCATTTTGATTGTTTGTGCAATCGAAGTGGTTTTCAGGAAAGTTGAAAGAGGATTTACTACTGCAGAAACAGAGGGGAGAACAGTTTGATATAAAGTTTAGTTAGATTAAAGAAACAAGTGGGAAAACTTGGCGGAAATAAAGATAATATTGCGCTTGATATGAAACGTTATAAGAAAGTTTTTCAGCTTGAAGTAAAAGAAAGATCAGCAAATACTGTATTAAAGAAACCAGAAAGATCTCTACAAACTTAAACAGATTTAGGTTAAACATTAAACACGGTTGGAAGTTAGTCTAGAATTAAAGATGTCGAGAAATTAAAGGTTAATAAAGAAAAAATGGTTCTTGATACAATAAACAGATTGAAATATAGAAAAACCTAACAAAGAAGAAGGGTTTGCTAATTAAATCATTAGTTAATAACTGTTAAAAATATCAGGATATTGTAAATGTTTTATCCTTAAAGTTTTCAACACACTTTTGAAGCGCCTGTGTCCCTAGACACGGTCCTCTAACTTTGTTACAGACTTTTACTGTACTGCCAACAGCGATTAAGACACTTTGCTGAAAGAGAAGAATCTCTTCAAAAATATTAATAAATGCAGACAGGCATAAGCTGATTAAGGTTGAGATTCCCACTAATTACCGCTCTCTAGCTCACTCCCTCGCTGTCTCTCCCATTCTATATTCCCCTTCTTTCCGTCTCTCTGTCTCTCGCTGTCTCTTTCACTCTCTCTGTCACTCTGAATTTTAGTTGGGTTCCTACTTTTGTCAGTTGGGATTACGTATGCAGGAGCATACGTGCTAGCCCTCCTCCTCCTTCTCTCTCTCCTTCTTCCCCACAAAATTTGAGAAATTAAAATTCAACTCATGACTGAAAATTAAAGTAAAGTAATATCCTTGCACCATCGCTGGGATTATGCTTTATTTATTCTTTCCTAGAAAACTTTTTGAGTCGCAGTCAAAAGAAATGAAACTGGAGCAGGAGAGCTCAAAGCTGCTGCCAGCTGAAATATCCTGCAAAATACGAGCAAATTGTATACATATATATGATATATACAATATTATGTAACCGACAGCTTATCTGTCATCAAACAGTTTAGTAACTGTTGCCAAAATCACAACAAGCATAACAAAATGATTTGTTGGGGAATCATAGTTTAACATGAGCAGGAATAGAAGGGGGAGTTGCCACACAAGCCTCAAGCCGCAAGAACACAAAGCCGATTTGCCATGGGCGTGGGGCGAAGGGAGGGCGTGTCGCGTGTGTGGGGCGTGCCACAGCAATGTGAGCGTTGGCATGCAGAGGGAATTACTCCACCTAATTCGTCTCGAATTCGAGATGTGCTGAGAAATTTGACAAGCGCAGAAGAACGTCAGCTGTGCAGGAGATGAAGACGAGATGCCGAAACAGTAGACAAAGGCGGCTGCAGAACGTGGAAACAGCAACAAAAAGGGAATAATGAAACGCCTGCAAAGACAAAAGCGCGAAGGGTATCCAGGGGCAACAGGAGGAAGGAGGCAAGAGGCAGGCAGGCGATGCTGGTGACGCCTCGCGCTGCCAGCTGCAGACGCCCTGTCACACACACGCGCAAGGCCCATTGTACATTATACATATGTGTGAGTGTGTGTGTGTCTGCAAGTGTATGTGTGTGTGTTTAAGGCGCTCACATGTGCTTGAAATAAGGCCGCCACATTTCATTTGGCTTAAGCTCTTTCAAACATATTTAAAGTACGTGATGTTAAATGTCTTGAGAGCATTTCCCCCACACACACACACTTAGGCACTTGCTATGCCCCTCTGTGTGTGTAGGCACTGCTTATGCCTCTCTCTCTCACTCTCTTTCTCTGTCTCTCTCTCACTCTCTCTCTTTCTCTGTCTCTCTCTCTCTCTCTCTCTCTCTCTCTCTCTCTGTTTGTAGGCGCTTTTCGTGCTTTACCTTTTGCATAAGCAAATTTTAATATGTTTAACTCGTTTTGGACAAGCACGAACAAGTTTCCCAGCGCGATGAACGTTAATTTTTGAATAGCGACAGTTTCCCCTCTCTCTTCCCCTGCCCCTCATCTGTGGTCTCTTGTGTGTGGCCTAGGCACATAAATGTCAACCGGCGCACTCATCCATCAATGAGCTTTGAAAAATTAACACTGTGAGTGACAGTCGCAAAGCACTAGAAAACCCAACCAGCTAGGATAGGACACACACCTCCCCTTCCCTACTCCCCCTCTGCCACTGCGGCCTGTCGCCTTAAATTATGCAAAACGTTACAATTCCCCGACTCAATGATGAATTGTCTGTGCGGGAGGGTCAGAGGCGGGGACGGATGCGAAGGCAAGAGTTGCACGAGTGTCCTCTGTTGCTGTCGCCGCCACCGCCGCCGCCTAATGGGCGTGGCCAATGGTGCCGGACAAACAACGTGACGATTTGCCTCGCAGCGCAACGAATAGATTCAATTCGATTAACCCGCCTCGCACGGCCATCCAAATCGCACTACGTGCCCAAGTGGCGCACGGGGAATAGTCGATTGAAAATCGACAAAAATGGCAAAACGATAAACGAACGACAAAACCGAAAACCGAAAGGGAAAACTGCAATTTGCACACAGTGCGGAAAATTGAGTGAAAACAGCGACAGCGACAGCGCTGCTGATGCTGCTGCTCTGGGGATAGTCAAATTCGTGATCTCTTCGTTTTGTGAATATAAAAGAACTTCTCGATTAGCTAATGGAAGGATTTTAAATATTTACAGTGGTTTTTATTAGTGTTGAAATATTGATGAAAGTGAGTGAATGTAATCAAATGAAAGGATGTTATGGAATTTTTGAAAAATTCATTTTGATAATTACATTTTCTGTATATTTGTAAAATAAATTGTAACAAACAATGCAAGTAAATCATGTCTCTTTTTTCTGTTATTTATGTTATCATACAGCAAGATTAACATTTTGCTCTGTCAACTTAACTTATTATGTTAACAATTTGCCATGTTAACTCTTTTTCTTACGTTAACAGTTTATCCTGTTAATTCAATTATCTTCAATTTAACTTATTATCCTGTTATATTTATATGGCGTTCTGTTAACTTCATTTCTTACCATGATGCTATGTCAATAATCTGTAATGTTAACTCAATTTGGCTTAACATAATTAAATCGATAAAGGGCTTATCGGCCTGCCTGTAAACTGGAAGTGGTTTAAAATAGATTTAACTAAGTCGAAAAATATTTGGAAATATAACACATATTTTAATTGTTTTTAATTTCAAATGTTTTGAATATTTAACAGCCTCTTTAAACAGCATATTAAGCATATTAGCATAACGTCTTAGCTCTCCTCCAACGCAATTCATATTTCAGCCTTGTGAAATTGCCTTGTCTCTGTGTGTGGAAGGAAGATTTATGCGACTTGCAGTTGACCCAGTTGGGGTTACATCTCCATCTTGTGGTGTATTGATTACAATGGCGAGCATATGCGGCCTTTTGCTTAAAAAACCTTTAGCTAATTTGTTGCAAAATGAATTTCTAAATTGTTAGGAAATATTGCAGATTAATTAAGTAAATTAAAATATTATTACAAGCTATGAAAGCAAACTGAAATCAAAGTTGGCACTTAACCTAATTTAAAATGCAATCAATCTAACTTGAGAGTTGTAAACAAAATGTTAACTAAGTTTAAGCGCAATCAAGCGAAATCAAAGAAATTTACGCTTAATAATCGCAAAATGTTGTAGAAAGAAGGAAGAAGAAGAAAGCAAAAATGGATTTGATTTACAATGAAAGCTGGCAGTGCAATTCTGGCAGTTATTAGACGAAGATGAAGGGATGCAAGAAGGGAGATGAAGTGAAATATCTTGAAGGAAAAACAGGGGAAGAAGTGGGGGAATTTGGAGTAAAAGAGGGATATGTAGGATTGGGAAGTTGCAGTAAAAGAATGTTGCAACTGCCACGCTTCCTTAGTTCTGCCTCGTTCAACTCGATTTGCAACAATGTCTGCTTACGCTTTATGGATTTTCATTACTTTTGTATTGTTTTCATTTCTCCTTTTTTGTTGCCTTATGCCATTTACAATTCACTTTGAGTTCGATTATAACACACACACATGGAACTTAACACACATATGAGTACAACTAGTTTCTGCTAGCTGCAGCACCCACACCCGCACTTGCACCACCACCTGCACCACCTGCACCACCTGCACCACCTGCACCTGCACTACCAACACCCGCACTACCACCTGCACCCGCACCTCCTGCCACACCCACACCCTCCTCCCCCTCCAGCTTGCTAATACTTTTTACGTATTTCTCTTGTCTACTTCTAGTTGTGCTTTTGTATTTGCCCATTTTAATGAGTGTAGCTAACAACAACAACAAATAGAACAACAACTAGACCCCTTAGACAACAACAACAACAACAACTACACAACCAACAAACAACAACAACAATCATCATCAATACACAATGTGACAATAAGAAACAGTAAAGAGTAAAGCGCATCAAACCAACAACAACAACAACAAATAAAAACGGATTTCAGTTGCACCACATTGAAAACAAACAACAACAACAACAACAACTAGGATAAACCAGCGCACAACAACAACAACAACAACAGCAACGCACAAGAGCAAAAGAGACAAGGATAGAACACGCTTAGTCCAATCTCAATCAGTGTTGAATGTTCCGTCTCCCTCGCACCCCGTCCACGTCTCGCTGTTGTGTGTCGTGTGTGTGTGTGTGTCGTGTGTGTGCGAGTGTCTAGTCTAGTCGTGCGTGTGTGTATCTCCCCTCTCACTCTAACCCAAAGCAACCGCACACAATATCTACCTGTCTCTCTCTCTCTCTGTGTTTCTGCTCTACACTTTGTCTCTTTCTCTCTCTCTTTCTTTCTCTCTCTCTCTGTGTGTCACTCTCTGTGTGTGTCTCTCTCTCTCTCTCGCTGTTGGGTGTACAGCACTAAGCACCACCAAGCACCACCACCACCACCACCAACACCTTCAACCAACACCATCACCAAAAGCAAAAGCGCCGTGTAACGGGGGCACCACAGTCGAGTTGCAGCAGCAGCACCACCACCACCACCACCGATACCGATACCGATACCGATTAGCGATAGCGATTACCGTTATTGTACTCACAGTTAGCCAGCGCACCCGACCAGGTCAGTGTCTGTGTGATTACCCCACTCCTGCTCGCCACACCCACCACATACCAGCACCACAATTGCACATTACTACCATAGATACCCACGGCAGTATTACTACCGCATGGAGCGCGGCACCAGCGGTGGTCAGCAGCATCAGTCGCATCAACAGTCGCAGCACCACCACCAGCAGCAGCAGCAACAATCTCAACAGTCGCACCACCAGCAACAGCAGTCGCACCACCAACAGCAACAGCAGCATTCATCGCGGCATCAGCATGTGGTGGCGGTGCACAGCTACGATCCTTATCTGACCGCAGGCGATGCGGACGAGGAGCACACCTCGGGCACCTCCTCGTTCGATAACCCGGCGACAAAGAAGAAACCACCTAAGCTGAAGCCGATACATCGATCGCTGTCCATGGCCATCGATAACTATGCACCGATAGCGACCGATATGGATCTCGATTTGGATTTGGATGAGCCTTATTTATTACGTAGTGAGCAGCCGCTGATCCACCGCTCGGCGTCGCCGCTGCCCGTGCGCTCGTCTGCACCGCCGCAGAGTCTAGCACTACCAGCACAACAACAACAACAACAACTATTATTACAACAACAACAACATCTCCCCCAACAACATACGCTGCTGGCTGGTGGCGGTGGCGGCAGCGGCTCAGTGTCGCCGGCACTTTCCGCACGCCAGCAGCACCACCACCAACAACAACAACAACTCCTCCAACAACAACAACAACAACACCACCAACAACAACAGCAGCAACAGTTGCATATGCACACCACTTTTCAGCAACTGGCCGCACAGGCAGCTGCTGCACGCCACCACCTACCGCATCCGCATTCGCATACGCATCCGCACCGACAGCACCACCCGCACTCGAGCTCCACCAGCTCACCCACCTCGCACGCGGTCAGCCCGATCCTGGGCCAACAGCAACAACAGCAACAACAACAGCACCACCAACAACAACAGCAGCAGCAGCACCATCTACAACAGCAACAGCACCACCTACAACAGCAACAGCAGTCGCACCGCCAACAGCAGCAGCAACCGGACATTTATCTGGTCAGCAGCAGCAGCCTGGGCGACAATGTGGGCGGCCTGGGCTTCGGCATGGGCATGGGCATGGCGGGAGGCGGAGGCAGCGGCAGCACATCACCGATACAGTTCATCGATGTCGATGATATGCTGCCACGTGCCACAGTGCAGGCGCTGAAGAAGAATCTGTTTAGGCGCAGCGACACAATTGACGTTCATCCGTCTACCAATTTTCAGATGAAGAAAACGCATTCCTTCCACGCACAACAGGATCCCGCCGCCATGGAGCAAATCCAACTGGCTGTGGCTGCCGGCTCGGCCAGCTCCAGTCGCCGCACCAGTTCGGTGCGTGCCAATTTCCTGATGCCAGGTCCGCCAGCGGGCGGCAAGGAGATCTCACGTTCGCCCTCGCCAAGTCGACGTGGCTGTCGCTCCCATCGTTCGTTCAATGATCCCGGCAGGAGGCCCAGCAGTAAACCAGACTCCGTGGTGGAGTCACAGATCAGGCATCCATCACTGAACGATGATCTGATGGAACCACTCGATGCACGCGGACTGTTTCCACCCACGAACCTGTCGCTGGAGAATGAACTGTTTGTGGAGTCGCGATCGCGGAGCAATAGTCACACCAAGATGGAAGAGCTGGGCGTTGCGGAGCTGGCAGCGGCAGCTGTGGCCGTGCAGCGCATGCGCAAGACTTCTGGTTCGTTTGAGGAGCAAGCGCCTGGCCTGGCCGCCGGTCACAGCGCCACACATCCGCCCGCCGCCTCCGCCTCGAACAGCATCAAGCAGAAACGTGAACCGCATCCGCATTCGCGACAGCAGAGCACACACAGTCTGGAGCTGGACGGGAGACCCTCAACGTCAGCTGCAGCTGCGGCGGCTGCTGCTGCCTCGCACACCATGCAACTGCATAGTGCGGCAGCTGCGGCGAGTGCAGCCTATCACTTCAAGCGTGGCGCCCAGCACGGACGCTCGCTGTACCTGTCGCCCAGCAATCTGGAGGAGCTCGCGGTGCACAGCAGGCCGGGAGTGCTGGCAGCTGCGGCGGCCTTTCAGGGCACCAATGCCAGTGCGAGTGTGAAGCAGGCCAAGGCGCTGCACAGTGCCAGCGTGCGACTGCGCAACTACCGGGAGACACTGAGTGCCACCAAGAAGTCGAAGAGCTTCATTGGCGACGGCAGTGGCGCCGCGGGCGTTGAGGATTTCGAGCTTAGTTCACCCCACCGACGCAACAGTCGTCCGCTATCGACAGCGGTGCCCAGTGCGGCAGCAAGTGGTGCCGCTGGTGTTGCCACTGTGGTCAATGTGGACGAGATCAAGCGCAGCCCACGTCCAATTAGCGCTGCCGCCGCTGCCTTCATTGAGGAGAAGCGTCCATCGTTCGAGCGCAAGGCATCGCTCACCTACGAACAGGAGCTGACGGATGCCGCGTTTGCGGCGCAGGTGCTGCGTCCCTTCCACCACAAGCTGGGGGCATCGGGCCGGAAGGCCTCGTTGAGTGGAGGATCGCACAAGCTGAAGAAGAAGTCGCTGAGTGATGAGACCGATGAGGATGAGGAGGCCGATCGCAAGCGCAAGCGCATCGTTTGCATTGTCCTGGCCACGGTGCTGCTGTGCTTGGTCTGTGCCAGTGTCTTTGTGGTCATTGTCACGCTGACCTCCGGCTCCAGTTCGTCCGGGAAGAAGACGCACTCGTTCAGCAGGGACACCCCCGTGCACTACACGGGCATGCGACCGTCATGAACTACACTGATGATAGCAACTTGGGTTTCACTTCCGTTTCCGCTTCCACTACGCTTTCCACTACTACAACTACACTTTACTCTCTTCACCTTCATCTTCTACTACTTTCTTCTCTACTTTGGCTGTGTGTGCGTGCGTGTAATTGAACAGTGCAACAACAGCAAGAACAACAACAACAGCAACAAGTGCTGCAGCCACAAGTGCTGCAGCCACAACAGCAACGGCAGCAGCAGCAGCAACAACAGCAGCACCAACTAAACCGCGCCTGTAAGTAGGCAACGCTTTCGCGTCTCACACTTATTGCTTATTCACCACACCACAGCACAGCACACAGCCCAGTGTTGGGCAACGCTCAACGCACAAAGGCCACCGCAATAAATTTTTAAAATCTTTCGCTTTCATGAAAATTTCATTTATTTTCCCGCGCGCGCTGCTAAAACAATTTTCCTTCTCTTTTTGCTTTTTTTTCTTTTCTTTTTTTTCCTTCCTCTCTTTCAATCGTTCAACTTTTTTGCCCCGCACATTGTTCAATTGAATTTTGTGACTTTTAAATGAGGCAACTTTGAGCGCTGTTTGCCATGTATATATAGTACAATATATATGATGATGATGATATAATATGCATATATGCACAGAGATTAATGTTGCAAAATGTCAACTTTGGTTAAATTGAAAGTGAACAATTAAACTTCAATATTGATATTGAATGTGTAAGCAAAAAATAATCATAACTTTCAGCCGGCAATAGGTTTTCATTTCCATTTCCACTTTCTTTATGATTTCCAGCGTTCGATTTTGCGTTTGTTTTTGCAGTCGCAGCCCCGGAATAAGGTCAGCTTTGGGTCGCCAGGGAATGTAAGTGTGTGTGGGGGGGAGTAATGTGAAAGGGGTTCATCCATAAAGCCAGACAAATACACGTCGAACCGAGCACGAGTACGTATGGACCTCAGGTCCCCGATGAGCTGAGGCTGAGCTGAGCTGCCTGCCTGCCAGATGCTGCTGACTTTCGAAAATTGAGCTGGCAAAAGCTCAGCAAATCTCGAGCATTACATAACCGGCTAAATGACTGAGCCACCCCCCCCCCCTGACTAACTGACTAACTGACTTGCAAACAGCAAGCAGAGTGCACACACACATACAGACAGGGCACACGCATGTGTGTGAGCCATAAAAAATGATACTTACCTCGACTTTAATGACTCTGGCGCTGACTGCAGCAACAGCAACAACAACAACAGCAACAGCAACAACAACAGCAGCCCAAAGCCAAAGCCAAACCAAACTAATCAGCACATGTGTGCGTGTGTTTGTGTGCCTCTCCCCCTCACTCTCTTTCTCCCACACTCCCCCCTTTCCCTGCCCCTCCCCCTGTTGTTTAGCTAAGCACAGACAATGACAATGGGCTACGCCGTGACTGACAGACAGACGAACGAGACGGAGAGACTGCGAGACTGACGGAATGACCGACACAGGGCTGCGTCTGCAAGGACCTTTAGTTATCATGCTCACTTTTTATACTTTCGCTTAATAGTTGTGTGTGTTGGTTTGTTTGTTTGTTTACCAGTGTGTGTGTGTGTGCCTGTACGTCTGTGTGTGTGTGCGTGTGTGCATCATTACAGCAGCCTCTGCTGCTGCTAAAGCGGGCATCCTTTTTTATGGTGTGCGCCCACAGACATGCACGCTTATTTACACACACAACCACACACGCACACACACATGCAAACAGGCAGGCACGCACACAGTCGTAATTTTACGTTTACGACATGAAACTAGGTTACTTTTCCATGTGCGCGTGAGTGCAACAACAATAACAACAACAAGAACAACAACTACAGCGTGTTGAGGGAATTGTTTACTGCGCATCGCATCGCATCGCTGGTGACATTGCCCGCTGAGTTGGCTTCACGTCCTTGCCAGCAGAGGAGAGGAGTGAAGAGGCAAGGAGAGTCCTGTGAACGCCACTCGGCGCGGCGAATGCCCACGCGACCGCAAATCGCATCAAAGGCGAATTGACAGCGTAAATCTCCTACCCCCTACCCCACCTCCCTTGCTACACCCCTTTCAGATATGATAAGAATGTGAAAAGGATGCGCAACAAATTGATTGTCCATTCCGCATGGCCACAGAAATAATATAGAAATAAGAAATATAGAAAATAAAGCACAAATAAATTATTGATTAAATGCACATAAAAAGGGGCAGCTCAAATAGAAAGCAAATTGCACATAAATAATCGAGTAAATAAATTATGAAACTCTCATCATTTACATATCAAATAACATGGGGAAATTATAAACAAATATAAAAGTTATCGGCTTATCGTTGTGGAAGTAATTAACAGTTAAATGGGCGTGTAAAGAGCCTGCTTGTTTAATTCCGGTTAATGACAGATCCGCAAACATTAAACAAGTTCAACTGAAATAATCTGAAACAAAATTAATGAGTGAGAACAGAGAATTTAAATCGAAAACGAAAGCGAACATGATACCAACAGTACAAATATCATTTAATAATATCATCATCAGCGCTTAACTGCAGTTGACTGGCCTGCCGAACGGAAGCGATGATATGTTCATTGTAATTAAAGCTTTCTAGATTTTACTTTTAACATCTGAATCGGGAAATCAAATACGCATTTTCTGTTCGAATCTTGCCAGTTCAAGAAACCGAAAATACTCAAAAGTGTTATGTTAGCCATAGCAAAAAAGTATCGATAAGAAAATACTCAGTATCGCTGTGCATTAACATGATCGAGTTCTGCTTACAGCAACGCTTAACAGACTAGTGCTATTAACAGCGTGTGGTATTACAGCTGCCTTAAAAGTTGACAGTTAAACAAAATGTAAAACAAAACAAAGGAAAATTACAACATTTTAGTAAAACATTAAATGAAAATCTCTTTCATTTATTTATTTATTAATTTCTTAACATTTTATATACATTTCTCAATGCTCTCATCCTTCTACATAGCCAAACCAACCCAACACTTGTGCAGAAATAGAATTTAGAGCAAAGAGGAAACTCTGTTTGTCCCTTGAAATTTAAGCCAAGTTATAAATAATAATTTTTCTTCAGCAAGAAGAGCTAAGTGCAAAAGCTTTTTAGTCCCTAAAATAGCAAAGTGAAAGCCACAACCAACAAGACTCTCTCTGACTTTGTTGACTATTTCAAGATGTTTTATTCATTTCATTTCATTTGACAAATTTAATTCCTGCGTCAATGCTTTCTCTGCTCTGCTCTATGCATGCCTAATAAGGGGAAAGAGCATTAGTTTTTTCCCCTCGAATCAACTGCAAACGAAGAGGGGAGTGGGTAAGGAAGAGGTGGGGACAATGGGCAAGGGGCAGCCACAAAACTGCAACAATAATTTCAATTAAAGAGGAAAACTTCAGCAAGAACAGGCCTACCACACACATGCCCTGCCACACCCACTGAGGGAGCAAGGGGATTCTAATTAGTTACATAGTTATACAGTCGTCGGTCTTCATCCGTCACGATGCCCAGTGAGCAAGAAGGGGGAAGGGGGAGGGTCGGGGCTTGGCGTGACGTTGCGTCTGGGGGACGAGCTGTTGCTTTCAACGCCACATTTATAATTAAACAACATGAAAGACACAAAGAAGAAACACAAACACACGCATCAGGCACTTGCACTCACACACACACACACAGGCACACCTGGCCCCAGTACAACACACAAAGCCGGAGAGAAAGTAAGGCTGAAAGTTACACGGCGGCATTTATGAGCGCCCTTAATGGCTGTTAACAATTTAACTTGTTTACCAGTGGGAAAGTTCTATGTTAATTGGTCTCAAATAGCCTAGAACACACACGTATACACAGGCACACGCACATGGCCAGCTAGAGGAGGGGGAAGGGCAGTGGTAGGGGGTACTTTGTACTCAGTTACTGTAGCTATTCAGCGCGCAGCCACTTGCCAAGTGAATAATGGCAGGCAGCCACATCGTCACCTGTGCCGTGTACTTGCCCCCTCACCTCACACTCCCACAACGACACATTAACACGTTGCGCCTACAACATGCCCCTCGCCACGTCGCGCACCTGCAGGACAACGATTACAGCCGCAAGCCACGTCCGTGCTTTGCTCTCCGCCGGACCGTGGACCGTGGCCCGTAGACCGAGTTCATGTTTGAGTTGAGTTACGCTGTTCGCCGAGTCGAGTTTGGTTGAGTTTTGGTCGAGTTCGGTTGAGTTGAGTTGTTGGCAGAGTTGGCGACAGGCAGCGCTTTGTTTAACGCTTGCAATTTAAAGCCGCCCACAGTACACAAGCTTAAATTCTTGTCTGTATACCCTGCAGGCTGAGGGACAGAAGGGGGAATGATGCTAAATATGTTTATGAAATATGTTTAATATATGGAAATATTATGTGGCTTTTAAATATTAATAAATTGAGTAAAATTACCACATGAATTCACATTGCATTCAACATTGCCAGTGTGCATGTTAAGCTAACAGAGGGTACTTAGCAGAAGCTCTTTAACAGATGGTATTTAGCAGCAGGTTTTTAAACCAACGATTTTAGCAGAAGGTTTTTAACGGAACGTGTTAAGCAGAATGTGCTTAACAGAATGTATCCTTTAATCAACACTTAATCAGTACTTCCATTCCGCATTTTTCTAGCTTTATTTTCATACAAAATAAAAGTCAGCTATTCTTTTAAACTGATTTCAATGTATAAAGTTCAAGGTATTTGCCGTGTCGACTACACAACTCTCACACAAACTTTGCACTTCGTTTTTCGGCCAATAAAAAAGTAACTAATTTTGCAATTAAATGAAACGTTCGTAAATTACTTAAATACTTTGCCAGCCTGTGCGTGTGCGTTTGTTTTTTGTGTGTACGAGTGTGTGTGTGTGTTTGCGTAAGCCTGCAATTTAGGGCAAGTATTTTTTAATTAAATTTTCACAGCATACAATTTGTGCAACATACTTGCAAAATGCAGGCCAGGGCTGCAAAACAGACAAACAGAAAGACAGACAAACTGATGATGTGTGCGAGTGTGTGTGTATGCAAATGGTATACAAAGAAATAGGGGGAAGGGAAGGAGACAGGGCCTGGGGGAGGTGTCACAGTTGCAGCTGCTGTTTTGCAATAACGTGTTAAATCTTTGTCAGGCTGCCCCCAAAAAAACAAGCAACAGCAAGTGAAACAAAAGGCAGAAGGGAAGAGGGAAAGGGGACCAATACACATACAGAGATACAGTTACAAATACAGACACAATCGAAGTTCAGAGCAGACAACCGAATCGAACTATGCATCTGGGAGACTTTTCCGACTCCCACTGTGCGTGTGTGTGAGTGTGTGTGTGCGCACATGTGATTGATTGGCAAACAAATTTTGACACTTTACACAGCACCAATATGGCAGCTGCCACGCCCCTTCCCTACTTCGTCCGCGTGTCAATTTGTTTGCCGTTAATTAAAACTGCTGTAAAATGCACAAAAGCGTCGCGCAAACATGACCAAACACGTCCAGTCAGTGCAAGGGGGCGTGGGCAAGGGCGTGGACAAAGGCGTGACAAGTGTGTGGGCGTGGCTTTTCAGTTAAAAAGAAGTATGCGACAAAAGAAACGCTTGACTTTTGCGTGCCGAAGCTTAATTAGCAAGGCAGATCAACGAGCAAGTGGGAAATATTCAAAGTCCCTTGATTTTAAGGGGTTTAATCTGAGAAAGAACTGTGGAATTTGTTACACAAAGAGCCTGAATGGCAACCTTTGGCAGTATTTAATTACAATACAATAGAGATAACAACCAAAAACTGAGAGTTAAAAAAGAGTTCTGCTGATTTAATGAAATGGAAAACTTACAAAATTCAATAAGAATCATCCTTATTAGCAAACTAAAGTAAAGATATAACTCAGAGAACTCTTAGGCATTTTGCTGAATATATAATAGAGATAACATAACCTCAACCTTGTTCCTTAACCTTGTTCTGCTCCGACTTCCCCATTTAAACTTAACCCAAACTGTGTCGCGTTAGAAACAATGTTGTACTGTGCTTAAAGTAAATAGTCTGGATTGATGAAAGTTACATAAAAGAATTCATCAACAGGCATTTACTTCAACTGCAGTTCAAACCAAGAGCAACAAAGACAAAGGATAAAAACGCGTTGTGCAGTGTCTACAGAACTTGTTCCACTAGAGTGTTAACTGATAGATATGATATATACTACAATATAATCATTACAATATACTCTCTCTTTCTCTTCCCTCTCTCGCCTTCTCTCATGTCTCGCAGTGCGCCAGGAGAACGAGCGCAGCATGCGCGAGAATCTTGAGCGCACAATGATGATGAAGAATCTAACGGAACTGAATCTGCAGCGACAGCAGCAGCTGCTCAATCAGGCGCAGCAGCAGCATCGCACGCCACACTAGCAGTGAGAGATGAAGCCCGTGCCATGCCCCCTGCCTATGCACACCCCCCTGCTTGACGTCTTCATCGCCCGACACAAAAGTTATGCGCACAAATCAAACTACAATTATAAAGAACCGATGAAGACGAGGGGGGCGCAAGCAGTTTGGGGCAAGTCTACCTAGGAGAACCACAACAACAACAACAAAAGAAAACACAATTTGTTTAATATAAGCGTAAAAACAATACGAGTATTTAGCAGAGTTGTATAAAAACAAAGAACGAAACAAAAGAAAACAAAATCAAAAGTGATCCAGTTTAGGCCCCGAATGGGAGGCGATCTAGTATGTTATTTATAAAGTTGGTTTGATGCATTGTAAATGTATTTATTGTCTTGTATGCTAAATGTAATTTGTAATTTGTCGTGCTGCCCTCGCGCTGCTCACACACACACACATACACACGTTTTTGTACAGTACTCGACTAGTTGAGTTGAGTCGCGTCGCATTCTCCCGCCTTCCCCACCATGAGTCATGTTCCTTCCCCAAGATCGGTGCCCAAACGAAAGGTTTCGCTATATCCGAGTCAGTTTGTTGTTGTAATTGGTTTCGCTTTATTAAGTTACGGAATTTACCTTTACCTTCCCCCCTCCACCACCCACTCCGACATATCTAGTGTGCAGCGCGGGGAGCAGAGATAGAAAAGAAAAACAAAACAAAAAAATAGTTGAAACAAAGTTGTTAACTGAAAGTAGTCGTAAGTAAGCGTTAAAAGCAGCAAAGTTTTGGTAACTAGGCAAAAACAAGAAGAAAACATTAAAAGGAAATCGAAAACAATTCTCATAATAACAATAATTGCGTAAAATAATTGAATAATAATAATTACAATAATAATAATAATCATTGTGAAGATGTTGCATTAAATAGACCGATTCTCACTTTGTTTCGTGAAGGAATAGAAGAAGAAGGTGGTGAAGATGACGAATAATTGTTGTATAGCGTATATAGTGTATTACTCTAGACTATAGTTATAAACATAAACAAATTAGCAGTTACTTAAGTGCAAAACGAGCTTGTTGTCGAATTAAATATAATTTTAAACTTAGCCTAAAATTAAGTTCAGCATTTGAGACAGAGAGAAAGGTAGGGAGGAGAGAGAGGGAGAAAGAAAGAGGTAGAAATGTCTATGAAGGAACTTTCTGCGTCATTTTGTTAAGTGTATTCTCAGTTAAATGTGTGTGAATGCGTGTGTGGGCGTGTGCATGTCTGTTAGTGTGCGTGCCATAAATCTGTTGCAATTATAATTGAAAATTAGCTTGAAGCAAAATTCTATCGGTTTCAGCCGCAAAAAGCCGCGCATCTCTAGCTCAATTTGCAAGCACAGTACGCAGTCTTCAATCTGTTGTTCATCTGTTTCTTTCTTCGCCCAGTTTAGGTTAAAACAAAAAAGAGAAACGCAAGTAGAAAGAGAAACAAAGAGAAAGCTGAAGACGAAACAGAGAATTTCAATGTGGTGAATATGGCCAAAAGGTTAACAACAACAGGACTTGACGATTGTCAATCGATCGCTTAACAGCAGTCTGTTATCTGTTAACTGCTTAACAGCTGTCTGTTAAAAGACACGTTAACCCCTTTTGTGGCCTGCGCCAAACAAAAAACAGCTCGAATTTTGTGTAAGATTGTGCCTAACCGAAAGTGAGAATTATAACAAGATACATATTAACGAAGAGTAAAACTGAGCAAATGCATAATAATTATATATACATAGATATATATATACAACATACTAAGGGTACTCGCAGCTAGCAGCGAGTTACCAACTAAATTAGTTTTAATAGCCTAAATCGATGTCAATAACGTTAACTATTATGAGGCATTTTTGGAATACCAAGTTCATAGAGGGAGAAGAAGAAGAAAACAAAAGCAAAACCCATAAACAAAGTAAAAGGAAAGCTTTAAATTAAAACAATTTTCAGAAATCGAAAAACGACTAACTAAATAAGCAGAATAACGTTAAATGCGATACAAGTACATACACACACACACACACACACACATCAAACAAGATTATGGAAGACACCTTTGACACGTGCAGACACACACTGACACACACACAGACAGTAACTGCAGTTCACATTTGTAAATTTTCACATTTTTGGCAGTTGCACTGCAGGACACAGAAGCTAAATCCTTATAAATCAACAAAGCATACTCAAAGTTCTAGGCAAACTTACAAACACACAGCCACATACACATACAGGCACACACACAGGCACTCAGCCACACAGAAACAGAAACATGCTTGAGGCTTGAAAATGAAATGGAATTTCGCAAAAACAAAGTACTTTGTAATTGCATTTAACATAGGAGAAACATGGAAAAATAAATACAAATAAATATAATACATACACACATACATAAATACATATATACGAAATGCCAAATTAACTTAACTAACAACAACAACAAAGAGAACAACTTAATACAAAACATAGCAAGTTAGCTAAGTGTATAAAATCTAAGCTGAATTATTATACAATCCAAAGGGAGGAGGGAAAGATTAAATGGAAAATGATACGAAGCATGAATAGAGAGAAAGAGCAAGGGAAATATAAGAAAGGGAAAGAGAGAAGGGAGAGAGTGTTTATTGAAAATCGAATTAGGCGTGCGAGAATCGTAATCGTAATCGAATATCGAAACGTTTTCCAGTTCAAAAATTCAAAGCAGCTCTCGAGCAATTTTTAGCCTTCGACGTGAGACTCTTCCGGTGCGCTGGAGCAATTATTTACAAAGTACACACACATACGAACTGCGGCACGAATTGTAAATAGAACAACAAAATAAAGAGTAAAACAAAAACGGGATTTAAATAAATATCTAAAAGAAATGCTTGTATAAATCGAAAGTTTTTCAACTTGCAGCAAAAATAAAACGCAAATTGTACATAAATAAATTTATGTATTCTGATTAAACAAAAACTTGAATAAACCAAAGCGTAGAGAGAGAGAGAGAGAGGGATAGGGGAAGGAGAAAAAATAAAAGAAACTTACAAATAAATGTGTGCAAGAATTCAAACTTAACTGTTAATTGTTGCTCGAAATCAAAATGAAAAAAGAAACGAAAACCAAAATCAAATCAAACATTTGAACGCATTAAGCGTTTTATTCATCAAGCAAAACAAAAAAACAAAAATGTTGAATTAAACTAACAAAAATCAAAAACCAAATTTAATAAATGGAAAATGAAAAACAAAATGCAAATCAAATTGTGTCACCCGTGTAGTATATCAGTATTTGTAACTGAAAGGTATTGAAATGCGAAACAAGAAAATAAAAGATCTTGGACAACAAGTGAAACCAATGAAAATAAACTGAATTTTTAAATGGAAAACAATAATGTGTTCATTAGCTTTTGTTTATTTCAAGGATGGGGTTTTTTCAGGCCAGTTGGCTTCCCAAGGTTGTTGTCGTTCAACTGACTCACTTTAAAATTCGTAATATGCTAATACATTCCGTTTTGTTGAGTCGCATACAAAAGCTGTACTATTTAGTATTCAAACTTGGCGCCACATCAGGTGCTGCCACACCGAGAAATACCATTAACAGCTTACGCTCCACTTAACAGTGTTTACTCCACACAAAGCTTTACTCCTCCGCGAGTCGTTACTTAACAGTAGACTTGCTCACTTTGGTGAACATGTTCACTTGTTCTTGTTTTTGAAGTGAGCGGACTAATCACTTAACATTTGAAAAAAAAAACAATAAGACAATATTGGAAATTTTACATTAAGCTTTCCGTACGAAGACAATCCGAAGATGCCACCTGATGTCTACACCCACATCAAATATAACACGGATTCGTTTTTGAACGCAATATTCTGGGCGTGTTTAATGAGGGATAAGGAAAATCATCAAACATCATCCAATCTAACTAATGTTCTAAGCAGAGCAGATCAAACCTACGCTAGTTGTAGTTAACTGTGGCAAGTTTACATTTGTAAGTTCTGCATGTTTTCATTATCAATTTTAAAAATATATCTTATTAAAAAAATTAAACTGTTTGCTCAACTCTACTCTATTTAAAAATTATTTACTGTTAAGTGTGAATCATCTCTTTCCTATTCGAACTTAACATATGTAAATAAGTTCCAATTGCTGGTTCCTTCAGTTCATGTGGAACCACTCGTTCAGTTGAACACTTGTGCTCAACTGCCCACGGCAGTTGCTCGTGTTTAACAGCTGTAATCAGTCTGTTGAGAATAGCCTGTTGCGCAGCAAATGGAGAAACGAACGCAATTAATTAACAATTAACGGCAGTAAATAAACTGCCTTACGGGACGAAAACAGATGCATTGGCAACGTGAAAGACAAATAAACTAAATAAACAAAAACAGAAGTGTAACAACAACCGACAACGCAGCAGCAATTGCAGCCGCTGCCGCCGCTAGTAACACAGCAACAACAACAGCAGTTAAAAAGCAAAAGCAGCTGAAACTGAAACAGAAACAGTCACTGGAAACAGTAAAACAGAAGCTAAAGCTCGAAAGCAGAAGCAAACCAGCGAAACAACAAGCAAGTCGCGCGCAGCTCAATAAAAATTTATTTTTGTGTTTAGGCGCCCTCACTTCTCCCGCACCCCCCTCTCTCTCTCTCTCTCTCTCTCCCCGTGTGCAAACCGTTCGTCGTGCCCGTCGCGTGTAGCGTATATAAAAACAAATGTGTCGACGTGTTTGTGCGTGTCTATGTGCAAGCAAGCACTGTGTATAAAAATATTTAAACAAAATCTTCTGCGCAGACAGCAGTCGACGGCGCAAGGGGGCATTGCGGGTCGAAGGCGAAGGCGAGACAATCATAAAAGCAAAACAGACAGATAAACAACATCGTCGTCGTCGCAGCAGCCGAGCAGAGCAGCAGCAGAGCAGCGACAGAGAGACAGCAACTTTGTGCTCGGTGACGCGGCGCGAGGAGCTCGAGGTCAGTTCAGGCACATTTCGCGCACGGCCGTTTCATCCGTCTGTTTGTGGCCCCCCTACCTCCACCACCTCTACCCCTGTCCAGCTACCACCCGCGTTATAATTCTCAACGGCGCTCAGATCAAATAAATATAAAAAAAAACAAACACACATACAAACACACACACACACTGTGAAAAAAGTTAACGAGAGACTCACGCGGAACTCTGTTTTATTGCTCAACTGATAACCCGTACGCGCGTTTGGGGCCCTGATAAAGTGAAATATACAAAATATTGCAATAAGGCAAAGCTGAAGCGCCCCACGAATGCGCCCCCAATTTGTATGCCACCAGCACTCGCTGTCGCTGTCGCTGTCACACTCCCAACCACACTCACCTCCGCACTCACCTGCACACCACTCACACTCACATCCATTCTCATATTCACACTCGCATTCACATTCACATTTCCATTCGCATTCTCATAGCCGCAAGTCGCCTGACGTCAGTCAACTGGATCGTCGTTATCGTTATCCGACTATGGTGATGCCCGATATGAATAACAGCGCCGAATTGGCCGGCGCTGGCTTTAATCGCACGCCCTTAACGGCTCTCGGCCAGAATACCAGGAGCCAATTGGCAGGAATGCTCAATCGCAAGAAGGTGCTACGCTCTGAGGAGGGCCACGAACGGGATTGGCGAGGCATAGCCAACCTGGCGGGAGTGCGTTCATATATGGACGATGATTGCAATATGCCCATGGATAATGTGCTCAAGATATGGAATGAACATAATCCTAAGACAGCTGAAGTGGGTCACCTGGAGCAGTTTCTGGGCATCATCGATCGCTGGGATGTACGTGATGATATACAAGAGAATCTGGGTAGGTTACACATGAATCATTCACATCAATCTTCCCTCTAACTTCCTCCACCTTCCTCGCAGTCATAGACACACAGCGCTATAGGGAAAAGCAACAGCAGCAGGAGGCAGCTGCACTGCGCTGCAGTCCGCCACCGAAATTGAAATGTCCTGAGCGCAACAACAACAACACAATGGGTATGCCCGTTAACATATTGAGCTTTGAGGATACCATGTGCCTGCAGCGTGGCGAACCGCTGCCCTACTACGATGCCTGCGTCTGGTTTGCCGATGCGGACATTGAATATGCTGCAGAGATTTTAGAGAACCTAGAGTCACCACAGTTTAACCTCAAGGTGAGTCTCACTTCCGATTTGCTGTCGTATTGTGAACTAATCTAGTTGCATCTTCTAGCTGTTCTCCCGACATCGAAACATGTTAGGAGGCGTACCGTTTGAGCATGTAGAATTCACGGAATTCATGACTACTCGCTGTGGCTATTTGATTATTGTCATGACACAAGCATTTCTCAACAGTCCCGAGAAGATCTTCTTGGTGAACTACACACAGAAGTTTCAAATTGGTAAGTCAAGTTGGTAATTGAAACAGGACAAATGTGTTTACTCTTCTTTTTTGCCCCGACAGAGACTAATCTGCGCAAGATAATTCCTGTACTGTACGAGGATAACCTGAAGATTCCACCCACTTTGGCCGTCTACACCCACGTCAAATATAATAAGGATTCGATTTTTAACGTGACATTCTGGGACAGATTGGCGTCTTCAATGAGGGATATAAATGCGTCGAGCAGTTACGCTGAGACGCCGCGCATCATGGTTTCTCCTCCACCATCTGCTCCTCCCACCACAGATACTCCAACAGTATTGAAGGAGAAGCCAGCGGAGCTTGTAACAAATCAGAAAACCCTGTTGGATAAACCAGGAGCACACGAAGCAAATCAGCAATCCTTGGCGAAGAATGCAGAGAAGGCACAGAAGGAGAATCAGCAATCCTCACTGAAGACGACATGGAAATTATCCAATATTCCTAAAGTTCTAAGCAGAAGCAAATTGAACATGCAACATGCCAAGTCTTGCAACGCCATCAATATCAGTCAGGAGGATGATAGAGTGTCCACCATTTCGGAGAAGAAGAAGAGTTCCAGAATTAAAAACAAATTGTTGAATGTCTTTTCACGCAGCTAAGTTCGCATTGTGATGCATTGACCAGATAGTCAGGATGAACTAATCCATGGAGCAGCCAAATGAATATGAAAGAATTTCTCCTCTACTCCCCCCTCTTACTTCCACCCAGTCGGCTGTCGCTCAGATCGAGCACACTCTTGACAAGAACCCTCCCACTTTATATAGTGATTTCGTTTGTAATCCTTAGCCTAATCCTAATCAAGCCAACTACTAACATAACTTAATGTATTTAGACGCACTTGTTAAACTAAACTGTAAGTCGACAACGAATAAAGACAATATGTACACGCACACAACAATAGACACACGCACACACATACTGCACACACACACACACACTCCACACAGATAAGTAAACAAAGCGAGCGAGAGAAGGCAAACACAATTTGTAAGGTTAACTGTGCAATGCTTTGGCTGCTCTGGTAATCGAAGCGGGCCGCACACAATTAGTTGTTAGTCACGCGTCTGATAAGTGACTTACTTAATTCAATTAACTTGGCAAACGCCCCTTAGCCCAGTCCCGCCCACAATGTGCCCACCTACCTGCCTACCCCTACCTCTTCCCATTCACAAGTTGCACTCGTAGAATCGACAGAGATGATGATGCATAACTTGTGTGCTTTGGAAATTGTGTGAATATCATAAATAATATACGTATCTCTGTAACTGTATTGTATACACGCCTAGTTAGATATATATTCTTATATAGTATATACGCCAGTTAAACGATAAACTGAGCATTTCGTCACTTTGTAATTGCCATCGAGCGATAGAGAGCGCGCGGGGCTGAGCAACGATTTATTTTGTCACACTGTTCCGCACTTGATCGTCTGTCTATATACTATATATCACACTGCTATATAAGTCACGCGCAATAGAACTCACACACATAGTACGTACATACAATACCATTTTATGAGTGCCTTATGAAGTGCCTCACGTGCTCATGCATACCTCGTACTTAATAAAAAGGTTCTATGAATGAGTTTCGAACTCGGCTCAATATATACCTTATATACAACTATATGTACCCCACGTATGTACTATATATGTATAATATACCCCACATATACGATCTGTATACCTGCTGTATTGTTGATAACCTTTTGGCAAGTGCAGTTTCTCGTTTTGAATAATAAAATAAATTGTTTGTGCAAAAATCTTTTGATCTGATCTGTTCATATGTCGTTCTATCTCTCTCTCACAGTGTGAATCCCCTCTTTCCGGTCTCACTTCCGTTCCCCGCGTCGTCAATAATTTACCTCGAGTTGGTTTTAAATTTTTTTTTTATTTATTTTTCATTTTATTGTTTAAATCGCTTCATAAATAACCTTTTTGTTTTTGTTTTCTTTTTTGTTTTTTCGTTTTCTTTACTTTTGTTCATGTTTTTGTTGTAATCGAATTTATTGTTATTTGGTTTTTCTTGTTTTTGCTTTCGCTTTTTTCTTTGTTTTGTTTTTTTGTTGTTGTTATTCTGTTTTACACATGGTGAATGTTTTGTTGTTTACTTTTAGTCCAATTCTTGTGTGTTTTTTTATGAATGTTTTAATGTTTCCTCTTTTAGTTTTAGTTTATTTGTTCGTTATGTATTTACTTTAGCATGTTTATGCATGTTTAATCGTGTCTCATCATGCATTACTCGTGTGTACCATCTTCTTTATCATTATTATAGCTCCTATTACCGTTTTGTGTGTTATGTTTTATGTTTATGTTCTTTATGTTTTACATTTACGTTTATTGAACAAATTTTGTTGTTTGTTCTCACAACTTGAGCCTCTCGTTCGTCGTTAAACTCTTCTCTTCTCCTCCTCCTTATCTTCTTTTATCTCTTCTCTTTCTCATTATTCGCTTTTTAATTGAATTGTTTTTTTTTTGTTTTTTCTTTCGTTTTCTTGGTTTTTACTCTGTTTTGTATTTGTGTATATGTATATTTTTTGTTTATTTATTAAGTTTTATTCGCATTTTTAACAAAATTAATAAAAACAATTCATTATTTGGTTTTCTTATGTTTTTGTGTGTGTTTTTTTCTCCGTTTTGTTTTTGCTTTTTAGTTTTTATTTGGTTTTTCTTTTCATTTTCATTTTGTTTTTTTTTTGTATATATGTTAATTGATCAATTTATTCGTAATTTGTAATATTAAAACAATGTAACGTATAATCTTGCTTCCTTCTCAGATCGAGAACAACCCAGCCAATCTTTCACTTCCATTCCATTATCATCTTTCAAACTGCAACTGATTTATATCTCTGATCTGGGTTGGGTTTATCTCTCGTGTTTCGCTTATAAATCTAACTGATTGCATTTATACAGAGTGTACGTGTTAAGGGTTTTTTACTTTTATTTTTGAGTCGGGTTGCCTTTTCTTATAAAACGAATCAAACGAAACTGTGGGAGGATGTTGTGGGGTAAGGGGGGATGGGATGGGAAGATGTCTACAAAGTTGTCGTCGTGTTTAAAGCGCAATTCTCTCTATAGTTAAGTGTTAACAATGATTATGATTATGGAAGTCAGTTGAAGAAGTCAGTATCGTTATGGAAATTGTTCGAGTTATATATAACATATATCTGTGTATATATTATATATGTATGTGTATATGTATATATGCATGTACTGCGAGTTCTCTTATTATAAAGGTAATGCAATTTATTCGAGTATGTTTAGGTATTTCCTTTATTATTATATATATAAATATGTTAGTGCCGACACTTTTCGACTTCTTCTCTTGTTCTTGCAGCATTCTTCTTCTTGTTGTTCTTATATCATATATCATTCTTGTTGCACGACTTGCTTTTCTTGACTTACGAATAAATTAAAACAACGCTAATGAATTTCGTTTCGTTTCGTTCTTCACATCTTCATCTCCTTCCCTTCTCTCTCTCGGTTTACTAATTGTTGTGAGTTTCTCTGTGCTTGTTTTTACTGTTTATGTTTCTGTTTCTGTTCTTTTAACTTCTTCTTGGATTTATTATCGGTTTAATCAATTATCAATTTGATTTCGTACATGCTAATGTTTGCGTTTCGTTTTAATACTCTCATTAGCTTTGTTTTCTTTGCTCCTTCTCAATCTTGGACAAACATTCGTCTGGCGCTTTAATCTTTTCCGGGAATTTTGACTGCGGTTGAGATGAGTTCACAATCGGAAGACGAGGGGATATGGCAAGCTGATACGGGACCCTGACAAGCTTACGAAATACATTCGAAATACACTCTATGTGGGTATCTAGAGTTAGGGAGTGCAGCTCACTCTGTCGCTGCTTATCGCACTCGAACACATCTGGGACTGGGGGGAGGGAATCGATCAGTGCCGAAACATTTGTACAATTTCGCTTTAGTGTTATTTTGTTATATTCTTTATTGGTTTTATTATACAATAACATGTTATTTTAGTTCGTTTTGTTTTTGTTGTTGTTAATATTGTTAGAACCTTCAGCTGTTGCGCTTCCCACTGGGAATCGAATTCGATTCGTTTGAACACTCGAGAAACAAAGGAGTTGATGAGTTACGAATAAACTAGTAGAATGAAGGGAGTGTGGGGGGAGTGTGTGGGGAAGGGGGGTAGTGGAAGTTGGTAGCATCGTATTTTATTATCGTTTTTCTTTAACAATTAAACATAACAAATGCAGATTTGTTACGACTTTCTTGGCAGTGTTTCATTTGTTTGTTTATATATGTAATTTGGCTTCTCTCTCTTTCTAAGATAATACTCGTATAATCTCTAATTACACAATGGAATCCTCGCGACTTGTGATATTTTTTGGGAGGAGTATGTGCTGGGGGGAGGGGAAGATTCTTCTTCTTGGCAGGTGGACGAGGAAAACCCAACGTGTTCAATTGCTATAAAATGTGTGTGTTTGTGTGTGTGTATTTGGTAATTCTCTCGTTTTTTAGGTTGGTTTTCTCTCTACAATTTAAGTATAACTACAGTTAATTACGTTATCATCATCATCATCATCGTCGTCATCGTCAAAGCGATCTTTTTTTTTTCGTTTATGATTAGTTTGTGCGCGACTTTTAACGTTTTACAACACTACAAATAACGGCAGTTTTGTCATTCATAACTCTGATGCTCGAGAGAATAACACGATATCACTTAACACATACGGATACAGATGCAGTTTAACATACAGATACAGATAGAGTAACAAATATCAGAATGCATAATAATACCAATGTGCTCTATAGAGGAATACGAACTGAGGAACTATGTATTTTATATGTGTTTATCGAATGTGGTCACAACAAAATCCCTTTTTGGCACTAGACTGGAAGAATTTTAACAATTTGAACTGTTTCGGCATTCAATTTCCGCTATTTCGCATTCCGATTTCAAAACATTTAATAAGAATTTCATCAGTTTACATTATTTTAATACTGTTTGAAATTCTCAATAAGAGTTTTGTTATGGAACTAAGAAACAGTGCGATATGCAATTGTTTTATACTATTTAACATACTGCGGAAAAAAGAATGTCGTAAACGATTTAGTATAAGGTTTTTTTACAGAATTGTGTCTTAATATATGTATGTTGATAGTTTCTTTCTCTTTGTCTGGGGTGTTACAACTAAATAAGGCGTTGCGCTCTGGGCTCTTTGGCACACAAAATAACAACAATATGAACAAGTTATAATAATAATAATAACAACAGAAATATCTCTGGTTTTGTTTGCTTGTGTGTTACGATTCGGTTCCGTGCGCTGCTTATCGCTGCAATAGGTTCGTCGTTATCATTGGTTGCCTCTTAGCGACAATGTCAAAAGTTCGCTAAATGCTACGACTTGTCCAACATTCTTCTGGGATCTCTTCTGATTTCGTTTAGGTTTCTTTCGCTTTCATTTGCTTTCTTTTGCTTACTTCGCTATTGTACAATGTGCTGTTTTGCATTTTGTTTATTTATAATTCATATTAATTTTATGTGTGTGTCTATGTGTGTGTGTTGTGTATGTGTCATGTTGCATGTTGCATGTTCTCCATGTTTGTTCTGTCTAAAATGCGCTAATTATTGATACCTTCATCTTCATTGTTTTGCTTTTTGTTATGGTAATTTCTATAGCCCGCTTTAAATTCTATCCTCCTCGTCCTCCTCCTCGACCTCCTCCTCGCCGTTCTCCTCGAGCTCCTCCTTGTAGCCAGGATGCTCGGATATGGCATAGTAGTTGCCATTGTAGATGACGCCCAGTTCGCGCAGCGCATCGCCGCGTATTGTCGCCTTTATCGTCCAGTTGTAACAATCATCCGACTCGGACTCCCGATCCAGACGCTCCACATCGAGTATCTTTGAATTGAGACGCTCCAGTATGATGCCGATATCCTTGATGCTGAGATGACGCTTCTGGTCCACGGACAACTGATCGATGAGCAGCAGAAACTTCTCCGTCGTCGTCTTGTCGTCCTCCATCACGGTGTTCTCTGTCTCACTCTCTGAGCTATCCCGTTCTGGTGCAATGTCCAGGAAACGCACATGTCCCTTGGCGCCCGACGAACGGCGCTGCATGCTACCACTACCACCGCCACCTCCGCTGCTGCCGCCCAGCATAGGATCCATAACCGATGATGACATGCCCAGCGTCGCCTGATGCATCTGCTGCTGCTGGTGCGGCTGCGGACTGCTGCTGCCGTCCTGTATGGGCGATGTGGCGACACTCTTGTGCACCGCAATCTTGCGTCCCTCCTCGTGCAGTGCACAGCAATGGAAGTCACACTCCGTGGTGCTGGGACTGCCCGCCCGACTGGGCGTATGCGCGTGATGGGCACACTCCGGCGTATGCACATGCACTGCGCCGACGGCACTGTCGAAGGAGCCGCCCTGCTTGGACAGACGACGGCTGCCGCCGCCGCTGCCGGGTATCACAACGCCGGGAGGCAGCACAACTCCGCCTGGATGATAGATGCTAGTCGGTCCCTCGTCGCTGATGACCGTTATTTGCGGGCTGGCGTAGCGTTGTTGCGAGGATTGCGATGACACCGACTTGTTGTCCAGCGAACTTTGCGCAGAGAGGCCCTTCTTCGAGGGTGAATACTTGTCCGACGACAGCAACCCATTGCTGCTGCCCAGGCCAGCGCCCATGCACATGCCTCCTCCTCCACCACCACCACCTCCTCCTCCTCCTCCACCACCGCCGCCACCGCCTCCACCCTGGCGCTGATCCCAGTGCAATACGACCGTGACACGCCCTTTGTTATCCATAATCTTCCACGATGGTGTCTCATCGTGCAGTTCCAGTGCATGAATCGTCTCACAGACGATTTTCGGTATAGCTGATATGGCTGCAAAGCAGGGAGGAACATACAGTCAGTTAAAGTTAGGTATATAATGTAATCCGGGGATACTTACCAGCCTTTATGACATCCACACCCGTTGGATACCATCGCTCGCCCTGCCTCAACAGCAAGAGTACCGTATTGTTGGCCAGGGTGCGAAAGTATTCGCCATCCTCGATTTGGGTTCCATCACACTCCAGAACAACGCGCACAGGTTCTGAAGCAGGAACCCCCAATTTGTCCTTGCCACGCACCAATAGCTCCTCAAATGTACCAACTACGACGCCCTTGCGCACATTTCGCCAACTATCCCAAATTTTCAGTGGTCGCTTGCCGCGAGACTCCTGCAAAGGGAGGGGGTAAAGAGTCAGTAAGTATATTAATAATATATAAGGTATATCTGCAGTATATAAAGTGTTCTTTACAGAGCATAATGAGCATAAAGCATTTATAGAATATGCACATTTTTTTTTTTGTTGCAGTAAAGTGGAGTTGGAGTGGTCTTTACAGTGCATAATGAGTATGGTAAGGATTTATAGAATACACATATCATATTCTTTACAGTGCATAATGAGTATAAAGGATTTGTAGAATACACATATCATGTTTTTTTTGTTGTACCTCTAATGATACCCATTAAATTAACCTTAGCTGTACTAATCTGACACACTTGAGCGCTCTTTACTCTAATCTTATCAATCATGCGACAGCATTACGTTCTATATTTGTCGAGGAATCAGACAGCGAGATAAGCTGCCCTCCCACCCCCACATTCTTTATTGAAGTGCTGATTATAGAACGCATACCTGACCTCGTTGGGTAAATAAAGCTTTGGCTGAGTAAATAAATATTCTAGAAAACTCAGCAATAAATTACAAATTGAATTAGTAAACATTAGTTAATTTCTTAAAGCTTGGACACCCTGTATTGTCATTTTCTTTATAAAGAGTTTACAAATTGACTAGTAACTCTACAATACGGGAATAATATACCAAAAGACAGTTTAACATTTACTCCATGCATGGTCACCCTGTATTTTCACTTTCATTCCACAGCTGTCAACATAGTCAAAGTTTACTGTTATTTGATATGTATATAAACTGATTTTGGCTGTGGGTGTGACACCTGTGTGTGTGCCTATGTATGTATGTGTGTGTGTGCTTGTGACAAGTGGGTGTGGCACCACAGCCCGGGCACAGCACACGATCCACTACTGATTGAGGTTTGTACCCGCTAAAAAGGGCACAAATGTCAAGGCCGCTGCCAGCTACAGAATCTAACTGCGGCTCAGCTGCAGCTTTTCTAACTGTAAGGATAAGGGCAGAGCCACACACACATACACACGCACACAAATAACCTTACACACCCATAAAGTATTAACGGCAAACGAAAAACAATTCACAACGAACTTTTCAGTTACGCCTGCCATAACAGCGCCCCCACAGCTGTTGTGCACACTGCTAACAGTGCGCTGTTAACTAACATCGCTTTCACTTCAAAGCAAAAGCAAAATCAACAGCAGCAGCAACGACAACAACAACAGGCAGCCATGTTTAATGTATTGCAAGGACATGAGTGTGGCGCTCCAGTGACCCAGTAACGAGTGCAGCAGCAGAGCAGCAGCACACGAGCTGAACAACAACAAGAACAAGCAAAAAAGAAACACACACACACACACATAAGTATATACACGTACATGCTGCACAAAGAGAGAGAGGGAGAAAAAAACTAAATGATAAATTGCGAAAAATTCATTTTGACGTTTGCTTATTGGACATTTTCGCGAAAAACTTTCAGCGCTTTTGTTAAATTGGAGTTGCGAATTGCAATTGCAGTTTGTGCAAAGTGTAATCAGTTTTAAAACAGAGAGAGTAGGAGAGGAAGGGAAAGAGAGAGGAAGTGAGAGAGAGAGAGAGTCTTGTGTGTGTGTGCTGCAAGCCTCTTATTGGGATAGGTCAAGTCTGCTGCCATATGGCCATCAGCTGCTGCTGCGCTGCCTCTGGCTCTGCTACTACCTCTGCTGCAGCAAAGGGGTGTGTAATATTTGTACTTATGCAGATTTAAAGTATATTCAATATTTGTTAATAAATGTTTACCCCTCCTCCTGCTGCTGCTGCTCCACTTGCCGCAGTCGGTCCCGTTGTAATCGCAGCAGCTCCAGCATTTTGATTAGCTGCCGCAGCTGCGGCTGCTGCAGCCGCCACTTGTCTGATGCTCAGGCAGTTGCACAGCGGCTTCGTCACGCCCAGCGTGCACAGAGCATTGGACCACATTGTGGTGGCGTTGCAAGTGCTTGATATCTCACCTTTGCCAGCCACTTTAATGCGTTTTTACTTTGCCTGACACTGGCAACACTGACTGGCAACACTAACAACACTAACAACACTGGCAACACTTACACTAATGGTGCTTAGAACAACAATAACAACAACAGGGACAGGGACAGGCTGAGTGATAGAGAGCGCACTGCACAGTGGTTTGAGTTCAGTTTGTTGCGATTTAAAGTTAAAATTTGCATATTGTTTATTGTGTGTTTTTTTTTTTTTTGTTTAAAACAGTTATATAAAACGCACGCACACACGCGCGTACACTGCATACACAAACGTCTTTTATAAAACCTTATAAATGTTCAAAGCTTAGGCCTAACTGTAAACTAAGTTAAATCTTCTGCACACTGCAGTTATTATTGTATTATTTTGCTTTTGTTAAATGCCATTTGGAAAATTCGTCGCGTAAGAGACTACAAAAAAAGTGTGTTAACAAATTTGCTGGCTAAAAAACAACAACAACGACAACAACACGAGTATTAACTACTATATTATTATTACAATTATAATTATTATTGTTTTATCGGTTCAGTAAGAAAACGTCTTTGATTTTATTTATTTTCTTTTAATTATAATTTTGATTTTCTTCTCGTTTTTTGGCAAGCTGACAGGTTTTTCTTTCGTTTTGTTTTTTGGGGCAGCTTTGGGAGGCTGTGGCTGTGGCTATGTGGCAGGACTGGGCCGATTATTGGGCTGGGCAGGCGCCAGCGCCAGCGCCAGAATTTCAAGAGTTGACCTTCGCACTTTCACTTTACTACTACGCGCCTTGCGCCACTTGCGTGTGCCTGAAACCGCCGAGTTTTCATTTGGTGGGGGCCTGCGACGAGGAGTACGGGGGGTAGGAGACTGCGACGGGGGCAGGTGCCGTGCCTGACTGCGTTCGATTTGTGAGTGACTTTGTGTGGCACAGTTTCCTCTTCTTTTTTTTTACATATTTCACACGAGTTTCAAATTTTAATCGAATGTAGAAAAATGTTTCGTTTTATCCTTTTGCACTTTTATCCTTGTTTTTATCCTCTGCTGCTCTGCTCTGTTCAGCTTGCTGCCCGTAGTAGTTGTCACACCCAGTTAAAATTTAATATTTCAACAATGTGCCACACAGCGAAATCACGTCGAGCTGATGGTGAAAAGCGCTCGCAATTGCAAAAGTAGCATCCTTGCTGGCTGTGGCTGGCTGCCTGGCACACTGGCACACTCTGAGCCCGAGCCTGAGCCTGAACCTGCCTCTGCCTCTGCTGCTGCTCCTGGCATGTCAACAGCAGCATCGTCTCTGTGTTGTTTTTGTTGTTGTTACTGCTGCTGCAACCCACTGTAAATGCAGTGAGAGAGCGCAACGAGAACGAAAGTTGTGCGCATAAATGCATAGAGAGAGGGGCAGGGAAGATGAAAGGGCGAGGGAGGTGGAGAGAGCACGTAAGCTTGTGTAAGCATGCATAGGCTGCCTCTCTCTCTCTTCTGCCCTTCTCTCTCTCTCTCTCCTTCTCTCTTCTGCCTGCCTCCCTCTCTCTCTTAGCTAATGAGTATTTTGTAGTAATTTATTTAATGTTAGCATGTAAGCTACTCATTGGATTCTGCAATGCATTTACCGTTGCAATACTCCCGCTCTCTCTCTGCCTGCACATCTCTCTCATTCTCTCTCTTGGTAGTAACATCTGTGCTTTGGCCTACATTTTCAATGTGATATAATCAGGGCGCGCTAAAGCTAACACAGCTAACTCTACTGCTGCCGCTGCTTTACTCCACAAGTATTTAGGATTCACAGAGGGACTCTGCTTTCAGCTCCCCACTTTCCTCCTGCCACGTTTTTAGGCTACATATTTATCAGCAGCACGAGCAGCTCTGTCAATTAGGCACACACACATACGCACGCATACAGGTACGAAGAGAGAGACGTGGATAGAGGGGAGAGAGCAGCTCAAAAGTTGCACAAGGTTGCAATTCGTTCGCTTTCGTTTTCATTTGCCTTTGCCTTCTTCTTCTCAGTTTATTTAGCCAGAGCAACTCTCGGTGTAAACATTTGCATTAAATCAATCCTCCTCTTTCAATTAATTGTGCCTATTTACCAAGCAGTGTTGGCAAACGCAACAAATATTCATAGAGCCCTAGAAAGTATGCAATGAAAATTAAATTCGAATTTTATTTAACGTTACTTTTTGCAAATATTTTCAACTATGCTTTTCCTTATTTTTTATTACTCATATTTTATAAGTTCCATAAAATATTATAGCATAAACTAAGCTATTTCTTTAGTTTAAATTTTAATGACCGTAAACTGAAAGCTATTCTGAATTCTGTAAAAAGCCCGCCCCACATACTTTAAGTTAATGCATATAACAAATGCAGTTATATTGTGTTTATGAAGCTGCTGCTGCATTTCATGCTTTTTTTATTATTATCAAAAAGTTAAACGACAGAGGGAGAGGAAGAGCGAGAGAGCGCTGCGCAGTTCTCATTTGCAGCGCAGTTCTCATTTGTCGCGCAGCATTGCCAGCTGTAACCAAAACTAACATATCCCTACAAAATGTTAACAGCGCAACTTGCAGAGAAACCTTGACGTGAACGAGCACGTTTAACATGAAGTTAATAATTATGTGTGTATGTATTGTTGTTAGTAAATAATAATTTAAAATTAAATGACTATTTACACTTATTGTTTATATATTTTATTAATACTTTATCATATTCACATAAAAGGTAAGGACACGAGAGCTAACCAATGCGATCCACTGTACCTGTGCTAACAGCAATGTAATTAACATGTGGGTCATGTATGTGAGCACTGCTTAGCCGCCCACAAACATAATTCTGCCGACTGATATGGGGAGTGTCATTAAGTGCAACTTGCTTGCTCAGCCTGCCGCTGCAGGCTTGCACACACACACACATACACTGTGTGTGTTTGTGTGACTGTTACTGTTAATTTGGATGCTGAGCCAAAAACAACAACAATAAACACGCAGACCACACACATCAAAAATGAACGTAAGAAACGGACGGCATCAACAAAAGCTACATGTGAACACACGCACACACACACACAGGCATACACACATACTACGTACATCTGTATACTCTGTAGGGTGTATTACCATAGTTATTTGGGTCAAAGCTATTCACTCACCCGCAAAGCAAAGTGAAACGAAGAAGTGAAGAAACTGCATAAAACACACATACAGTCACACTCATACACACACACACACACACACACACACACACAACAGACTAATGTAGCTAAATGCTTAACGGAGGCTTAGTCTTCAAGCCGTGTCTAAATTGAAAACAAATCGGAATGAGATTACGCATACAGATATAATTGCAAATCAATGTGAAGATGATTTAAGCCACAATTCAATTACGTAAAATATATGTATAAATTTAAATTGTAATTAATGTGCGGGTTTCTATTTTAGTTCTAGCATTATTACTATGTACACATGTATGTGTGTGGGCCGGCAGCACGCCCGCGCTTTTGGCCTTTCTCCTTTCTTTCGCATTTCTCTTACCTCTCTGGCCATTACGACATGTCTCAGAAGCAGGGCCCGCTTAGAGGGTCTGCCATTTGCGTTGGCTTCAACAACACGTTCTCCTCCTGCGCCTCCTCGTTGTCGTCGTCCTCGTTGCTGCTGTTGTTGTCGTCGTCGTCGTCGTCGCCGTCGCGTCTGTCGTCCTTTGGCGGCGGCTAACAGGAACAGCAACAACACCAACTGTGCACGGCTTACACTTTTCGCGCATACGAGTCTGTTTGTATGTTTGTTTGCAACTGTGTGTGTTTTTGTGTGTGTGTGTACGGCGTTGGCGGCGAGAGGGCACTCGCTGTGGGCTGTGAGCTGTGGGTTGTGTGTGTGTGTGTGGACTGTGGGCGGTGGGCAGTGGGCGGTTTGGGCTGCTGGAGTGTGCTTCAAAAATTCTCTACTACACGTTTATTTTCAATCTTCCCGCAACGCGCCGATGCTGAGTGCTGCTGCTTCTTCCTTTTGTCGTCGTTCCTTTTGGCACCGTGCTTTCGCTCTCTCCCTCTTTCTCCTCTCACGCGTGCTCTCTCACACTTTTGCTCTCTATGCCTTTTTTGTTGTACGTGGTGTGTGCGTGCATACATACAACCATACGTACATATGTTTCTTCGTGCGTGTGTATTGGAATTTGCCTTAGACAATTTGAATTATTTATATAAATAATTCACTATTTTTTTTTTTGTAATTATTCCGGCTTCTCTTTTAGCATTCACAGCTTTACTTTCTATTCTCCTTTAATTCCTTTTATCTATGCACACCCACACACCCAAAATCCATACATGAATACATATGTACGTAGGTGCGGCTGCGATGTCGGCGGCTCACTTTGTGAAGATTTGATGTTGGCAGTGTTTGTATGTGTGTGTGTATGTGCGTGCCAGCGTGCGTGCGTGTGTTGGTGTGCATGCGTGTGTGTGCGCGGAAGAGCATTAATGTACCGTTATCATTTTGGGTAGCACCATTTTATTCACATAGAACACATTTCGTTTGCGATTTTGTTTCGATTTGGCACACGCGGAATGCTCTATTTTGTTAGCCGTTATATTTTATTAACAAAAAATTGTGCACATTAGCCAAAATCTTAAAGGCGCACACGCACACATATGTACATACAGGACACGCTTAATCTCTTGCTTCGTTTCTATTTTCTAGTATTGGCAGCACACACGCCTTTCATTCGCCCACTTTTCACTTGCACAGCAAACGATTGTTATATTTTCAATTTTTTCTGGGATTTAAATTTGTTGGTGAAGAAATATTCTATTTTTTAAACTCGAAATTAGCGCATTTTAATTACAAAACAAACACATTTTAATAGTCAAAAGCCCCAGAACAAACATGCAAATCAATGCTCCGCAGAGGTTCAGTGCTACAAACGGTAATGTGACCGACTAGCATTTCCCAACACTGCCCTCAAATGACAATAAAATAAATCGAGCAGCCTGCTCCTCACTTAACAGCAGGGCAAGAAAGTTAACATAATCTAACAGTTTTTTTTTTTAATTATTTGTTAAAATAATTGCTATATGCAGAAATTCTTGACTTTGTTTTAATATCTGAATACTTATATATATTCTCCAGAATTTGAAAGATTCCAACAATATGAAATCAAACTAATGCTTGGCAATAGCAATGCATGTAATGTATTTTTAATACAATAAATATTTCCAGGTTTTATGGAGTTGATTTTTGAATATTACCCATTATAATCTACTTTTTTAATTTAATTAAACTTAAAATATTAGTCCATAATGTTAAACAAAACTCTTTTAAAAATGGTGATCGAAAATATTATCGATATGTCATGTAAAAGTTTATAAAAATTAAGTTTTTCTGGCCATCCCTAGACAGCACCTGAAACTTGCTTATAAATTTTTACAAAATTACGTGTCTCGACTGTAATTTTGCACCATGGCTGACAATTTACCACCCTTGGACCCCAGTCTGCAAAATCTCGTTGAACAGAATTCCCTAAAATGGATTTTTGTCGGTGGCAAAGGCGGTGTGGGCAAAACAACCTGCAGGTGAGTTGCCGACAGGGAGAGACAAGCCATACAATGCCAACAACTACAAAACCAACAATAGCAACTACAAAAACAATCAAATCAATCATTAATAATTGCAGCTCTAGCCTGGCAGTACAATTGGCAAAGGTTCGCGAATCGGTACTTATTATATCTACAGATCCAGCTCATAATATATCTGATGCTTTTGATCAGAAATTCACCAAGGTGCCAACAAAAGTGAGTCAAGCAGAATGAAACTCAAGATTGCACGATGAGTTTGCAATAACTTTTCTTTGAAATTATTACCCTTGCAGGTTAATGGCTTTGATAATTTATTTGCCATGGAAATAGATCCCAATGCGGGCTTAAGTGAGCTTCCCGAAGAGTACTTCGATGGGGAGAACGAAGCTCTGCGCGTCAGCAAGGGCGTCATGCAGGAGATGATCAGTGCCCTGCCCGGTATCGATGAGGCAATGAGCTATGCGGAGGTGATGAAGCTTGTGAAGGGCATGAACTTCTCGGTGGTTGTGTTTGACACAGCGCCAACTGGACATACTCTGCGTCTGATTGCATTCCCTCAGGTTGTGGAGAAGGGATTGGGCAAACTGCTGCGGCTAAAAATGAAACTGGCTCCGCTACTGACGCAGTTCGTCTCCATGCTAGGCATGGCAGATGTTAATGCCGATACATTGTCACAAAAACTGGATGATATGCTGCGTGTGATCACGCAGGTCAATGAGCAGTTCAAGAATCCGGTAAGCAGTGGGATGAACTATACAGGAATGCATATTAAACCCGTCTACCTTCGCAGGATCAAACGACCTTCGTCTGTGTGTGCATTGCCGAGTTCTTTTCACTGTACGAAACCGAGCGACTGGTGCAGGAGCTGACCAAGTGCGGCATCGATGTGCATAATATTATTGTGAATCAATTGTTGTTCGTGGAAAAGACACAACACCCGTGCAGCATGTGTGCTTCCCGTTACAAGATACAGGAGAAATATTTAGACCAGATTGCAGATTTATATGAGGACTTCCATGTTACCAAGTTGCCGTTGCTCGAAAAGGAGGTACGTGGACCGGAAAGCATTAAATCATTTTCGGAAAACCTCATGATACCCTACAAACCGAGAGAACATGCAAAACAACAATAGGCCAGGCCAGATTAGTGTGTGTAGTCTTAAGCATTATGAGGAACTTATTGTGTATAAGTTTGTCGTGTGAAATAAAATCCAATTATGCAGCAATGCGTTCGATTACAATTACAAGCAAAACAGCTGAGGAATACCGCTGTTAAGGGTCAGCTGAGCTACTGTTGCTAAACAGCTGTTTATATCGATATGCCAAGCAGTTGACTCGATTCAACTGTTGATCGATAGTTGACTAGTTCAAAATCTTCATTAATCGACTGCTTCAGTCATCTCTAAGTTTCATTTTGCGTCGTTTATTTGCTGCACAAACAATTCCGTGTTTTGTTGTTTTTCTACGTTGTTTTAACTCCTCGATAAATGATTCGCTGCACATATTTCATAAATTTATTTAGCTGAAAATTAGAGAAACGAAAATACTCCCACTTGCTGCTCACGTACACACACAGGCGCGCGCTCGCTCGCACTTCAACGAATTCTCAAGGATATTGGACAAGGGGTCTAGGACAACTATACCAACAGCAACAACAACAACTGGCACAGCAACAACTACAACGAGGCAAGCGAAGAGTCACAGGTGAGTAAAACGCTGACAGTTAATTGAGCGCCAAAGTAAGAAGAGGCTCGAGAGTGTACGTGTGTGTGTGTGCAATCAATAATACAACAAAAGACCTCGTCTCCCCCACACACCGACAGTCACCCACAATCGCAACAACAATAACAATAACTACAAGCTCTTGCCACAGTGGCTGCCATATAGATATGTACACATGTATATAATATACATACATGAATCAAACATGGAAATGATAATGTTGGACAATATTTATACACTTTGATTGTCGTCGCCGAGAATTCAACTGCCGTTTCCTCATTTCCTTTGTGCAGCCACATCCGGTGCTGGGTCTGTGTTCTGGCTCTGCCACTGGCTCCGCTTGTCCTTGGCGCCCTGCGTCACTCGGTCGGCCGCGTCGCGTGACCTTTAGCCATTTGGAGGCGCCTCTGTCATGGCTCGACTAGAATGTATATTTGAATAAATGTACATGCGCTGCCAGTATATGTGCCTACTTAATTGAATTGGACTATAACGGACATGGTAGTGGAAGGGGGGTGTGGAGTTGGGAGTGGGGGTGAACCATTTTTGGGGCAGCTCCATTTATGGCTAGAAGCCCAGAAGAGGCAGTGGCACGTATGCACCGTTAGAATGGCACCATGAAAAATTCATCGTGTCGCATGAAGACACACACAATGCACACACACACATACACTCACACAGTGCTGGGTTCTATGGGTAGAAACATTATTCACTTGACGCTATCTGAAAGCGGTTACAGTACCGCAGCCACAGAGCTCTTTTTATCAAATTAAACGCAGTGTTGTCATAGCCTAATTATACCCTGTACTGCGATAAAGGGTAGGTGTATTCGAGCATACAGAGTGTGATGTTTCCTAATGATTGCTTAATGATTAAGTTAGTCCAGGCTGGAGTTCATTAAACTTACATACAGTGTGTATTTATTCAGTGTATTCTTTGTCTTTTCAACTCTCACTTCTTTCCCAATTATACCCTGTACTGCGTAGTACAAGTGCGATAAAGAGTATATATATATGAGCAAGCAGAGTGTAAAGTTGTTTTATGATTGCTTAATGTTTAAGTTAGTCTATGCTGGAGTTCATTAACCTTAGAAACAGGCTATACTCAATGTATTCTTTCTCAATTCTTTGTGCTTTATCAATCAATTCTTGCTTTCCCAACTGGATATTAGATAAGAAACATGTCTGTCGCCGGGCTAAGACAGAGCCTTCTGCTCTGGAGTGTTGACTATTGGAACCTGGAAGGTAAAACCCGAGTTCGACTACAGTTTCAGTTCAGTTTTACTTATGGTTTCACTTTTGTTTACTGTTTTACAAAATTCCCAATACATGAGCTTAACTAATACGGTTTTCTTTTGCCCCGCCCCCTTTTCTTTTGGCCTTGTGTAGCAGTCATGGCGGACAATGTGTTCAAGTCGCACGATATCGGATTACGCGCTCAAAAGAAAATACTCTCACGCATGGCGACGAAAAACATTGCGAAAACCTTTATAGACGGCACAACGGCGTCACTGCTGGATAATCTATACAAGCTTTGCAAGATGCATACAGGGAACAAGGCGAGAGCAGAGAAATTGATTAAGAATATCATTAAAATTGTAATCAAAATTGGTGTCTTGCATCGCAACAATCAGTTTAGTCCCGAGGAGCTGCGCAATGCGGAGAACTTTAAGCACAAATTTCATGTGAGTTCACAGAAAGAGATTAAGAGAATCACCTAATTATATATTCTTCTATACTTTTAGAACACACAACTGTCAATCATATCATTCTACGAGGTGGACTTCACCTACGACCTTGCCTATTTGCAGAATTCCATCAAGGAGTCGCAGTCGGCGCTAAAGTCAATTGTGCAGCCTCACCTGACGGACAAATCTCTCGGTCGCATTGATGAGGTATTCGATTTCTTTGGGGATGCAACGTTGCTGGAGACGGCCTTCAAGCCGGACTCGCCTTATCGTGAGGTAATGGGTAAAATTGTCGCCGATATCAATGCGGCCATGGAAACTGGCGATATATGAGCTGGAGCTCAAGGTAAAGAGGTGCAGAGCTATAGACATTGAGGGGCTATTATCAAACCAAAAAGAAAAGCTACAACAACTAGTTAAGAGAGCAACAACAAATGCTTTGCCCACCAACACCAAAAGAAAGACAGAAACACAAGAGAGTAGAAAAGATATGAATACACTCGGATTATTTGAATTGCATTGGTGATATCACAATATTAACACGATTATAAGTAGAAGTCAAAAACAAAGAAACAAACGTCCAGATTGATTTATTTTTAAGACGAAAAGTTAACATTTTTTGTCGTTTAGAACTTAAGATTAACGAGCAAATGCATTTCGCCAAAGGAATTCACAAAACACACAGAAAAGACAAATGTAATACCCAAAGCGAAGAAGCTTTTATCAACGTATCGTTTATTATGAACCGTATTCGTATCGTATTCTTATCGTAATTGTAATTGTAATTGTAACTGTAATTGTGTATATTATGTAAGTGTGTGTGTAAAAGTCTGTCTACTATATCTATATTTATATAATTGTCCAAAGCAATTGAATGTTTGATACTTTGTCTGTTTTGATACTCCGAAACTCGCTCTTTAAACGCAATTCTATATACTCGCTTGGCCAGCATACCAAACAGAATTTAGATACGTACTCTAAATACTATATTCCTATATATATTCATGTACTTAATTCCCGGATTTTGCTGATCTCTACACACAAAGTTTTCCCACACACGCAAAGTTAGCTAAATTTACACACAAAGTTTGTCCCTCGTCGTGAGATCTTGAAACCTGTTTTATGTATATGTATTTTCATTATGTATTCCAACCTCCAACCTTGGCCAGAGGCCTTTGGGGCGGAGATCAATAACCTTAAGCATTATTTATGATATTCCAATTGATTTTTATCTGATATTCAACGCGTACCCCGAACATATCAAAACGAGCCTATCATAATTAGCATGAACGGGACAATAAGCTGTTCAATTGTACTCAACAAAATTTGAAAAGACCGTGGCACATTATTATATTATATTATACCATATATATATTATTATCGATATTAAAGTTGAAAGTCGTTTAGGTTTTGAAAACATTTATTTATTTGTTTAGAAAACAAATTTCTGTTGACAAGGCAACAAATATTAAATACAAAAACAACTCAACTAGATGGTCTATTTATTTTATCCTAAGCTTACTCGGCGCGTTTCTTATCCAGATCCACCTCCTCCAGCTGCTGCTGCTTGAACAGCTCGATGAGCTTCTCGGTGGCAGATTGTGGTATATCGAGGGGCTGTGAGCTCTCCTTGCTGGGATATGTCTGCTGTTGGGCATCGGGAGAGCGTAGCAGGAAGGGTGTCCAAGGTCCTTGTATGGAGGGCACCTCAGTGTGCCACATCTTCCGCAGACGCAGCGAACTGGAGTTTCCGTTCTGTGTCTTCAGCAGATCAATCCACTTGGCAATCTCCTGTTGCGTGTTGTTGCGACAGTTTAGCCACTCACGATCACCATTAACTGTGGTTAGCATTAAAATAAATATGTATTATAATGTGTTGCTATTTACACGCACATGACTGTGGCTACTTACGGTACTCGCCTACTAGTACTGGCGTACGATGGCGACGCGGTTTCACATACACCACAATGCCGGGATTCTCTTTGGCAAAGTCCACCAGATGGTTTTCGATAAAGTCGCTAGATGAAACATAAGCAATGTTAATAGATTAAGTTTATTGTGCATTGTTTATTATTTATATATTTGTTTCTTACCGCATGCCGCGACTAGAGCCGTTGTTCTTGCAAAACTTCAGTGTAATGCGCTGCAGCTGGCACACGTAGCGGCCCAGACCATTTTGGAGAGGCGCTCGGGGAAAGCCAGACTTGAGAAACAGATGACTATTTGACATTTTTAATTGTTTAATACACAATTTTCAATTTTTAACAAGACGTAACGACGTAACCGCACGCCGCGCACAGTTTTATCAGCTGTTTTCGGCTAGTTTCAGCAGAGACAGAGTTGTTCAACTGAACAAAAGTAGTTCACGTAGTGCGTCAAATGAACTATAAGAAAATGAATCAAAACAATGAGAGAAATCGATTAATAGAAAACTATTAGAGTCAGATTTACAATATATATACATATATGTAATAATAAAAATGTCTGTAAATTCCATTAAGTAAATAAAGTATAATATTTTTAATATATTAAATAAAATAAACTGTTGCCCATTTTATACCGGTTTATCTTTATTTGAGTGCCACTGTGCAACAACGTATAACAACCCTGCACAATTAGCGGCGGCTGATAACGGAGCGAAGAAGCGGCACAAAAGAGAGAGCGAGAGAGCGTGCACTGTTCAAATGCAGCAGCAGCGTCGCGTCGTTTTTCTTTTGATTAGTGAAAGAGAAATAGAAAACGTGCAACGTGTTAGCAGAGGAGCGATTGCAGAGCAGCGGCGTCTTATCAGCGCAACGTCAATTATAAGAATAACACGATAATGGCGACTGTAAGTAGAATAGAAAAGAAAAACAAAATTATGCGAATTCATGTAAACAAACGAGGGGCGTGCTAGACTTTTGCAGGTCCAAAGTACCCCAAGCTGCCACTGATTGAAGACGAATATGATGAAAAAGAGGAGAACGAGGGGGACGAGGACGACGAAGATGAAGAAGATTCAGCCGAATCGGGCTCAACAAGCTCGTTTAGTTTGCAGGAATGCATAAACGAGTTTCGTGCGCGACGCATCAGACGCGTCTCTGCCAAAAGCGACCGCGATATGCCACAAGCAGCAGCTGGTGAAGAGCCCCCACCCAAGGCAACAACAACTGCGCCTACTGCAGACGCACATTTGATTAACCAGAATCTGTGCAACAAGGCACAGGAGCGAAGGGGTAAGCCCTGCAAGAATGGATTCTGTTACTGCTTCACCAGCGACAGCGGAGACTGTGCCTCGACACGTGACTGGCACGTGCGACAGCACAAACGCAGCAGGCGTCCAGAAACGAACAAGGTGCGTGCCCACTCGACTGACTAAGCCTGCCCTGTTCCCTTCCTTCCCCATTTCACATATACATATAACAGATCAATAATCCCAAAACATTCCATATGCTGGGCATATTCACACAGGTCGGCTTCCTGCCACAGCAGAACAACTTCAGTGCTCAGCAGAGCCAGAGGCAGGCGCAGGCACAGCAGAAGAAGCAGCTACGTCACCAGACTCCACACAAGGCTCAAGCTCCAGCGCGTCCTCCCTTGACTGCTGTAAGCAGTTTACGTGCCGCTGTAGGGGAAGATGCTCCTCTTATACACATCATACAAGAACTACGCGACAATTGCGTCATCTCAGAGGTGCGTGTGAATCGCGAGAAGTTGCCGAACGGCAAGAGCTGCTCATCCAAGGTAACCACCACAAAGCGCAGAGCGCCTCAACCCACGGAGTGCATTGAGTACAAACCGACAGCGCCGGCTCTCTCCAATATCAGTGAGCAGGAGACGCCTTTTGAAGAGTGCTGCCACAAGATGACGGAGAAGGAACCTCCAGCCAGCCTGGCGGGCGACAGTCAAGTCACTTCCAAATCCCGTCGCAGTTCCAGACGCAGTTCAAGCGGCGCTGGTGGGCGTCTCCTCCAGAAACGTCTCTCCAGCGGCACTGTTAACTTCAAGACACGCGATGCACATCAGCCACCACCAAAGCCACCGCGTCGCAGCACACAAAGTCTGGACGAGAAGTTCTCCTTGTCTTCGTTGAGCTCCACGACGCCTTCAGTGCGTGATGCAGAGCGTGTGCTGGATGAGTTTCTACGTAAGCACGGCGTGCAGTTACCCAGTTCCGCCAAGCCGGAGAGCTATGCCAAGTCGCAGAAGAGCAAACGCAAATCATTTCCCCAGGGTAAGTGAAGAACTGCGCGTACAGTGTGTGCTCGTTATGGTAAACTAGTTTAGTTGAAATGGTTAAGGAGGCGATGGGAACAACTTAGAGGAAAGGAATCCTCCCAGTTGCTCCCACCTAGTTTACGATGAGTTAACAAGGGGACATGTTTTCCCCAAGTTAACCCAAGCTTGCCCTTGTTTACAATAACATTTAGTAGCCTAATAAGTCTAAACACTTTAGTAGTATTGGTGCGGCATTAAAGGGTATAATAACAATTGTACTAGAAACTATATTATATATATAACTATGTATGCTATAAGTAGAAGCATTAGACACTATATTACTAAATATTTGCAATTTATTTTGTATTTTATTACTTTAAAAATTTAGCTTATTTTTCCTGCTTCAAAATTGGCCAAATAAAGCGATATTATCGCCAGAAAACACATCTTATTTATATTCTTTAAACAAGATTAGTGACTGCACAAGAATGTTTATACATTGTGGGAACTGCCACGCCTTCTACCTATTGCATACTTTTGCACAAAGTTATCATACCCTTTATTGACAATTTTCAATGGTCGAAGGGTATAAACAGATGCAGTTCCATTTTTAATTGTTCTCACTTATTTTGTGATAAATGTGCTGGCTATTTTATTGGTTATTAGCTTTTTTCGACTTGTTTCCCGTTAAAAACAGCTTTATTTAGTGGTTAATTAGTTGCCAGCACTGTGCACACTGCATAGCTCTTTTTCAGTCTTATACCCTCTAATTTCTACAATCCTTTCTTACAGCTGAAATGGAGAAACCTCATAAACCTCGTGGTGGAATGCAAATGGCCACATGCCCCTCGCTGAGCGACATTGAGCGCGTGGTAGAGTCTAAGCGGGGAGTGCACTACGCCAAGAACATACAAATGGAGAGTAGAAAGAACGCAGTGTCGGATAAGCCCATGAAGGAGATAATGCTGGGTTGGACAGAGCCCAAGATAAATGATATGCTTAACTACGATGCAAGGAAGTTGACAACGATAAAGAACGAACCAGCAGCAGAACCAGCACCACAAGTGGCCACCAATATTGGTTGGCAGGTGCCTGTGGTTCCCAAAATCTCTCTAGACACGGTGGATGGTGTAAGTGAGAATCTGGCAGCCAACATGGGACAGAAACAGACGCCCATAAAGTATCCACAAGTGGCGCAAAACAGCAGCCAGAAATTCATTTGGGGTGAACAGTGGCGACAACTTTCCCCATGGAACGGCACTAAGAAGCGTTCGGGATTGCGCAACAAGTCGAAGAAGTTTCTCAACAATTCCAAGAATAAAATACTGCGCTTTGTCTCCCCCAAGAAGTCCAATCAGAGGGAGAGGGAGCAACCTACACCACGACTGTGCACAGTGGGTGTACAGACCTCGTCTACATCCCAACTGGGATTGGATCTGTTACAGTCACAGTCGCCTCCTGGTAGTTATCACTCCCCTGTGCAGACCACGCCCTCGGGTACCACAACCTTATCCACTCGTCGAGAACAGTACAAGGAGAGCTCCTCGCAGGAACCCTATTTTGATTTCGAGCGCAAAGTGAAGCCACCAACGCCGCCCAAGAAGCTGCCGCGTGCTCAACGTCCACGCAAACTTAACTTTCAGTCTGAGAGCAACACCACAACCACGACTCCAGCACCGACAACCTATCGCTCCTTCCACAAGGACCTCGATCAGGATGTCACTCACACCAAGATGAGTTACCTTCTCAGCAGCATACGAGCTAAACTGGAAGCCAGCGATGCTCATGCCTCACGCACATTTCGGGTAAGTTTTGTACTGTGAATTTTGTTTACTTTATTGAGGTCAGAGGTCAGGTACAGCTAGGCTAGGGCAAAGACTGCACCCAGGGCATAGTGATCCGATCCGAGATAGTGATTGGGTATATAGCCCACATTGGCACAACTGTTGATGGTGGGCAGCTTGTAGATGCTCTGCACCTGCAGTTCAGGGTTATTAGAGCGTAGTATATAATCGACGGTGATCCATTCGTCCTGGTAGGTGGAGGCAGTGTATTCATCCACGTCGATCAGCTTCATTTTGAGGCCAGGCTGGGCAGAGTCTTCAGTGTCTTTAGTTTCCGCAGTGAGCAATTGTATGGGTGGGGAATCAATGAGGCTATTGAAGTCCCCAGTCAGTACCACGGGTGTGTTAGCGCCAGCAAAGGTGCGTATTGCGCTGAGCAGTCTGCCCACCTGGGCCACGCGGACATCATCACGTCGTGGATTGTAGAGTAAATGCGTTGTGGCCACAATGACTTCCTTGGCCTGCTCCGGCTCCTTCTCCTCCTGCTTGGCGGAACTTCCCTTGAGTCTAAACTTGGCTAGTAGTGCCACATTCTCACGATTCAGGAGCGGCACGCTCACATCGTACATCTCGACGCCGTGTTGTCGCAACAGTTTGAACTTGCAGGAGTCATAGATGATGGCACAACCATCGGTGCGATCTCCAGTCTTCTTCTTATAGACATACTCCAAGCGTTTGCCACTGCTCGCAGTGAGTCGCTGCACCAGCACAGGCAGATGATCATACTGCATCTCCTGCAGGCAAAGTATGTCCGGATCCAGTTTAAGTATCTCACGTTGTAGGTTCTGCATGCGTTGTCGCCAGGTAAGGCGCTCCTGGCGTATGTTCATGTATAGGTAGAGATGCTTCATTAGCAAATCCTGCGAGAGTATGTTGTAGGACATCAGTTTGAAGCGTTGCTGTGGTGCCTTGATCTGCTCCGTTTTCTTGGATGGCGTCGTCCATTTGCGGTTGTAATCGTATCGTGGCTCCATTCTGTAGTCTCCCTGTTGTAGTGTGCTAAGGCTTCTACGTATATTTAGTTTGATTGTATTCAGTATGTGATTGAGGGATATGGACATTTCTTCTTAACGGGATATTGTGCCACCAATAGCTACCCAACTATTTCCATAGATTACATTAATATTTTCCAATTTACAAAACACTGCGCCAGCGAATCCAATCCGTGTCAGCTGTTCTTCTTACATTCTCTTTTCTACTGTTATTCGCCAGCATATTTTGTTCTGCTGTGCGATAGTTATCGATGTCGAGAACATTGACAGCGCCCGTCTGCTCGAACTGGTTTCGCGAGTGAATTTAACAGTTACGTGAAGTTATCGATAACGCTAGAGGGCGCCATGTTTGTGTTAAGTTCATGAACCGGTTCTCTCTGCAAAATTCAAATAGAAACTGAATAACAAACAAGAAAAGTAAGCAAATATTTAATTACTTCCCTAGGAATGTTCAAATCGAGAGCCTACAAATGTAGCATTCGATACCATCGATGGACCCAGCCCACGCCGTCCACAACGTCAGCGCCAGGTGCACCAAGTACACGAGAGGGAACCGATTTACTCGGAGATTGAAGAGGATTGTATGCGCTTTAGGGGCAGTCCGCAGTTCGAAGTGCGCACTGAAGCGCGACTGGAGGTGGCACCGACGCCCACACCAACACCCTCACCTGCTGCCACGCCCACACGCACAGCCACAGCAACAGTCAGCGAGCTTACAGTCTGCTCCTCGTCCTCATCGCCTGCGCCTCTGCCGGATCTGAGTGCGCTATATGCCAAGGTGGATAAGTCCAACAAGACACCCACAAAGCCCTTGCCGACAGCTCCGCCTGCTCCCATGACTGTGGCACAGCCACGACCATTGGGACAATTTCTGCAGGAGTCACTGCTCAATGGCAGCTTCTTTAAGTTCATGCCGCTGCCAGATGAGCCAAGTAGCGATACCTCATACACTGTCTCCACTATGAGATCTGTCAATCCCATTTCGGAGCAACCAACGCTGCCCATGCATCATTCGCTGAACAACATCAATGAGCAGCACTCGCCCCCGAAGAAACATCGCAATCTCTCAAAATCAGATCTTTCTCTACAACGCAGCGAGATGTTTCTGGAGAATCTTTGTCGCAGTGAGATTGTGTTGGATCGTGATGACAATATGCGACTGGAGAAGGTGCAGAATGTAAGTAAAGGTTACAGATAGTTAATGATTGTGCTTATATTTGTTTTATCTCGATTCTTTTCAGACCTCCGCAGTTGAGGATGATGTGTCCTACGATATGCCCCATGAGCTATACGATGACTATGCCATTCAGGACACCATGTATGGATCTGTGCAGCTGGAACCGCCGCCGCCTTCGTCCGACAATCAGAGCACGCCAAAGAAGTCCAATCAGCGCTTTACAACTAAGGTAGAATTCTTTGTTGATTCCTATTAGAGCTTAAGGTCTTTCGCAGCCATTTGTTATACATCTATACATCACACTGTACATTAGAACCTCTCTACATCAGAAATACATATAAGCTTCATCTCTGCTTCAATTTCAACTTGCAACTTCAACTTGATTTTCTCTTGGCTTTGTTATTTAATCTCCCTTGCGCCATCTTTCAGCCCACACCGCGCACGCTGAGCATCGACATAAACGATGGTGCCACCTCGTCTGTGTGCGTCAGGAACTTGAGTATCAGTTGCCCCACGACGCCGCAGCAGGATAAACAGCTGACAGTTGATAATCCCGGCCACAGCAGCCTAATGGAGCTGACGCCGCGTGGCTGCAACGAGAGCAACAACGCGTTGTCGGTGAGCACCTTGGCGCGTTATCGCATGCTCAAGGATGCAGTGCGTCGCTCGTATCGCAAGGGCAAAGACTTCTTGAGGGCAGAGAAGCAGCGATTGACGCAGAGTCTCAACATGTCTCGTGATCAATCGAATCAAACCGAAGGTGAACTGGAAAGCAGCACTTACTATGCTAGTTTCCAATTGGATTCGCTGCTCAATGAGTCCATGACAACGCGGGAACAGTTAGCGCAAGCTGTGAGCATTTGTCGCCAAATGCCGGAGTTGGAGATCTCTGCCGAGATGGTGGAGGCAGAGCGACTGCTGCTCTTCTCCTCGCTGCGCAAGAAGACGTTGCCAGTCCCGTCAAGCGAAATGAGCCTGGCTGCGCGTCGCCAATCACAGTGCTTCCTAATTGATGGCCTGCAACTGCCTGTCAAGGCGGACGTGAGTCAGGACATGTTCTTCAACTATTACTACATCTGCACTGTGGAGTGCGAGGGGCGCATACGTTCCACGCAGTCCATTGAGTGCCAGAATGGCGCTGCTGTCTTTCGCGATTGTGGACTGGAGTTTTTTAGTGAAGAACCCGCAGAGGCGTTGGAGCTGCGCTGTCAGATCTTTATGCTGCGACTGCGCAAGGTCTCCACTTTGTCGCTGGAGCCGCCCAAGACACTGCTGGTAAGCTACTCTTTCCCTCCCCCTCTGTCTTTCTACTTTCACTCATGGCTACTTCTTCTTCCTTCTCAGAAACGCGGCAGCGGCAGTCTTGGCTCTGGCACCTCTAACAGTTCTTCGCAGTCTGATCAGATTGTCTCGCGCTTCCGTCTGCACGCCTCCTTCACACTGCGTGCGGTGGATCTGATGCCCTACGAACTGGTGACCAATGGCACGCAGGTCAGCGACAAGATCTGGTTGCGCACCTCGCGCACTTGGCAGCTGCCACTGACACCACACACAAAATCCTCCAATTTGATGCCACAAATTGCACTGAGTGGTCGCGTGGAATTGCGTCTGCCCAAGTTGCAACACGCTGGTTACCTCAATGTGCAGGATGCAGATCCCAAGAAGCTACACAATTGGAATCGTCGCTGGTGCACGCTTGACGGGCTTCGCCTCTGCGTGTGGCAGCATGAACACAATCTCAGCGATCAGCCGCCACTGTGGGCTTTGCAGTTGGAGCAATGTCAACAGTCCCAGCTAGATGTGGCGCCACGTGAGCTGTGCGCACGTGCTCGCAGCTTTCTGCTGCAGTGCGTCGATTCGCAGGCTTTCTTTGCTGCCGACACGCAGCCTGAGCTGGCCGAGTGGCTACGCCAACTGAATGAGGCGCTGGCATTCGCCAGGCGCTGGTTAAGTGCCTTCTAGTTATAAGTTCTACTTCTACTAAGTTAAAATTAGAGAACTGAATGTAGATTTGTATAATTTATTTAACTATATAAGCTGAAGCAGCCAGGCAAGAAACTGCTAATCAAAATGAAACTAATGGAAGCCTTACCTAGTCTATATAGTCTTTATATTTATACAACAAACTATTTATTATACTTTCCCGATTCCTCAGTTAACTCACATTCCATTTCAAGTGAATTCCCATTATATTTTTCTGGTGTGTAGGCCGTAGGGTATGCACAACAACAACAACAGTTTATTTCATACATAATATACACGGATTATTATCATAGAATATATATAAGACATACACACACATAATTTTCTGTGCAGGTTACAATATGATACATAGTGTTAAGTAATATTATATATATATATTTGTATATGTATATAGATCAGGGGGGATGCGCACTTGTTACTATCCTCACCACCCTCGCTCTCTCTATTTGTGTCTCTCTCTTGCCTATATAGATAATGCATATGTACTTCGGTTATATAGATCGATTAGTGTTAAGCTGCTTTGTAATTCCATTTACTGATTACAGTGCAAAACATAAATTTTGAGGTTATGTTTGTTGTGGTATTTGTTCGTTAAGCAATTTACATACTTAAATTGTACAATATTTAATTACAACTATTGATTTTTTAACTATTTAGCAATTTGGCGTCTCTTTCTATTATTGGTGTTGCTCTTTCTCTCTCTCTGCTTTGATACGTTGATACTTTGGTGCTTTGGCTATATAAGTAAGTATGTATGGTCTCGCTATATAGTTTGAATATTGTAATCACTAATGGTTTCGGGATATGCCGTTTGTCTCTCAGATTGGGTAAGTTTTCGTTGGGGAATATTGAAAACCTCAAGCCAGAACATACTTCCATACGCGATTCGTTTGATGATTGGTGCCCGTTTCGGTTACGTACAGTGCGGACCCATTAACACTGACAGCAATGGAGTGTGGGTTCTTGAATTCACCCCAATGTCCAATAATTGTCTCGGAGCGGGGATCGATGGTGAAGCCACGCACTGGTAACATCGAGGTGGGTCCATTCACAGCAAATACAATGTCCCCATAGCTGGCGACGCCAAAGACGCGACCCAGATCGGGTTCCTGAATCGTGGCAGCAGGTTGACCCTCACCATGGGAAGACTTGAGACCAGCTCTGTGAAGAGAAAGTTGGGATTTTAGGTGAATATTGAAAGAGTTATTTAAAATGAGAGTTAATATTCAATAAATCTGTACAGATTTACTTATTGAACAAGAATATATATGTATATACTACATATATAAGGTGTACAGTTGGATATTGAAAGTATTCTTTGCAATGAGAGTTTAGCTGTCAAAAATCGGTTGATATTGACTTAATGGAACAAGAATATATATTCAGATTTGAATATATGTTTAGCTATTATATACATATATTGATTATACATATATAATTCAATATGAAAAGAGTTATTTTTTAATGAGAGCTTAAATGCGTTCATCGGTTGACTTGGACATGCGAAACAAGAAGATATATATATATTTTCAGCTACTCACTTGGGACAGACAACACGCATATTCTCGCGATCCGCAATACACAAGAGATCAAGGTGCTCCAGCAGGGTGATGGCATGTGGCACCTGCAGCGATAGGAATTCTGTGTGGGCAAGGAACATCGCGAAACATGAAAAATCACTTTAGATATGAGAATATTACGTATACGCACCGGGTGGTTGTGGAATGCTACGCAGCAGTTTGCCAGCGGCATTGAACTTCAGTATGCGACTGTTACAGTAGCCATCGGCTATGAAGAACTGCAAGAAGAGAGAGGGGGGATAGATAAAGTGACAACTCCTTATAAAGAACTCATATAAAGACTGAGAAACTTTGCCAGGCTTGACTGTATTGAGATAATCTGAGCACCTACCTCGCCCGTTGTGGCCACAGCAATGGAAGTGGGTTTGCACAGATGCTTCACTGAAGCGCCAGGTCGGAAACGTTTGCCAATCACCAATTGTGGTTTGCTCTCAAAGGGTCGGAACTGCAGCACAACAAGGAATCAGAACATATATTATATATTGACTTCTATTTCGTATTCTTCGCACCTTGAAGGCCTGATGCATGGCCACATCAGTAATCCAGTAATTGCCGTGCGCATCGATAGTCATGCCATGTGGCATGTAGAACATATCCGATCCCCAGCCGGACTTGATGGCGCCTGTCTTGGGATCCAGCACGTAGATGGTCTTCTCCTTAATGGGCCCGTACTCAATTAGGTAGTAGATGTTGCTCTCATTGAAGGTGCTGCAAGTGGGTAAAGAGGGCAGGGGCAGAGGGTTGAGTACTAACACGACAGCTGCGGCGACAGCTGTTGACCTACTTAACATCCCAATAGCGGTCTGCACGATGAAAGATGACAGGATTCCCTTCGGGATCCACAGAGACTGCAGTCACTTGCCCGAAGCTATGCTGATCTGTGGGCCAGTTCTCCACAAGCACCGGCACGGGTACACTAGCTGCCGGAATGGGCACATTGTCATAGCTACGCTGGTTCTGCAGCGCCAACTCATCACCAGTGGACAGTGGCATCGGTTTGCTCTGAGAGGGAGGAGAAGGAAGAACTTTGATCACCTCTCTGCCATGGCATGTTGAATTCCGAACCTACCTCCATGCGTCGCTTGATGAGCTCCCTGACCTCATCGAAGAAACGCTGGTTGAGGTTGATCCCTCCCGCCTCTGGCAGGTGGTTGCCATCGACGCTGCACACTGCGCCCAGGCAGAGCGCCACCAGCAGCGCCACCAATGAAACGTGTCGCATGCTGCTCGAAAATCCTTCAATTGATTTCACTTTTTTCGGGTTTGTTTTTCTTGTGTTTTTTTTCTGCTGTTTTTCCTTTTTTTTCTTTCGCTACACGATTTTCTTCTTGGCGTGCAGACCTAACATCTGTTGGAGTTGTCTATATATGTTGAGCTGGCAACAGCAACTGGACTGGCTCTGGGCCAACACCAACACACAGACACACACGCAAGGAAGATAAAGGCACGCACTCCACACACACACACACGCACAACACCCACGCTTTTCGCTTTCATTGCACACGCATGCGCCACAGTGCGGCACAGTGGGCTGCAACCCACTGAAACAGCTGTGAATTACATGGGCAGCATTAGAACTTTCAGCTGGTGTCACTGTGACACGCACACACTCACACACGCTCTACGCAAAGCTGCTTATCGATTTTCCAATCGTACCCAGAGTGAGCGACAAAAGTTATGCTACCAATTCAATTGCATATTTCGAATTTTATTAACCAAAAATCAAAAAAAAAATCTAAGAGATATATAGGTATATGTTATGTATATGGTATATATAGGTACTATATTAGTGGAGACTCCTTGGTTAGCTGAGAAAGTACAGTGCGCGCTGGAATGTAATTACTATGGAAATTTTGGGGAATATTTAGAAACTACTTATAAATCATTGTTAGCTCCTAATGAATCACAAAAAAAAAAGAAAATTGTAGACTTGAATCTTAAAGACCTTTATCAACCTACAATTATAGATTAAGATGCTCAAATAAACATTAGGAAATTAGGAAAATGGGAATCTTTGAAGACTATAAATGAATTGGGAATATTTTAAGATATCATAACAAAATTAAATATAGAAATACTTGAGGTTGCATTATTGTATGAGATCAGCATTATTGTATGTAAAACTGTTAGAGATACTCAAACAATCAATTAGTTATTAGTAATGGAAATCTTAACGGATTGGAAAAGTACTGGCAAGATTTGTAAATAAATAAGAAATTAATAGGGAACATTTTCGAAGGTTTCCAATTGCATTTTGATTACACTTTGGCAGCGATCACTGTATATATAGATATAGATTTTGAGATTATTTTAGAGACTCTACGCGTTCCAAGGAGCCTCGGTTAACTGTTTCAATAGATATCGTGTGGAACCAGGTGAGAGCAGACATAGATAGTATGGGTTGTTCAGGCCACTTGGGTAACTGGGTTTGCATACTGCCTGCAGGCAGTGTATGTGAATTTGCTCTTGGTGTTGTTTCCTGTTGTTGCCGCGATATGTTTGACGTCACAGCTCAGCCTGTTCAGCGCTCGACGGTGCCCAATGCTAGCTGGGTCCATATATAGCCGGTGTCCGTCATGGAGCAGTAGGCATTATAATAACGTCCTGGCGAGCTGGAAGAGCAGACAGCACAGATTTGTCAGAGCAGCAGGAGGGGAAGAAGAAACTCAACTTACCGGCAGTAGGAGAACTGTGGGCACTTGCAGCGAAAGAGATTCTGGAACTCCTCCTTGCATACCTCGTTCCAGTAGCAGGTGCGCTGCATGAAAGAGGAGTAGGGATTAGAAAGACCTGGTGAAAGTGGGAGAGAGAGGGGAGAGAGTGCTACCTCTGTCTTATAGCCGTGCACACTCTGATCCGAGTAGCGTTTGGTCAGGTGCCCATCGACATTGGCGTGCAGGGGCCGAGCCAGTGTCGCTAGCAGGGCGAGCACCAGCAGCAGGCCGCGTCCAGTTGCAAACAGGCGTCGTGACGTCACCACGGGCAGCGCCTAAAAAGCGACACCAGAAATTGATATACAAAACTTGAAAACTTTTCTCACGGTTTATTTTCTGTTTTTTTATTTGGTTTTTTCATGCTTTGCGTAGCGGCACCTCTTGCATTGCGTTGCGTTTCGTAATTGCTGTTTTCCCTTTTTTGTTATGCTTTCGCTGCCTTTTTCGCGTGTCACATGACGCACAACTGACACACACACAACCGCAGAGAACTAACGACGCCGACTCCGGCTTTGGCTCTGGCTTTGGCTTTGACGTTGGCCTACTACTGCTGGGCGTCGGCTGTGGAGCTCAGATTCCCTCGGCTGTCACTAATACACACACAAACACACGGATATGTCTGTACACAGACACAACCTCTATTCAACGACATCGTTAGTGTGCGTAGATTTTGGCACACTTTGTACACTGCAGCTGCAGCATCATCAATTTTACCATACAGGGTGTTCTGTTTAAACTTCTTGTGGGTAAAGGGAGTGAGACTGATAGATAAGGAATGAATGTAGTTGGAGATACATATATACACGAATATCTATATATGTACATTTAATACAGGGCCTTAGTGAATATTTTATCTTACATCAAAGCCAAGTCTGAATGGATTGTATAAGATCAAAAAAAGAAAATAGTAATAATGTATACGATAGTGATTCCTAATTCATCGTAAAGCACAGAATTTTCTTAAATGTCTATTCTATCTTAAATCAACAGGGTGTTCAGTTTCGTATTTACTTCTCATTTACTTGCTGTCATCATTATTCAACAATTCAAACAGAAACATCTGAAATCATTCATCATCATTCATAAATTTGTCACACTCAGTAAGATAAATCTAAAATTTGGCACAATATATTTCTAATTATAATTCATAAAGATCTCATTTAATATGCTTCGTTAGAAACCCAATTGCCTGATATTGCATTAAATGGGCTATCTTCAATTAAATCAAACAGATTCCACTGCAGAAATAATTAAATATTTTAATACGATTTATGCTCATAGCATGCGATGTTTACGTTTCGTTCTCTATAAACAACATTGGTGACAGACACTCTCCTGCACGTCATCGTTCTTGTCTCAGCCAACCGCGAGACGTGACGTGACTCAGCACTCAGTAAATGCCGAAAATAGTTTGGAAACTCATATCAAAAATTTCAAACAGGTTGAAAATATAAAAACGCGGAAAATAAAATGCTTAAGGCTATCTATAAGTAAGCTCCGACCGCAGGTGTTTTTTTTTTCGAATGAAAAATGAAAACAAAACAAAACAATTTCAAAATACAAATTCTCATCCATTCTGGCATATTCTAAAATTCCGTATATGCCTTCAGAAGGCACTGAAATATGGGCAAACATGGAATTCGAAAAGAAACATTTGCCAAATTTACTGGATACATTAGCTAATTTACTATATAAGAAATATGGTTTTGGAAACCGAAATTGCATTTGTCTGTACAACATTTTGGCAAATGATCTGCGGAAGATTTTAAACGTGGAGAATTTTCTATGCATGAGCGTCATTTCGCGCGTCGTTGTCTTGGGAATATCATTAGCAATCTTTAAAATCGAACATTCTATACCCTTTAGTATATTTTGAAATAATTAAGTATATCAAAATATTTTCTTTAGCTATCGAAATATTTTTCCAGTTTTTCCATCAAAGAAATTTCTATAATGTTTGTTGCTTCTGAAGGTATAGTATAAGAGTATGTATTAGGTTTGGTATTTGCCCCCTGCAGATATATAAATCTCATAGCTATAGGAACACACAACGATATATGCGAAAATATGTTTGTGGGCGCGAACTCAAATGATGATGACGCTTGGCTAAATTTAGATGGCGAATAGATTTTCATATTTATAGCACACAGAAGATGTAAACACTGTGCGATTGCTATAAAACTGGGAAAATTTGCGAAAAGCTCCACAAAAACGCAGCAGACGTGAATCGACGAAGACGCGATCCCAACAAGAATTTTAAGTGTTCCGCGAACAATCTATAGCTTTATACCAAAGGTACCAGTTCCAAGCTAAAGAACAAAATATATAATACGAAAAGATAAAATTGATATAGTTTATAGTGAAAGTGTTTCCCTTGACTGTGCATTAATCGAGATTAGCCTTCTTTTTTTCGTTCGCACCCCACGTAGATGTCCGTAGTGCCCCTAATGTTCCGCGACTGGTGGGATGAGTTGGACTTTCCAATGCGCACATCGCGCCTGCTGGATCAGCATTTCGGTCAGGGTCTGAAGCGGGATGATCTCATGTCCTCGGTGTGGAACTCAAGGCCCACAGTGCTGCGTTCGGGATACCTGCGACCATGGCAACGATCGGTCAACAGCCTGCAGAAACAGGAATCGGGTTCCACGTTGAACATCGATAACGAGAAGTTCGAGGTGATCCTGGACGTGCAACAGTTCTCGCCCAATGAGATCACTGTCAAGATTGCCGACAAGTTTGTCATTGTTGAGGGCAAGCACGAGGAGAAGCAGGACGAACACGGCTTCGTCTCGCGCCAGTTCTCCAGACGTTACCAGCTGCCAAGTGAGTTTGCAACAGGGTTAACCCCACTTTCGATAAATCCCTTACTAATTTCAATTGACCCCTTTAGGTGATGTCAACCCCGACAACGTTACCTCGTCGCTTTCTTCTGATGGTCTGCTGACCATCACGGCACCCATGAAGAAACTGCCCCCGCCCTCGACGGAGCGTGTGGTGCAAATCACACAGACTGGCCCCTCCTCCAAGGAGGATAATGCCAAGAAGGTGGAGACCACCACGGCCTAAGTGCCATCGACTGTGCAAAGGGTTTCAGACCTTTAGTTAGTATATATGTCTTTAATATTGGAGTTTTTTGTATTAAATAGAAAGTGATAAAGAAGAGTTTTAATGTGTAAGAAGATATGTAACTTGATTCTATGGAAAGAATCTTATGATTTCAGCGATCATGGCTTGTCTTCTAGCAAGAGCGCTTCCAGTGTGAGTCCATTCTCCTGCAGTTTCTCAGATATAAATCGATTAGCTTTATCGATCTGCTCAGGTTTCAATTCATTTTTGTATCCACCAACTTGTCCACTTCGAACAAAACTAAAAAATCAAGCAATCAGATCAGTTCAACAAAATATATAAGTAACTCTCAACTTACTTGTGACCCTCTGAACCTAAGTTACGCTGTCTAAATTGGGCGAACTCCCAGCGATGATTTGTGGTTGGGTTTTCTACGGAAGGAATTCAATTGAGTTTGGATATTGACACTACAAAGCTTGACATACTTTTCATTTCTTCAAAAGAGAGATGTTTGAGTAGACGTTCCATCTGTTTTTCCGTCACAGTCTTATTTAGAAATTTACACAGATCTTCAATAACTCCCTGAAGATTCTTTTTCATTTGTTCGAAACTTGTGTAGTAGACCCAATGATCGTTTCGTAGTTGATAAAACTCACTCGCGTGGGTAATAGGTTCCCTGTTTATGACGTGAATATTTAGCAGATCTTCTAAGTATTCTTCCAATGTTTTGCCTTTGTAAAATCCGATTGTAATTCCATGATAATATGCAGATACCCAAGCATCCATAGGATTCCGAAAAACGTAAACTGCTTTCGCTTTCTTCTGCCACAGCTGAGCAGGTAACAAAGCCAAAGGCAAATGACTTTTGATAAGGCGTGGCGAGGGAAGCTCTTCAATAGGTTTCAAAGCTCGCTTTTCATCACCATGAATCAAAAAATCAAACCTAAGTAAAGGGAACTTTTAGCGTTGTGTTTTATAATCTAGTAAAGCAGATCTTACTCTAAGAATGGAGATCGCAGTTCTAGATCCTTAGCAAGTGCTGCGTCGAAGTTGCAGTCATTCATTAGCAGCCAGAGAAGTTCCTGCATCCAGGTAGTGCCGCTCTTGGGATTCGTTACCAGCCAGACATCGCCTTCACGTACCTCCATGTCGTGGATCAGATCGGGAACCGATTTCGTTGGGCTTTTGAAGTACAACTTTCGCTTAGTCCAGTCCTTGTCAATCAAATTGACTGGATAGCTCTTTGGTGTGACCTGCGTTCGGTGCATTTCTAAAGTCTACTAAGGTCCGCATACTCTGAGTTTTTCATATATATTTACTATCTGCAAACAAAGCAAAAGACAGACGAAAAGAGGGAGAATGAGAAAGAGAGAGTGAATTGTGGTTTTCGAGTTTTTATTGCAAACTTTGTTTGTGGTTGATAAGGCGATTACAGTTATAAAAGCGCATGATAACTAAATGAAAACGAAAGTTCTTTGCTACATTTATCACAGTTCTTTGTTAAACATTTTAAAATAGAAACAACAAAATCTATTAGATTGGTCAGGTTTTTTCCGGTATTGCAGATTTGACCTCTCCTTACCATGTTCTCTTTTCAAAGATGGCCTTAATTGATAAGAATACAAGTATATGTAAATATTTTTGCATGCATGCAAAAAAGCTCACGATGTAAAGAGACTGTGATAATTAGTTTTTGGACTAACTGTGGTATGATCCCAACTTAAACAAATTTATAGACTTGCTAAAAACTCCGCAATTATTGCTGTGATGGAAATAAGTAACATTTAGAAATACAGTAATAAACATATAAGTAGATACAAATTATCTATTTATTAAGAAGACATAAGATGTAAGGGATTAACAAAAAACCTAGAGTAAAAGAAGTTCCTCCAGGGTGAACATGTTCTCCTTTAGTTTTTCTGCTATAAGTCGATCCGCTTTCTCAATCTGTTCGGGATTCAGTTCTTCCTTATATCCATTAACTTTTCCACTGCGTATAAAACTAAAAAATCAAAAAACAAATTAGTTTAACCTATTAGAATTGTTCTCTGTCTCTTCAAACTTACTTATGGACTTCCTTTCCAGCATTTGGATGTTTTGCCTGCAGCCCCATTGCCCATTTATGATTTGTGGTTGGGTTTTCTACGGAAATGTTTCACTATGGTTAGAAGTTAAGATTCTAAAGCTTTACCTACTTTTCATTTCTTCAAATGAGAGATGCTTGAGAAGACGCTCCATCTGCTGTTCCGTCACAGTCTTATCTAGAAATATACAAACATCTTCGATGACTCCTCGAAGATTTTGTTTCATTCGCTCAAAACTCGTATAGAAGATCCAAGGTTCATTTCGCAATTGATAATACTCAGCTGCATTGGTAATGGAATCCCACTTTGTTGCCTTATTTTCAACAAAATCATTGAAGTATTCATCTAAAGTTCTACCATAGAAGACTCCCATTGTAACCCCGTGGTAGTAACGCGATACCCAGGCATCTTTGGGATTCCGAAACACATAGACTACCTTAGCCTTCTTCTGCCACAACTGTGCAGGCAACAAAGCCAGCGGCAGATGAGCCTTGATGAGGCGTGGCGAGGGAAACTCATCGACGGGTTTCAAAGCTCGCTTCTCATCACCATGAACCATAAAATCGAACCTTTGGAAAGAGGTTCCTTAACGTTTTATTTAATAAGATAGTGAAATTGAACCTACTCCAAGAATTTAGATCGTTTATCCAGATCCGTAGCCATTGCAGCTTCGAAATCACAATTATTCATCAGCAGCCAGAGAAGTTCCTGCATCCAGGTAGTGCCACTCTTGGGTTCGGTTACTAGCCATACATCGTCCTCACGGACCTCCATATCGTGGATTATGTCTGGAAAGGATTTCGCTGGGCTCATGAAGTACATCTTTCGTTTACTCCAATCCTTGTCAATTAAATTGACTGGATAGCTCTTCGGAAAAACCAGCTCAGGTTCCATTTCGCAAAACAACTGCCACTATATCATATTCAGACCTATGCGAAAGAACAAAAGCTTTGCAATTTCTTTAAGTCGATAAGAAAGCTTTTGTTATTAAGTCTACTAAGGTCCGCATACTCTGAGTTTTTCTTATATATTTACTATCTGCAAATAAAGCGAAAGACAGACGAAGAGAGGGAGAAAGAGAAAGAGAGAGTGAATTGTTGTTTTCGAGTTTTTATTACAAACTTTGTTTGTGGTTGATAAGGCGATTATAGTTATAAAAGCGCATGATTACTAAATGAATACTGACCAATACTGATAACGCTAAGTAGTTTTTAAGTAATCTTATAAGAACGCATTGCACCAATAAACTTTGAGAGCTCTGAGTTATATTTAAAAACTAACCAGTGAATAATACATGAGCTAATGATACATTTAATCAAGTTAGATACGAACATCTTAAAAGTCTAAGTTAACAGTAGTTCCTCAAGGGTGATCTTGTTCTCCTTCAGTTTGTCAACTATAAAAAGATTTGCTTGCTGGATCTGTTCGGGCTTCAGTTCGTCTTTGTATCCATTCACCTTTCCACTGCGAGTAAATCTAAAAATCCAGAAAACAGATCAATTAAACAAAACTTATAGAATTCTTTTCCAACTCACTTATGGACTTCTGATTTGTTCAATTGAGCGAGCTCCCAGCGATGATTAGTGGTTGGGTTTTCTACGTGAAAATTTTAATTAAGAATATGAGTTAGAACGAAAGTTTTTCACTTACTTTTCATTTCTTCAAAAGAGAGATGCTTAAGCAGACGTTCCATCTGTTGTTCCGTCACTGTCTTATTTAGGAACTTACACAGATCCTTAATAACTCCCCGAAGATTCTTTTTCATTTGTTCGAAACTTGTGTAGAAAATCCAAGGTTCATTTCGTAGTTGATAAAACTCACTTGCATGTGTTATAGGTTCCCTGGTTATGGCATGATTATATAGCAGTTGGTCAAAGTATTCGTCCAATGTTTTGCCAGGGTAATATCCCATTGAAACTCCAAAATAATAAAACGATACCCAAGCATCTATGGGATTTCGAAAAACGTAGACAACTTTCGCTTTCTTCTGCCACAGCTGAGCAGGTAATAAGGCCAGTGGTAGATGTGATTTTATAAGGCGTGGCGAGGAAAGCTCTTCAACGGGTTTCAAAGCTCGTTTTTCATCTCCATGAATCATGAAGTCAAACCTATTGAACGGGTTTGCTTCGTGTTATATTACATCATTATATTGAAAGCATACCTACTCTAAATAGGGCGATCTCAACTCCAAGTCCTTGGTTAGTGCGGCCTCAAAGTTGCAATCATTCATTAGCAGCCAGAGAAGTTCCTGCATCCACGTAGTGCCGCTCTTGGGATTCGTGACTAGCCAGACATCATCCTCACGTACCTCCATATCGTGGATCAGACCGGGAACCGATTCCGTTGGGCTCTTAAAGTACAACTTTCGCTTAGTCCAGTCCTTGTCAATCACATTGACTGGATAGCTCTTCGGCGTGACCTGCGTGTACTGCATTTGTGAAGTCTACTGAGTCCGTAAGATGTGATTTTAGGGTTTATATTACCAACATTGTGTGTGGTTGATAAGAAAATTACGGTTATAAAAGATATCTAAATTAAAAGAAAAGTGCAGTACTAATCGTATCATATATCATTATCAAATATTTTAAAAAGTGGTTGATAAGATATTTGTAAAGCCTTAAATTAACATATAAAAATGAAAGTTATTATTATTATTATAATATTAACATACATAATGTACATTAAATACACTGAATAGTTTACTGTCTTCAAAAAATTTTCATCGCTGCTCAATAATGAGATTTAATTATGTTTGATATGATAATCTAAAGAGTCTAAATTAACAGTAATTCCTCCAGGGTGACCTCGTTCTCCTTCAGTTTTTCAGCTATGTAGAGATTCGCTTTCTCGATCTTGTCGGGTTTTAGTTCCTCCTTGTACCCATTAACTTTTCCTTTGCGTATGAAACTAAGAAATCAGAAAATCAGTTTAGCTTATTCAAATTGTTCTTTGTGTCTTCAAACTCACTTATGCACTTCTTTTCCAGCATTTGGATGATTTCCTTGAGCCATTTCCCATCTATGATTTGTTGTTGGGTTTTCTATTTAAAAATTTCAAATGAGATTGGAAGTTAACATTCTTGAGCTTAACATACTTTTCATTTCTTCAAAAGAGAGATGTTTGAGTAGACGGTCCATCTGCTGTTCCGTCACAGATTTATTTAGGAATTTACACAGATCTTCAATAACTCCCCGAAGATTCTTTTTCATTCGCTCAAAGCTAGTGTAGTAGATCCAAGATTCGTTTCGTAGTTGATAAAACTCGCTCGCGTGGGTTATTGGTTTCATCTCTTCTACCAGATTCTTAAACATTTCGTCAAATTGCTCGTCCAGCGTTTTACCGTAGTAAAACCCAACTGTAACTCCGTGATAATATGCTGATACCAAAGCATCTATGGGATTTCGGAAAACGTAAACCACTTTTGCTTTCTTCTGCCACAGCTGAGTCGGTAACAAAGGCAGTGGAAGATGACTTTTGATGAGGCGTGGCGATGGAAGCTCTTTAATTGGTTTCACGGCTTGCTTTTCATCACCGTGTATAAAAAAATCGAACCTAAAGGTAGGTATATGTTTAAACATTGTATTTTATAATCTAGTAAAGCAGAACTTACTCCAGGAATGGAGATCGCAGTTCTAGATCCTTAGCAAGTGCATCTTCAAAATTGCAATCATTCATTAGCAGCCAGAGAAGTTCCTGCATCCATGTAGTGCCGCTCTTGGGATTTGTTACTAGCCATACATCATCCTCATGTATCTCTAAATTGTGAACCTCATCTGGAAATGTTTTCGCTGGGCTTATGAAATACAACTCCCGTTTAGTCCAATCCTTGTCAATTAAATTGACTGGATAGCTCTTCGGAAAGACCTTTTCGTTTTCCATTCCGCAAGACAAGTGACATTACAGCATACAATCTATGCGAAAGATAGAACAGAAACTCTGCCATTTCTCTGAGTTGATAAGAAAGCTTTGGTTATTGCAGGATTTACTATTATATTATAGTTTGTGCAAATGATTTTTAGTTTTCCCTACTATGGTAAACTCTTTGAACTAATGGTAGAATACTCTACAAACGGTGGAGAACAAATGTCTCTAAGTCCTAAGATAAAGTACTTCAAGTGTTGATTGAGATAACTACGAGTTAAAAGAGTATTAAAGATTCGACATCTCCTTACTATGTTCTCTTTTCAAAGGTGGCCTCAAATTGATAAGAATATATGTAAATATTTTTGCATGCATGCAAAAAAGCTCACAATGTAAAGAGACTGTGATAATTAGTTTTTGTGCTAGCAACTGTGTTTATGATCCAAACTTAAATAAATTTATTGACTTCATAAAAAACTCAGCAATTATGGCTGTGATGGAAATAAGCAACATTAGGAAATACCGTAAAATAGATATATGTATATACAAATTATATATTTATTAACAATACTTAAAATGTAAGGGATTAACAAAAAAACTTAGAGTAAAAGAAGTTCCTCCAGGGTGACCTTGTTCTCGTTTAGTTTTTCTGATATAAGTCGATTCGCTTTTTCAATTTGCTTAGGATTTAGTTCCTCCTTGTATCCATTAACCTTTCCACTGCGTATAAAACTGAGAAATTAAAAATCAGTTTAGCTTTAGTTAAATTATTCTATATGTCTTTAAACTCACTTATGCACTTCTTTTCCAGCGTTTGGATGATTTTCCACAGTCATTTCCCATCTATGATTTGTTGTTGGGTTTTCTATGAGAAAATTTCAAATGTGATTGGAAGTAGACATTATCAAGCGTTACCTACTTTTCATTTCTTCAAATGAGAGGTGCTTAAGAAGACGCTCCATCTGTTGTTCTGTCACAATCTTATTTAGGAATTTACACAGATCCTCAATGACTCCTCGAAGATTCTTTTTCATTCGCTCAAAGCTAGTATAGTAAATCCAGGGCTCATTGCGTAGTTGATAAAACTCGGTGGCATGTGTAATAGGCTTCCTCGTTGCCGCCAGATAATCTAGTCTGTGATCAATCCATTCTTCCAATGTTTTTCCATAGTTATTTCCAATTGTAACTCCGTGATAATATGCTGATACCCAAGCATCTATGGGATTCCGAAAAACGTATACCAGTTTCGCTTTCTTCTGCCACAGCTGAGCAGGTAACAAAGCTAAAGGCAGATGACTTTTGATGAGGCGTGGCGAGGAAAGCTCTTCAACGGGTTTCAAGGCACGCTTTTCATCACCATAAATCAAAAAATCGTACCTAAGTAAAAGGAACTTTTAACGTTCCATTTTATAATCTAGTAAAGCAGAACTTACTCTAGGAATGGAGATCGCAGTTCTAGATCCTTAGCGAGTGCTGCCTCGAAGTTGCAATCATTCATCAGCAGCCAGAGAAGTTCCTGCATCCAGGTAGTGCCGCTCTTGGGATTCGTTACTAGCCAGACATCGTCTTCACGTACCTCCATGTCGTGGATCATATCGGGAACCGATTTCGCTGGGCTTATGAAGTACAACTCCCTTTTAGTCCAATCCTTGTCAATCAAATTGACTGGATAGCTCTTTGGAATTAACTTTTCGCGTTCCATTGCACAAGAGAACTGACATTAGTGCATTTTCCAAACTATATTAAATAGAGGACAGACGCTTTTCCATTCTTGATAAGAAAATTGTGGCTAAGGCAGTATTTACAATTATAGTTTATGTAAGTTGCAGTTCTTATCTTTACAGGCTAAAATAAAGTCTTCAAACGAATTGTGAAATACTCTACAAAGGACACAGAACGAATTTTTTTCAGCCAATGAAATTGTACTTCAAATTTAAAAAAGTCTAAGCACTTTAAATATATAAACATTTGTAAGTTGTTTGTGATATCATTGAGTCAAAAGAGTATAGAAGTATTCGACTTCCAACTATGTTCTGTCTGCAAACATGGCCTTAATTGATAAGGTATTTTCTGTAAGATCTAAGATCAACAAGTAAGCAAAGCTAAAACCGCATTAGGTTGCCTCATTAGGGAATACTAAGCAACTAGTACAATATTGCCTCTAGGCAGTCTCTACTGTGAGCAGATATCACAAAGAAAAACGCATTAGTGTTTCGTTTAATTGTTTTTAATGGCATATAGTATACAATAATATATTTTAAGAGCGAGTCCATTTGTGTTGACAATAATGACCTCAGCACATGAGCGCGTACTTATCTATCACTTCAGCTTACAATCTATGTGGACTATTAATCAATGTTCTTACAGCGTAGCTCGTTCGCCGTACTTGCTGTAAGTTGCGAAGTCATCTGAGTGCAATTTGTAGTCGCGCAGATTGATGTCGGACCAAAGATCAAACTCGCGTATCACGTCCGCTGTCATCTCGTCCTTGTGGCTGCCAACAACACCGCGACGCACGAATCTGTGTGGAGCAACACTTAGATGGGGAAGTTCAGCTGTACCACATTGCATGCAACATTCTACGGGACTTACCTGAACTCCTCCACTTCCCGACCAGCAGCAGCCTTCATGCTCTCAAACTCCTTGGCATGATTGCAGGCAGGATTATCGCGCATGCTCTCGAAGGACAAATGTTGCCGCATCTGCTGCACTTGCTCCCCACTGACAGAACGTTGCAAGAACCGTGCCACATCGCCGATGACCTCATCCAGTTGTGTCTTCATGCGCTCGTAGCTGGTGAAGAAGATGTGATCCTCGTGGCGCAACTGCCAGAAGTCGAGCACATGGGGCCAGCAGGGAGTGAAGTTCACATAGCCATCGATGAAGGAGTGCATGAAGTCCGCCTTGGTGCCCTGGTAGCCCACCATGCCGCGCCAGTGATGGAAGTACGAGATAGCCGCATCCTTGGGATTGCGATAGACATAGATGATCTTCGGCTTCTTGGTCCACACTTGGCGGGGCAGCAACCAGGCGGGCAGATGCGATTTGATGAGACGCGGCGACTCCAGCGCATTGGCTGCTTCGATGGTGTCGTGTGGCACATTGGGCACTACTCCATTGAATCTGTGAAGGAGGAGGAAATCCCTATATAAAGGCTTGACCAACAAAAGCTGCACCTACTCCAGAAATGGTGAACGTATAGTCAGATCGACATTCTTGGCCGTCTCGAAGTCACACTGATTCAGCACCAGCCAGGTGAGCTCCTGCATCCAGGTGGTGCCGCACTTGGGCAGCGTCACTATCCACACATCATCCTCGCGTACCTCGAACTCGTAGACACGATCCAGCACGGGCTGAAAGGTGTCGGCCAGGCGGCAGAAGCGCTGCTGCCACTGACCCACCACAGGCACGTTAGGCTCTCGGGTGGCATAGATCGAGGAGTAGCCTCCACTTATGGCCAGTTTATCGATCTGCTCGAAGGGCACACTGCGCGCAAAGAAACTCGACTCTGGCATATTGATCGTACTTCGTTTTGATTGATATTTTATTTTCAATTTCAAGTGATTGCACTCAAGACGCACCCAACCGATCGGCTTCGCAGTCGAAGCCGCAGTGAGCGACCCAGTGTCGGGCGGCGTGAAATCACGGGGAACATTTCTCGATGTAGCGAGCAGTGTCAGTGATGCGCAAGTGATTGTGAAGGGGAACGAAACAAAGAGTAGAGAAAAGCAACATCAACTGATCGTGCCTTGTGATCTCGAACTGTAGAGACTTTTTGAAGTGATAGAGACTGACAACAGATTCATTTATCATGAGTTTATCCATAAAGAATAGATCTGAGGACAGTCAATAGATCTTCAACTTGTGGTCTCGGACTGTAGAAACTTTTTGAAGTATTAGAGACTGACAACAAATTTATTTATCAATAGTTTATCCATAAAGAAAAGATCTGAGGACAGTCAATTAATCTTCAACTCTTTTTCAAAAATGTATATTGATTGCTTATGATCGTCCTCTATTATTACTTAAATTTCCTCGATCAACTTTACTTCCAGTTTCAGTTCCAGTTTCTTTTCGTTCGCTGCTCATCACTGATATCGCAAGTGGGTCCATATATGTCTGTATTATATAATGGGCACAATAAACGGCACTTGATCGTTGGTAAACAGACTCGTTTTCTGTCTTCTGTGGCTTCGATTCGATTTTCGAAATGCATTATATGCCCGCCCGCTTTGTGAGGTAAGACTTTCTTCGCTTTTGTGCTCTCTTTGTGAAAGTTTTCGGTGGTGCTAACGACTTGATTGAACGGGCCACGATGGTGTTGGGGAACTTGTCAACTGTGTTTGCTTTGGTATATTGGGATTTCTTGTTTGTTGTTTTGTTTACTTTGTCTTCAGTTTTGGAAGTGAAATTATGCGCGCACCTTTTGAAAGAATCAAACAGGTTATTTGTATGCCAAATCCAAGTCAGGATTGACGCAGTTTCATCCAAAAGAAGTATCACAACGGAAGCATCAAGCAATTCTACGATTCCAAAACTAGATTCAAGACCTTGACCCACTCGAACTGAATGCGAATTTCACTTTCTTTGCCCTCCCCTGGTTTTTGTTTTAGATTTATCTATGCAAATTATCAATTCGATATTTTGTTGTATTTGTATTATGTATTTGCGCATTTTTATTCGCGTTTTGTTTTTGTTTTTTTTGTATTTTTGTTGTTACAATAAATTTGACTAAATCTTAACATTTATAATCCTTAACCTGCAAGGAGCAAACAGATGTAGTAACAAATATACGTAAGTATGTATGTGTTATGCATGTTGTAGTTGTATAAAGATTTGCGTTCCGTTTCCGGTTTCGATAGCGATGCCGATACCAATTTCCGTTGCGAAACAAACAGTTGCTAAGTAGTTTTGTTTTTGCTTTTGTTTTTCATTTTTAGTAATAGATAGTTTTGCATTTGTTTAAAGAGCTCGCATTAAAAATAATTGTTTCTTGTTTTTTTCAGTTATGATTTTTAGTTTTTCTTTTTTGTTTCTTTTTTTCTTGTAAATACTTATGAAGACGTACGTCAAACACACACACAGTAACAACAATAAATATATGTATATATGCACTCGTATATCTGTGTTTGTGTTCGCCTAAAAGGTGTGTGTGTGTGTGTGAGTGTGTCTGTCGTGTGTGAGTGTTGGGTCCTTTAAGGTGGGTCTAGAAACATTTTGTGTAACTTTCGATATCGATTTCGATTTGTCTATAAACTGTATCAAAAGTGTCGAATAACAGTGTGATCGTCCAAACAGTTTATCTCTCTCTCTCTCTTTCTAATAAAGTGTCGCACACACACACACACACGCACAGACACACACAGAGAGAGACATATATACATACATACATATATAATAATATATAAATATATTCTTTGAATATGCTTACGCTTCGTAAAAGTTGTATAAATTGTATATATATAACATATATATCTATATATATCGTATATATATACTCGTCCTTATTATGTTTTGCCTTCGCTTCCTGCTTTTGTTTTTATAGTTATCGTAAACACACATATGCATATCTATATATGTATATATAGTGCTAACAAGAACGTATTATCGATTCGTATGAATATGTTATGTCTCTCTATATAACAGATACATATATGTGTGTATATATATATATATATATATGTGTATATATATAATATGTAATTTGTTCAGTCAATTAGATAAAAAAGATTTCAAAAAGGATTCACTTAATCGTACACTCAATCAACACATTAATAATAGTTGTAGTTGTAGTAGTAGATATAGTAGATATATAGGTAGGTAGTTCCGATAGTTAAAGTAGCTAAAAGGTATTACACATATATATCGTATCGTGTAGAAGGTAATCGTAACGGGCCCCATAAGAATTTCACACGTTACAAAATGTGGATTCGAATTGTTTTAGTTGTTTGTTGTTGCTGTTGTACACAAGTAGAAATAGTTGCAGTTAATATATATATATAGACTATATATAGTACACATATGCTAACAATAGTTCGTTTAACGCACAGTCATACTCACATACACACACACACACTCTCGTCTGGCTTAATCGTAAAATAGTTGGACAACAATTTAGTTTTAATGCCGTTTTTATTCAGTTAGTTTTAACAGAGATTGTCTTCGTGTGGTTGGGCGGGGTAGTTCGTGAAGTGGGGATGTTGTTGTTGAAGAGAGGGTGGGAAGGGAGAAGGGAACAACACACATGCAGGCTTACTGACTAGCTGTATCTGTCTATGTGTTGCCCCTCCATCCCTCCCCGTGCTGTGCATACCTATTTGAGGTACTCTTGAGCGCACGCCATATTCCACGCCGTGAAATATGTGACTAACTTTGCTAGTTCTCTATTTGAATACTCACACACTCACACTCAGACACACACATGCATACATACAAACACACACACACACACACACTCTCTTATACAGTTACAAATTTGATGCATTTTCTGCATTTTTCATTACATTTTGTGATGTTGCTTAAACAGTAAATTTTGAGTCCAGCCCAATAATTTTTTTTTATGTTTTCATTTTGCATTTTCCTTTTTGTTTTCTGTTTTGCTCTTCTAACATTTGCGACATGTTGTTTGGTTGTTTGTTGGAAGCGTTCTTTAGTCGAGATATGTATGCAAAGACGACAACGACATCGACGACGATGGTGGTGTTGGTGGTGGTGGACAACGACAGTGGTGCCGGCGCTAGGCCGATAGAGTGCGACGCAGGGGCCAGCTCCTGGTCCGGCTGAGCCTGCACTAGAGCGCATCCTCCAGCTCGTTCTCACCAATTGTGGATGTGGCAGGCGCCTGGCCCGGCAGCGGCTTCAGAAAACCCGAGAATATTCTCCGGAAAGCCGTATGCTATTTGGAATTGGACGGCTTGTTGCCAACAGGAGGCTGCTTGGCCATTATATCGGCCAAAGTGTTGACGCCCTGCTCATCGTACTTCTTCCACTGTGAGTAGTTGATCTGCATGCAGGTGATCAGCTGCGGCATGTCAATGAAGCCTGCAGGGGGAGAAGGGGAGTAGATATAGACACTGTATATAGATAGATCTCAGAGAGGGATCACTCACTGTCCCAGGCATGCATCATGTCCTGTATGATGTATTCGATGAAACCAATCTGGCTCTTTGGTATGCTGCAGGTGGCACGATCGAACATGGGCATCACAATGGGCAGATGCCGCTGTTTCTCCTCGTCCGTCTGCATGAAGTACTCCTCGGCAATGCGACGTGCCCACTCAATGCAGTACTGCATTGGCCGGGCAGGATTGCTCACATCGGCCACCTTGATCAGCATGCGCCGCATGAGTATCGAGGTCTCCTCCTCCGACTGTGCGAGCTAAGGAAGATAATACGATATAAGTATTTAGTATATATAACTGAAAGTTGGTTTGTAGTTGAGGAATATATAACTACAGCTATATATCAACTGCAGAGTCTCTGCCTTACCTCTCTTGGCTCCACCTCGCTGCCAAAGACGCTCACAAACTTGGCCAAGTGCTCAAAGTGACGCGTCATTTCGGTGGCCAATATCATGTCGATAATGGTGCTGCGCGCCGATTTGTATGTCTCCTTATCAAGGTTCTTGAATATGTTAATCTTGTCATCGCCTGCACACAAACACAACACATTAGTATAAATATACAGAAGTTAATCTAGTTTCCCCCCTCGCTTACCCAGCGTCAGCTTGAAGGTGATTGCCGCATGATGTGACTCCAGCACAGTCAGATCGTTATATAGTATGGCCAGCGGATTGTTCGAGTTGCAGAGAAAAGCGGACGAGCGTCCCGGATGATCGACATCGTGTGCCGCCGCAGCAATCAAGGCCGTCGCCTCATCCATGCGATCCATTATCATGTCCCTGTTGGCCAATTGCGTAATGAATGCGCCCGTTGCCTACCACCCCAAAATTGGATACATTATTATGATATAGCAGCATGAATAGATAAGCATATGGCACATGTGGAGCGATACGCACCTGCATAACATCTGCTGCGTGGGTGCTGTTGTGATATGTGTTGCTCTTGTGGTAGTGCGCCTCGATAACAGCCAGCCAGGCCTTGCACACGTTCTCATCGATGTTCAGCGTGGAGAAGACGTCGAAGCGGCGGAACATCTCCATGCCCAGATAGAGCAGCGGATGGTAGTCGGTGATCTCTTCCAATTTGAAAATATCAAAGTCCCAGCTAAGAGATTCTTCAAGTAGTTCCATTATAATGGGATTGGCCTGGGGTAGGGAGGGAGAGAATCAAATAATTATTATTATTATATAAAATCAGGAATAAGATCAGAAAACTTTTGCGGGTTAAAATATTCCTTATAATATTATGATGATGATGATTATACATGAATATCTAAAAGTTTTTTTTGACCTACGTGATTTCAAACAGTGCTTTTAAGATATTAGAAGATTTCATAGAGATTTAGAAGAATTTATAAAGGATTTATGCGAATTATGTACATATAATTAAATTTTTAAGATCTCTTTCTTTGGAAATAATATAAGGCAATAAAGGCAGTGGTATACTAAAGAAATCTTTAATCCATTACAGATCATATATTATCCTTTCATATTCCCATCAACTCTTCTCTATATTAACTAACTATAACCTACCTTCATTTTGGCGGGCACGATGGCTGTACGTGTAGAGTTGCCTGTGCGGATGATGGAGTCATTCGAGCTGCGTCGCGACGAGTACACACTGGGGCCCTGCAGGAAGAGAGAATATCGATTAGAGAGGGAGATTCGACAAGTAGAGTTTGGAATCTTTGGTGAACACAACGAGCTCTTCGTACCGTTAGCAGGGCACCAATCAGATCGGTTGCAATGGGATCATCGGTGCGTATCTCCTTCATTTGGGGACTGTAGAGTCCCTCGCGCTTGAGGAACTCCAGCACCTTGTCGATTAGCCGCGCCTCGTCGGCCGAGCAATTCTCCTGTACTTGTGATAGTAAATTGATTATCTAAAGTGCCAGCGAGTGCGTAGATTTTTGTGTTGATTTGCATTTTTGTATTTTGTTTGTTATGTTTTTTATTTTGGTATATCATAATATATTTTATTTATTTTTATATATTTTGCAAGCGACGCGCAGCGAGCAAAACGAACGAGAGCGAGCGAGCGAACGTGCGAACAAACGGAACGGAACCAGTTCAAAATTTATATACAGTTATACGATTATCGTTATCAGGTTATTGAAATTATTTCATATGTTTTTTGTTTTGTTTTGTTTGTGTGTTCATTTTTTTAGCATGATTGATATTTTTGGTTTTTTTTTTTGGTTCATTGTTCAGTGACACACAAAACATAAAAGTAAAAAGAGAACATAACAAATAAGAGATAAAAAAGAGAAAAATATGTAAAAACAATGGTTTAGTTGTGCAATTTACAGGACTGTTTCAAGTTTCTTTTATGTGTTTTTTGTTGTTTTTTTTCTGTCTGTTATTGAATTTGGTTCAGTATTGGATTAGTAAGCGTTAATATAATTAAACGGAATGCCATTAGAAACGGATGAACAATTTGTGGCTGGTTCCTCATCACGTGCGAGTTGCTGGCGAAGTGGTTCGCGAGTTCATTGAACTTTGCGGTTAGCTGAGATGATCCTAATTAACGATTATATCGCTTGCTTTCTAACTCTCATAACTTAGTTACTAATCCTGCGATTTCGTTGTGCAATGTGATTCTGTTTATGGTTGGGTTCTAAATTGATTTGGCATTTAAATTTGATAAGTTAGAATATTGTAAAATTGTATCTTCTTTTTTCATATTACCACCTTGTAAAATTTTACAAATTTTCGACAAATTATAATACATTTTTTGTTGGTATCGTTAAAAATTAGCCTAAAATAAATCTAAACATTGATATTGGAACAGTTTCTTGAGCTAATTGCGTAGAGTAACGAAATCTTACGCTAATTTAATCTTTTCAATATATTTTTAAACATTTGAATACTGATTATTAAACCTAAACCGATAAAACTAATTGAAATTAGCATGACAATCTATACTTTAACTATATCTGATCTGTGCAACATAACTTAATTTTACTACAATTTAACGACCTATTTTAGTCTTATTCTACATTAAACTTGCTTCAAGTGCAGTATAACTCACTAAAACTAATTCTATTCAGTTCTCAACTAAATTTCCAATAGGTTAATTGCTCTTCCTATTCTCCTCATCAGTTGTCAGTAATTAATTTCAATCAGTTCTTAAAGAATTTCGATTCTCTGTTTACCGAAAACCTTTTCGAGTGGCTGCTCAATTAGTCAATTAACTGAAACATTTTCGCTTCGGTTTGCCTAACCGCAAAATGAACTTGGAACCAGTTTCGGACCAACTCAAAGTCGTGTGTGTGTGGTATGTGTTGTCTATATACCTTAGTGTGTGTGTATGTGTGTATGTGTTTGCAGTGCGTGTGTTGTAGTTGTTGTTGGGTTAGGTAATTGCAAGTGGACTAAAGTGCTGTCGGGACATCATGACACACACACACACACACCACAAACCACACACAGGCACACACGCAACACACACACCATTAACACACACGCACACCACTAACACAGAGGTTAATTTACTATTGAGGCATGGGCACAGCAAGCATTCAGATGGGGGAGGTGGATGAGGAATGGGAATGGGGAGCTGAGGTTGATATGGTCAAGAGTTTTTCGTCAAAACCAATTGGGTGTATGTATTTGTATGTATTCGTATGTGTATACGTATGTGTGTGTGTATGTACAGTGTGTATGGAGTCATACTTTGGTAATGGGCGCCTCCAGCGGCAGCGATGTCAGCTTGGCCAAGCTAGTGCGACGCAGTCCATCCGATGCTATCGAGCGCACATCGAAGCTGCAACGGCGCACCGAATGCAGCGAGCCGCGTGGCGCCTCCTTTGGCTGCGGCAACGTGGCAATGAAGTCCATGCCGCCGCCGGGTATATCAAAGTTGAAAATCAGATGCGTTGGTGCGCTGTAAGAGAGAGAGAGGGAGAGACAAAGGCAGCTGCCTGTTAGTGGGCGCACAGTGGGGTAAATGGACAAAAAACTGGCAACTGCAACTCACCTGCCAATGCAGGCCACGGGCACAACCCGCACATGCATAGGGATTCCCTCCTGATTCTTGCGCCGCACCGTCAAGATGCCATCGAACTCCTTAATGCCCTTGCCCTGGTCACTGATGCTCGACAGATCCGAGACGAAGATGTCCGCCAGGGGTTTGCTAATGATTTCGTCCTGTAAAAAATGAAAATCCCATTAGCGTGATAGAGCTGCAGGAGGGGCAGAGGGGGCACACTTACCAGGCGCATGTTGAGCAGTCGCTCGGTGGCACGATTCGCGTACTGTATGCGCAGCAGGTCGTCCGTGATGAGCACCACCTCCTTCAGTCGGTGCAGGGCCGTGTACAAGGCCTGCCAGAGAGAGAGAAAGAGACAGAGAAAGAGGGAGAGTAAGTAAGAGAGAGAGAAACAGTAAGGAAGCTTGAAATTGCGGTTTACAGTTGCAATTTGATTAAAGCGCAACGGAAATGTGGCGTCATTTAATTGAATTAAGTGGAGGTAGGCGTGGAGGGAGGAGGGGGCGTGGCACATTAACTCAATTGCTGCGTGCTGCGCTTACCTGTTGAGTGGACATGACGTTGTGGGGCCTTATGATGGAGTGCAGTATCTGCTTCAGTTCCACACTGCACATGGCCAGGTTGGTCGTCTCGGCAATGCACTGCACACACACAGAAAGACAAACTTGGATTAATCCCGAGGCAATTAAAGCGAAGGAGCAGCCAAGGCAGGCTTGCAGGGGGGGGGAGGGCCTGAAATTAAGTGGTGACTTACTCTATTAACGCCAGCGTCCAATAGAGCAATTAGCGCATCGTCCTTTTCAAAGAAACTGCAAATTGAACACGTTAGTAAAGAGAGAGAGATAACTTTTGCGCTGTTGCCACACTTCACTTACCTCTTCTTGCAGACCGCAATTATTGTCGTTAAATGATGTCCGTGGGTGTGACGTATTGTTCTAGAGGGGGTGGAAAATGACCAAAGTTAAGTGAAAAGTTCGTCCAACTTAAGCTCATTTCGCACACGTTGCGTATACGTAACACGCACACATATCACGTATACGTACGTACTTACCTTGCAATATGCTCAGCATCGAGTCCTTTGGTCGAACGCGCATCAATTATAATTAAATGATAGCACTGCGCGGTATTATACGACTTCTGCAGCGTGTCCAGCGCCTCCTCCTTGGACTTGGCCAGCGACACCTCCAGCTGATGGCGCTGGCAGGCCAAGGTGACCACTTCGCAGATGCTATCCGATTTGTGAAAAACTAAAAGCGCCTGCAGGTTCAAATTGACATTCGATGTGGCATTAGTCAAATTGGACAGGGAGAGAGTGGAAGGTCGAAGGTTGTCGAGGGGGGCGTGGCACGTGTCAGCTTACCTTAAGTTGAGGATTCGGTGGTAGCACGGTTGGATATTTCAAGTCCATGAGATTGCGCTGCAAGACAGAGAGAATAACCAAGGGAACACATCACATACATATACAAACAAGTCAAGAAGGTGGCAGAGAGAGAGATTGAGAGAGTGGGAGGCAGGTGAAACAACGTGTAAAATTTAATAAAAATCTACAGCGCTGGCTTTGCCATCAAAATAAGAGGGCTTAACTCGGCTTCTGTCTGTGTCGTGTCAGTTTACGAGTGTGTTCAGAGCGTGTATATCCCCGCTACGTGTTTGCCCCCCCTCCCTCTCTCTCTCTCTCTCTCTCGCTCTCTGTGTGTTTGTCTCGCTCAAATGATGATAAATTAAAATAAAATTGCTTACGCCTCTGCCTGGCTGGCTGATGGGAAAATTGCCCGCCTGCCATTTGGCGTATTGGTGACTTGCCCTACAGATTTATTATGCGTCGTCTGAATAAATGCGATATGTGAAAATCGGGGATTTAATGCGCGCACACACCAATACACTTGGCAAACACACGCAAACACGCACACACACACACGCATCGTATATTACACGACTGCTGTGTGTCAATTCGGTAATGAAAAAAACACACACTGTGCGAGAGCATCAGCGACATCAAAAGAAGCCAACGAATTTGAAAACTATTTATAACCGTCTTTGCGTATTACGATTTGCAAATCGATAAGGCAGGAATAACGATAGGACTAAAGGTACTTTAGGCACAGCTCAAGAGCGCACTCAGAGAGAGAGAAGGAGAAAGAAAGACAGATTATAATTCTCGTAAAGATTGGAAAATTGTAGCCAAAAATAAGCTGCAAATGTTATTAGAAGAAACCTCAATTGATATAAAAATATATTGATATGTTTATACATACGATATGTAGCCATATTCCCTATTTTCCATAAATTAAATCATTGCTTATCTGTGCTCTGATTAAACTTCCGTTTTTCGGCTAGATATCTGCCTCATTTTTGGCTTCACTGGTTTTCGAATTTCAATTTGGGCAAAAGTTCGTAATTTAATGCTGTTTTTCTTTTATTTAATTAAAACTTTTTGCTTCATTTATCAAAATGATTTCAGCACTCGAAAACTTTATGCAGAATATGCTTGAAAAATTGTCTGTAAAATTATTAAATTTCATTCACTAATAAAGCAAAGTTTGACAAATACCCTCCAACTAAAACAAAAGTTGAGTAAAATATTTTTGGAGTTATTTTTTCATTATTGTTGATGTTGCTAATGTTGTTTAAAGTTTGCAAATGTTTATAAGGTTTATCAGCAAATGAAATTCCTTCTCTCTTAAAGCTGCATTCCATTTAAATTGATATTTATCTCGCTCTCTCTTTGTGCTCGCTTTTCGCAAGAGATTAGCCTCGCAGATTATACGAAAGTTCTTAAAGAGACTCAAAAGCGAAGTGAATTTACTTTATATACTTAATTAATTTAATTAAATAGTAAATAATTCGAAATTAATTTAACGCGCTTTTGCTTATTATTAGATCTATTTCAAGCTAGACAATAATGTAATGATTTTTAGCTGAAAACTCGCTAAAGCTTTTCTTGGGAACTGACTAATTGGCAGACAGCTAAATAGAATAAAGTATTTTAGCGGGAATTCTGAGAACAAATACTTCAAAGTGAAATTGTAGAAAGGGAGCTAGAAAATTAAGCGGCTTCAGCCTTTTGCTGTGTAACTTTCTTTGACTTTCCCTTTTAATTTTGATATTGATTTCGATAAATTAGCTGAGTAACTCTGTAAACAGGAAATTCAACAGCTATTTAGCTGCTTTTACAACTCAATCAGCCTTTTTCCTGCAACTTTACTTAGACTTCCCATTTCGATAGCGATTTCGATTAATTAGTTGAGTAATTTATCAACTAATTCGCATGTAATTACAACAGGAAGTACAACAAAAGATTTGACAATCAATCACGCTTCGCTGCCGAGTGAGTCAGATAAGTGTGACTATATATGTTTATATATATATATAGCACATCTATACACATGTCTGTGTGTTTATGACATGCACAAAAGGTAGCCAGTTTGAAGTCTTCTTTGTTGACTTGGTAAGTTATCGGTTATCAGCGAAGACTCGAGTTCATAAATAAAAATCACCGATTGCTGCCTGTCAGCGTAACTCACTGACTGACTGCGCCCCCTTTCCCCTTTCCCACTTCCCCCCTTTGACTACCTGAAACGTTTTGATGTCGTCGTCGTCAGACTGAGGCGTAGGGCGTGGCTTGCCATTGCCCACCCACAGATGCAGCTTGGGTCCCTTGTGCAGTCGTCGCTCGTACAGACTGTGACACTGTCGATCAAATGGATTGGCCTTGACACGGAGCACCACAGTGCCTTCTCCTCCATCATCATCCACTCTGCTGCTGCTGCTCTGCGTCAATCTGCATCTATCCTCCAGTGTCAGATTGTTCAGCAGCAGCGCCTGCGTATCCAGATTGCGTATGGCCTCGACTATTTCCGGCTGCATTTGCCGTCCGCTTGGAGTCTCATTAAAGGCCAAGCCTTGTGGACGCGGATCACGGGGCAGTGGCGTCATTATGTCACCACGCTCGGCTGCCACACTTGCCTCGTACTCCAGCTCAATTTGTTCAGGTGTTTTGCTTGAGGTGCCTCCGCCGTTGTTGTTCGCAAATGGGCGGGCTAATGAGGCTTTTTCTCCTCTTCTTGCTACTGCTTCCTCTTTTGTACCTTCTCCTGCTCCTCTTCCTGTTCCTTTGCCTCCTCCTGCAGCTTGTTTCATTTCCTTGCGGATGCTGTTCTGCTGACCTCCACTCTGGCTCTGCCTTTGCTGCTTCTCCAAATCCAAATCTTTTGCCTTGACGACGTTGCCGCTGCTTCCCCTTATCACTCGCTTCTTATCGACGTCATCAGCAGTGCGCGACGTCGCTTTGGCTGGTGGCCGTAGCTGTTGTTGTTGTTGCGGCTTTTTATTGGCATTATCGATCAATTGATCAGATTCGACTTTTGTTATTGCTGCTGCAGCTGCCGTTGCCATTGTTGATTTCACTTTGATATAACGTTCCTCCGTATCGGACTCCGCGTCCGACTCATTTGAATGCGCCGCCGTCGACGACGCCTTGCTGCGAAAAACACTCGCAATTTTTGGCAAACAATTGCGCATTCTGCTAATTATACAACACACACTCACTCAACACACACACACTCGCACTCCGGCGCACTTGAATTGAGTTTTCATAAGAGTTTTCTGAGATGAAAATTGATGTGTCCTACAACATCGTCGTTGTAGTTTTCCACACACTGCGAAACGTGTCTGCAATCCCGTCGAGCAAGTCGAGCGAGTCTTGCGTTATATAGGTTAGAGCCGCGCAAATCGTGAGCTATATATCTATCTAATATATATATGTATATATGTTGTCTAGCCCCCTTTAGACTAGAAATCGAATATTTTCACAGGTTTTGCGGTCGAAATGAACGCGACAACTGACTGCCCTCACTGCCTGCCTGAGTGACTGAGTCAATTGGCTCGACGCGGACAGAGGCAGCGGCTGCGACGACGGCCCACTCGGCGATCGACAGAGGCAATGGCGGTGGCAGAGGCAGCGGCGACGGCGGGTTAATCTATTTCTTTACTTTTTGATTTGCCACCTTCAATGTTAATTGATTTGATTTCTCTGGCGGCGCATTGTTTATGTGCGCCTCGCATACAAAGCCAGCACACTTTGCTCTCACACACACACACACAACATACTCACACACACACACAGAGAGAGAGAGAGAGGGAGACTTGCACACACATTTGCACAATCGTTGTAATTGAGCGGCTATTTAAAGAAGCGCAGCTAAGCAAAATTCTAGTGTACTACGCCGAGAGCTCCCCCCATCATATAACGAGCTCTCCGAGCTGCGATAAGATATCTTATCAAAGACGTAACACACATGTGCGTTGTCAACAGAAAAACAAAAAAAAGAAAGACAGCAAAAAGAACGAGCCAGCAAGTGCCGAAATTGTCCGAAAGTGCCCACGAATTGTTAAGCGAAGCTGGCCCAGGGCCAGCATCCAAATTGACATGTGCGTGTGCACATACTATATGTACACTGTCTATACATGTATATAACAATATATATATCGCATTTATCGCATAATGCTTCATTCACTTACCGGATACACATCCATTGGTTCATCCTCGGGCGTTAGTGCCAGTGCGAGCGAGGATTTGCGAGGACCAGTACGACCGCCGCCGGATGAGCTGGTGCCCGATGTGCCAGTGCCTGCAAGAGAGAGAGAGAAGTAGAGAGGGAGTGTGAGAGAGAGGTAGATAGAAAGAGAGTGAGAGTGGGGGGAGAGATGGAGAGACTTCACTTGGTCAGTTCAATTTGCTTGAGAAATTTGTGCAGCGGCAAACTGCGCTGAAAAGCAGGCTACATTTTTGCGTGCGTAGTGCAAATAGTGCTGCATACTTTTAGGTTGAACCAGGCAAATAAGAGCGAGAAAGAGAGGGAGAGACACACATGAGCACGCACACAGGCACGCGTCGGCCATTCATTTCCACTAGTCGCACGTTTTATTTAATTATAAACGGTGGCATTTCAAAAACACTTTATAGCAGGCACACGCACATTGCCACACACACACCACACCCCAACCCCCTTTGGCACCACCCTCCCATGAGACAGCACTGACAATCGGCTTACCCACAAGCAGCTCGGACTCGGAGGCCGGACGCGTTAATGAAGCTCTGCTTGTTAGAGCTGTTGTTGTTGTTGTTGTTCTGGGCATTGTTGTTGCTGCTCCTGTTGTTGCTGGCGTGGGTGCTGTTGTTGCTGTTGCTGTTGTTATTATTGCTGTTGTCTCTGGCGCTTGTCTGGCCGTTCTGCCCATCATTAGAGACATCGTTCCCGTGCCAACACCTCCTCCGCCTCCCCCCGTTGGCTCAGCCCCTACGCAATTGCAATCACTTGCGACGCCTTCTTGCTGCTGCTGCGTTGACGTTGATGACGATGTTGGTGATGTTGTTGCTGTGGACAGGTTGGCGGGCTGACTGGAAATTATCATTGTTACGCCTTTTTGCTGAAGCAACTTCTACTGTCTACAGCAGCTCCTCTTCCACTTCTCCTTCTCCTTCTTCTACTCCTCCTCTACTGCTTGTTGTTGTTGTTAGCTTTTTTCTTTGCTGCTTTTTGTGTGTATTTTAATTCGCTGACTTTGCAAATTAACTACAAATATTCAACATAATTATCGCTTTTGATTATTTTCGTGGCACCGTGTTAATTTGTCATTTATGCGCCCTCCTTTGTTGTTGTTCCTCTTCTTGTTGTTGTGCCTCTACTTCTTCTTCCTGTCCCTCTTGTTGTTGTTGCTGTTCCCTCGTTGCTGTTCCGTCTGTTTATCTAGCTGCGTTTGGCATTGATTTCAGACAATTAGTGCGTAATGATAACCTGCTCCACATGCATAACTATCCACGTATATATATATAAATATGTATATATATATGTGTCTGCTGAAATGTATCTGTATCTCTAGCTGTTGCTGTTGCTGTAGCTATGGCCATAATTTGTATCTGTATCTTTCTGTATCCGAGAGTACAAAAATAGCCCTGAAACATAAACACGCGGAACTACTGCGAGTACAACGCGTCGTATGTGTATTACGCGTCGGCACTCATATCACAACATAATATATAGACTGGAGTATAACAATATATATACTATATATGTATATATGCATATATAGGTAGAATCTGTGTAGCTGTATCTGCTGTGCTATATTCAAATAAATACGGCATGGACTGTGTGTATCTTATCGTTGTTGTTAGCCTGACTCCACTACGCGTTGTAATCTAAACGAAAATCGATAAATTGTTTAGATAAAAGCAGCAGCAGCAGCAGCACGGCTAACAGCAGCAGCAGCCTCTGCCAGCCTCGACTGCGACGTGAGGCTAGCAACAGGGTTTGCTTCGGTTTTTTGGGTTTCTGCTTGGGTTTGCTTGGTATTTTTGGCTCTGTGGCCATGTTTAATTTTCACTTGAATCTCAAACATTTACTGCCAACTATTTGGGGCAAACAGGGAGAGGGGAGGGAGAGGGAGGGGGCAGAGACTGTGCATAGTGCCTAAGCTAGAACTTAAACTAAAGTGGATGCAAAAGTGGCGCCTCTGCCTTCAAAAATACTTACAACACTTGCTCATGTTACACACACACACACGTAGCACACACACACACACACTGACTGGGGCAACAGTTACTGGCTCATTAGTGTGTAAAGTGTGTGCACACACAAGTTTGCCTGCCTCGACTCGTCTCGACTCGACTGGAAGGTGCGCTTGATTTTGATCGATTAGCACTTGGGCCAAGCTTATTTGCCAGCTTGCAACATGGGGGAGGGACAAGGAGGGACAAGGAGGGACAAGGGACCCTCTGCAAACACACTGCAGGCAATATTCAAATTTAACTGCTCGACAAATAACACACACACAGACACACAGAGAGTCACAGTTACCGTTACAGTTGCCGTTACGTAGGCAAACAAACAACAAACGAGAGTAAGAGAGAGGGACAGGGGGAGAGAGGGAGACACACTGTGCAAACGAATAAAACTTTAATTGAATTCAGATGGAAATTGTAATTCACATTCAAATCGTTCTTCTCATTCAGCGTTGGAAATTATGAATGCGCCCTGCAAAGGCAAAGCTAAACTTGACTGTGCCCTGCAGCCAGTTCGAGTGGGAGTGGGAGTGAGAGAGCGAGCCAGTGAGGAGCGTGACTAGACTGGAGCAGAGCGGAGCGAGAACAGCGAACAGCGAAGACCAAGAGACCGAGCGACACTGCGAAACGTCCGCACTAATCCGTTATGAAAAACTGTTTGCCAGATGATAATTCTCGCACGGATTCTGAAACCACAAGCGACCCTGCAGTGCGCTACACTCCAGTGTGCTGAGCTTAAGCGACTGCTCTAACAGTTAATGCATAGGTATATAATGCATTTTATATATGCAGACTGTGAACTATGAAAAAGGTACTGCAGATCCTAAGCAACCTGTTAGGCCTAGGAGTCTGTTCAGTGAGTGAAGAGTTTTACAGAAGAATTGAAGTATTCCACATTTAAGATAATATAATAATAATCTTTACAGACACATGTATTTTTGTACAAATAATATAATACATATCATAACGGGATTCACACGTAAAGTATTACAGATCCTAAGAGTTCTGCTAAGCTAAATAGTTTCAAGGCACAAGAAAGGTTTTCAAAATTTAGGATTGTATAGCAACCCATAAAGAAATATACTATATGTATATATATAACGGAATATTATACATATATATCTATACAGCATGCACAGAATTCCAATAGACACCGTACTTTGTTTAGTGTTCGCAGAATAAGTATTTAAAAAGGTTTTTACTTGTAATATTTTGACTTGAAGATTGTTTAAGAATCTTTGAAGAACAAACTATATTTCATTTCAGTATAAATATTTATAGATCTGATAAGAATGTATAGATTCCATGTAACTATTGTATATTACAAAACTACTTGATGACACTTTAGTGTATATAATAATATTTTATATTCTAATGCGATCTATAAATATAACATTTATAAATGAAATAAAGTACCGTCAACTGACTTTCTAGTAATATAATCTTCATATAAAAGCCTCAACTTCACTCATAATACAACAACTTTCTTAAGAACTTCCCCTAATACCCAACCCAGTTACTAAGCCCTACCTGCAGGGCATTTCCCATAATTTAATGCAAAGAAAATGCCAAAAACTTCTTAAATGTAGATTATATTCTTCACATTTATTGCGAACTGTTTAAATGCTGACCGACCGTAGTTATGTTTATGTGAATGGCATCCAATTATAACGGTAATGGTAACGCAATATGATTTTCCACAGAAATATCTTCACTGACCACTCAATTTCGTGGAAATTCAATAATATGTTATGTGCTTATAGCTACAGGGGAATTTCATTGAATCTGCTACCAAATGCGAAAGGTAAATTTGTACAACAACAGCAAATACACACACATACACACACACACGCGTAGTTGGACATGTGAGATACGCATGAGAGTGTAACCGAATATTCGCAAAAACAGTTTGGGGATTAAAGCTTTAACTATAACTGAATTCCGATTGAACGAAATTAATGGAAATATGCATAAAGCTCAGTACAAAACTACAATTCTAACCTGATCCTACTGAAAATATTCCATTTGTATTGCCATAATTTGCGCAGTAAATCGACAAAAGTTATAGTAGGACGTGCTATTCAAGGGCTTCCAATATCCGCTACGGATGTTACAAATCGCATAAATATTTTCTAAAAAGAATTGAACGCAAATAAGCTCAGAGAATTTCCGCTAAAAAAAGCGAACAAAAGAATGAATTGCGAAATGAAAACGTAAAAACTGAATAATCGAATAACGAAATAACCGAATAACCAAATAACCGAATAGAATCAACAAGGTGAGACGAGCAATGCGAATTAAGTGAAATATTTGCACACTTGAAAGAGTTTTCGATCATAAATCGAAAGACACAGACTAGAACGAGAGATCTTCGCTTGAGTTCTTCTGGGGCCTGTTGCAGCGCATTCTAGGGATGGCACTGGCCGGTCGGGTCAGCTGCGAGCGAGTGTCTTTTGCGCCTTGGCCGTTGTCATGACAACCAATTAATTTTTGATAAGATAATATCAGGCCCAAGTTTGCTCATAGTATTCAGATGTTTAGGCCCCGCACACATGCAGATACAGATACTGAAACACGGTCGCATAATGCGTTTCACACACACACACACACAGAGAGAGATACACACACAAGTGAATATAAATAATCAAGTAGAAAACAAAACGCGTGCACAATCTACATCTGCTATACCTATTAGGCAGGGGCAGTGAGAGATAGAGAGAGAGTAGGGCAGAGTGGGAGCTAGAGAGAGAGAGAGAGAGAATGTAGAAGAGACTGAGAGAGAGAGAGGGAGTGTGTGTGTGGGAGAGTGGCTGCTCTAGTTTACTCGCAGACCCAAAAGCTGCGAAAAACCTGCGAACCTGCCCCCGGGGTCTTAACTTATCTAACGGCGATGATCACCCCTTGATAGCTGTGATAGTAGTGGTGCCCAGTGCCATGCCCAGTCCCGACCAGTGTCGCCATATTGACATTAGCGGCCAGTTCGGCCTGTCTGCTACGTCTCCGTCTCCGTCTCTCTCTCTCTCTGTCTCTCTGTGTTATTTTACTTTAATCTAATCTCAGAACGGGAACTCTGGCAATATTCGTGTGAACGCGCGTAGCTTCACGTGGCTCGGGAGCAACAACAGGTGGCAGCCAGGGGAAAGGGGGCATGGGTGTAGGTAGTAGTTTCCCCCTCTCCCCTGTTCCCCATTGCGACTTTCTAATAAGCTTGCAAAATCGCATTTTAATGCGACAACTTGTGAACATAAGCAGCAGAGATTTATGTGGACTACTCGAAAGGGCGCAATCAATGCGAAATCACTTTGAATTGATTTCAATTCTAATTCCAATTTCGATTTCGATTTTCAATTGCTTTCCCCCCACCCCCTACATGGCTGCCTCCTCTGTGAGTGCGTAATTAATGTGAAAAACTGATAAAGTGCAGTGCGATGAGGCTCGATGAGGCACGGCACGGCACGGCACTTGCTGCTCGACTTTTGCTGGCTGCCCCCACTCGCTGTACTTGCGGCACTTGACACCTGCCTGTGGCAGCTGCTGCCAGTCGGGGATTAGACGCACATAATTAATCGACAACATCAGTGAGCAGACTCTACACTGACAGAGAGAGGGTTGTGTAAGCTTTGTAATGAAGTTTGTCACGAGTCAAATGAAGCTGTTCAAAGCAGATTAGTTTTCTGTTTATAACTGTTTAAACTGGTACTGTGTAGTTTTTAATTTCGTTTCATATAATATAACAGATTATATTATATTCTATTATATTTTGTTTTGTACTATATGCTATTTTTACAGCATGATTCATCTGTTTCTGTATCAGTTTCTACGCCTCAGTTTGTCAGCTATACACTTTGAAATCTGATCTACAGATCTATAGATTGAATAATTGCTTGACAGCCTCGAAAAATATTACTATATATACGAATTTACTATAAACACTAGACACTGTGTACTACAGTCACTGATATATAACGAATATGTATGCAAAGATATTGCTGTATGACAAATATCTCAACCGTTATTTAGATTTTTAGTTAGATAACAGAATGAATAAAGAATACATTACAGTATACAGTCTCTATATAGAAGTTATATGATTAATGTATAGAGAAGTGCGAATTTCATATTCTCCTAGGAATTTTATAGTCTTCTTATAAATTTCATAATTTTATTCTAGAGGGAAATCAAGAAACTCTACATAATAATATGATATAAGTATTAAATATCAAAATTTATTTTAGTACTTATAAATTGTAACAGTCTATTCAAAGTTTACAGTAAGTTTCTACACATAAAATACAACTAACAAGTTCCTCAACCAAAACCTTCTACTCCCCATAAATATTCCACCATTAACTGAATTTATTAATTTCAAAAAACTATATCAAAGTCGCCTGCATAATCTCTAATCAATATATTGAATATAAAATTCGATAAGCAATGAGTTTCGCTTGAGTTCTTTATAGAGAACATTTATTTTATTTCGCAGCATTAAGTAACCAAATTGCCCAGGCAGCCCACACAGCTGTCAGTGGGTTAATTTACGATATACACAGCACAACACAGTGTACAAAATAATACTCTATATATATAGTATAATACTCTATATAGATTGAGAAATTCCTTGGAACAAATGTGCATAAAAAGGGTATTAAAACTTCGTCACAATGCGAACAGCTGTTCGTTATGTTCCCCTCTCTCTCTCTCTCCCTTTCTCCCTTTCGCTGTGTGTGTTTTGAATTTGTTTTATGTTTTGTTTTCATTGCTTGTCTTGTTAGTTTGCTTTGTGTGCGCCTGCCTGACTGCCTGCCTGTGTTGCTATTGTGTATTTTGCTTTGATTGATGCTTTGGCGCCGTTTGCGTGGGCAGAGCTAGAACGCAATGTGTTGTTGTTCTTATTGGCGATCGATTCGCACGCTCTGGCAACGCTAAACACACTGAGAGTAAGAGGGAGAGAGAGAGTTCTGAGATCGTTGACAGAGTCGCGTGTGGCAGAAACTCGATTGTCATGTGAATCTTTTTTATCGGCACAGTTGGAAATTAATAAATAGACAAATATGATATAACTCTCACTGTCTTCCTCCTTCTCTCTCCCTCTCTCTTTTCTCATTTGTTGTGAATGGGCAAGAGAAGGCATCTACCGTTAGCTGCAGCCTGTTGAAGGGGCTCGCACAGTGGGGCGAGGAGTGCAGTGCGTTGTACGAATTCAAGAATGAAAACACACAGATACAAATGGTCATAGCTACAAGTTTGATATACACACAGTCACACACACATACACTCATAAATATACTGATATACTATAGTAGCTACAGCTAGAGATACAGATACAGCTACACACTGGTGCGACATCCACCTGTTGTTGCGATCGCTAGACGAATCTTATTCTCCTTCTACTTCTCCTTCTCCTTCTCTTTCTGAGACGTTGTTGCTGTTGCTGTTGCTCTTGTTGTTGTTGTTGGCACACTTAGTTGTGAAGTTTATTTTGAATTTTAACACTTTTCGATGTTGTGTGTATAAATTGTTGCTATTTTTTTTTACTCATTTTATTTCAGCGCTTTTTTGAACTTTGTTGTTGTTGTTTGATATTTTGGCTCGCAGTGCGTTGCGCCGCGCGCTGTTTTTTTCCACACACAACTCGCACACACACTCGCACGCGCACACACGCACACCAATTGCAGCTACGCGTTTGTATGTCACGTTGTTGTTGTTGTTGTTGCTGTTGTTGTAGCTGGTGTCATAAGCTTTAATTGCGCTCGATTTTGGTTCTCAACTGGTTGGCCCTGGCTAATACACGCTGCAATCGGCTCGCACGGCTTTTCTGGCCAAATTTGTGTGGCAAATTCAGTCGCATTAGGCCACAGTGCAACAAGGCAGTTACAGTTGTTGTTGTTGTTGCTGCTTGCAACCAGTTGGCGCTGGCGATGGCGACACGCCCGCTAAACGCCCGCCCCGTGCTGCATCCGATCTGCGATCTATAACCGAATGTTAATTCTCCTTCTCCGCCTTCACCTTCTGCGTTTCGCTTCGATTTGCATAACGCGCGCGCGTTTCGCGCTCGACTTTGCCGACAGTCGAAAATGTGCCTGTGTGTGTGTTTGATTACGCTGTGTATTGTTGTATATTGTGTGTATTATCGTATTGCTTTTATTTTATTATTGTTATTTGTGCACGGCAGGCAAGAATAATAATAATAATGAGAAGAAGACGACGTCGACGACGACCGCGTGCCGCGTTACACACAGAAAGGCGCTTTACACGAACAACACACAAAGAGAGAGAGAGGCACGACACCGACACGACCGACACGACGAAGCTATGCACAGTGACTGACTCCATAAATGGCGAGCAGCTGTTGCGATTGCCCTCGCGAGCTTTAAAACTGAGTTCGGAACAGAGAGAGAGAGAGAGCGCGACCCGAAGCTCTCTCCGCGATCTGCCGACTGCTGCTGCTGTTGAGCGCGATCAAGTTACAGCCCATGTCAAAGCGCACTCACTGACTCTCTGCCGCTCTCTTGCTCTCCCTCTCTCGGTTGGCTTTGACTGCAGCTGCTACTGTTGTCGTCGTCTGTCTGCGTCGCTGTCGCTGTCTGCGTCGGCTGCACACCATTGATATGTGAAGCTCGGGCCGAAGCTCAGGGCGAGCCGTTAATTGGAGTCGACATAAAACAGCTGCACTTGGGTAACAGAGACGCAGCGCTAGCGCCAGCTGACTTGTCACAGATCGTATTACGGCCCTCCCTCTCCATCTCTCTCCCGCTCTGACTCTGCCTCTGCCTCTCCTGGAAGGCAGCAAATCAGGCAGTATAATCAGCTGTACTCGCTAGACAGCGCAGCTTTGATACCCTCTCAATGTACTGTGGGCACTTTTGATAAAAATGAAAACTTTTTCTTTGCGATTTGTGACTTATCCGCATGATTCAACTAACGATTTAATTTGAAGTGGTGGCGCTATGAGGGTTTCAGCTAAGGGGCTTAGGGTTTTTTCGAGAGTCAGCAGTTTATTGGAATCCAATTTCAGTATAATCATTTATTACTAATATGAATGACTAGTAAGATATGATGTTGTATACGATTATCAGAGTCTAATAAGCATCTATAGTTCTTCAGAATTTCATAAATTTCTATTCTTGATCAAATAGGAAAGAGACTTTTTTATTGTAGATCATACCCTAACTTTTAACTGCTGGAGACGTGTTATTCTAACAGAAACAAGATCAACGACTCCTGTGCTAAGATTGCAGACTTCGCAGATCATTAAAAATTGAACATTCTATGAAGGGGAGCTTGTGGAATTTGTGGACAACATATGAACTGATACACTACTTAGTTACTCTATAGTTCAAGCTTATAAAATAAAACAAAAACTTGAAATTTCTCTGAAATAACTGGAATATTTCAGATATCTAACTTGCATTGTTTACTTGCAATAAAAACCATCTATGTCATTTATTGTATTTCTAACTTCGTTTTCAAAGTAGTTTATGCAATTCGATAAATTTTTACGATAAAGAATATCTCGAACTATGCGAACTATAGTTTTTTGCAGATCTTTAAATATTGAATATTTTTACATGGGAAAAATGTGAAAACTAATAAAATTTACCAACTTTAACATCATATATGATAGGTATGCTTCCGTTTCCAAAGTAGTCCAACATATAAAGGTCTTATATTGCTTTTATAGCTGAAATTTTTCATATATAAAACATGAATTATCTGCTTGTAGTAAAAACAATGCATATAAATCAACTCTAACATCACAGTTAATATTTCTACCTTTGCTTCCAAAGTAGTTCAACATATTTTATGCAACACTATAAAGTTTTACGATGCAAACAACCTCGACCTATACGAATTATAGTTTTTCTGTGCTTTCTGTAGCTTAATCTAGTTTTTGTTAGATTTTAATTTTCGAGAATTTGTGCTCTTTGCGAGGGGGATTAAGGTTCTTACTTGTGAAGCGTAAATATTATGCTGGCACACAAAAGTTTTCACAACCCCCCGTCCCGCCCGCTCCTTAAGCAGCACATGCATTTTTAAGGCTCAGCCTCAGTTCCCAGTCCCATTGTAAGTTCGCCCCGGGGCGTATTAGGAGTGTTGTGGATGTTGTGGGTTCCATTGTTAGTCTAGAGAGCTACTTACTGCCCGTTCCGGTAGCACGTCGTACGACGCTGGTCGTGAAGTTGCCCAGGGCAGCGACTGTTACAATGGAGTCCTTTTTGCCAGTGCTAAGCTGCAGGCGGGGATTAGAAGGCAGCACAAATAGAGAAGAAGAGAAAGGGAGAGAGAAAGAGAGTCAGTTCAATTGGTCAGCTGTGTAGCAGAGTTTACACTACTCACCTTCTCGTAGTCGGACTCGTTTTTCGATTGCTGCGGATTGAGCAGCACCTGGTTGCACATCATGTTCTCTGCACAGTTGCCGCCGACGCCGCCGCCAGCGCTGCCAGTGCTGCCGTCGCCGTTTTGATTCTGCTGCAGCGTAACGGCGCCGCAGCTGCAGCGACGCATGCGACTGCGACGCAGCTTAATGCAGAACAATAAGCTGCCATCCTTCTCGTTGCCATCCAACGGCGGCAGCGGCGCAGCAGCAGCAGCGCCCGAGGCAGCGGCCCCAGGCGCCGTTGACGACGATGAATTGTGCAAAGTGCTTGGCGAGCAACCCATGACGGCAGCGAAGTCCTGTTACAACTGCGATGACTGCGACGACTGCGACTCCTGCTCTCTTCTCTCTCCTCTCTGACACTCCTCTCTCTCTCCTCGCTCTGCTTGTTGCTTTTGGCTATGCTAATTTGTTGTTGCGAATTTCGTTTCGGTTGCGTCGCTGCTTAAGCGCTGTTGACTGCAGCAGCTGCTGCTGTGTGGTTGCTGTTGTTGTTCTTGTTGTTGTTGCTGTTGTGGTTGCCTCTTTGTAGTGGGGGGTAACATAATTGAAACATTTTTGTCGGCGATCTCTATTATTGACTTGCTGATTGGCTAAGGCAGCTCACATCTCGAGTACCTGCGAAGCAGAGACCAAAGCAGAATAAATAAATTAAAATTTCCCATTTATGTTACTTTTCTAGTTTGTTTATTAATCTTTTGTGTGTGTTTGTGTGTGAGGGGGGGAGGGGGAATCTATCTTATAACTAACTACTTGACCCCAATTTGCTGATTATTCTTCCCTCTTTAGCGGCAACAACTATCATCCAACCTGTTCGGCCTGTTCGAACACCTTCTCTAGAGGCGCCATTAATCAACTTGGAAATGCATCCATCGATGTGATTAAACAAATGTCTCTTTCGTCTATAATTTCGTTTAATTTTACCCAGACTGCAGCACAGAGTAAGCGATTATTATCGGGTTCTGTTCCAGTTAATCTGGTTTTAGCGTACTATACACACAAATATGTCGCTATCTCTCTTCCTCACCTAACTTGACAAAGTTATTGCATTCACTTTATAGCAACTGATTGTGTACATTTCTTATATTAAACGAAATCGGAAACTCAAGTATAATATAACAAAATAAAACTCAATATACCTCAATATCCATATATCTACCATATCAATGTGCAGTGATTTATATAATAATGAATCAAAATAGGCCTAGCTACCCTTAGTTACATAGTTTATGTGACCTGTCAGACAATCTAGCTAGATATACTACATATCTAATCGATGATATCCATAAATTAATGAACATATGTGGTAGTTTTGCACTATTATTACTAGATTGATGGCAGAGTTGTTAAATTTACTGAAATATTACAAAAACTTTGTAGACATTTTCGACTGACCGATCACTTTATATAGAAGTACAAATTTTTCATTTTGTTCTTTGTTTATTTCTTCATATTTTGATGAGCAACAGGGTACTTTATCTAGGCTGAAAGAAGTACAACTTTCTGGCGGCATTTGACATGGAAAAACCTTAAGTAAGGTACAAGGTGCATGAAGAAGGTATTTTGAATTCGCTTTATCGCGTAGTAAAGGAGCTGTGAGAACATGCAAGGTACGCGTATTGCGGTATTATACAACTGGGTTTATTACGTCTGCATGCCCTGGAAGGTGGTGGAGAAGGGGAGTGATGAGTGCAGGTCAAAGAGAAGTGTATAAAACTTAGAATAGGTAAATTGAAGGACCTTTAAAGTACTAACATGATAAATATAAAAACTACAAAATATCGTACAGTCTTTATATGCAAATACAACACTTCCTCAATTGTTTATATAGTCTCTAACTGGCTTTATATCGTATGCGTACCCTGTACGTAGAGCAAATGAAGTATGACAGGTGTAGGTTTAATAGGTGTCATAAAAAAGCGAATGAAACTTGGAATACAAAAATTTAAGGATCTTTCAGGTACTAGTTTCTTGAATATAATAGTTACAGGGTATCATGTGCTCGTTATATTCAAAAAAGTCACACCATTAATTGTTTACATAGTCTCCAACTAAAATTAAACATTTTATTACATCAAGCCAATACAAATTTAGACCTGAGTTCCTATTAAAACCCAAAAGTTATCAGAAAGAAAGAAACAATTGCGCCGCCAACGGCAAAGAAGACTCTCCCCTGCCATATAGTAATTATCGTAATCTCATGCTGATCAGTCTATGCGAACTACTCCATATATAAATAAATTGATTATGCCACTGAATGGACGGTAGATCGTAGTTTATTATCGTCATCAACATCATCAATATTATCGATATCGAACTGATAAGTAGGGTAGGGTGTCGTTATGGTTTCGTATTTCGTTTCGTTTAGGTTTCCGAAAATATCGACTTCAATTTCTGTTAACAATTAAAAAATTGCCAAAACTTGTCAGCGCAGGCAATAAATTCATAAAATAAAAGTCACCAATTGTATATTGGCAATGATTATTGAAGCCAAGGTGGGTGTATACTTATTTTTAGCATTGTACGGTTATTGGAGAGGGTCTTTTGCTGCATATTGGCATTCACACACACACTGGCTGTTCAAATACTACGTGAGTAACCTGCACAAATATGTTCATAAATAAGTGATAATATGCTCGAGGCTAATGTGGGTTAGCACTACCCCTTCCACTCCTCTTCCCCCTCTCTGCCCTTCCTGCTGAAAGTTAAGTAAAGTTTTGGCGACTGTCAGAAAAGTCAAGTTAGCGGGAAATTTGATAGTTTGCCTGACCCTTTTGACTAGTTTTGCTTATGTCTCTGATATGATATTGCTGTTGTTGTTGTTGTTATTGTTCTTCTGTCTTTTTAATGGCATTTTCGGGTGTGTGACGTCGTCTTGACGCGTTGGCTTTATCATCAACGGCGACACAAATAGAAATACCAAAAGAGCTCAATGCCCATATACCATATTCCATTTACGCATATGCCTCATCGGGAGTGCGAAAGCAATTTTAAATATTTAGATAAAACTCGAACGAAAGCGAAAAGAAGCAAATCAACTGATATGCCCAAGGAGACAGAGCGAAACAAGAAGCAGTAGAAGAAGAGGAGGAGAAGAAGGCTGGAGGGGAAGAAGCTGAAGTAAAACACTTTAGATTAGCAACGGGCCTCGATGTGTCGACCTATTTCAAATTTTGCGCATGTAAAGGCAGTTCTTGTCAGGGGAAGGTGTTGGAAGGGAAAGGGGAAGGAAGGGGAGGTGCCTGCCTTAACACTTCTTGCGAGGGGCGAACGTGTTTTTGTGGCATTGAGTGGAAATGCGAGCTGAGCTGTTGCTGTGTTGCTTCATATCCTGCACTTGATTGGGAGGCAGGCACTGCACGACGTTGATTGACTCGCCAAAAGGGATACACAATCCTCGACTAGCTTGGCTCCTCTCCCTCTCTCCCCCCTCTCTCGATTTCCTCTATCTCTCTCGGCTTCCTCTCTAAGGACATGCAGCATTTTGAGCCACTTGTTGACGCCGTCTGTCTGTCTGTCTGTCAGTCTGCCCTATTTGTGTGCGCCTGCTTGTATTGTTGGCCAAAAACAAAGGCGTCACAACAAGACACAAACTAGACAGGCGGCGTCAACAGCAGCAGAGGCAACAGCGGAGGCAGCAGCGGAGGCAGCTCAGCATAGACAATGGGGCAATGAGATCGAACAGCGTGTTGAATACACTTGTGTATGGCAGGCACATACGTTGCATATGCCTTCCTCTCTCTCTATACTCTTCTGTATACTCCCTTCTCTATATTCCCTGCTCTATATTCACTATTTACCCTCCTAAGCTCTACCATCGTTACCTTTCTCTCTACATCCTACTCTATACTTCTCTCTGAAACCATCTCTATTCTCCTCTATATACACTTCTATATACCATTCTCTATACCCTTCTCTATACCCTTCTCTACATCTTATAACACTATATATTCTCCTCTCTATTCCCTCTTCTATAACTTTCTCTTTATACCCCTCTCCATTCCCATCTCCATACCCTTCTCTATACATCCCTTTATGCTCCTTTTAAGACTCTTCTCTATGCTCGTTATACTCCTCTCTCTATCTCTCTCTATATCTCTGTCTGTGCTCCTCCTATAGTATACCCTTCTCTATTTTATAATCTATACCCTCCTCTATATCATCATTCTCTATACCCCACCCCCCTCTCTCCCTTTCCCTGGTTAGAGCCACTACCTCTTCTAAACACTCTATTTTTAGCAATCTCATAACTATTAAAAGAAAATTAATAATTTTTGCCTTGTGCGCTCTGCTCTTTTAAGTTGCATAAACAACAACCAACTTGAGGCAAGTAAGAGAGTATGTGTGGTGTGTGCGGCCTTTCGTCTGGCAGCAAGGACAATCGCCTGATGCTATGCAACTAAAAACTAATCACATCAAGCAGCAGCAGAGCAAGCAGCAGAGCAGCAGCACCAAATTCTATTAGCGACAGCCTCTCAAGGGGGGAGCTGGGCGTGGCAGAACCAGCGGGTCACACACACGCACACACATACGCTGCAGGAGGAGGCCAAGGCATATGGCATGCCTTGCACGCGTTATTTGTATGCAGTGTGGCACGCGGTATTTGTATAATAGCATCATCATCAGGTGTGGTGCCAGAGTGTGTGTGTGCGTGTGTGTGGCACAATATAAATTAAAGTGTGCATGTATAGAGTATGTACACACACACATACATGCATAGACGCTGGCTGACTCGTCTCGCTGCGGCATCGCCTTGTACAGCAACGGGGGGCCATATCCATATCCATATTTGTGGCAACTTGGCAACCGGGCAGCAACTTGGCAGCTTGGCAACTTGGCAAAGAAACCGACAAAAAGCACCAAAGCAGCAACAACAACAGTAGCCAAAACAACAGCAACAACAACAATGAAACGCAGCCGCAGCAACTATTTTGTATCTAATGCTTTTTTGCTTTTTGCCAACTGATGTTTAGCAGCTGCTACGCTGCGTTTTCTATTGTTTATAGACACACATTCAGTCAGTCACACACGCACACACACTCTTACCCGCACACATACTCGCAGACAGTTGCAGCAGCAGTAACGAGGTAGCTTTGTATCTGTGTTGCTGCTGCTGCTTTGTATCTTTGTATCCATGAGCTACTCGCGTGCATGCACATTGTAGCAATTTACAATACCCTGTTGAGAGTGCAATTGGTTAAGTGTAGGGTATGTCTGGGTCGATAGTTCCAGTGGTTAAGTATAGAGTAGCTGTGTCAGATTGCAATAGGGAGTGTACTAGAGTTTAGTTGAGTGTATAATCAGAGTATAAAGTGCATGTTTACTTATTTAGGGCACTATATAATATGAGATTGTAAATTACTTTCAACTGGGCTCGGCTCCAGATTTAGAAAATATTGTATCATATTTTGTATCGTGTTAAAAAAGTGCAAGAGATATAGAAAGAACTAAAAAATTAAAGATATTTTAATATATTTCTAAATTTCAATAACATAAAACGTTGAATACTTTTCAATTAATTTAAAACTTTATATAGTTAAAAATTATTGTATATTTTATAATATTAATTACTGCAAAGTTTTTCAAATTTTCCACTACTAACTAAAGTTGAAAACAAATCTACTCTTTACTTATTCACAATCAGCAGTTTTTCAAATATATTCCACCTTCCTCTATATCACATATTCCCTCTACAGTATCTCATAGTCAGCACTACCCGCCTGCAATATGCAGCAGCCTATTAATTGTGTGATTTATATGCTCGAACTGAGCCAGATACTTTTGAGTTGTTTCGCCGAAATCAGACATAAGTATTAATTACTTAAAGAACATAAAAACCCCATAAAAAAACAAAACAAAATAAACATATTAATTGTAATAAAATATTATTATTATTATTTTATTACTCTTATTCGCATTGCGCGAACATAAAAAAGCGAACTCGCACTTGATCTGAATTCGTTTCGACTACAGTTTCCGATTCGGGTTCAACGCCTATGCCCCGAGTTAATTAATCAATTTGAAGAGAACCGATTTAATTGTAAAGTTAAGCGCAACATCATAAATCGCAAATTAAAATGCATCCGATTATTAATGAGAATTTAATTTGATATTTATCATTATATCGCGAGCAAAAACCAAATCGGCTTATAGCGTTAATCCCAACGAAATCTGATTGCGGACAGAGTGGGCGGATTAATAAAGTAATTCAGTTTGCTTGGGAATTAATTTGCTGACAATTAATTCTCTCGATAAATGATTAAAAATTGTAGGTGTAGCTGGGAAGGTGAAGAGGGAAAAAGAGAGAAGAGTTTGAGAACAGTAGTGAAATATGTGTTTGTGGTTTATATATGAAGAGGGAGAATTTTGAGTGAATATGTGAGGTTTTTCAGCAGAAGTAATTGATCATGCCACTGCATGCAGTATAAAGTATATATATATGTATTATTATATCCATAATACACCTAAGAAATGTTCTTTAAAAGAAATGACTTCCACATTAAATATTTATAAAAAAATCATAAGAAATTGCTAACCAGATATTAGTTGTTTCTATTCTAAAAGAAACGAGTAGCAATCTTAGATATTTTCGGATAAAATATTACCCTATAAGGTCAGCAGAAGTAATTGATCATGCCACTGCATGCAGTATAAAGTATATATATATGTATTATTATATCCATAATACACCTAAGAAATGTTCTTTAAAAGAAATGACTTCCACATTAAATATTTATAAAAAAATCATAAGAAATTGCTAACCAGATATTAGTTGTTTCTATTCTAAAAGAAACGAGTAGCAATCTTAGATATTTTCGGATAAAATATTACCCTATAAGGTCAGCTTCTGAGAATTAAGATGAGCATACCATTAAAAAAGATAGGAAATTCAAATGAATAGTCAGTACAGTTCGCAGAAAACAAAGATAATAGTTCTTACCCCAGTTCGTTGTAATATTTGAGTATGTAGGTCAAGGTCAGCTTATAATTAATAAACCCTATACCCAAAATTGCTTATCTAATTATGACGCTGGGCTAACTGTCTAACTGTTTATCTGTGCGTGTTTCTTTCGAGCTCAAAGTCTGATCGAACGTAACGTAAATAATTGAACATGCCTCCCGATATCAGGTTGAATGTGCGCTATAATAGGCATCATGTGATTCCGTAGAATCACTCGCGTCTAGATAATAAATATAATATTCGGTTTCGAATTGTTATTATTATTATTTAGTCTCATGCAATGTGCCTCGTTTGTTCATATTGCATTTCTGGATTTCACAAAAATGTTACCAATTAAATTTAGCTACGTTTTCTTGCCTTTCTTTCTCGTTTTTTTTTCCATTTCTAGACTTTTCATTGCCCCCCCTATTGAATTTCGCATGATTTGTTTATCATTAAAAAAATATTTACGTTTTAAAAATAATTGAAAGCAAGACCATCTAAGCAGAGATTAGCTTACGACTACGCAAACAGGGTGGTCGAACTGTGGAGTACGTGACGCAGAGATACGCTGACAAAAAATGGTACCTATTCTTGTGGGATTCTCAGAAAATTTGCTAAAATCGTAAGCAAGGCAACGAACTGTATGTACAGCTCGAGTAAAACATACTACCTTATCGGAAATTGCTTTTAAAGGGCATTAAAAAGCGAGACAAGATTCAAATAGACTTGTCTCAAGGCAGATGCAAATGCTGAAGATGCTGTAATGCGTGTAATTGAGAGAGAAAATTAAATTCACATATGCTTGGCTAATTAATTTACATATTTAGTAGCTGAAATTTGGCGTAAACGAAAATGGCAAGACCATCCATCGTCGGTACGTCTGTCCGGACAGTCTGTCTGAGATTTTTGTGGACTGGCTGTGCACGGTTAGAGTGTGCGACCTTCGGCGGTCAGCGAGAAGCTCATTCTTCGTTTGTGCGTCACAGAGAAATGTCAGCTACATATTTACATTGCCCTTGAGGCCCCCCAAAGAAAGAGACAAAGAAAGAGAGAGAGAGGGGGAAGAGAGAAAGAGAGAGAGAAAGAGGCAGGGAGTGGGAGCAGCAGTTGAGACAAATGAAGAGAACTAATCGCTTACAACCGCCGGAAAGCTGCCCTACTTGATAATGAACGTAAGTAGATATATGTCTATACACACACACACACACAACCTCACACACACACTTACATATATATGCTATATGTTTGCATGATTTGTAGACAAATTGTGAAATATTTTGTGATTTTGTGAGCACATTTGTTTGGCTCGGCTGCTGCTGCTGTTGTTGAAAGAGTTTTTTGCCACTCGAAAGAATTTGCATTTCAAATGCCGATCTAAACTGGAAGATAATGGCAAAAGTGTCGCCCATTACGAGGCAAACTTGCAAGCTTTGCCAGCTGACAATACGATATAAATCGCGATTCATGAATGCCCGCCAGACAGGCCCAAACACATGATGAATGTACAAATGGGGAGACATATGTAGGCATAGAAAGGTATGCTGAGTCTGTACCGAATCGGTCTGTGGTTATGAGTACAGCTATGATTCAGTCGAGTGGGCTTTATATATTTATCAATTGTTAGATGAGTAAGTACTCTGTCTATTACTATGTTTACTGCGCAGATGTGGTACGTAAGTAAAGAAAAGAAGGTACACAGTCACTGTACACTGAGTACTTGGTGCAAATTTGGTACAGAAATTTTAGTAAGTACTTTATCTCTGTAAAAATATGTACTTATATAATATAAAGCGGTACACAAAACAGCCGCAACAAGAGCTGTGATTAAATACTTAGCTATGTATGTAAAAATGTTACAGTAAAGTTGTCAAATTACATCAGCAGATACTACAGGAGTTATATTTTATAATACACTACACATATATGCCTAGATATGATATTTACTTTCAATATATTCTCTATAGATCATTCTGGTACACTTCAACAATGTACCTCAACTTAAAATAGTACAGTAATGTCATCACTTGCCACATAATTTACAAAAGTGAGAACATGTAACAGATTTGACAGTTATATTTACAGATGAGACAGTTATATCGACACACGGGATAATATATAACATACAGATCACTAAAAGTAAAGTTTTGTACAATGTACATACATACATGTGTACCTGTTAAATTGGTACATAACAGTCATCGATAGTTCTACAACACACTACACTGAGAATATGCAACAGATATAATAGTAATATACGATACGACTAGATAATATATTCCCAACAGATCACTTGACACAATTTTGGTACAATTTGAAACAGGTACGCAGGCACACTACACTCCCCCATTTACTGCTATATCTATTAGTTTAACAAGCACGCTCTATAATGGGGGAGGGAGAGAGTGGGCGGGGCAGACGTATCGCTGTTGCATAAGTCTTGTTACAAAATCTCAACGAATTGCCTCGAATATATGCAAGGTGCAGAGTAAGCAATCGAATGCGATCGAATACGAGTGACTGCGAGTGAAATCAGTATGCAGTGACATGGCTCAGTTTTATTACTACTGAGCGACGGCAATTTCAATTTTAATAAACAGTTAAAATTGAGAATTAATTAAAGAAATACTCACAAAACGGACCCGCAGAGTTGGGCACCCTTCCCCCAACCTACCACCTTCCCCGACCCCATCTCGACCTCGAAACGGCGATTGTGGAGACAACGTATCGCGGAAAGATAGTGAAAATGAAAAAAAAAGAAGAAAAACACAAGAAGAAGAAGGCGAAACGAAACGAAAAGAAACCGACTAAAGCGACAAATCAAAACAAAAACAAAAACAATAAACCGAAAACAGAAAATCAGGCATTAGATAATCGCCGAAATGGGTCAGTAGCGAGTCGGCACTTAAGCGGGCAGGGAGTGAGTACGACTCGAGTACGATGAGTACAATGAGTACAATGAGTACTTATGAATTAGTGTGAGCATGAGTTGTGAATGAGATTTAAGTAAGAAAGTTAAGAAATTGAAAATGTAAAAATGAAAACGTGAAATTGAAATCGAAATGGAAATCAGGCAAAGCGAAACGCGGCGAATACTACGGCGAAATGAAACGCAAATCGCAAAGTTTATTGTGGCTTGTTTATAAGTACGAGGCGATATATTTTTGCATTGTTTACGACGCGTATGGGGCTGGCTATGGCTATGGCTATGGCTATATAGATATATTGTAGCTATAGCCAAGCTATATAGCTGTATACGGGGCGGGGTATGGAGGGGAGGGCGGACTATCTGTCGCTTCTCTCTCACGGCGAATGCCCGATAACTTTAAGCGCCTTTTTATGTGCTGCCTCGCCCTGTCTATAAGAAGCGAGACTCAGCTCCATATACAATGCACGATATATATCTATATACACACGATATACATATACATATATATACATATGTATCTCTGTCTTTGTCTGTCTGTTGCGTCACTTGTCGCATGAACTACCGAATATGCTGTTAATTTTTATTTCGATTTTAATTTTAATGTTTATTCGCTTGTTTTCTCTGTCTCTGTCTCTGCCTCTGCTTCTTCTCTGTCTTCTTTGGAGGGCAGTTCTCAAGGCGAATTCTTTTTGTCGTAAGTGTCGCACAACATATTGAGGAGGGGGGGCCCAGTACATATAGAAGACATTATCTCTTGACGTACCCAAAAAAACAAAGTTGCTCAGTTGTTGCTGTTGCTGCTTGTTGTTGTTGTTGTTGTTGCTTTGGTCTTGTGGTAGGTGATTTTTATTTTAATATTTATATCAGACTCTAGATATAAATTAAACAAATACACATGAACATTGCCCACACGCACACAATCTTACGCACGCCTAGATACAGATTTCTGTGTGTGTGTGTGCGTGTGTTCTTAGCGGAATATCGTCACAACAATAACAAAACATTTCGTTGTTATTTTTTTTTCTCTCTCTCAACTCTTTCTACACACAAATTAGAATTTATTTTAATACACGGAGGTCACGTTCATAACACGGCGCCAGCGACAGCGCTGCCGACTGCACTGCCTAGCTCCGCTCTGCTCTGCTTGTTGTTATTGTTGTTGTTCTTGACGCACAAGATATACAAGGTGTGTGTGTGTGCATGTGTGTGTGTGTCTCTCTCTCTTTCTTGCTCGCTGCATAACTAAATTAAATGCATTAAGAATAACAACAGCAGCAGCCTCCGGCACAGCAGACGCCGCTGCTGCAATCAAAAAAATTTGCGCTGTGACGTCACAAAGTGCGATAAGACAAGAGAGAGAGAGAGAGCTGCGCGTATATCTGCTAGATATAATTGCCTCTCTTTCTTATTATGCTTGCCTAATTTAAAAAGGCAATCCACACACACACACACATACATTACGGTTACAACTACGTTTGGTTTTTCTTATTATGTATTTTACTTTTATTTCTTTTTTTGTTCTGTTCTTGCGCTGCGACTGCGGCTACCGGCGAGTTGTGACTGCGACTTGGAGATCACGATCCACAGCCACACGGAGCGACGCGAAAACGACTACAGCGCAGCAGCGACGGCGACGGCAACGACGACGACGACGACGGCAGCGACAGCGACGACGATTGCCTGTCAAAGCAAAACGTCAAACTGATTTCGCTCAGAGCTGAGCAGAGCGCGGTGCCGCGATGCCTCTGCCTCTGCTACGAAGAGTACAAAAACAATGCGAGAAATAATATAAAATAACGAAAGAAAAGAAAAACTGAAACAATTCTGCGGGGCACACACTGAGAAACAGAACAGAACGCACGACACGAGAAGTACGAGTGCGAGTGAGAGTGCGATTGCGAGTATAATATCAGTGTCTGTATCTGAACTTGGCAACGCCAATCGGCCAGCAGCGCCAACTGCAACAACAACAACAATCAGGCAGGCAGTAGCAGCAGCAGTAGCAGCAGCAGCAGTAACAGAGCAGTTTGAGCAGAGAGAGAGAGAGAGTGAACAACATCTGCGAGAGCGCAACAATAAGAAATCAAAGCAACTGAGAGAGTGGGAGAGCGCAAGAGTGGGAGAGAGCGCAATGAGCTGCTGCTGGCGTTGAACGCGTGAGCAACCGATAAAACGAACACGATGTGCCATGAAACAAAGATATGCAGACACGCGTGTTAACAGTGCGAGGCGTGCGGAAGTTAACAGCCCAGACTGCAGACTGTTTACAGTGTGAGGTGTGTGGAAGAATTACGTTAACAGTCAACGGTGGGAGGGAGTTAACAGCGCAGGCAGAATAAAGACTAATAGCAGTGTGAGGTGGGAGAGACTGTAGGCAGTCAGTGACCTGCAAGAGTTAACAGCGCACGTGACACACAACGACACAACATCGATCTGCGATGATCGTGCGTGAGACGAAGTTGCACACGAGTGTAAACAGTGCAAGCCGTGCGGGAGTTAACAGTGCATGCATGAGATTGTGTATAGTAAGTGAGCAAGAGTTAAGAGAGCATACAAAATAATTGAATGCTGCGTGCGACGAGAGTTGACAGTGCAGGCAAACCACTGTTAATGTAAGTGGCCTGCCAGACTTAACTGCACACGTGACACACTGCGCATTGTTAACAGCGATCGACCCACCGCCACAAACATTGCTCCCCCACACCCCTGCAAACAGGCAATTAAATTGAAATTGAAAATGGATAATTGAAATGTGGCAGCGCCTTTGTGCGACTCTCTTTCTCCTCTATCTCCTCTATCTCCTCTACCTACTCTCCCTCTTCCCTCTCTCTCTCTTTCTCCTGCTCTGCAGCTTAACAACATTTGCTATTTTTTGCTTTTGTTCTTTGGCTTACTGTAATTGCCTGTTCGCCTTTGCGTTCTTTCGCTTTCGCTTTATCAGCTCTGCCGGAGCGATGAATGCGATGAATGTGATGAGGAGAAGGCGAAACAGCTTTAATATCAATTAGTTAGGCAGTTGTTTAGTTAGTTAGTTATTTGGCTCAATCTGTGGCTGCATGCAAACAAATCACGGCATCAGTAGGAGGGGGCAATGTGGAAGGGGCAGGGGAAGAGGGAGAGGAAGGCATGCACTAAATATTGTATATAATTTATTTTACCTGCTGTTGTTATTGTTCAATTTCCAGTGAATGCAATTTCACACACACACACATACACGAATACACTCACGTGCACTAACACATACACACACACACTGATAGACAGTCGCACAGCGAGAGAGTTTTGCAAGTAAAAATCAACGCGGCACTGCAAATGTTTTCCCAATTTGAATTCGAGCTGTTCCAATTGGAATGAAACTGATTCACTTTGTGCAGAGAGCGAGAGAGAGAAAGATATGATAGAACACCTCGATGACGATGATATATTGTATGATATATTACTGTGATATATCCCACATGATATATTACGATATAGTTTCCTCCTTTATATGTACTTAATGCGTTATTTTCATTTGGTTTATTTGATTTGACTTTATTTTTGTTTCTCTTGTTTGTTTGTTTGCTTGTATGTGTGTGCACTCTGTTTCTGTATCTGTATCTATGTAGATGTATCTGTATCTACGGCGTGTACGCGTCGCTCACTCTGTGCTTACACTGTGCGCACTGCTGCGCTGCGTTGTTCTATCTATCAATTCTGCCAAATGTGAACTAAAACTCTCAAGTGTGCAAAAATCCTACATAAGTGAAGTAGCGTCACAGCCATCGCCATCGCAGTCGACGTCGCCGTTGGCAGCGCGTTTATGCTGAGCAGCTGAAGCTGCGGGCAGCGCCAGAAGAGCAAATGTTGTTGGTATTGATGGACGGACGAGTGCGAAGTAAAGCACACACACACACACTCCTCTCTCTCTCTCTCTTTGTCGCTCTCTCTCACAGAGCTTGTTGCATGCCTGGCGCGAGCTTCAGCAACAAAAAAAAAGCTTATCAAGCTTCGCCAGCTAAGGGTGGTTTGCCAGGTAGCAGCAGCGACGCTGAAGCTAACGCTGGCAGAGGCAGAGGCAGACTAAAAGTGCAAGTGGAAATCGAGTTTGTTATTGAGCTGAGCACACACACACACACTGGCAGGCAGGCTCGTGCTCGCTCGCCTTGTCAGCTGCGCGCCAGAAAGTGTGCTATGCTTTTTGTTGTCTCAGCGCAAGCGCCGCTCTGCTCAGGCCTACTTCGGCAGCATGTTGCGACGCCAGGCAGCGGCGACGGGCAGCAGCAACAAGTTGCTCTTATCAATGCTAGCAGAGACTCTTTCGAGCACTCTCTCTCACGTGCCCTCTTTTGGCAACATGACAGCAACAGTTGTTGCGTGGCCTGAGCAAGCAGTGACTTAGCAACATGTAAATGTTGCAAGCAGTGCAAAACTATGTTGATAAACACAAACAAGCAGTACATTTGAGCAAATAATATCAAATACCCAATAAATATTGTGGGAAATACCAAAATCCAATGTTTGATTGTGGCAGAACTAAAACTGATATTGCGCTGTGATTTGTGTTTGCTTCATACGTTCTCGCTCTAACAATTGAATTGTTGAATAAGCTTGTTAAGTATACAGCTGTTATCAAAATAATTAAAAATGTTTAACATGTTTACATCTTCCCGTTGTAATTATCATTTTCGTTTCTTCTGCTGTTTTTTCTTGATCTTCACTTTAAATGAGTGTTGATTATGATGTATTATATTAAGTACATTTATATTTAATATATTGATGTATTGCTAATTTTTCTTCATTAAGAGACAGACTTTTACTAAATATTGATAGATATAAATTCCTAACACTAAAATTACTACTATTATAAAGTATTATAAATATATCTAATACTTTCTTAAGGACACCTCAAAGCTTTGGCAAATTTTCCTAGCTGCAAAAAAAAGGGCAGAAGCAGCAGAAAAGTTATGATGTACAGCCCTCCAGAGTTCCCCTGGCTATATCCCTAGAGAGAGTGCACCCACAAGTTGACAACAGCAACAATTTGCCAGCCCACGAATGTTGCTTGCAACATAAGCTTTGCCAGCTTGGACAACTGTTGCGTGTGGCATGGAGAGCGGAAGCGCCAGCGACAAGTACGCGACACTCACACACACATAGAAACACACACAGACAGAGGCCTGGCAACATAATTACGCGCAGCGCTGTGTGTACTAAAAAGCCACACAATTGTTGTATTAAACACATTAAATGTGGAATGGGCAAGTGGGGGAGGGGGGAGAGACTGAGCAGGAGAAGTTGCCAGCCCTCATGCGTATAGGTAACACACACACACACACACATACACACGCATATGGCTTTTTAAAGCGTCGCCTGTATTGGTAAATCGGCAACACGGCAACAAAAAGGGCAAACAGCTATTGTACTCACTGTGTGTGCGTGTGTGTGTATCTGTAGCACATTATATAAAATTTATAAATACTTCTAAGCGCTACCTCCAAAGGTGGCTCTGCTGCCTGTGCGTGCCTGCCCTCCCTACTCCCTGCATCCCCTCTTTGTACTTCTCCCTTCTCGTGTGGGCCGCCTTGGGCCTTGAGCCTGAGCCTGCTTTGGTCTGGGCCTCGCGACTTTATTGCTGTATTATTGGCCTTTAATTTGACCATCAATATTTTCCCAGGCATCAGTGGGAAGTTTTCCCCCTCTCCCCTGCCCCTGCCCCTCCTTCCGTTTCCGTTTGGCTAATTTGTGTTATGTTTTCGTCATTGTTGTTGTATTTAAATAACTTGACATGGAATTAATTTGATTGTCCGCATCGATATTGTGTATATATTCTTGGAGTAGCTACTTCAGTCTGAGCCCCCTCTCTTTCCCTCTCTTTGACTCTCTCCCTCTCTCTTTCAATATTTACTTTTAAGTCACCCAACAAATCCCGCCTCGACCTTTCGAGGCTACCTTCGCAAGCGGATTAGAAGAAGTGCGCGCTTTGCTCGAGTGCTTTGCCCGTGTTGTTGTTGTGTTTGTTGTTGTATTATGCGATTTTCTAGGAATATGAAAGTATTGGCAGAAAAAGTGCTTCACATATTCCCCAAAGGGGCCTCTTCACAGCATGCGGGAGTAGCTTCAATGGGAGCCCAGACCGCGCTTCGCATTCCACTTGTGAAATTTCACTAAACAAAATGTGTAGCATACTTTTTGGTGCTGCCTCAAAATGAGCATGACAGAAATTGCGTACTTTGATTCATTTTGATAGATTTTTAGCTTATTTTTAATCAATTTAAGACAGAAAATAATGTATTAAAATTTAAAAAATAAAGCATTTTTATTTAATATTTTCAAGTTGCTAACTTTGCATATAAAGTTAAGCTGGAGCTAAAATAATAAATATAGATTATATTTCGACGTTAAAATTCATAGTTTTTAATACATTTATGAGCGTTGGAAATGGAAATTAAAGTCAGAAAACAGCTGAAATTTGTGTAAGAGCAAAACAAGTGGAAAATATGGAAAATATTGGTTAATTTTGTTGTTATAATTTGAACAACAGTTTAATATTGAAGGAAAACCACAAAGAAAATGGAAGCATAAACTATGAGAGTTGGGAGTCTTAATTTAGATCAAAAACTATAAAGAGGGCAAATATTAAGAGAAATATAAATATCTATAACACATTCCCCGACTTATATTCCCCTTTTGAAAACCTCTTTATTGCAACTAGAAATTAACCGAACTACGCAAATAAGCATAAAGCCAAAAGGCAAAAAGTTTCACAAGCAGATTCCAATTGAATCTCTGAGAGAAGGAGAAATTTGCAAATTCGCTTGCAACACGAATTCCTGCCGTGCCGCAAGGCGCATTTCACATCATCAGATCAGGCGGAAGCAAAAGCAGAAGCAGCGTGGTGAAAGTTGAGTCAAGGACTTGCAGCAGCGGCAATTAAGGACGCGCACGGGTCGAGTTGCCGCAAATAAAGTGCAGTCAAGGCAGGGGACGGGCACAGCAGGGGAGTGGGGATGAGAATTATGAACGAGCTGCAGGGAAAGTTGCCTTGGCAACGCAGGCAAGTAAGCAAAACTTGAGCTGTTTATTGCCGCATCCCGAACGCACTTACCACTTACCCGGCTATACCTTTTAGCTGGCAACAAGGCACCCACTCACCTGACCTAACCCCTCCACCCTGCCCCCCTCTGGCGTAAACAAAAGACGCTACAAAATGTGGCCTGCTCATTATGCTTAAGGTAGAGAGGGGCGGCAGAGGGGAGAGGCAGAGGGGCGCCGTTTGTCGCCTTTGGCATCCCTCAAGTTTTTGCCTTAATGTAGTTAGCACTTGATTTCATCTCACCTGGTACTGATGTACCTTAGGCAACACCAGCCGCGACCCCTCCCTTACTCCTTCACACCCCTCTGGCTTCCCTCCCCCCGTTGGTCGTCAATTTCACGCATCCATTGTTTTCAACAACATTTGTTTTTCATCACTTTGTTTGGCCAGCATTTTGTGGTCGCAGGGGGAGGGAGAGGGTAGCGTAGGGGAGGGAGAGTGAGGTAGCTCACGCACTAAGGGTGGCCGTCATTGTAATCTACGGCCATTTCAGCGTGTTTACGACTTTTGAGGCCCGTCTAAAATAAAGCCCAAAAAGAGCAGCGCAAATATTTTGGAAAAACAGTGGGGAAAACTCTTGGAAAAACAATGTGCATTATACGAAGTAATCTTGTGCAACAAGGTAATGTGCCACACTGCTGCTGTTGGTCTTGTTGCACTCTGTTTGCGCAAGGAGTAAGTGAGTTTTAGGGAAGAAATGTAACGTTGAAAAGGATTCCATTCGATAAGCAAACTCTTTGGGATACACTTTAAGTAGAATCAGCATATTAAAAACTTAAATTATACTCTACTGTCTAAATAACCAAATTGAATTGCTGTTAAATAATAATTAAAAATCTTTTATTCATTTAGAGCCTATACAAATTGTTGATCAAAAGCAAAGAGCTGCTACGCCAATTTCGTTCCATTAATTATTTTTTTCGCAATTTTTATCACATGCTTTTAATGTTTTAAACGCAATGCAAAAAACCAATTTAAAATATTTTGTTTCACTCCTAAGATATGAATTATTTAGTAAAGTAGCAATTGGTTCCATGGTGCAGCTGCAGCAATTGATTAGAATGCAAAAAAGTATAGCATACTTTTTGCTGTCACAGTAAATTCAAAATTAAAGAGGCTGTAAATTAAGCTAGAAAAGAGTATTAAAACTTCGACTGCTATTGGCCAAACTCCAGCTGCCTCTTACCCAATCTCGGCTCCACTCTCCACCCTACTCGCGCCTCGCCCTTTCTTGCCCTCCCTCTCTCTCCGTCTATCAAGCTCCTCTGTTTGCTCTGTTACTTAGTCAGAGCAGAAGCAGCAATGATTGCCACTTTGGCGTCGTCTTCTCATTGATCTGCCTTCCAGCACTTCATCTACATCTCACCCCCTCACCAATCTCCCTCCACAAACCCCTGCTGCTCTGTTAATTAGCAACAATCAGCCATTTTATAGCTCTCTTACCCCACCCACCATCACAGTAAGTATTTTGCGAATTGAGCTAAAATTAAATAGATTTATTATTATTCAATAAATTGAACGCTTACGCTAACAATATTTGTAGCTACTACGCTTTCGCTTGGCTTGGAGGGGGGCAAGGGGCACATAGAAGAGGGCAGGAGGGAGAAAGGGAGGGGGATGCAGAGTGGCCAAGGCGCAAAACACTTTTACGACATTATTTATTATGTATAATTATTTGTTTAGATGCGTGTGTGAATGTATGTATGTATATGTATGTGTGCGAGTGTCTATATATGTATATGTATGTGTGTAACTGTGTGTGTGTGTGCTTGCTTTATAACGCTCTTTATGCTTTATGCTCGTATTTATGTCTATATTTCCTACGCGCTAACGGTTTATGGGCCATAATCAAGTGTGAGTGTGTGTACGTGTCTATGTGTGTGTGAGTGCTCTTAAAATTACATAAAGATATATATGTATATGATATTTGTATTTAGTTTAGGTATATTTACTACATAGCAATTATCGATATGTACACAAGCTTTGCAGCCTAACACAAAAATTGGAAAAAATCGATCGATAAAAAAAGGAAAAATCATAAAAAAAATTTATCAATTAAATTTTAAAACGATAATTCACGGCAGGCGCGGCGGGCAGGCGTGGCGGGGGGAGGCGTGGCATTTACCTTGGGTACCCTAACAACTAAATTAAGTAGTGTGTGTGTGTGTGTGTGTGTACTGCGACTTACAACTAGAAAGAAACCTATCGATAAATACAATGCTCGCAATCGGAGCTTGTCTTTTATGCAAAATTGTTAATGGAAATCGAAACATACAAAGCGATAGCTATATCATTTAGGTATATATAGGCATGTATGTGTGTGTGTGTGTGTGTGTACTGCTGCTATGTGTGTGTGTGGATGCACTTTAGTCTTAGCCAGTTTTAACGTATTTTTTATTTTTCTGAAAAATATGACTTTGGTATTTCCTTTTCCGCGTTTTCCAAATACTTTTTATCTTTTTTTTTTGGGGCATCCTTACGAACTGACCACAGCATCTTTTAGCATATTAACCCCTACTCCGCCTACCACGCCCCCCATACCTAGTGCACCCACAGTCGTTGCCGCTTCATTTTCCCCCGCACCATTGTTATCGGTCAGTGGAGGCGATGGTGGCGTCTCCACCTGTTCATCGTGTGCCTCCTGTTGGTTAATTTCCTGACGCTTCTCCAACTTCACCACATCTGAGCGTGGTGAAGACTGCACCTCCTCACACTTGTCAGCAGCTGTTGCCTCCTCGTGCTGCTCCTCCTCCTCCTCCTCATCGTTGTTAGCAACAACACCACCACGTGCTGCTCCTGCAGCATTGGCCACCAGCACTCCAGTATACTTGATGCCATTCAGCTCCAGGTTAACAATCAACTGTTGTTCACCATTTGCACCAGTGCCTAGCAAAGAAAAGAACCACGTTTAGCTTATACATACACCATTTAGCCTGTACACTTGCTACTCACCATTGCGTGCCACTTGGAATTGCATGCCAGAGAGCAGACTGAGTGTCTCTAGAGGATTCAGCTTGACTGCTGCGCCATTTGAACCTCCCTCCTGCTGTGCCTGCTCCTGTTGCTCCTGCTTGGAGCTAGACTGTGTTTTGCTGCTGCAGTTGCTCTTCTTCTTGGTGGACACAGGCGAACTGTGTCGATTGCCGCCACCTGAAGCAGATGCGGCGGTTGTGTTGGATGTGCTGGGTGAGTTCTCGATGGCAGAGTCATCTGACTTGTCCAAATGATTCTGATGATGATGATGATGATGCAGCTCATGATCATCACGCTCCAGATGATGATGTAGATGGTGATGATGTCCGTTCAGCTGCTGTGGTTCGCTGTCATCGTGCAGCGAGGAAGAGTTGCCTGTGATGTTGTGCTCCCCTGGGCCATACTCATCCTCTGGCTCACCATCGGATGCTGCATCCTGTTGCTGTTGCTGCTGCTGTTGGTGTTGCTGTTGTTGTTGCTGCAGATTCAGATGATTCAAGTGATTGGCACCTGCTGCCTGATGATGGAAGCCTGCAGCAGCTGCCACGGCTGCCATGTTGTGTGGATTCAAATAGAAATTGGCAGGGAAACCTGGTGGCATCAGACCACTGCCCACACGCTTTGCTGGTGGTGGTGCCTCCTCGTGATCCGCTGGCTCAGGCGTGGGATCACGATCACGTTCTCGCTTGATGTGACTCAAGTTGAGATTGGGCGGTGAATCGGATAGGTTCAAAGCTTCGCTAAAGTTGCAGAGGGAGAGAGAGCAAAGGTTTACCGGTTAGTGTCATGGCTAAGTTCGAGGTAGATGGTGAGTTAATGTGGGAGTGTCACGGCTAAGTGCAAGTTGGGTTGTGAGTGAGTGTCACGGCTAACTGCCAAGTGGATTATGGTTTGTGCACAGGCTAAGGGCCTTGCATACTCTCTATGGTGTGTACCACTTCCACTTACCGTTGCTGTGGTGAGGTGTGTGCCGAACCGGTTGGGCTGCTGTTGTGGTACATTTGCCACAGCGCCACCTGCGCACTGAGTGCATCACGCGTGCTCAGCTCGGGGCTCTGCGAGCGCTGACGTTGCTGCTGCTGCTGTTGTTGTTGTTGCTGCTGCTGCTGATGCAAGTGCGACAGCGACTGTTGCTGCTGTTGTTGTTGCTGCTGCTGTTGGTGGGGATGTGTGGCACCGAGCACGGGTGCATTCTGCTCCTTCTTGTTGGCCTGTATGAGCTGCAGATACTCCATCATGCGATTCTCGATCTCTTGTGTCACCAGATTCGGCATCTGCCCGAAGGCGGGGCCGCCCATCAGACGACGATGCGCCGCTGCCGCCGCTGCTGCTGCCTGTGCCTGTTGATTGTTGGCTGCGGCAGCGTGTGTGACCAGCGCCAGCGGGGACATTTGTTGCATGCCACCGGGTAGCGAGGGGCGTGAAATGGGTGTCTAGAGAGAGGGAGAAGAAGAGGTGAGAAGTGAGGTGAGTTGTGGTGGCAGAATAAGTTAGTTGCTATAATTAATTTATGGTGAAGAGTTTAACTGGAGAGGGAGGAGAGTTGAAGTTGATGTTGAGATCAGATATGCAATTGATCAGATATGAAATTAATCAAAAATATATATAAAGTGTCTAAGTAGTGAGATAACAAATGGAAAAGATCTACAGACAGAATCTAAGACATTATGGAGGGCTTATGTCATAAACTTAATCTTCTTTATATCATAAATCTGAACAATTCACGCTTTAAGAAGAACTTCAGTGAGTTTTTAATCAGATCTCTGGTTCTATAAGTGCTTTAGCTATGAAATTTGCTATGTAGCTTACTCTATAATAAAGCCAACTTAAGATAGTTTCAAATTTTAATAAACAGGAAGATCTCTGATACTGCAAGTGCTAGATTTATGAAATTTGGCATGCAGCTCTCTCTTTATTATTTGCAGCTCAAGACTATTTGAAATTTAAAAGATTCCTGTATTTTCAGAAATTAGGAAAGATAGTTTCAACACCAAACTAGTCAGATCTCTGGTTCTGCAATACGCAGAGTCATGAAACTTGGTATATTGCTTACTCTTTGCCATATCTAACTCTGGATTATTTCAAATTATAAAAACAGTCAGATCTCTGGCTGCAAAAGAGCTAGAGTTATGAAGTTTGGAGTATAGCTAGCTTTATACCTAACCCAAAGAGTTTCCGCTAATAAAGCTAAAGACTACTTACCAATGGCATTTGATTGTGCATAGCCTCGTACTGTCCATAGCTAGAGCGACGTCCTTCGCGGCGATTGCCATCGATGGCCGCCTGCAGCTCCGCAGGTGTGCTGAGGTTCTTCTTCTCGCATTCGTATGGATACAAGTACTTCATGTATCTGAAAGATGCATAAAATTATTAATAAAGAGGAAAGTGGAGGCAGAGAGAAGGAGAGAGGGAGAGAGGAAGAGAAGGCACAGACTGAGTGCAAGGAAAACACATCGCACACAGGTTGTCGTCCTGTCGTTTAACGTGAATTAACGTGTAAATACGAAACGTGACGAATGCAAAACAAACAAGCAAAGCAGACTGCAGAAGAAACAGAAGAGAGAAGGAGGGAGAGAAGAGAGGAAGAGGGAGGCAGAGTAGGCAACAGGTCGGCAGCACAGATCGATCGTCCCTTGATCGGTTTGCCGATGTTTGATTGTGCCTTGCGTTTGTTTGCCTCGCACTCTGCCCCTCCCCTCCCCCACCTCCACGCCCCTTGCTCTGTTTGATTAGCACATAGTTCACGTGCAGGTGGCGAACGGGTACTCAAACTGAAACGGGTACTCACTGGGTGCGTAGCGTGAATGCAGCGCTGGTGATGCTCGACGGCAGATGCAGCCCCTTGATGATCTCCTGCCATAGCTTCTTGTTGATCACATCGACAAGGCCGCCGCGCGCTATAACCAGATTATATAGCTCATATAGATCCAGCACCGATTTGGCCATTATCGGCAGCCGATTGATGGGCGTGCCTGCAAGAAGGAAAAGGAAAAGAAAAACAAAAACAAAATGAAGAACATATTAAAATCAAGTTGAAGAGTCTTTCGAGTAGTAGGGGGAGTACCCAGGGGTTAAGGGGGGGTGACGAGTAATTCAGCAGTGCGCTCATTCAGGTAATAAAACTTCCACTTGTGGCATGTAAATGTTTTTCCAATGCGCTTGTTAAATGCATCGACGAGCAAAACACGATTAAATGAGAGCGAGTGAGAGCGATGCCATAAAATAGATTTATCGTATTTGTATCGACTCATCTCCCTCCCCCACCCTTTGCCTGTGCCGTGGGGCAATTAACACCAGTTGCCTACTGGCAACAGCAACAACAACGACTCTAACAAGAGCAACTGCTACAACAACAGCAAATGCTACAAGTGCTGCTGCTTCTGCCTGCGCAGCGATAAAAACAGAAATAAATCCAAAGCGTATACACATGTTTGTACATATGTCGATATGTTTATGGCGGCTAATCATCATCATCTTTGGCATCAGTTCTATTTCCCCATTACCCCATTCTCCCTTTCCATTCCTCATTCCCATTGCAATCGTATTATTCGATTTTTACGTGCCACGCCTGCCGTCCATTTGAATGGTTCGTCTGTCCCACTGTGCGCCGCCTGCGCCCCTGGGGCTAGTCGACTGATCCCATGCGATCTGTCTGCCTCGTCTGCCTGCCTCGTCTGCCTGGATAATCTGCTCAGAAAGCAAAAAAGCGGCGCTAGGTAATCAAATTATGCGAATATTGAAGAATTGCTAAGCTCCTGCAATAATTATACGACAAGCGAGAAAGACAGAGAAAAAGAGGGAGACTTGGAGAGAGGGGAACAGGGGAAGTTGAAGGAAAATAACGAAGAAAAGAGTGATAAGTCTAAGTAGATAGTTGCAGCTATATACATACATATGTTATGGAATCTAACTATGGTATACTACAACTACACTTTCTATAATAACTAACTATACTTTCATAAAGGTTCTGCAGTTCCATCATAAAGTTTCTTATGTAGATTCAATTTCCTTTCTTCATCTACCTGTCTTACAGACTCCTTAAACATATTCCAAATATTTATCGTCTTGAAACATGAACCCTGCCACCTTCTCTATAAACTATAGTCCCCATAACCAACTACTGCAGTGCATATACAAATCAAATGTAGAAACTGCATAAAAACTTGCAGTCAGTTCAATTCCAATTTAGTTCGAGTGTGCCGCACGCTCTGCAGCAATGCGATGCGAATACAAACACAAATACAAATTCGTTCAATATCATTTAATGCCAGAGAGTAATAGTTGTTGCCACGATGCCGATGCGATGGATCCGATGCCAGAGACGCCGCTGGCTGTGGAGGCCTCTCGACTTTTTATGAGCCCAAAGGAATCAATCAAACTCGTTGATGGACGTGTTGATTGAATGAAAATACGTTTTTGTTTTTTATGCATATAAACAAACGAAGGGGAGGAGACAAGAAGGGAGCGAGGGAGGAAGGGAGAAGGAGAGAAAGGCAGGCAGAGAGACAGGGAAAGAGAGCAGAGCGAGGCATGTTGATTGCACGTAAAAAGGAAGCAGAATAAAGCGAGTAAATCGAAACGATTTATTTTGTGTTACTCTGAGGACAAGGGCGTAGTAAAAGGGGAAGCAGGGAAGAGAGGGAAGAGGAGGGGGCAGGGGCGAATCGATCATGTGCACGAGCCACAAAACGCAAAACATAATCAAAGGCAATTTAACGATTAACTTTGTTGCAAAGCAGACTTCGATCTGTGATGATCTTCAATCTGACGAGCTGACAACCCTGGCACAGTTCGCCCCCTGGCTGAGACAACTCTCCCTCTCTCTCTCTCTGTCTGTGGCACGCACATGCGTTATTATTATTGATATTATTATATGTAGTACCCGAGACGAGGAGATGGAACTGAGTGATATTTATTTATTTTTATGCCTGGCATTTTAATGGAAATTCAAGAAATTTGATCGAGTCTAAAATCATAACGCAGTCTTCTCTCCCACACACACTCCCTCTCTCTCCCCCTCCTCCATCTAGAGAACTGACAAGTGATTTAGACTTAGACTGATCTGAGGATGGCAAGGGTCTGTCACTGATGGCGCGAGGACTGCGACTGGGGACGGAAAAATATCTACGAAAATAGCGCACAAGCTTGATAAGTGATTGACGTCTTTTAATTAAGAATTGCGCCGCTCTTCGTTGCACAAACACGAGAGATAGAAAGAGCGAGAGAGAGGGGGGAGGGAGGTAAGGTAGACAGACCTGGCGTATATAGTTTATACATTTTGGTTGAGCATAATTTCCGTTATACAATTGTACAATATCACAGCAGATATAAATATACAATTCTACACAGACTCAACTATATATGTATCTATAATATATATAGTATATATGGCTGTACACATTCTGTGGCGCACAGCAAGTCACTGTGACAGTCACAGTGACCGCCTCGCACACAGACACGAATCTGTCAGAGAACTGAACGCATGTGACAGATTAAAATCCATTAAGTTGTCAAGCACCCGATGCCCGCCTTGGCCAACAGCATCGCGTATCTAAACAACAATGTAGTCCAAGTATTCCCGGGTATCTCTCTTGCTATCTTGAATATCTGTATATCCGCATTTCTTTCGCATACCCTTCTACAGCCAACAGGCAAATGTGATGTGTGAAGTAGATGTAGGGAAATTTGATAGTGATCGTTAGCACAGAGCTATCTTGCTATATCTACTACGACTTGTCTACAGAAACTTTGGCTATAGATCGCTAGATTGGTAGAGAAAAATATACTTTAAAGAAATCGAGATTATAAAGACCATTTACGTATTGTTCTTTAACTGTTTCCATATGTTAAAATCAAGGAAGTTTAACTCTTACCCACATACAAATTTAACCTTTGTTTATTTTCAAATATTTTTGTAAGTTAGTCATCTTAAAACGATTTATATTATTGCTATAAATATGTTTAAAATATTTACTTTACTGTCTAATATTTCCCTTAGTAAGTTGAGTCACGATTTGATTTATATGATTGATGATTTTTATTGATTTATTTTAATATTTTTATGTATGTTTTGGCGACCTTTGCTAGGTATCATTTCTAACCTCGAGCCAACTGTAAATATTTCTTATATTTTTAGATTATTTACAGCGACAATTTTTCTAGATTTCTAGCTTACGATACCAACTTTATAAGCTAAACATTAAAGAGCAAAACCTGAATAAACTGCTCAGGTAATCAAGAAAATACTATCTACAATAGATGGAGAAATATCGATGTTTGCTGAGGCTCTTCATATGAAATATCGATGTGCAGTACTTCTATCTACAATTGCATTAGTTAGTCACATTACAGAGTAACTGCCAGTCGTGCTGGTTTGTGTACTATAACCTTACTAGTTAAGCCAGTTCTCATTTAATCTATGTGTGAAAATGCCATGAAATTGTTTAAAATAAATATGATGATATGTGCGAAATTATGCTGAAATCGCGTTGCAAGTCAAGCTCAGGCAAAGTTGCACACACACACAACCACACACACACTGTGGCATGTTGCATGTAATTTAGCTGTGGCTTTTTCTTTGCACAACATTCGGCGCGATGCGTGTCGCAAATGCAAATACAAACAAATTAAATGCACTTTGCAACGCGCAAATACTTGAGAGTTGGAGGACCTTCCACGGGCTGTACCTCTAGCTGTTCCACTCTATGTGGCACAGGAAATGAAAGAGGAAAGCTCTCTGCACTGCGTTGCATGCCACATGCTGCAATTGTTGTTAATGTTCATAATTAATGAGGCAAAAATAACGAAATAAACGTAAAAAGTTTCGCTTGACATTTTAAAAATAGGCAACACTTGCACGACATTTAAGTACCAATACGGTCACCCTAGTCCCCTCCTATGCCCCTGACCCATCACTCTGCCCCCCTCTCTGGGCATGCCACACCGTTCCCTCGAAGTGTTCTTGAGGCAAGCGAACGTAATTTGGAGTGACAAAACGACACAAAAACTTGCGGCATCATAATGATTTCTCTGTCATTCAAGAAATTTCTGCATATTTTAATGCACTCACACACACACACAACACTCACTGGCACTCACTCGACACTCACTCGCGACAAATCAAACGACAAAGTGCCGGGAAATTTATTCAATTAGAATAATTTGTGTCTGTCCGAAAAGCAAACAGAGTCGAGGAGGAGAAGCAACTTGGGCTGCCTGTGAGTCAGCAAACTCATATGCAAATGCTACCCCTCCTTCCCTTCTTCCCCTTTCTTGGCACCCTCTCTCTGGTGCTGTACTTACCGCGCTTTTGCATAAACGAAAACAAATCATCGAGAAACTCCTTGCGCTTGGGATCATCGTTGATTTCGTAGAGCTGCAAGAGAAAAGCAAATGCAAATTGAATAAGAAGAAATATAAGGAAATATTATATATAAAGCAGATATATATAGTCATATATAGTACTGTATATATGCAATGCAAGACAGAGCGAGATGGCTATAGACGGGGCCACGAGGCTACTTGACTTTTGGGCCAATGGATTTGCGCAAAATGGTTGACGACGACGACGACAACGAGAATCGACTCTATTGTATAACAAACAATAGACTTTTCCCCTTCCCCCGCTCAACAGACCCTGCCACTGTTAAGGGGCGCGTGCTCTTTGGGGGTTGAAACAAGGTGTGAAGAGGCAGGGAAGGAGATAGAGAAAAAGAATGAGAGACAGAGCAACAAAATGGGGCAAGTTGTAATCGCTCGAGTTGTCACACACAATGCGTAATTAGCCCATCATAGAGGTGTTTATCTCGCTCTATATATAACCCCTATATAGTATATATAGAGTGGTGATACTTGAGCAAGGGTTGCACTGTTTGGTATTCAACGTTTTCATGGAGCATTTTATACTTTTTTATAGCTACTTTTTGTAAGCTCTTTATTTGTGCTACTAATTGTCGAAGTAATTTCCGGGGACTTTTAGCTTTTCTTTGATTTACGACCTCTGGAGCTATATATATATACATATATATAGTATAAGCCGATCTGATGTCTGTTTTAGAATGTGTGTACTTTCGTTTATAGTTGGCAAATTAATTGATCATAAAATGCACATTATTTTCTCCACAGGAATATAATTTTTGTCGATTTGAATTTGGAAAACTGTAATTTTTAAAAGTACTTATTGAGCTTTGTGTATTTACTATATGAAATATTGTAAAGTCATTTATTTAGGCATGGAATTTTGTGAAATTATATCGGTAGCTATTTGTATTTGAAACATAAACATGTCTTGGTAGTTTAAAGTGCATAACATTCTTTACTATATTCTTGTTAAAACCATATCATATCATTTTTCTTACTTTTCTTACTAACTGAAAACTGAGACATTCCAAAATGTTACTTATAAATCCAATGTCAATATTTATAAAGGGAAAAAATTCATTTCATATGATAATTACTGTGTGATCTAGAAATATTATAAATACTGAATAAAATACGAATGAATACCGAAATAATTAAGAACAGTTAGGAGACACTCAGAATGTGTTTCTCTCTGGTATTAATGGGTTTTTTATAATAGCTCTCCAATGTTTACCCCTTCCCTTTTCCCCCCAAACCCCTCTCTATAAGTATTAATGATCCCACTGCATTCCTGCTGTTTGATCTTGCTTCCTCGACTTGCTCAGCTCAGGCTGATTATAAATTTTCCTGTTTTAATACTTCTTGTGCATCAACTCCTCGGGCGCACACTTTGACCTTTGACAGTGAGGACCGTAAAGTTTGTGCCTGGCCAGAAATGATTATAGCTAAAGTCTAGCCAGAGTATAGCTGCACATACATATGTATGTGTATGTATGTGTGTGTGTATAAAATTAATGACAACATCTGAGTGAACTCATCAAATTCGGAATTCATCATACTCTTTCCGCCTACTGCAAAGGCTGCGAAGCTGCAGGAAAAGGCAAAAAGGAAAAGGCAAAGGCAAGGAAGGCAAAAAATCATTTGTTGTTGTTGCTGTTGTTGTTGCCGACTTTGGGTGCACATTCTAAGTCAATGCGAATGATGATGAACTGCCTCCACTGCGCGCCCCACTCGCATAAATGATTTAAAATGCGACTACAGGAGGGAGGAAAGAAGAGGGAGACTAAGGCAGAGTAAGGGAAAGATGAAGAGGGACGAGGAGGAGGTGTAGAGTGAGGTAGAGGGGAGAAAGGTAAATGCTGAGCAGGAGCGCAACTGTTGAGGCTGGCAACCGCCCCCGCCTCCGCTGTGTTCAACAAGTTGCCAAGCCGCCGTTTGCAGGCGCAGCCTGACGAGCTGACAGCGCCAACTGCCATGACCGGCGTAGTGCTCTCTCCCTCCTATTCTTTCCTTCTCTCTTTCCCGCTCTTCTTGTGTCTTTCCCCCCCTTGCCTCTTCCTCTTGGCCTCCTCTGCCTGCACTTCCCTTTGCAACTCCAAATTCAGCTGCTGCCTTCGACTGGCTGACGGTTTTTTATGATGCACGACGCCCACAAGAGTTATACTCACATACAAACAGACGCAATACACACTCACTTACAACACACACAGGCACACACAACACTCGCACACACACATCTACACATTTGTTTAATACTCATGCGTATTTCGCTTTTGCAAAATTGATTGAAGTTCAAACTTGAAAGTTGATTGCAGATTTGTTGTTGTTGTTGTTATTCCAGCAGTTTCCAGCTAAATTTCAGCTGTTTTTTTTTCACTTTGCTATATTCATATGATTTATTATTAATACGCATGTGTACCTCCTGTATTTGATCCTCGGAGATGAGCATATTGAAGGCGCCTTTTTGCACTTTTTGCAGCAAGAAAAGACAAAACACTTTCTACACTTTGCGCGATGTGTTTTTCCTTAAAGTTTTTCACAAATTTCCCTTGTTGTTGCACTGTGTTTTCTTGTATTTAATATTATTATTATCACTGTTGTTATTGTTGCACTCACATCGATCGATCAACGCGACGATGCAACGCCATCAAAGGTCGTTTATCAACTAAAAATATTGAAAGAGCCGCGCAGAGTGCAGCGATGCGATCGACGACAAACAGAGAGACACGCATACACACACACGCACACGCACATGTATACACATAAACAGGCTGATTACCATGTGCGTGCCTGTGTGTGTGTGAGTGTGTGCTGCCTCTGCCTGCGTCTGTATTAATAATACGCATACCTAATAAAAATGAAGTCCGCCTTGGGCTGCTGTGGCTCAGGCAACCCTTGTGGCAAACCTGCCTGCGCCGCTGCTTGCATCACAGCAGCAGCCGCAGCAACAGAGGGCAGCGGACAGCGGCGGCAACGGGCAACGGCAGCCGCAGCGTCGCTGCCTACAGACGACGAAAATCCGCCCGGCAATAAAACGATAAAAATCCCCTAACAGAAGTTCTAGACCAATCATAATCGTTTTTATAACTGTTCACACACACAGACATGATGCACACACAGATCACATGTACACACATACAAGGCACACACACTCAAACTCAGCCCGTCTTGGGTTCAGTTATAAAAATAATCTCACTTATTTGTCGCTAACATTTCGGACTAGTCCCTTACTTGAAATTTGAATCCTTGATTCTGGGAATTCATCTGCCTCATCCAAGTAAATGAGTCGTGCGGCTGCCTGTCTAAGTATGTATGTATGTGTGTGTGTGCGGGTGTATCTGCGTGTGTGTGTCTATAATAATTTATAACTATCAGTTCAATGCAGATGCAGAAGGTCCCTCTGCATGAAATGGACTTGATATAGTCAGATATCGCATTGCAAGTCGCCTCATAATTTGTCCAGCTCACACATGCTCATTACACACACACACACACCTCACACACATGTGCATCTGTACATATTTATTTAAGAATTTCACACTCGTTATTGAAAAATCTGTTGACCAGATTTTTTGTTTTGTTCACTTTAATTAACTGAAATTCGTCGAGGTTTCATTTTGTTTTCTGCTCTTTCCGATCTTTCGATCTTTATTGTTTTTGCCTGATTTGTTGATTCAAGAACTTCTTGAGGCGATCTCGTGTGCAAGTGCGAGAGCTGATTAAAAGCACTGCAAACTGGGCAAATGATCAGCAGCACCTCGTAAATTAATAATAATAAAAATACAAATAATATTTACGAAAATTTAATGATGATGAATGAGGAAGAGAAAGAAATGTGTGTGAGAATTGGCAAACAGAAATAATCATATAAGGTAATAACGAACTGATCGATGAAGAGCGAAGACATTAAGGAAAACGGTTCCGATTCAAAAGATTAAAATAGTATAGCACTATAAAGTTCGACAGTTGACTACTAAACTAATCTTAGATCTCAAGTTTTGTTGCCATTTACTGAGCTGTGTCTCATATTTAGTTTTGAGACCACATACAGTATAATATTATATCATAATTGTATATCATATCATATTATCAATTTCATATCATTTTATATTTTTTGTACTAGTTCATATAATGTAATCTAATTTCATAACATATACAATGATATTTTCCTATACCTTATACCATTTAACATATCATACTGTATACATTTTTATATATATTGTATATCATATACGAACGTCTCTCCGTACATAAGAAAGTTGATATATTAGGATGAACATCGCTATAAGTTCAGTCATATAAAATGTAGATATGATAGCTGCAAACTTTTGCTTAATGTTTCATTTATCTTCTTATTATATCCAATACTTTAAGTCAAGTCTTCATCAAGTAAAGTATTTCACAAGTTGCTAACCCACTCTGTACCCATTTCAACCCTTCCTCCTCCCCACTGCCTCACACCTCAGAAAACTCAATTAGTTTACTTGGAATATTTTCATATAAATATCGTATTTTATGCCTATATAGTACCATACGATCCATATTACAGTTGGCTTAAATTGAGATATTTAGTCATTAAAATAAGTTATTGAGCCTGAACTGGAAAATAACACTATACTATATAGTATATACACTATATATATTTGTTTTTTGCTCTCTACGGCCAATCGCACTTAACTGACTGAAGGGAATAACAACTTAAAAACGAAATACTTTGCCATCGGTCGAGCAAAACATGTGAGAATGTCTTCTTGTTGTTGTTCAGTTCGAGGTATATAAACCAATTTCAATGCGAGAGATTTGAATGCATTTGTTGTTAATTATTTGAGAACTTTTACTATGGCAATAATATCGCAATAATATTACCAGGCGAACAAATCGATAATAATATTTATAATTATTAACACCAGAAAAATAATGGCCGACATGCGCCAAAGTTTCGTAATATACCAAGGCAGGGGAAAGGAGGCAAGGGGGTGAGGAGAGGAGAAGCAGGTAAAGGGGAGATTGCAATTCAGAATACGAGCATGAAAACACGGCACAGAGACAGCAATATATATATGTATAAAGACAGCCATATAGAGAGGGATAATATAAAAGATTATTGGAAAATGCTCAACGGGGTCTATAATTAAACATAATTATTCAGTATGTACAGATAATTGACATTGATTAATGAGAGCAAACGCAGCATAGATATAGCATACATATATACTATATAGTACATGTGTGTGTGTGTATAAAAACAAAACTAAATCATATATAGAGAAACGAAGAAAAATACCAAAATAATATTTCGCTCTCTAGACGGAAAGTCGAATAGATAGATGGATGGATGGATGGATGGTTGGCTGACTGGATGGATGGATGGGTGTCTGACAAGGGGCGGCCCACTTCCCCATTCCTGCCTCCACCTCCCTCTCTTTCTCTGACTGTCTCTGTCTGACCCCAGAACAGTTTTTCTCTCATTCGACGGCGACCAAACTCAACTCAATTAACATAATTAACGTTTCGGCCACATTTTCACAATTAATGAAAGCGGCCATTTTGTCTGCCAGTCTATGTATATATATGTATCTATATCTATATCTGTGTGTGTGAGAGTGTGTGTGTATCTGGCATGAATCTGCTTAAAGGGATTAGGCAAGCGTAAGACGACCCAACACCTTCGGTTCGGGTAGGCGTAGACTAAGCCGGTTTCGCTGCTGCTGCTGCTGTTGCTAGCTGCAAGCGAAGAAGGTGTTAACCGTGAAGCTACAGTTACTGCCAAAGTTGCTGCTACACACACATACACAGACCTGCAACTATCTGAGGGTCAAAGTTTTTATAGTGCATAGAGAATGCGGGCCGCTTTTGATGAATTGCCCCGCGAGTTAATCGAACTGCGAAAAGCAGAGAGACCGCAGAGAGAGAGAGAGAGATGGAGAGGGGGATATTGAGGGGCAGAGCTGACCAAAAGCTGTTGCGGTTCACACGAGTTTTGGTATAAAACCGCATTGTAATTAACCAAAACAAGTAAGAATGCTACAATCGAGAGTGCTCGAGTTTTATATACCTATCCTTGTCTACATGATACGTATTATTCTTATTATTTTTTATGTTTAGTGTTCGTTGGCCATTTAATTTGTAGAAATCATTTGGATGGTATTATTTTTGTACATACCGAAGCTTAATGTTCTAGCATTTTAATTACTCATGCAATTCTTTTCTTTTCAATTTTCGAAGGCGGTAGAGGGCGTGGATAAATTCTACCAATCACTTTGCCTTTGTGCAATAATAAGACACCTTGTTACCTTGTTTCATAGCTCTAGCTCAGATAAGTTCTGAGATCTGGGTGTTCATACAGACAAATTAAGGAATTTAAGGCTCTATCGTATTTGCTGTTGAAGCTGTCAAGAATATTTATATTTTGTAAAGTGCCTACAAAATATAAATATTCTTGACAGCTTTAACAGAAAATACGATTTATATTTTGTAGGCACCTTCTATATGAAACATACATTTTCAGTTTGTACAAGCCTATCCAGAGTGTATATAAAATAATAAATGCTAGGGGTGTTTTACTTTGTCGCTCTTTATACTAGTTATACCACTTTATCTGTTTATTTGCTAGTTATTATCAGCATCATGTCTCAAGGCAGTCAAGCGTAAGTCTAAGAACTCAAATTCAACTTAAATTGGGTGCACAACTTGCACGACTAACTGTGCGAGAGTTGCTCTGAGAGTTGCTTTGAGAGGAAGATGCTTGCAGCATTAATTGCTCAATTGCAGCACACACAACCGGAACAGCTCATGTGAAACACAGCTTCGGGCCGAGTCGGAAACGAGATCAAAAACTTGGCGCATCCCAAAGAGGCGCAGACACACACATACAGTCACACCCAGCTAACTGGTTCAAGATGCTTGGCTATTAGCCGTTAATTGATCTCAGCTTGGTTGGGTCTTGGCTGAGTCTGCTCGCCTCTCTCGCCGGCTTGTTTGCAAAGAGATTAAAGATCGAGAGTCGCTAGTGCTGGTGGTGGTGGTGGTGGGTACTACTAACCTGTCTGACTTGTTTGTACTGCTCTTCAAAGCTCCAGCCATTATTCTGTTGCGACGAGTTGGATGCCTCGCTGGATGTCGATGAGTTCGATGCGGAATTAGCTGTAAATTGGCGTGCTGAGTTTCGATAGTTGTCAAGCAGAAATACCCAACCCACTTCCCACACCCCCCCAGTCCCTACTCCTTCCCCAATACCAACCTTCTTTGGCGCTGGGCGCGGTGGGCGATGCAAACGAGAAGGCGTGGCCATTGTTGGTGCTGTTAGTACTGTTGGTATTTCCAGCTCCACCTCCTCCTCCTCCTCCTCCTGTACCTCCTCCACCTGTTCCACTGTTTGCTGAAGCTCCTGTTCCAGTACCTGTTGCTCCTGTGCCCGCAGCTCCTGCTGCTGCACCTGCTCCCGCTGTAGCTCCATTGTAGCTACCTCCATTGCTGGCCACCTGTACCGACGGCGCTTGCACTGCAGCATGTCCAAATGTTGCTGCCGCCGCTGCTGCTGCCACCGAATTGTGGGGCAAGGGAAAGGCTGAACTGATCGTGGTGGGCAACATGTTCACTCCAAAGGCAGCCGCATGTGCTGCTGCCGCATAGTCCTGTTCCTGCAATGCAGACAAAAACAATTCCATCCAGTGATATTTTGGATAACTCATGGCAAAAAATATTGGTTACAAATGAGATTTTCTATATAACCTTCGGCTTTGGTGATTACAATCACAATGACACGATTAACTATTTCCCAAATCCAAATTCAAATCATAATCACAATGAAATTTCTGATTGATATCATTTTACAAAGATTTAGTTGGCGAGATTTTCGACAATCAAATTATTCAGTTCTCCTTCTTCGATATTGAATTGAAAAGATTGTAAAGTTACAATAGATAGATGTTATAATTATATATAAACAATTAATTATATATAACTTATTTATTAAATTTCCAGTGAGTTTAATTTAAAACACTTGAGGAAGTTTCTTTTTTTTTTTAGTGTTGACTTCTTTTGGTATATCTATAGTCAGATATCATATAATGCATATATGGTGAATTTTAAGATTAAAATAATATAATCTCTCTATTCATTCTCTCATAGGTTGTGAACATAAAAACTCTTTATGAAATTAATTATTCAGTTACTTTTGACTTAAGAGTCAAAACAAAATAAAAGTGATTTATTAAAATCGTATAAAGTCTTATAAAATATTTTAAAATTGCAATATTTCCATTTTTAACTTAAGATGGCTTATTCATGCTATAATATCCAATATTATGTCAATTAATTTATACTAAGTTTTTTGTACAATTTCATATTTGGGAACCTTTTAATTCAACTTGTTCTCAATAATACCCAGTTATATTTCATATATGCCTCCTTTAAGGCACTACTTACCATTAGGCCCACCTTCATGTCGCGCACCTGCATCTTTAGCTTCTCCAGGACATCACTGTGCTGCAGATTTGGAATGCTGTGTAGCCCCCCAATGCCCATGAAGGTGCCCAGTGCATTGAGCGGATGATTCGGGGGCAATTGATGATGGTGGCTGAAGAAGAATAAGAAAAAAGAGATGACCAAAAAGGAGGTTAAACATTTGCAATACCCTGTAAAAGGCAGTTCACTCTGCTGTACTCACCTGAGGGACAGTTCTGTTTGCTGTTCGGGACTGGCAAAGTTGAGACCCGCAATGCCGCCTGCGCCACTGCCAACGCCGGCGACTGTGTGACTGAGACGCGCTGCAATAGCAGCCTTGGCGCTCAGCTGATGTTGATGTTGCTGTTGCTGTTGCTGCTGCTGTTGATGCTGCTGCTGATGCTCCCCATCCACGGAATCGCAGTCACGCATCTCGTCATCCGTTCGATCGCCGTGGGACTGTAAAGTGGGAGAGAGAGAGAGAGAGGGAATGAAATGAAGATCAGTTAGGATTAATGACGGCGCTTAGCTTAACATGGCTCGTGGCAATTGCTATCAATGAAAATGATACCCATTCAGATATTCCTACTTCCTTCTGCTTCCCCTCTTCTCTCTTTTCTTTCCCTGTTCCTGCCTACACCCACTCTAAAGCTCTGTCTACACTTCGGCAACCCGCTGTGCGCTCAAAGACTTTGTCGCCGCTGCGTGGGCAGCGTTTAGTGAATGATTCCAAGTTCAGTTTGGCCTTAGCTTCCCTCTGCTCTCCCTTCCCTCTTCGGCTTTCGCCTACTTCCTTCTGCTTTCTCAATCTAATCTTCTATCTTCCGAAGTAGGACGAGGAGGTCCCAATTCCCTCCCACCTCCTACCACCCCATCGAGGACACTATTAACACATCAAGCGTGGGTCCAGTCAGCTCCAGCTTTCATTCACTCCCGGCACAGGCGACAACAAAGCCAACCACTTAATAAATTAACAATGCCAACCCGGTAATGGCATCCAGTCCAGCTGAGCGCGAGGCCATTAAAAGAGAAGTGCCCAGGCCGGGGCAGGCCAGGGCTGGGATAGGGGGCATGGGGCAGGGCAAGTCACAAGTTGCAACTCACAAGTTGCGCGTCTCCACATGGCGTAGCCGTGGCCACAACGCGTTGCCAAGCGTTGTATTGCCCCAGCCGTGACTTTGGGCTAGAAGTACGCTACGCTTGGCCAAGCAGGCAGGCAGGCAGGCAGCTAGGTCGGCCAGCCTGTGGGCTGTAGGAGCAGAGTTGCCACCTCTCCCATCTCCCCCTCTCTCCTGCTATGCGCTCTTTTGCTTTTTATGCATTTGGAGAGGTGCAAATTAAGCGCATCTGTGACTGTGTGCAAATCGGGAATTTTCAATTTAAACACAACCAAGCAGCGGCAGCCAACCAACAGCAGCACACACACACCTCACACACCACACACACCTCGCACTCCTCACACACAAAGTAAGCTACGCGCTGCACAAAGTAAGCCAAGCTTGGAGCAGCAGCATCAACAACATCATCTGCCTCCTCATCAACATCATCATCAGCATCAGCATCTCTTCCTCATCCGCTGTATGTCTGTGTGTGTGTGTGTGTACAACATTTATCGCCGATCGTCGAGTTCAACGTCGACTTCAGTTTTGTCGTCGTCGTCTTCGACTTCGTCGCATTGCTGTAATCATAAATGCAACCAAAACCAAAGCACACATAGACAACACTTGCAGCAGAGGGGTGGAGGGAACAATCTGCAGAGTGGGGGAGGTAGACAAGGAGTGGAATAAAGGGGTGAGGAGAGCGGCTATGCTAGAAGAGAGCTGTGTGTGTGCGGTTCCAGGAATTCTTTGAAGTTGGCGCAGAATGCAAACGCCTTTATGAGTACGAATATGAAGGAACGTATACACTGCGCAAAATGGGCAAGGAGTTTTGAAAACTAATAAATAATAAATACTCTAAAAGATCTAGTCCAAGACTTGAACAAGAATCAAGCATATATTTTAAGGAATATTTAATACAAATAATTTTATGATATAAAAAAAAAAGATCTATAAATATTTCTCTAAATATTTCTCATTAAACTATTTTTCAAAATAAAAGTATTAATAATGTTGGCAAATAATTTCAATAAATGAAAGAATTTTTCAAAAATAACCTTATATAAAATTGTAAAGGCTACAATTTGAAATTCATCTGATAAAGAAAAATTTTCTCAATCTAAATTTCGAACAATTTTCAGAGTTTAATTATTTGCAAATTAATGAATCACAATTTATTTTAAATGTTTATCAATTCAACACTTTATCTAACAGTCCCTCTTCCCTCCTTCCTTGCGTTTCCAATAATACTTTAATTACGCTTGATAGCCCCGATTTTTATAACCCATAAAGATAAGTTTATAATGAAGGCAACTACTTTGATTTCAGGCACTACAATTGCCGTCATATAAATAGAATTGCTTTGATCTCGTTTAGTATGCTATATCGCCCCACCGAAGGCGGCAAACAGCTGTTGTTTCTCGCAGTGTACTGGGAGTATGGCAAAAATGTGGCTAACACCATTTGGCTAACTCGATACTGCGATACGTCGGCAGAGCAGACGCGGATGCGCATAATGAAATGTATAACGTCTTGAGGGTAGCCTACGCCTACTGCAACGATGCCTTTCCCCTCTTCAATCCTCTCCTTACCCCCTCTTGGTGCGGCTCTTTGTGCAGCATCTTTGCTTTGTGGCTTAAACGTTGCATCGATCGCATTGGACCACTCGACTCGTTGCGTCTCGACTTGGTTGGTTACTTAGTTGGCAATTCGCGGTTGCCACACACACATGTGCACGTGTATATTGTATGTGCTGTGTGTGTGTGTGCATATATCATGTATGTACATCAAATTAATGTAAGTTATCGAATCCATGCGAAATATGCCCGCTCTGAGGCCGTTGGACGCTTCACTGGCAACATTTTAGTTGCGGTTGCAGCAGCAACAGTTGTTGTTGTTACTGTTGTTGTTGTTGTTGCTGTTGCTGTGCCTGTTGTGTTGACCAGGCCCAAACAATAATTGTGGTTGTGGCAGCTTCGACGTAAGGCGTGCAGTTTACGCCGAGTTGCACCTATAAAATGTCTAATTAATGCACAACGAATTTGTGCCGCTTTTAATGTTGTGCCCTCTGCTGTAAGTCGTCTTATTCCCCTCAGTCACAGTCCCTCTCTTGCTGTCCCTCTCTCTCTCTCTCTCTCTGTTGCGCCTCCCTGTTGCGTGTTGCACAAATTGCAATTTTTTATGCCATCGTTGTCGGTTTGGGGTGAACTCAATAACCAATCGATACGAATATAAAACTTATTCTCATTTCACGATTCGACACAGCTCGCTATAAACAATACAATATTATTTCGTATGTATGTGTGGATCTATATGTATATATGTAAATGCTATAATTACATTTTATTGGATATACTATATAGCTTTTTAAATATAGCAGACTATATTAACTACACTTTATATGAAATATATCTGACTTTTAGATAGTTAAAGATTTGTTTATTATTAACAAAGTAAAAGGTTTATTCGCAGTATATATGTATATTCTAGAAATTCCAAGTATTTTTAACTGTTTAGTAAGAAAGAAACAAATGAAGATAGTGGGAAATTCGCATAGATATAGAAATATAAGGAACTGCTGTAACTAAAAATATCTAAGCAAGTTTTATAATGAAATTAGTATAATAAACTTAGATAATATTGTAGATATATCAATTAAAAGTGTTGATTTTTGATTGAAAGATAAAGCACAAGGGCAAAACGTATCAAATGATATCACGGAACATTTATGGGTCTATGATATATGATATATTTATCAGAGTGATATCTAACTTGATTTTGATTTCCTGCAGAAATGAAATTCAGGGTATCATTTGGAATGAAAATATATAAAATTCTTAGTAATTGTCCTTTTCAACAAGAAATTCTATATCATACTATATAATAATATATCATATTTAAAAAAAAAATAACCATTTCAACTATTTTTCATCTAGAAGAATTCAAACAAAGTAAGACTAAGTTTACTTGTAAGTTATAGATTCCAGACATCGTCAAATTCAAATATCCTTGTTCTAAATTGAGTTCTTTCTATAGAAGACAACGTCCTCAAACCGTTACAGCTACAGTATATACAACGGTATTCCCGCATATTCCTACCATATCGCGCTGCAATTATGTATAACTGTCGCATAAATCAGCTTCGCACGATAAGCTGTACTAGTTTTCCGTAATGTTCCGCGTAATGTTCGGTAATATTTCAGTATTGTATTGTATTTCCAGTGAAAAAACCTCGAGACAAGGGAAAAACCAACACAGTGTGCTAATGATGAACAGGTATCGGGTGTAGCGGGTATCTCTATAGAGGTACTGCTATAAGTATTACCCCCGAATGGAGGCGAATGAGAATAAGTAATTAAAGATAGTTAGGCAGGTTGCAGGTTCCACGTTGCACATTGCAGACGACAACAGCAGACACGCTAGTTCCATTAATATTTGGAAACGTGGCCAGTGTTGATAAACGTCGCCTGTGTGTGTCTTTGTGTGTCATTCGTTATCGGTTTAAGCTTTTAGCGCGTATGAAGAAAGCCGAAAAGACAAAAGACATTAAATCGCAATTAGACTTGCTGCAGAAGTTCCGCAAGTGTAGTGGGAGGGGAGGCAAGAGAAGTAGAGGAGGCGGGGCATAAGATACATATACACTTTGTTGTTGTGCGCGATATCTACAGCAATATGTAGGTAATATATCTCTCTTCTGGGGGCCCCCGTTTATTGCAATTTACTTTAATAGCTTTCAATGCACCGCAACACACACACCTGTATCTATACCTATAAGGGGGCACTATCTATAGTGTATTTCAATTTATTTGCCGCTGACAGTTTTTATCGCTAATTAGTTTACATTAATTTGGTTCGTGCTGCGGTAGGAGAAAATAAAATTTATCTTAATTTATTAACATTCAAAGCATTTTGACCACAAATGCAATTTAGCTAATTTCGCTTTGTTGTTGTTGTTCGTGTTGTTGTTGCTGTTGCTATCAACAAGCAGCAACAACAACAATTGCGATTGTTGCAATTGACAAATTGTCGGAAGCACTCAGGGTCGAGTGCCGACGGTAAATTAAGAAAACTAAGGGAAACACAAAGGCACAGACAGATAGAGAGCGACAGAGGGAAAGAAAGAGAGAGAGAGTCACAGGAAAGGACACTATGCAGACAGACCCGTGCCGCATGTGCAACATGCCGTGCTAATTTAAAACAAAAGAAATCCGCCGGTTGCGGCCACTGGAAATTCATAATGCGACAAAGAGAGAGAGAGAGAGAGAGAGAGAGAAAGGGACAGTGGGTAAAAACTGTGAACGAGCGCAGCATGCCAAACAGGATCAACTAACTAGCTACATACATCCTCTCGAACGACCTCCGGCCTAGACAGGCAGGCCGTGCGTTTATATTGTGTGAAGGATTAAGATTATATGACAGGCACAGACCACGACTCGCTCTCACTCTCTTTCCCTCTCACTCACTCTTCATATGGGCATCTGCATGTTTTTTTTTAGGGCGAACCGTAAACTAGATATCCTAATGTTCTTACAATTCAAGTGCTCTTCAGGGCGTGCTGGCGTCTTAAGTTTATTAACATGCCTATGTTCTACCGTTTTTCATAGCCTTAAAAATTATGTAGAATTATCTATTATATTGTTTTTAGTATGCAGAATTGTTCCGAGAAACAAGAGAGATACAGTTAGAGAATAGAGTTGTCTGTTATTACATAGAGAAATATCTGTGAAACACAATTTCAACACTTGTTGGCAGATGAAATACTGAAACTTAAGATCTTATGAATATATTATTATTTTGAACTGTAGAAATGTGTTATATATTGAAAAATTCAGTTCATTGAAATTATATATATTATAAAATGTAAAAAAACTTCAAGATCTAATAAAGAACATTGTAAAGGAGGTTGGAATTGAGAAACTGAAGCTAGATAACCTTAAAGAATCTAAATTATAGACTGCAGAAATTTCATATATTTAAGAAACTTAAAAATTGTTTAAATTTATGCAGTAACAATATGAAAAATCATTAAATCTAATGTAAAACTGGTAAAACGACTTATTATTGATACACTACAGATAGATTTATGAAATAGAAGCTGTTATATCTGTGAAAATAACTATTTTTCTACATGTTTTTTATGAATATCATGTTTAATCAACTGGAAACTAGAGATCCTGAGAGTTTCTTGAGTTTATTCCAAGTAAAACGGGATGAAATGGACCAGTTTCTTAAGTTACTGCAGTGTAAAGTGAGTTCAGATTGAATGCTGGGAAAAAGGGGCGTATATGTACATATGTTGAATTTATCATGCTTAGCCAGCTCTGTGAATTGTGTTACTTAAGAAAGAATTCAAAGTTAAGCTCACAAGTTAAGCAAGTTCTTAATTAGCAAAGAACTGGAACTGAAGAACTAGAAGAGCTGGAGAAAACCCACTTTATAAAGCTGGGCACACTATTTACATAAAAAGGAAGATTTCTGCATGAAAATACATAATTATAATTCATGTGCGTGTACTTAGAAACATGTGTGTGCGGTGTGTGTGCACGAGCATGCATGTGCCTGTATGTGCATGCTGTAAATGGCGGCTACACACACTCTCTCTCTCTCTCACACTCTCTTTGTATGTCTATCTCTCTCTGTCATATAACCGAATAAAAATGCGCACAGACATAAATAAAAATTGCTCATTTACGCATCTTCCCCGTGGCGAATTATTTCAACGAGAAGAAGAAGAGGAAGAAGTGGGAGAAGAGCAAGAAATATAAGTAAATACACTCACACAGTTACAGCTGAGAATGCATGTGAGTGTGTATTAAGGGCAGGACCCAAACATGTGCAACGTGCGCCGCTGCAGGCCCCGCCAAGCGCAATGGAAATAAAAATGCAAAACACACACAGACAAACAGTCGAACATATGTGTGTATGTGTGTGTGTGCTTGCGCCTTCGCGTATTTCATTCGCTCGCGAACGCGACGAAGCGGAAAAAATAAAGCGAATAAAGTATAAAAATGGCAAAAACAACAACAACAGCAAAGCAGAAACTGAAACCGAAACGGGCAGAGCAAAACATAATGGCGCGCCGAGTTGCCCGCTGGCTGAGGCGGACAGACATAGAGACAGACGGACAGACGTACTTACGATCCAACGTTAACCCCTTTGCACTGCCTCTCTTTCTCTCCCCCTTTCCCTTACCCTTGCTGGCACACACCCACTTTTATATGGGCGCTGCACGCACGCCCATGTAAGGTGAACGAAGGCGCAGACGAAAATTCGCGTAAACAATAAAAAAAATGTACAAAAGTAACGAAAAACAACAACAACAATAAAGAAACTATTGAAACCGGTTGAAAATAAAACGTAGAAGGGACAACGACGGCAGCAGCAGTTGTTGTTGTTGCTGTGAGGGTCTTGTGCTCTGCGTCTAGTTTTGGATTGTAATTAAAAAACGCAACGTTTCCATTCCATGCCAACAGTTCAATTAAGTATTCTCTGTCCCCCTCTCTTCCTTTCACACAGTGTGTGTGGATCGCAAAGGCAAATGAAATGAGCTTTTGCTAAACTGCACTGCATGTGCCGGGGAGAGAGAGAGAGAGAGCGAGCTTTCGCATGTTGTTGTTGTTGCTGTTCTCGTTTTTGCGTGCACAAAAGCCACGCCCTCCCTCGCTTCTTATTAGTGTTTTGATAATAAGCTTTTATATTAGTTGCAACTGTACATGGTGTGCGTGTGAGTGTGTGTGTGTTTACTGCTCTTTATCGCAGCTGCAGTGGGGCAAACTGCAAAATTCTAATTAACAATTTTATTAGCTATGGTTGAAAAATAATTCATAAATTCACTCTAAACAAAAAACTGTAATAATTATAATTTTTATGAGTGACTTCCATTATTTCTTTGCTGTTGTTGTTGCTCTTTTATTGCTTTGACATTTGCAATTGTTTTTTGTTGTTTGCGTTTTGAAATTAAATTACAAAATTTGCCCAAGCGATGACGTGACAGCAGAGAACATGAGTACACACACACATAATACTATAATACTATATAGTTTATTTATGTCTGTATTGCATTTTCAAGATCGCACCCCGCCCTCTTGCTCCACTGTCACTAAAAGGCAACAAATTCTCTTTGTCATTGCGGTTGAAAGCTCAGCGCCAGTGTCCCCCAAAGGCAACTTAAACGCACGCTGGATACTTAATCAAATAATTTTACCGCCCTGACAGTGTTATACAACAACAACAAGAAGAGAAACACATAAAGAGAGAGAGAGGGAGAGGGACACACTTTGCCCCCGAGAGCGAAAGAATTCAATACAAATCGTTGGCTGTCAGCGAACAAGAAGCCAAACAAATTATAACAGGTGCCGTTGCCTTTGCTGAGTGCATTAAGATCCACACACACACACACACACACACAGTGGAAAGAGATGCCCCCAAGTTATGACTGGAATGGGGGCCCGATTCGGCTAATTTTCCATTGCTAAACTGTTGGGCCAGTTAAGCTCAACCAGAGAGTGGGAGAGCAAGAGAGAGATAGAGAGTGGGTACAGCTCCCACAATCCACACACAGACTCACTCTCACGCTGTGTGATTTAATGTGGGAACACATCCACACTGCGTGGAATGGGAATGACGCTGACTTTGAACACGTGCGACAAAAGAGACAACGAGACAATGAGAAGAAGGGACAGTGGAACAATGCTGCTGTCCCTGCTTGGACACCCTGGTCGAAAATAATAATGATAATGATGATGAGTTTTCACTGTTCAATTGCAATTGAATTGAATATGTTCAATGCGCTTTACAACTTTACAATTGCTTGATTTAATTTAAAAACGATTCAGAAATCAAGACGAGAACTTCAATGGTTTTAAACTGTGCGTTTAACCCAAGTAATTAAAGTTGTGTGCCTCGAGTGACGGAACGACAGTCGATGGACCGCAAGAAGTGCGTACACTGAGAGATACCATTGTGTATAAAGAAATGAAAGGGTAGACATTGTGAGAGATGAAATTGTGGGACACCAAACTAAGAAATAATTTAAATTTATTATGTAATAATCCTTTTCACTGTATGGAAACATATTTTAAACAGTTTTGATTCATAGATTCATTTTACAACATTTTAAATGAGTTCAATTCAATGAATTTTAATATTTTCCTTTTCTTTTTCTTTAAATCATCTTCATCTTTTCTCGCAGTGCATGTAACTTCAGCTATGGGGCACGACTTCAACTTCAGCTTCAACTGCGACTGCGACTCGCTTCATTTGGAAATTTATGACTTTTTGACAGCCCACATTATTGTTTAATCGTGACTTTTGGGCAAATCTCAGAGCCTCGTTTGCAGTTCCCATTTCACAGTGCACACACACACTCATACATTTATTATGTGCATACAACCACAATTATATGGAAGGAGAGCGCTAGGATTTGATACGACGATTGATATTAAAGTATATATCGGACGTGCGAAAGGAACCAGCATAAAATACGAATACGAGAGTTTACGTAGTTTAAAGTCCCATTCCGCGAGTCGGGGTTTAATTAAAGTCACCCACATGGTATTCCTCCTTCTCCAGTGTCCACTTCGGTTGACAATTGTAACCGATACACCCTGCTCGATACAAGTAGGGGGTGTGGGGTATCGCACCCTCGCAACGATCGATGTGCAGTTACGAGTTCAATTAACACGACCCAACAGAACCCGAAACTTTGAATATTTATACGATATTTCATGCAAAGCAGACGACAACGAAGAAGAAGTGAGTAAGGAAAGAAAAGAAGAAAATGGGTAGGTAAAATGATGACGGGATGCGTTGGGTTTCGCTGGGGAGCGATGTTTGCACAGGGCTATATCAAAAAGGGGCAGTTCGGAGGAGATTCTTGACTGGTGAAGCTATTAAGAATTATGTAAATAGCATTATGGGCTGACTCAAGAGGTACAGTGGGCACTTGCTAAGAAGAATTACAGATTGTGAATAAATAAAACATATAAAATATAACGAAATAAAAATACATTCTTAAATTATTAATAACTTTATAGAATCTGCTTAAATTTTCAAGACTTCCTTCTCACTTAGCGAGTTACCACTGTATAAAGTCTGGCTCATTGTTGATCAACGCGGCACACTGTCTATCAACAATGAAATAAAAATGAAAGAAAAACAAAAGGCCTAACAAGAGTTTTATTGAAGAAGACACACTCACAGCATACCTGTTGGAAGGTGTGTGCATGTGATAGTGTGTGTGTGTGCCTGGTAGAGAGGCAATAAAACCCATTTAATATTCATTTAAGGTACTAACAAATAATGCAAATATTTGAACATTTTATTTACATATGAACGCCATCAAAGAGTTGAATTGAAAGAGATCTTTCAATTGATGAAAGCTGAACGAGATCCCACAGAAGGCCCGACTGACTGACTGACTGGTACTGCTAACCGTGGTACCTTCAGGTCTTCAGGTATAGGCCTAGGCTATAGATGGTTAGGATGGGGTAAACGATCCAAGCGGCTCCACAGAGCGCGCTCACAAAACAGATGAATCTATTTGTGTTTATGCGCATGTGTCTATGCACTTAGTGAGTGCGCGAGTGTATGAGTGCCGTCTGAGTATGAGTGTGAGTGCCAGTCTGAATGTGTGTGAGTGTGTATAATAAATGCGTTGTATGACCATTTAGCATGTCACCTTTTAACGGCTCCATCGCAAACAAAACGAACTCAATACACTCATAACTTGCCCAGTTCGTATAGCCAATATTCAATATATCCCATAACGAGTACACTCACTCGCCTCTGCGTTAATTTTGAATCAACAATTTGACATTATAATTACGTTTCGAATCATACGGTAAACACACGAACCGCTCAAAGAAGACTCCAAGAATTGCATCAATACAAAGCTTTTAGTTATTGTAGCCAAAGACTGACAGAAAAGGAAGGGAGGAAGAGAGAGAGAGAGAGAGAAAGATGTATTTGTTGTTGACTTTCCGTCGGCAAAGTATCGCAATAATTGGCAACAATTTCATTGCTATTATGACACCTGCTTGGCAACGCGACGCATCCGTGTCGAAGGCGTGTTAAAAGGCATTATCTGAACTTTAATATCAGTTAAAATAAATCGTAATAAAATAGCAAAATGAGTAATACCACGACTAATACGAAAGAGGTGAGAAGAATCTCGGTAAACAGCGATCGTGAGAGAAGTAAAAAAATTTAATTTCGATTTTCTGTGAAATCTTAATGAAACTGAAGCGAATAGGGGCACAAATTACATACAATATTAAATTATGAGAATAAATAATGATAATAATAATGTTAAACAATGATTTATCAATTTTAACTTCCAAAAAATTGCAATTATTGAATGTTAATTCAAGAAAACCGTATAGAAAATGGTTTTAAATGTTTTCCCTTCGTATGAATTGAAATTTTTAAGTATAAAGTGGTGTAAAACCTCATTTTCAAATCAATGGAAGTTATTAAGAAGAATACATATATTCAAAATGATAATTTTACAATTGTTTTTACCTTAAACTTTAAATAGTTAGCTATCCCAGTGTATAATTTATAGTGTTACCAATGTTTTAGTCAGACATATCCACACTCTTGCATTTATTATTTATATTCAACTACACCCCCAATATTTTGCAGTTTATTGCACTCTGTTTAATTTCTCTTTTCTTTCTCTTGAATTGCTGCTTACCAAATCGTCGCCCAGATCGGAATCGCGTTCAATATTGTTGGTTGAACGGCCGCTGCAATCCATAGTCGGGTGCACACGCAGTTGCATTAGAGCGAGTTTTTCTTTTCTTTTCTTGCCGAAACTTGAAATTTATTAACGATCTGCTGAAGGAGCGTGGCAGGGGGGAAGGTAGAGAAACACACACAGAAATAGCGCGATTTATAGCGAAATTTAATGCGAGCTTCCTTTTGCTTTCTTTCAATTTACACACTGTGCACACTTTGTTATTGTTGTTTCGCTCTTGATTACACACTCTCTTTCTCTCTCCTTTTGATTTACCGTTATCAAATAATCGCAGTTGTCAACTCAGTTGCTTTGCTGTTGTTTTTTGTTGTTGTCTCGGTGCTAAGGCACCGTTATAAATCGCGTTATATATTTGTGAATTTTGTTTTGTTGTTTCTTCTTCTCATTAATTTCTGCACATTTTCGCAATTAAAATGTAATTCGATCAAAGTGTTTTCTGTTTTCTTGCTGGCTCCTTTTTCGTTTTCACACACACACGCAGGTAAGCACACGCACACGCACACACACGGAGAAACACAACACGGATCACATCGAAGCAGGCAGTTGTTGTTGTTGCCCTAACTGTTACCTGTGAGTAGAAGATCGGCTCCTGCTGCCTTTGCAATAACAATTTGTTCATCTAAATATTAGAAACACTTCGATGCAATAGCAATAATAATAATAATCGCACACTCGCGCACCACTGTCGTCCGCCGCAGTCGCCCGACGCACACGGAACTCCAATTGGGAATAAAAATGATTCTCTCATCACATCAAAAACGACGCGGCAAAGAGACGAGACGAGGCGAGACTCGGCACTGAGAGCGAGAGAGCGCTCGTTCGCTTGCCTGTGGTTGTGTGCCATCCCTCTCTCGGAATGGAATGGAACGAGCGCTGGGCCGATTGATTGCGAGTTCACTTCGTTTCCATTTCGTTTCTCAATGCGATAGAGAGAGAGAGCGAGAGCGAACGCGTGCTCTCTTGCGCCAGCTCGGCCAATCGGATTGCCGTTTCGGCTGCGCTCAGGTGGCATTCAATTAAATTTGTAATCGTAATCTATGCAATACACACATAAATACAGACATGCATACACCCGTGTGTGTATACACTGCGCTCGCCGCTCATTCGTTCGCCACAGGCACACACACACATGCATGGTGGAGCCCCCTGTGTGTGTTGTGTGTGCCTACACTGCTGAACATGTTTATAAGACTCTCTGTGAGTGCTGGCACTGTGCTTGCACTGCCTGGCAATACTTTTGTAGTGCAGTGTTAAGTTGAGAGAGTCTATCTGTGTGTGCCTGTCAGTGTGTTTCAATCATAAATATGCCGCGCTTTTTATACGCGTTTTAATTTAAAATACGCCCTTTTCATATGCTGCGGGGCGTCGACAAATGGCGTTTGATATGCAGAGTGTAATGTGGAAAACCAGGGGCGTGCCACCCGCCTCACATCCCGCCACTGCACATACAATGTGAAAACTTTTTGCGGGCAAGTTGATTAATGATTTGCGAGATAAATTACACTTGTAATGGCCCCGCAAAACGGTACAATAGGTGGGTGGGTGCACTGGGTAGATAAGATAGAATGCCGTTACGGTTACCGTTAGTCGTTACACTTTGCCGTGATGATTTCCACTTGCTTTTCGATTTTCACTAATTTGAAATTGATGAAAGCAGCGCAGTCGACAGACGCAGCGGCAGCAGTAGCAGCAGCAGAGAGTATATCAATTTTCCCACAACTGTCTGCAAAGATACATTTGCAAATATCTATATAGCATATATGGTTGTATATAGTCTATATAGTTGTGTGTGTAGGGAGCGCAGGCGCTCATCAGGCGACGGTACCCTTAGCGCGAGGGCGGCTGCCACCCCACAAGCGCCAATGACGAGGCGGCGGCGGCGGCTGCAGAGGCAGTGGCAGCGGCGTCGGCAGCAACGGGCGACCCACAGACTTGACTGATGATGAAGTGAGAAAGTAATTAAATACAATTTTAAATGTGACTAATGAGACGACGTCAAATTCGTGGCGCAAATGAGTCGCACAGTGGGGCAAGAGGGGGCTGGCAGTTGCCACGGCATGAGGGGGTGCCTGGGGGAACGCATTTATCAATATTCAATAAATAGAACAGCATTTTCGCACGCACACAGACAGATCCGCTGTGCGTGTGAAAAGAAGAGCAGGAATTTGTATCTCGCAGATACAAGATACAAGCTACACGGCAAGTACACGTGCATGTGTATATGTATGTAGCTCTACCTACAACAATTACCGTTTGTTGTTGCCGTTGTTAACTTTCATTTGGGGCCAAAGCTATTTGATTTTCAAAGTACGCGTTCCGTCGCGCATTTCGAATGCTAAAAACAAGTAACGAAAGCTACAGTGAAGTATGCTCGACTTGTGTACACCCACTACTGATTATCAAATTTGCAGACATTATTTGAATAGGTTTAATGACTGTACAGACCAAAAATTATCATATCAGCTTTAAAATAGCACTTACTGTTCGTTTTTTTCGAATTTACGTGGGCGGCAAGGGGCATGGTCTAATTCTAAAACCATGTATACCTATGGGCATTTATATATCACATTGACAGCATATTTGGTAGCCCTAGCTCTTACATTCCCAGAGATCTGCGTGTTTATACAGACAGAATTTGCTATATCTGCCTATTACATACATTTTCGCGTTGCACAAGGTTAAAATACCCTTTTAGTCTATGTGTAGAGGGTATAAAAATAAAGCACAGGTGAAATTTGTTGTACTTTTGTGTTTAATTCATAGATACACACACACATACCTCTGGACATGGGTAAATACGTTTTCGCGTCGTTTATTTGTCAACACGTCCATTTCCTGCATTTTGTATTTTAGCCGAAAAATGAAATATGTACCCGAAACAATTCGAAAATAAATAAATACATAACCGATAGATACAGATACAGATACAGATACGAATGGGTCTAGCTACATATGGTACATATATGCATATTTGATGTTATTGTCCACACACATCCGTCGGGGCCGCTCATTAGTCTTTCTTCTTTTTGTGGGGGCCTCTTTCGGATTTCGGAAATTACACTTATCCATCAAGGGAAGGGGGCACCTGGTGATGGTGCGACTTCGCTGGAAAAGCAACAACATTTTGGGAATCTTTCGGAATTCGATATTCTGACTAAGTGGGGACTTTCTGCTCCGATAAAGCGTGACAACATCTATAGCACCTTTATATGTATCTCTAACTGTACTACAACTTTAGTGATTACTAAGACTTACAGCGAATAATGGGGAATTACTCTCTGTTTTAAGCACGGCGTCGCAATTAAGAGTCATCAGCAAGTAGTTTGTTTTCCTCAAAAAACTGGGTAAACAAGCTGAATCATGCTTAAATCGATTTCCCTATCGGTCATTATATTTAAGTATTTCATAGGCAAATAAATATTTAACTTTATCTTTATAACTTCATTGGTTAAACACAATAATAGTAAAGCAATTTTAGAAAGTTTTGTGAAATCATTGTTGATCTTTCTCACGATTAAATATCTTTATTATTACTGGTAAATACAATAAACATTAAAGAAACTTGTTAAAATGTGTGATATTATTGTTTATTGTATTCAAATTTCAAAGATAAATAAAATATTTAAAATATATGAATTTTTCAAGTCTTAGAAATAATAAAACTTCTTTTACAATTATAAATAATTTTCAAATTCGTTACTTTTTCCAACAGCTTAGCTGAGTTCCTGATAAAAAGGGTTGCAGACCCTATTCAAAACCAGTTTCCATTGACAGTTCTTAAAACCAGTTACCGCCCCAATTAACATAGATCTTAAGTGAAACTGTAAGAAAAACAATATAATTAGTACGAGTTTTCAAGAAAACAAAAGGTATTTCTTAATTAGAAGTTGAAAATACCACAATATTAAAGATATTTTTAGTAAGTATCATAGAAATTCTAAACTGCCGTGTAATCCAGATTTTTTAGCTTACTATACACAAATTCAGTTCATTAATTAACCATTAATAATCAAATTAGATCAGAGTGAGAGAGAGAAAGAAATGAAATTATAATAATAAGCCAGCCCACAAGTTGCAGTTATCTATATAAATACCCTTTCAGAGACCTGTTGTGGCACATCTTCTTTGTCAGCCTCTCTCTCTCTTTCTTGATCTTTCTCCTTCGGTGTGCTCGATAAAAAATGCGAATTTAATTACATATAATTTTCCCCCGACATTTACAATTTCAACGCGCGACTCATGCGTATTACAAATAGCTATAAATGGGTATCTAAATGGGCACCGGGGTCAATTAATAAAACACCATTTAAGGTATCATTAATTCAGAAAATGCAATTTGTCAATCCTCGGATGGGGACGGGGACAGACAGACAGTCCATCGTGGCCAACGTGTGAGAAAGCGACTTCGTTGAACTAACAATCAGAGAGAGACGAACGGACGGAACTGGGACTGGGACCTGGTTAAGCATACTACGGATAGACAGACAGATAGACGGCCCTGGGCCTCAGAGTATGGTTCATAGTTAAAGCCAAATTGATTGAACAGATCAACAGATGAACGTCGTCGTCGTCGTCGCACATATGAATGAACGAACTCTCGACGAGCCCCACGATGCGATAATTGATGATATTTAGCTCTCTGAAATGCCAGTCTATTTGTATCCATGCAAATGGCCAGCGGATCTCTTCGGAATCGAATCGTTTCACACACTCACCCAAATTTGGCTTGCGGCCTCAACAACCTGAAAAAAAACCAAAAACAAAAAAAAAGCTAACTTCAACTCGAGCGTTTCATTAATAATTTGGTATTTATCTTTGGCTTGAGCCGCCTCTGGAAAGCTGAAAATAAGCTTTTCCATGGATTGTGAGTAGACAGTTAGAAGCGATCGTCGGATTCATTCACAAATCTTAAAATTGTCCAGTTAGTCACCTGATAATCATGTGTGGATATTGCTGACAGTGGACATCATTAACTTGCGGGCAACAACAACAACACGAACAGCTCCATTTACAGCAAACATTGCGCCAACTTCCTCTGCGGCCCATGGCATATGCTAGTTTATTTATATTTACTTCGTTGCGATACCCTGGAACTTATAAAAGTGGGTTGAGTAGAGTGGTATGTGTTATATAAAGAAGTTAGAGAATCTGCATGATCATTTAATATAATAAAAGATGCTATCAAGAGAAGAAAGTGTCTGGAAAACTATATTTCTCCTTTAACTTGCAGATCTCTGAAGAGTTCTGAAATTTGGTAAACAGTTTCCTAAATATTGAAGATACATGGAAATGGTTCTTTCCGAGTGCAGAATGAGATAATAGAAGTGCAATTTGTATGTACAGTAGCTCAGATCCAGTAGTCCACATTGTATTCTTTATATAATATTTCCAAACACATCTTCACTGCATTACAGCGTATCTGATAGCACAACCTATTTTGGCGCTCTAAAACTCATCTAGATCATTTTTAGTTATTATAATTTTTTGTTATGGAAATATTTTTAATGAAGTCGAGCGGTGGCAGCCAAAAATAGAATATCAATTTGGGCAAAAAGCATAACGGATGCGCCTGTCAATATTTTGACAGATTCTCTCCTTCTCTCTGCCTCTCCGAAGAGTTCCACAGTCCCCCCAAAAAAAGAGAAAGACACGAAGAGACTTGCTGACGACGCATCTGGCTGCGACTTCGACTGACTCCGTGTAATGCCGTTCTCCATTCCGGGAATGTTACAGCAAAGCCTTTAATTGAATTTCGCCCGAGTTGATGGAACTGCTGCTGGGCTTATACTATATACATATGTATAAAATATATACACGATATATATGTGTATGTGGATCTGCGGTATCAAGAGAAGCGCACAAATAAATAAATGGATTTTCGTATAAAACTTCAGAAATGATTAATATGCGCTAATGTTTTATAACTTTGCCCTTAATATGCATTCATATCAAGTCCTGAAAGCATCCGCAGACGAAGAAACAATAAAACCGATGCGAGTTCAGAAACGATCTCAGCCCCCATACCAAACACCAACGCCGACCCCTACCCCCACCTCCGCTTCCAGCTACAGTCCCAGTTCCAGTTCCAGCCTCAACTTCAGCCTTAAAATGCCAAAAGCGATAAAAGAATGAACCGTATTGCCTTTGTCTGCCACAGAGCATATGTACACACACACACAGGCACACACACAGTCGTGTGTGTATCTTTGTGAGGGGCCCGTCGTTGTGGCCACGACACATCAACTGTTTGACTGATCTCGATCTTAACTGCTAATGACTTTAATCGTTAATCTCTGACATAAAAATTTTGATTGAACAAAACTGCAATAAATTACGAAAATACAAAAATATAAAAAATATTCCTTTTCATCTCTCTCTTTCATTTCGGTTTCCTTTCCTTTTTGATTATGGGTGGTATTCACTTTTTGTAGCTCTCATTAATTATTCCATTGCCATAACTTCTGAAGTTGATCGAGTTGCGAAACGGACAGAATATATATCAAAATTCCTTACGGATTCTAAAGATCTTGTATGATATTTAACTTAAACTAATGGGAAGAAAACATAATTAAAATATCATATGAACTCTCAGATATTGTAATGCAAAGAAATTCCATAGCAAGACAATATTTACCTAGTTTCCTTTAGCAGTTTATCGTTCTATCATGTTACATGCTTTCCCTGCTATTGCCATCTCTTTCTTATGGCACTCATAATGCATTGAAATGCGATAATTTCATTATGTTCATTCCAAGTTCTGCACCCACACGCCTCACTGAGTCTCGGTCTGGGGGATGGCGATTATAAAACCATAAAAATACAAATACAATGCGAATGACATCAATAATGACATTGAATTGGAGGCTCTTGTTGTTCTTCTTATTGTTGTTGTTATTGTATGGTACCACAGCCTTGTGGAGGGTGCTTTGATTTGGTGAAGAGGTTTGTAACAAGCAGAGGAAAGAATTCGAAGAGGGGGAATGAGATAATAAAGAGATAAATTTAGATATCGATAGTACTTAACGATAGAACTTATAATGAAAAATTATATTGTTGATAACTTATAAACCAGGAATATTGACATCGATAGCATACACCAATTATCGAATTTATTGATAGTATTAAATACATAATCAAATGTAATCAGTGCCTTATTGACCAAACTAAACATACTACAATATGCTGAAGAGTAAAATTATTTAGCTATCGATAGTAAATGATTAGTTATCAATAGAGATGAATATGCATGAACAATATCAATGAATTTACCACAGATTGAATAAGAGTAACCAGAGATCTAATCATTAGATCTTTATAACTAGTGTCATTAATCGAACCACATTCAATATTGTTTATCGATAGTATAGAATCTATCGATAGTAATATTTCAACTATTTACAGCATATTCACAATAGATAGAGCACTTAGAGACTCGCCTTGCTTACGCTACACCTTTCCCATTGTTCTCTGCCTCCACTTCCATTTCCTTCGCCTCTGCCACTGCCTGTTGGCCATTCCGCTTTTGCTCTGCTTTGCTCTGCTCTGCGCTTTATACGTCTATGCTTGCGCCTGCTGCTTTATTTATTATCTGTTTATATGCGAGCAGCAATTGAGGCAGCGACACGGCTAATATAAATATAAATAAAATAATAATAAGAACAGCAGCAGCAACAACAACAATGGTAATACCCACCGTGCTACTACTGGGTGTAGGGGTGGGGCGCTTGTGTGGCTTCGATAGGTGCTGGCGTTACGTATACGCCATGTGGTGCCGCGCGAGTGACGCGCAACGCCACGACGCGAATGTCATGTGAAAATGCCGCGCAAGTCAACAAACTATTTCGATCAAGAAATTATATATTAAATCGAATGCGAGCCACAGTTCGCCCAACATGTCCAGCTGTCTCTGTCCATTGTGGACAACAACAATAACAACAGCAACCACAGTGGGATAAACTAATGCACAAATACAACGCAAAGAAAATAAATAAATAAATTAGACGAGCTGCGATTTAAATTCGAGAAAACAGCGGAAAATAAGATTGACGACAGCGACACGTTGATTAATTAATCTGATGCGTAGCTGACATTTTTCGTCCGAGTTTGCAAATGTATCTGTAGCTGTGTGGATAGTTTATCCGTTAGATACTTGCATAAGATGCCGAACAGGAAGTGTTGCGTTTTTTTCCTACGCCCACGCGGCTTCTCCAGCGCATATCAAAAGTTTGGAAAACATTAATGGGTAAGGGAGTGTGTGAGTGTGTGTTCCTGTTCGTGTATCTGTGTGTGTGTGTGTTGGTGTGTGTCTGTGTGTGTGTTCTGTGCTGAAATCAAATCCCCATATAGCATGACATCAAACAATTCCCCAGTTGTCGCTGTCCATTCCATTCCATTCGCATTTTAATTTGGTTGACTTTTATAAATCGCGCGACATATCGCACAATGTTGGAAAATGGAAAATATAGAGTGGGAAAAAGTGGGGGAAAAATTGTGAATGAGATTTGCCTGCATAACTGTGTGAGCTGTGGGGCAATTTTGTTGTGAGTTTTTTAATCAACAACAGCTTTGATATGGAAAAAAAGAATGAAGAAACGAATATGGAATACGCTTTCGAAGAGTTCACTTAATAAAGGCTTTCCATAAGAAAGTAATATTTATTATATAATTATATTTACTTTGAAAATAAAACTGAACTATTGTTTTAAATGATCTTCAACCTTTTCTGGCATTTAATCAATAACAAAACGATCCTCAATTCAACTATAAACGCAATTTAAAATGTATTTTCGAAAAGACATCGCATTTATTTTATAAATCGTTTTATAAAGCAATAAATCAGGTTTATATACACAGTGGTATTAAGAAATAAATCAGTCTGTTTATATCTAAATATATCTGATTAGCCGCGACAAGGGCAGCGTCAGAGCAGCAACAACAACAAGATCACTTTATTTATTTTTATAAATCCGCATTCATTAAGTCGCAGTGCCGTTGCGATATATCTATACTACGCCATATATACAGCACTATTTGTAACGCATCGATTAACCCGGATGCCCCTGAAAATATTTCACCTGGAAAGCAGGTAGATAAATCTTACAGATACATCTTTATATAAGAAAGAACGCATAGGCAGATCTATCGATTTCCAGTCAAATTAACTTGTCTAACGTTTTTTGCTTTGCTGCGGCCTTTGACCTTTGCTGTCGTCGCTGGCCACTTAATTAATATGCCAAATAATTAATTGCAAAAAGCACGAGGAGAAACAACAAAGGGAAGGGGCAGAGAGAGGGGAGGTGGAAGAGGAGGAGGAGGAGCAGCAGCAGCAGCAGTTATGGCCCACGACGATCGTCTATCTCTTTAGATTCATTGATATGGACACTCGGGCGAATGTTTATGGCCAACGGGGCGTATTAAATTTACGACCGTGCATTAAAATGTTGCAACAAAATGGCTGCCGGCTCGCTGTCCAACACTGGCCAACAACACGAGGCCAGCAACAAAAAGAAAATGAAAAAACAACAAAAAAAAACAAAAGGTTCAACAGTCGAATTATAATAAACGTCGTCGTCTCAACGGCAATAAATAATAGATGGGGCAGCGAAATAGGTATAAGTTTTTACATCGAACCCGTTGATAGGGCCAACAGAGCGAGAGCGAGATAGCAACAGAGAAGTGAGCAGACAGCGGTATAGGCATGAGGAGGTAGAGGGAGGGAGAAACAGATACCCCAGCAAGTGGAAGACGGAAGAGTCCAGAAGTCAGTGAGAGCTGGTACGAACAGAGGCAGACAGAGAGGGAAAGAGAGAGAGGAAGTGAGAAAGAAAGAAAGAAAGGAAGAAAGAGAGAGACACAATCACACAATAGCGCACCGAGACGAGACGAAGCTGGCAAAATGCGAATAAGCCAAGCACTAAATTATGTGCACAGTGGAACGGGAACTGAAGAATTCGAGTAAGTTATTCTTATGTTAAATGAATGGAATTTCACAATGGATATGTTTATTAAGTGAACAGTGGCTTGACGAATGGAAGAAAAGACTTTACTACACGTAAAAAGTTAAATATTATATTGTATATTATATAATATTACAAGATAACAAGAAAAATAGAGCTAACTATTTGAATAAAATGCAGAATATTATACAACGAAAAATTTGAATAGAATAAATGTTACTTAAAAACTATAACGACATTGTGTTTACTATTAAAAAGTTTTTCTTTCCTTAACAAAGTGTATTAATAAGAATATTTATAAGCATTTTAACTTTTAAACAATTATAAATGTATATAAATATTTAACTACTTTATTAAAATATATTAACTAATATTTAAAAAGTCAATCCACATTTTCTTTTCTTCAAATCTTATCATTACATATCCTAATAACTGTTTAAACTCAATATTTATCACCCTGGCACCACTGTGGCCCTTCAACTGTGCCGCGACCGCAGTTGCTGTACTTTTGTCATATGGAAAATCATATTGTGCCATGTATATGCATGATGTATTTGCCTTTTTTTATGTTTTTATGCTTAAAATGGAATTCAGCCGGACTAAAGAGCAACACTTGCACACTGGGCTCGCAGTTACAATGTAACAACAGCAACAACACTAACAACAACAGCAACTACACCTTACCTATGACAGTGAATGAAGCAATGCAGGCAGTCAGACAAGCTGTGAAACTGGCTGAGACACGGGTAGACTGAAGACAGAAGAGACTCTGTAGACACACTCTGAGCTCTCGGTGAGAGTTGATGCGAAGATGCCAACTGCAAATGGCTCATAGCTTTTCCTTAACGCTGATCGATTGCAAATAGGTCTAGGGATCTAAACGCCCCTTTGGCCCCAGCTCAGTGAGGTTTATCGCGGCTTAGCTCGGCTCGGTTCGCAGCTCGCAGCTCGGGTTTAGTTCGAAAAACCTCATGATGGCGATCGTCATTATGCACAGCTACTTGTAGCAGCCTATATAGCTATATATGCAGTATATATGTCTGTATGTGTTCGTGTTCAGCAGGTCGATAATTGATTGCCACATAATTTATGTCATTTCATGTGCGTGCCGTTTGCTAAATACGAAATGCAACGATGCGCAGCGAATCTGGCAGGCACTCACACTCACTGGCACTCATATTCGCATTCACATTCGCAGCTCACAGTCGTTGCAACAGTAAAAACAACTAAGAATGCGACTGGCGATTATGATCGACTATTTTATACCCGTTGAGTTAAGTTTCCCCGGTTTGACCACTAACCTCCTATTAACAACTTCCTATATTTGTTACATGAAATTATCAGAAGTCATTTGCTATAGTTATTAGAGGGTATTATTTATTGTACACACCAAAAATAAACTATCTATTGTAGTTGTAAAATTTCGCTTGCAATTTACAATTTTAAAACTAACGTAGACTACAAGAAGCATGGCTTAATTTTTGAACAAGCTTAATTTGCGGCCGATATTAGGAAACATTGTCACCAAGTTTGATAGCTCTATCTCTACTATTCTCAGAGATTAGGGTGTTCATACGAACAGAAATAGGTATATCGTTTCACAAATTGACGCTGGTGAAAAATTATTACACTATGTGAGGTTGGAGCTGACTCCTTTTGCCTCTATCCTGCTTTCTTGTTTGACATGAAGTTATAATACTCTTCAATACTGCTAATATCGGGTATAATCATAAAGAGAAAAAATCGCAGTAAGTTTCGTACTATTGTTATAATGCGTAGGCTACTCTTGCCTCCCCCAAACCCCCTCTACCTCACTCTATTCCCCTTTTCCCCTCTACACCAATGCTTTCTCCCCTTTTCCCCCTCGCAATGTTTGTTATGTTAATGAACTCTGGAACCTCTGTCGCGGTCCAGGCGAATCTTAGGCGCACACACACACATACAGACAGGGGAGTGTGTAGTTGTGTGTGTGTCTCGAGTCAGCCAAAACTTTCATCATTAAAGAAAATTATAGCCAAGTTGCTGTAATGCAGACGAACAACGACAACGACAACGACAGCGGCAACTTCGACGTCTCTCGCAGCGCGGCAGGCAGCGAGCAGCGCAGCTGACGTCGCGACGCGGCAGGCAACGACAACGACGACGACGACGGAGACGACGTGGAGTGTTCCACACAAAAAGTGTTTATGGCCAGAAATCCGTCAACATATTAACACTAAATATTAAAACGTACAAGCGTGTTTATGCATAAATATGTTGCCATATGCACACACACACACACACACAGGCACATGCACACTGGTGCATGACCTGCAGTGTTGGCCACCGGACACGTCTGCACAGGCTGAGTGCGTCAAGCTGCGTCTGCGATCCTCACGTCATTTGTTTTGATTAGTTTTCAAGCTTTGCGCTTAGTGTTAATCGTTAAAGCTCTTTAAAAGCTGCTCGAAGATGAAAGATGCTTTTATTAGCCACATATTATAGATAATAACTGTTGTAATCATTTGTTATGGGAAGTATTTTTAGTTGACTTTACTAAATCTAATTGATGTAAAAGTCTTTAGTTAATGAATACACTGTACAAATTTATTTATCTATCGTATTAGTCAAATGAAAATAATGTAATTAGAGTTTAAAGATAGGTTCCTAATGGAGAACCCTGAAGAAAGGTGACACAAATGTAAATTTGCTTAGGTTTTTAGAAATAATAAAGAGAAAAAACCACGATAATAATAATATTTATCAAGAAAATCGGAACAATTTTGATGAAGTGTTGAAAATAAAGATCATAATAATGATCATAAACATCAACGCCTTGTTCTATGTCTCTCTTCATCGGCCACATGTGGTGATCTATCTATATTCATATTTAGTGTCAATCAATTTATAACCGCATCTATTAGATGTACTTAGCACCCCTCGTTCTGTGTAGACTGTTCCATGTTCCCGGCCTTGTTCTTGAGCCTCATCAACGTTGGATCGATCACTTGACACCCGCACAACTACCCCGTGCTGAGGGGTGTGTCGATGAAATGATTATTGAAGACTTTGTTGTGGGCCCCAAAGTCGTGCAGGGAGTACGTAGAGGGTCTTCCAGGGAGTGGGGAATGGGCATAGTTGGCTGGCTGCAGTTTTATTTTGCTTCCGCTGTGGCAGCGATGAAAGATGCCGAAATACTTAAACGATTTTTAATAATTTTATGCGTTTTCCGCGAAGATGTACGCATAAAATACAACAAATGAAGAGCAAAAGCAGCGTTATACGCCCTCAATGATTTACACACTGCAAGAGGCGACCGCGAAGAGCACGACGAGGAGGAGCAAGAGGGGTAGCAGCAACGGGAGCAGCAGAACAAGAGCATAGGCGAGGACGTTGGGGAGGCGAGGAAGTGAGCAAGAGAGGGCACAAAGGCAGTGACTGGAATTGGGCCTGACCTGGTCGCCTTGCGCTGTAGACGCGATAGCAGACTGCACAGTGGTACAGACTGTGTGGAAAGCAGGAGTAAAAGAAGGAATATTTATGAATATAATGATGTATCGATGAAAGAATGGAATGAAAGGTTCCACATTAATTTATTATTGGCAATTCAATGTATTCTTTCTAAATTGTAATAATTTTATGTTATGATAAAGTTACAAATAATAAATTGAATTAAATTAAATTAAAAAATTAATTAATAAATTGATTTCTACCAATGCATAGTCTATAGTCTAGTATTATATTTAGATAGTATAACTCGTATAACTATGCCAGTTACTATGTATGAGCACAAAATCTCAAATGCCATAGGGTAGCTAAGGCTATCAAATATAGGAACTATATGTCTCTTTATTATGCTCTGTTTAATTTTGTTTCAGAGTTTGGTTAGGTCTCTTTAGGCCCCTATAAATCAATAAAAATCGAATTGCTTACATTATGTTAAAGCTTGATAAGTAATTTTAAATGTATACATATATTATTACCATATAAACTATTTCGATTTTCAGATACTACCTAGAAGTTATTTTAAATCTTTTTAAAGTCGGCAAACAGATGAAGCTTTATCTAATTGTATTTCTACATTAGCAATTTGTATATATAAATACAAAAAAATATATGATATATGTTTACAGAAATATATAGTTCAACTACCTTTCACCTTGCCCCACTGTGCGATGTGCCTTGCTCACTGAAATGTTTTCATTTTGATCTCTTTACGCTGCGTTGGTGTTCGGGGTCTTTTGCCCATGGCTCTGGTTCTGGTTTATGCAAACGCATGTGTGTGTCCGTTTGTGTGTGTGTGTGTGGCGAGTGTATTCGTGTGTGGAGAGTCGCATCGTGGTTTTTTCATCTTCTTGCAACAAGTTTACAGCTTGTTGCGCTTCGCCTGTGATTTGCAGCGTTTAATAGGCGCACTTCAAATGCTGCGCGAATCGCCGCACTCCCTCTCTCGATCCCTCTCTCTATCCCCTTCTCTCTCTCTCTGTCTCTCTCCTGCTGCAAATGATTTCCCTGAATTGCTTTATTATTTCCCAAAGTGCCACACGTGGGCGCAGCTGAGGCAGAGCAGAGCGCAGCCTTGAATCGAAGTCGCACTTGCCCCCGGGCTTTAATAAATTTTATAGTCACACGAGGCTCGCGCGGTTCCACTGTGCCTAGTCTAGTCTTCCACTGTACCCGGGGGCGCGTATCAATTGCCTTGTTTATTACTAATTGAATTCGCAGCTCCGATTCAAAGGTGAAAACAATTTGACAGGTGTGAAAATTGAAATGCTGCAAAAGGGGGAGGAGGAAATGGGGAAATGGGAAGTTTCCGTTACAGTGGGCACAGTTTCCCACGCTGCATTTCGGACACCGCCAACGATTGTTAGGCAATTAATTAGCACTGCGTGAACTGCGACGTCGACTGCGCGGCTCACGGCGACAACCTCGTTGTGCCTGTATCTGTGTGTGTGTGTGTGCTTAGCAATTACCTCGAGGCCTGGGAAAAATCGAGGCAAGTGTAGATGAGCTATGCCACGAATCGGGGGCGGACTACCACGCCTCCCCCGCCCCCAAAAAAGGGCATTAAAACTTCTCTGCTGGCAGTTTTAAGCGCCCGACGTCCAATCACAATAAAATGCCGCATTACGCTGCAGAAAAGCAAAGGAAATTTTATGCTTGCAAAAGCTGTGCAAATTCCCACAGTGCAACGGCAGCAGCAGGGTTGCCCTACAGGGTGGTGGTGGTTCATTTAATTAGCTAACTCAATTAAAAGAGCGTTAAAAATGCGGCGGGTGAACAGCATCAGGTGTGCAGCACATTAAGCTAGACTGGGCAATTTATCGAGCGCACCTCGCAAGCAAACATCACCACCTCCCCTTCCCCCTTCCCCTGTCTAGGGTGTGGTGCGTTGAATTTACAAATCGAAGGTGCTTTGATCGCCAATCGAGCTCACCTGAGCAATGAAACTGCCTTGCGATTGGCTGATCAAATAATCAACGGGAGAGCGAGCAATAAGACAGAGAAAGAGAGAGGGAGAGCACGCGTGCAAATGGCAGAGAGAGAGAGCAGTCACAGCAGTCAGAGAGAGACAGACAGCGCACAAGAGAGCGCGTGCTGCGCATTGAAATTGAATCGAATTGGAATTGAAATGGTAAATGGGAATGGAACAGGCGACGGAGGTTGATAAGGCAAGAGAGACGCATGGAAAGCACATGTATGTGTGCCAGTGTGTGTGTGTGTGTGCTTAACGTATACGTAATACGAGTAGCGCAGCTCGCGGAAGCTTCAGCAAACGCAGCTTCGGCCCTGCGCACCAATCAGAGGCTGCGAAAGCTGCGCCCGAACGTGCTCCCAAACTAATCGAATCCATTAAGCGACAAACACACACACACATACACAACTCCCCCTCTCTCCCCTCACACACACACACTTCCAATTGTGCCCCACCCGTAAACGATTCGAGTGAAATAAGCGAAATAAATCCGTAAAGCAATTGAAGCTCTCGTGCAAAGTGTCGCCAACGACAAACGACAAACCGAAACTTGTCAACACTTCTTCATGCTTTCTCCTGTCCCTCTCCTCTCTTCATTCCCCCCTCTCCCACACACTAGTTAAGCCTATTAAATGCCCCGAAACGCTTTGTTGTACCGGTCTTCACATCGTTTGCTCTACACGCTCTGTTTATTTGTTTGTCTTTTGTGTTTGTCTCTTTATTTGTAATAAATATGTTTGGTCAGTACGAGCAGGGGGAGGGGTAGTAGGTGGAGTGGAGGAAGGGGACGAGCCTGTTATTAATTTCACGACTTGTCTGCGACTTTTCTTGCGCCTTATCAGGTTACATAATTGTCCTGTTATAATGCAACGTGCAAGGGGGCGGGAAGGGGCGCCCCTTGTCTGCGGCCTGCCTTCCTTATGGGGGGTGTAATTATTGCATTGCTTTGTAGGGTTTCCCCCGCCCTATGCCATATAAATACCTACGTTATTATGCTGTTGTCCGTCTACCTTAACTGAGTTATCAATGACGGAGGTAGGGCGGAGCTCGTGACACGGGTGTGCACGCATGAAAGTCACGACTTGGGGAAGGTTTAAGGATGAGAAGTAAATATAGTTATGTATGTGGTATAACTGAGTGTTTAAATTGGTCAAAAAAAGATTAAATACTATTACTTTATCTGGTTTTATATTATGAGAGGTTTCTTGTAAAATGTTAGTCTATTTTGTAAGTATGCTTGAGTGCTTAAATTAGTCATTCTCAAGTTAAGACTTGATTTCATTTCTTTTCTCATTACTTTAACATAGTTTTCTACTTTTTTTCTCTTAGTATTTAATAAAAGATTTATTTTTTCATTCATATCATATGAATATTCAATACGAATCAATAGTTAAATTCATAAATTTCTTGATCTTTTGCAATTTTCTTATATATTTTCCTATATTTCTTATTATATAATAACTAATATATAATAACTAAATATTTAGTTTATATTTATCCTTTAACGGACATCTTTTTTAAGGGGAAACCCCTTTAAAGTGAACACTTTTTCTACAAGTGAACACTTTTTCTACAACAAAGAAGTGAACACTTTTTCTACAACGTTTTTATTTGCATTGAATTTAACTTCTCTTGGGCGGACAGTCCCCTTCACTAAGTAGTTGAAGAGAGTTTTGACGGCAATATCATAATCTCTCTTTTAAGAACATTCAGTGTCCGTTCAAGAGAGGTTTTACTCAAGTAACATAAGAATAAGTAATCTAAACTATCAGCTCTATTCCCGCAAGTTAGAAAAAACTTATCAATTGCAGCAGTTCTTGAATTTCTCCCCTCGTGTCACGCTGTCATCCCCAGCAAGGACACAAGTAGCAAGTACAAGTAGCAAGGTCCTCCAGCCCGCTTAAGCTGTCCTCACATCGTACTCTATATAGAGATAGTGTGGTATCATATGCGTCCCTTCGTATTTCGTTAGTTCATTTTCTTCATTTTTCTGTTTCTGTCTTTTCTTTTGCACGTTGTAATTGAGTAATTTCCACTTGAATTTCCCCTTTCAATGTGCGCATTTTCTTTGTGACTTTGTGTGGGATTTCAACAGATTGAAGGGGGAGGTACAAGAGAAGAAGGAGAAGAGGGGGAGAGGCACCCACTTTGGGGTTGCCTGTGGGCGGCTTAGAGGATTTTGCGGTGGCATTAAACATTTAATATAAGTTGCAAGTACGAAGCGACAAATGTGCTAACAAGCTGACAGAGAAGGGAGAGGGATAGAGAGAGGGGAGAGGGAGTAAGAGGCAAGACAGTTGTCAGCGTGACGCGTGTGAATTCCAATTTCCATACGAAATTTTGTAACAATGATGAGGCTCTTTTTGCGCCAGCAACTGTCATAGAAGTAGTTAAAAGGCACAGGGAAAGGGGAGGGGAGAAGGTAAAGTGGAAGGGGGCACAGACTAAACTGACAAATAACTAAGGGCAATAATGATGCTGCAGTCAGTCCCGTCAATGGGTACGTGCCGCCAGCTACGAATGTAGATCTTCTCTCCCTCTTTGAACTCTTTGTACCTTGATAGAATTTCAATTCTGGGGCGCGTAATAAAAAATCTATTAAATTCCCACGGAATCACAAAAGCAATTAATCATTACAGAGTGAGAGAGAAAGAGGGATAGAGATGCAGATGAGTAAGTGAGACAGAGAGAGAGGGAGAGGAGTGAGAGGGAGATGGGCAGACTGACAAATAGGCCCAGCGCTAATGTCGCCAGCAAAGCTTACAGCAATTTGTGCTTTTGTTATGCTGATGCCATTGTTGAGATACATTCGACAGATACAAACAGATAAAGATACAGATACAGATACAACTGCAGTCACAGTTGCCTCACTGCCTCCGCCTCTGCCACCGCCTCTGACAGTAATTACAATTCTTTTGGCATGTTAAAAAACGAACCACATCAATACAAAGATCAACAGTCATTATACGCTCCTCCTCACAATATGCATATAAAAAAGATATTGTATCTGTATCTGGCACGTTCGTGCGCTGCCCGAGCGACATTGAATTATCACATTGAGGGTTGCTGTGACAAAGTACAAAATAATAATAATGCCAGCATTCATATACGGACGCGATAATGTTGAGGGGACGAGACGGCACTGATCGTCGTCGGCCCAGTTTGCTGTCGAGTTGGACCGGGTTGTTGTGGTGGGCGGGGGGCATGGCTTATTGTCATGCAACAACAAGATATTTACACACAATTACACGCGCCCCTTGCCCACCTTTTGCACACACACACGTACGTTCTCGCATTGAGATTTTCTTTTCGAATTTACGTACAAAGCTAATTTATCATCGAGAGAGCAACAGAAAAAAACCCGCTAAACTTTGCTCGGCTTTGTTTCGTTTCCTTCGTCGTCTGCTTCTTCTTCTTCGTATTTTTTTGAGTTTTTGTTGAATATTTTTTTGTAAATACAATAAAAAATAATAAAGAGTCGGGTGTATTGAGTATTATAACCGCAAAATAAATAACGTATATAACAAACAAGTGATGGCGACGACGAAGGCGATGACTGCAATCGATCGCCAAGCTTCAAAAGTCACTGAGAATGCCCCTTTACCCCTCTATTTCCCTCTCTCTTCTTTCCACTCTCCCCTTCACTCTACTTGTCGCCATCTCTGTCTCGTTTTCCAAAGTTCCCAAAGCGGCGATTGAAGCTGTCAACGCAGACGCACAATAAAAACCTTTTGTGTGTGTGCGAGTGTGTGTGTGTGTTAACGGCACCAGTCACTGCGTGAGATACTTTGCCGCTCTCGCACCGGGCCAACTGCCCAATAATGTTGGCCAAGTCAATTTGTACAGTCTCCTCACTCCTCTCTCTCCTCCTTCTCGTTCCTACTCTTGCTTTGTTTAACTTTTCTCGCTGTGCGCAAACAATAAATGTTTTGTGGTGATTAAAAAGTAGTGTGAAATCGATTACAAACTCGTACATTAAGTAGACATGCAGATAGAGGCAAGGGGTGTCGGTCAGTTGTGAAGACCGGAAATGCCCAATACGAGGTGAGGTTACTCTGCACTTGGTCAATATTGGCGGAGCTCTAGCTGTGCAGGCGACACATGTTAATTCCAGTTAATCGCGTTCTTATAAACAATGAAGTGTGTAGAAGGGGCGGGTGTGTGTTAGGGCGGGGCACAGTGATACAAGTGGCTTAGTTGGCAACTCTTTCTTGCGCATTGAAATTAAATATTTGACATAACAGGCAGCTTTTGTTGAGGAGCAACGCAAGTCAGATTTTGTGTGGATGAAAACTTGACTTTGTGGGTTGTGAGCATGGCTAGATTTGGGATTGTGTCTTGGCTAACTTTAACATAAATGCATACTTTGAGGTGCGACTTGTTTTGCATGAGAACAGAGCTTGTACAGTGAAATGTTAAAATTAATAAATTATTTTTCAAGATGAGAAAACGCAATTTACTGGGCTTTGGATCAATTTCAAATTGAAAAAAAAACAGGACGCGATACCATATCACGCACACAATCCTGAGGGGTCTTTTGGTCCCCAGCCAGGAGAAGATAATGATATTGTCTCTTTTCTTTTGGATAATGTAAATTTGTGAATTTGTCTCTGCTAACTTGAAGTTAGCCGGCACACCTAAAATTGCCTAATTACTTCTAGGCTACCCCATATGACTTGAGTCAATGGAATATAGAGAAAATCGTCATTATCCTTACCTATTGGTGATCTTAATACAGTTGTTATAATACCTAACTTACTTCATGTTCTATGCTCAATCTAAGAAAACAATAAGATTTTAATGATCAAATTGATCGCTTCTGGCAAATCAATTAGCTATATCTCGTAATTCTTGCTTAGATATGCAGATTTAAAATCAATTGGCAAATATCTGTCAGGCTAATTGCCGGAACAATGACAGGTAGCGAATTTATGTATGTATTGTATGTAAATTGCACGACAATACCCTGTCATGTTATTGGCTTAAACTGATTATTTGTTGCTTATCGCTTTGGGCCGCAAGCCAAATACAAGCAATAAATTTTCGATGATATCTGATGGAAATAATATTATAAGAATGGCTATCCTAGGTAGCCAGTATTGTTATCTGATCACGAGTGATGGGAGTTGAGCCCAGGAAACCGCGTGATACGCGTGATTCTGACTCGATAGTTCCCCAGAATATAATTTATAACTTATCACTTGGGGTACTTACGTATAGCTTAAGGGAAAACTAGTGGAAAAGCCCCTCTCAAAATATTAATACCTTCCTCAGATACGCAGATAGTTCTCTAGTTCAATTGCAATTCATTTGCGATTTGCGACGTTATCTTTCAACCGATTTATGACCGCACTATATGACACGACCAACGGTTCTTTCTGACGCTTTCGCGTTGATAAGTAGAGGAATCTATATCGCCCCCAACTAAAGCGACAATAACTAAATCAGTATGTATAGTATATATAAGTATATATATCGCGTGATAAAACCAATAGAGCAGAGCGCCATGCACACTGAGAGAAACTAGAGCATTCATCTTCAAAGTGAAACAAATTCAATTCAATTAGATCATCAATTTTATTTGTAAGCAATAAGAAAAGACAAAACAGATTCACATTTCGAAAAAGTACCCGAAAAAGTACCCCAGAAATAGCGTCTGGCTCTTGACACGAGTTCTTCTTCCTCCTCCTCCTTCTCCTTATATCGCCAAGCAAAGAATCAAAACAAAAACCGATGCCGAAAAATTGAGTGTGTGTACGGCGAAAGTTGAAACAATAACATAAGCAACAACAACAGCTGTTGGCAGCGCAAAGTGCGACAGAGTTTGGGCATGAACGACTGGCAGATATGATGTAGAAAGCTGGGAGAAGGGGTGGCAGATACTTGCTTGGGTTCTATTTATGATATTCGATCTTAATGAAATTTGAGGATTTCTAAGATTATTTATTGAGCTACATTTTCTCTTGAAATCAAAGAGATAGCTTTATCCTTAAACAAGCTAATAATAATTATCATTAACTCCGTAAAGTTTTTCAGTCTTTGTTAACGATTTCAAAAAACTGAAAAAATAAACATGAGATAATAAACACAAAAATAATTCATAAATTAGGCCTGTCTTTCTTACCTTCACTGTCACCCTCAATATTACGAATATTCTTTTTATTCGTATTTCTATCTCTAGGGTATCTTTTTCTTGATCTTACCTTTCCTCCCTCTCTCCTCATTCTCACAACATTTCTCATTCTTTCTTCCTGTCTGTCTCACTTTCCTTCTTCACTCATCATACCTCCCACTCCATTGTTTACAGGGTATAATAAAGAGCAACAGTTTGCCCATTGCCAAAAGCCGTTTTACACGTTATTTGTTGCTGTTTTTGTTGTGTCGCTGCTGCTGCTGCTATGGTTGTTGTTGTAGCTACCCCCACCTCTTCCCCTGCCCCACTGCTGCTGTTGTTCCTATTGTTGTTGCGCTCAGCTGGTATTTGTATTTTATTGGCCGCTGCGTTGACATCTGCGTTGAATTTAAGCTTCGTCGTCGACGTGTCGCCGGTTACTTTGTCAGTCGGCGCGTCGGAGCTGTGCAAAACTCACGCGAAATCGCTAGAGTAACAGAAGTAGATACAGCACGAATAGCAGATACACAAATACTACAACAGCAACAGCAACAACAACCAGTGCAGCTCTTAAGTCTAGAGTCGAAACAGATACAAATTTTATATATATATTTTGTATGTTTAGCCGATTCGCAGACAGACATTCAGCATTGAGGGGCGAGCATCGATACCGAGTACGCGACTAAATTTAAATTTAAATCGCATACAAAGTGAACAACAACAAAGTAGCAACAGCAACAGCAATAACAACAATCTGATAACAACAACTGTAACTTTGCGTCGCGTCTGCAATTCGAGCACAAAAAAGCAATTTGCATTCTGCATTTTACGCCGCGCCGCCGCCGTTTCGTCTCGTTGCGTGCAACAACAAAAAGTGCGTACAACAAAAGATTAAAATCATGCCACTACAACAACAACAACACCAACAACAGCAGCAATCAGTTCCAAGTATTGCTGCCATACTCAATCAGCAACTGCAGCGAGGTGAGGATCAACAGCAGCAACCGCAGATCAAAATTCAGTTGACTGCGAAGGAGATACAAAAAAGGTGCGAATAATTTAGCGGTAAAAGACACTAAAAAGTTATTAAGTTTACCATTTGATGATCATTATCAAATAAAATAATATTTGACATACATTTCGTTTGCGATTACGACAGCGCCCCCCGAGGCTGTGGTTGCCTCGCGAGGGGGTGTACACGTTGCGTATACGTCACGTGCTACAGCCAAAATTAATTCAATCAAATGTGAGCGCGTAAGAGAAAGAGAGAGAGAAAGAGGGAGCAAGCAATAGAAAGTGCCAAATTAAAAATGAATTGTCTGTGAAAACAATTGATTTAATTTATTGCACTAGCAGATACCCTGTTAAGTTAATGAACCTTAATTCAACTGCGTAGCTTGCACTTGTTTTGGCACTGCAATAAAGTATTTTATTAAGTGCGCACTTTAAACATGATTTACATAACTCAAATATGCTAATTTCTTAATTCATAAGACTTGCACATACCCTGGAAACAAGCAGGCACTTGAAGATACAAGTTAAAGATACTTTGAAGTCATGCGAGCACGCAAAGCAGAAAGTAGTTCTAAAATTGCAAATAGTCAAGTGAAGCTTAGCTAACTGAGCAAGTAAATACCCTGTAAATGCATACATTAGCAAAACATGCAAAACAAATTACTCGCACGAGATACGTAAATAGATGCAATAGATACAAATTAATTGGCACGCGAAATTGAAAGTGCCAAGTGAAAATTGTAAACAAAACGAAACAAATCAAACAGCAAATGTTTGACTAGCATATACCCTGTAATGAGTGCAAAGAACAACTGTAGCTAGATATGTTCTTAATTAACAGTTGCCAACGTATTTTACGAACTTCTGCACAGTTTTTCTAGCTAGTTCTATAGCCTCCTCTAACCTATTTTACATTTAAAATGTATTAGGATATCACTTCAATGCCGTCAGCTGTTGTAATTATTGTGCCGGAAATTTATTATAATTGTTTAAGTTATAAATACAAATCGTTTACCAAGTGCTATAAATGTTTATGGCACATACAACCACATCTTGTACAAACAAACTGGTTCCATAATACCCTTTGCAGTGATTGATCTATGCGCTTTACAAATCTAAATTATTTTATGCTTTATAGCAACAGTTCTAATGGTTACATTAGAGTTACACCTTGATTTATAATAATGTAAGTTAGAATTAATTTATTATTTAAATTGATTATTTTAATTACTTTTAATAGCACCCCCCTTAACCCCCATTCCCACGCTACAGGGTATTTTAGCATAAACAAATTTCTTATTTTTGCATTTTCCGCGAGACGCCGAAACCGAAACATGAAACCAGTTTTGGGCCGATCAACAAGCTTGTCAAGTCACAAGAGTCGCGTCGACTCTTTGGCCCCAGACACACAACAATAAATCATCTACGCAAAACCATCGAACGGGCACAACCAGAAATACTACGAGTCTTATATAGACTCGCAGAGAATTTATGTCTGCGATGGCTCACGACTTATGCCGCTTAACCCATTAACGACAGAAACAATTTGCAGCATGCGATTTATGCGTCGATCGACAGCGCATTAGCATTAATACTCTCGCGATCTGATTAACTCGATTTCCGTTCGCGCGACGTCAAAACGTCAAACCGTAGAGCGCTTTTTACAGTTCACATATCATAAGAGTTATAAAAAGCGCTCGGCTCAAGGCCGAATCCATGGGAAAATCTGCAAGAATGTCATGGAAAAGACCCGCGAGACGGCGACGCGTCGCGATAAACTTTTCCGCCGTCAACAACTTGTTTTGCATTTCTTCTTCGAAGAATTTCTGTGATAAGTGACAAGTGATAAGTGATATGAGATTTATAGGGAATATATATATTCCACCCATTGTAACCAAACAACCCACCAACCCAACCACCCAATGGAAAATTCGGGAAGCGGAACTACGCAAGCGCAGGCGCAGGTGAGTACCCCAAGCAGGTGAGTGTAATGTGTTTGTGTTGTTGTTTAACATGCTGTACGTTATGCCATAACGGTTTATGGGGACCCAGCAATGGGGAAGCTCGCTTGTTCATAGCTCATCGCTCTTATACGCGTGGCGCAAACATTTGCAAAGATTGGGAACCTTATCTAGAGAGGGCGCGTCGTTTGCACAGTGTGACGGGGTTATCGGCAGCTTGCGGAAGATTTTCGAACAAGTGAAATGAGCTGTGTGTGTGTGAGTGTGTCTGTGTGTGCTTAAAGAACTTCTGTATCAACTGTAATCGATCTGCATAGATCAATGTCATGATCATTAGAAGAAGAATGTAGAAATCTTTAATTTGTCTGCGTGTTAGAGAATTTCAAGAAATAAACTTTATTTAAACTTTATTTTATAGGAACTGGAAAACAGGTCGTTAGCATAGCAAAGATCGCAAAGATATACGCAAGAACAGCTGTACTGATCACCTATCAGTATTCAATTGGCTCGTGTTATTATGCTGAACAAGAATTCACATTATAAACTGGAAAAGATTCAAGATTCACATGTGTATTTCATCCCACACCTTGACTGACTCATTAAGCATGTGTGCCAGGCATTTTAAACTCTCCCGATCTAAACAGATTGTCATCATCGGTAAACAAAATACGTTTTAATAATCTTTCTGGTCGAGTGCTTTGGCAAACTGAAAAAGCGCTAATGAAGCTAAGGGAAATTACATTTCCGAACGTAAATTTGATACAACAATTGAGCAGATCTATTAAAATTACAGTGTAATTTAGACAGCAAATGAGTGAATAGATAATATCGCATATAATTATAATGACAAACACTATTTCAACTGTTTTTTATGAGCTTAAAGCTTATTAGGTTTATGAATGAGCGAAGATATAAATAATTATAATAATTAATTTGCTTTCACTAGATCAAAGTTTAACTTAAAGTTAAAATTGTTTCAACTAAGTTTCTTCTTTTAAACAGAAGTTCAAATTTCACTCACTAACAACATTTAAAACGGCCAAAAGCTTTGGCTAATTCGATAATGCGCAGCTTAGGCGCATCTCTAGCGCGCAGAGCTTTCGCACTGCCAAAAGCTCTGTGAACTCAGCACAAATGTGCGCGCTTGCTTTGGCTCTCTCAACGTTGGCGTTCTGCTGGTAGTGTTTGATAAGCAGCGTCGACTGCGCTGCGGCGTCTGACTGCTGCTGCTGCGCTGCCTCTGCTTGGCGTCGAGCCATACGCCGTGGTGACCAAAGCTTGTTTTCGCCCTCAGCTGAAGTTGATCGAGTGAGCGCGCCCCTTGCCGTCTTTCAATCGCAATCAAACGATCGACCAAAGCGCAGGTTAGTTCAATTTCTGCTGCGTCCTCTGCAATTGCGTGAGTAGTGTAAGTGAGTGCGAGTGAATGCAAGTGAGTGTGAGTGAGTGTCTCAACTAATTAAGAAACTCGTTGTCAACTCTCTCTTCTGTGGCTTATAAAGAGTCTGCAAGTGCACAAATCATTTAGTTATCATTGAACCTGCCTCCCTCGCTCTATCAATCCTAGGTAAATTTCGCCGGCAGTTTGTTATACAATTTATATTCGTGAATGTGCGAGTTTGTGCTTGATTGTGCGTGCTTTTTTTGTGACTTCATTTTCCATTCGCTCACAATTTATGTAAATTTTTGCGCAAATATTCCAAATGTGTATCGCATACGACGCTCTCTATCGCGGTGTATATATTTCTTTGGGTCTCGGCCTTCGGCGGGGCCAACTTTATCTGGCGCGCTGGCTACTTATGTACTTAAATAATGATTAAAGCGATATATCGAGGGGGAAAACAAACTACACACGCCTTCTACTATCTATAGCTTCGCTATGTACCTGTAACATCGCAATTGTTGTCGGGGACTACCGCATTATTGTTAATAATTATGTGCATTATTTAGCATTTAATACACTCGCCAATATGCACGTGGGAGAGACTGCGCAGCGATTAATCAAATCGAAGTAGTATACTATATATACACTCATATATAATATATATTATTCAAGCGAACTGAATTTGGAAAGTTCAAAGTTCTCCTGTTTTTTGAATACACTTAAAAGTGCATTCGCAAACGACTTTCATTTAACACTCTCTCGGAAACAAAACAAAAATAAAGAATATATAACGGAAAAGAAAAATGATAATTAAGTGTGTGTGCAATTGCCTTGAAGCCAACGCACAGTGTGTTTTTTATATATTTTTAAAACACTTTGGAAATATTCAAACAACACACACGCACACACACATTCCTATATGGGCTGTTCTACTTTTGCGCTCCCCATATAGTATGTGTTTTCTATACTAATTAGACATCTGAACGTGCTCGTGTTTCAACGCCTCCTCCTTATCACAATTATCATTGAGCAAAACAAACCGGCAGTCGACAGGCGGGTCAGAGAATCTATAAAGTTATTATTAAAAAAATAAAAAGAAATCACAAATTAATTATATAGCAAAAACAAATCAAACAATCTCTGATAAGCGCACGCCGTCGAATCGTATGATTCGAGGTACAAACTTCCAGATACTTTATATATTTGAGACCCGCCTGGCTTTGGCAGAAACTCAAATATTTAGCATGTATAGTATATAGCAAGTTGCGTGGTGTTTATCTGCCAAATATAAACCATAAAAGCTCCGAAAACTGAAAAAAACAAAAGTAAAGAAAGAAATATTGTATGTTGCCTTGGGGCGCGAGTACAAGCTGATAAAATGTGTCGACTGTGCCGGCTTATAAAACATAATTTAAATACCCCCGAAAATATGGTTTATTGCCTTGGGCAAGGCAGTTATCTGCACTATTTAAACTACTTTAGAGCTACTTCGTGACAAGCTTAAAATAATAAAATAGAATTAAGAGGAAAAGCTAAAGTTTCAAGAGACTGTCACGATTTTGGTGGAATATCCTAACTTTGTAGAGTGGAGAATAAGTTTAAGATTTGCAATTTATTGCGATGGCAAAATTCATGCAAATTTGTGTGGGTTTCCCAGTTAAATGTTGGCAATACTCGTAGAATTTACAAGTCAAGCTAAACTATAAGAGAAACCTTCATATAAGAAGTGCATTGACACAACTTTTGATTATATGGAATATATGTTTTGTATTTTATGTTCGTTACTTCTTTGGCTTGATTTACATATATGATCGTGCAGTTTGACATATTCAGAGAACAGTTTATATAGAAATGTGCAGTTCACTTTATCAACTCAACACATTGTTCTAAGAAAATTAACATTTGAATTATTCAATTGAAATGCCAGCATTTAATTCAAGTTTATTCTATACTTCCGAACACTTCGCCGAAGTCAATTCTCCTACTATTTTACAACTTATAATTAACAGCAAATTATCTGATTATTTTTTATGAACTTTTACAAGTTTTATTGCATCATAGCAATAAATTGTATATACACAAATTTTATGATCTATTCTTCAATATTATCATTAAATAATCAACACGAAGTACTCAATATACATTGTGCTAAGTAGACACTCCCACAAATTGAACGCCAAAATATTCATAAGGTATTTGAGCATCTGTTCTGAATCTATTTACTCGATTCATAAGCACTTGTGCATTATGCCAGCTGTCATTGATCTATTATAATCCTGCGAACCAATCTGAATTTCGCAAGAGGCGGCACTAATGAAAGGCAGAGAGTATCGAGATTATATAATCCGATAAGCTATTAACACTACGCCCTGTGACACATGACGCCCCGGGCACGAGTGGCAAGATGACGTTGGATTGGGATGCGAAATCGGGGCTAATTGAATCACATCCCTCAAAGCTCACGCGGAATCAGTTACTCCAAACTGTTAATTGTTGCTAAAAAAAATCGTATAACACTTTTATAAATCAATCGATTACGGCACGCACGCACAGTGACTAACTGTTGTTGGTAGGCTTCGTTATCATATGATGGCTAAACAGGTTCAGTACGGAAGATTTGAGCTGGTGATTGAACTATCTAAGGGCAGGTGTCAATTTAATCAGGCAATTCCATTGAAGAACTCAGCCAGTAGACAAGTGTGAATCGACTTAGAATGCACGTGATGTGCCATACTGTCTACACTGACTGCCAAAAAAGTTTCCACTTACATTGGGTGACAGCTGTCTGGAGATTTCGGCTGTCTTTATAGCAAGTCATGTTATACCTGAAGGTCACAGCAGACTAGACGCAGATGACGCAGCTTGGCGGGGAATGTAAGAAATACCAGTTTCTTTTTCTGTGTCTACCAAACTATACAACCCACGCTTTATGGCAAACTAGTTAGATCAACGCTACCTCAGAGATACCCTATATAAATTTGTTTTATGGCCCGGTATTGATTGCACGCGCTTTGATTAGTAATCAAAACGTAACAATGCACGAACCTAGGGCAATAATGGGGACATATATGTAGCAAGGTATCTATCTATCTATATATAGCCCTGATAGTGTCATAATTATGACGTTTACATATGGCAGATATAGTGCAAATGAATTAGCATAGAATACACTAAACTAAAGCACTATTAAAAGCAGTTGTAAATATTTTCGTCGTACTTGTTGTCTCGTGTCTTTGCTGATATCGTTGATAAGGCGCCATTATATCGCCACGACCCTGTGGCGCACCCACCCACAGTCCACGAGTGAGACAAACATGTCATGTGGCTGTCGCACTTTTCACTTTTTGGTGCCGTTTCTGGCAACTTATCAAGCGACTCTGTAGACATTGGGCAAAGTTTGGAACACACTGAGGTAGCTTCGGCGGGGTTTATAAACAGCTTGCGCAATAAAACGTCAGCAGTTGCCGCCGATAAGCGCTGATAAGACGCAGCAGCAGCGGCAACGGCAACGGCAGCGGCAGCTAGTATAATTATAAAGCATATAGTACCATATAATATAAAGATGCTCGTGCGCAAGCGGAAGGACGCGCTGTGCGAAGATCAATAGAGCTTATCAACGTGCCCAATACCTAATAGCTGCACGTCGCTATAAAAGATCGTGCAATGTAAATATAATGAGCTAAATGAGTTATCAATGTGAAGAGGGGGAGCGGCGGAAGGGGCAGGTAAACTAGTTAGTTCGATCTGAATTCGATGAGCGTATCGAGAAACAGATGCGCTTCGATAATTATGCAAATATCGCGTAAATATCTCGCAAATAGGGAAGCAGAAACACGCGTTCGCTTGTCCAATAATAGCAAATATGTGTACACAGTATCAATATCTCTGGACTCTAGACCGATACGATACGCTGCCCATTTAGCTGTCATACCACTTAGCGCGTAAACCTCAATTATGTGTTCCGAAAATTGAACTATTCGTCATGGACAAATTATCACACACACTGAAATTACGTATACGTAATCGTTCATCACATTCAGTTGTCGTCTATCAAAATCGGAACATGCTCTATAAAAAGAAGACAACTCACTCTACACTAATCAGCGATAAACTGAAAGGTTTTATTGCCATAATCCATAGCAAATCAAACCGATTACTTCGTTGGGGATTATCATTATCGATAACAATAGATTTGCCCAAATTTAATATTACTACTTTCATAATTACCTTCGCAGCACTTCGGGAATTTCCAGCGCCATCTTATCTCAAGTGCGCCAGATTAGTCAATAAATCTCTGTGAGTCAGGTATTGATTTCTCAAGGCCCCTCCTTCAACCGATACCAATATTCGAGTGGCCTAATGCCCCGACAAATCTCGTCGCAATCTATCGTAAACACGATTAGTCTTATCTTGGGCACCACTTCAAGATTAGTTCAAGTCCAAGATCAGTAGGAAAGCTCTTCAAGCGAAGCTAAAGCTTTCGAAGCTTTCCACAATCCTCTAGACAAGTCTGCACGGAGATAAGTCTACACAAAAGCTACTTTAAAGCTCAACACACTTCAATTAGCACGTTAACACGCTCCACAATAGAATCCACACTTTCCTTATCAATGGGGCGCTAACACTTCCTCTCGATCTACCTCAATCGTGCACAAACAATCGCACGCGATTAGCCCCAAAGTGTTTTAACTATATAATATATGTTAAATATATGAAAACCACAATATTGTTTATATAAAAATAGATCCGAATTTTATACCAAATCGAATCATATCGCATGCCGTCGCCTCATGATTGCCCGTTGAAGTACTGCGTGATCCTTCTGGGCAAATCAATTAGCAATTCGTTAAGAGATATTATAATGAATAGAAGGTGCACGATTCCAGCTATGGATGATTGATTTATTTGCATAACATATGTAAACAATATCCACACCAAACCAAGTTCCGTTCCAATCCGATCCAACGCTTCGATTTGATTTTCGCTTGGCCCAAAACTCGAATGAGGAACGTGAATTGGCGGCGAGTGTGGCGCGTGTTTGGATTTTTAAGGCCAAAACAAAAATGCTGTGACATTGTTTTCGTATTATCTATACCTGGTAAACTTTGTGGAGAGGGTATTATTGTTGGTATAGGGTCGTTCCTAGAGTTTATCTCAGAGATCATAAGAGCTGATGTAAGGAATTATCATTGGAGCATTCTAGAAGTCTATTTCACAACATGACTCAAAAACTAATGTTTACCTTTGCATAACTCAGTTATTCTTAACTCTAAAAAAATCAAATCTCGAACAGTTAAAGCTTTATATATATGCTATAGTTACACAAAGTCTTTTTGAAGACACAACAAAATTAGTTGGGATATGCACTAAGCATTGATAATATAGGGTAGTTCATTGTAGACGCTTTCTAAACTATTTATTACTGTTGTGGTTATCATAGATCGTCTGCCAAAACACGTCATACTGCCTATCGATCTATTTTGCTCATTTTCCCACTCCGTCTCTTGCCCCACTCCCACACACCGACACGTTTCTTTCTTTGCCCCCGTCAATCAGGCAGACAAACATTTGCTTTGGCTGTTTGCCAAAACGTTTCTAAGCCACCACACAAAAGACAATTACAAATATGATTAATAAACATTTGTGCGGACGCTAAAAAGTTGAGTAAATGTTGGGTCAGGTTATATTTTATAGCCACAGCAAAGTGCAACAGGAATAGACATGCCTCCGCATGTCGCGCGTTGTATTGCATAACAAACTGTGCTGAGAGTTGACACGTGTGGGGATTATCAGAGATATGCCAGCTGCATATAGAGTATATAGTATAATATTTAACAGCTTGCCAAGATCAAAGTTTTATATACGCAAAGGTTATCACTGTAACCTCGTGCAATAAAAAGACCTATAAAAAAGTATAACTAATCTTAAATCAAAATACATTTCATTTATATTTAGACAAACATATACTTAATACTCGCCTATATATTGACTTGCCTGATAGCACAAGACGCGCTTCATTCAGAAAAACAATTTCATTTGTTCAATTAACTTGGACGTGCATTGCGTGCAATTATAATAGACAAAACGCGTCAGTTCTTAACTCGATTTCAATCACGATTCGAACTCGATTTCAGATTGATAGAGCAATCGACGTTGCAGTGATTTATTTGCATCTATTGCGTAGCGTACGCATTGCAATTCACAGTTTGCAATACGCAATTGCTGTGCAATTGTTAATGTAATTGATAGACGTAATTGAAACAGGCAGGGAAAGTGAGAGAGGGGAGAGAGAGAGAGAAGGAGACCAGCTAGAAACCTTGTTTGTTTCAATTGGCAGCTACTGTGACAAGTTATCTTCCCCACAGTCAGACCATATCTCAAATAAACCTCAGCCAACCCATTATTGAAGGTGTTAAGCGGCCTGATAACGCCTGAACATGAACTTCCATACAGCCGAGAGATCGTAAAGCATTAGAGAGGTGGAGCAAGAGACAGGGAGAGAGAGAACGACAGAGAGAGCAAGCTAATGGCTTTACCACACTCGTAAATTCTGGAGATCTACGACGGTTTTATGCTCACACAACACGAGTCGAGGAGGATTTGCTAATTTTCATGCTCTCTATATCTCTTTTGCTCTCTCTCTCACGGGGAATTCTCTCTCTGGTGGTGCTATAAATGGGCTTTTGATTTACGCAGAAGATATATGCACAATAGAGATGTACGTATAAATATTTGTCTATGGGGCACTCCGTTGGTCAGATTGGCATTGACAGTGGAGCTGTCACTTCATTCGCGTGCAGAAGTTCCAGGACAGATTCGATATTACGATAATCTGAACATAATATAATATAACCCGCGTATTTATAGCAACAATTTTGACAAAATGGGCTGCGAGTGTGTGAAACGGTAAAGAAAGAATAAAGAAAATATTATAAAACACTGAAACCAAAACAGAAATGTTAAAAAACTCATAAAAATTTGGCATTTTTGACCTTCAAAAAAAGAAAAAACGAGTGTTTTCAAAAACGAAGTGTTATAAAATTGGACAAACATATCCTTAAACAACAATAAGTTAGCAAATAGTGAAGGCAGAGAGTGTTTAATGAGTTCTTCTTCGGCTATTTCGAGCCCCCAAAAAACTCATGCTGACGTATTCCAAAAATAAAGCGGCGTCGGCGTATATTTTTTTGAAAATTCAAATACAAAATTTTCTGTTTGACCCAAAAAAATCATCAAATGTTTAATAATATATTTATACAGAAATTTACTATATAAGATCTTCTTTATATATGCTCGTAAAGGTATACAGCTAGATTTCTTTGTTAAACATCTGGAAAATTGGGCCAGGTAGTCGCAGGGGCTTCACTCCTGCAGGACTTCGCAGACAGCTGTTCACCAGCTGTGGCAAATGAGCTTGAAAAATCGATGCTGTGCGCCAGACTGTACCTTAACAACAACAATCAGAGGCACAACAATGTTATAAAGTTGTTTAACCACCCCTCAAAAATAACGCAAAAGAACAAACAACACGCCACATTCCTTGGGAATGTAGCGACAGAAGTCCTTAGGTTCTCAAACGGCGCAGTCGAAATGCAGCGAAAGTTGTCAACGAAGTTGTTTCTTTGTGAGTGTGTGTGTGAGAGTGTATTAGTATGTGTGTGTGGCTGTATAAGCTCCAAATTAATTGAAAGGCTTTTGAGCTAATGCCCGAGCATGATTGATGTGAACTCAATGCGAGGTCTCTTTGTCTCTCTGTCTGTCTGTCCATCCATTATCTAGGCGCCCGTTTCATAGCGAGACTTCACCACTTAATCGTTTACCGTTAATTAACCCCACCGTGCGTTAATAAATAATAAAAATAACTTCCATTTGTTTCCTAGAATCGTGTTAAATTTACCTTGTGCCCATTTCAGTTGCTGCAAAGTGTTCAAAATGAAAGCATCCACATTGGACAAACTGAGCTGCTTCCTAGCCGAGCTGCTGGGCACAGCCATCCTCGTATTCCTGGGCTGCATGGGCTGCGTGAAGACAGATGCCTTCCCTAACCAGCATCTGCAAATTGTGCTCAACTTTGGTTTCGCTGTGCTCATTGCCATTCAATGCTTCGGCTGTGTTTCGGGAGCTCATCTTAATCCCGCAGTGACTGTGGCTGCCTATATCTATGATCTGGTCACACTGCCCATGGCATTCATCTACTTTGTTGGCCAGATGTTGGGTGCCTTTATTGGCTATGGACTGTTGAAGGCACTGCTGCCTGAGTCTACACAAAACGGACTGTGCGTCACGCTGCCTCATCCGTTGGTCGACAATCCTCAGGCCTTTGGAATTGAATTCGTTGCCACGGCTATACTCATCATTGTCTGCTGCGGCGTCTGGGATCCACGTAATGCTCAACATCATGATTCAGTGGCCATTCGTTTTGGCCTGGCCATTGCCTGTTTGGCCTGTGCAGCGGTAAGGAGCGGAGAAGAAGGAGGAACAAATCACAGTTGCTTTAACTATCTTCTACTTTTTACATTTGCAGGGTCCCTTCACCGGCGCCAGCATGAACCCGGCCAGGTCCTTTGCACCTGCCCTGTGGAACGGCAACTTCGAGAAGCACTGGATCTACTGGCTGGCACCGCTGAGCGCTGCCGGCGTCACTGCCATCGCCTACAAGGCTGTCTTCAGGCGTGAGGTTGTCACTGCGGTGATCACCTCGGACGAGAAGATTCGTCAGCTGGAGGATGTGCAGCTCTCATAGACAATGCTCTCACGCAAACACGCACAAGCACAAACACAAATACACACACACTCACACACACATAAGTGCCAAGCAACCAAATCTTAAGCAAACCTAGCTCTAAGCTCGCTGCGACAATGCACATGAATATCGTATTCACGCCCATGTCGTGCGATAATCTAAAGTTTCGATTAATAAAGAAAACATAGACATTTTTATATCTTAAAGTGGTTTGTGAATTGACATAGATATAAGTTAGTTGGGTTGGCAAAGTGAAGGTTTCTTGAGTTTGGAGGGAATTTCCTTTATTACTTATAAGGTAAACTACCTTATCTGTCTGTGGTATAGTATTAAAGGTTGTTTAGAATTAATCTTTAATTTACATTCTAATTTACTTACAATATTTTCTTTATATAATCTTATGATATGATACTTCAAACTACCAGAACCTCGCTAATTATAGTGTACGATTTACTTTACTTCTACTACTACGTTTAAGTTCCTCAGTTATTTTCTAAGTATGCAACTTCGTATTATTTCAAGTGGAAGAACATATTCGCTATTCCAAGAAGAACTTCCTAAAAGCTACCCAATCTCTTAGCTTAACTTAATCCCCTTTCAAAGTATGCAACAACTTTCCTGTGTATTTCTGGTCAAATATTTAAAACATTCAAAATTAATAGTTCAAAACAGTTTGAAATGGTATCGCTTAAACACCAAAAGGGAAGCAGGTGATAAAAACTAATATTTCCAGCACGTATCTTTAAGAATCTCTCTCAATCTTCTTTAAAGAATCCTTTCCTTACGGTCTGCATTGCAAACGCCCCTCGATCTTCTCGCTCTGTCACTGATTCTTCTATGGGCGCCTCAAAGTAGGCCAGTTTTGTGGGCTGCGCTGGCGTTTATCATTAATCAACGATACTTAGCGGCCATTGCGATAGCGCCGGAGTATTGGCCAGGCAAGCCAGGCGCCGTATTCGCAACGCGTACTGCCATCTCGATGTGATAAGATTGCGACGCATCGACAGAGCGCAGTGTGGCAATGTGCGCGGGGCCGCTGTCTGTCCTGTTCCTCGGAAAACACACGCTATGATTAATTAGAATTTAATTTGAATCCAACTAGAAGACTGCCTGGACGGACAGACGAACCGAACCTAACCGAAGCAACGTTAGGGTGCCTATCTAGTCGAGACATGGCGCAAAAAAGTATCCGCATAATAATTAGCATTATGGCATTATAATTCATATTGATCGATTGGGGGAGGGCAATTTAAAGTCACGGCTAGGGCGCCCACTCGAAGTCACAGACCACCACCTCCAGTTAGTCGAGTCAGCGGTTTTGCGGCCAAAACATGTCGCAGCAAAAGTTACAGCTCAGCGATGCGGGTGCCTCCTCTTCCCGCTGGAGGCGTTTCTATTTACGCACAGAGCAGCGACATCGCGTTGCCGCATTCTTTGCTGAGTTTGTGGGCACGGCCACGTTCATCTTTATTGCCTGCATGGGTTGTGTGACCACGCCCCTGTTTACCAACTCCCACTTTGAACTGAGTCTTAACTTCGGGTTGGCCATCATGATTGCTATTCAAAGTTTTGGTTCGATTTCTGGAGCTCATCTCAATCCTGCCATCACTCTGGCTGCCGTCATCTATGGCGCCTTGAGTTGGTATATGGGCATTGCTTACCTGATCGCTCAGGTAGCTGGCGCATTGGTTGGCTATGGAATACTCAAGGCTGTGCTGCCACTGAGTGCCATCATTGGTGTGGATGAACCCGCCGGCGTTTGTGTCACTGTGCTCAGCAAGGACATTTCCGAGTTGCAGGGCGTGTTCATTGAGCTGCTTTGCACCTGCTTTCTCACCATGGTTGCCTGCTCTGTTTGGGATCCACGCAATGCAATACTCAAGGATTCGGTACCATTGCGCTTTGGTTTGACCGTCTCTAGTCTCAACTTGGCAGCGGTGCGTATGATTAATACAAGTTGATTAGAGTTGCAAGAGTTTACAATTTACCTTCTACAGGGTCTCTTCACTGGCTCCAGCATGAATCCCACTCGCTCGCTGGGTCCCGCCGTGTGGAACAATTCGTGGCATCACCACTGGATCTACTGGGTCGGTCCTTTGGTGGGTGCAGCTCTCACCTCGGTCATCTATCGCTTTGCCTTCAAGGGCAACAGCGATGACGAGATCGAATTACGAAATTCCGATGCCAGAATTAAGTTTATAGATAAGGTTTAGTTCTCGTGCCTCCGCGCTTAAGTTGCCTCTATATAGTTTTAATCTAAATATGTTAAGTACCTGCAATAAACCATATACCGACCAGATTTCATATCTTACAGTAGCTATTTTATTTTACGAGCTCTCATTATATCATTAGTGGGAAATCAACACGTTATATTATATGTCGTTTTCGAGACACGTCAGCTCAGTAATTGTATCACCTGTGTGGTCCTTAAGAGGATAATATAATGTTTTCTATTATTGACAAAGTGCCAAGTGATACAAACCTATAAAACTAAAGTATATAGTTTGAATTTCCAAAACTCTAAGTACTTCTTATTATGATTATGTTAATTATTAGTAAATGAGTTCTAAATTTTGACCTGTTGACAACAAAGAAACAACTGAATGACTGATAAATTATCAGTGATAATACATATAAATAAGAATTCCAGAAAAATATATATACAAATTGACAATGAACCTAGGAAAATTACTAAATTCTGCACAGCTATAGAGACCTGCCAATCTTTCCCGGTTATCAAATAAGTTATTTAATATCTTCAGTTCTCAGTGCAGCGTCAGTCTGTTATGATATGACCTTATCTAACTACCATACTTAATGCAGTAAGTAATTAAGGCTGCCAATCTCTCGAAAAGTAAATCATCCTTATAAACAACATTCTCACCCACTCAACCATATCTCTGTTTTACATCTTTAATGAAATTCAGGAAGCAGTCTCAACAATCATTCAGTAATTCAACGCATAGGAAAGTCCGCTACGTGTACCATGAATGGTTTATCTGGGATCGTATAGCTGTCGCTGTAAATAATTTCCACAATCCCACAAACACTTGTTAGCTAACTTTAAAAAATAAATAAGAACTTGGTGAAAATAAGAAAAAATCCGTCGAGAAATGCTTGAAATTGTTTTCGCTGGGTCGCAGATTAAATACCCTAAGGCGGCTACTCGAGTCACTGTTTCGAGTACTTCGGGTGATATTGCAATTGAGTCAGTCAGTCACCTGAAAGCGTGCTAAGTAATCAGTTAGTGAGTTATCTCTAGAAGAACCTATAGTAAATATGTGTACATATGTTATATAGTACAATATATAAGCTGAATCAATGCAATGTCATCTGATATGTATTTTGGGTTGTTCGAAGTTTCTATTTAGAACAAGCCTTTATAGAACGGAAGATAACCAAAGTGTTGAACAACTTTCATTAACTGGGTAAGCAGAAAGTAAAATTGGAAACTCCGTACTATTTATTTCGGATTATGCTTATACTTATACTGGGGCCATAAATTTTCGATTTCATATTTTCGTTCAGTATTAGTCAACCCTCGTCGGGCATAATAAATAAAATACGCACATCGGGCCTGGGGAGTGTCAGCTGATAATTGGGCTTAACGTTTGATAATTTGATAATTGCTTATTGATAATAACCATTGTTGAAGATTAGTGGTATTTTAAAGTAGTCGTCGTCGTCGTCGTCAGCCGGGACACGATTTGAGCAAGAATGAGAGAGTGTGTACTAGGCAAGGTACTTGCCGAGGTATGCTCCAAGTTCTCTAAGTACCTGCCAATGGGGAGCCTAATCAGCCGACGCGACGCTTACGACTAACGACTAAACGACCAAACTACCGAACTGCCGTTTGAGGCGCTGCACTCTCACTCTCGTATCCGTCTTTGGGGGGCACTCGGTTTAGTTGTGCTCGGTGCGTTCGCGTTAAATGTTGTTTAACTCCAAGAACACTGTATATAAGTACTGTACCTAGTCTATATCGAGTCGAGAATGACTGAGCTAAATCTGAACCCGAGGCAGGTTTGCAGTATTTAAAAACCCGTGTCAATTCGATCTCAACATTAATCGTTTGTCGTCTTCGTTTTACAGAGGATCCGTCTCGAAAAAAATGCGCTTCAGGCTGTTGGATAATGCAGTCATCGTCTTCGGTGAAATGATTGCGACTGCGATGTTGATGTTCCTTGGCTGCATGGGATGCGTCACATCACTTGCTTTCATAAATACGAATCTGCAGTGCAGTCTGAACTTCGGTTTCGTCGTCCTCATCTGTATACAATCTTTTGGCTGCGTGAGCGGAGCACATCTGAATCCCTGTGTAACAATAGCTCAGTTGATTTACCAGATGATATCGTGGCCCATGGCAATAGCCTACTTTGTGGCCCAGATTCTGGGCGCCTTCATTGGATATGGTCTGCTCAAGGCGTGTCTGCCCGAAGATGCCATTTGCAGTTCAAAAACGCCCAAAGGCGTCTGCCTCACAATGCTGGCCGACAGTCTGACGCCCGGACAGGGAGTCCTTATCGAGTTCCTGCTGACCTTCATATTGATCTTCATCTGCTGTGCCGTCTGGGATCCACGTAATTCCAAGTTTCAGGACTCCACAGCTGTGCGCTTCGGTCTGGCTATCGCCTGTTTGTCCCTAACTGGGGTAGGTTTTCTGCTTGCCTTATATATACCCGATCTATTCATTATTTATAATATATATACTATTCACAGGGACAATTCACTGGCGCCAGCATGAATCCGGCACGTTCGTTGGCCCCTGCATTGTGGAACAACTATTGGGAATACCATTGGATCTATTGGGTTGGTCCCCTAGTGGCATCAGTGCTCTCATCTCTCGTCTATAGGTTTATCTTCCGTCGCGCAGCCGAGGATAAAAACACATTACCCGAGTAATCGTTCACATCCGAATCTATATAGAAAGTAGCGTATTGCTCAGCATTATTGTTTGTCTATTCAATGTCTTCCAATCAGTGTGTGTCCTTAAACAAGTAGTACAGAGGTAATGTTTAAAGATAAATATACAGTAGTTATAAATGAGATTCTTTTCGTACGACATAAATTATAAGTTTTATTTTTGTGGGCTCCAAGATGTAAAGGACCTTTGAGCTTTCAAGTTCAATGGTTCCTGTAGAGGGAAAGTTATAAACATACACATATTATATACCATTAAGTACACCTGTATACTATACAAATACACATCTCTATATATATAGCCACTATGGACACAACAATTAGGGTTTTTGTCACTTAGCTGTAATTACAATCGCAAGCGAACTTCATGTAAATATCTAATAATAATACCTTAAATAAATATCAAGTACAATATGTACATATATAGAATCCTAACACTTATAAGGGCTAACACGCCTGGCACGTCAATTGCATGGGAATATCTATGGTAAATACAGACGTTACTGAGCTGCCGATTATTTACAGATTTGAGCTAAGTTCACGAGTTGCACTTATGGAAATTTTGCGTCGAAATGCGGTTAAGTATTATAAGAATTTATAATTGATTATTATCATATCTTTTTTGCATAAGCATGTGCTAGATTATTATATTATGACGAAGTTTGGCAATAGGTCTATCAAGAACTTCGACCACATTCAAACTCTTATCTTGCACTTACGGGTTACAGAAACTGTCTGTTCGCATAGATTATATTTAATTATTTTAAATTAGTTGGCCTGATAGCAGAAGGTATACGATAAGAAGAATGACGAAGACGTGCGCCAAGATTTGTTAATGGTACGCAAAACGTCGCTGTAATCGCCCTGGCAACAATTTACATAAATGACCTGAGCACCGCGACCCTCTCGAGTTTAATTGCGACCTGGCAGGCGGTCCAACGATTGATGAGTACAACGTGTGAGATAAATTGAACCGTTTCAGATTTCTCTGGTTTTTATTAATCAAAGTATCATGATTATTTTTATATAATATAGGTATCCAGATATAGAGGGGTATATTCAGTCGTGTAGGCAGCAAATTTCCAGAGTTGTGGTACTATAATAGACGCCAAGAGTTCTCCGATCAACTGCAGAATTGCCAACTGAGGTTTACCCTCGAACAGAGTCGGAATGAGCAGTTTGGCTGGATTCATAAAAGCGCCAGTCAATGAACCCTTAAACTAAAGAAAATTAGCGTAACCAGTGCTTCAAATAAATGAAAAATGCAATTAACTTACGCCTACTAGAGTACAAACAGCAATCTGACAACCCAAACGCAGTGCCGCCGAGTCAAAAGATCGTCCGCTGATATCGGCGACCACAACCAGGCCGACTATGCTCAATATCACACTCCTGCTTGTTATCTGATCCGGGATTACGTAGCCCATACTGCTGACCATCATGAAAAAAGCCGTCGCGCTGAATTCACGATATCCACGAATAACTACTAATGACCACTTGAATTCCATCTTTATGTGCCCTATTATAAAACTTAAAAATTGTATAAGGTTGTAAGTTGTTATACAATATAAAAATACGAATAAATATAAATGAATCAATACTACTGTCGTTAAAGAAATGACAGATTATTCAGAGAAGTTCAATTTTCGCGTTATTTTATTATTATATTTTGGTTTTCCGTAGAATGTTTATTTGCTCATCTGTCATAGTTACCTGCGCGACCATTTTTTTATTGATAGGACTCGTTTTATCATTAATTTAGGTGACAAAATTATTTTTTTTTTTAATTAAATTTTTAAATTCCGCGCAACGGATTTCGATATGCAATTGATCTGGCAGTCCTTTGTGAATCAGACACATCCGGGACACAAATGGGATCGTGTCTCAGGAAAGAGCTTGTAACATTTACTGTAAAGACACTGTAAACAAATACAAAAGAATACCAGCTTGAAAATATGGCCATACTATGCAGACACAGCGTTGCCACACTATACCAATTAGAAGGGGTGGCAATTAGCGGAATACCTGCAGACACGTATTTATTTATATTAGATGTTTTTTTATATAAATTCGACTGTGCCTAAATTAAGTAGTCCACGCAGTAAACAACAAGTGCAGCAACTGCCCCATAATGTTTGCCAATCTGAAAAATAAGCTCATCGAAGAGGTGAAAGCGTCTCCGTCCAAATTCCAACAATTTGCAAACGCAGCCCAGGCAAGAATTTACTGAAAGAAAAAACTAATAAAAACATACGCACACCACTGTAATTGTGCGCGTTTCGTTTGTGTGTGTGTGTTTTATTGTTTGTTTGTGTGCGTACGAAGAGGAGATCCACAAACAAAACAGGCTGAGTGTTAATAAAAGTGTTTAATTTGACCCATTTGTATGGGATTGGCAGCTGTGCGCACAGCCAACCCTCCCTCTTGTGCATGACACACACACAAACACACCTGTACACACACATGCATAACTATTTTATCGGTTCGGTTTTGTAGGCCGCCGTGAGCTCATCATCCAGCACAACAACACCAAACAGCTCGGAAAACACCGACAGCGGTAACAATGAGAATTTCTTTAGCATTACGGAGGAAGGTAAGAGTGTTTCCATACTAATTGTAGGTGTGCTCTAATTATTATTATTAAATTATTCGCAGATACGCCACAAAACTCTCCCTACCGCATACAGAAGTTGCCGCGGGGTGGACGTGCCTCCACACAGTCCTTGAATGGCATGGGAGCTGGAGGCGCCATACCGCGGACTCGCAAGCTCTCCAACTCGTCCATGGCCAGCGATGTCTCCTTCCGACTGCCCACCTATGATGCGCCAGCCGTAAGTCCATAGAGTCAATGAGATTCTCCTCTAATCTGTATATTTTATCTGCAGATGTATCACTTGCAATCGGATCTGGATGAGACGAGCAGTGAGTTTGACGACTCTGCATCGACGGCACGCCTGGATGTCATCACCAAAGATCAGCTGTATGATGCATATAAGAAGTCGCTCGATCGCTATCACAAATATCGCTGTCGCTACACAGATCTGGCCAAGAAGTACAAGGAACTGGAGCGGGACAGCAGCAAGGCGAGGGTATGTAGTGGACTATAATATAAATCGGAAATAGATATATATTTCCCCTTACAGTCTGTGCTTGTGGAGACGCAGGACAAGGCGCTGCGTCGCATCAGCGAACTACGTGAACAGTGCACGCTGGAGCAGCAGGCCAAGGCACATTTAGAGGAGGCGCTGCGCATCGAAATGGATGACATGAACTGCAAGATGCAAGCCTATCAAACCAAGCTCAAGTTGTTGGGGGAGAACCCTGACAATGTCACAGCTGCACTAGAGCGTGGCGACAAGCTCATCGATCTAGAGGAACCGGTGACGGTAGAGAAACACACCGAAAATGGCAGTCAACCTGCTGCTCAGGAATCAGACGAAGAGTTGAGAAAACTGCGGCAATTGCTGGCCGAACAGGAGGCACAGCTTAAGCAGCTGAGTGAGCGCAATAAGGAAGCCAACGATACCATTGCAGCATTGCGAAAACAGGAGGAGGAGAATGTGCTGTTGCTGGCACAGACCAAGCAAGCCATCCACACAGAGCTGGAGCACAAGGAGACGGAAGTGCGTCAACTGCAGGACAAGGTGAAACAGATCGAAGTCGAGCTGGATTTGGCCAACAGTCGTGAGACACAGTCGGGCGACATTAAGGAGCAACTGAAGAAGCTACAAATTGCCAAACAGGAAGTGGACGCTAAGCTCATTGCCTCAGAGCATGTGCTGAGCACTTTGCGAGGCGACCACTCGGAAAAGGAACAGCAGCAAAAGAAATTGGAGTCCCAGTTGCAACAGCGCGAAAAGGAATTGCAGCAGCTGCAGGAGAAGCTTAAGCAGCAGGAAACAGTTAAGGAGCAACTTACAAAGCTGCAAAGTGCCAAACAGGAAGCGGAAGCAAAACTAATTGCAACTGAGGAGTTGCTTAACAACATAAAACTGGAGCAATCAGAAAAGGACAAAGAACAAAAGGAAATTAAGTCAGAGCTGGAGCAGAAGGAAAAGGTATTGCGACAACTGCAGGAGAAGTTTACGCAGCAGGAAGCACAGCTTGAATTGGCAAACAGCCGTGGCAACGACGAGGAAAATGAGCAGAAGGAACAACTTAAGAAGCTGCTCGATGCCAAACAAGAGACGGAAGCCAGGTTAAGTGGAACAGAGGAACAGCTGAATCAACTGAAACTGGAGCATACAGAAAAGCAACAACAGGTGACTGAGCTGCAGGCCAAACTTGAGTCGTGGTCAGAGCAAAAGGAGAAGGAGGTGCAAGAGTTGCAGCAAAAGCTAAAGCAGACTGAAGACGAGCTTGAAGTCTCCAGGTTGAATTCTACAGAAGTGAAGGCTCTCGGAGAACAGCTGCAAAAAGAGCAAGAACATAGCCAGGCCAAGCTGCGTGATACGGAGGAACAACTGCATAAACTGACATTAGAACACGAAGCAAAAGAGCAACAGGTGGTTGCACTGCAAGAGCAATTGCAATTGCAGTTGGAACAAAAAGAAAACACTCTGGAGAAGCTGCAGGAGAAGTTAACACAACTGGAAACAGAACTGGAATTGTCCAGGAGTCGTGGCAACCAAGTGGAGGACATCAAGGAGCAGTTGCAAAGTGCCAAGCAGGAAGCGGAAACCAAACACAAAGGAGCAGAGCAAGAACTAAGCAAACTGAAGGAGCAACATGCAGGAATGCAGCAAGAAGTGGCTGAGCTGGAGAAGCAGCTGCAGTCTCAGCTGACAGAGAAGGACAACAAAGTGCTGCAACTGCAGGAGCAATTGAAGCAGCTGGAAACGGAGTTGGCATCCTCAAAGAATCGCGGCAGCCAAGTCGATGAGATTAAGGAACAGCTGCAAGTTGACAAGCAGAGGGCGGAGGTTAAACTTATTGCCGCAGAGCAGGAACTCAGCAAATTAATGGATCTACACACTGCAAAGGAGCAACAGGTGGCAGAGTTAGTGCAGCAACTAGACACGCTGAAGACAGACAGTGATCAGAGCCTGCAGGATCTGCGCTTGCACAACACGCAGCTCAATGAGATTGTGCAACGTTATCAACAGAACGAGACAGCGCTAGAGGAGGTGCAGAGTCAGCTGGAGGATGCGAGAGAGCGTTTGATTGAACAGGATCAGCGACTGCTTGAAACCCAAAAGAGTCTCGAGAAGGAGCAGGAAGTTGTTGCCGCACTGAGCACAGAGAAGGCAGCAGCTGAGGAGCAGACACAGAAGCTGCAGCGTGAGTTGCAAACCCTAAGCGAACAATACGCCAGCAGCGCTGACAGTGAGACAGCGGCCATGGCTGCTCTCAAATCCCAACTGGAAGCTGCCAATAGCCAAGTATCTGCGGCACAGACGGCTCTGCAGGCCAAGGAAAAGGAGCTCAAGGCCAGTGGCAACAAACTAAACAAACTGAAGAAACAACATGAGCAGCTGCAGGCGAAGCATACCGAGCAGGCTGCCAGTGTGGAGCAGCTGCGTGGGGAGTCCTCGAAGGTTGAAGAGCTGCGCAACGAGAAGCACGAGCTACAGAAGCGTGTGACTGTCATTCTGGAGGAGATTACCACCATGCAGGCGCATCTGCAGGAAGTCCAGAGTGCACAGACGCAATTGGAACGAGAGAAGCGCAAGCTGGAGGAGCACATTGAGGCACTGCAGGAGCAGCAGCAACAGAACCAGACGGAGGGTGCACAATCCACGGCAAAGATTGAGGAAATCGAGCGAGAGAACGTCAAGTTGGCCGAGCGCAACTGTTTGCTGGAGGAGCAGAACAATCATCTGCAGAAACAACAGGAGGAACTCACCAAGATTCAAAACAAATTGCAGCAGGTGCTCGACGAGCACTCGAAGCTGCAGAATGCGCAAGAGATTATGGAGCACGATCATCGCACGTTGCAGGACAAATGTGATTCATACGAGAAGGAGATCCTAATAGCCAAGGATGAGCTCAGCAGCGTGCAGCAGGTGAAGACAACAGTGGAACAGGATCTAGTTGAAGCTCAACAACAATTGTCAGAGGTGCGTGAACGTCAACGCGAACTGGAACAACAGTTGGAGGAGCAAACGAAACGATCCTCTGAACTGGAAGCAGGCACAGAACAGGTGGCATCTCTACAAGAAACTGTAAGCAATTTACGCTCTCAATTGGAATCCCTCAAGGATTCAGAGCAAGCAATGCAGGAGAAGATGCAAGCAGCCAATACTGCCAATGCATCCCAGCTGGAGATACTCGAGGCACGTTGGAGTGCAGCCAATGGGGATGTGGAACGTTTACACGAGGCCAACATTGCACTGCAGCGGGAAATCGAGACGCTAAAGACCTCCAACCAGCAGTCAGCGGATGTGGAGCAACTGAAAATCGAAAACGAGTATCTAAACAAGCACACCAAGCAACTGGAGGCGGAACTCAGCGTGGCCATGGCAGATGACATCAAGGTTAAGCTGAAGTCGCTGCAGTGCGAGCTGTATGTGCTGCAGGAGCAGGCAGAGCAACATGCCAGTCAGTTGGCTGAAAAAGACAAAGACAGCGAGGCAGCCAAGGCGGAGTTGGCTCAACTGAAGGCGGAACTGGAGCAGCAGGCACTGGAACTGATACGACAGAGCGATCACGCTAGCTTTGTCAGCGGACAGAGCGACACAGTGCAGAAGGACCTGCTGCACACACAGCAACAGCTGCAGGAACGTCTGGCGGAGCTGGCAAAGTCGCAAGAGCGCTGCCTCAGCCTCGAAGTAGAACTAAACGAACGGCAACAGCAGCTCGAGGAGAAGAAGGTGCAACAGCAGCAGGAACAGACGCCATCAGCCCAATCACTGCCAAGCGATTCCAACGAGCATCTGCGCAGCCTCAACGAACAGCTGCAACGTGAACTGGAGGATCTGAAGTACAAGAGCAGTGGCGAGCAGAAGAATCTGCAGAACGAAATCGATGATCTGCAAACGAATAACAGCGAAATGCGAGAACGCATTAACGAACTGGAGACACTGCGTGCTGGCATCCAAGCACAGCAGCTCCTTGCCAGCCTAGCACCCAAGAATGTGCAGCAGGCCGTGGAAGCCGATGAGAAGACACTGCTGGAATCGAAACTCAAAGAGATCATGGGCGAAGTGCAGGATGTGACAAATCGCAACCTCTTTCTGGAACAGAAGTGTGAGAATTTCCTCATACTCGAACAGTCCAACGAACGTCTGAAGCTGCAGAACGCAAAGCTCTCACGGCAATTGGATGAGACACTGGTAAGCCAGGAGAAACTATATATATTAACATATATTCATGTTGATCTGTTACATTGTTCCTCTCTTCAGGTATCCATGCAGCATAGTGACAGCGTGCCAGCCAACACGGAGTTCGAGTATCTGCGCAACATCATGTTTCAGGTGAGGAATAGAGGAGTAATTTATAATATACATATATATTTACTTTCATCCCTTCTAGTATTTAACCGGCAATACAAATAACGAGACGCTGGTTAAGGTCATCTCAGCTGTGCTTAAGTTTTCCCCACAACAGGCACAGGTGGCACTGGAGAAGGAGCACCAGCGTCGCTCACTGGTGAGTTGCATATATAAACTATAAGTAAAACTGTGACTATATTGTATACCTTCTCTGCAGCTCAACAAACTGATTTAGCAAGAGCTGTTGGCGGCACATGGCGGCGGCGGCAGCAACTGGTGGCAGCCTTGCAACGAAGCGCTTCTAGACTATAGCAGAAATCAAAGCTGAACCCGAGAGTCCCGATCCGAGTTCACATCATGTACCTTACCTCAACTTGGGAGTCGCAAGTTGTGTTGCTGTTCCTCGTTTGCTATCACGCACTCAAACTGCTTGCAGGCATTTTCGACATGAAGACACACGTAGTTAATAATGCATATATATATTTATATATATATATATATATATATATATATATATATATATATATATATATATCTATTACAGATTTATAATCCCATGTTATTTGTACAGTCGCAGAAACTATTGTAAATTTGCAAATTATTCTCGCTTCAGTTGCTTTCGATTCCCCCTTCCATTTCCATTTCGATCTTTAACGTGCAATCATTTTAAATGTGTGAGAATTCCTTTCCAGCATCAAATTAATTTTAGTTAATAAGTTAAAAATTGTAAAGATATATATCACTTGCAGTTTAGCATTTAGTTTAATCCAATTAATATATATTTACATATATGAAATAAATAGTTACAATTCATAACTGATAATGAATCGCAATTATTTTACACTATATACACGATTCTATTGGCTCGATTTTTTGTTCATGGGCATCTGGTACTGTCGTCTGCGTTCGGCGAAACTGCGCAGCATGGCGCGTGTCATGGGTGTCAATGGATAGTCTGGCCTGTAGTTCTGCAGGGCGTCCAAGGCGAAGGCGTAACCAAATCTCTGAGTACGCAGAACGGCCTGTACAGCAGCTTCCTGCACCCGAGCACGAGGCACGGCCACAAGCAGACGCTTGAACAGCGTCAGATATGGCGTAATGTCATAATTAGCATCAAGCGGAACTTGTTTAACAATCATCGAGATGCACTGCAGCAGACACTCGAGGCGTTCATCGTACTCCTCGCTCTGTACGGCCAAATCACAATAGCTGTTAGCCAGCGGCACCAGTTGCGTGTTGAGCAACTCTTTGTACACTGACACCATCTGGCAGCGTCTGCAGAACAGCGCAAAAGCATAGCAGAGCTGATTCAAGCGTCCCGCCTTCACCTTCTCCACCAGATTATCGATCACCTGCCGAGGCGTTGGCTCAAAGGGTTGGAAGTGATATTCGAAACGTAGTTTGGAGAGTAGTGCACGATCAGGTCCCGCTGGATCTGTCATATCGTACTTTGTATTCATTAGCAGGTGCTTTATGACAGTTATCAACGGATCAGAGTTATCATAGTCGCGCTCCTCACGATGCGGCAACACTGTGGGAAAACGACACAGCACATCCAGCACCAACAGCGGCATGTCCTCCTTATAATGGTAGAGTATTTTGATTAACAGCAGACGAGCGGGATTCGGATATTGCTTGCCGGGCACAACGAGACTTGCTTGCACTCCAATGAGCTGTAGATAGAGCCGCACGAATTTCTGTGATACATTCGTAGTAAGTCGATTCTTTGGATGAAATAGTCGCTTCTCCAATGTGTTCATAAATCGTTGAATAAACGCGCAGCTATGAGTCTCAAGTAGCTTAACCAAACTGAGTAAACGATCCAGCACATCACCTTCGACCGCATCCAGTTCCAGCTCCTCCACTGCCTGAGTTATGGTGCTGATAACCAACGTCTCATCTGCAGTTGATAATGTCGTTAGCTTCAGTGGCCCCGCATTCATCAGGAAGTTCATTATATAACGTTGAAGTTGTGCATTTTTTGGTTGCTGATTTTGTAGACCACGTTTCGGAGGATTCTTTTTTAGATCTTGGATCACAAAGTTGAGTAAAGACATCGGTTCACTTGAGAACTGTGCACCACCTAGTGGATCAAGTGGTATTTCTGTAGGTTCACTGTCCAAGTCCTCTGTATCAGCTGCGCCAACTGGCGACATGGGAGACTCGCCACTGTCTACGTAACTTGGCTGAGAAATCTTCACTGGTTCACTTGCTTCCTCTTTGTTTTCGCTTACCCAGTCTGGGCTATTTGGCTGAGAATTCTGTGCTGCTTCGCTTGATTCCACTTGAGTTTCGTGGGCCCAGTTCTGTAATTTCTTGGCTTGTAAACGCGTGAGTCGCTTCACTACCGGCTGAGGTGAATCGGAGCTGGATGTACTCGCCTTTCGTTTGCGTTTACCAACGGAAGGCATCACTGGTGACAAACTGGGCCGCGTTATATGAAAGTTCTGTTCGACCTCAGGCGGCTCAACTGCAGTCTCAGTGTCACTTGGAACAGTATCATCATTATAATCTATGATTAAATCATGCAAACTATCTGTATCGGACTCGTTGCCATCTTCGCAGGTAGCTTCTATTGACTGATCTACTTGCACATGCCTAGCAGTCACATCAGGTAATTGGGGCATTGCAAATGATTCAGGTTGTCCCATAGATTTAGTTGGTATGTCGACTATCTCTGGCTGGACGGTCGTTGTGAATTGTTCGTATATCGGGGCAGAGATCGTTGGTGGTTCGAGGCTCGTTTTTGTCGTCGTAAATGGCTCCCATGACTCTCCGAACAAATCCTCGACACTTACACTAGACGGAGTCGGTTGCTCAGAGCTTCTACGTTGATTGACTCTTGGAGGAGACTTCGTTGGCTGTTTGAATCTCTTATCTGACGCCACCAATTGCTCGCATGACTCTCCGAACAACGGCAATTCTCCGACTCTTATTGTACACGAAGTGGGTTGCTCAGAGCTTCTTCGCTGATTGACTCTTAGAGCTGACTTCATTGGCTGTTTAAATCTCTTAGCTGTCGTTGCCAATTGCTCACATGACTCTCCGAACAACGGGAAATCGCCAACTGTAGACGACGTCGGTTGCTCAGAGCATCTGCGCAGATTGACTCTAAGAGCACACTTAGTTGGCTGCTTAAATCTCTTAGCTGACGTTGGCAATTGTTCACATGACTCTTCGAACAACGGCAGTTCGCCGACTCTCTCTGCAGACGGCATAGGTTGCTCTACACTCATAGCAGACTTCGTTGGCTGTTCAACTCTCCCTGCAGACGTCGTCATTTGCTCTTCTGTCTCTCTTGCCGTCAGTACATCCTCGACTCCCATTGCATACGACTTCAGCTGCTGGACTCTCAGAGCAGATTTAATTGGCTGTTTGAATCTCTTAGTTGGCGTCGCTAATTGCTCGCACGACTCTCCGACCATCGTTAAATTTTCGACTGTCAATTCTGACTTCGTCAGTTGCTCGTCTTTCTCTCTCACTGTTAGTTGCCCGATTCTCCCTGCAGTCGTCGGCGATTGCTCGTCTGTCTCGCGGCACATCGTTGGATGCTCTCTGCAAGCAAACGACGTTGGTTGCTCGACTCTCAATTGCTCGCATGACTCTTCGGCCATCGTTAGGTTCTCGACTCTCTGATCGGACTCGACTCTCATAGCAGACTTCGTCAGCTGCTCGACAGTCTCTTCCACCTCCGTCAGTTGCTCAACTGTCGCTGAAGTGTTCAGTTCTCCTATTGTTGTCGCAGTTGACGTTAACTGCAGCAGCTTAAGCTCCTCAGCGTTCAGTTCGTTGTCCAGATCATCACAATCAGGATTGTTAAACGAATACAAAGTGCTTAGGAAGTTAACTGCTGTCTCTGTTGTGTCGTGCTTGATGCGCTTAGGTCGTTTCTTCTTCTTTCGTTTGCATTTTTTCTTATATGCGAAGCGTACCGTGGGCGTAATTGGAAGTCGTATGGGCGTCAGCTCCTGGCTAATTGTAGGTGGAGAGGCAGGCGCATCTGAGATGGGATCGGTGCCCACATCCACGCCAGTTGCAGATGCATCAAAGTCAGTTGCTTTAAATAAATTCGATTGTAGTTGGACAGCCTGTAATCTTGGGTATCTTGGCTTACCTTTGCTGCTCTGGGTTTGATTAAGCGAGCTCTCGTATAGCGCATCGAACCAGCTGCTAAAGTCAGCTTGGCTTATGGTGGGTGCAGGGGTGGGCTGAGGCTGTGTTGCCAATGAGCTATTCGAGGAACGACGCTGTAGAACGACGAGCACCATTTGACCCATGACTTGCCAGATCTCTTCGAAGACGTGGGGAGGCAGATTTGCCAAAATACTTTGGTTTTGAGGTAGAAAGTTAAGCAGCTCCTTGGCCATGTGATGGCCATAGCTACCCATAGGATTTGACCTCTCATCCTTGACACTGCCACGCGATGGTGGGCGGGAATCGGAACGCTTTAGTTGTGTAGGCAGGTCTGGCAGATAATCAATCTCTCGCTGCACATTGCATAAAAAGGTGCAGGTGCCAATGCTAGTTGTTTCCGTCGCTGGCGGAGTATCATCGCGAATAGGACTAAGCGGCGTTATAAACGTTTTGTTCCATGAGAGCATCTTATCCAGTATTTGATGCGCACTCAGTGGAGGTTTAGGTTCGGGGAAACAAGTGCCCACGTCATGCATTTTGATGAACGATGCTGTAGTTGTCCCCCGTGTGGTTGTAGTATTCTTATGCTGTGTACCCTGATCCCGAGTGGACTTCGGAGTCATTTCGATGAAAGACGCGGTAGTTGTCCCCCGTGTGGTTGTAGTATTTATATGCTGCGTACCCTGATCCCGGGTGGACTTCAGGTTCTCATTTTGCACGCCAATCGAACACATTTTGAGGAGTTCTGGCAGAGCTTCGGCTGTTTGGGTTTGAACTGCTTGAGTTGTATGACTTTCAGTCTGTGTAGCTGCAAACGCTGTTGTTTTTGTTGTCTTTGTTCGCTTGCTAGGGGGACTTTTGATGGGTGGCGGAGGAATTATGATGTTTGCCGACTTGCAGTAATCCTTCAGCTTACGGGCAAGATTGGTCTCGCGCCTCAGCAGGCTACTGGGATGTGATGAATCGTCCTTTAAACGTTGGGTTAGCTGCAAGAAGACGCAGATCATTTCCTTGGCATCCACTGGCAATCCTTTGGTATCTAACTCCGACTGCAGCTGCTCACAGTTCAACTGTGTCACATCCAGCTGCTTCTCCAAATCGGCACATCGCTCACTTTGTTCAGACAAGCGTCTTTCAAGCTCACTGCGTTGTTCTTTCTCCCGCTGATAGAGCTCAGTTACCTGGGAGGCGGTTCGCTTGAGGTCTTCTAGTTGTTTTATCTGACGCACCAGTTCATCGTTCTCGGCAATCCGCTCCGCGAGCCGACGACGCTTGGTTTTGGCGGCCTGACAGCTAGTGGGCGCATTCGTCGGCCCATTTTGCTGATCTTTTCTATTATCATTTGGCGTGGTGTCAAGTAAAAAGTCAAGATCTTCAAAAACCAAATTCTCACTCATTTTGTTGTTTATGGATTTCACGTGTTTTGCTTTTAGCGGTAAACGTTTACGCGGAATTCGAGTAATGCGGTTGCAGCTTTAGGCGGCAATCGCACCAACATTTGTACATGCAACATCCATACTTAATGTTTCGCGGATTATATGAAGCATATAAAAAGTTTGCAACGTTTTATGATAAAAACAAACCCCGTAAATAAAGAAACTCTCGTTTTACACCGGTATGGAAGAAACAGCACGTTGTCTAGGTGAATGGCAAAAAGTGTGACCGTAGCTACAAACAGATTTCAAACAAATTTAACAAAGTCAAGGTGAGTATCAGCAAGCGCTGAAACTAAAGTTGTGAAAAATTGTATATGATTTTTATCATTATTTCCGTATAGTATATTTCATGAGCAACTGGTCAAAATAAATTTTATAAAAATTAATTCTCATCTGATTTTTACCGAGTTGGCAGTTTTGCACAGTCGCACCCAACTTCACGTAAATACCAGGGCTGTAGCACTTCACTGAATTATTGTGGTATTCTCTTCGTCTCACGCAGGTACGTAACTTCGGCATTCGCAACACAAAAAAATTACATAATTTTTTAATTTTCGCGAATTCCTTTTTAAATAATAGTAATCCAATCACAACAATGGCCGACAAAGCAGAAAAGCCCGTTGGACGTCCCATGAGATATCCATACACTTTCACCGCTAAGCTCGCCCAATTCCCTCTTAAACACTACATTAAGAATCAATGGATCTGGCGCTACTACTTCATTGCCTGTGTCGCTTGCGTTCCCGTGTTCTACAAGATCAGCAAATTGGGTAAGTACTAGCTTGAAAGCTGTCTCTTTTTCAATAACTTGAAAATATTCATAATTTTGCATCCTTTTTTATCAGCCAACTCTCCCGAAAACAAGAAGGCCTGGGCTGAAAGCCAGAAGAAGGAGCATGCCGAACATTAAATGACTAAGCTCAGCGGCACTGCAATTGCTTTAGTTATTAAAAGTTGCATCTACATTTCGAAGTCGCTTTAGTTGTGGCTTGTAATATGAGTGTTATTTGGTGAATAAAAAATTCTAACAAACTCACGACTTTTCATTGAAAAATAACCTACATTGATTCTGGTTGGATTGGCCATTCCCACTTGTCAACGTGTATTTGACATTCACCTTGAGTGCAGCACCAGGGCTGCATAAGTTCGTATAATTTGGTAGCCATTGCCAGCTGTTACCTTTTGCCATCGTGAGCAAACTTGTGCAGAGCCGTGTTGCAACAAATTCCATAAGGTAAATAATATTATACACGGTATATTGGTATTTAAAATGGGTAAATTTAACTTGCTAAGGGTTTGTCATTTCAAGCTGTCAAAATGGTTGAATCAGGCGAACAGGTAGATATCCATGCCTCACTCTTTAACTTATGTATACAAAAATTTTAATTTCAAATAGAAATTGTTTAATATGGCATGTTAACTTATCTTGCACGTGTAGAACGCAAGCTTAAATTTAGTAACAAGCAATAATATTGACATTTTTCTCCATTCCATAGAGCTCAACGACCTCTGCAGTATCTAAGCAGAAAAAACAACGCCAGCGCAATCGGCCTAGGAATAAACGAAATCGATTGGGAGATAACGAGGACACAGTAGCAATGCCAAAAGCCAATAGCAATCAGCAGCAGAATGCAGCAGCTCCACCAGCACCAGCTGAGAAAAGTCGCGAGCAGATTATAGCCGAGAGAGAAGCGAAGAAACTGGCCAAACAAGCCAAAAAACAGAAACAACCGACAACAACAGCGGCTGCTGAAGCGCCTGCAACAAAAACTGGAAATCTAGCAGCGCCTTCAGGTGCAACCGCAGCAAAGCCAGCAACGACAATCATTACTGAAGTTGAGCAAACAACCATAACAAAAAAATTGACTACGACAACAACAACAACCACAAAAGACAAGCTCGAATTGACAACAACATCTACGGAATCAGCTACAAAAATTATTGCTCCAGCAGTGTCAAATTCCACCATCTCCTCTGCAGCAGTGGAAGCTGATAAGACGCGTGATCAAATCAAAGCTGAGCGAGAGGCGAAGAAGGCAGCCAAACAAGCTGCCAAGACTGCCAAGTCCAGCCCAGCAATCAATGTGGATGCAACGGCACAGAAGCTTAACAACTTGGAAGTTACTCCAAAGACCACAGTCCCTGAAGCTACTCCAGAAGCAGAGCAGGATAAGGTAGGCATATAAAGTATTTATAGATGGAGAGTCTAATTTCTTTCCTACTTGCAGAAGAAGCCTGCACTCACGAAGGCAGAAAGACGAGCCATACAGGAAGCACAACGTGCAGCCAAAGTACAAGCACAAACCAAGAAGCGAACACCCAGTTCTGCTGGTGCTGCCAAGGCAACACCCAAGACGTCGCCTGCTGCTGCAACACCTGCCAAGGAACATAAACGGGACAGTGAGTCACCAGCCAAATCACCTAGCAAAACTTCGCCTTTCAAGGCGGAACGAGATTGCAAGGTGAAGCTATTCAATCATTTGGTCAGTGCTGATAAGGACGCCAGTTTATTCATAAACGATCCACAAGTTCATCCTAGTATTGCACGCCTAGGGGTGCAGTATGCCCAGCGAACAATTGTAGGCTCTAATGCCCGCTGCATTGCCTTTCTACACGCACTAAGGCAAGTGGTACAAGATTTTGAGACGCCAGCTAAGAAGGAGTTCGGACGCAGTCTTGATGCGGCAGTCAAGCATCATGTCGATCATTTGCACAAGTGTCGTCCTCTGGCCGTGTCCGTCTTCAATGCATACAAACAGTTTAAGAATCAGTTGATGCAGTTGCCCACGGATCAACCCGAAACGGAGGTGAGCAGATAAAGGAGGAACATCTAGAATCAGTCTAAAATCGTTATTACTCTTTCAGTTAAAGGAGCTGCTTGGGCACTTCATTGATACCTACGTTGAGAATCAGATTGGCAAGGCAGCACAGGCTATAAGCAGCTCAATGCAGGAGAAGATTACCGATGGCGATGTGCTGCTCACATTTGCCTGCTCTTCCCTTATACAATTCATTTGCGAGGAGGCGAAGCGTCGGAAGGTTTCATTCCGTGTGATTGTTGTCGACTCACGTCCATTTTGCGAGGGACAGGAGATGCTGCGCCGTCTGCATGCCTACGGGATTCCCTGCACTTATGTGCTGATCAATGCTGTTGGCTACGTAATGCCAGAGGCTACCAAAGTCATGTTGGGTGCCCATGCTCTGCTGGCCAATGGTTATGTAATGGCACGCACTGGCACCGCTCAGGTTGCACTCGTTGCCAACTCGCACAATGTGCCTGTGCTCGTCTGCTGTGAGACGCACAAGTTCAGCGAACGTTTCCAGACCGATGCCATCGTGTACAATGAACTATGTGATCCCAATCAGCTGGTGATGAATGATAAATGCTGCCTAAACAATTGGCAGAAGAGTCGACTAACCCCTCTGAATCTGAGCTATGACATAACGCCACCAGAACTAGTCAGCGCCGTCGTGACCGAGGTGGCCATCCTGCCCTGCACCAGTGTGCCCGTCATTCTCCGCATTAAACCAGACATTGGATACTAATTTGAGTCTTTAACTGCCTGCATTCATTCGATAGTCGCTGCCGCATTAACTGAACAATTAAACAATTGATTTGTTGAATAAATACTTCTTTTTATTATACTTTTGATCAAACACATTTGATAGTAATGTTTCGACTTGAAAGACAAATTGTTTGTCTGACAAGTTGTGGTTCACATAAAGATCGCTATATCCATGCAGATTTGCTAGTGGAATATGCTATATAAGTATAATATATCTGTATATTTTAATATGCATGCAAATTGTACTCTGTTATGTGAGTGTGTTTGTGTGGAAGATGAGGCAAGAGAGCTGTTCCAAACTCCAGGGAAATCAAAGTGAAAGCATATGGAATGCAGACAGCGTGAAGGAGGATACAGAGAGAATATACAAATCGATATGGATAAGCTCTTTAGCTACAAATATATACTAAGTTATTCGAGACGAAATTGGTATTGGAATTTGGAACGTACATAAAATAATAGTAAAAGTGTAAAGAACTTTAAATAAACCAACAAAATAGCATAGTTTGTGCCCGACTTAAAGTTAAACTAGGACCAGTTTTGGGTCGCACTTGGAAGCCATCCTTAGCTTGAATTTGGATTTTCACTTGCCTTTAAGCAGCTACAACTACAAATGCAACAATAAATGTAATATAATAATTATAATAATATATCTGTATGTTAAATATATATATATCTGTATGTAATATGTATTTCATGCCACAGGAACACACCCAAAACACTCTCGCTCGCTTTCTCTCATTCACTCCACGCTTCACAAGTTCAACAATTTAAAACTATAGATTATGCTATATAATTGGGCTCTATGGACTCTGCTTTTGCATCTGCCGGAAGCAGCCGCGGCATACCGGAACTGCTTTGCCGCTATCGTGTCCAGGCAATGCCACATTCTTATCGATGCAGCGTTCGCAGAAGATGTCGCCACAGCGCCAGCAGTGGGTCTACAATGGGGATTCATAAGTTGTTTAGAACTAAAACGGATTTCGTTTTGTCGGGCTTACCTTTTTGCTAAACTGGTCGAAGGGCGTGGAGCAGGAACAGGAGGTAACATTGCGCATGGGCTTCCAATCTAGCGCCACAGAAGAGATCTCTTCGTTGATGGATTGTGGGCTAGTTTGCTCGGCACTGAGCGAGAGATTGGCAAAGGACATGCTGCTTGCCTTCAATGGATGATCATCGTCGGCGGAGGACAATTCACTAAGCTTCTTGTCGTAGTTGTATCTGCAAGAGAGGATTAATTAGCCACTGCTTTCTCTGCAGATCTCAATCTACCTACTTGTTATCATTGATTTCGTTGGCAGCGGCCTCCTTGCTTGCTTTGGTATTGGTAGTGGTTGCATCCTGCAACTTCTTGGCCGACTTGGAAATGTAGTTCTTGAAGCTGGCAATGCGCTTGGTCAAATGCTGTACATGATCTTCAAGCGAATTGCAGTGCTCCTTGCTGTCCAGCAGTAGATCGCCCAGCGGTTCACGCGGATGAATGCCGCTCTCGAAGCGACAGTACATGCCACGCCAGAATCTACAAATATACACAAAGATTAGCATGAGAAGGAAGTTTCTATATCCCAAATCCGCTCCTACTTGATGCACTGCGGCGCCAGATTAGCCTTGATGGACTCGTCCACGTTGGGCTTGTACAGCGGATTGATATACTCATTCAGATGATTAGCCATGTATCCCCAGAGAGAGAATGTGCGTTCGGCCAGCTTCAAATCGAGACGATCCTTTTCGCAGTTGCCCACAAAGGTGCCGAATTGGCAAGAGTGCACATGATCGTGTAGGATGAGCAGGAAGCGCTCATTAAATTCAAACGATTCGCTGCGCTGCGACATCAGTTGCCAGGTGCAGTCGAGGAACTGCGTAAAGATGGGCGACACCTCCCGTGCATCTGTCTGTATATGGCCACAACGTTCGCTGAACTTGTGACCGAACGCAAGCCAATCCTTCTCGATTAGCGCCTGGAATCCCTTAATTGTACGATAATATGGATTCAACATGAGCTGCGCCAACGAGCAGACTTGTGCGGTGCGATCCCAACCATCGGAACAGTGCACAACCACCGAGACACCTTTGTCCACAGCGTTGGCAATGAAGCTGTAAAGGAAGAGAGGGAGAGATTACAATAGGAATATATAATATAACATATATGATATATGTATTATAAAGTGCCCTTTTTCAACAACTGTTTCCTGGGAAATTTCTTAAATTGCCGCACGCCTCAACAATTTTACTTTGATTAGAAGAAATTGCTTCATTTCGCAGATGGCTAAGCCACATATGCTTCCCTTCGCACCAAAGGGAATACAGATAACTGACCAACTCCCCCTGCTAACTTTCTGCTTTGTTTGCCTACCTCGACGTGTCCAATATGGAGCGAATGTGCTTAAGCCAGCCGGATGACTCGAGGGCATTAAGAAATGCGCTCATTGTGGGGGATTTCTGTTCGCATGCCTCCAACACCTTCTGCAAGCTCGCCCGCTGTACGTGTATGTTCTCAATGCCTAGGAAATGGAATTTAATGTTCTCATAGAAGGCCTCATTCTCGTAGCCCTTGCCCGCAGCACGGTTGGCCATGGCATTGATCTACAAGCAGAAAGCATAATGGATTCAGCTATTTACATAATGTTTTTGGGGGGTCTTTTATTTATTCTACTTACCCGTGGTCTTGTGTCCACAACGTACATGTAATCGGTGTTTGTGTTGGTCTTTCGTATGGCCTCCAGCATTTGCTCATCCTCTAGACAGCGTGCACTGAAACCGGACAGCGGTTGGCTGCAACGGCAGATGGACGCCTGTTGATAGATGGCAATGCATTAGTACTGAGTAGCCTCTCTCCCCTTTCTCTCTGCTTACCTTATTGTTGTGCAAATAGGTCAATGCGGGCAGGCGACCCTTGGAGCGAAAGCGAGAGCTGCTTATCAGCATCAATGTGGTTGCCTCTTTGGGTACATAGATCTGTCGTGGATATGTGTCGCACAGTTCGTACTTCTCATTCATGGTGCACAGTGTCCAATTATCGTTGGGCACCAGCATGTGCTTGAATTCGGCCTCCAGCTTAAAGAAGTCCCAGCCAGCATTCTTGGGGAAATCATCCTTGGCCGGCTGATAGTTGAAGCAGTACAACTTGTTGATGGAGACTACGAATGAGAGAATGATTGAGTATGCGTCCGTGTGTGTGCGTGGGATGATGTAACCTACCCGGCTGAAAGAGCTTTAGCAGCGAAGTGTAGACGTCATGGCACTCCGAGTCCTTGGGTATGACAAATGTCACTGACAGAAATGTCTTGCAGCGTATCAAGAGCGGCGATCCAGTGGTGCTTAGTGGCAACTTCTCGATGCTGGCGATGTGCATGTGCAGAATCTGTAATAAGCCAAAGAGAAGTGAGCAAAATGAAAGCAACTGACAATCTCAACGGAGCAAAGCACACGTGCCCCAAGAAGTTAATAGTTACTGTGGCCTGCAGGGCAACACTTTCATTAAGTGCCACAGTGGTGTCGCCACGGGATTGTGAGAGAAAAAATCGATAAGCAGCCGACGCTCAACACACTTTTAATTGGCAACACGAGTGAGGCAACTTTTAATTAACAACTTTGCGGAGGCAGACTCGACGTTAATATGCTCATTTCTGGGACCACTTGTGGCCACTTGTGACTCGGAAGCGGGGCCAAAGTGCATAATTGATATAATTATGATGAAGCAATTAAAATGCAATGCTTGCGCGCTCGTCAAAGGAAGCGCGACACGCCTTAATTAACGAGTGTCCTAATGAGCAGACTAATTAACAGTTGGCCTCTGACAATCAATCTACCAACTAATTAACAGTTAAACTGCGGCAACTGACTGACAATCAATCTACCAGTTATGTAAGTTGTCACAATTGAAACTTTCTGCGTGAATTGTTTGGATATTATTGAGGGGGGAAGGAGGCAGGAGGCAGGACATTCTACAACAGAGCGTAGCGACAACTATAACAGAGAGCGTAGCGACAACTCGGCAGCACGTACAGCTGCAATTGAAATGGAATTGCAGCCGCTTAGCAGCAATTTGTTTTGGCCCCTGACAGTTGGATAAACTGTCGCCCCTTCCCTCTCCCTCAGTTGGCCAGCAACCTGTGCCTGTGCTAGCTTCCTTCCTCCTCTTTGCTTTTGCTATTTACCCAGGCTTATCTAGCAAATGAAAATGCATGTTTTGTGTTGCGAATAATGTACACCCACACACACACAGGCACACACTCATTGGCACAGCAGGATATGGCACAGCGGGGACGCCGACAAAGCATTTTAATTTGTATTTATGCAATGGGGCGTATGCGCAATGTGCAGCAAGGGTGCATAAAAAAAAACAGGCAAAACAGATTTTAATTAAATTGAATCTTAAAGCCAACAAGTAAAGCGCTTTAATATGCACAAGTTTGCTGCGGGCCTTGAGTTGAAAGGAAACTCTGCCCAAGTCCTCAACGGAAGTGCAGACAAACAAATACAAATACACGCACACACCACATGCGTGTGAGTATGTTTGAGAGTGTGTGCGTGTGTATGTTCAAGTACTACTTTTGGTATTATGACGAATGTGCCGCGGTTGCTCGCACACTCCTTTGCCTTGCGCTCGACTGTTTAACGAGCGAGGTCACTGTAAGAAGTGTAAAAGCGAAGTGCACAGTTGAACACGTACTGCGTTTTAGTCGGTGCCTTGCCCCTGCTGGCTGCACTTGCTGCCTGCACGTCAGACGTCTTGATTGTTATTATTTTCCACAGCGGGAAACGTTTTGCTTTCCCTCAAAAGCTTTGAGTGCTTTTCACAACTCGAGTAAATGCGGCGCCGCCATCCATCAATGGCAGAATTTCAACTAGCACGGATTTACATGAGTTAAACATAGTGCTGTGCTTTTATTACTGTTAGTATTCTATGCTAATTAGGCCGCATAGTATCATTAACACCTAGTAGTGCTAATTGGATCAGAACCTCAAGTAGAATCCTTATATAAATCATTAATCCTTGACTATGCTTATGCCTATTAAGCCAAATACTGATTTAACATACTGTTTGTGCACATTGATAGCAGACTGTTGGTAACAGCGCGCTGTTTGAACTCTGTTAAGCATTAATAAAGAGATTTATGTATAACAAACTGTAGAGATGATGTATAACAAACTAATAGAAGTGGTATCTCGAATGGAATCTTTATACGAACCTAACTTCTACTTTTGCTTATATCTTTAATTCATTACATTGATTTGACATACTGTTACTACACGTTGTTATAGCAAACTGTTACTACACACTGTTATAGCAGACTGTAAGTATCTGCTCTCTGTCAAACTTAACTTGAAACAACGCCACAAAATCAACTTAACCCACTTTACAGGCACTTTGCGACAACTTCAGCAAACTTTTTCTATAAATTTAATATCCTTTTTAAATTTAAAGCAATTTCCGCTTGCCTAAGGTTGAAGAATTTCTAGGAAAATCATTCAACACAAGTTTAAATGGCTGTCAACTTGTGCGCTTTAAATTTTCACTTTGTGAATATTTTGTTACTTTGTAGCTTGATTGACTGTATACTTCGTTACAACAAGAATTATCTAGAGGCCTTTTCACATGAAAAATGTCTGCATATTTGATGCGACATTTTAGCTTAAAAAGAGAGGAAGGAAGAGGAGGACTAAGCAACATGTTTTATGGCATGCAAAATACCCAAATGCCTGCGCTCGACGACTTATGTCTCTGCATACCTTTGTGGTTAGACTAAAAAACAGAAAAAGCCACACTCACTCACACAATGACACACACACATACACTTAGACAATGTCTGAGTGCGTGGCGACAACCCTAACGAGAGTTGCTTAAAAGTCATGCCACAAAAGTCTGCACACAACAACAACTTTTGGCTTGAACTTGCCAAGGCAAACTCGACCCCCATTCGAACTCGGGATGGTCGTAAAATAATTGATGATGTCATCAGGCAATTGAAAGAAAGAGGGCAGAAGGAAGGTACCGATTTAGGGGTACTGTGTTCTTTTGCTTACCCATGTCTCCTTGTTGCTGTCGGGCTCGACAAATATGAGGTGCGTGGCCGTCAGATACAAAGTGCCAACTGTAGGATTTTTGGTATTATAGCGATCAATCATCCGCACATTTTCCACCTATAAAATGTCAAAGGAAACAAATAAAATTATTCACTCTCGCTAAAATGGCTCTACTGTGTGTGCTGAAAGTAAAATGCATTAAATTATAAATTCGATTTATGATGATGTACTCTATAAATTTTGTTGCTGCTGCTTCTGTGCAAAATGCGCCCTCGCTGACGTCAGCTGAATGTGCCCCAAAACTTCGCCCGTATACATTATAGCATATATAGTATACTCACCTACCCCACTCACAGTTGCAACCACACTCACCCACAGCGCGCACACACACACTCACACAAGACTAACGAAACTGAGTAAATAACACGAAATGGTTGAAAATAATTTCCTACTCGACGAGCCGAAAACAAAAGTTTCTTGCCAAAAGGAAACGGTATAAATAATGTAGAGGTTTAGTTTCGGTAGCGAGAATTCAATTAAAAATATCTTTGCAAACTATATTTGCACAGTTATCGGATAATATAGCATAAATGGAAAGTTCATAGTGCAGTGAAAATGGATTAAGTTTCCTGTTGATTAGTCTAGTGTGAAATATCAAGTTTCTTCTTCATCTTCCTTAACTTCTACTTATAAATTGAACTATATAGAATAAAGATACCGTATACATATATCACTAATATATGTATATACTTTATATAAAATAGCATGTCTATGTGAAAAATATATACTGCCTTCTGAGCCTAAATTACCTAGTAGCATATTAAGCAATTGCATGAGTTGAATAATCTTCATGTACCTTAAACCCCTGTCAATAAATTTAACACACAATTTTCTATATCTTTATTCTCATCTGCCGCAAATTCTTATTCATTGAGCTGTAAAAAATCCCGCAAATTCAACCACATTTTGCAGCGTGAATAAGACAAATTGAATTGCCAAGATTTATGTGACATTTACGGAATTTCCCCAGCGCGTAAAGCAGAATCTGTTGAAGATTGGAGATTGATTGCTTTTAAAGTAATAGAGCTGAACATGAGAGGAGGCGGACAATGTGGCAAATGCCACAGCCTCCCGTCGAGTACTTGGACAACCCGCATGGATGCTGGCAATTTGATTGGATTTGATGCGTATGCGATATAACGATATATATATTAGAAATAAGCTCAAACATTAATGGAAATGACTTTGCCGGCTTAGCTGCAATGACAGGCAACTTTTCCACAAGGGAAACTCGTGAAACTTTAAGTGCAAACTCTTTAAGGCGACACTCAAGCAAAGTTATTTACTGCTTTGTTTACTCTCTAACCGGATTAGCTATGAGTGTAGACCACCCCTTTCCCACTGCGCCACTGTCAGCCTGTTGCCGTGTCATAAAATTCAATTGCACTGCACGCCCTTGGGGCAACTCATTTCGCTGATTGCCACCGCTTGACGCAAGTGCAACAATGCAACAACAAATTGTGTTGCACTGCTCGTTTTGTCAGGCAATTACCCAAATTGAGCGTGGAGCGTACATAGTACGGCGTACAGGATGAATGACGGCTCTGATTAGAGAAAGCTGAGGATGATTAAAAGTCGACCTGAATTTTAAGCATGCTAAATACCCCAGAGAAGTGGGCGTGAATCTCAACACATAACCCTCGGGCTTTGCGGGCCGGGTAATTTACATTTTCCGGGGTCAAAATGTCCGACACAAGAAGTGGAAAGTGGAACAAAGCGCAAAGGCAAAAAGGCAGAAAAATTAGCTAAATTGTGCTTGATTACACATCGTCGCTTATTTGCATAATGGAAACAAAGGAAATTAACTGATGCCACTCATGCCCCTCAGGTTTCATTTCTTCGGGACTCGTTTTTAGTACCTTTTTGAGGACACAGTTGCCGTTGTAGTAGACAGGAGCCTCGTTAAACTCCTCCTCGATCCAGGAGACGACCTTATCGGAGACAAAGGGCGGCACAGGGACACCCCACAGCCGCTTGCCATCGGGAGGCTCTTCACTTTCCGGCGATATATTATCGAAGCTAAGTCGCAGCGCCGATGTGGGCGACAGCTGTCGTTCGATTTCGTTGAATTTATTCATGAATCTGGTGAAATCCATTGTCAGACTCCCAAACCAAGCTTGGAATTTGTTTGTTTGTTTGCCTTCTTTGTTTTCTTTGGTTGGGTAAACGTTTATTGATTTTAAATTAGCATCAAAAAATCAGCAGGAGTCCCTTTTTAAGTCAAATCACGTGAAAGTGAACAAGGGTTAGGTGGTGGGAGCTTCGTCGTTTATACTTTCACTTTTCACTATCCGCATAACCCTACACATTTATTTATGTGTGCGCACTCATTCGTATATACACGATACTTTGTTATTGGTGCCTTGGGTGGGAGCGCTATCAGACTGTTGGAAAAACGGAGCCGTACCACGACGTCCGTACAACGATGACGACGAGGACGACCGCTGCGAACGAAGTCAGCGACGACAGTGAAAGGCGCGCGCCCAAAAGCATGCTACGATTTACACTAAGGCCATCAATTGAAAGGGACTTTCTTCTGTTGGGGAAATTCTCACGCACGCAAGGGACATTTTCTCTCACAATGCTGAGCAGTGCTGTCAACTCCGCTTTTCCCGATAAATTTGGCTGTTTTCTAAGGCCAATTGCGGGAAAAAGCGGGAATTTTGGAATTATATGAAATTATGCTGTGCAGCACTAGACGGTAATTATTTATATTGACTGACTTCTTTGACACCTGTTCTTGGTTATAGTCAATAATCAATTTAAATATTTATTAATATTCTTATTTCTCACTAAGTAAAATTTCATTTTTTGATTAATTGAAATTTCTATGAATCGACTGGCGAATTTCTATGACTACGTCACAAGTAATTGATGATAAGTAAAAAACACAATCGCAGGTTAGTCTTTGTTTACTTCAGTCTTTATCATTGCGATTTACACATAATAATGCCTATTTAAATGAAGAAAGCCACAAATATTTTTTAGGTTATAATTAATAAAAGTAGCCATAATATGTTTTATGCAACATGACAATGGCAACTCATTTTATAATTTTCAATTGTTGCTCAGTTAACTAACTTTACAAGGTCCAATAAAAAGGGCGTGTGGGGTACAATCGAAAAAGCAGTGGCAAGGTCTTGCAGATATGCGATTAGGTTACCATACATACAAATATAGCCATGCATGTGTGTCTATGCGTGTACTCAACAAACTGCGCGTGTGTAGGAACGCGGAGATGCCGTAAAAACAACAAAAGAGAGAGAGAGCGGGAGAGAGACTGAGTGGTGGCGGCAAAACTGGGTTTATTTACGTCTAGAAAGATTCGGGTTATGCGCATGTTTCACAGTCATGTTTATAGGATGTTATGAACAGGTGTAGGCGTCGTTACTTGGAGCGCTACTTGGACAACAGCAAAACTGTCTCGTCCTTGGCCCTACCCAACTGGTGGGCGGATAGGCAAGGGTTGTCCACAAACACAGCCGGGTCAAATATGCAACTGTTGTTGCTGCTGCTGCTGTTTTTTAGCACAGGAATAGATTCCACCTGACCATCGATTTTGAATAAAACATAAAGGCATCTGAGTGCATGACTCACACTGTCTCTGAGTCCAGGACAGGTGTGCCAGGTCGGCAATCTGATTACGGCTAGCACATCCGCACGTTTGTCAAATTCCGGTGTGCTGATTAAAAAAACTACACACATTTGCATATAGTACTTGCCTTTGCCAACTTGATATCGTCCATTGTTTACGTTTTTTGTTTTAGTTCCCAGTTTAATTGACTGCCAACAATTCTCCACGGTTGTTATACGGCTCGACGTTTAGTTCACACACGATTTCTAATCAATTAAACACATATAAATTAATTTTGTTGTATTATTCTTGCCAGAAACATATTGCAGTTTATAATAGTTATAATTTAGGATTGTTGATATTCTATCGATAGCACAGTATTCGATACAATACTATTGCGTGCAAATTGTGGCGGCTCGGCGATAGATTTTACAATACAAAGCAGAAGTTCTTGTAAAATACGGCCACATTGCTCCATCTAGCAGCTGTCTGGCAACACTGGGTGGTTAATTCAAAACACGAATGCTACAAATTTATTTAATGAAGTCAACATGACAGCATAAGAAGCTATAAAATTGATTTAAATTGTTTCTTAACTACAACAATAAGTGCACTTTATGCTGTGGGGTAAATTTCTTATTTGTTAATGGAAAATTCATTTACGTAAACCCACGTATTTGGTCCAGACTCCCTTGTTATCGAAATATGGTTTGTTCCGCGAGCAAATAATCGCTTCTTTGAAAATGGCAGTATAGACTTGCGGTATAGACGCATGCTTATAGAGATTAAAGAGGAATTCGTAAATCTGAAAGCATATTTATATATACATATAAAGATGATTCAATATGTGAGAAGTGTGTGCTCACCTTTGCCTCTTGGTCCTTCCAAAATATGTGATCACAAATGTATTGCAAGCTCTCGGGGAACAGCGCCAATCTTTCCTTATCATCTGTGGCCACCACATCTACACTGCCCAACAGCACTGCGCAGCCAGAGAGTACATCTACAGCCAGTATGAATATATCCAGCAAATACAGCGCTTTGCTGAGCTTCTCCTTATTGGACGCCTCTGCCAGCAGCATTTGAATCTCCAGAAAAATTTCCATGATCCAGTTGCAGGCATGTTCATCACTACCAAAGGCATATAGTGTGGCAGCCAGATGGCGATAAAAGAAGGGTCGTTCCTCCGTTCTTTTTTCGTAGGCATCGATAATGGGAGCCAACCATTTCAGGGGATTCGGAAGTTTCTCGTTATAAAGCACCAGATAGCAGCGGATGATGGTTGCCTTCTTCAGTTTACCAGCCGGCGTTTCCCACCAATTGGCAGGCGTGGTTAGGCCATCGATGGCATTCGGATGCAGCACGGATACTACTTCAGTGTAACGCTCAAATAGTCGAGAATCCAGATTCATTGAGTCCATATAACGCTCCACAATAAGCGTGAATACATCCAGCACCTCGGGTATCTCACATTTGCCCGTGTAGATGTACTTGACGCTATCCAAGAACTTCTCAAAAAGGCAGCCTGCAAAGTAGAGTGTAAAATGGGAGCTATAGAGGATGATCTCTCGTCTGACTTACCCTCCGCAAAGTCATTCAGCTGCGACTCCTTGAAGCAATACACGGCCACCTTCTCTGCAAAGTTCTTCAGTATTTGCAGACTGACGCTGTTGCCAATCTCAGGCAGCAGAGAGAACAAAAGCAGCAGATCCTCCTCGAAACAGTTGGGCTCAAAGTCAGCCAGGAAATTCTCCAGCAATCGCCGTGCGGTGCCACTGTGCAGCGCTTGATTCTTTGCCAACATAATGCAATACTTCCTTGCATCGAATGACAAGTGGAAGAAGCTGGTCAAACAACTCCAGTCCATCGGTGGTATTGGCTTCGTGAAGCGTTTAGAGAGAGCACGCAGCGCAAAGGTGACGGCATAGGGTTCCGGCACGTAGTCCCCGAAGCGAGCCTGACTCACAAGGTAATTGCAGACAGCTCTCAGTGGACTCGTTGCAAAGAGACCCATTAGTTTGCGTGGCTCTGGTTTACCCTCGGGTAGACGATAGACGCCGCTACGGAAGCCACTAATCTCATTGCCAATATAATGAGCTATCAGATCTGCTGCCGAATCACCACACTCGGGTCGTATCTTTTGCAATAACTGCACCCACACTTCGCCGGGTATGAGATCCTCTTGCTGCAAATTGACAACCTCACGCGTTGCTCCACCGCCTCCCACGATTTCAAAACGAAATTGCGGCGGAACATGACGCAGACACATCGTGTTGCCAGGCTCGTAACTCTTGAGGGCCACCAAAGCATTGCGCACCTGTGCAGTATCCGTATTGGGTCGACTAATCGCCTGCCACAGCTGCTCCAGCGCATCATCGGCCAGCTTTTCATACTCCATTGTCGGCGTTTGCAGCAGCGGCACCAGGCCAAACAGATGATAAAGGGATTTTAGAGCCTGCGGACGCTGCTCGGCACGGAACTTGCTGCCCAGTGCCTGCCACGTGGAAGCAATGTTCACAGTGTGGCTGTCACACAGCGAATAGATAGCATCCAGTGCCAGGGAAGTAGCCAGATCACCAGATTCCTCGGTGCAGCTGTTCAACGTATTGCTCAAATGGGGCAGCAACTCCGAACCATGCAAGGTGGGTCTAATGGAGAAGAAAAATATTAATATGATTAGACTACTACTACTACTACTTGATTTTTCTACTCACTTCTCCTGGCAGATCTCTCGCATAGCATGAGTGCGAGCTATTTCCATCTCCCAGCGCTTGTCGTTGTCCGGCAATGGCTGCGCAATTTGCTTGAGCAGAAACGGATATGTGCGCGTCTCTACGCGCCACAAACGCAGATACAAATCCACACAGAAGGTGGCATTCTCCGTGGACAGATTACGTATAGTGTTAAGTATAATGGGCACGTTGTCCTGGAAAACAGCAGAGATGAGAATGAGCTACGCAAAATTAAATAGAGAATTCTTTTCTTACCTTAGACACGGCAAAGGTGGCCAGGCCACGCAGCAGTTCCAGCTGCAGCTCAGGATTGTGTTCGTGTGCCAACTTATAGATGTATGTCATAAGGAAATCATAGGCAATCGTCTCATTAACCTTCACAATCTGCAGTATAACCTCATAGATCTTGAACCAGCAGTCGACAGGAGGTTCGCGGGAAAGAAACAGAGCTCGCAGAAACAAATGGAGGCGCTGGCAGAAAGCCGAATTGGCCTTGACATTGAGAGCATCGACAAAAGCGAAGACGTCTTGACTCTCAGAGGCATCGAATGACTCCACAAGATTGGCCAGATCAAAGGCAATGGCTATATCCGGATGATAATTGCGCATGTGCGCCGGCTGCAGCTCCTTGGTGCAAATCCGTGTTCCGAACTCGACAGGCGCATCATCCTTGGGCGGCGGTGGCTTCTGCTGCTCCTGGACACGCTGCACTATTTGATGGGCCAAGGCCATGCCCTCTGCGGGTATGAAGGCAGTCTGAGACATCCACTGAATGATGCCGTCCAGGCACATGTTCAGAATGTATTCATGGCCACAGCGCTCCTGCACCACAATGAACACAATAATGCGCAGCAGATCGGCCAGATAGAAGGGCGACAGCACATGCAGGCACTCTGCAAGCAGCACCAGCAGCACGTGATAATGATTGCGCGTGTGTTCACGCGTTGCATGCAACACGCGCAGCAGGCACTGCAGACTGGGACGCGGATCGATGCCATAGTTGGCCAATTGCTTAACAAGCAATGTTTGGTAAATGCACAAATCGATGGACTGCGCATAGTCCGTCTGCTGCAGAAAGTAGTCGATGGCCTCGATGACAAGAATGCTGGTGCTAAGGCAGGTGCTCGCGTTGTTGAACTTGCTCCACGACAGCAGCTCCTGCATGAGCGCACGCGCCTCTGGCTGAGTTTTACTCAGCCCCAGCAGGCACGTCCAGATCGGTTTGACATCATGCAGTGTCTGGGGATTGCAGAGAATATAGAGGAAGACTGGACGCAGGAACTCAATGCTGTAGTCGCGAATGCTGTGCGGGGAAAGGAAAGGAATTAAGAGAGATTAATAGAACTACTATTTCTGACTCACTTCTTGTCGTGATGATGACACACGCCTATGATCTTGTTGCTCACATCATGCATGTTGGCGCTTGTGTGCTGAAGCAGCGCAATAAGCGGATGTTGCTGCGTCTTCAGACCATAGGGACACTGATAGGTCTCCTTGTTCTTTAGCAGTGAAGTCTTGCGCTTCAGGCTCAGTAGCTGCAGACCGAGTATGCTTTCCGTGATGAGGGCAAAGTGCATGGGCCTAGAAGAAGAATATATGAAAGAAATATAATAATTACAGTTCAAATTAAATACAATAATTACAGTCTAAATTATAAATTATAAACTTGCACTTTAGATTCAATTAAGGCAACTGCAATCACAGCTAATCCTCTAGAGGCTTCGTGCAGGCTGCAAATGAGCAACAAAGAAGGTAACTTTGATAATTGCGATTGCAGTAGCAGCAAGCTAAATGAAAGAGTATTGGTTGTGTTGGATGCCATTAAGGTTGAACGAGTTTAACGCGCGTTTAGCAGTCACTTCCGGTCAGTCGGCACACCTACCCACCTGACACACACTCCCTACACACACACACACACACATACACATCAGCAACACCCAAGTGAGCTGCAGGCAAATCGTTTTGCGTTTGACGTGCTAATTACAATTCACGCGCCGCACCGTCCACAATGCTTGCTCGCCTTAATTGCCGTCTCCATCGCTCTTTCTCTTTCTCTTGTACTCCGTCTCCGTTGCAAGTGGCAATTAATATGCAATCCTTTTTACTTGCACTTGGCTGCTATCAAGGTTAATTCCTGTATTACATGCTGTTTACTTCTACTGTTGTTTGTCGTGGGCGTCCTTCACAAAAGGGAAAACATTTCAAGTTCAATGTCGTTTCTCCCTTACCCACTCAGCCTCCTCCTGCCACCCGCACTGCCTCTGCTTGCATATCAAATATTTTCGTGGCAAGTGGCAGGCGCGCAATTTGAATATGCCCCGTTTCAGGCACAACACGAACAAGGCCAAGACGCTGTCCTTGATAGATGGGCTTCTCCTCTGGGAGTGTGTTGTACCCTAGCCGGAAATGGCTAATACATTTTTTGGCGTCTTGCATGCATAATGCGTGCCACATTGAATTGGCATCAGCATTGCGGGCAGCAGTAACTGCCTCACGCAGAGGGCAAGTCAATGCCAATGTGCGTGTTAAACCGTTAACAACTTTGATTACCCCAGGCCAGGTCAGGTCAGGCCTCGTATTTCATTCTCGCCATTTACCACATGTCATGTTCCTGAGCATGCCAATTAATTAAGCCCCCGTGCGGCATGCAGCCAATTGTTCAATTGCCACGTGATCAGGCAACATATGCCGCCACCTCGACTCCTTCTCGAACTGCAGACAACACAATCGTAATTTATGCGACCCAGTACAACCAATTTTTGCATACGCCAATCGGGCGAAACTCTTTCGAACGGAAGTGCCAAGCCAGGGCGCGCCCATATCCTACACACACACATGTACATATACTTACCCCGCATTGGATAGCATGGAGAGGAGCGTGCTCTGCACACTGTTTGCATCTAGGACACCCTCGTCGACCAGGCGGACCAAAGTCTGACAGCTCATCAGGCTGAGCTGCATATGCTCGTGCTTGCATTGCGTTTTCAGGAACTCAATTTCCTTGATTTGGTGATCCGCCACCTGCTTCTCCTTGGATTCGACAATTTTGTTGTAGATCTTCTCCAGACAAGCGGCCAGTTTGACCACTGAGCTATTGGGTTTAATGCTGCTAAAGTCCTCCATATTGGCTGAAACGGGTAAACGGTTACAATTGGCTGTTTAAAGGGACAACTTTTAAAGTGCTTCCAAATTCCGTTTCCTATTCCTATTGACTACTTCAGCAACACACACACACAACCACAGACACAACAGGAACACAGCACGATTTATAGTTTGTTTGGGCACTTTTTGAATCCTGTTGCGACGCGCGTGTCCTTTCGCCAGCTCGCTTGACACTCGAATGACGACGCCGCGTTATTTTGAACATTTGCAACGTTACCTGCGAAAGCGCAAACAAAACAAACACACAAAATTCGCATGCGGCTCACCTACGCTTTCGTGTTGAATGTGTTGGCACCGCTTTGCGTGTGCTCTTCTGATTCCTTCAAATTGTGCAGCATGCAACTCATTTAAACCGACGTTAAATGCACCGTAACACCTTTTTGATTAACTTCAGCTTATGTTTATTTCCTATTGTTTATTTAGTTGTACTTCTAACTGCACGTTGGCAAATTGTAAACAAACTGCGACGTAAACGCAAAACGAGCAACGCGAACGCAAAAAGGAGCGCGCCAAACGTAATCGCAAAAGCGGCAAATGTAAGCGCAAAATAGATGCACGTAAGCGCAAATGTGGCAACGTGAACGCAAATGGTGTACGTAACTATTGTGAATAGATGTTGAATTTGAAAGTAAACTGCAATTAAATAGCATTGAACAGAAAACAACTCTAACAATTTACAATTAATTGTAATACGAATTACAATTTTAAACAATTTCATTGTAAAATATATTCTGAAATAAGTGTAATTAAATTCAGCTGGAAAGGTCGCTTTAATATATATTTAAAGGCGTTTGAAATCAAGCACTGTTTGTTAAAATTTGCAGATTCTTTACTTAAACATTTTTATAGCAATAACTTTTCCCTTTTTTATTTGCACATTTAACTGCGCAACTTTGAAATGAACTTAATTCTACTTTATTTAAAAGTTGATTTATATAATGCTTAGTTAAGCAGCTCCAAGTTCTGCTGCTGGAGCTTCTACTTACTTCTTCATCTTCGCTGCTCTTTCAGCTAATTGACTTTATGCATTTTTGCAAAGCGCCTAGCCGTAAAATAAAATTAATTATGCCGCTGCAGCCATAAAAATGTATAACCCGTCCAAAGAGCGGACGCGACTCAAGGCGAAAACGGCAGTAAAATCGCATAAATGAGTTAGAGAAAAGAAAGAGAGAAAGGCAGAGAAAAGGGCAGACAGAAAGTTCCGGGCTTGACCTGTGACCCAACGTGAATTCCCCGTAACTTCGGATATAAAACACAACAAAACACAAAATAAGCATGACCAATTTTCAACTGCAATCGCTCATTTCACCAAAAACTGGAAATCTCAAAGGCGAAGATAACAAAGGTAAAGATGTAAAAGATGAAGAAGAGCCGAACATCATTTCCGCTTCCCGTTTTGCACTGCTTGTCCGGGGGATTTATGATTTTATTACCACAACGCGGTGCATGGATGGCTCAACCTGTGAAATGCGCCGTGAAAGTTTTTTGTGTTTCGTTTTCGCTTTAAAACTTTTTCACATCTCATCCTGGAACGGCAACAAAGCCCCCGATTTGTACGCATCACTATTTTTGTTGCCCATCCCCAGCATCCTGCCGAAAGCGAGGCCAGAAAAAAAACACATTAATTTCGTTTAGATTTTCATTTATTTTTGGAGAACGAGGGGGAGGGGAGTGTATGTTTTTTGAGCTCTTTTTATGTGAGACCAGCGATGGCTTGCGATGATAACTGGTTGCCAGGCGAACTAAGCCCTGGCATGTGGGAGAGATTCGCCTTTGCTTTGTTGTATGTTTTATTCCACGGAAGAGCGGATTAACATACAATTAATATGCATGTGCCTCAGCGTAGGCCACCCCTGATTCGGCCTTATACATATTTACTACCTGATTATGATAACTTACTTGCGCATTTGTCGAAACGGAAACTTATAATTGAGTTCCCTCTCTCCATTTCTCTCTCTCGCTCTGTGTGGCCGGCAAATAAATAGAAAATTGTGCACTTATCTTGATTTCCAGGGCAACCAGGGCTGAGGTACTCGAGCTGAAGATGCCACACGGGCGACTACTCGTATAATCTGTTTGAAAACTTTTCAAGTAAAACTTTCGTTTGGTTCAAGTTAACAGCAAGAGAGATTAGAATCTACTTGGTTTGTGGTTAGTTTTCGATTTGACGTGGTGAATCTGAGAGAATTTAATCACGTTTTGATTTGGCTTTTTCTCGAGTCTCTTTTCAACTAGAATGTAAAGTGAGTCGTTGCTGGTTGAGGAAATTAAAATGAACTAGAAATGAGAACTGAGTACTTGTATTGCAACCATTTTGTAAGTATCTTAAGTTAAATGAGTTTAAATTGAATGGAACCTAAGTATTGCTGGCGAAGGTCAAGTTGCAGTGGAGCTCAACTCTCCTTTGGGTTATTGCACCTAAAGCTCTACCTTCTGTCCTTTTTTGCATGGAGAGAAAAAGTATGAAGTTAAGTGAGTATAAATTGAAAGAAACCTAAAAATTGCCAGCTGAAGTAAAGTTGAAGATGAGCTCGAGTTATTTCACAAACATATGTATGTCGGCTTTACTTCTCTCATCAGCTTATTGAATTTGAATCTCTTCCTTACTCCTCTGTTATAAACCTTAAACTATCAAGTATTCAAGTCATTTCAATCTAAAGTCGAGTCAATTCTAAGCTACAAACATTTTTCATTGTGCAACGGCAGCTCTGCTTCTATTTTATTGCATTTAAAGCTGTTCATTCAGTGCCTTCATCCCTCTTTCATACTCGTAAACCTGAAACTTGAAACTTGTAAGGGTCTTAAGTTAAATGAGTGAAAATTGAATGGAATCAAAGCATTTCATGCTAAAGTCGAGTTAAAGCCCAGTCACCTGCAGTTCTCTCTGCAGTTTATCGAACCTGTAGCTCGTCCCTCTCCCCTCCTCCTCCCCTGACAACCACATGAGCACTTCGACCAGTTCAACATGATATATTTGCTGCAATTTGCTTCGCAATATTTGCTGTACTGGCTTCATTTCGCTCAATTGAACGCGATGATGGAGTGGAAAGTGCGTTGCTGCTTGTTACTCATTAAGGGCTTAATTTAAGTGGGCAACTCGACTTGTCAGCAAGAAATCCATTTAAATTTTCCATGTGCTGTGCCAACAATTTGCATAAAATGTGTCGCCAGTAAATACAAGTGCCAGAGAGCGCCAGAGCAGGCCAGGGCAGGCAAATACTGTACACAAATACACAAATACACATTGTGGTCGGTGGCCCACTCTATTACACAGGCTGCCCACTTCCCCCTCTCTCTTTCTCCCTCTCTCACTCTACTTCCTTCTCGCTCTGCTTGTGTGTTGATACATTAAAGCATGTCCTGCTGCTGCTGCTGCTCCTGCACGTGGCAACTAAATTTGCATATGGCCACAGTCGGCAGTCGGAAGACTCACGTAATCACATTGCCTCAATTAAACGGCGTCGACTTATTAATAATGCACAAATTTACCTTGCTCTCCCTCTCATTTCTCTCACTGTCTCTCTCTCTCTGTAATCAAATTATACATACATATATGCAGCACCATGGCTCGCACTATATATATTTATGAGTGAGTTCAAGATTAAAGCAAAACAGACCAAAACAATTCGATGCCGTAACTTAAATTGGAAACCAACTTTAGTTTTGAAGTTTCTCGAGCCTTTGAGCTTTTTGTTTCCTCTGAGCTTTTTGTTTCCTCTCCCTCCTCCCCTCACTCTCTCACTCTCTTCGCTTACCCTATGAATATATGAATATTATTCACCTGTTTGCACTCGATTTCCAGAAACACTCGCCCAATGAATATTTATAAAGTGCTGCGTGGGCGCATATTACGCATACGCAGCGTTGTCTTCAAGATGCTAAATAAATTGAGAGAAATTTCCACGCAAATAGCTAACTAGAGGGAGGGGAAATGAAGAAAGAGAGGGAGGAGGGCAACTGTGTACTTTAGTGTGCAGTCTGCACAGGTTTCATGCTGAAGTTGTAGTTACTCTGCAGCAACTTTGTAATTGGATTAAGTTCAAAATCCTCAACAATGCAGCAGTAAGTCAAACGCATTAATTACACTACATCGATAAGGTGCATACTTATGTTATGCACTGTGCACTGTGCACTCTTAACTTGTTTAGAGGCAGCGCAGTCAGTCTCAATTTGTGCACATTAAGTATACGCCGCGTTCGCTTAGCTTTAAGGGCAAACAAGGTAAGTGAGAGTGCGCGAGGGTGTGTATTTATGTGTGTGTGTGCGCGCCTTTTACCTTAAATAATATTGGACCCCCTCTTCTTTCCTGCGCTGAAAATATGCCGTAAAATTGGCCGCAAGAAACAAAGCCCAAAAATGCAGAAGCAAAACCTTTTCAATTTTCAACTGGCTATTTATTTTCGAAATTAGAAATTGCTCAAATATGTATGTGTACATATATTTGTGCCCATGTATGTGTGTGTAGTAAATATAATTTGTGCGGCACGTGCGTAAAATTTAATGAGGCGCCGAGCGAGAGCGACCTACAAATTGTGAATTGTGCCGCCCATTGTTAACCTTTGCCGGGTGATGAGGGGAGCGGGGATGAAGGGATGTAGAGTGAAAGGAGGGGCAGGTTGGGAGATGTAGAGAGTAAGTTTGGGAAGTAAAATAACAGAGTGGGAGTTGGGGAGCTTACTCAAGCTTAGGCTTCACATGAATTTTAGTGTATACAGAATTGTATTTTTATTTTCTTATTTATTTTTTATTTCTATTTGTGTTGCTATTTCTATTTTCATTTCTTATATAAATAAATGGCGGGAATTTGAGGTATTTTAGGGTATTTTAAGCGGGAAATTGAATGTAGCCGTGATGGAGAGCTTAAAGTATTTGTACAGCTTCCGGAACGGAGAGTTTTGAGCCAAGACTGTCTGTATAGTCTGTCTGTACTAGTACTCGAAAGTGGTACTACAGCTGAAGGAAAGAGAGCGTTTTGGGAGATAACTATGTATGCTGTACTTAGTTATGTTTACAAGGTATCTATCAGTCAACTAGCCTCTGCGCTTCTCAGTTTTTGGCACTACATACTTAGACTGACCAAGCTGCTCCCAACATCAACTGTTGTTGGATGAAAGTAAGGGCATCTTAAAGCATAATAAAGATAGATGTACGTAGTAAAGCATATAGGGTATCTGGTAGTCGACTACCGTCTACCCTGCTCAACTACTTTCACTGCTATTTTGGCTTTTTTGCCAATTTGCCACAGCGTAAACACATTGGTTAAGAGAAAATATTGATATGGCAGCTGCATAAATGTTTTGATAACATGCAGTCGCTGTTCCTCTCTCTCACACACTTTCTATCTCTATCTCTCTCTCTATCTCTCTCTCTGTCTGTCTGTCTGTTTAGCAGTGGCCAAGTGCCATTATAATTTGCAGCACACACTAAATGGCAATAAATTGCAAGCGCAACATTAATTAAGAAATTCAAAAAGGGCCGCCACAAACCGCCGCCGCTTGGGCATTTGCAATTCGCAAACAAACACCGAAGCTGACCCAAAGGCGGACACACACACACATATAGAAAGGCAGTTACTAATACACACACTGGCACACACACACACACAGACTCACTTGGCTAGTGGCGAGGGTTAAAAGCATAAAAGCCCGAGGTGTTTAAGCATATTTACACAATACGCACATACACTATGCATGCCTGTATGTGTGTGTGAGTGTGACTGTGTGTGAGAGAGTGTAAGGCAGTGTGTGTATGTGTGTTAAGCATTCAGACATGTGTGGAGCGTTAGCCCCACTGCTTTGTCCCCTTGGCAGGGTGCACCCCACAAGTGCCTGCGGTTGCAGAGTGTGAAATATTTCACACACACACAGTAAGTGCACATCCCTCTGTGTGTGTGTGTGTGTGTGAGAGTATGTTGGTCTGTGTTTTTGTCCGTCATATCTTGTCTGGGTCTGGGGCAGCTCCTAAATAAACAAACAGCGACGCTTTGGCATTTTCTCTTTAAAGTTGAATTTCGTGCACAAAACTTCAGTTCGCATATGTTTGCAGCCATTTAGACTGTATCTGTGTGTGTGTCTGAGTGTCTCTGTATGTGTGTGTGATGCCATTTGAACTTACCACCACAGATAAAACTATTCAATGCATTGCCCCCTCTCCTTCTCCCTCTCCCTCGTTGTTGTTGTTGACGTCGTTGTGGCTTTTGACTTTATGTTGCGACCCTTTCAGCAAATAGCAAAGCGCACGAGGCAGCCTCCCTCTGCCCCGTTCTTCCCCCTCTCCCCCCTGCAACTCTTAACAAAATGGCTGCTTCTGCGTATCCGGGAATGTTAATTTACGATAATTTACTGCGTTTACATAAATCTAACGCTTTCAAGTGCGTTTAAACGGGTGGCAGTTTTAATTCTTATGAGGGGTATGCAAATATTTACAACAGTTTAAGGACATTAAAAGACCCTATTAATGACATATTTAAACATATGTTTGCATGGTATGCCGGGGTAAATGTTTCTCTGTCTGAGTTGGTTGCAATTGAGTGAATATGGTACTTGTCTGTCTTCAAGTGCTGCTCATCTTACCGCTTAAAGAGCTCGGGATCGGCACCCTAGAGAGTCTGCAGCATGAGCCTGGGCTCAGAATGGGCTCCCCCTTACTCAGGATCCTTCAGTCAGTACATCGACTGACCTTGACAGCCAGGCATGTGTTAGGCCTTACACAAGGTTTTGGTCTGCTGCCTGAAAGATTGACTGCCTCTCGAAGTGGCGTCTCTAGTACAACATGTTCAAGTTTATCCATCACGTTCGTTGGGTAATCCGTCAGCGTCAAGATGTGTCTTGCCTTCTGTCTCGACTCTCGCTAAAGTTCACAAAACTCGCGTTTAAACTGACCTTCAGAGTACAAATAAAGATAGAAGGAGAAGATGCTTGAAGTGGGAATCTAATGTGCAAAAATGCTGAAAGAAAAAGATCCTGCATGAAGTAGAGGTTTACTACTTAGGCGAGAATGCAGTTCTTTCAGTAAGAACGCTACAGTAAAGTGCGCTTGATAGTTCAGCTTTATTTAGCTTTAAAATTTCACTTGAAATTCATTTTACTCGGTGTACAGAGGCACTAGGAGATGTGACTATATTCTAATGCCTACATACACTAATAATACACATTGTCACTAAAATAGATAGCCTTAGCTCTTATCATCTCTCAGATAAAGGTGTTCATACGAACAAATAAGACTAAATTGTCCAGGATATTAATGTTTAATGTTGAATATAAATAATAATGTACCTTCTTCTGACTCTTACTTATATTCTCGATTGGCACAGAGTATATTATATCCTTGTATACCATAAGTTCTTCCAGAATAGATTGAAAATATGATGTTATATGTTTTATACATGTATTTTATTATGCTTTCTTTATAAGGCAATACTACATCTACAGATAACTGGGGGGGATTACAAAACGTAAGACGAGTACAAGGGACACTACAAATTGGGCACATCCGCTGTCTAACCTTGGAAATTACCCGCCTGGGGCTGGGCAGGCACAGGCTGGCCAAGACCGCCAATGCTCTGTTGCAGCGATTGCAAAATGCCAATGGGAATCTGTAAGGGAAGAAAAAAAGAGAAAGAGAGGAAGGTTGAATGAAACTGTCAAAGGAAACAAGAGAAGTACAGTTAACTCACGCCAAGGCTCCATCCAACGGCTCCCTGTTGCTGCTGCTGTGCAGCGATGGTGTGCTTGCCAACGGGTCCAGCGGCGGCGGCGCGGGTCTGGGTGCGCACTACCTTGGCATCACTTCTCAACGAGCCTTGCTGTGAGTGGGAGGGAGACAGGAAGAAGCAACTAGTTGCAGTTAGTCCGAGTGGGCAAAAAAGAGGGCAGTGCGGAAAAACCCGAAACTCTTTTAGCTGCCACCGCAAAGTGCACAAAATGCGCAACCATAGCAAAAAATACATAAATAAATAATAAAATTGCATGCAAAAAGGGGGAACGCAACAAAACTACAACTACACTGTAAGAAAAAAGAAGCAACTGTGTTGGCAAAGCGACTGTGTTGGCAAAGCGACTGTGTTGCAGCCGTTGGCGATGTTCTCCAATGCCCTGTAGGCTTTCTCCATCGGCCTGCGGGTGTTGTATTGCCCTGAGTAAGTATTGGTGTGCATGTGTGTTGTTGTGTGCTTGTATAGGTGTGAGTTTTTGTGTACCACACCGCAGCTCATAATTATATGTCCGCTTGTTTGCTGTGCTCTCCTTGTTATTTTGACTGTTTGTTACCTTCGTCAGCTCAGGCTGCGCCTCCTTCACCTCCACCTCCTGCTGCTCCTCTTGTTGCTGCTGCGGCTGCTCCCGCTCCACATACACAATGCGCTGGCGTTGACGTGGGCGTTGTTTCACGCGTAGGCGTGGCCTTTTGACAATTATTACAGGCGTCGCCTGCTGCTGCTCGCCCGCGCCTGTGGCTGCCTTAACACGATTCTCATTGATGTCGCCCTGTGCCGCACTGTGGTCTGACTAACATCGACAGATTAGGGTACTTTCAACACGCACGCTGCGGTTGCCACACGCACACACATACAGTTACACATACCGCATACATATAGCATACATACAGCACACATATTCCCACACATAACTCCGCAGTGAGTTCGTTCTTTAAACTTAAAATAGAATTCGTAACTCGATTGAATCAATTGATAAACAATTTGTAAATATTTTTCTCGTACAAATTGAATTCTGTGGAAAAGCTTTTTGTGTGGCAATAGAAATGCACAATGCGTGCTTTAATTAACAGCAACATAGTGAACATATTCGTTGAAGGATTGCAAAAATAGTCGAGTTAGATAAATGAAATTTCAAGTAAACTTATTTCAAAGTCATAAAAGAGAAATATTGAAGTTTGAAATTGAAAAATTTCTGTTTTTTCTGTTATAATATTTTAACTGTAGGATTAGGCAAATAATATAGTAAGGTTTTTTTGATTCAAGTTTAATTCAATGGAAATATTTAATACATTTTCAAACTTTGCCAAACTCTCAACTAAAATTCTTCTACATTTGCTTCATTTCAGTTCCTCAGCTTTATCAATAGATGCCAATCGAAATCACGCTTGATATATCCCGAATTCACCCCCTTCCCTTTACTTACATTTGGCGCAATGAGCGAATACTTCTTGGGTGGCTTGACGCGCTGCACGTAGCTGCTCTGTGTGGGCACGGGGGGAGGCAGCTCCACATCGGCACTGGGAGCTGAGGTGGCCGCATGCGGTGTGATCTGTGCAGAGGAGGAGTGCACCTTGCCGGGTGCGTGTGCCTCGGAGCCAATGTAGCCGCGTTCACCCACACTGCCGCCCAAGACGGCACTGGCGCCAACCTCATCGTTGGCCTGAGCTGCTGCATATGCACCGCCAGCAGTGCGTCCTGCGAACAACAAAGAGAAAGATTATGAAATATTCAAATGTGTGCGGGGAAAGATGCGTGAAGTGTATACAAACCGTTAAGACCACCACCGAGGCCAGCTGCGGCCCGAGATCCCCAGGGAGTGCCCGCCGAGGCGCTGAGTCCGCCGTGGGCTGCGTTGCCTGTCAGCAGGCCGCCAAGTCCGGCATCCGCGTGGTAGCCAGCAAAGTTAACGCCAACCTTGCCATCGCGGAATGTAATCAGCTAAGCGGGAAAGAGATAAGAGAAAGTGGAGGGGGGTGGGGGGGTTAAAAAGGTGCACAAAGTTAGCCACACTCACACACGTGCAAATGTTGAGTATACGCGATGTTACTGAAAGTTCTGCTCTTTGTTTAGGCACGCCAAAACTTTGCCTTGCCTTGATGCGGCTACGGCTCCTTGGCCATTTTTCACAAATAGTCAAAGTTTTTCGGGGGCGCCTAAACTTTGAGTGAACACCTTGAGATGTAGGCAACAAGTTTGCACACATAATAATTTTGGGGCTTCTTTTTCAGAGGCCTCCCTCCCACTCCTTTCCTCCTGTCTGTCTGCCTGTCTGTCCACTCGCTTTTAGTTCCCTTAGAATGCGTCAATCAATTTTAATTAAGTTTCGCAACTTTGTAATAAAATCCAAATGCGCGTATTATTGAAATACGCCAGCAAGCACCTGATTTTAATGTATTTACCCGTCGATTAAGTCGCAGTAGATATAATATTCTGTGAAACACTTCTGCGTTCATATGTAAATAATTTTAATTTAGGCTGCGCCAGCACTTGCAACTTGTTTGCCAAGTTTGTTTCGCATGCAAAAGTTTCACAATTTTAATGGAAAAACAAAGTAAACAAAATGAATATTAAGATAAATTCGTTGTTTACTTTGTGTTTGATTTCGAGGGATATCGAGAAAGTCACTTAGTAACGGTCTGTTTAAATCAGCAAATAGATCATGCCCTAGGTGACTGTAAGCTTTATTTTGCGTGCGTTATTTACTGCATTTATTTAAGGATCTTTCATGGCAGCCTATTTCGCCTATTTATAATTGGCAACTGTACTTTCATATCGAAGCTATAATTTGCCTATTGATTATCGAGAGTAGATAAGCCAATACTGCTTACTTGTTGTCGTAGCTGCCACAAGGCGCGTGCTCGAATGCGCCCCCTATGCACACATGAATGGGAGTCGAGTCTTCTATCAATTCTTATCTTTGATATTTTGCACCTTTCAACCGTGGACAATCAGCGCGCATACATTAAATTAACACTGCACTACAAAAGTTGTGAATGATTAAAATGAATAACAAAAATAAATGTTCATATACAACAAATGTGAATATCATATTTAATGTAAGTTAACAATACTTTCTCAAATTTCATAATAAATTTCAGTACATTAAGAGTAGCATTTTTCTATTTTTGTTTCTTGTTTGCTTTTACGTTCGTTTCTACGTTTGTTTTCGTAGATGTTTCTAATTTTCCACTTCAGGTCAAGGTATCAGCTAAGTCTACAAAGCAACAAACACCCGTAGATATTTGCCCCACTATTGTTATTATTTAGTTAACTTTGTCAGGTATCACACACGGCACAGCACAACATACTTACAAACAACTGATAAGTTGCTGATAAGCGTCAGTCGGCCGCTGGCAGCGAGAGTGTGTGGAACCAACACGAGTTGGGCGAAGAGAATAGACAAGTTTGTGCATATAACAAAAGTGTTGGGAAAAGCTGAAGACAAAGGCGCGAAACGTGCTGCAGCAACAGCCTTGAAAGCAGCAGCAACAACTAGAACAACAACAACACCAACAGCACCTGCAACACCAACAACACACGCAACTGCTATCAGTTATTTACTGTTAGAAACTGTGTCAATATTTAAGCTGGTCACTTGGCCACAGCTGAGTTACGCAGCAGTCTACGCCCAAGGGGGCGTGCCAAGGTATCTGACAGGTGTGTGGCACACAGCACTGAGGTGTAACTAAAGTCGTCGCCTGCCACATGTTGTCGTCGTCATGTTGACAGACGGCACATTCATCAGCCTGTTGCTGCTGCTGTTCCCAGTGGGGCAGCATGGCTGCGATGGAGCCACGGTCACCTGGGGGCAGGTGAACAGGTACGCGAGCACGCTGCACGCACAAGATGTTTACCTCGCGGCGGATGCGATGGCGAATCACACAGATGTTGTCTACGGCTTAACGGTAAGCACGGCAGCACACAGTGAGGGATCAGAGAGAAAACGATATAAATCTTTTCATTGCTTGCAGCCCGAGAGCATTGCCGAGGGGTATACGATAACAGCAGTGCACGCCTACGATGTGACGGAGGAGCAGGGAGAAGGAGATGGTGGCAGTGTGGAGTTGCTGAATGGAGGCGTGGGACAGCAGAAGGTCGCGCTGCGTTTCAGACGACACGCTGAGGTCTCTCACTTGCCCACTGTGCACTTTCAGCTGATTATCTACGGTCTAGATTTGTGAATATCGTAAGTGATTGCCATCAAGTTGCTGCCTCTACTTCCTCTCTCTCCCTGCAGCTGCTTCCTTATTAAGTTCACTATAAACTAGTTTATGACATCATAATTAAGTGCGCAACTTGTGCTTTACATGTGATGGCAAGAGGAGGGGGAGGAAAACTGTGGAAAATTCCATTGCCAGAAAATTTCAACGTTCTCTGACAGCGACAACGCTGCGACAACTTGGCAACTGTTGCGGCTGCAGCTGTGGCTGTGGCGTGTTACGCGATGTAAATGCAACTGTGCACACACACACATACAAGGTCTTCAGTCTTTGCTTCTCTTTCCCTCTTTCCCACCTCACTCTTTCCTCTGCCGCAGCTTGGCGGTTTGGTTTGCAAGCGTAAGTCGATTTAAGCGTCTGATAAACTCATTTTAATCATGTTGCCACCCACTATACCTTTCTCTCTCTCTCTCTGTTTTGCGCTCTCTCACTCTTTCTTTCTCTCTCTCCAGCCTCTGCTTACCCCTCGTCCTCTGCCACCGCACTTAACACACGTTGTGCGCGTCGTAAGAGGCTTCTGGACGATTAAGAAATAATTTACCAGAACACGTGAGCAATCGCCTCATTTGCTGCCAATAGCGAGACAGAGAGAGAGAGAGAGAGAGAGAGACAAGAAGAGAAAGAGATAGTGAGAGAGAGCAATGTAACTATGCTAGCTGTGCAGGGAAAGGAGGAAGTGGCAGCTGGATTGATATGCGCCATTAACGATAAACACACACTCTATATGCACATTTGCATGCAGCATGTATCGATACATCGAAGCTGATCTACTGCGAGGCATAAAGCCTAATAAAAACATTGCCAGATGATGAGCTTATCACAAGCGGATTTCATCTGTCCCTCACTCCCCCCTTTCCTGGCTTATGCAAATGAGGAATGCATTGAAGTGAAGGAAAGCGAGCAGTTAAAGTAGTTGAAACAAAGTTACAATGTGTTCAGCTCTCTAGGGAATATTGTTATGTATATTTTATTATTTGAGTTATATTGTATTTGAAATATGTGAATATGTTCATATATAATCTGTAGTTTTAAGTATTATCAAATGTATTTTAAATATTTAATGTGAAATTTCTATCAAACGTGTGTTAAATAGAAGTAGACCTAATAAAGAAGATATTGCTTAAGTCTTTTCACATAAGTGTAAAATATTTAAAAATTGTTGTATATATTTGTAATCTTTGTTTCTGCTTTCAATTGAAGCAAACAAATCAAAAATTATTTAAAAATCTCATCCAGCTCTGTCTATCAGTCAAATAGACAAAAATAACGCAGTTTTACGCTTGTTTTGCAACTGTTTCACTTAGACACTTCACCTCTCCCTCTCATCTCTCTCTTTTCCTTGTTTCTTTGTTCCTTCACACTTCTCTCACTCAATCGAGAAGCTTTCACACAAATTAAAAACTTGGCTGCTTCTGCTGCTGCTGCTTGTTTTTGTCATAACAATGAAAAACGATCACGAAATGCTCCCGAGGGCAGTTAGAGTAGTAAGCAGAACCCGTAACTCAAGTGAACAAAGCGCAAAAAGGGGTGTGCACTGTCAGATTTGAACTCTATTTCAACTGCTTTTGTAGAGTTTCTTATATTTATTTAGCGTTACTTAGGGTTCATGTCGTATTGTTGTTGCTGTGAGTTTGTTAAATATTTGCGGGTTCAATTGAGTTATCAACTGAGTTATTCTGCCCACTCGCCGATAGCATCGCTTGAAGTCAATTTCCCCAGGGTGAAATCCACTGGACAATGGCAGGACTCTAATGGAAAGAGGGAGAGAAGGGGCAGGGCTGCCCAGATTTGCGATTGCGGCCAGACAAGTCTTTAAAGTCTTCCCCCGTCCCCGGGTTCGTGATCCATAATAAATTTGGCACGCTTAACTCGCCAGCTTAATGCGCACAGCACAGTGAAAAAAACGCATAAATATTTGCATAAATTCCGTGGAAAAAGCAAGGCGGGAAATTCCGTTTAACTTGTAACTCTCGGCAACCCTTCGCAGCGTTGCCTAATTTCAATTTCAATTGTGCACAATTTTTAGCTCAGTTTTTTTTGGCTTCAGTTTCAGGTTCTATTTTTTTGCTTGCTGGCCACAACAAATGCAAATTTCATGCATGCGTTGATTAAAATCTAAATTCGGGCAGCAGTTCGTCGTGCCTGGCCACCACTCCCCCCTCTTCTGGCCCTTTCCCTACTGCTCCTGCAAACAAATAGAAATAAGCCCAAGTGGCGCAGGGCCCAAAGATTTGCGAGCTGAGCCAAAGTGCCCCGAAATTGTTACAGCTGGCGGAAAAAGCAAAGTTTTTGTCGAGCGGCAAAAACTGCAGTAGACAAACAGACTAGGTGAGAGGGGAGGCAGAAGAGAGGTGGGAGAGGGAAGAAATGACTGGAAAAAAGGTAGGAAAGGCAGACAGCATGTAGAGAAGTAAAAAGGGACAGTTAGAAAGTGAAGAGACAGAAAAGAGAGGGGCATAGAAAAAAGACAAAGAGAAGTGCAGAAGCAGGCACGACCGCTTTGTGCGGCCTGCCAAGTTGCATACTTCACCTCCTCCTCTTCCTACTGACGGCGACACAAATGTTGCCTACCTTCAGGACAGACATACACAGACAAGCACACACACACACACACACAATGTCGCAGCAAGCGCAACCATGTCGCGCGTTGCACAATGCGGCGTATGCGTAATTAGTTTGCGGCCCCGCGTCGCGTCGCATATCAGTTGACACAGTCCGGGCAAAGTTCAAGGTGCTCGTTTAGTCGCAGTGATATATGCACAGCAGTTAAGCGAGTGTGTGTGTGTCTGTCAAGAGTCGTGCTCATACCTGCAGATTAATGATAGGCGAGTGTTTTTTAATGCCCAAACAGTAATTGCCGCCTCGCCGCGGCATGCAATTACGCGATCTTCCCCTCTCTTACTCCACCCCCTTTCGCTGCCGCTTTGAGCAGTAAAATTCTCTGCAAGTGCCTTGGCTGCATTGCGCAACACTTAAACGAGCCAAACTGACCATTAGCCAATACTAAAGCAACTAAAACAACAGCCATAATAACAACTATGGTGGCCAAAAAGCCAAGCCGAACAGACCGAGACCCCAAAAACCGAAAATTGTGAAAATCAAGAGTTCGTCCATCGAACCGTTACGCTTTGAATATGCAACGGGCTCAGAGAAGAGAACCGCAAATAAAATCAACAACAGCAACAACAAGTAATAAAACAACAACAAGAGTAGCAACAACAAGAAATAGAACAACAACAAGAGTGGGAACAACAACAACAGCAGCAGCAATAACATTTGCCCTGCAGGCGACGCTGGGTTTACACGTTGCAGTTATGAGAACTGCAGAGAAAAGCGCAGTCGAAGTTGAGCTTACACATTGCAGTTGTGAGAATCGCATAGAAAAGCACAAACCAAAGATGAAATTTTAGCGTGAAATTTCAAAGGCGAATTAAGTAAGAACTTAATAACTTCCCTTAGCAATCGATTGAATCCCACTTGTTTAATTCACATTTAAACCAAGCAATTATTTAAATCAATAACAAAGAAATAACCCGTGTCAAATTCCACATTTAATTAGGCAGCTAATTAGCTTGGCACTTTGACTATTTCGTCATCATCAATATGTGTGTAGTGAAGGCAAAGTCCCTGATGGGGGCCACATGACGCAGTCTTAAACACGCTTTAAGCTCTCGTTTAATGCGACTTTTATAGAAAAGATTAATTAAAAGATTGCCTAAGCGATCTAAGCTCACGTTAATGTGGAATGGAATATTACAATTTTCAATTACGAACCTGCTAACTGAGGTTTTCCAGCTAAATGGGAATACATTAACAATGTGATATGTGTTTATGCGTTGGCTTAAAACCCCTTGTGCATATACAAATATATACATATATCATATACGTATTCTGTATCTATATAGAACACTCATAAATTTCCACAATGACTTGTCAAATTCGCATTTGCCACTGTGCGATGAAAAAAGTCGACTTAATTATGAATAAATAATTTGGTGTGAATTCGAATGGGAAAAAAAAACAAAAACACAAACGAAACCTGTTCGAAACCCCAATATAATATGTCACTTGTGGTGGGTAAAGCCAAATTTGACAGTAAGATGAGAAACATAAAGAGATGGAAAAGAGAAAGAAAAAACGGTGAGAAATCAATTAACGACTTTTAGCACATATTTTGGCTTTATTTAACTAAGGAATTTCAACTAAAAATATTTTTAAACTACATTTTCCAATCTTGCTCAAGAGCTAGCTAATATTTTGCACTTTTCTGACAGAGTATTTCCCGCTAAATTGTAAGTAGACAGAAGTAAATAAATAACAATTATTTTACTTTAATTTCCCTGTTGATTTCACGCTAAACTGTAACTAGACAATGATTTTCAATTGAAGCCAAAGAATATGGAGTATTTTACATTAATTTCACTGCTCATTTCCCGCTAAATATCCTCTGTAAATAACTCCCTCTAAACTTCACGTAAAGCTCCACTGTATGCACGTAGTTTTTAGCTGCACTTTTGGCTCTTTTTTGTCGCTCTGCTCTCTTGGCCAGTCGACTACACAATTTTAGCTTAAAACCAACGCGATAATTGAAATATTTGTGATATTTCGCAAACAAACGAACCAAGCGACCAAAAGAATTGACCAGCAAATGGTGGTCACTACAGGCACAGAAGAGGATGAGGGGGGTTTAGGTCTATCGACTTTTTGAAAGTGCAAACAAGTAATACGAGCTCGTAGTTTAGCTCAACTTACCTGGGCCGGGGTCAATGTGGCCTGCAGCAGCAGCAGGCAGAACGCTCCGAATAGGGCAAACATTTTGTGGCTGCACGAGAAAGAGAGAGAGAGAGACATGAAAATCAGTTGCAAAAACAGCTGGAAAACAGGTGAAAAACAAAATTAATTTGCTGCTTCCATGGCAGCTTGGCAAACAGCCGCAAGTAGTGAAGCTTTTGGCTTGCAACAAACTGAAAGTAGAAGCAAAAGCCTCAGCAGCTTGGCACAACAAAAGACTCGACTGTTTTCGTATGCGGGTCGCATAGTCTGAACGCTTAGCTGGACAGCAGTTGGAGAATTGAAATTCTTGAAGCGGGCCTCACAAAGAATTACACTGTCCAGCTGTCTTGCTGGCCACACTCCTCGCTTGCATAACACAATTTGTACCTGTATGTAATCCTCTCTTTCGCTCTGTCTCTTTCTCTCTTTATCACTGTCTCTCTTTGGTTCTCTTTTTCCTTGTTTCACTTCATAAATCTCCGTCAGGCAGTGTTAAAAAAACTCGTCCACTCGCGTCGCGCTGTCGTTTCGCACTGAGCTGGGCTTAAACTTGAAACTCGCAATCGCAACTTGGCTCTGGACTCTCGAGTCTGTCTCTGTATCTGGCTCTGTCTCTGTCTGTCTGGCACTGGCTGCGGCTGTGGGCTGAACTGGATTTGAGGCGCAATTAAGATGCAAACGTCTGTTTATATAGGAGCGCAATGTGCTCGCCTCAAAAGTCTTTTTGTTTGTTTTTGTACTCACTGCTCTTTTAATGGGCAAATCGAATCGGCAGGCGGCAGCAGATAAGCACCTAGATATGTGTCTAAAGATGAGTATGAATATGGCATATATACAGCAATGACTGCATTTCAATTGCGCATCAGTCTGTGGCATCTTCCTCACCCCTCCTTGTGTCCAACTGCGAACTCAGCTTATCACTTGAGGCAATGACAAAGCAATGATGAAATTTGGCTACTTTATAGCCAAAATGCAGAGTTCAAGAGCTGAGGTTGCACTCCTCTCTCTCTCTCTCCCTCTGCGTGTGGCTTGCAACAGTTTTTCTGCCTCATTGTGCAGCATAAAAAGCCAGAAGTCAATCGATGCAGTTGCAGCCAACTCTCTCAAATGTCAAGCCAAATTTCAGCTCGTTTTTGCCACGACACAACGCACAAGTCACATTGGAGAAATGGCAGATTGGTAGGGGGTTCTTTGGCTCTGTCCTAATAAGCGCTCATTAGATATTCAAATGACAAAATCGTCGGTCGCACGATTGGCTTAGCTAGCCTCGCCTCGACCCATACTCAAACCCAAAACGTATTTCTGGCTCTTTTTGTTCGATTCGTTTGTCCACGCAGCGTGGAGCTGCGGCACGTGCTTGATAAAAATGCAAAATGCCTAAGCGAAAATCAAATGGCCAGAAAAAAAGGTCCGAAAAAAACCGGGAGAAAATATAATTAAATGTGCTTAAATTCGATTCCCTTTCATCGCTGGGTTTACCAATCACAAGCTCAGGCACGACCCGAACGCAACCCCTCGCGCCTAATCGCTCCACTCTTCATTAATCACTTCAACTTTGCCAAATTGCTTTTTAATAAGGCTCCAATTAATATTGGCAACTAATCAGCAGTAGTAGTACTATAGAATAGTAGTTATAGTATAGAGTATTGCTCAGATTAGACATCACATGCCATTGAGCATTGACCTTTCACGGTGGCATCATAAACAATGCAAAATAACTGATAATATTCTTGAAAATTAATAAACAATAATAGAATATTTATTATTATTTCCCGCCTGGCGCTTGCAAAAGGTCAGTCATCTATAATCTCTCTTTTTGCAGCTATTTTCAACTTTCTCAGAAATTATTAAACTTTGATTCCGTCCTGTTTCTGTTGCTGCGCGTGCTGCGCGGCTGTTGACATTGTGCAAGCGTTTCTCGCAAGCGCAATTTATTGATTTAAATGCCGTTCAAAAGTGCTGGTAATTTTTTTTTTCAGTGTACAAAGCTGTCAGAATATGAAAGTGACGCACGAAAGTGTGCCATGATTTTTCGCCCCAAGCTGCTGTATGCATACATTAAACAGTTTAAAAGTGTAGCATACTTTCAGGCGGTCCATAAGCTATGAAATATTTTATAAACACAGAAAAAATATAAATATGCACAAACACCGGAAAATAGTGTTAAGCCAGCAGAGATTAACGGCAGATTATTATTTTTTGAGCATATTTTTCAAACAATTTTATTGTGAAATATTTGCTGTGTATATTTGTGCGCCATTTAAAATGACTGTCTAGTTCTATACGCCTGCAATTGATAAAGTTAAAACAAGCTTTGTTTTCTTTGAACTACATTAATATATTTTGTGTTTGGTTTCTCGATATAATAGACATATAAATACAATTAAATTAGACTTACAACAAGTTTACATATATCACAAAAGTCAACATTAAAAACGAGAACAACTATGTACTAAAAATGCATCAAGATACGAACCCACATGCACACACACACGCACACTCCCACACATACACACACACCCTCTCATACACACCTGGGAAAACATGCAGTAACAGAATCAGACAGTTAGATGCTTTTACAGAAACAGAAATACACAACACTGAGAAACGTGTGCGTCTTGTGCCCTTGCCCCGACCTCACAGAAAGGTCAAAGTTGAACTACAAACTAATTACGAGTTATGTAAATGGAAATGTTGAGTGCAACTTTTGTTGTTGCAGGCGTCGCTTCCTCTTCCTCCTGCTTTTCCGCTGCCTACGCCAGCTCCTCGCGCATTGCTGGCTGTCGTTGCGCTGTGGCCGTCGTGGATAACTTAAAGTTGCCATCCAACGGCACCGAGTTGCCCGGCGGCAGGCGCATCGGTGTGTTCGCATCGATGCTAACGGATTTCTGCACCATTTCCGGCCCGCTAGCCTGACGGTAGCTGCCAGTGAGGCGACCCACCAGATTATTCACAGCGCGCAGCGTTGATATCGGTATCTGTTGTGTGAGTGGAGGCATAAGAGAAATAGTCGCAATTAGAGAGCGTATACAGATTGCCGCACAACGGGTTGCCAGCTTAGCTCAGTACCTCCTCTCGAAGGCAGCACAAAGGCGCTCTGCGGGCGTTCGTTTGATTATAGATTCGCGCTGGCGAACTCGCGATTGCACACTTACCTCGAATATGCTGTCGATTAATGGCCTCAGGCTGAAGAACGGGTAGCTTGGCTCTGTCGCTGCGGCGTTGCTGCCCGCAGAACTGCCACCTGTCGCCGAGCCTCCGCTGCCTCCACCGCCTAGACTGCCCAGCATCAGTGCCGCATTCTGTTGTATACTGTTGCCTGTACTGTGTACGTTGCTGGCACCGCCCGCACTGGCCTCGTAGTGCGCGTATTCGTGGCCGGGATAGAGCAGCATGTTCTGCACCGGCATTGGTTGCAGCAGCGTCTGAAAATGGAATTACAACTATTTAATTTAACCAACACTAAATTATGCAGCTTCCAATAATTGTTCTTCTTGTTGTTGTTGCTGTAGGCGATCGTGGCGAAAATATGCGTTGCATATTTAATGCCATTTAACACACGCAGACACACGTAACAATCAATTATGCAGTTGCACTTCATTATGCATAACGTTTCAATTGTTTTAAATACATATTGCTAATTAAAATGTTTTGCAAATTGATGATTATGCGCATTTAAGTCAATTTTAGCATTGAATTAAATCGATTTTAAAATCGCTCGTGGCGCGTGCTTAGGAGTATGCAATGAAAATTATCATAATAAAATGATTTGTTTGCGCATTTATGGCTTGACTTTCTGGGCGTTTAAATGCATTAAAATTAATTATTATAATTATTTGAAAAATGTAGAATATTAGCTAAACTTTTTTTAAAATATAATATACATTATTGAATTATTAATATTTACTATGGGTGAGCTGTGTGTGCGTTTACGTTGACACTCGCGCCTGTTGCATTTGCCTATTAACAGCCGCACTCAAAAGTAGGCAATGTACATTTATTACGCATGGCTTGTGCATTTATTGCATGCGATTTTTAAGGTTTGAGGCGATAAGCGCATTAAAAAATAGCTAAAATTTGCACTAATGAGCAATAATTTAGAATTTAATTTACATATTAATATTGCAGATATATCAAGTATTTTATTTATGTGAATTTCTATCATTTTTACTAACGAGCAATATTAATAAATGTTATTCAAATATTTCAAATAATTTATTGTATTTGTGTGTTTTATTGAATTTTTAATTGCAATTAACTTGAGATTTGCTTGTTAACGGCTTCGCTTTATGTTTTGCAACTGCTTAAAATATTTCTAATGCGAAATTATGCAAATTATGCAACTGCTTTAAATACTTTTAATGCAAAAAAAACATTTTCTAGCCTTTTCTCATTAAAGCACTTTAAAGCAGACACTAATCAATAAAAGGCCATATAACAGGCATATTACTGCGCTTTGTTACACTTCTGTCATGTTCTCCGCAATTAATCACAATTAAAAATCGAATAGATGAATGGATAAAGATAATTTGTGTGTGACAAATTAGTGCCAACTCATACTTACATCATTAAGGAGCAGCAGCTCGTGTCGCTGTCCTCTCGCATAGCCAGTGACTCGAGTAAATTCGGTGACCAGATGCGTCATGACCACCAGCAGTACAAACCAGACGAATCGGTCCATGGCTGTGATAATTATCTGCAAAACAACACAGAGAGACACACGCGATTAATAGTTTTCAAAGCAGCAGCTCGAGCAGTGCAATCGTCATTGCCGTACATCGTTATCGAAACTCATTGTCGTTGATCTTGCAATTAAATGCGAACTACACCACGGATAATTGCAATCACAGTCGCGGCTCAAAGTCAAGTTGATGCCGTGTGGCGGCGATCCGCGAATGTGACTGGGTCGCGGCTTGGTCGATCACGTTCTGCGGCACACAATCAGCCGGCAAAACGTATTTGAGCCTAGAAGCAGCAGCAGCAGCAGCTGCTGGCAAAATTCTGCCTCTGCTGCTGTATGGGGGATTCTGAAATGTGGATTAGCACAAGGCCAACTTGACGCGCGCGCCGCGCACACCAGTAACCAGTTTTTGCGTTTTCCACAAGCACAGCTTCGTTTTCTCAGCGCTCATTTTCCAAACCGATTTTGAAAGCCAAAACAGGCGGCCAAGGCGAGTGTTGCCAGTTGCCAGAGTTGCAACAATTGCAGGCAGTCAGACTGAACGAGACGAGACGAGACGAGACACGACGCACGCCCACACACTGTGGCAAGTTCAAAGGTCAATGCGTTTATAATGCGAAAACAAAGCACAGTCTACTCTTTCTCCCCCCGCCTCAGCAAAGATGACACTCGAGTGAGTTGACGCTGTCTGTGTTTTCGGTCTGTTTGCCATTGCAATCATCGAAGCAGGAGAGAGGGAGTAGGAGGAGAGGGAGGAGACTAAGCCAAGTCTAATTGTACAATTTACAATTGTTGAAATTGTCGTTTTTTATGCACAGCGCGCATAAGATTCTGACACAGCCTTGACACGCATCATCAGATCGGTGGAACGTTGTCGTTGCTGCTTTGGCTTTGGCTCTGGCTGTGGCTGTGGCGGCAGCAAGGTGCAGCCGCGGCAATAATAATAAAGCATCATGTTGCCGGGTAATTAAATAAATAATTAGGCAAATGTGTTGGCGCTTAGCTCAACCCTGACCCTTGTCAAAAGGAGAAGGCCAAGCCAAGCAAAAACTAAATACACGACAGAAAAAAAAACACAAAGATTCTCTTGGCTAATTTTTTTTTTGCGGCACAAACAGCCGAAAAAAACATGAAAACATTGAACAGTTAAAAAATGCTGAAAAAAAATTATTAACATTCGTTTAGGAAATGCATAAATCAAGAGAAACGAGTGAATCACTCAACCGGCAAACCGAAACGAAAATGAAAACAGACAACAAAACGGAAAGACGACGACAAAATGGACATAAACATGTGCGGGTAGCCAAGAAGATGAAGAGGGGGGCGTGGCCAGCCCACTTTATGTTGTTTTAGTTGTTCTTTTGTTAGTTTAAGTTTTTACTATGCACATCTTAAGTGGCTCAGGATGGAGTAGGGGAAGGGGAGGTAGAACTGTATTTTATGGGCCTTAAAGAGGCTCCCTAAATGCCTCTTTGTCAGTTCTTAACAATAATTGAATCATTTTTCTCATATTCTCAAGTAATTAGCAACTAGTCGACAAAGAAACTTTTCCAACTCAGTCTCAATTTGTTTTTCATTTATATGCAAAGCTTTTGTTTACTGCAAAAGTGGCCCGAAAAATGCATTTGTGCTTGTTTTCTATTTGCATTACAACATTGACCAAGTGCTGTCGAATCTACACCTCCCCTGCCCCTCGCCGTCTTCACCACCCCTTGCTGACCAGGTCAAGCTCTGCAGCTGTGGCAGGAATTGTGTGGCCTGCCGGCTTATGCACATATATTTCCATATTTACATTTTTCTGTTGCCATTTCAATGATACATGAAGTAGCCTAACCCCTCCCCCTTCTCCCCTGCCCCTCCGCCTGCCCGTACTCGCTTTCGAGTTCGTTTAATTTCAATTTCGGTCACTCAAGTCTTGAAATTACTCTGCTACTTTGGTTCAAAGTGCTCTCGGCACTCTCGGGCTGGCGTACGCCGCGTATACGTGATGCAAGCAACGTGTATACGCCTTGTGCAACTCCTACCACCAGCTGGCCCGAAGTTATTGCTGTTGTTGTCTTTTATTGTGTTTACCTTGCTGCCAAGTGACATTTTATTTATCTAACGCGCAAAAATCTTTTGTTATTCTTACGCGAAACGTTGGCAAATATTTTCTGAGTGCAAACAGCGACAGCACCAACGCCAACGCTAGTGGGTGGCCAGGATAACCCTCACACACACATTAGTCTCTCTCTCTCTCTATATATATATATATGGTATATCGGTGTCATAAATACAGCTGTGAAATTTACATCTACCCCAAAATTTCCATCAACTCTCTCTCGGCCCACGCAGATTCACAGCTCGCAGCTCTTTGGGCGCATTTGTTTGCTGCGTGTCAATAAACGTTAATTACTCTGCTTGCACAGTGAGATCTGGGAAGGGGGTAGGCAGAGGGGGAAGGCAGAGGAGCAAGGCAAGTGCAAAGCCTAGCCTTATTTGGCCTTGAGTAGGACGGGGTTGATGCGGTGCAATGAACGAGCGCAAGAGTTACTGTTGTTTGCTTTGAGATACGCTAAAATTTTAATCTTAAAATTTATTTTATTAACGAAAAGCAGTGCAGGTACAGTGAGTACAGCATAAAGTGTACAGCGAATGGTTTACAAGTATCTTTTAATGGAATTTTATTGAGGAATTTTTATTGAATAATTTAAGCTGTAACTTAAGTTATGCCAACTATTTGCAAACTAAGGAAACGAATTTACAATTTGCCAGAATTTTCTTTTGCTATGCAGGTTTAAGAACTTGAGTACAAATTTTATAGGAAAGCAAACAAATTAGCTATTAAATTACGCACTACCTCCCCTGCTCCCCGGTCTTGTACCTTGAGGCAACATTTTATTGAAAGAAGCGCAGGTGTTTTATGCCATTTCAATTGCCTTGTCTCTGCAGCAGCTGCCAGTGCTATCTTTCATTCTTCCTCCCTCCCTTTCTCCTTCTATCAATCGACACTTATTGCTTTTCTATTTTAATTTAATGCGCCCTAATAACATCACAGCAGATTCCGTTTCATAATTGCTTAAATTATTTCTTTGGGCCTTCGCTGGGGAAATTAGCATTTCACATTTCCGGCTTGAGGGTCTAGACAAACACGGCCAAACTTCCATTTCTATTGATTTGTTTTACGTTCTTGCCCCAGGCGAAAAGGGGGGAGCAGAGTGAGAAGGGGCTGCCCTACAGCTGCTGCTGAAAATTAATACTAATTTATTCTAATTATAAAAGGCAACTTTGCCGCACAAGTAAAAGTTTTATAGCAAAAGCAAAAGTGTTGAAACAAGTTTGGGCCACGATTCACAGTTGTTGTTGTTGGTGTTTGTGTTTGTTTATGCGCTATTTGTGCTCTATTAATTATTCATATTCGGCTTGACTTAAGAACTCTTCGGTTACGACATTATTCACATGAAATTGGCCGACAGATGAGTCGAGACGAGTCTGTCTGCCTCTTTGTCTGTCTGCCTCTTTGAATGTCTGCCTCTCTGTCTATTCTCACTCGAGTGTCGGTCAAGTGCTTTGGCGGCTCCTAATGAGGCTGGCAGGCAGTCAGGCAACTAATTAGCAGCTCCTCTTGAGTGCCAGCAAAGTGCTTGGCAACTCTGCATCATTCACTTTTTTGGCCAAGCAGGAACACTTCACACTCACCTCATTCGTAATGTGAACACTGCGTGCTGCCATAGTGAGAACACTTGTTTTTTAATGTTTGCAAAGGAACAAAATGGAATGGAACGTTCTGCCAACGTGAACACACAATCGTGAAGTGCACCTGAACGCGTCTGCGCGTCGACTGACGGTGGGCAGCGCATGCGTCGCTTTTATTCAGCACGTAGCACAGTTCTATCGCGCTGCAGCTGCCCCGCCGGACTGGGAGACGGCTCTGACGACGGCGACACAGCTGATCTTAAACACACACACACACAGAGAAAGAGAGAGAGACACTGTCGGACACGCGCGCTTCAACAAGCTTGTTTGCATTACATGACGAGGTTGCTGTAAATAAAGTCTTTACTCGGTAGAGTCTCAGCGCGCAGTGTTTGCGGCAATTGGTTTTCTCACTGAGAACAGCGCTTGCAGTTTGATACCCTGCAAAGGCAGTGTGGGGAGGGTATATAGGTTGCGAGAAGAGAAATAGAAAGTAGCTAGAAATATAGTTATAAGATTAGTAAAGCAGAAAAGCCAAGATCTTATATTGTAGTATTTCGAATTACCTTCTATATCTCTGGGACTACTTGAGCTAGAGTTACTAAATACTCTTTATACACTAACATAAATCTAGGTAAACTGAAATCCTTCTCAATCAAACTTCCACTCAAGTTAATAGCAAATGATCTCTAGTAAAAGTCATATCTCACTTACTATGCAATTAACCTGGATCATATCAAAAGTTTATAGAGTTAATTATGTCAGTCAGCGAACCCCAAAATTTCATTATAATCCACTCATAAATAACTGAGTTACACTCGAATCACACCTCTCTATAGAGGAGTAACTGCGCGTGCAGTGCACAACGATTGTAGTTTTTCATGTTTCAGTTTTCTACTCGTGTCAAGAATTTCTTTTCACCGCTTTCACAGCGAAGAAAGAAAGAAAACTGGTTTAAGATCCGCTACAGAGAAAAAGAGCGAGCTAAAAAAAGTGGATTGGCCACTTTCAGCGCAATTGGCGTCGACGGACTGACACACTTATTGCCATCGTGGGGTTTTTATGGGCTCAAAGGCACGATACTTTTTATAGCTCAATACTATAAATACGCATAAAAAACGAGCACAGGTATAGAGCGGGCTCTCTCTCTTAAGACTGATTGCATTGAATTGATCTTGATTTCAGTGGCAGTAAATTGATACGTAGAACCGGAGAGGTTCACTGAACCCGCCCCCGTCCCTTCCGCTCTCCACTCTCAGCAGTTGTTCACCTTACGCTCTGACCGAGTTTCGAGTGCAAAACAATGCCAACTCTCCCTGTGTATCCACATCAGATAAATAGGCGACGCGATGAAGCTGCGAAATGGAATTACAGACACACGTGCAAGCACACCTGGCTTATATATAGAGCGCGGCATTCGCGTTGCCCGTCATCATCATCATCCGGAACTACCTTGAACTCGAACGTGGCTGCCTATTTAATTATGCGAAGCGATGCGATAATCGACACCGAACCCCAAAAAGGCTGCGAGAGGAACGCGAACAAAAACACGAGCAAAAAGGTTGCGCATCCCAAATTTAACTCAATATGCATAATAAAGGAGGGACGGAATATCGAGCAGCAAGTCGGTTACCTTCTTGCTGCCCCGATTAGTCAGAACAGCAGGGTGTTCCTGTTGTAAAAATAAAACAAACAGATGAGAGAGAGAAAGAAGAAGGAAAACGACAACTGTTTCAATTGTTTGCCCTTTTTAGCATAATTATATATGCAGTCAGATTTACATCGAACTGCCATATATAGTATGATAACTATATAAGTAAATACAATAAATTATTTTACAATTGTTTCAAGTTCATGTCAAGTCAGACCCAGTTCAATGCGAAAAAACCTGTATTCATTTTCCCATCTTGATAGTTGATTTAAATTACTGAAGTCAAGCTGGGCTGTGAATTTATATCTACATTACATCATACCATAAACATGGATATTTAAAATTTATTGAATTCCTTTTTTCAACTTAAATTTAACGAGTTCTGTCCTGTTGCGTAAAGTGCTACCCATCTGCAATAACAACTGATCTACCCCAATGGCAAATGTTGGTAGACTGTTAGCTTCTGCATAAATTTGTCCGCACACGAGCAGCTGCTGTTAAACTTTTAACCTTCCATTAGCATCATCATCGATAGACGATGCATTGAACCTGCAATAAAGATACTCGATACTCTGTGTCGCGGTACTCGATGTGCAAACGTAAATCGCAATCGCGTTGAACTTGATGTCAGTTTGTGAATTGTTGTTCCGTCGCATTTGCCTTGCTCGTGATTCACTTAGCGCGCCCTTTTTTTATGCAAAGATAAACATAACAGGCAAAGCGCACACACACAAACACAGACGCAGACGTTGAGACGCTGATAAATATAAACAGCGACAGGCAGGCAGAAGAAGAATCGACAGACGCTTGAATTTTTGTTTACAGCTGTTCGGCTTTGAGTACTTTAAAATGTCAAATATTAGGTATTAAAACTTTGCAATTCAGTTTGCAAGCTCATAGAAGTATTATTTTTGGACTTGTGTCAATAATAATATAAGCATGACTAATTGAGACGTGTTTACTGATGCCGAAAGCCATATCGTTAATCTTTTCAGTTGAGTTAATGGCAACGTTAAGTAATAAATACTTATATTTGATATTTTACTTTAACTGTTAAAAATAATGTGATTACATCAACAAACACGCACGCGAGGCAAACTTATTGAATATTAACTGTGAACAAACTGTTAACACACTTAAGATTACATATGTATGAAATGTTATTAGCAGCACAGAAACTAAGGTTTAGATGTCTTGCAAGTGTTATTAACATCGGCTTAAAGAAATTTAGCTTGGCAACAGAACATGAAACTGTTAATCACCACCCACAACTCATTCACAATGAACACAACACCAGTTGCTGCTGCACTGTTAATTGACTAAAGTTGAACTGTTATCGTATAGAGTAGCTGAGCTTCGGATAAGTATAAAATACGCTTACTCTGCTTTTATTATATTATTATTATAGATTCTCGCAAACTGTTTGTTTGCCAATTTTACAAATTGTAAATCAACAGTAGCCGCAGCAACAAAAGCAACACAGCGATTACGGCAACAGCAGCAACAACAGCAACATGGACAGTTACAACAGCAGCTGCTGCTGTCTGACCAACTTAGTTAAAATGCAATCGACAGTTATTGACCCTAAACTTGAACTAGAAACCAAATAACAAAGCGGCATAGAGCGTAAAATTGAATTTGGCTGAACCGGCTGCCAAAGCTGTTGTTGTTGTTAATGTTGTTGCTGTTGGTATTGCGACTGTTGTTGTTGTTTTTGTCACCGCCACTGTTGTTTGCTATTGCTATCTTTGTCTGTCTGCCTGTTCGCCCGTCTGCTGACAATGCATAAATTTGAATAGTTAAACAACCGTCCAACGGTTTTGTACCTTTCGCCTGGTCACACTGTCCACTGTCGGTTCCCAGCAAAACAGCAAAAGAGAAGCGAAGTTACAGCAGCAACAACAACAAGAGCAACAGCAGCCAGAGGCGTCTCTCTAAGCGCCATGAGCCCCTGACATTGCTCACGGTCAGCTTTAAATTTTATTACCTGTTTTGCTTTTATTTCATTTACCATCTCTTCTCTTCCCCTCCTCCTCCCCCTGCACTGTTGTCGCTCTGGCTTTGTGTTTTCTTTTAAGTTTTTTTGTGTGTTTTATTTACACAAATATTATTTTATTTTTTTGCCGCAGAACGTGAACTTTTTGCGGAAAACGCGAACTGTTACGCCCAGCTGGTTGAAGTTGCCCCCTGCCCCACGCCACTCTACCTTCCCCTCGCTCTCTATCTGTCTCTGTCTCTCTTAGTCTCTCTCTCTCTTTCTGTCTCTTTCCGTCGCACCCAAAAGCCATGAACCTGAACCCGAACACGTGCAAGAAACACGGCGCAATTGTTTGAAGATAAATGATTATGTACTTGTGTCTGTGTGTGTGTGTATTAGTCTGATTGTATTGGTGTATTTGTGTATGTGTGTGCCTGTCCGTGTACTGCTGGCCCAGTAGAACATAACGAGTTCTATTCTTTATTATCGCTTATTATTGACATTCAATTCGACTTCCATTTTGGGTTTCTTTAACTTTTGCATTTCGCGCTGCGCGAGTAACTTTTATAATTTGTTTAGCGACTTTTGTTGTTACTTTTTAGCGCTGCTGTTGTTGTTGTTGTTACTAATTCACACAGTCATTATCTTTCGTTGTTCGTTCGTTGTTCTCTTTCACGCAGTCGACAATTCGATTAGGTTTGTGTACAGTAAATGATTCCGAGAAGCGAGACAAATGTTTGGCCAACTCCGGGCCACTTTTTACCTGCTCATTAGGGCCGGGATAACTGGCCATTGATCCGCCTAACTAACTAGACTGACGATTAGACTCCCCTTTAGAGGCGGAGCACACAGGGCCGATAAAAAGTGAAGCTATAATTAGACTAAGCACAGTTCAATTACGATGGGGCTGAGCTACGAGCTGAGCGTATCGTAAATCAAGCGGCTAATTAATCGCATACAAAGGCAAGTTAAATCACACACAGGTACACAGACTTATGGCAGGCACTTTATATCAAATAAACCAAAGTAATTAATTTGCAATAATTAAATTACACACAGGCACACACACACTCAGACAGATGTGCAAAAACAATTTGTAGGCGCAGATAAACTTCATGTCATTCGATTATTTCTCAGACAGACTGTAATTAATGCACGTATTTAAATGAACTGCAGCAGCAACAACAACAACATGGTGCCCTATGCTAAATAGTTGTTGTGAAAAATGCGAATACAAAAGAAGTAATTTATTTTTTTATGTTAAATATTTTCAGCGCGTGCAGTGGAAATCGTTAAAGGTTTTACGCGACAATCAATTACACATATGTGCCATAATAAATGCCATAATATTAACATATAATCTGTAATATCAATTGAGCACGTGAAAAGTTGACGGGGCTGCACATGGCGAAGTGATTTTCAGCCTGCATTCAACCCGATACACGGCGTATACTTGATGAATGGTTAAGAATGCGCCCTATTAAAATGGAAGGTGTCAAAGTAATTTATAACAATTTTTAAAATATTTTTTTAAAATTAACTGTGACACTTTAATGACTCTGAAGAATTTAAAGCAATGTATATTAACTGCTAAGGGACATGACAATCTTCAAGCATGATAGATCTTTAGCTTAAAGATTGCAAAGCATTTATTTGAGACTTTATTACTTGAATCTATCATAAATACATAGTAATTCTGCGCCTAAGAACCGCGTGAACTGCGAACTGTGGGACCCAGTTCCACTACTAGTTCTCGCCGTAGGCAATTAATCAAAGCTAATGCGGAGCTCGAGAATGTGCTGTGCGCTTCTCGGATAACTCGTAGATCTCATCGCAAAGCAGGTTGTCCACATTCTGTTTCAGTTTCAGTTTCAATTTTATTAACATTTTCAAGCTGCTTTTAGCCTTAGTCTCTCTTTCTCTCTCCAACTCTATCTCTCTCTCTGTGTGTCAATCATCTCTCGCTCGCTTAATTGCTTTGCGCTGAGTTAATGAACTTTATCTGGATTTGAATTATGCTGAGAGAGAGAGTAAGAGAGATGGCGCACACAGAGACTACTTTGTAGCACAGTGTAGTGCTCAGCACTTTTTTCAAGCAACACTTTTCGCTTTGAGTAATAATCCAAATGCTGTCGCTTTTAATTGGTCGAGCTACTGCCAGAGCTTCACTCTGTGTGGGTTGCTGCCTTTCCTGCTGCTGCTCTCTGGACAGCTCTGATTATTCCTATTAGCCTAATTGTGCATACTACAGTGGTGCTCATTTGTTATGCTCCAACTAGACAACTGGGCAAACAAACTAGGCAAGGCGAATCAAGTCGAGGCGAGTCGAATCAAGTTGAGGCGAGTCGAGTTGAGTTGAGTTCCCTGGCCTGCAGGCACGTGCACCGGACTCATATGCTAATTTCAGGCTGCTCACGTTAACTGGGCTCGGTATGCTACATCTAAGTAACCTCCCTGCCTCCCTCCTCGCCACCCACTTCGGCCTGGGCGCAGCCTCCCCCAGTGCAAGCAAGCAAATCGCTTACGTGACACAGATCACAACTGCACAAGTTCCTGTATCCCAAAAGAGCTTGCCAGCGTCACTGCTCTGACGTCGACAGATCGTTCAAGTAACTGCTTTATATATAGTACCCAGTTATGTCCATATAAATCGTTCAATTGGCCAAAAAGCCACAGCGAGTTGCAGCGCTGAATTCCAATGCGATTTGAGCATCTTCAACGAGCTGAGCTTAGTTTATTTTGAGACTTTTATACAAATCACATACTATATATAAACATATACAGCCTGATACTTTGTGTCTGTCAATGGGCTGCAAATTAATTACGGATTCATTATAAATTATTCATATCGCCACAGAGTTTGCTTTCGTTCTCCTCTCTCTCTTGCGAATCTTTCGCATCGCATTACGTAACTGATACGCGCGTCATTAATGCGAAACAAACATTTCGAGAGATCCAAAAAAGAAACCCCACAAAAAAAAGCAAAAGTTATCGCAGTTCTGGGTGAATTATCAGCGTTTGTCTGTCTGACTCAAGAAAACTGAAACAAAAACTGAAACTGAATCATGATCGCAGTGAGCAATACAAACTGGGAAGAACAACAGACAGTTTCGCCAAGCACACAATGGAACATAATTCTTGGCCCCATGATCTCACTGTGCATACAATAGAGTTTTTTGAGGAAACCGGCTTATCACTCCGGTAATTTGTTGCGAGAACACGGCGAAGTTGTGTTAGAACGATGCTAAGAGGAATTCTACTGAATTCTACAATGTTAATTTAACAGATGACTGAAGTGGTGTTGCCTTTCAGAGGGGCGTTTTGTGATTAAGCTTTGACTCAAAACTAACTTCCACCATTCTTTGAAATATTTATAGAGTTGCTTAATGTATTTTAATGTCAGGGAACTTTTATAGAACGTTTGCATAATAATAATAATTCTAACTAAAGTATTGTTGCCTTTCAGGGGAGTCTTCTGTAATTAAGCTTTGACTTAGCATTAAAACTCATGGGTTTTTAAGATTTTTGTAAATTTGTTGAATAGATATAAATTTTAGTGAGTTTTCAGAGAACATCTATGTAATTGTTAGAATTCTACAGTTGTGTTATATATTTTTTATTTCAGGGACTTTAAAGGAATGTTTATAATATTATTACAGTTCTACAGAACTCTACAAAGATCGTTAAGACAAAACTTGAGTAGTGTTGCCTTTTAAAAGAGTCTTCTATGTTAAAGCAATGACTTAGAACTAACTTCCAAGATTCTAAAAGATATTTACAGTAATTCAATATATTTAAATCTCAGGCAACTTTTACTACAACTTAACAGAATTCTACAATGTTAAGTTAGACGAAGACTGCAGAATTGTTAACATACAAAATTCTTCCTCAACCCAAACTTGACTTGAGTGTTCACACTCTTGATTTCTCAATTTATTTATAGAGTTGCTTTATATATTTAAATTTCAGGGAATTTTTATAGAACATTAATTTATTTATTAGAATTTTTATAGAGCAAAACTTTCCAGTTCTAGGTTTTTAATGAACAACTGAATTAAGTTGAGCACGAACTAGAAACACTTCCGATTCCATATATAATTCTCCAGTAACTCACATCAAATTTACAATTAGCCTTACGACAGAGACGACTGTTAAAATATTCAATTCCAGTCGTAACACCCATTGAGATTATATAGTATATAGGCACGTATTTATGATAATTAGCTTTGAGTGCACTCGTTGCACTCATAAATGTTTAACAGACAGTTTTATTACTTGGCTAACTGAAGTAAGTATTGTTCATTTCTTGAGTAGGGGGTGGGAGGATGGAGGTTTCTCTAAGAACCGCTCTCTTTTGCCTACCTTATCCAGTTGGCTGCGTCGCTCGATCATGTTTGCGTCTATTTGTTCAAGTTATTATTATTGCAAGCGTTGCTCGACTCTTTTCACTTCGTGCACAGAACAGAACTTCACTTTTGTTGACTCGTCTAATTTCTGCTTAGATGCGAATCTTCTTCTGCTCTTCTTCTTGTTCTACTTATTCTCGTTTTCGTACACTACTTAAGGTTTATCAAGTGATCACAGAGCACTGATCAGATAGAAACGGTTGCTGCTGCGCGCGCTTTACCAGCGACCGTTTCGTTTTGTATGAAATTCGCAACTGAATACTCAAGAGTCTCTTACCGATACTCAAATAAGCCTGGGCCCACAGCTAACAGCTAAAGCCGGCAACAGACACGATTACCTCGCTCTCTCTCTCTCTTTTCTCGTTCTCTCTCGCTCCTTCTTTGCTGTCGCTCTCGCTCTCGCTGGGCGGGTTTTCGTTTTCAGTTTCGGTTTCTGTTTCGCTTTGCGTTTTCGGCGCCGCTTAACGTGTTTGCAGGTAGACAGCGGGAGGGGGGAAGGGGCAGGGGCAACCAGGCAGGCTTCTGTTTGTACTGTTGCTGCGCACACGTATCTCAGCTGTTTTTGTATCCATCAGATACACGTACTTGCCCTGTGCGCGTGCGCAGTTGAAGCAGTCGTGCGCGTTTTCGCAACCTTTTCGCGCTGTGTATCGACGACGACGGCGGCTTCGGCTTCGACTTCAAGTGTTTCACACTACGAAAAGGCAATAGAAACAGCAACACAGCAACACCAACAGAGACGACAGCAAGAGCTACAGAAATAACCACGCATGACTGCCTGCCTGACATGCTGATTAGCTAGCGCTGCTTGCTTAGTTAGCGAAGGCAGTTTAAGTAGTTGGCGGGTAGAACTGAGACGTATACAATAGTTTTGGAGATAAGATTATAATTATCTTTATAATCATTATGAAGTATTAAACATTGATAGAAATCCTTTTAAACATAAAATAATTATTTTATATTTTTGAGAGGCTTAACTACAAATACTTTTGAAATATGATTACTATATAATAATATAGTATAATCTAGTTGCCATGAAATAAAACTATTTATAAATCTTCTTAAGCTTTTCAGTTTAAGAATCTTGAGATCATATTGCAGCTGTTAAGTCTAACAAGAGTTCTTTAAATAATATCTTAAAATAACCTTTATGTTTTTTCTTGTAGCTCCAAACTTCCTTAGCTACCCTCGCTGCCTAAGCCAGTCACAGTAGCTGGTTTTATAATATCTTATTTAATAGTTTAGCTAATATTTACGCAGTAGTTTCATTTGGTTCTATCATAGATTGTTATGTAAAGAAAGCATCTATAGATGATATAAGAAAGGTGATGTTTAATTAAGGAATCTTTTAAGCATATTTGCGAATGCATTTACTCAGTACTCTTGCAACTACCCGCGTAATCTTTATCTCTCTGGCTCTACCCACAGCGAGGACTAGCGGACGTCGAGGGTAACTGCCAGTCTTGTTTTGGCTGGGATTGTTGGCCGCTTTTGCGATGTTTCTTGTGCGGCCATTGACTGGCAAACGTGAGGCGACTTACTGCGACTTGACTTGCCTCGAGTTCGCCTTAACTTCGAGTCTCTCTCTCTTCCATCGACTTTCTTTTCCGCATATGCGGCAATCAAATGGCTTTTGGCCTGATTGAAGTGGCAAGTGGGAGGTGCAAAGGGGACACTGTGTTGCAACATTGCTGCAAAGTGCAGCATATTGGGTAAACAATTAGCAACTTTCACTGTTCCGTCATGCGCGAGTTTTCACACCTCAACGATAAACATGAACTTTGTTTACTCTCAACTTGGGCAGCAAAACGAGCGCAGTCTACAAATATGAGTTGAGTTGATCGATCTCGAATGACTCGGAGGAGTGAGTCATCTTGACTGCGTCTGGGTGCATCGCCTACGACAGCACATCACACATACGCCGCGTGTGACGCTGCAAGTAGCAAATATTTGTCATTGCTTACCTGTTTGGCAATTGGTTCACGCTTGGCCTGTTTGCCCTAGTAGTCAGACACTGCACACACTCTATATACAGTATTTACACTATATATATGATATATAATATATACGATATATATACGATATAAACTTCAGACTGCAGCGATGACTGTTTTTTATAGCCGTAACTCTCTCAGCGGGTCTAGAAACTTTGTTGAACTGGCGTGTAGAACTCAAAACTTGTTGTTATTTATGACGAAAATATTGGAATTTATTGGGTCATTTGCACGACGATTTGTCTTAATTGCGGGCCATTAAAACAGAACACCATAAATGCCATTTAGAGCGTAACCATAGATTGATAAATCCACCAAAACTAACGCGATTTCGGTAACTGATTAAAGCTAGTCACAGTTTCTGTTATGTTGCCGGCTTAAGTTCGAAAGGTGTGTGTAGATGATAGTAACATAAAGAATTGTATGTTAGTTTTGTATTATCTGCTAGATCTCTTAAGCTAACCTTAAGAAGTTTGACATGAGTGTTCTCTCAGAGCGTCTACAGCTTTGTCATTCTATTTTATCCTATTGAGGATATAATAACATTAAAAATTGTATGTTAGTTCTGTACTATCTTTTAGATCTCTGGGACTAGCAGAGCTAACCTTATGCAATTTGGCTGAAATATTCTTCTACATTGTCAAAAGCTTTAGCATTCTGTTTTATCCAACTTCAAGTTAAATAGAAGCAGAGAACACAATAAAACTACTTTATCTCAGTTTCTGTATAAACTAAGTTGCTGAAGTTTGTACATTCCGTAGCTGTACTCCATATATACCAATCCTCAAATTCTTTTTGAAAATTAAAGAGATACGCAAGAAATACTAAAATACTTGCACAACTTCGTAGCGTGTGCGAATGCCTATGGCTTCTTTGACTTTTCTCTAAATAGAAAAACGTTTGGGCAGTTGGCTTAAATCAAATTTGAGTTTAATTCACGGCATCCTGCATAATAAATTTCCTTTACCCCTCCCAACTACAGTTTCCCACTTCAGTCGGGCTTCGTGCTCTCTCCCTCTCTCCAACATGCTTGGGCTGCGCGCGTGTCACTGGCCAAGGACAATAATTGTTTGAAGCCGTACGTGATACTATTTGCTGGGAATGGAAAGGAAAGGAAAGTACGAAGAAGAATCTCCACCTTGTGCAAAGGCGACCCTAGTCGAACCGGACCCTACCCGGAAATGTATGAATAAACGAATGATTTCCAGGCATTAAATTGCAAACGCAGATGAATGCGTGTGCCGCAGATTGAGTAGGTGCCACATGCCACCGGCCACCGGCCGTTGGTCGCATGCCACATGCCACAAGACGAGGTGACCGTCGTGCACACGTGTCGCCATTTGCCAACTGAATTATGGTCACTTGTGTGTTAACCACAATCAACATGGCATTACGCACAGTTCCAGGTCTGTCTTTCCGCCCTCTTTCTCTCTCTTTCTTCATTGTCTTGCAGCACTTGCGCCATTGTGATAAGCGCTCAATCTCGTCTCGAGATGTGACGGCTGTTCAATTTGGCCAGGCGGAAATTGTGCCAAGAGTCGCGTCTCGTTGCGGCTCGTTTCGACTGATAACAGAGACGAGAGTCGAGACAGAGAGTCAACTCAGCGCGTCATCAGCAGTTTGCCTCGTCTCTCGACCCGTTTTCAATTTGTTTTATGCGGCACGCAATTTTTATAATTTCCGTCAATGACCTTGGCAGCGCTACAACAGCAACACGATGAGCTGCGGTTGCTGCAATCGACGTTGGCATTGGCATTGCACTTCCCGCAGTTGCCCGAAAAGCCGCAACATGTAATAGCCGAGGTGCAATCAGTAATCTCTGTATTGGGCATAGCTAGGTACACCTGGGCATACCTGGGCAAAATGCAATTAGCAGCTGCCTATGCGCTGCCATTTGCCATGCCATGGCCTGTTCAGTTCTCTAGACCAGCTTTGAGCTTTACATCATTTAATGCTCGGCTAACTGCCGTCACTTGCAGCCTGACCAATGTGACAGCTGCCTCACAAACTTCTCCATTAACCCCCTATCCCTTCCTTATCCCACTCCTCTTCTGCTTGGGCTTAGTTGAAAGCGTCGCTAACCACATAATCAGGCAGTCCCACCTTGTTGAAAGTCTTTGTTCGCCTTAGAAGTTATTAACAATTTTTGACTGTGGTTAAGGTACTGAGAAAACAATGAAAGATTTGAAGAAATTGTATTGCAGAGCCCAATTGAGTTGGATGAACTATAAGATACCCTGTATCTACATGCCTAGCACAAAGAGAGAATGAAGTAGAGATGGATACATAGTTAGATTGATAGACGAATATCTCATGAATCCATTGACTAATTAGAGATGACAATGAGAGCACACAGAATGAAAAATACAAGCAAAAACTAGTAGAAGCAAAGACAAAGACAAAGATAGATAGATTGTTTCAACAAAACCGACAGTTGACACAAAGACAGTCCGATAATTGAAACATATGCTGAATGACAGGCAGACAAACCGATAGTTACATAGATTGACGGTTGGCAGAGAACGAAAGAAAGAAACTGTAAGATATGCTATGCCTGGCAAAAGAGTTTACTTCACTTTAATTCCTGATAATGAATGTGACTCAGCCGCAATACTTCATTCAATTTGAGGTGCCTTCGACTCTTGCCATCTATCTGTATTCCAATAAGGTCACAAACCATTTTAATTAAAGTAAACCAAAGAAAATAAAGTCAAATTAAACAGCTGGCGCACTTTAAATATATTATAAATACATAATAAATAATACTATAATTTATAATCTCCTTTAAGGCCATGTGAGCTCATCAAATGCCTTGCTCGACTGTCGCGCTGTCTCGAATTGGAAATTAATTAGGCTGCAACACTTTTTAAGACCTTCCCGTTCAATTGCTGTTGCTGTCGTCTAAATATAGTGCGGGGCTGGATAATAATATGCTGCATATGTGTGTGTGGGAGTGTGTGTCAGTACATGAGCTCATCTGCTGTGCTGCTGCTGCTGCTGGTGACATTTGATGATCGCAAAATTGCTTTTAAATTACCCCCAGAGTAATTTCGTGCCAAACTTACTCACATTTTCGGGGGGTGCACGTAGTTATAATTTACGACTATGGTTAGCTGTGGCAAGCGTTAAAATAAACAACAACAATAACAAGCAGAGATGCATGGACGGACAAGAGTGTCAAGGTCGTGAGGATGAGAATTCGAGATTTATTGCAAATTTTATCGAGCTTTAATTGGATTTTCAGAGCTAATTGAAAACCATTTCATAGCCGACTAATTGCCATTGTATGGTAGATCAAATTTATTCAATATCATCGAAATACACTCTATATATCATAGATATGCGTATGTATTGTTTGGTATTTTAAGCAGACGTAAGAAAAAGTGGAATTTATTAAATAATGCCGGAATTCGATAGATAAAAATGCACAATAAAAAGCAGAGCAGAGCAAAGCAGAACAATCATTCACGGCTCATGCGTTCATGCGCAGCACACACCCTATACACGCACACACATATACACACACACAGAATACAATGGCTAAATGGAAAGAGATGCAAATTGATGTATGGCAAAATAGAAAGTATCCGTTCTCCCGGCATTGATTGGCAAGCAATACTGAAAATGCTTCCCCAAATGGCACAGGGAAATGGAAATCGAAATGTGCATACAATATACATATATATAATATATATACTTAAATGTGCTTCGTGGACAATGTCGCACTTCAAGCCGATTGTGTGTAAAAACTTTATGAGGCAATTGCAAATAGTTTGTGTGTGGCAGTGTATTTTAATGTGTATGTTGTGTGTGGTGTGCGCAGTGTTTATTGCTCGCTCTACTACCTTTTTTGGCTGCCCCATGCATATTTTAGTAGTAGGCAGTGCGTGGCGCAGTGGCGAACAAATTTTTCGTTGCATACTTTCGGGTGGGCGCAACAAATTCGTTTGCAGAAGGGTAAACAAATATGGCAGTGCTGCGGGCATTGTGGCTGGGGTTAGTGAGCGGAGCAGGGGCAGGGGTAGGGGCACATTTGGGCGAGGGGGCAACTCACAAGGTCACGCCTCATTTAACTGAAAATCACATTAAAACGCGTTAAAAACACATTAAATCACACGTTATCAATTTCAGGCGTCAGCTCGTGTGTGTGTGAGCATATGTGTATGTGGGTGGCTCGACACGCGCTGCGCGTTGTTGCCAACGGGGCCCCGACAATACATTCAATCCGTGTAAGCCGCAGTTACGCCCCGCTGCCGCCGACGCGGATGCCGCTGGCTGCGGGTGAATCTCCATCTCCGTCATCAACATAAACGGCTGTCATCGGCTGGCAGCGCATTTGAAATTTCAATTGTAGCGTTTGCCTTACGCAAATCCGCCAATTTGGGGGCTCCTCCCCCGCTTGCCCTTCTCTCACATAGTCAGCACGTGCAATAATTGCCCCATGTGCCAGCAACAGCGACAACAGCTTTGGCTGGCAACGCCGCGTATACGTTATGCGATACGAAAGCGTAGCGTATTTATACTTTTTGTGCGCGTTTTATATGTTATTGACATTTGCATATGCCACGGGGGGAAAGAGAGAGGGAAGGAGTGTTCCTTTATTTCACTTTTTATGCTTCTGCTTTGACTTCGGCTTGGCTTGTTACATGTGATTAAGGCGCACGCTCAACTGCAGCGCGTAATCAGCTTGAGAATTTATTGCAATCGTTTAACGGAACATTGTGTAAATCTCTGCGTAAAGTTTGTTTTTTTTCGGCTACTGTTGCTTCTCCTTCTGCTTCTTTAGCAGTTGAAAAACAAGCTGAAGATAAAAGCTCTTAAGTGTGGGCGTAATTATGTTTGCAGTGGGCGTAATCCTCTGCCAAAGCCCAAAGTTGACATTCATTTGCCGCAAAGGAGACACGAGTGGAGTGTGAGAAAGAGAGTTCTCTTCCCGTCTCTTTCTTTCCACTCTTCCTCCACTTCTTTTCGCCATTCACAACTTGTCTGCGGCGAGTCAAGTCAAACTAATTTCAAGCCAAGTCGAGTCACTTCCCGTGGAGTCGCATGCAAAGCCGAGCACAAATAACACTCATTAGCCGTAATGAGTTATGGGTATATACCCTGTTTGGACTATATTTAGGCCGGGGTGTGTGGCAGCCCCATTATGCGGATGGACATTTTACGGCCAACTTTAGCTTGAAGTTCGACTCTAGCTATTAATATACGCCCCACAGCAATCCCTTTCTGGCCCCGAGTGGACTTTAAATAGACGTCGAAGGCGTTGGGGCGCGCCGCAAATTGTTTGACATTTGGCACACTGACAGGCATTGGCTGCTGTCACAAGCCTTTCGCCAGTGACTGCTGCCTGCGATTGTCACTTGCTACCCACTCTCCAGCTACACCTCCTACCCCTTCTTCCCCATCTGCTGCTGCTGCTGTGTTATTTCAGCACAAGTTTTCCGTCACAGCAGCAGGACGAACTTTTGTTGTTAATTCGCTCAAGTTTCGGGCAAGTATTTACGTGCCTCAAGACGTTCCATCCGCTTTTTTGGGGGAGGTAAAGAGGGGTAGAGGAACTTGGTAGGTGGCCGCATAACCAGGCGGGCGGTTACAAGTACCAAGGAAAGTTTTACATGTTAATGGCATAGTTCAGTTTAGGCAAATGTTTTTACTGACGACGTCTACTACACTACCCCAAAACTACTACCTCCCACTCCACCTCCTCCTGCCTCTTCCCCTCCCACATTTGTCTAGCCTGAGCTCATATCGAGCCATGGGCTCAAGAAATTAACTTTCACTCGGCCACATAATGCGCCATTGCCAGAGAGCGCCAACGGGCACGTTAAGTGACTTTCTTATGCCGGTTGTAAAATTTCTGGCTTTATATGGGTGGTTCTTAGTGCTCCTAACTGCGGTCGAAATATTTCCCGTCTCACAAATCTTGTAATTTAGTTGAGTGTGTCTGCGATTGCTTTGCGCCCAAGGACATGCCCTGTAGATAGAGAATTGTGAGCAGGGAGGCAGCGAGAGGCACCTCCTGCTTTGGCATCCCAACTTAAGCCGTTGACAAAACTTTTCCGGGCAAATGCATAGTTGCGTATTTTTTGATTTGCCGGCAAATTTTGACAATGTGCGCAAAACTTTCAGAGCTCCTTCGTCTTCTTCTGCTGCTGCTTCTTCTTCTTCTTGTTGTTGTTGTGTCATAAGGAAACTATTAATTCCATGCCAAAGTTCTAAACTATGTTGGCTAATTTAATTTAAAGCCAAAAGCAAGCAAACGATGCTTCTTTTTCGGTGTCAGGTGAGACTTGGCCACTTGTGGCTGTCGCGGCGAGTGTATTAACAATTTTGCTTAACAACAAATTGCAGACGCACTCAGCAAATAATAGCAAGGGGGAGGGAGAAGAGGAGGTAAGGACACTGGTACTCGAGCTGAATAAGTTTTGCCAACTAAATAAAGCGACTTTGCCGGACTTTTTGCATGACTTACGCAGCGACAGATAAAGACGCCAGTCATGAAGATGATGATGATGACGAGGGATGAGAGGGAGGGGAGAGGGCTGTTATACTTGGGGGGAAAACTGCGACTCGACAGAGTGGCGACAGCGACAAACTCGCTGCAAGACTCGCAAATAAGCAAAACAATTTCTGACTGCCTGCGAAAAACAGCTGAGTCTGCTCAAAGTGACAAGATTGAACCTGGAGTTGGACCTGCAAAGCAGCACAGGATGAACGAGGGGAGAGGAAGTGGGGAGCTTAAGCACTGTAAGTAGTTTCAATTGCTAATTTGTGCAGCAGCTTTTTTCTGTCCCTTGATTAAAAATTAAAGCTGCTCTCATATACCAAAAAAATAACTGGACCTGTCTATCTAACTGCGCTACGTGCTTTGCATGCGCCCATGAACAGCTTCAAATCAGTCTCAGCTCTGCCTGCCTCCAGTACTTCTTCTTCATGCCCTTCCCCATCTCCTTTCACTTCTAGCTTCGTGCTTGATGTGTGAGAGTGCAGTGTATGGCGGCTGTTATAAATTCAAATCAAGTTAGTGCCAGAGCATCATCGAAATCGATTTCGCCTTGGATTCGACTTTCCAGCTGCTTCCTTCTCGCTCCTTTCCTGCCGCTGACCATTGGCTATAAATTGGTAGATTGCTAGGCAAGCCTAGTCCCTTTTTTGCCGCTCTCTGACCCCAGCGATGTTGGCTTTGCAGATTCGACATGACTTAGTGCCGACTTAAGCGTATTAGGCCCAACCAAAGTCGCCGGAAAGCCTTTTAATGTCTTCTCGTTGTGCAAATAAATAAACGAATGCCTTAGCCACGCGCCTAGTTTAACAGCGCTGAAAATTTGCATATACGCCACGCCCACAATTAACTGTGACAAGGCTATACGTACATATAATGGACAAAGCAAGACACTGAAAAGCAACAATCAAATCAATTATCAGCGTATGTTTCATCATCTTGGCAATCTGTGCCGTCTTCCCCGCGGACAACGTTTCCGGCGCACAGCGGAAGTCATGCGGCAGCCATTTTGTATATGTTCAACAAGCTGCTGCTGCCGCTGCACACTAATTGGTTTCCGCTGCGCCATTGTTCAGTGCTTAACAACAGAAATTGGCCAGATTAAGAACTCATATCAGCTAAGTGGAATACAAAAGAGTTGTGCCACAGAAACAGTGGGCAAATTCAGCAAATTTCAAGTATTTCACTGTTTACTTTCGCATACGTAAAATGATTGTGAACAAGGAGTAAGAGAACTTGAGTGCCAAGAAGAAGGTATCCACATGGATGCGGAGCATGCCTCCGGCCATGGCAGTATTCTTCTTCAGCGAACGTTCCACAAAGAGCATCAGTTCCTGCTTGAATCTGCGCGTCTGCTGCAACCAATTGCAACTGAAGGCAGCGTAGTGCAACTTGCCAAACCACAACTCATTAATCGTCCCATAGTAGCAGGTGGGAAAGATTTGCAAAGGCATTGCAAGAGTATAGAAGAAGAAATAGATCCTCGGCCAAGGCTCTGTGACAAAGAAGAGCACGGAGGCAATGCTCAGACAGAGATTCAAGGCGCTGATAGAGATCTGCATCAACATGGGCAGCGATATAAACGACTGCATAGTCTCGAAGAGTCTGCAAGGAAGGGAATCTCTTAGAGTATTTCAATTAGAATCCTTCAGGGCACTCACTGCAGCAGGTGTTTGTGATCCGTTATACAGGCCTCCAGTTCCAGCTGCGCCTTGGCATCCCTAGCCTGCTCTTCCTCCCCGACTTGTTCAAAGCGCAAGTAGAGCATCTTGACGTGTCCCGAGATCATGCAGAACATCACCACAGGAAAGCAATCATTGACAAAGTTCTCCAAGATGAGATAACTCGAACCGAAGCTTTGATAGATATTGACGATGTAGTAGAGCAGCGTGGACTGACGCCAATCAAACGGGAAATATGCGGGATACAAGAGTGCGCGCTTCGTCTGGACGAGAAACGAGAACTCGGCGGATATGGTACAAATCACGCAGATGCCAATGAAGCCATACACAATTCCCTTCAGCTGCACTCTCAGCTGTCCGTAGACTTCCAATTCCGCTGGACTTTTAATGCGCGCATCTAACAACCCCAACAGCTGCTCCATTTGCCTGACCTTATCGAAGTTGTACGCGTACACGGCGAACTTCAGTGAGCAGGCAAAGCAGGTGGCAAAGAAGGTCAAGTTGCGCATGTCATCCGTGACGTTGTCGTTGCGGAAAACCGATATGCCCAGGTGCAATGGATACCCCACCGTGATCAACAGGTGGCACAGGATGTTGCAGGCAATGTACAACTTTTTCCAACGCACCTCACTGTATGCAAGTCCAAGCAACTTCCACACTCTCCAATGGACACTGAAGAAACTCGAACTATTCACTTGCAAATTGATGATATCCATCCTGGCGGTGCTTTCCTTCTGTTCAGTCCTCGACAAGTTAGTTGCGTTTTATATGCTTCCTTGCTGATGGAAGCTAATTAGTTGAGGTGTTGCGGTCCATGAATAATTCAAGTATCACATTTAAAATGCTAATAGGTCAACCATTAGATTTTTCCATGTTGCCAAAGGCAAAGCCGAGTGCAAACAATACGCCGGTATTATTTAAATAAGTATTAAAATATAAGTATTATGGTAGCCCTGGACTGAGTAGATTATCAGTTGTAGTCATCGATACTTGATGTACTTTCAATATCGATATGTGCATACGAGCGAAAAGACAGCGTTGCCACATAGTTTATTTAATTAGAAAGGTAAACAAACTTTTTTACCATACAAAATATTCAATTAATTTAATATATTATAAATGATACACTGAGAAAAGAAGGAAAGCACTGGATATAAACGGAACACAGAGAACAATATGGAAGAACTGGATTTAAACAATGAGATGGAAGAAGTGAAGAACTCGGTATCTGAGAAGAAAGCATGCAGCAGTTGCATTCTTCTGTCCTTCCATAAACTGCGAATTTCAATGGAGAACCTCAGAAAATCATGCCCACAAGTACTAGATAACAACGGAGAGGTTGTCAGTCTGTAAAACCGATTGATTGATTGAGCTTCCTCCAACTCATCTGATTGTGACAGAAGCAAAGACTGTCTGCCGGACTGTCCAGTGGATTCTAATGAAAGTTAAACTATCTACATATGGGCATTTCTCTCCTTCTGCCACTTCTTTTTATACTACCGCCATAATTGAGCGGATAATTGCTTAATTATAATGAGGCGTTGCGTGCTCGCATCAATTACCAGTTTTAATAGGACCCAAGACAGCTGGCTAGACTAAGTGCTTTAGATAGAGGACTTCACGCGGCGACGTTTTAAATATTTAAGATAAGACAAGATGAAGTATATGTATATTGAAACGGCTTTGTACAATACTGCATTAATATGCTCTGCACAACTTAATTTATTCAGATTAATTTATTCATTAGTTTTTTGATTACATCTTGAACATATTTCAGATATTTGGAAAGATATATTCCTTGACAACATCAAAGCATATTCCAGCAACTACTTCTGCATTCTCAGCAGAACTGTGAACAAGGAGTAGGCAAACTTGAGGGTGGAGAAGAATGTATCCACATGGATGCGCATCATGCCGCCGGCAATGGCTGTATTCCTCTTCAGCGAACGCTCCACAAAGAACATAAGTTTCTTCTTGAAGCTGCGATCCTGTGTAATCCAGTTGCAACTAAATGCCGCATAGTGAAGTTTGCCAAACCAGAACTCATTGTCCGTGCCATAGTAGCAGCTGGGAAATGTCTGCAGGGGCATGGCCAGTGCATAGAACAGGAAATACATCCTGGCCATGGGTTCGGTAACAAAGAAAAGCAAACCAGCAATGGAAATGCACACGTTGAGCGCTGTCACAGCGAACTGGATGAGCATGGGCAGCGACATGAAGGATTCAATGGTGCGGAAGAGCCTGTAAGTACATAAATACCATTTAAATATATATTCCACATATGTACCCCTCAATTCAACCTACTCCAGCAGATGCTTATGGTCGGTTATGCAGGCCTCCAACTCAGCATGCGTCTCCTGCTGTTGTGAATCACCTTCTCCGATTGCCTCAAAGCGCAAGTAAAGCATCTTGATGTGCGCCGAGATCAGGCAGAGCACCACAGCGGGAAAGCAATCACTTACATAGTTCTGCAGCAATTGATAGCTCACTCCAATGATCTGATACACGTTGGCAATATAGAAGCTGCGTGTGGAGTTGCGCCAATCTAAGGGAAACCAGGCTGGATACATCAAACCACGCTCATCCTGGAAAATGAAGGCCAACTCCGCAAACATGCCACACGGCATGTAGATGCCAATGAATACATAGAGCACCATTCTAAGTTGTGTTCTCAATTGATTGTAGATGGCAATCTGTGCCTCACCACACACACGCGCGTCCAGCAACTTCAGTAACTCCTCTATGCGTTGCACCTTCTCGAATTTGTAGGCGTAAATAGCAAACTTCAGAGAGCACGCAAAGCAGGTGGCAAAGATCGTCAGGTTCTTGATGTCATCTGTGAGATTTGCATTGCGAAACACAGCCATGCCCAGATGCAAAGGATATCCAAGGGTGAAGAGTAGATGCAGGATTAGACTGCCTCCAATGTACAGTCTTGGCCAGCTCATCTCTGCCGGGGTAAGTCCAAGTATGCGCCACGCTGTCCAGTGGCTGGCAAAGAAGCTTGCGCTATCAATTGTCATGTTGATGATGTGCTCGAGAATTTCTTTTTCATGTTCCTTTTATACCTGGCTCCATGTCGTGCCAGGATTCCTCATGCCTCGTCTCTCGTAATTACCGCATAAATAACTCAATTTTCGAATTGGAAACACACAAATGACAAGGCACACAGAATTTCCCAGGAGAAACTATGGCATTAAAGCTTTAAAGAGCAAGAGAATAAGGTAGGGGAAGGGGAGAGGGAAAGCCTGATATGTTAGGTCAGCGGGCCGACCAAAAGAGGGTATCATATGTCACGGACACGTGCATAAATGTTGCAAAACAATTTGCATTCAAAGCGGATATGCAAAATGATGATGAGAGAAACAGACAGAGACAGCAGATAGAGAACAGAGATAGATAGAGAGGCAAATGACAGATGAAATCGCAAAGCATTCTAGCGAAAAATGAGAGAGAGAAAAGCGCTTTTGATAATTAATAAAAGTGACATGAATGCGCGCTCGTTTAGGTTTTTGTTGCCATTGTCAGAGTTGTCAATGTTGTTGGTGAGGGTTTTGTTTTTCGCTTTTCCGCTTTATGGCCCCACAAAATGCCAAAAAGTGTGCTACACAATTTATGCGCGCACTCATTGTCGATTTTCCCCGAGCATTTTCCACATGCCTGCCGAAAAGTTTTCATTCCCAGAACTAAAGCACAACTCTTGCAGTGGACCCCACGGAATGAAAGCGATGATGTGACGGGTCATGCAATTAGCATGTGCGCGACAACACACACACACACAGAGGCATACCCAAGCACACATACTAACATATGCTGGCTCTACTGTTGACATGAGCATAAATTGTTGCGCACCCATAGCAAGCTGGCGACTTGCCAGCTGGTAAAAAAATTCGAATATATTCGCCATATCCAACATATACTACTGTATCCCCCCCTCCCATATATCTACTCCATATCACCATGTAGTGCATGTCTCTATATTGCCATGTCAAGTCCCCAAAATGCGCTCTTCATTTGCCCTGCACGTACTCGTTCTCAATCTGCTTTTAATCATTTCATTTTTTTTTGTTTTGTTGGTTTAAATGCGAAAACGATGTCAGACGCCGATGCGGCCGCAACAGGCTATTAAAACCAGACCCCAATTACTTGCAACAGCGGCCGTTGCAGCTTCCACATGCCGTCTGTCCATCTGTCTGCAGTCGCAGTCGCAATCCCAGTTGTAGTTGCAGTCCCAGTTGCAATTGCAGTCGCATTGTCGCCGCGTTGTCATTAAAACACAATGACAAGCGCTAATTTCCCAAGCTCTCCCCGAGCTGAATACTTATGTCACATATGAACAGACAATTATATGTGTTTACATACGTGTGCGAGTGTGTGAGCACATGAGTGGGGCATTTATGATATAGTTATGAATATGCTAGCAGCTAGTTTTGTATTCTATATCTGTGAATTTAAGTTGCATTATTAAAACCTGCACAAAATGTTAAACACCATGCAAATCGAATGATTTTTGACAAAGTTAAAGGTGTTTGAATGACAAGGGAATGACACAGATAATGGGCAAGGCAGGGTATGTCTGAGAAAAGGTATGATAGGGTAGACGAATAGTTGAATTGAAAGTTGCAAGTTGAAAAGTTGAAGAGAAAGAGTATAAATTGGTTGAAAATGAAAAGGTTTTCGTAAGTTGTGTCTAATTTCGATAGAAACAATCCTATAATAAAGAAAACTTGTAACTCTCTAGTAGAGTTAAGAGTCTACACTAATTTATCCTACAATTACAATATAATTTAAACTACAAAAAATTCCCGTATTGTCTATTCATTCCCAAGTGCCTCCTGCCACTTTAATATCGTACACCCGTTTAGGCAACACTTTCGAGCCTATTAAAAGTAAGGGGCAAATGAAATTATGGAACTATGCACACACCCGAATAGGGTAACAGAAAGCAGACAGAACATGTCCTGCCCGGCAAGGATTATTATGCAAGACACAGCGCAGGCAGCGAGTAAGGCAGAGGGGGCGTGGTTAGAGGTATGAGGCATGCACAGTGCAGGCAAAAGCAGCGCACAAAATTCGCTGCACAACGCGACCGAGGCACAGCAGCTGTCAGCAAATGAGCTCGACAACAATGTAATTATCATAATTAAAAGACTCTGCCCTCCGCACCACACCCCGCTCTTGCCCTCTTGTCCTTAGCTGGCCTTGTCTAACCAGCGCCAAAAAACGGTCACAGCGGCCGCAAATTTGCTATTAAAAGCAGCCCCCACCGCAGACAGAAACAACAGCAGTGAAGATTGCAAGGTGAAGGGGCGCATAACGGAGGGGTGGGAGTGTGGCAAGTTTGAGGGGTCGCATCTGCCAACAACAACAACAACGACGACGACGACTATAGAGCACACTACATAATTGAGGTAGTTCACTAATTGTACAACGCTGCTCATTAATTGCGTCTGTAACGAGGCTCATTTAGTAGTTTGCCTGCCTCTACTCCCCCTTTCCCCGCACCTCCTGCCTTGTCTACCTTCCTCCCTCTTCCATCCCCTACCCCCTCTCTATTCTGTCAGTTCCTTTGCCTGTCTCGACTTGTGGCATTTGCCTCTGATTAAATCATCGCGCAATTATTCAACTTGCGGGATTTGTTCTTTTATTCTTCGTGTTGTTGTTGTTGTTGCTGCAGCTGCATCACCTGCAGTGGCTTCTTATCAGTTCTTATCAGTTGCCACTCGCTACTCACCACACCCGGAGCGCGCTCATCAGCTGTCTACACAATGCGCCTGCGCTGGAAAGCTTGGCAACTTCAATCAAAACATCGCACTTCCAACTTAGCATAAAGCCGACGACAAGCGACTAAATACGCGCGGAGATTTATCAACTTTGATTTGGCTTTGGATTAAAAACACTGTATAATTTATAAATATAAATAAATTAAGATATATTTTGTATGTAAATATATAAAGTCGTAGATCAATTTGTGTAATACACAGTGCTCTTTCTTTGTGTTATTTATCAAACGAAACTATTACAGTTATGTTTGAATTTATATTTTATTTATAGTCTTTATTAATTCTTTACACATTCCTTATTTGAGAAGCTTTTCTTGTATTTCTCATTCGGAAAATTTCAATTAATTTTCGCTATAGTTTTCACTTCACATTTAAATGGCATCAAAATCTAATTGTTTTAAAAATATCAATATTTATTACCTTTCCACAAAATAATTCATATTTTATCAATTTAATTAAGTTAACAATTTTTCAAAATTGTACTATTTTTTTCATGATACTCCCTTACAACAGTTTTAATTTATTTTTCAATATATTACAACTCAAATTTGTGCTTTACCTTAACGAATCCAGTCAAACTAAGCATAAAAATAGCTGCCAAAACAAAGGTAATAAAATATATAAATATAGGCACTAAAATATTCGTAATATACGACAATTTCAGTCCTTTATACACGCCCCTTATTATAATAGACTTTATTATTGAGTTCATCTGCAGATTTACAGCAGCTTTCCCAGTTCTAAGCCACAGCGCACGCAACAGTTTACTTTTAAGCCTGCCTGTCTGACTGCCCGATTTGTTGGCCTGCCTTATCAGTGGCCAATAACATCGCACTTCCAGTGTAATCAGAAAACATCGCCCCGAACGCACTCGTCCCTAGTCGCGCAACGAACTGAACCTGCCTCAATAGCAGCGCGTCTCGTTGGCTTTCACTTTTCGGGCTGCTCTACAGACCCACAAGGAGAACCGAGCGAAAGCCGAACGAACACCTCGTGGTGCCTCGTACTCTGCGTGGTGAGTTCAGCATGTGGCAGACGACGACGATGCCGTACTGTGGCTGGCGAATCTCGGACTCTGACTACGCTACACGATTCGCAGTACGTTTCGAAACGCGTCGCGCTGTGGTTGTGTCGAGCCACGCCTAGAGCAAGCTTAGCTCACACAGACAGTGTCCGAGTTCAGCTTCGAGTTCCTTCGCCACATAAACCTGATCAGAAACGAAACCAGTGAAAGTGAAATTCTTTTGAAAATGAAAATAAATTCAAAGAGAGTTTGAGAATTTTTGAAAACAAGTGCAATGGCGATGACAATGCCTGAAGATCGAGTGTGATAAAGCCAAGTGAAGTTAAACCAAGTGAACTGTTGATAAACTTAAATCAAACCGCTTAAGTGGTAAGTAACTCTGTGCAAAGGAGGCGTATATTAAAAAGTGAATAATGAAAAGAAAATACAAAACATTTGTTAAAGGAGAAATCTTTTTCAAACGATTGCCATAAGTAATATTCATAATAACCAAAGCCGATCCAACTTGTGTCCTTTTTTTTTGCGTTGCTTGGAGCGCTTCGCAATTGATTGATCAATTTGCATAAGCAAACATTGTTAGCTGGTGGAAGAAGGGATTCCTTTTGATTCCTTTTGACTGCGCTGTAAACGGCAATTGAGCAGCAGCAGCAGCAGCAGCCGGTTGCAGTCCCGGCCCGGCCTGGTCTGGCCTGGGTCGCCCGGTCGTATGAGTAATGCAATTGTTATGCATCCGCCCCGGGCAATTCAATTGAAAGGGATTCGCCCCTGCTCTCTTTCTCTCTTCATGAAACGGTTTAAGCACCAGACATGTGTGTGTGTGTGTGTGCGAGTGTGTGCGGTGGCAGTGCAAAGAACTCATAATAAAATAATATCCTCCGCATGGCATCTCTGAACTGAACCCGCCGTCGACTCAACTCGGCACAGCAGCAGCTCGACTCAATTCACTGAGCTGAACATTTTTAACGTAGCGTGCAAATGCGTTGTCCCCTTCCGATCCCCTCCAGCCCCATTGGCTGCTGCAGCATGTTGGGCATCGTTCCCAACTCCTTCCCCATCCCCATGCTCTTCCTTCGCCTTCTCTCGCATAGCCGCATTCAGGTTTCGATTCAATTCAATTACACTGAGAGCATGGTTATAAAAAATGAAAGCCGGACAACAGCCAGTGCCAGCACACAAATCAACAGTGGCTGCAAAACACAGTTTAGTTATCGGCAGCAGCTAAAAAATGAATTTGAATTTATAAACGGAAATAAATGCATTTTGAATTGGCATAGTCCAAAACGAAAAAACTGAACTGAACTGAAATTTGCATGCAGTTCACCTGTCCAATATTTCATAAATTGTTTTCAGATTATTAATAATATTCTGTATATTTATTATTCTTTCTGTGTGTGTGTTAAACATGAAAGATTATTTACTGTGCTTGCTTTAATTTGCAGCGATATTTTATTGTCATACAACATATCACGTCTATAATGTTTTGTAATCAATGTGAGTTTCTATTATTATTCAAACTGTTACATGTGTTTATTGTTCTTTACTAAGCTGCAAATATACATATGTACTTATATATCGTACATATTTATCTTTTATATTTAAAAAAATATTAATTTACGCGCTTTAACTTGCAGATTATTTTTATTTTCACATCCACAATATTTTATAATAATCAATGTGAGTTTTTATAATTATTCAACCTTTATAATTATTTCTATTGATTTCTATAATATTTGTATTTTTTTTATGTATATTGTTTATATTTAATGTATAAATATTTGACATAAATATAAGTTTAATCGCTTTAATATGCAATTAATTTTCTTTACCACGCAACTCACATTTTCTGCTGCCTTTGCTTGGCTTTAATTTAGGCGAAGCCCCAAAAGTAGGAAGCATTATCTTTACTTCTGTTCCGCCTTCATTTCATTTTTCAGAGAATTCTAACGAGCTTTATTTCCCACTGAGCAGGGCTTCCTTTTTAAGCAGCAATTGAGAATTATAAAAATAATTTATTTATTTTTAATTTATTTGGACTTCTACAGAGCTCTGCAAGACACTCTCCAATTTCTTTAAGTGAAGAGTGCTGCATGTTGCATGCAGCATATTTTCAATTACTCATGTAGCACACATGTTTCTTGCCGCGGGGCAGCAGCGCCGTATACAGCGTAATATATCATTGTGTGCCGCGTAATTGTTCGATACGTGTTCACAGTGCTGGGCCCCCATCCCAGACACAGACTCACACACAATGGCACTGCCAATCGGGCTGTTGCACTTTTGGCTGCCACACCCCGAGGGGGATGATGATGAGGCATGAGGCACCGCGAATGAATGAGTTGCGCAAAAGTGAAAATGAAAACGCAGAGAGTTAATTTTCAAGAAGCCGGCGCCACGGCTCCGCCGGATCCTTTTGTGCCCCGGCCGCAGTCAGAGCGTAGCAAGTCAATTAATTAAGAGGGACCCGCCTGGCCAGGGGGAGCAGGAGCGGAGGCTGGGATGCAGAAGGTTGCCCAGAATACGCAGTCTGTCAAAAAGTCACACATAAAAGGCAAAACCCGCCGCCATCGCCTCTCGGGGGTCGCTACGCAGCAGACGATAGAAAAAATCACCCATACGCCGCATAGGCCTGGGGTAATCGCGTATCCCCTCGCTCGCCTGTTCACAATGGCCGCCAGACGAAGTGTGAAATTGCGTTTGGCGTTGCTGGCGTCGAGTGCGTTGCCAACTTTCCGTTCCATTCCGTTTCGTCTCGCTCTCCCTCTCTCTGCATTCCTCGCCGTTGTTAGGTGAATTAATTAAACTCTTTTGTTTGCTCAAAATTACAATTAACGCCTAATTAATTCCGAAAATTTCTGCCGCTCTGCTGCTGCCTCTTCTTGTTCTTCTTCTTCTTGTGCCTTTTCTGCTGCCAGTTTCGCTTGGCTGCAAAAGAAAAACGAGCGAGGGCCGAAAACAAACAAGGAAGTCGGAAATGGTCATATTTAATGTCATTAAGCGGATTTGTCTAACTGTGCGTTTAATAAGTGTGCGTGTGCGTGACGATAGAGTGTGTCTGTGTGAGTGTGCGTGTGCTTGTGAATAAGAGCGAGTTGTATTCGCATTCACACAGAATAAATAATTATGCGCTTCATTCGACTTAATTGTTTCCGACGTTCTCCGATTGCGATTTGGATGCGGATTGTGATTCTGATTATGCGTTTAATTGCGAGCGTTTTGTTGCACGCACATGCCGCGCGTGTGGCACCTTTCACACACAGCGTGGCAACTACACAACTTGCCCTGTGCTTAACATACAAATGGCGACGGTAGCCCAACTAGTTCGGCAGCTAATGAACCCAGCAAGAGAGAGTGTGCTGCCTCTTTCTCTTTCTTTAGTTGTTTTACTCGCGCTCTGTCTCTACCTCTACTCTCTTCCTCTCTCCTACCTTCCCCTTGAGCATGAAAATTCACTTGCCGCCTCGCAGCATTTGCATTTCTGCACTCTCACGCTCGCCCCGGCACCTTCAACAGCAACACGCGTCGAGAAGTTGCTGGCAAATATTTAGCTAAAGAAGCTAAAGTAGCTGAAGTAGCTTCTGTTTGGCAGTTGTTTTGGCTTTTCACTTTGTTCGTTGTTTAGGCCAGCGCCGCCAGGGCCTCAAATTGTTTTAAGTTCAGCTGCGTGCTGCTGCTGCCCCCGCTTTAATGTGCTTTACTTACGGCCTTGCGCTGAAAAGTAGGCAACACAAAAGTTACAAGCCCAGTTGAGCCTGCTCACCTACGCCTGAACAGAGTCTCCTCCAACCTCCCACCTGCCCCTCCCCCTCCTCCTCCTCTTCAAATTGAAAACTTTCAGTTGCTGGCTCTGCTGTACGTTGTCCGTTTGTCAGGGGTCAGGGCAAGATTTGCATAATTATTTCATAACTACTTAATCGCCAGTCATAATGATTACCTATACGCCTCGTCTCGTCTCGACTCGTCTGGCATCGTGTGCAAAGTGAATTTAATTATGATTTTATATAAGCGCTTTATGCGTCAAATTGTTTACACTGGCAAATGTAATTAAAAATTCAGGTAAATCACAGCGCTGGCACTCGCACTAGAAACAGTCGTCCCCCTCTTGGGCACAGCTTGTTGTTGTTTAATTCAATTCAACTCTGCCGCAAACATTTCGCAATTAACTTAATGCTCACTAATTACAGAGGGGGCCAAGGGGGTAAACTAGTAACTGGAATACTTTTTTGTTTGTTGCCATTCAGCCATTTGTGGTCGCAAATCGGCTTAAGCAAACCCGAAAGCCTGTACAATTTGGTGGAAATATAATTTAAACGAATCTCCTGTGCAGCCTAGCGCACTAATATGTGTCTCGCAGGACGCGAGAACAAGCTATTAAAAATCGATTCCACTTTAAGAGAGTCCAAAGTGAAAGAGTTGCCGCGCAAAGACAAAGTTTTCCCATAGAAAAAAAAACGCCTTTCAACTTTTCAAAGAGAAAATTTAAGACGCAACTTTCAAGTTTCATTAAGCTACAACAAAAGAAGCTTTGATTTATGGTATTCTTATTCAGCTTGCTGTCATATCAAGGCGGAAACATAAAGCACAAAGAAGAAATTAAATTATAAAGAAAGTTTTCTCATGTCACACTGCACATATATTCACCTTGGACTCTCCTCAATACCCTACCCAATTGTAGACGTAATGAAGACCTTCGCCATTTTAGCAGCCCCATTAATTAGCAACTGTTTGGCGCTCAGTTCCATTACCTGAATGGGCCACAACAGTAGCGGCAGCAGCAACAGCAGGTAATCAATCTAATTGATGGAGTATCCTTCCTCCACCTCAGGCAAGCAATTAAAAATCGAAATTTCATTTAGAGGGTCATCAAGCGCAGCCAAAGCGATAGCCGCAGGTCAATTGACCGGCCACGCCTTAAATTGTTAAACGATTTAGTTATTTCAACGCCGTGACTTGTGGTGTGTGTAGGTGGGCGGGGCAACAGCCCATAAACAATTTGCTTGGCCCACGGTTTCGCACAGTAAATTAGTTATGAGTGCTGCGTGTTAATCATTAATTAACTTGCCTGATTGCGGCTTAACGAACATATCTATTATTAAGAGAGCGAGCTCCCCTGCCCTCTCTCTCTCTCGTCTTTCTACTCGACTTGATTGACAGCCCAAGCGAGTGTCTTTTCGCTGCCACCCCGTAGGAATTACAGCTATTTCACTTTCACCTTGCCCCTTGTCACTTTGATGTCCGCGCTCATGAATCATCTGCGGATTGATTTGTGAATTTCAATTGCGCAAGCAAGCTTGAAAATTAATCTCATAATTCTATAGAATTGTCATTAATTTCAGCGGACTTTGCAGAAGAAGAATTCATTTTGCGTTCGAGGGTGGCAGCTTGCCAGGAAGTGTGGGAGTTGTCTAAAAAAAGCAATGAAAATAAATTTAATAGAATTGCGGAGGGAATTAAATTTTTCACTGCGCTAAAATGTTGAAATGTGTCTTAGCTAAGACAAACCGAAACTGTTCCCACTTCAAATGTTGCTAAGCTGCAGTTGACCTCAACTGCAATTGAGAACAGTGCGAAAAAGAGAGAATGTGAGAGAGAAAGAGTGTGTTAAACAAGATAAATCGTGTACATAGTAATGACGGCAAACTGTCTGCACATAAATTGTCTTGCCATTTCTGAAAGTGTGATTAAATAAAGAAATTAAACGTGTTCTCAGGTTTGTAAATTGAACTCTGTCTCGCACTGAATCATTTTCCATTTGCTGTGCAAATAATATTTCTGAAATGTCTCCAGCCAATTGCACAGCTATTAAAAGATTTATTTACAGTTCAGATTTATTTACAATTTATTAAAAATATTTTGTTTTACGTTTATTGAGTTTACTATTTAATTTGAGAGCAAGGAAACTAATGAATTGGTTTACTATTTCCAATAGACAATGCGAGAAGGCGACTCAAAGTGAATGTAAGCAAAATTGTTAGCGAAAGGCAGGAAAAAGGGGGAAAAAAAGGGAGAACATTGATTCATAGAATCTTTTGGTCTTCCCCCATAAAGGGAAACAGGAAACAGAACTCACTCTTTTTGTCTACTGCCTTTTGAAGTTATTCGATTCGATTCGATTCGACTTCAACTTGCCCTCGAGTCCCTTTCCAGTCTCAAGCAAATGATTTTTGTGGCTTGTTTTTTGGTTATATCTTTTGCCCTTTTTTGTGCTCGCCTTCCTTTCTCACTCTTTCTCCTTCCCCTCTCTCACTCTCTGCGCTTTTGTGCCAGGTGATTTGGGTTGCGCTGAGTTTGTTTATGGCTTAGAACTTTTGTGGCCGCACTGTGATTGAACATCATGGAAAATGGCAGCAACAGTTTCCGCCTTATGAAAACAAATGGCCAACTCGCCCCACAAGGACGAGGGCGAGGCCAGTTGCAGCAAGGCAACAAGGCAACACGGCACGGCAACTTGTTTGCCCAAGTGTCGTTACCAAGTTTGATGGGGTCGAACTCGAGCTGGTCTTGGTGCAGCGCTGAATTATGGCGACAGTTGTCTCTCTGTGTGGAGGCACAAGTTTTAAGCCGAGCAGAAAGTGCAACAAGGGAGAGCAAAGCAGCGTGAGGCAGCACCTCTGCACCTGCCACACAGCTCTGGCTGAGCATGTCATTTATCAGGCACAACTTAAAGCCTTCGGCCTCGTCAGGTGTCAAGGTTGAACTGCAGACAACAGCGACGGCGACATCTTAAACTCTTTCAATCATTCATGCCAGTTGAGTGTGTGTGAGTGAGTGAGTGTGTTGTCTGTATTGTGCTTCACCACAAAGGAGCCACACACACAACGTGACGCGACAATTCGTGGCATGCTGACAATGAAGCCTGCCTCGTCTCCTTCTGCCTCGTCAACCCGCTCGGCCTTTGTGAATGTTTTTATTATTTAACATTTGCCTTGTCGAATAATGCGTATACTGCCTCGCTCACTCCTTGTTGTGGTTTCTTCTCTTGCTGCCAGCCTTGTACGCGCTGACAGGGCACGCTCCCCTCTCAGGGTCTGTTTATTTTATGTGCCTGCTTCGACTGCAGCCTGTGTTAATTTACGAGCGAGCAATAAAAGTGAAACCTAATGGCCAGTTGGCCCAGGCCGCATGACAAGCAGCAGTTTTTATCAACTTTAATCCATCTGCTGGCAGTTAATGTGCTTAGTGACAGTTTCTGGGGCGGGGCACATTAAAGAGTGTCCGGGGGGGGTTGCGGGTCAAGTGTCAGAGTGCGTGCACTCGCTGTGCATCGATGAATATTCAATTTACGCACAGAGAAACGTGCAGCAGCACCTGCCAGAGGCAGAGCACCAAAACTTTGCAACCTGTCTCGCTCACTCTTTTTCTCCCTCTCTCTCTCACACTTTTCTATTTATTCTCCCCTCTCTTTTTGCTCCCCTCTTTGATTGACATGAACAGGAAATTAATTTCAGGCATTTTGCCTGCGCTTCCAATTTTCGTTGCATACTTTTGCGCGCCGCTTCAAACTCTTCAAAGTTGCCGCAAAGGCATTAGCCAATTGCATATGATGATTACCTTGAACATGACACTGTACACAGCCACACACACCCCACCTCCACACACACACACACACACACACACACACTTAAAAAACTGTCAAAGCCCGCAAAAACTTAACCATAAATCACGCGCTGTGTCGTGCTCTCTCCCTTCCTCTCTCTCTCTGTCTTTCTGTGCTGGCGGAAGTGTTATTGATGAGCATTTCACTTTTGTTATTTCCGTCTTTAAACTCACAGAATGCTGACGTCAGGGTTGCCCCGCCCCCTGCGCACTTGTAAGCCTGCCTCTGCATATGTTTGCCTGTATTTGCCTGCGCTGTTTGACGATCATTTGCTTAATAGTTTCAGCTCGGCTGTGTTTCTGCTTACGCGCGCTATTTGATTTTATTTTCAAAGCACACACAGAGAAGGAGAGAGAGAGAGAGAGAAGGGGAAGAGAGGGGAGGAATGAGCGAAAAAGCCCACACAGCGCAAGTCGGCCAGCGGGCATTTTTGCATGAACGCATTGGCCTTCAATAAATGGCTGATAAAACCCCCACGGTGGGGCCTTTTTGAAGGATTTGACTGCCGAATCGTTGCTCCTTTCCTCTCCCCTCTCCACCCTCCTCGTCTCCCTCCCGCATCGCATATCTGTTTGGTCAATAAAGTGCGACGTCATGTTTTATATTGGCCAAGTCATGCTGCCGCTGTTGCGGCCAGCGGGCCGTCTGCCTGCCATAAATTAAGCCAAATTCCATTTGACTGGCTCGGTTACATTTGATTTTATGCCATTTTTGTAAAGTTGCCGTCGCCGTCGACTTTGGCCGACAATTTATGGCTACACGCTTTCTCCATTAAGCGCGGTCTGAGCTTTGTTTTTACTCCAGTTGAAAACACAGTTGACAAACAAAATGCTGCAGCTAATAAAGGCCAGTCAAAAAAGCTCCTGTGTTCACATGGCGTATGAGTTATGCCAACGAACGAGTGAGTCGAGACAGTGTCTGGCATTAATTTATGACCGACCAGGCGAACATATCGAACAATTTGTCTAATCCAATTACAGATGTGGTAATTCGTGAAATTGTGAATCCATTTCCAGCCACTTGAAGCATATTAAAGCAGGCTCGAACTTCACTTGGGCGTGGCTGCTGCGCTGCCTTGTCTTTTTGAGCATTATTTGATTTTGTTCATTTATGGTCATTTAATCTCGACATAATGAAACATTAGAAATGTTGCATGTGACGGCAGCAGCAACAGCAGCAGCCGCAAAACGCTTTGACAGCGCCCACAAAATTGAAGCGTGAATTTTGCGAAAATTTACTAAAATTATGCGCATAATAAATGAATGGCGGTTGCGGTTTCCCTCACTCTATCTGTGTCTGTATATTTCTATATTCCTCTTCTGCTCTTCTCTCTGTTTGTTTTCATATTTCTAATTCAGAATCTGAAATGAAAATTAATATTAATAATTATTGCAAGGGAAAAGCACAACATGCTTCAATTAGAATCACAAACAAATCCAGGGCATAATTATCGACCGAATTTACACGATTTTCCACACGTATCATCAAAATATTATTTTGCACAAGGTTCCCAGGGCTTATTTTAGTGACAGCAGCTGTGGCAGCAATGACATGCGGTGAGAGAGAAATAAATTAGTAAATTATATATATGACAACTAAACACGATGGACAGATTGAAGCCTCAAGAGCCCAAAAGGGAATATGCACTATACAGCAGACAGGCAGGATAATAAAACAAAAGGAATTATATGCATAGAATAAATCCGTTTATACCCTGCACAGGCAGCAGCAGCAGCACATACCCTATACACATCATAATTTGCGTTGACAGTTTCAATAGAATCGAGTGAGAAATGAAGACGTTGCCTCATTGCATAATAGCCAGCAGCTGGTTATTTAGGAGCGAAGCCCCTGGGACTAATTGAATCCACACACACACACACAAATACACCTACACAAGCATAAACACACACACTATCGCTAACACACTCGCTGGCGGCACAACTAATGCACATGGACACGTGGCTTTTAGCGGGCCACGACGATGTTGCCCAAGCAACGCCCAGCAAGGTGGGCCGCATGCACGTGTAGGGAGTGTGTTGGTGTGTGTGTATGTGCGGCTCGTAATACCAGTACTAAATATCACTCGAAATAAACAGCTTGCCTGGCTTAGGCTTAGCTTTAGACTTGCTTTGCTTTAGATGCCGTTGCCGATTTCAGTTTGGGGTTTGAGTTTGGCAACTGATTTAGGCAACTGCTCCATTTTATTGCCATTGCCAGCGCGTTTAACATGTGCCACGTTCCACTGTTTGTTTGTATTTGTACCCTGTATGTGTGTGTGTGCTCGCAATTTATGCGCTCACGTATAAATAGAATTGATTTTGCTTAAGCGTCGCATATTTTACCTGCAGCCTGTGATTTAATGGCTGGTGACATAATCTGCCATTTGGCGCTCAGCTTCGCTGGCATCACGTACGACAACACACAGACACACACACACGCACAAGCACACACATACTGAGAGAGAGACACTCCACATGCCTTCATCATTTTATTCTTATCGTGAGCTCTGCCAAAAATCCGTTTCCATTCTCACCAAATTCCATTATGCGCGTGCGGTAACAGGAGAACTCCTCCAGACTCCAATATGTCCTCTCGATTCCAGTACCAGAGAAGAAGAAGAAGAGCAGCAGCAGTAGAAAAGAAAAGCAATTATGTAGAAATATTATCTCAAGACTCGACACGCTCCTTAAGTGAATTGTGAGCGCGTCGAGTCGTTGCTCCATTCTCGATTGTTTTTCTTCGGTTTTCCTTTTTTTTCTCTCTTTGTATTTTTAACAACTTCCTTGGAATTTCTTTTTGGCACACACATAAATATGTATTTATCTATGCGAAGCTCTTTATCTATGCCAGGGTTCGATGATTGATGGATGGGAGAGAACATTATGAACGCATATTTAATATGCACAACGTGTTGCCTGCAGGGAGGGGGGGGCAGACAGGCAGGTACTTCTGCCTTTAAACAATACAAATGACGCACATTGAATCAGGCAAACGAGTACCCGAATAAGCATACGAATATGTCTAAATGGCAAATACCCAGACGTACTCACACCTCACTCACTCACGCATCGCACATGGCAGACCACAAAAATTGAGGCTAATGAGGGACAACCTTTTTGGACGCCCACGATTGGAGAGAGAAAGGGGCGGGCGTTGGGGGGAGGGACACGCCTACATCAAGTATGCGTGCTCGAAATTGACTAGGACATGCCTAAGTTTCATTCAATTAAATATTTCTTTCAAGTTGCACTCGAGATGAAAAAGAAAATAAACAAAAAAAAGAGCAAGAGAGAAAAACGAGAGAAAAATGCCAAGAAAAAAAGGAAAAATTACAAATAACTTCGTGGGGGCATGGAATGCAGATACAGTTTGTGCAGAGAGGGAGAGAGAGAGTGCCAAGAGGGACAGACTGAAGCCTGCGTGTGGGAAATATCGAATAACTTGGCTCATTACGTGGAAAAAGTGTTACAAGAGTAACAAAAGTGAACAAAATATGAATATGAAATATGTATGAATATGAAATTGCAGAGCACAATGTAGATGCAGATGATAGATTGATGGGCAGCAAGGGAAAGGGAAGAGAGCGTTCGTTAGTCTCTATGAATGCATTTCCTAAGAAGGAGAATCTAGTTTAACCTGATGCTTTAATGTGCTCTCTACGTCCAAGCTTAATGGCAAGTTAAACAAACTCCTCAACTGATTACAGATTTGGGAAATAGTTATGCCAATTGGTGATGGATAAAAAGAGAAAGGGATGCCAAGCTCATTAGTTCTTTAAACGAACACGTTAAAATCTGATTTCATGTTTCACACAATCTCTTCGCCTGATGCCAGGTATTTAAATTGGTGATTGAAAGAGAAAAGAAAGGGAAGCAGAGCTCATTTTCCTTTTCGAAGCAAACTTTGATTCAAGCTTTAAAGAGCTTGCGACGTTAAGAATTAATGGAAAGTCATACAATACCCTTACCCTTAACTCAGTACTATTAATCAATAAAATAGTTATGCCAAGTAGTTCCCTGCTACTTTACGGCATGTCTGGCTCTTTGGCTAAAAGCTTTTCTCAGATTAAAAATGCTAACTAAGTTCGGTTTGGCGAGTCTTCCCTCACAGTTTATGCACACGTGTTTGCGGAAACTACCGTTCTTTTACGTTTTCTTCAGTTTTTGGAGAAGGAAATAAATTTTGGAGAGCACTGAAAACATGCTCGTAAGAAAATCAACTGAAATCGCACTCGTTCGGCGCATAAAGACGTGGAGACGAGGCGGCAGCATTGCCCAAGTGGCACATAATCTCAGCAATTTGCGTGCGTTTTATGCGATTTTTGTGACTAGCATTAGTGGCCATAAAGCACACCCCAAACCAGCCCACAAACACACCGCCTGCATGCATGTGAGTGTGTGTTCCGCATTTATATGCAAATTGAGGCAACACACACACGTGCACACACTAAAAGTCACGCAGGCAGAGTCCACTGTCGCTCCAGTCAGGTATTTCATGCGCTTTTCTACATAGTTTATACAAACAAATCCGGTTTAGGTTTCAAACATTTCCGGCATTTCCGGAAAATGGCAAGCTGACAGCGCGCGGACTGTGGAAAATCGAATAATTAATCGTTTATATATTGTTTGCCTGTTACAAATTAATAAAACGTTGGCCAAACAAATTGGCTTTTAGCCAGCATTAAATTATTTTCCCTTCTCGCAAATATCTCGTTCTGTGTTTGCTTTGCGCTCTGTCCTACTGTCTGTCCTTGGTTGCTTCTATTTGCCTGTGTATCTCTTCCTGCTGATTGGCAGCCCGCCGCCATTGGCAGGGAGAAGCCCAAAAAAAATTATCCAATTTAAAAGTCAAATGTCATTTTTTGTTTGCCGCCATTGCCGTCACATTATGTGAGTTGTTACCTAACAAAGGTGCTGCTGCTGACGCCGTCGCCAGCAATGCTGCTGCTGCTGCTGCTTCTCCTGGTGATGCTGCTCCTGCTGATGATGAGTTGACGAGGCTGAGAACGAGCAAGAAGTCAACTCAGCACATCTACGAGGGCTGCTTGAAAGAAAGAGAAACAGGTTAAGAAAGAGCTTGTTAGACAGTGAAGAGTTTAACATAATCTACCATAGAGAAACTGTTAATAAAGGAGGTACTCTTTGAAGCCAGATAAGAAGCTAAATATAGCCAATTCATAAATCTGCAGACATTTTAAAGAACTTTCCAGTACCATATTGTGTAAGTACCAACTTTCTGCTAGGGGAGGTAGTGATCATAAGTAAAAATATAAGACTCATAACTGAGGCCCTGTAATTGGAATGAGTACACTTTATATAGTACAAACGTTTTTGAAGAACTCTGCAGTTTAATATCCTGTAATTAAAATAAATAAAAGGTTTATTAACAAATTTTAAGAGCAAACTTCACTTAGTTCAACTTAAACTTACCTTTAGTTACCCCATGTCAAGCCCTTCTAGACTCTCAAATCCCTCACTACTTGCAACCCCTGCTCTAACTACTTTCGTACAACTGTACGTGCCACCCTCGCATGCATGAGTCAAGTATGACAAAAACTGAGCGACTTACTGCCTTGGCAAGAGACATTTCATTTCACTGGCAACGGCAGAAAAATTACGTGAATTTCATTTAACGGAGCAACTTTGTCACCAGCGGAAGGACAGATCCATCCCATGCCCCGTTGCCGACTTAATCCCCTTCCCACCGCCTCCCTTCAACTGTTTGGGGCATCCGTTGCGACGCCTTCACCACGTAAATGCGCCGCCGAGTTTGTTAATGTGTTTGCATAAATTTGAAGCAACAAGGAAAAGTGAAAACTTGGCTTGTACTCGAGTCTAAGTAAGTAGAAAGTAGAGTTCTCATCTGGCTGTGAAGCTGCTACCATAGGCATAAGTTTTCCCCCTCCTGCCCTATTCGTGTGTTGTGTTGTCGGAAAAGTTTTGGGAAACGAAATCCAAAGCAATCCGTTGCATGACAAACTTTTATGATTCAATTTGTTTTAAGTTGATGTTCATAGAGGTGGCCCTATTAGTAAATATAGTGTATACTTGTAGTCTGTCAACCCCGCTGTCTGTTCTGCCTGCCTGCCTGTCTGCCAGAGCATTAATCACGATCCGAGCGCCATGTGGGCGAACAGATTTATCTATTGAACGGGATTTGTGTGTCTAGTAATTGTTCTACTTTTCATGCCACACAAGAAATGGCCACCTGCTGGGCTGTGCGTGGGCGCTGCGGGCGTGACAAAGGTTAAGTGCACAGGTTGAACGGCGCATCCTTTTGGGCAGGTTCCCCTGGGTAAGATTTCTCTGTTGGATCAGCCACGTGTTGCCCCGTGTCGCAAGTTTGCCTACGCTCATTCATTCGTTTCTCGTAATGCATTAGCGCTGTCAGGGATTTCCAGTTAACCAGGCAGGAAACAAGGCAGGTACGGGGCTCCCATGCACAGTCTGTTCTCTTGTCAATTGATACGCGTTTATATTGAGCTAACAGACAAATAAATACGAGCCTGAGCCTTATATGCATATCCACTGGGAATTCCCCAGCTGATTCCCTTTTTGACAAATTTTTTTCTGATATTTATTTTTGTAGAACTTTTGCTTACGGCAAAGTCTTCGTCGTCGTTGCCGGCGGCTGCGTCTCTGTGAGCATCATCATCATGAATATATATCAGGCAATTTTCAATTTATTGTTTGATATCCTTGTTTTGTTTGTGTCTCCCTGCCTGGCAGACAGTTGGCTGCCGTTGTTTTTTGTCGCGCACTGTACGAGTTCGAGTACGAGCAAGAAAAGTACATATCAAATATTTATTAGTTTTTTTCCGCGCTCTTTGTCTTCGTTCGCGCACACGGCGGCGCTGTTTCCAGCGTATTTAAACACAGGCAAATCACAATAAGGAGAACATGCAGAAACTAGATTTAAAAGCAGTAAAACAACGCAGGAGACTAAGCAGTGTGGCCATGCGCAGCTAGTGCAATAATCCATATGCAAAAATACTAAATACTAAGTACACTCAATTCAACTAGATGGTCACTCTTATTGAGCACACGATCAGGCAACACCTTAAAGCTTTGCCGTACTTGTTGCTCGTGCTTATTTAGTGTGAACATAAACTTTTTATTTACTGCATTCTGTTGGTAAGCATTGCACGATCAGACACTCCATTATTTACTAAAACATCCTTTATTTTTATATTACTTTCACGTTCGCGAGTAACTACTGTATAAACCTGTTATGCAGGAATGTCCCCCACAGTTCTTAGCACTAAAATTGGGTGTCAATTTCTCATGTTGCCGCGAACTCGCTGCTCTATTTATTCTGTGCCACACACACAAACCTACACGTACACAAACATGCATGTTTAAGCGTGTGTGGGGGACTAGGTCCATGTGTATTTCCGGCTACTGCCGTTGTTTGTGTCGCCTTGGCGCAATTTTTATGGATCATAAAACCCGAAATTAGAAACTGCCGCCACACACACCAACACACACACACACACACTCGCTCACGCAATTTTTATGCTATGTTCATCCTACTAAAGCGTGAAAATCTGGCAGTCCACTGTCGTGGAAGTGGTGAGAGGGGGAGGAAGGAGCCGCCACGAAGTGGATTTTCTTATTAGTATTACATTTAAATGGCATATAATTTGTTTGCGTCATAATATTTATGTGGGCTGTGTAGCTATAGAGCGCTATATACCCGGAGCAGTTTTGTGTAGAAATTTATGTTCACTTCGCTGCCGACTGAGCCAGCGAGGGCTGTGTCTGACAAGGGACAAAGGCGCCAGGGGAGGGAGGGAGTGGCGCGAGTGATTCGCATTTGTAACCATGACTTTGGAAGGGACGACGCAATTCCCAAGCTGAGAATCACGATTTTGCCTTACCAGGAATTGTTGTATAATTTGTAAGTGCCTGCACAATGCAGCGCGTCACATGCGGCGTATGCGCAACCTGCCAGAGAGAGTGTGAGAGAAAGAGAGAGAGGGAGACAGCAAGGTGTGTGCCAGGGGAGAACAACAGCAAATTTCTTATTTGTTGTGCGCGTTTTCTGTGTTGGCGTGCGGAAATTTTTAATTGCCGCTTTAACGGGGAGTGGCCAAATGGCTTTTGGTTTTGCACCGCCCTCCCCCCCTCTGCCACTGTCCCCCCCCTCTCTCTTTGTAAATGCCAGCAAAGTGCCTGTTGTTGCTGTTATTGTTGTTGTCCTGCGACTGCCCTTTGCACACATAAAAAATACGTTTTCTTTACTTTGCCATTTATTTTCGCACACAACAAGAGAAGGCAGGCAAGAGAGAAGGGTGGGAGTGGGGGGAGAGACATTGCAAGATGTCCTTGAGCTAGTCGCCTTTTAAGAGACGCCCGAATAAAATAAAATAAAAAAAAAGCGCGAGCGCGCGCACATAAATCAAAGCAAATATTTTGCTTACGTTTTGAAATCCAAATAGAGCTCCTCAGGCGTAGCAGGCGCCCGCCCCACCACTCCCCTGCTGCCCCACCCCTTGCCAACCCGTCACGCATTCAAAGTGCTTCGAAGGCTAATCATTGGATTTTGTGCTTTTGCTCTCATTTCAGCGGCATCAAATTGACATTGCAGCAGACAGACAAACAAAGAGAGACAGACAGAGACAAGGAGAAAGAGACAGAGACAGACGGAGAGGGAGAGTAAGTGAGACAGCGACGCGGAGCCTCTCGCTTGCAGTTGAAGGTACAAAGGAAATGAGCTCAGCTGCCGCGACGCCGGCGCCGCAGGCCCCACCACGCGGCCCGCTGCCACCACCTCCTCCCGCTTGTCCTCTGTGGGGGGCGACAAGTTTACGCTTTGCTCTTTGAAGCTTGAAAATCAACAACAACAGCCGCTGAAGGGGAGCAGCAACTGCCAGAAGGTAACACAAAGAGAAAAAGGTAAATTGAAACAAAGCGACGATCAGAGGAAGTGGGACAGGAAGAGGGAGACAGAGAGAGCAGTCACACGGGCAGGTGTGAAAGCGGAGCTGAAATTGATACCTTAATAGTCTCAACAGCCACGCCCACCCACACACGCCCACACAGCGCAGAAGGGAAATGCCGATGACAATGCGGCGGGCCACAAGCCTGCCGCCGCCTTCGTCGCCGCCGCTGCTATCCCTGCACTTCCAACTGCTGCTGCTACTCGCATTGCTGCTGCAACACACGACGCAGGCTGAGCTGGAGCCCGCGTTGGGAGCAGCACGGGCACGCATCAAATCGATAGCAGAGAACATGTCCAATGCTGGCGGCGACACGTTCAACATTCGTCACGGTCGCTCGCGGGGAGCGCACATGCTCTACAGCAACAGCAGCAGCAGTGGGAGCAGTGGCAGCACACGCCTGACACTGGTCACTGAGGCAGTGCCTCAACCAGCTCAGCCCACACAGGAGCCTGGCGCGGCGCCAGTCACGCATAAAATACGCAAATTGCACAAGAAGAAAATCAACGAGAGCATCCGCAAGAGCGTCGACAAGAGCCTGGGTGTGCTGGGCGTGCATTCCCCCAAGAATCATCGCAGCCTCGCAGAGGCGGAACATCTGCAGGGCAGGCCAACAGATGTGGATGACAATGTGGCACTGGACGAGGTGATGCAGCTGGCGGATGAGATTGATTTGGAGAACTCATTAGCGTCGGCATTTCAGCAGCATCGCCAACGCGTTGCCAGCTTGGTCACCGAGCTGCCCCCACCACCAGCAGCAGCAGCAACGACACCAGCAACGCCAACCACGACAGACACCACTGAGGCGGCCTCCTCCTCCACGCCACCCACTGGCAGACAGTTTGTGCGCGCTGGAGTTGATGCCAATTACGTGGAAGAGGACAGCGATGAGGATGCCGATGTCGATGCGGATGCGAATGAGGATGCGCTGTCGACCACGCAAATTGCAACATTTGCGCCTCGTCAAGTGAGTTGGCAGCTGCAACAGACACGCAACGCTGGCCGCACACGCCTGTTGCCCGTGAACCGCAGCAGCTCGGCCACTAGCTCCAGTTCAGCTGCGCCGGCGACAGGTGCGCGCTATGCTGATTACCGTCTCGAAGGTGACGATGTTGAAGATGATGACGATGAGGAGGAGGAGGAGGAGGAGGGAGATACAAATGCTGATGACAATGGGGAGTTGCAGGCCACTGAAGCGGATGCCAACAATAACACTGAACTCGCCCTTGGCGAATGGCCCGAGACGGAGCTGGTGGATGTGGAGGTGGAGGCACGTTCCCAGGCCAGCACCAGGCAGCAGCAGCACGAGCAGCGCGAGAACCTCGAGGTGAAACAGATCAACTTCAACTATGAATCCGATGCGGAGTCTGAGAACGTGCTGGACACTTCGGAGGTGACCATGGACGATGGTTATCCGCCCGAGGTGCTAATCGATGACAACAGCAAGCAGCTGGTCATTGCCGATGTCGTGGGCAATGGCAACGAGGGCACCGATGGCGATGGGGCCAATGGCGATGGCGTTGATTCCAATCAGATAACGGCAGACGTGATAAATGCGCGTGATAGTAAAATTGACTTGGTATCCAAGTTTCTGCAGTATATCGAACAGCAGCATCTGATGGGTTCCAACTGTGTCGCTGGCACGTCGCTTAATCTCGGCGAGGGCGTCGTCGACCGCTATGCACAGGATCGATTTCGTGTCGAGGCCGAGGTGGCCGTCAATCGTGCCAATATGTTGACCAGGTGAGTTCCAGTCAAACTTCCTCACTCACACACACATACACACACAGGCATGCAGACATTGGCAATATTATTCACATGACAAACTTTTCCAATCGAAAGTTGTTGGCCAGCGGCAGCAGACGGCGCAAAGTAGAGCCAAATGGAAATGGCCACGCAAATCTATGTGTGTGTGTGTGTCCGTTACTGATAAATATACATATTTACATATACCTGCTTAAAGTATTCGCATTAAATTACATCTTTAATTTAATTCCTACACAAATTTGATTCTTGCCTTTTGCAATTTAGCCTTACTGGGCCAATCAAGTTTCAATTTAATTGACTAAACGGTTTATGCAATCAAGTGTGGCCAGCTTAAGTGCAGGGCTGCAATCTGTTGAGCATATTCTGCAAGCAGTCGGGCAACACCAACTATAATTAGATTGGCCAGCATGCAAAGTGCAATGCACAGTCGAATGGGCAACACTAAAACAGCCAATTAATTAGGCTAACCAGCTTAAGTGCAGATTGCAGTATATTTTCAAACAGATGGGCAACGCTCAGCTGATGCGCGAAAAAGCAAGTCACGCAGGCGTAAAACATAAACAAGTGAAGGAATAAAATGAGTCATTCGTGAAATTGGAAGCTGCGCAAAAATAATTAGTAATTTCCTACTACACTGTAGTACTTCATAAATATAATAATATAATTGGTATGTATGCATGTATGAGTATATTCGCATAATGCGCGCTCGACCAGTAACTGCTGCAAGTTTGCGTTAAGTTCGCGTTGCCTTTGGTTATGCGAAGTTTGCGCGCAGTTTTGATAAAAGTTCAATTACTTAGCCAAAGTGAAACAGAAACTAGAGCTGCCAACTGGCCAACACACACACACACAAATACACAAAAAGAACAAGTTGACCAAAAACCAAAGGCAAAGCCGAAGCTGAAGCCAAAGCAGACGTAGTAGACGCACGTCATGGGCCAAGAGCTTTGATTTACTTTGACAACCGCAACAATGGCAATTCTTTTGGTTTTTCTAGGAATTTGCAGCTGTCGTTGTGTGCAGACGATTCACGCTTCTGTGTGTGTGTGTTTGCGTTTAGTTTTTGTTCATTTTGCGAACGATATCAGGCGTATCCGGCCGGCGCTTTGACAAACTCAAGGACACGACGTCGTATCTTCTAATTCCTCATCGCACAGCTTCGTCTGCTGCTCCCGTTGCTCCTGCTCCATTTTCTTCTTTCACTCCTAACCAGCAGGAAGGTCCATGCGACATTTGCTCGTCTCTCTTTTGGCCAGTCAGGCACAATAAACACGAAAAGTTTCAGCTACAGGATACAGACACGACGCATATGTGGGCAGCCCCTTCCCCTTGCCACGCCCCCTGACCGACTGTTGCTGTGGCCACCTGCATGTGACTGCCCGTGTGTGCGTGTGTGTGTGTTCTCCTTGCAGACATTAGACATTGAATTTATGTCTCTGTGAAAAAGTGCTTCAGCTTTTTCTCTTGCTCTCCTTCTCTATGGAAAAAAAAACAAGAAAAATGTCAGCGAAAGAAAAGTCATGCATTCACCAGTTTTTCTTCTTCGCCGTGATTCTTGTCACATAATTTTCCAGTGGTGCGATAAGAGCTTTTCCTTCCTTCGATTCGACGAATGTCCAAATAGCATTGATTAGAGCTCGACCAAATCACGGTGCCATTTGTTCGGCTAAAGTAAAAGTAATTTATTAAAAGGCGGCAATACAAACAACTCGAAAATGAAAGAAAACAGAAGTAGAATGAAGAAGAGATAAGTTTTTGAGGTGTGTTTAGGGTATAACTCAGTTGACATACTCTTGAAAAACATTAAGCCAAGGCAGATTCAATTAAGTGAGGTTAGATGCTACTTACAAAGGTAAAATGCATTTAATTGAGGTTAGTTTCAACTAGTGAGGTTATGTTCCATCACTTATTTACTTATTAATCTTGCATTACTCAGTCTCTGGCACATTCGAAGAGAGACTTATGTCGTCAAGTCGTTTACAAATTACGTGCCTAATTTATAATACCCACTGTCAGAGAGTATCAAGCTGGAAATGCCGTGCGAGAAGACAAGCTGACAAATTTAATACACATTTCCTGCCTGTCAATAAAACACAAATAAACAATTAACCGCGCAGACAACATGACAAATTAAGTGGATCGCGAACAAGAGGAACAAAGAGAGAACAACAACAACAACAAGAACAGCAAAAGGGACAAGGAGAATCGATTGCCCTGAGAGCAATAAAATGGCAAAGTGCCGCTCGCAACGTCAAATGTCAATAAATTAAATTGTGTCCTCGCTGCGAACAGGATCAACATTATTGCATTTAGTGTCATATGTGTTAGACGTTTGTTTTCATTATCCTATGCCATCCATTGCCTATTCTGCTTCCTCCGTCCCCCCCTTTTACTCTTCTTCCTTTGCTTTGTGCATAAAATGTTGCCCGGGGGAATTGTTGCTGGTTTTGCTGTTTATTTCTATTGTTGGATATTAATGCCTCGAGCTGCCATGTGTCAGTTGAAGCTTCAGTTACAGATCCCCGTTTCTCTCCCCCTTCTGCAGCCATTCCCAGTGAGCTTGTTAGCGCGGTACGCTGATTTATTCAGCTCGGGCGAATTCCCTTGCTCATAATTTTCGTGGATATTCATCAGCTGCTTTTAATCAGTTCTCGATGGGTCAACACAACCAACGCAATCTCCTTTTTGCCTCCTCCTTTACGCAAACATAATCAACAACTTCCTGCCACGCCCACGCTGGTGTTGAAAAGTTTCCGAGAAACTAAGGAAATCGCACGCCGTAGATATATGCGGGGTATATGAGATACATATTTGTGTGTGTATGGGTGGCACGGGGTAAGGGGGAGCAGACGAAGGCGCCGGTGTAGACTTTGCTTCCGTTGCAGACAAGCACTACAGTGTGCACAAGGACGCGAAGGCGCTGCACACTGGTGTAAAGCAACTGAAAGTAAATGGAATTTAATTGAATTTTAAAATTTATATTTATAATGAATTATCAATATTTTGAATACGTGATTTAATTCACTCGATTTGATTTAAAACTGGTTTCTTTATTGCTATCGATTGTTATATATCGATTCTTTACCAGTTCTTATTCCAATGTGGCAACGCTTTACTTAATACTTGCTCTAAGTGCGTGACCAGCTGTCACTTAACATAGAAATACCAAAAAAAAGAGCACTTAACATATGAACTAATAAAACTTATAAAACTGCAGCAATTTTTCAGTAACTTTATTCAACTATTAATTAATAATCACTCTGTTACACTCCACTGTGCGTAGGCAGCTGCTGCTAGGTGTAAATGCCTGCGTCGTTGTGTGTGCGAGAGGGAGACAGTCTGCGTTGGGTACTTGGGCGCGAACACGTACCCCAGAAACTAATTGAAGTTATTGTTTTGTGATACATTGTTATCGTTCTTGTCGGCATTGTTGTTGTTGTTGTTGCTTTTGTTGTTGCCTTTGCTTTGCTTCGGTTTTTGTGTCTAAGCATTTCCGTTTATTTGTTACGCAAACAAAAACAAGAAGAACAGTTAACAAAACAAAGCGGAACAACAAGAAAAAAAGGCAAGAAAGGCGAAAGACGATGCGAAGACCGAACACAGGGAGCCAGGTGAGGGGGCTGGGGCGGGGCAGGAAAAACAATATCAATTCGAGTCGAAATTACGAGCTTCAATTGTTTTCTTGCCTTGGCCACTTTTCTTCTAGTTTCCTCTCTCGATGCGACGCCCAAGTGTTGCCAACTTGACTGAAAGCAGAAACAGCTAAGCACACACACAAGCACACGCACTCACACATACTCTTTCTCTCTCTTTTCTTTTCTTTTCTGCTTCTCTCACCTTGCCCCCGAAAAAACAAAGCGTTGCAAAAGAGCAAAAAGAGTTGGCAAACTTTTAAGTACTTAAATGTGTTGTCGTCGAGCTTGAGCCGAAAGTGCTACGCTGCCACGCCCCCCCACAGCCGCCTGTCGCTGCTCGACTTAACTGAAATTGAGTTTCCGGTTTCTTGTTTGTTGTCGTTCTTGTTGTTGTTGCCTTGTGCTTTTGCCGGCACGTCAAAGTTGAAGTTGCCGCTGTGTTTGACGTTGTTTTTCGCTCGATCTGCAGATATATATAGCATATAGTAGTGCCAGAGAGAGAGAGAGAGATAGATATAAATCGCCTGCTGTTCAATCGTTTTCAATTTGTCGTGCAGCTTTGTCTTGTTATTGTTGTTGCCGCACGCAAATCGAAATCTGCATAAGCGATGTGCATGCAACAACAAGCAGTGCAACAACAACTGCAACAAGGCGCAGCAATTGCCCGCGGCAATAAAACGCGACTTTGGCGCGCGGATGGAGATGCCGACGACGCCGCCGACATGACAACAACAAGGTCAAAACGGATGCCAGCATCAGTGTGCCACGCCCTGGCACCCCCTCGTAACCCGCACTTGCAGCAGCAGCTTGTCGCAATTGTGTGCCCCATGTCATTGTCAACATCCTTCAAAGTTTGCCAGCGCAAACAAATAAATATGCAAGTGTGGCAGGGGGGCATAGAGGGGGCCGGGGATGGCAACATAGAGACACAGATAGAGCTTACAGCAGTTACAGTTACATTGCAGGATACGGATACGGATACGCAACATGGAAGCCCAACATGGCCAGCATTCTCATCCGCATTCGGCTTTGGCTTTTTGTGCCGCTTGATTTGCACTGCGCCGCGGGTGGTGCTAATAACGTTGCCCCCTTCCCCCTCCTGGGACTGCAAACCACATGCTGGTACTGCCTGTTTCTTACTTGGCCACGCCCACATGCACCCGCATCCACATCCGCATAGCTTAACTCAATGCGGCATCAGTAGCAGCAGAAGAAGCGGAGGCAGCAACAAAATGGAAATTGTTTTCATTTCGCGCAGAAAACATTCCTAATGTGGCGCTCGCACTTGCAATTGCAACTGACGGGTACGTGCAACAGTGCGGCAACTGCGGTTGCTGTGGCGACTCCGACACAGTTACACACACACTCGCGCACTTAGCCCTGCTACGTTTTTCCAGCTGGCTTGGCCTTTGTGCTCGCTGGGCCGCGTCTGACTTTGACTTCGCACATGCAAATGCGAGTGCAAATGTTGAGGCTTTTCTGTTGCATGCCGCATGCAGCAGACCAGGCCAGGTCTCCCCCTTTCCCCCTCCCTAACTTAACAGCTTAACAAACTTGTCGAGCGTACCAAGTGGCGTATGCGTAACATTTAAGCCAGTCTATTTTTACGCCATAAAAACGCTGCCTTAATCCAGGCAAGGGGGCATGGCAAGCCAGCCGAAAAGTCATAGACATGCGCCGCATTGTGGCAGCAAAGTTTGCCGGAGCAGCCACTCCCCGCCCGCTCAACGCGGCCCCCTTTGCCGCCTTCTGCCTCATTATGGCCGCGCTGGGGCCAAGCAAAGAAAATCAAAAGAAACTTTTGCGCCCAAAATGCTTTGCCAAGTTTTTCCTTGTTGCGCCGCAGCAATAATAATCATCGCGGGCGTGGGGCGTGGCAAGGGGCAGGGCAGGCAGAAGTTACCGAAACTCGACTCGAAGCAATTAACGGACTAAATCAAAAAAGCATTTTTCAAAAAAAATTGCCAAACACAAAAGCAACTCAAAATGGCGTTGCCGCTGGTAATAACTGTCTGCGGTGGGGGTGTGTGTGTGAGAGAGAAAGGGAGAGTGTCTGTGCGAGTGTGTGTACTGCGTGTGTGTGTGTTTGCTGCGCGTGTGTGCTGCGGCTTGCATAAACATGTCAACGGCAACTGCCTCCGCGCCTGATTCATTTAGCCATTTGACTACGCTGCTCTGCTCCTTCCTCCTCTCTATCCTCCTCCCACTCTTCATCACTTACCTCTACTCCTTCTCTCTTTTTTGCACTCTTCGTAGACAGCCGCAGCTTACTTTGCGCCTGCAGGCGGCGGCACTTTTTAATTAATTAAACTCCCTTCGCTGTTGGCTAATTGAACACATATTGTGGCAAAGTGAGGTTAAAGGGGAGAAGGAGTTTGTGAAATATTGTCGAAGTTGTCAATTAGCTTTTTTGCCAAGGAGGATTAAGGCATAATTACTTAATGTGTGGTTAGGTTAGGCTGGGTATATTAAGTGTCTTTATAGTGAAATTCAGGCAGAAAACAGCAGGGAGTGATAAGTAATCTCTGCTGACAACCTTGTGCCTTATTAGCACATGATAAAAGGTTAGTATGCTGTAAAAATACTGCATACTGAGAGGTGTGTACATACTGATTAAGGTATTAATAAGATGGGGTGCAACTGGTCACACTTTAAACTAAAGCAAATGCAATGAAAAAAGGAATTCATTGTGAAGAAATTGTGAAATTGAAATAGAAATTAAATAATTAAATTGAATTGAATCTCTAAATGTGCTAATTCTTAAAGACTGGTCACACTGAATTCTATAAGTCTTCGTTATCAGATTATAGAGACCTAAATATGCCATTTAAGTGAAACTAAGAAGATTATAGTAGCATTGTACATTAGCAACGAACAAGCTAAAAGCTAATGTTAACCCTTCTGTCTCTTCTCCTCTCTTCCCTCTTCTACAATATCTTCCTGTGTCCCCCGCCTACTCCAACTTAATCCTTGCAGATATTAATCTCATTATAACTAAAGCAACTGTCCAAGCTACCTGCAAACTATTTGAAGTTTCCATTTGTCTATCAAAGTGCCGATCTCCGTGTCTCTGTCTCTTCCTCTGCTCCTCCTCCTACTCTCCTTGACAATTGAGCAGCACGGGAAAGCAATTAGCAATGCGTAGCATTTGCATCTGATACGCATTTTGTATTTGATCATTTAATTATGGCCTAATTAAAATTGACAAAGTCCTTGGCATCATTCTCTGGCCTGCTGTTCTGGTTATGGGGCCCATTAAAAAGGCGGCAAAGAGAGCGACAAAATAAACATTTGAGGAGCAAACACAAAAGCCAAAATGGAACTTTGAGAACAAAAGCGCGTGCCGAGTGAATTGGCCAGCAAGGAAAGTGAAGCAAAAAAAGGTACAAGGAACAATACGGCAGAGCTATTGGCAAAAGCAATCACCGGCAGGCCAAGACAAGTAGGCGTGGCAGGTAATGTCAAGATGCTGCAGGGCCACGTTCGCTGAATAATTAAACTGGAACATTTTCGCTTTCAATTAAGGCACGCACACAAACACAGGCACACACACACCCACAGAGTTCCATCTGCCTGAACTGCCCTGAGGCCTTTCCCTTTGGCGACCCTTTTTCACCTGATTTCGCCTTTTCGTGCATATTTAATTTGTATGTTTGCCTTGGCATTAATTCAATGATATTTTCTATATTTATCAATCTCAACTGACATCGGCCCAGTTACTCTGGCAGTTCCTCGACTTCAGTGCAGGCTTGTCGAGCCTGCTCAAGTCAAATAAAAAGCGGCTTAAATGTCTCTTCTCTCTTTCTCCCCCTCCTTCTCTCTCTCTCTCTCGGGATCTCCCTGTGTCTTGCTTTGTTTCTTGTGCTACTTATCCCTGGCTTTCACAAGTTTTTAATATGTATTTCACATCTTGGGGGCGTGGCATAGCAGAGCATATGCAAAATACAAATAAGCTGCCTTGGCCCGCGGCTCACAGCGGCTTAGACGTCGTTTTGTCTGTCATGGAGATTTGTGCCTGCAGAAGCAAGTGAGGAAGATGGCTGCAGCAGGCGGTTCTCATGTAAGGTAGAGGGAGGGAAAGGGGGGGTGCAGGCCACCCGCGTTGTACACTTATTAGATGGTGGCACTGTTCAAAACGGGCCACGCCAGTCTTGGCCTTGGTCAATGATTTTTAATTAAATGTCAGCGTGTGCCTCTTGAACAGCAGCAGAAGTTGCCGCAACTTTGTGGCTCGCACTGGGGCAGGTCATTAAAATGTGCCACAGCAACTACTACACTAGCAACTGTATCTATGTTATGACATAGTTATTTACTACACTCGAGTGTTGTGCAGTTTGCAACGAGTGTGTAACGCTTTGAAAGAAAGCATTATAGAAATGTTGTAGAATGTTCTTTAATCTCTTTTCAAACAGTCTAGCAAAGTAAATACAATATATATATATTAATAGCATAGTGAACTTTGGTAAGAAATACTTGCGATAGAGGTGCAGACATATCGATATACATATCCTTTTATAATCATCGATGTTTCATATGAAAAACCTTAGCAAGCATCGAAGTTTCTTCTGCTCTAGTTTGCAAGGTTTTAAAGTACGCCAAGTATTAGAAGAGCCAAGAATTATAGCAAAAAACAGTACAGCAATCTATCTTACACTCTTCTTAATCAATCCATAACAATTTATGCATATTAAACTGTCATATTTATCATAAAACTATCGAAATTAACACCTTTTCCCCACTGCCCAAAAAAGTATGCTATATTTTTGTTTACTAGAAAGTGTATCGACGTTTTGAAGTACCCTGATTATTAGACAAGGCAAAGTGTAGGACAAACCAAGTCTCCTCTGCTCTCTACTTAGAGAGTTACTTACTCATGAGTGCACCAACAACTTGTGCTCTCTCTCACACTCTCTCTCTCTTCCTCTATCTCTCTCTGTCTGCCTGCTCTAAGGCGGCACCTGCAGCTGCACCTGCTGTGCTTTGTGCTTGTTTTTACCCTTTCAGCACTTAAGTGAGGAAAAGTGTCTTTAACACACTTTGCTGTGACTGTGGCAGAGCAGTTAGGGGTGATACAGAGAGAGCTGGTTGGGGGCGTGGCAGCTGCGGTGCGTAAGTGCACAGTTGCCTTTCATTGCTTCGAGTATTGCAACATTTTGAGAAATACTTCAGACAACATGCAAACTAAGACTTCGAGTGCAGTTGGAGAGTGGGAAAAAGAGAGAGGGAGAGGGGTGGCAGAAGAGAGAGAGCAGAGTGTGCGGCAGGGAGTCATGCTATCATGCTGTTCAGTTATTTTTGGACAGCTAATTAAACAGCTGCAACCACGAGCAGAGACAGAGAGAGAGAGCAACCTCAGTACGTTGTGGTTGCTCTGCTGCTCGAGGTCACATCCATTATACACTTATCATATTAGTAATTGCTCACTGAAGAGTAGGGGAGTGGGAAGAGAGGGGGAATGTGGCTAGGCTGACCGTAAATCATATGTGAGAGAGGGTCCGTGCCAAGATTTATGCTTAGTCAGCCGTTCTTGCTAGACTTCCTCTCACTCTCCCATTCTTTACTGCCCTCTCTCTCTCTGCCTTCCTCTAACTCTCACCCCTCTCTCTATCCCCCTCCCTCTCCTCATCATCATCATTAGCCAGCCTCAAGTTTCATGTACTTGTTTTTTGCGCTTTCTTCTGCAAGCGACTTTTGAGCTTGGCCGACTGACAAAATGTTGCTGACATTTACAAATGAACCTTGCCAGAAGATCGGCTAATTAATGCCAGCCACGCCCACAGCACCCACAAATATGGCAAGCGTGTCATACGCACACAATAAAGCAGCAAAAGAAGGAGAAAGAGGGGGAAGGGGAATAAGAGTAGGAGAGGGAGTAGAAGCAATAGCATTGTTTGCGTGCTCTATTGGAAATTGAAGTCGAACTGGCAATGTATGAGGTTGAGGGTTGTTTACAGGCACACACACACGATTACAGTGCCTACCCCTTTGTGTGTCAGTTCAGCATTAGCACATCAAGGTGCAAATGTTGGGACATTAAGATAGAGAGAGATCTCTGGCAGATAAGGCAACAATGACTGATGAGGCCAGTTAGGCCCCAGGCGGAATATACCTGTCTGTGTGTGCGTTAGTTAAGCATCAGTTTGCCAGTTGGCATTAGAAAGGCAATTGTACAATCTCTAGAGAAGGGTAGAAAAAGAGGGGAAGAGCGAGAGAGAGCTGTAGCTTAATTCAAGCTGGGAACATAATCAGATTAGAAACTACAGCAAGAACGAAGAGGTAGAGAGCCAGTTAAGTCAGAAGTAAAGCAAGCCAAGGCCGAAGTCACTTCACAGTTGTCAAAGAAGAGAGGTATATACTCGTTTACGAGTATAATATAAAGAACACAGTAACATAATATACCCTGGCATTTGTCTGAAGTTCCCCTTCACAAGTTTGCAAGTGGAATTATTTCATGTTTGCGACAAGCTTGACCATTACGCAGAGACATGCAGCTTAATCATAAGTTTTTGCGTATAAATTGAAAAGCAGCAAGGCAGAGAAACAACAAGAGAAGAGAGAAACAAATAAGCAGAGAGGCAGAGACAGAGACAGACTGAGACAGAGAGAGAGAGAGAGAGACAACTCCTGCTGTGCCTATGGGTTTTGTTGAGGCTCAAAGTGAAAGTAAATGTTATGTTAAAGCGACATTTTAATTAATACCAACCAGCGGGGCAGTGCCTAGACAAGGGAGGGGACGGAGCAGAGGTAAGCAGTGAGGGGCAGGTGCTGAGTGTGGGCGGGGCAAGCTGGCGGGCGGCCCAAGCGGATTGCACTCAAGGCAAAATCTTGAACGCAATTTACTCGTTTCCACACACAGATGGAAGGCAACAAATACACACACACATACAGGCTGGCACATACACACTAGCAGGCACGCTTACATACACACACACATACAGAGACTGTTGCCAACACCCGCAGCAGCGCCCTGGGCAGCAGACAATAGCCTAGGTAGCCCCGCATGGCTCACAGTGCGGGCGCACTTGAGCACAGCTTGAAGCAGCATAATGCGCTGCGCCTATAAGTGCACTTGTTCGCCTACACCCCCCCCCCCCTCTGCTGCCTGTCGACTGGCTGGCAAACAATAATAAGTCTCGTCCATGGCGCCACTTTTGGCCTGCTTATTACATGACTTGCGCATGGATTTTTAATGCAATTTCCGCTCGACATGCAGACCTGATAGTAAACTTCCTTCCTCTCTCTCTGACTTGATATTAATCACTCTCCCTCTCTTTCAGACTCTCTCCTTCTAAACCACAATATTAACCCCTGTATTTCTTCTTCTCTTTCTTCCCCATAGAATCTTCAAGACCACATCGCGCTCTGCACAGGAGGATGTCAATCTGCTGCACGCCTCAGTGCTGTCCATGGTGGAGTTCGATGATGACATCTTTGCCGCTGGCAACTGCTTCGATTGGAACGAGCACCCCGCACAGCCGGGACTCTTCTGCCCCTTTGCCTATCGACTGCCTCCACCCAATTTGGGTGCCATATTTGCCAAAGATTTGGCCATGGAATATCATTATTTGGGCAACACGTCGGAGTGGTTCTTTCTGGCGCGCAAGAACGCGGAGAAGGTCATTGCGCGCAATGAGCAGTATCTGAAATGTAAGTGCCACTAGATTTATGCCCCGCACTGTCTGTATGACAGACATTGAATATTTATATGCGCCGCGTGCTTTAATCTTCGACTTCATTAGTCACTGTCCAGACGAGCTCAGGCAGCAGGGGGCGACTCTTCCCCTGTCTCTCTCTCTCTCCTTCTTTCTCTTCGCAATCTGCGCACCATAAAGACAACTTCTGCTGCTCCCTAATTGCCTTTTCGTTCTTGTCCTGGAGCAGCGGCATATTTTATGGCAAAGTTTTCTATCGCGGAACAATTAAGCAAATAAATAAGAAGGCAAATGCCAAAAATATTTCCACTTAAAATGCAAATGAGGCGACTCCGAGCTCTAATTAGCTGTGATTCCTCTGCTCTATCTCTCTCTCTCTTTGATACATTTTCCGGTCAAAGGTCGCGCGTTATTCCTGCATTAAATGCAGCTGAAATTACATTTAATTATGCCAAGCCTCAAACAATCTGTCGATTTGTGTTTGACATGCAGCGGCATGCATAATTTGTGAATTGAAGCTCGCATTACGTATACGCCGCGTGTTGTGGTCGAGTAATTTGTTTGCCAAAACTAAAACAAGTCGAGCGCAAATGGCAATGTGAATTTGGTTGAATTATCTTCCCTAGGGTAGGCCGCAGAGGGGTGAGGGAGGGGGGTATGTACTGCCAAAATTGCATGTGATCAGAGGCTCAAACAAACGGTACTTGCAAATGACAAACGGAATCGAAAACAAACACGCCAAGGCTGCCTGCCGTCCGTGCCAGGAGTCGAGTCTATGCATACTAATGCCTTCCTCTGGGGAGGGGGAGAGGGGCCTTAAGGGGGATTGCCTGCCGTCCAACTATTTGCCACAGATAAAAACTCGTTTGTTACCATGTTTGTTGGGCGTGCCGCCGCCTCCGTTGTTGGAAAATTGAAAAAAGCCCCCCAAAAGAAATATTATTTGTAGCTCAAATAATAAACGAAACCGATTCACCATGTCGAACATGCATGCCAGGCAGCTCCCTCTCAGTTTGTCTATATGTAAAGGGGTAAACTATCTCTCTCTCTCTCTGTGTGTGTGTTGACCGCCGCTTGACAGCGAGTCATTTATCTATGGAAAGCGACGACCTCGACTCGACTCGACTCGCCTCGAACACAACGTTGTGGATTGCATAAAACTTATTTGAAAGATGCCGCACGCTAGTATAGCCGCAACTATGAACTATGATTTACGTTCAGCACTCGCTGTGCATGCGTGTGAGTGTGTTCAGAGTATCTGTGTGTCTGTGTTCTGCTGTAACTCATCGCCAGCCTAGAGATGAACGAGGCAGCAGTCGTAACTTGTTGGCCACAGTTGAGTAACTCTTTAGTATGCATGGAAATTTGTATATATCATATATATTTTAATTTTAACTCAAAGCTAACTTATGACTTTATGCATGGCAACTGGTAGAATTTAAAGTTCTGATTGGAAATATGTGAAATTTGATTTACAAACTGCTTTAAAAAACCTTTAACTACCAATAAACCTTCAACTACTTCGTGCTGTGTGTAAACCCACTTTGTGCTCTTATCTTATTCTTTTCTCTGCTTCTCTCTCTCATTCCTGCTTTATATAGTTAGCTAAACTAACGCAATATTCTCTTCAATTTTCGGCCACAACTTGCACAAATTTAGTTTAAGTGCCCTCAAAATCAATACAAATGCCACATAATGCTGTACTTTGCCATTGAATTATGTCTGCTTTATGGGAATTACGCTTTCAATGTATTTATTACTTGATATCTATATATGCGAAGAAGGCTTTCAATGTATTTATTACATGATATCGTATAGGAATAACTTGATACGAGTATCTTACTTGATGTGGCTTTTTATTGCGTCCTTCGAACAACTTTAGTAACAGCTCTCTAGTTTTATTATCGCACTTGAGACCATGAACTGGACAAGCAGCATAGTTTACCATCTGATATAGTCGTGTCACGCTACCATCTCCAACTGCCGGGCAAAGCGTGTTAAGTTGCGCGCCTTAAGGTCGCCATCACTGGCTGGCTCTGGGATATCTGCATAGAGCCGCTGCTGACTTTCAATTTATATGCATTTGCATATTTGAACTTGCTTCAGTTGCAGTCACAGTTGTTCCGCCTCCTCCTCCTCCTTCACTTCTCCCTCTTATTCCCCGTTGTCTTGCTGCGCAAAACTTGCTCCTTTTGCCATTTTCAACTTGGGGCATCGTTTATTAAATTCGCAACATTTTCTTGCTGTTAAAAATGATATAAACATTTTACTTTAGCCACAACTAATTGGGCGGCCAATTCGTTTGCAATTAATTTGACTATATTTCTGCGGTTTACCAAGTGATTTTTTGTTCATCTTCTTCGCGGGAATCAATTAAGCGAATTGATTGCATTTTCAGCATTACATAATTAATGTTTTTTCTCTTTGAATGCAGAAAAACATTTATAAATTTCGCAGGGCGCACTTGAAATCGACAATAAATCGCGTTATTATGGTGGCAGTTAACTTAATGTGCGCGAGAGTAAATAAACTGAATCAAAATCAATTAAAAGCGAATTGCCAAAAAATCAAAATCGAAATCAATTTACAATTGAATGCACTCGCATTTGTATAGAGTGTATATATATATATCGTATATATCGTGGTATTCATGCCAAAAAGTATAATAAGGCAAACACGCCGCACGCACAAAAGCAGATCGCATTCAATTTGTGTTGTAGCAATTAAATGATTTCAAAAAGTCAAGTAATTAATGTGAACAATTCGAAAATGTTTTGAATAACTTTTAATTAAGCATAAACAGAGAGAAGGGGAGCGAGGGAGGGAGGTAGGTAGCATGGCAACATTTGGCTGCATTAGTTAAAATTAGCAGAATATAAACGCCAATTAAAAGCGCAGCGCGCCTAACTAGTTAGTTGCAACTGCAACAATGTTTAGTTAAAGTTTGCATTCAAGTTAATTAGTTTGGAGTTAAATTGCAAAACTATTTCAAATTTAACTTCACTTCTTTGTTGTTTAACTTTACTTTGTTTTAAATGAAATGTTTCTTTACTATGCAAAAAGAAACCTATTTAGGTTTTGCACGAAATCAAATTTGAAATCATTTGCACGCCAAACCGCAAAGCGCACAAATCACACAAGGACTAAGTATATATACTAAGCATATATTTGTGCTAAGCCTGTGCGAGTCTGCGTGTGTTTGTGTGTGGCAAGTAAACCGCAAAAATATGTCATAATATTTGTTTTCCGTTGGCTTGTCCATTGTTATTGTTGCTACTGCTGCCGTCATTGTGGCGAGTTCCAGTTCCAGCTTCAGTATGTATGGTATTCCTCTGCGTATACGTTATATTTCTGCTCGTCTGTCCCGTCACGTGTTTAACATAAAATTTAAATAAAAATCACATACAATATGTAAACAGTAATATATATAGAGATGTGCGTACTACGTACTTCCTGCGAGTACAGCCCCCGCCACGCCCCCGTGCCGGATACAGCAGCCTGCGGCGGCAGCAGCCCGTCTATCTTTGCCTGCCTGCCTGCCATTTTTTTGTGCTGCTGCTGCTTCCTCTGATTATTTCTTCGCTTTGCTGTAGTTGTTGTAATTTCCGTCTGTTAACACAATTTGCGAAATTTTTGTTACTCCTCCTCCTTCTCCTTCTTCTGCTGTTCGCTGCTTGCGGCTTTTCATTTCCATTACCATCTCCGGGTAGGAGGCACAACTAAATCAGCTAAATCTTACGAGATAAACTATAACATATACAAATTCTATGCAAATGCCTGCCACAAACAATATGTGTGTGTGCCAGCGAGAGGGTGTGTGGGAGGGGTGTCTAGGCTGGGGTAGATTTTTTACTGCGTCGAGGCAATTGCAGACGAGAGCACTTGGCACGCGCCAGGCTCATTTGGGGCACAATAAATAAAGATGGAAATTCACGTTAATATAGAAGAGGATAAGCATAAGAGAGTGTGCGCAGCAAGGAGAGCAGAGAAAGGGAAAGGGAGACAGTGCCCTAATCCGCTTGTTTTGCATTTTACTGAAACTGCTCGGCAAGATTCATTTGCCGCACGATGGTAATAATGCTGAATGCAAACTTGGCCACCTGCGAAACGATGTGAGAGACGGCAGAGGGAGATGTGGTTAAAGAACTCTCCATAATTCTGTCTTTATGCTTACACTAATGTTGCTGTTCATCGATATGGGGAATATGCCGCCTGCTATAAAGATGACGGGCTGCTGAACGTGATGCATAAAGTGAACCAAGGTGGATTTGTAGCCTGGTTCTGCATCAGCCCAGTTCGATTGGAATATTACGTTGGCCAAGTCATCGCAGTCGTCAATTAACAAGTTGCAAGTGTAGCAGAAGGGAAAGGTTTGCATCAGAATGGTGATGACAAACATAAACGAGGCCAATCCTCGCCAGAAGTTCGAGAAGAAGAACACATTGATCAGCGTCAGTCCAAGCACGGAACCAATCAGTGCAAACTGTACGAAGATTGTGCGGGAAATTATCGGACGAATCATGTCACAGCATCTGTGGAGAGAAAGTTAATGATTGATCAACCAAATACCCCCTTCACTTCACCTGAGTATTGTCTTGTGTGCTATAATACAATCAACTAGATCCTGATAGTTCTCCTTCTCCGATTTGTTGGGATCCTTGCGCAGATTACGCACATGATCCTTGAGCAAATCGAAGTGAGCACGAAAGATGATCATGAACATGAGGGGATACGTGTCCGATAGCTGATCCTGCAGCACAGCAAAGGACATGGTGATATACTCAAAGATCGACTGTATCCACAAGCTGCCCAGGCCATCGTGCCAGTCCACAAAGGGATTGTAAACCGACCATGGAGGTCGACCACTAAGCACGTAAGAGAGGAATGTGGATCCTGCATAGCCACAATAGATGAAGCAGTAGATGAGAAAGGCATGATTGCAACGTGCCACCATTTCGTGCAACTTCTGACGATCCTCGTCACTCTTGATACGCTCATCCAGTACGTCCAGCATATTCTCCGTTTTCCGTAAACGCCAGAGGAATATGTACGTTATGGTGGACTTCACTGAAGCCCCATACACATTGATGGCCACCTGCAGCGAGGTGAGAAACTCGCCGGGCGTAAAGTTCTTGAACTCCTTGACATAACTGATGATAAACCCGACGGGCAGGTAGAACACACCGAACGCAAAGGGCACACAGGTCCAGAAGAGGTACACATAGCGTAGTATGCCACTCTTTGGCGGTATCCAGCCAATTAGCTTCATGGCTCGATACATGTAGATGTTCCCCTCACGCGATTGCACACGCTGTGTGAGTGGTGCCGGTTTGATTAGCTTGAACACTGGATCCATGGCGATTGTTCTCTGTGCCCCCGACAGAGGCAGCTTTTAGCTTTTATAGCTAGGCGTGACTCCACACACACACACACACTCTCACACTTACTCCTGCAGTCCATTTTGGGGCAGCTGTTCAATTCTCGCGTCTGGCCTGCAATTTGTGGCCAGTTCGGGGTGTGGCAAATATTCATTATTGAGGCCTAAGAACAATTGCAAATAGTGCATTATTGAGGTGCTAAAACAAATTGGAATATTCAAAGTTTTGTCAACAAATCGAATGGCGACTGCAGCTGATTTTATTAAATAAACAACAGTTTGGCACATTGTTTATTCGTTTAGTCCGCCATATTTGACTAGCAGGGAGAGTTGCAGTGATTGCCGAATTATCGATTTAGTGAACAAATGCCAATTGAACATGCATTGCTCGTTTGGTGCTGTTAAACATGTTTCTGATTGAACAGTTCGTTGTTCATTTGATGCAGTTGAACATGTTTCATGCCTGTCATTTCAACCAGCTTTTGTTCCGGTTGCCTAGCAAAGTAGGAGTGGCAACTCCTCCTTTTCCATCTGCACAGTAGTAAAATAAAATAAGTTATTTCCTTGAAAAGTGACTAAACTTGTTAGACAATGTCAAGTCAACAGAAATAAATAGTCTTTTGTTGAGCTGTTTTCTTGGAACTTCTTGGCATCTTATTGTACCTATTGCGAACTGTAATCAAGCCTGTCTTTTCACGAGCTTACAACACTTACACTTACAACACTCTTCTGTCAGCTCAAAGTTAAATGGCATAATATATTATTAAATAAGATTTGCTTAAACTTCTTTTAAAGTCAACTTAAATTGTTTTTCAACAAATACGCGTCGTTGTTGAATAATAAAAGAGTGTGCAAAGAGTGAGCAAAGCTCTTCCCAACCCATTGTCCCTTACGAGCCGTTTATGCGATGTCTTTGCGTAAGCGGACGTGAGCAAAAATATCAAATCTATTTTTAATGCATCGTCAATTTTTAGCTGTGCTCTCAGTCACGCCTCTCATTGCACTTATAAAGTCATTAACTTATTCAGTCAGCGCATTCGAGAAGGTCAAGCCAAAGTTGCAGCAAGCACGAGTGACTCGAAACGATTATCGACCTATCGATTATTGCTAGGACTAGAGAGGAGACAATCAAAGAAGTATGCACTGTTATTGAACGTCCCTTCTCTCTCTCTCTCTTTCTTTCTTGCAGCTTTCCATCTGTATTCGAATCGCACGGAGGAACGCATCGAGGACGATACGCTGGCCGTTAAGTACGAGGATGGCAGATGGTCGAAACCGTATTACGATTGCGGTGGCGGCAATATATGGATGCTAACGTATACGGTGCCGTTCTTTGGCTACGAGAATGGCAGCTATCATTTCAAGTAAGTGGCAGATCCAGAAACAGCAGCAGCAGCAGAAGCAGCACAAAGTCAAAAACAATTGCAGCACAAAATCTCGCAAGGGAAATTACAGGGGGGAGTAAAGATACCATAGCGGGGCTTCTTGTCGTGGGAGTGGCCAGTCAACGACAACAACAACACAGACTCAGCCTCATTCTATAAATAATTTGCACAAAAAGCGCCCAGAGAAACTGCAATGGCCTGCAAAGTGCCAGTGCGCGCAGTTTTGGTGTAGTTTTTATCTATACCCTGTAAAACAGAAATGCAGAAAGGGTATATATTTTAAAAAGGGTATATGTTTATGTATATAATGTAAATTTAAAAACAAAAAGAAAGTTGCTGTTTACAAAATGAATACAAAATATAAGACATATAGCAAAAATATGATCAACAGAGTAGTACAAGTAGTGCCTAAAAAGCTGCCTTACAACTTCTTACAGGGTATTTCTCCAGTCTTGCACTGCCCAGCATAGCATACTTACTTGTTGTACTTAGTTTTTATTGTTGTGCTTGTTATTGTCGAGCGGCGCGTTGAGCTGTCAGTGACAGTAGCGCAACGACGACAGAGAGACAAACAGACAGACGGACAAAAATATGAAATGTAAGCAACATTCTCGTTGGTTGGTGGGCGTGGCAGCTTTTTGGCTTTTGTCTTGCCACATGCCGCAGCAGCTAGAAGCAAAGCGAAGGGCTGTAAACAGTATCAGTAATTGAATAGCTTCGCAGTCGAAGCGAAATGAGTGCCACAAAAAGCTGCACGTGCACCGCGGACGGGGGCAGTTAGAGTTTTTCTGGACTTTGGCGAGAGCTGTTAGCGCATTTCGCTCACGCACAAGAAGAAGAGGAGGAACGACAAACGGAATACGTTAACATGGCCAGAAGAGGATTCTTATGAAACTTTATGACGCGTTTTCGCTTCCTGCCGTCGCTTCTGGCCTTTTTCAGCGAAATTTTTAATTTTTCTTGTTCGCCTCATTTCGCTTTTTTCTACCCCCAGCCACTCTTTCTCTCTCTCCCTTTCTCTCTGTCTGTCTCTCTTTCACTTTTGTTCTTTTTTTCGATTCTGAACATAGTTCGCATTGGCGAAACTTTCTCAATTGAATGTTGAGGCAAAAGTTGGCAACTTTGCGAAAAAGTCAGACTTGTGGAGTCGAGCATGAACGGGGAAGGGGGATGCGGAACTGGAACTGGTGCAAAGAGGGGGTTGGGCACGGGGTAGGGGGCGGAAGGAAACGTAGAACAAGTTATACAGTTTAATGAAAATTTCATTGATGTTGGTCCAAATCAATAAATTTTGAAAACACTTTGCTCTCTCAAGAGTTCCCCTGGGAGGGAAGTGCGGAGGGAATGGGGCTAAAAGAGCGCGGCAAGTGCACTTTGGGCATATTTAATTAATTCACTTGGCGGGCCAGAACTTGCTGCCCTTTTGTTTCATTAAATTTGTGAAATCAGCTGTGAGTGTCAGTTGGATTTATTAGAAATATTTGCGCAGCTTTAGCCGACAAACTAGGCCAGCACGGGGGGTGGGGGAGGAGTCGACATCCTCTGGTTACAACATCAAACTGAGTGCCTCAATGTTGCAGCTCTCCATCAGCATAATGAAAGCCATTTTGCTGTGTTCAGTGCAGAAGGGGTTGGTGGAGAAGGGATCGGAGAGGTTTCTGTGCGCTGCGCAATTAGTCAGTCATCCTCGTCAGTGTGGTGCGGAACTTCCACTTCGCTTCTTGCATAATTTGTAATTATTGCCAGGCAACAGAGGCAGCAGCAGCAGCAACAACAGCCACAGCGAATTACGGCAAACGAACTGTTTTTTAGTCGGCGGATTATAATACAATTATTACTGGCATTATTGTTGGCATTTAATTGTAATGGGATTAACTGAGTGCCAAGCTGCCAGAAGGCTAGCAGATTGCTCATCTTATGTTGCGCATTGTATTCAATATTTGCATTAAATTTGATTCATTTTAATTTAAATAAACTTGAAATAAATCGAATAAAGTAATAAATCGAACGTGCCAATCGAACTACAGAAAACTTAAAGCTCATTGCTATGAGCCAATCGGCCGCTGTAACAGAGTGTTATACGGGCTGATCTTAACAGAGGCAAGCACTAACAGAACTGCTGTAATGTTAGTGATGTGCCAGCTAAGTTACAGAACTATCGTTAAATTTCAAATTTACAACAAATAACCGCAATTCATTAAATTAGTTCTTTATTTATTTATTTAATATGAATACATCCTTTGTCTCAATCATGTACTTCTCATATCCAGCAGTTGTTTGCTCGCCCTCCTGTGGCGGCTTATAGCAGTAACAGGGATAAACCATGCGTTTGCGTGTTGGTGCGGTTTCGTTAACTCTTCCATTAACTTTTGATGTTGAAGTTTCAAATCGAATGTGCTGATCCCCTGTAAATATCAAAATTAGAATCAGAATTAAGCTATAAATGCAATAATTAATTCCCACAGATCGATTGATAATATAGCCGCTTCCACCAGTCGATGTTTTCGCCCATTGAAATGAATGGGGAACACAGGAACGTTAGGAACAGCAACAACAACGGCAGCGACAGCATCAGTTAACTTTGCTAAAATGAAATTTAGCGCAAGACTCTGGCGCGCTACTTGGCTAATGGCTTGCGTAATTATTACAGTTACAGGCACTTTACGGCGCGAGCGTTTCAAATTTCATTACCCATCCATAGCCACCTGTCTGCCTGTTCGACTTGGGAACTCTCTACCTGCAGTTTCAGCTCGATTCTCAGTTTCTCTGTGCCTGCCTCCACAGGTGGGTGACGCGTGGCAGCATTTAATGAGCGCAATCAATTATAAAGAGCAGCAGAAGCGCCTAGACAGGCGCCAGTTGATGTTCGATGACTTCGTACGCTTCATAAATTTCACACTTCGCATAGACACACATCAGACGCACACAGACAATCGCTTTCCTTTTCTATCTCTCTCTTTCTGTTCCTGTGGAAAAAGGCCACTTTCCGGCGGAAGCACAACAACTGCCTGCAATTAGTTGCAACATAAATTTGGCCGCCTAATGGACGGATGCAGTAAAATTAATGTCCAAATGCTGCAAAAGTTCGTTCAGTTCATTTTGGGGCAGCACGGACTGCCCCATTCAGAGTGCAGTAAGCCGCATCAAATTGCAGCAGCCACAGCCAAAAACAAAGCTCATTTATTGCGCCAGCTTAGAGCGCCAAAAACACGAAAACAAAGACGAGAGAATGAAATTGAGTGAGTTCTCTCTGACAGTAGTAGACGTGTAGTTACCCTTTGAATAGAAAATGTATTCAAATAAAGTGACTGCAGCAGAAATGATCGATAAATGAAATTTGTGCTGGAATGTTAATATTATCAAAATGTTATGTTAACTCAAATTGGCATTACATAATGATGTTAAATTTGAATGAGCAACCGATATGTAGTTATCGATATAGTCTATTGCACTGCTACAATATGAAAGTGCAATGTAAATGTGTATTTAGCAATTGTTAATTTAATTGTGGAAGTTTTGACGCGTATTAGAAACTGATACACTAGCTTATAGCCTGTTTATTACGTTGCATTAACCACCGTGCAACAGAGCAACTCTCGCTTGCAGCGCGTTGCCAATGCTTGCTTCGTTGCCTGTGCCAAAGTTCAACTGGGCAGGAAGTGCAGGAGGAGAGGTGGCAAGGGGCTGGCTTGGCATGTGGCAAGTGGCTGGCGTTAATAATGTGCTGCTATCAGTTTTCCATTAGTTGCTAGCCACGGCCGCAAAATTAATTTGTTTACGTCGTGGCAGCAGCTAACTGGCGGCAAAGCGGCCAACTGACTGGAACGCGCCTCCACCAACATCTCCTCTCCTCTCCTGACCAGACGCAGTCCCGACTCAAAGTAAAAGTAGCAAGTGAAAGTTGGTCGGCAGCAGGGAAAGTTGGCTAATTGATTTAATTTATGTATTACGCTGCGTTAGACCATGATAAATGAAAGGACAATGGACGGACGAAGGCGCCGTAACATTAACTTAATAATATTAAAAATTATTTGCCACGAAAAGGAAACAAAACAAATAAACAGTAGAGAGAGGGGGAGAGAGGGAGGTAGACAGGAAGAGTGTGAAGTCATAACCCGCAAATGGGCGTAGGGCACAAATCACATTAGCCGCCCGCTGTGTGGCCCAAAAAAAAGGACAAGCACAAGGACACAGCGGCAGGCTGGACAGGCAGCAGTAGCGCAGGGTGGCAACTCTGGTTGGAAGCCCTGCTGCCCCTGCTGTGTGTGTGGCAATAATTTTATTTGATTTCATTTAAGTTTCGCTTAGCGCACGCAGCGTGTAGCAAATTTTCAATAACAAACGAGAGGAGGGAGCAGGGGGGGAAATGGGAGGCATGCAAATAATCTCGCTGTTTATTTGACTTATGCTGCACACACACACACACCCCTACACACACACAACGGCGTGTACAAAGCATAATGAGGCAAACGGAAACGGAAATATCAAATATTGCAATAAGCTTGCCTTTGTGCCTGCGTACAGTGTAGATGGGGAGAGGGGGAGAAGGGAAGGGGAGTACAGCTGCTTGTTAGCCTGTGAATATGCATGATTACGTATTGCAAGTTGTGTCTGTCTGTGCTGCATGTTGCACAATTCCCTTGCTCACTCGAACTTGTCTTCTCCTCTTTCGCTTGCCAGCGAGATTTGTGTGCGTCCGGCTGCCTCAAATCTGCCATAGCTAGCTGGAAACTCAACCTGCATGACTAGGGAAACACGCACACACACACACATACAAACATATATACACTCGCGTACAACTGCCACCAGGTTGTAACTTGGCGCTGCCCTGCTGCGCGCTGCCAATCATGTTGCACCAAGTGCGCCACATCGCATGTGCTGCTGGCTGCCACACACAATGTCAATGTCTTGTCGCCAGCCAATTACACGCAATATTGCAACAACAAAAACAGCAACTTGCAGCAGAGCAGTGAAACAGAAGGCTTGTAGTCCTGACCCTGTTGCAAATATCACAAGTGCAACAAGCAAACCCCTTGACAATAGTCACACAACAATAACAAGGTCAAGACAATCGTTTAGCAAATAACAACAAAAGTTGAATCAATAACAGCGAAGCGCACAACAACAGTTTAAAGAACAACAACAATTGAAGGGAAAAAGAACAACAACACAGCCTTGAATCATACAGGATTTGCAAGGCGCAGCTGAGTTTAAGCTCTGATTAGGCGTTGCTTGTCAGAGGAACTTAATGGAAACGGGATTTGAAGTGAGTCTGGAAGAGATGCTAAAGAAGAGACTTGAACAGTAGCTTAAAAATGGTCTTACAAAGAAAGGAAAATTCTACGAGGGACTTAAAGAAGGTCATCAAGAAGGTCTCCATTTAGGACTTTATTAAGATGCTTAGGAGAATTTTGAATAAGGTATTTAAGAGGATCTTTATGTTGATTTACAAGAGGATATTCCAAAAGGTTCTTCAACATGATCTTCAAGAGGATCTTCAAGAGGATCTTCAAGAGGATCTTCATGAGGATCTTCAAGAGTATCTTAAAGATCTTAAAAACAGTCTTAAAAGGATCCTCAGGATGCTTTTTAGGTGACTGTTAACAAGCTTACTGCAATCCCATCAATCACACTTTCTCTAGCAGTAATTTTCAACTTAAACTAGATATTTTATGTCAATTTCCATTCATTCAGCATACCTGTTTCCCTGTCCACCCAATATTTTTTCCCCCCTCTCCATATTAACCGTGTTAGCAGTGGAAAAATGCAACCTTAATGCGACCTCATTGCAGGCCACGCAGCAAAATTCGCATCAATTGGGAACATGTCGCCGCATTATGTTGGCTTGCGAACGCTGTTGGGTTGCCTGAGGTTAGTTTAGGTTTGCCCAACTGCAAAGGCCACCAAGCTGATTATGGACTCACACACAAACACTCACACACACGCGTCGGTGCAGCCTCGATATGCTAGTTTGCTGTCCATTTAGTGTGGTGCACACTGCGTATACGTAATGCGACAACAAATCCAACCAGGCGTGTTATTTACAAACTGATTGCAAAACTGCGTGCCGCACACCAAAAATACGCACTGGCAATGCGGCAGCGTCACTCTCTAATGCACTCGACGCCTCAACGATGCCGCGATGGCGTCGAGCGTGCACATTGCGTATACGTATTAGCTGTAGCTATTTTTAAATGGCACGCACGTGCAGGAAGGGGGGGGGGAATATGTTGGTGGCTGCCTGTCTAAGCTGTGAAAATGCATTCGAGCAATGCACGTGCTGCTCCAGCCAAGCACGTGCTCCACTGGCTTAAAGTAACTTTGCCTCGCCTTGGCAACTTAACAAAGTTTACGCGCAAATATTTACTTTAAAGGCGCCGCGAGTTGAACTATCTAACAAAGGCTGTTTGCCTTCAGCAAGTGTTTAATTAGACTGGGGAAGTGAGGGAGAGTGAGGAAGGGGAAGTGCTGAGAGGGAACTTGTTGTGCTGAGCAGCAAAGCAATTATGCAAATCAGTTGCGCTTCAATAAAATTGCCGAGATGAAATTGAAAATCAACAGGCAGCGTATCAGCGAAATCTCACGAGGGCACGAGGGCACGATTAATTGTCAGCTCATTTGTAGGCATTGGGCGACAGCAGTTAATCAAAGGCGCATCACCCCAAACACGTTGACCATTAAACGGAAGTGGCAATTGGTAGGGCGACTGCTGCCACAGGCGACAAACTAATAAATCAATATGAGACGCAGCACAGAAATAGCAGCAGGAGGCAGCAGAAGCAGGCAGCGCATGGCAGGCAGCTCGCTCGGTCAGCTGCCGATAAGCCTATTTGCCCGATATCCGTTTACAAATTATCTTCAAAACTGTCAACAACAACAAGGGCACGCACAAAGTGAAACCACAGCAAATAAAAGGCAAGCAAATAAGCAATGGCAAAATGGGAAAACGAAACGAAACGAGACGAGCAAAGGAAAGCAGAAGAAGGAGAATGAGAATGAACTGGAGCAGGAGCAGGAGAAGCAACCCAAAGGGACACGACACAAAGGCGTTGGGATCAACTGCAGGAGAATTAACATAATCATTATTATAATGTAATATGGCCATTGTGTAGTCCGGCTACGTTTTATCCCGGGGTCGCAACTGTGTGTCCTGTTCTCTGTTCTGTGTCCTGTATACTGTGTCCTGGTCCCGGCCAGATATCCCTTTTTCGCAATCAATAAGTTGTCAGAAACAATCAAATAAATACAAACTGATATGTCAATATTAACTGACAGGCGGATGAAACTCGAGACCGGATAAGCGCCGCACACACACACACACGCGCAGTTCCGCACATTAAGCCCAACTGTGTGCGGCAAAGAAAAAGGGCTCCGCGCTGACGTCAGTCCAAGTCGAAGGGCCCAAAGATGCGTGAAGTTTTATAGTTGCAACCCAAAACATTGGACACAACTTTTGTTTCACGCTGAAATAAAATATTGAACAAGAGATATGCTTATTTCCTTATATTTGGATTTATTTGGAAAAGTACATTATAAAGAAAACTGAGGAAATTCAATTTATTAATATGCAAATAAAATGGGGGTAGGAAAACCTTTTTGGGTGCGGAAGCAAATTGATTTATAAACTGGGAAAGTTTCGGCATGCAATGCAACAGCTTTTCACAGAATATTCTTTTAAGCAGCTTAAAGCTCGTTGGAAAAAAGCTAGAAACTGTAAAAGCTCTAAAAAGAAATTCGGTTACTTTGCAAGAGTTTTGGAAATTTGTTTATTTTTAAATTGTGGAAAATAATTTAATGTGTAATTTCTTTCTTTGAAATTTGTGGAAATATTTAATGGATTGTTAAAATTTATATTTTATATATTATATATTATTTATATTTATGTATTTATATGTAGTATATTTATATTTATATTTATTATTTATTTATATATATTATTTATTTCTTTTTCTATTACAACTTAAATTCTCTGGTGTCTCTCTCTCTCCCTCTGGCATCTTGAACTAGCAGAGATTGTGTAAAATATCTTTTTGCACAAAGAAAAATACTTTTGCGGCTCACTGTGCGCTGGCGTGGAAATGCGGGCCTCGGATTCGGATTATGCGTAAAATTCTACATGTGTTCCGGCTGCCCGAGCCGGGCTGCTTAGGAATGCGTGTAATTGGGTGTTGCCCAGCTGCCCCCAGCTCCAGTACAAGTCAAGCGGGAAGGGCAGAGAGAGAAAGATAGAGAGAGAGAGGGGGAGAAAGAGACAGAGTAGAAGCTTGGGGTGAACGGCTTAGTGCACCCTTTTCATGGCTTTATGTCTTTGTAAAACGACAAGGCAGGCGGACGGGCAGAGGCAGCCCCAACGACAACAACAGACAAGGCTGGCAGAATGGGAAAATAATTTTCTACTAGTTTTTGTGCGGCGCGGAAGCCCAAGACGCTTGTTAGTTGCCGCGCCTTATCATACTCTGTCGCTAGCACGGCAATCAAAGGCGCAATTTATTGTTTGTTATCGACGGGGCGCGAGAGAGGGAGAGGCAGGCAGAGAGGGAAAGGGAGGGGAAGCTGTTCTGAGACTACGCAGGTTTTTATTGAATTGATTTTTATAAATGGCGCCATTTGGCTTAAGTGCCGCCCAGTTGATTGTTAAGCTGACAAATTAATAACATAAATTTTTAACCCCCCTTCCCCTCTCTCTCTCTTTCCTTGTTTTCTTGCAGAGGCACATCTGGCATCGACATTGACTTGCGGCGCGTGGACATCGACCAATGCCCGCAGCGCCATACGCCCGGCACAAAGCGGCCGCTGAACATCTTTGCGGGCACCGACAAGTGCAAGCAGCGCACCACAATGGTGAGTACTCAACAGGCTACTCAATAGCTTCTGCTCTCTCACTCACTCACACTCCTCTCTCTCTGTCTCTCTGCCACCTTAGTGCGAGGCCATTATGGGACTGGGCTTCCGTCGCGGCTCGTACAAATGCCTGTGCCGCAAGGGCTTCTACTTTCCCGACGTGGCATCGCAGCACAAGTTCTTCAACGGCAGCCTGCTGGAGGAGGAGTACGAGAAGCTCATGCTGGTAGGTACTGTAGGAGCGCACACATAAATTGCCCGAGGCGGTAAAAGCGAAACCGCTGACTCAATTGCTTTCAATAATTGCCCAAAAGTCGCATTAAATATTCATGCCTGCCTCCCTCCCTCTCTCTCTGTTCTCTCTTCTTCCCCACAGGGCAAGAACTCCACATATAATTCGAACAGCGAGTACGAGTGCCTGCCCTGCGCCGAGGGCTGTGACTACTGCGAGGATTCCTCGCCCTGCATTGCTGCCCTCAATTGGCCCATGCGCACCAGCATTCTGGCACTGGCCTGCATTGTCATCGGGCTGCTGCCCCCCGCAGCCTGGTTCACCTTTCGCTATCAACAAGTCAAGGTAAGTTACAGTTCTCTACAGTTCTCCTCCTCCCCTGCCTGTCCTGCCTCCCTCTGCGCACTTTTAAAATACCCGCAGTGGCTTTAGTGGCGACTGTCAAAAGACTCGAGCGTAGCCGCGTCGAGGCCAACCTAAGCCGCTGTCATTGGGCAGCTGCTAAGCCGCTTAGCATTGTTAGTTTCAAGTTAATTTTGTACGTGCTCCACTCTCTGCCCCTCTTGGCCCCCCTCGGGAATCGTATAATGTCGCGCATAAACGGAAGTGCAAACATTCGCACAGCTTTTGACCAACTTCCCATTGCAGCCTCGGCTTAGTCCACTCTCACTTGTACGCTCATTAGGTCAGAGTAGGAGTCCGAGTTGGACTCGTACTCCCAGAGAGCATAGTTTTAAACCACTGCGAACTCGGTCTGTCGTTCCCTGGGCTGACTGCCTCTCAGTCCTGCTGCCAAGGGTGAATTATTTCATTTCCCCAGCGGGTTCTCAGTGTCTGCCAACTAAACTGTTTTCATTCCTAATGCGATTCTGTCGCATTTGTGTCTACGTCCACATCCGAGTGAGAGACGCGACATCCTATTCCCAGTTGCCTGTCCACAGCATTGCTAACCTACTCCCCCGCTGCTCTCTCTGCCTGCACAGTTGCTGCGTACTAATTAAATCGTGAATTCCAACTGCGATTGCGATTTCAACTACTACTTTGATTCGCATTGCTATTTCCACTGCCAGTTGTAGTTCTACTTCTAATTCTGTTAGTTCTACTGCAATGTCGACTCTTTTAACTGCATCTATCTTTTATTTTCTGTGCCCTTTTTCCCCTCCCTTCCTTTTCATATTCTTATGCCTTCTGTCTTGCCTCTTTCTCCATTTACTAAGGTCGCGACCGAGACAATTTGAATTTGAATCCTTAGTTAAGCCGCGCCACGTGCTTTACGCTTAATAGCGCTGAATGCCGTTCCAAGTCCCTTTCTCGCCTGTCTATAAATGCCATTAATCTCACAATTATCTCACCAATTGCAGGTGGTGCGCGCTGCCAGTCCCGCGCTGCTGCGGGTCATTGCGCTGGGTGCCTTCTTCATCTACTGCACGGTAAGTTGGACCTTTTTAGGGTATTAATTGTATTGGATCAATGAACTGTTGGTTTAATAAAAGTATTTAGTAGGTAATATAAGAAATTGTGGGTTACTTAAGTTGAAAAAGAAAACTTCATTTGTTAGGTTGTTCCATTAATTAAACCTATTTTATTAAATCTGTCTCATGTGGTCTAATTGATTATTATTTATTTGACCTATTTGATTAAACCTATTTCATATAACTTATTAAAACATATTTGATTAAACCCATTGCATTTTACCTAATTGCTATTCATTAAACCTATTTCATATAACCTATTTAATTATTTATATATGTACTTTAAGCATACAAAACTTTAATTAATTCGGGTATATTCTAATTAGTATTAAAATATTTTAAACTTTCAATAAATTTGATAGTAAATAGACCTCTCTATAGGGACATCTGTTAATCTTTACGGACAACAAAGAGCAGCTGTCCCAAACTGACTGAGCAATCTTCAAATTTAACACATCTTCAAATTGAAAGCACACTTCCAACACCCTTACAGCACTAACAAACTCATTGTGAAGCGGCCATTATGCTATTATAACATTCAGGCCGATCTAATTCGACCTCAAAGGCAAACAAAGTCGTTTGCTTAGGACCGAACTTTGTGGACGTGGGGGGGGGAGGTATCAACCGTCATATCAGTCAAACGCCAGCATTTGCATAACTAGTTGCCACAACGAACCCTCTGACAGGGCTACCTCCCTGCCCCTCCTCTGCTGTGACTTCCCTATCGAATGAGCACACTCCATTCAAATCGATTTCTACGCAATTTAATTTGATTGATTTATGGTTCGTGACGAAAAATAATGCCCGACGGACTGGCCAAATAAAGAACTTTAAACGGCAGTTCATCGCTCGTCTACACACACCCACACACACACACACACACTCGCAGGCAGACACAGACTGTTCTACACGGACAGCGGGACAGGGCGGACAATGCAAGCAGAAAGATATATTGTGCCACTTAACTGAGGCGCGCTACCACTTGCTACTTGCCACTTCTCACTTGCTGCTTGCCACTCGAGGCAAGTTGCGAGTGCGAGACAAGCATTTTTTTTCTTGTGCTTGCTTTATGATTTTTTAATATGTGCTTTGTGGCACCAAGATAGATGCGAATCTATTGTTGTGGTCTGCTCCCACTCGTCCTTGATTTATTAATATTTCTGTAGAAAAAACTCAAATTTATGCAAAACTTTGACTTTTTTTTTAGAGTAGTAAGGGAGGTTGTCGGGGGTAAATAGGCAAATGTTGATGTTTAGCTTGGCATATAATTTGCAATTCTAAATAAGACAGACAGACAGACGAAGGACCTTCTGTCGGGCCACAATCAACAATCGAGTCGAGTCGAGTCGCATAAACTAAATTATTTGCATTTCTTTCTGTTTTTTCATTCCATGCCATGCAGAACATTGTGATGTATCCGAATCCGAATCTCTACACTTGCACCGCACGCATCTGGCTGCGTGAGATTGGCTTCTCACTGACCTATGGAGCGCTTATGTTGAAGACTTGGCGGTAAGTAAGCAAAAGAAATGAAGATATCTCACAGTTGATAAGTGTTAGAGACATTAAACTTTGTGGGTAGGTTCCTAGCAACGTTAGCTATTTGAAACTCAACTGAAACTTTGTATTTCTGTTATCAAATAGTCCAAAAATACTACTAGACGAACTCTTCCCACGTGCTATGGGATGATAAGTGTTAAAAGTAGAATATTTTGTGTGCAGCTCTCTAGCAAACTAATATTTATGTTTACTGCTTGAAACTTTGAATATACAATATATTGTAAAATAGTCTACAATTCACTTTTAACATGATCTCCCTCTGATCTCATATTATAAGAGCTAGAGTTAACAAATTTGGTATTCAGATTCTTCACTACCTTACTGACTTGAATAAAATCAACTTCTGTGCAAACTGTCGCTCTAACTGAATTTCTCTCTATTTTTTCTGCACAGTATTTCGGTGATATTTCGCGTACGCTCAGCGAAGGCCGTCAAAATCACCGATGCAGCGCTGCTCAAGCGGCTGGGCATCATCTGTGGCGCCATTGGGACCTGCCTGCTGGTGCGCACCCTTGTCTCGCCGCCGGACGTTGTCGTGGGACGCACTGCAGATGACCTGAAAGCGTTTCTATGCAAAACCGATTGGTGGGACTACACATTCACCTCGAGTAAGTGCAGGGGACGCAGAAGAAGAAGATGTATAGGGAGTGTAGTCAGTCATATGACAGAACATTCGATATGCGAGTGAGAGCGCAAATAAAGCTTGCCTGATTGCTGCCGAAGCCACTTAAAAGCGGTTCCAAAATGGAGCGAGAGAGTGAGGAAGAGGAAGACAAAAAAGCGGAAATGCCATCAGGCAATAAAGCTGCGAAGCAGCATCCACAAAAAAAGAGTCGAGTGTAGGAGGCGGCATATACAATATTGGAATACCAACATCGTCAGGGGCAACGTGGGGCATACATAACTCTGGCCCGTTTGGCTTTGAGCGGAATCCAGCCACAAGGCTGCCATCTGGAACCCAGTTGGAAGAGGTTTTGCTTTTCGCTCTGCACCGATTGCATTTAGTAAAATGCGACTTTTTTTGTGTGTGTGTGTGTGTGCTGCGTGCACTGCATCCAGAAGTGGCAGCTGGCCTGCCTCTCTGACTGGGCAAAAAGAAAATTGCAAGTCATCACAGCAGTCAGCAGGAAAGCTGCCACTCACCAAATGTCCGCTTGATGAGCTTGCCCTGGTAATGCCAAAGCTTACAATGCTTCCCCTCCTGCCAGAGCTTTGAGCACTGCATGAAGGCAATGATCAATGCGCTTTTGATTTGATTGTCAATTGAGCAGAAGAAAGTGCAGAGGAAGAAATACAGTGAAGCCAGAGGGATTGAATATATTAAAGGAGTCTTTAAGTTACTATCTGGGATTGAGTTATTTATGGGATGCATTTCTGTTTTATGTAAAGGCTTTTCGAACTATAGTATGGTATATCACATTTAATAATAATAATAATTCTCCAAGGATACTCCAAAAGCTGATCAAATGCAATCAAAACTGAAAACGATTTGCCTATTTTTGTTAATCTTTTCCAGCTGCTTTCACTCATTGCAAATGAAATGCGGGAAATATTTTAAACCCTTTGAATAGTTGTATTTTCAATAAATTCTCAAGGGTCTTAACTAGTTTATCTGCCCTTTTAATTCCCATTTATTTGTCGTTTATAACTGCATCTCTTTTTTTGCGCTTTGCTAAAACTTTTGTTCGCCTCTTTTTCTACACATATTTTGCATTTATTTCCGCAATATAATTCGTTGCCTTTTGCTTTGTTGCACGTAAACTACAAAAATAAATGCACAAAGCTTGTAAAACACACGAGAATAAATAATTCAATTAAAAGCCCAGAAAAAACAGGGGAGATTATTTTGTTTTTGTGCATATTTGGCGCTGTTGCAAGTGCAATAAAAAAAGTTTGATATGAAATTTGACTGAATTTGAAATGCGTTGATATTAAAAGCTTTTCTGAAACGAGCAACTTTCGCAGCCATCCATCAAAAAGCAGAGCGTGCTGAGACTATTAAATATAAGCGCTGTCATGTAGTTGTCCACAGATCAAGGGAGTGTGTAAGCAGTAGGGCTAGGCAGGTGGGGCTGGTGAGGGGAGAAGGACTTTTCACACTTTATAAGTAGGGAATGAGCTCTGTCACATCGCATTTATTTGTCAGAGAACAAACGGGGAATGTTTTCCATATGAAACTTTTGCAGGAAATTGCAGTTGACTTAATTAACAAAACTTTTACTTTACCCCACAGGGAGAGTGAGAGAGAAAGGGGAATAAGAGGGAGAGAGAGAGAGTTGCAACAATGTTACTATAATACTCGAAATAAGTCGGGGAAAATAAGTGAAATAATTACATTCTCAATATTGTATGCAGCATGCATTTATTTAACAGGTTTCTTGTTTAACTTGAACTGCAATTTTATCATTTCGAAGCCTTTGTGTTTGATATGAGGATTTAACTTTTGTGTGCTCGGGTCTTCATCATATTAAAGAGTGTTAAAAGGGTATCCACATCCATTATACAGTTTCATGAGCAACAAAAAGGGAAAAGATTTGCAGCTGTTTAAGTCTTTAAAGGTTGAAGCCTCTGTCAGTTAAAGACATAGAGTCATATTTCCTGGTATGTCAATTTCTCTCAACAAAGTCAACACCAGTTACTTATGAATTCATTATACCTTGCCACATATGCACAAAAGCCAGGGTATGCCACAGCAGCCTCATTCTACATTAGCCAAACATGTCTGACTTTAATCATGTTTTGTTTGCCTTGCATAAAGGCAGTAGAATAACCCATTATAATACATAATGCTCGTAGGCATTGCCATCTAATTAGGCAGCCAGCATAGAAACTACGTGTGCTGGTCAGGGGGCAGGTGGGGTAGCACAGTGGGTAGCACACGTCAAGCAAGTGAAATTTTTAATTAAAATTCAAACCGAAAACCAGAAAGTGGAAAAATGGCGTCCTATACAAATGTAGCCCCCTCTCTCTCTCCCCCTCCTTCACTTATTCACTCACTATATACCTCTCTCTTTCTTACTCGCATGCACAGTGGAAGTATTATTTCTGGCCTGGGGCGTACGACTGTGCATCATGGTGCGCAAGGCGCCCTCTGAGTTCAACGAGAGCCGCTTCATCTCGATGGCGATTTACAATGAGTTCCTGCTCACCTGCTTCCTCAATGTGTCCATGTAAGTTACCCCATACCCTTTGCAACTTCACTGTCTATATCTTTATTCCTCTGCACAGGTTGTTTCTGCAGTCACCCGCCAATCCGGATCTGCTGTACATCATTTTCTTCTGCCACACGCAGCTGACTGTGACGCTGCTGCTGGCGCTCATCTTTGGCAGCAAGGTGCGTGCTCAGCTCCAGACTGCGAATGAGCAGCTATATATATATGTTTGATATACTCTTTCTGCAGGTTTATATAGTGCTGCGCAGTGGGAAGTCGCATCAGGAGAACATCGGGCTGGGGGCCAAGGCGTCTGGGGCCAAATTCAATTTTCGTCCGCAGGTGCGCACCTTTGCCCATCCCAGTTCGGTGACAACATCGACGGCGCCTGCAGCTGGCACCACCTCGGCAGGTAACTAATTGCATCATTATGCCAAATGGACTGCATATCGACGGCGATGATGACAAACGAGGCGCACTAACAGTGGCAAGAGAGGGACCAAGGGAGGGAGAAGGAAGCAACTAGGCACATTTGCCTTGTTGTTGCCTTGTCCAGTTTGTCCTGCTGTCTGCGTCTGTGACAAATGATGCATGTTGCTGGCGCTGCCACATTATGCTACAGTTTGTGGCAGACAGAGGGGTGGGGAAGGGGCGTCGCCTAGTTGGTTCAAGGGCGCCGATTAAGTCATCTGATGACTTTTATTTATGGCACTTTGTTTTGGGGCAAATTAAAAAGTAAACTGGCAGAGTGCGACTCAAGTGGCGTCAGCTTATCGCTGTCTAGTCTATATACAATATGTCTGTGTGTGTATATATAGATATGCTATATATGTCTGCTATATGCCAAGATATCTGTTGTCAACCCCAGCACTGATTTATGTGTGCGTGGCGCGCGTTCTAAGCAAAATGCTCTCGACATGCTTGATGCGGTTAAACCAGCAGGGAGAGTGGAAGTGGGAGAGAGAGGGATGTATTAGTGTGGGTGGGAGAAAGAGAGAGCAAGTATGTGTGGGAGAGAGAGGCAGGAGTGTGTCTATTTGTGTGCGTAGCGCAGGAAACGTCAGCGAAGCGCAAACTTCCTCGAAAGAAACCCAGCAGCGTATTTATTTGTTTATCGCGCATGTTGAACGAGTTCCGCACACACACACACACACACATCAAACACACACAGATACGCTCGTACACACACACACACAGATACAGAGATACCATATACTATAAAGTATTCTTAGGGCTTTATTCCCCGTTGCCTGTTGATGTGATGAATGTGAATTAAAAATGGCCGCAGCGAAACAAAAGTTTGCAAGTTTGTTAGCTTGAAAACAGCTAAAGAAAGGTGCAAGTGACACAGTTAACTCAGGTGGTAAAAGATGAAGTGTTTGGGCAATCAAAAGATGTGCAAATTATATGTTCAGGAAAGGGGGAAGGGGGTGTGGTAGAAGGTCGCCTTATAATTCGAGTTTATCGCTCAGCGTCGCCACTGCAGGCCTCTTTTTAATGCTTTATGCTCCTTTTTTTTGGCACTCATTGACGGCGTTTTTTATTTAATTTTTTATTGCGCCTTTTTCTATTCTTTGCTCGCTTGTTCTATTTTGTTTGTTGCTTTCGCTGTGGCTGCGCCTAAATTGTGCGTTAAATTTACAAAACGTTGCGGCGTCTGCCTTCAATTTGCATATTTAAATTAAACAATAACAAAGCGCAGCAGAGCCAGAGCGCGTAACTTGTGAGCTGATGTGCCCACTGTGCATCCGTGTGTGTGTGTGTGAGTGAGTGGATGTCTGCGTGTGTGTGTGTGTTGAATTTTAAAATGTATCTACATAGTCGCAGTTTGGTTTTATTTCACTTTTTTGTTGCCTACTCACAGGCGCGCACATAATAAATTCGGTTTATAGACAGAGGATGGGAAGGGGGCAGGCAGAGCTGCGCTCGCTTAATTTCACAGCCATAAATCTAAATCCAGCAACTTTTTTCGCCGCTGTTGTTTGTTTTTTTGTTTTTTATTCACAAGTCGCGTCAAGTGGCGCTGAGTGGACTCACTTAAATCACACTGACAGGCTTTCAGTCGAATTGAACGGCCATTTATCATCAGGCAAAGGCAGCAGGCAGGCAGGCGGGCGGACCACACCCCCTACGCGTCACTTGCGCTGAAAGGCGCCTTGCCAAAGGGGAAGCCACAAAGGGCGCGCAGTTTTCATTCTCATTCTCAGTCTCATTTCCTGGTGCGGTCAGCATTTGAATATGAAGGGGAAGCAGGAAAAGGGAAGTGAGAAAGAGAGAGAGAGGGGAGAGGGAGAGAAGTGTAAGAGGGAAAGATGAGGGAGTCGAGGTGGATACAGAGACATTCAACTTATGCCCGACAAACTTTTTCCAACTGCAAAAGTTAAACTGACTGAGCCGGGGGGAGGGGGGATTCTCCTTGCTGCCTGTGGCACGTTAACCCACTGGAGCTGTGCTCCACGCACTCACCACACCAGCCTATCTGTCCTTTGCAGAGAACAAACTGTCCGACCAGGAGGCCCTCGAGGAGATACGCCAGCTGAGCGTGCAACTGAAGCGCATACAGGAAATGGCGCCGCCCAAGGGCGTGGCTGTGATGACCATATCGAGTCTATTGGATGGCCTAAAGACCCCAGGTGGCATGATAGTCGTTGCTGCCGCTGCAACACATGCCCCAGCAGCATCGACTGCAGCTTCAACGCGGCAGAGCGCGCTGCCGCTGCTGGCGTTGAATGCGGAAATGCAGAAATACAATCAGCAGCTGCAGCAGAACAACAATGCGGCAGCCAACGGCGGCGGTGGTGGCCGGGCTGCCTCACGCGGCAGCATACCCACCATGGTGCTAGAGACGCCCCCATCGACAGCCACGCCCACGCCCACTGGCGCCCAGTACGAGGAGCGTGCCATGAATACCGAACTGAGCGGCGATGACTTTCGCGAGCAGCTGCTGCGCCGCACTGCCGACGGACACATCATCTGCAGTCGCTGCCTGGACGCGTCCCTGCAGCACTTCTGCTGCTGCCCCCCGCCACCGCCGGTCACGGCGCGCAGTGCATGCGAACAGCTTGGCTCGCCGCAGCAGGAGGGCAGCCTGAGCTTTGCCAACATCAAGCTGGACTGCATGTGCTCGCAGTCCGAGGATCTGGATCAGCCGCGTCGTCGGCCGGCGGTGCGCAGTGCGGCCACCAATACGCCGCCGCCGAGCTGCAAGCGGCAGCAGGCACGCAATCTGCTCGAGACCGAGCTGAGCATTTCGTATCAAATTTGTGATAATTGTAGAAGTAAGTTTAAGCTTAGCGATAGATCGACAACACCTCCGACGGTGGTGCCGCTGCCTGTGGTGGGTAGACGCCGCAGTGGCAGCTGCTCCGCGCAGGCGCCACTGATGCAGGGCCCGACAAGTGGCCATGTGGCACGTTCCAGCGATGATATTGCGCTATATACGAGCAACGTTGCTGCCAGCGTGGGAAAGGGGCAGGGGGAGGGAACCAGAGTTGCAGATGAGCAGGCAGCACAGGCGAGCAGTGCAAGCGAAGCTTGTGCAGCTGAGACTGCCACGACTGCTGTGGCTGCTCCATCGCTGGGCAACATCTCCAGCACGTCGAACAGCAGCAGCACAAACCAAGCGGGACGAGCCAAGCGACCCGATAAGCTGGTGCTCGACCTGAACGATCGCTCCAAGTACACCAAGGAAGTGTCTGTATAGTGCAAGAGAGAGAGGGAGAGAGAGAGAGAGGGAGAGTGAGAGAAGACAGAGGGAGGTATGCAAATTATTTGTAGATTAATACGAAAGACTTTCGCAGATTTAAATTATACTTTACTTTTTAGCAGATAATGGGAGGGGAAGATAAAGAGGAGAAATCGTTGGGAAAACACCTGATTACGGCGAATTGGCTAAAGCGCACGCCGGAAACGGAAACAGGCGCAAATCGTTTGCAACTAGAATGAGCCCCACGTTGTGAATGCTTTGCGCTTGCCAAACACAAACACGCACAAACAAGCACAGACACGCACACGCACTGAAAGACAGAGAGAGAGAGCGAGAAAGAGTGTGACACAAGCGCGTCGCCATTTTGCCGTAATTCATGTGTTTTAAAAGCCAGCAAAGAAGAGAGAGAGGGAGAACGCGTCGCATAAATTGAATTTATATTTAACTAGCTAATTGAAAAGTCTAAACAATTAAGTCCCGTCTTAAGTGCCGCTCTGCAAAACAGTTCTCAATTAAGGAGTATCTGTAGTCGAGCACACACACGCATTCCTTTGACTTAGCCTATTAATAAGTGAGAGTTTACTAATCGTACTTTCTAGCTCTGTAAAACTGTAAAATAAACATATCTCTGCCAAACCAAAAATGAAAATAAAATACCCAACTATCGATAAGTAATCAAGAGAAATCAATTTATCGAAAATAACGATAATGCTTCACTAGTTAAATGTAGCTAAAACAATCGGAATTTGTTAATTGCCAGCTAGGGAAGAGCAAATTATTGATAAGTGTTTATTGCGTTAGAGATGAGAGCGTCTATCGATAAACGATAATATTGCATTTTCTTTATGAACAGATTATTGAGTATATTTTACCAACATTGATATATAACGTAGAGTATAGAAAATGTGAAATTTTCTTTTTTTGTTTACTAATTAATGTTTTTTACTTTAATATATTCATATCTATATTTGTTATCGATTTATATCGATATTTGTTATCGATTTATATCGATATATGTTATCGATTTATATCGATATATGTTATCGATATATATCAGCATTGGTTATCGATTTAAATTGATTTATATCGATATGTGTTATCGATTTATACAGATATTTAATTTGTAATATTACATATGTATTGTGTGTTAAGCAAGTTATACTAATATTTGTTTTGCTAACGCATTCATCTTTAGCGCACATTGTTTACCAAATGAGTTAAGAACTAAGTATTATCGTTAGAAATGAAACATTTTGAAATACATTTAATGTATGCGAAAAATGATAAATTGTTATTAAAGAAAAAATGAATTGAATAAAGGTTTATTATGAGTGTGAAAGCAGACAACAATCGACAATCGGTGAACGGGGAATGAATTGTGGGCAGCGTTGCGTATACGCACTGTTTGTCTGTGGATATTTCTATGTGTGTGTGTGCGTGTGTTGTCTAATATTGTTTTCGTTGGGCTCGACGCCAGTTTCCGTTTCCGGGGTAAGTGAGGCGAGTGAAAAGTGAAAAGAAAAACACTCGAAGACTCTTTCGGTTTATGGGCACGTTATGGTCTTTATCTTTATGGACATGCTGTGCCTGCCTGCGCCAGTGTGTGGGTATGAGTGTCTCTCTGTTTCTGTTTGTGTGACCCTTTTGCCATTTATGGGACCATTTTATGAATGCCATACATACACACACACACACATGTTGCAAAGGAGACGTTAATTTAAATGTTTTTACAGCATTTTCCTGTCGATGTTTTCGGTGCCGCCTCATCTGATGTTTGTTGTTTGCGTTTCAAATTAAAATTCCCAGCCGGTTGACAGTTTTTGTTAAAGAGACCAAAACACACGACAGAGCACAGAGAGAGAGAGAGAGACAGGGACGCAGAGAGGTTGAGAGCCTGAAAGATACCTACATGCAGACACACATTAGACGATAAGGCAGAGCTTGCCTGCCATCAAAAGTGTTATCAAGTGTATAAAGGACTCCGGTACTGCTGCCTACAGTTCACTTCCTCTGCGTGTATTGAATTTTAAGCAAGCGAAGTGAAATTCATTTAAAGCCTACGACAGCCAGGAAACTGTCAATTGAAACCGAGCATCACGACTCGACTCGACTCATCGTACTGCGTTACTTATACGCTCATTATTTATTTCGTATTTCCTGACAATCGTAATGAAACTGACGAAACTCTGATTGATGCAATGAATTAAAAGAGTCTGCTGTGAAAATTGCCGATTGCTGTCGATTTAAAACTGATTTTCGCTCTGTAGAAAGTGCGTCCTTATTAAGACAATCTGCAAATTGAACAGCTCAGATTGCAGAAGAAACTGTGAAGAGTTCTCATCCATATTTATTGCGAACTTGTTAAATTTCTCTATATTAAAATTTTCACATAATGTATTCTTAAATTGAAGTTTGCGGAACAAGATTTTCTAGGAATAAGAGTCAGTAAAAACCATGCTTTATAATAAGCGGAAATTTCTATTTTTGTTTTTTTAATATTGCATATAATGCACTAAAAAGTGACGCATTTCTGAAATTCCACATTGCGGACCTTTTTTATTTTAAGACTGTTGCAAGGGAATCGAATTTACAGACTGGAATTTCCACAATGTTTTGGAGATTTCCAACAAAGATTGTTAGGTTCAAAAACACATACGAAAATGGCGGGTAAACGTATATAATAAATAAACTTGTCACTAGTTGTGGCTAACACATACCCTGTAGTTCTGTAGTACACTTTATATTTAAAACAATTGCGTCAATCGTTGAATTTTTTAACAATTTGTAATTCAAGGCGACAACAGTACAACAATATTTAGCAACGAAACAAAAGTCAAAAATTGATTTCAAATTGATAAACTAATGACTAATTGCATAAATACGTAAGCAATGAGTTTGCGTTATCATAAATCATTTCAATGGGAACATAAAAAATTAAAAAAAAAATTTGTTTTTATGCAACACAAGGAAGAGTTGTATGCCAAACACTTGGAATGTGAAAAAACAAACCCCAAGGGATCAATTCAATGTTTTTCGAATATGTTCGTTTAAATATTACTTCTTGACTTGATGGTTGCGAAATATTTTATATACGACAACTTCTCGAACCTTTACATACATATTATATATGTGGCAAACTGTGTTTACCAAATAGCACAGTCTCAGCTTCGTGCAGCTCCAAGTTGATAGCAGCAAAACGTAAAGTATAAAGACAAAATAAAAACCAGATGCCATTCCCATTATTGGAATATTAATTCCTTTATTCGAGGTATAAGTTGGGAATGCCTTATATTCAGCATACTAATTTAATTTAGTTTTGCATAATCTATTAAGTTCAATGCGCATCCCAAAGTCCAGGACACGTCGTGACCCGAGATCCGTTGAGTGTATTGCAATTTACTCTCTTTGGGTAAACCGAAGCCATCAGTGAGCAGCGTCCACGTGTAGATCAATTTGAAACACTCGCCTGCTTCTTTTTTCATAGCACATTTCTTCTTTGCTTCTTCGTTTAAAGATGCTACAGTGAAATTCCCCAGCTCACCCAAGCCGAATGTTACCGTGAAGAACTTGTTCCAGGCGGCCAGCTGATGTTGCTTTAGCGTCACAGGTTTCGGATTGATTTTTGGAATAACGTTCTCCTTGATCAGCTTGGCACATGATTCAACATCTGTCTTGTTCTGCTCATTCTGCTTGCCGCTTACGTGGTACTCCACATTTTGATAGGTCCAGGAAGCATTCACAATGCCTGGATGGACGCACGAGCTCTGCAATGTTGTCTCTGTGGTATTTCCATTGGTGAGAACCGCGTAAAGTGCCGCTTCGAAGCCTCCGGAATAACTCTGGGTGAACACACTGATTTTCTTCTTGTCTACAGTCAAGTCGTGCAGGTTTGTATTATTGTAAGAAGCCTTTTCGGCGTCAGACGTCGGCAAAGTGATCTGAACGCTGCCTCCGCCCAAGTCCATGGCAGCCAACTGCTCGGTCTGTTTCGAACTCATCAGATAGTTGAAGGTGATCCAGCTAAAGATGCCCTCCTGAGAGCCTTCCATGATCTGCACAGGCTCTTCGTCCACCTTGAAGCCAGACTTTTTGAACCAATCATTCAACTGATTTATCAATTGGGCAGCCTTAGCCTTATCTGCGAATCGCATTCCTGCGGTTGCTCTGAGCGCCAACCGCGTGGAGGACAGTCTATCCTTGGGAATAAATGTTCTGGCTGCATTAAGTAAATTCTCAATGAACTGTACTCCTTCGACGGGCTTATCCAGATAAGAACTTAATCCTGTCTTGTTCTCATAAAAGAAGTCGCCAGACAGTAGCCGCAACTCATTGCTTGTCTTGTTGCGGCCGTCGAATCTGTACACGACTATGCGACTGCCCGTTGAGCCGGCATCTACGATGGCAACGTACTCCACCTGATCGCAAGATTTGCCTGGTGTGGGTGTAAATATTAGAATAGATACCCAACAAGTCATTCCAAGGAGTAGGACGAACAGCAGGACAATCAGCGGCATGAACAGATTGGGCCTTTTGATTTCTTTTTTTTTGTCATAACCACTGAGTGTTGTGACATTAATTGAGGTATGAGGTGATGTCATAGCGTTGCTTTCGATATGGCTGCGACTTTCTAACTGAAGCCGCATTCAAAAGTCTGCCATTTTTATTGGATATTTATCAAAAGAGAGTTTGCAGAATCGCTTACTCATTTAAATGTTAACATCTTAACATTTTATGTTGACAAAAATAACATAACATAAAAATATACATAACATGAAGAACACAACATAATACTGGTTACACACACTGTTGCTTAAAAGTGCTTCCAAAGACAATTTACAGAAAGAGGATCTGATGTCTTTTAGCATAACATTAATTTCAGTATTTACCATAACATTTAATATCTCGCTCTTACAGCTTGTCGGCGTTCAGTATTCGTGTAACTGCATAGCTGAAAAGTTAAAAATTTAAAATTTGCGTTATGGGTGGCTAGCAGATACCCAGTACAAATGAAGTACACAGAGTATGTAGAGGAACAAATGAAATTGTATATAATTTTGTAAGACAATAAGACAACTAGAGTAAAAGAGACGTCGGGGTAGACCCAGTCGAGTTTAGAAAACAATTAAAACCAAAATTCTGTATTAGTTCTTCGAAGAAATCTGAACATTTATGCCATTTTTTGGGGGGTTTCTTACCCATAACGCACTGACGTAATTTGCATGTATGTATATGTGACATTACTTAACCAATAAATCTAATCAAAATTAATGACCGAATTGAATAATAGTAAAAATACGTAAGAAATGAGTTATGAGTTTGGCTTATCATTTCAAATGGCACATGTGCTGAGAAATGGAACATAAGAATTGTTTAGATGTTTGTACTTACGCACGCCTTATCAAGCAATAATTAAAAAATATTTTAACGACTCACAAAAAGTGCTTTATTTCAAATATATATATACAAATGTCAAATATAATCTATCAATGTGGGAATTCCAACATTAAAATAAAACATTTTCATATATATTTATTTTTATTAGCTTGAGTCACTGCGATTCAATTTACCAAACTCAATATATTTTGTTATTATACATATATTTTTTTTGCGCCAGATGATTAATATACATAAGAACCAACAGCTTCGGCCCTATAAAGTATATATATATATATATACATGTATGCATTTTGATCGGCATAAACAGGCGGGTGGAACTAGTCAGGCTGTGGAAAAACTTCGGCATATGTTGCTCAAGTGCCCTTAGAGAGGTCAGGTCTTGGCTTGCGGGATACATGCAGCATTTGGTACACCCCAATGCGACAATCTAAAAGCCTTATCAAACAACAAACATTAAGTAAAAAATTTAACAAAAACCAGATGCCATGTTATAAATGAAGTGTAACTCTTTAATGGAATTGTTTTCTTTACTAGATTGCGAATCGCTGATAATCGTCGAAACGTTATTTTTAATTTAAAAACTTAACGTAATTGAGTAAATTTAAGGCGCATCCCAAAGTCCAGGATACATTGTGACCGGAGATGGGTGGAGGGTTGTGCAATGTATACTCCTCGGGCAGGCCAATGCCATCAGAGAGCAGCGTCCAAATGTAGATCATTTTGAGGCAATGAAATGGGTGATTACCATGCAATGTCCGAGTATTACATTCCTTCTTTGCTAGTTCGTGTATAGATCCCACAGTGCTTACGTCTTTCTTACCAAAGAATTGTTCTAAGAAGAAGAAATTGTTCCAAACGGCAAGTTGCTTCAGTGTTTCAGGTTTCGGTTTGATTTCTGGGATAACTTTCTCCTTGATCAGCTTCGCACATGCTTCGAAGTCGAAGATGTCTTTCCTATTGTGCTCCCCGTTAACGTTGTATTCCATATTCTTATAGGTCCAATTAGCATTCAAATCGTATGGATTGACGCACACGCTATACAATATGGACCCCTGGTTGTTATTCCCATTAATGAGAATCAAGTGATATGCGTGATTGAAGCTTGTCCTGTGCTCGAGTCGAATGGCCACATCGATATCCTTCTCGCCGACGGATAACTTGCGGATGTTCTCCAGTTTGCCAGTGGGCGCCTCGGCGTTGACTTTCGAATAGGTCGTCTGAACGCCGTATTCTGTAAAATTCTTACTTGCATACTGCATGGAACTCAGCTTGTCCTTTAGATAGTTGACTGTGATCCAAGTGTAGATCTCCTTATCAGTGTCTTCCATGACCTCCACAGAATTTGTATCCACCTTAAAGCCCGAGCTGGCGAACAAATCACGTAGCTTTTCCATCAGATGATCCACCTTATCCTTGTCTGCGGTTCGCAGTGCTGAGGTTGTTCTGAGCGCCAGCCGCGTGGATGCCAACATACGCCAAGGAATAAATTCACGAGCCTTTTCAAGTAACATCTCAATGAACCGCACTCCCTCGTCGGGATTATTCAGATACGAACTTAGACTCGTCTTGTTCTCATACAAGAAGTCGCCAGCCAGGAGCCGCAGCTCGTCCCTTGTCTCGTTGCGCGAGTCGAATCTGTAGACGATGATACGACTGTCCGTGGTCCCGGCATCTACGATCGCAACGTACTCGTAAGTATTGTTGGTAAGTACAGTGGTATGTGTCTGTGTAGTGTTGGTAGTGTGTGTGGTTGAAGGTGTCTGTGTGGGTATAATTGGCTGTGTAGTGCTGGTATAGTTTATAGTGGTAAGTGTCTTTGTAGTATAGTCTTCAGTTGTAGGTGTCTGTATAGTAGTAGTAGTATTGTGTATGTTTGTAGAATTCTCCGTGGTTTCAGTGATAGGTGTGGGTGTAGTGCCAGTTTGTTCTGTAATTGGCTGTGTAGTGTTAGTATTGATTTCAGTTATAGGTGCCTGTGTAGTAGTAATAGTGTTGTGTATGGTTGTAGGGTTATCTGTGGTTTCAGTGGTAGATGTGGCTGTAGTGCTATGAGTTTGTTCTTCAATTGGCTGTGTAGTGTTAGCATTGATTTCAGTCATAGGTGCCTGTGTAGTAGTAATAGTGTTGTGTATGGTTATAGGGTTCTCTGTGGTTTCAGTGGTAAGTGTGGCTGTAGTGCTATGAGTTTGTTCTTCAATTGGCTGTGTAGTGTTAGCATTGATTTCAGTTATAGGTGTCTGTGTACTGTTAGTATTTTGTCTGTTTAATGTTACTATTGTGCTATAGGTAGCATTAGGTTTCTCAATTTTGTCAACTGTCTGTGTAGTGACAGTAGTCTGTGTGGTTGTAGGAGTCGGTGGGGTTGTATGTGTTTGTGTGGTATTAGGTTGAAATATTAGAACCGTTCCACAAATAACCAGCACTGCAGCGAGAAGTAGCACGATCAACAAGTAGAGCCTCTTTTTATTGCCGCCGCAGAGCATTGCGATATTAATTCCGCATCGGTGGGTTCGCATTGTTTTGCTTTCGATATGGCTGCGACTTTCTAACTGAACCCAAATTCCAAAATCTGCAAATTATATTGGATTTTTATTTATCGCTTAACATTAAAAGGCAACATGTGAAGTGCAAATGGTTTCAAATAATTGAATTAATTATTGAAGAATTCATACCGAACTCTGTTATATTTTAGAAATGAGTCAGTTTCATAATTCCAGAAATCACGCCAATAACATAAATCACCCTATCAAGTTTCAAATAATAAGCCATTTACAATTCAAACTTTTGATATAACGTAGCCTTCCGATTAAGTTGATATGGAGAACATTGTTATACTATAGTAGTGACGCATAACGTTCACACTCGATATATCAGTTATATACCCAGGTTTTTTCATATGGTATTCATATACCAATGAAGTAGGGAATCGGATAACAGCTCTTAAATGCTGTAAGCTTGCGCAGGTTAACGGGCACGTAAAAAAGAGTTGAAAATGATGGGGTGGCATCGAAATTCGATTTGTGGTATTGTTCGTGTTTGGTTTCTGTAACCTTTGGTGTGATTTTAAAGCCCAAAAGCGAATCAGTTTGGGAGCAACGAGCCTTGCAAAGATTTAATTATGCGCCTGTTGCAATTTGCCCCAAAAGACGGAAACTTAATTTGCTGCTGGCCATAAATTTGCGAATTGAATAAGAGTTGGACAAGGCAACAGAGGAGAGGGTGCATGGCACGGCACTTAAAAGAGATATACGTATTGCTCTCTCGCTGAGTTTCTCACTGTGGACTGTGAAATTTATAACCATGTCTCGATGCTGCTGATGACCTTTGATGGCAGCCGGCATAGGTCGCCTTCCTGCTTTCTGCGCCCTTCTCTAACTGCGAATTTCAAACATTTTTCATCACTTAATTACGGCAATAAATGCCAGTGGCAATTTCTTTGCGCCACATCAAAATGGCATTAAATAAAAACATGTTAACGACTTGCAGGCCAGAAATTGCAAAAACCGAATACAAGAACCAGTAGCAACATCCCCAACCAGGCGGCCAGAATTTATGTGCGAAACAATAAAGCGCCAGGGCATAGAGTGAGAGAGAGCACACACACACACACATATATTCAGTATACAATTACATTGTAATGTGATAGAGGAACATGTTGACAGCAGCAACAGCAGCAGCAAAAACAACAACAACATCAAGAGGAAGCACAACAACACGGGCTCACGTGCGTTGGGCGTAAAGCCAATTAAAATTAAAGGAGGTAAAGGCAGAGGCAAAAGACTGGACTGTGAATGCCTTGGTTAACTGCTAAGTATCAGTGTCTACCCCTCTCGCTCACACTCTCCCTCTCTTTTCCTCTTTTTGCCTGTGTGTGTATGTTGGGCTGCCAAAAATAAGTGCAATAAAATTAAATTGCTCAACACCTTATTAAGAGCAGCTGTCTACCAGTCGAAGTCTAGAAGAACCGAACGTTAAGGCGACGAAGGGAGGAGGTAAATACCAGCCGAAGTCACTTGTCTCGCCTTCTAGCGATGCTGTTCCTTTTCTTGTTCCTTCTGCTTTTTATATTTCCTATAATGTTGTGTGTTCTTTTTTGCAAAGAGCACAACAATAGAAGCAGCACATTTACAGTAAATCGAAGTATGCACACACTTTCTCAAATCAACTGTTAACAGTAAGTGAGCAGAATATTAATGGAAATAACAGTCAGAGCAAATGCCGTTAACAGAGCGGGAGAGCAAGTTAACAGAGAAGTGGATGGAATGCGTGAGAGCAGCAGTGATCCTTGTTAACAGTGAGCTGCTGTTAACAGCAAAGGTTAACGGAAATATCGATAGGAATTTAACAGCGAAGTAGTAACTCACTGTTAATATATTATGTTCAAAGCTCTGTTGTGTGCTGCCATAACAGTATGTTAAGACTTGCCAACTTCAAACCCAATGACTTTTTACCCATAATCTCTTTCTCTCTGTTAGGGTATATAGGCGGAAAGAAACAATCAGCAGCTGGGCCATAGGCATTCCAGCTCTCTACTTCCATCCACGCCCAGTTTCGCCGCCTGTCAAAGCACTCAATAAGGACTCAAATTACGGCCACTTGTGCTGATGCGACTTTAAGCTGACTTTAAGTTTGGGCTTCCTGCGATGTTGCCTTCTCTGCGCTGTTGCAATTGCAAGTGTTTTCGTTAATTGGCTGAGGCAAAAGATTTGTAAATATTTTTGCCAGATATAAAGTAATCTGCAGTCCTGTTTGCACAGCCATAACTCAAATTCCCTCGGCAAGAACGGACATGCATGTGCATGTCTGTCAGGTGGGGGTGAATGGAGGTTGAACGGTGCTTCGGAATGCAACTGAGAAAATTTCATATATTTTTATATCACATGTAAGACACACACTGCCACTTACACACACACTCACCAAACACACTCACACACACACACTCACTTACTTGCAGCAATGTTTTCCCTTAAATATTTTGTGAACTTTACCTGGCAGCACTCGTAGTGCGGCATATGTTTGAATCAAAAGTCCGGTAAGATTTCAAAAGAAAAATATAAAAAAAATATATACTCACACACACGCATACACATGTAGACAGTGCATTTGAGTGCGCACGTGAATTGCATTAGAAAGTTACAGGAATTTCCATACAATTGTGTGTATAAAATAAATCTGCCTCGAGTGCAAAGATTGTGCTCTCTCGCACACCTGACTGGCGTGCACACATACACACACACACATCACACACCCATACACAGGGGTATCTATTTAAATACAGACATTCGTAGTGCTTCTGCTTTTCTAGATTCACATGCTCTGCTTACTTTTTGAGCCCAGCTCTGTGGCTCGACTTTTCCACTTTCGGCTGTATGTCTGTCTGTCCATTCCTCCACCCCTCTGTCTGTCCATCCCTCTACACTCCCTCCCTCTCCCACGTGTCAGTTACAAGCAATTGTGCAAATGTGTCGGTTGCTATTTGGATGAGATGCGGATGTGCGATAAGCGCCAAATGCAAAAATTGAGTATAAGCTCGTCGAGTGTTGCGATGCGAATGAAGATAAAGAGTGTAAATAGTTTCCTTTACCCGCTCGCAGTACCACCAAAAAACAAAAAACAAGCATGCAGAACTAAGGTATACCCTGCTTTAATATTAAGGAAACAACTTTAACAATAAAATATATATTTATATCGTATATACACTCCAGCTTTTATCCCTTTACACTTTGATCTGGAAATTCTGGACATTCTGGAAATTTCTATGTATTCCATACGCCTTGTTCCCCTGCTCAAGTGCAGGGTATCGCACAGAGAATAAGGTACTAGCTGGCAACTGTGTTTTAGTGCCCTTTCGTGCCGCCGCATCCCATGCCGCGTCGTCGACAGCATTTCTGGTGATTCCCACTTAATAGTGGAGCATCTGCATGCCGCATGTGTCGCGTGTGTCTCGCTACGCGCCGCGTCTCAATTGAGCGTGCAAATGTAACAGAATGCGATTTTCTTTTATAGAAACAGAGAGTGAAAGAGAGAGGGAGTGAGAGTGAGGGAGAGAGTAGGGGAGAGTGAAAGAGGGCGCACTGCTTCAGCTTTTAAGCCTCGCCAGCGAATGCATTGCGCCTTGAGCTAAATCCATTTGGCAAATGTGGCAAAATGGCAGCACGTGCTGCATGTGGCATCAAAGCTCAGCAAGCACACCTGCCCAGAAGTGGGCGTGGAGTGGGAGGTTACAACGCCTCCCCGGAGAACCCCATTTTAATCACACAGAAAGCACAAAGCTGTCAAACTTTGTGACACTGCCTAAAACTCATACTCTTCTACATATATTTTAATTAAATAAATGCATTCCCCTTATTTGCCCCGCTCCCTGCCTCTGCACCTTTACTGACCGTAAGCCGATTCGATTATATTGATTTAAGCAGCTTGAAGTGCACAAAAACAGATTGGAAACAAACAAATCAATTGCGGTTTAATCAATTCATATTGCAAAATGTGCAATTAATGCGTTTGTTTGTTTAATTCCGATTAACTTTAAATACCATTCATACTCGATATTTACTTGAGTGTGAATGAGTATCTGTTTATGATTTAATTTGTATTTATTCACTCAGTTTATGATTCAATTTATTTATTTACTCAGCAGCATAAAAAAATATCTTTTCAATTATTTTCACTTTTGTTTGTACTTTTTTATTTCTTCTCTCTTTTTTTTTTGGTTAATTTTTTACTCTTTTTTTGGTATTTTTAATAAGTGCTCTTCAGTCTATTTGGACGCCTTTCAAGTAAAGGGATTACAAGTCCAGCCACAAAGCACACACAATAAAGAGAGAGAGAGAGAAGGAGAGAGATTAGTAGACTTAGTCGTTCTATATATATATAAATAGGCCAATGTAGGATGTACTAAAAAAAGGCGCGTATCTGTGGGCAACATAGCTGCAGCAACATACATGCATACATGTCAGTGTGTGTGTACGCACTTGCTGCTGTATTTGGGGCTGCTTATGAGCGACGGCTGATTCGAGGGCTTTATGTGGCATCGCATTTAACAATAAAACCTGAAACGTTGGCAATGAAAAGCGCAAAGCGGCAATAAAGCAAACACACACACACACATACACCTGCAACTAAATGAGTAAGTAGGTGTGTGTGCATGTGTGTGTGAGCACGGTCTTTGTGTGTGTATTGTTGTTAGAGCTACTTTTACCTAATTGCTGCACTCAGTTTACGCTTAAGCACAATTGACGTTGAGTGGGGCAGGCGAAAAGGCAAGAGAGAAGGTAGAGGGAGAGACAGAGAAAGAGAAAGAGAGACAGCAAGAAAAGGGGGAGGGATGGAGGGGCAGGTGGAATGCATTTGCCAAGCCAAAGGCAATTTCATGTGGGTCTGCACTTAAATTAGATGTGCAAACAGTTGCACAAAGTACTCGAAATCAAGCGATACAAATACAACACACACACAGACACACACATGCCCACATAGATACAAATACAAGATACAAATCGTTTGGAATTTGAAACTCGTCTTGTTGTAAGTGAAATACAATTGAAGCGTTAATTACCGCATCGAAATGTGGAGAAACCTGCGCAATTTCGGTGCCTAAAGTTAATAGCCAAACGTTACGTTCTGTGGCTCGGCAATTTATGCTCGGCTCGAGAGCACACACACACACACACACACCCATAGAAATAGAGAGCACACCGCAGAACGAGGCATGCTCGATTGTCCCGGGCGAGTATCGTAATTGCCATTGTTACGCATCATAAATATGCCTGGGAAGCGAGTTTAATTAAGGAGTAGCTGCCAGGGTGATTCCACAAAACACAATCGTGGCAATTGTGAGAGAGAAAGTGTTGAGAAATAAGCGGGAAATGGGCTGACACTGAATCAGGTGCTGAAGTGTATGCTAACATTATTTAATTGATCATGTTATCTGTTCCCAAGCTGCATTAAACTGCTGCGCTAAAAAGCATGCTACACTTTTCGCTGAGGAGACTAAAAGGAAGTTACTTTTGTTGCTTTCACTTTCTCAACAAGTATTTAACGTTATGTATGTGAAATTGCAACTGGGAACTCACCAGCAAATATGTCTTGCTATGAATGTGTGTGTAAAAGTGATTTGTGGTCACTGTGACATTTGTGACTGCAACACGGCAAGTACAGTTAATCAATTAAAGCTTCACACTTGGCGAACTCGATAAGCAAGGCAAGCTCGCTCTAACGCCGGACGACAGCTTTAAGCTTGTGTGTGTGTGTGATAAATTCTCAAAATTAATTGCCTGAAAAACACAGTCTGAAATCGTCGTTCATCTTTCCTACACACCTCCGTCAGTCTCCTCAGCTCATTCTAATGCGCATTTCAAGCCGAATTTCATTGTGATATTTGTCAGCAATTACAGCGCCAGACAGCATTCATAACTTGAACGGGAGACAGGGGATGAACAGTTGCCATAAATCCGAATTCCTTAAAGTGTTTGCACTGACAATGGATAAAACGCGACAGTGAGAAGACTTAAAAGAAGCTAAAGAAAAAGGGATAAGTCAGTCAAGAAAGAGGTGAGCGAGTCAAGAGACAGAGACAGACTAAGTGCTGAAAGGCAGATTGCTTCTTTTGGGATTATAGAACTGAAATTGCAATTGACAGCTAAGCTGAGCTAGAATAGAAACTGAATCGAGAATATCGAAACGTATTAACAGTTCAAATCGTAGTTTTCTTGGCAGTTTAACTTCCTTATTCGATTCGGTTGCATTCCTCCTCATAGTTTCAATATTTGATCGATTGTTTCCCCTCTCACGACTATCTCGCAATCAATTCTTCCTGCATCAGTTGAGACAAGCGAGACAATCGAGCTCGTAACTCTTCCACAACAAAAGAAAGTGCATGCAAATGACTCACAAATGCCAATCCTCGGAAAGAAGAAGGTATCAACAGGCGCATAGAGTGTCCCAAAGTGAATTTATGCAGCAGCAGTGACAGGACTTTACTCTCTGGAACTCAATGGTATCCGTCACTCCGCAGCACAAGTGGCTGCACCTAATGCTGGCTATAGAAATCACGAGCTGCCGATGGCGTTAGCGATTCAGATGCAAATTCCAACAAATCTCGACTTGACTTCGATTTGCATGCGCCCAAACGAGTGCGAGAACGAGAACGAGTTGTCGCAGCAGGCGACGGAGGCGGACAAGTAAGCTGAGCAGCAGAACAAAAAGAAACGAAATTTAAGGAATCTACAGAAAACAAAAACGAAAGCAAACAACAACAAATCGACAGACTGAGGCACAAGCAGCAAGCAGCAGAAGACGCTGCTGCGCCACTTTGATTGACATTTCAATTAAATTATAGCAAAAGCGACTGCGACAGGGAGAGAGAGCGGCACATAAAGAGACACAGAGAGAGAGAAAGTATGTTTCGCGTGCAGAAGCTGCTGCTGAGCGAGTACCAGGAGCTGTACGAGCCCGTGATGGTGGAGGGTCCCTTCACGCTGGTGGACGCACAGGGCCTGGGGCTGCGTCAGTATCAGATCGCGTTGACGGGCTCGAAGATACTCTTCGGCTGCGACAATTTCGACAAGCACGAGGAGCACTGCCGCGAACCGAACTGCTACAATCGTGGACTGGATCCAGAGATCGAGTGCTTTGATCTCATATCGATGGTGCCACTCGAATACATTCGCTTCAATTTCTGTCGCAAGGCCGAACGTTGCCTCATGATGCTCAGTGTGCAGGTGCAGCTGCACGAACAGCTGCGTGCCGAGCGTCCCATGATCTTTGAGTTCGGTGGTCACGTGCACAAGCAATACTTCTGGACAACGTGGCGTGAACGTGTGGCAACCATCAGATCGTATCAGCCGCGTTTCTATCAGATCACAGGCGCATCTCCCTTCTCCAGCAGCGACATACAAGTGGAGGAGGAACAGCATCGTGTGCTTGTGCATGTGCCGCACAAGCCGCGCTCCGTTTACAGTCTTTGCTTTAGCACCGCGGGTGGGGGCTGAACCCCTGCACGCATATACCCCATGCTGCTCTACATTCCTCGCCAGCTCACCTGCGCCTAAGCTAAGCAGCTTGCCAACTACTTTTGACCCTATTTATTTATTTATTAAAGCCAAAACGCGTGAAATTGCGACCCCAGTGTGGTGGTAGTTGTTGTTCTTGTTCTTGTTGTTGTTGTTGCTCTGCAGCAGCTTGCCGCTGCAGCCGGCGTTGGGTTTGGCCGCGGCGGCTTTGCGGTCTCCCCTTCTCCCAGTTCGCTGTTGTTTTTTTTGTGTGCGCCGGTCAACGAAAAAGTTTTCAATTTGCCAACAAACTTAAGCCGCAGCCGCAACACTTGTCGAGTCTCAGTTCCGTCCAGCTGTTTGTCCGTCTGTCCGTTCGTCTGTCTGTCCGTCTGCCTGTCCATCTATGCCGTCTGGCTGAGCCTGCAGCTGACACCGAAAATCAATTGCAATAAAATGCTCGGCAAATAAACACAACAAATACCGAAAATGCCAACAAGAACTTTGACTGCCAGTAGAGGCAGAAAGTAGAGAGGGAGGAGGTAGGGAGAAGGGTGGAAGGAGAGAGTGCAGGGAGTGTGTACAGAGAGAAGGGAGCAGGAGAGCAGTGAGGGAGTCTCTCTCTCCCTCATCATTGGCTCTGCTCAGTTTGTTTAGAGCAATTTAATGGTCAAAGTTTGCTGGCCACAACAGGCACTCTCTGTCTGTCTCTGTCTCCGTCCCCCCTCTCTCTCTGTACCTCCCTCCCTCCCTCTATCTCCCCTCTGTCTGTGTTTGTGCGTAATTTATTTGATTTGCTTTAGCATCGCTCTTCGCAACAATGATAAATTACAATTTATTTATTTTTTAATAAAAAGTCCAGCGAAATGCGCAAAACACTCGCATTAATCATACGCCATGTGGTGCGTGCGCAATTTTAAAATCAACCACCACTACCATGCCACGCCCCCTAATGGTCGACTGCTGTTTGGGCTAATTAATGCGCCGCTTTCGAAACGATTTGCCGCAATCTATCGATGGCAAACGGCGCGATGTCAATGCCAAAAGTTAATTAAAACCTCATCGACCACGCCCAACGCCCACGGCACGCACTCAATAAAATAAAAAGTACCCGATTCCATAAAGAGCAGAGCACAGCTCAGTTCGTCGGCATTTTTATGCCTTTGTAATACACCAGGCACAGGTGGAAAGCCTTTGCCTGCTGCTTCCAGCCTCCTCTCTCCTGCTTGCTCTCACTGCTGCCTTCTTCTCTGGCGCCTGTCTCCTTTCTATGCTGCCTCCTCTCACTCCTACCCCTACCCCTTCCACACACTCTACCCCTTTTGCTGCTGCCTCTGCCCCTGCCTCACCTAATTAAGCATGAAAAGCTTTTTCATTTTGCTCTTTAAAACGTCGTCGTCGTCGTCGTCGTCGTTGTTGCCGCTTTAAGTGCAAATTTTCAGCATTTTACACATTTCCCGGCACGCTTATTTACTTATTTATAGTATGCTGTTCCCCGTCATGCTCCTCGCAGTCAAGTTCAAAGACAGCAGCAGCAGCAGCAGCAGTAGCAGCAATAGAAGCCACATCAAAGCCGCAGCGTAATTGCTAAGCAGAAATTTGAATTTGAATTTGAAATTTCTAAATTCGAATTGCGAAAATTCGAAATTTTGTGGCTGCCCTTCATATAAATCTCTATTTAAGCGCGCACAGACAGTGATTTACATCTGTTTATCGATATATACAGAGTGTGTGTGTGTGTGTGCATGTATTAGTGTGTGGTAGATGCGACGACGACGCCATTGACAGCTCCATTAAGTTCTGGACAATGTGAATTTGATTTAAAGTCGAAAGTCGGTGGCGGCAAAGCGACATTAAAACTCATGTGGCAAGATTTTAAAGAGCTTGCCACGCCCCGAACCCTGCACGGGGGAAGAGGGAGGGAGAGAGATGGAGATGCGCGCAAAATTAAAGCAGGCTGCGTACGTAAGCTGACAGTGATGAATGTCTTTTATATTTATTGAATGCCGACGCGAGTGTGTGTTTGTGCGAGCGAGTGTGTAAATGCCTGACATGCTTGTTCAAATTTACACACACACACATACAGCCACAGACACAACAATGCTTGTGTACAGGGCAATATGTTGAAGCGCGGCTCACATTTCGCAATTATTCAGGAATTAATAGTATAATGTGAAAAAATTGCGTTGCCAGTTGCGACCGCGGTAAATAAGTGTAGCATACTTTTAAGAGCGTCATTAAATTGTTTGCCCTCAAATAGGCATAAATAATTTCGCTTGAATGCCAGTATTCGTTGCATACTTCCGAGCGCGTGCGGTTTAATACGCACCTTGAGTGCAATTATCTGCACCGCCACAATGTGTGCAATGAAATATTTGTGCACTTCTTCCTTTATCGGATATTTTAAATATTTTTTAAAGTTATTTTAAAAGTATGAAAAAGTTTGCCACAAACTTGTTGCAAACATTTATTAATTTTGCGCCCTTCGAAGGCACCCTGTAGAATGTATACACGCACACATACACATACATACATATACATTTTGTACACATATTTATGTAAAATTGAAGGTCGTTCACCCTGCGCAGCATATTGATATTTGATTTGCATTAAGTGGAGGCTCGGACCATCCGCGAAACGTTTTATCCGCACGCGCCTGGCTGTAAAGGTACTTAAACTACCAGCAAGCACTTAGGCGCTGACCCTATAGAGCAGTCTGGACTACCTGGGCGCAAATTGAAAACAATTTTCCAACGCTTTCACACACATACGCGTCTTGGGCTAATTTTATTTGATTTTTACTCGTTTGCCGGGCAACTTTTAAATGAAATGGAACGTGCTCGGCATGACCAAAGTCAGGCTACTCTGTCTAGTTGCCTAGCAGACTTGGGTAGAGTAGCAGTGGGGAGGGGGAAGGGAGCTTGTCTGAGTGCCAAAGGATACCTTTCAGGATGCAAGTAGTTCCAAGTTGAGCAATAACAAATAGACGCTTTTAAAGTGCCGCCGACGCCGCCGCAATTTATGCGGCGTGACAGCGACAACATTTTGTCGCCTTTTATTAAAAGCTATGCCGGGTATGCTGCCACTACTTCTCATCCCCTCTCCCTTTGCCTGTAGGTCAAAGTTTTGCGTGCTTGACGTGTTTCACATGTCTTGCTTGCTGGTGAAAAATCGCAGTGGAAGCAGCAGCAGCGAAGGCAGTGGCGACGGCGCGCGAAAGTATGCTACATAAAAATGAATCCTGCAGCTCGCCTTCGCATTCGGCGTCATTCTGTGTCAAGTGGCAAAGTGACTGCCAGCAGGCCACGAACTGCGGGTAAGTAAAAGCCGTTAATGTTTATGATAGTGATGGCCCACACTCACACACACGCACACACAGAGAGAGAGAGAGTGAGGCTGATACACTTGCTTGGCAGGTATGCATGCACATACACGTCAAATTTATTGCATACTTTGTAGCGCGCGTATTAAAGCCACAGCCAAGGAGGAGACCAAACTGGAGAGGAAAGAGCAGAGCACAGAGAGAGAGAGGGAGAGAGAGTAGACTCGTCTCACAATGACACGAACTGCTATTATAAAAGCGACGCCAAGCGCGAACGTGCACGTGACTGAGCATCGCGAGGGTGTGAGGCGGGGCAGACGAGGTTAGCAAATTGACAGCGCGCTTTATGTGCAAACTTAATACACATTCTCACACACACACACAGTGCATCAACTTAAAGATGCAGCCATAAACAGAATTATGTGACCTGCCTCATTCATATCAAATGAAATGTCGACGCTCGAGCTGAAAGTTGTCAGCGTGCGAATGAAACTGCAGTCGCTTAATTGTTCCGCTAATACGGGCTGAATCAAGGTTAATGGGGTGAGTGTAAGGGAAATATCATTAGGGGGTATATAAGGTTGGTATTCTTGTATTAGGCGTCATTCATATATGATGAGCAGCTAAAAAGATCGTAGATTTGCAGCAATTTGGCACAACAAGCTGTTTGACATTGCTTTGTAGCCATCAAATGATGTCAAAAGAGGTAAAAAAACAGAAAAAGGCGTGGCAGATCCAACAATTTGTATATATATATCATTTCTTAGATATAGCTAATGAATAAACAGTCGACTGTTATGCGCAAGCTACGATCAGTAACAACAATTGAGTCTATTTGTCTGTGCCTAAGTTTAAATAAAAAGATCTCAGTTTTGATAAGGCTTTGGGAAAGAGGTTTCTGCATAACATACGCCCGTAATATTGGTTCATATATACCCCATTCGACGCATTATATTAGAGATACAATGATTTGCTTTGGCATGCAGTAAGTTAGCTCGCAATGTCTTGCAATTTCACTTCGATCTGTTTATAAACACAAAAGTTTTATAGTTCCTATTGCGAAAGTTTGATTGTTCGGGAATTTAATGTGCTCACATATTTGTAACGATTTTTGTTTATTCATAACTCAGCAAGTCTTGCACATGCATGTCGAATTGTTGCAAAACAATTGCAGCAATTACTATAACAACAACAATAACAACAACAATAACAACAACAAGAACAACAAAAAGAACAAGTGCAACGCTTGTATGAGAAAATTCTGGACAAATTTGCAATTTGCATTTGCTGAACTCAATTTGCAGTGGTAACCAAAGGGAGATAGAGAAAGGGAAAGAGAGGAGGGGAAAAAGAGAGAGAGGGAGAGAAAGAGGGAGAGAGAGAGAGATAGAGAGACAGACAGAGAAGCGGAAGGGAGAGGGAGATGAAGCTGACATAAGAAGATAGTTGACATTGTGCAACTATTTCAATTTGTTTGTACGCAAATTGGCAAATGCACACACAGAAAAAAGAAGGAGAAGAGGAGAGAGAGGAGGGGGCGAAAGAGAGAGAGAGAGGGAAAGTAAGAGAAGGAGGGAGAGTGAGAGGAAGGCATAGAGAGAGAAGGCGAGTAAAGAGTATATATTACTGTTAATCACAATTTGTCGGCCTTTGTCAATGGAGAGTGCAAATTAGAAAGGGAGAGAGAGAAAGTGTGGAGGGAGAGCCAGAGCTGTGCTCATTTTATCACGCATTCCACACAATTAGAGCAGCATTTGGTATTATTCAATTCAAGCAAAGCTAATCGACTCGATTTGCCCAAAACCAGAGGGAAATGGAGAACAGAAGGCAGAGGAAGAAGTAGAATTAGAAGGGGCAGCAGACTAGGCAAACATGCAGTCCGACTGGGCAATGAATGGCCTATTAAAATGCAAAACTTCTCCCCCTCTCCCTTACTGCCTCTCTCCTTGCCCAGCAATGCGTGCGAGTGCAGCAAAGCGTTTCAGGCCGACGAAGCCTGCAGACTGCAGAAGAAGATACGGCAGGCAGCCACGACAATCGTCCTCTGCATGCTGCACATGTTTTGCTATTTTCCTTGCCAAATTGCATTGAGAGGGGTAGGGGGGAAGTATGAATGTGTTACCTCAGTTTATGTGGCTTAGAAAGGAAGCAGCAGGCTGGATCGCCTGCTTTATCTGCGGCGACTTTCAGTTTTTAAGCGACTTCGGCAAATCGTAAATTCTAACGGCTTTAAAACGGCCAGAAATAGCCGTTAACACAGAGACGGCGCCAGCCATTAATAGGCAAGGCAGTGGGAGGGCGCTGTTGCCGAAATCCATTAAGCCCTTTTCTGTTGCCTTGGGGAGAAGCTGCAAAGGGGGAAGGGGAAGATGGAGAAGTAAAAGAAGGAGAATTGGCAACTGTCGACAGGCAAATGCGCCCTACGCCGTGACAAGATAATAAAAGCCATATTAGCAGTTATTTTTGTTGCCAACTAACGCGAACATGCATAGCCCCCCTGCCTTTCTCCCCTCGTCGCCCCTGCTGCTGTCCACAGCTGCCAGTTGAGATTTACAAGCAGACATTCGTCATAATTCTTGTGGTTGACACGATTTGCCGTCACGTACTTTGGTTCTTGATAAATCTTGGCCAACACTGGCCCCCAGCACTCAACGCGCCATCGTTCCTCCTCTCTCCCCCCTTGACCACCTTTGTGCTGTGAACAAGCACGTGCATGCTGTTAACCTCAAAAAAAGAAGGAAAGAAAAAACTGCTGCGCTGCTAGAACATTTTTTAACGCGCATTCCCGCTTTGCTCCCTTCTCTACTCCCTCACTCTCTCTCTACTCTTTCGCTGACCGCTCTCCCTGTGGCGTTAGACGAAGGTCCAGACAGCAACAAGACCACAATGGTGTGTGTCCACTCCCCCCCCCTCCTTCAAACCGCAGCATCAAATCGAGTTGATGACTCCAGTTCAGGCAGGCTCGCTGGACAATCCTTTTGCCAGCAGGCTGAGGCAGCATATGTACGTGCCGCGTACGTGCGCTGTGTGACGAAGTGGCCGCGCACAGGGTGCCTCAAGTGCCCCGCACAATTAAGCAGACAATCAAATTTCAATTCTAATCAATACCAACTGAAAGTATCGCACAGGGTATTCAGTAGTCCATCAACTGCACAGCAAATACATTTTATTCGCATTGAATCTTTCGCATAGATTCTGGTAGAAAATTAATCTGTGTAAAAGGTTTTCGTTCGCATTTGGCATACTTTAAATTTTCCGGCAAAGAATTTGTTGCAAAATACTTGCAAAGAGGGTGACAGCCCTGGGAAAATGTGCTACAAAATGTGCACACAATAAACAAAAGAAACTTTTTATATGTGAAATATAATTCACTTATTTTCCAGTTTCCAGGAAGGGAATTATGGCAAAAGTTTAGAGAGGCCTACAATGAACTGGGGCACCCTGTATGCCATTGTTTGTGTGCGTGTGACGAAAGGCGTGCGCTAGTTAAACCCCTAAAACAGACTTTGCCTTCAAATTAATGACCAACAATGGGGAAAGGCGCGTGGCTGCTTGCTGGGGTCAGCTAAGCCAGGGAAGGAGAGATGGGAGGGAGGGGGAAGAGGAGAGCAGGGGTTGAGTGCGAAGTTCTTGGGGCGCCAAAGTCACGTACGCCGGCGACAGCGACGACGGTACACCATATTGAGCGTCGCCTAAAAGCAGGCAACAAAAAGTTCAGCGCATGCAAAACTTGACTTAAAGCTGAGTGAGAACTTTAAGCGCAGCGACAGGCAGGACAGACAGAGGGGAGATGTGGGAGAGGGTGGCAGAGAGTTAGCTGAGCGATGTGCAGGCAAATGGCACACAAAGCGCCCGTTTATCGCGAGCGCATTTATTTACTTTGCTTAAAATATTTGCCAAGCTGGGCTAAGAAGCAACGCCGTGGCCCGCATGGCCAGTTTTGGCCAAGGCAGCACGAAACTAGTTGTAGCTAGTTGTAGTTGCACAAGGCGCAGGCGAAAGATAACAGCAGTGGTGGCAGGGGCACAGGCAGGGGCAGCAACAGCAAACAAAGCTGAGCACAGCTGAACACGCTGCGGGTGGCAAAAAAGAACAGAAAACAAAATAAAACTTGCCCCGAGTAGCAACAATTGAAATTGCGCTAGTTGCCATTGCAATTGTTGCTGCCACTGTGCTGGCTGTGGCAGTTGCAGCTGCAGCATTGCAATTGCAATATTTGCCACGCTGCCACACGCGCTGCACTCGAATTTCATTATAATTGCATGGCAATGCATCGACGCATCGACCTTGCCACAACATTTTTCATCTTTTTCCGCTGGCACTTTGCCCACTTTCCACCCTCGCTCCCCTTCACTCCCCTTCCCACCCCCTCTCACTGTGCCAGCATGCAGCGGTTTTTTTCCGCTTTGGTTCGTTGCATTTTCGCGTGCGTTTTTTAAACGTTTTACCCTGCAAAGTGTCGCAGCAAACGCAGCGTGCTTTAGTTGCTTGTACTACTTGCTATATGTGCAGTAGTTTATCATGCTAGAGGGTAATATATATGCTGGAAAGTGTAAAGGAAACTGAAGTTTCTAGTTGGATAACTTGCTAAAATATGGAATGAGCATTAGACATAAATTTAACTGGTTTTTAATATATATTTGTATCATTAAGGAAAGAGGTATAGCTGAAAATTTAAATTGAGCAACATATTTGAAACTATATTTATACTTTTGTTTCTTATTATTGTTGGCTGGAAATCTAACATTATAAATATTCAAAGGATGTTGGTACAATGAATGTATAATCAATTTGTATAATCAATCATTAATATAAACAATGAATACTTAGCACAGTCTTAACTCAATGAAACTTGACCTACAAGAACTGTTATCATTTCGCTTTTGGGTATTCAATTTAACCTTAAACTAACTCTTGAATATTCCATGTGTAATAAGAAATATATTTGAGTTGAAATGAGTAAGAATGGATTCTTATTACAGGTGCAGAATTATCAATGTTTGCTGAGGTTTTTAATATGAGACAATGATGTCTTTGTGCTTCAAATAAGAAACCCTCTATCATCGCCTAATCATTGCAACTCAACTGTGACAAACTTCGTTCTTCACTCTTATATATTATATAGTTGCACATACCGTTATCCAAAGGGTATTGCTGCTTCGACCTTTGTCAGCAACTCGACTCCATTCTTAACTGTTTTTGCTTTCTTTTGCGGCATCGCGCTGGCACACGCTCATTAAAATGCCAACACTTTGGGGCGCATATTTCATTGTGCCCAAACTGCAGTCGGAATTAATTTATGTGTTGTTGTTGCCAACCGCAAATTGCACTTAAAATCCATTCAACAAGAGTGGGAAGGAAGGAGAGAGGGAAAGGAGCAGAGGCAAAAGGATAGTAGGCGAGAGCGCGTGCCATAATGAAATGCTGTAATGCAATATTTTATTTATCAATTACAGCTGAGCAGCGATAGCAGCCAACAGCAGGGAAAAAGTCGAGTGGAAGAAGCGGTTTGCGCAGAACGGAGATTAAGCCAATCGAAAATCAATGAAGCTCATTGCCAGCCTCCAGCTGAAGCTGAAGCTGAGGCTGCTTGGCGATAAGCAGCGGCAGTCGGACTAGCAAGTCCCGCGGGCGCACAAATCATAACTGAACATAATGAGATTTGTCAACTGATACGCAACGGAAGGGCAGCAGCAGAGGCAAAGCTAGCTACAAAATGATGAATCAGAGGTGGCAGCAGAGGCAACAACACTTGAAGGGGCAGCAAAAGCAGCAGCAACGGAAGTAGTGACAGCATGGACAGCATCAACAGCAGCAGAAGCATCGACAGCAGCAGCAGCAGCATCAATGTATATTTATAGCTGCTACTGCTGCTGCTGCTTCTTGGCTTCGCTTATAGCCAACTGACCAAGTGGTAACTGGGGTAACTACCAAGCTGATAGCAACGTTCATAAATCTTCCGCATTACGAGTATTGAGCAATAGCCAAAGCTGTTACTGTAGTTGGAGTAGCAGCCAGAGAAAGGGACTTAGCTTCTTTTTTGGCTTATCAGCAAACAGCCAAAAAAACACACACAAGTTGGTAACAATTTTGGGCCAAAGTTCAAGCCAAACTGACCGTTTTTCTGTTATGGTATTAAGCAGCAATACGTATCTGTTGCACCGAGAATTGCCTACATTATGAATGTATGCAATCTTTATCTGTGCACTCAATGCAGAATCTTTGTGCATTCCCCAAAATTCTAAGAATATATAATATTTAAAATAACAAAGGAAAATATTAACACATAATTATTCGTGTGGAATTAACTTTTTCTCCCCGGAGCTCTATAAATATTAAATGAGATAATGAATATATACGTATATGCAAAGATTCATGTGTATACACTCTTTAAAGATGCTATTTTTCTTATCACTCTCACTTGCCTAAACTCAGTCTTGCTGAGAGACAGCCACTCTATTTTTCTGCCTCTCTCTCTCGATTTGCTTTTTATTTTTCGGCGAAAACGACGAATAATTGACGTTCGAAATTCAAACGATTACATAGTTCCTAGTTTTCAATCGTTTCTTTTAATGACCATATAGATCTAGAACCCTTTTGTACTTTAAAACTTATATAAACGGCAACATAAGTCTCAAGCCAAGTTACGATATATTGAACAATACTAAAGATTTTTATTAGAAAACCTCAATTTCAGTCAATTGTTACTATGTCAGCTATTATTGTCTTTCAGTCAATTGTTCCTTTGTATGCTATAGTAGTCCACAGATATTAAAAATACACTTAAAGAAAAATGTGCCAATTTTGATAACATTACTTAAATAATAACAAAATTAAGTTACGAGTTCCTATGCTAATAATTATTACATTACATAGTCCAATCCAGCATTGGTTCAATCCAGCTCATTCCAACTTATTAACAGCGAACAGTAATGAGATGTATACTAAAGTCGATGAGGTATATACTTTATGGCTGTGACAATCGTCATAGGTGCGTTACAAACATGTGTGCAAAATTGATATACCCTGAACGATAGAGGGCATGAGTGGATTACTCATTTATAAAATCCATGAAACTTTGTTGCTATAACAATTCAATTTCACAATCTATGCACTCTCTGGCTTCAAGCTTCACTCTCTGACCACCGCTTTCAGTTGGAATATATTCGCCAAAAGGCAAGCAACGAAATGGGGAACGTGGCAGCAGAAATCGCAAATGAAAGCAAATGTAGGAAAGTGATCCGTGGCCTGCAGCTATCATTGTCTTCCCTGCTCTTCGTGCTGTTCGTTTTGGGTGAGGCAGCAGCCAATCCTATTCCAGATGCTGAGCAGTATGTTGCCGTCGTGGATGCCGGCTCTACGGGCAGTCGCATCATCGTCTACAGATTCGACTCTCCCAACGAGACAAGCAATGAGCTGCGGCTTCTAGCTGGCGACTTCTTTTATGAGAACAAGACAGGATTAAGTTCATATCTGGATAACCCCGACGAAGGAGTGCAGTCTATTGAGAAGTTACTTAAAGAGGCTCGCGATTTTATTCCTCGGCATCTGTTGGCCTCCACGCGGTTGGCGCTCAGAGCAACTGCAGGAATGCGATTGGCAGATAAGGATAAAGCAGATCAACTGTTAAATAAACTGCGTGATTTGTTTGCCAACTCTGAGTTCAAGGTTGACGAAAATTCTGTGCAAATAATGGCAGGTCAAGACGAAGGCATCTTCAGCTGGGTCACAGTGAACTATCTAAGGCACAGCCTGAGCCTGAGCCAGACTGAACAGTTAGCTGCCATGGACTTGGGCGGAGGCAGCACTCAGATCACCTTCCCGCTAGCCAACACCGAAGAGGCTTCTTACAACAAGACAGTCCTACGCAATTTAATTGTTGCCGAGAGCAACATCAGTGTGTTCACTAACAGCTATCTCGGCACAGGCTTCGAGGCGGCAAGTTACACAGTGTTCACCAATGGCAATAACAGACAGGAAACCACATTGCAAAGCACTTGCGTCCATCCAGGCATTGTGAATGCTTCTTGGAGGTACCTGAATATAGAGTACTACGTTAGCGGCAAGCAGAATGAGCAGAATAAGACCGACATTGAAGCATGTGGGAAGCTGATCAAGGAGAAAGTTATACCAAAAATCAGTCCGAAACCTGTGACGCTGCGCCAACATCAACTGGCCGCCTGGAACAAGTTCTTCTCAGTAACATTTGACTTGGGCAAGCGAGGACATTTCAGTGTGGGATCTCTACATGAAGAAGCAAAGAAGGAATGTGCCAAGTTTAACGAAAAACAACCATTCAAATGCTTCAGATTGATCTACACGTGGACACTTCTTACTGATGGTTTCGGTTTGTCTGAAGAGAGTAAATTGCAGTATACTAAACGAATCTCTGGTCACTATGTCTCCTGGACTCTGGGTTTCGCTTTAAACTTGGTTGATTATGTAAAGATTTAAGTTTATGTGATGATTTGAGTGTAAGAAAGCTGTCCGGCTTTGCTGCAGATCTCTGTAATATTGAGTTGAAAATAAACAAGAATTTGTATGTGATTTGCCTTGACTTGTAGCACTGATATTCTAGTCTACTTCGTTTCATTGAACTACCCAGTGATGCTTGATAAGGCTCAGAGGTTGGCTGAGGTTAGCATGGCACCTCATAGCGTGACTAACACGTTGACTTTAATTCAAATTGGGAAATAAAAGTGATAAGGCTATTTCCGAGTTCACTTTGTGTCTCTTTTGCAGTGTCTTGCTGGATTCTCTTTCATTTTTTTTACTCTAGCACTCTCTTCGCTATTGCTCTCCATCTGTTTCTTTCTAATTTAAGCTACGCCACACGAGAGCAATTTCCGTAAGAAGGCAAAGAAATTTCAGGCCGACAAACTCGATTGATTGCAGAATATACGAGGAAATTGGACAACACTGCACGACACACATTTGGAAAGGCACACACAGCCTGTGCTGGCTGCTGTCTGCCCCTTGCTGCTTGCCCCAAATTACATTTACTGCAAGCATTTGTTGCAGCACCAGCAGCAGCAGGCGCACTAGGCTGGCCTCGGCTCCCGGTGCCAGCGGAGCTAAGAGCAGCAAAGGCCCCCAGATCGTTACCATAATGCAATTTTAGAACAAATCAAGCCCACAAATTGTTGCAATTCCCTCACAGTTGTTGCATGGTAAGTGAAAAGTTGTGGTCGATTGTTTCGCTTTGCCTTTCCCAGTTGACCAGAAAAACCTCAAATAGTCAGCAGCCTTGTCGAATAGCAGGCAAATTGCCAGCTTAAATTCAATCATATTTACGATAAATATATATCAAATTAGGCAGTAGAGAGAGACCAGATAGATGTGGGGGTTTTTCATTATATATATAATATAGTGAACTATATTACAAGTTAAGAAACTTCATTAACTATAAACAATATTGAGTATTGTATACAATTATTTAATAGTATAAACTTGTACACATTTCGTAAACAGCCTTAACTGTTTTTTTGCTTTTTAATATGTTATTTCGCATATGGAATTTCTGATGGAACCAGTGTGACCCACAAATGCTACTCACATATGTATGTATTAATATATTCATACAGAACATGTCCCAGATCATTAACGTAATGCGATTTCTGCACAAATCCAGGCCAGACAAATTGTTGCAATTTTCGTCAATTTTCATGTTAAATTTCAGAGCTAAAGACAAACTGAGAACTTCAATAAGTTGAACAGTTTAATGAAATTGCAAAGCTTGTTAATAAGCTCAACATTTGATGATATTAATTAAGCACTTGGTCAGTGAAAATTGCAGTCAATTGGCTAAATTGAATTCCCAATCAATTCACAATGTTTGCTTTGCCCCTTTATAAATAAATAAATGAAATGCGAATGTAAAACGCAAGTTGTGTAAATCAATTTGTAACAGAGCGAATAAAAATCCACAGAAATGTGTAAAATTACAGTGCACTGTAGCGGATTGTTAAATGGCAGCTAACAACGATGGCAATGTCGACGACGACAGCGTTAATTAATTAATTAATTTCGCAGTGCATATTGTTTTTACTTTTTTAGTCTGCCACGCCCCAATTGCCGCTGACAGCATAACGAATTCAATGACACGTATTGCTTGGGCAAAGCAACGTGCAAAATCAGGCGAAAGTGGAAAGCAAACGTAAAAAGCGGCAAAAGTGTTTGCGCACATAAGTATGCTACGATTTATTTCGCTATTGTGTGCTGACAGGCAGACCCACTTCTGCTGTCCCACTCACTCTGAATACCGTTTGGCTAATTCTTGGCCAAGAACCACAAGAGCACGCTAAGCACATGGAAGCCATAACAACTTGTCAGTGAGTCCTGTCAGCATGTCCTTGTGCCTGCCTGGGCCGAGTAATTCATTAACATTTAACTTGATTGACAGACGAGACGAGAGCAAAGAGTGCTCTCTCTCTCTAAGTGAGTGTATACGAGTTGGAGTGCGGCTGCTGTGCGTGCGTGTGTGTGTGTGTATTTTCGGCAACGCACGTACGCAGCAAGCTCGCAGATGGGTGTACGATTTGTTTATACAGTTATAATGCATAATGGCTGCGCTGCGCAGCAGATCGTTATTTTGTTAATTTAATAAGCGCACTGGCGGCGACGACGGCGACACACACAACAGGTGCCACAACAGCGAGGCACCCCCGCCTGACGTTCACATGCCCAAAATGAAGTCACGTCGCGCACATAAATCAATTGCCATGAGAAGGATGCTGCGACGTGGCAACTGCACGACTGCATGCGTTACACACACACACACACTTACAAAGATACTTGGAACGTAGTAAAAATCCGGCAAGGATAACACGAGCCGCAGTTCTTGTTGTTGTTGTTGTTGTTTCTGTTGCTTGGCAAAACGACAGCTGGCAGCAGCGCAGACAGCAACGGCGGCAAACTAAGTAAAAACTGCCATTGGCCCGAGCCAGCCCGGCCTGGCCGTAAATTGAGCGCATGCAATGAAAGTGTAACGAGCGTTAATTTGTTTGTCAAGCGCGCCAAGTGACCGTCCCCACATCTAGTTTGGCACTCTCTAAATGCAAATTATGCGACTCCCAAACGAGCCAAGTGGGCCCAGTGCCAAAAGGGAAATTGTTACACACGTTTATGCACTTACTTACAATGTTTAAACGACTCGTGCAACTTGAAAGTAATTAATAAAAGCAAATTTGATTTACTTGTTAAGTGATGCAAGTTCGCTGGAAAATTGATGTCGATACATTGCCGATAACAAGTGGCGGTATGCCAATTATTAATATTAATACTGCAATTAATACTGCAGGACGAAACACAATTACCTTAACTGCTGGCGATATTTACTAGAGAAATGTGTAATCGATCTCAGACATTTTGAAAGTCGATAAAACTGCCGAAATAAGTGGCGGCATGCCAATTAATACTGCAGGACACAGCACATAACCGCACCAAATAACACCATGCTGCTCGCGATATTTACTAGAGTTGTGTGTAAACGATGCGAGTCCTCTCACAATTAAGAGTCAATAAAATTGCCGATATTATACTGCAGGCAAAAGCACAATTCCTTTCTTGATTACACCACGCAGCTCGCATTATTTATTATCGGCGATCTGCAATGTTTCACGCAGCTGTAGAGTTATCTGAAAATTTATTTAAGCTTGACTTAGTTGCTTATCGATTTTAAATGTTTTTTAATTGCATCAGCAAATGCAACTAAAAAGTGAAAGCATGCATGAGCGCTGTATAAATATGCAGGTTTATTATGTCGACTAACGATGTCGCAAATGTGACGTGATATTGTTGCTATATTTGTTATACATTTACATACATGCACTATCATATTTGGAATTTATTTATTGCCAGCTCTCTTGCCTTTCGCCTCACCAGGTCAACACGGCAGTGGCGCCGTGCAGCAGCTGCGGCAAATCCCAGCCATAGCGACGCAGGACATGCAGAGCACGTAGCACATCGCGTTGGTACTGTAAAATAGTTCAAGTAGGTGATGTACTCCACATAATATCGATGGAGAAGCCACTCTCAATCACTTACCAGACTGGAGCGCAGACGACTCTGGAATTCCCCAGAGGTCAAAGCATCGGAGAAGAGGCCAAAGTTCGTATTGTACACACGAGCATTGCGGGTAAAGTCGTGTACACGCTGCTTGGGCATGATGGCAAGCACATCCTCGAGGAATGTGTGACCACGCACCGCCTTGCAGTCGCACGTTCCGTTCCTATTGAGTGGCAAGGGTAGAGAGAAACACTGGAAGATATCGACAATTTGGTTGATAGCCGACGTATTGACGCCCAATTCGCGCAAGTCCTCGAGCAGCGTCTGGAAGGATGCACTCTGCTGCAGCTGCTCGATCACCAGATTGAAGCGCGATGTATTGTAGTAGCACACGGCCTTGCGGAACTTGGCATCGCACTGATAATGCGCCAGGGTGATGTTCGCAAGAGCATCCCTATCAATAAGTTCACGTAGAGCCTGGAAACTATCGCACAAGTCGCCATCGCGACCAGAGTCGGGATCAGAGGTTGTCGGGGGACATATAGTCGTCACGTCAGCCGCCTCAGCCGCAGGCCAGGAGATTGCAAGCAGCAGACCACAACTAAGGACCAAATTCTTAATTTGGAACATCCTCAGTGCTGGCAAAAAATCAACTATTACTGTCGCTCAACGTGGAAGTTGCTTTTATAGCCAAGCTCGGGAGTGGACAATGCAATTACAAGAATATTCGCTTTCCATTCAGTCAACACCTTATCGGGTAATTAGACTAATTAACAGAAAGTTCCATTGCTCAGTTATCAGTTAAGGCGCCGGAGAAAAACAAGTTGACATGCATTGGAAAACACGTTGCACTTGTTGCATGTATAACATCAAGTACAAATTAGCTGAAAATGCGTATTTAAAGTGTTTTCTCTTTGCCCCGCACAGGTAACAATTAATGAAGTCAAAAGTGAAGCCTCCAGCATCGAATTGGTTGCCAGGCAGATAATCTAATCAGACTTGGGCGCTCTCGTTAATAAGCAATTAGCAACTGTTTACTGCAACTCGCACTTCTCAGTCAATTCAGAATCGATAAAGCGATTAAAGCTTGAGTCGAACAACGATTTGCGAACTGCATTCATAGACAAGCGACTCTCTCTCTCTCCCTCTCTCTCTCTCTAGAGTCCTTTAGTCGTTACAGAAGTCAGGGAAACTGCAAATCACTTGGCAGAGCACACACACACACGCATCCTAAACGGACGTCCGACTGGTCAGCCTAGTCTCATGTGTGTGTGTGTGTTTGATTGTGTGTGCGAGCCTCAACAGGGCAACTTAAGCTATACTTAATTGCCATAGTAATTTCCAGTATTTCTATTGCAATCTGTACTTAGTTTTAAGCTCTCTGTCCAGTTCCCAGTCAGCTGAGGCACTTCATACGCAAAGCAATCAAAAACAAAAATCATACGCACCGTTGCCCTGCGCAGTTATTTATCCATACGCACACACACACATACAGACACGCACCGACATGCACAGGTATTTACAGTTGTAAGCTCGGCTTTAACCTGGCAACGAAATAAGCATTTGCCAGTGCAAAATGCGAGTGAAGCGGAAATAAGTAGTTGACCGTTACATTCCGGGTCAAGTGATGCGACCCGCCCACTTTTCTGGCTCCCTTTTTGGGGCTTTCTTTCTTATTTTTGTCACACTTGTGAGAAATGCCATTTAAAATAAATTTCACCCAACTCCAATAAGCATGCGTTTTAAATGTTTCACATGCTACGATGAAAATTGGCATTTTTGCGTTGAACTTTGAAGAAGGGAAATGTAAATTGCCATCAAGCAGATGCGCTACATACCCTGTAATTAGATATATGCAAGTAAAGTGTTTAAAATAATAAATAAGAAATCAAACAGTGCAAGCGAATATCAACAAGCTCAAACAGAATATCGATAAGGATTAATAAAAATACTAAACAGAATATCGATAGTGATCAATGCAAACATAACAGAGATTATCGATATGTTCTCTGATTATCGCTCATAACATCGTCAATACTTCTATGTTTAATATCGTGTTATATCGATAACTCTTCCCTAATGACAGCCATTATCGATACTATTAAAATAAACGCTTATCTATCATAAACTTCGCTCGCTTATCTTGAGAAACTCCATAAAAACCGGTAGTTGCAATAAATTAAACGCAGCTTTCTTTCTTTGCCACTTGCCCGTAAATCAATCCACTCGTTTAACCCTTCTCAAAGGCGCTGCACAGGGTATACACAGACACACACTAGCTGCACGTGCACGTGCACAACCTCAATGGCCCTGGCCCTCCCTGGTCAAAGGTTAAGTTGAACAGGTTACAAAGCTGTCAGCATGCGAGTCGAGCATGGAAAGTGCCTGGCAAAGTTTAATGGCAATTGGGCAGAGCAGCGGCGGTGGCGGTGGCGGCACTGGGAATATGCAACATCATGATAAATCATTGGGGTTTTTGCCTGCGTTCTCGCTTAGCCTGACCCCGATGCGCTCAAATTGCCTGCTGTCCAACTTTGCCAGTGTGTCAGTGTGCACTGTATGTGTGAGTGTGTGTGTGTGCCTGCATATTTAAAGCATTTTATTAGTGCAGACACACCGCAAAGTAAGTGTGCGTCTGTGTGTGGGCAAAGTTAAAGCGGGCGCAGCTTTCTTAATTGCACGAGACAATGGGAAAAGTGTTGCCTACTTTCGGGCATGTACGACCAGTGCTGCCAAATGGCGCAATATGCTCTCGCTGTCATTTGCAATAGATTTTCATGTAATTAGTTTTGGCTGCTAATAAAATGTCACTGTCCGCACAGACAACAAGCAATTGAGCTGTTAGAATTGTTCGGCGTGCCCAATTGTGTGCGTGTGTGTGTCAGTGTGTTTGTAAATTGCATTTTTTGCTGCTTTGCTTTGGGGCTGTTTGAGATTTTGCGCATCAACCGCAAAACAGACGACAGCAAACAGACACAAACACACACACAACTACAGCAGGCACTTAGTATATAAATGCGTGAGTGTGTGTACATGACAATGGCAGCACAGCACAGTCTCATGTGCTATGCCATTTTCATTTCCCTGGATAATTTACTCAATTAGAGGAGAACTTGAAGGCTTTGTGGCATTTGGGAGAATCGCTTTATTATTGCACTCAAACAAGCAAAGGGGGCTAGAGACTAGAGAGACTGGAATGGGAATGCGATGAGGATGGGGAAATGGGAAGTGGCAATCGACAAGGACAGGCAGACAGACAGAAAGAGAGAGAGACACTTCACTATCGACTGTCCCTGCTAGCGTATAATGCTGCCTAATGCTAGCAAATATACATGAGTCGTCGCCTCAGTAAAAGCTCTCTCTCAGACTACTCGACAAAAGTTGTACGCCAAACACCAAACTAACGCCGATAAACAGGCTTAATTAGCGACAGAGCTCAAAGTCAACAGACTGGCGCATTAAGCGAAAATCCAAACACACACACACTGAGGCACACATCCAGCTACGCATACAAATAAAATTAATGCCATTGGCGCCCTTGGCAGCAAGTTTCCTATGGGGTCTCGTTAGGCTTAGCCCCTGCTCCAGCTATGGATCAGGGTATGGCTCTGACTCCATCATTGCCTCGCCTGCTTAATTATGTGCAAGCAACAATGATATTTATATTATCGGACAGTCAATTTCAACTAACTGCGCTGAGACACCAGATTAGGCCAAGGTGAGCGTATTCCGGTCAAGTCCGGCTTAGAGAGAAGTCAAATAAAAGAACTTATAAATAAATGAGTAAACAGCGCATAATCGTGCAAAGCACGAGCAAAGTGGTATCTTATTAATACTAAAACCATGCACAACGAGAACGATCGATAACTATCGTTTAGTTTAAATGTTAAAGCAATGAGGAAAATGCGAACAATCCTGTAACTGTAAATGTTAAGCTAAAGTTGTAATAAAGCTATGTTATTTTAACAGGCGACAGTTATCGATAGGGCTATCCTACTTATCGGTCTTCTACAAATGTAAAGCTTAATACAACCATCGGTAAACGGCTAACTGCTCAACACTGTTGCAGCAGTTTATGCACACACACTGCATGAAAATATCCCGATTGGAAAGTTCAGGTATAAGATTAATGCCAAGTCATGGCTAACAAGCAACTTCAGCTGCTGTCAGCTGACAAATGATGTAAAGCTAAAATCACTGAACCTTGTATATGCAAGACAAAGATTAAATATCTAGTTGGCCATGTCGCAGTGCACTTGTGCTACAATGTGCATAAATTGTGAACATAAAGTTAGCCAAATTGTTGCACGACATCAACAACAACAACATAAAGCTGTTGACCTGTTGCCTGTTAGCTGAAAGTCAATGACAGTCCATTATTTTTTTGGGGGAACGCGTTAGATGGGAAAAAGTCGATGGGACGCCATTGTTTTGTGCCAGCTAAACAATTAAAAAGGCAAATGGCGTACACAGGTAGACAAAGGCGAAGAACGACACGGCAAACATTGAATACAACAGAGGAGCGTCAACAGCAGCAGCAACAACAACAAGATGGGGGCAGAGAACAACATCCAAATGGTGCACACTCATGGCAGTCACATTTCTCAATTTTTATGACAGCTCGTTGTCTGCGAGTGTGTGAGTGAGTGAGTGTGAGTCTGTATGTGAATGAGTGAGTGGGTGTGAGCGAGTGAGTGAGTGTGAGTTAGCCAGAGTGGGTGCTTATGTATCTGTGCACGGGGAAAAAGGTTTGCACAACACGATAAACAGCAAATAAAAAGGGAAGCTTGCTCGACTGCAAGTTACTTTCAACTAAATTTAATTATTCATTTTAAATATGTATGTAATTTACAACGTTCTTTTGCAGATGTACTTTTAAATTATGAATAAAATAAAATAAATTTGATTATAACAAATATATAAAGTATTTGTAGCTCTTTATTAAACTTTTAATAATTTAAATTATCACTATTAATTTTATGTTATTGTACTTTACTTTTAGTCTACATTAAATAAATTACTTCATTATTAATAATGAAGAGTTGTAATTAGATGCAATTTTCAAGAAGAATATTACATATAATAATTCCCTTACATTTTAACATGATTAAATTCCACAAAGTTAATTCGAATTACTTTGAATAATTCATTACGAACACATTAGTTTTATTAGAGCTGCGTAAATTAATGAAATACCTGATTGAATTTAATCAATCAAAGACTGTGTTGGTGTCCTGTTGTGCACCTGTAATACTATTAGAACTGTACAATTACTGCTCAAGCTGACTGTGTGTGCACAGCGAGAAGTCAGTTCCAGAGTATTATCTGCTGCCAAGGAGCCTTATGGCACTGATTTCAGAAATTCAATGGCTTTTAATAACAGTTATGATAACGGCTTCGTGCATGGGCAGACGAAAGACGACACATTTGCCATTTACCTGCGGCGCAAAACAGAGAGAAACCAGAGACAGAGACAGGGTATCGATGCGGGCGAAGACAAAGCAAAATCTGAGCGAAACTGCTGCTGCCACCGTCACTCGGTCTAGACAAATTGAGCTCTTACGCATGCCACACACATACACTCACACACACACGCATATTGAGAGTCATCCAAGCAACCACCAGGAGAGTTGGCAACCCACACACACGCACACACAGATACAAAGGAGGAGGCAACAACTGCCTATGGGTGAGCTGTGTTTGCGCAGCTGTTGGCTTGAGGTTTATCACTTTAATGGCTGCCATATTTGCTGAGTTGAGCTTCCATTTCCATTTACTATCTGTGCGTACCTTCCATTCACCTGTCGGCGGCGCTGGTTTCGCTGCTGCTCCCAAATTGGCAACATGAGTTGGCAAGCGCGCCGGCGAAAAGTAATTTGCGAGCAAATTATGATAAATTGAAATTGTGTTGTTGCTGCGCCGCCATGTCGACATTGCACATCAATTTGTGCGAACACGAAGAAAGAGAGACGGGGAGAGGGAGATCGCGGTACTAGTTCCTTGTAATTGAGAGCGGATCTACTAAGCTCCGAGCTCGCCTAGTTCATTTTGTGCGAACACGACGACAGAAGAGAGGGATAAAGAAAGAGAGAGCGGTTTCAGTTCCTTGTTATTGAGAGCGGATCTACTATGCTCCGAGCTCGCCTAGTTCAATTTGTACGAACACGAAGAGAGGGAGATACAGAGAATGTGGGAGTGCAGTTCTAGCTCATTTTAATCGAGAGAGGATCTAGTAAGTTCCACCATGTTCTAAATAATAAATGAGCACATTATTTATTTATGCACTTTATTAAATAAACTCACTCCATCAAAAACTCAATTAATTCGAACAAGAAGAGTGAACAGCAAGACAAAGAAAGCGGGAGTGGGAGAGAATGATTCCAGTTCCATGTAATTAAGAGCTTATCTAGCAACTTCCTTGCTCGCCTAGTCCCACATCACAAGTTCCTGTTTTGTACACATTATTTATTTATGCACTTTATTAAATAAACTTATTCGTTTTTCGTTTTTGATTTGAATTTATGTATTTTGGTAGCACACGAATTTACGAGGCAGCAACGACATAACAACAACAACAACTAGGGTTGCCAAAGCAGCAATTGGCAATTGGAGGCAACCGATTGAATGAAATGCAAATCAAATTCCCTTTTCCCTTTCCTATGGCAATGCCAAGTGCAAAACCCTCTTAACGCAACGTGTTTACCATAAATAACTTAACTGAATCCGGACTGCAAAAATAGAACTTGCACAAGCTACAAATACAAATACAGGGGCAAAGCAAGATTGAAAGCGAAGGAGTGTAAGGCAGAGATGGAGAGTGAGAGTAAGAGTGAGAGAGAGAGCAGCAAAGACATTGCAATGCAGCTCAATTAAAATGGCATTAAATTCCATTTGGATTGCTTTTTCAAGCTGCCAACACTCATCGCCTGTTTGGCCCACCTGCCTCTCCCTCTGCCAACACCCCACTGCATAACACTCCATCGCCAGCGTTGACATTGCCTTTGTGTGTGCGAGTGAGTGAGTGAGAGCATGAGTGAGTGAGTGAGTGTGCTCTTGTGCTGCAGATACAGAGCAGCTGTCTATGCATTTGGGATTTGAGCCTGAGACAGCTGCTCAAACGTCTCGCCCGCTCCCCCTCCTCTGCCTGCTACCAGCTGCATTCCCTGCTGTGGTCTTTTCCATGTCGCTGCATAGCTTTCAGCGCCTGCTACTTTTCTTGACAGTGGCCCAGAGCCAAGCAAGAATTCAAGCTATTTGTGCAGCAAAGCCATTTTGCCTTGTTGTTGATTTAATGGCGTCTGCAATGCGAGAGCAGAGGCAGTGGCAGGGACGGGGCACGGAGGGGCATCTGCCGATTGCAATTGCGGCACTTGCAGCTCGTAGTCAATTTAAATGGATTTTAATTTAATTTATTTGCTTAATATCTATTATGGCAATTTGTTTCATTTGGCAGCATTAGAAGCAGCAAACAAAATGCAAGTGAATTTCAATTTAACAGCCTGTCGGACAAGCTTCAGTATTAAGTTGTTAAACAGACGCAACAACACACAAATAAACAATAAGTAAATTATGTTGCTGGCTTATGACACTATAGCAAGCTCGCTCTCGGAACTGTAGTGGAGTTGGAGAAACATGTATGCGGAGGTTTATCGATGTACTAATCATCGATGTTTCTTACTTAAATAGTGCAGTTTAGAATATGTGCAAACACGTTGCTCTCTATGCGTGCCAAACTCAGCCGAGATCTTTGTATGATTGTATGGAGACAATGCACTCTCTCTGAGTAAATTGAGTAAATTATGAGACTATAGCTATTCCACTCTAACTACAGTAGTATTTTAAGCTTCAAAGCTTCCTCTATCCTGTGCGTACATGATGCTCTCTCTGCTCTCCCAAACGCACTCTCTCACGAACTAGTCAAACTATGCCGAGATCATATTGCTATCTCGTTCTGTCCTGTGAGGTGCGTGAGAGCGTGCCTCTCTCACACACTAGTTTAAAGGAGAGCGAGCCACCACACAGTGTGTACACACAATGCGACTAAAAATAAATAACATATACGTTTGTTGTTGCTCAGTATCAATTTCTTTATTCCGACAAGTGTTGCCAGGCTGTATTGCATGCACACACACACACACACTGACACGTCCATCGACATTCGCTCGCGACAGTTGTTGTTGTTATTGTTGTTATACAAAATTGAATGCATATGGTCGACGGAGCTATATTCACCTATCGAATGCTATTAAGTATGCATCAGAAGCGTCAGCGCGACGCTGCAGTCCGCAAAACGTGTGTGCTGCCAGTGTTACCTGTTAAATATTCAAAATCATATGCATGAGGCAACACTGTTCTGTGGCCATGCAGGGTGAGGGTAAAGAGGGATTGACACACCTACCTACACCTAAGCGGAGCTATACAGACACACTCTCACATACACAGCAATTTGTTCGTTTGCATATTTGATTTGTGTTTGTTTGTTTGTGTGTGCAATTTATGTGGCATTGAGAACTTTAGCGTATTTGACATGTCCGTACACTCTCACACACACACGTACTTAGCCACACACAAACAGACTCGTAAATATGCCAAAGCGGACATGTAATTCAATTTATATGCATGGGAAATACACACATATACTCGTACTGTTGTTGCCCCAACTAAAATACTTTAATCTAATGCATAACAACAAAAAGAAAGTAAAACGAAAAACGGCAACAGTTTACACTGACAGGGGGAGATGCCCTTCAACTGTGCTCCCTAATCCCGGAGACAAGCGAACTTACACATGTACAAAAACACAGATACAATGATACGGATACAGATATAGTGCATGAAATATGCAAAGTGCTTGTTATTTAAAATATTTATTATTGTCTGTGTATTTACAATAAATACAATTGGGGATTAGAAGTAAAGTCGAAGGCCCAAAGCCAAAGCAAACTGATTGCAGGGGAATGTGATTCCCGTTCGACAGCGCCTATAGATATGCTATGGAAATTGTCATGGGAATTCAAGTGAGAAGCTGAATTAGTTTGGGGCTAAACTAAAGACGCATGCGCTAATTAAATACCTGCCAACTCATGCCAAACTTGCTTACTTTCCCTTTGACATTCGACCTTATCTGCGCGCCAAAGAAAACAATCAAAGTCGCCGACTGACTGACAAAGTGTCTGTCTCTACTGTCTATCTGTCTGCCAGGCCACAAATTGCTAATGTTTGTTAATCTCGTATTGCCGCTGCGGGGCACCTTATCGACTCTATGTAAATAAAGTAAGCAATTTGCGTAGAAGACGATGCGGTTAACCCGACAGAATTCTCAGAAACGACTTGTGCCTCACCTTGATTACTCTGATGCATTTCTAGATCATTAAGCCAGCCGTCTAAACACCATTAGCAGCCATGTCAATATGCCTGCGTGGGTGTGTGCTTGTGTATGTGTGTGTGCGTGCCAGCTTTGCCCACAAGCCAGAGACAGTTGGCCAAAATCTACACGTGCGTGCATGCTTGAGGTATGTTCACTGTGTGTGTATGTGAGCATCACTTCCGGTTGACTGCACTAACACATACACAGTCTGTCCCTCCCCTTCCCACTTGGAGAAGTCAACTCATTTGCCGCCTAATGGCAAATCAATGTGCCGCCAATGTGTCCAACGGGGCAGCAGCTGTGCCACACACACACACACACAGTCACAGTCTCTCTAGGTTCCTCCATTCTAGCCACAGCACCATCATCATCATCATCATCCCCGTCATCATCCTCGTCCAGCGGTCTGTCAATGTGTTGATGACACTTGAATGAGTTTTGCACTTTTGTTGTTGATTTCGGCGTCTTACGCTAAATTGCGCATATTATTTATACATAAGAAATCAACTGACCATAAGTTCTGTGTATTAGCTAATCGCACAGTGGCGCCAAATAGCGTGAAAACTGTGGTAAATTAAATTTTTATAATTCGCACATTAAAAATGGTATGAGAGTTAAAAGATAAATCTAATATTTTAAAGAAATTGGCAGACTCTACAAAGTGCATATAACACATTTAGTCATGTCAGTATGTCTGTTTGAACGTCGAAATTTCATTAACTTTAAGAACTGTTTCAAACATCTGTTCGTAATGAATATATCTTCAATATGCAAATGCTTTGAAATCAGTGAATTAATATACAATGACTCAAGCAATTGGATTTCCACATTGAAGTGTTTGAAACAAAATACGCTTCCAGTGACGCATAAAAATGATTTTAATTGACGTTCGATAAGGCGAGCTTACGCACATTATACCTTTTAAAAGAATGGCATGTGTGCACAGAGTACTTTGTATTTATCATGTTTATATTTTTTATGTTTTGTAATAAGATCGGTGAATTGATTCGCACACTTTAGACAATTCAAGAAACTCATAACAATGTTTTTAATTGCTGTTTGATATGGAGACTTACGCACAGTACAGTTCAAAGGGAAGGTTAGTACGGGAAAGATGCGTGGTAGACACGATAAGGTGTACAAGTATATTCATAGTCAGCATCAATAGCAGACTCCATTAAGCCCAGTCCGTCTGTCTTTCCATCCGTTTAAAGATGTATTAAACTTGGAATACATACCTATACCGCAAGCCATCTAGTGTCGTTATAAATGTTATAATAAAACAGAAATTATTTTTAAAATTAATCGAATGGCATCTTACCGCCTGTAACGCTCGTTACTTGTTTATCTTTGGAAGTACTGAACATATTTTACGGCAGTTTAAGCAGTTGGTTCCACTGTAAATCATGATTCTCCCGGTCAGTTCATAAGGAACTTGACGCTGTTGGGAAACTGTCGCTAATCTGGACGCACACACGAGTGGGACGCGCATTCCGATGTGGCTTGTGCTGATAAGGCAGATTTGAATGGTGCTTTCGCAATGGAGAAGGCAAAAGGGGGTTCTAACCCCTGACACATTAAATTGCAATTACACGACAAGTTGCTGCGCAAATGTGGGTGAGTGGGCGTGGCCGGGCAGAGCATTATGCGTACCTTTTGTGTGTACATTGTGAGTAGATGACGTCGACAAGCAGATTGTGTATATAGCGTATATATTATATATTTACTTAATCAACTGCAAGTTTGTACATGATTAATGTGTGTGTGTGTTTGTGTGTTTGTGAGAGTAGTTAAGCCGTAAGTCAAGTGAGCTTTAAGCGACGCTGCAGCTTGTTAATATAACTATAAATATGATAATAATAATATACATCAGGCATTTGCTGGTCACGCTTAACAGAAGTTATATATATGGTAACTTAGCCTAGCTTAGGACTAACCACAGTGCTTGGATACCCTATCAGTTGGTTGCTTGTTTGTTGGTTTGCTTGTTGGGTGGTCTTGTATTTGGATTTGATTGCTTAGCCGATTCGATTCGAGACAAAACAGGCGCTAAACTAAAGTAAACCTGCTTTTTCTTTTTAATTAACATCACATGAAATTCGGTTTCCCTTTCCTCTCTCCCTCCTCTCAGTAGCAGCACCAGCTGGGATGTTCCACCTCGCCCAGGGCAATATGTTCAATGCTCCACGAGGGTGTCTCCAGTCGCCCCTCACCCGTTGTCTTTACATCCTGTCCATCCACGGGAATACCGATATGCACATAGGGCAGGCGAAACGCGCCGTTATCCTGGTTCCGTGAGGCCAGTGCTGCGGCTGTGTAGCTGAAGGCGGTGTTGCCATTGGTGTAGGCCAGCGAATCACTGGACTGAAAGGAGCGCAGCGAATGACTCTTGCCCTCGTCGGCCAGTCGCACCAGACCCAGCGCCGTGGAGAGAAACACCTGCTCCAGTCCCTGATCTGTTTCGGTGGATGTCTCAAAGTAGGTGGCTCCTATTGAGCTGGCAAACAGATATGCCTCATCACGTGACACTGCACGCATTCCCTGCATATCCATCTTGTTGCCCACCAACGTTAGAATCATCGGATCCTGCACGTTGCGATGCAATTCCTGAATCCATGACTTGATTTCCGTGAAGGTCTTGTACTGTGTCAGATCAAAGACCAATATGGCAGCGTTCGCATTGCGATAATACATGGGAGCGACGGCCCTAAAGCGCTCCTGTCCGGCGGTATCCCAGATCTGTAAGGGGAAGAAGAGCATGAGAAGAGGATGAGAAAATGAACAAGAGAAAGAACTCAATTACAGCTTCAACTTTAATTGAGTCATTCCGCGTTTATTCAGCAATTTCGCCTGCGCTTTCCCACAATAATCATAATAACAATCATAACAATAGCGATGCGTAGCCCCCTCTTCACCGCCCCTTTAGCACAATTCAAATCTTCATAAAATTCCTCAGGGGTTTTTTGCTTTTATTCATTTCGGAGCGGGGGCAACGACTTGTCCAGAAGACAAAAGAGCTGAACAACAAATCTCGATGCCACTACAAGATGCGCCACATAAAAAGCGAAATCGAAATTGCGCCAAGCGCCAAAATATATTGCCAGTGAGAAAGGGGTGTCAACCCTAGCGCGGGGATTGAGCAACTGTTAGCTTATCAATAAACTATAAAAAAAGAAGGCCAAAAGAGAGAGAGAAGGAGGAGGAGAAACACAAAGTGCAGTGGACGCAGAAATTGCAATAATAAAAAAGCAAATAAAATGAGCGAAGAATAACAAAATAAACAGCATGAGAAGCCGCGCTAGAGTCCCAGTGGCAACAAAAGCTCAGATTAGCTTGGACGCTCAAGCCATTGATAAAGTAAATAGGATTACAGGGGGTAAAGCAAGTGTAGGGGTGAGAGGGGGAGGGGATAAGACTGAAAGTGGGTGCTTCATATCGCTTTGTTGTACTCACTTGTAATTTGATTTTGACATCATCCAAGATGATGTTGCAGGTGAAGAAGGAAACGGCTATCGTTGGCTCCTCGTTGCGATGCAGCGCGTTCTTTATATACTTGATGACTAAGCGGGATTTGCCCACACCTGAAGAATAAAGGAGGAAAAGAATGCACTGCAAATTAATTAAAAAGAAAATGTGCAAAACAATAATGAGAGATGAAACTTGGTAGTGTTGTCTACAGGGTTGCCATACTTGTGTTTGTAGAGTTTCAGCAGTAATTTATAATTAAGGTAATAACTAACTATCTTCAAAGTAACTCATTGAAACTGACTAGACTTCTCTAGTGAATGTATTTCCAAAATATCATAGAAATCGAGTTGGTAATTTTTTACTTTCAACAATTATTACAATAATGAACGCATTTACATGAGCTTATATCTTACTACTTTGAAGATAGATCATTAAAACTCTCTACTCTTCACTCTCTACACTTCACTTAAAGGTTGTAATGAATGTATGTTCAAAATTTCATTCAAAACGAGTAGGTATTAAAGAAGCTACATAAACTTCTCTTCAACCCATCTATGTATGTATTTAGGTCACAATGAAAGATAAGCAGCATGTTCAACTAAGTTGAAACCGTAATCCCCATGTCTAATTAGCAAAGTTGATTCAGGCCTGACCACACAATAAATGGGCGTATTTCTTATCTGTGAAACATAAACAACAACATTTAAAGAAGGTAAGGTAAGGCAAACAAAAGGTGCTATTGAGACGCAGTCGTAAACAGGTGATGGTGATAAGGAACCGGGAACTGAATCAAGTGCGCTACTCTCTATATACGTGCACATACATATCATATCGATACAAACAGACGACGACGATTCTTTGTTATTCCATTTCTGTTTGTCGCAACGGCTGCGAAAATCCCCCTATAAGTAGATACGATACCAGGAGCTGACTCATCGTATAGGAAAAACGAGCAGATTAAGCACAAATAAAATACAAAAAAATAATATAAAGTATGCGTATGATTTTAAATCGTGCATGGAGAACGTCGTTGAACGAACTGAAAATGGTCTGATATATAAAAAAATATCCGGAGGGGAATTCTTTATAATGCACATGCAGCGGTATCAACTGTAGACTGTCAAATCAATGGAACACTTTGTTTGCTTTGGAACAATGTTGGTGATAGAGAGGGAGAGAGTGATAGACGCACAGAGAAGTTCCTCACAGCTAAGGCAGACTGTACATTGCATAGTTTCAATTGCTAAACTTGCTGACCTTGCGAATTAGCAATGTCTTTGGGGTTTGAGATCGAATCGAATCTAAGTTGCGTAGAATTTCCTCGCAGGGTCTACAAGAGCCCACAGTGCCAGGCACGGCTTTCCTAGGGTTGCTGAGGTTAACCACCTACGCCTCCCGCAAAGCTTTCAAGGCTGTTGTCGCCACTGCTTATCGATTCGCGCCGAAACTGGAGCTCAGCTCAGCTTGCAGCTGTTGGGGAAGGTTTCTTTCTTATCTGGCTGAAATTATTATTGCCTATGGGGGAGCTACGCTTCAACACTGCCTTGGAGATTGAAGTTCAAAGTCATTAAAATGTTTCTGGTTTGAATTGCATTCACTGCTTGTGGTATATATGTGTGTGTGATGGATGAGCTTACCTCGCGAGCCAAGCACAACAACTTTGCCCTCAATTCCGCGCATTTCATTGGCAATCAGTGGCTGGTTGGCATGGCAGTGTCTTATTATTGTTATTATTATTTACACATGTAAAGCGATTTTGTGTGTTGTTGCTGTTGTTGATGTTTTTGATTCCAATGTTGTTTGTTGTTGTTAATGTGCAAAACGCAGCATTGTTGTTGCTACTGCTGCTGCTTTTGCTCCACAACAAATTGTATAACTGGGCGATGGCTCTGATCGGGGCACTCGAAATGGAATGAATAATGCACTTGGATTGTTGTTTGTTGTTTACCAGAGCGCTCGTTGCACTTACAAGTAGTGTTGTTTTCTTTCGCACTGAATATAATATAATAATTGTGGACTTTGTGGATCTGGGACTGTAGTGTTTGTGGATGATTACATTGTCAGCTGTTCACCAGGGCTGCATGTCACTAAGGGAAATAGTCACGACTTTTCTGCATAGCTGTGGTTTTCGTTTAACATAGCGATTTGTTGTATTTTATTTGCGATTTACCCTCCTCTGATTAATTTCTTTATTTAATTTTATACAATTATGAAATTTGTTGTGCATCATATATGGATTTCAAACAACGCAATTTAATTTGCGTTTAAATAACATCGTAAAGGTATATCGGTGGTATGGGTATCGGCATATAAAAGTATCGATAATAATATATCGCAAGAGTAACAAGAGTGACCAGATTTTTAAAATAATTATGGCCATATTTTTATTTGCTAAGGTCTCACTCCGTTTACTTACAGTTTACGTTTGAAATTAGATAACGCGTTATTGAATCGTTTAGTTTGCTTACGAAGACATACAACATATAAGTTTGGTTCGTTAAGCGTTTAGGTAATACCTATGTCATTAACTTCTTTTTAAATTTGGCGCGCATTTCCTCTCAATAGTCAAGCACGTTAACACAAACCCAGCTTTACATAGTGATAAGGGCATAACAGCTGTTACTGAAAGTATAGATGTGTGACTGTTAATTTAACAGCAGCAGAACAGCTGTTCGTACAGAGAATGAGAGAGTGAGAGCAACCAGCATATTGTGAGTGGATTTTAATATAATATAAATAAAATTTTAACAATACTTATATATAGTTTCAAATATTAAAACTTATACAACACTTGTTATGCTGTTACGCGTTTTTTATCGTTCCTCACTAAAAAATAGTGTTTCCCATCCCTGGAAACAGTAAAACATTGTGTAGCACTGCCACGAGAAGAGAGAAAACAATTGTAGCCGGTGAAATCTAAGGACGCCGACAAAGCTGTCATTAATATTGAGTCAATCATAAAATAATGTTGAATCAAGAATAACTAAGAATTGAGAATGTCTGACCAAGAGGATGAAGAGAAGCCGGCAGTAGCCGAGGAGGAGCCAGTGCACGATTACATCGAGCTGAAGACGAAGGAGGAAGTGGAGGCTCTGGAACCAATGCAGGCCAGTGCATATATTGAAAAGCTGCACGAAATCATAAGGAAATACGACAAGAAAATCGCAGTGTACAAGCAGAAACTAAAGACTTTTGTATGGTGTGCTATATAATACAAATTCGCATTACTAATTCCCACCCATACACATTGCAGATGAATCAAGAAATCAAGAGCTACGATGAGGAGGGCACGCAAGTTGAAATCGGAGACTGGCAGAGTGAAAATAATACAGAGCTGGTGGGACATCAAGTGGCCGAAGAACGTGAGTTTAAAACAATTAACAATATATGTCTTTTATTAATAATATTAAATGCTACAAGTGGAAAGCTTTTGATAATTATCCAATGGCTGCTGCTGCCGCAGTTGCTGAGCGTTCATTTCGTTTTGCTTGCAACGGCCGCGACCAACGCTGCTCCGCGCCCCGAACCGTCCTCAGACAACATGATGTCGAACTCCTTGTCCGCTTTAACCAGCTTATGCATAGTTTCCCTTATGTAGGCATCGAAATTCGGATGATAACGATACACAGAGCCATCGATACCGACCACAACTTTGCGATCGTTGATTCTGTTGACCAGTCCACTTGCTCCGATGGCCACAAGTGTACCAGCCCGCTTGGAAATACTCTCACAAATGTATTTGAGCTTCTGGCAATCCTCCACAGTCGCCTTCTCAATGCCAAACAGCTGTTTGACAATGCTTCTTGTTGCCGGGCAGTCGGGGAAGGTGTCAGCCTCCACCTCCGAAATGTGTTTGGTCTCCACAATCTCCACGTTGTTACGGAGGAAGGCAATGTGTTCCTCCCGCTTGTTGCTCGTCTTGAAGATGATGTTCCTCTCCAGCGCACGTATAAGTACAAGGCGTACCAGTTCCCCTTGGTACATGCCTCCAGTCATTTTCTCAAAGAGCTGCTCCGAACGATTGATCGATTTGCGATCAATTTCAATGTCAAATTCCGTACGCACAAAGTCCAGTTGTCCAGCCTCTCCAAAGGCACCCCACTCCACGTTGATAATGATGTTTTTCTGATTGCGCTTGAATTGCGGCTCCAACAGATCGACATTGTTCACATCCTCCACATAACAAGCATTGCAACCGGTGCCCACAATGACGCCCACACGGCACTCGGGATTGCGATGGGCACAGGACATGAGGGCACCCGTTGTGTCGTTGAGAATTCCCACTACAGCAATTTCCACATCGCCACGACGTTGTATGGCATCGTGCAACATGAGGCCAACATCCTCGCCCTCAACTCCAGGACAACCGTAGCCCTTTGTCCAACGCGTTAGCATTGCCTCCTTGAGGCCCACCTGAACGCAGGGAAACGAGAAGGTGAATCCCAGCGGCAAATACGAACTGCGCATGTTGTGTTTATCCACAAACTTGGCCAAACAGTCGGCAATGTGATCGAAGAGATCCACACCGGGTCCAACCATCAAATCCTTGGGCACTGCATAGATCTGTGACTCCACTGTGGCATCATGATGACCTTTGAGCGTGACAAGGAGCACTCGGAAATTGGTGCCACCCAAATCCAGTGCCAAATACTTGCCCATCTCATCCCCAGTGGGCAAATCCTGCACATAAGTTGGAAAGCATTTCGTGCTCGCCTGTGCGTGTGTTGTCTTTCTCAATCCCTTGGCAATCTCACAGCAGAAACGACTGTAGACCTCTTGCACCTGATAGTCGCTCAGCACAAAGGGTTGCATAAGTTCTCGCACCTCGACATCCAGCATTGTGTTTTTGATTTCAAATTTAGCTTCTTGCTTGACCGACTGCCTCGAACGATGAGTAACGACTAACTAGACTAAGCAGGGCCACCTGTCTCAGCGACGACAGCGTCGCGTCGTCGAAGTCGTAGTCGTAGTCGTAGTCGAAGCCAACGCCGACGCCGACTTGGTGCCTTGCACCTGATAAGAGAATTTGCTCAGAATTTTGTGCTCCTATATTGCAATTTCTCCCCCGAAAGTCAGGTGCAGGTGCAAGCTAATCTCTCAGCAATTAGTCGCAGGGAAAAACAAAATCTGAAAATCAGCTGAAAATATCAATCTGGAATTTTAAATAGAAATACGCAACGTATACTTAACGCCAGCTTTGGCGATAGTGCGATCGGTAATTATTGTTTCAAATTGTTTTCTAGCTAAGCTTCTTGGGAACTGAAAAGACTTTCGTAAATTATATAAACAAACTCTTTGACGCGTGTTAGTTGACTGGGTGTAGAGCTGTTTCTAATTTCGTTTCGTTTCACGTTTTCTGATAAACCTCGCTTATCATATTACACGCACCTCTACGCTGGGAACCCTCCGCCATATAAAATAGCGCCTCAAGATACGCCCCATAGATATGAACTCTTAACTTGCAATTTTTCCCCCAACAATGGAGAAGGAGACTAGTCAGTTAGTTAGCTAGTTAAGTTCTGCAAACGCTGCTTGCTCCTCAATTACTTTATTGTTCCATAAACGATCGATAACCCATGGCATATTCTGACTACACGTATAAAACTAAAAACAACATCCGCACGTTTATAATATTTGTTTTTTTGAAAAAGAGCGCGGGCGCGTTTATTTAATGTTGTATGTGTGTGTTTGGCTTTTTGTTGTGCGTCAAACATACACACATAGAGAGCCTTAGAGAGATTAGCGCCATCATAGCTCTGCCCCAGCTCGATTTCTCAAGGTGGTACAGGGGACAGAGCGCGACACAGGGCGACGCTCTGCCTGTCCGTCCCATCATGATGTAAGCAGGTTGACATTCGCACATATATTCACCGCATCGTAAATCGTAGTTTGTGTTCCCTGATAGCGTTAATTTGTCGTGGATTAAAACTATATTTGCCTTGGATTAAAATGGTGTTTTTCATGGAATTAAAACAATTTAACAATTAATTCTTTTACAGTTTCGGCCACGGATGCCTTCACTTTTGTGGATGAAATGCGTAAGACTGCTAAGCATGCTGAGAACCTGAAGAACATGATCTATGAGCCCAACTCGGGCATGTACTACGATCCGAAAACAAGCTACTATTATAATGCGGTAAGTGTTTTACAACAACCCCTAACAGCGTCGCAATCTTTATGACGTGTGTGTGTGCCTTGCAACGCGCACGCTGATGGAGCTGGAGGTGCAGTTCCGTTGCGCTGTTTAGGAAGGTTATCACCAACGATGAACCTACATCACTACACCCCTAGGCTGTAATCACGCAAACTAATCGCGCTGTCTCTCTCTATTTTTATATAGGAATATGAGCTTTTCTACGACGGCAATACGGGCAACTATCTGAACTATAATGAAACTACAGATTCATATGATTTTTATGCAAAGGCCCAAGGCGCCGAAGTGAGTTTGTGTGTGTGCGAGCGAGAGAGCAAGCAAACGAATGTGACACCTCTCTGACCAGATTAACCAACCAACAAATTTTTGTTTTCCTCCTTCCTTGTACTTACAAGTCGTGCGAGCAACGAGAGAATCGCGATCAACGAGATCAATGCGTTGATAGTAGATTTTTAGCACTCTTTCGCGCACTACACGTAGATCGAATGCGTAGCAATGCGTTAGGTAAGCGATGAGGGCCAGAACGTGCGATAAAAACGCGGATTTCTTTTCTTCTCATTTGCATGTAGAAAAGCAGCAACGATGGCGATGATGATCAGCAAAAGGATCAAGATCTTGATAAAGAAGGTAATGATCAGAATGAGGATGACGATGACGATGAAGTCGAGTTCGATGAAAATGGGGGGGTGATAACTGATAAGAAAACCTTGAAGAAGATCAGAGCCAAGAAACGAAAGATTGAGAAACGTGCTGCGAAGGCCAAACGCAAATCAAAGAAGAAGAAACAAAAGAAGAAAGAAAAGGAGCGTCGTCGCAAGGAAAGGAAAATAAGTAAGCGGGGAGAACGTAGTGACGACAATGATGAAGATGACGAGGATCACGAGAGGAATCCGAAACGTGCTCGCAAAGCTGAAGTGGAAGATGGCGAGCTGACAGTATCCTCGGCTGCCAGTTCCAGTTCCGAGTCCTGTGACGAGGAGGGGGGTGAGGAGGACAACAACAATGCTGATGGAAATGTGCCGATATTCAAGGCTGCTGGTCGCGTTCAAGGTGTCTAAGAAATTTGCCTTGGATTAAAATAGTGTTTTTCATGGAATTAAAACAATTAACAATTAATTCTTTTACAGTTTCGACCACGTATGCCGTTAGTTATGTGGAGGAAATGCGTAAGACTGCTAAGCATGCTGAGAACCTGAAGAACATGATCTATGAGCCCAACTCGGGCATGTACTACGATCCGAAAACAAGCTACTATTATAATGCGGTAAGTGTTTTACAACAACCCCTAACAGCGTCGCAATCTTTATGACGTGTGTGTGTGCCTTGCAACACGCACGTTGATGGAGCTGGAGGTGCAGTTCCGTTGCGCTGTTTAGGAAGGTTATCACCAACGATGAACCTACATCACTACGCCCCTAGGCTGTAATCACGCAAACTAATCGCGCTGTCTCTCTCTATTTTTATATAGAAATATGAGCTTTACTACGACGGCAATACGGGCAACTATCTGAACTATAATGAAACTACAGAATCATATGAATTTTATGCAAAGCCCCAAGATGATCAGAATGAGGATGACGATGACGATGACGTCGAGTTCGATGAAAATGGTGGGGTGATAACTGATAAGAAAACCTTGAAGAAGATCAGAGCCAAGAAACGAAAGATTGAGAAACGTGCTGCGAAGGCCAAACGCAAATCAAAGAAGAAGAAACAAAAGAAGAAAGAAAAGGAGCGTCGTCGCAAGGAAAGGAAACGAAGTAAGCGGGGAGAACGCAGTGACGCCAATGATGAAGATGACGAGGATCACGAGAGGAATCCGAAACGTGCTCGCAAAGCTGATGTGGAAGATGGCGAGCTGACAGTATCCTCGGCTGCCAGTTCCAGTTCCGAGTCCTGTGACGAGGAAGAGGGTGAGGGGGACAACAACAATGCTGATGGAAATGTGCCGATATTCAAGGCTGCTGGTCGCTTTCAAGGTGTCTAAGAAATTTGCGTTTTTATCGCGCTGGTCAAAGCATCTTTAACATATGCTAATGTATCCTTTTCCACCTGCAGACATTGCCAGGAAGTATCCGCCTTCGTTGAGAATCATTGTGCAGGAAACGCACATCGATCAACTGACTGTGGGCAGTCTGCATCTCATTACCTACAAGGGCGGCTCACTAGGCAGGGAAGGGGCACACGATGTCATTATACCCGATCTGAATGTGAGCAAGTGTCATCTGAATTTCCACTACGACATCAAGCAGGGTGTCTACAAGTGTCGCGATCTGGGCTCCCGCAATGGAACTGTGTTAAACGGCACACGTATGTCCGAATCGAAGACAGCTAGCGATGCTCTGGATCTCGTGCATGGCAGTGTGATAACCCTGGGTCAGACCAAGCTACTCTGTCACATACACGAGGGAAACAGTACTTGCGGCTTGTGTGAGCCGGGTCTGCTGATTGAGACGCCCACGTTGACAGCTTCCACATCATCATTCAATGCGAACACAACGCTATCGCACAAGGAACAGCTGAAGAAGCTGCAAAAGAAATATGGCCTAGAGAATGAAAGTGAGTAGACGAGGAAAGACAGAGAGAGGAAAAAATATTAATCAATCTTTGCTCTACAGAATTTGTTGAGTCCACTGCAAATGCCAATCCCAACTATACCGATCGCAGTGCACAGAGGCGCATCAAGGTGGGCAGCAGCACAGACAAGGAAAAGACTGAGGTGGCCTGTGTGAATACGTAAGAGAAAGCCATATATCTTTATAGCTTCATATACTAACTAAAACTTTCCTTTGCAGTGAAATAGCCAGCTCCAACAAAGGCTTTAAAATGCTCAGTAAACTGGGCTGGCAAAAGGGTGACACCTTGGGAAAAAGTAATCAGGGTTTGCTGGCGCCAGTAAGTTGAACTATAGATTGATTGATTAGTCGATTGATTGTATAAATAGCCTTGCACCCTTATGCTCTATAAGCAATGCTAATTAAATCTTTCTTCTGTTCTCCCCCTAGATCAATGTGGTGGCTAACGAGGGCACCACCGGCCTAGGCAGCAGCGATCCCCCTTTGCCAGGCAACAACTCACGCCCCATGGACAATCGTAAATTGGCCAATCTGAAGATAACCCAGGCACGCTATCAACAGGCCAATGACATGTTCAAAGTATCCGAAGATAGTGAATAATAAAAAAGAAAAGAAAGAGGCGTTTCAAGTTTGAAACACATTTAATTAACAATTACTCATACATTATGTTGTCATATATATGTATATGTATGTATAAATATAGATATGAGTATACAGACGACGTATACGTATAATATGTATTTAATTAGATAATCTTGCTATATAAGGTTAAGCTATCCGTCAATTAATTAATTTAGCTTCGCTCATAAACAAAAAAAAAGTACAATAGTAAAAAAAAACCTTGCAGAAATCATAAGAAATTAAACGGAATATTTATAATATTGTGTAAATAAATAAAACTAATCGAAAACGAAGCGCGATAAGCCATAAGCAGTGCCAATCGTGATTTGTTTAAATTAATTACGAATTATGAATTAGTTTATATATGTTTAATACAAAAGCCTCTTAAGATATGTTTTCTGGTGTTGCATAAGAAATGTTTGTTTGTAATAAGTAATCATGTTGCCGCTGTCGCTGTCGCCGTCGTTGTTGTTGTTGTTGTTGCTGCTACTGTTGTTGTTATTGATAAACGTGTTGATAACGAAACGCGCTAATACTTTGTTATGTATGTATGTATGAATGTTTGATTATATTATGTTTTATATGTATGTATTTTTAGTGGAAAGTCATCTAGGTCTGCCTCGTCTACAGCACACACACACTCGCACACAAACACATTAACAGAACGCACAACAAGAATCTTTGGATGTTGGAACTACACAGAAATGTCTATATATGTATATAGTATATGTATGTATATGTATATGTATGCTAATGTGATTTATAATAATAATAATAAGTATATTTCGCTAATTTTTGATCTAACAGACGCCCGTCGATCGCACGCCAATGAAGAAGCCCGTCGCACACGAATCCTTTCTCATCTCGCACCACGAGTTGTATGTGTGATTATTGTGGCCACAGATTTTATCTGCCCGAAACTGCAATGAATGGGAACACTGTCAGTTTAACTTTATGAGCACTAAATGCTGTTTGTTACCCACCGTACGCTGCTGCTTGCGCGCGCACTTGTAGCGACAGGAGACGCAGCGCGGCTGATGCGTCTGCAGGTCCACCAGGCAAGTATCCTTCGGGCCGCACTTGATGTCCGCACAGGTGACGCGGTCCGCTGCAACAACAACAGAAAAGAAAAGGAAAGAAAATCGTCAAAATAAATTTTACGAGTCATACATTTAAAGCAGATCTCGGGGAACTTCAGTTTTTAAGTTTCTTTCTTATGTTTTTTTTCTTTCGGTTTTTTATTATTTTTTATTTTTATGTCTGGCAATTTCAGGTTCGCCTTTTAATGGCCCCTTGCGCGCATATCCTGGCCAAAAAATCATGTGAACTTTGGCAGGTGTTGCCTGTTGTCTCAGACTGTCTCCACTGAGATTTCGCGTATGCAGACGGCAGCTGGAAATTTTATTCCCGCTTTTGGGAACGTGAAAAGACTCTTGAGACGCGCAGCTGTGAATGTTTGTTCTGGCAGCAGAAAGCAGCAGCAGCAAATCATATGCTTGGTAAGGTTTGCATAATTACTTTTTATGTGCTTCACTGAGGTATTTATTATAATTGGTATATACTAGTTTTATGTTATGTATCATCAAATTTCAAGGGGTCTTTGAAGGAATTTATGTTAGGATGAGGTTAATAGTAGAATATTTGCTTGGGCATTTTTATAGATTTAGTTAGTAATCTACCACCTTATTTTACATTTGGGTGTAACTATATAAAACTATCAAGGTTCTTTGTTATAAAAACTTTATTAAATTTTATAGTGATCGATCTTCTAAAAGATCTCTTCCATTTCCATCACTTTATATCACTTTATTTATGTCCATCAATTATGTTTACAAATCTCAAACAATCTTATTTCTTTATTAGAAGAACTTTTTATGTTCTATATAAAAATTGATCTGCTCGCTGATTTTTTAAGAATTTCTGAAGCATTCCCAAATGTTCTACCACTTCCACTTTATACACTACCAGGCATATTATCTATCCCATTTTATATTTGAACTGTTAACTTATTTCTTTTTTATTAAAACTTCCCTCTATAAAGATCCATCTTCTCGAAGCTGTCTCAACATTTGCCACAGCTGCCCCAGTTAATTTCCTCACACAATTTCCCCCACCTGCTGCTGCTCTGTTTAAACTGATAATACATTTATTATAGTTATTAATTTATTTACTAGCATAATTGATTATAACAGTGTCTGCAGTGTCTGCCTGGGCAGAGCATTTGCTAGTTCAACATGCTCGTTTATTGTCATTTCTCGCTGCGATCATTGCTCAAAAAGCGCTTACAGCTGTTTTGGCTGTTTTAAATTGGGTGTTGTTGTTGTTGTTGTCGTTGTGGACCCGGTCCGCAGCGGACACTGCAATTTTCAACGCTGCCACATTATTCACACCACAGGCAATGGCAATATGTACACGTACGTGTGTAATGTATGAAGAGCCCGCCCCGTTCTTGACATGCGCAAGACGGTAGCCAAGTGGCCCAGCCAAGCAGCCAAGCAGCCAAGTGGTCAAGGCGAGGCGAGGCGAGTCGGAGCCAAGAGCCAAGAGTCAAGGCAGCCAAGCGGCGCAGTCGCAAACGCCACGCAGACGGCGGAGGCAGCTGAGGCGACTTGGCAACAATGTTGCAACAAACGCCCCTGAGGGAAATGTTGTGCGCAATTGCTTAGCGGGGCTGCGGGTATGCAGATATCGCCCCAGACATGGCTATATATACATACATATATGCATGCATGTGTATATGTGTGTGTGGCAGCTCCTGGCGACGTTGCTTGGTGCGTGAAAGGTTCACCGCCTGCCGATTCGTAACAGTTAAAGTTTATTAATTTCAACTGCCAATTTTCACTGCAGGCCCAAGCCCAACGTCCTTTGTCCCCCTCCCCCTCCCCTGCCAGCGTCTTGTTGATTGTGATGGATATGTCTTGGGCCAGGCTCTGCTCTGGGCAGGCTGAGCAGGCCGGCCAGGCTGATAATGCCGTCACAATGCCAGGCAACTGTAATTTGTTATGTCGACGTGGTTTAATCAACGCCAGCGGCGGCAGTCGCAGTCGCCGTCCGTCCTTGCCTGCCTCTTGGCCCCTCTGCGCCCTCTCTGCCTCATCTGTCCATCCGGTTTCAGCTGCAGTTGCCTGCTGGCGGGCGGAACTCATTGCAACATTGTGTGGCATGGCCAAAGATTCGTTGTGCTCGCGGTCGCGGGTCATATATGCGTCGCGTCTCCCCCCTCTGTCTCTCTCTCTCTGTGTGTGTGTGTTGCCTGTGGACTGTCTGGCCATTTTGGCATTGCGTGTTGTTTAAGGTGATTTTAATACGATCGTAAACTTCAGCCGGCCCAGACACAGCAGACGCTGAGCCAGACAAAAGTGACGTCGTGCTTGCAAAGGGGGGGGGCAGGAGGGGACCGAACCGGACGAACGGGCAGCAGTTGCAATCACAGAACCTCCCCGCCCCCTGCCTTACTACCTTAACCTCTTCGCCTTGGCCCCCCCTTGCCCCTCGGCCTCTTCTCCTGCTTCCTTCACCCCTTCGGCTGCGTCGCGAAAATGGCGTTTTTAATGGCTTGTACGTGTAGTCATATTTCTTGGGGCAACTTTCCGTGGATGCGACGCGAACGACGCCGGTTTCTGTTGCAGTTGTTGTTCCTGTTGCTGCTGTTGTTGTTCTTGTTCTTGTTGTTGTTGTTGTTGTTCTCTTTTTGGGGTCTTACGATCGCAGCAGCAGCGACGGACGCAGCAAATATTTATGTGAAAGCACACAAACACACGAAAACCATAAACTTACTAACCATAAAGATAAAATGCTCAAAAACCAACAAAAAACACACTCCCTGCCGGTCTGTGTGTGCGTGTGTGTGTGTGCATTATTTTATCGAATGACGATCAACATAAAGTCGCAGACGGAGACGGAGACAGAGACGGTGCCAAGCCGAGGCTCAGAAACAGAAGCCTGGCAAGATCATCATCATCATCATCATCAGTTGCAAGCCAAATAAACAAACTGCACGCACACACGCATGCACAGACACGCACAGAGACACGCGCAGGCAGGCACATGCAGCAGCAACACGCACACACACACACGCACACACACTTGCAGCAGAGTGTGCTGAGCTAAAAGCAAAAGTGAATAATTGTTAATGATCTTAATTTATTTTAATATCCGGCTACCGTGCAACAACTTGCAATGCAAGAGAAGCGGGGGGGGAGAAGGAGTAGGATGAAGGGGAGTGCAGAGTGGCTAGCGAGGGGGTGTGGCAAGTAAGGTGTGCTAAATTTATGAGTTTCTTAGCGCAGACAGCACAACTAATGACGAGCTTAGGGACAGCCCGCCATGGCTGTCTACCCCGTCCTGAGTCGACGGATCTCTCCCTCTATTTTTTTTTCTCTCTCTCTCTCTTTGTCTCTTTCTCTGCATCGAATCGGCATGAATGAATGCAAGTTTCGAGCATAGCTTTTGGGTAAGGTTGATGTTGAAGAACTAAAAATTCAATACTTTTTTGATTGAGAAGAAATAAGAAGGAAATTTTAGAGAAAGCTTATAGGATTTGGAAAAGCTTGCTGTTTTAAAACATATATATATCAATGACATACATAAATCAATATAAAAATATATCAAAATATAAATATCTCTTTTTCTTCTAGCATAAAATCTAGTGCAGAAGCTATACAAGTAATATTGAAGAACTTAAAATAATATATCAAGATCATTATAAATGAGTTTTAACTCTAAAGATCGTTGCTGAATTCTTAATGTTTTGCTACGCTAAAATGAATATTGTTCGATCTATCTTAGGATCTAATCTTTATCTAAAAAGTATAAGCAAGATTCTAAATAACTTTTACTAATATTGTATTAATCAGACATTTTCTGATGAAGAAATTTATAAGATGAGTTAAGAATGCAAGAAAGTCTGTTGCATAAAAAGAAGCTCTTCTTTAACTAACTGTATAAGTCTTTCATAAAGAATCTTTAATCAAGAATAACTGAATAAAGAATATGAAACCTTAAAATGTTAATTTTTGCAATGATATAAGGTTTTTTAGAGATAATTTTCATTAAAAGTGTTCAAAATGGTGCTGTCAATAAATGTGAAGATAATCTTAATGTATATGTGTAGTATATCTTTAGTCTCGTTAAGACTTTTGTATAACAACTTTACAAGTTTAAGCAACATGCCCTGCAATACGCAGAACTGCTCTGAATATCATATACCCCCTCCACCCATCAGTTGCTTAGGGGCAACACTTAATCTTGCTGCAACATTGTAGGGCCACTTCCAGTGGGTAACTACTTTATACAACCTTTTTTCCGAGTTGGGCTTAAGTGGCCTATTAAAAATAATAAGAGATTTATGCACTCAACACCCAAGTGGTATCAGAGGGGGGAAGGGCAGAAGAGTGGAGGGAGGGAGGGGCGCAACGAGTGCCAAGCCGAAGCCATTACGAATGGGATCTCTCTGTCTATCGAACTTGCAATTACGTAGAAGGCGCATGCAAATCAAAGCAAGCCGCATAGGAAGGGAGAGAGAAGAGTGAAGAGAGAGAGGGGGTAAGAGAGAGAGGGTGAGATGTGTGGAGTGGGAGAGGGTGTGTATAATTGCTGCGCGGGGAGCATTTGCAGCTGTGCTCGGCTGCAGACTTGGCTTGGCTAAATGCGGCGCTTTTTTAAGCAGTTTCAGCTGTTTTAGTGGTTTTAGCTGTTTTTGTTTTAGCTGTTGTTGTTGCTGCTGCTGCTGTTTTCAATTTATTTAAACATTAATTACAGACTGCGAATGCGAATTGCAACAAAAGGCTGCAATTAGCACGCAATTGCAATGCGGCAGCCGCCTCTGACACACTAAACCAGTTTGGGCACCTCGCTGACAGTCTGACAGTCGAACTGACACGGTCTGACACTCTGTCTGACACAGTGTCTGTCGCCAAGACAGATATGGCAGATATGCCAGGCCACGCCTTTAATTGCTGCTGCAAGCGAGACAGCACCAACATCCCATTGTAGGCGGCCAGCGGCAACAGTTGCTGTTGTGTTTGCGTGTAATTAATTGGAAATCGGAGCCGATCAATCGCATTGCGACCACAAAATTAATAAGCATGCATTATGCCGGGCGACGCGCGATGCGCAGCACAAAGTAGAGCAATGCTGCCACTGACAGCAGCAGCAGCAACAACAGCAGCAGCAACTGCAACTGGCTAATCAAATTGCTGGCAATCATGGAGCCGTATAAGCAAATGTAGCAATTTCAGCCAACAAACACCGAACGCAACTTGATATGGCTCGCCAGTTGCAGACGACAGCAGCAGCCGTGGCAGCCGCGACAGCAGCAACAACTATGACAACAACTTGTGGTTGTGACGCGACTTGAAACCTCAGTCAAGTCAAGTCAATCAAATGCAAAATTGCGGTTCTGCGTTGATTGTTGTTAAATTTGCACAGCCAACAGCGACAGCAGCATCCGAGACGACAACAACAACAACAACAAGAGTAACAACAACAGTTGCTGCTGCTGTTGCTACTGTTGCTGTAATTGATGCAGGCAAACTTCATCGCAGAGGTTTCAATTAATTTGATTGAGTTTTAAAGCTCTTTCTTATCAATCATCGAAATTACAAATTACAAATTACATACCTCGACACGGACCCGGATACGCCACAGCAATGGATCGTCCAATTTTGCAAATCATACGATTTATATCACAAGTGCTCCTGTATGTCTTGCCATCGACGCCGCACACTGCGCGCTCTTCCGCTGCCTCCGCATCCTCGCCAGCCTCTCCGTCATCCCAGGGACAATCGAAACGGCATGTGATACAATGTGGCATCATGTACTGATCCTCCACGCAACTCAGTCCATTCAGACACTGTACGCCATTGCAGCTGGCTGTGGATAGGGGAGTGTGGCAAGAGAGATTGAGAAATTAAGTTGGGGAAATTGCAAGAAAGTTTTTAAGATTGAACTAAGTTTGAGTTGGGGGAACTTTGTTATAAGACAGTAATTTGCATAGGTAATTAAGGTTAAGATACTCTTCATTCTATGCTGCAACATATAACTGCCCTAGAAACAATTTTTTGAAGTCTGTTTTATGTGTCTACTCTTTGTCTGAGTTCACTATGGGAAGATTCCCAACGTTTTTGGAAAAGTTTCTTAGACAACACTTAGTTTACGTCTAGGAAACTTGGGAATATGGCAGAGATTTCCCTGCTTTAGATTTTCATTATGCTCTTCAACATGTTTTATACACTATTCACTAGAAAACTACGGCATGTTTGCTAGTGAATAGTGAAACTGATTCTTTTCACATAGTCTAAGGCTAAGTTCACAATTGATATTCTGAAAATTTCAAGTAAGTTTTTTCGTAGGCAAAACTGAGTTAGGGTTGAGCAAACCTTGAAAAAAGACAGAGATTTATATGGGAAATAGTTTAGCTAGTTCTTCAACATCTTTTACTAAGTAAAACTTCGGTGCTATGTAAAACTTCCCAAGAAACATTTTCTAAAGATCATAATTGGACAGATTACAAACTCTTTAAGGAAGGTTTCGCGAATGTTGCTTAAGCAAAATAGAGTTTAATCTATGGAAACTATAACTTATATATTTATACATACGTGTATAACATATTACACTAATATTCTTCACAACATGCCAACTATATATGCACATAGCTCATCTTACACCATCAATTCTATATAACAGTTCTGTCTGTACCTTCTTTCACTTCCTCAAACTCATTAAATATTTTTTGCCTTCAACCAAGATCTTTATTAATATTGATAGTTCGACTAATTCGACTGATTGATGCTGTATTTTTTGGCAGCTGGCATGGCCCAAATATACAAAAATATATATGTATAGGCCACGGCTGTATATAGTCAGATATTGTGCACATTATATATATGTTATATGCGGCTATATAGGAACCGTCTGCAGCAATTACCTTGGCCAAGCAACTTTGTAACATATGTTCCTCAATATACGCGCGATTATCCTATAAATAAACTGTTTGCCAATTTCTATGATTAGCGCCAAAACTGTGCATACCTGCAGCACAAACACACACACACACTGGTGCACACACACACTGGCACACTTGGACTGGCTATAAACTGTCAAATTTATCATTGCGCATGGCGCGTTGAAAACGCCTTGGCGCCAACTGTGACACTTGCAAAAAATTGCATTCATTTTTCTGCACAAAATTACGAGTAAGTGAGTATTATCGAAGGCGATTGCACAGGGGAGGAGTGGAGACAGAGGGAGGGGGGGGGAGTCTATCCAGGCATGGCCAATAGACATAGCCAGATCGCCAGATTGCGCCGATTGCGCATTCCATTCCAGCTGAAGCTGAAGCCGAGGCTGGCACGCGCCAGCAACATTAGAATGTTGTTGTTGTTGTTGCTGTGGCTGCCACTGCCGTTTTATGTCTTGCAACAGCAACAACTTGAGACAGCAACTGTTGCTGCTGCTGCTGCTGCTGCAGTTGCTGCTTGCGGCTAATCCAACAAGTTCTTTTGGCCTCAACGTTCTTGTACGTTTTTATTGATCATTTGAGCATGTTTGCGAGTGCTTCCTGTATCATTAAATTATTACACAACATTCGTCTCGCAGGGGGAAGCAGAGAAAGAGAGAGGGGGAATGTGCAAGGGGAACTGTTCGCTTGATTGAGGCCTGAGCTTGGGGTCCGGCGGCGACAACTTGTTGGCCGTAATTGAAATGTGCAATAATTTGTCATCTAATCTAATTGTGACGCTACGCTGCGCGTTTGGCACGTGAATACCTCAGTGAATGAGTGGCCCCTTTCCATATGAATACCCCTATGAATACTCACTCTTGCAGTGGCCGCGATAGGCGACCTCCAGTTGGGCGTTGCTGGTGCGGCAGGCGCGCTTGCGCAGCTGGCATTCGGTGTTGTAGGTGCGTCCATCGTTGCCGCAAACCGGATTCGTGTGTTGCTGTTGCTGCAAGGAGGAAGGGAGGTAGGCAAGAGGCAAGCAGGGATAGTGAGTGAGCTTGCGCCAAAGAGTATGCAATGCTTAACTTACCACATGAGGCACTGTGGCTGCTGCCTCATAAATTCCATCCAGAAATGCTAAATCATCCGCATTAGCCAAGTGGCCTGCGCTGTTGCTGCTGCTGCTGCTGCTGCTCGAGCTCGATGACGCAGCCGTTTCACTTCCGTGTTCAGGCAGATACAGACGACGACGTGCGCCAGTCCCAGTCCCAGTCGCAGTTGCAGACCCAGACCCAGAGCCAGACCCAGTCGCAGACATTGTGGTATTTGCTGTCAGCAATTCGCCTGCTGCTGCTGCTGTGCGCTGCTGCTGCTGCTGCTTATCCTTGTGGTTGTGCTTGTGCTTACGCCTGCGCTGTTGCTGCTGCTGCTGCGTTCCATTGTCGTATTGTTGCTCGTGATTTGGAGCATGTTGCTGATGTTGTTGGTGTCTGACTCGAGCAGCAGCATTGTCTGCCAGTTGTTGTTGCTGCTGCTGCTGTGACTGTCTATTAATGTCGTTGGCGGGTTCATTAGCATTTGCCAACTTGTGTCTAGACTGAGACGTCTGCGCAGGCGTCGTGGACGAGTCATTGGCTCCTGTTGCTGTCGCCGTCGCTGTTGCAGTCGCCGTCGTCGTCAGCGTCGTCATTGATCTTGTTAAGTGTTTGCCATTGTTGTTGTTGCTGCTGCTGTTGCTGTTGTTATTTTTTCTATGTCTGCGACGCTGCTCGTTGCCATTGCCGTTGCCGTTCCCCACCTGCCCCCTATCCAGTTCCACCTTCATCTGCATCTGCACACGGCCGCCTCTGTTGCTGTTGTTATTGTTGTTGTTTCTCTTACTGTTGCTGCTGCTGCTGCTGTCCATGTGCAGCCGTCTGGTTGTGGGCTGCTCTTGCAAATTGCCGCTGTCTATAATCAAAAGTCTTCGGTGCCTCGTCTCGCCCAGCATGACCGCCCCTCTGTGTCTGTGACTCGCTCTTAGCTTTGGCATTGGCTGCACCTCCTCCTCCCTCTCCTCCTCCTCTTCTGTCTCTGTCTCCCTCTCTGTCTCTTTTCTTTGGTTATCAGTGGCATTGTTGGCTCGTCTGGCGCCATCTAAACCTAAATTGCCGTTGGTAATTTCGCTACTTAGACTAGGTGAACTTCTTGCCGGCATCGACGCCCACAGCAACTGTTGCTGCTGCTGCTGCTGTGGCAGTGCCAGCGGCTGCGACTGTTGCTGTTGCTGCTGCTGTTGCTTCCGTCGCAACTTTGCGCCACACTCGGGCGCACAGACACATTTGGGGCGCCCTTTGCGCTTCACGCACTTCTTGTTTGGCCCACATTTGAAGCCTTTGCAGCTCTCTGAAATATTCAAAGGGGGAATATTGCAAATATTGAATGTTGCTGGCGTGCAAAGGGGCACAAAGTGTTGGGGGTAATGGTTATATTGTAACGTGCAACTCACCCACACAGGGCGCACACTCCACGCCATCGCCAATGGCCATGGCAAAGAAATACTCCATGTTGCTCAGCTCGCGATCCGTGTAGGAGAAGCTCGGATTGGCACTGCAGCAGCCTGTGCGACTGATCTTCGTCGAGAAGATCTGATTGCATTTGCCGCTGGCCAGGTGCGTCTGCCAGCAGGTGCCGGCTAAGGGGGGAGAGAGGGGGAAAGAGAGTTGGGTACAATTTATCAATTTGATTATATGAAATTGGGGAATATCTTCTGCACTTTCTGTATATAAACTATAAACTGTTGTTAATGTATGCGCCTGCAGCTAAACACAGCAGTTGAAATTAATGAATGAGTGATGATGAGTAAATAAAGAAGGTCTATATATACGATATATCATATGTGAACAAATAGCAAAGTTCTTAAGGTGCACGGATAAGAATAACTCTGAATTATGTAGAATTAATTCTAAGTTTGTAAACCTTATTGATTCTCTGATATCTCGTTTATTAAAGACAACTCTTTGATAAGTGTTGGAATGTTTGAGCTAAAAATCAGTTTAATTATGAAACAAACTAAAAAGACTATTTTAAAACTTATTAAAACTGTATCTACAATGAAAAAATTAAATTAAAAAAAAATATTTTTATCTTTTTTAATTCATTTCACTGATTTCAAGTTGGATTTTTACATCAAAATTATACTTTTGAAACAGATAAATACCAATGAAAGTGTTTCACAATTTATGAAAAGTTTGTCTCCAATTTAAAAGAAATATTGTTGTATTAAAAGTTCTCAGTCAGAACTGAAACTCATTGATAAATATTAACACAATTTACTTGAATTATAGAAACTATAAATAGTTGGTAAATATTTTTCGAGTTTCTTTGATAAATTCGCTAGATAAACAAATTCATCTTCAATCGCATCATAATAAACTGATCAAATATTATTCCAAATAGTTGACAACGCACACACTTCACACGCACACACAGCACACATCTGTTATGAAATAGTAAAGCAAACATTATATGTTTTTCATTCATATAGAGAGTGCCGACAATTCTTTGCCGCTGCCGGGTGCTAATAAGTTCCCCGCGAGGTCGCAAAACTTTTTATCATTTCTTGCCATTTTTTTGTTGTCGATTGATTTGAGGGGAATAAACACAGAGGCGCTTTTGCTTTGTGTGTGTGTGTGAGAAATTGCGTCATATTTGGCATAAAGTGTCGCATTTATCGTTCAATCACGCCGAGCGGAGGCACGACGACGCGCCTCCTCTAACGGACACTCAAATTGACTAACTGGCGCCAGTTGGGGATGACTACATAGCATTTTTAGGCCATGGATTTTAAAAAAATTCATGGACTATTGTGTTTGTCGGAACGGAAATGTGCGTAACAGGCAGAAGGAGGCATCTCCGACCCCATAAACTATATATATTCTTGCTCAGGATCACAAGCCGAGTCGATTGAGCCATGTCTGTCTGTCCGTCTGTCCGTCTGTCCGTCTGTCCGTCTGTCCGTCCGAATGAACACCTGGATCTCGGAAACTATAAGAGCTAGAGTCATGAAATTTTGTGACAACATACGTATATATTGCAGTGTCTCAAAGTTTTTTTGAAATTTGGACACGCCCCTTCCCGCCTTAGAAAATCAGTAATAACTATTTAAAAACTACAATATTAGCTCAACAACCAAAGTTGTATATCTTACATGACAAATACCCTGCCACGGACGTTATGTGAAAATTTCATTTAAATCGGACTATAAATAAGTGAGATATGATACGAATTAAACTCACTTTGAACATACATACTTAAGCATACCTAATAATTTACGCAAGCATACCGAAGTTCAAATCTAGCGCCAGACACACAGCATTTTATTAAACTTTTTATTTGCATTGTATGGTAACAGAATTGGTTCACAATGCAGCTTTGCCGATGGGCCAAGGAGTGAGGCAATAGCCGAGTGGTTAGAGTGGCGGACGGCTGCGCGAGAGTGCGTGAGTTCAACTCCCGGTTGAGGCGGGTGGGAATTTTTTCCTTTTTATTATTAATTGTTTTGTTTATTTTATTTTAATTTTTTTTTTTTTTTATTTTATTCTAATAAACTAAAAGAAAAGTTACTGTCAAACAAATTAAATTATTTAATTATTTAATTAAATTTCATTTATAATGGCCTCCCCGTGGTGTTCCCTGGGTTCTGATTATATTTGATAATCGGTAGCAAATTCGAGCGGCGATTCCATACCGTTAAAATTTTTATTACGGTATAATATGATAATCCATGGCCTTGTACAGTCAGCACCTGACTGTAGCGTTCGACTGGTTGATATTGGGTCAGGCTCTAGTAGCTAGTGCTGCTGTTGTTGATGATGCTGTTGCTGTTGCTGTTGCTGTTGCAGTTGATGTTGCTGCACTTACCCGAGGCGAGCCGCATGCTCAGCAGCAATGCAATTAACAGAGTCATCAATGGCACGCCAGACGCGCTAGCCGGCAACAACATGACGCCTGTGCGGACTGTTTTTGTTGTTGTTGTTGCCGAAGATGTTGCTGTGTTTGTTGCTGCTGGTGTTGTAGAAGAAATTGCTGCAGTTGCTGCTGTAGAGCCTAATGTTGTTGCTGCTGCTCTTGTTATTGCTGCAGCTCCTGTGGTATGTGCGGCTGTGATTGCTGCTGTGGTTGTTGCTGCTGCTGCTACTGTTGCTGTAGTAGTTGTTGTTGTTGTTGCCGTATGTGCTGCTGTTGTTATTGCTTCTGTTGCTCCTGTTGCTCTCGTGCAGCTGCTGCGCTTTTGTGGACTAGAAATAGATAAAAGTAGCTGCTGCTGCTCCTTCCGTTGCTGTTGCTGTTGCTGCTGCTGCCTGTTGTATGCTTGCTGCTGCTGCTGGCAGTGCTTCAGCTGCTGTTGGTGTCTCTGCTGCTGCTTCCGCTGTTGCTGCTGTTCACGTGCCGTTGACACCTCGTCATTAGCGTCATTCTGGCAGTGCGTAATGCGTGTTGTATGTGGATTGACGTCATGGTCAGGGCCAGCACTGCTGGCACTGTTGTTGCTCGCACTCGCGCACGCACACACACACACACTGGCACACGCACACAGACTGTTGCCGGCATCCTCAATGTTGTTGTGGGCAATTATGCGGCCAGCGGAGCGCAGGCAATTGGCCATCAAAGTCTGCAGAGCCTGCCATATGATTACTATAAATAAACTTAGAATTGTGCTACATTTGCGGACAGCAGTTGTTGTTGCTGCTGCTGTTGCGTCCGCTGTTGCTGTTGCTGCTGACGTCTTCGACAATGTTGCCGCTAATTCACGCGCGCCGACAGGAAGTGCGCGCATTGTTCGCTCCGTTGATCTGCGTTTGTATTTGTAATTTGATTTTCGAAATGTCAAATTGTTCTCAAGCTGCTGCATGACAAGGCGCACGGCAGTAGACAAGGCAAGCTGCAAGAGATAGAGAGAGAGAGGGAGATAGAGAGCACATTAGAGAGCGAGTGAGGAGAAAGTCGCGGCGTGGAGGCTGTGGAGCACTTCGGCAGAGGCACTTGAATGAAGCACATGCTGCTTCAGGCGCACAACATGATGCAACCAACCAAGCAACAGCACAACAACAACAACAACAGCAACACATACTTGGCAACAGCAACAACAATAGCGAGAAACTGCCGCCAGTCAGGCACAAAGAATGTTTTGGTACGAAAAAAGCAAAAAGAGGCAACAATTAAGTCTCAAACGTTGAGTTGACATTGAGCAGGCGGTTTTCAAAATGCGACTACTAAAAATAAAGAACCTGTTGCTGTCATCGTTGTTGCTGTTGTGCAGTTGTTGTTGTTGTTGTTGTTGTTGTCTGCAATGTGCCACAGCGACTGAAGCAGAGGCAGAGGCAGGTGCGCGCGAGCTTTTGGTAGGTTTGCCGCATAATGCAGTCGCGTTTGTCTTCAGTCGCAGTCTGTCTGTTTGTCTGTTGCTCTGTCTGCCTGTGTGTGTTTGTTGTGCATGTGTATGTTTGTTGTGTGTGCGTGTGCCTATTGTGTGTGTGACTTGCAGTTTGTTTGGGCGCGCTAGTTTGGCATTTGTTTTATTTTGGCTGCTCCCGTCGGGCGCATCTGACATTAAGGACGTGCTCAAGCTCAACATATGCAGACAGACGAAGAGACAGGGCGACAGAGAGATAGGCAGAGAGACAGACATACAGACAGATAGACAGACAGATAAGCTGAGCAGGCAGACAAACAGACAGCAGACAGCTGGACAGACATATAGGCAGACAGACAGAGTGACTTACAGACTGACAAATAGACAGAGCGACAGACAAGAGAACAGATATTTGCGACATACAAGAAGACAGAAGGGCAGGCTGTGCAACAGACAAACAGACAGACAAGCAGACATACAGACTGACAGTCAGTAGGCATTGGGACAGATTGAGAGACATATGGAGAGCCAGACAGAAACACAGACTGTTAGACAGACAGAGGGCAGACAGATAAAGAGACATATAGAGCGACAGACAGAATGACAGACAGAAGGGTAACTGGACAGACAAGCAAGCTGACAGATAGACAGAGTGAGAGACAAGAGAAGAGAGACACAGCGACATACAAAGAGACAGACAAACAGCTAAGCAGACAGAACAACAGACAGACTGACAGTAGGCAGAGGGATAGACTGGGAGACAGAGAGACATATTAGAGAAAGACAGGTTAATATCGATAGACAGACAGAGAGCAGAACAGATAGCAATAGGAGAACAGATAGCAGACAGTCAAAGAGACAAATAGAGTGACAGACAGAGCGACAGACAGGTGCAGACAGACAAATATAGCGGCAGACAAACTGGAAAACAAACAGACAGATGGAGAAACAGATATACCAATAGATAAGCAGACAACAGTCAGCTGGACAGGCAAACACATTGAAGGACAGACAGACAGACCTACAGACAGCAGGCATATGGCAGGCAGACAGACATAAGAGGGGACAGACAGGCCGACAGACAGACAGACAGACAGCAAGCATATGGCAGACAGACAGACACACAGTGGGGGCACAGGCCGAGACATGCAACAATTGCAGGCAATGAATGCGAAACGTGACTGGAGTGTGACTGACTCGTGCAGGCGGCACAGAGCAAGAGCAAGAGCGGCAGCTTGCGGCGGCATGCAACTTGCTGGCGTACTGCACTTGCTTAACGTGAAGCATCCCAATTTGGACCAACTTGGCCAACGTCCTTGAGGCCCCAAACGACAATTGTCAATGTCTGCTCAAGTCGTTTGTGTGTGCGCTGCAGGCGAAGCTAGCGAAATTAGCCAGCAAGTGGCAAGGGGCAGGCAGAAGCAGCAGGTGGGAGAAGAAACTGGGGAGAGGGAGAGGGAGGGGAACAGGCCAGACACACATTGCACAGTTCCTCGTAAACAATTAATGACCTACTGCGTTGGGTAGTGGCAGAGGGAGCAGCACAAAGAGAAGGTTGCTGCAGCAAGAGGGCAAGGGGCAGTGGGTAGGCAGAGCAGGCAGTTGTAGCTAAAGGGGGCACCAAAAAACCTAGCTGAGAAGGGGAAAGGGGGCAGGGGAGGGGAGATTATTGCGTTAACATGCGTTGCGACATTTCGATCGCTTGATCGGAGACTGGTCGCTTTCCAGGTTAGCCCCGCCGGCCTGCCAGACGCTGTCTGCACACACACACACAAACACCATACACACACCATACACACACACACACACAAACGCATACACTGCTGCTGCTCCGCACACGCACTTGCATTGGAGCTGCATTCCTGTCGTGCCTCGTGCAAAGACGCGCTTCTATTTTTAGACCCGGCGCAGTCAGTGGGTTTTATAACTCTTCTTCTTACCTGCCTGCCGCTGTTAGTTATAGTTGTTGTTGTTGTTGTTGTTGCCAGCTGCCTGCTGTTGCTGCTGTTGTTGCTGTTGCTGTTGCTGCTTTCCCGGCTCGTCTGTTATTATTGATTTAGTTTTTCCATGTCATATTGCTGCAGAGTCTGCAGGCTTTCGCTTGCGCAAATTTCGAGTGTTTACTGTACTCGAAATGCTTGAAATTCCTTCGTGTTTGCCAAGCAGCAGCAGGCAGCAACAATAGCAACAACAACAGCAGCAGCAGCTAAAATTTGGTTTGAAGGAGCGCACAGCAAACGACGCGAGCAGCAACAACAACCTCGAAAATTGCAAGGAGCAGCAGCAACCACAACAACAAGTACAACAGCAACAATAACAACAACAACAGCAAGCACAACAACAACAGCAGCAGCAAGAACAACAGCAACAACAACACAAGCAACAACAACAACAACAAGAGGCGCAGCATAAAATGCATTCACCGCAGCTGAGGCAAAGCTCAGCTCAACTGCATTGCCAAACCCCAAACTCGCACACACACACACACATACACACATGTATATACTCGCACATACACTAGCACACACACACACCTTATATACACAGAAATTCTTATATAGCCGCAGCCTTTTCTTGATGCAGTTTGACCGTTGGCCGACGTCGCTTTTTAAGACCTGTTTTCATGTTTTTTGGGCATTTATTCTGGATTTGCGCCAAAAAAAAGAACAACAACAACAACAGCAGCAGCAAACCCCACAACAACAAACCCCACAACAACAACAGCAACAACAACAAAGAGTGCACATTTTTTTCTACGTTTTTGTTTTGTTTGTATTGAATTGCAGTCTACACTGCGCTGCTTCCTCCTGTTGCTGTTGTTGCTGCTGCTGCTGTTGTTTTTGTTGCTGCTGCTGCTGCTGTTGTTGCTGTTGTTGCTGCTGCTGCTGCACTTGAGCAACAAGTGCATCAGATCGCCGACATCCTTCTCTGACATGCGATGCAACCAAAAAGCAAATCAAGCTGCACTTCAATTGTGGTGCCAAGTTTCCAAGTTGCCCCAAGTTGCCTCAAGTTCGTGCGTTGCACTTGCACTTGCCACATGCGGCAGACAGACCACAGCAGCTCTAAGCCCTCACTCCGCTCCAGTTGAGTACTCAACATACACTTTCGTATTTGCTTTCAGAGAGAAAGAGCGAGAGAGAGTTAAGAACTCTTGGCTATCTGCGGCACATGCTTGAGCTACTGCAAGTGAGCTCAACTAGTCGATTTGCTATCGCAAAAGCCTGAGAGCACATTTCCTGAGCTGAGATATATAATTTCCTTTAATTAATCAATGGCAAAATGTTCAATTTAAAAGTCAATTTAAATATATATCAATATAAATTTGATATATAAATGTGAAGTGTAATAAATAATAAATATAAAAGATAAATTTGAAGTATAATGGAAAAAGAAATCTCAAAGTAATTTCTTAATTTACTTAAACTTGTCTTAGACAACGAACATTGATGCATTTATACCCCTCAATACATTATTAATTTGAAAAGGAGTAAAAAAAAGAGTATGTTATTTACTGGGATAAACTCTAGATTTAATTGATATATAATATAATATTTGACAACTAGAATAGGAGAAACATTGATGTTTGCTGAGGTTTTGCATATGAAAAATCGAAGTTTATCGATGTAATATCGATGTTTCTCCAACTCTAATGACAACTATCTATAATACAAGCCTATTTACTGAATCTTTTCTCTGGAAAATGAGACATGGAACATGTTCATCTTAAACTTGAGAGGGTTGTGCCTGTAATAAGCTATACAGATTCCCAAGGTATATTTCATCTTCTTCTAGAACTTTTAAATGTTGCGCCTATAAAATGCTACTCACATTCTTAAGGTATCTTTCATTTCTAAAATGTTATTCTATGAACAACTTACATCTCTCATGCTGTTCAGATACCCAAATAAAATGACAAGCGATCTATGCAGTATTCAGTCTTATATATCTAACTTTTATAATATATCTAAAAGTTTATTCGTGAAACTTTCGTTGTGTTTCTAATTTACTGAACAAATTCAAGGAACATCTTTTAAGCTATCATAAACAGTTTTTCCATGTAAATTTATTCTGTAAAAGATTCCCATATAAAATCCCCAAGGGGTCTATAGATAATCCCGACTTATCTCTAATCTCCTAGCATATCTTCAGCTTAAGCTCCATTTCGATGCGCAATTGGTTTGCCCAAGCGACTTAACCTCCGCGCCGCTTTGGACGGCGCTTCCTGCTTCTGGTGTGTGGGGCAACAAAGTTGCCGCGATTGCGCAATATGTGAGAAGGGAGTGGTAAGAGGAAGGGGGGGGGGGGCATGTGGCAGGCAGACAGCCAAAGAGACTGCGAGCTGAGTTATTTTTAGCGCGCGGGTCTCGCTTGGGGTCTGAGACCGAGACGGAGACGGAGAATGAGACTGAGACTGAGCTGGAGACTAGCACGGGGTCTGAACTTGGGTCTGAGTCGCTGTCTGGGGCTGGGACTGCGACTGGGAATGGGGCTGGGACTGAGGAGGGGTCATAGAGGGGAGGGGGGCTGTCTCAGAGTCTGTGTGTGTCATGGGTGTCGCAGCCGGCCTGGGAAGGCATCGCAGTCGAATCGGAAAAAGGGTCAAGCGCGTTTTTGGTTTCATAAATAACCCAACCAAAATTGACGATGCTCTTCCTGCGAATTGTTATTGTTATTATTGTCCACTTCTGCCAGTTGTTGTTGCTGTTGTTGTTGCTGCTGCTGCTGCGCAGGAACAACAGGAAATTCCTTTCAGCAAACTCATCAAGGCAAAGTAAACGGCGCGTCAAACAGTTTTTGGCGCGAGATTAATGACATTTGGATAGTGGCCGCCCTCCCCCTCCCCCCTTCTTCCCCCTGCTGCTGCTGCCTGGCTCTGTCAACGCCCACTTACGCATACGCACACGAATTTGCATATGCGGCAGCAGCAGCAGCGACGTCTGCGTCGTCGTTTGTTATGCAAGCAGTAAATTTTCAATAAATATACGAAAAACAACAACAAACAAATCAAATCGACGGTCAACGGGAACAGCCAAACTGACGCTGCTGCTACCGTTGGGTGCGTGTGTACGCGCCTCTTGTCTGTGTATGTGTGTATGTGTGTGTGTGTGTGAGTCAGGCGAGCCTCCCACAGTCGCCGATAGCTGCGATAGCATTACGAGTGCCTTGCCGTCGCTGCTGGGCATCATGTGATTCTGCAGCGCTGTCCGCTTAGAATCAGCACACACCCCCCCTACTTCCCGCTGCTCTCTCCCGTTATTGCCTGTTTGTTTTCTTAGCGCTCGAACGTCACGCGTTCGTTTGCACATTGCACATACGCCGCGTTGCCCGAAAACCGACACTCCAAAGTGCTGGGCACATATTTGTTGTTGCCGCCGCCGTCGCTCTGATCTAATGCACAACAACGACAACGCCTCATTAACACCAGCAGCAGCAGCCGCAGCCACAGCAACAACAACAACAACCTTGCGAAGTAAACAGGAAATCTGCAGGATTGCAATCGTTTAGAAAAGCGCGCGCGCCTCTTTTTTTTTTGCTGCCATTCTGCGATGACTTCTTCATTCTTTTTTTTTTTGTCACTTCTCGCTTTGCAATTCGCATACGTTCTTCTTGCTGTTGCTGTTGCTGTTGTTGTTACTCTGCGTGAAATTGTTGTTGTTGTTTACTTGGGTTGCGCTTCTTTTCATTTTGATTTCCTACTTCTGTTCTACGTTGTTTTCTTGTTGTCTTCTAGCAGTGCGGCGAGGGGGAGTGGAGTCGAGCGGGGTAGAGGGGGTCTGTCTGGTCAGAGAAATAAACGGAGCATATGAAAAAATAAATATTGTCGCACATCGTGAAATCGGATCTGTTGTTGTTATTGAGTCTTTCGATTCAATTCTCAGTGTGTTGACAACTATGCAAGAATTTTATTATTGTCTGAGATTGTTTTTTTTTTTTTTTTTGTTTTGCAATTGTACGTGGAAGTATTTGATTAGTACTCGTATAGTTTCTTGTTTTTCTCACTGCACACAATTGGGAGTGCGGCGAGACACTTTACTGAAAACTTTGCCGCATGTTGCAGCTGCAACAGCAACAGCAACGATAACAGTCGCAGCATTTCAAACTTTGCCAAGAGTTTTCCACAGAAATCTTCACACCTTGCCAGGCAAAGGTGTTAAGCAAAGCTGCAAAACAATTTCACAGCCATAACAAACTGAGTTAAGATCTCTCTCTGAAGCTGAAGAAAGCCAAAAAGTTGAACAAACAATTCGCAGAAACTTTATAAATACTTAAACTTGCAAAGCCAAGCAAATAATTTGCAAATTAATTAAGAAATATTTTAAATTATTTTCAACATTTCTAAAACAAACTTTAATAAAAATTTAGGTATTTAAAAATGCATTTATAACATTTAAGAAACATAAAACATTTTATATATTTATTTTATTTCAACCTTTCCCTCACCTTCTGCTGCTGCAATTGTTGTTAGACTTGTAATAATTTCACTAGATTTTGTATTTTTATAGCCAAAGTTCTGCCAAGAATATTTCACAAATTCATCGCGTGTGTTTTATGTGCTTTACTTGGTTTAAATATTATTTATATTTGCTTTAGTTAACAACAATTAAAACGAAACTGCAGCGCTGCACAATATTTAAATTCCACGTGTCTTTCTTTATTTCTTTCTTTGCTTTTGCTTAGCTCAACGCGAAACCGCACGAATAAATAAAAAACTAAAACAAGAAAAAAGCCAATTTGGATTTTTCGTATTGAAAACTGAAAATGTTTTAACGTTCAGCGGGAATTGTTTTTCAGTTTCTTTTCGTTTGCCGCGAGAGACGCGTGCGCCACAACTGATGGTCGAATGCCGACTGAATTTTGAAAACCAAAGTTCTCGTTTAGGTAGCAGCGCAAGAGGAAGGACAGACGGGGCAGACCCAAAGACAGACAGAGCGAGTAAGAGAGAGAGAGACTGCGAGAGAGGGAGAGCAGCGTGCAGCGTGTGCTGTTTGTATGTTTGTGTGTGTGTGTTGTTAACGTTTTTGGAGAATCGCGAATTGGCCACGCTCGCGAGTTGCTGCCGCTGTGTTTACTTGTTGCTGTTGCTGTGTTAACAATGTTGCCCAAGTGTGCCGTGGCAAAATTTAAATTAACAACGAATATGCACCGGCAAGAGAGAGGAGAGAGAGAGAGAGAGCGAGAGTGGGAGAGAGAGAGGCCGGCAAGAGAGACAGAGCGCGAGAGAGAGCGCATTGCATTCTGCATTTGTTTGCCAGTTGCCGCTGAACAGCTGATGTTGCCCATGACTTTAGTGCAGCTGCACGTGTGTGTGTGTGTGTGCATTTCCGGCTTGTGTGTGTGAGTGTGTGTTGCCAAGCAGGCGGGCTCATTAAATGCAGCAAATGCCATGCTGCGGCCATAAAGTAAACATAAACATAAACAAAAAGAGGCAAAAAAGGCAGCACATCTCGACGGCCTTAACTATCTATTGTTCGCAGGCAACTGCTGCAGCACTGCTGCCACTGGCTGTGGCAAGTGGCAAGAGGGCAAGCGAGTGTGCGGGCAACCGGCATCTCTCGTCGGCTGCAAAGCGATTTCTTTATGGCACAAACAGCGTCATAATTTTGATCTAATTGCCAGATATTCGTTAAAAAACAAACTGCACGTCGTTGCAACTTGTGGCAAGTGGCAGCGCACGCTGGCGTGGCGCAAAAATTAAGAAATTTTGATGTGCAGCGGCCCGTCGACGACGTCGTCGTTTGCCCCCGCAACGTCTCCGTTTTATTGGGCTATGGCGTGCCGGGCGCGCATTAAGGCCAAGCGCGACTTGCAACGTGCAACGTGCAACTTGCAACTTGGGCCCAGCTAATGACATGGACATCAACAACAATGCATGTGTCTGCCACATTCAGCTGGAGTCTGCCTGCCCCATTGCATTGCGTGTGCTCTGGCCACAACTGCGGCAGCAACGACAGCTGCGATTTGATGCGCGTACACGTGACGTATGCGCAATCAGCGCGATAAAACGTCGCATATTCATTTGCAGTTTCACCCCACCCCCCCATCACCATCCCATTCCCACCTCCGCCTACGCCCTCACTGCATTTAATTGAATATATTTCGATATTTTTCATAGAAAATTTCCTAATTTATGAATGAAACGAAACGAATTCAGTTTTCTTTATTTTCCGTTTTGATTTCCGGCGCAATCGTTGAAATAAATCAAAACGTGCAACGCGCCACATCAAAGTGCAGCATTTGTCATTCGAGCCGGCACAGGAAATGAATCAAATGAATCAATGAATCACAGACCCAGTCGTATTATAAATAGCGCCCTTTCTTTGGGTCAGCCATGGCGTATGCGTGATATTTTGGACAATGTTTGCTGCATATAAATCATCAGATTAATTGCAATCTATAGCATAATCAGGCAGCTTAATGCCCAGACATCAGTGCAGAAAGAGACAGCGTGCAGTTGTCTACTCTCCTTCTCCTTCTTGCGCTGCCTTTGCCTCTCGCATTTATCACTTTGAGCATACATTTCTCACGCTAATTAGTGCACTGCACTTGCCGGCCCACCTGCCTGCCCTGCTCTGCCCTGGCCAAGGGGCAAGTTCAGTAAAGAGGCGAGGAGGAAGGGGGGCGGGGCCTGCAGCTTAAGTGGCGGCCATTTGCGGTACCTCAAGGATATTCGATGACAAAAAGAAATTGCTTTGCGTTAAGCTGTCTGCCTGTTGTCTCGTCTAGACTGATTTCTATGTAGCATAGAGAGAGAGAGAGTGTGTGTGTGTTCACATGTGCATGTGTGTGTGTGCGTGTGTAATAGTCCGCTTAGGCTTGTTCTGCTGTCGGCACTTTACATCAAAGCAAAAGCCATTGCAATTGGCTAGACAGCGTCATTATAATCCTCGTTAGTCGGTTTGCAGTTGGGCAGCCCCCGTGCCAGTGTGTGTGTGTGTGTGTGCCAGTGCATGCATATGTGTGTGTGTTTGCTTGTGTTCGCCGTTGATGTGCATTTAGTTTACATTTCACATATGCATAATTTAATAGATTGCTCAAAATGCAATCACCAGCAGAGCCGCAATTTGGCTTAAAGACTTTTGCTCCACATTTAAAACATAATTTCATAACATAATTCCAGCCATTTCCCAGAATTTTATCAAGGCAAATTCTTACGCCATAAGCTATGTGCGAATTTCTAATTTATTTTTTGCGATAATTAAAACTACGCATGAGTTTAGTTTTGCTGGAAGGCAAATGATTCATTTGTTTTGATGGCAGAGTGAAGCGCAATCAACATTTAAAGCAGAACATCTTATAAATTTCAATATTCAATATAATCAAGGTGATTTAATATTTTAAAGCTGTAATTTTACAATGATATGTCTTTATTCAATTAATTTCATATACATACATACATATAAAATAATTAAATGTGATTCGTGGACAATGTCGCACTTCAAGCCGATTTTGTGTAAAAACTTTATGAGGCAATTGCAAATAGTTAGTGTGTGGCAGTGTGTTTAAATGTGTTTGTGTGTGTGGGTGTTTGTGGTGTGCGTTCCTATTTTTGGCCTACCTTTTTTAACATTTGACTGTTAAGTTAACATTTTGCAAAAAAACTGGTGCATAGTGCACTGTCATATCAAAAACTGTAACATACTTTTGCGCTCAATTGATTTACTATTTACAGTGAAATGTTAAATTTAAAAATTTAACTAGCTGCAGTTAGCATTACCTTTTTTGTTTCTATGTTAAATCTGTATTTTTTAAAACAAGGCTCTCCCCCGGGATTCGAATCTGGAACCCCTGTATAATAAATAGTCAAACGCCTCAGACATTTCACTGAAGTTCAGAGAACAAATCCCAAAATTTACCAGGCGCACAGAAATCAGCAGAAGGTCGCTGATGTTTTTCGTGTGACAATGTAAAAAATCATCACATACTTTTAGGCAGAAGGTTTGAAAAATTTTATTTTTTTGCAATACATGTGCCGCCTCGAAGTATGTTAAGAAACGTTGCTGTTGTCAAATTTCGATGTGGAGCCTGAAAGTATGCCACATCTTGGTAATAAGATTATTTATTTAGCTACGAATGAATAGCTGCCGACCCCTGTACTGATAAATGAAGAAAAAAAGAACGAAATGGAAAAAACCGCAAGTCGCAATCTCCTCCAGTTTCGAATTGAAAAACGAAAAAGAATGCCGATATTCGAAAAAATTTACAGTTTTTCTGACGTTTACATTAAATATGCGCTGCACGGTATGCAATACAATATTAATTTTTTATCTGTTATTTATTCTGTGTGTGTGGTGTGAATCTTGGCTAAGTGCCAGTGGAAAATTGAACTGCTTGAATCGAAAACCATAGGGCAAACAACAACAATAACAGGCTCGTCGCTATATAACTCTAGTTTTTTTATCAAAAAGCTTGCTGCTACACGACTGCTATGCTTGTGAGGCGGTAAATTTAAAAATGAGTTTGACATAAGAAAACATTAGAGCGGGACAGAAACTGAACTTACTTGGATTAAGCTTACAAATTAATGGATATTAAAGCCACTTAATGCTGCCCTGAGGTCGTAAAATCGACCATAAATATTTTAATACTCATTTTATAGTTAAATTCAAATCGTAATAAACGTTTTAAGACAATCGACGCATGACTAATGCCATGAAACTGATACTGATAATCTTGATATTCTGTGAACATAACGAGAAATTTCTTTATAAAACTGATTCACTATTCATGAGCAGATAATAAGCTTTATATTTATTCCAACTTCTCAATGAATATGAATACCTAAGCAGCTGCAGCGCTGTTGCGTTTACGCTTCGTTGCGCTGCCCCTCCCCCTCCCTCCACTCTTTCCTCATCAATTTGTTTGTCTTTGCCTTTTGCCTGATTTGAATTTTAATTGCAAGCGGGACAGGCAAACAAGAGAGAGAGTGAGAGGGAGGGACGGAGGGGTACCCCTAATGTGATGTGTAAAGAGCATTTAACAGATAGTTTGATTATTTTACGATGACAACGTGCCAAATTGAACGGGCGAGTGCCACGACACGAGACCGAGCAACAGAGCAGACAATTAAATTGAAGATAAACCAAGAAAGTGTCATAAAAGAGGAAAGAAGAAAAATCTAGTTTTGACATTGTCTCAAGTGGAAATATTAAATGCGACGCTTTGTCACTCGATTTGACCATGAGTTGAATATTGTATGCTAGCTTGACTGTTGAGTGAGTGCACTCGCTATGATTCTCTATCTCTCTCTCCTTGTCAAGCTCGTCTCGATTCTGAATTCGATTCCATCTTTGACGCATCACAACGCCTGCGCAAGGTAGAAATCCCAAATGAAATTGAAATTGAACTAGATTTGGAAGCATTGAGAATGTCTGAGTAATAAGTATCTTGAGTTTGTGAGTCAGACTTCTTTATATCAACTTCTGGTGCTCCTTACTCTGTTAAAAATTAACAGATTTTTGTTTGTTATAACATTTTACCCTGGGATTTGCTTTTGGTTTGATCTCATTGAAATTAAAGAAAATATTCCTAAATATTTAGTTGCCCGTCGTACTATAATAGATACCTCTCTACCAGTTTACATAGTTGTTTAATGGGTATTCCACAGTCTAGTACTCTTCGCTGTGGCTTTCTTTACTTGTTTTCTAATTTGTTTTATTTGGTTTTCGCGAAAGTTCGGAAATTTGTCAGTTATTTCACTCGAAACAAGCGACATTAAGTAGGCGTCGAAGTGTTTACATTCGTGGCTTACCTTGGACTCGGCTATTATTATTATTATATCTGCTCAACATTAACAGATCAGCCACCACGCACCTGCTACACTTTCGGTTTCAATTAGTGCAACAGCAACAACAACAGCAACAATGGCAAGATATTGTCTTTTTTTACATTTTTATGGACCTGCCAAGCGCCGTCGGCGCCGTCTCTTAAAGGGGTTGCACATTTGGTTTTATGGCAAGGCAAGGGTTAGACGGGTTAGACAGACCCTCCCTCAGCCCAGTCTGAAGTCTGACATTGATTGGCATTCCTTTCCTTTTCTCTTCCCTTACTTCCTTGTCTTTTCTTTCCCTCTCCCTTGCTTTCCTTTCAGTTTTTGTCAAAATTGCAGCACTTTATTTATGAACTGCAAACATAATATTTGGACAGACACCCTCTGCGCCTTCTCTGATATCATTGTGAAGGAGCAGAGATATGTAAAGTATATAATATTTAATAATTGAGCAATATTAAAAATTGACATGTTTTCGATGTTAAATATTTTTCTCGATTTTCTCAATAAATTTAAACCTAAAATTTATCGCATATTTTCCTGTTTACTCAAACAACATTAAGAAGATTTGAAGTTTTGTAATAATTTTAATTTTATTTTATAATTTTATTATATTTCATATTTATTATAACAATATTATCAATGAATTCCACTGGAGTTGCTTAATGCAGTTTGGTATCATCTACATTATATTACTTATCTATGGATTCAACATGAAATACCTGAGGAAAATTGATATTTACTATATTATATCATTACTTGATTAATACCATTGCTTAATTCATGAATTATTTATTTTCCTACTTTATAAATTTGTTATTTATATCAATCTGATATTTCCGCTTTCCCCGCTTTTCCCATATAAAGCGCTAACACCTGCAGAGTTCCCCCCAACCCCCTTGACAACCATTTAAAGACTGCAGTTGTTTTTGGATATCGAATTTCGAACTTCCCGCTGAGTAATTATGCATATCTTCGTTATAGATTGTGTAAGTTTTACAGTTTGTGTGAATCATGCAGCAACTATAGCATTATTATCGCCTTAATTTAGCCAAGCTTAGCTGCGCTTATCATCAATCAAATTCAGTTCAGAATGAACTTGATATTGAAATAACTGCACAAAGGCGAAAGTAATTCGATGCGTTTTCTTTGAGACAATAAATCAATGACAATGACGTCAGACGGGGGCACACCTGGTTGCATTGATGGCAGAGAGAACACTTCCTTTGCCCCTGCACCTGCTACTACACCACCCTCTCCCGCCTCGTGTTGTGGCTGAGTTGATGACCAAATAAGGCGCCGCTTCGCAGCTGCAACAAAGGCAGCACAGGGAGAGGGTGCAGCTTGAGGGAGGTAGCACGAGAGGTCGATTCAGAAAGTCAGCTTCGACTAGTTACTTATCGTGGCACACACACACATGCACACACACACACGTATTTACTTGCTCATGTTGATAAATTGATAAATACGTTTCCCCATAGTGCGACGGAGTTGTAAATTGTTCGAAAATGTGCATGAAACTTCCGTCAAGTGCAGCGACAGATAATTATGAGAATGGGCAGGGGAGAGAAAGAGAGAGAGTGAGAGGAAGAGTATGAGGGGGAGAGAGGGCGATAGAGGAGGAAAGGGAGAGGAACACAGGGAGTGAGGGAGAGTGAGGCGCGGCAAGTGCAAGTGGCAACCATTGGGGGCCTCTGATATAAGCGACGACAACTGCGAGGCAGAGGCAGGAATGACAGCAACAACAAGAACAACAACAGCAGCAGCAGTAGACGCAGCAGCAGCAACAACAGCAGTCATACTGGCAAGAACAACAACAGCAGCAGCAGCTACAAGAACAGTAGCAGGCGCAGTCGCAGCAGCAACAACCACAGCAGCACCAACAAGAATAACAACATCAGCAGCACAACAACAACAACAACAGTTGCAGGGAATAAACAACAAGAAAAGAGCAGCAGCACAACAACAGAAGCACAACAAGAACAATAACAGTTGCTGGGGCAAAAACAACAACAAGAACAGCAGCAGTTGCAATCGCCTGGCATCGCATCGCAGCCTCATCGTCGATCATCTCAAGGGCAACTAGAAAAGGCAATGCAACATGCAACAGCAACAGCAACAGCAACACACTGCAGCCCCTTTTTGAAAGTGAAACTTATTTTGAACAGTTCAATTTGCGCCTGCTTTGTTGTTGTTGCTGTGCAGCACATGTTGCAGCCGTTTCAAGTGCGGCAGCAGCATGCAACATAGAGGGGCACATCCAAGCAGCCACGCGTGCGAGGGCGACTGCTTTGGTGGGTCATGAACTTCAATTAAAAGCCACAATAAGCCACCCGCAGCAACAACCTTCCCCTCCCCCCCCCTTTGAGCAGCAGCTGCTGCGTGGCATGCCCCGGCTGCATAATTGCCTCGTCAAATCAGCTGGCGAGCGCATAATTATGCATTTCATTATGATTTTCAAAGGCGCCGGGGGCGTGGCACCATCAACACTTTGTGCGTGCAGCGTGCAGCGTGCAACGTGTGTGTGTGTAAAAACAACTCCATCGTCATTGCCACAATTCGTTGCAAGTTGCAAGTTATCGTGCATGTGGCATTTACTTCAATCATTGTTTACTTTAGAACTTTTAAATTGTTTTGCCCCCCAAGCTATGCGAAAGGGGGAAAGTGCAAGTGCTGCAGCAGGCTGAGCGACTAGCAGTTACCCTGTAGAAATGTGGAATATAGGGTATCGTAGTCTGCTGCACTGGTGATGTTGCGCAAGTATCTAAGGAGTAGCAGACAGTGCGAGTTAACAATGCTCAGTAAAAATGGGTGACATATGTATCTATGTTAGCTCCTTATTAGACTTACAGGGTATGCTGGCAAGTTGTGGCTGCTCTGATGTTGCTGTTGTTTTCGCACTGGCTTATAATACCTATAATTTATTTATTTATTATATTTAATTTAATTTGTAGTCGAACTGTTTAAAAGTAAAAAACAATTAATAACTATAATTTAAATTTGAAATTGAAATATTATAATACTCTTCTTTACAGGGTATCTCCCAAGTGAATGCTCCCCTTGCTGTTGTTGCTATCGCGGCGCAGAGTTAAAAAAATAAACACATGTGTTAATGAATTACAACAACGTGTATTACGTATTTATGGCTTTTTACAGGAATCTTATTTATGCATAAAACGTGAAACTTGTAAAAGTTGAAAACATTTCTTTACGTTTTCCATTTGCTCAAGCTGCGAATTGAATTGATATTTATGGAGCGATTACTTTACTCGGGGGGCCTTATCAGCAGTGGCAGCTTGAACTCGCATAGTTTTTATTGTCTTACAATTGGCTGCCTGATAAACTGCATACTAATTCAATTACAGGCAGAGCAGAGCAGAGCAGAGTCGAGCAGAGCGACGCAGCTGAACACGCAGCAGGCATGTTATCAGTTGCACACAGGAGAGTGTGGCAGGGGAAGAGGGAGAGAGGAAGTGCAAAGAGAGAGAGAGAGTGGGACACTGTGTGTGGTTGAGTGCTTTCTAATTGAGCCAGTGACCCGCCCTTCCCCCTTGTATATACATAGTGCTGCTGCTGGTTCAGGGCCTCACTCGTAATTCGGTTCAATTTCATGCGGTCAACGTAACCTACCCCAACAAATTGTAGCTGATAAGAGCGAACATAAAACATGCTCGTTTATTATATAAACAAAGAATTTCTAACAGTTCAATGACTTCAAGTTTTGGACACACACAGAGGAAAATGAAAACTTACTCCTACACAAAGAAAGAATCATCTTCCTTTGTGCATATTTAATGGGCGACATGTGCTCTTCATTTGCCTGCGTCCATTGTGAATGATCGGGGCACTCTGCGCAGGCTGAGTATCATTTTTAATAACAAGCAAATATGTATTTAATGCGAATTTCCAAATAAAAGCTGACAAATTACCAGAGAGAGAGGGAGATAGTGAGAGAGAGAGAGGGAGCGACGAAGTTTTATTCCCTTTAAGCGACGCGAGCAAAAGGAAGAACTCCATCACTGCGCTACAAGATTTGCGCTCAATTCATGCGGCGACAACAAGGCGCTGCTGTGTCGGAGAGAGATAGGGAGAGATAGAGAGGGGGGAGAGAGAGAGAGCGCGTGTGTGTGGGAGAGCAAGTTTAACTGCAAGTGGAGTGCACAGTGCAGTTGAGGGTGGTGTGCACAGTGAAGAGACAAAGAGAGCGGCGAAGTTCAGCCAAGCAGCCAGGCGACTAAAATGTGCAGTGCATTAATACAATTATAATGCATACAATATCAAAGAAGATTACAGGGGAATAAGTAATGAAAACCAGCAAGGACGGCCAGCTACGGCATGACGAAAGTTGTGTCCCGATTGTTCCTTTACTATTTGTATATAATGGTGCAAAATTCCTGTCTAACTTTGACTGGCACTAAGAAGTTAAATTGTTTATAAAATCAAAACGAGTCTTTTTACAAAAACTCTCATTTCGGCCTATTTTTCCCATGGCAGCTATATGTTATAATAGTCCAATTTTGCTGATATTTTATACACGCATTATGTACACATAAAAAGTCAAATTTAGCGAATTTGGTTGCAAAATCTCAACAAATAACAAAAATCGGCCGATAGTTTGTATGACAAGTATACGATATATCGGTACAATCTGGCTCGTTGTGATTTATTTACAACGTGTAGCAATAAGAAGCAGGTGTGCCAAGTTTAATCAAGATAGCAGGACACAGGGACACGCAGACGGACGGACAGTAATAGTTCGATTCTTCTATTGATCCTCATTCAGAAACCATACAATTTATAAGGTCTGAGATGTCTGCTAAGATGCGTTGCCAACTGCTGTCCAAAATGAATACACCCTCTGCAAGAGTATAACAAGTAAGAAAGGTGTACATCGACATGCCGAAGGTTTAATACACTCCCACTTTAATTATTCTCAGTGCAACATACCACAACCGACAAACTTGTCGGGTGTGTGCAGACACAAAGCAAACTAAAGCAAAGCACAACACAGCACAGCACAACACAGCCCAGCAACAGCCACAGAGACAGAGTCCAAAAAGAGAGACAGAGACCAGAAACAGAAGCAATTGAGCTGCCGGCTGCGTGCAGTTCGTTTCATTCCTAAGCGAGCACTCGGCGAGTAAAGTTAACCGGCTAAGCGAGGACGCACAGACACACATACACACTTCAGCGAGAGTGAGTGAGAGAGCGGCATTCAAATCGCAGTGCCCGTTGCCGTTGCAGTTGCAGTGCACGCATGATCTCTTTGGCGACAGTTGAGGCGCGTCGCGACGCTTGCAACACATGTAACGGAAAATACGAATGCGAATTCATTTTATATAAGTGCAATTACAACGAAGCAGTTAAAGCGTGTCGCGTACTTTAACTTGACGACAGTGAGCGACAACAAAATCCACAACAACAACAACAGCAATAAATTAAACAACAAATTAAGCAAAGAAAACCCAAACAAGTTTTGGTTAAGAAACGAGCAAAAATGCGTGTTAAATCATCAATTAAATTCAATAAATCATAAATAATCCATTGCTCGCGATTTAAATTGTGATTTATTAGCCTAATAAAGCATATATATAGCATATATATAGTGTCTGTGTGTGAGTGAGAAAGAGAGAATACACGATAATAAAACTTAATTCGATTCAAGTGAAATTACGCATGCGCAAATTTCATTTCATATATTTCAATTCAATTTTAATTTGAACAACACAAACACATAAAAGATGTGCCGAAATCATATTGTGATTGTACTCTGTACGCTGTGGGGTATGCTGCACTGTCTGACAGGCGTGGCAAACGCCTTCAACTTCATGCCGCGTGCAAGTTTCGTAATACGCGCTCCACAGGATCTCAAATTCAATAGGCCACAAACGCGCAGCTCCTACTTTGGCTACACGCTGGTCATACGCGAAACCAGGTGAGTGTATTCACGAGTGCATTCACGAGTGCACTCTGCATACATATGTATACATATTTGCATGCCCATAACTGTCATCGACGAAGACAAACGACGGCATTCAGAGCAGGGAGTAACACCAGAAATACTCGTCGTGCACTCATGGGTTCATTCGCACCTTTGTCAACAATTCGCAGCTGTGACTCAATTTGCTACACCCCTCCCCTCCCCCTTTCTGAAATTGAGCAATCAATGAAGTTATTTTCGAAACAAACATACCGAATATTTATTTGACTCAATTAGCGCATTCTGAACCGCGCCCATTTGGGGGCACATTTAACACTTTGACTCTACTTTGACTACTTTTATGCGGCCCATAATTGAGTGTTTGTTTTTGCTCTTGCCAAATATGGTGTGTGTGCATATAGATAGATATACAGATAGATGGATAGTTTGTCAGCGACCACAAAAACTCGTTTCCCAGCCATCAATTTCGACTTGGCAGCTGCATAAATAAAGCGAAATAAAAAAAAAACACTTATAGTTGAAAATAAAAAAATATACTATATCAGCCCCTTGTCGGAGCCCGAGTGAGTGTGAGAGAGAGAAAACACTTTGTACAACAATTTCTAAAAATAACAAACTTCAACTACAATTGCCACAGATCAGAGATCTTCAGATCTACAGATCTCGCTATGTAGCCCAGGCCAATTGACAAAAACCCAAACCCAAACTCAACTCTCACTTCCATGTCGACCCACATTTGACATAGATACGAATACTCGTACATACTCACTACTCACTACTCACTACTCGCATTCGCACTCGCATTCGGCGTGTACCTACTTGGGAACCTGATGGTCTGTACATTTGTTTAGAATACGGGCCCCAACAATGACATCACACCAAAAGCAAAAGGCCGCAAATCAAATTAAATCAAGCTTAAAATCAAGCAAGCAAAAGACCATAAAGGAAACTCGGATGTTCTTTCCAAGTCTGTGATGAAATACTCTATGGGAAATTGTAGAATATAATAGGAGAGATCTTGAGGGAAATGATCTAAGATGTTTAGTTTATGTGGTTATTGATTCTGATTCATTTGCATTAATATATTGTACTTACTAAGTTTAATAATATATATAAAAAGAAACCTAGGCTTAGTTTATATAGATAAGCATTATAGGAATACCGCCATATACATATATAGTACATATAGTAATCGTGCAATAAGTAAAAATGTAAAAATGTAGAACGAGGGAAGAACAACTTTTTTATCAATTATTTTCAAGTATTTTTGCGGTATCGTTCACATGATTCATTGCAGCTGGGACTACTGTATATGCATACGAGTATGTATGCAAATATAATACATATACATGCACTTGTAAGAGATAAGTGATGAAACACTTTTCGAAATTAATTGGTTAAGTGATAAGCCTTTTTAATTCTTACGTAATTTTATGATATTTCTCAATGTTTAAGTACGTGTTGTGTGAAGTGATAAATGGAACAATCCCATTGACCTCTTTTCAACTCAGTTTGGGTTAGTTATGGCAGAGTTTACTACGGATCTCTGTGAACTCAGCTTTGCTTAGTTATAAGAGAGTATACTACACGGGGCTCTGTGAACTCTTCCTCGCACGTAATATGCTCATCGTGTGAGGGCATAAAAAGCGTCGCCAAATTTAGGCCACAGCATCAGATGACAACGCATCCAGATTCTCCACTTTATTTTCGCGTGCGGGTAATATATTGTTTTTTTTTCGCCATACCGAATTATTTGTTTATTTGTGTGTGTGTATGTCTTGTGAAATTGACAATCTTGTTTGTGCCTCGGACGTGCCCATAACTATGTGTGGAATCATCTCGTGGCGTTTCTATTTACATAGCCCGCGTACGACTTGTAATTGCAATACTTCCTCTGATTTCCTCAGTCTTCGCTCTCCATCAACATTCTCTCCGTTCTCTCCACACAGTCTGTAGTTCTGGTTTTTATGACTCGCACTTTAAATTCTAATGTTTTTTTTCTCGTTTTAGTGTTATTGTTATTAGCCTCGTTTCACTGCGCCCCGAAATTAACTTCGAGTGCGCCTAATTATTTACGGAAATTACGCGTAAAATCATGACAACCTGTAATTTATTTCACATCAATTGAAGTCGAAAAGAACAAAGTAAAGCCGGAAGGGAGTACAAAAAAACAGCGAGTACTGATAGTTTAGATAGGAAAGGTAGTTATGATTAGGGTATTTAAAAGTTTTAGAGTTAGGAGTATTTCATATGCGATATGGTTTTTGAATACATATAAAGTTTTATCTTTATATATTATTATAATGATTTATTGCAAACGGGTTTCATTCATATAAAATGAAATCGTATAGTTTTCTTATCAACATGCGGTTCTAAATATAAACGGCATATTATACATATTATATATGGATTGAATATAGTATAAGTTTCATAAGTCAGGCAAGAATTCTTTGGTTGAAATCTTATAGTTTAGTAAAGTTCTGATATAGTTTTGACTATTAGAATCTCCGAGTTCAAAGTTTTTATTGTAAAGTTGTAATTCTTAGTTACTATTGTATTTTATATAATTTTTACCATAACCTAAGAGAATCCAGTACTTCGTAAAGAGATTCATTTCTCTAAGTTTTTAGAGCTCCCACAAGAATTCTTTATTCTCTTCAAAGTTCTCTCAAGAATCTCTTAGTACAAGAAAATTCTCAAAGTTGAAGTTCTTAAAGTTCCAATTGCATATCTTTTGTGTACTCTGTACTATATGTATGCATGTTTATTTTCCCTTGGGTGCACTGTTTCCAATAGTTTCACTTATCGGCACTCAAAGTTGTGTTTATTCAGCAAAGAAGTAATTGTTTTTTTCTAGGTTATTTCTTTGAGAACACAGCATTGAATTGGGAATTATTTCTTTATAGCTAAAGAAAGGGAATGGCCTCGGCTTCTTCGGGTAGATTTCGGCATTGCATTGAGAAACTTATGATTCACTTCACTTGAATGGGTATCAGGTTGTAAAGTGAGGAGCAGCGGCAAATGCAAATTGCATTGCGCAATACGTTGACACCGCCGCGTCAGGCTGCAACGGCGACAACGACGCCAGCTGCATATTGTAATGCATGAAGCGGTGTCTGCAACTGCGGCGCCATATCAGTGCCCCCGCCTCCGTCTCCGCCGCCCCCACACAGGGCTGACGCGGTGGATTCAACTTGGCCATAGCGTTAACACTCTGCGCCACACAAATATTTTTAGCCGCTTTTCACTTCTGGTCATTAAACTCAATTCCAAAACGAAGAAAAGCAACAACAACGATGGAGACGGCGACGAGGGCGACGACGACGTCGGGCATGTTGCAGCGGCTGCTTTTGTTCTTAAACATTTGTTGACCGCAAGTGGCTTTTGTTGCTGCTCTTGTTGTTGTGGCTGACGATGATGGACATGGCAGCCGAAGAGAGCAGTTGAGGTGTGGTCCAGCCTCCCCACTACCCGGCCCCTCTCGACTTATTCTGGCTTATATTTATTGTTGATATGCGCAGTAAACGCAGTTACACTTCGACTTGTATCTGCAGAGTGAACAAAGCGCCACACACAGATACAAATACACAGACACAGGCACACACAGACAGTCCGAGAGTCAGACAGGAATTTAAATCCACCTTCGAGTGCACTTGCAAAGGTCACATGCTCTACACATGCACATGCCACACTCCCTGGCATAAATATAGCAACACTTAGTGCGACACGAAGTCATCAATTCCACATAAAGTGTAACTATAAATAACACTCCCCCATTTGCAGCGTACATATACAATAAATAAGACAAATTGGACTGCTGTTGTTTCTAAGCTAATGAACATGAGTGTGTGCGAGTCTCTTCGCTGCCTTTTTGTCTGTGCGTGCACGTAACTTTATATGGCTGACACATTACTCTGAGCGCCTGCATGAGTCACTTGGCAAGTTACTTTTTTTTTGGGGAAATACTTCGGCACCCACTCGAGGCGCGCTTTGATGTGATGACGGTCAGTTACACTCGACCTCGGCCTGCTCTGGCTCAGGCAAACACGAAACACGCACGCTGCTGTTGTCGCTTAAGTAACAACAAATATTTGTTCATTGTTTTTTGCGTGTTTCTCTTTTGCATAAACAAATGTCCGGTAGTCAAGACAGACAATACATATATAATTACCGTTGCTCATTTAACTTTAGAGTGAAGATAGAAAGACAGAGAGAGAGAGGCAGAGAGAGAGTGAGAGAGTGAGAGACTTTACCGGCATCGCGCTTGGGATGCAGCGCGTGATTCATGACGATGCTGACTCAGCAAAGCTTGCAGGAAGACGTTCCTCAGACTAGTTTTATCTGTTTCTGACTGCGCTTTGTCTGTGGCTAATGAGCTTATCAGACAGAGAGACAGACAGACAGACAGGCGGGCGTACATAAATCATTTTCCAATCGAAATTTAAATGAAAATAACAGCTTCGATCGTTATAATAACATATTATTATTACTATTTTTCACTTGGCATTTCCCTCAGGGTAAACAAATCTAAATATGCAGCTTGAAAAAGCTGATTAACCGGTTATATTTTTAGCTTGTTTATTCCAATATGTTTTGTTATCAGCAAAAGCAGCTTGGCTTGTTGCATGTGTAGAGCATGTCGAACCCTACCAACTTGTTGCTAGTTTTTGCTGTGCTCTTCTGCTCTGCAATGCAATTGAACACGAATCTTGAAAGCGAAGACTGAGACGACACTTTGCCAATTTATGGATAATAGCAGATAATAACCATAAAGAGAGCTTTTTATAACACTCTCCACTCCCACAGCATCGCTGCAAACGGTAAAATGAGTAAGTCACTCGCGCAGCATGTGGGAGAGCGAGGGGGAAGGCAGCGCAGTGTTGCCAGAGAATCTTCGCAAAATCAGCAAAAAACAATTGAAAAACTAAAATGTCATTAAAACTAAAATGTCATTAAAAAATCTATAACATTTTAAACACTGTATTTACAATACTATTTTGTCGCTATGTGTACATGATTGTTTATATATTATGTATATACATATACACGTATACAATCTTTAAGGCAATCTAACCATATAACGATTCGCCAAATTGTAAAAATTCACAGTAGTTTCAAAATTGATAGATAAACATAATCCGAGCTAAAGTATTGCAAATTAGAGTATAATATCTTACATACATAGATTGTACTGCGTTCCCCTTCAATGAAAGTTATAGAAATGATGACGATATATATTTGGAAGTACTTCAGTTAATGTCATCTTAAGCCTAACTAATTATATATGTATATAAAATATTTTATTAATATTATTACAATTTCAATTATAAACTAACTAACCTAAATTAACACCCACCTATACAAATCAATAAGACTTTGAGTTTTTGCGGCTAAGCGAAAAAATAAAAGCAGAGATCTGTCAGAAAGAGGCTGACTTGGCAACACTGGCAACTCTCTCAACACTGGCACTGCAGTGAGAGAGCTAGCCGTTTAACTGCTTGCAATCGGCTACCGACAGCGAGAGAGTAAAAACAAACGCGAACTTTGTCTTACGACTTGAGCAGAGAGAGAAAGAGAGCGCCGAGAGAGCACAGTGTCGTGTGGGAGAGCGTAAGTGGAAAGCTACCTGTGTGTTACATACTTGGAAGTAGCTATGAGATAGCGACGCGCTCAGCTTTTCAGTCGCGTTTAGACGTTCGTTCGATACTGTCGATCGATCGGTGCACAGTAACTTGTCGTGTGCTTGTGTGTGTGTGTGTGCTCTACTCAGCTCAGCTCTGCTCATATCGCTACTGTGTCTGTGGCAGTTGTGATAATAAATATAATCGAATCGCCGAATCGGCCTGGCATAGCATAAACCCGTTTGTTAAATAAACAACTCGAAAGATTCGAAAAACAATGAAGATGATGGCGTGGCAAGGTCACTTGCCTGCGCTGATCCTGCTCTTCGTGTGCAGTGTGTGCGCCTACAATTTGTCACCGCGCCCCAATAAAGAGATCAAAGATCCTCAACTTGCGACAGTTATGCCGAAAGTGCGTGCGTCATATTTCGGTTATACCATCAGCCTGAGACCTCACGGGTAAGTGCCGTTGAGCCCAGATAAAGCTCCAGCTTCGAGCATCGATTGACCGCTAGAGCAAACAGGTTGTGAGTGGAGTGGAGTTGCGATGATTCATCCCAAATCGAATCGAATCGGAGGTGGCGATGTTGACGGAGCCCCCCTTTGCCGCTGCCGCCTCTCGATGTGGCAACAGGCGTAATAAAAAAAGTGAAAAAAGTGAATGAAACTCACTTAATATGTTGTACAAACGATGAAGTCATTGCACACTATCAATTGACAAACGGAAGGGGATGTGGTGGGAGGGAAGGGGGTAGAAAGAGTGTGCGAGAGAGAGAGAGAGGGCAAACAGATACGATGTCGCATTGACGAAGGTGGCAACCGCACGAAGCTGAAGTTATGCAAATATTTAAAGCATTCCAGCAACGCACGTTCGTTCCCTATTTGAGCTGCCTACTTGGGGCATATAAGGTACCTAAAAGGTATTCTATATTGGGTCTTTTAATGAGACATATTCAATCGAATGTAGCCCGAAATTCTAGCTAGCAGTTAGTCAATGCCAATTTCTGTATTTTACTTTGTTTATCAGTTTCGTTTTTGCTCGATTTTCTGTGATAAGATTAGCGAGAAACGCTGCATGTGTGTGTGTGTGTGGGTGACTCTGTGTGCAGGTGTGTGTGGGTATAACGCTATGACACCATAGCAAAAAGTAGAGCTGTGAGAAAGTAGAAAAAGAAATGTTAAGGTGCCCACAATCGAATTGCTCGCCCACTGCAATTATTTTCTCTTTAACTGCTATCTTTGTTATATGATGGCAACCAAATAAATATCAGAAATAAATTACATTATAATTAATGTAAAACTAAAACTAAAACTAAAACTGAGTGTTTTAACTGTAAAATAACGTTTTAAATTCAATATTTTTCGATTTTTGGGAGCGCTAGGGGGCGTGGCAAAGTTCTAAAATAAACAGTACCTGCTTCAACTATCAAACAATATTTTTACCAAATTTGGTGGCACTAGATCTTGCCATTTCTAAGATATAAGTGCTCATACAGACAGATTTGCTTATATTGACTCGGCTATTGATGTATATTAAGAATATATGCAGTTTTTATGATTAAAAATGACTTCTTCTGCTCTTAACCTGCACTTTCGCTTACCACAAATTAATAATACCCTTCTACGGGTAGCGGGTATAGAAAGAGAAACTCAAGAGAAATATGTTGCATTGATATGCCACTCTGCCTGCATTTTTGCACTTAGCGCTCTCCTCTCTCTCTCTCTCTCTCTCTCTCTTCTAAATCGCAAAGTTAGGCGGCGATAACTCAGCTGCAACTGTGTATCAAGTATACGCCCGGTTATGCTCGTTGATAAGTTGGCTTTATCGGCTTGGTCAGCGTTCTCACTTACGTATGTGACAAGCGTCTTTAACTGGAAAAGTAACCGACTAATTTGAGTAGGTGAATCAATGTGACAATTGTCGCTTATTGATCGACTGACTAATGCATGTCAATTGGGTCGAGCTGCACTCCCTCCTCACAGATTCCAATTGAGTGATCTATCAATAATATCCTTCTCTTTTCTCTCTTCTCTCTTTGCAGCATCATTGTGGGCGCACCGCAGGCGCAATCGACTTTGGAGTCGCAGCGCAATGTTAATGAGACGGGCGCCATCTACAAGTGTTCCTTCTCCGCCGGCACTTGCAGTCCGTATATCTTCGAAAGTCATGGCAATCGTAACCTGACCAACGAGTACACACACGACTCGGAGAAGAGGGACTTTCAGTGGCTTGGAGGTTCTATGGATGGAGGCACCCGTGATACGGACAAACTGATCGTTTGTGCTCCGCGCTTTATTGCGCCATCATTGAAAGACTATCACATGCATGGCATATGCTACTGGGTGCCCGAAACTCTGAAAGATCAGCCGCATAACATAACGAAAATATCCCCGTTGCGTCTGAAGACGGAACAAGTAAAAACGGATGATGATCTGCGTTACTTTTACTACATTCTGGCCGAGCAGGGACTCAGTGTGCATGTCTCGGATGACAACAAAGAGTTTCTCATTGGTGCACCCGGCATCTTCACGTGGAAGGGTTCCGTTATCCGTCAGCGGATGGTCCCATTAGTGGATGATCCATCGGCCAGTCGACGTGATACTTCCCGACAGCTGAGTCGCAAGCCACGAGCTGGTGGGGATTACATAGACTACACCCCGGAACTGACCCCCGAGACGACTGTACCAGATCCATCGCGTTGGAATCAGCCTGATGATTCGTACTTTGGCTATTCAGTCGGTTCCGGGCACTTTGACAGTACCGATCTGTCGCGTCTGCTGTACGTGGCCACGGCACCACAGGCCAATGAACAGAGTGGCGAGGCATATATCTTCGATATACGCGGCAAGAGTATCGAGAAATATCACGTGTTCCGGGGCGAACAGTTTGGCGAATACTTTGGGTATGCGGTGCTGGCTGAGGATCTCAATGGGGACAACCTCACGGACATCATCATATCGGCTCCACAATACACGTTCGAGGAAGACTCGCATGATAACGGCGCTATTTATGTGTTCCTCAACAAGGGACGGGTGAGTAATCAGACAGAGTCTCCCCCCTTGCAAGTTCTTGACTAATTTGCTGCAATCAATTTACGATTCCAGTTCAATTTCGAGCAGAAGCTGATCCGCTGCCCATTGCCAGTAACGGCCAAGGCACGTTTCGGCACCACGCTGACCAGGCTGGGCGACATTAATCACGATGGCTACAACGGTAAGTTCAGTTCCCTGTCTCCCTCTCCCTCCCCTCCCTCTTCTGTGCCAGTTAACAGAACAATTCGCGCTACTGAGTTGTGTTTTGTGTGTGTTTGCGTGCCTTTGTATCTTCTTGCGATTTTGAGGTAAAAGAGAAAAGCAGAAGAGGAGAAACAACAACAAAGCAAACACTCGACAATCTGCGCCAGCAACTCCCCATGCCGGGCGTGGCCTTGTGCATGTTTGTGCTTGTCAGCCAAGCAACTCCACCAAAGGCAAATAAATACCTGGCATTGTACTATGACAGGCATTTAAATAGGTGCAGTTGCCTGTCCAAAAATAAATATTAAATATCTTTATTTATATGTATCTGATGCATATTTCTTATCTGCTTCTAGACGTTGCCATTGGCGCTCCCTTTGCTGGCAATGGATCCGTCTTTGTCTTCCTGGGTAACCAGGAAGGTCTACGCGATGCTCCCAGTCAACGTCTTGATTCGCCAAGCAAGCAGCCATCCAAGTATGGCGAACATATGTTCGGCCATGGCTTGTCACGTGGCTCCGATATCGATGGAAATGGATTCAATGATTTCGCCGTAGGAGCACCCAATGCTGAGGCTCTTTTCGTGTATCGTGCCTATCCCGTGGTCAAGTTGCAAGCCAGTTTAACTTCGCAGAGTCGCGAGATTAAGCCGGATCAGGGTCGTGTGCAGGTCACAGCCTGCTACGGCCTGAAGACCACTTCGACCCAGAGCACAGCTCAGCAACAGGAGATGGGAATTCACATTGTCATCGACGAGAAGCTGAAGCGTGCCAAGTTCACGCAGACACATTCTAACACACTCAGCTTCAATGCGACGGCTGGATTGACACAGCAGTGTCGTGTCTTCGACGTCGAGGTGCAGTACAGCGAGAAGGACATCTTCCAGCCCATCGAGATGGAGATGCACTATGAACTCACCCACAAGGTGCCCGATTCTGAAGGTAGTTACTGAGTACTTGAGAGAAGAATATGTAATAATCATTTTAATACCTTCTAGAATTCTGTGAGACTTGTGTGGCCGTGGATCCGGAGGATTCTAAGGTCTACACTGAGAAGATTATCTTCAGCACAGGTTGTCTCACGGATGTGTGTATAGCCGATCTGCGACTGACTGCCAAGGATGTGAGGTGAGTTGAGAAATAAAACTATGCTAGTTTAGTCTTTAATAAACACATCTTTCATAGCTCGAGCTTCATACTGGGCAGCGAGAAGACCCTGCGAATAAACTACGAGGTGACCAACTACGGAGAGACCGCCTACCTCCCTCAGCTGAATGTAACCAGCTCAAGTGCCTTGAACTTTGCACAGACTCCTGGCAATTGTAAGATCACCGGCGCAGTTATGCTCTGCGATCTCAACCATGGAAGGCCACTAAGCAACGGCAGTTCAGACAGCATCACCATAAGCTTCGATGTCAGCAGCCTGACGGGCAACTCGCTGACCATCTCCGCTGAGGTCTACAGCACGGGCCTTGAGCGGAATCCTTCTACCAACAAGGTGAACAGTCTGATTGCCCTCAAGGAGTACACACAAATCGATGCCTCTGGGTAAGTCAAAACGAGTTAAAAAAGTGTATAACACTAGCTTATTAAATCTGTCTTCATTCTACAGTGGCCAGACCAACAAGCAAATTGACTTGGAGCACTACAAGAACTCGGCGGATATCGTGAACAACTACGAGATCAAGAGCAATGGACCCAGCACTATCGATGCACTAGAGATTGTCTTCTACATTCCGGTGGCTTACAAGGTCGCTGGCTCTTCTGCGATCATTCCGATCATCAATGTGGGAAACATCAGCATGCAGGCCACGTACGATTCGCAGCTGGTGGCCATTGAGCTGCTCGATCAGAACAACACGCAGATCCTTATGAATGCCGTCGAGGTTTCTTCAAGTCGCGGCATGGAGGAGGCTGTTGCAGTTAGCCAGAATGGAGGACACTACGATGTCATCACCAGTGGACATGTGCATGAAACATGGCAGGAATACGACTCGGATTCCGTTGCTACAGCATCGATGACACGCAGGCGACGTGACATTAGAACTTTGACAGCCAATCGTGAGCAATATGCTCGGATCTCCAACATCAAGGCGCACGATCTGCTCAGTGACGACTTCAAAGGCAAATTGCCTGTGAATCGCACCATTGTCTTCAACTGTAGAGATCCCACGATGACCAGTTGCTTGCGAGCTGTGATGCGTGTCTACAACTTCAAGCCAGAGAAGCCAATCAATCTTAATATGCGCTATAGCGTCGATCTGAATGAGATCAATGCCATCCTCATTGATCCCTGGGAGTTCTTTGCCATTCTAATCGATGTGAATGTGCGCAAGGAGGGAGACCCCGATGGCAGCACGCTGGCCATTAAGCGCAAGATTGACCCGAACGTGATATCAAGGCATCTGGTGAAGACGACGCCCATCTGGATCATCATAGTGTCCGTGCTGGGAGGTCTGTTGCTGCTGGCAGCCCTGACCTATGCGATGTATAAGGTGAGTAAACAACTTTCTATTATTTCCATTCGATTTCTAATAAGCATCTTGCATTTTCAGATGGGTTTCTTCAAGCGCGCTACAAAGGATGAGCTGGAGAAGCTGCAAGCGGAACCTGCAGAGGCCGAGAACCTCAACAGCGGCACCAGCAGCTAAGCTCAACGCACACTGTGATCCCCCCCACCCCCATTGCTCAGGTGGCAATGTCCTTAAGCTACACTTACGACGAGTTCGAGTATAGACATCACATTTGAAATACCAAAAACGATACGAAAGATATATGCGAGGTGGAATACTACGACGAGGATGAGACGATATAGCGAGGCATTCAATGTTCTTGTGGATCGGATAGATGGATGGATAGTTATGTGAGATGGGAGCGAGTGCCTTGTAATTTGTTAATTTATAAAACCTTGAGCCGAGCTTGTAGCCCAAGTTCAGCCATATTGCCATTAATTGTAAATATTTATAAAATATTTCTACTGTTTAAATAGTTTTTGAAGATTTAGTTTTAGGCTGCCTACAATATCAACGAAAAGACTTGAAATTGTAGTATACAAACGCGATACTATATTTGTACTAAGTATATATAGTACAATGATCCACATCCTTGCATATTGTTATGCGCAACAGAGACAGACGAAAGTATTAATAAAGAAATGAATTTTAAGTTGACTTTCAGTTTTCAGTTTTACAATAAGTTCGCTGTTTTTATAATGTAATTAAATGTATTTTACCTAAAGTCAATAAGTTCTTTGTTTGCACTATAATAAAATGCAATAATTTTTAAAACACTTTAACTTTATTTTTATTTTTCATTCATTGTCTTGATATGCAAAGTGAATTCAGTTTATAAATAAAATTGGGAACATTTAAAGAGACCCATTTCCATTCCCAAAGATTGAAAGCTTATCAGCAATCGGTTTTCACTATTGAAAACAAATTATATACAATGTATGCTGGATGTAATGAACCTAAGTATTCATGGTATAGAATTCAGCCTATAAGATTTCTTTAGTTGAAATCATTTAGTTTATAAAGTAGTAATATAATATTCAAAAGAAATCCTAAATCAATTCCTATAGGTCTTCAAAAAGTTTAAGTTCTTAGAGATTCCCTTAAATATCATTTGATTGCTCAGTTTGACGCATGTGTATGTTATATTCCCGAGGGTACACTGCGCTATCGGCAAACAGGCCTCAATATGATTTATATGTGTACTTTCTATCAGATTGTTACATCGAACGGGTCATTATTATATTTTTATAGCTTTTTCCAAAGTTTTCTTGAAAGCCACTTGCATCAGCTTCCCCGATTACATTTCGGCATTCCATTGAGAAACTAGAGCAGCTTATAGTCGCGTTTAGAAATTCATTCGGAACGGTTGCGATCGGTGCTCAATAATTTTGCGTGTGCTGTGTACAATATAATCGAGTCTTGCTATGGTATGCAAGGTTCGTTTGTTAAATAAACAGTTCGAAGATTTGTTACAAAATGTTGGTGTGGAAAGGTCGATTGCACGTGTTGATCCTGCTGTTCGCCTGGAGTGTTTGCTCTTTCAATTTGTCCCCGCGCCCCAACAAAGTGTTTACCGATCCACAACTGGCGACATTTATGCCGAAAGTACGTGCATCATATTTCGGCTACACCATCAGCCTGAGGCCTAATGGGTAAGTGAATGATTGACTAACGCTCGTGAATTGGGTCGAGGTTCCTTCCTTTCTTTTAGATACCAATTGGATAAGTTATCAAATAACACCCTTCTCTTTTTATAGTATAATAGTGGGAGCACCGCGGGCACAATCGACTCTGGAGTCGCAGCGTAATGCCAATGAGACTGGCGCCATCTACAAGTGTTCGTTCTCCGCTGGCACTTGCAGTCCGTATATCTTCGAAAGTCATGGCAATCGTAACCTGACCAACGAGTACACACATGACTCGGAGAAGAGGGACTTTCAATGGCTCGGCGGTTCCATGGATGGAGGCATTCGCGACACGGACAAATTGATCGTTTGTGCCCCACGCTTCATAGCGCCAACACTCAGCGAATACCATTTGCATGGCATATGCTACTGGGTGCCCGATACCCTCACAGATCAGCCGAATAATGTAGAGAAAATATCCCCGTTGCGACTTAAGGAGAAGCAAATGAAAACGGATGATGATCTGCGGTACTTTTACATTCTGGCCGAGCAGGGACTCAGTGTGCATGTGCCGGATGACAATGAACAATTTCTTATTGGTGCACCGGGCATCGATTCTTGGAAAGGTACTGTTATACACCAGCGCACGGTGCCTTCGGTAGATAAGCCATCGGTGAGTCGACGTGATACTTCGCGGCAGCTGACTCGCAAGCCACGAGCTGGTGGGGATTATGTAGGTTACACCCCGGAACCCCCTAAGGCGACTGTACCAGATCCATCGACTTGGAATCAGCTTGATGATTCGTACTTTGGCTATTCAGTCGCTTCCGGGCACTTTGACAGTACCGATCTGACGCGTCTGCTGTACGTGGCCACGGCGCCACAGGCCAATGAGCAGTCTGGCGAGGCATATATCTTCGATATACGCGGCAAGAGTATCGATATATATCACGTGTTCCGAGGCGAACAGTTTGGCGAATACTTTGGGTATGCGGTGCTGGCTGAGGATCTCAATGGGGACAACCTCACAGACATCATCGTATCGGCTCCACAATACACGTTCGAGGAAGACTCGCACGATAACGGCGCTATTTATGTGTTCCTCAACAAGGGACGGGCGAAAAATCACTTCCATTTCGATCAGAAGCTGATCCGTTGCCCGTGCACCAATGGACGTTTTGGAACTACGCTGACCAGACTGGGCGACATTAATCACGACGGCTACAACGGTAAGTACCAGGCTTTCTTTTTTACCCCATTAATATTTGATGAAGTCTGTCAGTCTGTCAATCTGTCAGTCTGTCAGTCTGTCAGTCTGTCAGTCTGCCAGTCTGTCAGTCTGTCAGTCTGTCAGTCTGTCAGTCTGTCAGTCTGTCAGTCTGTCAGTCTGTCAGTCTGTTAGTCTGTCAGTCTGTCAGTCTGTCAGTCTGTCAGTCTGTCAGTCTGTCAGTCTGTCAGTCTGTCAGTCTGTTAGTCTGTCAGTCTGTCAGTCTGTCAGTCTGTCAGTCTGTCAGTCTGTCAGTCTGTCAGTCTGTCAGTCTGTCAGTCTGTCAGTCTGTCAGTCTGTCAGTCTGTCAGTCTGTCAGTCTGTCAGTCTGTCAGTCTGTCAGTCTGTCAGTCTGTCAGTCTGTCAGTCTGTCAGTCTGTCAGTCTGTCAGTCTGTCAGTCTGTCAGTCTGTCAGTCTGTCAGTCTGTCAGTCTGTCAGTCTGTCAGTCTGTCAGTCTGTCAGTCTGTCAGTCTGTCAGTCTGTCAGTCTGTCAGTCTGTCAGTCTGTCAGTCTGTCAGTCTGTCAGTCTGTTAGTCTGTCAGTCTGTCAGTCTGTCAGTCTGTCAGTCTGTCAGTCTGTCAGTCTGTTAGTCTGTCAGTCTGTCAGTCTGTCAATCTGTCAGTCTGTCAGTCTGTCAGTCTGTCAGTCTGCCAGTCTGTCAGTCTGTCAGTCTGTCAGTCTGTCAGTCTGTCAGTCTGTCAGTCTGTCAGTCTGTCAGTCTGTCAGTCTGTCAGTCTGTCAGTCTGTTAGTCTGTCAGTCTGTCAGTCTGTCAGTCTGTCAGTCTGTCAGTCTGTCAGTCTGTCAGTCTGTCAGTCTGTCAGTCTGTCAGTCTGTCAGTCTGTCAGTCTGTCAGTCTGTCAGTCTGTCAGTCTGTCAGTCTGTCAGTCTGTCAGTCTGTCAGTCTGTCAGTCTGTCTGACTGTCTGTCCGTCTGTGTGAACGCACAGATCTCAGCTATTATATAAGCTAGAGTTACCAAATTTGGCAGGAAGACTTCTGTGTACTATAAGCTGCTCAAGTTTATTTCAAATGTTAGGTGCCACGCCTACCCCGTAAATCGATAATTTAATTTTTGAACTCAATTTGTAAGCGCTGTATAAAAGCTACAACTTTCTGACTTTAACATATACTAAGCTGAATGAATTATCTACATATTCTTCAAATTTTAATCCGATCGGACAACAATCACAGAAGTTATTTAAGAAAGTATGAGCATAAAACCAAATGCTGTCGGGAATAATTGTAAAGCATGTGCATATGCGCGTAGCGTGCTGCGTGACTGTTGCTTTTCTTACTGGTTGTTAACTTCACTTATCGCTTCAACCTCCCCGCAGACATTGCCATTGGCGCTCCCTTTGCTGGCAATGGATCCGTCTTCATCTTTCTGGGCAGCCAGGAGGGTCTACGCGATGCTCCTAGTCAACGTTTGGATTCTTCATTTAAGGAACCTTCGAAATACGGCTTACATATGTTCGGCCATGGCCTGTCACGTGGCTCCGATATCGATGGCAATGGATTCAACGATTTCGCCATAGGAGCACCCAATGCTGAGGCTCTTTTCGTGTATCGTGCCTATCCCGTGGTCAAGCTGCAAGCCAGTTTAACTTCGCAGAGTCGCGAGATTAAGCCTGATCAGGGTCGTGTGCAGGTCACCGCCTGCTACGGCCTGAAGACCACTTCGACCCAGAGCACAGCACAGCAACAGGAGATGGGAATTCACATTGTCATCGACGAGAAGCTGAAGCGTGCCAAGTTCACGCAGACACATTCTAACACACTCAGCTTCAATGCGACGGCTGGATTGACACAGCAGTGTCGTGTCTTCGACGTCGAGGTGCAGTACAGCGAGAAGGACATCTTCCAACCCATCTGGATAGACATGCACTATGAACTGAACCACAAGGTGCCCGATTCTGAAGGTAATTTGCGGAGTACATGAGTGAAGAATTCTTAATAATCATTTGAATACCTTCTAGAATTCTGTGAGACTTGTGTGGCCGTGGATCCGGAGGATTCTAAGGTGTACACTGAGAAAATTATCTTCAGCACAGGTTGTCTCACGGATGTGTGTATAGCCGATCTGCGACTGACTGCCAAGGATGTGAGGTGAGTTTAGAAAAAGAACTGTACAAGTTTATCCACTAACAAACTCATCCCTCACAGCTCGAGCTTCATACTGGGCAGCGAGAAGACCCTGCGAATTAACTACGAGGTGACTAACTATGGGGAGACCGCCTACCTCCCTCAGCTGAATGTAACCAGTTCAAGTGCCTTGAACTTTGCACAGACTCCAGGCAATTGTAAGATCACCGGACCAGTTATGCTATGCGATCTCAACCATGGAATGCCACTTAGCAACGGCAGATCAGATAGCATCACCATAAGCTTCGATGTCAGCAGCCTGACGGGCAACTCGCTGACCATCTCCGCTGAGGTCTACAGCACGGGCCTTGAACGCAATCCTTCTACCAACAAGGTGAACAGTCTGATTGCGCTCAAGGAGTACACACAAATCGATGCCTCTGGGTAAGTCCCAACGATATCAACAAGTGCATAACACTAGCTAACTAAATCTGTCTTCATTCCACAGTGGCCAGACCAACAAACAGATTGACTTGGAGCATTACAAGAACTCGGCGGATATCGTGAACAACTATGAGATCAAGAGCAATGGACCCAGCACTATCGATGCACTGGAGATTGTCTTCTACATTCCGGTGGCTTACAAGGTCGCTGGCTCTTCTGCGATCATTCCGATCATCAATGTGGGAAACATCAGCATACAGGCCACATACGATTCGCAACCGTTGACCACACAGATTATAATGAATTACTTTGAGATCTCGAATAATAATAACTTGGATTCCTCTACTTTGACTGCCAATCTAGAGCAAAATGTTCGCACCTTGAACACCAAAGCGGACGAACTGTTCATTAAGGATTTCAAGGGCAAATTGCCTGTGAAACGCACCATTGTCTTCAACTGCAGAGAACCCACGATGAACAATTACTTGCGAGCTGTGATAAAGGTCTCCAATTTCAAGCCAGAGAAGCCAATCATCATCACTATGCGCTATAGCGTCGATCTGAATGAGATCAATGCCATCCTCATTGATCCCTGGGAGTTCTTTGCCATTCTAATCGATGTAAATGTGCGCAAGGAGGGAAACCCCAAGGGTAGCACGCTGGCCATCAAGCGCAAGATTGACCCGAACGTGATATCGAGGCATCTGGTGAAGACGACGCCCATCTGGATCATCATAGTGTCCGTGCTGGGAGGTCTGTTGCTGCTGGCAGCCCTGACCTATGGCTTGTATAAGGTGGTTAAAAGACTTGCCCTTGTAGAGGGTATATTAATTTTATATTCCCTTGCAGAGGGTATATTAATTTTGGCCAGGAGTTTGCAACGACAACTCCGACACAATTAAATTTATATATTCTGAATCAGCTTTACCAGGGGAGTCGATCAAGCCATGTACGGCTGTCCTTCCGTCTGTCTGTGTTGCAACGCAATCTAGTCTCTCATTGGTAGAGCTTGATGAAACAATGCACACATGCTTCTTATTGCTGCACACTGTAAATAAGTCACAACTAGGCAGATTGGACCGTTCTGGTTTAAATTGATTTCTAATAACCTATTTTCTCTTGCAGTGGGGCTTCTTCAAGCGCACGACAAAGGAAGAGCTACAGAAGCTGCAGGCAAAGCCCAAGTAAGCTGAGAACCTCAACAACGATTGCAGCAATACAAATAATCCAACAGAAAATAACCAAATCTAACTTGTTTGACACACAATGACAGCAGAATCCATTTCATTTATAGCTCTACTTATCTACGTTAAGTTAGCTGCAATTTTTTGTTATACAATACAAAGAGCTTATTCTTTTTATAATATAGGTTAATTTATTTTTTCTTAAAATCAATAAGTACATTGTTTAAACTCTAATAAAATGCAATAATTTCAGAAAGTTCTCAACACTTTTCTTTGCTTTTTTTTTGTTTTCCAAATAAAATCTGCGACATTTTTTAACACGAAGCGAAAACTTTAACAATTTGTTGCCTTGAATTTGTTTCTTTGGGTTTGTTTTTGAAAAATATCTATCATATTAAATACAGTATTATAATATAGTATATACAATTTAGCATGGATCTAGAACTAGACTAGCTTAGCGCACAGACATAAGAGTACATATAGAGAATTGTATAAATTAAGTAAAATCGACTAACTAACTAGGCAGCAGATATATAGATAGACAGGCATACAAACACACATTTAGATACACACAAGTTGATATATATATAGTATATAGAGTTAAGTACAACATGTTGCATTGAGCTAAATATATCGAGTTCATTTGGGGCAAGTTTAATTGGGGATTTCTCTTTGATTTGCTTTGGTTACCTTCGATAAGATTGAGTTTAGTGTTGGGATATGTGAGAATTGCAAGTTACACAGTAGGTATACGCGTATCATATGTATGACTGTGACTAACACTAAGATATAGGTAAATAGATAGGAATATATGCATATATATTTGTATATATGTATATATGTGTAGATACTTATAGCTTTGCTGGTGGTTCCTTGACATGAAAGTGTGTTCAGTGATACATTTTCAATAATAGTTCGTGTGGAAGAGAAATGCATGCATTTAAACGTTTCCTTCTTTTCTCTTGTTTACTTTTCGTTTCGATTTGTTTTGTTTTGTTCTTTGTTTGGTTTTTGGGCTTTCGCCTTGTATAATAACAACAATAAAAGATGACTTGTAAATAAATACATCTTATAAAAATACAGAGAATCTGTGTACTATGTATTGTCAAAAATTATTAACACGTACGTAAATTGCGTTGCATTCAGCTGGATTCGATTCGCAATGAATTCGAATTCGAATCTGATCTCAAGTGCAAATATGCATGACTCTCCATCGCGATAAGTTTCAACATGAATCAGATATACTATGGTATATATATATATATAACATACATTTACATATGTGACAACTATTTGTGCTTGCTTTCTCTACTTTGTGTACTTCCATTTGCAGCAAATCGATCGATCGTTGACTAGTTACTCTCTCTCTGTCTCTCTCTGTCTATTGAGCACAAGGTGGATTCGCTTAATCGACTAACAACTAACTAACAAATACATATATCAATACAAATACAAATACTTATGCAACATCAACAATGGACAGGATGGAGGGGGGAGGGGATAACACTATTTAACACATGGTTTCGTTATATGGCGGATCCTTTTCCGAATCCGTGCTGCTCTTGATATTGGACGACAGCTTGGCAATCTCGTCCTGTACAAGATGTGTGCTTATCTGTGGTATCGACAGTGCCACATTGCTGCTCTTCGCCGACGATGAGACAGCCGATGAGGGGGGTTCCCCATCTCGTGACTCCTCCGTGCTGGAGCTGCTCTCCTTGAGCACATTCATGCCCAGCTTGCTGGTATACGGCGGCTTGAGCGTTGAAATCAGTTTGGCGCCAACCTGTGCGGGCAACGGAGCAGCAGCAGCAGCAGCACCAGCTGTGCTGGTTGCTGTCGACGACTCCGCCGTGGATGTTGTTGTCTCGGCACTCGTCTGTGCTGACAGCGGCTTGCCCTGGTCCATGCTAAACTGTTTCTTGAGCTGCATCGGTCGCGTTGGCAGTGCTGGCGCTGCCTGCGCCGTTACTGGCGCCGCGCTCAGATCCAGCGAACTGGAGCTATCGTCGCGCAGGCGTCTGCCATCGGCAGCACCAACGGACGCCGTGCGCTTGGGCTGGTAACGCGCCGTAGCAGTGCCGCCAGCAGTGCCAACGCTCATGCTAATTCCCGTTGCCGAATGTGAATCTCCAGCGTCCAGTGATGGTTCCGCTGTCAACGAGGGCGTGTCAATGTTGTAGGAGCCCGTCAACGAAGTGTTTGTCTCATTGGAGCTCTGCTTGATGAAGCGATAAGGATGCGCCGAGTAATCCGTGTCTGTGCTGGAATTCTTTTGCAGGCTCTCACTGGACTTCTTGAAGAGCCGCCCGCTGCTGTCGTACGGAGGATTGAGGAAATCACTGGTGGCACGCGTCGGCACCAGAGGAGACTGAAAGCTTTGCTGCTCCATGGACGAATTGCGTTGCCAGGGACGCTCGTGCTTCAGCTGAAACCCACTGGTGGAGGCATGATGACCACTGCCTGCTCCGCTGGTATCGCTGCTATCGCCGCCACCACCAGCACCACCACCAGTAACACCAGCACCCATGAGACCACCCTCAGCAGAGGGTTTCGAGGGTGACAGCTCAATGGCTGTTTCTCGACGCAGCGGATAGCGATGACTGTAGTCCACAGAGACGCCAATCTGGGGGAGGGAAGCATGCGTGTTATTATTATTGTTATTACATTGGGTGCAAAGGGAAGGAGACAGCCAGGGTACTTACCTCATAGGGCTGCACGCTAGCATCAATGGAGCCGCGTGCCTCGAAGAGTCCCTCTAAGATGCGATAATCGTTCTCCTCGCACTCCTTCAAGTGCTTCTTCTCCAGCAGCGCAGCGGCCTCAGCGCGTGACATTTCCGTTTTGGGGCGATCCAAGGAGGCTGCAGGAGAAAGACAAGTTAATCGAAACGCATTTGCTGCTGATTAAAGCTGAGGCAGGCAGGCGCAGCGTGTTGTTGGGTATTACAAGCAAAGAAAGGCAATAGAATATTACGCATACGCCCGGTTAACTATATACAAATTACATTTTACACTGTTCATGAGTTTTCTTCATCTATTTTTTTGTATTTGTTTGCAATTAAATGACAACGTGGGGGGGGGAGTGGGGAACGTGGAAAGGAATGCGGTGTGGTTGGAGCTTGCTTGGTCGTGTGTATATCCATTTCCACCAACCCACACCAGGTGATGTAGCGACCTTTGCCATCGCAACTGTCGATGGGGTCGCACTTACCTTTGTTGCTCTGCAGCGAGACAGTCGGCGAGGCGATCAAATGGCAAACACTCTCCAGTTCGTCCGTTATCGAGGTGTACTCGCTGTGCAGTTTCAGCAATATATTTCTGGAGGGTTTCGCATGCAATACTGATTTACCTAGAGTTGAGTTGAGGTTAGGTTGAAGAGAGAGAGAGATCACAAAAGAAAATGGGCGACAACGGCGGCGGCGAAAGAAAAATAAATACGAATGCGGTACGAAAGAGAAATAGAGAGAGAGAGAATTGTGCGTGTGTGTTTTATGGGTTATGGCCAGAGTTGTCAAGTGCGGGTGAAGAAAAGGGAGGAAGTACTTTGTTTCAAGAATGGTGCCATGAAGAGGAGAAATAACTTGGTACTTAAATTACTTCTTCCTCTCTTACTTATTCCTATTCTTTGCTGCCTTGACAACCCTACCATATAACCCTGGCACTTCAGGGTTGTCAAGTACGCGCGAGGAAACAAGAAGAATGTCATACAAAGGAGAGAAGCGAGTAATGCTTGGAATTTAAGCTTTTCCTCTCTGTTCTACTCTTCCTAGTTCATTTGCTTCGCTGACGTGACAACCCTGACACTGTAGGGTTGTCAACTGCTGGCAAATAAATAGGAATTTCAAGAAAGAATTTCATGATTCGTACTTGAACTACTTTTTCCTCTTTTCTTCACTCTTTCTCCCTGAATTTTAACTTCTTCAACTCTTTCCCTTCTTTCTCTCCTTTCTTTACTGCCTTGACAACCCTGGCACTGTCACACAAGAGTGTACAACAACAGGTACATTATTGTATGGTTAATGCAGTTAAAATTTAGTTGCCAATTCGTTTGCTTGGATTGGTCGTTTGGTTTGGTATGGTTCGGTTTGGTTTGTTTTGGTTTGAGGTTAATGGAGTGGAGAAGGTTAGCGGGGGGAGGCGTGGCATGAACGGGGATTAGTAACCAGAATTTTGAGCGCATTTCATTGCAGCTTTTTGCATTCTCTTCATGTTTCTTTGCACACACACAAAAGAAGTTCTCACTTCTCTAGCAACTTACCCGGATGCGGTGCTGCCGGCGTATCCTTGTCGCTGTCCGGCTCAGACTGCGTGAGGCTCATCTGGCGACGCGACAATGTTGTCAACTGGTTGAGGCTGATGTGTGAACGATTGATGTCCGCGCCGGTGAGTGAGTATGTCTCCGAATTGCGACGACAGAGCGAGACGGTGCGCTGGCGCATCGCTCGATGTCTGGCAGCTGCAGGGGAGGGGCAGGAAAATAAGTGAGACTCGTTTGCGACGTAGAAGAACACAGAATAACACGTAAGCGTAACGTAAGAGAACGTAAGATAGTAAGAGACAGTACAGGAAACAGAAACAGAAACAGAACAGGAAGCTTGTGGATTAGTTGCCGTTGCATTGCAAATTACCCTCGAATGTCATGTCCGGCGCTGCATCATCGGAATTATCGCCCCCAACAAGAGTCTGATCATCATCGTTGGTACCCATGGGTGTCAGTGTATCCTTGCTCTCCGTACTGGCGCCAGTGTCCTGTCGTACCGTGACATATGGCGTGCGCTTTACAGTCTCACAGGTCGAGGGTCGTTGCGAGAGGGGCGGCAAATAGATATCGGAATCTGGCTCGGATTGCATGGACGCTTTGCGCACCACCTGCTCGTTGAGTGCCTCGCGAGACTTGACCACCTCGTCGGGCTCCTCGGGCAGCGGCACAACCTCAAAGTGTGTGCCCTCATCCAAGATGTAAGCATCCGGACGCACTTCGGTCAGCGAACGATTGAAACGCCTTCGATTGTTCACCTGTGAGAGGAGGAGAGAAGAGAAGCAACAAATTGAAAAGGAGGAACCCCAAGTAAAATGTTTGCCACGCACCTGAAGTGAATTTAAAGTAAGTGTCGCACTCAGTCCCAGTCCCAGCGCCAATGCCGGTCCAGGTGTACCGCCGCCACCATCGCCGCCTGCTCCTCCAGCTGGTCCGCCTGGTCGACCCGGTGGACCGCCAGCTTCATTATCGGACATTGAAATGGTGCGCATGCGATGCATTTCACCCGGAATGTTCATTACGGAACCGCGCAAATCGTCCGTGCCGGCGGTGTGTGCGGACATGAAGCGATGTATGACGCCCAGATGCGACAGTATCTGCTCTGAGGATTCTTCCATTTTGCGCAAACGGAATTCAATGTTCTGCAAACAGAAAGAGAGAGAGGAAGATAGAGAGAGAGAGAGAGAGAGCAGTGTCAGTTGCAGTGTGTACAACTTCAAGTGGGTTGGCCTGGCAACCACAGCAGCAGCAGCAGCGGCGTGTCGTGTGTGGCATACAAAATGGCCAGCTTCGTGTACAACTGCAGTTGCTGCTCAACATTTTGTGGACATTTTCAATTTAAGCGCTGTCAATGCGAATAAAACCCAAATCAATGTGCCCCAACTCCAAAAAGAGATGCAAAATTTGCATAACAAACCAACACAAAGAAAACTGGGCTTAGCTGTGTGTGTGTGTGGTGTGTGTGTGTATTTACGCACCTGCACTGTGGCCGTTTGTATGTTCTCCTTTTGATTGATATCTTCGATTTTCTGTGACATCGTCTCGACACGCTCCGTTGTGTTCTTGACACGCTCATCGGTTGATTGATTCAATATGATTTCCTGCTCATGGAAAAATCCCTCAACGCACTCCTCCTCAAAGTCATAGAGTCGCTCCAGATCGTCCTTTTCGAGAAACAGCTTGAGACCGTTGTCCCGCTGCACCTCCAATCCTAGAGACACGTACACACACAGAAACAGAAACAGATTCGATTCGATTAGGCAAAGAACAATGCAAGAGAGTAAAAAGGTAAACAGAGAAAACATAAAAATCAAATTGGTATTTTCAGTTATCAAGTTTGGATTATCACAAGCGAACACATATATATTCAAGTTATGCAGCAGGCAAGTCGGGGAAGAAGAAGAGATTGCTTTATTAATGCTGTTCCAATCCAAGAGAGAACGAATCTCAATTGATTTCACTCACAGGGAACAAAGCTAAACTTGCTCATGCCGGGCTCACCTTTCGCTTTGCGCACACAATACTTGAGCAGCGAGTAGAAGTGGCAAAACGCAATGAAAGGGGGTGGCAACACTGGCTTCTGTTGGTACTCCATCACGACCGTGAAGCGCTGAAACATCCACACCTGTGAGAGAAGAGAGAAGGTATTCATTAACATTCCAATTTGGCATAATTGATAATCAAGAGGAAAAAAAACAAGCAAAGAATGCAGAAATTATTTCGCTTGCTGCAGCCAACTTAACTAGTTAGTTTTTTAGAATATTTGCAGCCAACTTAACTAGCTACTTTTTTAGAATATTTTCTTTTATTGGCACTGTGAAGTACCAAAAGAAAATATTCTAAAAAATTAGCTACTTAAGTTGGCTTCAGCACTGAAATATTGTCTCTCTTTTAAGACTTTAATATCTTTAAAGACTGCTAAAATTCTTTTTTACTTAGCTACAGCCAACTTAACTAGTTGTTCTAAAGGCTTCTTTCTCTCTTTGCTTTTGATTCATAGGTTTGGTACTTCACAACACTGAAATCTTCTTGAAGTCTCGTTTACGGAGAGTCATTTAATTCTATTTTAAGACCTTAAGCTCTTTAAAGCATGCAGATATTCTACTTTTAGCTGCAGCCAACTTAACTAGCTATTTTTCTAGAGGGTTTTCTTCTTTTTCTACTTTTGTTGTGGCAGCTTGATACTTCTCAACACTGAAATCTTGTTAAATCTCGCTTAAGAAAACCCTTTACACTCTATTCGGAAACTTCTCTCATTTTATAGATACCTTGTTTTCATTACTTTGAACTTTTGAAATCCATTCTCTGCAAATACTTTAAAATGTTAACTTTCTTATAAGTGTTTAATCTTTCCTTACGTTTGCCTTTTCGATAAGTTATAACTTTGGCTGCATTTCAAAAAGATTTCAGCTTTAGCTACTTCATTAATTAATCTTAAATATTTAATAACTCATTTCAAAATTCTTCTCGACTTACCTGATGTGACACCGAATTGACCTCATTGAAGATGTTGTTGAAGACCGCAATGAGCAGATTGATGAGCAGAATATTGGCAATCAATAGGTACATGGACATCGTAATGGGTGTTACCCAATGACCTGAAATTCCATTTAAATGTGAATATATAGTAACAACTTACGGAGGGTGTGGTGGGCGGGTAGGGGGGGACTTACCCGTAACACAGGCCGGCTGCTTTGGATCCTCGCCGCAGGGCGGATCGATATCGTCGGCAAACACCTCGCCGTACAGCATAAAGTAGGGTTGATAGGTGACCTGTGCAACGATAAATTAAAAACGGGAACCATCATTAAATGGCAGCTGGCGGGCAATAACAACAACAACAAAGAAACAAAAACAACGACAACGAGGAGGTACAAAGACAGAGAGAGAGAGATAGAGAGAGAGAGCAACAAACAGAGCAACAACAACAGCAGCGCGGTCGGTAGCTCTTCTTCCAGGCCCAGACGTAATTCAATTTGGGCCTCCATGTCCAGCTACCGACTGGGTCAACATTTATGCAAGTTTTTACACATCAACACAGAGAGAATTGCTTGGGGATGTTCTGTCAGGCGTGTATATATGTAGGTGGCTGTCTGTGTAAAGGTTGTGTATATGTGTGGTTGGGGGGTTGAGGGGGGAGTTTTCTTTTAGTTTTTCCAGCATGCTGCTGTAGTTAAGCTGTTCATTAAATGTTTTCCCCATTTCATTAGCATTTGCAAGCTTGGCCGGGGCTAATGGCACGACGATTAAACTGCGGGGTAGTTGGGGGTTAACTGAGGTTAGCTTAGGTTTAGGGTTAAGGTTGAGAAATAGTGATAGATTTAAAATAATTAAGCTTTGACAGTTTAGCAACATTAACAACAGCGTCGCTCGTTAGTTAATTGGAAATTTTAATTAAACATTTCATTAACAGAGGAAAGATTCGAAAAGATTTTCAATTTAGGTGAAGTGAATAAAGAAAGTATAGAAAGTTGAAGCTTTATATATTTATAAAATATTGAAAATTCCATCAAGCAAATTTCAGAGTATTGTGTGGGACATATTCAAATTAGATATGCGCCTTGGCATCAGCAATTTCAAGCAGCAACATCAAGGACTATCGAATCGATAGCGTCGAAAACTGCGCCAGGACATTATTCAAATGAAGTTCAGTTTGACTGTGCAAATATTTGCATCAGCAGGGGGGTGCTTGTACCTCCCCGTCCCGCTCCCTCTCTCTCCTTGAACTGTGCATGAAACAACATGTCCAACTGAGAGAGGGAGAGAGAGAGCCTCGGTTATTGTGTAGAACAGCGTAAGCTTGTTGCATGCATAAAACAAAAAAGATTCTCACGCGACTTAAAATTGCAATCGACAATTAAAAAGGAACTCTAGATATATTGTGCATATGGTATATATAGTAATACTCTATGTGAAAGGCAACACTGGAAACTGAGTACACACATTTACTTTACTTAGATGCAGCCGAAAAGCAAATTGAAAACATGCATTAACAATCTTATATATATTCTATATACTATATACAGTATTCTATGTACAGACACATCTATCTATAAGAAATCAATATGAGCATATGATAAAGTACGCATAGAAAAAGAAAGTAACAACGTTGTCGACGAGCAGGAAACGGAAGTACAATCTCTGGGGGGGGAAGAGTCGAAAGAGCCAACGCAGACAGAGGGAGGGAGAGAGACAGAGTACAGAGCAAGAGATAGAGAGAGAGAGACAGAGACAGAACTTGGTTGGGGGTTCGTTTCAACATTTATAAAAAATAAGCCAAATTCGATAAGAAATGAATAAACAAATTGAAGGCACAACAACAACTATAGACAGCTTTCCATATATGGCATATATAGTATATCGTTTATATCACATCTATATAGCATCAGCAGCGGATCAATTCTACACATTTTGTTTAGGTTTTTTAGGTTTAATTTTTGTTTTTTTTTTTTTTTTTTTGTATTTTCTCTTTCTAAATATCAAACCAATTTTTGCTGTACATTTGTCAGATTTCCACTCAAGAATTTCTCTAGTTCTGGACTAGCGACTTTATGTTCTGTTGTTGTTGTTGTAGTAGTAGCTGCTGCTGCTGGCGGCATCATTGTTGTCGTGGGTGTCATGTGATGGTGATGGTCTGCCGGCATTGTAGTGCCTTCACTAGTTGTTGCACTTGTTGTTGTTGTTGTTGGTGTAGCGCCTGTTGTGGTTGTTGTTGTTGTTGTTGTTGAGGATGCAGCTGCTGCCGCTGCTGCTGCTGCTGCTGCTTGCATTGCTGCCGCATGGCTGCGATGATGAGCAGCAGCAAATGCACTGGGTCCAAAGCCAGCGATACGTGTATTGTGTGAACGACTATTGTGACCGAGAGCCCCCTGAAATCCGGGCGCAACAATCGAGCCGGCGATAACCTGCCGCACTCACATCGAGCGAATAAGGATTGCGTAAAATACGATTGTGATTGGGTTTGAGGATTGTGAACGGTGAATGGTGAAGTAGTGAGAGAGGTGAAGGGTGCGACAATGAAGAAAAGAAAAGAATACAATACAAGACAAGACAATATGTAAGAAGAAGAGCAGTTAGTCAATCGAGTTCGCTTCAATCGAGGGCGCCAGAGAGAGAGAGAGACATCATATGATATAACTACTTAAGTGTAAATACTATTTATAGGTAGATATAGAACGAAACGAAAAGCCAACGTAAAATTGCAACTACTGTTAGTCAAAATTGTATATATATATTATATTTATATAGAGATTAGTTCTACTGAGAGTTGAAAGTGGAATAAAAATAACTGTTTTCTCTTGCTACTCTATTTTTGTTTTGCTTTCGTAAGTAAATGCATGTACTCCGTTTCTTCATATAAAAACACAATTCAATTTAAAGCTGCAAATGGAAATTGTCAGTGTACACAGAGCATAAATATTTGAATAGCACACACACACACACACGCACATACAGACAGACATACTCAAAGTGAGCAGTGAATTAGTATTTACACAAAATTCACATGTAAAATGCGCTGCATAATTAGAAAATATTTACTTGGCAGCTCGTTTAGCACAGACACACACGGACACACACACAGACACACCAAGTAATGTAGATATATGCTTATGTCAGTTACCTCTCTGATTAGCCGCCAGGTGGGCTCATTGTTCGGATAGAGTATTGCCTGTCGACTGACGCCGAAACTCATGAGGACCACAGCCAAGAGCACCACAAAGTAGATCATATTCTTCACCATCTTGCCCATCATGGTGACCAGGGGACCTGCAAGGCGTATACTTAATATGTATATACACTATACGAGTACAAAGTGCCCGTCTACCTACCCAAATACTTGTTGACGCCGAGTATATTCAGTATACGCAGATACCAGTAGATGCTGTCCACGCAGTAAATGACGCGTCCAATGTCCATGGTGGAGGGACGAAAACGAAACGCCAAGCCGATAAGGAAGAGTATTATGGCGGCGCCATCGCATGGATTCCACATGTTCCACGCCCACACAGAGAATTTATGCCTGCAATGCGTGAGACAAAGAGAGGGGAGAAAAAGAAGCGTTCGTTGCCGCAACGGAATCGCATTAATGAAGGGCATTCGCACAAATCGAAATCGAGAGCAGTAAATCAAGTGTGAATAAACTCAGTTGCCGCACACACACACACACACACGCATTTACACATCTGGCTGACTGCAGGATATACAGTTAAAGATACGCAACGCATTGAGAATGAAGTCAAGTAATCAAAATGCACAGAGGCGTAAAGTATGCCCGACTCGGGCTCATTTATAATCATTAAATTGAATGCAATTAAACACGTATGAAAGAAAAACCGAAGGAGCATAGTGTGGGTAGTTAGAGTGTTTGACTAGATAATACCCTGTACATAGAACGGAACTTGTTGATTGAATGTTAAGTTACTCTTGCAGTGATAAATCTTTTTTAAAAAAATTTACATGTTTGTACTTTGATGTTTTGATTTACTATGATTTTACTGGTTTCAGTGAGACTTTTTGTATTACATATTCGATTGGGTAATTAATAAGTTTGTATCGTAGATAAAAGATTATAAATTAAAGAACTATGCCGAGTTTCACTAGAGTAATTCGTTGCTAAAACTCTGATATCACTTATAACAACACCCTTTAAACTTTAACTGTACTAAGTTTCCTTTCTAATTTCAATAGATTGTTTCTTTCATGAAATCTTACTCATTCAATCCTTCAACTTATACTTACAACATACCCCACACACCCCTTTCAGAGTACCAAGCCAGTTGAATTGGCAATCAATTTGTGAGCTACTTACGTAATGGCCACCGGTTCGGAGGATACAATTTCGCGCACCTTCTCGAAGCCCAACGTTGTGATATATGCTATCGAGTACCATTCCTGCCAGCGCGGCATTGGTCCCATCTTCACCAGCACCGTGAACGAGAACATTATCAGAAAGAACATGTACGCGATCTGTAAACAATATAAGGAATAGTTAGTGATGGCAAGAACTTGGCTTAAGAAAAATAATTAAGTACATTAAGAGGCAGAAAATCGTTAAAAAGAAAAGCGAAAAATCGTCAACAGTTGCTCACAAAAGTCAATGCCAGAGTGTGGCAGAGACTGAGAGAGAACGGAAATTAAACACTACCTGCTAATTTCCGTTAGCTAATAAAGCCAAGTAAAATATAAACAGTTGCGCTGTAAATGTACTTACCGAATCAGCCCAGAATTTTGTAATGGGCGCCGTGTAAAACTCATAAAATTTCTTCTTCAATCGCAGCGGTTGATGTTGTTTTATCTCATTGGAGAACTCGGAGAGGTGAAAGAACTCACGGAATTGCGATGGATCCGAATCGGTGAGTGAGACCTAGATTCAAAAATGAAATCCAAATAGGACTTTAGATATATTCAGGTTCAGTCATTGAGGCAGATGAGATTTATGCGTGTGAGCAAGTTGAGAGAATTGAGTTCGAAGTCGAAGAAAAACATTCAAAAAGTGCGAAAATGGAAAAAGTGTGCAAAACTAGACTAAAGTTTACGCTACATATGTGTGAGTGTGAGTGTAGGAGTGTAAGTGTGTGGGTGTGTGAGGGTGGCAAACTAAACTAATTAATATTGCGCGGTGCAATTAGTTGAGTTGGGGGGGGGGGGTAAGAAGCCACTCTAAAAGCGTGTGCAACATGCAAGAACTGGAAAAGCTTTAATCAATCCATTGCAAAATTGTACTAAGCAAATGATATCGCAGGTGTGCAGCAGATGTGTGTGTGTGTGAGTGTGTAAAAGCATTTAAGCAAATCTAACCCAACTGTTTTTGCAATTCATACATACTATGTACAAAATAAGAGTCGAGAGTGTTTATTGTGGCATGAAAGGATTGTAAGAGAAGTAAGTTGACTATTTTTTATTTGATTGGACTAGTTTAGCTAAGGGGTTCAACTAACTTTGGAGGGGGGTTCTTCCGCTCCAGCAGTGAGATTAACCTGTAAAATTGATACGATACGAGTAACAGAAGAAACAGGTAAACAAAGAGAGAGAGAGGTATTCAATGTGATATTCGAGTGAGTGTTTCATATGTTCTTTCATATGCTTTGGCAGAGTGGAAGTGAAAATGGGGTTGGGGACTACAGGACGTATGCGTAACGGCGCATGTCATACAATGTGTTTTCACTAGGTTCATTATTATCTATGTACGATCTGTATTCGATTTTGTGTATATGAAATTTATGTGCTAGACGAGAAAAGTAAGTCAAATTTTTAGATATCGTTTTGTTTTCTTCGCATTCTTTATGAGATGAATGTGTTCAGAGAGACAGACAGAGACAGAGAGAGAGAGAGAAATAGAGAGAGAGAGGTGTGTCGGTATCGTTGTGTGTGTGTGGGGTGTGTGTGTGTGTGTAACTGAGTATGAGTGTTTTTGAATTTACTGTGAATCTACTCACTTTTCCGTTTTCGTGTACTTTTGTATCGCGCACTGAATACGTATCCGCCAAAAGAGCCTGCAACGACGGTTCGGGGGGACACATCGATAATAATGTATCGCATTTTAAAAGATAACAATTTGGTACTTCAATGTAGAGTATAATATGCATGTATTCTAAACTATCAGATGCAGTACGAGAAGGAGAGAGAGAGTGAGAGTGTGTGTGTGTGTTTGCTACGATGTGAATGAACTTAAGACAGTTGAAATTAATCGATGCTTTACAATGGCATTCCACAGGTAACACTTATTCACAGGTGTATGAATGGGTAATACGAAAAATAAACATAAGGAAAAGCCACACACAATATATATCATTATCCAAGGCTTTTAAGTTGCCTTTTCCTCTTCCCTTTCCTCTGCGCAGAAAGTTCAATGGATTTTAATTTGATTTTCCGATTAAAGGATTCTCAACTCGTTGGTGCGAAGGAGGTGGATAGGGGGGCATGTGTGTAAGGGGTGCCTCGGTATAAGTGAAAAACAATATTTGCACAACTGGCGAAGCTTGAAGCTGGCTTCACACAAGCAAACAGACCGTGTGTGTGTGTGTGTGTGCGCTCATAACGTTTATTACTTAATTGAACTTTAAATTAAGCCTCAGAGCTCCTCCATGGGACACTCTGGGGGCCGCAAATGGATTATATATTGTTAACCAGTTAATGGCTCTACGCACTTAGGACACTTAAGGCAGCGCAAGCGGATAAACCATATGGTGGGCGGTAAAGATAAATGACAACTAGTGGGCGTGTCTAACTGAAGAAACAAAACTTACATCTGTCGAGTTGCGAAGACTGTGAAACGATGGTGAACTCTTTTCGACTTGTATTAACTTGCACTAGTACAAGAGTAAAGAAAGAGAGAGAGAGAGAAAGAATACGAGAGAGAGAGAGAGAGAGGGTGAAGAGCAGATAAACGTTTAACTAATGATTAATTCCATGGGGAGACAAACTACGGGCCTAAAAATAACTGACCGAGGCGAAGAAATCAATAAAATCAAACTGAATAGACAATAATGCGTTATAAATTAGATGCCATAAATTTAGATAATGAATAGTAGTTATATATAGAATATATCATATACAGACAGTAAATATACACAAAGAGAAACAGCAAGTACAGAGAATGAGAGAAACAGAAAGAGAGAAGGAGAAAACAGACTGACGGCAGACAGAAACAGTACATAGACGCATAGAAATACATTTACAAAGATACACAAATGTCTGTTGTTGTTGTTATTGTTGTTATAGTGTTGTTTATTGTTGTTGGTATTCTTTATTTTGTTTTTTTTTTTTTTTTATTGCATTTACTACCTTGTCGCGATTATTACTGCCCGCGCCCATCCTATATCTCAAGGAAATGGATCTTTTGGCTTTTAAAAGGGCATTCTAAAACAAACAGAGTGGGTAGATGGTATTTTGTTGGTAGGGCATATTGTTAGGTATGGTACAGCACGGCTTACAGTATACAGTATATATATATGGTATATAAATACAATAGAATATTTAGCTGAAAGAACGCAAGGAAGGACAACGTAACGTAACGAAATGTAAAAAACAAAAACGAAATGAAAACGAAACCAAAATGAAAATCATAAACAAAACAAGAAACAATTGTTAGAAATTAAGAGAAAGAAGGAGGAAGCACCTTCATTATCATCATCCACATCATCATTGGCATCGTAATTAACGTAATTCTCATTAGCTTCATTTAGTAAAGCATAAACACATTGAAAACTGAAACTTACCTCCGCATCCGGTTGCGAACGATCCGAATCATCATTGTCGAGATTTTGATTTTCCAAATGTTCCTCCTCTGTTTGTGGCATCTGCTGCAGTTCCTCCTTTGATTTGAAGTCCAATTGTCTGATGTAGAAAGGCATTACCAAGCCCAGAATGACCTGAACAAAGGCAGCACAATTAAATCAATTAGCTAAATGAACCAGGAAGAAAGGAAATGAAGAGGAACGAGCAAAGTCCACTCACCTTAAAGTTGGTATTCTTGCGCGTACGCAATCCGCCCATCCACAGATCCGCCAATATGACCTGACTGCAGGGATGTGCCAGCAGAGCACGATGATTGGCTGCCACGGCCAGGGAGAGACAACTTTGATTGGACCACGAGTGCAGCTCGCAGGTGAGCAAACGTTGTGCCTTCTCCGCATCCTGACGATAGCTGAAATCCAACAGTTTGTTGCCTGTAACCGCAAAGCAAAATGTGGGCAATTAGTGGGCGGCCAAAAGGTCAAACGTGGGCTTTGGGAGGGGGCAACATCGTTAATTAAATAGGCGCGTGATTGACAAATGCCACAAAGTGCGGCAAGCCAATTAAGTTTGCCCCTTCCCTTCCTCCTTCTCTCTCTCCTACCTTTGCTTTCAAACTCCTTTGCATAGGAACGCAATTCCTCATAGATTTCCGTATCCAAATCATCCTCGGCAGCCTCATGCGCCATTGCCTTGTACAGTTTGCATGCCACCAGTGATTTAGCCAACGCCTCCTCGCCGTGTGTCCACATCAGCAGCGCCATCTGTTGCCGCTTGGTGAGCACAGCCCAAATCTGTGTGTGTAGAGTTTCAGTGCTTAGTCCGCATTATGCTACTGTGATTATCCACTACGCAACACTCACCAGCAGCTCATTGAAGGGGAACTCAAACAAGGCCATTTCCGTGGTAAAGGGCAGCAGTCCTGCCACAAGGCTCAGCGAGTTGGCTCCCGCATAGCGTTGATATTGATACGTTGAGGACTTGCGGCAGGCATTTGCATAGCTGTTCATCACCTTTGCATAGATGGGACGAAACTTGCGGCGCGTGTAGTAGGATCTGCAATAAGTCATGAAATTCTTTATAGCTTTCACTCTCACTCTCACTCCCTCTCGCTCTGCTTTCTTTATTTTTCGGCAAAAGTAATTTCCCTTTACGAAATTTGCATCTAAGCCAAATTTATTTTAATAATAACACCAAGAGAGTGAGAGAGAGAGAGAGAGAGAGAGTGCGAGTGCTTGAAATGTGTCTGCTTCGCTTTGGGTATCTTTTTTGTATTTGCTAAGCTTTTGGCTTGGCATTTTTCGTTTTGGCATGCTCTTTGCCCAGGCCGTTTATCCTCCCCTACCACTCCCACTCTCCCTTTTCTATAGCCAGTTCTATTCTGTTTGCACAGCGACGGCGGCTTAAGTGATTTTCATGCTGGCCAAAAACTCTCGCAATACCCGTAATTGCATTCGCATTTCATACCAATATTTTGTCACTAGATTACGGCTGTACGTCTATCTGTATTTGTAACTGTATCTATATCTTTCTGTATCTGTATCTATGTCTCCATCTGTATCTGTCACTCTGTGTAAATTTTTCCTCTGCCTGTAAACTAATCAGCTGCTGCTGCAACTGCAAATGTATCTCTTTCTCTACTTTGAACAGTTTCTTGTTTGCAACTGTATCTAATAAAGTTGTATCTATATTTTTTGTACACCTATAGGCTTGTTGCATGTTTACTTGTATCTGACAAAGCAAAAGTATCTTCTGCTGTTTTATTTGCCTAAGCAAAATGATTCTACATTAACTTCTTTGCACATATCTGCAGCTGTAGCTTTAAATGTTGCTGTATCTGCAACTGTATCTGCTTCTGCCTCTGTATACGTATATGTATTTGTATCTTTATTGGCACGCTAAATGTTGCGTATTTTTTACAGCTCTTTGCTTTTTTTGTGCTTTGTTAGCTTGTTAAGCAGCTGCTGCCTGTTTTACGCGCGCACAATTAAAGGCACCATTAAGAAAACATATAGAAAATGCTATAGTCGCACTCGATACTAAGATACTCAGTACTATGGAGACCATATAAACTGCACAAATTTATCTGACATTATTAAAAGGTTAATGCCAAATCAATTTAATACAAATAACAAATTTAATTTAAGTTTATTTGTCATTTCCGATAAAAATCAAAGGAATTTTCTATATCATCCTGCAATCTCCTATTGCCTCAGCACTCTCGTTTTCCCAGCAGTGCAGGGTATTGAAAATAAAAACCCTAAAGAATTTATATAGCACATAAACCTTGCGACAATTGAGTTGCACCTCACACCGGCAAATCAATTCAAATTTTATGCTGAGGCAAATCGGAAACTTGAACGCTTTTAATTACGCACAAATTGGCAGCTCTTTGCGAAGACGCCCCCACATGTAGCTAGCTGTCCAGGATGTTGCTGTCCAGGCTGTAGATGTTGCTGCTGCTGTTGCTCAGCCTGTTGCTGACGACGGCATTCAGCTGTCTAGACAATGGCATCCAGCAGCGACGACAGCAGCAATGGCAGCAAAAACTGTTATTGCTTTGGGGCAGCAAAGTGTAGTGAATGGCAAATGAATACACTCAAACACACACACACACTCACACCAAAAACATTCACACAGATATGCACACTACAAAGGTAGCTCTGAAAGCAAGCCAAGCCAAACCAAGGCAGCCAAGCGAGAAAGACCGAAAAACAAGAACCGTAATTTAATCTAAACAACAATTTCATTGGCGATTTTCACAGAGCTGCCGCATTTAGCTGGGCATTTGTCAGATAACTTGCAACCTTTGATTGAGGCAAGCCAGACAATGCCAACCAACACACACTCAAATACACACACACAGTGCTGTGTGGCATAGTGCCAAATTAAGTAGTTTGTCTAGCCAGCAAACAGTGCAAACTCGTGCCAAAAACAGCAGGCAATTTGTTTTGCCATGAGCTTTTTTGAACGCAGGGATAAAACCCTTAACTTTTTCATTTCTACTTGGACTTTTAATTAAATTGTGTGATTGATACATGGCAACTTTCCCTTTTGGCTTTTCCTTTTCTTCTTTGGCTTTTCCTTACGCTTTTCTAGCCACGTCACAAAGCGACCACAAAAAGCAAAACCGCGTTAACTGAATTTAAGCCGCAGCATTTTTCGCTTCGCTGGCCAAAATGTTAATGTGGCATAATTACAGGCAAAGTCGACTCCCCCCCTCCCTCTCTCTCTCTCTGCTTCCACTCTCTCCCTCACTTTCCTTTGTGTGCCCCTCTCTTTGCTTTTTATTTCTTGACTTGGCAAACTCAACTTGGGCAAACTTATTACATTTTCATAAACAAATTTTCGGGGGCTCATCAAATTTAATCCCGGGCAACAAGTTAAAGGCGTCAGGCCATGACATAACCACGCCCACCCCTCCCCGCCTCGAGCACCCACACAACTCCACGTGCCACTGCTGCCCCGTTGTCAGGGGCAACAACAACAGTTTTTATGGTTGGGTCTGAGTTAAAAACACAGACATAAACTCAGCAGCGCGCTGCAGTGATAAACTAATTTGCACAGCGCAGGAGGGTACCCGTTTCCCTTAAAGGATTGCCGCCCACGTGCTGGGCAAACTCAACGTTTGCCCCCTCCTCTCTCCCCTTTCTGACCATTTGGACAATTTTGTTACCGTTACTTTTAATTGCCCAAGCGTTTTTATATTGCACTTTACCGAAACGAGACGAGACGATCATTATAACTTGACTGTCGGCTTGGCGACACTTCCCCAATGTATTTTCCCACAGTTCCCCTTGCCCTCTCCTCTGTCCACACTTTTGGGACAAATTTACGAGCAGCTTCGGCAAAGGTTTTCAAGTTTTTTGGTTGGCATAAAAGTTTTTGCAGCGTAATAATTCAGCTTCAGTTGCTTTAAGACTGAAGCTTTTATTGGGCTCACTTAGGTTTGAGGTTAGTGTGTGTGGAGTTCGGTTTGGTTGGGTTGGTGAAAGCGGGGCTTTTAACAGGGGTTATTTAATATACCCTTGACGAAAAAGAAGAGTTACTTAGGTTGTTTCCATTGCTACAGATACGGATCATAATGAGTTTATCGATATTTATCGAATGAGCAACTGTACCTGTATATTATTCTGAGTAAATTTTGTAGTTGCTTAGGGTGTACAGTTAATTTTTCTAAATTTATCGATAGAAATCGATAACGATAACTTATATAATCGATAATTCATGCACTTTACTAAGCGAAAGAGTCGCAAAAGTTCTTTTTCATTATGAACTGGTAGTGTATCGATACAATCGACACCGATAACTTTTAATATCGATAATTAAACCCCTTAATTATCCGCTATCGATATGTTATACATGCAATAAATCGATAAATCAGTCTATAGAGCACTCTGACAACCTACGACCCACTACAGTTCACCTGCAGGGTATTGAAAGGCTCCGCTAAACTGCACTGCCGCAGGCTTAGCATACTTTTCAGCGCAGCAAATGGCCGAGCGCATACACACACAGCGGGATCAAGCCATATATAGTACACACATGTGTTTATACTCACCGATAGGCGCCGCCCATTAGTTTATTGATGACAAGGCCAATGTCGTGCAGCGTGTAAATGTAGCCCTTGGGTATATGCGGCCTCACATCGCGCAATATGTAACTGCAATTGCGAAACGAGAAAAAACATGAAAATGGCAATGGAAATGGTTAAAAAAAAAGGTTGCTCCAAAAAGGAAATAGAAAAGAAACGAGCGAAAACGAGCAAAAACAAGAAAATACACAAGTTTGAAGTTTTCATAGACCAAAAGGGAGAAAGGGAGAGCGGAGGGAACCTTTACTCACCCCAAAGTATTGGCCGGACCGTGTTTGGTATTATAGAGCTCCTCGAGGCGCGGTATTGTCAAAAATTTCTTCATCGAGACGCCGTTCTCCAAAAGTAATTTGACAAAATCGATTCTATCATGTTCGAGTGCCTGCATCATGGCCTCATCCAGCGCGCCTGAGGTTATGCAGCAAACAGACAAATTACAATAAAATCAAGCATAATAACCTCATAGGAATGTGGGGGGGGGGAGTGGAGGAGGAATGTCAATGAGGACGTTGCTCTGCCTACCGTTTGGCCATTCCTGTCCGTAGACAAATATCTCGCTGCGTGCAATGTCCACACGATTCCATGTCAATGCCAGGCTCAATTGTTCCGGCGGACTAAGATGCTGCGACTTGAACAGTGCCGTTAGTATCGTCTGATCCAGCTCCTGTGCTTCGCCTTCGGGCTTTTCCTGTATGCGGAATACGGTAATCTGTTGTCGCCACCCCCAGAGACACGGAGTGTATAAAGAAGAAGTAGAAGAGAACCATTATAAAAATAAGAAACCTTAAGTAGCGCCTTAATGGAGACCAACAAACAACAACGCCCAAATGCTGTTTACCAAGCTCTGTATAAGGACAGGGAGAGGAGAGGAGGGATGGGCGTGGTGCTGGCCTCATTTGAAAACCAATTAAAATGCTCGACGAAATTCATCAAAATTCTGTTCCACAAATAGAGAGCGTGGCGACTCGAGGGCGATTTAAAATTCATTACACGTTCAATTGAATTTTCTCTAGGCTAATTATTTTCTGCCTAACGGTAAAATTGCACGCTCCCTCTCTCAGACACACACACACACTAATTAAATATTTAAATCGGCATCTTAAGTGATTGAAAAGTTTTTAGCTGCGGAATTTGGAATTGTGAAATCTGTAGCAGCAACACAGGGAATACTCGCACTTTATGCCGTTCTAATTGCTACGAATCCTTGAGGAGAACTCGTACCTCACTAAACTCTCAGCCTACTACAGCCTTGGGCCTAATATATTTAACTTAATAATGCATCAGTGAGCCCTTTCACTGCCACTTTCACTTTCACTTTTGTGCAGAGTCAGCAACTTTAACAGGTAAAAAAGTGCTGAGTCCGACAGAGAGTTCAACTCTTTATCTCGATTAAATTGTTTATAATTTATGATTATTCCTCACCAAATTCTTGTTGCGCGTGCACTGCAGCAACTCCTGGTAGAGTTTCTCGGCCTGGTCCACGCCCACCTCGAAGGTCTTCTGTATGGTGCCAATGAGATAGTCGCGCATGGACTCCAGCACAGGTTGTTCTTCACCATCCGAGGCATATCTGCAGAGGAATGAGGAATGTTTGAGCATATGTTAAAGGCGGAACATCTCACTTTAAGATGCCGGCGAGCAGCTGCTGACAGAAACAATTATGGCGTCTAATTAAACACATTAAATTAAATGGAGCAATGCTGAAAAGGGGCAACAAATTGTTAGGTAAACAAAAAGAACAAGAAGAACAAGTTAAGGCAGCAGACAACGAACAACAACAGCAGCAGCAGCATAAGACACACACAAAGTTTTTGTGGTGGCCCTCGCTGCGTATGCTCAATTTTCTGGCACAGTTTTCTCACTGAATTTAAATAATTTGCTAAATGTCGTGTACTTAATGAACTTGAAGCTGCCATCAGGCTTGTCTGTCTGCCTGTAGCAGCCTCTAATAACAATATCAACCAGCAGCAGCAGCAGCATCCCTTGTACCGCAAATTAAATACGGAGGGACAGCGACAACCCTGGCCCCTCCCCAAAAAGGGAAACGGTTGCGACGCGGCAACACGTTCCTAATTAAATTTACACAAACTGCGGTTGCTCATTAATTGCGTTTGATATATATTACGAAGGGGGAAACGGTATCCAAAGTCAAGCGGAATTACCTAGTCGAAGCAATTGAAGGTAATAAAACAAACAGCAGAAGTTAAACTAAACCACTGCACGACTTGCAGTTACCCAGTATATATTGTATACCTATATATATATTGCAACTTACTTGTGCACAAAGGCAAGCAGATCGGCGGCACGCCCTGAACCATCGCACACCACAACCGGCACTGGTGGGGAGTCTGTCACGTATTCCAGGACAGCACGTATTGTGTTCGTACCGCCCTCAATCACCAGACAGACAACTGGCGTACTGGAATGTGTGACTGCAACAGAGATAAAGAGAGAGGGAGAAAGGGAGAGGGGTATAAATAAATTATGTTAAACGTGTAGCAAAAGGTGAACATCAATAAGGCCGAACAGTTAGTCGAGCTACAAGCTGAACCGAGGGTTAACGATTGCGCTCTGTCTACTCCAATCATAATAATAATAATAATAATAATCATACTACTGATGATGTTGCCACAGGACACTGCAGAAGTTTGCTTTGCTTATGTATTGTCGTCGTTCCCAAAGGGATCGCCCATAAGCCGCAGCAGCAACTGCAGAGACACTTCAGTCAAGCGCAAGCAACAAATGCGGTTTCTACCTGCTTCAGCTTCATAATGACACCAGCTGAGGGAACTAAGGTAGAGTGTAATAAATTGCTCAAGTGTGGTTGGTAGTTTGTAAAGCTCTGAAGGAATTTTTATGGCAGAAAGCAGCACTTTAAGTTCTTTCTATTATTTTTATGTGTGCTTGATTGAATTGTTAGGTAAACTTGATTTTTTTGTTGATGTATGCTTGAGAGAACTGGAGGTAATAAAAGAGTTAATAATAAATTAAAGCTCTGTCCCTGTTTATAATATGAAAACTATATTCACCTTAAATTAAATAATTGTATAAAAAGAATATGAATAAGCAGATTAAAGCATGATTTAAGCAGCTGCAAAGCCATTAGATATTAATACTTATCACGTTATCAAGTTCTTTAAAGTAACTTAAGTTTTTCTGCAAGTATTTCCATATTCTTCAAATCCTAACTTCTTTAATGGCAACTTTACTTCTCCCCCAATTATTTCCGTAAGTTTCCAACCCACTTTTATCTGGTGTCATTGTATCATAACCTATTGTAACAACAACATGCAATCTTCTCCATTCACCATGCAATTTTTCCATTCATGTTGACGAAGCCAATGAATAGAATAGTAAGCTGAACTGAGCACAATGAGCAATGTCAGCGCTATTCATTGCACTCGTCACATTAATCAGCGAGGCAAATGGGAATGGAGACCCTCAACTGATTGCCTGTTGCCTGTTCCCTGATTGTGTATTTGACTTGGGTAACTTACATGGATGCAGTTTCAAATTCGAAATGAATTTCTCTAGCTTGCGACGCAGTATCAATTCGGCACCGTATTTGGCTTGTGTGCCATTGTCGACGAGCAGGAAATACGCATGGCGATTGTTCAGCACGGCCAATTTCGATCTGCAAGTAAATGAAAAATCAGTGGCAAATACAGACAAGAAGAGTAGGGCAGGGCTTCGGCTGGGAATACCAACAAGTGGCAGGCTGTTAATATTTAATTGACATTGCAGCCGAGTCTCTCCACAACTGGGCCACAACTGGGGCAATTGCAACAGGTGTGCGACAGGTCAAAGCGTTTTAATGCCCAACCTTATCAAATATGCATTAAAAGCCTCACTCACACACCCGTACACATACACAGCGCGACCTACTCACCTGGGCGAGCTTATGCTGTGGCAGGGCACCTCACGATTGTGGCCAAGTAGCTCGTGATTGCGCTCGACAATGCCCCAGGGCGCAATACCGATGCTGACCACGCGTCCGGTGCGTTGTTGCCCCTCCAGAAGTAGCGCATCCCCAACCTGCTTGGTGACGCCTGTACAACAACAACAACAACAAGAACAAGAGATACAATAACAACATTAAGCAGCATCAGCAGCAGCAAAGTTGCCACAACAATGGCCAAAAGTAAATAAGTTTTGTGCGTTTTTTTCAACGACGCCTCCCTCCACAAACCCAAATACCTTGACTTTGACTTTCACTTTAGTTTCGCTTGTTTTTCTTTTTTGTCTTTTCCTTTTGCTCTCTGCTATGTGTATTATATGTAGACCCCGCACAGACTGAGGAGATTGTGGCAGAATGTGTCTAAAATTTAATTACAGACCAAGCACAAAGCACAGACGACAAAAAGGACAAGCGCTCGTAAAGAAAGAACTTCTGTTGAGCAGAACGAAGTGGAAATGCACTTCAAATATGGATAAAGATTTTTGTAATGTTGGAAAAACATTTGACAAAAGAAATAATTAATAAATAAATGAAATAGTTAAATATAAATTTAATAGTTAACTTTACTTTTAATTTATTCAGTTCTCTAACCTATCAACCCCTTGATATTATTATTATAATTTCGTACTGTCTCACTTCACTTCAATTAACTATAAGCCCACATATCATTATTTTAGTTTCCATTTCCAACCGAGAAAGTTCTAAAAGTTTCGCCCACTTTTCTCAGTCTTTAACTTTCTCTAATTGCAAAATGTCTGTGAAAATTCCCACTTGACACACATTTTTCCACAGGGTATTTAAATATGTTGACGACGAAGAAGAAGCAGAAAAAATAATAGAAAAGGAAAGTGTGTGTGCAATCACTTGGCTACGCGATTTCCGCTTGGGATTTTTATTTATTTAATTTTCGACTTGCTTTCATTATTATTTCTCAGTTTCGGTTCGCCTCGAACTTATTTAACTTAGAACGAAGCGTTTCTTTTTTTCTTTACGCTTTAATGGCCTGCCATAAAAATCGTAGTGTCCTGTCATAAAACTTAAATGAAACGACAACAACAACAACAGCAGCAGGAGGAGAAAACTGTAGGAGAACCGGAGAAGAACCACAACAACTTACCGGTGTTGGTGCCGCCGGTAAATATCCAAGCTCCAGTCGTTTTGGCCGCCTTGAGGAGTCCTTTGCGTATCTCCTGTGAAAGGGGGCGTGTGTGGGGGCGAAGGTGAAGTGGGGTAAAGTAGCAGGAAAGTCATTCAATTAGCGTGTGAAATACGACACTTGCAGCAGGTGAGGAGCACTGGCAAAAACTTTTACCTCTGCCTGCGATTTTGCTCACCTTTTTCAGCTTGGCCTGCAAATCAAAGTTGGCCTTGCCTCCCTGCACGGTGATCAAAAGTTTTGGCAATTCCAGATTCCATTCCTTGGTGAATAGCTGCACCAGCAGCTCCGGTCGCGTATCGAATGACAAGCGCACATACTAAGCAAAGTACACAAAGACACACACAGACAGACACAGAGATAGTAGTGTGTGTGTGTGAGGGTCAGAGTTAGTCAAAGTTATTGGCAAAAGTCAAAATGAAGACGAAAGCGACTCGAGAGACACAAGATGAATTCACTTTTAAAAGGTCACGTGGTGCGTCCACGGGACACGGGGCACGGGGCACGTGGCAAATGCCAAGTGGTGCCAACCTATGCGTGAGTATTGCCTTCTCCCCGAAGTGCCTTCGAATTGTGTTTACCTGTTACTAATGAACTCACCTGCGCCTTTGTGGGATGTGCGCCGCCTTGGAACTCAATTGTACCGTACGCATCGGTGGGTTGTGGCCGCGTATGCTTCGTGGGCAGCCACAAATCGCCGGGCGAGCCACTCTCGATGCCGGCAATGGTCTGATGGGTTATCTGTGATTGGCCGCAGCAGCATCTGGTAATGGGGAAGGCAGTTTAGTACAGTATTAAGCATACGCAGTGAGGAACAGCCGCTTTGAAAGTCAACTAAATGCATATCAAGTATACGCAAGGCCAACAAATTAAGCTATACAAACTGAAAGATACCCTCACTATGCAGTTCGTGTCATAGTAAGTATACGCAGTGTAGTTAATTACTCTAAACGTGTATATTACGCATACGCCGTGTAGTTCAGGACTTGCCGATTGATTACAGCTAATTGCTGGTTAGCATACGCACAGTATACACCGCACACCTGCCGCTTTCACACGCTTTAAACCCACATTAAGTATACGCAACGTGGCCACTAATGCCAAACTAACTGCATAACGAATCAAGCAATCGCAGCTGAAACTGTAAATCAACGTAGAAAACAACCGCAGGCAAATAACCACCGATAATTTGCACTGCCAGGCACATTAAGTATACGCAATGTGACCCGAAAAACTGTTATAATTCAAGTGCAGCTGCAACTGAAACTGTTGCTGCTGCTGCTGCGGCTGCAGTTCGATTGTGGCAGTGATAACTGCTGCAAACCGGATGCAGGAAATAGGAAGAAGAAGAACATATTGCCATATTGCTGGCAAATTAGTTTGGCCCTTGCGACCTTGCTTCGAACTTGTTGATTTATTGTCAATATGCGTTGTATAAATGACACTTGGCAAACAAGAAGCTAAACAACAAGGCATACTCACACACACACACTTGGGCATACACTTGGTTCCCCCGTTGCCAAGCCACACGCACATTAAGGCAAACCTCACGTGTAAAATAAACCGTTATTTATGCATGTGCGACTCTTTTGTGTGTTGAGTGTTATGTGGCTGACCTTGTGGAGTGTGTAGCATTTTGTGTGTGTGTGAGTGTGCGTTACTGTTAGTCTGCCTGCCTGAGTTTGCCATACCTGTTTGAGTCGCGAGCCTGGGCGCGTGTGTGTGGCAAGCTGTGTGCTTGGCGGCTACAATAGCCTGTCGCTGCCAGTCAGCTAACATGTCTGTCTGTCTGCCCTTTCGTCTCTTCCTCTGTCTGTCCTCGTGTCTGCCTATACACCTGTCTTTTTGCTCGCTGCGCAAGAGCTACTCAAAACTTTGTGTTGTCTGCTAAATAATAAATTTCAATTACTGCCAACTAATACAACCCACACACACGAATATTCATACGTCAAGAACAATTGCCCAATGAATAAATCAATCGCAGCTGAGCGTCAGGAGTATTTGCCGGGATATTTGCACGAACACGAACTGTAGATACCTTTACTCAAGGGATGAAAGCTACAAAGCAACAGTGTGCAGAGTGCTCAGGACTGGCTGCTGATTGAAGAGTATGCACGGGGTATATAAGGTCTTTATATACTTGTTATGCCCGAGCAGAAGAGAGGGTACAAATACATCTCTGCATGCATAAAGCAGCGCAGCTTGATAGCAATTGAATGCTTTATAGCTATACCCAGGAGTATAAGGTACAAAGCAGCGCCTGTTTAGAGTATTTATAGGATATATCAGACTATAAAGAGTATTCTAAGAGTATCTTGATATCCCAGCAGTTATGCATATCAAACATGTGCAAACAGGCATCATTACTGCGCCGCCTTCTGTCAGCATTTTATGCCCGCCACTTATTCCAGTTAGCATATCATATAACTATGTTTTATATAATCTAATTGATGCTAAGACAAGCGCAAACACGACAACAAACTAACTGACTAACTGCTAAAAACGGAGGCTTATCACACACAGACGCGTTGACTTTTTAGACTGTTGTTATTCGTAGTGAGTATTAACCCAGTGACATACTACGGCGTAGAGCTTATCAGACAGACGTGATAGCTGATATACCCTGTCTGTGCGCTGTTGTGCTGCGGGTATGTGGCACAGACATTAAATAAATCTGCAAATTTGTGTTTGTGGAACATGCAACACGTGTTGCCAACCTACCAATCGTGTAGACCATGAATAATGCTCAACACTCACACACACGCACACAGAACAGGAATGTGTAAATAAAGCAATTTATTGTGTAAGCCAAACCAGAGTTGGCTAATGGATTCGGTCAGCTAACAATTGTCAACACGGCAAGGGCAACAACAGCAACAATAACAAGGAGGGAATTAAATTGTTGCACAGTTAGTTGAAACAATGCAACGCGAACACGAACAGCTGTTGCCCCTGCCCCCCTTTCCGCCCTTCCTCATCTGTTGTCCGGCAATTGTGGGTTAAAAAGTCAGCAACAACTTCTAACCGAAATCAAATATTTGCTCTGCATTCGCAGCCAGCGCGATAAGAATGCCAGTCATAAAGTCGTCATAAAACTCTGTACGTAACTGAAAACTTTCACCCAAATAAGCCCGACCGAAGTTGGGCTAAGTCAAGCAAAGACGTCGGCAGGCAAGGCAGGCAGGCAGGCAAGTTTATAACGCATTTATCTCAATTGCTTGGGGAGCATCTTGACAGAGGGGCGTGCAAGCAGAGGGTAACCCTCCGTCTGCCTGTCTGTCTTGCCGCCTGCCTGTCATAATAATAAACAATGAAATGCCAACGCCAAAAATGAAACTAAATACACAAAACGCCCCAGAACTGGGCCAAATAGATGCGCCGCACTGCAGCAGGCGTTTCTTATGGCCTGAAACTCAGTGAAAATCATTCGGAAACGGGTATGATGTGCTGTCCTTGCTGTATGTGAGCGTGGAATCCTTTCTTACAACTTTAAAACTCAAGAAACTGAGATTTTTTAATTAAACTCGATGATCTCTGGATGTAATCTTCATAGAGATAGTAAATTTGGTATACAGACTCTTATATACCCTGCGCATACGTTTTCCTTATAAAGTTTGATTAAAACTAGGGAATAACTTCAAGATCTCCAAAACAAAAATAGCTGAAAAGAAGATATATGATAGATCTCTGGAACTAAGGTGCAAGACTTATGAAATTTGGCAAGTAGACTCTTATTTATCCTCCGCACACTATCCCCACGCCAAATTTCAACTAAGTTTACTTAATACTGAGATTAATTTTCAATACTATAAAATTTATATTAAAAATTTCACTCTAAACATCACTTTACTCCCCAACCCTACCCTTAACCATCACCCTACAGGGTATTTACCAATCAACTACCTTCCTGTTAACTTCCTCCCTTGTCGCTGGCAATATTTCTTCGTTTCCGTTCTCCATTTTGTTGATACGCGCACAAAACTGGGTCAAAAACTTTGGCGCAAACCTAGCGCTAACTCCCTGTACCCCTCTCCTGCTCCCGTTTACTAACCCCCTGCCACTCCATCAGGATGCGCTTCACTGGGTTAATTAGTAAATGAATGCAATTGGATTTGCGTGGGGTCGAATTGAGTTCGGCATGAGTTGTTAGGGGGGGGTGGATGGCACTTACTTTGTATCGTCCTTTGGGCATGGTATGAACTTGATGCACTCGCGTTTCTGAAAATTGGTCTCGATCCAACTGCGTGGCTGATGCTAAAATGTACGCACAATGTGTACGCAACAAGAGAGAGAGAGAAAATAAAAGAGTTAACCAAGAAGAAGAAAAGAAATTGTATTAGTTTTGTCGAATCAAAAAGAGCTGCAACAAAAACCTAATTACATTTTATATGATACATCAAATGTTTTGTTTTCATTACATTTCTCACTTAATGGATCTCGTTTATTATTATGGTACACTTAGATTTACAGCTAGAGTGGGAAAATATGCTAGAAATCATAATAAACTGAATGTTAAACTACATTTGCAGTCGTTGTTTATGAGTTTTGCTTTGTTGTCTCTTATTCTCATTGTTAATGTTGCAAGTTTTGAAGGGTGCTCGAGAACACATAATTGTACAAGTACACAATATATATATACATATAGTTTCAAGTGCCTTTTGCTGTAAGTGCACTGAGAGAGAGAGAGAGGGAAAGCTGAAGTGTGTCTATACAAAAAAAATAAATAAAAAGCAACAGTTTGAATGAGTTCAAGAGTTGAGCTGCTACCAGAGAGATACCAAATAAATATGAATTAATAAAGCTTATAAAGTATTTAGATAAATGATTTCAGTTACTGAAATTGTTTGCAGTTTGTTTTCACTTTAATCCCTACTAAGTCTGTTCTACATATTGATAGATTCTAAATGCATAACTAAATATTGGTATAGAAAGAGAAGTTAGGCAACCACATGCAATTGATATAAGAGGCACATGCGGAGGCAATACAAATCGCAAACTTTACGTAACTCTGCAACTTTGGCTATTAAGAGAGAGACAGAGAGAGAGAGCGAGAGCTAAGCGAAGCCATGCAAAGAACAACAACAAATCGGGGGAAGAGAATAAACACAAAGTGCTTCAAAACAAATGGAAAACTATTTACGCTCCAAGTGTGCTAAAACTTAAGCTAAATCCCCCAATTCAAATCGGAATGTGCAACAGTTTGCCATGGCAAATAAACTTGGAACCCTCTAGTTTCCTCCTCTCCCATTTCCGCTTCCGTTTTGGGAGAATTGGGGGTTGGTACCTCTTCACGAGCCGCGTCGTCGTTGTTTGCCTGCGCCTTCAGCAAATCACGCACGTTGAGTATCAAAACTTTCGAGAGCGTCGATGAGACCGAAGAACGCTTACGCAGCCGTTGGCGTTTGCGAATGCCGCGCGGCGTAGTTGGCAACTCTATGTCGAGTGCATCATGCGGCACAGCCAGGGTGGAGACACCAATGTGGCTGGTGGCAAGCGGTGCGTTTGGGCTGACGGGGCTGGGTGTGTTGCTAAAGCGACGCACAGTCGAGAAATCTTTTGAAATGCGTCGCAAATATTTCTGCGCCGCAAGTGGCGAATCAATAACCACCATAATGAGGGAAATTTCTCAACGGTTTTCCGCAATTTTCCTGTGGATTTTTCACTAATGCACGCTAATTAGTTCGCGGACCGGTGCAAGTGCATTTCCGTAGATTTGTTGCGGCTGCGGCAGGTAAATCTCAACTAACTCTCACGCACCTGATGATGTTGATGCTGTGGCGGCTTCAGTCGCGTTTCGCGTTATTTGGATAGAGCGAGCCAGAGAAGAGAGAGCGCTAGAGAGAGAGAGCGCACGCGAATGGAATCTGCGGTCAAATTAGATAAGCCTCGCTCGTTACACGTTTAAAAATAGTCGAGCAACAAGTGACAAGCAGCAGCAGCAACAGTTTACCATGTCTCTCTATCGTTCTCCCTCTTCTTCTCTTTCTCTTGTTGCACTCTGACATTTTCCACTGTGTAGCTGTGATGCTGCTGCTGCGGCGCATTCGAGTGCAACAAATCAATTTGGCGTCCATGTCCTTCATCCTGGACCCGCTTAATGCCATTATCCTTGCCTGCTGCATCCGGTTCCGAGTTCCGAGTTTAAATTTCAGGCCAGCTCCCTTAAAGGGGGCTAACTGCAGTGCGTTTAGTCCGGACAGTGAAGGCTTCGGACTGACATAAGCTGCTGTGGTGCTATAATTAATGAATCTGTCGTATGCACATTGGCATTTAATTACTTCCTTTGTCACCTGGACCAACAACTGAGACAACTGAGCTAACTGAGAGAGCTGAGCGTTTAATTAGTGAAATTACTTGCACATAAATTTGTTGATTGCTGAGCCGAGTGTTTGCTTGGGCGCTACTTATGCCATATGTCTTTGATAAATGATATCATACATGTTTCTTATTAGCAAGAGGCTTAGTTCTAGGCAAACTACTCGCTCTACTTCATTAACTAAACTGAGTGCCTTTCATTTAATCTCTTTCTTACAAGCAGTAAAACTAAATAGTAACAAAGAGAGTAGTATCTTTCTGCTCTTTAGAAATTTCTTTAGCAAACTCAGCCAATAAATCTCAAGTATTTCCCCATATAATTCTACAGTCTCTCAACTTAACTCTGTGTTTATATTCCACATGCGCTACTTTACACACTGCCTATTACTTTCTATATAGCCAAGTAACGTATAAATATGCAGAGTATCTTATAGTCAGCAAAACAAACATCATGCCTGGTCCTACTGCAATCGATTGTGCAGTAAATTTAGCATATTTGTACACCTAATGAGCCCAATCGACTGCAGATTCCATTGAATTCTGTTCTGTTTTGTGCTCATAACGTTTGGCACAACATTTTGCAATTCTCTTTATGTTCATTTTGATCACCCATTAAATTCAAAAGGAAAACAATTCAGCTTATTGACTAGTTCTACCTGCAATTGTTTAAACAAATACACAAACTACTACAGCTAATTCCATTGAGCATGCATTAATTTCAACAAATCGTACTAATCAATCGGGGGAATAATCAAACAATAATTTGTATACAATGATTTGCGATTAATTTTTGATTGATGTGCGAGACAGACACGGACAGAAAGAGATAGAGACAAGTAGATATAGAGATAGACAGCGAGACAAATTGTGTATAAGGTGTAAACAATAAAGGAAAACAACAACAATTGTAACGAACAACATAAAAACAATTAAACAAATTGCACGAAAATTTGACAAATTAAGGTAGGTATACAAAAATTGATTGGGAAATTGAAGCTAAAAATTGAAATTGAAATTGAATGTGGTTTATAGCTTACCCTGGGCACAGTTATATTTATGAGACCCCAACAGATTTTTTTCAGTCCCCATGGTATCTTTTTTTTTGTTTTTGTTATTTTCGTGTATTGAACGTGTGTTTTACAATTGTTTGTGAAATTCGTATAAGATACAAACAAGTTTGCGTGTGTGTTCAGATATTTATATACCACATGTATATAAATGTAATATTTATATTTGGTTTGTGGATTGATTGGTGAGTTTACACGCATGTTTGTCGTGTTGTTATTGTTGTTGTTATTGTTGTAAAATCACACACACACGCACGTACACGCACACACACAAAGCGGTGCATGGTGATGGTAAACACATGTGTGTGGGTTGTTGTGTTTTTATCATATTTTGTTCATATATGTTTTTATTTTATTTTGTGGCATAAAGTGTGAAAAAAATGAAGAGAAAATATATATAAAAATATTTGATTTAAGATGATAAGAAATTAATTAAAACAATGTTGATAAAGATGTTTAAATATGTGTGAGTGTGAAATTGTGTTAATAAAGTTGCGCAACCAATTTGCGAGTGGAGGGAAAAGAGATAAATGGATAATAAACAAGGATTAAAGCAAGAGAGGGGGAGAGAGCAAGGTGTAGTGTAGAGGGTGTTGTTGTGGGGCGTGTTTAAGGTCGTGTTGTACAGTGTAATGTTTGTTTGTGTTCGGGTTGGTGGGTATGTTGTGCAAAGCAAATTTCGTAAATAGAAGAAAAATATTATTGTTGTTAAATTAGTTCAAGAGAGAGACAGACTGATATAGAGAGAGAGAGACAGTGAGAGAGTTACAATGTTTATCAGTCGTTACTGGACTGCACAGTTGTGAGTTTCGCATGTCTGTGTGTGTGTCAAATACTTGAGGGCGCTTAACGACTTGACCGACTTACTACCAGAACCACTTTGCAGGAAGGAAGATACAAATTCAAATTTGCTGATAACAATAACACGATAACACAACGATAACGTGGATTGTGTTTGCTAATGAACAGCCTAAAAGTATGCACTACAAATTACCAGATGTGTGTGTTTACACTCGACACTTGCCAGTGTGTATTTGTTGTTGTTGCGGACTTGTGGCATGTGGCATATGTCATGTTTGTGACATGTGTTGCATGTGCTGCAGCTGCTACTCAAATCCTAAATCGAGTGGGTGAGTGAATGGATGCATGAATGAGTGGGCGAGTGAGTGGGCGTCGACAGCCACGCCTCCCCCCACCTCTTCGCACAGTCGTGCAGAGTGTCAACAAGTTTACATTTCATTACCACAGCTGAAATGCGACTGTGGTTTTGTTCAAGTGCTAAGTGCAGCAGCAGCAAGGACTGTCCACTCCCCCTCCTCCTTGCTCCCTATTCCTCTCAGCAGAGTGCTCTTCACACACACTCAAAGAGGGAGAGAGGGAGTAGACTCTGCCACATAGTTTGGGCAAACCGGCAGGTAGCTCTCTCGGGTGCACCGCAATTGCAATACCAACAGAAACCCCTCTCCCTTTCCCCCCTCGCACTAACCACACCCACCAAACTGTAATTCAATATTTGTAATTTAATCAAGGTCTAATAAATTTGTGTGTATTCTGCGTAAAATATACCAAAAATATGCAACCTCCAAATGTGGCATCAAATGCAAATCGAATTGCGACACAAAGCGCAAAAGTTGCAATTGATTGAGTGAATGATTGCATGATTGAATGATTGATGAACTTGCTGCACTTACTAAACTAAATAACTAACTAATTGGGTATCAATTTAATTTCATTAAACTAGCAGAGATTGCAATTTAATTACCAGAAACTAAAGCAAAGTAGAATAAATTTACTGACAATAATTAACTCAACCCACATACGATAAACTGAAAGCAGAGAAAGTTAAAGAACACTAAAGAAGGAGAAGAAAAGAAGAATGAGAAAAGCTACTCAAAGCAAAGTAATAATAGTTACATGATATGTGGGTAGACTGAAAGTTGAATAATTTATGTAGGCTGCAAGCTATTTCAGTGTGCACTGAGAACATGAGTAGAAATATGTTTGAAGTATGAAATATAATTGTGTTATTTAGTATTTTTCTGTAAAACTATAGATATATGCAAGTAAAACGGTATGCTGATATATATGTATCTTTAGTATTTACTAAGAGATCTACGAATTACTATAAGAAAAAGTTATTTCTCAACTAATATCCTTACTTAAAAAATAAGTTAAATGATTTATTAAACTAGTATTATTTATTTTTTTTTAATTTTTGGGCAAACAAATAAACTACAACGAGTAAAACTTCATCATAATTCATTGAAATATAAATTCCATTGTTTTTATTTATTTTCCGTATTTAGTAGAAACAAGTAATAATTTAAGTTTGCAATATGATTTATGTCAACATTATTTATCTTAATTATTTTTCAGCAAATGGAAAATAAGCAACGACTGAATACAAAGCTAATATACCCCACCAAGCTGCCCCATTGCAATTTCTTTGTTTTTCTTTGCCGCTGGTTTGACAAAATATTTGCCAAGCTGAGAGGGAGGGTTGAGTAGGGAGTAAGGGACACATTACAAGTGGCCCTCATGTGAGGGCCTATTAAAGTAGAGTATACATATCTTTTTTTGCGGTGTCCATTAAACTAAAAGCTCTCTGACGCTCCGCGAGCAAACAGTAAACGGTAAATAGTAAAAAAACAAGCTGTAACTCAAAAGCTATTCGAGTGAGAAAATTGCACTCTTTCATGAAATAAATGAAAAGCGAAGGGAATCACCACACACACACCTGGTTAATCAGTGCAGTTTTTATATTTATTAAAATTTATCACATTGACAGTTGGTTAATATTGCACATTAGTGTTGCACACCACAAACATGGTGCTGCCAATTTGATTAAAACAAATTAAGTTTGCTGTCACTGTGCGAATTGTGCATTCCATTGTGGGTACTGAAAATTGCTAAAACCAATTAGCACCACATGCCATAAGGCCTGCACCGCATGCACCTACGTGTTGCAGGTGCTACGTGCCACAAATCGAAAACACACAATAACAATTCCCGGAATTGTGCAATGTGCATTCGGGGGAAAATGTGAAAAACAATTCTACACCTACGCAAATATCCTTGCGGTTGATGAGACATTCACTCTGTGTGTATGAATGAATGGTTTTATGCCTCTTGAATGCACCCAAAAACATCACATTGAATGAAAAGCCAAAATCAAGCTTAAATATGATTGCAGAACCTTAATTAAACTCGATTCCTACGTGAGAAAACTGAGGCAGAATGAGCTTTTCAATTAGCCCAAGTGTCCTTCAGGCATTCGACGCAGTTTTGCAAAATAAACGAGTAAATAAAATGTATAAAGATGCAAATGAAACTGGAGTCGGCTTTAAATGAAATGCTATCTTAATTAAAAACTTTTATAAAGAAAAAATTCTCTACTTTTATAAGAGATTGATGAGTTTATCTTGTATTTTATAACATAAATAACAAAGAAAAGTCAGAAAAATAAGTTTAAAGACTTTCCAGCTTAAATTTATCCATAAATACGTAAAGCCATAAACAATTCTATAGTTTTCTAGTTGACTTAAGAGCTTAAATATTTACTATTATATCGTATAACATAAATAACAAAGTATTTGTAGAGAAATACATTTAAGAATACTTTAAATAGTTTAAATTTCATAAATATCTCTATTCATAAATAACAAAGAGTAGATAAATAGAAAAATTTCTATAATATGCAAGAATCCTAAACAATGCTCTACTTTTCCAGCAGATGAAAGCTCTTCACTCCTCTATTATATCTTGTGCAAAACTACAAACTAGTTAGACCAACTGGATTTTAGTTGGTTTCTCCCCGACGAAACTTCTTGCGCTGTGGCTAATGAATTTTCCACTCAATGTCGGCACTTTCACGCTTTTCAAACTAGCTGAAATATTTGTAATAGTTTAACGGGCACGCTGAAGTTCACCTGTTGGCAGGCAGAACAACAACAACACCAACAAGATGATGATAAAGAAGCAGAGGAGAAACAGTCAGCTTGCAATTTGTCAGACTTGTTGGCAGGTTGCCGTGGCAACAGCGAGCCACAAATTGTGTTGCTACCTTTTACTCATCCTTCCCCGCAGCTCGCCCACACACACACACATAAGTGTATACTGTTTTAGCCTTCCATTGAACTGGCAAGATGGCAGCAGCAGCAGCAGGTGAGCTTGGCAACTCAATAAAAGTTGCGCCAACCAGCAACATAAACTCCACTTAATATCCACATCAAATGCTTCGACTTGTGCATAATGCAAAGCAACAACTTTTTGCCACAGGCCAACGACAACCAATAACAAGAAGAGCAAATAGACTAAAGCTACAATTGGCCACACCCGACTGTATGATACTCTCTGCAAAGTTTTCTTAGTGGCATAACTTCTGTGTTTCGTATTCAATCGGTTTTAAATTTGGCAATGAGTTAGATTTTATTTATTAAATTTGAAGTCTCTTGCTTTTATAATAACTGAAATCTCGACGTTCATACAGACAGATAGACAGTTTGAAGGCGGAGACACGCACAGACGGACGAACGTAGTCCAAACTACTAGACTAGTGAGCCTGCGCCAGAACATATATATTTAATAGTGTCTGCCATGCTTTATTTTGCCTGTTACACACATTTGCACACAGTTAGTATACCCCCTTTGATCATTTCCAATGGAAAGGGTATACAAAGCAGAGCAGCCTTCGTTCTCTTTGCACGCTGCTTGAGTGGAAAATTGAAACAGAAGCTAGCGTTGCTGATTGAGTGCATGCAGGCAGCCGGCAGTAGCAGCAGCAGTGGAACTCAGTCCACACTGATGGATTGCATTATTGACTGCGCACAGCTTTAGAAAGAAAAGCTCTTTCATAAATTCCATTTGATAACAAGTGACACAATGAAGAGAGTGTGTGAGTAGGAGAAGAGCAGCAGAGCACAAAAGAGTGAGCGGAGTAAAGAGCGCAAGAGTAAACCGCAATTAACACATGTTTGCTAACACACGCGGCGAACGAGTGTGAGCGGGAGGGCAATAATCAGCTGCTGATTAATACCCATGGGCAAGCAACAAACAACGAGATAATAACAACAACAAAACAAACTACAAACGGTACACTGCAGTTTAATTCAAAGTAAACTAATTTGTTCTTAACTCGAAACCACAAGCCAATTAACTGCACTTGCCCACCCACAGTGGAACAAAAACACCAATTACAGCAATTATTTGAGGGGCTTTACTTACAAACACCCAATTGGTTTCGTAGAACATCATCAGGGCTGGAGTTATAATAATTGTGTCGGCTTTTAGTTCTTCTTGCACTGTGTAAATCACTTAAAATCGAAATGAAAACTCATAACAAAACAAAAACACAATTTTTGTTTTTGACGCTTTCGCACAACGCACACAAAAACTCACATGGCGCTTTCAAAGTCGCGTCGTACACTGAGTAAAGTTTTTTCCAAAGCACTCAAACTATGTCAATTAAAAGCGCAAATACACATACGCACACACACACACATACCCGCATTTCTATACATACCACATATAAAATCGAATGTCAAGCAATCGAACAGACACAGACAGAGATGACAAGAACTCAGCGAAGCAGATAAAAACTCACGCGAGAACAGATAAGCAACTGAGCGTGGAGAGAGACAGGGAGAGAGAGAGCATCAGCCGCAACAGAAGAGCAGCAAGCAGCACTCTCAGTGCGCTCTCTTTGTTGTGCTGCGTGTGCTTACGCACTTCTGAGAGAGCGCTTTAACTGTTTATCATGCGGTGGTTTTGCGAAGCACTGAGAGTTAATGACTCAAGTTGGGAGTTGAGTGGGTTTGAAGTGAGATCAGTTTAACAGTTAAGGTGGGAACACAGTTTAGCTGAACTGCAGCACTTTGAGTTGGTTTGAAGTGAGATCAGTTAAGTTTGGAGTTGAATTGAGTGCGTTCCAAGTGATATCAGTTGCATAGTCAAGTTGGGAATAGAGTTGGACTTAACTACAGCACATTGACTACCTTCCAAGTGAGATCAGTTGTTCTTAGGGTATTTACACGACAATTTTGTCGTGCTGCCCTCAACGATCATTGAAAAAAGAAAGAGAAGGCAAAACTTCATTAAAAAACTTTTGACTTGTGGGCGCTGAGCAAAAACTTTTAATGCACATCATAAAAGCCAAAAGGCAACTGTAATAATAATGTTTATATAATATTATGAGCCACAGCCGCCGCAACTTTAAGCAATTTAAAGTTCGTCTGGCAATTACTCAAAAATCTTGTAGTGACGTCACAGTTGCAACGAACTGCTCTAAATCATAAGATAAACAGAGAGAGAGAGAGAAGGTTTAAGAGAGGCGTGAGTGGGGGAGATAGATTGAAATGCAGTGCATACTTTCGGGCTTTCATCGCTTAACTTTTCGACAAATTTCAACAAATTGCAATTAATCATACAATTTACAGAGTATCAAACTTAATTATCATACTTAATTATTATTATTATTATTGTAAAAACAGCAAGCAGCCAAGTAAACAACAAGGCAAGCGCAGCCAACTACGAAACTTAATGAAACTTGAACTAAATTCTACAATTCGCAAATAGTTTTCTACTTAAAACTTGATGCTACACCATTATCGTTATAAAATATATAAATGTATGTAGTACTATATATTATATGTAGTTAAAAGTTTTCAAGGCCAGTGCCGAAATAGTTCGAAAAATAGCAACGAAACGCAAAGCAAAAGAAGATGAAGAAGAATAAACAATGCTACGAAAAAGGAAAAGAAAACGCTTTGCAATTAAAGCCTTTTACATTTCTTTTCAACTTTGTATTTAATCTTATTTAATTTTTAGGTATTTTGCTTTCACAACAAAGCAGTTTGGCAGTCAGTCAATTAGCAGGAGAGGGAAATAGACAGAGAAAGAGAAAGAAGGTGTTTTTGGAAGTAGAAACATAAGCGGAAAATAATTTAAAATATGCGCCATATCAGGAATATAGAAGGGTATAGAGAGAGAGCTACTAGAGTTAGGGGGTATAGAAGTTATAGATGTTTTCTTGGTTGAGTTTGTGGGGTTGGTTGGTTATATTAGGGGGGTGTGGTTTAGAGATGTCTTAGATGTATATAAATAGTTATAGCTTACCGGTTTCGCTTTGGGCTTCTGCTTGGCCAAACGTTTTGGTTTCAACATAGTCCGCCGCTATGGACGCACAGGGACACACACATACACAGTTAGAGAGGGACAGACAGAGTGTTAGACAGAGAGAGAGATAAAGAGGGAGACGTTGTAGTTGACACTGATGATGTTAATGCTGATTCTGATGCTGCTGTTGATTCTGCCGTTGAGTTGAGTCGAGTGGAAGCAACTCGAGTTATCCGTTTATCCTTGCGCTGCGATTTCTTTAATTAATGAGCACAACTTGGCCTGCCGGGGGCGAAGGGGGAAGACAATAATAATATAGAAATTGCTGATTATAACAAGTTATATAGTTTTGCATATTGAATTGTGCGTGCAGGCGTATAAAGCGTGATTGGGAACGTGCAAGGCGATTTGAAGCGAGATTTCAGGAGCTTTTGACTTTGTTTAATGTTTAAAAAGTTTTACGACATGCTTAAAGTTTGCATATTGTACACTTTACTTATTTTAAAAGAGCTTTAAACATTCAACAGCTTTAAGCTTCACTTAGTTTAAAGAAGCTTTACTATTTTATTAATATAAAAAGAGCATAATGCTTCGTTAAGCTGTTAAATCTTGTAGAGCTTTACATATTACTAATTCTAAAAGAGCATAAAGCTTCGTACAATTTCAAACAACTTTAAGGTTCGCTGGCTATTAAGGAGCTTTCAGTTGTAACTAATTTAAAGCAGCGTATGTTTCGTTTAACTTCAAACAGCTTAAAGCTTGCATTCAATTTGAAGTAGCTTTGCACTTTACTCATGTTAAAGAAGTACAAAGCTTCCCTATACTTTAAACAGCTTAAAGCTCCACTCCAGTTACAAGCACGCCTCACTTAAAAACAAATTCTCCTTTCCAGGCATGCAAAAGATCAACCCAAAAATAGCTAAAAAATGTAAATAATAAATGCACAAAGCAAACAACACAAGAAGAAACACAAAAAAAAGGACAAAACTGAGTGAAAACCCTCGCAGTAATCCTGCACCCAATTATGAATGACAAAAAACAGAGAAAAATGCGAGAGAGAGAGAAAAAGAGAGAAGGATGAGTGGGCAAAGCGCGCAATAGGAATGAAATATGTATGGATGCTGCTGAGGTCTTAACCCTTGAGGGGGCATACATAGCATGCTAATGCATTCCATGCTAATTGTGTTTGCTTAGGCAACAGAATAAACAAATCGTCACATCAAATATGCATGCAAAGCAAGCGAGAAAGAGTGGGTAAAAGAGAGAGAGAGAGAGCGAGAGAGACAAAGGAACTTACCTTGACGGGTTTCTTTACGGAAATTGTATTGCGCGAATATTGATGATAGACCTGCACATGGTTCGATGTAAATTTGCCCAACATATGGAGCCGATTGCACTGAGATGATGCGCTGCAAAGAAAGAGAGGGAGAAAGAGTGGATGAGTGAGAGAGCAATACAGAACAAATACTGTTTAAAGTTACAGAACAAATTAAAGTTTGCCGCATTGTTTGCGGCCTTCTTTGAAGTGTTCACAGCTCATTGCGCACAAAGGGAGAGAAAGGCAGAGAAGATGTGTAGAGAGAGAGGGAGAAGAACTGTAAAGAGAGATGCAGTTAGAACAAGTCAGGCATCTAGCCAATTAAAAGCGTTCAAGCTGCGCACGATTATAAACGATAAAATGCAAAATGCTTTGTTAAATGCCGATTAACATCGCGTTTATGTTGCTGAGTGTAAAATAAAACACTTGCCATGCAAATTGAGCCCGCAGCTTTGCAGGCAGGCATTGTCTGTGCAACTGCCCCGTCTGTCTGCTGTCGTCGTCTCTCCGTCTGCGACAACTGAACCCTTCTTGATCTTAACAAGTTGTTCTCAGGCGCCCGCATGCAAAGACGATGACGACAGCAAGGGTCAGTTGACGCAGGCAGCTCCAGTTGCCGCGCACACACACACACTCACACACATACATATATATACGCACACTCAGCTTCATTCACAGCTGCCAAGGCCAAGAGCAAGGCGACAAATGTTGCCCGCCACAGTGCGAGCAAATTTCGAAATAAAAGAAATGTTCGCGCCGTGAGGAGCAGAGAGAGGAGAAGGCAGCGGCAAAAGTTATGCCAGGCATTTTCAGCAGCTTAGCTTGAATCAAGCTAGTATCGTATACGCCACACAACACAAGCCAGAAGCGAAAGTGCAAGAAACAAACAAGCGGAAGGCGCAGGAGGATGTGGGGTGTGATGGACTATAAGATACGCTGGCATGACAAGTGGGAAAGCAAAGAAACAAGATTTCAAATCCATAAAATACTTCAAAGTGTTCTTCAAAAATATTTGCAGTATTTATTTAGTATTTTTAAAATTTTGCACTGTGCACACAAATACCCTGAAATTATAAATATATTGTACAGTATTCGAAAAATACAACATAATGTATAGGACTACTGTTATAGTATTTAATAAATACCACAATTGAAAAATACACAAGTTTAATACTCTGAATTTTATTTTATATTTTCTATAGTATTTAAAAAATATTTTAAACATATTTGCAGTATTTTATTAGTATTTAAAAAATACCAAACAGCTAGTAGACACCTGCGCATTTATACGCATAGAAAGGCAAAAAAATACCCAACGTTTGTAGGTATATTTTACAGTATTTTAAAAATACCTCCCCTAATTAGTTGTCACTCAGCAGAGCCACTCTTCATCTTCAACACTTACAGGATATTGAAAAGGAACGCCAAAGTGAAAGAAAATGCCAAGTTTTTCTTACGCCGCCGCTGTCGCTGCTCGCTGCGCTGCCACTGCTGCGCTGCCGGCGTTGCCTTTGCCACTGAGCTGCCTTAATTTGCGGAATTCAAGACATTCGCTTTCATTTGAGATTATGTGCGTATTATAATTCGCCGGCCATGCGACTCTCTCAAGGATATGTACTCCGCTTGAGAAGACTGAGAAAGAGAGGGACAGAGATGGGAGCAGGAGTGAGAGAGGGGAAGGGAGTGAGAGAGAGAGGGGGGGCATCTCTGCTTGGGGTAGCAAAATCAATACTCGAATATGCCTCGACCGCGGCGTATGTGATTAACTTTTGTGCAGTCAGTTAGGCAAAAAATTGAGAGATAACGCAACGGTTAAATTTTGTGAACAGAACAAAAGACATTTTAATATCAAGCCAGGAATACACACACACACACACACACACACACGGGGCACAAGTTGCCTATATACAGTACATATTCCAATTTTGGGCACAAAGTTAGTTGCAGGATCAGCGCAGGGTTCTAATTTGACTTTAATAAGCAATTGCGTGCTCGACGAGCTGAGAGAGTAAGGAAGAGTGAGTGAGAGAGAGAGAAGTAAGTAGGGTTGTCAGGTTGAGGATGTGTGAGAGAGCAAGGTAGAAGGAGAGAGAGAGAAGAGCGCAGGGTTGTTAGGTTGAAGATGTTTGAGGATTTGGCAGCTACTATACTGATAGAGAAAGATTGATAGATAGAGAGAATGGCAGTAGAGTTGTCAGGTGTATGGAAAGGAATAAAAAAAGACAGAGACATCGAAAGTAAAAAACAAGACAGCGAAAAAGATAGATAGATAGTGTGTAAATAGTAAGAGAGTAAGAATGATAGAAAGAGGAAGTGAACGAGTTGCAAGCTGCATATAAAATAATAAACAAGCATTAAGTAGAAGGCGACTCTAAGAAAACACAGAAGACGAGATAGAGAAGGAATGAGAGGGAAAGATAAAGATACAGAATGAAATAAGAAATGCATTAGAAAGAAAGCGCAGGAGAAGGTTAGAGACTAGAATTACCAGGCTAATACAAATGAGCATGAGGTGAGGTGAGCTAGTAGGAAGATAAAGAAAGAAAAGATGGAGAAGGGTTGTCAGGTATATAGAAAAAAACACTAAAAAGCAACAAGTTGATTAAAGGACAGGCAGCTAAAAGAGATAGAAGGATTAGAGAAAAGGAGATAATGATAGAAACGAAATAATGATAGAAAGATAGAGACAAAAAGAAGGTTAAGGGTAAAGAAAGAAAAAAGGAAGTTAAGTTTCCAGATTCCTAATACAAAAGGCACGCGAACTTGACTTCAACTGCGGTTCAGAGTCAGAAAAAGGGAGACTGAGAGAGCGAAAGTGAAAGTAAAAGAGAAAAGAAAGGGAAGCCACCAGGATTACTAACTGCACAACGTGTGTTATGCGGGCCGAAGCTCAAGTTTAACTCAAGATTAGAGGGAATTAGAGAGGGGAGAGTGACATAAAGAGAGAAAGAGCGAACCAAAGTGCTTGCATGAGTGGCAGCAGGGTTGCCAGGGGTGCCTAGAAAACCATAAATGCGCAACAAGCTGGCACTAAGTGAAAACCATTTGCTAGCATTCGCTCAAAGTCGTTTCTATTATTCAGATTTTCAATCCGTTTGCACCTTCCTTGTTCCCTCGTCAGAATTTCCCTCGACGCCATATTTCGCATCAGTCACCACATCAAAGCGCGTTGCGCCACTCGGCAAATGCGCGTGAAGCGTGTGAAAAGCGAAGCCACACACAATGTGCTCTCTAACGGCAATTTGAGCGTGAAAAACTTTTTGAAACTGCGTGGAAACTTGGCAACTTCTTTTTGAGTTTCGCCATTGCTTTCACTTTGGCTTTCAACGGTAATTTGCAGGGTTGTCGCCTGCCTGCCTGCCTGATGAGTAGTTAGCACAATCAGTCAGGAGAGGGGAGAGTGGGAGGCAGTGTGAAATTTATAAACGAGCATATGACAGGCAGACAGACAGACAGACAGGAAGGGAGACAGGGAGACAGTCCCGCATTTGCGTCACGTTTTTTACAGATTTCTCTCTTTCTCTGCCTGACGAGAACAATCAGTCAGCACAGAAGGCAGCAGCAACTGCTGCAGGCAGGCAGGTCAACTAAGGGAGGTCAGACAGGTCAGTAGGGTGAAGTGAGGGGGGGGGCATATGTTGTGGCAGGACTGGCTGTGGACGAACGTCATCAGCTGTCAAGTGCGCTCAGCTGTCCACGCTGTCTGCCTCGGCATGAATTTCTAATTGAGATAAGAGCAGATGAAAAATGAGCTGACCCAAGTACAATGCACACACCAGGACATATAAATAGGCACAGCAACACTCACACACACACACACACACAAGCACAGACAGGCAGTAGTTTTTATCGCTGGTTAGCCAAAAAGCGCTTAGCAGCAAATTAGTGAGGCAAACAAAGGGCAAATTGGTCATTGAGGGCAATAAGAGAAAGCGAAAGGCATAAAGAGAGAGAAAAGGGAAGACAGAGAGAGAGAGTAGGAGAAAGGAAAAGAGAGGGAAGAGAGAGAGGGGCTGTGTGTAGGCTGAAACTCGATTATTGCTTAAGCAGCGCCTGCTAAAAGGATAAAACTGATACAAGTGACCCAGAAAGCATATAGCAAACACACAACAGGCAAACACACAAGGGGCAAACACACAACAGCAGGCACACACAGTTACACACATACCCACACACACCTCGTTTACTTGAGTGTACTTGTGTGTGCAATCGCTCAGGCGCAGACAAATGCCTTCGTGTTTGTTTCTGTCAACAAAGTGTCCTCTGAAATTTCCAGATTTGCCTCGCTGTCTGTCTCTCTCTCTGCCTACCTCGCTCTCCCTCTCTCTCTCTCCCTACCTCACTCTCTCTTATTCTCGCTCTGTCACTTCCTGTGCAATATCCTGTACTTAACTGCCAGAGGGGCATGTCCATCAGCTAATCACGTATTTAGCAAATGTGTCTTGCTTTATTGCTGTCACTCTTTGCCTCTCTTTTACTCTCTCTCACTCTCTTTCTCTATCTGACTCTCAGCTCAATTTCAAAATTAGTTTAAAGTACCTGACAAACACTACTAACTGCTCTTACTAACCTTTCTGTGATTAATCAACGTTTGACTGAACTATTCTCTGTCTCCTCCATTCCCTGCCCCTCTTAGCTAGTTCTAAATCTATTCTTAGCATCTCTATCGTCTAGGCACACTGCTCATACCACCCTCACTACAAGTGCTTAACTATTTACCCATATATTAGATATTAACTGTAACTTCTGACTTATATTTAATACTATTTCAATTGCAAGCACCTTTAGCTGTATACAACAACTGCCCAAATCACCTAAACTGCAACAAGTCTAATTTGTACATGTCTCAGCTCTGTCTCTTCCCTTTACCCCCTTTCCTTCTTCATCTATAACGTCTCTCAGCCTTCCTGTAATACAGGCAAACTGTTCATACTACCCTCGACCCAACAAACTCAACTATTCAGTCAAATACAATACAATTTCTCAAAATAAGCAAACCCCTCTAACTGCAGCCTTAACCTTTGCCTTTTTCTGCCTTAGCCTCTACCAACTACTCTTACCACCCTCGCAACTGTTGGACAACTGTTGCTACTGCTGCTGCTCTCCCGGTGATAATGGCATTCATCAGCGGCAAAACATGTTGTAAATCTGTAACAACTAACAACATTGAGGACAGCTGCGACCAGGATGAGCAACGCTGTTGCTGTGAGTGGCCATTTACAATTCATGCGCCTTTGGCCAGCGCAGGAGGCACACGAGGCTGTCAAATGGATATACTGTGTCAAAGGGGCATATCCGGTGGATGGAGAGAGAGAGGAAAGCGGCGCTTGTTGCTGCTGCTGCTGGCGTCGCCCACGTGTGACATTCAAAATGTCAGGAAGTCTAATAAAATACACATCGAAGTGGAGGAAGTGGGAGGAGGATGTTAGAGGAGGAGCATGCAAGAGGAGGAGGATGCAGAAGGAGGAGGGGCATGCAGAAGGATGAGGAGGAAGTTGCTAGAAGAGGCAGCAACTGCAAGAGAAGGAGCAAACCAGTGAAGAAGGGAGCTGCAGGAGGAGTCGGTAGGAAGAGTTTGAGTTATAGAGCAGGAAGCAACTGCAGAATATGGAGACTGTCAGAAAAAGGAGGAAGTTAGCCGGCAAACAGGTGACACAACACATCCAATCAATATTCAATTCGTAAACAGTTTTATTACTCAGACACTTCGCCACGTTGTGAATGCTCCAGCATGTGTTCCTTGATCAACCTGCTGAATATACAGCAAGCAACTGAATCGCCTGTGATTCAGCCAGATGACCCAAATGGACGAGCTGCCGTGCATCCTTATCTGCTCAATGATTTGCAGGAGCTGTTCAGCTAAGAACCCAAAGGAACGTTGCATCAGAAGCAGATGATCGCACTGATGACAACCAAAACTGCTGCCCATAATTATCATTTAATTGAAATCTATGAGAGCAACTTCAACTCATTCTCTCAACTTCAATTGAGGGAAGAAGTCATCTGCAAATAGATTGAGTAGATTTTGCCAGCTGTCCAGACTGAGCAGAAGCTTCTGCTGCTGGCTCAAGATCGTCATGAACATTCGGCAAAGATTCCCATAAGAGGCACCATCATGCTGCGTAAATTGTCTGTCTCTGCATGCTTCGCAGCCGTTTACAGCTAAATTTGGCTACTTTTTGGCAGGCGCAGAGTTTGAAGAACATGTTGCAAGAAGTACTGTGTGTGTTGGGTGTGTATGCATGTATTTGAGTGTTTATTTTTGGCATGTTTTTTGTAAAGATTTCTTTGTCATTTCTAAAGAAATTGTTAAAACATGCTGCGATTTTCCCTGTCTCTCTCTCTCTTCTTCTCACTCCCTCTCTCTCTCTCCCTTTAATTACAATTGTAATTGGATTTACTTTTGATAATCCTTTTCAAGCACGCACTAAGCAGGCAGGTTGCCCCTCTTCCGCCCTCATCCTGCTGCACTCGACTTTTATAAAGGTATTTTATGTGCGCCGGAAACAGACGAGGACAAATTGAAGCCTTTTGCCTCAAATACTCGACAAATGCTGCTGCTTCCCAGATCAACTTTTCTCACACACACACGCAGACTCCACACAGGCACACACTCTCCCCACACACATACAAACACTCACAGCGCTTTGTGGCCCACGCATTTATCCTGCTGTGAAAACGTGTACGAATACGTATACGTAATTTTATCTGAATCGACATTTGCTGGCACTGCATGCGACGAGCGAGTTGTAGAGGGGGTGGCTAGTGGAGAGGGGTGCGATTTAGTGAAGCAGCAGGAGCAACAACGGGAGCTCAGCTTCTCTCATTTAATTTATGCGCCCAAGCAGCGAAGACATTTCGCCTTTAATAAGCAACAAAAGGCAGCAGCAGCAACGGGAGTTTACCATGTGGTGTGTGTGTGTGTCTGTGTGTGCAAGCTAGTGTGTATTTGCCGGTGACAGGTGCACAGCTAGCAAACAGGTAACAGCAGCTGCTGCCTAACTGGTTGCTCTGCTTGCCTGCCTGGAGTTTCCTCCTTCCCCAAAGTGTGCTCAATTAGTTCGCATTGTCGAGTGCGCTGGCTCTAGTTTCCTAGTTGTTTCTTCCTCTTCCTCACCCCCTCTCTCTCTCCCCCTCTTGCCCACTCTCTGTCTGCTTTCTGTGCTCTCTGCATATTGCTTTAAGTGCATTTTCCATCCAGTTCCCGTTCATAATTGCATTTTGCCTCCCAGCATAGCCTGCAAGTTCATTAACATAATGGAAGGGGTGGGTGGGGGCGTGGTTACTGCAACTTTAACTGCAATTAAACATTGTCGTCAAGCAGCAACTATCTCTAGCTCACACCTCAATCCATTTGAAGCTGCTGCTTAACCCTCAAGTGCCCCTACAAGTGTTTCTCCCTCTTTTTATTGTTCTGCAACATTTTATGGCTAATTTATGGCGCATTGTGGCGCACGCCATAAACTTGTGTGGTCGGTGCGAAAATATATATACAATTTACTTTGTGGATTTGTCTAGAACATGTGTGCAAGCATGTTCGACTTTTAGTTGCCCTGCTCCTCTCCCCTTCGCCCTCCCCCTCACGACTTCATGCTGTTTACTTTATGACCCATTGGCCACGTTTGTTTGGCTTTTGCTGATTTCATTATTATTATTATTTTATGGTCGCTTTTTGCGGTGTTTTATGCTTTGCTTTAGTCGCTCTAGCACGCTTTCTCTCTCTCACTTGCACGCACGCTTAGCACGCTTTGTTTTGCTGTCTCTTTTGCAGTGGAACATGTCGCTGACATAAAAAAATCGCATTGCATACTTTCGTGCGCATACCCGTGACCGTGACAGCAGCAGCAGCAACAACAACAATGAGCGACGCAGCTAGTGCAGAGTGCGCTGCGTAATGCACAGAGATTACGTCTAATGGAGTGGTCCGCATTGCAATAAGCGCTGAAAAGGTGGCTTAAGCACAGCTAAGAAGAGGGGTGGGGCAAAGGGAGGGTAAAGGGGAGGCAGGGGCTGAGCAAGTACAAATCTAAATAGAGACAAACTTTCCACATTTACTATTTATGTGTGCGCTTGCACTGCGAGAAACTGGGTGAGAGTTAGAAAAAGGTTTTATATTAATTTATCTTAATTTATATGTATATAACTACACTGAGAGAAACTCTAGAGACTTAAGTACGATTTTTGTACACAGAGAGAAACTCGGAAGAGTTTTGCATAAGTCTTGCACTACTTAGATAAGCTAAAAAAACATTCAATAATTGTCTCAAAATATATTACATGCAAATTTCATAACAAATACTAAATAAAATTATATATTTATGCACCAAACACACATGCAATTATTAGTTATTGCTTCCCCCTTTCTCCCAGTGTACCTACGCTCATTTAGTCGTTGTTGCTCGCTTTGTCTGCATCTACAAAATGCATGATAATTTACTGTACTCATTTCGCATGTTGACAGCATTGTTTTTTTACGACCATTGCGTTGCTAGATAAATTCACCGTTACATGGCCGCAACTAATAAGCCCCAAAACGTAACTAAATTTTCGAAAAAACAGAGTAAAGCATAAAATTTGCTTATACCAGCAAGAAAATAAATTTCAACTAAAAGTTTTCATAATAAATAAACGGAAATATTAAAGCGGAAATATTTACAATTTTTTACTTATTCTAACGAAATATTCTATGAAATATGCATAGAGGAAATGTTTTCCATTTCGTATTTATTTTGTGCTTTTACCAAAACTATATTTCCGAATTTCTACAACCATTTTTATTTGTTATTTATAAACTTTTGTCGAACATATTTTCCCCCACCTTCCATGGTCGATTGAAATCGCGACTTTATTCATTGTTCGTTCGTGCGACGTACATTTATTTGATTGTCAACACGAACCGGTTAATGGTTACCGTTAGCCGAGGATTGCGACTACGCTGCAGATGTGAACAATGGGCGAATAAAGCAAATGGGGCAGGCAGGCACCAGGCAGGCCGAGGCACCATAATGTCATATGCAATTAGCTTGAAGCTTATCGCTGAATAAACTTGGCACTATTTTTACGCTACTAACGATATGTCAAATATAGCTATATAGTATATAAAGTGAGGTAGAGTAGAATAGATGGGAGTATGGTATAGTGTATGTAGTATTTGAATTAGTGCTATATGGGGATTAAGTAGTGTCATTTACCGCACGAGATGACGATTTAAATGTGCTTAAGATAAGAAGACAATGCACGGAGTACAAGAAAGGCAGATATAAAGGGGAAAAGAAACAGATAAAAAGAAGCAAAAAGATGCAGTTGAACTAATAGAGAGTTATACATTTAAAGATAAAGTAAGATTAAGAAAGAGATATGAATGAATAAACAAAGGAAGAACACTCGTAAGAAGAGAATCAGGTACAGAGAGATATACAGACTGATACATATGGATATAGAAAAATATATATGTATACAGAGAAGAAGAGATATGCATATACCTAGAGAAGTAGAAAACATGCAGTTATAGAGTTATATAAGTAAGGAAGTAAGAAACTGCAAGCTGAGGCCAGAGAGACATAACATGTACCTCTGTATATATCTCTCTATATATCTCTATACAAAGAAACAGAGCGAACGAAAATAGCAAAAGAAACCTTCTCAGTTAGTCAGCAATGAAAGAGAGCTCAGGCAATCCCAGCTCAAAGTCCGGCAATCCCAGCTGCAAATGCGAATTTAACCGTCTTCTAATGCTGCAGACAGCCTTGAAAAGGGCTGCATAATTGGCGCTGCTTAAGTCCCAGGGATGGCTATAAATAGCTAACACAATAATGACGCATTTACGCACGCTAACAATCTGCAGCAGGAGGAGTCGCTGTTGCCGCCGCGGTGTCTAGGACACTCGATATGCTGGCTAGCTATCTCGCTCGCACTGCCACTCGACTTTGACTTGATTGCATTTATTGCACGTTTTCACGCGGTGCCGACACTTGACTTGGAGTGGGGTGTAGAGTGTGGAGTGTGTGTGGGAAGTGTGTGTGCCATTGTGTGTGCCACAGTGTGTGGTGGGGTATGTTCTACTGCGTATGCGTGTGTGTGTGCGCCAGTGTGTGCCTGCGGTACTCCCGTTAAGCGGCAATCAATAGACGCCTGCTTGGAGCACCTCAAGGACTCCACACGTCGTGTTGCGGCGTCTTTGAATAAGCTAATTTACAACACATCCCCCTTCAAATCCCTCTAGTGCTTCCTCTCCTCATCTGCCACCTTGTCGCTTCTCTCTCTTTGCCCCTCCTGTTCTCTCTCCCTTTCTGCAGCTGCCAATTGCAAAACGCGTCGTTAACTGAATTCATTTGTATTGTTGTTTTTGTTATCCCTACTGCTGCTGCTGTTGCAGTTGTAGTAACAGCTGCCTTGCCACTTGCTGCACAGTGCCACAGCACTTAACTCTGCCACAAAGTGTCGCCAGTGCGCGCTTTGCGTCACGTCGTGTAACTGTTGCCAATGCATTTTGCGGCCTTTGTTTGCCTCATCTATTATCATCTGCAGATAATGTTGCATGGTTTACTTGGGTTAAACAAACCGCAAGCAGCTGCAAATGATGAGCTCGCAAAATACCCTAGAATGTGATAAAAAGAGGGTGCTAAGCTATGTCGTTTATTGCACTAAGCTGCTTTGTCTTTCAATCTTTTCAGAGCTTGAAGAGAGTCTGTTTGTGTGCAATGCTGGCACTTGCAAATACCCTGTAATTGCTGTAGGTAAACAAAAACTTTCACTTACTCTCTATCCTAACGGAGTAATGACTGCAGTATGCTGCAGTGGCAAATACCCTGTATTTTGTTAAGTTAACATGACTGTCTTCGCCTTCCTGCTCTTTCACTCTGCTGTCAGTCAAAATGCATAGGAAACTGTCCCAAAGCAACTGCTCTGGGACACACTCTTTTTCAACTACTTTCTCTCTCTCTTGCTCTCTCTCTATCTCTCTCTCTCTCTCTCTCTCTCTCTCTCTTTCATTCCGCTCGTAAAGCATTTCAACAGCTCCGGCAAATGCGAAACAAATTTCGTAGCATACTTTCACGGCTACTGCAACGACAACTACAACGACAGCTACAACTACAACCACAACTACAACTACGGTAGCAACTACAACAACAAGTGCGCAAATTCAAGTTGCTAAAGTAAAGAGAGAGCAAAGAGCGAGCATGCTAGGGGAGAAAAACAATAATAAAAAGAGCTGCACAAGGTTCAACAGTTTTGCAATCTCAGTTATGAAAAGCCGCAGGTGAAAAGCGTTAAATTCGCATTCACGCAGAGTCGCATCTGTGTGTGTGAGAGAGAGTGAGAAGGATATAGAGTGTGCACTAGTGTGTGTGAATGTGCTTGCTATAATATGCAAGTTGTTGGAGAGCCATAAACAAAACTGAAAGTATTTATAACATGCAAACACGCGGCGCGTCGTGCTCAGCAACTGGACTCGAACTCGGACCCGGACGCCAATGGTGGCCCCTGGGCCGAGTCATGGTCATTTGCATATGGCCAGCAGTGAGCAGTGAGCACATGCCAAGGCACACACACACACACACAGTCACAGACTCGCACGCAGAGTTAACGGGAATGGGCGCAACGCGCTGCTGACATTAAGAGTCATGCAAGTTAATCACGTGGCATGAAAAGTCACGCATACATAACCACACACACACACATACACAGGCAGCTGCAGTTCGCCACAGATACTCACACATACACATTGCTCTACACTCGGCCAAGTTCAGGCAGAACACAAAAAAAAAGGGATTACCTTCGTCATGCCGAAGGTTTTATACCCCATTTTGGACAGTTTGTTTCTTTCAAATCTATAGGATATAGTTTTCTGATTGAGAGGAAATTTGTACATTACATAAAAGACACTAAAACACTAACACACGTATAAGTTAGTTGCAATATCTTTAAAAAACAACTAATAAAATATATATTTTGTAAATTTATCTAAATTTCCATATGATATACGGCTCCGATTATAATGAAATCTGTGGGACATATAATAGACATAGTAAATATGAGATGTGCTGAGTTTGGTTGCAATATCTTGAAAAATAAAGAAAATAAGTAACAAGTTTTTATAGTAACTATACGATATATCGATCTGTACTGTCTCTTTTCATTCTATAAACAGTGGCTGCATGTGCACCTCGTTTCATCAGGTTAGGTAGAAAACTGCAAGACTTATAAGCGTTGAAGCATACAAAACGGCATAAAAACTTATCTGTTGTTCTGTCTGCCTACATTGCTCAAGAATATATATTTTTAAAAGGATCACAAATCCCTTCTTCTATGTATACTACTCTACTCTATGCAATATTCCCCCTTTTTGAGAGTATCAAAGAGGGTGCAAAACACGCAAATAAAAGTGTAATAAAGCGCACGATAACACTGCACAACACAAGCTCAGCCCAAACTCAAAATTGAGGTTTACAAGTTTTGAAGGTTGAAGAACAAGAAGAAGAAGACACAGAACAAGCAGCAGAAGCAGCAGCGGCAGTAACAACAGCAGCTGAGCTAGCGAATCAACATGAATAATGGCCACAAAAATGTGGGGAGAAAATTCACTGCGAATTTTCCAGAGAGCAAACTTCCCATTTCCATTTCCATTTCAATTTCAGTTTCGGGGCAACACAATAAAAATAAAATTTGCTGCACTAAAATGGAATTATTTTCATTTATATGATATACATACGTAACTCGTCGTTTTTATGTAGGGTATTTGGCTGGCGCAGGTCGTGACTAGACTGCAATACCCTCTCTTGATTCTCCTTGTACACAAATTTCAGTTCAGTGTTGACCTCATTCAATGCTCGAGACAAGGAGGCCAAGCTAGCTGTGCGATAGCTGCATAAGACGTTGTCAGCTTTTCCTTTGCGGTAAAAAAGCAGGAAAAGTTTGGCAGTTGTTTTTCCTGCACGTAACAGGGACAGCAGAGAGTGAGAGAGAGTGAAAGCAAGGGTGTGAAAAGGGGTATTCTTTTTCACATTTGGGCGCAGCAGTCGTGACAACTGCTTAATGGGTGTTGGCAAGGTCCGAGTAGCTGTCGCCTGCTTTGGCATTAAGCTGCTTAAACAGTTTGCACTTGAAACGAGAAGGGAGCGAGAGAGTGAGGGAAAGTGAGAGGGAGAGTGGAGTAGGGGCACCTTTTGGCTAAGGTAGTAAGCATATTTTGCTATATTTTCGCTTTGATCAAACAACTTTAAAATTAATTTCGCATATCCTAACAACGGGCGAGCTGTAGGGCCTCCTAACCTGCACCGCCCTTGCCGCAACAATGGCATAACGGCACCCAAAGGGGGCAGCTGGAGCTGAGGCCCCAAAGCACAAAGAGCCAATTTGCCCGTTTTACACAAATGTGGGAGGCTTGGGGTGTGGTGGGCGTGGATACACAAAATGCTCGATTCGCTTTGCTGTTTGCGTGAGTCAACAAATACACGAGGATTTGCACTCATATTTACAACAGATATTCACAACACTCGAAACGCTTTTCAAGCGCAAACAGAGCGTGCCGGACATTGTGGGAGTGGGAGAGAGGGAGAAAGAGGGGGAGAGTGCGAGGGCAGCTTGCCAAAGCTATTACAAAATATGTTTGTGTTTCATTAAAAATTTAAGACTCGCCTCGACTGCCGGCAATGAGCATTAAAATCGTGCAAAATCAAGGCTCGTGTTTATGACATGCGACAATTTCTGTTTTAGCGCAGTCATAAATCGTGTGTGAATTGAGGGCTTAACATTTCTATAGGGTATCTGATCGTGTTGTAAATAAATTATGACTGTATTTGTAGGCACTTTCACAAGGTATTTAGGACAATTTCAAGCTTAAGTAGAGCTCACATGTTAGTTAAACCTATTTGAAAGGATTTTACAGGGTATATTATGCGGAAACTAGGCCAATGTAAGGGGTATTAGGGTATATTTTACATAACTTACGACGGCATATGCAGCTTAGAGTCGGAATAGCACGATTTATGCCTCTTTTCTATCTAAATCACGCTTGAACAGTCAATAATCCATAGTATAGCAAGCAAAATACCCTGTAATTAAGCCCAAATACAATCATCTCATTTCATTTTACGCATAGATAGTCGTACACTGTCACTATGGTAAATTATACCCTGTAATACACAACAATGCCTGCCTTACACAACAATCTCTGCTCATTTTGTGGTTAAATCGTGCTCGGACAGTCGAAATTTACCATAGTATACTTTTGGGAGGCGCCGTCAACCCGCACCCTGTCGACCTTCGTCGTCGCGTCGCGTCGCGCTCTCCTCACGCATTACGCCTACTTTGGCTGCAACTCAAAATCGATACAACATAAAGGCAGACAAAGTTGCCACATGCCACATGGCACATGCAAGCGTAATGCGAACAGACTTGCAACTCTTGTTGTCTTCTGCACATTAGACCCAAAAAGAAAATATGGCTCTCAATAAGGCAAAAGGGAAACCTTTATCTCCGTTGTCCTTCAGACAGATGTCACAGTCGATTCGCTTCGCATTTCTTATAGACAAGGGGAGCCTTCATTAACAACGATGGGGCATCAATATTTATGGGACTTGCATTTATTGTCTGCGAAACTGATATTCCCCAAGGGGACATGAGGGGGGGCAAAATTTGATGCCTTTTGTGTGCGGTCAGCAGTGCGTATACTTAATATGCAAATAACGCACAATCGAATTACGCCCTCGATGTGTTGGACTCTCTCTCGCTTGTTATTATGTCATGCACATAAACTCACTTAATTTACTTACACTTTTACACATATTGCACATTGCAATTAGCTAATATTTAACAGCAGCTGTGTCTCTCTCTCCCCCTCTCACTCTCTCTCTGGGATAAATGAACTCTTATCGCTTTGGCGAGTTTTACAGCCAAAACGAGTCTGTCGTCTGCCGTACATGACTTGGCAATGGGCCATAGATCAGATATACTACGTATGCAGCTATAGACCACAGACATAACAAATATATATCAAAAATTTACACACACACACACCCCTTCTGCCTCCTCCCCCTGTCAGCACTGTGCAATAAATGTGATTTATAGCGTATACGCCGTGCTGGCCTGTGCTCGCCTAGCTTAAAGTAGTTTTTAATATCTGCACATCAATTTTACCACAAATTCTAAAGACTAAGTAATATTTTGAGGTTGTATTAAACTTGTCTAAACAGTCAGAGATGCCACAGCTTAGTTCCCTCCCTCTTCTTTCCCATTTCAATCTCGTGAAAATTAAAAGTTTTATTTGCGCGCTAAATGACGCAATTTGCTGCGAGTGTGCGTGTTTGTTGTGCCTGTGCTTGTGCACTATCAACAAGAATATCTGATTATATCTTGTGATTCTTTTTAGAGTTTTATCTAAATCACAAAACTGACTTTAGCTGACATTCAAGTGCGGCTACCTTGAAAAAACTCTCTCAATGTTTGCCCTGTCAGCGGAGGAGGCTGTTTTTGCTACACCTACCAATTCCCTACCCTCCCCCTTCCTGCCCTTCCTCTTTGTTGTCTGCCTGTCTGTCTGTGTGTGTTTGTCTGTTTGTTTTTATTGCGCCTTGTTGTCGAGTAGTTGTCGTCGTCGTCGTCTCAAGTTTTATCAGCTTGCATAGCAATGAGGCGATATATGAAGGAAAATGCGTGTGTGTATTTTCCTCTTAAGCGCGTGTGACTCAAGCCAAAAAAACACTTGGCTTAAACTGCAGTCAGCTGCGACACAAGTGTGTGTGTGCGAGGGTGCTGTGTGCGTGAGCTGAATATCTGATAAGAGCAAAAGAGTTGTTGCAACACACAAAATGCTAATCAAATTTTGTGCATTCAATTTCAGCGAACAAGAACTGCAGCAAGTTGAGTTTTCATAACACGCAGCTGTCATATATGTTATATATATGATATGGATACATATATCATCCTCCATTTGTCCCAGTCAATTTTCTATAATAGCATCAATTTATGATCAAAACGAAGAAAGGTTATCTGCGGCATGTCGAAAGTTTTATATTATAAACATCTGCATTATATATTGCATTATATTATATGTGATCCTTCTTCCCTATAGACATTCAAGAATACATACATATACAAGCACACTTGTATGCCCTTGTACTTCTTGCCTTTTTCCTTTCCCTTCTAGCATTGTAAGCTTCAGCACAGAATATAATCAAGTTACTTTACTTCCTTCTGTTCGAAAAAGTTATAAAACAAAGTTAGCAACGACTTGTAGACACTTTTCAAGCATTTAAGCTGTCAAAAAAGTTTAACTTGCTACTTTTGTTTATAGCTTAATTCCACAGCTAATGTCATTGGCATTGCAGCATTTTCATTTTCAATATTCCCGTGTGCTGACACATTTTTTAACGCGCTCGCTTCACGTCATAATTCGTAATATTATCGTCGTGCGTTGTTGTTGTTGTTATTTTTTACCTATCTGGAGTTTATGTGTCGCAACATAAACGTGCAGATTTTGTGACAATGACGTGGGCTGGCCACTTACACCCACACACACACGCACATACACACAACACGCACACTCACCCATAACATAAGCTGCAAATGTTTGCTTTACGTGGCTTGCTGACTATACGAATACGAGGGAATCTATATTTGCTCCTACGTAGGAGGACGTACATAGAAACATGTGTGTCTCTCTGTGTGTGTGTGTGTGTAGCGTTTGTCTTGCGGCTCTTGCAGGCACAAGCGCTGATTCTTCTGCTGCTTCTTCTAGTCTATTGCATTAAGTTGATTTCGCGCTTCAATGGATTTTGTTGCTGCCACAACTTTGACTTGGCTCTCTCCACTCCCCACCCTCCACCCACTCTTCACCTATTTTGGCCAAAGCTAAGCTACTTTTACACGCTCAATCAAATACGCAGGCATAGGAAACTACACTCTCTACTACACATAGGTATAAATACATGAACCTATGTACGAGAAAAAATTAGTGTCGAAGCGCAATCGCACGTTAATAAAATGTCCACTTTATCGAAACGAAAAGTTTTTCTATTGCAGCGATTTTGTATACCCAGTGAAAAGGATAAGGAAGGTAGCCTAGACTCTCTAGATTATGGAACAAACATGCTTTATATGCAATTGATAAGTTTACTATACAAATTTCTTTTCTATATGTGATTTTCAATAAACATTTTGAGTTTGTTTGGAACAAGGTTGATTTTAAAATGGTATCAGCAGATTGGTGTTTCTATTTGTGTTTTCTTTCTTCGGCCACAGGAAGTGGAATTCATAATTAATTGTCGGGTCGTACATTCAGCTCCCTCGCATATTAAAGAGCTTTTCATTAAATTGTCGCCTTGACTCCCCGTGATAATGAAAAACTAATTAACTTTTCAGGCAACAACAAGAAAATCTAAAGATTTTTCTTATAATAAATCGAAAGCATTAATAGAGTCTATGCTCACCACACTCTTCTGCTTTCACTTGCCCCCCTTTTACTCTCCCCTTCTCTCTTTTTAACTCGCACAAAGTCAAAGGGCAACCGAAAATTTTCGACTTGCTACTTTGTGCATTTTATAAAGCAATTAAAAGTCCTGCCAAATATTGATAGGCCTCCCACGCAGTAAACTTTGCCTGGAACTGGACGAAGGCCTCAAAGAGGGAGGGTAGTGATTGAGAGGGCAGACAGGGTCGCACAATAATTTAACCCCACTCCCCTTACAAAGACTTGATTTAAAGTTATTGTATGCATGATTAGGGCTGTAGAATAACAGACTGTCAACACAATGAATACCGCACAAAAGCCCCCAAAAAGGACTATAGACTCTACTCAACAAGCGTCTTAACAAGTTCAACACACACACACCAACACACACACAGCTAATTTATGTAAATATTTTCCATAAAGGACCTTGGCGCAGCAACGACGTCTGTAAAGTTTTGTTGTGCCTTAAAGCAAATTCAACTCAAATCACACACGACAAACGATTCGTTTATTACCCAAAGAAACCTTGGCAATAAGAACGCTACAAATTTTCATTTAAAGACTTAAAAGGTTAAGGTCTTTAGGGGGAGAAAGAGAGAGAGAGAGAAGGAATCAAGTTCGTTCTCTGTTTCTGCAATTAATTCCTTGACGCAATCTGTCTGATGTCAAATTTGAACCCTCCAGGGGCCATGCTAGGCAATAATAATCCTATGAATATTTAACAAAGAACGCATATTTGTATTCGTCATGTTGTGCCTTCAATTTTGTTTTGGTTTTTCATTTCGTGCACAGTTTTCTGCATCAAAATATTTTCGTTTCAAGAGGCTCAAATAATTTTCGAAATTTTGAAAAGAAAACGAATTTGACAGCGCAAAAGTTAAATCACATTAATCAACATTAAATGAAATATAATTTGACTTCTTCTTTGACTTTTCTGTAGACTTTTCTTTAGAGTTTCCTTTCGGTTTTCCTTCAGTTGTAGCCACTAATTTGCAGTACAAGCCTTACACGCTAATAGTTTGCCTCTTATTAACGTTAATTACAACGGCTCAGGCTTAAGATACTTTCGAGTTTCGGCATAGCAAACTTCACGACTAATTTCTGTTAATTTACTATGTGAGCACAGACCACGCAGACCGCCAGCAGGGGCGGAGCAAGGCCGCACGAGCGGAGGGCGCACAAGTGAAAGTTTGTGCAACTTTTATTTTTCGCTTGCTTTAAGCTACACTCGCGTAGGTGTCTGTCTGAGTGTGTGTGCGTTTGTGCGCCTAATTGTATGCAGTAATTTATGTTGAAAGTTTTCGCAAATTTCTCATTTCATGCGCCGCTGGGTATGCAACACTTTCGCGATATTAGAAAATTCCACCAGGTGAGAGATTTATGCCAACGCCATTAGGCTGCCAATTGCACAGACGTGTCTCTTCCCCCTTTACATCTCCCTCTCAGGGTACACAGTATCATTCGTACGCTTAATTTCAGTTTACATTTTGAAGAAAATGATCTCTGACTCACCTTTAGATTCTCGGCCAGAGGAGGTGCGGGCATTAACCTGTCTGCGTATGCGATGAGACGAAAATCTGAAACGGTTTTGTTGGTTATTTCGGTTGTTGTTGTTGATGTTCTCCGTTATAATAAAAACACATTTTATATTACTATTAAGTATTATCTCTTTCAGATGATTATTGTTATTATCGTTTTAATTGTTAATTTCGCACAGTTCGTACACAGTTAATGTAAACAAACACAGGTAGTTTTACAACATTCTTTGAAAGCACTTTGGGGCATCGGATGCGATGATTTTTTATTATTTTCGATTTTTCGTTTGTGAATTTTCAATTTCAATTTCGAATTCAATTTCAATTTCATTTAATTGCTATTGTTTTATTGCCTTTGTTTTGTTATTTATTTGTCTTTCTGCTCGAGTGGAAAGACAACAGGCAACAAGAAGGAGGCAAGAGTAACGTTGGCGATGAGGCGAGGTCGAAGATGACCCGGAACAACTTTTGGCCCGAAATTATTTATCTCGTATTTGTTTTGTTTGTGCGCTCCTGCTTGAGTTCTGCTCGGTTATATGTTCTCTCTATATGGTTATATACTTAGTACTTTACGTTTTCTTTCATAATAATAAACATGTAGATTTTTTCGATCTTTTTCTTCGTGTTTCTTTCGTGTATTTTTGTGTATTTGTTTGGTTTACGATTTTAAAGATTTACGGGTTGATGGGTTGACGTGCTTCATGGGTCTAGATATCTGTTGTTTCTATTCTTTTTTGCTTTTCTTGGCCTTGTATTTATGCCTTCAACTTGAAAGGCGAAAAGGTGCTGATAGAGATAGCATACTATGCAAAACTCTACACCATAAACTACTTTATTTATGATTATTTTAGTTCATTAACATATTTCTCTTTTCTGTTTGTATACAGTACTTAAATTCGCAATCCAATTTCAAATACATTTATTTAAGCGCAGCGTTAATTTGCCAACATTTATTCGTTTTTAATTTTAAGCACTTTTTGCGGTCATAAATAAAATTCCACAATATATACACAAACAACATTGATACGTATCGAGAAGGCGGAAAATGATAATGTCAGGAAAATAATTTAAACATGAAGGGGTGTTCGAAAAGAATAACAATATAAATTTTAAATGCAACCGATCAGACAGAATCGCACAGTCTGCTGCTCCTCCTTCCCCTCCGCTCCGCCCCTGTACACGCCTACGCTTATGGCCATCGCAGTGCATTAGCTTCTAAATAATCAAATGAGAGAGCAACAACAACAGCATTGCGAGAGAGCGTGTGCATGCGGGTGGTGAGTGAGAGCAGATCGACCAGGCAAGCACAGCGAAAGTCTGAGAGAGTGAGAGAGCGAGCGAGATGGAAATGCAATGACAGATCAAACGAATTGAAAAAGGCACGCGCAAAAAAAAAGTTCATGGAGAGAGAGAGTGGTGTGAGAGCGGCGCGGTCCATAGGGCAGGCACTTCAATGATCAGAAGAGAGAGAGGGAGAGAGGCAGTGGCAGAAGTAGAGGCTGCGGCAGTGGTGGTACGCATAGAGATTGCGAGATAAAAAGCCAAGGTACTGTAGCATTCTTAAATGTAAACCAAACAAAATTCACACACACACACAAACTAAGTGAAATAAATGCTACAGAAATAAACCATAAACCAAATATATATTGAATTTTATTAAGCAAAAACAGAAACAAGAAACACCTCACACATTCGTGTGTACCAATGGGTACATTATTATTATGGGTACATAGGATGCACAGTGTATACACTCCAACTTTAATCAATAATTAAACTGTTGAGGAAGGCGGAAAAAATATAAAAAAAATTTAAACAGTCTAAAGTTTATATAATTATGAACAATTCAAATATATAACATTAAAAAAACTGTAAGAATGCTAAATACAAACAACTTTCTGCCCAATGTGCACACTATACTCCGTAGTATTATTAGCATTTCTCCCTCAATTGTTGTCAAGTTCAATGCACACGCACGGAAATCACATGCACAAAAATTGTTTATACCACACACACACACACATTCACATGAACAGTTGCCAATTGGTAATTGTTATTATATTATTTGCAGAGTTTACTGTAAGCTTTGCGTAATATTCTGCGTACTTTGCTTAATTTAAGTAAACGACGACGACGATGACACGACACAAATTGTAATTAGAGTTAAGAACAAATTACAAGCACTGCACAAATTAAAAACACAACGTCGGCATAAGTTATGTATTTCAATAATTATTATATTTCTTTTGTTGCTGCGGCGCGAGTATAAACCGAACACGTTGGGTAGGCAAACGTAAATAAGCACAACAAATGCGACGCCAATGTGAACTGATTGTCTTTGCGCTTTTGCCTTTTGCTTTTGCTTTAGCTCTCTCTTTTACTCTGCCTCTCTACGAACAGCTGTTGATCGAAACTGGGGTAGAGAGCAGTGTTGCCACACCACTTGCAGATAGCGATAAACGTTGCGATTTGAATGTTGATATGGTGTGTGTGTACAAGGATTATATGGTACATGTACATGCATATTTGAACAATTGTACCTACACTAGCTTAAATAATTAATTTTATCATTCACACTGACCTCGGAGTACTTTCGTTTAATTACGTGTACAATTTTTAACACGCACGAACACGCTATGTGATTTAGTTAAGTCGAAGGTGTTGCAGCAAGCAGTCAACAGAGGGCGACACACGTCTTAACACTGTCACAGTCCGAACGCGACTGAGTGTCGCAGTGTTCGGAAATGTCCTTTATATATGGCACACAGTTGGGGGCTTTAAGGGGTTAAGCGTGGCCAGGGCGCAGGCGCAAAGCGGAAACGGTGTCAGCAGGCTGCGGGGGGTCCTGGCAGGGGGTGTAGAGGGTCGTGCAACAGCTTTCGCTTTCGCAGAACTCCGTGAAACTTCGCCTGCTCCCAGTAGGTGCTTCAAAGCAACAGCCTGACAGTGGCCCAACAAAAACTAGGCAAGAGGTCAGCACGTGCCACGATGACTGTATAGGTGTAGGTGCATGTGTGTGTGGGTGTATTTGTGTGGCCCAGTACCCTGACCTATCCAAGTGGGAAAATGTTGTGAAAGAATTAAATCAAACACATTTTGTGGTTTTTCTCTTTAATAATAAATTTAAAAAATACTTTAATTTACCGCCCTCCCCTACTTTCTTCCCATTCAGCTCAATTCGTTCCGCAGTCGACGCTCCCGCCTCCAATCCTGCAGCTTCTCGCGACGCATGTCATCGCGTGTACGCCGCGGTTCCCTCGAGGGATCCCCCCCTGCCCTGTTGCGATACCTCGTGGCATTTAAGTCGAATGCCTCGAAGTGTGTCACCCGCGCCGGGCTCTGTTGTATTCCCAATCCTGTGCGCTGTTTGCGCAACACCGTCTTTACTGGATACAAGCGACCATTCTGCGTGGGACCCAGTCCGTGCTCCCTGTCCCAGCCCTGCTTGAGCATCAGTTGTAGGCCACGATTACGCGCTGGGATGTTGAACTTGTGTAGCCTGTGCGCGGGCAGAGATTTCATGTTGAACTGATGCACTGTGGAGGTTTGATGCTCCCGCCAAGTGGACTCGCTGTACTCCCTTTGGCACACACGGCAGTAGAAGGGCGCAACAGCAACAGCTGTGCCTGTGGCATCCTCCTGCTGATCATCCTCCTCCTCCTCCTCTTGGGGCTCGTCTGCAGCCTCCAGCAGTTGCACAATCTCCGCATGACCCTTGCGCCTGGCCAGCTGCAGCGCCGTGTTGCCACTTTTGTCTGTGACTGTTGTGCTTGCACCCAGCTGCAGCAGCCATGCGACAGCATCTGCAGCACCCTCGCAGGCAGCCATCATCAACGCAGTCCAACCATAGACGTCTCTGGAGTTCAACTGCTCCTCCGAGGAGATGCACAGCTGGCACAACTCCTGCACATTGTTACTGGTTGCAAGGCGGAAGAATCGGTTCTTGTCGAATGGCTGCAGAGGCTTCACTTCTTTCTTTGGCTTTGCAGTGTCCTCATTTGTTGTTTTCCTCTTCGTTTCGGGTGTCTCCAGAATTTCCTTGTAAAACTTCTGCACTTCTGCACCAGTCACACCGTCGATAGTACGCAGCTCCTTGGTAACCTTGCCCTTCTCTTGATCCGCAGCTCCGGCTCGTACAAAACGCTTGAGTGGCACATGCAACGTGGTCAGTGCACGCCAATTTGGATGCAATTCATCTCCAGTGGAATTCATGTGAAATTTCACAAATATAAACAAACAATTCACGAACAGTATTGTCAAGCAAGTGCAGGGAATTTGTGCATGTGGTCACACTTTATCTTTCGTGCCTATCGATATATCGTATGGTTAAAGAAATTAAGCAACCATTAATACAAATATTTTAAGCACAGTTGCTACCCTTCTAATTTATTATTTGGAACTTATGAAAGATTTATTAAACTAAGTATTCAATTTAGTTTACTATTTGACGAGATCTTTTTGGCGCCAATTATTGGTATTTTTAAATACCAAACCATCGATTATTTGCACCTGATCCACCACCTCTGCTTATCGGTACGTCTATCGCTTGTTCCTATCCCAACGCCAACCAAGCGCGGAAATGTGAATTTCGTGAATTTGCTTAAAAAGCCAAGCAAAAAAAGAAGAATTAAAATTGCTAATAACTGTAACAGTAACAACAATAATAAATGAAACGAATAATAGTCAATTAAATTGCATTGCGACACAGGGAAAACGAGACTCGTGCAACGCCAAAAGTGCGCAGTAAAAATCAATAACTGTAAGTGGCACATTCGCACATATATACGCACTCCCTCACACACATGTGAGCCTGTGAGCAACAAGCGCACAAACACACACCCACACACACGATGTCCGACGAAGAAGAAGAATCCTTGTCCGAAGGCTTCTCGGCCAGCGAGGAAGACGAATGGAAGCCAGGAAAAGATGCACGCGGTGGCGAATCATCTGACGATGATGATAGCGACTTTGAGGAGTTGCCACCAGGCGCCACCGCAGCCCCTAATGCAGCTGGTGCTAGTTCAGGGCGCTCGCCTGGAGGTTCGAAGCAGAAGCAAAGGCAAGCTATCAATCAATTTCAACCCCAGTAATCCATCATTCCACTAACAATAAGCTTTTGTTGCAGGGAACAAAAAGCTCCAAGTGGCATCAAGGGAGCCTCTGTGAAGAAACGCAAACCCAGCGGGCAATCGCTGCGCTCCAAGCTTTACAACAAGTATCGGCCACCGCCGAAAACATTCCCCACATCGCCCACACAGCAACAGAACTCGCCCTCGGCATCGGGCTCTGCTGGTGGTGCTGGCCGTTTGACGGCCTCAAAAAACGCCAAAACGCCCAATGAAAGCAACAATGCAGCTGCCGCCGACTCCAGCAGTGAATCGAGTGTCGAGGACTATTTGGTTAATCCCGCTGATATCGATCTGCGCTCAAGTTTCTTTATGGCCAATAAAGAGAAATCACCAGCGCCGCCACAGTTCGATTGTAATGCTGGCATTACCAATCTCTCCGGCTCTGATTCTGGCTCTGGCTCGGAGGACAACAATGATAGCAGTCTAGGAGATGATAATAAGGCATTCGACTTTCGAGGCCTGCTCGAGAATGCCAACAGTCTGGAGCGCACTAGGGAGGCGCTGTTAAGCAAACGCACAGCCACGCCTCCAGCTGCAGCAACGCCTCCACGCACAGGTGGTGGTGGCACCACCAAAAACGCTAACAATAGATCTGCTGCTGCACTAGATGTCGAAGCTTTGCTTGCATTGGGCGAGAATCAAAACTACGCGGATGAGCCGGAGAAGGAGAATGCCTCGAAGGGAAGTCGAAGTCGTGCCGGAGGTGCTGGTGGTGGAGGAGGAACCACACGGCCCGGCGCAGCTGTTGAGCCACCGCCGCTGGATGCGCCATCGCGTCTAAGTAAAACCAAATCGACGCGCATCAAGCGACACACAAAGACGCGTCCCACATCGACTGTGGTCGCCGGTGGCGATACCGATGACTCTGACTTTGAGGAAGTTGCAGGTAGGAAACGCAAGTAGAGATAAAGATAAAGATGATATGGTAGATAGATAAAAGATAATGCTATTGAGTTGAGTTGAGCAGGGATTATCAAGCTGGTTGTGGCGTCGTTGTTGTTCTTGTTGATGAAAAGTAGTTAGAAAATTCTGGTATCTGATTAAAAAGCTTCCAAATTGCTCCGTATGAGACTGCGTAGTTCATTTTTTTGTGTTGTTTTACCATAATTGATTGAATGAAAGCTGAGAAAGTAACCTATATACGATGAAAATTATACATACACAAGATTATATATTATATATATATATATAAATCTACTATATTACCTATATAACTGTAAAGTATATATATATATTAAATGTTAAGCCATGTTTCCTGCCCCGGAACTGGACCTTATAGTCTGTTAGACTGATATGTAGTAAACAAGAACACTCTCTATATAGAAGGCTTTGGTTGAAACGCTTTGAATCTATCTCTCTCCCAAACTAACTGCGTCCAAACTATACTAAAAAAACATATATCTAGTTATAGCTACGATTTGCTCAAGCTGCAAAACTATCGAAAGTAGTTTAAAAAAAGAAATTAACAACTGTCTAGTGTCCATCCATAGTAGAAGTATTAACGATAGTACTAACAATAGTACTTACGATAGTACTAGCGATAGTTTTGCTGCTAAAGATTTAAGTTTCCCCGACAAGGCTTTCTTTCTTGGCAAAGCTGTAAAACTATTGAAAGTAATTTGAATAAAAATTAAAATCTCACTAGTGTCCATCCATAGTCAACGTATTTAGGACTAACCAAGCATACGATAGTACTTACGATAGTTCTACAGCTTTGCTAAGCAAGAAATCTTAAAAAGCTTCCCCAAAAAATGCTTTTAATCCTTATTTTCTTAGTAAATCTACAAAACTATCGAAAGTAATAGCAAAATAAATTAAAATCTCTTACGATAGTTCTACTAACGATAGTTCTGCAGCTTACCATCGAAAAACACCCCCCAAAAATGCTTTTTAAGCCAGTTTTTTCTACGTTTCATTTCAACAAGCTGAAGAAAACAAAGAAGAAAAGCATAAATAGAAAAACAAAGCAAATCCGAAAAGCTTCTCAATGTCAATAGATGTTTTTTAATGTGTGTCTGTGTGTTGTTTATTATAAATGTGTTTATTGAAAGTAGAGTTCCCCAAAAATGGTTTTCCGAAAATTCTGAATGTGGTTGTAAATGTTGCGCACACATTAAAAAAGAAAAAAGAAACAAAAAATAATTAAATACATTAATAGTGGGTGCTGCCAACTCAATGAACTCATAAATTATCGTATCGCACACATACAGTTTAACGAGTGCCCACTGTACTGTATTAGTTGCCAAGCACACACACTAACATTATAAACGAAGAAAGAGATGCATTTATTTAATTACTTTAGTGTCTTTTAAATTTTTATTTGCAAAAAAGAAAAGAAAAAACATAAAAGAAAGACTAAAAAATGAAAATCAAAAAAAGAAACAGAAAACTATACGAGAAACGAGATAAACTTTATTGTACTTACTTTATATGACGGCAATTTCAAGTGTTTCAGTAATGAAGATCAATAAGAATGAGTATGATAAAGAGAAATGAAAGATAAATAGCTGATTAAATTAGGAACTGATGTTAAACGAATTTACTTTAGCAAATTGTATTCATTTCACACAAGAAAAGAAAAAAAAGATAAATTATATAAATATTATAAATGAACTTTAGCAATTTAGTGAATGTTAAATGTATTCTATAATTCCAAATAATTAATTAAAATTTAAAATGCACTTCAATAATGAAATAAATAAATGCAAAAAGTGTTTGAAAATAAAGTCTAAATAGCAGAAAGAAAACCGCTTTGTTTTCCCTGAGCAAGGTCGCCTCAACTGACTCCTCCCACACTCTATCTCCCTCTCTCTCTCTCTTTGTCACCTCTTCGCTCTGCCCAACACACACTCTCTCTTCCATTCACAGACGACGACGAGCAGGAACAGCAACAGGTGGAGCCAAATGTCTCTGGGGATCTGGAGATTCATGTGGGGCTACCCTCGCGTCATCTCAGCAAGGAGCAGAAGACACAACATGAACTGGAGATGGCACTGAAGCGTCGCATGAATCGTGACATTAAGGATCGTCAGCTGCTGCTGCACAAGGTCAGCCTGATGTGCCTAATCTCTCGCAGCATCCAGTACAATCGCCTGCTTGGCTCCAGTCCTGAACTGATGCAGGCCACACTGAAGCTGCTGCCCAGCAAGAATGCATATCCCACGGAACGTGGTGTGGAGCTCAAGTATCTGCAATCCTTTGTCACCTGGTTTAAGACTGCCATCAAGCTGCTCTCACAGGATTTGTATCCCATCAAGACGGGCAAAAAGCGTCGTGCCATTATCGAGGAGCTGCTGGGCCAGGTGCGTCGTAAGGAGGCACGTTGCAAGCAGGATATGATCTTTATATTCATTGTGCTGGCACGTGGCATGGGCATGAACTGTCGCCTCATCTGCAATCTGCAACCCATGGCATTACGACCAGCGGCAAGTGATTTGATACCCATCAAACTGAAGCCTGATGAGCCAAATAAGAGTGTGAAGAGCGAGGCTGATGATGAGCAGGAGGAGGAGCTGGATGAGGAGGAGGGCAAGGCCAGCAAGTCCAAGTCCAAGGCAAAGGCTAAGCCGGTGGAGACTAAGCACGTTGCTAAGACTAAACCCGTGGAGACTAAGCCAACAACAGCCAAGGCTAAGCCGGGAGAGATTAAGCCAACTAAGCCTGGAGAGACTAAGCCAACTAAGCCGGGAGAAACTAAACCAACTGCTGTCAGCAAACCCAAAGAAGCCGCCAAGGTGGAAAGCAAACCAAGTGCCAGTTCGAGGCTACCAAGAACTGCCAAGAAGGAAGCGGGAGAGCTGAAACCTGCTGCCAAGAAGGAAGGCGTAGAGCTGAAACCTGCTGCCAAGAAGGAAGCGGGAGAGCTAAAACCTGCTGCCAAAAAGGAGGCTGAAGAGCCGAAACCTCGTCCCAAAACAGCGCCCAAGTTGAAAACCTCCTCCTCCAGCGTAGAGCACGATGAGCAGCCCAGCACCTCGCGGGGCAGTCGAAGCGCCGGCGGCAGCGCAGAGAGCCGAGCCAAACCACAATTGTCGCGACTCAAGCGCGAAGCCAGCGTTGCCACGTCGGAAGTTGCCGAGCTGAAGAAGCCGAAGCTGCAGTCGCAGGGAGCAACGCCTGTGGCACGACGCACCCGTAAGGCGTCGGCAGATGCCGAGAGAATTGCAATTCGTGCTGCTGTGTCCGAGAAAATCGGTTCCCCTGTCATACCCAAGCTGGTGCTGCCCAATTCCAGGCCACAGAAGAACCAAGCGAAGCACAGCGATGCAGAGAACGCCAATCCCAGCGAGAATCCTCGGCGCGACTCACGTTCGCGCAGCAAATCCCCCAAGGTGCATATCTCTCCCAAGTTTCTTAAAGGCGGCAAGGAGGAGCCCGCAGCTCCAGAGCCGGCAAAGTCGTCGACCAGCAAGCGTAACAGTCTGGAGGCGAAGGCGCGCATATCGCCCACGTTCCTCAAACAAACGGAGCCAGTGCGTCAGCTGCGCACCAGGCAGCAAAAGGCCAAAACGCTGACCATACCACAGCTAGATGGAGGCGACGATAGTCCCCTTGGTTCGGTGCCCAAGAAGCGGCCCAAGCTGGAGAAGTTGCACAGTCACAGCGCAGCAACGGACACGGACTCCTCCAGCACGCCCAGCAAGTTGATAAAGAAGGCGCCTGTGCTGCCCAAGGCAGTGCAACATCTGCGCAAGGATCGACGTGTGCTCTCCACAGACGATGAATCCGTTAAGGATAAGCGCAAAACCTCTGCGTCGGATATGTGGGTGGAGGTGTGGTCAGAGCTGGAGGAGCAATGGATATGCATAGATCTGTTCAAGGGCAAGCTACACTGTGTGGATACCATAAGGGTAAGGGGCAGGAAAGAGTAGTAGAAGAGTAATTTCCATAGTTATCCCTCGTGAAATATGTAGCATACTTATTGGGGCAGCCCGATACTCGTTAAGAAACGTTAAACCTTACCTAATTGAGCTTCTTACAGCGCAACGCCTCATCCAATCTTGCCTATGTGTTCGCTTTCCAAGATGATCTGAGCTTGAAGGATGTCACGGCGCGCTACTGCTCCAGCTGGACAACAACAGTGCGCAAGGCACGTGTGGAGAAGGCCTGGCTTGATGAGACTATAGCGCCATATCTGGGTCGACGCACCAAGCGAGATATTACAGAGGATGAGCAACTGCGTCGCATACACTCGGATAAGCCGTTGCCCAAATCCATTTCGGAGTTCAAGGATCATCCGTTGTATGTACTGGAGCGGCATCTACTCAAATTCCAGGGTATCTATCCCGCAGATGCACCCTCGCTGGGTTTTATACGCGGCGAGGCAGTCTATTCCCGTGACTGTGTGCATCTGCTGCACTCCAGGGACATTTGGCTGAAGAGCGCGCGAGTGGTAAAGCTCGGAGAGCAACCATACAAGATTGTCAAGGCGCGTCCCAAGTGGGATAAGGTAGACAGACATAGATATATGTACAGCACTGTATATACTATAGAGTATGTTTCTCTTTCCAGCTCACTCGCACTGTCATCAAGGATCAGCCGCTGGAGATCTTTGGCTATTGGCAGACACAGGATTACGAGCCGCCCACGGCAGAGAACGGTTTGGTGCCGCGCAATGCCTATGGCAATGTGGAGCTGTTCAAGGAGTGCATGTTGCCCAAGAAGACGGTGCATCTGAGGCGTAAGTGTTGACTGAACTATATAGATATACAGTACAAATCCATGATCCCACTCTCTTCTTTCTCCTCTTGCAGTTCCCGGACTGATGCGCGTCTGCAAGAAGTTAAACATCGATTGCGCCAACGCTGTAATTGGCTTTGATTTCCATCAGGGCGCTTGTCATCCCATGTACGATGGTTTTATAGTCTGTGAGGAGTTTGGAGAGATTGTCACTGCCGCCTGGGAGGAGGATCAGCAGGAGCAGGCGCGCAAAGAACACGAGAAATACGAAGCACGTGTCTACGGCAATTGGAAGAAGCTTATTAAGGGGCTGCTTATCCGTGAGCGCCTCAAGCGCAAATATAACTTCTAAGGGGTGTCCACTGTTGTTGTGTCCCTTCTTCATTATGTTTCTATATGTTTAATCTTTGTTTTGCTTCGGAATATCGCGTATTATATATATTTGTATTTTGTCTAATAAACTCTACGATTAATGCAGAAACTTCAAATATTCGTTTGGAATGCCTTTTTATTTAGCGTCCTTCATCCACACGATACATCAATCATATTACCATATATCAATCAATTAATCATATATATTACCATATATCAATTTTATCAAAACGAATCCTAACTATACAGAACGATGCGAGATAAAGTGAAAGAGAGACAATAATAGCAACAGTTAAGTTAGAGTTAAGTTTAAAGATATATTAAGTACTTTGTTCCTTCTGGACTTTAAAATGGAAAAATGCGTAGCATAAGGTACAGTGATCGCTCGATAAATATGCTCGTATAAAGAGTTGAATAATGTTTTGTATGCCGATAAATGATATAGACTTTTATATGCCCCAAGTTTCATGATTTATGATGCTTAATTTGTAAAAGTTATTTAAAATTATATTTTAATTTTTGTTTTAGCGAGTTATCACTGTGGAATGCAACAAAAATAAAATCTTTAAAATAGCTTGGCCTGTTTTAGATTGTCGATTAAATCAGATCAGAGATACAGCGTAATAAATTATATTCAATTAACTGAAGAGACTTTGGTGTTACAATTCAAATTCTTTGTTCTTTCCACTTCCCACTACTTCAACTTTCCACTCCTTCAACTTACTACTACTTCAACTTCCCACCCTTCAAATTTGTAGTACTTCATCTGGCTACTACTGCAACTTCCCACTCCTTCAACTTCCTCCTCCTACCTCTCACTTAACAAATCTGTACAGTAAATCTCTTGCTAATCTTCTCAGTTCTGCTTAGGCTATATTTGTGGAGGCTTCTGCGGCGGCATTTGCGCTTGTGGAGCTGGAGCTGTTGCTGGCTGGTCCTCCCGTCTGGGGCTGCTTGCGATGCGCCTGCAGATACTCAATGTACATGCGCCGTGCCTGATTGAGAACGCGGGTCACATCGTGCTTGCGCACCATCTTATCAAAGTGCATTGCAATCTCGTTGTAATCCATCGACGCCTTGATGATCGTATTGCGATGCTGCAACAGCAACGTGAGGCAGAGAAACATGAGGAACGCATTGCCGCCACCAAATTCACCTGGCGGTGGCAGCGCAGCCGCAGTGCTGTTCAGTCCATTGAGCGGCGTCGTCGATGTGGCACCACTTCGCTGTGGTGAACGTGTGTACGCGTAGGCGCTCTCATCATCCGCATTGGTGGCAACCTCTACCAGAGTAGGCGCCTCCACACGATTGGGTTCCGTTGAGATGGGCATAATGACCTCAGGCAGGCTGCTGCTGCTCCTCATGCCCCCTTCGTGCAACTGATTCTCATCGATGAAGGGATTGAGGGTCATCTCTGGAGGTTGCACACTGTTGCTCTTGGCCGCCGCCATACGTTGCCTCCTGCGCTGGTGCAGCTCACTGACATCGGGGCATGTGATAATCTCATTCTCCTTGATGTCATCCACCATATCCAGTGTATCCTTGTCCAACTTCTCGTACTCAATGTCAGCTGCAGTTGGCGGCGCCTGCTTTTCCGTGAAGGGCAACCCAAACACCTGACGATCCAAATTGTCCGCATCCAGTCGCAGTTCACGTGTTATGGCCGTTGACATCGGGTAATACTCTTGATCCTGATCCTGATCGGGTGTGCTCTCCTCCCCCGCCGGCATCTGCTTGGGCTGTTTCTCTGGTGTGCGCTCTGGCGAGACAGAATTGAGATCCAACTGAAGGCTGTAACTGCTCAGATCCTGTGCCTGCTGTATGGCCGTGGCAGCTGTGGATGCACTCCAACTTGTCTCGGGAATGGAAGATGAATCCGACTCATCCAACGAACTGGCCAAGGCTCCACTCTTGCTCAGCTGCAAGGGCTTAGTCAGTTGTGGCTTCTCACTGATCTGCAGCTGATTGGCTAAGCGATCCGAGATGCGATTCTTGTTTATGGTTGCAAAGTTCAGGAATTCGTTGAAGTTCTTCACTAGCTTGGGTGGCGTCTTGTCTGCCCCATCGCCTATGCCACCTCCAATGCGACTACTCGCAGCAATTTTCTCCTTGAGATCCTTAAAATGTCCACCGCTGGTGCTGCTCACGCGTTTGACGCTCTCACTGGCATTGGATACCAGCTGCTTGGCAATCATATTGCTTACGTTCAGTATGTTCTTCCCCCGAGTCTCCTCCTCCTGCAGATTGGCCACCGACGAGGAGGAAGAACTGCAGAGAAACGCGCGTCCCGGTCTGGCACTTGCTGTGGCCATGGCAGGTTGTTGTGCATCATCCTTGAACGGATTTGTCTCATGAAATTCAGGCGGCGATGCTGAGCTCATTTCCTTGCGATCGAATACATCATCATCCGTGTCCTCGCTGGCCGATAGCTCCTGCACGGACTTCGTTGTGCTGCCCTCGATGAGTGCCAACATTTTGGACTCATCCAAGCTCTGATGTGCCTTAGATGAAGTGCGTCGTTGGCGTCGTGCTGCATGCCGGGACATATTGTCATCCAGACTGTGATTGAGTCGCTTTGAGTTGTCCAGTGCGTGAGCCACAGCGGGAGCAGCGTTGCCAACTGAGGAGCTTAGAGAGCTAAGGGAAGCAGATGAGCTCTGACGACGCAAGGCGCAGACTTTGGTATAGGGATTCTCACGTGGCTTGCTCAGCAGATACGAAGGACTTGTGGGCGTGGCGCTGTACGAGGTGGAGAAGGTGCTGGCGCTGTTGGGCGCTGAGGTTTCCGAAATGGGCACGAATTCCTGGGGAAGAAGAGAAGGAAACAATTAGTAAAGTTAAGCACAAGTTTAAAGAAAGGAAAGAGAACAGTAGAGGAAGATAGAGTAGGGAAGGGAAAGAAAAGAATGAAGAGTAAGGAGCAGAGATCACAGAGAGAACCTGCTCCAGTTAGCCTTGCTATAAAATTCATTTACAAATTGAAAGTTTACAGCACTAGGAACTATATAGACAGGAGCGATTATTTGAAGATGTCAACTGGCAGGACAAGAAGAGCAACCACAAAGTAAGCTTAACTCATTAACCAACATCCCTTACCTTCTCGTACAGCGACAGCTCCTTGGAAGAGGCTCCTCCTCCTGCAACTCCTCCGCCATTATTGTCATAGCGCAGTGAGCTCCACTGCACCTCCAGCATGCGCAGTGCATCCTCGAAGGGAAACTCTCGCTTCAGTTCGAGCAGCAGCCAGCGATAGCAGAAGAGCAAATCATCTGCCTGCTGTGATTTGAGATATTCCCAGAACTCGGGATCATAGAAGCTAAGTGCCTCCGTGAGATGTGCAAACTTCTGCGTCATTGCAATGCCGTCGAGCATGAAATTGCCACGCACACGCGCCATTATGGCACAGAAACATATATAGGCCTGTGCCTCATCATTCATGGTCACGAGCAGCGGCGAGGCAATGTCCGACATGCCCTGGCAATAACTGACCACAGGATGATTCAGTGCATAGGTAGTTAGTATATTGAATAGCGATGCAATGTTCTGATTGTCATCGCTACCCGCATAGAACGGATGCAGTCGATCGGTGCGCAGCACATCCTTCTTCACCATGCTGGTCACATAGGCAAGTTCCCCGGCAACACTGCCACGTTGCACGGCGCCCTTCCAGGTGTCGCGTAGCTTGTAGTACTGCTCCGACTTGCGACGCATGAACTCCATGCGCTGATGGCCATCCATGGAATGGCCATGCCCGCTGCTGGGATACACATTCAGCAGATGCTTCCACACGACGCGACGTAAACTGGGTTCAATGCCACCCAGGAAGATCACCTTGCGAAGCTCATCATTGCGCTGTATCTGCCCCAGTGCGTCGAGGAACAAACGGAACTCGCTGTCGCACATGGGCGGACGTGGTGGCAAGTTGGCCATATGCTCATCCGACAAGTTGAAGGCCTTTTGCACTATGGAGAAAGTCTTTTCCATTTGATTCATTATCAATCCGGGCAGCTTGGTTTGCATATGCTGCACGTACTTCTGGGAGACTCCGAGAGATTGCAGTGGCGAAACACTGGCAGAGATTCCTACTGCTGTGCCACTGCCACTGCTGGGGGCTGTAGAGCTGGCGGGGTTACTCCTACTACTGCTCGCCTCTGTTTCACATTCCCTGACCACTGTAAATGGCTTCACATCGATCTGCAGCATGAGGCATGGCTCCGAGGATGTCTGTATGGAAATGTTGTGTATGCGCAGGAATGCCGCATCCAGATCCCAATCGGAGAGCACAGCCAGGTAGATTTCATTGCCAGCTGGATCGAAGGCCTTGTACTTGATGGAGAAGTCTGACTTGATGTCGAAGGCCTTGGCCAGCAGGGAGTATAGCACCTCGAGTGTTGTGATTTGTGGATCCACGGAGAATTTGCGCCATTCGGGAGGTCTCGTTGCTTCGCATTTCTATGTGTATATGGGTGTTTGTGTGTGTGAAAGGGATGTGGAAAACGGGGGGAAAATGAGAATTTCTTGTTGTTGTCTGTCGTCTCGGCTGTTTCGTCTTGTTCGGCCTCGCCGCGCCACGTACCTTGACTTTGACGCGCACCGCCTCCCTGGGGTAAATGCCAGCCATTTGTGTTATTGTTGTTGCACTTGTTGTAACTAACTTAATTCCATTATTTGTGTGTTTTATATATTTTAAAAATTATTTATAACCATTGAGCAATGCGACTAATGCTCTTTGTGTTGTTACGCCATCTATGGGCAGCAATCGAAAGCTGTACGTTTCACAACACTCTTTGCAGTGCTGCCACTTGGTTAAATGCGTGAAGTGTGTACACACTTGTGGGTTTTCCTCGTTTTATGTGTGGCAACACTGTGGATAAGAAAACATCAGCGCATACAAATATGAGAACATTAGTGCAAAATTTGTTGTTGTTATAGTTTATACATTCATTTTAGTAGTTTTGTTTTGTTGCAAATGCATTGTTTGCACAATTTCAACGCGACGTGTTAACGCTCGAGTGTACAGCAGCGTAGGCGCGCGTCGATTGGAAGCAGCAGCGTAATCTCTCTCATCATCATTGTCGTCGTCTAGAATTTGGGTGTGTATGTATGTATGTGTGTTAGTGTTTAACTCGGGCGTGTATGTGACGTGTTCAGCAACAAACACACGCTCATTCAAAGGCTACGGAAGCAGCACACACAAACGCACACACATTCTCAAGGATCCGTCTACGAATTGGGCCGCCAGGGCCGGCTCCAGGCCGGCTTTGCTTTAGTAGTGTGGAACATGTGGAACGCATTCAATTGGAGCCCATTGAGATAACTTCGGTTTAATTTATGATCATTGGGCTTATGTACACACTCTGTTTATGTGCTGTATGCGTGCCCAATTGTACTTGAGTTGAGCTGCGTGTGTGTGTGTGTGTGCGTGTGCGTATACGTCTGTGTATATGTGTGTGCGATAAATTCTCTCTATAGTCGCTTGTAGTAGCTTTTGTTGTAATGTAAGTTGAATTATTATGCAAAATAATGCTCTTAACTTCCGTTGACGCATTATGCCTATGTACAAATGTATGTGTGTGTGTGTGAGTGTGTGTGTGTGCGCGCCTTGTAGCCAGTCGCGGCGTGCTTATATCACACACAGTATAATGATACGATAACTCCCGTTCGGGCAATTGGCCCCGACAAGAAGAAACTTGACTCTCACTTGATAATATGCATTAATCTGCTGCGATTTATTTAATTTGCAGTTTGGCCAGCGTTTAATGGATGACACATCATCATGGGAAAGCTATTATCAAAAATTTTCGGCAACAAAGAAATGCGAATTCTTATGCTCGGCCTGGACGCGGCTGGCAAAACAAGTGAGTAAAGCTAATTCACCTTCCCTGACGCCCTTTACTGAATACAATTCTTTCTCTCTCTCTGTCTTCCCCCAGCGATCCTCTATAAACTGAAACTGGGACAATCGGTGACAACGATACCCACAGTGGGCTTCAATGTGGAGACTGTCACGTACAAGAATGTTAAGTTCAATGTTTGGGACGTTGGCGGGCAGGACAAAATTCGACCGCTCTGGCGGCACTACTACACAGGTAAAGCCACTCTATAGATACCTCTTGCAGTTCCTTAACTGATCATTTTGTTCCCCTACAGGTACACAGGGTCTTATATTCGTTGTGGATTGTGCGGATCGAGATAGAATAGATGAAGCGCGCACTGAACTGCATAGGATAATTAATGATAGAGAGATGCGGGACGCCATTATACTGATATTTGCTAATAAACAGGATCTTTCTGATGGTATAAAATGCTTAGATATCATTATAATATCATATTAATGTCTCTCCTCTGTTGTCTTTCAGCAATGAAACCCCATGAAATCCAGGAGAAACTAGGTTTAACTAGAATAAGAGATCGCAATTGGTATGTCCAACCATCATGTGCCACAAGCGGCGATGGCCTCTACGAGGGTCTAACGTGGCTAACGTCAAATCATAAATTATGAGAATCATAATTGAGAAAATCCCCCAAAACAAAAACAAAAAACAAAAACAAAACGTATTTCTATTTGTATGGCATGTATTATTCGAAGCGAAACAAAATTATTATATATTTTTTATTTATACAAACTGCAAAAGAGACGCATAGTGAAAGAAAGAGCAAAACAGAGAGAGAAAAACAACAACAAAATCGAACAGAAATTAAACATAGTTGCAAATCAATTTATACACACACATACACACACGCGTACATATATATAGAATTGATATATATATTATGATGATGATGATTAAATAGGTACATATATAAAAATACGTATGTATACAGGATTAATCGATCAATTTTCTCACTAGTAAAAATACACACTCGATAAACGATGCAAAATCAATAAATTAAATTAAATTTAAATAAAGAAAACAGCACAGTCAAACGAAATGATATAATAAAAGGAAACAACAAGAAGAACAGCAAACATTAGCGTTTAAGTAAGGTTTTCTTGTAAATTATAATAATGATGATCATGATAATGATGAGCCACGTAAGCAATTAAGTTGAAACGCTTGTTTATTGCAAACTGTTATTTGACTTGGAACAAGAGAAAGTCGTAAATAAATAAATAAATTGTAAATAAATATATATTCCAATTGAGAAACGTAGAACAGAAGAATGAGCAACCATCTACTCCGATAAATAGAACAAAAACAATACCTATATAGATTAAAAACACGATAGTCTTCAACAAAATATAACGAATAGTAACTGTGCCTTCCTCAATCCTCGTGCTCGACTTCCTTATTTGCCTTTCTTTACAGGAATCATCGTTATCTTCTCATCATCCCCATTCCCATCTCCGGCCTGCTCAATTGTCTGTCAATCAGCCCCGGATTGACTTCAGCAACAGTTCCTCCTCATTGTTCTCTAAAGGTTGAAAAGTAAATATGCCAAATCCATGAGCAGTATCTCTGTACACAGCGGGAGAGGGAGAGAAGATAGCAGGAACTAAGAGATATTAATTGCTAAACGAGGCGTTTTAAACAGTTCTTTGTTTCTCTCTGTGGTAAACTGGTTTCCTCCCGAGGTAGATACACGAATTTTTACCTGGAACACACGGCACGTGTCATTGACTTTGATTTGTATTCACATTCGTATTCGCATTCGCATTTGTATTCATATTCTTCTTCGTATTTGCTGATGTTTGTTTATATAAGTGAGGTCTGCTTTCGGTTTGTGTACATCATCGCCAGAGATTCTCGAGTACCCCAGGAGAGACTGTGGGAAGATGATTTCGTTTAGGAATATCTGCTGAAGCGGAAGACGAAATTTCACAATTGCTTGCTAAAGATTTTCAGCTTTGTTTTTAATGTTCGAATATATATTTTGCATTTTACAACATCGGATATTTTTAGACTATATATTTAATATCTTTTAGCTTTTGTCTAGCTTGCCTAGTTGTAGTTGATGTAAAGATTTCAATCGCGACAGAGATTCTCTTATATTTTAGAGGCTGTGGGAAATTTGGGTTGTTTAATACAGTTTTTCAACTTTGTTTCGAAAATTATAATATACATACATATATTCTAGACTTTAGAGCATCGGGCAGTATTCATTAGAATGCAAATTGATAATATAAAGATTGCCTAAAAACAATGCTTCAGTATTATGTTCTGTCATAAAGAACATATGCATACACTATTTTGTATCTATAAAGTTATATAAAGTCTATTTTAAACATACGATAGATTCATATTGAGACTATAAAGCTCTAGTGTCTCTATATATCTTCCCTAGTTGTGATTTAATAAGAGATCTACACTTCAAGTTCCCCTATAATGTTCTTAGACGATTTCCCATCTACTTCGCATAGAGAACTCGATAAGCGCCTCTACGATCTGATAGTTAAGTAACGGTATACAGTTCCCCACTAATACAAGTCTAGAATTTATGTTTAATTGCTTTTGATAGCTACTGTCTGCTTTGGCACAGAAAAGGTTCACATGACTCCACGCCTTATCAGGTGAAAGCGTTATACAATTTGAAAATATTTGCACATACAACTACTATAAGTATTATCTTTCATTATCTGAAAGAGAGAGAAAGAGAGACGTTATCTGTCTGGATGATATGGTAGAGTTTTGCACGCAAATAACTGTACAATGCTTCAGTATTATGTTAACTATGATATAATTCAGTCAATTAATTGCCATTTATTGAATGCTTTATAAGAAGAAACTCTTAAGATTTTGAAAAGAAATAAATTAAAACTTTGCACAAAAGTTATAAAGAAAGTTTATAATATTATATATAATGATTAAACTGACTGAGGTAGCACTGTGTAGAGAAACACATATATTAATGAATGAATAAATAAATAAATGTGGTTATTATATGATAATATAGAGAACTAGATATAGTATCAATTACCGAAAGAATTTATAATAATACTTATTATAATAAATAATAATAAAAATAATAAATAATAAACGGAAGGAAATATAATATTATTTAATATATAATATTTATATAAGAAAATATACAATTATCATATATTTCCATCTGTAATCCATACTAAATCTATTTATAAACCACATATTATAATATAATATCATATATTATATCTGTTTTAATAAGAACTCTACCACAGTGCGACCTCAGTGAGAGAGAGGAAGAGAGAGAGAAACGAACTCAACTTGCGAGTTTTGATTGATTAAATAAAGTGCACGCTGCACTTGATAATAAAAACGGGGAGAGAGCATGAAAAACAAGGAAATTAAACAGGAAAAGCAACAACAAAAATAACTTCTATTCACACACAAACACAGATGCACACTCTGGCTGTGAATGTGTGTTTGTGTGTGTCAGGCTCTGGCAGAGAAGAGATGTCGCCCGTTCAAATGTCAAGAACCAACCCTCTTGACTATGTTTGTCCTTGTCTTGCACACACACACACACTGACAGTGTATCGTCGTCGCAGTTGTCTCGCTTGTACTCTTGCTCTCTCTCTTGCTCTGTTTTTGTTGTTGCTGTCGGGCATTTTTGATGCACGGATATTACAGGATAACGCTCGCTCGCTCGCTCCTCCTACAGCAGTGGTGGGCGTGGCCAGCGCAGCAAAGCGCTTTGACTTTTGCGTTTGTTTCACTTTTGTCCTGAGCATAAACTTCTGCCAGCGTCAGCCCCACACACACACATACACACAGACAGAGCGAGAGCGAAAGAGAGTGAGAGCAGAAAAGCTGCTGCAAGGTGAGAGAGCAGAGCAAAGCACAGTGGAGTTGTGTGTGGGGAGTGTGAGGGGGGAAGGGGGAGAGGATTGTGTAGGAGACTGGTAGGTGATTGTTGTATTCCGACATCTCATTTGTTACAAAGTTAATGTTGGCGTATTAAGCGCAGCAAAAGCCTCAACAACAAAAGCGCCACAGCAACAGCAACAACAAAAATGGAAGAGGCAAAATGGAGAAGGACAAAAGCACGTTAAGAGGATGTGGCTATGGGATGAACTTTTATCGATTATTGGATTTGCCGTGCCGTGCACAGAGGATTTCAATCTCTGAGCATTGAACACAACACACAAAGAGCACAGCCCCACTCAGGCTCCCATCGTATTGAAGACCAGCGTAGCAGCAATAATGATGTCATGCAATTAGGACAATGAAAATGGAAGATAAAAGCAGATTTTTGTATGCTCCATAAGAGAATATATCAGCAGTGGACTTAAATAATAAAATTGTATATTATATAGTATTTCTTTTTTCGCATTTTAATGAAAATTTGAATATATTAAACTGATTGACAAATCAAGATTAAGGAAAAGTAATCATATTTTAAGTAAATAAGATGTAAAGATTATACCATAAAATGATTATTAATATTTTTTTGCATTATATGAAATGAAATATAATGCTAGATTATGATTTTCAATTAGTTGTCTTCATATTTATCTGGTATTTGTATCGTAATTCATTTCATTTTAGTTTGCGAGTTTGTGAATAAATTATTCATTTTGTGTTCCTGATAATATTGCATAAATTAGTATTATTATAATTATTATTACACGTAATATAATGACAAGAAATTAATTAAAATGATATAATATGACTTTCAATTAATTAATTTACTTTTTATTTCATTTACTTTTAGTTTTTGTTTATTAAGCTTATTAAGAATTCACGCATAAATAAATTTTTTATTGTTCTCGATAATTTCCATCATAATTTCGCTCAAAGTTTATCCCCAAATACTGACGTAATCTGTTTAGTTGCGCATGGTCGCAGTCTCTGTGATTCAGTCAAAATTATATTACATTATTGTTTTGCCCATAAATCTGGCAACCTTCGAATTGAAACAAAAACAACAACAACAAAGGAGAGTTTCCCTCTTCTTCTACTCCCACTGCCCCCCTCTTTGTACGTCTGCTGCTCTTGTGTTCAATTCAATTACAGTTAACTGAACGAAGCTCCAAGAATGACGACGCCTCTGCCAGCTGACGCTGCCACAGTCGAACGTAGGAGAAGGAGGAGATGTAGGAGAGGGGGAGAAGGAGCAAACTCGAAAGCACTAACATCACAAAGGTATTACAAAACAAAAACAAAATGTCAAAACCCAAGACGATTATGTGAGCGAGCACCCCGCGCAGCTGCGTCACACAGAGGGAGGGAGACGCAGAGTGGGGAGAGTGAGATACAGAGAGGAGTTTGGAGCCCACTCACACTCCCCTTTCGCCTGCTCTCCTTCTTGCATTGCTGCTTCTTCTTCTCCTTCAGTCATGATGGCGGCCAGCAAGCACTGTATGTGTGTGTGTGTGTGTGACAGAGCAAGAGCAAGAGCGCAGAGAGCGCGCCGCTCTGGTGTTTATTGGAGATTGAGATTGCGGCTTGGGCTTACCTACACTCAAACAGCAGCGTCGACGCTGACGCAACGTTAGCGTCGTCGCGACGTCGACGTCGGCCGCAGCATCAAGAAGGAACGAATCAAAGCAAGCCAACAAGCAAATGCGCCACCAGAGTTGCCACTAAAAGTCTTCGGCGTAATATGGCAGAGCCCACACACACGCACACACACACACATAGAGAGAGTGTTTGAGTGGGCGGTGTGTGGGAGCGTACAGGGGCGGATGTGTTGCGGGTGCGGTTATCCTGCCGCTGCTGCTGCCGTCGCTGCTCTCTGCTCTGTCTCCCGTTGGGTGGACGTGGCTCTTGTACTTGTTGTTGTTGTTGCTGTTCTTGTTGTCCTTGCTGGTGGTGTGCTTTTTGTTCTGCCACACACACACACACATATGTGCAAGGACCGACCTCTGCCCACTCACCGAGCGCGGATTATATCTACAGGATTTTTTTACTATTTCGGGGTTGGCTGACTGGCTGGTTGGCTGACTGTGCTGTGCTGTGCTGCCCTGGCCTCGTCTGGTCTGGGCTGCTGCTCTGCCTCTGCCTCTCTGTGGAGTGGACACATCAGCCTTGTTTAGCTGCTGTCATGGTTTTATGATAAATCTGAATCTGAATCTGAAATCGTACATCGAGACGTTAACATCATCATCGCTTGCCGTCGCCATCGGAGCAACTCGCACTCGCCACCCGCCGTCGCCGTTGCTGAGTTCTGCTTTGTCCTGATTCGTTATCAATCCCGTCGCGTGTTTTGCCGTCGCTAAAGTTAATCACAGCAAAGAAAAACTCGGAAAATCTCGAAAAATGTTCGAAAAACAAAGTGTTTCAATTGCTTAATCCGTGTTCTGTAAAGTTATTCCAAAAGTTTCGTTAGTTGCCTTTGCCTGGTGTTCTTTTCAGTGTTGCTTATCAACACTTATTAACAATAATTCTACAGTTGAACATGAATAAAGAGGAAAATCTGTCGGACACGCGTCCAAGCTCACAAGGTAAATTGAAAATGTAGACACGACGGATTAAAACATCATTTAAAGTGACTATACAATTGTAACTATAAAAAGTGTTGTAAAAGTGCTTTATTTTAAGAATTATATATACATTAAATAAAATAAATGTAGTACAATATTTCTGTGATTTTAAAACTTCTTCACTACTATTTAAAGTGCCTAACTAAAGTGTGCTCCAAAAATATGCCAAATAAACTTCAAGTGTCCAAGCAACATTCAATTTTAATTCATCTTAAAGTGCCTAAACACTCCCATAAACTCATGTGTCAGTTAAAAAACAAACCCTAAGCTTGCCATTACTTTAATTAAATGAAAAGGGACAGCAAATTGTTTGTAAAAATGCGCATAATTATTGCGCTTTCCTTGCGCCCCACAGTTCTTTAAAGAGAACTCAAATAAAAAATGGTCGTAACTCAGAAACATGCGCAGTTTAATTAGTCCCTTAAATCTTTGCAAGGAAAGCAGCGCCCAAGCTAATTGAATTAGAAGTACAACATCAACATACAAAGATACAAATGTATCTCATGAATGTGGAGCAAGAATGTGAACCTCAAATGTTATTGAGGAATCTAACTGTATTAAAATGTATTCAAATATTTGTTAAGTCAGTGCACAAGTTCAATTGGAAATGAATTTAATGTTTAAGGAGAATAGATACAAATGTATATTATAAATATATCACTGATATATCCCACGAATGTAAATGAATAAAACAGTTTCCAAAATATTTTATGAACTTATTAACAAATTCGTATCACAATCGATTCATATGAAAAAAAAACACAATCAACTCTCAGTATAACAACACGTTGACCTCGCCGACAAGTTCAAATCGCAATCAAATCAAAACGAAATGAACTCAGCTACAAATGTATCTCACAGATGTATCTGAGCAATGCGTACTTGACGCTATTGTAGCCACACGCACGAAGCAATCGACAAATTGAATCTGCGTTAATCGCAAAATTGAATTAGAGCCCGAATCAGGCTGCCAAAATTTCAAAATTCATGACTAGCCGAGGGCGCTTAACACTTTCAGAGAGAGCGAGACCACAGCGAGACCAGCAAAAGGATACGCTAAAGTGAATCTCAACGAGCTCATAAAATTAACAAAGACGAGGCAGGAGTTGGTGGAGTGTAGGAGGAGGGGGCAGAGTGCTGCGGAAAATGCAAGCATATGACGCTAATCCGTCGGCATTAGACCGCAGTTGGTCGACTTGGATTGAAGTCAGCGCCAGAAGGAAGAGCAGGAGGAGGAGGAACAGACTGCATGAATACCCGTGCAGGGGGAACGCTCCAGCGCACTGCCAAGTGGCGAGTGTAACAAATGGTGCTCTGTCCTGCTCTGCCCTGCCCTGGCTCGACGAGGGTTAAGTGCATCAAGGAATCACGGCAAGGAAGGAAGGAAAACTACAATCAAATTAGGGTGTGATGGCTAAACAATTGTGCCCCCGGGACGATGGACGAGCACGGGCAGAGCTGACGGGTGACTCGAGCTGCGGCCTAATGGCACCCTAATTGAATGTGTAAATATATTTTGCGGATTACAGGGCGTCAATGTCGGCACGCAGGGATAAGATCTCAGTCAGCAGAGCAGGTTGCACCCCTGCCAAATTGCAATTTAATTTAAATGAACTACATAAGTGATTTTTTATTGCACACGCTTTTGCATACACCCTTTCTCCCTTCTCTCTATCTCTTACTCATTCCCTTCTCCCCATCTCTCTCTCTCTTCTAGAACTGCACAGTCCACCACGTCATTGCTACAGTCCAGCACATGGCGCTGCACCTCCCGCGCTGCCTCCCACATCCATCTCGGTGCCCACTTCTGTTGCCGTGGGCGTGGCAGGTAGCATGCCCAGTCGCCTGCTGGGCTGGAATCACAGTGCTGCAGCTGCTGCTGCCGCTGCTGCTGCTGTTGCAGTGGCCTCCTCTGCATCCTCGTCCTCCTCTTCGTCGGCAACTGGAGTTGGAGATCCGTCATCGATGCCGCGCATGAAGGGACAGAATCTGGGACTCATCTGTGTGGTCTGTGGCGACACTAGCTCTGGTAAACATTATGGCATACTCGCCTGCAATGGTTGCTCGGGGTTCTTCAAGCGCAGTGTGCGGCGCAAGCTCATCTATCGGTAAGTCAGCTACAGATTCGTAACTCCCTCCTTCTTCAACGGGGGTGTGGGTTGGCTCTGCTCTGTGCCTGCTTTGCCGTCTGGCGGATTACAGCCAAAAGCGGCTGCCAAATTTATTACAATTATTCAAATCTTTGGGATTTGAGCGTCAACTTTTGCCCTTCGCTTCAGTCGCGTTGCGATGCCAAATCCCGTAGAGCATCAGCTGCGATGCCAAAGAGAAAATGTAATTGAATTTAAAGTGCGCTGCCTGCGCACTCTCTCTCCCTCACCCTTACTGAAAATGTGCTTCTCTTTCTAACTGCTTTACTTACATTCCTTTTTCTGTTTTTTTCTCTCTCTCTCTCTGTTTCCTTCACTCTTTCTCTCTTTCTATGTCACTTACTCACACAGTTTCTTACTACAACTCCCCGCCAAATTTCCATTTCTTTTCTTCTACTTCTGCCTCTTTCTCTCCCTCTTTCTCCCTCTTTCCTGCCTACTTCTATCCTTGTTTGTTTTCCTTTTGCTCTATTTACTATATTTGCCCAGTTTATGGCACAAATTATAACAATATTATGGCATTGTTATGGCTGCTACGATATATCTTTATCTTTTATGGTTTTTTCCCTTCTCCATTCGCCTTCCTTCGCCTCCATTTGCAATTATCATTAAATCAAACGCAGCAAAACAAACTTTGACGACAAAACGCAAAGTTATGACTTTGTGTAATCTATATATGCCCCGCCCCCACCCCCTGCACAATTCCACGCCGCCCTCGACTCCGGCAAATCCTCAACTTGCACGGTAAATCAGAAACGTCGAAATCTCTATATCCTCATGCTCCCCTGAGATTGATATGGAGGGCTTAAGCGCAAAACACTTGGCCAAATGTGACCGCACCAGCAACAGCAGCCACCCCCACCCTCTACCCTCCTGCCAGCCCAAAAAAATACAACCAAAACAGACCCTCACACACACGGAGCGACAGCAAGCTAAGCCCAGAGTGGAAAGCAAGAGGAATGGCTGAAGGGAGAGGGAAGAGATTGTGAGCGGCAGGCAGAGAGACAGGAGCGGGTGCAGGGGCAGAGTCAGGAACAGGAGTCTCTTTTGGGCACAGAATGAAATAGAGCAAAAGTTTGAGGCCAACAAGGGTTCGACAGGGGAACGAGAACGAGTTTATTTTGTTCGCCTACGTGACGTGTTTCTCGATAGTCCTCCATGGAGTCAATGTGGCCCACTGTGGACAGCCTTTCTAGTTTATGTCTCTCTCTCTCTCTTTCTCTTTCTGTCTCTCTCTGGTGACCGCATTAAGACGATTCCAATTATAATCAATTGCCTCCAATCAGACGGGTGTGAAGTGTGGAAGGGGTCCCTCTTTTTTTGGGCTCTCTCATTTTTTGGCCGCCTCGAAATGGGTTGAAAAATGTAACACATTCAGTTAATGGCGTCACATTTCTTACTATATACTAAGAAAGTTTGAGGAACTGTGCAAATAGTAGTTCATTATAAAGAAATCATGTGGAAAGAGTTCCATAACTTGCGTAACCTGCAAAAATAAGTTGTATAACCTCAAAAAACAACAGATTTGTGGTATATCGGGTACATTTTTATCAAGATCTCAATATTGATTTACCATTGATTTATCAAAAAACAATCAACTTTATGTGTAATTGTTCATGATTTCACCTTACAAATTATTCAATATTATTATGAAAATCAAATGGGTTATTTAGTTTATACCTTACATGGATAAAGCTATTCAAAATTGCTATAAAAATCAATTGTGAAAGAATTTCTGATAAAAATTGTGAAAAATAATGAAGATTATGATGATTTGTTTAATTTGTAGTACAGTTTTTCTTATTTTACCCTTTTCAATTCATACCATTGCTAAACAATTATCTGATTTTAGTCGGGGATGACACTTTGGAAAGAATTTTTCATATTTTTTTTCAACACAGTTGAAAGCAAAACAGTAAAAATACATTTATATCAAGTAATAAAACATGATGAGGAATACTGTTTAAAAGGAGAGACAAAATTTATAGCATGAAAAATTTGTAGACAAGAATAAGCCAATAAAAATATATGAAAACAGACTTGACACTTTAAAATATTACATGAAATTGCGTAAAAACCGTACGAATATATTTTTCATTACTGATTTTCAGCGAAACGGCGCCTTTCCACATTCCTCAAATTGCGCTTCTCAGACTTTGTTAGACCATGGAAGGCAGTAGTTCGTATCACCAAATTCTGCAAGCAATACGCGGTGGGATCATAGGTAGGAGCATTAGGTTCTTGGTCCCAATTCTCCTCGCACTCGACCGTCTCTAGATGCACAGGCTCGGGCTCTGTCGCAGTGGACGCCTGACTCTGAGTGGACGGCTTGTTCGATTCTTTCTCATAGAGAATTCGGTCAGGACAGATTTGAAGATGTGCATGGAATTCCTTTCTTTCATAACGATGATTCGAGTTGTATGGACATACTTGGAAACGATTAGGGTTGTCCGAGCTGCGGGCACATCGTTGTAAATGTTTAGTTAGTCTACCACGCAGCAGCTTATGGGATTTGTCGTATGGGCAAGTCACATAATCATCAAACGATTCCATTTTAAGTTGCTCCGACAGTCTCTATAAGGATGTTTACAAATCGATAAGGTAGCTAAAAATGTATATTAGAATGAAAAGTAAATAGAAAATGAACTCCAATTTTCACAGCTGACTGCTTTATGTTTTTAGAATATGCTTAGGTTACTCAGATTCCATTATTCACTTATTCTATTCATGTTCTGCTGTCACTCCATCAACCCTTGGCTAATTTCTCAGCAATATTCATTTGCTTGACCAGCGTGAAAACTGAGAAAGAGAATTTGGTGGCCTGCAAGAAGAAATCAGATGAGGTTAAGGGAATATCATAGGATAAAGAGAAGTGGGAAAGTAGATGTTTTATGATACTTACGCTAATGTTAGTGGCCACGGAGATGGTGAAGACATTGCCAGCCATGAAGACGATGGGCTGCTGTAGACTCTGCAAAAACTGCAGCAAGGTCTTCTTGTAGCGTGGCTCCTGATGAATCCAATTGGACTCGAACAGGGCATCGGAACACTTGATACAATCGTCGGCCAGAAAATTGCAGAGTATGCAAAAGGGCGTTGTCTCCAGCAGAACGGCAGTCATAAACAGCAGCGCAGCAATGCGGGAGGAGAAGTTGGCAAAGAGCACGATGTTAATGATGGTGAAGCCCAGCACGAGACCCACTACAAGTAGCTGCACGAAGATGGTGCCGGATATCACGGGACGGAGTTCATCGCAGAAGCTAAAAAGGAGATAGAAGCGAAGTTCTCTTTAGAGACACCTTCAACAAGAAGAGAAAGAGATCTTCCTTCAAAGACACCTTCAACAAGATCAGTTAAAGGTCTCTCCCTCACCGTAAAATAGTCTTGTGATCCTGTATGCACTGCACCAGCTGCTCATAGGTCTCCTCAGGATCCTCCTTGGGATTGCTGCCCAATCGACGCAATCTCTCCGCAAAGTTCACCATGTGAGCACGCAGAGGAAGAATAAAGTTGATAGGATAACAATCGACACAGACATCTTGAAAACAAGCACCCAACATGGCAAAGTACTCCAGTCCAGCCTGCAGCCAGAACTGAAAGGTGCCTGCCTTCCAATCGAGCAGGGGGTAATAGTTCTGGTAAGGTGGTCGTCCAATAGAGACGGCGCTAAGGAACGTGGAAGTCGCATAGAACATGTAGACGGACATGAAGATGAAGAAGATGCGATTACTCTGCGACACAGCGCGATGCACCTTGATGCGTTCCTCGGGTTGTGTGAGTCGCTTATCCATTTCATCCATAATCAGCAGAGCCTTATCGAAGCGCTTCACGAGTATCCACACAATGATCACCTTGGAGGAACAGGACCAAGCATTGAAGGCCACCTGAAGTGAGGTGAGAAAGTCGCCAGGAGAGAACTCCGACAAGTGACTGATGTAGCCCGTCATGAAGCCAATGGGCTGGTAGAACGTGGAGCTGAGATTCAGTATCGCTGACCACAGGCAGTAGACCAGAAAGTAATCCCTCGGAGGAGTCCTTATGCCCATGTAGAAGACACAGCGCAGCAGGTAAAGCGTCGCATTGCGCGAACGAGCGGGTGCACTGGCCGGCAGCGTATAAAGCGTAGGAAAGATCTTGCGGAGCACCATTTGAAGCAGAGTTGGACACTAGAATGTGGCCTTAAGGTGTCGCAGGTTTTATATCCACTTCGTTAGAGCCAAAAAAATCGCGTGTTGTTAAAGTTTTCAAACTTTTTTATTGAACATTTTCCCAGTAAATGTTTCAATTAGCAAGCTAACTAAATTGTTACAACTGTGCAGGTAGCTGAGTTCGCTACCCTCTTTATGCTTAGCACAGTGTAGGGTATTTGGTACCATAGAAGTGTCGATAGTTCTCTTGTTTCTATTGGTCACGTAACGCGGTGAGAAGTGTAAAAGTTTACACTTGCCCACAAAATAATTGATGAGCTTGTGTCCAGGCTGCAACTGTGCAGGTTCTCAGCTGACAAGGGCCGAGACTGTAGGGTATAGGACATTTATAGGGTCTGCAATTGTATAAGCTGTTCAAGTTTGTCAGTTTGTAGGGTTACCACAACAGTAACTAGTAGTCCTAACTACCTCAAGAGGGAATTAAGTGCGCAGAGTTGACTATAATGGTTGACTATAAAACTTGGGAAACCTTGGTTAGGGTATTGTAGCTTCGTTACGAAGTGTGCAGTATGCTTCAAAGATGTATACCATAGTGTATACCTATATACAAAATATTCAGCATGAGATTAACTTGAGGAGTTGGCTGCTTTACTGCGCGATTCGATCCCTAACTTCATCTGAAGTTGAGTGTTATGAGTTGACTTTAAAACACTTTCACTTTATTTCCAATTGAACATCACCTTTTATTGGATTGTAACAAGCCTGAATAGAGTATGGTTCCTTTTTGTTATGCAGGAAACCACTTGAAGATTCTCTACCTTGATTCTCGATTCAATTCCAGTATTAATATTAAGTTTAAATTAAGAGTTAGATTTTATACTTTTGAAACTGATTAAGGAAGAGTATTGAAAGATTGTCATAAGCAGGGAAACAACATTCTAAGACATCTGTTAGGCCTATAGAGAATATGTTAGCTATACCTGTATAACAAGAGATGTACTTCAAGAGATTTCTAAATTGCTACTCCATAAATTATGAAATTTACACTGACAAGCTGCCTTTAAAACTTAGTAAGAAGATTATGACATTCAAAGAGATCTGGTTATTCTATATAAAATATGTAGTATCATTCAAAGAGATCTTATTCTATTTAGTATACTATATAACATACATAAGTACTATATGATTCATTTTTCTGTTCAATAAGAAGGAGACTTCTCTTCCTTCTCCAATTCACTCGCATATTTTGAATACCCCTCAAAAAACTTATCAAATTAAATTATAATCAAGAGCAGAATTGATTCCATTATAAACCCCGACTGTTAATCAACTTACTGTACAGCTCTATAGATATTTCCTTGTATGTATCTGTAAACAGTTTCTCTGTTGTGGCACAACAGAATGTTGGGCAAAATAATCGACTCGTGGTTCAATCTACGTGATTTGTTTTCAAAAACGCATAATTTGCATATTTTATGCGCCCCACACACACACACATACAGACACACATGGGAGCTTGCTGTGGAATGTGTAGCTGTGTATGTGTGTATCTGGTAGATACATTTGGCTAAGTGCTTTGTTAGTTAGTCAAACTTCAGCTGCGGCGCCACAGAACACATAAAATGGGAGACAGACGATGGCGCAGAACTGATTCGAGTGTGGGAGGAGGCAAAGAGGAAGGCGGGGCGGGGCAAGGCGGGGCAATGTGGGAGTCTTGCAAAACCTTTGCCATTTTGTGCTTTGAGTTTTGGCGCAGGCTTAGAGTGCGAAAGAGATAGACAGCGAGTGTGTGAGAGAGAGGGAGAGAGACTGACAGTGTTTTAGGGGTGGCACAAAGAGAGAAAGAGAGAGAGAGAGCTGAGTAGAGTAGAGTAGAGAAAAGCAAAGGCAGGTTAAGAGGAGGAGAAGGATGAAGAGGGGGAGGGCAGAGGGGTAGGCAGGGCAGGGGATAATCATGTACTCCGCCTGCCTGCGAGTCAGTCTGCCTTGTGATTTGATTAAAATGCCACAAGTGCACACGCAGAACAAAGGCCACATAGCTCGATCCATGTATGTGTATGTGTGTACGGCATAAAGGTCCTGCGGATGCTACCCGAATCTGTTAGAATACTTCAAGAGTCGCAGATACCTTCCGCCTCGTTGCCGTCGGATTTGACAAATGTTGCAATTTTTGACACGACAGCAGGACTAACTCAATTATACCCCAAGTACCGTTGGTTGCTGCTGCCTTGTATTAAGTGCAAATCTATTCAATTACTAACCTCACATTTTATATCTCTCTCTCTCTCTCTTTCTTTGCAGCTGCCAAGCTGGCACTGGACGCTGCGTCGTGGACAAGGCACATCGCAATCAGTGTCAGGCCTGCAGACTTAAGAAGTGCCTGCAAATGGGCATGAATAAAGATGGTAGGTTACTTTCCCCTGCCCCCTCACTCATTGGCACTACTGCCCCGTTCCCCTTTCACTCATTGACCCCCTTCTACTGTCTCTATCTCTCTTCTACCTCCTCTGCTCTTCATTATTCATAAACGCTCTAATGAACTGAAGCACGTTTAATTGTTGCTTAGCATAACCTCAAAAAGCTGCGCACACGTGCACGCGCCTAATGCAAATAACTGTGAGATACATTCTTGAGCTAGTCCTGGTACACCCCTCCCCCCTCAGCCTGTTTAACCCATTACTCCCCCTTTAACCCTTGCCCTTTCCCATGGCAAATGAACAACTCAACTGTTAGAGGGTGCTTTGTTAAGTCTCTGTGGAAGGGGGGGTACGCAGAGGGAAACGTGCAGGGCAGTGGGAGGGGGAGTGTGCTGCCTGTTACATTTTATTTACATATTGCTCACTCAATTGATTTGTTACCTGCTGCTTGTGTTGTCTTTGACAGATTTTTAAGCAGCTTCGCAGCACTTGAATGAGCACAGCAAGCACTCTGTCTCCCTCTCTCTACCTCTCTCTCTCTCTCTATCTCTCTCTCGCCTTCTGTCTCGCTTTGTTTGTGTATCTGTTCCTGTATCTTGAGCTTGTGTTTTGGTATCTTGTATTGATTTAGTCTTGTCTTGAAGGGCACTACTTACTGACAGCTCTGCGACTTGACTTGCTTACTTCAAGTGAAATTTGAAGAGTCGATGGTGGGCACGGACTACAGACTGTAGACTGGAGACTACAGACTATAGACTACCCCAAAGTTTCTAATTAGCAAATACAAGATGGTTAAATAAGTAATTATGCATTAATCTACAATAGAAAAGATGGAGACAGTAGACACACAAAGAGAGAGTAGAGAAAATGTATGAGAAAGGAAGATTATAAGTAACAAATTATTCTTTTCCGATGACAGATTACAAAATCTAGACATATTTTAAGCCTTCTTATGATCCTTGCTCTGGGTTTCGTTTTCCTTTAAGTTTATAGTGGGAATTATTTAGAAATCTTCTTAATATATTTACAATGTACATAATTACCCGTAACTCGTGTATTTTATTTATTGTTATAATTTATTTTTATTTTTATTTTTTATTTAATTAGTTTATAGTCGACTAAGGTCAGTCGACTGTTTAAAAGTAAGAAAAAACAATTAATTAATAATTTAAATTTAGAGTAAAATCTTAACTGAAAAATTTAAAAAGAAAACAATTTAATTGAATTAAATATAAATTAAATTTGACTCTGGGAAAAAAATATGCAAGAGCCGATCCAACATTTGTTGCAGAGGATTGGGGAAAACCCAGAAAAACCCAATCAGATCAGACCATCTTATAGTTTATTTCTCTGGTTTCGAAGTTTTAATTTCGAATCCACAAATCAAACTAAAGTTAACTTTAAACAGAAATTGAGACCATATCCTAAAGAGTGTGAAATTACGGGAGAATCTGGAAAAGTTATCGCCTTTTTTTAGCTCTCCATTATATTCTGATATATTGCCGTCTTCTTCATTTGATAGTTTTTTGGCTTGTGTCTCTGAGTATGCTGATTAGTCCTCGGCAGACAGAGAACGTATAGATAAAACATTAGTTTTATTTGATTAATGTGTATACAATCTTTTAAAGCTTCAGACTAAGTTAGACTTCTTATTGAGAGTAAAGCAAATATTCTATATTTATCCTTATCTATCAGTACAGATATAAACCTCTTTATCTTTTATCCCCTTTACCTTTATGTTCCTCAAAGGTTTCTCTAAGTTTCACAAACATTTCCCAAAGCCAAGCCCCTCAATTGTCAGCATATCACACACTTATAACTCCTTCAGTAATAACTTCTCGCATATCAGGCCATTATAATGAACATAATGAGTCACGACCACATACAGAGTGCACTCCTCTTTAACAGTCGCAACTACAGTGCGACCTACCTAAGCTCTGCTCTCTCTCTCTCCCTCTATCTCTCTCTCTCTCTCTCTCTCTCTCTCTCTGTTTCTAATTGCACTGGCGCTGTGCATTCTCTTGTGTTTATTAACACGTTTTCAATCACCGCACTTCATTGCGGTAAGCAAGGGGGGGGGGAGTAGAGGATGTTGCTATTTCCCAGGCAAAATTTATGCTAGGCATATGCAAAATGCCAACTTGCCTTGTCAAAGTGGCGAGGGGTGAGGCACCACGGGGGAAGAGAAAGGAGGAGGGGCAAAGGCTTCGTTCCCATTCAGCCGCAATTGCATAAACAAATGGGAAAACAATTTGTGGGCGTGAGCGGCACGTGACCACAAAACCAATTTGGCGTGCTGAAGGCGGGGGCAAGGCGCAGGCAGGGGCAGGGGCAGGGAGGCAGTGCCGTGGGCGCGGGGCGTGGCAGGCAGTATGATTGAGAAGCGCACGCTACCTGCCGCAAATGTGCGAGGCGTCAAGCAATTTTGTCACACTGACATTTGCTCATTAGAGGGAGAGAGAGGGAGAGGGAGGGAGAGGGAGAGAGTGAGTGAGGCAGATAGATACCATATATTGCTCACACATTTGTTTTGCAATTACAGCCGTGCAGAATGAGCGTCAGCCCAGAAACACCGCCACTATACGCCCGGAGACGCTGCGGGAGATGGAGCACGGACGTGCGCTGCGCGAGGCTGCCGTCGCTGTTGGCGTATTCGGGTAAGTTGCTCCTGGTCAACTGTCATTTGCATAGCTAACATATGCCACGCCCCCCCTTCCTTCATTGCAGCCCACCCGTGCTACTATCGCCGCCCTGCTATGGCTCTGGTCTGCTGCCACCCCCCTGTGAGTACAGCGTGAATCCTCTACAACGATTTATGGGAAACTAATAGTTGCACCTTCTCTTCTTTGCAGCACTGGGCAGCCTGCCCACGGGTCGTCTGCTGCACCACAACCACCTCAGCTCGTCCATGCAGCTGGCCACGAATCACATGAGTCATGCGGGCAACTTTCCCATCTTCAGTGCTGCCGCCGCTGCTGGACTGCATCACTCGCCCAAGGAGAAGCTGGGCAGCTATGGCATGGCCATGGAACTGTCCAGCAGTGGCAACAATTCCAGCAGCAATCACAGCATTGATCCCAGCTCACCACAGCCAGCAGATGTGGCCAATGAGAAGAACAACAACAACAGCAGCAGCAACAACAATGCGGGTGGCAGTGTCTCCTCCATTAGCTCAGCCAGTCCGACGCCGGAGAATGATAATGATGGTGGGTAGAGGAGTAACTGCAAGTAGGGCAGTTCATTAATCATCTATCCCCCTTCCCATAGATGACTCCATTGATGTGACCAACGATGAGGAGCCACACACGGGCAGCCGCTCGGACTCCAGCTTCATCATGCCACAGTTCATGTCCCCCAATCTGTATACACATCAGCACGAGACTGTCTACGAGACGAGTGCGCGGCTGCTCTTCATGGCCGTCAAGTGGGCCAAGAATCTGCCCAGCTTCGCGAGGCTCTCCTTTCGTGATCAGGTCATACTGCTGGAGGAGTCCTGGTCGGAGTTGTTTCTACTGAATGCCATACAATGGTGCATTCCCCTAGATCCCACTGGCTGTGCGCTCTTCTCTGTCGCTGAGCACTGCAATAATCTGGAGAATAATGCCAATGGGGCAGAGAATTGTGTGACCAAAGAGGAGGTGAGTCTAGAGTGGGGGGGGCAACCCTTGAAGATATCAGTCTAAACAAGTCTCTCTCTCTCTCTCTCTCTCCGCTTCTAGCTGGCTGCCGATGTGCGCACACTGCACGAGATCTTCTGCAAGTACAAGGCGGTGCTGGTGGATCCCGCTGAGTTCGCCTGCCTCAAGGCCATTGTGCTCTTTCGACCCGAAACCCGCGGCCTTAAGGATCCCGCACAGATTGAGAATCTGCAGGATCAGGCGCATGTAAGTGTGCCCAGTCTGTGTATGAATTTCTCTCTGTATAACTTTCTCTAATGATTCTTTTCTACTCTCTTCCTCTTTCTCTGTTCTCTCTACTCTCTCCTCCCCCTCCAGGTGATGCTCTCGCAGCACACAAAGACGCAGTTCACCGCGCAGATCGCACGCTTTGGCAGGCTGCTGTTGATGCTGCCACTGCTGCGCATGATCAACTCGCACAAGATCGAGTCCATATACTTCCAACGCACCATCGGGAACACGCCCATGGAGAAGGTGCTCTGCGACATGTATAAGAACTAGTTAATTTGTGGCCTAAGTTTATTGACTAACCTAATCTAATTGCAAATATATGAATACGTTTTGTGTCTTCGATGTTAAGTTGAAATTGTCTTTGAATTTTTTTCGAGTGGGGAAGGGAATCATGTATTGAATTTAAAGCTCTATTCTGTAAGCAGGGGAACACTAATAAAGGTGGGAACTTATACTATAGACTGCACCTTGATTATTCTGTGAGCAGGGGAACACTAATAAAGGTGGGAACTTATAATATAGACTGCACCTTGATTAAAGCATGCCTTATGGTATATTACAGGGTATCTGAAAGCCAAAAAGTCCTGCTATAACTCTCTATCTTAGAAATTCCCTCACTGCTGTGCACAGTTTGAGTAGACTGAGCACAGTTTGGGAGTCATAATGCCGGTCCTCATGTCCTCGCTTCAAAAGGTTGTAGTCTTTACTTACTGAACAAAGCTTACTCACTGCACGAAACCTTTGCACATAACTACACATAAGTGCACTCACATGTATCGATAACTGGTCAATCGCACATGCCTCTCCAGACAGCAAGCTCGCTGCTATGGCAGTGACAGTGATGTGTAGCTCTGTTGGCAGATGTCGCTCTGGTCTTCTTTTCTACCCAAGACACAATCCCAAAATTTGTGTCCCGGCTGTGTCTGGTTATAGCCAAGTGGTGCCAGTTTTAGCTGTTTAACCGTCAAGTATGGCCTTTTTCAATGTTCAATCTCGGAACAAAATCAAAACTATTGCTTCATCTTGCTTTTTTAAAATCAGAAATTCCACACCATCTTTTATACTCTTCGTGTACCAGTTATACAATCCGATCCGGCTCTTTCTGACTTATTTACAGCGTACAGCAATATAGCTCCAAAACTCTGTTCTTCTCTGTTGATGCTAATTCAGAATATACAAGTATATTATATTTTTAATAGTTTCAGAGATATCTCCTAAGGTGCGTTGCAAGTTTCTAGCCGAATTTAATATAGAGGTTATTACAAGAGTATAAAAACCATATACATCATGTACATCATGTATTTCATTCTTATGCATTTAAATATTAACTTTTTTAGCGATAAATGAATACTATCGATGATTCAGACAATCAACATCGCAGATTATCGATGTTTTTACAGCTGTAATTAAGCTCAGTTGGATGCTGTTAACTTCAGGAGCAGGTTCACACTGGAGTCGCTGCTGCTGCTGCTGTGTCGTGCTGCTGCTGCTGAGTTATGGCATTGGAATGCGCTCCTTAAATAACAAACAACGTAAGAAAAGGAACAACGAAAATCAAAAACAAAATAAAAACTATTTACAAATTACGTTAACAATTAACAAATGTGCCTGCAACAACAAGAACAATAACAAATTGTTTAAGCCAAAAGTGAGAAAAGCCAAAGTGGCAGACAGACAAAAAGTCTCCTGTCTCTCCTCTGCAAGTGTGTGTGTGTGCAAGTGAGAGAATGTGCGTGTTTGTGGGTGCGCGCACAGAACAACAACAACAAAAATATAAATAAAAATAAAACAACACACACTCATAAGCACAAGCAGCGCCCCGTCGTCAATGTCAATGAAATGAAGTTGATAAAAAGTGAAATAAAAGGCCTTTAATTGCCCTATGCAGTCAATAAATCATCAAACGAAAATATGAAAGCATCTCTGGAATTCCAAGTGTAAAATTAGAATCACAGGAAAAGACACAAAATAGCAGCAGAGCAGAAGAGGAGAGCAATGCAAAGAGGAGAAGGCGAAGGCAGAGAGGCGCATACATCGTAAAGTGCGTCCATACGATGCTGCCGCTAACGCTGCCTCTGCTGCTGCCCGTGCTCCCCACTTCCACTCCTACTTCCTGCACATATGCCAGCAGCGCCAGCAACAGCAACAACAAAACGTGCTCCTGCTACTGCTGGGGATGCTGCTCTGCTGCGTCTCTGTTGCTGCTAACTTCAACTGAGAGCACGCGCGCTACGTAACGTGAGAGAGAGTTACTGAGAGGGAGAGCGAGCGCAACGGCGACAGCCTGTGAGAGCGCTACAAGTGAGCTGAGCTGCGTTGAGTTGACACTGAGAGAGGGCCGTCACTTCGCTTCGTAACGTCAACGTAATCGCACGTATCGCGCAGTCGACGCGCAACGAAAACAAAAACAAATATTTGGAAACGCGCCAAAGTGCGAAGAGTGAAGAAGATCGAGAAGATCGTCGAGTGCAATTTATGCGGGAAGAGAGACAGACACTTAGTTCCAGTGACGTTGAAGAGAGACGTTCGCGTGTGTTTGTGTGTTTGTAGGTTGCCGACAGCAGGAAAAACAATAACAACAACAGTACGGCACAATAACAATAACAATAACAAAGGCAGCACTGCCTGCTGAGATGATAATGATGATGATGTTGATGCAGCGCCAGCAGGATATTTGAAACGGTGTGCGTGCGTCTGCGTGTTTGTGCGTGTGTGCGGCAACATTATGTGAAGTGTTCAATTTAATGAATAAACGTATGTAGATAAATACGCGCGTGTGTATGCGTGTATGTGTGCATTGTACACACACAAATGCAGCTGGCAGCAACTATGAAATATTGACATGCAGGATACAGCAACACGAAGAGGAGCAGCAGCAAGAAGAGCAAACAAAAAACTGTGACTAAAGTGAATAGCGATAAGGTTACAGATGTCCTAAGCTTACACACATACTTACACACACACACATACATACATACCATCATACAGAGCCTGGGCAGGCTTAAAAGGATACACTGTAACTGGATACATGTTTGCACAGCAGAAGGCGCCTCCCAACGCTGTCGCACTGCAGCAGACAACAAGCAAGCCAAGCAACAAGAACAACAACAAGGAGGGAGGAGAAAGGCAGCAAGCTAAAGCGTAAGTAGCTGCCATGCTTAACTATAATAAGACTCCGCCTGGACTTGGACATTCTTGTGGCCAAGACAAAAGGCAGCCAAGAGGGAGTACAAGGGAAGGGGGGAGGGGAGCAGTGCATACGTTGACAGCGCGGCCGCTTCCTGCGCCGCTAAGTATGCAATTCTATTTTAAGCGCATGGCAAAGTGCAGTCCAAGTAGGTGAAGTGCAGCAGGCAGTGCAGAGTAGAAGTGTGAGTAAGAGAAGGAGGAGAAGTAAGTGCCGGGCAACTACCGTAACCCACACTCCCACGCACACACACCCACACTGACACACACAGAGCGTATTCAAGTGTAACTAAAGACGACCAATTCACAAACAAACAAACATGAACGGACGCCAGCGAACCATGCGAGGAGTAAGAGGAGTAGGAGGTGCGAGGCGCGCTGCGACAAAACTGAATGAATGACTGCATGACAGACTGTGGAACTGCAGAACTGTTGAACTGCCGAACTGACTGTCGCGCTCTCTGTCTGTCCCGCTGTCTCTCTCTCTCTGCCCGCTAATGTTTATTATGAAAAGCGTGCCCTTTTGAACGGCATCGTGTATTTTGGTTTTTATTTATTTTTGTTTTATTTTTTTATTTTATGATTTTTGTAAGAGCGCGGGCTCTCATGTGAGTTTTATTTTCCCTCTCGTTCCCTCGTTGTATTTGTATATTTTTGTCAAGGGGGAGGGAGAGGCAGGAGGTGGGGAAGAGGCCCTCATAATGAGTGCTGCAGCAACGGCGGCGGCAGTGGCACTTAATGCATTGATAAAAGATGCAACAACAACAACAACAAGTAGAACAGCGCGACAGTCACAAGAACAACAACAGCAGCAGCGCAGCTTACGTTCTACATGCCACAGAGCGACGCTCGCGCAATTACAGTTATAATTTGGTCATGTAACCGTTATTCAAATTCAAATGCGTATTGCAATTAACAACCCCAAACACGAGGGCGGTTCATAACATATACATTCGTTGAGTCAGGCCCCCCTCCCTACTGCTAATATGGTCTACCAACTGATAGATCTGTCTAGCCTAGCCATAAATTTGATAACCCTGCTGCTGAATCACCTTCAGCTGTCCCAAATATGGCGTCCCCCCATCAACAAATAAAGTTCAGACCATAAAAACTGAACATGTGACATCAAAAGTCAGTGGGATACAAATTTGAGTATATGAAATTATGAAATTTTCTGAAATGAAATATTGTTCTATCGAGGGTATTTAGGGAAACGGGAAGTGGAATTAGTTAACTAATAAATTAGTTTAGTCTACAAGTCGCTTTTGTCTTTGATTAATACAATTTTAATGTGCAAAGGAAGGTACTTTAAAGAGAAATAAACTAAATAATTTAGTTAAGGAGGAAATTAAGTTAATTTTAATCAATTTAGCGTCAGAAGGAATAAAATACTTAGCTAATTTGATTATTTTTAATACATAAACGTTCTTTAATATAATTTTAATGAGCAAATGATGATAATTTAGGTGAATTTGATTGAAATTTTTAACTAATTTAGTTAATTCATATAAATCTAATAATCAAATGAAGATATTCGTAGCAAATTTTTTTGAAATGCTAATATAGTTTTTAAAGAATTACTGCTAATTTTAGATTTTTTTGCAGTCAAAATTAATCAAATATTAAATTAACTCAATTCTTTTTGAAACATTAACATTGACTTACATAAATTTAATGTACTAAAGAAGATGTTTATATAAACAATCATATAAATACCTGTCTCAGTTGGTTAGTAAAGAAATAATGTTAAGTTAGGTCAATTTAGTGTCCTAATGAACCTAATTTGGTTATTTTAAAGTTAAATCAATTATTTACAGCAATAAATTTGAGTTCAGCTCACTGAATATGCACAAGATCTATCAAAAATCATTGAACTAATTCCATAAGTAATTGCATTGCGTAATATCCTGGTGGTATCTGTCGACAGAAAGAAGCGGGTACTGCTTGAGCCACCCTCGTACGGCGTGTCGTACGTGTTTGTAACGAGTGGGTAACAAACAATCGCCAATTGGCATATAATGATCCCCTTTTCAGACTGGCAGACGTACGGACTGTGATGTGGATGGGCGGACAGGGCCGACAGGGCAGACTGACTGAGTGACAGAACCAGCAGCGACATTCAAAATTATTCTCAGGCCTTGACAAATGCATGGTAATGATTTGGACAACTCACACTTTTTAGACAGTCTTTGTATTTGGCTTTTTTAACAATTTACGCGAGCTGTTACCCCTTCCGAGTCACACACACATTCGCACACACTCTCACATTCTCACACTTGCGTCATAATACACCCGATACTCGAAGGAACTCGAGGTAGTCATAATTTTAGGGGTTGTATTGGCGGCCTACAGCCTTCAGCTTACAGCTGTTGTTCCACGTCCTCCTGTTCGGGTCGGTCCTGGTTTGTTTCTAGCTCAGCAAACAAGGGTTTGGTCTAAGGACAGGCAGCGTCTATTGGCATGGGAACGGGAGTGGGAATGAGAATGGGAATGGGAAAGGGAAAGGGACTGACTGTCGCTGGGAATGGGAACCTAGACGAGAACTTAGAAGCGAACATGAACCGTCGAACATCTTTGACTCCTGCGGTGATTAATTGTCATTCGAGCTCTGAGCTCTGAGTTGAGCTGAGCCCCGAAGAACGCATGTTACGCATACACACAGTAAAATGAGCTCAAATTTTTCGGGTCTCTGAGACAGTGAAAGACACTACCTATGACAAGGGGCACTAGGGTTCAGGGGCTGTGCGACTTAGCATTGGATTAGATGTCGATCAACGATACGCACAACAGAACGACGGATGAATCGATCCATAGTAATAGATGCTTATCCTCTGTCTCTCGTCTTCCCTTTGTGTCTGTGCGCTGAAAGCCGAAAGTAGGTAGCTGATAGGCCCACGTAGGGAAATGAAAAACCCATCATAAATTGTTGGCTTTGACCCTATGTATAGAGGCGATTCAGCTAGTATCTTGGTAAGACGATCGTAACGCTCGTACAAAGGGCATTAGCATGCAGCGTTGATAAATATATATGCGGTGCACTGTATTATCTATGGCTATAAGCGCATTAGGGGAAGAAAGTTATCATAGCGAGAGATGAAAGAAGGTGACAGGAAGTGAAAGGAACTAATACCTGATACAAAGAAGGAAAGATTGCGATACAATGAAAATATATTTTTGAAGGTAGGGAATGGAAAGGAACTAATAAGAGGGAGATATCGATACAAAGGCAATACAATGTAGAAATTATGCTACACATGTGTTTGAAAGTGAAGGGAACCAAGGCCAGACTCTTATAAGGATATGTTTGAATATAGGTACCAATATAAAATAAGGAAATATGAAAGGGATAATATAGAGAGACTGAGACTTTAGGGTTTTTTTGGTTATACATGTTAGATAATGTTCTTCTCACATCTGTTTTCCTTCAAGGTCTGTGTTGTAGTTTGTAGGGCAGTGTAGTAGCCACAACTGTTTGGCATTGAGTAGAGGAAGGAGAAGAAGGCATTCGGGCCATCGATTTGCCTGCGCATCATAAATTAGCTACGCACCAAGTGTGTGCCAAATAAGTTTCGCTAGCTGCCCCTCCCTCCTCCTCCTCCTCCTGCCCCTCTTACTCAGCTCACAGCTGGTCAGCTGCAACTTCCAGTTCAGATAGAAACTTTTCTAATGAGATACAAATGATAAGAGTCATCAGTTGTGCGGTCTGTTTGGGTCTCTGTCTTCTGTCTTCTGTCTTGTGTCTGTCCGAGTTCGGGTTGTGCCACTTATTTAACTGATGGCATAATAAATAATTTGCTTATTGCATGCATATGGCTGGCTATCTATTGTATCTTGTATCTGTTGTATCTTGTAACAACAAATGTATATACGGGCCACAGACAGTCGCACAGACATAATTCATGGCTGAAACTTTTGTTTCTAATTCAACAACAATTACGCTTAATTAATTTAAAGATGTTTGCTCTTGTTGTCGTCATGTCTCTCTGTCTCTAATGCCTCTATCTCTCACGCAGCTTGTTCTCCAATTCCCCCCTCTCCCTGTGCCTGTTCCATCCCCCTTTCCACAGGCATTTTGAGCAGTTATGACTGAGGGAGGGTTGTGAGGCACGTCGTCGCTTATAAATAGATTAATTAAAATCATCTTTAATTGTTTGATTACAAGACAAGCCCGAAAAATTAAATGCCTTCAGAGCGAGGCTCAACAATAGCACAGCTCTATATGCAATTGATGTGTGTGTCTGTGTGTTGTGTGTGGGCAAAATGCGCAACATGTGAAATCCACATGCGGCAGCGATTGCCACAGTAACCGAAAGCAGAAGTCAAAGCAGAGTCGGAGGCAGAACCAGCACGGTCCCTTGAGCTCTGAAGATTTCATTTGTGCTACAGATGTTCAGAGATTGTACAACATAACTACACACTCACACGCACACACACACACATGCACACTCGCAAGGCACAAAAGTCACACGCAATTGAAGCAGCGGCATCTGCCAGATACACTTCAGAATCAGCCTCGCTTCAGCTTCAGCTTCAGCTTCATCTTCAGGCGTCGCGTAGTAACTGCCGCTGAATTTCGAGTGGCATTTGATTTTAGTGTAGTGTGTGCAGACACAAGTGTGTGTGTGCTCCAGAGGCATAAAAATTATTGCTGCCAAGCAAGACAGGCCCTGAGTCAGTCAGTCATCAATTATTTTATAGAATGCTCACTTGTTTTCTACCCCCAGTCCCAGTCCCTGGAAACTGCCTCCACAACTCGACTCGGATACGAGAGCACTCGCATTGTCTGCCCCCCCCCCCTCTCTCTCTCTCCCATTTGTCTTTTCGTCTGTCGTCAGGGGCCCCCGCGTCGCGAAGTTTTGAAAGTTCTTTGTGGCACAGCACAGCACAGGAAGGGCTTCTTCTGCTGCTGCTGCTGCTTCCTTGTGGCAGCCGCAATAGTTGTGAAATTAAATTGAATGCGACGCCGATTATCCCACGCAATCTTTCATTCAGTCATTCATGGAGCAGCTAGTGGAGTACGCCATGTACTTTTACTCCTCCGCCAAAGTTGAGAAATCATCAAAAGTTCAAGCGGAACACACAGTTCCCTCTCCCGCTCTCCCCTCTTGCCTCTCTCGCTGCTTCTATAAGATGATTATATGCACACGCAATCTCACTCACTCAGTATCTGGCCATAAATCTCTAAATCCCTCCCTGACTGTCTGACTGTCTCTTTGTCTGCCGAGTCTTTCCTCCCCGCTGTTTGCGTGCCAAAATCAATGCAAAGTTCTCCTTTCAGCGAGTGCAATAAATAAAATCCATCTCGATTATAAAGTGCACACAAAGAAAGGCCCGCTGATAAGGCCTGCCTCACATTTGGCCTACTTCAGTTCATTAAAAATCTATTTGAAAAGAGAACAAGATAAGGCATTTATACTATAGACTGTTTGTGCATCGTTGCGAATCGTTGTGAATCGGAAATTTAACGATTTTTATGTGGCACATTTTGATGAATCTTTCTTCACATGCCACCGCCAATGTTAATGGCCAATTGATGCGAGATATATGTGGTAATAATTGTCATAAATTTGCCATTAAATTGCCAGGCATGTATGTGCATAACTTCAGCACGATAACATTATAATTATTATTATAATAAGCAGCGAGAGAGAGAGTGAGTTGCGCAGATTTGCGAGGTGTATCGATTTCCGGTAGGGCCAAAAACTAATTTCGTTAAGCAGCCTAGCAAATACGCACATAGATACATGTGTCTGCGTGTGTGTGTGTGACTCTGGTCCAAGCTTGTCAAACAAAAGTCTAGACAAATCGAAAACAAAACCAACTTCAATATCCCAGCTATAATTGAATGCACACAAACAAGCGATGTGTGTGTGTGTATTACCATGGGGAATACTATTATAATCTGCTCAGGCAGGCAACACGAGAGCACACACTGATGGAAAATGAGAGAGAGAGAGGGAGAGAATATATTGACAGACACTCAAGTGTCCGCAAGCACCCTGTAAATCCAATTGAATTACGCATAAAAGGCGCTTAAACCAAAAGAAATGACGAACTCGTGACGATGACGACGAAGACGCTGCAGGGTTATCATATTCAATCCAATCGTATTCGTATCGTTTCCCTTTAATTTCTGATAATACGATATTTTATAGCTACTGTTTGTCGTGGGCACACGAATTATGTATGAAGAGGAAGGGGAAGGAGGACGGGGCTCTAATCATAATCACATTTCACATAGTTGGGCATTTCCGCAACATTTACATACGAGAATATCGAAGACTTTCAAACTCATGTGCCGCGCGCGTCATTAAAAACCTTCAACCGGGCTAGGGAAGGGAAGATGGAAGGGGGTCAGGGAGTGGGAGTTGGGTTTGGTAGTTGGGGCGCAGCTTATGCATGATTAATACTTAATTACAAAGGCAAACACATAAACTGCAGCTCAAGAGGTAGCACTGGCTGGCCATACGGGTACTCGCAACGGGTACTCGCACTCAGAGTTGGGCATTTTAATGGTACGGAGTCAAAGTAATAACGCTTAAGAGACAACGCAAGACAAAAGGCATGGTTCCCACACACAGCACGTCCTGAAGAAGTGAAGAGAGCTCTATAACTCTCTGGTCATGCTATGCCACAGTGTATATACAAATACAGTACGTGTGTGTGTGTGTGCCTGTGTGTACCCACTGTTATTAATATTTCGATTAGGTACCGGCGATTCGTAGAACTTGCCACATGACTTGCATAACTAATAAGAACAGTTTGTAACTTGCCTCTCCCTCCTCCTCCGTTGCTTATGCACACTACACTTCAGCACATTGCCTGCGCATGGGGCATATCGGCTGATTGATGATGACAAACTTGACTTCATCAAAAGGAAATCAAGGTATAATCAGCTAGAGAATAGGCACTCCGGCATAAAAGGAGCACTCCGGCATAGAAGGAGGGAGTAGCGCGGAGTAGGGAGTAAGGAAATTTTCCTATGTAAGATGATATTCAACTTCATGTGTAGCGATTTTTGTTTGCCTTAATGAATGGCATATTCATTACACGAGTGTGTGCCCAAAATCTATAGAATGTTTGGGAAAATGAAGAGTAATGAGAATTTGTAGATATTTACATAGAGACAAGGCTCATATATGATGTGGTAACTGACTTGATTGAGCTGCCCTTTTGCATTGTTGCTGTCTATAGGTGATAATAGAAGCCTAAATCTATAGAATATTGTAATTGAAAAGGGACAAGTTATTGAAGGTAACTCTAAATATATAGAAAACTCATCAATAATGTGGTGAATGTCTTGATTGAACTGCCCTTTTGCATTGTTGCTTGCTCTTGTGTACTCTAGGTGAGTGGAAGAAGCTGAGGGGCTTAAGGTTTCCTAAATATATTAAATACACAATGTAAGGAGGGATGCTTAATCGTAGAAAACTCATCTTTAATGAGGTTAATGTCTTGTTTAAGCTCACATTTTGTATTGGGTGTGTAAAATCTAAATCTATATAATATCCTAATTGAAAAGGAATATATGAGTCCAAATAACCTCGCTTATATAGGAAACTCATCTATAACATGGTTAATGTTTTGATGGAGCTTCCCTTTAGCTTTTTAACTTGTTTTCTCGCACTCGCACTCTCGTAGATGATTATTAGTAGGTATAACTGATTAAGCAGCCCTAAATCTAAGCAGTACCCAAATTTAATAGGTAGCAAACTCATCAATAATGTCGTAACTGTTTTGATTGAGATTTCCTTGTGCCTCGCTCTCTTGCACTGCATGTGAATTTGAGAAGGGTTATTTGATTAGGAATCCTAAATACATAGAATACTTAAATATAAATAAAACAAGAGGTTGCAGTTAACCTAATACTAATATTGAAATCCCATCAATAATGTGGTAAATAAATTGATTAAGTTCATATTGCCCATCGTTCCTCGTTCCCTCAACAGATTGTAGGTGATTGCAAAGTCAACTAGCATAGCAAATATTTAAATCTAGGCATAATGGTTATTAATGTGCGCCGTGTGTGTGTGTGTGTGTGTCTTGCGCTGAAGATATGAACACTTTAGTCCATTCATGGACACTTTCCATGTGGCTTGACAAACTGCTGCGGCATTTGTTGATTGCCAAGTGGCCTAAGGCAAATTGTAGAGGCGCTTGAGGACAAGTAAGAAAAGATACTGAAAGAGGGAAGTGAAGAGGTGGGTGGGGTGGGGGATAGTCTAGGTAAAGCATTGACATATGCAGTGGAGTGAAGTGGAGAAGAATGCAAGTGTACGCAGCCATTTAAATGTATTTCTTATCTGACTTTTCAGATCAAGGTAATCCAAGTGCAGCTAATGCCAGCATACCTCAGCGGAAAGACGCAGAAGAAGAAGGAGAACAACAACAACAACAAAGCGACGCGCAGCAGGTGCAGCACAGGAAACACAGCACGCAGGACAAGCAGAAGAAGCAGTCAGTGATAAAGAAAAAAGTGACAACGAAATATTAACGACGAGCCAAGACGAGAGCAGCAACAACAACGACAGCAACAACAACAACAACGAAACGAACAACGATACGAAGCATGACGTCGCTGTCGCTGTCACTGTCGGTGTCATCGGTGATTAATAAAGCCGGAAATGTGATTGTAGTGTTAGTGAGCCTGCAGCTAATATGGCTAACGTTAGCCCACAGTCGAGAGTTGCCGCCACTGGGCGTCGTGGATTATGGCAGCATGTCCGACTCGGCAGAGGATGTGGATGTGCTGGAGACGCAGGTAACCGAGCAGAATGCACAGCTCGCCAACAGCAGCGAGGACAACAAGGTGCCACTGGTGGCAGCTGCAGGTGGAGGTGGAGGCACCCTCCTCGAGGAGTTCAATGGCGGCAAACTCAGTGCCGCCGAGGCAAGCAACACGCTGCCCATCTTTCTTAGCGAACCGGAGAGCACCTTTGTGGTAAAGAATCGCCCGGCGGTGCTCAAGTGCAAAGCTTCGCATGCACTGCAGCTGCACTTCAAGTGCAGCGGCAGCTCACAGCCACCGCCATCGACGCACGACAAGCACGTGGATCCGCACACGGGTGTGCCCATGGAGGAAGTCACAGCGACGATACATCGCGACCTGGTGGATGAGTATTTCGGCAAGGGACCCTTCAAGTGCGAGTGCCAGGCGCGTTCCTCGCGTGGCATGGTCAAGAGTCAAGCAGCCACGGTGCACATTGCCTGTAAGTAGCAGAGCAGGAGGAGGAGGGTTACCCCTTACCCTAACTCAACACCTAACTCGAACCAGAAACCCTTACCCTAGACCTAACCCCCTACCCTGGACCTAACCCTCTACTCTAGACCTAACCCCCTACTCTAGACCTAACCCCCTAACCCTAACCTGTTTAAAACTTATTCCAACCCTCGCCTCGTTCACAGACATTCGCAAGTCGTTCGGTCAGTCGCCCACATCGCTGCGCCTCGAGCTGGGCAGCCGTGCGGAACTGCATTGCGAACCGCCCGGTGGCTTTCCGGAGCCGAAGCTCAGCTGGCACAAGAACAATGCGGTCATCAGTGCCGCGGACAGCAGCGAGCCAGGGATCGTTGTGGCGGGCAGCACACTCACCTTCCGCCAGGTGGCGCTGCAGCATATGGCCAACTACAGCTGCAGTGCGGAGAACATTGCCGGACGGCGTCTCTCCGACTCCGCCGTGCTCATTGTCTATGGTCAGTACAAGCGCAAGTGCTACTGCGGTCTGCCCACATACTGACTGTCTCCCTCTCTCTCTCTCTCTCTCTCTCTCTCTTTTTCTCTCTCTCTCTGTGTAGTTAATGGTGGCTGGAGCGCATGGAGTCCCTGGCGCGAGTGCAAATGCAGTGGGAAGCCAAGCCAGGGCCGCAAACGTACGCGCACCTGCACCAACCCGATGCCCTTGAACGGCGGCGCCCAATGTGCGGGTCCACAAATACAGAAGTCCGCCGATTGTGCCGCATGTCCAGGTACGTTTGTGTGTGGAGAGAGAGCGTTTCTCTCTGGTTGCCCACAAATTTGTGGGTGTTGCCTGTGGCGTCCCCCCCTTTTGGTGTGTGCTGGGGCAACGGCAACTTTAAAGTGTTGCCGTAATTGAAGTGCCAACAACAAAATTGTCAATTTAAATGGCCAAGGGGGCGTCGCCCAGTGCCACCTGCGTCTCTGTATGACCCCCACCCAACTCCCACCTGCCTCCTGCAGTGGCGCATTCTCTTTCTCTCTCTCCTCTCTGACTCTGTCGAGAACGACGCACATTTTTCACACCAGCCAAACGAGAAGCGCCAGCGCCAGCAGCAGCGCCAGTGCCAACCTCAAAGCACTGCGGCGCAAAAGTTCAAGGGGCGTTCCAAAAAAAGAAACAACAGTGGCGACACAGCGGGAGAATGCGACAAGTCGAACTGTGAATACACTTTCCTAGTGGGGCGAGAGTGAGGGATGTCGAAGGGATGGAGACAGTGGGAGAGTAATATAAAGAGCGGGAGTAACAGGAAGTTAAGAGTAGAAGAAGTGCGTGTGGGGATATAGACAAAGTAGTAGTACTAGTAGAATGTGTATAAGAGTGTCACGTATAAGAACCTAGTACAAAAATACATAATTGTAGTAGTTGGAATAGTAAAAGAAGCAGAAGTAGGAGTAGAAGTAGGTGTTGAAATAGAAAACGAAGTATCAGTAGATGTGGGAGTAGAAGAGAGAGTAGAAGAGGGAGTAGAAGAAGTTTAAGTAAAATTATAAGTGGGAACAAAAGTAGAAGTAATAGCAAAAGTAGGAGTTGAAGAAGGAGAAGCAGGAGTAGTATTGATGCTGAAGAAGTAGGAGTAGTGCCAGTAGTAGCAGTAGTAAGAACAATACAAATCGTAAGAGAAGTAGAACAAGTAGGAGTATTAGAAGCAGTAGTAGTAGTAGGAGCAATAGTTGTAGTAGAAGGAGATGTATCATAGAATTAGGAGTATTAGAAGTAGTAAGTAGTAGAAGAAGAATTAATTGAAGGAGTAGTTGCTGTAGTAGCAGCTGGCGTGTAGCGGCTTATAATTAATAAGAGCAATAATAGTCGCAAACGTAGAAGTAGTAATATTAGCAGTACTTATAATGCCTGCAGTATTAACGAAGAAATTACTGCAAATAAATAGAAGTAACTGTGATTAGCGTAGGACGACAATAAGAAGTTGTATAAGAAGTAAGTATGGTTGTAGTGCAAGTAGATACAAATGGGAAAATAGAAGAGTGAATAGTAGTATAAGATAGTAGTGCCAGTAAAGAAAAATGTAATAAAGACAAATGAACTAGTTCATACTAGAGTAATAGGCATAATGAAAGGTTAAGTATTAGTAGGATTAGTAGAAGAATATGTTGTAAGGGAAGTGGTAAAAACTTTACAAGAAGTAGTACTTATATTTAGTACTAAACATTCATGTCATGCTCCTAAAAGAAGTAGAAGTAGTAGTAGTAGAATAAGTACTGTGACTGCAAATATAAATAGTAGTATCAGTAGTTAAATGGAAATTTCTGCAAAAATAACAAAAATATAAAGTAACTACACCCCCTACAACTCGTACACCCCCTTGCAAAAGCAGAGTAGTAGAATCGAGTGCAACTGCTCGATAAAATAACCTAAATTTAGCAGTTATTACTCGGGAATAACTCGTCAAACTTTCAGCAATTAAAAATTCCTGCAGCTATTATAACTCAGAGAGAGAGATAGAAAGAGAGAACGCTACTGGGGAAATGGGTTAACGACAGGGCGACTCTGGCATAGCTAGAAAGTTTTTAGTATTCCCGTTAAATTTGGCAATATGCGCCACGAAGTCGTAATGCCCATGTCAGACAATGGGCATAATACATTTTTGAGTGAACGTCGAGTATTTCATTTTAAACACGCATTCGTGTTGCGATGTGTGTGTGTGGTGTGTTGTTGTGGCTGCCTTTGAAACGACGACAGACAAGGAGTTATATATGTGAGATGGATAGATTGGAGCTGCCTGGGGAGCCGGGGGCGTCTGCCGGCGGCATACCAGTCGTGCTCCCGTTCCCGTTCCCTGTTCCCAGTCACAGTTGCCTTCGCTAAATGGTGACAAAAGCATTGACGCTGCAGAGTTGGGGAAGTGGTCCAAGGGGGATGCACAACGGGATTGAGAATTTCAGATTGGGATATGCCTGGATTGGAATACGGATTGGCATGGGGTGAAGAAGGGCAGTAGCAGCAGGAGGAGGAGAGTGGGAGGCGAACGGTCGCTGGGGCGCTCTTTCTTTTTGACAGACGCACACGGACGGGCACGGGGCGGCATGTGTTTGAGACTCTTCACTTTTATTCATGTAAATTTATTGTATTGCACATTGTATTGTAGTGCTCACACACACACAGACACACAGGCACACACTCACACTGTGATAGACAGCAGGGCAGGCTCACAGCGGGCGCAGCAATGAGCAATTGTTGACAGACAAGCGCGGCAAATGTAGGCAAGGAAACGAAGCAGGGACAGGGGCAGGGGCAGGGGCAGGGACAAGAGCAGAGACAGGGGCAGTGCAGGAGTAAGGGGGGCAGCTGCTGAAGAAGCAATAGCAATACACTTCAAGTGGGTGGCACTGGTTGGGGGGGTGCTGTAGGAGCAGGGCAGGGGGGAGGGCACCACAATGGACTGCTGGGTGGCACGGTGTGCTAAGGCTGCCACAGTCGCTGCCACGGTCGCTGCTGCTGCTTCTCGTGCGTTTTTCTATGAAAAGTGTGTCATAAAATTAATTTTAAATTTCGCTTCGGTTTCGCTTTTTTTCTCTTCTCTTCTACTTCCCGCTCATCATCATCTACTGCTGCTGCTGCTGCCGACTTTTCATCCCCCCATGGAATCGTGTCAACCTTATGGTGCTTCATCTGCTGCTGCTGCCACGCCCTACGCCTGCCTGACGCCCTGCCAACGCTGCCAACAACAGAGGACACTCAAATTGTGAGCGCTGATGGATTTGACATTTCGTCGAGTAAGCGCAGTAAGTTGAAGCGAAAGCCTGACAATGTGCATCTCATTCAAATAGGGGAAGCAGTGGGAGGTCAAAGGGGGAGGGAGAGGGGGCAACAGTTCAATATGACATTGTGTGCGAGCCGTTAAAGCTGAATGCTTAACGAGGCAAAGAGCCAAAGCCAAAGCCAGCAGCAGTTGTTAACTGGGCACAGTCAGAGAGAGAGGGGGGAAGGGGGAAATAGAGAGGGTAGTGGAGCTGGAGCTATAGTCTGCCCTGTACGGGAGGTTGCGCTTTACAATTCAATAAACAATTGTGTTAAACTGAGCCGAAGGCCGTAACAGCAGCATCCGCATCCACATCCACTGCCACATCCGCATCGTCTCCAACGAAGCATGGAGTTATTCATTGAGCCAAGGCACAATTTGGCACATAGTTCCACACTGTCTGGGGGCTTAAAGCGAAGAGTGACGTCATTGTTGCCACGCTTAAAAATCACTTACCACGATGTGCGCTGTCTGATTCATGCAACAGTCTCGAACAAGCCAAGCAATAGAGGGCAGTAGAGGGAGTAGAAAGGGAGGCAGGAAGTAGAGAAGGGAAGCGGGAAGCAGGGTGTAGAGGACCAGGGCAGCAGGGAGTAGTGAAGGGGCAGCAGGGAGTAGAGAAGGGGCAGCAGGGAGTAGTGAAGGGGCAGCAGGCAAAGCAGAAAGGGAAAGAGGGAAGCAGCCGGCAATGGACAGTAGAGAGCAGAGAGTAGAAGAGCAGGGAGCAGGGACAAGACAGCAGGGAGCAGGGAGCAGGGAGTGGGGGCAGGATGCAAACATACTCGCCCACACACACAGGGACACTCACACACACAGAGTGACACCCACACTAGCCTAGACCCAAAGTGCTGTTGTGCCCCCAAACTGAGGCAGTCGGTGGTGGGTTTCACTTCAAGTTGCCGACTGCGTCGTGGCAAAACAGGAAGTGGCAAATGCCGATATATATATGACTTAGCTATAGGCATACATCTTAGCCGGAACAACAACAGCAACAACAACAACAAGTACTGCAGGAAAAACCATCTTTTTGTTTAGTTTTCGGACTTTGCCGCAGACAAACAAAGCAGAGGCATCGAAGGGAAATTGAAAACAACGCGGCACAAAATGCGAAAACAGCACAAGGCATTAAAATGACAATCACTTTTAGTCACACACAAAATACAGGGTGCTTTGGGCAGGGCAGGGCAGTGGGTGTAGGCCAAGGGTAGCATGTGCCCTCGATGATGAGAACATTCCTCTCACAACTCCCTTTGGGAGCTGCATTTAGAGGTGCCTCAATTGCCGAGGCCGCATCTATTAGCTCCAAAGCGTTGCTATAAAATGTAATGCGATGCCATAAAGTACCCTCCTGCCACTACATATGCCTCCCCCTCCCTCTTTCTCTCTCTCACACGCACATCTCTCTATCTGTTGCGACTCACGTTCGTGTATGGCGGGGGGGGGCCTTGATAAATGGCACTTGGGCATGCCGCTGTCGGGAATGTGTGCTAAATCATGTTAATATGACTTTTGATTTCTAAAACACTCTCCCCTCTCTCTCTCTCTCTTCCCCTCTCTTTCTCTTTCTCCCACACAGTTGCACGTTGGTCCGCATGGAGCGAGTGGAGCATCTGCTCGACGGAATGCATCCAAGTGCGTCGCAGAAAATGCCTGTCGCACGCCGATGCCAATGCAGGAGACGCCGCCGCTGCTGCTGCCGCTAGCGAGTTGCTGCTGCCATCGGGTGCAGCAGCAGCACTCACCACGGCGGGTGGCAGCGGCGGCGTCAGTGGCAGCGATGGCGCCAACGACGGTGGAGATGCTGATGGCGCAGGATATGGCAAATCATTGTGCGCCGGCAAAGACATACAAACGGCCGAGTGCCGTGGCGAGCAGTGTCAGATTGGCAAGGATGGTAAGTGTGTTTATGACAGAGCCACAGAAAGAGATAGCAAGGCAGAAAGAGACGGAGAGACAGGCAGACGGGCAGACACGGAGACAGCCCAGTCAGCAACAAAGTAGACAGTTAGACAACAATAACAATCACAGTGGGCACAAGGCAGACACAAACCAGAGCCAAAGCCAGAGATGGAGACGGAGACGGAGTTGGAGACGGAGATTCACTGCCACAGTCAGGCAGGCCACACACAAAAGCAGCGAGAGCACTCAGCGCTGATTGTCACAATGGGAAATTAACCAAGTGCATTTTGTTTGTGCAAGTTGCCTCCCCTGATCCCTGCTCCCCTGTCCCTGCTCTTCTTCTGCTCTCCCTGATGACATAAAAATGGTAAAATAAATCAGGCAAGGGCCACTCAGGCTGCACGGGCGTTTAGCCGTAAGCCTCAACCCGCCAGCCAGAGTTGACTGTGGGAAGAGCACGGAAAAAAAGGCTGAAACAGCAGCTAATAAAGCTAGTTGGGTGAAGTGACTGAAAAGTAGAGATATGAATGGTTTATATAATGGAAGAAAAGGGAAACAAATGAGGAGATAGTTGATGTATGTATCTATATATATTATATACTTGCTTAATCCACAGTAAGTTGAATGAGTTTGGTTAGAAATGGATAAAGGCATAGAAATTGGGAGAAAGATTGATGTTGATTGAGAATTTATACATATATTTTATGTGATAATTTGTTATCTAATTTGTATATCTTTTTTAACAACAACAAATTGTTTGAGTCGAACAGCATCACTTTGCTAATCTACATACAAAATTGTAGAAGGAATGAAATTGATGGAGAATATATACTTTATATAGTTATTTAGCGTTAGCACAATCCACAGTAAGTTCGAGGAATGTTGCTAAAACTGTCTAACTAAATGTTATTAACTCTTTATAGAGAATAGAAAAAGGATTAAGATTGTTTCGAATTTTATATTTATATATATTTTACTTATATCAGAGCAAATCAAGCATGCCATATATAATATAAATATATATATATACTTGATATAGTACCTGTCATAATATATGCTCAATCAACAGCAAGTTGCCTGATCCATTTCATTCTGATACCTTGTAGGCCTCACTCTACTTCCTTCTACATTATATACCTCAGTCAACTCTTGCCCAACTGGCATTCCCCAGCTAACTGTAGCCAAGTTTCTAGCTAGATTTATGGCACTTTCTCTTTGGCTTTTAAACAGTCAGAGTGACAACAGTTGGCACCCAGTCGAAAAGGGTCGCAAATCAATCGCAGTTCCATTTGTGCCCCCCACGATGAGATTGAGTCTTAAGCACCAGGCCAGGCCAGGGCAGCATAAGGGGGAGGATGCGCTCTGTTTATGTGCTTTGCCAGATAATTAGGCATGCAGCAAGGACGACGACAGCAGGCTAAACCCAGATGACTACCCACTCTGCACCCTAACCCCCTTTTAAGCGGGGGCGGGGGATTCATTGTTGCTGTTTGAACTTCAATTTGGATGCCGATTCACGAATCACGCAGCTCGATTTCTCGAGGGTGTGTGTGGCTGATTGAACCCAACTCAAACATAGTTTTGTATGCCAAGTGAGAGTGGGGGGGGGGTTGCTAGACCGATTGCGGTCCATTGGGATCAATTATAGGACTGTCACAGTGTGTAATTGAAAGGATCACGATTTGGGGCTACACTTCCGTTGACTGTTGACTGCTTCACTACCAACTTTCGCACATCATTTTTCGGTCTATTTTGGGTTCACTAGAAGGGGGTGGGGAGTTACCTTCTTTACTTTTTTTAGCGTTACTTTTTGTATTGCGAATGAAGAGTGACAGTTTGTTGTCCCTGCGCTGTTGTTGTTGATTTTGACTTGAGCCTTTTGGCTTATTTTCCATTTTATTACATTTGCTGGCTCTAGTATCCCCTGGGAAGGGCAGGCCAGGGGGCGTGGCAGTACTAGTGGGCAACAGTTGAAAAGCAGGCAGGCTTTATTGTGTGGCCATTGTGGGCACAGCTGGGGCAGGTTCCTGTTCCCAGCCTGTTCCCAGCCTAATCTCTTAGCATGACAAATACGCTTTTGATGTCCCGTGCAGGAGAGAGACTATGGTAAAAAATCAGCATGCAAAATGCACATGGAAAAACAGAAAAACGAATAGGGAAAAGGGAAAAGCGAAAGCCGAAGAAAAAGTCGCTAAAGTTTGTGGCAGGAGGGGAAGAAAGGGGGAGCCTGCGCTTCCGATGTTGAAGCAGCGCTGTCGCTGATTTACAGCGAATATAATTGCTCATTTCATACATTGTAGAAGTGTTCTATATGTGTGTGTGTGTTTGTGTGCGGGTGTGTGTGTGTAATAATCATAATATATACGAGAGTACGAAGTAATTCCTTGCGCTGCTGCAGCGATTCCTTTTCGCCGGGCACAGCGCCAACCAGTCACCGCCAGCGCCAGCAACAATGACGACAACAATCACAGCAACGGAAACAAGCAGCGCAACAATGGCGCTCATACCAAGGGAGGGGGGATTGGTTAAGGGAGGAGTGGGAGACTGGGACGCCGACAGTGCACAATAATGCGAAATAGACGCCGGACTGGGAGCCGGTTGGGGGAATGGGAGAGGGATGAGCATACAAACATAAAACATTAAATACAGACATATACAGCACATTCAGTGAGAGAAGGAAGAGGGGGGCACCACAGGGGGACAGCGAGGAATACGGATACGCATGGCTGCTTCGGATTGATGGCAACTTTTGGCGAGGATGCGACCGCGTTTGGTTCACTTCGGTTCGGTTTGGTTTGGTTTTGGTTTTCATTTGGTTGACTCAACGCGCTGCGAACCTCGACGAGAATCTCAGCTGAATGCGGATGCGTAAGCGTATGTGTGTGTGTCACTGTGTGTGTTTGTTTGTGTGTGTGTGTGGGATGCGATGAGATTTTTGCATGGGGGTTGCGGATTTACGCAGCAGCATGAGCAACTTTTCTTTATACATTTTTTTAATACAAAAGACAAAGATTGAGATTGGCATGCGGGATGGCAGTGTGGCCAAGGGAGGGGATGTGTGGGGAGGGGGGGGAATCTGCACACCCAAAGTGTATATTAAAAACCAAAAATCAGCACTTTTACTTATCCCTGTTTCTGCTTCTCTTCTTCCTCCTCTTCTCCTCTGCAGACTTCGATTGGACGCTGTACTTGGGACTGGCCTTCATCACCGCCGTCTGCTTTGCCTTTGGCGCCGCCCTCATCTGCTGCGCCCGTCGCGGCATACGCGCCAATCCGCACTACAACATGGCACGTTCAGGTAAGTCGAGTACACCTGCTCACCCTCCGCCCTCCTCCGCCTGCAATTGCGGCAATTGAATCTCTGCTTACGCTTCCGTTTTACAGTTATGGATGCGGATTACATGCCCGGCGTTGTCGATAAGAAGGAGATGCGCATGCACATCGAGGCAGCCAATTTGGGATACGATTATGTCAATCCCGGACATCGTTATTTGCCCGGCGAGCACATAATGGCCATGGGCGTTGGAGTCGGAGTCGGTTGCGGCGGCGTCACAGAGCATCACTACGATGTGCCCAACCTGGCGGCAAAGTAAGTTGAAAGACAGGCAAATCCGGCTGGCAAGCTCAGCCCCCACTTCCTGCTCCTCTCTGTCGTTAATCCCTGCAATAAAACCGACAAGCAAATCGAGAAGAGAGAAGCAATTGATGTGCCCAGCTTCGATTTATTATGAGGTTTTTAAGTTAATCGCAGACGGCAACTGTGCGATATTGAAGTATATTAAGAGTCTCTTAAGTTATGTGTGTGTGTAGAGTATGAGTATAAAGTTCCGTTTTAAAGATAGACAGATGGGCAGAAGGGTAGACAGAGCCAAATAAATTGAAAGAATATGAGAAGATAGATAGACAGACAAATAGATACATATATAAATAAGAGGATAAGTATAGAAAGGCAGCTAGCTGGATAGATAGACAGATATATTGTCAATAAAATAAATAGAGAGATGCATGGATTGAATGACTGAAAGATAAAACAATTGATAGATAGATATATGTGTATGCATTGCTGGATAAAAAGATCTATACATCTATGAAGATGGATGATTAATAGAAAGATTGATAGCTACAGAAAAACCTGATGAAAATATACATACAGATACATAGATAAATATATAGATAGATGTACGTATAATCTATTCATCTATATATATTTATATATTTATATATATTTAGATAGAGGGATAAAATAAATAGATAGACGCATTCACGTATAAATAAATAGATTGCCAGATATGTAGGCAAATAGTTGCAATATCTTCAACCAGTTAGATAGCTGGATAAATTGTTACTCTTTCATTATCTCAGTTCACAACTCCTATTCAATGTCAGTATCATTCAGTTTTAACTTCATTCTCAAGTTCAAGTCATATATAGCTTGATTCTACTACCCACTTATTATCTTATTAACACCTTACTACACCATCTAACTCACCTTAACTTTATCTGCTTCTCTGCCCACAGCTACACCAATCCCATAGACGATCTAAGTGCGGATTATCTATCTGAAACGGGTGATTCCTCCACAGCAGATACCTGTAAGTACTTTCTCGCCTCTCTTCCTCTTACAGTGCAATAATGAATGTATTCCCTGCTCTCTCCTCCAGCCAACTCCACGTTCGACATGAATGCCAAGCTGTCCATACTGAATGCCTCGAAGAGCAGCAGCTACGAGCTGCTGGGCTCAAGTGGCGGCCAGCTGCGTCTCTATGGCGGGGAACTGTTGCTCTTTGTGCCCGAGCTGGCCATAGGGAAGCACATGAAGAAGCACGTGTCGCTGATGCTGCTCAGTGACGAGTGCAGTCGCATTGCCTGCGCCACAGAGAGCTCCATCCTGTGCAGCAGTGTGGTGCACTGTGCGCCAAGGAATTATGGTTTCGTCAAGCCGGTGATACTGAAGATACCCCACTGTCTGCTGGCGCCGGAGCAGTGGCACGTGCACATCTATCATGCGGACAGCGAGCACGATGACCTCAATGTGAGCTGGCGTCGTGCCGTGTCCGTGGGAGAGGAGACCATCAACACGCCGATGTTTGTGCAACTGGAGCCAAGTCATGTGTACATCATGACGGAGCAGCTGGGACACTTCGCTGTAGTCGCCGAGCCACGCATACAACAGCCCGCCATCAAGATGAAATTGCTGGCCTTCAGTCAACACACGCCCCCGAGCAGCGCCAACTGCAGCCTGCGCATCTATGTGGTCAAGGATTTCCCCAACAGTCGCGACATCTGTGCCAACGTGGAGTGCAAACTGGGTGGCACCTACCTAGGCGAGAGTCAGGTCTTTGCCTTCGTGCTGAACTCACAGAATCTGAATATACGAGTGCGTTGCACAGATGCCTATGTGGATGTGGCAGCGGATGCGGGTGCGAGCTACGAACATGCGATACCCTACCAGCACATCCTGAGTAACAACTCCATCTTGCACTGTGAGTTCAGTCTGCGACGGCAGGAACAACATGCGCTGTGCGTGGACTTTGGCCAGGGGCAGGGGCAGGATCTGTTGGACTTCTACACCTTTAGCATTCCCGCACAGCCATTGCTGGGTGGTTCCGCTGAGGAACTCGCCTCGACAACGAACACGACCATCTCGATAGATCGGCAAGGGAACTATGTGAATGAGAGCTGTGTGCTGGACTTTGTGCAACTGCCACATGCCACAAAGCGTCTCATTTGCGCTGCACTGGATCCACCGCGTGCCGACGAACGCGACTGGCGTCTGTTGGCCAAGAAACTCAGCACAGATCGGTACATTGCCTACTTTGCCACCAAGCCATCGCCCACCGAGCAGATCCTCAATCTGTGGGAGTGTCGTGCCAACTACAGCGCCAGCTCCGGCTACGGCAGTGGCAGCAACGGTAACAGTTCCAGCACCGCCTCCCATGCCAATAGCATCATGTCGCTGCTGTTGACCCTCAAGGAGATGGGGCGACAGGATGTGCTGGACATCATAGTGGAGACCATAGGACCGCTGTGGCTTTAAGAGGAGAAATGGAGAAGAAGAGAAGGAAGAAGAGATAAACAAAATGTTCATGAGTTGCCTTTTATTTGAAAAATGTATTTGGTTGAGCAAAACGAATCGAAATCGATAACGATAACGACAGCGATAACGATAACGATAACGAACGAAAGAGAAGTTTAAGCATACGAATACTGAGAAATATTGTAATCAAAGTCTAGACATATAGGGCGTAGTCATAGCGTTAGTTATACCATATATACCTAGAGAGAGGGTATTCTGCTCAACGAACTCTGTTCCCCATGGGTGCCATGCATTTTTGATACTATCTACATAAGTTACACACATACCTACGATCGCGGTCATATATATAGAGTTAAAGTTATTTGTGGCTTAGCAAACTTATAGTTCTAAACACACTGTAGTATTAAACAACTATTTATACAACATATACCACACACACCCATATATATATACATATATACATCGTTTGTAAGTTGTCAAGTTTCTAGGCAAAGCTCAGACCTCCCCTCTCCCCCTTTCCCCAAATGAACTGTGGCCCATATAGCACGACTATATGTTGTCGGGCAGTCGATAAACTGTTTGCCAAATCGTTGAATTTCTCAACTGACTCTAGTTATAGCCGATAAACCTAGAACTATAACCGTAGCACACACCTATATACACTCACATACATATAAAGATCATAAGAGACACACACACACACACATATATATGAATTTAGTTACAACCCAAACAGAAACAACAACAAAAGAGTAGCTTGTTAGACATACTCAAGTGATAACCTTTGTATTTGTCTTTAGTTCTTAAGTCCTGCGTTTAAAAGTCGTTAATCAAACAAACCAACAAACCATATATAGTAAGTACTATATATATAGATTTCCAGCAAACAATAATTATGGGAATGGAAACTAAGAAACTAACATTTTGAATACACATTCGAAATCTTGAAGAACTAACTAATGATGAGTTCCCGTTTCTAAAGACAGACAGATGAGAATTTTTTTAAGTGCTGTAGTTTTTATGTATTTATATATTGTATATCTGATTTGAGATAGTGACAAAACAGACAACGGAAAATGTAATTGAATAAAGACGTTACTTACTGTAAAAATAGAAAGAAAGATGCATTTTATTTGCTAGTAATATATATGATTTACTAATATTTGGTGGGAGCAGATGCTTTGTCACCTTGCAGATCTATTGTTTACTCCTTACTTCAGCTCCAACTCAAGAGTTATTCTTTTAACACAGACTACGGTTTTAACAAGAAACTACCCATTTTCCTGTATTGGTCTTAAACTCAGCTAAAATTACTCGGCCCTAGTAAACACACAATCCTTTCTACAACCCTTGTTTGTGTCTTTGCTAAATACTCAACAACAAAACTTATAATTTGGCAGTGTTGCACAGTGCTATTGCTATAAGTGCTATGTCCAGACTACAGCTTAGCTAAGTTTCAATCCTTCCCTTTTAGCACATTTAGCAAACTGAGCCACAGAGCGCGCCCGTGTACTATGCTGCGTCTGTTGACAGCGTTGCCAACGCATGGCAAGTGCGCTTAAAATTATCGATACATTAGCTGCTGACTTGTTATTGTATTTGAGTTGCGCGCAATTTTTGCATTTGAAAAAGTACTTGGCTGCCAGAGAAGTTAATTGCAGGTTATTAAATTAGAATTGCACAAGAAATTAAATAGAAATAGAATTGAAACTGAACTAAAATTGAAATTGGAATATTTATCGTTATGTGTATATGAAATAATTGCATTGGGCTAATTTAGTTCATTTAGAAATATTATTTAACTCCTTCCAAATTGACCTCCCTGCAGTAATTTCATAAATTTCCTCCGTAATAAACCAACACTTGCAATATAATTGCAGCATTTTTGCCACAATTGACTTTAATAAAACAAAATTAAGATACAATTATTAGTGCAGGCAATCAACAGCAGCAGCGGCAGCAACAACTGTTGTTGGCAACTGCAACAGTCTCATGGAAACATTTTAACAAGCCTCGCGCGCGGCAAACGATCCAACAAATAACAAATCAATAATTTCATGCAATACAAAATGATTGCCGGCTGCTGTTGTTGTTGTTGCTGTTGCATTGGCGGCGCCTTTTATATCCGCACTGCCATCGAACATACAGATAAATAAATTTAAACGATTTGGGTTTCTTATATACGATATCCACTTTTATTTTGCTTCTTTTTCGCTGTCTCCCTCTCTCTCTCTCTCTGTCTCTCTCGACTCGCATAGAAATCTACGAAGGCCACTTACAATGGCCAGAAAAAAGGCTAAAGCTGGCAGTGCTGGCAACGCTGGCAACGCTGGCAGCGACTGTAGCAGAGGCAGCGAGTGCTGTCATCGTCAATTAGTTTTCTCACCGCAGACATAACAATATATTTTATGTATCGCCCGATTCGATGCGATTCGCTTCGATTTGGCAATCCTTGCAGGCGAAGGCGAAGGTTTTTGCATTTTTCCGCAGAAAAAGGGCAAGAGCAGCAGCAGCAGTGGTAGGGGCAGAGGCAGGGGTAGAGGCAGTGGCAGCAGCAACCTTAGCAGCATCGCGTCGCGCCGTTCAATGTTTGAGAAATTTCCTAATTGGGTCGAAATTCCAATCTAACAACGATTTGAAAACGCCTGACAATTTCTTGGCTGCCGTTTTGGGTTGCTTGTTGCTGTTGCTGCTGCCGTTGCTGTTGCTGCTGCTGCCAACATATTTTGAAAGGCATAAAATTGGGGGAAGGCCTTGATAAGGTCGTTGCTGGCAAGGTGCAAAAAAAGTGTTGAGCTTATTTGCATTTGTTGCCTGCTTTCGAGGGCGCGCTACATGATGTTGCAACAAATGTTGAAGAGTTGCACAAATACGCAAGCAGCGGAAATGTCCACTCGCACACACACACACACAGACACTTCAAGTAATGAGCAAATAAAGTCAGCAGCCGCAAGGGCAAGTCTGCCACACACGGGGGCAGCAACAGCAGCGGTGGCAGGCAGCAATCAAACTGGGTGTCGTGTTCTATCAATTGCCCCCAAAAGCGGCCAGTGAACTAAGCAAAACCACAGCCAGCACAAATTTGCTGCATGCCACAAATCGCTAGGCTGGCCCATGCTGCCCCATTGCTGCATGCCACATGTAATTTGAGGCGAAAAACAAATCCGCAAAGCGAAACCTTTGATTAAAACTTGTGCCTCAATAATTGTGCAACAGCTGCCCCAGCTGCCATTTTGAATTTGCCCCGAACTTGCAACTGCCTCAGAGGCTGCGGCGTGAAACATGAATTATGCTGCCGTTGCCGAACAGGAGGAGAAGGAGAAGGGGGAGGGGAGCAAGACGAGGCACAGTTGATCGCGAGGCGTTGAAAGCGCTGGATAAGCCGCAAAACACAAAACAATACAAAATGCTGCAGCAAAAAAGCAACAACAACAACAAGAGCAGCAGGCGGAGGCAGCAGCAACAACTACAACAACAGCAGCACCAGTAGTAGAGGCAACAGCAACAGTCGAGGCAGCAGCAGCAGCAAAAAGAGGCAGCAAAAAGAACCAAAATGCTGCTGTGGTTGCTGCTGCTCCTCCTTTCCTCTACCCCTCTTCCTGCCGCAACAGCAACATGTCCCATGTCCAGACTGCGGGCTGGACAATGGACAAGCTGCCCTTGCTGTTGCTGTTGCTGCCTGTGCTGCTGCTGCAAGTTTTCAGACAGCCGCAGTTGTATTACGAATTTATCTACCTGAGCAGCAACCATCGTCAATCGTCCATCGAGATGTTGTTGCTGTTGTGGTGCTTGCTTGCTGTTGCAGGTCCCAAAGGAGCAGCAACATAATGGCCACCGCACGTCAACAACTGCTGCTGCCGTTGCCACTGTGCTTCGTCTGCAATGTGCAACAGCAACAGGCAACAATGTTTTGCAGTTTTCATTGGAAAAAACGAGCTGAGCGCGGGTTGAGGTTGGTCTCTCGCTCTGACTGAGACTGTGCTTGTGCCTTCCTCTATCTGCTCCCTCTGCCTGCCCCCTCTGCCTGCCCCCTTCTGCCTACCCCCTCTCTGCCTTGTCTGACTCTGTTTGCTGTTGTGATCTGGGCCTGGCCGCCAAGGTTTTCTGCTGCTGCTGCTGCTGCTTATCAATACATTTGATATCTGCGCGCTGCAGACGTCGCGACGTTCGCAGGCATCCAATTGGTACGCTGCATGCCCCCCCTCCTTCTGCTCCTCCTCCTCCTGCCTGACATTGCTGCTGCCTTTAAAGATTGGCTGCGTTTGCGTAGGACTCACGTATGTGCTTTGATGTGGACTCGCTGCCATTGTTGTTGCTGCAGTTGCTGTTGCCGTTGCCGTTGCCAGAGAAGCCTCCACAGGAGGAGCTGTTGCTGCTGCTGGCAGTTAACATTTCGAATGCCATACAAATCGACTAGCGGACATTGAAAATGGCAACATACATAACTATCTGCAACGTCTGCCGTCGCTTCGCCATCTTCTCCTGCTGCTGCTGCTGCTGTCACCAGGTTGCTGCTGCCGTTGCTGCTGCTGCTGTTGCTGTTGCATTGTTGTATTGAATTGTAGCTGCTGCCTGTGTTCTGTTCAATGTTTCAATTCAATTCCTGTGAAATGCCACAAAAAAGCAACAGAAAACAAAAGACATTTGTGGCTGCTACAGTTGCAGAAATCTGGGAAAAATGGGCCTGCATGGCGTATGCGCAATGTCTAAGCTGCTGCTAAGCCTTTCTCGCAGTGTAGACTGGCTAGAGCTTGGCCTCTGGCCCTGCCCAACACACACACACACATGCCACACACACTTGCAACACATTATTGTAGTCACGGCTGCCTATTGTCACGCACAGACAACAGCAGTTGCTCCTCCTGCCCCTCTCCCCCTGCCCTGCCTCCCCCTACTGCCTTCTCTATAATCAAATTTTCAATTTCAAGCGCTTGCGGCATTTGCATAATTCCAGCAAAATCGAAGCCAAGTGAGACGCCTTGAAAATGCACAGGAAAATGCAAGGAAAATGCAAGGAAAATGTAGGAAAATGATGCAGCTTTAGCTTGCGCTGTGTGTGTGTGGCAGGAGTTTATAAACTGCAGCAACTAAATATGATATGCCTGCAACAAGCAGTTGCAACTTGGCGCAGCTTTGAGCTATTGTATTTCCCTGCCCCTCCCTCGCCTGACTCTTCAACTTGCAACAGCTTCCTACTTTATGAAGATATATTTATAGTGCCCACGTTTAACCTTTAATGTTGCAACAAGCGATGTTGCAGCAACCTGCATTAGCATTTGTGCGCTTGCAGATACAGTTGCAGTTAGCAGTGGCAGTGGCAGTGCCAGTGGCAGTGGCAGTTTGCTGTGGCAGCTACAGATACAGATACAGCCGGACGAGGCTCGCCAGGACAGGCGTCAGCCTGGTATTGCCTTGGGGCCGTCGTTGCTGGCTGCTGCTGCTGCTGCTGCTGTCGTGCTGTCATGCTGCGTATTCTATTCATTTATTTATGTATTTATTTCTAGTTGTTGGCAGCTGAAAGCACTCTGCAGCCCCCTCTCTCTCCCTCTCTCTTGTGGCGCTGCGTTTGGCAGCTGCGTTTGCCTCGTCGTCGTCGTCGTCGTCGTCGTCGTCTGCCAAATGTCATGAGTTATGTTTGCCGCAAACTAGAGGAAAGAAAAACTTAGCAGTTGCCGAGAAGAGACCGAGACCGAGAGTTGGAGCAGCCACAGCCCGTTGACGTTGTCGATGATGTCTTTTATTTGCAGCGACGCCGCCGTTTGGCGGCCATTTCTTCTTCCACTGCGCCTGTGCGCACAAATCTCTCTATGTGTGTCTCTGTGTGTGTGTGTGTGTGTCGCCATGGGAGCACAAGAGTTGCTGCTGCTGATACAACCACTGTCAGCAGCCGAGGCAGGCTGTGGCAGCAGCGGGCAGCCATTGTTTGCCCCCAGCACGCACCCCACAAAGCGGCGGCAACACACCCCAGTGGCAACACTGGACAAACTGCGCGTAACAGATACTTTTGGCACACACAGAGCGAGAGAGAGAGACAAACTAAACCGATTTAACAAATTCCCAAATAAATATAGTAATCAACTTTGTGTTGCCTTTGCCACATGCCACGTGCAAATGTGTGTGCAACTATTATTTGTCTCCAATTTCTGTGACCTATTGATAAATGATTTGTTCTGTTGTGCACTGTCAAGTGACTGTTTACTTGTCTGCAATTGGGCACTTTAATACTGCAATTTGCATGTAACTGTGATCGATCTGTAATCGATATATGGTAGTTAAATATTCTGCCTGTTTAATAGCTGTTAACTTAAAGGGAATATTAATACTGCACTTTACATGTTGCTTTTAGTAGATTAAGTTGTAATTGTCACTTTACAGAAATTTATTTGATAGTTTTAAATATTATCGATACATTGCAAATCAATATGCAGTCTGTTAAGTGACAATTAATTAGCATGAATTATTAGTGCATTTACCAGACTGTTAAGTACTGCAATATGAATGCTGTTAATTCCTAAAAATCTGATCTATATATGACAGATTAATCTGTTATATAGCACTTTTATTAACAACAGTTAATGCTTACTAAAATGCATTAATAGTGCATATGATAGACTGTTAAATTCACAGACTGTTAATAGCTGAAATTGTAATAGAATACACTGCATTTTAATTATGTTGACATTTGTTAGCTAGTACGACTGTTGAATATGCACCGAATGCATTTTACTACAGTTCACTAGCCAGACTGTTACAGCCACTTTCATGTTGTTATGCGACTGCTAAAAGCGTAAATTGTGATTAATGTATTGTAGATTAGTATGTTCACAACTAATTACTGCAAAGTGAGAGAGGGAGTGTGAGAGATACTCTTACATATTATACATATTTACTTCAAATAGAATAGAGAGACACTGTTAACGAGCATGAATTAATAATGCTTGTAACTTAACAGTCAAGTGCATCATTAGCAGACCGACTTGCTCAGCCTGTATTTGTTTCATTGTTAAGCTACTGTTAATAGCATAAATCATAATAATCGATAGATTGCAGCTAAATTGTTGGCAACTGTTAACTATCAAGTCTGTTAACAGCCATGCCTGTTAATTTTTAAAAACTTAATATTTAAAGTGCATATATTAGTCAGTTGTCTAAGCTAAGCCTGCACTGGTTACATGTTACCAGACTGTTAATAGCATAACTCATAATCCCCACACTGCAGTTTAACAGTGGTAAGCTCAGCTTAAGTTTACAGCAAGGAAGGTAGGAGACTGCAGTCTCCTTCCCAGGTCCAACTGGGCAACTTGCACTCCATATACGATGGCAATACGTTGTAGTTATTGTTGTTGTTGTTGCTGCTGTTGATGCTGCTGCTGTTGTTGTGATTTCCATTTCCATTTGCAATTCCTTTTGTATTTTCCTCGTTTTTTCGTCCATGTCTCGTTTGTTTGCTCGCCTGCTGGAATTTATTTTGCCATTTTGCGCATGTTTTATTCATAACTTGCAATATTTGGCATACAATGAATGTGCCCCGAGTTAAGTTTATGTAAATTTTGCAGTGCACAACTTTTGTGTGTGTTCCCCCCGCTCACTCTATCTCTCTCTCGTACACTGAACAAACTGCAACCAGCAAGAACATCCAATCAAGAACAACAACAATAAAGGAGGTTTTCATTGTTAAATTGCATAATAATGAATCACAATTCTGCATATTTCAATTTGCCATAAATATTATGGCGGCCATTTTAAAGTGCTGCCATTTTTTGTTTGTTGTTGCTGCCTTTGCCGCTGCTGGGATCGATAAATTCGCCGCGCTCTGCCGAAAAGTTCGTTGAACTGCAAAAGCTTCGGACTGTGCTGCTCTCTGCCGACTGCGCTGCCTCTGGCTGGCCCATTCAATTGACTATTTGCATTTGTAAGTGTGCGTATGTGCGTGAGTGTGTGTGTGTGTGTGAGCCTGCAATTCAAGTGCAGCACTCAGACGCACATACAACAACAACAAGCAGAGCGAGAGAGGGGAAGAGAGCGAGAGCGAAACTGTGTGTGGGAGAGCAAGCGTGAGCAAGCGAGAGCGGCGTCTAATGCTCTTGAAAATTTCAAGTGTTAATTACTCGCATTTGCCACACAAACACACACACACAGGCACACACCCGCACATGCCGACGCAGACTGGCGCTGCATGTAGGTATATGGAGCACATTCATGGATACGGAATACGGATATGCCAGACCTGGACCCAGACACCCAGACACCGGCACTGAACGAGCCCGAGCCTAATTGTTCAAGGTCACAGACATGCGCATTTCTTCGCCAATGTATTCAAAATTAATTAAAAACAACTACAACAACAACAGCAACAAGCAGCAGCAGCAATAACAATGCACCAAAATGGGAGCAAACGGAGCAACAGCAGCAAAGGAGGCGAGTCCGACGACCGCAGCAGCAGCAGCAGCAACAATTAAAGCAGCAACAGCAACAACAACAACTTAAACGAAGGCGAAGATGTTAAGGAGTAGGAGGGGGAGAAGGGGGAGGGACAGAAGGAGGAGGGAGATGAGGAAGGTGAAGGAAAGGAGGTAGTGGAGCAGGGTGGGCAGGGGGAGGGAATGCAAGAGGAGGTAGAGGACGAAGGAGAAGGAAGAGGAGGTAAAGCAATAGGAGGGCGAGGAGGAGAAAGGACGAGGTAGCCTGCAAATTAGCTCAATGGCCGCAATTGCTGCGTGCTGCTGTTGCTGCTGTTGTTGCTGCTTTTGCTGCTACTGTTGCTGCTGCTGCTGCGTGTTGTTGTTGCTGCTGAGCAGATTTCACTTTTAACATAATTGCAAACGCCTGTTCAACTTGGGCGTCGCGGCGAAAGTGTCAGTTGATGTAATTGCAGCGCCTTTAAAGAACCCAAGCAGCAGCCACAGAGACGTTAAACGATAAACGACAAGCGGCAGACAAGGACAGCAATAGCAGCAGAGAAGTCGCAGCCGAAACGTAAACTAATTACAGACAGACACAGTAACACACACACTCACACAGTCGCAAACAAAGCTCGCTGCGCTGCAGCGGCGTCGCTGCCGTCGGTCAGTTTTGCCGTCGCTGTCGACGCAGCGACAATTTACGCTAACATGTGTTTTTCTACATTTGATTATCGGCAAGTTGTGTCTGTGTGTTTGCGTGTGTGTGTGCTTTAGCTGTGTTTATCTATTTATTTGTCTCAATTTTGTACAGACTAATTGCTAAATGATTTTCTGTTAAGTGACTGTTAGAACATTGATTGTTTAATTTGAATTCTGTTAAGTGACTGTTAACTAGCAGTAGTTAATTTGCTAAGATACTGTAATTAGCATTGAGATCTTAATCGATACTTTGCATATGAGACTATTAATTGCATATCTCGTAATCGATACAGTTAATAAGCTGCTGTTAACTAGAAGCTTAGACAACTCTGTTATTGATAGTTTAATTTTGTATTCTGTTGAGCGACTGGTAATAGCAGTAGTTGTATCAATTAATGGAAATGAATAAGTTTGAAGACTGTTAATTGGACATGCTTGGATCGTAATTGATACTTTGAATATGTGACTGTTAATTGAAAAGATTGTAATCAATACACTGCATATTCTCTTTGATTTATAGATAAATAAGCATAAAATTGGGTTAAAATTGCATATACCTTGGTTTATTTATCTATTACTATATGTCTGTTAATTGTATTGGTCGCAATCAATACTTTGTAATAATAAGTTGCTGTAAACTAACAGCACAGTGCACTCTGTTATGGTGCCGTTGATCGGAAACACTGTAGGTAAGACATGTGTGTGTTTGCTTTGTGTGGCTCCGGATTAATTCAATTAGTCGCAATTTACGTTTCGTTTAGTTATCATTTGGCGCACGCCGTCGCCGTCGTTGTCGCCGTTGACACTTGTAAAACGCAATGAATTTGTTTGCCTCGGCCGCCGCCTTTGCCTTTGGCTCGCTTATTGCCCATTCATTGGCGTGATTTACGCTCTCTCTCCTGCCCAGCGTCGACCCCACAGTCCACACCCCACCCCTCGCTCAGTGCAGCTCGTGGCACAGTAAATCGTCTGGCGGTTAGCGTGTCGCGGATGTCGCAGCTCCCAAATCCCCATGCTCACTAGCTCGCTTACTCCCTCTACCACACACTCCCTCTCCCACTCGCACTCACTGTCGATTGTCGCGCCACTCTCCTAGCCCTTCTTCTTGCACATGCGCCGCAAATGTTTATTCATTTTCATTTACATTGCAAATTGCTTTTCATTCGCCATTCGCCGTTTTAATCGCGTGCGTTGCACGATTGTGCGAATTGCGAATAAAACGCAGTGCACACGATGCTCACTGAAAATGCATGTTTTTCCTCCCCTCCCCCCTTTTCCCCTTTCCCTTTCTGCATTCTGCATTTGCATTGTCAACACTTACAGTTAGTCGAACATGCACACACACACAGATACAACATCATGTTTTACAGCCTTGAGGTTTGTGCAAATTTCAATTTTAAATTTAATGCAAAACGAGAGAAACTTATATGTTAAATTATGTTAAAGTGGGAGAACAATCAACTGGAATCAGGTCTGAATAATCACAAGTTTCCCCTATAACTATATGTATGTTACACTCAACTCTGTTTTCATTGAACATTTGAATATGCTAAGTATCACTTACAATCTATGTAATTAACAGTCTCGTAAATGCACTTTTAATACATTCTAGTTAACATTACATAACAGAAACCAATCAGCTAACATTATGTAAAATGTATCGATTACGCTGTTTGCAATGAACAGGTGCTTAACAGCACTCAAAGTAAACTATGTATGTTAACATGAACAGGTTAAGTCAACATTGTTAACCTTACTAGAAAGAAAAGCAAGAACAATAAGAATTAGGATGCAAATTTCGAATATTATCAAAGCAATTTACTATGTAAATATTATTAACCTCAAAATAAACTGAAATTAGTATATATTAGAAAAGCAAAGCTGAATAAAAAGGATTCAGATGCAACATTAAAGATGTTTATTAGAACTTTATAGACTATAATTGTTATTACAAATTATAAATAATACAATATATGATATTAAATTTAAACCCAAATTATAAACACTGAACCTAACTTGAAATGTAGCTTACTTCCTTAAATGCCTTCATGGCTCAGATTATCAACGATATAAAGTAGATGATTAGGTTCATATCAATGTAATCCCCTTCTTAGCTTATAATCCATATATTTATCACAATTTCGAATTCACAAGTTTCTTCTATAGCCAAGCGAATTCCTTGTAAATTTCTATTTCGTTTTCAATTGGTAGCATTTCTAGGAGCCCCCACTCGAGGTGTACTTGGCGATGTGCCACCTTTGCCATAATTCATTTCCATTTCGCAATCAATGCACTTGAATCAGCGGAACCTTATGGCGACCTACCTAAGCTACCTGGCAAGGGGAGGTGGCGGGGGCGAGAGACGAAGGAGAACCATTGAAAGCTCTCAAATAAATGTAAATACTTCAGATTTCAGGGAACTGAAGTGTAGGTAGCCAACAATAAACAGAATTCCAGGTAAGGCGCACACGAAGCGCGAGCAAAGAGTGGATGGGGGAAGGGGAGAGAAGAAAGAGAAGAGCAGGACACAAGAACAATGGGCGCACATAAACAAGTTGCAGCGAATTGCGACGACAACGACGACGACGTTGGAGACGATGGCGATGGCGACGGCAACTACTTGCAAAGAAGGTACACAGAGAGAAGGAGGAGAGGGAGAGTGGGTTGGTGTGGGGTGCCGTGGGCAAACTCGCGCGAGTTGCTCAGCACTTTTGCACAATTGTGTCGCCGCCGTGTCAAACGTAAGGTCCTTTTTGCTGCAAGGGGCAAGCATTTTAATCGATGCCCCACGATGCCTGCCTGCCACCTTCAGTGCTCTTTCACTATTAGTTACGTTTTTTCCTCTCTCTCTCTGTGTGTGTTGCCCAAGCGCCAGCAGCAGCACACTATACTCACCTGCCACCCCTTGCCCCGCCCCCCTTTGATGGGGTTTCAGCTGTCACTGCGCACGGCACAGCACAGCACATGACACCCTGTACGAGTCAGAGTCGTCTCCGTCGTCGTGGTCGTTGTCGTTCGCTTCCTGCCCCACGGGCTGCCATTCGCACGCGTACTTCACACGTCGCTGCCACTCCCCCCCAGCACCCCTTCCCTTGCCTGCTCGCTCTCTGGCAGCGTTAAATGTGTCGGTGTCGCATGCTCGCTCTCATATTCCGATCATTTTTTCACACGCAAATTCTTATGCTTATTCTTTTCTACACGCCGCAAGGACCAATCGCATAATGGGGCGTGGTGACGACGACGACGTGGCAGCAACAGCAACAACAACAGCAACAGCCTGACTGCCTGCCTCCTGTCTGCCCTGCCCTGCTGACTGTGCAACAAAGTCGTCGTCGTCGTTGTTGCCGTCGTCGTCGTCTCTCCACTTGATGTTGCTGCTGCTGTTGCTGTTTATGTTTCGTTTTGCACAACGACAGCAGCTGCTGCTGTGGCAGCGAGGCAGCTTTTTCTCAAGCAGAAACATAGTTTTTCCCTCTGCTCACGCGTGCATCCCAGACAACCCCCAGCCTCCTTTTTGTCTTATTTCTTTTTGGGCAGCCATTTTCCGTTTGCCTGATTCCGATTCTGACTTCGCCTTTGCCACCAGCAACTTCATCATCGTCTTCGCCGGCATCTTCTTCTTTATCATTATCCACTTCACTGGCTCGCTACCTCAATGGGGGAAGGGGGCATAGGTTAAAAGGGGGCCGCATTGAAGCGTGGCGCGTGGAAAATCAATGCGCAACATTGCGCATACGCCGCATGGGCACCTACACAGAGACAGACAGAGTTTGACTAGTCTGCCAGCCTGACAATGGGCTTAACATTTGTTAAGCTGCTGCCGCTGATGCTGCCACTGCTGCTGCTGCTTCCATTTAAATCTGCCATTTTGCACGCCCAGCAACTGTAACTGTAAATGCGCGTAGCTGCCTCGACTCAAAGTGAAACCAATGGCAACACAATGCGGGTGCTGGTGCGGGTGGAGTACGACCACCAAATGACTACAGACAAATCCAAACATAAAGATGCTTACACACAAACACACACATACACATTTACACACAGGCAGTCACACTCGACTCAGCTACAGTTGCAGCTTGGCTTTAAGCAATTGCCACGTTTTGTTCGCAAAGTTCACGTGACACGCGAAACAAAAGCGAAATTTAAAACGCACACAAACAATCGCACGCATCGAAGCAGAAGGCGAAGCTACAGCAACAACAATGCCGGGCAAATAGAGAGCAACGTGCATGAAGAAAAAACAAGGCAAGCAGGACAAAAATTCACTTGAATCCAACGATAATTGGGATAATCCGTGATGTCTTCTTTGCCCACGCACAATGGCCTATAAAGCACAATGTAGTGCTTAAAAAGGGGAGGAGTTTGGTGAGAGTGTGAGCAGAAACAAAGGAATATTCATTTTAAATTGAATAAGTGTTTATTTATCAACACTGGTTAGTAATGTATGGTATATAAAGGGTTATTATTGTTTCCATTTGAAGCCAGGAACTGTTTCGAAATAGATTCTTATGATGATTTCAACTAGTTTCATTGTTTTAATAAAAAATTATAGTTACAGTTTCTGAAAAGTAGGGTAGCATGGAAAAGAACGAAATATAGGGGACCTTATAGATACGTTCCATTAAAAAGCTATACAAAATAAGTTTGTAACTCGTAATAAAACGCTTTACCCAAAAAAAAACCCTTGATTTTCGAGGAGCTTAACAAAGTTATAAAGGCTGGAAGTCAGGGCGGGTAGATAGCAGTAGTACCAAAGTTAAGAGTGCTGAAAGTCGGAATACAACAACGTTTAGATAAGTACAAATACCAACCATATGTTGAATGGTGTATTGAATGATCTTATAAACCCTTCAGAGTATTTGCAAATATTTTATTGCTCATTATTTTCTCTTCTCTTTTATTCCCACTGTGCTTTTGGCTGTTGCACAATTCGCGTATCCCAATCACAATCCTTGGACTTTGTCTACAGTTGCGTGTCCATATTGTTCGTTTGCGTGGGTTGTGTCTGTCTCGCTTTGTGGTTGTTGTTGCTGCTGCTGTTGCTGTGACTGTTGCTGGGTGCAAAATGCCAGGCATTGTTTGCAGAGTCGGGCTACAAAACTGATTTTTCAAGTGATTTCACGCCACTTGCACGGGGCACCCTGCACACGCTACACAATGCGCGAGAGCGGGCACATCGATGCAGGCAAGCACGAACAGGGAAGGGAGCCAAAACAAAACGTTTCATTTTCCGTTTTCGCATTATTTGCCATGGTTTTTGTCATTGCAACGCGTATTATCAATAGAGGAAGAGGGATGCAAAGTGCGAGGGTGCCTGGTAGGTAGAGTTAAAAGGGGGGAGAGGGTCACACTGGCAATCAGAGTTGCAGCCGCGTCAAGCGACAGGTTGCCATATTAACTTTTGAGCTTTTCCATTTTCGCAAAAAAGGGAAACGGAAAAGGGGAAGAGGGAACAGGGAAAGGAAGGATGACACACAAGGATAACGACAGCAGCAGCACGTGGATTGTTTGGCCAGCGGATAATCCCTTTGCTGTCAGCTGAGGTCACTTTTCAGTTGGCCCTGCGCATTATCATTAACATGAAGCCCAGCCAGGCCGGATGCAAATGCGAAAGCGAATGTGGAATGCAAAGAGAGGAAGAGAAAGGGACTGTGGGGGAAACAGAGGGAAATGTGAGGCAGCGCGGCTTTTGCCTTTTGAAGGGTTATCTGCGGCAGCTGCTGCACCTGTCACAAGTGTCTACCCACCCAGCTGAAGCTGCAGCATGGAGTGTGTGTACCCTGTCTGTGTGTGTGTGTGTGTGTGTACCTGTGTGTGTGCTGACCCCATTCATTGCAGACGCCTTTTTAAATGATTTATTTTAATTTAATCAGCTGCCAAACAGAGCAATGATAAGCACCGCGAAGCGTGGAGCGTAAGTCGTAGCTGGAGCTGAAGCTGAAGCAGAAGCTCAACTCGAATCCGCTGCTGCAGCCAAAGCGAGAGTCAAAGCGGCTCCAATTATAGCGTGCAAATCGGCAGCAAAAGCCATGAAGCAAACACAGACATATGTTGCACTCATTTCACAAAGCAGCAACAGTCGGGGACGGGGTGAAAGGGCGGTCACGAGGCACTGGCGGGTGTCACACGGGCGGGGGGGCTGCACCCAGCAATGGCCACATAATTGAGGGTTCAAGTAGCGTGCCTCAATTTGTGGCAGCGTTTCGCTTTATTACACACTTTCGACACGGCAGCAGCAGCGACGACATGGGCAACATACTTGTGTGTTGGTCGGAGAAAGAGAGTACCCAATACCTGGTAGTAGTCGGTACTTGCTAGTGAGGTACTTGGCAGTACCCTGTAGTCTCGTCTAAAAGGAGGTGTTCCTGATTGCTCATGGGCTTGGCGACATACTTGAGTGTTAGTCCCGGTAGTAGTAAGTTATGGGTAGTAGTCGGTACTTGTTATCGTAGTAAGGTACTTCGTATGGGGTACCCTGTTCTGCAAGCTGCATAACAGCACTGGTGTCTCAGTTTGGTTAGGACATGGGCGACTTAGTATTTATGAGTTATGTAAAGAATGAGTACACGATATGTGGTAGTAGTTGGCACCTTGTAGTGGGTACTAGCGCACTGGGTACCTTATATTCCTGGCTCCCCCGTCTCCTATGCCTTTGGCAACATATGCACCATGGTTCATATGTGTTAGGTGTACCAACAACCTGGTAGTTGGTTGCTCGAAAGGTCCTGCAACCCTACAACACTGGTACCCTCTTAGCGAAACGGGAAGTAAAAGTGACAGATAGTGGGTATAGTCGATACTCGATAAATAAGGTACTTGATTTAGGGTGCTGGGTACCCTCTAGTCTATTTCAGCAGCACCTTGTATCCGTGCTTTACCACATGGAAAACCTACTTGTGTTTTAGTTGTACCCCATACCTTATAGTACCCACTGCTACTCTACACTGCACTATGGGCAAAAAGCTGGAAATTTTTGCAGAAAGTCTTTTTTTTCATATGTTTAAATCACAAAATTTAATGTGTTTTCTAAATATGAATACTCTAGATTAAATAAAACTATTTTTAAAAAAATTTTAAAGCTCACGGTTTAAAATTGCCGCGCTAACAAAGTCAGCTGATTAACTGCATGATCGACTGATCGAAATGCACTCGTAAATATTAATTAATTTGGAGCGCAAGTTTTGGCTGTTTTGTTAGAGTGAAAATAATTTGTTAATATGGAAAATAATCGTACAGGTATTTATTTTCAAGGTTTTATGTCAGTTTTTATGTGTCTGTATATTTCGCCGTGTATTGTCCAATGTTGTTGATGTGTTTTTGCAGCTAAAATCTAACATATTTAATTGTGTTTCGTGGAGTATAACTTTTTTGGCGCCTGTAGGAGCGTTCTACTAAAATTGGTATTTTTTGCGTTGAAGTGTATAGATTATAGTGGTAATAATATCTTTTGCCCGTTTTTGCCCCTTTTTGAAAAAAATGACATGTTGCAGCCGAATATCAGTTTCCACATTTTACGCTGATATGGTGATGCAAAATACTGAAGCACATGAGAACTAGTCAATTGACAAAACATGCCTTGAAGAACTAATCCAAAACAATATTTTTGCCAAGTTCCAAGAGTCTACATCAACTAGAAATACTTTTGCCGATTATCCCACACAGAACGACGCACGCGCGGCTACGGTAATGTGGGCGGATAAATTTAAGGCGTGGGTATATTAAAGAAAAAAATTCCGAAATTCAATAATAATTTTTCACATATGTGTGCCAAATTTGAATGCTTTAACTTTAAAATTGGAGTTTACGCAAAAATTTCGGGATTTTTGCCCATAGTGCACTGGGTATCATTTAGTCCCTGCTACCCTGTGGCACCTGGTGCACTGCTGCCTTGCTCTGCAGTACTCATCATCATCATCATCTGGGCGCTCTTGGGTTATGAGCAAGCCAAGCGAGAGTGCTCTGAGAAGCTACCGACAGTCGGCAGCCTGCAGCTGACCCGCCCTGAACCCTCCCCCCGTTACTAGCTGAGCTGCTGCGCTTCTGCTCTAATGGCTGCCTAATAGCAAAATTCGCTCGCGTCATCGTGGTCTCCTTTGACTTGGGACTTACTTGGGACGTGGTTCTTGGAACGTGCGCACGCTGCTTACGCCGGATTGTCGTCCTCGTCCTCGTCCTCATCCTCGTAATAAACTTGTGTAATAGAATAAACGCCACACGGCGCAAACAAACTCCCGTCGAGTTGCGCTTGCTTGAGTGGGCGGCGGCGGTTAGGAGGGGTGTGGCTTGGGCTAGGACGGGGGAGGGGGATGTGTGTGCTGTGGGAGAGGGTACTCTTTTTGGTTTTAGGTAGCGCGCACGGTGGAACACGTGCAGCTTGTTCGGCATTGGAAAAATCTTTGCTTTGAGCACGTGCACGGGATTTTACATAATCAAGCACCGACAACTGCACAGAAAGAGAGAGAGAGAGACAAAGAAGGGGAGGGGAGAGGTCGCTCACAACTGCAGCCGTGTTATGTCAGTCACGTCGAGCAGGGCATATCGGCTGCCATTCTGCTCTAGGGTAAAATATCATGATGCTTTGTACACGCTACAATACGCACACCCACCCAGGGCAAGGCAACCCGCTGCGCCCCACTCAACCCACCTGAATCCGAGTCTGAATGTGAATCTGAACCTGAACCAAAGCCGGCTCTGTCCTGCTGTCAGTCAGGCTGCTGCTGTTTGCTCAAAAGATAGATTTTGACTTTTACAAATTTTCGCACAAGTTGCCAGTAGAAGCACCACCCCCAGCAGGAGTAGCAACACCACCACCACCACCACCACCCAGTGGCACTCACGCAGCATGTGACCGGTATAATAGCCTTGGCGGGGTGGGGTGCGGGGGGAGTTGGGTTGCGTTGCCTGCCACCGCCGCAGGTATTTCGACGGATTAAAGCACGCAAACCGTGTCATTTGACACCACTTGGGTAATCTGAAATGCCGCAGCAGCCACCACGACAACGACGACGACGACGGCGACGGCGTTGGCCACCCCCACCCCGCTTGGCCCGCCCCCAATTACAATTGGGATTGCGAGTCGTTCCAGTCAAATTGCAAGCATATTTATTTTTAATGACGCAAATTCTCAGTAGCAATAATAAGTTGCCGACTTTGTTTAAATACAATACACACTTGGGCCGACTGAGTGTGTGTGTCTGTGTTGTGTGCGGGGGGTATAAATCTGTTACTTGTATTGGGCAAGGAATCAATTACATGAGAAAAAGGGAGTGTGGTAGTGCAATCAAATTGATTTGGGATACTTTTGAGAGCTAAAGAGGGTTTTTAAAGAAGGTAGAGTGATGAAGCTGATTTGATATGATAAATATTAAAGAGATATATACTTTAGAATGGAATCTATTAATAGAATACGCACTGAATGATATCACATGATAGTCATAATTGATATCAAATTATATGATGCTGAACTAAAAAGAAACTTGGCATCATTCTAAATAAAGTCAGATTATATAAAGATGATAGAACAATGACTATAATTACTTCTCTCAGATATTTCTGCAGATTTCTCTTGAGTTATACATAACTAGTTGCACTAACTTCTGTAAGATCTACCTGTACCTTCAGCATAAGCCGTACTAACACAGATAGTAGACTTCTGCCCCACACCAAAACTCGCCTCTTTTGTTTCCATCTTTGGCCACACACTCATCCAACCATCCGTTCGTCATCATAATAAAATGATCAATACAGTGGGCAAATAAGGGGCCAATCGTTTAGCAGCGGCCTACTGCAGTCGGGCCTCATGGCGGGGCAAATGATCAAAGTATTTCACACCTCGCACCGAAGCTGCTAATGTGTTAAGCGGACAGCCACCACGAGGGAGAGGGAGGAAGGTAGAGTCTACGCCCCCAAGACTACTGTACTACACGCTGCGTTGGCGTTGCACAGAGAGAGGGAGAATGGAGAGGGAGAGTCGCCATTGGCAAACAAAGCAAGAGGGAGATGGAGACAGTGTGCAGTAGGTGCGACCTACGCCTCGCATTGAGCGCATGCATATAATCAATATAAACAAAACAGAGAAGCTATCTATGTGCCCAGCTTATTAGCGCTGCAATCGTAAATACTTTTTATGAACTCGCACAGTCAAATAAAAGTCAACCAAGCGAGCTACAAACACAGCGAGACCAAAACAAAAACAAAACACAAACCGAAACCCCGAACTGAAAACTCATAAGGTTCCTTTGAAGTTGCAATCTCAGTTTCAATCCCAATCCCAATCCCAGGCCCAGGCCGAGTCTTCAGGTATTTTTCGGCAGAACAATGTGAACGTATCGCTTCCGTTTGTCAGCAAATATGCGAACTGGGATTCGATACAAGAAATTCGTGAATCAAATGGAGTTGGAGCTGGAGCTGGAACTGGAGCAGGGGCAAGACGCCAAGATGATAAAAATTACCACTTAATTGGTTCTCGGCCAGCAGTCGCCACCCAGAGACGCCGATCCAAATGAGATAAGCATCTAATTTATGGCAGCGCCTATGCCGTGTGATCGTGTGCGAATGAGGATCCTCACAGCACGCAGCAAGCTGCGCCACGCCAGGTACGCCTCATCCAAAGAGGAAACCCTTCAGGGGCGAAACCCTTGCGAAATATTTGCAGTGCCGACTTATAGAGTTGGTTTTTAATAAACGGCTACCGAATTTCGCATTTCCTGTCATCCCCACAGCGCAACAAGGCAACGTCGCGACGTCGGGCTATATTCCTATAATTTTACTGGCAATTTGCTTAACGCATTGTGTCATTACGCCCCCCCTGCAGATCGAAGGAGGCAGCAACTGCAGAGAATTCGTTTCGATTTTATAATTTGAGTTGTACGTGCCGGCATTTGAAGACGAGGAAGAAGGCGTTCGTTTGCCCCCAGACGAGACACAGAGTGAGGCAACAAATCCCACGACAAGTTCGGATAGGAAATGCCCATGAAATCAAAAGCCGGCAATGATCATGCAAAAATTGTTACCAAACCGAGCCGAACAATCAATAAAACTGTTGACGATTTAATTTTACGCTGACGCATGCAGGCGAGCACATACGCATACAGATGCTATAGGGTTATATAGGTTTATTTGTATATATAGTAAGACTGCCTGTCAGCCTGTCTGACTGACCGATGATGAGTGTCAGTCGGCGTAACTGGTTTCTGACTTCTTTGCCGGCCTCTGCTCTGTGCCTACAACTCCATCTCCTCCTCTTCCTTCTCCCCCTACTTCTGCTTCTTTTTGGCTTTTTTTCGGGGGCCCCCAAAGACCAGTAGCCAAACGGAAGGAGGCCTGTCAGCCGGCTACAAAGTAACTTAATTTACACCAAGCCGCCCCAGAAAGTGACCAACAATTGCGCGGCACCCTGTAAGTGTTAGTGCTACGCTGGGTATACCATATTTATAAGAAAAGACTTTCTACTTTATTTAAAATTTTTATTAATTAGAAGCTTTAGAAATCCAATTGATTGTATAGATACAATTAGTGATGTAAGTAAGATAAATACAAATATTTAAAATATTTAAAAATATCCCATAAATATCTGCAAGATCATTGTTATTAAGAATGAGCCAGAGAAACTACTTAGCATTTCCTTTTAATACGATTTATTGAAGTAGAAAATTAAAAGATCTAGTGTAAGTTAATAAAGCAGAACAATTCCTGTTAAAACTTTCTATCTAAAGAATAAATATCTATAGAATATCGAAATAAATTGGAAATGATTTTTAATATTTGTATTATTTATTAAAGGGAATTAGTTTGTAGATTTCTAACACTTTCAATATTTATTTTACTACAGAAATTTAGTTAGTAAGCTTCTAAAAATATTGCATACTTTAACCAAGAGAACTTAGTTTCTTTTACACATTCTTAACTCTCTCTACATAAGTATTACAGGGTATCTGCCTTGCCATCACCTCTTGCCGCAGCTCTCCTATCGTAATTTCTTTCTAGGTTGTGCGGCTTGACGTGCTCATGACGTGGTCACAATTATTATTACGATTTCTTCATGTTTATATCTATATTGTGCACACGCTCGCCACAGTCGCTATAAAGCGCTATACACCATATGCTATAGCCCCATAGATCATTGTTGTTAGTGCCCATTGTTGTTAATCATTGTGCGCGACTTTATTCACACTTTCTTTCGTCGGTCTGTCCCACTGTCCCCACGTCAGTCGCTGCGCGTTTGCTCGACTGTGTTTATTGTGATTTGCTTTTCTTTGGCTGCTTTATCAGCCGTAATCACAACAAAGTTGGACAAATACAAAGGCCGAACAAGGAGGAAAAGTGAAAAATAAAATAATAATATTTTTTCGTAGGTATTTTCTTTCTTTTTTTTGTCTATCTGTTATTCCCCATCCAAGCGAGAGTTGCTACTCTAGCTTGCTGCTGCACAGCTGTTGGAGCTCTCAGAGTCGAAACGTTGCTGTGACGTCATCAGGCATGCCCTGGTGCCGCACTAAGCTCAACTAATTACAATTACGCCTTGTTTACCGTAAACAAACCGAAAATCAGCTCGAGAGTTTGCCAGAGTTAAACAGAGAACTAGAGAGAGACCCCGAATGATTTTGGTTAACAAACTCAAAGAGCCGCAAAGTACTCAACCGATTACCCACGCCCCTACCCAGCTCCTGAAGCACCCTCGCCATGTGCTACCCCCTTCATTGAGACATCAGGAATCAGCGAATTGTTTTGACGAACAGCGAGTATGACGTTTATTTAATTCGAAGTAATGATTTCATCGCGCACCGTGTAATCGATAAGCATCTGCAAACACAAACAGAGGCAGAGGCAGAGCCAGAGAGGCACACACACAACCATACACAGCCGTACACTCTCCTGCTGCTCGTTGCATACTTTACGGGCAGGGCGAGCACTTGAGATAATCGCCTTAGGGTTGTTTTTAGGTCGACTACGGCTCCGTGCACGCTGCCCTGTACACGGTACCCGGTACCCGTTGCCACGCTGCCACGTACCATAAACGATCCTGTAATTTTGGTTGCTCGCACAGGCACAGGGGCGGCACTGGCAGGACAAAGGACAAAGGCCATTGTTGTGCATGTCGATTATTATCGCGGCAATGAGCAAAACTATTGCCGACACATGTATCCGTTTATTTGTCATGACTTTCCGTCGTGCGCCCCTTGCAAGGTCCCGCAGGACCTGCCATACTGCTGTACTTGCTACTCGGTGCTTCCCCTCCCCCTCTGCTGTAAGCTTTCTGACATATTGTCTGCTAATCAGTTCCGCCGCAAAAGGTTCGTCCTCGTGCAAGTTAATGAAATCCTTTAGCGCTCCCTTGGCAATTGCTGCGCCTAAACGAGCAATCGCTGTGGCATTCAGGACATGCCGCATAATTTCAATTAGGGTTGTTTGCCAACCCCCTGACTACCTCCACCCCCCAACCCCCAATTCAAGACCCGTAGACATTGCCGGGGCGTTGTCAGCACGCTTTAGAGCGCATTATCGCAGTCATAACTCAATTTGACACTGGAATCAGGACTTGACCACTTCATTAAGATAGCAGAGACCCTCCTAACCCGTTGCTCGACTCGTCCTGGCTAATCAAATCAAATGCTCGACCATATGTCGGGTCTATATAATCAGCTAAATGGCCCAATCTTGCTGCAGTTCCGCCTTCCCTCTGTAGCTCGCACAGTTTCTCTTTTATTTTTCTGTGATGAGGAATTATGACAGCCAAGCTAGGTACTCTGCACTTGGCCTGTGCCTTGGGGACACATAAAAGTTGTCGTTGCTGTGTCGTTGCCTCTGTGCGCACACGGATCTCGTGCCACAAGGACAAAGAGTCAATCTGAGAGCTGCCGTCGCTGCTGCTGCCGGCTGCCAATCGACATGGACAGCGTGTAGCACAATATACGCTCACTGCAAGTCACAAATTAGGACCCAGGGGATCAAATTATTTAAAAAGCCTCGACAGTAACCGTAGACCAGAGTCGCACTGAGCAGTAGACCGAAGTAGACCACGTCGACCGAAGTAGCCCCTAGGAGCATTGCCAGCATCGCCAGCATTCGGTCACACATTTCGCCATGACATTATTGTAATGGCTCGCATGACCGTCTCCCCTGCACCTCCTCCCCCTCCTCTTTCTCTTGGCTTGGCTGCCATTTTTTATGGTAGCTCGTGAAGAAAAATTGGCAACCTTATTTGGTCTCAAATCTTACACATAACGGACGCGCTACCCTCCTCCTCTTGCGCTCTCTCTCTCCATCTCTCTGGGATTCCAAGTCGTTGACAAATGTTTGATTCTAATTTGGCATCTCGACGGGGCTGCGAGCTTCGAGCTCAGCTTGATTGATTTTTCAGAAAATTATTGGAAAGTCGCCTGTGAGAATTATTGGAGTGCAAGCTTCGTCTTCTGGCAATGGATACGTGCACTGGGTAAGGAATGTGGGATAAGTGTGCAAACTTTACAAGATAGAAATTTGTTAGGCGACTTGTTCATTATTTGTCTTACGTTGTGCTATAGAAAGTAGCGTTCAAGAGCCGAAGAACTGCAAATTATTAGCAATTTCAGTTTAGTTTTAGGTGCTAAAATACAAGGTTAATTCTAGATATAATCTTTATTTTTGGCAAGGGTATAGCTTGATATATTCTCAACTGATTTTGCAACTTTCATGAGAAAAGAAGCTTTAATGTAGAAGTAATATAGGAATTACTGAACTTCTATTATATGAATTAAAGCAAGTATACAAGTAATATCTTCGTTGATAGACGCTATTTGCCTATAATACATAATATACCAGTAGAACTTATAACATATTTTTATAATACTTTAAAATAAATTCGAAATAGCGCAGTCTTTCCATAATTCCACCCACAACTTGCTAATCACTTCCTCTAGAGCTTTACTCGGAATTTCATTTAAATTTGCCAACTCAATAGTCTCAAAAATTCCCTAAACCAATTTGACATTTTATCTCTTCTTTGTCATATTATATTTTTAAAGTTCCCATACTATTTGAAGATCTTGTCAGGTCTATAAGCTCTTCCTCTTTGGCTTAGTTTGCTGAACATGTCAATAATTGTCATTAACTTTGTGTGAGAACTTCCTCAAAGATCAAACAAGCAAATAAGCCACTCAACTACCCCGCAGCCTGTTCCTGCTCCTCTCTCCTTCCCCTCTCCATCTCCTGTACCTCCTCCCCCTCCCTTCCCTTCTAATACACTGCATTTGTGCACTCAAACACTCGACTTGCTTCGCCGGGACACGCGCTAATTGATATCATCAAAGGGATTGGCCAAAAGTTAAAACCACAATCGGAATGGGAACAACAACAAAGACATCATCTTCTTCTTCTTTGCAGGCTGCATGCACTGATTACAGCTGCCGATAATTACGATAGGCTTATGAGAGAGTTAAATGCAAATGATAAACCCGCTTGCCACGGCGACATGTGTCGCACAAGCCAAGCAAACACACCCAGAGAGAGAGAGTGCCGCCCACCGCAAAGCTCATTGCAGCATTGTAGTTGCTATCAGACAACGACGACGACGATGGCGGCTCACACGCATCCGTATCCGCACGCAGAGCGGGGCCGGTTACGGGACCCCGGAGCCAGGCGGAGTGGAAGTTTAACGAGGGCGACACGTGCACGCCTTTAATTTGTTTACAAATCACTTCAGATGCGTTACACGCACGAGCACACGTACCACGGCGAGCCCAAAGGGGGCGGGCAGGGGAGTGGCAAGCCAGAGACTTATAGCCTTTGGCTCGCACGCACCATGCCACGCCCCCTCTGTGCCTACCTCTCCCTCCCCCTCCTCACTGTGCATTGTCTATTAAAGAAGTTCACCAAAAATGACCGACACACGTTGGCAAAATTTCTCACACACACACACTGGCACGGCGTGCATTATACTCGCCATTATGCGTGCCAGGTCGACACTCATTTCCCCCTACACCCCTCTCGTCGCCCCTTCCCCCTCTTCTTACCCTTTGTCATTGTCATTGACACTGCATTAATGAGTGCGACTTTAGTGGGTTCTGTGCCGCAACTTACCGACTCCCGACATCCTCTCAACTCTCGACTCCTGCCTCTTGACTCCCGACTCCCGACTCTTGACTCCCTCCATCTGTCTGCCTACTGCCCTCCCTCTTCTTCCCTCTCTAGTGCGACTGCAACTGGTATGCTGCTCTGCTCTGTTATCGCAGCGCTTTTGTTGATCAATGAGCTGCTTACGCGGGCTTAAAAAACTCGCATACTCACACACAGACACTTACACACACACACACACACTCACTCACACACACACTCCGTCTCTTTGGCAGGCGTTGCCAGGCGACTCTTTTGCCAGGGCCCTTAAAAGGCCGCTTTGTTGGCTTTTTGTTTAGCTTTTTTTTTAAATCGCTGATCTCATGCAGATTTCAATAGGTCGATAAGCAAAACAAAGCAGAACAGAGAGCAGGCAATGAAATATGTATATAACCTAAAATATATTGTATCTATTTGGTGCTGCCTTATCGGGTCATCTACTTTGAAGATGCAGCTCATGTGGAGTGAATATTCAGTAATATTGATGAGGATTCTAATAGAAATTTAAGAACTTTGATAAAAAGAAAGCAAAGGAAGAGCGAGATTTGCATATATTATATAAGGTACAATTGCTCAAGTGTTTCACATTAAGAATATACCATGAATAAAAAGTAGTTAAATCAATCTGTGTGGCTTTCAACTGATATAGGGCATACTTTATACTGTATATATTATATATTATATATATTTATGATCTGCATTTTAAATGGAGACGAAGGCTTACGCAGACTTCTTACGGCTTACAAGTCTGTTTGCTATGTAAACATATATATGTATATATATTCATAATCAGTATAGGACAACTTAAACGATTATTAATGCTCTTTTATTTTAGATATCTAACAAGATACAATACATTACTTACACAGACCTATGTATAGGCACTTATAGGTCTATAAGTTATATGTATATATTCGTGCACAGTAAAGACAAGAAAGACGATCTTCTCTTTCTATCAATCTGTGACTTAAAGGGAGACTGCTTTATCTGTACAACAATTCCTACAATTTCAACATACCCGTTCTTGATATGTATATATTTTAACTTCGCCCTCGTCTATAACTGCCATAATGAAATCAGAAATTTATCAATCGCTTTAGCAATGTGCGAAACTTTAGCGCCAAACTTTGCGCAGCACAAAAACAATAACAAAACTCACTTGACACGCCCCCAAATCACACACACACACACACTCTGAATGGGCGAAAGCAGCCTCCATCTTATATTGAAATGGGCAAATGGCATCCCTTAGGCGGCATCCCCCAACCCCAGTCTCTTCTCCTGCTCCTCCTCCCCTTCTCCTGGCACTGTGCTGCCCTTTGCTTTGGCAGCCACCCTTTGTGGAGGCTTGTGGTGCGCGGCTTTCGCAACGCAACGAAGGATGAAAAAAGGAAATAATACAGAGTCAAGAGGGGTACCAGGAGGGAGGGAGGAACATACGCTGCGCTCTTGGCTTTTCACCGGGAGTCTTTCAGAGCAGTCAATGATGCTAGGCAACGAATTGAAAAATCCGAGCTCACAAAATTGTACACAATTTTCTGTCTATTTAACTTTGATGGTTGTGGCAGTCAGAAGAGCCAGCGAGGAGGGAGGGGGAGGCGAAGGAGTAGGGGGAAGGGGAAGGGAGGCAACATGGCGGCTGCTGTTGAAAATCCTTTTTGCCCGGCGCCCACATAAAGAAACATAAAAACCATTTCGCTCTTTGAAACTTGGGCAAAAACACAACACGACGAGGATGACGACGAGACGAGGAGACGCTGACGAGGCTGATGACGACGATGAGGAGCTGCCGTCGACGTGAAGGTGGACCATGACCAGATGCAGACGCACACTCGTTTAGGGTGCAGGCCCTAGTCGGAGCCAGGGCTGGGCTAGCGATGCTTGTCAAAGTTTACGTTTCACTTCGAGTGCGACTCGGGGGCAGGGGGGCTAGGGACGGGGCCAGTTTTGTTTGCAGCACGCAGGCAGGATCACAGTGCAGGCCATGTGATGTCTGCGAGTGTGTGTGTGTGAGTGGGTATGCCCTACAAAAGCAACCTTTTGGTGTTTCAAAAGTACACAGAGTGGCGGCAACAAAAACTATGCGACGATGCCAAGCAGAGGCGACTCTTTGCCTCCATAGGGGTGTGCGTGTGTGCGAGGGTGTGTGCTGGTGTGTGTGCCTGTGTGTGTGCCAGTGTGTGTGCCAATGTATGTGCAGCAACCGCAGTTACGTAAATACGAAAATCCGATATTACGTTTCCACTTCTCGACGTGCGGCTGTGTGTGTGTGCAAGTCGGTGTGTGTCCTAGTGTTTGTATGAGTGTATGCGAGTGTGTGTGCTGGTGTGCTTGTTACACAAGTGCTGCGCTTTGGCGTTGCACTCAAAAAACGACAGCGCAAGGCAACAAGGCAGCAACAGCAACAAAAACTTTTGCACGCAAAAACCAAAGCCCTCGTTTCGAATCCTTTTAGAAAATACTATATAGGAACAGCTACACATACCCACTATGTATGTGTATGTAATAGGTAAAGTCAGAGGGGGAAGGGGTGAAAGCAGCTTCGCAACAAAAAGTTGAAATGGCAACGGCAAAAGACAAGCAAAACTCAAGTCTCGGCTTTTTCGGCGGTTGGCAGCCTTATAGAGAGAGGTGTATTTGTATATGTATGTCTATGTGTGTGTGTGTGTGTGCGTACGACTGTTGGTGTGTGTGTGTGTGAGTGGGTGCGCCTGCCACACCCAATACAAAACGTGCCAGGAAGCTGCTGCTGCTGCCTGTGAACAGCAGAAGCTTCAGCAAGAAACGATAACAAATAAAGAATACTCCTGGCAGGGAGAGGGGTATGCAAGAGGGAGGGATACCCTGGTTGGACGGGGGAGTTTTAGATTAGTGGTGCAGTGTTGGAATGTGGTTAATTTATATATTTAATAAAACTGCATGGGAACTCTGGCATCTGTATATATTTTAAGTATTTAGAGTAGTAAGGAAGGAGTCGAACGAGAAAAGAGCTCAAGGAACTAGATATCTATATTTTAGATATGAAAAGGGTTTTAGAGAATTGGAAAGTGAAACACCCAAGGAACTAGGTATGTTTTAAATCTTTTAGATAAACATATAGCAAAGACAGAGGAGAATTTAAGGAACAGACTTTAATACCTTTAGGCATTTTAAGTACAGCAAATATTTTCAGAAACCAATCGATATGTCCATAACTCAAGATACTAAGTAGATACCATTCTAGGTATTTTATAAATGTTAAGACAAGGAATTTAGAATTTAAAACTTGTGAAAAGATATATATAAGTGCACATATTATTTAGATAATTTGTCTTAGATAAGAATTTATACATGTAAAAGTCAATGTAGAATGTCAAGAAGGAAGGTTTCTTTTCATATCAATAGCTATACCTTAACAATTTTCAGAGCCCTGAGCAAATTAGCAGAACTAAACCTGGAAATATGTAGGGAAATATAGATAAACTTTAAATTATCACATCTACGAGTATGTATAGAAATATATATGTACTTTAAAATAACATATCATATGGATCTTCCTAAACAACTTGATCTGCTTAGTATTCTTTCAAATTCCAGAAAAAAGCAAATCACAAATGATCTCTAGCTCTAACTAATTCCCTCTATAGTGTGCTAGCCATAAAGATCTTTCTCTATCAATACCTTATTCCATACTACCGTCCAGTCCCACATCCTCTCACAGCTGGCCCATTTACAGAGTATAACAAAAATGCAAACTTCATGTACTGCAAAACGGCACAGAAAATGTTGAAGAGCGCGCCCCGGGCCTGTGCCTGAGCCAAGTATCGCAGCAGCAGCAGCAGCAATGGCAGCGGAGGGGAAGGGGAGGCGCTGAATGGGGCAAGAAAGGAAAGCAAGGGGTAAGAGTGTGGGCTGGGAGGGTAGCGACGCCGCTGACGACGACACCACCTTTGTAACTTTCCGCAGACATTCAACACTTTCGAGCAACAAGAGCAGCAACGGCAACGGCAACAGCAACAGCAACGGCAGCAATACAAGAAAATGTACTACAGAAAATGGGGAGAAAAAAAGTAAAATGGTTAAAAAGAATAAAAAGCAAATACGAGTAGCGAGTAGCAAGCACCCTGTACCTGGAGTAGGAGGCACAACTGCGTTGGGTAAATTGAAAGAAAAGGAAAACACAGAGAGAAAGAGAGAGGGAGAGAGGAGTAGAGATAGGAGGGGAAGGCAACACAAACTTGCGAAAGATTTCAGCACATTGTTGTTTTACGCTGGGCGCGTGTTGTTGTTGTTGCTGTTGTTGCTGTTACTTTTGTTGCTGCTGTTGTTGTTGTTGCTGCTGCTGCTGTTATTCACAATTGCAAGCGCACACAACAAGCTAAAAGTCTCCTCTTTCTCAGTTCTCGTTCGTCGGTTTGTTTGTTTATTTGTTATATGCGCGTTGATGTACAAACATGCCACACACACACACACACAGCAGGTGTATATCCTCGTGTGTGTGTGTGTGTTACCCTCTGCACATGCCCAGCACTTTTGAATTTTTATTCTGAAATGCGAAACTCAATGACAGCCATCGACAACGACAGCAGCAACAACCAACGACAACAGCAACAACAAACGTCAGCAACAGCAGAGGCACCATAGGAGCTCGAGCCTGAACTGATGGAGCATCCTACCAGCAGGAGCAGCGTCGTTGTCGCCAAGCTCAAGCTGCAGCTCTGAAGCACCTCGCCCCATTGTGGCATAAAAATCACATTGTCAACTCGAGAGCATCTATCAATTCTTTTAATTGATCCTTCTCCTCCATCTTCATCTTTCGTTCGCATAAAGAATGAGTGTATTCACATGGAAATATGAATACAGCGGGTGTGTGCATACATACATTCATTTCATTCTTTTTTCATCTACAGAATAATTGCAAAGTTTCGCATTTCCATAGCAGACGCATAACAAGTTGCTCTAAAGAAAGGTGCGGAGGGAGTGGGAGGAAGAGGGAGGTGGGGAGGGAGGAGTGAGAAGAGAGGTGCATAGTTCCCCTCAAGGAAGTTGCTGTCAATTGACGAAGAAAGAAGAGTTCATTAGGCAGTTTGAAATTGATATAAGTTGATTGAATATGTAAACAGATATCAAGAGAAACTTAAGAGGAATAAAGAAAGGAATCTCATAGTTCATAGTAATAAAATACTCCTACTTTAGCACTATGACATCTTTAGTATATGCCTAATTCAAATATGTAACCATATACCCCAAATTGAAGCACTTCAGCTCTTTAATTGCCATCAAATTCATAGTAACTCTAAGCACACACGGCGTATACGTGTTATAGTCGCAGTTCCCTAATTGATAATGCCAGTTAAACAAGTTGCAAATGTCAAGCACACTTTAGGAAGGATGGGGGGGGGGAAGTTGCAAGTTTATTAAACTTTAGCCAGCTGGGAAACATTTAAGAGAACCCAAAAAAAAAACATTTCGCTTTAAGCCAAATAAATGAACAAACATTGTACAAACTTTTCGATGGGCTGCCTGTACATAATGTGCATGTGTATATAGCACACACACATACACACAGGGGAAGGGGCAAGGAAGTAGCATGCTTTTTTTTTGAGAAAAATAAACGGAATAAGAAAAGCTGACAATGCGAATCCGATACTTACGGCCAAAATGCTTCCAACATCAGACCCAACTAAACCCAGCTGCCTCAGTCTGCCATCTCCCCCACTGCCCTCCCCTCCCCCTGCCCTCTCCTGTAGAAACCCTTGAGTGTTTTGCTTCTTCTTTCTTATAAGCCATCAAAGCAATACAACAACAACAACAACAAGGAGAAAAGAAATCGACAGCGACAACAACAAAAGTTTTAAAGCCACGCAGCAAAAGGAGAAATAAGACAGCAAATAATAATAAAAAGTATAAAAAAAATACAAACACACACAGCACACAGCACACACACTGACACAGACACATGCACAAATATATATCATAAAATGCGCAAAGAAAAAAATCTAAATAAATAAGAAGACCTGCTCGATTTTCTTCAAACTTTTTTGCAGTGAGGGAGGAGGAGGGAAAAAGGAGTGGGAAAGTGGGAGGAGGAGGATGAAGAAGGGAGGTGGAAGGAGCAGGGCAGCCATAGAGATCCCAAGGCAAACGCACACACACACACACAGAGAAAGAAACACGCATACAACCTCCAATAACAGCAACAAGAAGCAGAAGAGTAGCAACAACAAGAAGAGAAACAGCAACAACAACAACAGGCACAACAACAAGAAGACTAACAACAACAACAATAACGTCGTCGTCGTCGACGACAAGCAACGTCTTCTTAGTTGTTGTGTAGCAAGGCAGCAAGCAGTGGCAGTGGCAGCGGCAGCATCAACATCTTTTGCCAGCGAGCGCAAAATTCCTGTCATGGGGTCCAAGTGATGCCACAATCGGCGGCGGCGGCTGCTTCTGCTGCTGTTGCATTATTCATGTTTGGCAGCCAGCCATCGTGCCCCCAACTCGCACTCTGCCGGCGGGGGCAGCAGCAACATCAGCAGCCGCACAGCGGCACACACAGAGTCAACACACAGAGTGCGCTGACTGACTGAGCAGCGACAGCGACGACAGCGACAACGACAACACCACGCCCTCTAAACGGCACTGGCTGCATGTGCACAAGCGAGATAGACATACAAACACAAATCAGCTGAGAGCGCCGCCATTTGCTGCGTACAAAGAGAGCGCAGTGCAGTCGCAATGCGCCAGAGCGAGTGAGCAACACACACACTCTCAGCCCCATGCAGTTGCTGTGTGTGCAAGCGAGCGCGCAATACACTCGGGTGGTTGGTTGCCTTTGCTGCTGCTCTGCTGCTGTTGCTGCTCTGCTGCTACGGCTCTGCCAGTACCAAGCAGCGAGAGAGAGGCAAAGTGACAGAGAGAGCGCGCGTGTGAGTTGAGTTGAGTTGTGTGAGTGTGGTGTCTATATGGAGTGGTGTGTGTGTGCGTGTGGTGGTGAGCTGCTGAGCTGAGTTGAGCTTCTGAAGCGGACTGCGACAGTGGGCACAAACACACAGTAATACGCCGCTACGCTGACTGGTTGTCTCTGCGGATGTTTCGGAATCGGAATCGTTTCGCCGCTACCTCGCATCGAATCACGTCGCCGCGTCGAGTCGAAGTTTATCATTAGTTTGGCAACGCGTGGCAACAACAACAGAACACAGCACAGCCAAGACACAGAGACAGACAGACAGGCTGAGGCTGAGGCAGTTGCTGATACTGAGACAACAACAACTCGAACTCACTACACAATTCAATTGAATTCAGCCGCGGGCGTAACCTCTAACCTCGCCCGATTACCACACAACGCCGTCGGGTTTCTACACAGCTGCGAGTCCGTCCAGGCAAGAAGAGAAGAATAGCAGAAGACAAGAAGACAAGTCAAAGTCTTATTTAGTTATCACACACAGTCGAAAAACGATCGTCGATCGAGCAGCAGCCGAGGAACAGCGACAGACCCTGAGAGCACTCTCTCTGTCTAATGCCTTATCAGTTGCTCGCATCTCCGGGCACAGACTGAACACCGAGGCAGGCCAGTGATCGTCCCTCTCAGTCCCTCTCAGTCCCTCTGGACCTTCCACTACCACTCAATTTGGAAGTGCCATTCGCGCGCTGTCTCGTAAATTATTGTCATAAATTAATTTACGGGAACCTCTGGGACTGTCTGTAGTACGACAAGCCGGTGATCGCAGATCGGTTCGTGTCGGGGTTCCGTTTCAGAAGCGCGATCAAAGCCAACTTTACCTGCCGCTGCAAGTGTCTCTCCATCTGCGTGTGTGTGCGTGCGCGTGCGTGTGTGTGTGCGTCATTCTAAAACCCAAATGTTCCTTAAATTACCTTGAAGCTGAAGAAAAGTCAAATATCTCAATTGAATTAAGGCAGAAAGAGCAAGAGAGAGAGAGAGAGAGCGATATACGCATTTAGTGAAACAAATAATAAATTAAATAAAATACAAAATATTAAACAAGATATCCCGCTGACGACATCGGATCAGCTCAGACAGCTTCGATCGTTAAATGCTCATGCTATAAATCGATGCGCAAAGTGTTTTTTGTCGGAACATATCTCAGTGTGTCAAGTGTTCTATAGCTACTATATCTATGCCTATATCTATATCAGTATATCAGTATATTGCCAATAATAACTTTAAGCCAAAACGCACAAGCAAAACGGATTAATGGACCAATAAACAAAGCCTTCGCACAGCGAAACAAACAATCAGGATAAACAACAACAGAAACAACAAGAAAAAAACAACAGCAACAGCAACAAGAGCAACAGCAACAACAATAGCAAGCACAACAGCAACAGCAGCAACAACAACAGCAACAGCAACAACAAACTGTACAACAACAATCAACACCAAGACAGACATCATCATCGTTGGAAATAGACCTCGTGTCATTCCAAAAGACGCACATGGGCGTCTGCACCGAGGAGCGCCCTGTGATGCATTGGGTAAGCATCGATCGATTGCCCCCAAGACTGACCCCCAAGCATAGCTTCCTCTTCCCCCTCCCCACACTCCCTGCCATTGCTGCCGTTGTCAGTTCTGCGAGTGCTGATTAATTTGTGATTTATCTCCGGCTCGGGTTACTGCGGTTATCACGGCCAGACCAAAAGCCTGACAGCGACTAAAGCGATAAGAAAACCCCCTTGTACATTTCGAGAGCATACACTGCCTATGTACGTGTGTGTGTGTGTGCGTGTGTCGATAGCACAGATCACTGGCGATGAGCTTCAGCTCGCACTGAGCACTGCGATCTGTAGATATGTCACATATTTCCCATAGCATTGAGCAAAGCAAAAGGCATATCAAGTATACGACAAGTGTGGCGCATGTTAATACAAGTTTGTGCCCCCAGGCAGCTTGTAAACACAGCTACTGTAGCGCTGTTTCGCATAAATCAACTTGCGTAAATAGATTTCCCCAACTTGATGTGGCAACCTTGGGAAAAATAACGTGAAATTTCCCTATCATAATTGAAAAGCAAAGCAAAGACGACAAACGTAGCTAATTTTTACATGATGAGCGTCTATAATTTCTAATCGCTTGCAGCACGAAAGCAGAGCAGAGAGCAGAGCTAGACAAGCTAAACGTTGGTATAGGGGTATTCTCATCTTACAGTCTGCTCTCCTCTCCATTTGTTTCAGATGTTGCACTTAAAAGCGCATTAAATTTAATCTGTATGTTTACAGCAAATGCAAATTGAGGAAATACAACTACAGCTTACCTACTCAAAGAGTCTCTTAAACAATTCAACATTATTAATAACAATTGTTTGTTTTGACATTTGCAACATAAAGTTCACCCCAAGTGCCAACACACACATACATACACACGATACGATACTATACGATATGTCCGCAGGGTAATTGATTGATTTGACTTTGCTGTACTGCGATTTGATTGTCGAGAAATTCAGTCTGTCAGCATAGAATGCTAATTGGCGGGGGTTACCTGGAATTTAACTGTGGCTTAACTCGATTTATCTTGGATTTCCTTGCCCTGAAAAGTGACAAGATTAATTATGCACTACTTGGAGGTGTTAAACAGGTGTTGATTTTGAATAGTTGTGGATTTATGGCAGTATATTGTGAATTACATATATTTTAATGAACACGTGAGAAAGTTTATTACTTTAACTATGGGAAATATTTGCAAAGTCTTTACTTTGAAAGAAAGTTGAAAAGGGAAAGAAGTTTTGTACATTGATAATTGAATATGTCTTTGAAGTCTTTATATTTTGTTAGTTGATTTAAGGAATATCATAAATAGGTACTCTTCCTTTTCTTATTTCATTATAATGTTTGTAATAATCTAATAGCACACGTTTATTCTACAAATATTTAAATTTTCAAATTATAAGAAGATTTTTGAAGAACTAATTGTGTTTCTATGTTCGTTTTGGCCTAGAATTATTGTTTTAACGTTTAAATCTTCGAGTATTTAACGTGTATTCCTTATATCCTTTACTTCTTTTAATTATTTCGTTATACTCTCACCAGTTAACGCTTGAGTTCCTTAAATTTACAATTTTACAACGAAATGAAGATTTCTTAGATTAACTTTGAATACATTCATTCAATCTTAGTTCATCTAAAGTTAAACTTCAACTTATATTCCTTAAAGTTCAAATTACATTTACTTATTTTGTTATCATGATTATTTATTCCCTTCAAATTTCGGTAAAATTTTCAAAAAGAAATGATTTTTTATCATTTCCAAACACAGCTAGTTAAGCAATTAAGTTAGGATAGGTATCTATTTACAAGTTTCACTTCCCTAAACCTTTCACTTGTATTCTTTAGATCTCAAATTCCCTTCAAAAACATATTCCAAACATTTTCCTAGACTGTCCAATGAAATATCCCCACAAATTTTGCAAGAACCATTTGTATTACGTGTTCGCTATCTGTTTATGGATGCCTTGCTGGCTGCAAATCAAGCCATCATCGACGTAGTCGTAATCAGCAACAACAACATCATCATCATGGTCAGCATTGTCAGCGTGTTGCACAAACACAAAAACTTGTCCATAAAAATGTAGTTATGCCTTGTCAGTCAGGGGATTTCGGTACCATGTTTAAGTTCGATCTCGGGCTTCCATTCCATCTTGGCTTTGGGGCATAAAACCGACAGAAAAGCAACCGAAAATGGCAGACAGAAATGTGTGTGTGCACACGATTTTGATTTAGCAGGCCTCTTTTGCTGTTTTTCTCTCCGTTTTCAGTTTTCTGTATTTCGATTTTTGGCATGGACTTCATATTGCGATGGCCCCCCTGAAAGGTAACGGCAACGAAACAAAATGGCTGTAAACTCTTGGCGAGCAATGAAGTTTCAGTTTCAGTTTGGGATTTTTCTCCCAGGAGAGAAGCATAGGCAGGGGAGGGAGGGAAGGGGGGACAACCTGTCATCCTTGCAAGTAACACGACGAACAGTTGAAATCTATTTTCAACTAATTAATCAAAAATAAGCAAACTGGAGCATCGATGATACGTAGCAAGTCGTCCATGTGCCATGTACAAATGTATCTGTAGCTGAGGATGTATCTGTAGCTGTAGTTGTAGATGTATCTGCGATGTCTGTGCTCCGTTTCGCACTCGAGATGAGATGCGAGACTCGCTTGGCTCGCTTCTTCAATGAATGTCTGGGACACATTTTGGGGTAGCTGTCTGTACCTCCTCCTCTATCTTCTCCTGCTCCTCCTCCTGCTGCTGCTGCTGCAGCTCATCTCGCATGGGTTTCCCTCTCACATGCTGCTCAAATGTCGCGCAACGTTTTCGCGGAAAAACGCGCCACAGAAAGTTGCTTAATTGAAATTAACTTTTGCTGTGCCGCCATTGAAAATTTCATGCATCATTTGTCGACGGGGTTCGGCCTTTGAAATTTGTGCAAAATTTCAGAGCTCACTGACACCGCAATGAGGCGACGCCCCCAAAAAGGCAAACACTGCCCCCAGCTGGCCACCTTTATAGTCTTCACCCTCTCTCTCTCCAATTTACCCTACTGCCTTTCGTATTATGGTTCCAATTGCGCCTTGTATACTTACATGTTCTAAAAGAGGTCTCTCTAATTTGTTTCTCTATATACGATCTTGGCAATTTCTGTGCATATTCACACTCTTCTAATTCTTTATGAACCCTTATCCTTTTCTTTATATATATATATATATGATTTCTGTGCTTAATCATATGCTTTTTATTTCATTAAACAGATCCCCCTATTCGTTTAAATCTCAGCCTCCATGTACCTATGCTTCCACTTAATTTCACCATATTTTTCTTTTATTTTTACTTAAGTTCTACTTACCTTAAATCTTTCCATATTCTTCTATCTATTCTCTCTCTCTCTCTCTTGCCGTTTCTTCCTTTTTCTCTCCCTCTCTCTAAACGGATTCTACTAATCATATCAATCCCATCCACAAGGTACCTAATTCCCTTTCTACACATGTCCTCTTCCTATATATCTGTCCTTTTAACACATCTCCCTTTTATATTTCTATTCTCCCGATTTTTTCTCTCTTTCCATACTCCTTCTCATATAAAAGTTCTCCTCATTGTACTAAGTCCTTATCTAACTCTACCGGGAACCTACACCCTTTCTATATACGAGTATATTTGCCCCATCATTCTATATTCTCTCCATTCTACTTATCTCCCTCTCTTTCTCTCTCTCTCTCTCTCTCTCTCTCCCCCACTCTCTCTCTCTACGATCAAATTTTCCTGCTCGTCAATCACTCATCTCTTTGTTTATCAAATTTGCAGCAGCAGAGCGCAAGATTTCTTGGGCCCGGCGCAAGGGAGAAAAGTCCAACGCCACCTGTAGCACATCAGGGGAGCAGCCAGTGCGGCAGTGCTGCAGGTGCAAATAACAATCATCCATTGTTTCGCAACTCATGCTCCACCACATCCTCCTCGTGCCCAGACATATGTGATCACAGTACAAAGCCATTTGGCAATGCATACGGCAGCGAGTCATATAGAAGGTGAGTTTAAAGCCGCAACCCCCCAACAAATTCCAGCTAAATCTCTACTTACACTCCCTCTCTCTCTCTTCCCTCTCTCCCCTGCTGCTGTGCAGCTATGAAACCGCCGATCGCGCCACATTCGAGGACTCAGCGGCAAAGTTCTCGATTAGCCGCAGTCGCACGGATTGCACGGAGGTCAGCGACGAGACCACATCGGGCATATCATTTAAAACGGAACCCTTCGGACCGCCCAGCAGCCCCGAGTCCACCAACGATAGCAAAGTAACCCGCAATCCGGACGATTGCGCCGGCTGTGGCCGACAAATACAGGTAGGATTACACACAGGATGTTTCTCTCCCTGTCTCGCTTACTCTCTGTTGCCGACTGCCGACGGCATGCGCATTTTGTATCTGTCAGATGCAGATACATTTGTGACCTGGGTTTGAGCCTGAGAATATGAGACGCTGCACTTATTTACATATTCATATGTATAGTTTCTTTTAATTGCATTTCATATTTTCGTTGTTGTATCTGTCAGCTGCGTGCCGCCGTGTGGCAGATACATTTGTATCTTTTCTAGTTTGAAAGTTGTTGCAAGACTCGAAATTTATGCAAAAAGTTGCTTTAGTTTCACATTTAACGCGTGCTGCATATTTTTTGTAGCTTGTATCTGAGAGATACTTTTGTAGCGCACAGATACATTTGCAGTTTAGCCAGGTTGTAAGTGATTTTTATGAGCGAAACTTGTCATAAAGTGAGCATGTTGACAGTTTCTGTCATCTGTATCTGAAAGATACTGTTAGAATGCAAAAGATACTTTATAAATAAGTGATAAATTTATAAGTTACACAAGTAAGTATACTTTGTATACTTTTGTATCTATGAAATACTTTTATATTTTGAGATATTTATGTAGCTATGAGATACTTTTGTATCTATGAGATACTTTTGTTTATAAATATATATTTATACAATGTAATTTTCAGTAACTTTTATATCTTACAGATGCTTTTGTTCTTACAAATACTTTAGTATTTTACAGATACTTTTGTATATTACAGATCCTTCTGTATCTATGAGATACCTTTGTATCTTGCAGATACATTTGTATCTTACAGATACTTTTGTATCTTACAGATACTTTTGTATCTTACAGATACTTTTGTATCTTACAGATAATTTTGTATCTTATAGATACTTTTGTATCTTACAGATACATTTGTATCTTACAGATACTTTTGAATCTTACAGATACTTTTGTATCTTACAGATACCTTTGTATCTTGCAGATACATTTGTATCTTGCAGATACATTTGTATCTTACAGATACTTTTGTATCTTACAGATAAATTTGTATCTTACAGATACATTTGTACCTTACAGATACTTTTGAATCTTCACTGACTTATAAATGTGTTTGCAACTTTAAGGTTATGTAGATACCTCTGTATTATGCAGAAATTGAAAATCGTAACTTATTGTATCTCAAAGATACCTTTTACTTCCTATAACTGCTCAAAAAACATAACAAATTCATATAAACTTACATCATAAAGTTAAATTATGGCAATTTATGGCAAATTATAACAAATTATAGCACTCGCCTTCCTCGAAGAGTGAGTTCGTTTGATATCCGATACCTCCCAGCCAGACAGCCATTTTTTTATAGCCCCAGACATACAATTAAAATAATTTTCAAATTAGATGTGAAATGTGGATGTGGAATGCAATCAAAACGCTTTCCCAGGTGATTACCTGATTACCTGTTGGCGATTTAGTTGCCTGTTTCAATAATCGTTAGAATGATGGAAACTGTCGCTCAGTTCGTGCCCATATATATATCTGTTGGTGCATATATCTCTTTATATAGTATCTATATCTGTTTCTCTCCCTCTCTCGTCTCTCTTTCAGGATCGCTTCTACCTCTCCGCTGTGGAAAAACGCTGGCACGCCAGCTGCCTGCAGTGCTACGCCTGTCGTCAGCCGCTGGAACGGGAATCCTCATGTTACTCACGTGATGGCAACATTTATTGCAAAAACGATTATTATAGGTAAGTCAAGGTACTATATACTATGGGGAAGGGGCTGAAGCTTTAGCTGTGAGTTCTGGGAAGCGTTTGCCGCGTCGCGTCGCGTCGCGTCGGGCTTAAGGCCTGATGAATCAGATAAAGCCTCGAACTGCGCTGGCATGCCAAGACATTGACTAGAAAATGATTTCCAAACACGCGAGTGAAATATTTATGCATGCATTGTTTTGCACCACTGTGCGCTGCGAAGGCTGCGCAAAGAACTGCAGCTCAAGAAGCAGACCGAGACCGCGGCAAAAGACACCACAGTGGCACCGCCTCCTCCTCGGCCCCTGAGCTCCGCCTGGCTGGGCCTGCGTGTGTTCTGCTGTTTGCATTCCCATTGCGCGGCGTTTCTCAAGAACGCTCTCGCTCACCTCGGCGCACGCTACAGCCACGGTTGCAACTTGCAACTGGCACTTGCAACTAGCAGTGGCAAGCCACTCTGCTGCCAGGTTGACACTCTGCGCTTGGGTGGGTGCCCAAGCCAAAGCTAGGAAGCTGCACCAGCAGCAGCAGCGGCAACAGCAGCGCAATGCGATTTCACGCGCTGCGCCAACATGCAACTGACACGCGAGATTAGTGCAACAACAGAGGCAGCAACAGCAACAGGGGCAGCAACAACAAATGAGAAACAGGTTATAATTATGCCAAATTTTAGCGGGCTGCAGAACGCCTACAATTTTGTTGCACGGCATTAGCAGCTTGCAGTAGAAGGGTCAGCAACAGCAGAGACAGCAGTAGCGGCGACAAGGGGCAGCAGCCGCAGAGACAGTAGAGGTGGCAGCAACAGGGGCAGCAGCAGCAACACCTGCCTCTGCCACTGCGTAAATCAAAAAGTTTTTAAAACAAAACAGTCAACAAAGAGGGAGAGGAGGGCAGAGAAAGGCAGAGAGAGAGAGGGAGAGCGAGCAAGAGGCTGCATGAAATTTCAACCTTGCTTGCCACATGCAACATGCAACATAAATCCCATGCAAGTCACGCTCGTCACTCGTATTTCCTCTCAAATGATTCTTGTGACATTTATTACCGCTCCATATTTCAAAATACGCGCAGTTCAGACGCGCAAGAGATCGGAATCGAAGTGGGGAAGGGCAGAGGGAAGAGGGGGCAGAGGCAGCAGCAGGCAGAGGGGCAGGCAGGGAGCTATAGCTGTAGCTGCTGCTGTATCTTTAGTCTGCCGTCGGAGGCTGCAGTTGTGCCCCTTCTCTGCCTTGCCTCGCTCCGCTCCGCTTGCACTGAGCAACGCAGCAATCTTTCAGAGTTCTGCAGGCATGGGGGGATGCGCTTGGCGTCCGCCATGTCATGTCACACAAGGCGCACAGTCCAATTCCACAATCCATACCGCCGTAATGTTTCATTTCGTTTCGTTTCATTCCGTCGGCTTTTGTGGCTTTCTGCTCGCGTATTATCAATCAAATTGGTAGAGCTCAACAAGGTCCACTGATCCCTCCCTGCCCTCGCTCACCTCTCTCCCCTCTTCTCTCACCTCCCTCCCCTGACTGACAATAACATGCCTTCCCCTGCTACATTGTCTCACTCCCTCACTGCCGCTTGATTTATAGAGACGATGTCAAATATGACAACGTCGCATTGCCTCCGCGGGGCAGGCAAAATTTATGCCCCGCATGCACCGTTAACTCTCCACCCGAACTTGTGGGTGTTTGTAGAGTTCTTTTTTTTTTTTTGCTGCGCATCAATGCAATAAATTCATGTTTTGTTAAATTGAATACTCGCCACATTTTTCACTATGAAAATGAAGAAAAACGAGAGAAAAATCGAAAAATAAACATGTGTTTTCTTCGAGGATTTCGAAATTGATATAGTCAGCAGTGAATAGTACCTTCAAGTGTGCCAAGTTTAAATACATTTCTGCCTCTCTCTGTCTCTCCGTCTCTCTCGCTCTAATAAGACCTCTTCTCTGGCATTATCTTTGCATTTATTGCCAGCTTATTGTGAAAAACATTTGAAACATTTCTATTGAAATTCGCCAAGAGATTTTTCCCCCAATTGAATTTGCCTCTTAGTGCGGTCAACGCAGGTCAACGGTAATTATTGGAAAATAAGTAAATATTGTGCATAAAAGTACTCACACACACACACACATACACTTATACAGGCAAAGCTAATTTCAATTGAATGACAATTTCGTGTGTGGAGAGAGACGAGAAGAGAAGAGGCCTGCAACAAAAGTCGATGACTTAAGCTGATCAAAACATACACTTACATATATTTCAATGAATTACTTATGTATGTGTGCATGTACTTGCCTGTATTTATAGTACTTATAACTATAGTTAATTTGCTTAGCAACAATAAGTAAGTTTGCCTAGAGATTTTAGAGTACAAATTTGTTTTAGCTTTAGAACTTCGAGGGAAAATTTGTTTGGCAATAAGTGAGGTTCCATCTATGCGGATTTTAATTTGATATGTTCCTATATTTTGTCGAAATATGATAAAATACTTTCTGTATACTGATGACAGTTCTTAGGATTAATATTAAATCAATGCCTGGAATATAAATCAATCCAAACCAACAAAATATTCAATTTAAACTTTTGTTCTGCGTTTTAAAGTGTATTTTAAAAGCAACAATATATATTCTGTGGCATATTTCATATATTTTGATGTATTTTTATAAATATGTAGATCTATTTTATATTAATTTCGTATGCCTAAGACTGTTCTTTAATCAATCTTAGATCTTCAAGTTAAACTCATTTCTTTCTGCTTTAACTTTTCTTCTGCTATTTAAATTGTCTTTGAGAGTATGATATAGTTTCCAATTTCAGATGTATATATATTGACTGAATATATTTACACAAATTTTACATATAGCTCCGCCTGTTCTTAAACTAGTTTGCTAAATCAACAGGCAAAAGGATAAACCATTAAACCAAACCCATTTTTAAATCACTTATAGCTCAAATATCACTGTTTAATTGTAATATTCAACCATATTTACATAACTTTCCTTTTCAAACCCACATAATTCTTCTAGCACTTCATATAACTGTGCAAATATCATAAGTAATCGATTCGCGTTAATCTGCATCATAAACCAAACCTCGTTATCCTCATAGAACTGAAGATATTTCCATTTCCAATCTGAAAATCCGAGCTTATGTCTCACTCTCTCCCTCTATCTCCCCCTCTCTCTCTCTCGCCCGCTCTAATCCTATTTAATTGACCTTCGCTGACCATTAAGCTCCATAGCTGCAACTGCCCGAGATTTGGTGGCATGCAACATGTGCGCGCACTTTGATGGCAATAAACCGAATCAGAGTCGGGCAGCACACACAAGGCATCTGATAAGCCCGCAAACACATGTCACATTGCCCCTGCTCCGCCCCGCCCCGAATCCGCTTAGATCTAAGTTATGTCTGGTATATATAGTATGCAATAGTGTGCAACACATACATAGATATATCGTATGTATATTCCAGTTTCTTGCTTTGCTTTTTAGTCGACTAATCTGACCATCGAAACATATGTTCGCCACCGCCGTCGCGGTGTTAACAATACTCACTGTGCCGGCTCCGGTTGCGACCTGGTCGGATGCGAGCCGAGCCCCGCTTTGGGCCCGGTCATAATTTTGTTGTTTAGGTTTCAAATAATTGGATTGTTGTGGATTACACGAGAGAGAGAGACAGAGAGGGGAGAGAGACAGAGAGGGGAGAGAGAGAGAGACTCGTTGACATTTTACAATCAGCAGGCAATGTACCTGTTCCCTATGCCACTGTACCTGTTCACAACCCCCTCCCCCCCTTCCACTGTACCTGTTCGGAACACCCTCTTTCCCTCCCCTGTTGCCCCTCCTTGCTGTCCACTCTGGCGCAGCTCAGTGCAAAGCGTAGCTGCTAAAAAATTGCACGCTGTCACCTCGTTTTCTGCATATTTTGCTCCTGCAGCAGCAGCAACAACGTCATAAAGGTGCCCCCGTCTCAGGTGCCCCTCTCTCTACCCCTCCCTCTGCCTCAGCCCCTCCCTCTGACAACCCCAAACCAGCTTTAGCTTGAGCTCGCCGCGACTTGTCGCTTATCTATCGCGATGATGTTGTGCTGATGGCACGACGGATAAGCCGCAACGCAGCAACTGCATCTCTATCTCTCCCTCTCTCTCCCTCCCTGCCTTCCTCCCTCTCCACATCCCCCTCTCCATCCCCTTCAATCTCTCGCGTTGTCATAATTTTTATGCGGGCTGCGAGAGAGAGAGAAAAACTTTTGCTGATTGGCTTCGTTATCAGAGTGCGAAGTGCGGCCCAAAAGGAAAATCATAAAAGCGAGTACAGGGTATAAAAATGCGAAATGTCTTAATCAGCACACAAGTCAGAGGATGGGGGGAGGGCAGAAAGGGAAGGGGAACTGCGCCAGGCCAAAGGCAAGGGAAATGTTTACAGTTTTTCTTCTTGGTCGAGCGTTTTCCTCCCAACTTGAGCAGCAAACGCAGCCAAGCGTGTCCATTTAATTGTGGCCAAGATACTCGACTCGCCTAGCCCCGACTTGGCCTGGCTCTGAGCTTGCCTTGGCTTGAGCACCGAATTTATGGCCAACCTGAAATCGCGCGTTATGCAATCAAATAATTTCTCGTTGCGACGCCATGCGAAAAAAAGCTGAGAGAAAAAGAAAAAGAGAAGAAGAAAAGCCGCAACTAAAATAAGAAAATGCACAGAATTCATTAAGTAAACAGCGAGAAGGAAGAAGGGGGAGAGGTAGAGGGAGTAGAGAAAAGAGAAAGAGGTAGAGGGTAGCCAACATTCGGACAGACCTAAGCACCGAACCAACAGTTTAACGATTCCATCTCACGACGTTTCTTTTATGATGTTCTAGCCACTGACCAGCCTCCTTCCCCTGCTCCCCCTACTCCCTCCCCCTGCTTGACAGACACTTCACTTTGTGGCGTCATCAAAAACTTGAGCAATGTTGCCGCATGAACAGCCCGAGATGAAAAAGGGCTGAGAAAAAAGCGCAGTATTTATTTTTTATGAGCACTTGTCAGCGATCCCATGTAGCGCCGCCGTCGTCAGCACCCAGCAGCCGCGGTACTCCAGGGTACCCCCCGCCCCTGCCACACCCTACAACCGGTAACCACTCGTTGGTACACCCTAACCTGGTACCCAACTGCGAGGCACACACACACACACACAATGGCTGAGAATGGGCGATTTGTGCGCAGAATTAGAAGAAAGACCGTTTGTTCAGGGCATCAAATGTCGGATCGAGCAAGCGATATGTCATAATTGTGATATGGCAAAGTGATCTCGGGTGGCAGAGGTTATAATTGTGTGAAGTAATGGAGAGGTATCATTTGTGGAAGCAACGTTTATCGCAGATTTGTTGTAATTATGATATATCACATGATAGATGATTGCGGTTTCTTTTCAAGCAATCCTCGGTTAGTTTTGCGATCAGAAATATGTTTTTTTAGAGTGACTTCATAAATTTAGTTCTCATTTTAATGCAAATTCAATGTTTTCCCACGGAAATCCCACAAACTTCTTCGCTTTCATCATTTTTAAATGAAATTTTTTAGTTTTTAGGGAATTTTAATTTGTTTATTTGACATCTCAAATTCAATAAGAAATCTATTTAACTTTCTTATCTCTGACATTCTATCTCTCTCTCTATCTCTCTTAGAATTCTATTGGATTTTTACAGTGAAAATCCCAATAACTTCCCAAGTTCTTCGGAAGCAATAACTTTAGTCTATATAATAACTTAATAACAAATATAATAATTAAATAACAAATTCATTTGGGTTCCTTATCTCTCATAGTCTATTAGATTTTGCTCGGGGGTTTCCAATGGAATTCCCCAAATAATCTTAACATATTTAAATTTAATCATTTTAAATAGAAATTTCGTAATAAAGCTTAAAATTTTAAAATGTTTTTCGGAAGTAACCTCAGCTTATATAAATTTAAAGATTCAATAACAAATTCTAATAAATCTCACCCACTTTGGGTTTCTCCAACTGCACAAAGAATTACCTTGAAATACCCCAAATACTATATACATATATATACGAAGGATAATGTGAATCATGCATGCATATAATAAACTTTATATATATACTTTTAATGATGTCTTCAACTGTCGTTTGAGCTGGTTGTGATCATAATTTATGGCCCCCCAAAACGGGAACTCATTGGAACGTGAATAATGGGAGGTTTTCAACATAAAATACTTGCATATATTTTAGAAACTTATCTTGGTCACTTTTCGGTAAGATAACCCCCAAAAAAAAGAAGAGAGCGTAGGGTGAGGCATGCGCTCCACTGTGCACCTGCATTCCAAGACGTTTAGCCAAATGAAGAGGTCGCACTGCAGCTCGTTCGCTTCGCTGCGTTGAACCTTTTGCCCTGCAAAGATAGCGGGGAGAAGCGAGAAGGGAAAGAGAAAGGGGTGCCACAAACAAATATATAATAAAAACTACTCGCCGCGCGATAATTAAAATGTTTAATGGGCATCTTAAAAAATCATTTTACGCCGAATTTATGCGGAGTCCGAAAAAGAAACCGAGAGAGACAAGCGCAGACAGTCCCCGCAGCTTCAGAGTGTGGAGTGGAGCGTAATACCCAAAACACACATCGTTCCAGGCAGCTAGCTAACAATGGGGCGCTAATCTAATCAGCTAAACTATAAAAACAAAAGACACACAGCGCTCAAACCGAAAAGAAACTGAAATTATACATGCAATTTCACTGAGCAGGCAGCAGGCGGAGTTCTTGGAAGCCGGAAGAGTCCTATTAAAGAACGTTTAAGACGGTTTTTAAATGTTAATTCAAATTGAAATTGAAATTCTAATGGGTTAGCTCGCAGTAGAACTAGCTAGGCAAGGGGTTAGGGCTACCCAGCTTGGCAATTGAGATATCTAGATAAGAAATGAGTCCGATTGAGCTATGATTCGACCTGACGCACGCCAAAGTGAATAGGTCTAGAGAGACTTAGCTTAGCAGGGCAACTTATCTACCTAGGCAATTGGGATACTCAAGATGAGAAATCAGTCTGATTAAGCTACGATTTGTTGACACAGTCAAAACACAGATTGGGTTAGGTCTAAGTAGACCTAGTTAGGCAATTGATAGCTGAAATGTGTTAGGGCTACCTTCCTAGGTAGGCAATTGTGATAACCGAGATGAGAAACGAGTCCGATTGAGTTGCAATTTGTTGGCTGACGCACGGCACAGAATAGGTTATCTCTCAGAATAGGTTAGGTCTCAATAGACCTAGCTGGGAAATTAAAATAACCGAGAAATAACCTATCTAGGCAATAGAGATTCCCGAGATGAGAAACGAGCCTATACAGCTGCCAATTGTTGTCAAAGTGAAGACAGAAAATTGGTTTAGGTCTCAGTAGTTATGCAATTAATAGAACCTTAATAGGTTAGGACTAACTACCCAGCTAAGCAATTGAGCTGTCCGAGATGAGAAATCAGTGCGATTGAGCTGCAATTTGTTGCCTGACGTACGCCACGCTATAGGTTAGCTCTGAGAATAGGTTAGGTCTCAGTAGACCTAACTGGGCAATTGAATGAACCGAGATGGGTTGGGACTAACTACCCAGCTAGGCAATTTAGCTACCTAGCTGAGAAACGAGTCCGCTTGAGCTGTGATTCGGCACGCTTGCTCACTCCACGGCTCTGCACAGTGAAGACGCGCTAAAAAGACACGGCTAAACCAACTAATTTTCCAGTGCATTTAACACATAAGCCCGGAGGCACAAAGGGAAACTTGTCGCTAAACAGGGGATTAGGGTCAACCAGGGAACATGGAACACGGAACGCAAAAAAATGTAAATAATTATTGTATATGTTTAGACAGGGGGCTGCAACAGGGCAACTCGGCGCAGGGATCGGAATCGGGTCTGGGGCAGAGCCTAGAATCGAATTATCGCCATGGGACGTCCACGTCGTAGTCGGAGCGAGCTCGTCGCTCTCACGAGATGCCGCGCAGATTTCGTTTATTCGTTTTTTGTTTTTTTTTTTGCGCGAACGGGGTGGCGCGTCTGGGAAATCCGTTGCAAGTAGTTGTTGCAGTTGTTGTTCGAGTTGTTGCTGCCGTCGCTGTTGTTGTTTGTTTGTTGCATGTAATCGGAAGAGGGCCAGCCACAGCGGGTGGCACTTGAAACTTCAGCGCCGGGCGCTGAATCCCTCCGTGCGCTACAAATGCTCTCACGTTACAGCAACAACAGCAGCAACAGCAACAGCAGCAGTGGCAGTGGCAGCAACCGGTGCAGCCGCCTGTGCGTCCGTCGTTGCTGCAGCCGTTGCGCCACACGTCGGTTTACACTTCACAAGGCATGCGGCGGTCGCTCCGTATGTGTTTCCGCCCTGCAAACAGTCAGCACCAGCGGGCAGCCTCTCGCTGCCTCTTCCTCTCTCTCTCCCTCTCTCCAGGTCTCTGCCGGCCTCTTCCCATGCTCTGGCGTGCTCTCTCACTCCTGCTCTATTCAGGTTCCGGTGCTGGCATCGACCCATCGAGCCTGGCCCGTGGAGTGGCCCCAAGAGTGGCCCAAGAGTGGCCGGAGAGTGCCGGTTGGCAGTGCCAGTGCCGGCATTGCTGCCTCGCGCGCCACTTAACCACGATTTCGATGTCTCTTATCAGCCGTGTCTAAGTTGCAACCCCCCCTCATGCCCCCCCTGCTACTCTACTCCTACTGTTTCCCACTTGCGCCTTATCTATTTACGTAATCAGAGGCCTCAACTTGCCTCGTCTTGACTTTCTGCTGTGCAACAATAAAATTTATCTCTGCAGGATGCGGCGGCTATCGCAGGAGCTGCATCTGCATCTGCCTCGGCTGCAGCTTCAGCTTCAGCTGGTAGTGGGCAACGCCTTCTCCTGCTCCGAGAAACAAGTGCAACAACAGACGCCGCACGTTGCGGCTAACCAAGAGGCAGACCAAGTTGGGTCTGCGTTGTGTTGGGATTGATGTGCGATGTGCGCTATGCGCTGCGCTGGGAAACCCAAGGAGAGGAGAGGCAGATGAGGAGAGTCAGGAGAGTAGAGGCAGAAGAGACAAGGGAGAAGAGGCAGATGAGGAAAGGCTGCAGAGGAAGACGATTGAGCTCAGCCCAGAAGCCAAAACAGACACGCGGAGACAAGGCTGCAGCTGAGTGTGCTCTCTCTCTCTCTCTCTCTCTGTGTGTGTGTGTGTGTGTGAGAGAGTATCAGATTTCGAGCGCTCGAAAACATAATCATATATTAGGCGTTGTCACTTTGACATTTCGCCTGCTCTTTTACATGGCAATAATCATAATTCATTTTTCTCTCGCTCTCTCGCGCACACCGCAGTTGTGGCTGGGAGGGGGAACAGGGGGCGTGGCAGGTTGTATGTGCCCCACCCCACACCGCTGCCCCGCAAAGAAATAAAGTGCCACACGAAATGAAGGCATCGCCCCATCTCGGCTCCGCTCCCCCCCACTCCCTGCTCCCTCACGCCTCCCTCGGCTCGGTCTGGTAGTCTGAAACAGTTTTATGAGTTGGTAGCAGGCAAAGCGACGCCGTCGCCGTCGTCGTCGTCGTTGCGGTCGCATGATGTTGACGCTGCTGCCCCTGCTGCATCCATGTTTAATATTATTTATGGGGCTTACGTCTCTTGCGGCATCTCGAAGGTACGCTACAGTGAAACAGTGAAAGATCGGGTGAGAGTCGCCGGCGACGACGCTGCTGCGACAAGATGTGCGACAAGCGACAGCAACAGCAGCAGCAGAGGCGCAAGAGGGGGCACTGTATGTGACAAAAATCTCGGCGTCACATCCCAAATCATTTTCAACGAAATGCAGGAAGGATCAACGGGAGCAGGGGCAGGGAGTAGGGAGCAGGGAAGGAGGAGGTGCTTGCGTAGCGCGCGTCCCTGAAAGTGCGCTATATAAAGTCAACGTAAATATGATAAATTTATATGGAATTGTTTTGTTGTTGTTGCTCTTGTTGTTGTTGTTGTGGTTGCTCCCCAGTTTATTTTCGCCTGCTCCTCCAATGGAGACGACGACGACAAAATGTGCGAATGAGTCTGTTGAGCGAAGTTGGAGTGAAATGCGCCAATTATTTTGATTAATGTCAAAGAAATCGCGTGTCTCGCGCATTTGATGTTTCCTTTTCCCTTTCCCCATTCCCCACCTCCTCTACCCCTGCTCCCTCTCCGTTCTCCATTCTGCCTTTCTCTGCCGTGCAGGAAAATGCCTGCACAGGGTCATCATTATTTGGTGAACCAAAGCAAAAAAACTCCCCAATGATTATGACTGATGCTGGGTAATCTCGAATGGATCTTGTGGATCCCTTGTGGATCTGTCATTTGCAAAAGTGAAAACAGTAGCCGAATAACGTCAAACCCCCCGACGCACCCCCCCACCGACAAACTCCGCCGACAAACGATAATGATGTTGCCCGTGCACGATGACGTTGACGATGAGTGGGCGTTTTGTTAACCGATTCATTGTTTGGCTCTAGACTCTACAGATCTTCACCTCCTTCTCTCTCTCTCCCTCCCTCGCCGACAGTAGCTCTGCCAGCTTCCTGCCGCAAACATGTTATTAGTTTGAGGAACCATAATTTTGTCTGCAGCCTTAGCAAGATTATTGCCTACACGCACACGAAACCACTCTAAGAAACCTATGCTGCATCGATTTTTATTATTATCATGCCATATAATTGTGCATAAATCGTCTGGCAATAAAAGTACACAAGTCTAGTGATTATATTTATTTACATGTTGCCATAAAAACCTCAACTAGCTGCAGCATTTTTATATAATTCACGTACAACAATTTTAAATTGCGCAAATTCAACACGCTGACTGATATTGAACCATGTTGAAGTTGCAATTCACCACACACATGAAATGCACTGCAGCGCTGTCGATAGGCAATCGATAAGTGAACTAGTTGAGCGAACTTGTTATCGCTCATAGGGAAGGCGCAAAACGTAAAACGAATTTGAAGAAAAAGAAAAAAATTAAATAAAATAAGTTTTTATTCATTTTAATTAATTTAACCATTCTCTTTTACTTCTATTGCAGTTTTTTTGCTACTCGCCGCTGTTCCCGCTGCCTGGCTTCGATTAGCTCCAACGAGCTGGTGATGCGCGCCCGGAACCTTGTATTTCATGTGAACTGCTTCTGCTGCACGGTCTGCCACTCGCCCCTGACCAAGGGGGATCAGTATGGCATCATCGATGCGCTCATCTATTGCAGGTAAGCAATCTCCCGAGTCTGGAAATTGAATGCAAACTAATTGAATGGAGTCTTCTTCGCTTTTATAGAACTCACTATAGCATAGCGCGGGAGGGCGACGCTGCCTCGTCGAGCATGAGTGCCAGCTATCCGTATAGCTCTCAATTCGGATCACCGCACAATGACTCGTCCAGTCCACACTCGGATCCCAGTCGTAGTATTGTTCCTACGGGCATCTTTGTGCCCACATCGCATGTCATCACCGGACTGCCGCAGCCGGCGCGTCAAAAGGGCAGGCCGCGCAAGCGCAAGCCCAAGGATATTGAGGCGTTCACCGCGAATATAGGTAGGTTGTAAATACCGAACATTGGCTATAAAAAGCGAGGCTGCAGCAGCGGTGGCTTTATGACCAGAACCAGGCACACAACTGGCGCCAGTGCACATTAAAATGAAGAAGAAACCACAGGCTGCTTGCTGCTGCTGCTGCCCCATGTTGCATGTTCCTTGTGGTGCCATAAAACGGCTGTAAAAGTCAAGTGAAGCAAACCTTCATTCCATTCTCCATCTCTCCTCTTGCAGATCTCAACACCGAATACGTCGACTTCGGTCGCGGCAACCACATGAGCGCCTCGTCGCGCACCAAACGCATGCGCACCTCCTTCAAGCACCATCAGCTGCGCACCATGAAGTCCTACTTTGCAATCAATCACAATCCCGACGCGAAGGATCTGAAGCAATTGTCACAGAAAACGGGTTTACCAAAGAGAGTCCTACAGGTGAGTGCACCTTCAACTGAATCCCATTAGATAATCCAAGCTAACCATCTTGTTCCCACTTACAGGTCTGGTTTCAGAATGCACGTGCCAAGTGGCGTCGCATGATGATGAAGCAGGATGGCAGCGGCATGCTGGAGAAGGGCGACGGCACGTTGGATCTGGACAGCATTTCGGTGCACAGTCCCACATCGTTTATGCTGGGCGGAGCGAACAGCACGCCGCCACACAACCTGGACTAACAGCTGCTCAGGGAGAGGGAACAGCAACAGCAGCAGCAGCAGCACAACCACAATGCCAGCACCAACTCCTCCACTGTAACTGCAACGGGCACCGCATCAGCAGCTGCAGCTGCAACGGCGGCCTACGCAATCGAGCTGCAACTGCTGCAGCAGTCGAGCGGCAACATCGGTCGCTGTTCGCCGGCAGCGCTGCTGTCGTTGGCGGACCTGTTGAATGGCAGTGACAATTAGCTTGTACTTGAAACGAATACTCGAAAAGAAAAGTCCACACTCACTCACACACACACACAGATCGCCTAGTGAATGTTGTTAGACAAGCTGTTGCAATAAGTATTTCTGTAGTTGCTTCTATAGCCCGGTCAGACCATGCGACTACAATATTACTTTCGGAGTACTCCAGAACTCTTCCAAGGCTTCTCTATCGCTCGATCAAATCCTTTGCACCTTCCCCCCTCACTTGACCCCCCAAATGTTGTTTCTATTTCTATCGTTCATTTGTAAATATGTACTAGAGAACCTTAGCAATTGCTTAACAGAAAAGAATATTGTTAATACTTATAATATTATATATATATATATAAAGATATACACATGTATTGTATACTGTATGTATATCTAGCATACGCATTAAATAAACAAATCTAATATATAAATTTAATATTTATTGCCCAAAATACATAGTTAGAGATGAATTTAGTTGTACGTCGAGAAGCGCTCTATATATATATAAATATATATATATATACATATATATTATATATCTGTCGTAGTATTACGGTAATTTACTTGCTTCGCCAAACAGTTGAGTTGATGATGATGCTGATGAAACAGGAGAGAGAAAATAATTAAATGAATCAAGCGATCAAGTTATGATGAGCAATGCAAACGCAATTGAAGCAAAGTGAATAACAGAAATTTGTACTTACAAATAGTTTAACCATAAGTCGTACCATAGAAGCCAAATAAAAATTATTAAAAAAAATAAATACAGCACTTGTGTACAGTTATTAAAGAGAAGAGCAACATGTAGTTATAATTTTACAATTGAAATTCGTGGATTCATTGTACGTGGATTGATTGTACATCATTTGAACTTACAAGTAATTTAAATGATTTACGATGGCTACTTCTTCCATCGATTCTTTTTATAGCTATATATACATACTATAAATTATCCACTTAACAGCATTTTCTTTCATTGCTCATCGATATGCCCCTGCAATCTTCTAACTATTATCCCAATTGAAATAGTTTATCTCCCCAATAACACATTTAATTCTACAATTGTCCAGGTAAGTGAAAAATAATTTATTACAAAACATTATAAATTAATTAAGAGTGAGATTGTTTTTCAGCTTACATTTTGTTATTTTGTTGCTTTTTACGTTTGCATTTTTGAACTTACAAATTAATAAATCTCAATACACATCATGCAGCTAATATGCCAAAAAATATAGTATAAATATAATATCTGTATAATTTAGATTCATTTAACGTTGCGTTCACAATTTCCTCAATATGTAATACAAAATGTGTTTTATTTTTGTTTGTTGTTTCGTTTCGATAGTTGTACTTAAATTGCTATTACAATTACACAAAAATAAATGTCTTTTATATAAATTATGTGTTCGTGTGTGTGTATAAGTGTATATATGTGTGTGTGTGTCGCATGAAAATAACCATGTAGTAAAAAGTTACAAACAATTTGTTCATGTTCTTCTTCAGATTGAGTGCACAGCAAAATGATTTAACGAGCAAAAAACACGTAGATAAGGCAGACTTTATAAACAATTTACGACGAGCCGTTAACGATGATAACCATGTGTGTGAGTGTGTGTGTCTTTGTGTGTGTGTGTTAGTATGTTTGTTTATTTGTTTCAGCTTGTTTGCTTATTTATTGTTTGTATCGATGTGGCAAGAGCTGATAATCTTGCAACGGGGCCGCACTTTGTTGTTTGTTGTGACAATTTGGTAACAACTTGTGACACATTCCGATTATTAATGTATTATTATGCAATATTATTATTAAAAGCTCCACACCGTGTGAATAATATATAATATATTTTTAGTTGGGACTAGTTAAGGATTAATTCAACTAGGAATTTCTAAGTATTTCTCTCTCAGTTTGAATTCTATGTGAGTGTGTGTGGCTGTGTGCGAGTGAGTGTCTCTGTGTGAGTGTGAATGCGGTTTAAAACATATATATATGTATAACTAGAGAGCATGTTCATTGTAAGTGAGTGTTGTGTGGGCGTGTCTGTCTGTGTGTATATCTATTGCTTATTGCGGCCCGATTCAGCTGCTGTTCTTAACGGCAATGTTAACAGTATCACCGATTGTTGCACTAGCAACAGTAGCAACAGCAACATCCACCTCCGCATTGTTGTTGGTGGAAGCAGCCTCAACACCTTCACCGGCAGCACCAGCACCATCACCATCACAGGCTGTTTGATTCTTTGCAGCAGCCAAGGCCTCACGACGCTGACGCTTCATTTCCATCAACAGTTTGCGTTGCGCTTCACGTTTCAAAGCAGCCGCTGAGCTGGCAGCAGCTGCTTTTCCACCAGCTGCTCCTCCTACAGCTCCACCTGCCGCTGCTGCTATTGATTTCGTTTTCAGATTGCCAGTCTTTGTGGTTCTAGTCGACGTCGTCTTCTGGGGCGCCGTGTCAGGCTTTGGAGGTTCGTTAATACGCTGCAAAATAAATAAACAGTCATTGATGATAAACAGTTGGCACAGATTATTTAACAGGAGTGTGGGAATGGAGGGGGGACCGTGACTCACAATCCAATCGTTGGCCTTCAATTGCTCAATGTCCGCGAATATGGAGTCAACATGTGTCACCTGCAAGTAGACCATGTCCCAGAAGCCCTGCAGATCGTCAATGGTGGTGGGAAATGCATCTTCCGGCGAGCGATTCAAATTGTTATGACAGAGTCCTGGAAAGAAGAGATTACTCAGTTAGTTTGTTATCAATTTGGGCAGGTAACATGTTCTACAGCTTAATCTCAAACCAGTTGTAGAATATATTACTCAGTTAGTAAGATTACCCTCGAACTGCTTCATCTTCTGTGAGACCAAGAGACGCGCCTTGCCCGACGCCGAGCGTAAGAGCCCAAAGGTGTCCTCCGTAATGTCAGGATTGTTCTGCAAGAAAAATACATGGTTAGAATGAATATGGCAGGAGAGAAGCAACAGATCTTTTACTTACAGTCAAGGCATCAATGTATTTCTCACCTACGGCGGCCAGCGCGAGTAGACGAACCTGTTCATACTTGAGTATTTTCAAAAAGTAATTGCCATCCTTTTCAGCTACGGTAGTAGGAGCAACTGGGACAACAGGCACAACATTAGCAGCAGGCACAACGGCAGCAACATCAACTAATACATCTGCAATTACAGCAGCAGCAGTAGAAGCCGCCGGCTCCGGTGTTCCTGATATTTTGGTGGTGCTATTGTACGACTCCAGATTGTTAAGCTCTGCACTCTTCACCGGCTCATGATCCACCACATCCACTGCTGGCTCCTTGGCACTTCCGTTGGTCAACGGCGGCAGCAGCACCTCAGGTGCTGGCGATAGACGCGGCACACTTCGTTTGGGCGACACCGTTGGCAACTGTTTGCGAAATTCGTGACTCAAATGCCTGAAAACAGGCAAATCCGTATCCCCGTTTTGTCCATTCGTTGTGGCCGCCAGCTCCGAGTGCGAGCGTGCTGTGGCTGTCTGCGTGCAATTGTTGTGCAGCTTCTTGCGGAACTCCCCATAATCCTTGCTGGGCGACAACTGCTTAAACTTCCGTGACAGCTCATCTCCACTCTGGGATTGTGGCTTGTGCTGACGCGGCACTGGGGACAGACTGGAGCTGTGTTTCTTGGGACTGTAGAAACCCTGCGCCAATGCGCCGGGTCCATAGAGACGCTCCACACGCTGCTGTATGAAGCTGCTTGTCGTGCTGTTGCCATGGGTAGCGGCACTGCCATTGCAATATGCCAAATCTCCATTCTCCAGGTGGCCATTCTTCAGGCTACCATTGTTATTGTTATTTGTCTCGCCCAGAAATGTGGCATATTTAGTGGGCGTGGCCTTCGTGGCAGGCTGCTTGGTCAACGGCATTGTGTGCAACACTGGAGCCGCCAGCGAATTGTTGCGCTTACAATATTGCAGGCTGCTCGTCGAGGGGCGTATGGGGGAGACCTCTCTGGACTTGTTGATATCCTGACGTATCTTGGAATCGTATGTGGTCAGATTGGAGTAGCCGTTGACACAACAGGCCAAGTTTAAATAGCTTGGCTTCTTCTCCACTGCCTCCACGACAACAATGTTGCTGCTGCTGCTGATGTTGCTGTGTGGCTGAGGCTGCAACTCATCGACTTCTGGGGGCGACAGCACCATGCGTACAACGCCGCCTGTCCTTGGATCCAGATTGACGTAGGCACTTGCTGTTGTTGTTGTTGTTGTTATCGTACGCTGCGGCTGCGGTTGCAGCGGTGAGCGCAGCGTGCAACGCTCCCTGATGTTAGCAGTAAACTCACGAGTTATGTCCTTCACCGAGATCGGCGTGGGGAAGTTCAAGCTGCCACTGGTATCTGAAAGATTCAAGCGTAGAAACTTTAATGCCAAATGCGAAAAAAACTCTCGAAATGCAAAACAAGAGAAATAATAAAACAAAAGCAAATACAACAACAAAGCAATACAAGAAGAAAACAAAAACAAAAAACAAATAAAGAAATCGAGAAACAGAAAGTCATAAAAAAAAAAAAACAGTAACATAAAAAGAGCTTGACAACATTGAGGTTAGGTGGCGCGCTATACAGGGGGAAAAGGGGGTGGTATACCTGATATATCGGATGAATCGGCATCAACGTCGAGTGAACAGCTGCCAATGGAGTCCAAGCTGCGATCCATGAGAAGATATTTCGGCTGCTACCAGCAACGTTCACACAGAGAGAAAGGGAGAGAGAGGAAGACACACGTTTGATAGAGAGGAGAGAGTTTTTGTTTCTGTTTTACACTTTTTTACAATTTATAAAATACACATGCACATGATCTGTATGTATCTAGATACATATCACGAGGAAAATATATAGAAACTTAGTTAACACTTCCGTAAGGCGAAACGGAAAACTCTACAACTGCTACGATCGAAATTACGCCCACTTTTTGCTTATTATTTTTGTTTCTTCTGCTTCTTCTTATACTGTGCACAAGAGAAATGCAATAATTTGTAATCATGAAGAGCAACAACAACAATAACAACAAAAGCAAATGCCAAATGGGCGATGGCCTTATAATAATTTGCCATTTATGCAAAGCGGAAGCACAGCGAAGGGGCAGTGGGTGGACAAGTGGAGAGAGAGGGAGGTGGGAAACAGATTGCAGATCGTTTCGTTAGCTCGTTTTGGATGTGTGTTAACTTGTGGGGGAAGAGGTCAGGGTAAGGCAAGGCAAGGCAAGGCGAGAAGAATATGTCTGCCAAAGCAGAAGGCAATAAAAACAACACCAAGTGGAAGTGGAGGAGGAAGAAGGAGAGCGGCTCAGAGGGAGAGGAGTGCAGGGGGAAAGCAGTGAGAAAAGGAGAGCGGTGCAGAGGGAGAGAGCAAAGCGGAGCTGAGCTTTTAAGCTGCGCACGATTGGAGATCTGATTCTTTTTTTTCTTAGCTACGTTCTTCATACATTGTATATGCGCCATATTTGTTGTTGTTTTTGTTGTTCTTTATATGCGCCATATTTGTTGTTGCTATTGTTATTGTTGTTGTTACTGTGTTGCCATAGTCGGCAAGCTTAAAAGCTGGGAGCAGCTCTCTAACGGCACCAACAGACGTCGTCTAAGTTTCCAGTTCCGCTTTGCTAACTTTTCGCCGTTGTCTAACGTCTTGTTGTTATTATTATTATTGTTGTTGTTGCTGGCGCTCGCTGCTGGGTGCTCGTCTTGAAGCAAGTCGTCGTCGCTGGTTCTTTCCACGTCTAATTCCCATAACATGAGACACAACTTGGAACTAATTACACAAACAAATAATTGGCAGCAACAGCAGCGCCCCAGGCAACAACTCCGGCAACAACAACAACAACAAAAACGCCAACTATTTATAATCCGGGCACAGAAGAAAGAGACAGAGACTGAGAGAGAGACACCAAAAGGGGAGAAATGCGGACAAAAAACTGAACGGCGGCAAAAGAAGTCACAGAAAACATGACGATGTCGCTCGGCAGCAGCAGCGGAGGCAGAGGCAGCAGCGCCAGCAGAGGCATTTGGAGTCAACAGCCACAACAACACACAGTACACACAGCACACACAACCACAGCGGCACGCAATATGTTCTATTTTAGTCGCTGAAATTTATTATAATCACTTTAGACAACGTTTACAATGGGGCCGCCCAATTGGGTGACACAAAAAGGCAAAGTCCTTCGTGTTGGATATGGATGAGCCATCAAGGTAGCAGGAAATATGCAAATTAAACACAAATTATTTAGTCATAGACCCACACACACACACAACACAGACAGAGATTTACAAATGCAAACGGCACACACATACACAAAGATGACAGCACTGCAGCTCACACATACGCACACAGGAACACACACGTAGATGAATGTATAGATGAAACGGTACACGCACACATGTAGCAATTAATTAATAAACAAGAAACACCCACACACCTCCAGCGCTCCTTCGTCTTGCAGTTGCTTGTATGTGTGTTAATTGAAGCGAATATCAGCTTTGTGACATAATTATTATTGCAATTAACTCGCGAGAATGTCTTGGAACTGCTGCAGCGTTTGCGTTTTTATCTTTACTGCGGCGATAGACGACCGATAACATGTGGTGGCAGGTCGATATGTTTGCCACTAGGGATGATAGACTGAAGTTATATCGATACTTGGCAATACATCGTACATCGCATGAGCATTGAAATTATAAATAAAATCAATTTATAAATTTACAACTCTACAGTCAATAAACACGCTTATCTGGGGTATAAATATTTATTATAGTACAACATTGTGCGGTAAATATACAGTGGGAGGCAAATAAACGAATAATTCTCTGATAAGAATGCCGGCTAAAAACTTGTTGACTCTCTCGCACTCTCTCTCTCACTCATTTGTTCGAACTCTCTCAGCAGGCCAATCGCTCCGAACAAATAGTTTTCTTTCGCTCTTCTCTGACGTTCTTTACTCATTCCCACTTCAAAAGCCGGATCGTAAAGACGTCTGGAATTTGTGTGCCAAGCAAATAAAGACTCAGACCCAAGGAATCGCTAGTTCGTGCTCAATAACTGTTTCCTGCAATCAAAGTAAAACTATATATAAAATGGCAGAACTACCAAGTGCACTGAAGCAGCTATTCACGTGAGTATCGCAAAAACCCGCTAAACATTGCAGAGATGTAGAGAGAGAGAAAGTTTGTGTGTATGTGTGTGTGTGAGATGGGGAAATGGATGCGGGATGACGATGCCACGAATGAAAATGCTATTTCATGTATATATAGATGGTAAATGCTACATATATCCTGCTTATCTGCAAGTTGTTTATGGTGACTATGAACTCTTGTTTGATAATAAGCAATGGCTGGTGGAGGGGGAAGAAGGTTCTCTACTGTGCTTGATAAGGCGAAACGAAATCGCAAATTGAACAGTGCACGCCCTTATTTATGCTCTACGTTTAAGGTGGGCGCAACCCGATTCCGTTTAACGAAACACTTGTGTCGTAGTACCTCCCCATAAAAAGCCAGTTAATACACGTATTGACATGTTCGTTATTCTCGTTCGCCTCACATGATTTGCATTCTACCTTAGAACATGTTGCAAATAGCAATTCTTCCCCCCTTTGTCTATCTTCTCTTTGTCCAATCAGAGTCGGAATACACAGAGATAAACGTCTTGAAATAAGAGCAGAGGGACGTGCCGAAGTTAGAATGCTCTTTCAACTCGGAACAAAAGAAAGTGTTCTTTATCTCTTTATCACAATACCAATTAGAATTCTTCGCAATTAGATATATGTATATCTTATTGAGCATAAAGAAAGTGTTCTTTATCTGCAAACCACAATAACAATTAGAATACTTCACAATTAGATATATGTACTATATCTTATCGAGCATGTCTGCGGTTTTGGATTACAATTGGATCACAAAGGGGAACATTGAGTTATCTCTCCTGGTATTATATTAATAAAGCTTTATCTGCTTTTCCGATAAAACTGCATGTGGAAAAGTTCACAAACAATTTGTTGCGGTTAACCGAGGGTTACAAACTAGGTTACATTTTCGGCAGGCAGTCACCGATAAGTGAATCGTATGTGCTATGCATATCTCAATCTCCAGACACGCGTATATACTATAATAAAAGTTAATCTGGAATTTGTCGCCACAGGTTTGTCGATGGCAAGAAGAGCGATTACATTGAGACCCTGCGCACCGCAGTCGCAATCCAATCGGTATCCGCCTGGCCTGAGAAGCGCGATGAGATCGGTCGCATGGTCAACTGGACGGCGGATAAGCTGAAGGCACTTGGCACCAAGATCGAGCTGGTTGACCTGGGCAAACAGACACTGCCCTCGGGTGAGGTGCTGCCACTGCCCCCAGCACTGCTGGGCACACTGGGCGAGGACAAGAACAAGAAGACTCTGCTGGTCTACGGTCACTTGGATGTGCAGCCTGCACTGAAGGAGGATGGCTGGAACACGAATCCTTTCGAGTTGACCGAAATCGATGGCAAGCTCTTCGGACGTGGTGCCTCTGACGACAAGGGTCCAGTGCTGTGCTGGATTCATGCCATCGAGGCCTTCCAGAAGCTTAACATTCCTTTGCCTCTGAATGTGAAGTTCGTCTTCGAGGGCATGGAGGAGAGTGGCAGCGAGGGTCTCGATGAGCTGTTGATGGCACGCAAGAACGACTTCCTTGCCGACGTGGACTACGTGTGCATCTCCGATAACTACTGGCTGGGCAAGAAGCGTCCCTGCCTGACCTACGGTCTGCGTGGTCTGGCCTACTTCCAGGTGGAGGTTGAGTGCGCCAGCAAGGATCTGCACAGTGGCGTCTTCGGTGGCACCGTTCACGAGGCCATGCCTGATCTCTGCTACCTGTTGAGCACACTAGTGGACAAGGATACCAACATTCTGATTCCAGGCGTTGATCGTGATGTGAGTGAGGCGAATTCTTCTTATTTCTCCACCTGTTGCTAAGGCTCTATCTTCTCTGCTTTTTTAGGTTGCTCCCCTGCTGAAGAACGAGCACGAAATCTACAGCAACATCGACTTTGAAGTGGAGGAATACAAGTTAGTTGGCTAATCTTATCTGGAACAACATCGTAAATCACATACTAATCCCCCTTCCTCCCTCTCTCTCTCTCTTAGGAAAGACATTGGCACCAATAATCTGCCGCACAAGGGGGACAAGACTAGGTTGCTGCAGGCCAGATGGCGTTATCCCAGCCTGTCCATTCACGGCATTGAAGGCGCATTCTACGAGCCCGGAGCGAAGACTGTCATACCAAAGAAGGTCATCGGCAAGTTCTCCATTCGCCTGGTGCCTGATCAGGATCCCAAGCACATTGAGGAGTGCGTTGTCAAGTACATCAACGACAAGTGGACCGAGCGTGGTTCCCCCAACAAGCTAAAGGTCACCATGCTGTCTGCCGGCAAACCCTGGACTGAGGATCCCAATCATCCGCATTACGAGGCCGCCAAGCGTGCCGTGAAGCATGTCTTCAATGTGGAGCCCGACATGACACGCGAGGGAGGTTCCATTCCAGTTACTCTTACTCTGCAGGAGGCCACGGGCAAGAATGTGATCCTGGTGCCTGTGGGTGCTTGCGACGATGGTGCACACTCCCAGAACGAGAAGGTGGACATCTACAACTACATCGAGGGCGTAAGTTGGGGAATCTCTAGGTTGATTAGGGTTTCTTCTCATTGAATCTCTTCTCTTGCCTTACAGACCAAGTTGCTGGGCGCCTACATCCACGAGGTGGGCCAGTTGTAGATCACAGCTCACAGCAGGCAATCCTCATCTCACATCACGATGGAACATCACAAACGTGCGCTTATACAAAAATATACATACATATATACTATATACACTTTAAAGAGGTATACACGGCTGAAGAAGATTTGCATATGATGTAGTTCGAGAACAGATCGACTCGGGGCTGTGTCTACCCCATTTATATCTTTTAACTTTTTTATGCGTTTTGTATTTAACAAGCGAATCAATAAAAATTAACAATTGCAACAGCAAGTGGCGCTCTAATCTCTAATCTGTCCAGGCATCACCATATTTGTTTTTTCTGCCAGACGCAATGGGGGCATTTGGTTCCGGCTCCACGGGACGCTGTGGCACAGGCGCAGGTGCTTCATATGGCCGGGAGTAGGGGCTCTGTTGGTGCTTCAAGTACTCATCGCGGTTCTTTCGGCGCAAATCCTCATAGGACTCGCCTGGCTTGGCCGGCTCCAGTTGCAGTTCGGTGTCAATGGTAGTGTTAGCTGTGGAAAAGAAGGGGTCACCAAACTATTCGCATAAATGTTTCCTAGTACTCACAGTCCACTGACGGCCTGTAGATGTCGTCCAGGCCGGACAGCGTGGGCCTCGAATCCGTATCAAGATTGAGGGCGGTATTCTTCGAAGGCCTAAAGCCATCGTCCGAGTATATATCGGATCCACTGGGCGTGAAGGGAGCCAGTGTAAAGGCTCTGCCCAGATTCTCGTCTGGGGTGATTGTGCTAATGACACCGCCGCCCTGTCGACGTTGTCTCAGTATCTCTCCCAGCCTCGAGTTGGGCAATCGCATTATCTTCTCTGCACACTTCTGCTGATAACTGAACTTGCCCACAAAGTAGCCCAGGATGACGCCCATCACCACCTTGGGCACTGCTCCGTACTTGCCATTGCCCTGCAGGTAACCGTTCTTCACACCGAAGTAGGCCAACAGACCCAGTCCCGTGCCGAAGGGTAGCGAGCGCTGGACAAACGATTCTTGGTTGCATTCACGTAACGCCTTCAGCTCTTCCGGACTGAATTGGTAGTCCGTCTGGAATGGGATTTGTGTATGACAAATAGTACATATATTTCGTTTATTGACTCACCAGTGGATGCTGTTGCGGCTGTGGTCGGTGTTGTTGATCTGTATTTAAAGGTAAATCCATTATTTGTATAGAAATTTATTAATAATTCACGAAATTCTGCTGCAGGTAAAATAATCGCCGGCCTCTTGGGTTGTTGACAGCCTATCGATATATCGTATAACATCATTTTAGTTATGCGATGTGATAGCGCCGCTCTAACAATATATCGAAAGAGGTTCGTTGAGAGGTTGTGGTGTTGTGGGCGTGAGAGTGAGTGAGATGCACAGCGTTCCGTTTACAGTGCAGTGTTGCCAACTCAGTTTTTTTGTCGTTAAATTTAGTTTTCATTTCACTTCGAAACTAGAAGTTTTCCTCGTTTGTCTTTTTGTAAAAGTACACAAGTTTCCATATTCAAATGTATGTTGGCCAATTCTTTTTCAATTTATAGAGAAAAAGTCCGTTGGATAGAATTGCGCGCAAAAGTAGGCATTACATTTATATGCAAGTTTACTAGCAGAGCTCTGTTTCCCAAGACACGAATCCATTTGTGTCTCGGATGAATCTGATCAAAGAGGATTCATGTCATGACTGCACTGCTTGCTGAGGAAAAAATATCATTCGGGGTTTTTTTTAAGATTTTTTCAGAACATTGTCAGCCGTTTTTGCTTTCCTTTCCTTTAAAAAGGACTGTTTTTCTCATTAGAAATGTAGCAGCGCTTGCAGTGATCAATTCCTAACTTAATCAGAAAAAAAAGCTAAATTTGCCGCTCTCCTTCTGTCTGTTTTCATGTTTGTCTCTATATGGAACTGCGAAAAAAGCTAGATTATTATGTTATTTGTTCACTTGTAACTTAATTTAAACAATATTAAGTTAGTTTTTGCTACATAGCCTTTCTTTATAGGCACGTCTGCAGTTCCCTGGACACATTTGCAGTAATTAAAGTGCCTTGCGAGCAATTTTCCTTGATGATTTATAGTTTATTTAGTTATTACAGCCAACTCTACTGATTGGAGACATTTTTTTGTGCCGCATGCACGCATGTGCATGTACAAACTAGTATGATTTAATTGAATTTCGTTTTCGATTTCGACAGAAGGCGGCCGCATTGGGATACCCTTTTTGCCGAGGAGCCCCAGCAACAACAACAACAATCGGACAAGTTGGCAGCCGCAGCAAACAATAAATGAAAGTCTGGTTGCCAAAATTGGTAACTGGTCAAAGTCAATGCGGCGATGCTGCTGCTGTTGCTGCTACTGTTGCTGTTGCTGCTGTCGCCGCGTCTCGTTGTCTCTCTGCCGTTGTTGTCGATGCTGTCACGCGAACGTCACTTGGCCATTCCCAGAGACAATTGACAAAAGCAGCCTTATGCAGGCCCCGCACTGATGATAATTTCTTGTGAAAAATCTCAGCTCGCAGCGCATGAATAAAAATCAAAGCAAAAGGAACGCGGCTTGGGATGTCAGCGCCAAATGTAGCCAGCGACTTGGGTGATGTCCACGTCAGTGCATCTCTGAATGTGTATGTGTGTGTGTGAGTGCGTGTGTGTGCGTGCTTAGCCTGCCAAGTGTGCTTGGCCATAAGTCATAAGCCTCCTTTGGGTCGTCCCTCCTAGACGCAGCAGACGAAAGCGAGTTGCAACAACAGGTGGTGGCATGCGACATGTGGCAGCAGCCAGCTAGCACAGGTGGTGACCTTGACCCAGCTAAACGTCAACTTACTGCCGTCCAAGTGCAACGGTAAAACCAGGTTCATTACCCACCAAACCGGACGACGAGTCAAGCCAAGTCAAGAGAGGCTCCTCCTCCTCTTCTTCCTCCTCCCCCTCCTCCTCATCGATGATTGTCTGCCAGAACTCACTGCGCGCTGTGCTTGCGGCCAAGTTTGTCTAGTCTTGGCCTGATTACCATGTGCAGCCACAGCAACAGCCACAGCCACAGCCACAGCCATCTCTAACGATGTTTGCACAGCGCCCCTTGATTAGCGACCACCTGCAAATCTCATTTGCATCCGACGACGGCCACTGGCTCGACATAGTCCGCCTGATTGAGCCGATCTGCCAAGCCAAAACAAATCGCTTGCCAAAGAATCTTATCGAGTAATGCGAGTAATTAAATAAATTGCAAAGCAATTGAACAAGCAGCCAGAAAGATGAAGAAGCTCATCTTTTATGATTTGAAGTATTTCCGCAAACAAAACTTAATAGATCTACAAGAGTTGTACGATATAACATACAGGAAACTTGGTGGATGGTTACTCAGAGAACTGTCTTACATTGTTGCTTATGTATAAATAGAATTGACAAATGTTTTACAAAGATATACATTCTTAATCTACAGATCTTCGACTCTATGAGACACAGATATATGAAACTTGGTATTAAGATAGTCAAAAAGTTAACACACATTGTTGTTCATTAGAATTTCGATTATACCTTGTTCCACTTAGTTATACAGACTTATATTGCAGATCTCAGCGATCAGACTTATAGAGATGAACTTGGGAGATAGTTACTTAAACATCTAACATGCAAGGTACATATGATCTACAAGCATATACATATATACGTTATAAACCTGCAGATCTCCGACTCTATTTAATATAGATATATTCCACAAAGATATATGTATGTTATACACTTTATCTCTCAATCCATTTGACTCATATTCGTATGTGGCAAAATTCTAGCGCCACGTCGGTCACGTTTTACGGTTCATATGGAATACGATGATATTTGTGTGTAAGCGAACCCAATCGATTCCAGGAATGGGCGCAGGGCTGGGCCTGAGCGTAGCCCCAAAAAAAGTGAAACTACAGTTATCTGCTGCTACCCAATAGTTTAACAAGCGATCATCATTACAATGCGATGCGGTAAGAGGAGTCGTTGCAGAGTCGTCATCGCCACACGAGTAACTGTAGCTCTACCCCAAAAAGGGGGACAGGCCGGAGTCGAAGACGAAGACAGTCACTGTCCCCTCACGTCGGATCATAATTTCATGGTGGGAGATATGAACAAGCTTTAATAGAACACCACGTAGAAACAATTAATGCCCTACCCCTCCTTCTCCCACTCTGCTGAACCACTGCTTGTCCCTCTTCTTGTCTCTCTTCTTGTGTTGTGCGTCCAAAGAAGGCATCGAGAAAATTACACCTATGCCTAAATGTCCAGCGACCAATGGGCCGGAACGAAGCACGTCTCGAATTTGGCGCTTTCCATATTTACATTTTTCGGCTCGACTACTGCACCCCGTTACGGGATTGGGAAAGGGGGAAGGGGGAGTGGGTCTAGCTTGCAATAGGTTATGAAACATAGACGGCGGGATTGACGGTTAATTGTGAGTTTCCGGTTCAGTGCAGCTCATTTCGCCCAACTCCATTGTGACTCTATAGATAGCTCTGTCTATTAGTCTCTCTGTCTGTCTATCAGTATGTCTGTCTCTATGTCTCTCTGTCTGTCTGTCCCTCACTCAGTCAGTCAGTCAGTAGATGAAAATGAAAAGCGGGCGAGCCAATATAAAATCTGTATTCGTGTTAACTGCAAAAGGCGCATGCGAAAATTCGGCGAGAAATGAAATCCAACCTAATGAAAACTCAGTTTGCACTTTAATTAAATCTTGAGGAAAACTACCAAGGAACCTTCTCATATTTATATTAAATATCATTGCAAATTTCGCGAACTTCTGTTTATCGCACAGCTTTTTTTGCATTCCAATTTGAGCTCAATTTAAAAATTAACTGATAATGCACACAGAACACAGGCTGTTCTGGGGGGCGATATGATATCGGCAACTACATCAATATTGACTGAAATTAACTTTAATCGCATTGTCAAACTTGTCAACAGAAGTAGAAGGTATCAATTGCATTTGCCGCAGTCTAGTCATGTGCCTGGCCAGCCAATTGGCAATTGGGTTTTTTCCTGTACCAAGATCGACTTAATTGAAAGGAGAGTGCTGCAGGAAATACTCTATAATCGATACTCAGAACTCACGATAGCCGAGACAATGTGTGACAGCAGAAGTTCCATGAAGTTACGTATAGTCAGCGATTGGCAGCTGTGGCAACTAAGCAAATAAACAAATCGTCAACTGATTATGCAACTTCTGAAGAACATATGATTTCATACCTTCTGCCCCTTCACTTATCACCTTCCCTTCCCTACAAGATTCAAGTGAGAAATTTATTTGTCAGTTAATGGTCTTAATAAATATCACGACTATCTAATCAGTGAAGAGAACTGAACTGAGCAAAACTGATTTAGTTCTTTTTCGAAATGATTCCGAATTATAAAGAAAAAAGAAGGAAAGTCTTTGACTTCACATTGACCTTGTAGAGCAATGCATAATAAATGCGACGACTTGGGTAAACTATAAATAAATCAAGCTTTATCTAATCGAGGGTTTCTAAAATAATTGACTTATTTACCCAATTAGTTGGGGAACTGCGAAGTAATTTGTGTTCTCTATTTGTGTTTATTAATTGTATTATATTTCTTAGTTATAAGTTGTATACTCGACTATTGACTGAGTACAAACAGTTTGCACTGCCAGTTACGCAAGTACTTGCATGGGTGCGATATGGGTTGACATATGTACAGATCTATATATGTATACTCGAGTATGTATTTATATATCTTAAAACAAACAATCATCTGATACAATGGCAATGCCAAACTGGCGCCCTATTCGAAGGTGCCTCACTTCAGATGTTATCAATGTGTTTATTTATAGTTCAGAGAGAGATTACTGTTGAAACTATATCTATCAAACTGAGTCTATACTTAGTATATACTTCATACATCATCGTTTTGACTATGACGACACCTTTTTGGTGTTGTATCAATTATTAAATCGGCAACATTTCAATCTGATCTCTCTCTTTTTTCGCTTTGGTACGGCCCTGACGTCAGTTATCTCAAGGTTAGTCCCAATTTGCAATTAAAATTTTCGGATATTCTCAGCGAATAAAAATATATTCATTCAGCTTTCATTCTGTTTCGGTTTCGGTGTGTTGTTTCTGTTTTTATCAGACTTGTTTTTCGCCCAGCCACTGGACACTTCCGATACATTGACGTAGTAAGTATCGCATACGGAGGGCAGGTGAGAAGTCTTTTGCCTTTTCGCAAGTATCGACAATAAGATAAACAATGGGTATAGATAAAAATACATACTATATCAAGTTGAAAGCTTTTGGCATTCCCAAACTTGGGTATATGCGTGGAAGGAAGCAAGATAAGCGAGTGAGAGACAAACAGAACATCATATGATCATCATATCTGTTAAATATGGGCATAACTAGTTTATTTATGGAGATTTATTAGAAAGATTTTTAGAAAGACTGTATCTAAAGTATAGTTATATGTTTCATATAAGTATAGAGCAATAGTCCGTCGCATATAGAAACAGAATAGATTTAGCTACATCTTTTTTGACGTTGCTGTGGCGCTTTTTGTTCTAATCATGCAAGGTTAAAGGCAAATCCCGTCAAGCCTTCTGCTGTTTCTGTCGTGTGAGAGACGAAAAATAAATTGTTCGTTGATGAGATAAGCTATTTTCGCCAGACGCGAAATAATGCGAATGTCTAAATTAAAATCTGTTTAATTAAGCAACGAGTAAATTAAGCGACGCGTGCCTCGTTTAAATTCTCTGTGTATTTCATGTAAAGTCGAAGCTCTTACGACCATATCGGGGGTGATATCATCGTGTACTCCCCATATGTATGTATGGCTAGAACAAATACTGTTAGTGCGTTGTCTCGGGCACGAAATGTGCGCGAGATATGGCGATAAGATAAATTCTAACTCAAATATTTAACAATGGTATTAACACAAGTTTTGCCACTCAGCTGCCGCTGGCAACGAATCATTCTTCTCTCTGCAGGAAGACACCCGAATTTCGATCGAACATGTGATATACCCTGTATGTCATATATAAAGTATATATCTGTGTGTGTGACTAAAACAATGCCCACTCTAGTGGACACGGCATAGAGAACTTTGACCCAGAAACCCAGTAAAACGTAAACAAAGCCTCTGCCCCCACTCACAGTCGACAATGGGTTAAGCTAGTTGAGCATAATTAGCCAGACAATACGCAGACACGCAATGCCCAAAATTACTGAAACTGCAACTGTGAGTGGGCGAGAGAGAGAAAGAGAACAAGCTGAGTACATTTTGGTGGCTTATCAGCTGCAGAGATATGGCGCGCTGATTAGATACGCTTGCTTGGGTGTTGCCTGCAATTGCCGAAGTTTCTGCGTGCCGAAACGGTGTGTACTAAACAACTGCATGAATATATTCAGGCAACAATATTGTACAGTATTAAGCTGTACTCATATTTGATGTACTCCTTACTTAATATACAGTAATTCATTGTAATTTATATAAGTTTTTTAATGAATGATGCCGTTTCCAATGCATTCATGCATCACTCTACGCTGTGCACACCGCATTTATGTAAGGTGTGAGCACACTGGCAACCGAAAAGACTGAAATACTGATAACATTTATCGCAAAAAGTTCAGTGTGATTTGCACTCGGCGCTCTCTCATGCGCCCGCTCTCCCTCCCACTTGCTCTCTCAGTGCGCAACTGCAGCGTGAGCTTTTGCATGCAAACTAAACTAAACGAAAGCAAAAACAACAGCAACAACAATGCATGCAAATTAAACTAAACGAAAGCCGACGGCGCTGTTCAATTGTGAATGAGTTAGTTACAATTTCATAACTTCAGCAGCTGCGACAGCTTTCCACGTGTTTCACACGCAGCGCAGAGAGGGAGAGAGAGAAAAAGAAGAGATAATGACGCCGCTACCACCACCTCAGCACAGCACACTAAATCAGCAACAACAACATTAACATGTTCTCACCGTGCTTTTTTTTTGCGCTCATCGAAGCTCACTCCAGCTCCAGCGCTGCCGGCGTCGCTGCCTGTTGTCTGTGCTTTAGTCACAGCTACTGTGTACGTGCGTGCGCAGCTTAAGCTCTCTCTCTCCTCTCGCTCTCTTTTGTGCATGTGGTTGTGTGTGTGTGTGTAAACCGGTGAAGTTTTGGTTTGTGCAAAGGTTTTTTTTGGCACTGCGTTCATTCGGCGTTAAGAGTTCTCTTCGAACGGTCGTGTGTTTCTCCGCGTGCCTGCGCTCCGATCAGCTCCGATCTCTGCTCTGCCTCTGCTCAGTCAGTGAGTTAACTCAGTCAGTATCGCGTCGCGAGCCCACTTGGCTACGATCTGTCGTCGTCGTCGTCGTCGTTGCCGTCGTGTGCGTGAAAGAGACAGCTAAAGATTTCGATAACGATTTCGATTGCAGCTCCGATTCGGATCTCCTTCCCCCACACACCCCCCGCCTGTTCTCGATAGGTAATTAAAAACATCAGAGGAGAAGCCTCTACCCGAGCAAGTGCAATTATTTATATCTGACAAAATCAAAGTCGCAGACAGATGCGAACTGAACTGAGCAATTTATTATCATCCCGATGGGCTGCTGCAGTTTGTTTGTTCTTTTATTGTTTGCTGTGCTCCCTCTCTCCCTGTCTCACTCACTCAACCCCTATCTGCCTCTCTCTCTCCCATTCTCTGGCTTCTCTCGTGCTTTCGCTTGAGGTTTTTCGGTGACATTTGTCGTGGCGATCGTTTCGTGTTTTTCGCCTCTTTCCGAAATTCTTGTTGTTCGCCTCGTTTTGTATCTTTTATGTGAAAATGAAATGAAATTGTTTTTGCGCCGCCTCGAGAAACTCAAGTGAACCGAGAGAACTCAGCACTGAGAAAAGTTGATAGCGCGATCGCAGCCAACGGCAGTCGCAACGCAGCCAGCCAGGTCTACAGACAGACAGTTCTGAATCTGAAGATCATCGCGATCACCGCGTTGAAGGACGCTAAATAAAACACATATTGTGCCGGTGAAAACAAGAATGAAAGAAAGAATAAAATAAAAAGTGCAAACAAGACAAAGCAGAACAAGATCATAAACGTGCAAACATATTTAAATACTTAATACTAAATACTAAATACTAAATATTAAATACTATATAGTATATAGTATTTGTGCAAGAATACATTTATTTATAAAGAGCAAAAGTATCGTATGGTGTGCAAATAAACAACCTTTTCGCTGTGAGTTAATCGCCAACGCGATCGACGATCGTGTGTTATCTAAGATCAAGGCCGAGTGCTAATAAACGATCATCATCATCATCATCATGATCAACAAGATCGTCTCAGCCTTTCATAGCAGTGCGTGATAAGGCAAACACAGAAAACATGTTTTATAGAGTAGAAACTGATCTAGAGTTAGCACTGTATGAAGATCGTATCGATGCATGTGCGAATCGGGTGATTCCACAGAAACTTATGCAATATATATTTAAACCCCAAACTGGACCTGTTGCATCGTATAGTATCGGGTTTATCTTCGGGTTTCATCGCGTATCTCTTTTATTACCTATAATTTCGTTGGTATCGTTCACTCTTATTTTGGTTTTTGCGGTTGGCGCTGAGAGATCTGCGGCAAACTTGACCCTGTTTCCCAACAACAAAGGCAGTAACAGAGCAGAGCAGTTACAGTTATATAATTGCCAACGAAACAGAGACAGACGAAGTAAACCTTAATAAAATGTTGGCACTTTAACCCCCTTGCAGGGGCTACAAGAGGAAGGGGGGCACTTAAAATTACTTAAGCGACTTGGGGAGTTAAAAAATAAAACCTTTTTATATTTTGCCCAGTAATCTTTCGGAGGTATTACAATGCTTGTATATTGTGAAAACGCACTGACGCACGCAGTTTAGCTGTATGTGAAATGTATGAGTGCCCTGCGAGTGCACTCACACTCATACTTACACTCACGAACTCGTGTGTTCATTCATGCAATTTGGAAAACGACTTGTTACGCATATGTACAGATAAATCTAGCAGATACATTTGTATCTCTGTGTGTTGTGAAAAGATTCTTTCAACCGACTCCCATTTGTACTTTACACAATCGGCAAACTATGCCGTAAATTGTTTGTTTACGCCGTGCGCCGTTGTAAATCAAGTTCACGCCGTGCCGATTACAAATACAATATCTTTTGATCATGTGCCCATGTATCTAGTATCTTTTGTATGTTTTATATGGTATTTGGTATCTGTAGCTTATGTTTACTTAAGCGAAATTAATTCCACTCGATTATAACGATTGCAGTTCAAGCTAATTGAGAATGCGCGTTGTCAGTTGCGCAACTTCCCCGGAATATGCCATGCACTCATATGAATACACACACATATGCGAATACGAGTACCCCCACTCGCACTCACTCGACTCAGACTCGCTACTCAGCGTGGCCAGACAGGTGCTAATTTGTGGCGCATAATTCACAGAAATGTGCGAGTGTGGCCCCTCCAAAGTTTCAACGAAATCTTTTTTTTATGGCCAATAACTCAGCAAGAGAGGCCTGCGAAAATACAATACTATATCTACATCTCTTCAGCTATGTATAGAGTACTCCACACTATGTGTAACTCGGGCAAAAAACCATCGATGACGTTGAGTAGTCGAAGCTAGATAGGGCCTCCCACCTCCCCTGCCTTATCTGTGATATGTGTGAAATTTGTAATACTCATTTGTTATTTCTGAACACTTTAACTTCCGCTGCATTATCGTAATCAGCGATATACGCTAGTTATATTTACCAGCTGTTGCCAAGTCATCGATTTGACGTCATGCCTGGCCAGAATAGCTCAAAGTTTCATTGTTAATTTGTTGATTTACAGTTGGAAATTGGCAAAGTTAGTCAGGGGAACCACTTTCCAGCATAGTCTCTACTTCATCTGTACTTTCTTTATAAAAACATCTTATCCACTTAGCGGGAAGTTGCTATCGAAAGTGCTTTTCTTTCCGGTTTGATTTAATTACAAGAATTGTGCAAAGTTCAGATTAAAGAAAAGACTCACTGCATATTCTTGAGGTCTGCGAGCTTATCGTTTTCCAAGGATGATAGAACTTCTTTTTAATGGGTTCTGTTTGATATCATTTAGGGTGGAACTTGAAAAAATATAATGCATTTAATTCGCTAAACGAAACAAGTTCGGGAAGTTTTTAGTGCTTATATAGGGATATAGTAAGCTGGTGCATTATCGCAAATCAATTGACATTGGCGTCCAGAGTCTGCAGAGTTTCGATTTTCGCTCAATTTCGACTCGTGTTGGGGTGTTTTGTTGCTGGTTCCACTTTCGTCTCTGCAATTGGAGCAGCAGAATTGTGCAAGCGACAACAAGAGAGGGAAAGAAAGGGAAGAGGAGTGAAAGGGACAGAGAGAGAGAGAGTGTGAAGTAGAAACCACTAAAATTGTGTAAACAAAAGTATTTGATGCATTTATGTTGAGTGCGTTGCCACGCCCGCCCCTGCCCCTTCTTCATTGCTTCAACCTTGCCCTCATTAGCTAGATAAGGCTGTGGTTTCTGGGATGATTCGATAAAGAACAACGACAAGCGACACTTATCACGACACAATCAAAACAAAACCAAATGCTGACAGTTTCCCAATAGGAGAATCCCCTTCCTCCATTAGCCCCACACATCCCATAACATAATGACAGAGCTCAAGAGGCTTTAAAGTACATACATATGTATACCCTGCATGCTTTTATATATGAGAAAAGGGAGTGTATTTGGTTTGTGTAGATGTATGAGTAGGTTAGGGGGCGTGGAAAGGAGACTGACCTATTTAGTTATTTAGGTCACTTAGGTTGCTTTGTACCTGTGCTCATTACTCTGTCAAAAATCAACTGATTTTCATTTGGTATGGCATTTTTTTTAAGGTTTTAGAACTAGATTAGACCTATAGATTTAAAAAACTACTAAATTTGGCCAATTTTCCATACTACCCCCTTACATCATTTAAAAACATTTTCAACAATTGATAACTTTATTTTAAGTCTTTTAAATCGACTAAGCACATCAAATTAAATATAATAAATAAAAGTTTCGAATTTAACTTGTGCAAAATAATGAAGAGAAACACTTCTTTTATACCCCACATACCCTTTTGGAAGTCCCCATATACAGGGTATACAAAAGAACAGCCTTAGCAGGCCACAGATTACTTTCTGGGGATCACTTAGCGGTTTTTTGTCATTTGATTTTTGATATTGAGACAAATTAAGCCGCTGCCAAGTGCACACATGACTCGCACAGGGGCTGCCAGAGTTGCCAGAGTTGTCGCAGTTCATTAGGCATATCTATAATTAGCAAATGTCACACACACACACGCACACATAGAGAGAGGCACAGCCGATAAGATAAGCTTGCCTTGCCTGCCTTCGATAGCGGAAAATGAGCTGGGGGAAAAATAATAATAATAATACGAAAACGAATACGAATACTCGTACGACTGGCCTCGAAAAGTCTCTCTAAACAACGTCGAATTCGAATTTGAAACGGCAAGAAAAACACTTTCATTTCCCTCCGGCTCTGTTTGTTTAGAACTTGAGAAATAGTTTTCTTGAACTTGCCGACGTCGCCGACGCTGTAAACAAAATTGCGAAAATTTGTTGTGATGTGAAAAACAGGTGGCTCCCCTTAGAAAACAAAAAACGAAAATTCTGCGCCACTCACTGAATCAACTCTTTGCTGGACTCTCTCGTGATTAGTTCATCAATGAATTGAAATTTGCATATGGTTTATGCCATGGGGGTTTATTTATAGCCCACGCCAAACAATTTTGTCAATTGGCAAAGGCAAATCAAAGGCAGGCACAGACACGAGCGAACATGAATGATATTGTCGTTCTGCTGTCGCGTTTTTTTAATGCTTTTTTAAATGTGTAGCGACCTCGTCTGGGATTACGAGTGCGTTGGATGCAGCTGCTGGTGATAGTGCCTACAGCAGCAGCAGCAGCCGCGGCAGATCGATTGCCGACCGCAGTCGACGGTGGTGGTCGTGGTGGACGCGGCGTATGAGTAATCTGCGCAGGCAAACCCGCCTCAGCTCTCCCTCTCCCTCTGCCTCGCTTCCCTCTTCATATGTTACGTGACAATATGTTGGGCACGTTCGACGCATATTAATCAGCTCGGGTCGCCTCGTTTGGTCTCACTGAGCAGATAAACAAATTCGCCTGACACTCTTTTTAACGGGGGAAGGGAAGGGGCGGTTCAATGACGGAAGGGAAGGGTACATTATGGCTGCATTATGGCAGCTCATTAGGTCGCTGATTTGTATGGGAAATGCATCGGACGAGAAGTGTTGTTGTGTCTGTGTCCACGCAGTCTGTGGCAAGAGGCGCGGTAACAACAAACAGAGGCAGCAGCTCCAATAGAAGTTGCAGCAGAAGTTGTTGCAACCAAAGCAGGCGCAGCTTAGGGCAGGGCTGCAGTACGTGGGCGTGGGCGTAACAGCTGTTGACCTGTATTCGAGCTGCGAGGGAAGCTGAAGTGGAATATACATATAAAAGATTGGCAATACTTCCAATCAAAGATATTGGTAGATAAAAGAACAGGAGTATAAGTAGGAGTAGGAGAGAAGTAAGAGAGACAAATGAGGATGAAGAGGAAAAGAAGAGGAGGAGATGAGTAGCTGAAGATATGCGAAATCGCTTCTATTATTTTGATTACAGCTGTTGATATGTGGTAGACTGTCCAGCTACCCTTCAATATACAGTATACAGGGTATATACTCTAGCTTGCACTGCTCTGCAGTTCTTGAAGTAACCTTTTACAACACAGTTAGCAGTGTTAGTATTCTATCAAGACTTTACTTAGCTAACTAAGTCTGAGACACAGTAAAGGCTCTACTAAGTTGATTAAGTTAAGTTACCCTCACATAATAAAATGCACAGGATATACACAAACTCCATAAACACTCTCCTAAGTGCTTTATCCTTTTTCCTCTTAAGTTCTTTTACATTACATATTCTATAAACTGTGCTAAATTCTCTCTGCTCCCTCCCCTTAAGTTCTACAGAGTTTACTGCCATATTACACAGTCTGCTGGCAATCTACTTCATAAAAGCCTTAAATCACACAACTTCAATTGTTTTCACATATGATCTCACTATGATAATGTGCTGTTGCTTCACCGTAGGCTAAATCTGTCAATTATATTGATTAGCTATAGCTTTATCGGGCTGCATTTCCTCATTGTGGGGACTTTCACGCTTCATTGCCAAAAGTGATTGGACGTAATTGAGATTTGCAAATGGTTACGATAAACACTCTAAGTCAGCTGCAAGCGGAGTCAGTCTGCCTCCCCTCTCTCTCTCTTTCTACTACTCTGAGTGTCTCCCTCTCCCTTGCTCTAATACACTCCCTGTCCCTCTCTTTCTTTTTCTTGCTTAGACAACGACAAAGTTCGTTAAAAATGAATTTAAGACGCGTGCAATTAAAGCGCTAATTATAAACAATTAAAATCAAAGTCAGCCTCGACTAGAGATACAATATCGTCGTAGTTGGGGTATATAATATGTGAGATATATAAGAAAATACTATGCGAACCGTGTGTGTGCATATTATGCAGGGGTTTTTTGCTGCGTCATTTTGTCATTTCAAATGCAAATGACAGCGGAATTGCAAAGCGTTGTCCCCTCTCTATACCCCTCTCTCTCTCTGCCACTCACTCTTGCTACCCCTCTCTATCTACCCTCTTTTGTCTGTCTCTATATCACCAACTGCCTCCCCTTCTCTATCTTTTTGCCTACATATGACTGTCCAGCCAAATTGCACTTTCGATTCGCACATTTGGCAAAACTTGCATTGATTTTTCTCTCTCTCTCTCTGTCTTTCTCTGCTTCTCTCTCCCTCTCTGGCACGTCCATTTATGTCTTATAAAAGGTAATCAGCTCGCACATTAGCATGCCACGACACAGGCCACAGCAACAGCAACAACAACACACATTTGGTGGCCACCAAATTGAGCTGTTTCTCCTCATTCCCAAATTCGCCAGGTTGAGATCTCCCAATTTAGCAGCGAGTCGCTTCGTTAGCCTCGCTCTGCCAAGCTCAAGATCGGAGAAACCAGTTCCCCTGGGGGGCGTGGGGAATGTGGCAGCGGCTGAGCAGGAGTTGGGGGTAGACAGACAACACATAAAACCAGACAGCAAAGCTGCAGCCGCGCTTGGTGGGTGCTCTGGCAAGCGGCATTGGCATTTCGGTACCGGCCGGCAAAGTTGGTCTAAAAGCCAAAGCCAAAGGCAACGGCAACAAGTGGTCATAACTGTCAAATGCCACTGCCGCTGCCATAGTTGTTGCCCCCTACTCTGCTGCCCCCTGCGCTACCTTGCCACAGCCTTGGCCTCAGCCTGCAGTCGAGCGCCAATAGCCAGCGGCATCGTTGTTGTTGCCAATACGTAGCCACTTTAATGGCCAACAAACGTGCGTGCTCTTAACGTGTCAACTGCCAAGTGGCCAAGCCGACTGAGGCAGCGTACAGCGGGCAGAGGCAGCGGACAGCGAGCAGCGGGCAGCAGCATCTCCTGATCAGATCATGCGATCGTCGCTGTGCTTCAACTCTTCTCCTTCTCCCTTGCCAATGCTTCAACTCTGTTAACCTCTCTTCACCTTATGTACACTCCCCCTCTTCACCTCCCTTTACCTCCCTCTCCCTTCTGCTCTCTTCTCTGCCCCCATCGACAGTTCGTACAGACATATATTTATACATAGTTTATTAAACTGCTACCAAAACCTAACCGCAGGCTAATTTGTCCACAGCACTTAGGACTCTATGGGCGTGTATTGGTGTGCGAGTGTGTGTGTGTGTATGAAACTGTGTTTTTATTGAGCCGGTCAGCTAGCTGGCCTTCTACTTCTGTTGAGCTACTTTGTGCACGTGTCTCTCACTACACTGTGCTACAAAGTAAAGCCGAGGAAACCTGTTCAGCAGCTGCTTGGGGAATTCAAGGGAACTTCTGCAGTCGTTTATATGAATCAGCGCTAATGACATTTATTAATATTAATATAAACTAATATACCTCAGTGTTATTTTTTAAATGTTTAATACTTCACTAAACAAATTTATAATTCTTGGGAAATTCTTAAGTTTCTCAAGTGTTTAAATGAATCATCCATGAAGTAATTCTGTCTCTGCAAATTTGCAATAATTTCTCAATATTTAGAGATGTTTTCTCTAGACTTGAGAGTTTTTTTAGCAAAATGAAGCATAAACTTCAGACTTCGTCTAAGTTTTCTTATGTTATTGATGTAATTTAAATTCGACAATATTCTCCACATATTTTCAAAAGTTTCTGCAACTCTTCTTAAAGTTAAAATCTGTATTTGCCTCTCTTCAAATACATTCTTAGCTCCACCATAATATACAGTTAAAATATCTAATTAAATATTCGTTATTTGCTTAAATTTGTAATCACATTTCCCTTTTTAATGTTAAACTCTGAGTCGTAATAAAGTGCCACCCTGCAGTGCAGTGTAACAGGTACCTATGCCTTTGGCTGGCATGAAAATTGCTCCATAGTACTGGCTCTGCACTTGGCCCCACTGTTACAATGTTATGTTAGCCGACAGTACAACGACGTGCTGCGACGTCGTCTCGGCGAATCTGGCGGAACGCATTGGCAGGTGCAATTGGCAAATAATTTAACGCTGCAGTTGCTCGGCAAATGCTCCACGAATTTATGGCCTGTTGCACGAGTAACTTTATGGCCAGCCACAGATTGTGGCAGCTATTGAAATCGAAAACGAAAACGAATCGACACGAAACTCTGTTGAATCTGCGTGTTGAAGTTGTCATTAATCAACGTTTTGTCGTTTTCAATGACTTCGAAGTTGAGTCTGAAGTCGATCGGAAGTGCGATTGAAGTGTTAATTAATGCCATAGCTTTATTTCTCATTGTTGAGAAGGTTAACTTCGGGTTAGCTGACGTTATAATCGCTATAAATAGAACTCTGATCGAAAGTCGCCCCCCTCGAGTAAGCCCACGCAAAGTTGAGTTTTTTGTTTCGATTCTTTTGCTTTTTCGGACTGAATTCAATTAAGTTCTTGTTATTCTTGTTGTTGTTGCTGTTGTTGTTGTTGGTTTCTGTTGTGTAATGTCACCCAATGCGATTCCCCCTAGTTGAAAACCAGCGGGAACTCATATGTGATCATCCAACGTTTTCGCCAATTAACGCAGCAGCGGATAGTAATTTAGCCTAACCATTAGTATGGGTAGTCATGTATCTCCCTATCTGTGGCTATGTATCTATATCTATATATCTGTATCTGTATCTATGTAGCTGTATCTATATGTATCTCTGGCTGCTGCTTCTCGTTTGTGCCTTACTAATTACGGATACGTGTCGCGCGGCTGCTTCGAGAACTTGTTGAGAGCATTAACAATTATAAAGCATTGATTAACTGACGATCTGTGGCGATCTGTAGTTCAGACTAAATTAACGTGATTCTAATTAGAGAAACAAGGCACAAGCATTGCCAATGAGATGTCAGTTTTGCCTTCATAGATGATATAAACACCGATGCGATAGGTCGAAAGATCACGAGATCTCGAGCTGCAAATGATAGAGGAAGTCAGCAAGGAGAGTTATAGTATTCAGTAGTAACTGTTAGTTATCATTTAACTGCTAGTTAAGCTAAGTTTAGATTGACGCAACTGCATTTCCTTGCAGGCAACTATCGTCATCGATTAGAGGCCACAATTTGCCACAAGCAGATCAGACTAATTTGCAGCTATTATACCATAGTTAGCAACGATCTTTGTCGCGTTATGTGATCTATAGTTAGACTGCTATCTTTTGTGCAGGTAGGGGAGAGGAGGGAGCTTACACTTACGACATCAACAGACTTGACTAGACCAGACAAAGTGCAGCAGATCTTGCGAGACTGGCGCCCATTCACGTTGACTTTCATTGAAAAGTGTCGACAAAAGTGCATCCCATTTGGCACTAATCAAAGCGACTAAATCATCATCAGCTAGGCAGCTAGGTAGTCTCAATGTGTGTATGTGTGTGTGTGTGTATGTATGTATCTGTGTAGCTGTGTATCTGTGCTTCTTTGTATCTCTGTATCTATGCCAATGACAATGATTTATGTAGGCGGCGCTGTCGGCGCGACAAACTTTTGGCGTGGGCTTTGTGGGTGATCGAAAGATTTGCACACACACACATACAGTCAACCGGCCTGCAACTGCATTAATATTGAAAGTAATCGGAAATCAACAGCGCCTTTCTCCTTGAGAGCTTTCTGTTCTAAATGTTTTTCCCTCTGTAAATGTTTTCCCTGCAAAAGAAAACTGCACTTGTTTTGCTTAAGCCAAAAAAATACTCGAAATATTTTGGTACACTGATTGTCGGCAGTATGCAACCACCTGCAGCGATTAATATGCCAATTATCGATAAAACGTTAATTTTACAGTCTGATAAATTGCACGATTAATCGATAAGATATACACATATGAATTGTGGCAGACTTTATGCATATATCGTACACATATAGCGTGGAATATGCATGCAAATTGTGAACTGGCCTCGCGCGTTTGCCTTTCCAATTGCGCTGCGACTTTCTCCTACCAAACGGCAAAGAGGTGTTAATCTCCCCCTCCCCTCCCCTTCCCCTACACCTCCCTTGTTTTATAATTATGTTTTGGGTTTTTCAGTCAGTTGTGTCTTTTTTCTCTCTTGTAATTATATTGAACACATCTCTGAGTCAGCAGACACTTTTGTTTCCCACTGTGATTCAGTTTTATTGCGAATTGTCAATATACTTTTTGTTCAACTCACAGCTGGCACTAGGCCAAAGGGAAGGGGGCAGGGAGAGGGGACGAGGAATGCCTCGCTGATAGATGAGTTTCGTTTTTGAGAGGTTCAAGTTCAATGAAAATGTGTGCGCCGCTTACTAATAATAGGAAAAACGACACAGGGTCGCGCAAAAAGCTCAAGTTGAATGTTGAAAATGTTCATCAGTTTGCTGCTCTGCCTGGCAACGCGTCGTATGCGTAATGTGAGCTGCCCGCCTTAATAATTTGGTGCATTGACTTTGCAGGCGTTACAACAACAACAACAAGAGGAACAACAACACGTTTTGCATAATTCACATAATTTTCGCTTATGCTTTGCGCTTTTGTGGCCCGTTGAGGAGACTCACATTTTCTGTTACGTATCTCACACTCAGATTGGTTTGCTCTTTTTTGGCCATTTTAGGTTTCTTTCCAGCACTTTTTTTCGTGGAAATCAATAATAAAAAAAACCACTTGCCATGGGGATTTTTTTTCCGTTTTAACTTCTTCTTTTTACACGTTGCTTTTATTAACCAAAAAAGTTGTGCGGCCTTAAGTAAGGCTCATTTGCACTCGATTGGCGTTGCCAGACAGATGGACAGACTGACAGACAGAGTGCCTAATTGGCAGAAAATTGACATAGATCAATGTGGGGGAAGTCAAGGGGAATAGGGGGAATAGGGGGATAGCAAATTGGGTCATTAGACCCGCAGACAAAGTCGCAAAGTCTCAACTGCAGTTCGAGATCAACACAGAAAGAACAAAAGAAAATTAGAATATGCTAATTGTCTTTAAGTAAATACACGTGTGTGTGTGTGTGCTTGTTTTCTATGACGACACGAGTGTGTGCGATATATACTCGTATACTCACAATTCGCCTTGAATGAACCACACGCTGAGCATGTTATTTTTGGCTTTGAGTTTTGCATTGTGAATGGCGGCGAACAGCTTCAGATTTGGCCAAAAACCGCCAACTGGCTGAGTCAGCATAGAGAGACGTCATCCCGGCTTTGAAAGCAACTTTGTGTGTGTGTGTTTGTGTGTGTGTCTGCTTTATGCACAAGCACACAGGTAAAATCACCTGATATTTTAATTGCTCGCGTCATCATTTCGACTGCGTAAAGCGGTCAAAAGAAAAGGAAAGAAAGAGGGAGAGCAAAAGGCAAAGAGAGAGGGAGAGGAACAGCAAGAGAGAGGTAGAGGGAGGGAGAGAGAGAGGCAGCGGCAGAGGCGGACAGCTACATAAACATGCATAGAAAAGACAAAGCGAAAACGAAAGCAAAGTGGCTGAAGAAAAGGCAGCACAACGCGACTGTAGACCGAAGACTAAAGACTGTAGACTGCAGACCGTAGAATTCGCAAAACAGTTCAATAAACCGTCGCGGCGACCCCAAAACTTAACGGTAACTGTAACACGCTGACTCTGCACGCTCCACATGCCCCTCTCTGCGTTCTACACTCTTCCCACTCTCCGTTCTTCTCTCTCCACACTCCCCACTCTTCTCTACCTCCTCTCCAACTGATCTCTGTCGCTTTTATCTGTTTTCTGCACAGTCAATTGGCAAAGCGAGCGCTAAATTGAGCTAAGGTTGAAAGTAATTTTATCTTTTATCTATTTATAAACCGTTAGACTCATAACGCTAAAAGCTTTTATTGTATTATATATATGTACCACATGTATATACTATATGCCGAGCATTATGCACGGCACACGGCAATAGACGCGCAATTTCGAGAAGTGCCTATAAAAAAGAGATTTGCACAATTCTAAATCCGCGAAATTTCGCATCGTTGAGATGCGAGATGAGGATGATGATCTGTTTTGCATCTCCTTCTATTTTACGATTTTCGCTCTCTTTTTTATGTTTGCTTGTCTGTCGACACTCAGATCTAGCACTTGTGTGTGTGTGTGTGAGTGTATTTGGATAGGTATATAGTTGTCTTGGGTATATCTGCATATATTTGCATACTCCTACACGGGCACAAAAGAAATATGACGAATTCTTCCACGGATCACGGCATCAAATGGCGACCGACAATCGACCGAAACGACCGCAAATGCAGCCAGGGCAGTCTTGGTTAGAGGGTATACCCTGTTAATTGGGGAACGAAAACTAATTAAGCAGAAGATTAAAACAGAATTAAAGCTGTTTTTATTTAGCACTACAAATATTATTACCAACTTATGAAGTACATAGAAATCAAATTACTAAAGCGAATTGGAACTTAGAAACTCTTAATTATCAAAATACTATATGATTATAGTTTATTGTTATGATTATGATAAAGTATAGAGTGTGTTATAGCTCCCAAAAAATAAAGAAATGGTATATTCATGTAGAGTATTGCTGTTATTCTAAAATTCATTCAGAATAGTAAATATAATCTGAGAGCTAATAAAGCAACCTCATCTAACATATAAAATAATAAAAAAACCTGCTTTTTTATTTGGTACTTTAATTATTATTCGTTATTCTTTATTCATAATTAATAAAAGACTCGATTTAGCTTGATTTAAACGATTAAACATCATCTGTAGGGTATCTCTAGTGTCTGAAAACGTGGCCAAAGTAGTTGATTATACTCGTAGTTTATACCATGTAGATGATATGAATTAAAAGATAACTTTTTAGTTTACCAATCAGTCTTGATTTAGTTTCAGTTAAGGCTCTTCACGACACTTAATGGGTATCTCACTAGTGTCATACCCATGCTACATCGTTGCTTTGCTTTGCTGCTAATGTGTTCTTGTTGCTGTGCTTCATTTTCGGACGCCGACTGAGTCAAGGTTAGGGACATTTGTCATCATTTAACTTTAACTCTTGTTGTGCTTCTCATTCTCTTTCACTTTGTTGTTGTTGCTGTTGTTGTTGTCACTGATTTGGTTCAATTTGCGAAATGTTTGTTCTAAGTGCGATGCTCGGCACATTATTAAGTGGCATTTGGCAGTCGAGTCGAGGCACTTTAAAGTCCTGCGGCGTAATTTGCGCACTTCCTGCCAGAGTGAAATCACAATCAAATTGTGATAAGAGTCGCATTTAAAACGCAATTAGGCGCGTTTATTGCATTAAGTTGCAACCTGTTGTTGCAACAGCAACAGCCGCACCATCAGCAGCTGGCCAAAAAGGCAGCAAACATTGACAGATTTTGATAAATGCGCCACAAGCCGCATGAGGCAAGGTGAAAGTCTTTTACGCAGCGAGAGGCGGCAGCAATTTGTCAACACGCGCCCATTTGAAGAAGACATTTGCAGCAGCAACAGTTGCAACAACAGTTGCAACAACAGTTGCTACAACAGCAGCAACAGTTGCTGTTGTTATTGCTGTTGCTGTTGTTGCTGCTGTCAGCTGCATTTGGCCACGTTTAGCGCAAACGCAATGACACAATTTGTTGCAACCACTTTTCACATGTCACTTGTGGCAGTCGCACAGCCGCCGCAGCAGATTCCCATTGACCTTGAGGCTGACCGAACTCTCTCACACTCTCACAGCGGTCTTCCCCCTCCCCTCTCTCTCTCTCCTTCCATCTGCCTCACACCGATTTGCATGCGCTGTGTGCCGCCTCATTTCCAGTTGGCATTTTCTGCTTCGCTTCGCAGCCTCAGCCTCAGCCCGCATCATTATCGCGACGTCTGTTGCGCCTGCGTCGCGGCATCGCAATTATGTGCCACCAATTGTGGCAGCGACAGCAACAGCAGCTGCTGCACATGCCACAGCATAAGCGAAACAACACGAAACTCTGCGAAACATCACGAAACTCTGCGAACCTCTGCGAACTTCTCTTCACTGTCCTTGGGTGGTGCTTGCCACATGCCACATTAGTCTGCCATCGATTTGCATTAGTCGCTGGCAATCTAGGCTTCTATATCTTTATATATAGCACAAAGAGCTGGCGGCCTTATCAGCTCAGCGCTGAGCTCGTTTAGCTCAAGTGGAAGAGCGCGAATTGCACTTAGATTGCAACCACGAGGCAGACGTCAATCACTTTGCGTTGCTCAACTAATAAATGCTCACACAGATACTCTCGCACACACACACACACACAGCCTTACACAAGATTGAGATTAAAAGCGAAGCCGCTTGTTAGTCTGGCAGAGGCTGAGGCAGCTGCGCACGCCGACCTCAACCCCTTAACCTAGCCAGGCGAATGCTAAATGGGTTTGATCTCTATCTCAGTGTGTGGAGTGTGAGTGAGTCTATCTATATGTGTGTGAGAGAGTATGTGTGTGAGAGAGTGTGGGTTGTTGTAAGAGACAAACGCTGACAGGTGATTCGCTTAATTAAGAGCAGCGCGAATAGTCCGTCGAATGAGCTGAGTAATCGCAACTGGAATTAGCTTTGCTTTTAATCCCCTTTATAAACTTAATTATTTTCTATAATTTAATTAGCATTTATGTGTTAACAACGTGCGGCAGCTTTGACTATATAAGCAGATATTATAGTTTCTTACAATTAACTTAGTTTTGGCTTGATTCAAAATAGGAATTTGTGATTAATATACATTTAGTCAAATTTTGAGGATTATTAGAGAGTAACTCCATAAGAAAATGTATCTTGAGAATGCATCTAGATATATAGTAACTCTAGATAACATTTGTGTAACAATTCTCTAGTGTCTCTAAATTCTATATAATATAAATATAAATTAATACACCTACCCTGAGTGTACTTCAAAGTTATCGAGGTAGTGATTGTGGGGAAGTTGTAAAAGGTTGTGAGTTGAATAGATGAAGTTGAAGAAGGTTGTTGAATTTGTTACCTCTATACAAATTGACCAGATTCAACTATCGACTATTTTAGAACTCACAACCTTTTGCAACTTGCCCACAATCACTGTTGACTTATTCACCTCAAGAACTTGCCCACACTCACTTAGTCAGACTAGTTAATTTCAAGAAACTGTAGATAAAGCTTTGTCATAAAGTGGAATACTCTACCGCTAACAACTGTCTCTATTGTCATTGAAATCTATACTGAATAAATATTGCTCTTAGTTACCGCATACCTCTAGAAGACTCACACTCACTCTACTCACCTTACTACAACTCCAACACATATTGTATTCAACTCACAACTCTGTTTAGAATTTCCCCACACTCTCTATTGCTCGCACTGCGGCATTTTGCAATTGTCACTGTATCTCTGTGACTCTGACTCAGACTTCCATATAAGAGGGCAGTGCGTCAGGTGCTTGCCTCGGCTGGCTCTAGCTGATGTCACACACAGGCCCAACCCAACCCCAAATTGTGGTGTCGAACTTAAAAACTTATCAATAAAATGGCAAAAGAAATATTAATTACCTGCGATGCGATAAGGTTGTCAATTCCACCATGCTTAAACAGAGTGATAAACAAATCTAACAGTAGATAAAGACAGGCAGAGAGAGAGAGAGAGAGAGAGTGGGTGGGAGAGAGAGAGAGAGAGTTACGAAATGACGTAACGTGCGATTTCTTCTGTTGACAGAGTTCTTATCGATACGATCAAAGCTCATGGAACAACCCAGACGAGTTCGTGGTTAGTTTCCGTTTCGTAGTCGCTTCGATCAGGTCGCTCTTTGTGGGTACTCGTGACTCCCCATTCCCCATTCCCCATTCCCCATTCGTAGTACGCAACTAACTTGTCTTGTCGTCTTCTTTGTTCCCATTGCAGATAAGAACGGAGCAAGAGAAACAAATCTCATACGCGATGATGGAGCGCCGCAATGGAATGCCAGCGCTGCCAGTGCTGCTGCTGTTGGGTTTGCTTTGCGGCCTCTGCGTGGTAAGTGCCACGCCCACTGCAGCATCAAACTGCCCTGAGGACTGCCGCTGCACCCTGTCGCAGCACACACACAAACCTCTGATGCACGCCAAGTGCAACAGCACCAAGGGACTGCAGCAGTTGCAGGCGCCACTGCACGCTGTCATTCCCATACATTCCATCGATCTGTCCTTCCTGGGACTGACTCGTGTGGATCATGTGCTGGACATGCTGCCCGATCTCACCTCAGTGGATTTGTCGCACAATGAGCTGCACGACTTGGGACACCTGGGCAAGCGCATCAAGAAGTTGAACCTCAAGCACAATCGCCTCACCTCCGCCAAGCTGGTGAAACTGCCACAACACTTGCAGGTGCTCAATCTGCAGCACAACGACATCACCAATCTGCCACTGGAGCTGACACATCTGCGCAATCTGCAGCAGCTGGAACTGGGTCACAATATCATCAACTGTTCGTGTGCCACGCTGGAGGTGCGCAACTGGTTGCAGGAGCAGAACGTCTACATGGAGAAGCCTGTGATCTGCAGCACACCCACGGAGGCACACGGCCTGCCCTGGCTGCAGCTGAAGCAGTCCGAGATCTGCGAGAAGGAGCAACACGGTTGGTACGGCCTGGACAGTGGTGAGAACGATCTCATGCTCGGTGATCAGCCCCGCCCCGAGGAGTTGGACGAGGAGGTGGATGAGTTGGGCAAAGACTTTCTGGTCATCAAGAACAAGAAGCGTGAGACAGTCAAGGAGCAGCAGTCCGATGTTGAGGGCTCTGGCGATTGGAGTGAACCAAACATGGAAGTGAGAGCGCCTCCAGTTGTTGAGGCAGCAGAGACTGTAGAGCAGCCCAAGGCAGAGGCACTAGCTGCGGAAGAGAAGCCTCAGCAAGATGATAGCCTTGTTGAAAGCGAAGACGAAGAGGAGGGCTCGGGAGGCAGTGGAGGTGGCCTGCTCGTGATTCCACCAATTGTAACAGATGAACACAACCACGACGATGACTTTGAGCCACCCACCCTCGTGGAGGAGCCCAACGACATAAGCGACAACGACAACAGCTACGACAGCAAGCCCGTCGAGAAGCCAGTGGAGGAGGAGAAGATCGAACCCAGTGTGTTCCACTCCATTGGCATATTCGACACCAATGAGCCACAGCAGCCTGCAGCCAGTGAGTCGCCCATTGTGCCAGTGGTGGAGACACGCCTGGACACGGCTGCATCGCCCGATGTTGTCACCGATGCACCAGTGGATGGACAGAAGTCTGAAGACATTTTGGCTGCCAAGGTGGGCAAGGATGATGACACCAAGGCCATCTACTACCTGCTGGGTGTGATCGCACTGATCGTGCTGGGTTTGATTCTCTTTGTGGCCATCAAACGCTGCAAGTACAACAGCAATGCAGCAGCACGCGATGCTGAGGCCGCACGTCAGACAGAACTGCTCGACATGGACAAGAAGAATCTGGGCAAGCCGCTGGCACGCAACGGCCACGAGCATTCGCCACTGATTGGAGAGAAGAGCAAGCTTGATGATGCACAGATTGTGAATGGAGCTGGCAAGAAGCCGTACGACAGCAAGGACGGAGCTGGTCAGCAGCCGCTGTTGAATGGCAATGGCACTGCCAACGGCGATGCCAAGGAGGTGCCCACCATCCAGGAACCATTGGCCGGAGAGCCTGCCCCACATGAGTATTACCCCATCACACCGCGTTATCCCACTCCGCAGTCGCCACGTGCCTCCAAGTATGCACAGCATCCACAGGGCGGCGCCGATGGTGCCGAGCAGAACAACAACAACGAACCAGATGGCGCCTATCTGCCCTCATCGCCCAAGTCGGGTCGCTACTCGCCAGTCTACTCGCCCGAGACGGGTCGCGTCAAGATCAAGTTGACCGAGACGCCCAAGCCGAAGACTCCCATGCTGGTGACACGCAGCAAGTCCAATGCCGGCGATATCATAACAACGCCCGTGGGTCCATCTCTGGGAGTGCCAACGCATCAGCCCACAGCTGTGGCTGCAGGAGCTAACGGCTATGCCCAGCACTGAGAGCATGGAGACAGAGAGACAGAGACAGAGACAGAGATAGACAAGTGCCAAGCCAACAACAATTACAGCAACAGCAACAGCAACAACAACTGCAGCACCTTTATTAAGTGGTGGTGATCAGTGATCGATAACGTTGGTGCTATCGATAATAGCAGCAGCAGCAACAGCAACAACTATTCGTTTTAAGCTCCTCAGCTCCCCTCTTAAAAATACACACACACACACACACACACATGTAACCAATGTAGTCTAGCGTTAAGTAAATTAATTAAACTTAAGATATTCTAGTTAATACCAAAGTTAAAAAATATATACTGCTTAAATGTTAAATTGCCCAACACTACTGGAGGACTATCGACTATCTTTGCGAAATTATCGACAATCGATTTACTTTTACATACACTCGTGAATACACACACACACAGATATACAATTATTACTTACATACTATCTATGTGTATTTTTATATGAATCCGTATCATGTATAAACTATTTAAGCTGCATTCTCTTGTGAAAACATATGTGTTACTCTTCGTGTGAATGACTTGCAATTCAAAATACATAAGCCTATCAATAAAAAGAAAAAAACGACAAACTTGAGAAAAAAACGTAAAATCAACAAAGTCTTCTTTCTCGCTCACACTTCTCTTCTATGTGCTAAAAACTTAGCACAGCTAAGTTTCAGTTATTTACAGGCCTTGCCTGGTTGCTGTCACAGCTGCAATGCCCTGTGGTGTGTTTGCTGTGGCATTGCTACGGTTGTTGTCACCGCTGCAATGCCCAGTGGTGTGTATGCATCGGCTACGTTGACTTACTGGCCTATGCCTGGTTGGTGTCATGGTTGCCGTGCAATGTGGTGTATGTACAGTGGTGGCCAAAATTGAAGTGTCCCTGTGAAAAACGAGATTTTCGCATCCACTCCTCAACAAGAGGACAAGGGGGTGTTTTCAAAAGTGTGAGAAACAGGGGCAATTTGGGAATTTGGAAACGTTGCACTGCGACAAAAAAAAAAGAGCAGAAATTAAAAGACTGCTTGTGTTTCGCTAACAGAGTTCGTTTCCCAAGACACGAACCCCTTGGTGTCCCGAATGACAGCCTTAGGTAAGCAGTGAACTGCTTTGTGCTGTTTCAAATTTGTTTTTATTTAAAAATTTATTTATTTTTTATATTTTTTATTAAATTTTTATTTTAATTGAACGAAAACATTTAGTGAGAAAACAGCTAAAATGGCAGCTAAATTAGGATCAACACATTTATACCCTTAAAAACAACAGGGGTAGTTGGCATTTATTAAACTTAATTTGCGATTAATTTAAATAAGTCTTAATCAAGTTTGTTTTAGTTTAAACAATTGTTAAGTAGTATCAGTAGTATTAGATATATCTCTTGTCGTTCGATTGCTTAGAATAGCGTCTCCCGCATTGGCTTGTGCACCTGAACACGCGACTCACCTTTGCCCTCTGCCTCGGAGCCAGAGCTGGAACTGTGCTCTGTGGCAGCTGCAGCTGCGCTGAAGTTGCCACTGACACGGCGACTGGCGGAGTTCTTGCGCTTCTTGCGTTTGCCCTGTTCCAACTCGACCTCGGCGCCAGATGTGGAGACAGTCGAGCGATTCTCGTCGGGCAGCGAAGCAAGCTCTGGCTCGAGTAGTTCCTGGAAATCGCTGGCAATCGTTGATGACGAGGGTGCGTTCTTGAAGTAATCCTCCACGGCGGGGGCGAGTGGTTCCTTTGTATGCACCGGTTCCAGTGTGTAGACCTGCGCACTCACCCTCATATTGATCGGAGTCTTGGGTTTCCGCTTGGCAAACGGGCTGCCTGGCTTACTCGATCCCAGATCCTCGTACTCTGGATCTGTGAGGAACTCCACACTGTCGGCCATCATGTTGATCCTCTTAAATGGCGGAATCTCGGCAATCTTTGGCTTACGCTTCGTGTACGGACTGTTCTCATAGCTCTGGAAGTTGCCAATCTGTTCGGCGCTCTGCAGATTCTGTCGCTTGATGTGTCCAGCTGGGAAGCGCGAATCCTCAATGCTAAAGCGTCGACTGCCCGACTGTGTGTTGTACTCCATGTGCCCCGTGCGTCGATAGGGACCGTATTGCGCTGTGCGCTCCTTGGCGCGATTCGATAGCATCTCCACACTGCGGAAGCGCTGACGGGTGTCCAGCTGCAGTTCAGAGTCTTCTTGCTCGTCTTCCTGCTGGGTCTGTGAACGACGTAGCTGTTTGCGAGCACGTTCCGCTTGGGTCAGATCCAACATGGACTTGACAGGTCGCTCCAGCTTGGGCATGAGCAGTGCGTCCTCGTAGGAAGGCAGCAAGCTGATCTCCTGCGCCTGCTGCTGTGTGGACTGGTTGGAATCCTCGCGCATCATGCGATCGTTGAGATCGCGACTGGGAAGGGGAAGAGGAAGGATTAGTAAGGTTAAAGTTGAAGAGTTCTCTTGCACTTACATGCGTCGCAGTTCCTCGTGATTTGCCTCGTACTCCCGGCGATTGTTGTGCTGCTTTCGCTTCTTCATTAGCTTCCGGAAGCAGCCGTACATTAGGGCGAGCAGACCCAGACCCAGTATGCTCAGCATAATGGTGGACCAGACCTTCTCGCCGTTGCTGCTGGTGCGTGCACTGAGTGTCCAGTCCGAGAGACAGGCGTATTCCCACATCTTTCCATAGTAAATGGCGGGTGAGGCGCAGCGCAAGTGGAAGCGATCGCGAATCTGTCAAGGAAGGAGAGATAAATAACGCAAAGAGAAGTCTAGTTACTCTCCCGGGGAGCTACCTTTGGTGGCTTCGCTGTCAGAAAGTCGTAGAACTCCACAAAGAGCGGATCCTGGCAATCGCATATCCAGGGATTGTCGCCCAACCAGAGCTGATCGAGAAACTTATTGGATGCGAAGTGGGAGGGTGGTATGGGGTTGGTCAACCGATTGCCATTCAAGTGCAGATCGGCCAGCTCGGGAAAGCCACGAAAACTGCTGTTTCGTATGGTGGTGAGTCTGTGGAAGCGAGTAGGAAACATATTAGTAACTGATTGATAAAGGGTAGTCTAGGAAAGTACACGATAGTTTAGGGTAGTCTAGAACAGTCTAGCGTAGTGTAGTGTAGTCTAGGAGAGTCCATGGTAGTCTATGATAATCGAGGGTAGTCTAGGGTAGTGCAGTTTATGGTGGTCTAGGTTAGTCAAGGGAGATCTTGGGTAGTATCGGGTAGTCTAGCGTAGTCTAGGAGTGTAGGGTAGTCTCGGATAGTCCATGGTAGTCTATGATAATCTAGGGTAGGCTATGGTAGTGTAGTCTGTTGTGGTCTAGGTTAGTCAAGGTAGATTTAGGGTAGTCTTGGGTAGTCTAGTAGTCTAGGATAATCTAGTGTAGTCTAGGGTAGTCTATGGTAGTGTAGGGTAGTCTCGGATAGTCCATGGTAGTCTAGGATAGTCCATGGCAGTCTAGGATACTCCGAGGTAATCTCCTGTCTCACCTGCAATTGGCCAGATTCAAATACTGCAGGCTTTCCGAACGCATCAAGTTGGGTATATCACGAAACAGATTATTGGACAGATCCACACGCTGTATAACCGACAGTCCCGACAGAGCTGTGCTGTCAATGGAGTTAATCTCACACCAGCTCATATTGATCAGTCGCACAGAGTTGGACACGATCTTGGTGAACTTCTGTAGAATATTCCTGCTTAGATTGAGCTCCATCAAGACATCGTTTCCGCGTATGAGGTTCCTGTCCAGGTAGGCAATATCGTTGTATGCCAGATTGAGCTGCTTGAGACGCTTCAATGAGTTGAAGGCTTCGTTGCCAATCACACTCAGCACATTCTCCGATAGATCTAGTACCTCTAGCAGTGTGTTATTGGCAAAGGTAGTGGCATCCACACGACGCAGCAGGTTACCACGCAGTCGCACCGAGGTGAGGGCAGGCAAACGACTCAGATCAATCCCTTCTAGGTTGCAGTAGGAGACGTCAAGAATGCGCAGCTCTGTGACACGTTCGCCAAATTGAAGTCCAGAGTTGCGTGACAGATTCAGCGACTCCAGACTGAGCAGAGCATCAAAGAAATCCGGGTGCAGGTCGACCAGGCTGCAGTTGCTTAGGTCCAGTTCACGCAAGCTGTGCGAGGGCAATGTGGAGAGTTGCACCAAGTGATTGTTGGCCAGCGAGAGTCGCTCCAGACTGGGCAGGTGGTTGATCAACAGATCGCCACCGACAACGCTGATGTGTGACGCCGACAGATCCAACTCGGAGAGTGACTGAGAGCTCAACTGCTCCCCAGCATTGCCAGCATTCCCAAAGCTGCTCAGTCGATTCCCTCTTAGGCTCAGCCGTGTTAGACTCCTGGCATGCTTGAAGGCCTCGCTGGGATTGAGACTCGCCCAGCTGGCGATGGAGTTGTTGGCCAACAACAAGGTGCGCAATGAGGTGTAACCAATAAGTGCGCGCTCGTCTAGGCTGGCAATGTTGTTATCCGACAGATCCAGATAGAGCAGGGAGTCCATGTCCGCATATTCACGTGGAAACTCGTCAAAGCGATTGCCAGATAAATCCAGATGCTCCACGGGCACATTGTTGAAGCTGGGATAGCTGAGCAGGCCACGATGCGAGCAGTTCGCATAGAGACTGTCGACGACCCAGTTGCATCTGCAGGGCGAGGGGCAGTCCACAGCTGCACTGTCTGTGGTGAGTGCTGCCGCCAACAGCACCAGAAGCAGCCTGGCAGCCATGCCTAGGAGAGGGAGGAGAAGAGCTGAGGTGAGTTTAGGTCTGTGTTGGTTAATGGGAGTTGAGTTTCGCTTAGGTTTATAGTGGTAAACGGGATTTAGGCCTTATTGCGTAGTCCGCCTCAAGTGATTTCGACTGCCTTATTGCGCATGCAATTTTTGTGTGTCTCTTATCTCCCCAGGGGGGGGCACACTACCCTACCCTACCCTACTATATACTTGATATATACCCTATATAGTATCTATAAGTTGGAGACAATTGAAAACTGCGTTGATTCGTTGAGAGAAATTCAGCTCAAGTGACGTCACATGCACCTGCTTATTCACCTGCTTCGCTTTTTGTTATGATTTCTCGCTGGGGGAAAATGCACACACACTCTCGAAGCTTATCTTATCTCTCCGTTGGGTCCGAGCTAAGTATTCCCGTTTGGGATTCCGTGTGGAAATTGGAGCAACACAAACACTTGACACGCAATGAACTTTGTCCAGTTTTCTATGGAGTTTTCTTTGGTTTTTCGTTGGTTTTTCTTTTAGTTAACCGTCAGGTGGTTACAGTCTTCTCTCTGAATTGGTAATTCCGCATTTTCTTCTTCGACACAGCGCGTGCAGCGGACAATGTCTCCTCAATGTCGCCTAATACTGACTGAATGAAAATTACTCACTGCGCTTTGCTAACCGTTTCGCGGCGAGGCGATAAGATAAGCTCCCCTGATAAGCCCGGGACGGTGTTGTGTAGCCCGCCGAATATAAAAAATACCTGTTGTAAAAATACTGTTTTTATAGAAATAAACGAAATTACTGAACTATCTATAGCACAGGCTGGAAGCTAGAGGGTTATAAACTCTATGAGACTGGAGAAATTCCCGGATATTACTAATCGACATTTTTAATTATGTTTCTTGGATAAAGTTTGTAATAAAAGTACATCATGGTCTAAAGAAAATTAAAAGAAGTATACAATATTATAATATAATTCACCCACATATTATACTATCACTAGTTATTATAATATGCTTTATTATTCTATGAATCACAAAGTGTTTTCAAACACCTTCTTACATTATTCTGTTCATTTATAAATTTCATAAAAAACCTCTAAAAACTCACTTAAATTTCATCGAATTGAAATCTCTGGGATTCACTACAACACGACCTCCACTCAACCTAACCTCAAACACTTTGGCAAAGCTCTCCGCAAATAAATAAACAGAATTTCCTTCCTTGTCGTCGCTTAACGCTGACTCCGCGTGGCATGTGACGAAGTGCAACTGTAAATTACTGAAAGTGAGGGAGGGTAAGGGAGAATGGTGGTAAGAAACTGCCACTGATAGAGCATTAGAATTACCCTTACCCCCCCGTGCCAGTACGACTGCAGTCCCAGCAAGCGGAGACGCCTCTCTGGCTGACTCTGACGGGATTTATTGTAATGAAGCGTGCACAAAACTGAAACGACGCGTCGCAGCAGCGCTCAGACAGCGCGATAAAGATGCACTGCCAAACAACAATCCGTGGAGAACAACAGCAACAACAACAACTACAAGTACAACAAAAGTGACGTGTTGACAGCGCCAACATATTTGTGTTGTCGTTGCGAGTGAGAAGGGAAAGGTAAGGGGGTGTTTCAGAATCTGACAGAATATAAAACTGAAGGTGACAAAATGAAAGTGGTAAATGGGAAAGGTCGAACGTTGTATGCTCTTAAGAAGCGTAATTTGAAGACTGTTGATTACAGTTTATTATATTGTAGATATAGATATAATATAATATATAAATATTATTGAAACTACAGATATTGTAGATGTTATATATGCAACAGATATTATTCATATTATAGATATACATATATATAACAGAGATGTTAACACGGATATTCAAGATATTATGGATATAATGTATATTGTGGATATTATGAATATGATAGTTAGACATTAAAGATATTGCAGTTATTGTAGATATATTAAACTTATAGATATTGTAGACATTATATATACTACAGACATTATAGTCATAGTATTCAAATGTTTATTTATAGTGCAGGGATCAACTCTTTATTCAAAATTTGATGAAAGGTTAACCTTTTCAAGGTTTTTTCAAACATCTACAAGTTTTCCAAAGGTTGCCATTTACTTGTGTTAAGTTAGACCTCAATCTAGAGTCGCTCTAAAAAAATATCAATTCAGAGTGTGGGAAAATGATTTAAAAAACGTTGCTCCGATGCCAAAGCTACAAATACAATAAAAATATTGTAAGTTAATGCTTTGCACTCGAGAGAAATCGGCGAAGCAGAAAGCAGAAGGTGATGTCGAAGCTGAAGGAAGCGCGACGGCAGTGCGATAAGCGCGACAGGATGTGCCGCGGCAGACCAACAAACGGTGCCACACCCACTTTAACTGCCCCCCTCCCCGTTTCGCTCCTCCCCCCACAGTATTTTGAACTATTGAACGCGTCGTTGAGGTCTGTCAGCAGCTCGTCAGCTTTGCTCAAAAGCTGGCGACAAATTCTGTTGCCGGGCAGCCGCACGCGCTCGCGGATAACTTCATAGATAATGAGCAGCAGCAGGGAAGAGGGGAAGGAGAAAGGAAAGAGGAAGAGAAGGGCAGGAAGTGGGAAACGGGAGACAGGGCAAGCGTCCTTGCCGTTTTAATGAAGCGCAACGGCTTTGTTGAGTAGGCAAAGCTGCAGGAGGAGGGGCAGGGTGCTAGGGGAGGGAAGGAGCAGTAGTAGGAGAGGGGGTAGGAGCTGGGGGCAGAGCCTTGCTCGGGGATAATTAGCGGCTCGAGCCATGCAAAGTCAGCGTTGTCCTTCGTTGGGAATTCGCACAGTTGGAATCACAAGTTAATGCGGCCTTGCCATGGCTTCTCGCCTCTGTCTGCCACGCCCCCCTCGCCTCCTGCTGCTTGTGTGCTTTTGTTAATGGATTGATTTTGAATTTTCTCTCATCTAATCTGGGTGAACTTGATTTTTCAGCGCTTTTCCCGCAACTTGGTGGCATTTTTATGGGCAATTTCTGGCTGCTTTTTAATAAGAAAAGAAGTGCTTTTTATTTATTTTTGGGTTTGCGTTTCTTCATCTTCTTCTCTTTTTATTGCGCCACTTAACTGACACCACCCCCCGGGGAAACCGCGCGACAGTCCACGCTACCCATCCCACTGCAGACGGCGAAGTGCAGCCAAAAAGTTTTGCGCGCGTTGAATGACAGCTGCGGTGTCCGCAGATAAGCGCCAACTGCCCCACCCCCGCCCTCTTTCCGTTTCCAGCTGCCACAGGCTGTGTGACACAACTCATGATAAAGCAAATTGTGAGTTCAATGTGGCCAGCAGCACCAGGTGAGACTCCTTCTCCTGCTCCCGACTGTCCAGAGGTTGCGATAGCTTAGCGAAAAGTTGTTAAGCATTTGCCCACACACACAGACAGAGAGAGTGAGAGAGAGAGAGACGCACACACAGACAGAGAGAGACGTAGACTGCCTCACACACTCGTGGCGATGCCATAAAGATAGCACTGAGGCCACATTACGAACCTCCTAATCGGCCAGAATGCCAATCGTCATCAGGACTGTCCCACAGACAGACAGACAGAGAGACACATAAACGACATCATTGTGCGAGGCGTAGTGGTGGAGGGGGGCGTGGCTGTGATTATTTTTATGCCTTAGCGCCTTGAAGCAGGCCGCAAATTAGATTTTTATTGTTAGTAGCGGGGCTAAAAAACAATTTGCTTCTATCTGCAAAACGATACGTCACAAGCGGCAGCACATAAACATAACGGCGATAAAGTCGCCTGCTTGTCCCACATTTGAATATTCTCTTTATGATTGCCTGAGTCAGAGATGGGGGGCACTGAAGGCGTTACCAACTTCCTGTGGCAGCACAGCGTTGCCAACTTCTAGGCTCATTTTAAAGCTGCACTTAGAGCGTTGCCAATTTCATTAAACAATCTTTGCTGCGTTGACAGTTTATTTGTGTTGATCTTCCTTAGCGTTGCCAATTGTCTGGGAACATAACTTTATAGCATTGCCAAGCCTAATCCATAATTCACTGTTGGTATTTTTAACACACGTTGCCAACTTCTGTGCACGTTTTAAAGCTATAATTGAGTTGCCAACTGCAAGACTGATCTGTGTTTAGAAAATACTTTGATACCATTGCTAACTACTTTTTAATAGTATTGCCAATTGCCAGCAGGATATTTAATGAAAAAATACTGTCATAGCGTTGCTAACTACTTGTTAAATCTAAAAAGTACTTTAAATGTCCCAAAATGCAATGGATATTTGTTTTGGTACATTTTAAATCTGCAGTTTCCGCATTGCCAATTTCTGCCAATTGAGTCTGCTGTTCTAACAGCGTTGTCAATTGCCAATTAGCCAGAAATAAAAAGTAACTTCAATGCGTTGCCAACTACTTCTTATAATCTTAAAGCGCTGTCAATCAGCTGATGCCATTTTTAGGCAGCGTTGCCAACTACTAATCGCATTACCTAAGCTTGAATTACATATCAATTAACTTATAAACATAAACTAACAGAGTTGCCAACTAAATAAGCTGCTCACTAGGTTTATTTCATTGGTAACTCTGCCAAAGCAAGTGCCTTGGCGTTGCCAACCTTTGACGTTAATTGCAAATTACTGAAATGCCGCTTGGTGAAATCAAAGCGTCTTAGCAAATATCTTAAATAGCAATAAATTTCGATTGTTGTCCATTTAAATGCTTTATGAATTATTGGCTTAAGAACAGAGCAGACTCACCCCCACAGAAAAGGGGGTGCGATGCACCTCGAGCATTTTCAACGTGCCAGCGAAAGTTTTCTCAGCATTTCTACCCCCTCCCCCATCACCCATGCCCCATGCCCCTTCTGCCATTGCCTCCCTCCACCACAAATTGATAGCAAGGCAAAGATTTAGACAAAGACGCCAGCCAGTTACTGTTACTCGTGCTGATAGCGAGTACTAGCTGCCCGTGCCCCCTGTTCCTGTCATTCCACCACCCTACCCCAAGCAGAAGCAGAGACAGGAGAAGGAGAAGAGGGCACAGGCTCAGCGATTTAACCGAGCACGCCGAATGGTATTTTAACATTTTTAAGACGCGGCTAGCGAACGTAGCCAGGAAAATGCCTTCGCTGCTTTTCCGCTTTGACTTTGACTTACCTCTCTTCCTATTCCCCCCTCCACTCTTGAGCCGCAACGAGTCACCCCCTTCCCCAGCTCAACAACTTGTGCCGCAAGCCTTTCGCTTGCGCCAGCAGAGCCAGCAATGCCATAAATCAATTCGTATTAGTTTTATGAAATGTGTACCTGCGGCGTGCAATGTCACACACACATACACATACAGAGAAGAGCATACTCACACCTAGGCATATTTCTTGGCTATGTTTATGCGCCGCAAAGCGTGATTATGTGGAACGGGATGAGAAGGATCTTAGTAAACCTGTAGATAATTCGCAGGGTGCCTCGTTTTCGAATGAAATTTTTTGTATCATTGAGAAACATTTGTATGAGTTTAATACCTTTGAATCATTAAGATACTTTTGTACTTTTTAGGCTAAGTCGAATCTGTAACTCTTCTGATATTTTCTATATCCCCTTTCATATCTGTAAGACACTTTTGTACCCCAGGGATTCTGATATACTTAAAAATATTGTACAATAGTTGATTAATTATCTCTATACGAAACGATCTTAAATGTACTTCTGTAGCTGTAGCTTAGAGGAATCTGCAACTCTTATGATCTTTCCTTTCCTCAATTATCTTGTTATAAACGATACTTTAGTTTCTTTAAGAATTTACGCGTCAATTGCAGTACCAACCTATTTGTACTTCATCATCCATAAACGTCTCGTTATAATTTTAGGACACTCTTCAGATATAATCAAACTCACCTGCCCGTTTACACGTTAAGTGTCGCACGTATGAACGTAGACCAGGTAATTCTGGCGGTTTAATGAGCAAATCTTTTTGGCATCGCCGTCTCAGCATCAGCAGAAAACGTTGCCAGCGCGAGTTGCTAATTAAGCGAAGTCGAAGGACTCGGCATAATTCATGTCCTTGAGCCGCTGCCCTGTGAATCTAAGGCACACACACACACAACCATACACGCCCACACACACACCTCATCGCATGCATATTCATAGCACGGCTGAGCTTTTTTCTCAAGTGTCTTTGCTTCTTTTCACAGTTTCGCCGACTTTCCGGAGTTTTCGCACAGTTGCGTTTGAGGTCTGGGGGAATTTGCATAAATCTCCGGGCGAATCACAATATTTCTTGGTTATGCCAACTTGTTGTAGTCTTGCTCGCGTCCTCGGACCCTGCGCATACTTAATGGAACTTTTGAATTATCGCCTGACAATGGGATTATCATTTTTACATTGGCCACAGCACAGTGGGACGCACTGGACAATGGAGCAGCGCAACACCTCAGCTAAGCCAAACCTGTGCAGGGCAGAGGGGTACAGAGGGGTGTGGCTGGGACCTGCTCTCCCCTGGGGGTACTTTGCTCAACGCCCGTAATTATCATCGTAAATTATGCCCGGAGTCGAGAAAGTAGAAAGTTGCGCGTGGATTTTATGAAAATGAATTGAGATTGAGCCGAGAATGAAATGTGAATTTACAATTGATTTAAATAGTCGCAAGGCAGCGAGCAAGCACCGGCAGTACTAAATCAAAGCGTCTTCCAATCTTGCCATGTGCCACGCCCCCCTGCCCCCCTCTGCCTGCTGGTTTTTCGGGCAATAATCTGCAGCGCCGAGTGTCATAAATAATAATTAAACAACTCGCGTTGTTAAGTCTTTTTATTACGGCCAAAGCGAGCGTGCTTCCCCAAGACAAACGACAGTTGACAGGGGCGGGGGCAGAGCCAGAGGAGGCGTGACAGGAGCAGCAGCAGCACACCAGGATAAGATGCTGCAGTGAAGGCTTACACACAGTTTGGTAGCATGTGCGAGCTTTGGACGCGGACGTGGACGGAGACGGACACGGCAGGCGAAACTGTAAGACGCACAATTTTCCACGCAAGATACTTTCGCCATGTATCGTCTGGCACATGAGCCGCCAGACAAGGCAAGACAAGACAAGGAGCACCCATCCAGAGGAGCAGGAACACCTCCGCATTTGCCTGTCCCACTTCATGGCGGATGCTAAGACGTAATTAAGAAAATAAATAATAATCGCCCGATGCCGTCGCCGTTACGGACATGGGTTTTGCTAGGTACCCCCTTCTGATACTGCAGGGAGTGTGAGTGTGTGTGTGAGGGTGTGTGTGGGGTGTGTCTGTGTCAGCTGGCGCCTTTGACTTAAGCCCACGTTGTCATACACTTGGAAAATATCTTAACTAGCACAGCAAACGGCTTTCGCAGAGGCGCAACTGGAGTGAGGCAGGAGTTGGAGGGTTGCACGGGGGTTTGGGGTCCGGCACAGTGGACGGTGTAGGTAAATCTTGGCAAGGCTTGAGCACGGCGGAAGGTCCTGCTAACAAGAGTTATTACCATTTGATGGTACATCCGTAGGCTTACTAAGCCTGCGTCGGGTTGAACCTTTTTCCGGGGTTGGGTGCAGGGCGTTGACTGCCCTCTGGAGATACGGTTACTGCTAGAAATATTATAACATATATCATTATTTTAATATTTACTTAAATGGAAATTTATTTTAAGAAAGTTAAAGAGAGTTAAGAAAGGCAAAGTAGGAAGAAAGTGAGCTATAAGCCAATGCCAAACTGAAGTTACTCAAAAGGAAGTCACTATGGAATTCACATTAGCTTTATAATGCACCTAATTTATCCTTTTCTCTATATATGTCTTATATGTTCTCCTACTTTGTATAATAAAGAAAGTGCAGAGAAAATTCAGAGTGTTAAAGTAAGCCAAACTGAACTTAACTGAAGAGGAGACCAAACTGATAAAAAAAACTAAGTTGAACTGTCCTAAGAATGTTCCTTCATCTGTTCTTCTTACATTCCTCTCTTCATATATCCCACTCTTGAATAATAATATAAATAAAGTACAGTAGAAATTCAGAGTGAATTAAAAAGGCAACCGAACTGCAATTGACTGAACTAAAAAGGAATTGGAACAGATCTCACTAAGAAAGTTACTTTGATTTATATACACGTGTAGTAACTAATTCTTCTGTATCTCAAGCTGCCCTAAGTTTGTTTCTCTGTCTTTTCGCTTCATATTCCTAGCCTCACATTCCTAGCCTCACATTCCTCTGCCCCCTTCCTCTCTCCCCATTCAATACATTTGAAGCAATCCTCTCATTAACTAATTTGGCCATAAAGCTAGTCAATGCAGCGACCATTTATTGGTTAGGTACACCCGTTGCAGGGTTGCCACCCCCCTTGTAGCACTGCTACTCTGTTGCTGCCACTGCACGCGGGTAGACAAGCAAAATCAGCGAATGTCACAAATCAAAGCGGAATTATTATTACTTATGGCCATTTAATTGGACTTGAGTTTATTCATTTGACTTTCCCGTCCAGTCGCCCATTTCGCCCTCTGCTTTTTGTTTGTGTTTTGTTTGCGCAGTCAATTTGCCAAATGAGTGTACAGATACAGCCACCCTAAGGATGAAGGAACGAAACATAGGTAGGGGGGGAGGGGAATGTGGCAACTATTTGGCTCGCACGCTCATTAGTTTTATTGCCCCGCATATCAGTCAAAGCCGCAAAACTATTTATGCGGCAAAGCAGCGCGGCGTGTCCTGTTTGCCACTGCCTTTTCTCCTATTGCCTCCCGCTCCTTCTCCTGCTCCTGTTCCTACTGCTCTGCTGGCATTCAGAGTTGTCCTTTCTTGCAGCTCTGCAGTTGCCTTTTGGCATTGCTGGCTGCGCACTTGTTTTGTCTGTTTGCCAGCACATTAATTGCCGCCGAGCAGGCAAGTCTATCTTAGTTTCTTCTCTACTTCTTCATCATGGATCCCTTAATGAATTGGCAGCTATCGCTCTGATAGATCACAAAGCAGGGCAGTGGCATTCAGTGGGGGCTTTTCAATCGCAACTTTTGGGAGATTTACTCAACTTTCTTTCGGTTGCACTTAATTACGCTGACATTGCGCAGATTTATTTGCCATTACGCCTCGTTATGATGGCGAAACTTTTCTGAGCGCACGATTTATGCATCGCACTTGCAAATACCTGCGCCCAAAAGAAATTATGTGGAATTTTTTCTTAAGTACGCCAAGAGATGCGCAACGGCAGAGGGGGAGGGGAAGGGGAAAGGAAAAAGCTGCCGCAAGTGCGGCGTAGTTAGCTATGTAAATGTTTTCGCAGCTGTTTATGTATTTACTTTTAATGCCACTTCAAATAGCGTAGCACTTACACCTGGCAAAGGAAAGCTTGCTCCGCCAGCAGCTCCTCCTGCATCCCCCCCTCCCTGCACCTCTCCTGCTGCTCCAGGCTCAACTGAGCTGCAACCAACCACAACAGCGCAAAGAAAATGCTAACAATTTTAATTAATGGATAAAGTTCTCTGGAATTCCACTTGCACAGCCTGCTCTCCCTCTCTCTCTCTCACACACACTTACACACTTCTCTGAGTGGCCAAGCAACAGATTGGACTCTGCTCCTCCTTTTGCTGCTGTTTAGTTTGGGCTTCGGCTCCGCTCGTGTATTTTGGCCAAATATTTATTATGCGCAGCCAACGAAAACCGTCGACAGTCAAAGCATTTTTGTATTGCCAAAGGAACTTGGGGAATTTCGCCAATTGTATTTCGTTTGTTTTGTTAATATTACAATTATTCCTTAAAGCTAGAGTGCTCCAAATTTGCTAACATATTCTTTAAAATTATTTAGAATTTTGTTTTTTTTTGCTTTCTTAATTGGACCACGCCCACTCCAAATAAAATTACTTTTATAGAGCGCTCCATTTGCTAGTGAAAGTATGCAATTCTTTTTTGCTGCGTTAGCAAGCGGCTAATATAATGCGGCGCTGAAAAGTATGCAACAGTCTACTTTATGGAATTCATAAATAAGAGCCCAGTTAAATATGCTAGCCTAAAAACGCGCCCATAAATTGTGTGACGCCATTTTTTTTTCGTTCTCCCCTCCTCCTGCCCCTCTTCCACATCTTCCGCTCCGCATTTTTAATTTAAAAGTTTGCGATAACAAATGATGCACATCCCCAGAACACACACACACACTGCCAGCCACGCCCACTTGCCCATTCAGATATGTACTTAAAATAAGAAATAATGTTGACTGCCTGATTTAGTAACCGCACTGCCAGCACACACACACATTAGATAGGTGTGTGTGCGAGAGTCTGAGTGAGTGTGTGTGTGGACATGTGTAAGCACAAAGGCGCGAGGAAATAAAGCACAAAGAAAGAAGAAATGAAGAAAACTTTGGCGCTAATAAATTGTTTCATATCTCACAGCGAGCTAATATACTCGCCCAAGCAGATAACTCATACGCCGCGTGGCCAGCAATGAAAGGAGGGAAGACTCTTGCCAGCAGCAGCAGCAGCAGCTCGCCATTTTCTTCCATATGCATATTTATTTCCCCTTTGCTTATCAGCGACTAACAAAAAAACGAAAAAGAAAACGATGAGAAACGAGCACGAGAAATAAAGCAAAGCAAGTTCTGCTTCACATGAGAAATTGCCAAACACATTAGCTGGGGTAATATGCAAGGACAACGGCTGGGGGAGTGGGGGCACAGCTAATGTGAAGAAATGAAGGCTGACTAGTCGAGCAAATATTGCAGCTACTTTTCAACAGGACAAAGAAATGCATATGAAAAAGGTGCCAGTTTCCTTAGATATAAATACAAATTATTAACATGGGGTTTCTATTATAATTTATAATAATAAACTAGAAAGTATATAATACTTAAATCTGTAGTGATCTTTACTATCTACCTTCACACATTGATAACTTATAGAATTTGTAGTTCCAGTTCCAGTAGCAAAGTTCTTTTAATTGCAAAGGAATCCGAAATGATAAAGAACATAGAGCTGACTGTTGTGTTTACCCCTGACAAGTGCAGATTAAAGTATTATTCAATTCTTCAACCTTGTTTCAACCTACCGGTATTCAGTCATATAGCCAGACTATCTCTATGTGCAACATTAGGTCATAGTCCTATACGTATGGCTAAAGCCTTTCTAAGCCGACGCCAATCTAAGGGAATTGACTTTATCAATCATGTCAGTACGTGTTCAATGCCACTGACCAACGACCACATTAGCAATATACCTTTGTATGTCTGGCAAATCGGTATCGGTATCTACTGCATAACGATGATATGTAAAAGTTCCCCAAGAACTTTAGGAAAACCCCACAAGAAGAGAAAGAATGAAACACGTGGAGTTTAGCTCAAAATTTGACATTTAAAATTGTATTTATTTAATCATTTAATAATTGCTGGGAATACATATTATAATATAATGTACGTTGTATGTGTGTGTGTGTATGGGCTTGTCATTATCTGTGTGTGTGTATATGATGTGTTTGTGTGTGTGTAGATGCTTTCAATAAATTACAAGTAAATTTAATTTCATTTTATTTTCGATTGGTTTTTTATTTCTTACGGATCTAGTGGAACAATTTATTAACCATGGTTTAAGTTAGTTAGCTTTAGAAATGGGACTGTGTTGGTATTTGTGTGTATGTGTGTGTGTGAATACTACGCGTAATTCTTGTTGAACTCCTAACTTGACGAAACTGACAAAACAGAAAGAAGTTTAGAATAGAATTGCAGCGAATAAAATGTTGTTGTATCTTCATCTTTAGGTATTAGATACCAGGATAATGTATAGTATAATACGAATGGAACGCGATTCGCCATTCGAGATACGATACGATTCGTTATTGTTATCATCATATATATATCAGATATGTGTGCTTAGCTGGAAAACGAACTAGAAATAAGGCAAAACGTTGTAGAGAATAATAGAAATAAAACAAGGGATCATTTCCGAATTAGAATTGAATAATACGCCCGATCGGGCCTAATCGTATGTGTATATATCGTATATATAGTAGCGTAACGTACATATTTACAGATCGTATGGGTTTTCTTTGGTTACACTCCTAAAATGCGAATTGAAATAGTCAAATTAACTTAGTCGTAGAGTGTGTTAGATATTTGATTAGGTCTTGCTACGTTCTAATCATCGATAGTTAGTTAGTTTTCTCAATTAAAGTACTATAGTTATCTGTTATCCGTTTATGTTTTAACTAATTTTTGCTAATTATTCCATTTACTGGGACTGAAACTGGGCCTTTCTCTTGCGCTAGTAATACTTGGAGAGTTCGCTTGGGATTATCTTTTTATCTTTATCTTTACCGTTATCATTATCTTAGAGTTTCTTTTTTTGTTATTTTTTCATAGCTGCATAGGGATTAAGTCTAGAATAGTTGTAGCTTGTTTTAGCTTTAAAATATTTACAAATTTAGGGTGACCATGTATTTAGGGTGACCATGTATTTAAGGTGACCATGCATCTAGTCGCGCTCTTCGTACTTGGGCACAAAAGAGCTTAGGCCACCCAACTGACCACACTGACTGTTGTCATAGAGAGACATCTTTAGCCGCTTGCACTTGGCTCTGCGATTCTTGAACCAGAACTGCACATTCTTGCTCTCCAGACGTGGGAACTTTTGGCTGTAAAGAAAGAAAAGCAAAGCAGGAAAGTTGCTGTTAGTTAAGGTGACCATAGTAAGATCAGTTAAGATCAGTCTAGATTAGTTTTAATCAGTCAAGATCAGTGTAGATCAGTTTAGGATAGTCTAGGTTAGGCTTTGTCAGTCTAAATCAGCCTTGGTTAGTCTAGATCAGTCTAGATCGATGTAAGTTAGTCTAGATCAGTCTATAGATCTTTCTAGTTCAGTCCAGGCCAGTCTAGATAGTCAACATCAATTTGTACTCACCGATAGGGCATTGTGTTAAGGTCCTCCGTATACTTGAGGATCAGATTGTGCGAGGGATGCGTGTTCATGGCGAACCACTGCTCCAGCTTGGGCACCTCAGTCACTGGGTCGATGAAGGTGCGATTGCGCTTGCGACGCTCCTCGTTGGAGATGCTCGACAGGTTCAGGCCGGCGCCGCCCATCAGCGCATTAGGCTGCATGCCAGCAGCCGCAGCAGCAGCGGCGGCATGATGGGCATGTGGATGAGCCGCCGCAGCCTGCCCGAAGGCAGGAATGTAGTGACTCATGTACATAAAGGATTGCGAGAACATCGAGTTGGGCACCATGGGAAAGGGCAACTGATCCTTGTGTGGCACCACGCTGCCGCCTAGATCTGGTGAGGGGGAACGAAACTCATCCAGGTGACTCACATCGTTCTCATTGTCCTCATCATCCTCATCCATATCCAAATCATCTTCCTCCTCCTTGGGCGTGCTGCGCTTGGGGGTTGAGGTGGCCTCCCTCTCGTTGTTGTTGTTGTTGCTGTTGCTGCTGTTGATGTTGTTGTTGCTGCTGCTGTTGTTGTTGCCACCAGTGGAGTGATCCTCTCCCTGAGCATGTCCAGCAGCCTCAGCATTGGCACTGGCATTGGCATTGTTGGAGTTGGAGTTCTCATTGTCGTGATCCTGCGTCGCTCCCTCATCGCAGACCGCCTTCAGCACCAGCGGCTTCTCATCACGCTCCTCCAGCCCGTTGACCAAGTCGCTGCCAGCGCTCTTGGAACGCTGCGGCTGCTGTAGTTGGCCATCTCCTGCTGGCTGCTGCTCAGCACGTTCTCCATCCTCCTCCACATCATCGTCATCCATCATGGGCGAACTGCGATGCCGCTCGTGCGTGGTCAGCGAGAGCGGCAGCTGAGGTGTCGTTGGCCTGCTCGGCTCCTCCTCCATCTCATCCGAGTGCTGCGACATGGTGTCAATGTCCTCCGACTTCAGGCTCATGGGACTCTTGAGATAATCATGCGACATGGACAGGTTGCCCATGCTCAGTGGTTGACTGCCTGCGCTGCTCGACGAGTTCTGCCCCAAGGTGGCATGTTGCCCCAGATATCCATTGATTGCAGCATGTCCCAGTGCACTCATGGCGCTGCCCAAGCTGCCGCCGCGCATCTCTGCGCGCTTCTGTGCCGCACGTGCATTCTTGAACCAGTAGACCACATTGTTGACATCGAGCGGTTTCCTGCCACGACGCGACTCCAGCGCATTCAGTTGCACCACGTAGGTCTGTATCTGCTGCCTCGAGGGATGCGGATTCTCCTGGAACCACTTCTGCAACTTGGGCAGCTCCATCTCGGGATCAAAGCTGGTGCGCATGCGTGTCTTCTGGTTGGGATACTGTGCGCCGGCATGTGCCGCCGCAGCTGCCGCATGATGATGATGATGCATCGATGGATGCATGGGGTGCACCAACATGTTGCCATGATGAGCCGCCGCCGCAGCTGCCGCCGCTGCCTGTCCCGGATGATGCGCCACAGCGGCTTCATTGGCCAGCAACAGGGACTCCCTACTGGCACCCATGGCACCCAGAGGATTGGCCGCCGCTCCAGCACCAGCTGCAGCAGCATGAGCCGCCGCTGCCGCTGCCGCAGCCATGGCTGTGCCCACTGGGAAGTCCATGTCCCCCGGCACAACTGGCACTGCAGCTGGCGCCGACATGAAGGGCAGCATCTTTGGCGTCATGGCGGACTGGGGAGAGAGTTGATTGGACCACCATTGATCGAACTTGCGACGCAGTTCATCGGATATTTCCCCGCCTGGCAGTGCGTACGTGTTCTGGTGCGAACTGCGGCAGATCTGCGAGAGCGTCACCTGCAACGGGGGGGAAGGCATTGAATGGGATTAGAAAGGGTTACAAGTCGGACACAGGCATGTGCCTGGCCAGCAAAGCTCTGTCATAAAAATCACAGTTAGTTGGGGCAGTGCGGTAAGGGGGGCGTGGCTGAAGTGGCGGGATTTACTTAGCCATAAAATGTGGCCAGGTCTGTGGGCTCAATTGGCTATTACGATACCAGGGCTAGCCAGATAGTAGAGTAGTGATATCTCAACACTGACGGGGGCGATAAATACTAGATAGTCTACGCCCCCCTTCCCCTTCCCCCTACTCTCTCCTGCAAGGCAGACGACATCGGCAGCTTATGCGATTTTGAATTGAATTTAATGCACAGAAATAGACACGACAAATTCATGTGCGACAACGAGGCTATCGCGGAAGGGGTAACTGGCAAGGGGAGGGAGTAGGGAATGTAGGGGGAGGGGTAGGGGCTGGAGTAAAGCTAACGATATGATACGAGTTGCTCGCACAAATAGATAATGTCTCTCTGTCGCTATCAGCTAAGGAGGCGCCCCAAATCACTTAAGCTGCGGCTGAGGTGTGTGTGCACAACATGTGTGTGTGTGTGTGTGCCAGTGTGTGTGTGTGCGTGTGTTATAGACAACTAATTGTAAATAAAATGGGTTGACGCGCATTACCGGGGCCGGGCCGGGGCGGCAATTATTAAATTGATTTTCATATCTGCCTCCGTTCCCCTTCCCCTTCTTCCCTTCTTCCCCTTCACGCTCTTTCGCAATTCTTGGAACACAGAACATTACCACGAGACACAGTCATAGTAGTACCCCCTCCTCCTCCTCCTCACTCTACGCTCGCTCGCGCTTATCATGTGATTAGAGGCAGCAATTGCCAACGCTAATATTAATCAGGGGGGAGCCTACGGAATCAATCGCAATAACAATTGAAGGGTATTTTGGGGATGGGGTAGGGTGTGCCGTGCTGTGCTGTGATTTCCGATTTCAGCGATTGCACTCGCCTGATTTATGACTCGAGCTAGAGCAGGGATTTCAATGTGGGTCATGTGGTGCCACGAGTAACCAGAGTAAAGCCTCAACAACCACCGAGTAAGATAAAACTCTAAGCTCAAAATAATAGCAGTGCGTAATTTGGCAATTTATAGTGTTGCAAATTAATTATATAAATAATAATAATATAAAGAAATGTAATGTATTAAATAATAAAGAAATATTTAAAGAAAAAATAGCAATGCACAGCAGAGATATAGAAAATATATTTATGTGAAAAATCACTGCTATTATTTTGATCAAAGTCGTATGAAAAATCACTGCTATTATTTTGACAAACAACTTGAATGTTTATCTGTGCGCAGTTGTTGGTCTCCCTTCAAGCGTTTAATAAGCCTAACACACACACACGCATACAGAGACACCCTGTACACACACTTGAGATATTTAAAATCAGGCTGAAGTTAAGCGCAAAGCTGATTAAAAATGAAAACTATTGCAGAAAAGGGATTAGTGAAGTGAACCAAAATAAATGAACTCGGCTTAGCAACATTTCTTTGTAGTCATTATCAACAACATTTTCAATGAATTTCATATGCAGAGACGTGCAGATGAATAGAGAGATGGGTGGAGAGGGGGCGCAGAGAGGGGTAAGAGTGAAAAGAGACTGACAGACAGACAGTTCGACTTGGCTGCTGGTTTTCCTGGTGGCAGACAAACAAAACACACCAAAAGGGGCTGAGGATACGCAAAAGTTTTCGGCGTGTTGCACGTCTAAGCGTGTGTGTGTGTGTGTGTCAGTGTGTGTGTGTGTTTATGCCTCAATTCACGCAAATTAGCGGTTTGGGTTTTAGAGTTGCCATTGAGCTTAGTTTTGCCTAGGCAGGGTAAAGTTTTAGCAACTCTTCAAGACGGGATAAAAGCCTGTTCTCTGTATGTGTGTGTGTGTGTGTGTGTGTGTGTCTGTCGTGTGTGTGTGTATGTGCGCAGTGTGTTGCCGTAAACCGCTTATGAATCATTATAGAATTTTGTCGTCTTAGTGCAAAATTTAGTGAAAGTTCAAAGCGAATCTCTAATTAGAGCACCGAGTGACTAAGGACGATGGATTGGTGGACTCACCTCATCCAGAGGGCAGCCGGTGGAGCGTAGCAGCGCGTGCGATTGCAGCACGAGCAGCTTGAGCAGTTTGTCCTTGATCTCGCCAAAGGGCGATGTCTTGGGCCGCAAGATGACAATGCGCAGAGTGATGACTGAGGTGAGTTCGCCCACAATATCGCTGACTGGCACGGCGGGATTATCCGAGATCTGTTCCAGGGGTATGGGTTTCCAGTGCTTGATAATAAGAGAGCCTAGGCGGGAGAAGGATAAAGCATAAAGAATACAATATTAGTTACATTCTCTCTCTCTCTACTGCTTCTTCTCTTACCTCTTGCTGTGTTGGCCACTTCCTGCGAGTAGCCTAGGCGCTGCAGCGCTGTCTGCACTATCTCGCTCCAGGGCGTGGCTGCTGCAATGATCACGTAGCTATCGGTTTCTATATTGGGCCGCCTCTTCCAGGGCTGGCGGGTGTCGATGGTCAGGGAGGCGTGCAGCGAGTGCACCGACTCCACCACGCAGTGCAATGGAAGCGATTTCGCTGCAAGTACAAAAGGGGAAAGAGGTGGGTAAGTTAAGAGTTAATGTATTTAAATATATCAGTTGGTTAGTTAAGTGTTTATATAATTAAATAAATTAGTTAGTTAATTAAAAGTTTATTTATTTTAATGTTTATATGTTTATATTAGTTACTTAGTTAGTTATTACATTTTAATTATATTTCGCTGTGGTCGCAAGTTCGAGTATCTGCAGCCAAGGCGGGACTGACAAATTTGCAACTATTTTGAATACTCTATGAACAGCCCCTGGTGCAGAAGGGTATATTGTTTAAGGTGTTAAGTATAGGCTTAGCCAGATATATTATGCTCGGCTGCAACTCATATTAAATAAAGCTGTGGTTAAGTTTAAGGTTTAATGCAAATATTGCATAGTTTTAAAAGTTTTTCAAGCTAAAAAGTATCTGTATTATTTATATTTATACAATTTTAATGTATATATATACATATGTATATACTATATATATCTAGCTGCTTTTACTCCCCACCTGCACTCACTTTCTGCCCATTCCAGGGTATCTGCCCGCCCATTACTCTCTCCCACTTGTCCAGCTAATCGGTTTAGTTTTGTGCAACGCTTCAACAAGTGCAAATCGGCAAATTAAAATAAGCAATTAAAACATATTTCAAATCGCAGCACGGCTCTCAATGCACTCATGAGTACCCACGAGTACTCATACTCTCGCACTCACTCTCGCACTCGTTTCACTTATTTAAATAAATTATTGCATGCTGCGGTTAGCCACAAAATGGTTTTAGCCGCTTACTCGCCAAAATGGCCAACCCCAGCCCCGCTCCCTCCCCCTCAGATTATATGCACAACATGCTAAATTATGAACTATTAATGAATAATAATTGCCGGTCTAGTCGTGCCCGCCTGCTTATCGAGTGCGAATAGATTCAGGCACTATAAGTTCGTCTGCCTACGTAGTATATATATCTATGCATATATCGTATATATCGTATATATATATTTCTGTATATAGATCGCCCAAAACACACGCCTAATGCGGCGCACATAACAAATGATTGGCAATGCTTTTTTTGCGACCAATTATGAAGAGCTTAAAAATAATTTACCCAAAAATTCACCAATTGCAGCTGCAGTCAGTGCATGTGAATTGGGCGTAGGCGTAGGCGAGGGGGGTTGGGGGCGTGGCAGTTGGCAAATAGGCTTAACGCGCGGCACGTTGCACGTCGCTGTGGCGCCATAATGGTATTATTAATTATTCCAATTATAAAAATTGTAAGCAGCCGAGATTGCCGTTACCCGTTGCCCGCTACCCGTTTCGCTTTAAAAGTTACCCGCTAGCACGTCTCCCTTTACCCGTTACCCGCTTGGCGATTTGGGCGCGTTTTAAAACGCGTGAAGAACGCGTCCTACGTAAGTTCAGCGCAATTATGCGCAATTTTTACTATAAACACACATACAAGTACACTGTGTACACTGCCTGTGTGTGTGTGTGTGCGTGCAAATCTCTTAATTGCCCTGAAATCCTCATTGGGCATTAAAAATGAATATGTCAATTGAATGAGGCGAATACATTCGCGAATAAATTCACAAAAATAGGGCGAATTAAAAAAAGCATTTCCACGATAAATAAAAGGAATAAAGAATTATGTTAAAGCAGCCAGAGAAATTGACCTACGGCATTTGTCATGTACGAACGCACTCCAATTAAAGTTAAGAAGTACAGTGTGCACTCGATAAGGGGTACAATCGAAGTGGAATTGTAATAGGTTTATAAGCAGAATGAACTGGTGAATCGGAACTGACTCACAAGTTAAAATAATGTTAAATTAAGTTGATAAATCATTTTATTATGGCATTTAAACTTGATTCGTATAAGAAATCAATTTCTTTATAGGTGAATTTGATTGAAATGTTTGAATTATAATCTAAGATAAACTTGTTTCCATCCTAATACGATTTTAAAGGGTTTGCAACTTGTTCTTTAAGATTCTGCACACTGTTAATATGTTTTCAGTTCCATTAAACACATAAAAATACGATATCAATAGGAAAACCTTTTCTTTATAAATCGAGCTTTAAATTGTGAATTTATTGTTGGATTGTACAATTTTGGGAATATCTTAAATAACTGGTAGCTTTCCTTAACACTCAACCTATTTTATTTCGATATGACTCAATTCTCGAGAATTACATTCCGTTTCTCAAGGTTTTTAGTCTTCAAAACTTTATAAAGAAGTCCACCTCAAGTTTAACACATGCAGATAAATATAAAACTCTTATTTGATAAAGAAATACAAACTTCAATGGTTCAGCTAGTAGTTTTACTATTGTATAACTCAAATGGAAAGCCCTTTAACAAACTATAAACTTTAAGAGATTATTTGGTTCTGTTGGCAACCAATATTATGGAATATAGAAGTACTTGCTGTGGCCCCGGCTCGACCATCAAATATAATAACACCTCGCAGCGAACTTATTTGTGGTTTGTAATTCCACAATTTTCCATATGCCCCCGACGTGGTGGTGTGCATTAAAGCTATATAGTTGGGGCCCCGAGAGCAGGAACCCAGACCCGAGCAGACTGTGCCCGCTGCCTTTGTTGTGTTTTTGTGTAATATTCGAAATTACGAATTTCCCCATACAATATACTATAAACCTATTTGCTGAGGGCGGGGATTGCGTATGACGAGCTAACCCACGGGCACGAAGGGGGGGAGGAAAGGGTAGCCGGTGGCGGGGTCAGCAGTGCATTATGCGTTGCCCGACCGGTTTGGCTTTGGTATTATGTATACGCATCATAAATGGCGGATTGGCGGCGGGTCGAGCCGGACATTTGCAGTGCTAAAGGTGGGAGGAGCAGTCAGGCAGGTAGGGGGGCGGGGCATAGGTGAGTTTATGGCGGCGTCGATTGTGGCGGGCCAACAGCGAAAGAACAATGGGGGAAAATGCGTAGTGCAACCGAATAATAAACTCATTATATCCATTATCCTGGCCCCTGATTTGGGGGCTAACACAAAAGCGGATTTGGCTGCCGCATATGTGTGTAGAGGTGTGTGTGTGTGTGAGTGTGTGGGAGTGTGTGGAGCACTCCTAGAGTGGCCACAGCGAGCTCGCTAATTGTTGCCTTGGCCAGGAGACAGCAGACAGGGGGGCTACCAATTGTGGGTAGGGTATGCAGGGTATGCTGTATTCGTCTGCAGTCAGTGCAGCGCTTAAGTGGCCTCCATTGAGAAGGAACGTCGCTTATCCTTATTAGCATTATCAGTGGAAAAATAATCGAGACAGACTCGGGACCAAACAAATTGAATTAAAAAGCGTTTGAGGCATTAAATCTCAGACAGACAGTGCAAAGGGAGTGAGAGAGAGGGGAAGGATAGAGAAAGAGAGGGAGTGCTGTCTAGAAAGCCACTGTGCCCTAAGCTGACAAACGATTTGTAATGAACTCTCTCTACTTTTGCATAGGCTTAGACCACGTCGCCGTCGCCCTCGTCGTCGCGCTGTCGTCGTCGTCGTCGCCATTTCCTTTTGCCATTTCCATTTTCATCTCTGCGTCTCGCGGCTTAAGATTTATTAACCTGAGTCGATGTGACTGTCGATAGCGTTGCGAGCGAGAAATAATGAAGTTGCCAATTGCCCTGGCACTCGGCAAGGGCCAATATACCCTGTAGTCGAGTAGAGGATTAGGCGGCATTAGCTGCAGTTCAAAGTGGCAGATGGGGGATGAATTCTAAAATGCACAGTAATGTGATATCTAGGCTAGATATCTATGATATTTAAGCTGCGCAAACTGGAAACTGGATTTATTAACAACATACAGGGTATGCAGCAGAATTGTAGCTTAATTACGACTGTGTCTACTGGAATTCGTATTGGTTTTGCCTTTGCAGTGCTAAGATAATAGTTCTTAGCATAAATTGAACCTTTTTTTTGCATTTAAAGGGTATGTTATAGTCTGATATAAGCTCGGAACTGTATGTACTTGGGTTTAATACAAGTAAGAATTATGTTAATGCTTACAAATCAATCAAATATGAAGTAGAGTGTATTCTCTAACAATTACAGAGTATTTTTTAGTCGGAAACAACTGAACACTGATTGTGCATCATTTTAATGCAGAGAAAAATTATTATAAAGCCAAAATTAAATCAATTCTCTGTATTAGATATATTAAAATTACAATTACAGGGTATATTTTAGTCAAATTGTCGATAATCATACTTAAACTTTAAATAGGATGAGTCAAATGTAGTAATGAATTATTTCTAAAGACTAAAAGTCAATTTACAAGTATTAATTCTAACAATTCCAGGGTATATATTAGTTTTATGGACGTTTAGCCCATTACAGTCCATAGTTCCACAACTGCAAAGACATCTGCCCCACATTTACAGAGTATACTGCAGTTGAACACCACTCTACATAGGCTCAGCTTGTTGATTACCCCCTGAATAATGCCAACGCTGCCTGCTTGGCTGCTTAGCTTATCGCAATCTGAATTGAAAGTTCAAATATAAATGGATATTTTTGATTTGGTTTCCCAGTAAGTTGTTATTGTTGTTACTGTTGCTTGCTTGAACTAAGCCTCTATGAGGAGTATGCAATGGCTGCGAGGATGATTACGCAATAATGCCGAAGGGCGGCCAATTAGCACGGGATGTATAAAGAAGAAGCAACCCCAGCTTGATTTAAATCTGCCAAAAAGTTTTCCAGGCATTTTCTCGTGTGTGCACAAAGCCATGAAATTTTCACTAGAAGAAGGGAGGAAGCAGAAGGGATGAGAAAGGGATGCAGAAGGTGTGTGCAGCTCGACTTTCTTCTAAGAAATTGACCAATTGGCTGACCACAAGGACTCTACAAGGACTCTAAGCAAGGCCAACAATAATTATGAATCGCCTACGACGACGACGACGCACAACATCAAAACGACTTAATCCCTGTCCGGCGAAGAGAGGGGTAAACTTCCCTTGAAAGGACACATGCAGAACAATTTAAGTGACTGCCTTGGCCAGGGATTATGTAAGTTTACGGTTTAGTTTGCTCTCTCTCTCTCTCTCTCTCTCTGTGGCTCTGAAAATATCTTCGGCAACAAATATTTGTAGTTGAGCTTCAGCTTTTTTGTTTCCACTTCAGCTTGACCTGCTGAGAGATGGTATAAGGGGGGGGCTCAACTCGACTGGAGCGAATAAATTGTGTATTGTTTTATTTATAAGAAAATGTTCATAATTTACTTATTAAAATGATTTGAGTGATTTGGGTATGAAAATTAAAATTTTACAGAGCAAAGTTTTAATAACCGTAAAGGATATTTGTCTAATTTGAGAAGGGAAGTGTAGAGGGGGAGGGGAGAGGCAAGGGGAAAGTGGGGAGAGAGGGTCTTAAGCCAAGTGAACTGTTGAGAATTTGCTTATCAGTGGTTGACCATGGAAATGTCGAAAAATCTTAAGGATTTTAAAGGACTTAAGTGTCCAGGCGTGTGTTTTTGCTTTTGTTTGTGAAGGAGTGTGTGTATGTATGTGTGTGTTCTTTGTGTGTGTGTGTTGGAGTGTGTGTAAAAGTAAGAGTGACCGGAAATTAAGCAATAGTCTTAAGGAAATTGCCACAAGTTTTTTGGGTGCCACGAAGCAAGCTAAACTTGATGTCTTTTCTCAGACTTCTTAGGCACACACACACACACGCACGAGTGTATGCTAGTGTGTGTGTGTGCATTTTTATTTACACTTCAACTTAAGTCCTACTTAATTGCAAACTCTTTTCCGTAGAATTTTTAATGCATGCATTTTAATTTATAATGCCGAAGCAGCATCAAGGGGCTACTTAAGAAGTTTCTACACACACACAGGCAAACACACACACTGACACACTCTGGCACACATCTATACCCGCACACACTTGCAGCTCTTACGCTTGGCTGACTGCTGCTCACACCTTCGTCTTCAGTGCATATCCCTGTTTAAGTCCTGTTACTTGTCCTGTCTTACAGCCCCTGCCTGAGCCACGCCTCTTCTGTGCCCTGCCTCCCATCCGCCTCTCGCCTCTCTTGGCTTGCAACGCGTAGCAAAAGAAAACATATTAAGCAGCACAATAAAATGAAAATAAACTGGAATGCCCTCAGTGCCTCAAGGGTTGCCACAGGCAAAAAAAGGTTACAACATAAAGAAAACTATGGAAATCTACAGAACGAATTCCTTATACACTTACTTAAGTGGTATAGAGAAAGCTGAGACTACAGTAGAATTGGCTGATGATATAGTATTAATATAGTGATAATATCACATAAACTAAGCATAGAAAAGCTTAGAGATGTGTAGGAAATGAAGAAGAACTGGGATATGATATCGTAATAATATAATAATATTATTCCATGAACTAAACATAGTAAAGGTTAAATATTCATCAGGAAAATGTTATGTAATGATACCTTATAAGAAATCTATAATATATAGATCTAAATAGATATGCTTATAATTCACTCAAGACTTTCAGAGAGAATCTATTCTTCCATTCGAAGGTATTGATTATGTAGAAACAATCTTAATTAATATATGTATATACTATATATTATCCTACAATATATAAAAATATTCTACTACATCTTCACTTAAGATCTTGCTATTCAACAACCCTTTTCATAGTGCCACAACTGGAGGAACTTGCCACATCCTGCAGCTTGTTAATAACTTAAAAAGTGCGTCGTCTTTGTTCCGCCAAAGAACTTTGATGCGATTTATAAAGTTGCCGGGGCGAAAGTGAGGTTAAGCAAGCTTAAGTTGCACAGACACCTTACCCTTTCTGCTCTATATCTGCCTCTCTCTTTCCCTCTCTCTTTTTATATATCTTTTTCTCTTCTTCTTGTCTTTCATCCTCTATCGATTGCAAATTTGCGCTAATTTGTCGATTTGAGATTCGCCTACGCGATTTGCTTTGGCTTTTGTGTTGCCACGCCCTCCCCCTCCTCGACACCTTTGTTTTTTTCGCATTTGTCAAGCCAAGTGCGAGTCCAAGTCCGAGGCGTATTTGTATTTTCGAAAGGGCTTTCTTTCTTTGGGAAAAACATGTTGAAACTTTTAAGCGGATTATAATTAATGCCGCCAGGCATTTTCTTTCTCTTATCGTTCGCGTTCGGGCAGGGCAAACAGCCCCTCCCACGTGGAAGCAGCTCCCCTCCCACCTCCCTTTCTCAGCAGGTGTGTGAGCCAGTGTGCGTGTGTGTGTGTGCGTAAGTGTGTCAGCAAACAAATAACATAAACGGAAATCAGGGAAATCAAGCAAAATCACGCATCGAAAACATCGCACAGTGTCTGCCAGAAAATGTTGTGCCTGTGCAAAATAATCCTAATGAAATAAGCATGGCCCGTAGCGGTAATTTATTTTCAGTTACCCCTTTCTCTTTGCCTGCTGCCTGACTTGACCTCAGCTGCGAAGGCATTTGAAATTGTCTCCAACTTTTTGTTCGACGTTGTGTAATAAATTCATTTTTTGTCCCCCAGTAAGACAAGTATGTAAAACTAACTGTGTGTGTGTGTGTGTGAGTTGATGCATGTGTGTGCTGTCTTAGATTTAATCCTTTTTGTTGTGCAGGTGGGTGAGCTCGTTGGAAAAACGAAACTAGCCTGGGTCGAGTCGAAGGAGTGCTCTGAATGGATTTTCTTAAGTGGTTCTAAGCTTTGTCTGTGAAGCAAACCAGAAAACATGCTTATACATGCGGCCAAGTGGCCCAGCTCGACTTCGAGTTCAAGTGCAGAAGCTGCCCAGGCTACTGCCCAGTCCAGCCCAGTCCAGCTACAGCTTCAGCAACGGCAACGGCGACGGCTCTGCAGCTCCGGCTCTAGTGGCATTAGCAGCTGCTTAAGGCACTGCAGCACTTCATTAGTTCCGAGTTCGAAGACGAATAGAGACAGGGGAGAAAGGGGAGAACAGGAGAAGAGAAAGAGAGAGGAGGAGAAGTAGAGGGAGACTGGGAGAGAACTAGAGACGACAAGGACATCCGCCCTGAGACAATGGACAACTGCGCACGATAATTGAATGCAGGCGTAGCCTGAAAACCCTAACCCTCTAACCCAACTCCTTCTTCTCTTCCTCTTCCAGCCATTCCTTCCCCCCCCACCTGTGCAGAAAAAGCCATGTGCAACGAGGGAAGAAATCACAAGAAGTTGCCAAATCCTTACAAAAGGATTATGATGTGTATTTTTGGTCAAAGCACGTTGATGATGCTGATGAGTGGCCAAACGAGCCAGTTGAGTGTTGAGATTTTTCTATATACTATGCATGGAAATGCCAACGAAGAAGTGCCGAAGGAGAGGGAGAAGGTAGCTGAGTAACAATAGAAATGGAAATATCTTTACTTCTGCCTAGACAACTTTCCTTCTCTCGCTCTCTGATTAATTGATGACAGTCTTAGGCAAAGGCAAATCGACTTTAAATGTGCCCAACTTAGTTACGTATTGTAGCTTACTTTAATCTTCTACACAGCCAGGGTATTTTTGTGGTATTTTTGTGTATTTTTTCGAGTATTTCTTGCAAGTACTTTGCTGTTATGCAGTCAAATAAGCGTAAAATGTAGAAAAGGATTAAAATTATGAACTGAGGATAAGGCAAACAGCCAGACAGAGAATGGGACAGTGATGGAGATGGAGAGACGATGCAGCCATGTGTGATCACAACCACAAACTGCAGGCCGCACAAAGGAAAGAGCGAAGGGCAGGGGTGGGGGTAGCGGTAAGGACCTTGACACAAAAGGATTTTCAATTTGTCAAATATTATCAAGAGGTTGAAGTGAAAAGAGCGCAAACATTTTTGGGAACATTGGGAACCTCGGCTTGTGTTTTAGAGAGAGAGACGAGGGATTTAAATGTCGATAATGTTGGCAAACACAATCGAGTGCAGCGGAGGGGGAGGAGGAGGAAGGGGGCAGCAGCTCATGGCATCGTGGCTTGTTTGCGCAGAATGTCAAAAATCGACTTGAAGTGCAGTTGAAGCAGAAATAAGCGCACCAAACACAAATGTCATTGACTGCCAAACACTCTCAAATACACACACACACAGTCACACATACGTAGACAGTCTGCCAGGCGATTGTCAACTCACATTATCGCCCTCGCATTGCGCTTTAAACTGCGTCTCGAGTGTCCTTCGACAGCTGCGCAAAATGCTTGACAAATTTAAAGGATATCAGCAGAGTTGGCCACTTTGCGGATTAGCGAGTGCACTGCGAGAAATAGGGAATGGGGTTTGAAGTGCTGCCTATTGAATGCTTATTGAAGCTTGAAAATTATACGAAATTAAACGATAAATAGATTTAAATAGGTTCAAATATGTGGAAATAGGTTAAAATAGGTTAAAATTTATAATATTTGTAGAGTATTGTAGTGTGAATAAAATTAACACTGGCAATTGTTTGGTCTAATTCTTGAATCAATACAAATTGCTGTATTAACACTTGCAGATATTTGTGCTTATCAGCATGAGATCTTAACTATTGAAATTTCTGGTTATCAAGAGAAAAATATGTTTTATTTTATTTAATAGCAACTTGGCATCTTAAATATTCAAGTATATTCAATACCTCAAATAAATTCAATAACTTTATATACTAAAATAACTTTTACAGTACAAAATCTTAGTAGATTTTCTAATAATCAGTGCCTACAAATGGAAAATATCAAATCAGGCTTCACTCGAATTCTTTTTAGTGGTTCTAACAAAATTAATTGTATTGTATGACAGTGTTTGATAAACATGTAGTAACAAAGATTCTCTTTATGACACTGATAATATACATTTTGAATATGAAAGACTCTCTCTCAGAAACTATATATCCTGTATATCTATTGTAATGAATTAGCTAAAAGTTCTATATAATTTCAGCTTTCTCAATTTAGCTTTTTTCTTGAATTCGTTCAGCTCTTTCCACCTCTCCCTTTTTTTTTGAAAATGCAACCAACAATTTGCAGTTTTAGCCGCCTACAGTCATCGCCAGCACTCGTTGTACCGCTTGCAGTTGAAGTCATCGTCATCGTCATCGTCGTCGTCATCGTCAGCATTGTGTTGTTGTTGTCTTTGCCGGCTGTGTTGGTGCCACACATGGCGGCAACCTTAATCACTTTAGTTATCAATATTACTTATTTACGTTGTTCCTACTTAACGCTTAAGACGCTTTGCCTTTTATACCCTCTACCTGTGCCAAGTCTCCCTTTCCCTCTCCCTCCCTCTCTCTCTTTCTGAGTGAATTATAGGCAGATGTATGCATATATGGATGGATGTATGTATGTGTGCTCTCTGTGCAACTGGGCGGCCCTGGGCGCTGTGCTAGCATTACATTTGCGTTTAAATCTTCCTGCTTAAAGCCAAACAAAGTCTGTGCGGGAGGGGATGAGAGGTAGAAGGGGTAGGTAGGTGAAAGGAGCACAACATGCGATCTCTGGCGCATTGATTCAATTAAGAGTGCAAGAGGTAAAACAAAGGCAAAGGCGACGGCGACGGCAACGGCAACGGCAACGGCAAACGGCAGAGCTCATATCTGTGCGGTTTAAAGCGGAAACAGAATACGCATACGCCTAGTTGGCTCTGCTGGGGATTGTCAGACAGAGCGCAGGCAGCTCTGACTGCCAGACAAACAGACAGACAAGCAGGCTGGCTGGCAGGCAGGCATTGATTAATATAATCCGCTTGAAGACGCTGCACGCTTAAGTTACGACGCAACGTCGCTGCTGACTGCGCTGCTGGCTGCCTCTGCTGCTGCTGCTGCTGGCCACAGTTTTAAGTACAAGTTAATGGTGCTTATGCATATTACCCTCTCTCACTCAGCCCCTCCCCTGCCCCCCCGCTCTGGGCATATCGAGGCCATTAATACCCACAACTGATTTTTCCTTTCTTATATTTCCATTTGTTCGTCTCTTAAGTATTTCGCTGTATTTTAAATCGATCCAATGGCAAAGCGTCTTTGTCGCGGCAACGGCGACGGCGTCGACTTAATCCGCTGCCAATGAACTGCGAACGTTGCACGGCGTAGCGGAGACGCCACACAGCCAGCCAGGAGGAGATGCTGCCGCTGGCTCTGAGGTCGCCTCAGCTGAGCAGCTTTGCAAGGCGACAGGGAGTGGAAAGGGGGAAAGCGGAGTGAGGCAGGGACAGAGACATTGGCAGGGGCAGAGGTGGGGGCAGAGGCAGTGATAGAGGCGGGGGCAGTGGTAGGAAGAGTGGCGTGCGGCATGAGTCAGTTTATTAGTATGTGGCAGCCTCCTGATGTGGCTGAAGGATGTTGCGCCACCTCTATCCCCCAGCCCATCCCATCCACTCTCTCTCTCCCTCTCTCTCTCTCACTGCTGCTGGTATTGGTGTCGCCTTTGCCCAGCCCCTCTGCCTCTCCTTCTACTTCTCCTTCATTGGTATTTTGGTATTTGGGCTTTGTCTGGTGGGGATGAAATTTGATCCTCTGCGTCGCGGCAGCAGCAGCAACAGCGCGTTGTATTTGCATTAAGCGTAACCTTTTGCAGCGCATAAAGGGTGCGCGGGCAGCGCTGCCTGCCTCTGCCACTGCTGCTGCTCGCCAAGGAGCTTAATTTGAGGAGGGATTTACGCTGCGGCATTATAATTCTTTCTTTCTTTGTGACGCCCCCAACCCCCTCTTGACAATCCAAGTTGATTTTACTTTGTTGTGCTGGCATCTTATTGTTGCCCCTTGCCACACCCCCTTGCCCCTCTTGCTCCCCCCTCTGCCGTGTCGATTTTCACAGGGATTAAGCAAATTTCTGCGCTGATTTTGCAGCTGCAGTTGCCGCGCATTGATTAGAGCTGTGCGCGGATTAGTTGCATCGGGTTACGCCGAAAAGGTGCCACAGAGACAGCCACAGCGAGGGGAAGGGGTAGGGGCAGTGGCACCAGAGGTGGTGCAGAGGTGGGCGTGGCAGCCGCCGCCACACACAGCTGACAGCTTAAGTCCAAACAGTAACGAAAACTAAAGCCGGCAAAAGATATGCGAGGCAGCAACTGTTGCTGTTGCTGTTGTTGTTGCTGCTGCTGTATCCACACCAACGCGGGCAGCAGCAACTTAAAATCTTAAACATTTATCCGCGCGTATTATGTGGCAACTCTGGCTAATTGCCAGGCCGCATTAAGCGTGGCCAGCACAAACACAGCAACAACAACAACAACAACACAAATACAAGCAAGCACATACCACACACACACACACACTCCAACACACGCAGCAGCAACGCACACATGTCTCAACCACCACAACACACATTTGTTTGTTGTTATTGTTGCTTTGTGGTGGGGTTAAGTGGGGACTGTGGGGAGTTTGCTGCGCTGTGTGTGTGGGGGGTTTAAGCTAATAGTTACTGCTGCTGTCGCAGCGCGTCGCTTTAGTGTGTGTGTGTTTTTTCTTGCTCTCGCTGTGGTTGTTGTTGCTGCTGCTGCTGCTGCTGCTGTTGTTGCTCTTTGTCACCGCCATCAACATCAACACCATCTGCGGTATTCAATTTAAGGGGATTAACTGCTAATTTTTTGCGATTTCACTCAATGCCAACTGACTATTTTTTCTCTCTCTGTCGTTCGAAATGTCAGACAAGTGTGTGTGTGTGTATGTGTGGGACCAGTTGATAGCGCAGAGCAACCGCCTGTGGAGTCAACAATGCGCAGCACCCACAAAGGCAAAGGCAGCGAGAGGGAGGAAGAGAAAGAGAGAGAGAGAGAGAGCCAGAAAGTGACAGAGGGAGTGAGTGAAAGGGAGACAGCAAGGGAACCTTAAAACAGAAGCCACGACTCAGGATTAATTGGCCAATTGCCATTGAATAGGCCAAGACTGAATAGACGCAAAGTACGTTGAGGTTTATGGGATTTAAAAAGATTTATGCTGAATTGCAGTATATAAGAAAGTTCGTGTATAAGAAAGGAACTACCATAAGATAGATGTACTTCTTTGCTTGATCTGTACATGAAATATATATAGATTATAGTTACATATGTATTATATTATACTCAAGTATAACATATCAAGCACAAGATTACAAATCACACATATGGCATAAATCAAAAGTTTCCGGGACTTACCACAGCATGATCACTGGCAAACCCATTATAACTTATGCTAAACCCAACAGAAACTTAAGCAGTCTATAAATATCCATAGATCTACAGTTAATAACTCAACAAAACGACTAAATATGGTATACCTAGTTCTACTTTGTTGCAGACAAAAGAGGAATTGGGGTTTTCTATTCTTGCTAGTTCACAATAGATAGTTAATTATAGCTTAAACTAATGATTTTTATAGAGAACTGTGGAAAAGTTCTTTATGGGTAGATTTGAGTTGATCTATAGTGAGTTTGTAGATCTAAGGAGCTGTGGAACTGGAGTAAACTAGATATTTCCTAACTTGCAATACATTTAAGATCTTATGTGCACTTGTTTAAGAATGAGTTGTAGATCTAACGATCTTCTGTTCCTCACTTAGAAAACTTAAGATCTTCTACTCTACAAAGAGTTGAAGATCATTTACACTGCTATACTTTAGAGAACTAAAGATCTGCTGTTCTTGAATAATCTAGCTATGATCTTTCCATGAACAACTTAAAGATCTGAAGATCTTTTGCTCTGCAAAGATTTGAAGATCATTTACACTCCTATACCTTAGATAACTGAAGATCTGCTGACCTTAAATGATTAAGCAAGCTGTTATCTAGGAACAACTTAAAGATCTGAAGATCTACTGCCTTGAAATTAGTTATAGATCATTTGAACTTCAATTCCTGTAGTAAATTATAGATCTACAGATCGTCTGGCCTGGCCTCAGTTGTAGATCGTATGTGCTTCAACCTTTTTAGAGTTCTGAAGATCTCTCAGGTCTTGTATATATAGTAGAGCACTACATCCTCACTCTAGCATTATTATCCTGCTATACACTAACATCCCTATGCTTATACTGACCAACTAAGGCACCTATGCCGTCAGTCTAACCTAGTCTTTGTCTTCCATCTCTTTCTCTGTCTGCCCCACAACGGATGCTTTCACTTATCAGTTCAGCCTTTATTTTATTTTCACAGCCTTATTCCTGTTGAGCTCCCTCTACGTGCGTTTTGTTGTTCTAGTTGTTGTCACTGTTGTTGCTGTCATTGTTGTTGTTGTTGTCGTTGCTTGTTGCTGTTGTTGTTGCTGTTGTTGCGGCTTAGGATGTGGATGTGCCGTGGGTAAGGCGCAAGGATGAGCGCACTTTGCCACTGTTTGGAGTGCAAAAGCGCGACGGCGCATTGTTGTTGCCACAGTTCCCGTTCCCCTTCCTTCTCCCTTCCCTTTATCTCTTTTCTCTTCTTGTTGTATGCATTGTTGTTGTGCCATCTCTCGTCTGCCAGCTTTGGACTTGCTTAGTGTGCGTGTGACGCTCTCTATCAGTGTGTGCCTCTATCTGTGTTTGTGTGTGTGTGTGTCTGTGTGGCAAGCCCCACTGGGACGGCAGCAAACAGTAGCACAAAACAAAATCTAGTGAACTTCATAGGGATTAGCCTGCACGAAAGCAACAGATTTAAAAGCTTTCGCTCTGCTTTTTAAGTTCATTTGTGCACTTTGTGTGTGTGCCAGTGTGTGCCAGTATGTGTGTGTGTATGTTTTAGTGTGGCATTGTGCCTGCCTCCTTTGTTGACAAATGCAACTTGACAGTGGTGTGGCAAATCTCGTCTGGCAACAGCGGTGCAAACACAACCAAAACTTAAACTCATCCTCAGCTGAGAGTGTGTGTCACTGTGTGTGTGTATGACTGTGTGTGTGTGTTGCACATGCCGGCTACACATGGTGCTGCTGCTCTGCTTGGCATAGGTCACTTTTATTGCACCCACTTTGTCACTTATTCACTCTGCACTCACTTCATTCACTCTGCATTCACTTTCCATTTAATTCCTTCACTCTTTTCATTCACTCTGAGTTCACTTCCTTCACTCTTTATTCTCATCATTCACTCTGTATTCACCTCATTCACTCCGCATTCACTCTACATTCACTATGCACTCACTTTATTCACTCAGTAGTCCCTTCATTCACTCTCCAATCACTTCTTTTACCCTGCATTCACTCTGTATTCACTTCATTCACTCTGTACTCTTTTCATTTACTCTACATTCACTTTATTCACTATGCACTCACTTCATTCACTCTGCATTTACTTCATTCACTCTTCATTTACTGCATTTACTCTTCCTTCACTCTGTGTTCACTTCATTCACTCAGCATTCATTTCCTTCACTCTGCATTCACTTCACTTCATTCAAATGTGGCTGAGACTGATACTAGTTCCAGGTGCTAGCCATGCGCGCACGTTTAATCCTCCTTCTTTGCCCTTAAAATAATCCAATTGCACAGCACCACAAGCAGCAACAACACGAACATCAACAACAACACGAACAACACGCACAGCAACAATGTTAAACCGGCGCGAGACGAAATAAAAAGAGAGAGAATACGAAAATGAGAGACAAACGAACCTTCTTCCAGCATGTTTGGCACGATACTGAAACGAAATGCGGAGCGCACGTCTCGTTTTGGCGCCCCACAACAGAGCAACACACACTCACACGCACACACAGGCAAACACACAGAGAGAGAGGCACACGCACACAGCGCTAGGCTATGCAAGCTGAGCGCGCTCTCACACCGACAGCAACATGTGGCTCGGCTCTCTCGCTGCGACGCTCTCTCTTCCCACTCTCACTCACTCACTCGCGTATATTTGTTCGTGTGTGCGAGTGGTTGAGTCTTGCGTTCAGTCTCAGTCACGCTCTCTCACACTCCCCGCTCTCACTCAGTGTGTTGTATTTGTTTGTGTGCGTATGTGTGTGTGTGTTGAGTTGTTCGTGCAGTCTCCCTTGCGCTGCTTGCTGAGCCTGAGCCTGGGCCGCATTACGCTTATCAAAGTATATCTCAGGGATTATGCGAAATGAATGGAATTAAGGATTAATTTCTAAGGGATGTCATTTCGTTTTGGGATAATTCCCTGCATGTGTGTGTGTCTGTGTGCGTCTCTATGTGTGTGTGTGCGAACAGCTTACGCTATAATGGATTCAGGTTCGCGTTGCCGTCACCGTCACTGTGGGGTTTGTGCTATAAAAATACACCCGAGTTTATAATGCCAAAGCGGGTTATAAGGCAGAGGCGTACACAAGGGCACATCATAAAGAGGTGCAGGTAGGGAGTGCTGCGAATCGAAGAACAAGGGTGTAAAAGGCAATAGAAGATAAAATATATATACACATATATTCCTGCATGATAATCCAATTATAGTTTGCCAGTCATGTCAAAGATAGATAGCAAATATATTCTAGATATTCTCACGTATTTAACACTGTATTTGCCCCACTATGCGCCCCGCTAATGGCGTGCCAACTACGCCCATGCTCATTATAATACCAAGCGATCCATAAAACGAAGAGTTAAATCCGAAATAATAATCCCGCACGAAATTAAATCCCTCGCCCACGCGGCCATACGCAAACGCGCAAACCCCCCTTGGAACTTCTCCCGCCACCCTACCCCTCCCCCCTTTCGAACTGAACGCCATCGCCTCAGCGTCAGCATCGGCCTGCTCCGCCTCTGCTGCCGCCTCTGCCGCTGCCTCGCCTCGCGCTGTTTGCCTGGAAAAAAGTTAATCCCCCAGCGACGCCGACGTCGACGTCGACGCTCATCTCATCCGCCTCAACTCCAAACTGCCACTGGGGGCTGTCACTGTGTGTGCGTTGCGCTGTGTGTGGCCCCCTCCACCCTACCCCCTTCTCCACACCCTCTCTCATTGCCTCCTCCTCCTCCACTGCCTCCTGCTGCCCTTCAGCTTTCGAGCCTCCTCTAGCTGCAGTTGGCAGCGCTGCCGGTTTAAGGATTAACACAGACGCAAACATTGCCGGCACAAACACACACACACACACACACTCACGCTCGCACATGGATGGGGCAAAGCACGCAATGGGCAGAGCACAAAATCGTTGGGATTAATGCGGGATCTACGTTATTGCGAAAATATGCTCTGCCTGCCTGCCCCGCCTGACCACAGCTGCCCCCCCCTCCCTCTCCCCTGCTGCTCTGCCTGTCCAGTTCAGTTCGAGTTCGAGGCACGGCAAATAATTTTGGCCGCGTCGACGGCTGCGTCGGCCTGGATTGTTGCGACTTAAACGAATTGGGATTACGTTGCGTATGATTCATATGAAGGCCAAACAGAACAACAACAACAGCGACAGCAAAGCTGGCGGTCGCTGGCTTTAAACAACAACAGCAACAACAACAAGTTCGGGACAGCTCTGGCAGTGGCAGCTGTGGCATGTGGCAGCCATGTGCGCTTCCATTTATGCATGCTGCATTGGGGCATTCAAACGGATTACAGCAGAGCCAAAGCTGCTGCCAAAGCCCCAACCGAGTTGCCACCATGCCCCCGCGGCCCCCTCCCCTGCACTGCTTGCAAATTGAAAATGACCAAGGCAGTGGAGGGGGGAGTGTGTGTGGGGAGGAGGAGGGGCAGAGGAGGCAGCCCAATATGCTGGGCGCGCTTGGGATAATCCTCAAGGCGATCAATAAAGCGCCGTCAGGCAAAGGGGGCAGAGACGGGTAGATATAGAGAGGGATAGAGACAGAGAAGCAGACAGGCAGAGAGGGAGAGATGGGCTGGAAGGGAGACAGTCAGACAGAGAGGGGCATAGACAGACAGAGGGACAGACAGATAAAGGGAAATACGGATGGAGAGACAGAGGTACAGATGGAAAGAAAGACAGACAGACATATGAAGAGATGAGCAGAGGGACAGACAGAAGAACGGACGGACAGACAGACAGACAGTCGATGAGGAAGACAGACAGACAGACGAATAGATGGGCAGACAGACAAACAGAGACATGAGCAGACAGATGGAGAGACAGACAGACAAAAAGGGAGACGTTCAGAAGGGGGCTGCATTTGGGATGTGACGGGATTGGCATTGGGATTAGCAGCCCAGTCTCAGTTCGCTGTCGCAGTTAGCCTCGCAGTCTCAGCTCTATGCACCTGGCACAAACACACACACACTCACACATACATACACACACAGACAGGCAACTTAGCTGTCGGCCTAATCCCAAAGGCAGCGCTGCTCTGCTGTGCTCTGCGCTGCTCCCAGAGCACTTCAAAAGCAAACAAGGACGAAAACAAAAGCTTTACAGCAGCAGAGGCAGAGGCAGAGGCAGAAACGTGAAACTTCTCTTCATTTGTGTCTGATGGGATTAGAGCTAAAGCCAGATAAAGGGATAAAGGATTTCAAATTCCAGCCCCGTCAACCCCTCAACCTCTGCCGCAGCCAACCCTGCACGACAAAGTTGCCACAGGCCACAGTTGGCCGCAAAACTCTCGCAGAGAACTTTTGGCGCCAAATTCGCATGCAAAGCAGGCAAGGCAGGCATGGAGAGAGAGAGAGAGGAAGGCATAGATTGAGAGAAAGAGGGGGAGATTAAGCAAGGCAGAGATAGAGAGAGAGAGAGAGAGAGGCAAGCAGGAGAGGAAGGGCAGACAGACAGTCAGATAGAGAGACAGACAGACAGACAGGGAGACAGGGAGAGAGAGACAGGCAGAGGCAGCCAGGGATGCGAACAGGACAGACAGGAAGCCAACGACGCTACCCTTTTGGGCCTTCGCCTTGGGCGACTGCCGAGACCGGGTCCAGGTCGGGAATAAGTCGCAAACTTGCTGCGCTCTCGGCTAATGTCCTTGGGTGTGTGGTGGTTGCTGATGATGATGACGATGATGATGTTGATGAGGCTGTTGAGGCTGCTTCGCTTTAGTAAACGAGCTTGGGGGATTAATAACAAAGATAATCAGCCTAATCAGCACTATAAATAGCGCAAGTGACGCCTCAAGGCAATACCCTTTTTATACATATGCTATATAGTGCATAATTTGTGATACTTCCTGCTAATCTACCCCTACAATGTCTCGTAGTTCTATAACTATTACTGTGCATATATAGTACGATATTCCTGGTGCTTTCTGGTAAGCCCATATCATTCTATATGGTATTATATTCCAGATACTTCATGGGTACCCTCTACCACTACCTATACACATAAAATATGTTACTTCACTATTTAGTAACATTATTCCTAGTACCTCACCCCACTCTACCCTCTTTCTATATAGTATCTTCCCTCGCTATAATATAGCAAGGTTATTCCTGTTACTTCTCCCTAATCTACCCACACTATATATAGTTTGTACCCTCACTATGGTATAGTAATGTTATTCCTGGTACTTCTCGCTAATCTCTCGAATCCATTAAGTCGCTGGACATTATCATGGCTGATATAGAGACAACGCGACGAAATGCGACGAAAATAAAATATGAAAAATATGAGAACCTCGAACTCTCTGAAATAGACTCATTGTGATTCACAAAATGCCCCGCGATCTAAATACATTAATCGCCCTTATAAATATCAGCCAAATGAAATCTTATCTATGTCCAATTACGATCATTACTCAACCAGTCAACCAGCGGGGAAACGAGCACGATATCATACGATCATGCGCGGCCTGAGTATGGAAAATAAGTCCACAATAAATACACGCACAAGCAATGATATATAACCTATATAAGCTATATATATAAATATATAAATATATATACATATGAATACTGAGTGCAAACTGTACTCAATGTAAAGGGCAACTCCCGCTGGCGAAGTGAGCTTAACTCGGGCCAGACACAGCTCTACCTTCCTCTCCACCTTCCTCTCCGACTCCAACCCGGGCAGAGGCTCCAGCAGAGGCAGCTCCTAATTACAAGTCTGTGCCGAAACATGCTTAAGAAACCCAAAATGTAATTCCACTTGTGTATTAATACATTGCACGCACCCACCCACATACACACACACAGACACACGCACACCCACCTCACACACACACACATGTGCAAAGTTATCGTAAGTGATTTATCATTGCCATTGCTGTTGTTGTAATACGAGGAGTACTGTGGGGCAAATCGGCAAAAGGGTTGAGTGGCATTTGCAGGTGAGTCGAGTTACAGTAGAACTAGGTTAGGGTGAATGGAGTGGGCAAGGCCTGGGATTAAGAATTGTGGGGAGGAAATGGAATAGTAAGCAGATGCACATAACTACATCTGTCTATCAATCTATCTATCCTTATGTTTATTTATTTATCCGATGAGAGATTATGAAGGGGAGAGTGTAAGCAAGAGATGCACTACAGTCTACTCTGCTGATTATTGCATCTCTCTATGAATATATATTGATGTTTGTAGAGATTAATATTTATCTTTGTATAAATACAGATATTCATTTATATATCTCTCTATATATATACATTCATCGTCGATTTATACATATGTAGATCAGTATTTACCAAAAGGATAATTTTATCAATCTCTTGAAACGGATGTATCTTCCTATCTATCTTTCTATCTATCTATCTATATATCTATAAATGGTTTCATTTATTTGTCTATAAGTTCATTAATCCATGCCTCTATTCAACTATCTATTCACTAAATTCCTCTTTCTATCAAGTCAATAACAACTCTTCCATAATTATCTATGCACCTTGCTATCGCTCTATCCTCATCTATTCACATTTAAGCGTCTATTCATTTGGCTGGTTATCATTTATTATATTTATCTAGATACCTCTTTATATTAAGACTTATTCTTTCAATATTCATCTAGATGAATGACATATTCATATAATTAATCCAACTACACCCTTATTTACCCTTCTACATATGAACCATTCATCTATATCAATACTATAGTATCTTCAGTTCTATCCCGCCAACTATCCTCCAATTCCTCTACCTCTCAAACTCCTTTGCTAGTCATGCATACCCCACTCAATCTGCAAGCTAGCTAGTTATTGTTTGCTCTGCTGCCTGCCTGGCTGCCTGGTGGCGCCTCAAAGTGTCTTGTGATAATCACGTGGCAGAGAGTGTGGCAGCAACCACGAAACTAAAGCCGAGAAGTGCCGAGTACCGAGTGCCTTATGCCGAACTGGAACTGAAGCTGAAGTTGGCGTTTGGAGTTGGAGTATTTATTTGATTATAAGTCAGTGAATGCCAGGCCGGGTCAGACTGGTAAGGAGGTTACGGCCATGGCCCAGTGCGAGACAGCAGATATAGAGAGAGACAGAGAGAGAGAGGGAGATGGAGACTGGAGACCGGCCACATGCGTCGCTGAAGACTTTAAGCCGTTGGTAATGCGCACAGTTGAGTTTATGCACAACACAAAAGGTGCCCAAAGGATGCGGATGTGGATGTGGATATAGTTGTGCATATGTGTCTGTCTGTCTATCTGTGTGTGTGTTTTGCATGTGTGTGTGTGTGGCTGCCACACGCGCTCAGCTATGTCTGCTCTCTCTCTCTCGAGCTGTTTGTTTATTTTGGTTGCTGCTGCTTTGGCTTCAGTTCGATGCGATTCGATTCGATTTGCTTGGCACAACATTTAAATCCTTAAAATTTGTAGTTGCCCCACACTACCCCCTACCCTGGCACCCCTTCTGTCTTATGCTCCTCTCCTGCATCTCTAGGCGGAAGCTGTCGAACTCGTTTGGCAGTGCGTAGCTTGGCAAGCAGATAAGGATTAACTGGCAGACGAAGGCACAAGTCCTTGCGACAACTGCAATTGCACACACCCCCTCCCCACCCCTCCTCCTCCCTTTATTCTGGACAGCTGCTACATGATGTTGGCTTAACTCAATCAGAAGCACCTGCAACACAAATGCAACGAGAGCAACTCGCAAGCTGCAATCAGTTGCTGCTGCTGCCTTTGTCTACACATGGGAGTAGGCAAGAGGGGGTGTGAGAGAGAGAGAGAGGGGAGAGGTGCATAAGGGGCTCCCCTTTTTAGACTTTTTGCACTTTTTCCTTGTCTCGCAAATCCCTTTTCGCTTATAATTCGAAAATGTTGCCTCCTGTTGCTTATGGCATTTATTTGAATCTGTATCTGAATCTATGCGACTACCCCAAGGGGCATAGAGCAGGGGGAGGGCAGCCAGTCTCATGCGACATATTGTCTGTGTGTGTGTGTTCATCATGGGGTTATGGGGCTGTGGGGGTGGCGCAAATCCTTTGCACAACTTGGAATTTGCGACGGCCGAGCCACATGGGCCAAATCTGGCAATGGACTCGACTCAGCTACAGCTACAGCCCCCCAGGACCAAGCTGCAGCACTGTTCCTGCTGCTACTGCTGCTGCTGGTGCTGTGTACAACGCTTAACACTTAAGCTGCAACCGCGCAGCAATCGTCTGCCTGCCCTCCCTCCCTTCCTCCCTCCTCCTCACCCTACTGCAAGTGCGTTCATCATATGCAGTTGTATCTCATAGTACGTTACTCGTATCTGCAGCTATAGCTGTATCTGCTAGTTGCAGCAAGTGATTGCGAAATTTCTGACAGAACTTCTGCTAAACCAGTGGCGCACTCCACACTCCCCCTGCCTTCTTCCCACCCCCTCCTAGCATGTCTAATTCCCTTCAATCGCTGTGCCTCTCTTCGATTACTTGTTTCTCTGACTCGGCTGCAACAGTTGGCTTAATCTAGCCTTTTTGAAGCCAGAATGCAGACTTTTTTTGTTGGTTTAGTTATGGAGATACTCATAAAATCTTGCTATAATAGATAGATCAACTTAGTTGCCATAAAAACTAATTATCTTGCTCTCGCTTGGGTAATTTAAATAGATCATGAGTAGAGCTTAGAAATTTCCAAATTTCAATTTATAATGCAGGCTAAATAACTGTATAGTTGCTATAATTTTAAACCGCATAATTAGTTGCTATAAAAAGCGATTTCCTTCGTTATTCTCTTTAAATTGAATATATGAACAGTGAAAATGATTCTTAAATTATATTTTAAAAATAGCAGGAACTTTCTAATGTTGCTATAAAAAGTTGACCATAAATCAGTTGCTATAAAATACGATATCTTTAGTTTTTCTATTAAGTTGTTTAAAAAATGTTAAAATTGTACTTTAATATGCACTTAAAACTTCTTTAATGTTGCTATAAATCATAATAATATATATAAGTTCCTATAAAAACGATTTTTTGAGGTTTACTAATACATTTTATTCGAGTTATTTTAATTAGACAATCAAATTTCTCATCAAACACTTGCTATAAAAGTTAGTTGCTATAAAAAGTGATTTCCTATAAATTGATTTTCGACTTTAACTAAAATATTTAATGATATTCAACCTTATAGCAAGTTGACATCAATTGTCAGAGCTGAACTTTAAATTGAAACGAACTGAAAGCCGCGCCGACAAACACACACATACATAAAAACACACACACACACTGGCATACACTCATAAAGAGACAGCGTCGATCCGTTTGGCATATGCATAATATGAGGCAGGTTGGTCTGGGGCATTTTTGAATCCTGAGCAGGCTGCTTATGTATACGCAGCGTGTGCCGCGGCAGCAGCAGAGTTCGCCTGGCTTATGACAGCTGCAGCAAATGCAGCGACGCGGGCAGCGACTGAGGCAGCGCTGCCCCTGGCAACTGAAGAGAGGCAGCAACAACAATGGCAGCGCAAGCTTTGCCCAAACAACAATGGTCGAGTGGAGGTCAATTGCTGGCCAGGCCGCGGGGGGGGGGCGTGGCAAGGGGCGGTTGAGGCCTGCCTGGTGGCTGGCGCTGGCGAACGCGTTGATCCACAAACGTGTCGTTAACTAAGGCGCAGTGATTTTCAATTGCAGAACGCGACACGAGGCTGTCCCCCAGTCTCTGTGTGTCTCTGTGTGTGTGTGTGTGCATAAGCTTATAGCTGGCATATGCTAGGGGGGGCAGGCGGGCAGCCGCCTGCATATTGACAAGTGCGGCCGTTTGGGGATTTATTAAGGCTAACGTATGAAAATTTTGCATACTAAACGCTGCATAAATCGAATCGAATCGAAACGTATCGAAACGCAACGCAATGCGAGCAGAAAAATTGCCCAAAAATGAAAGCTCTTTTCGACTGTAACACGTAGCACTGAGTGGGTGTTGCAGAGGTGTATGTGTGTGCGTGGTGTGTGTGTGTGTGTGTGAGGGGGGATAAATATCGTGTTGCGTCGCTGAGCAGCTTAGGCGCAATAAACACGCACACACACACAGACACACGCACGCACCGAGAGACATTGAACAGAACGAAAACAAACAAATAAACAGATTTACATATAAACAGAGAGAAGCACACACACACACTCACACTTGCACACACACAGAGACAGTTGCAGCTGCATGACAACAGCAATGGCAACAAGCAGCAGCTCACTCCACACTCGACTAGTCGCCTAGTTGATGCCGTTTTGCTGTGCAAATCCTCAAAATACACTACAAAACACATTACACACACATGCAGACACACACACACACACACGCACACATATACAGCGACATATGCTAGTGAGCCATTCACAAATTCAAACAAAATTCAAATCTAACGCACGTTTCTAACCCAGAGCAGCCTCCCTTTCTCTCCCTCTCCCTCTCTCAATCTTCCCCCTACTGTCTTTCAATTCCTCGTCTGCCACGCCCCTCCTTGCCTCTCTGGCAGTGGCAACGTTTTAGCCAGCAGCTTAACAGACGCAATCAACATGGCACAGACCTGTGCTCTAAGTCTGACTAAACTTGGCCAAAACGCAGACAAATTCTGATCAAATTTGTGAAATGCAAATCGGTTTTAGGTATAAGAAAATATATAGAAAGGGAATATATATATGTAAGTATGTATAATAAAGATGTTAAGCTGTTTATACTAAGAATAAATAATATATGCGCAAATAAAGGAGCCCTAGGTAAATTAACAAAATGAGAAATTGGTTTGTAGAACAAGAAACTATATAAAACTGCAATAATATAATATTGTACGAGTATATATAATATATTGTATATTAAGCACCTTTGCATCTATAGAACTGCCTTAAATTTTCGTGAATTGCTGCTGTATTTGTAGTACAAACTTAATACAAATGTAAATCGCTTTTAAGCACAAGAAACTATATAAAATATATGTATCATAGTTAGACTTGTCTGCATATGTTGTCTATATATCTAACTCTTTATCTATCTCTCTATCTCTCTTTAGAACAACTAGCATTGTCTACATTATGTTGTCTATATCCCTACCTCTCTAATTCTCTATCTCTCTAGCTAACCATAAATCTCACTTCAACTTATTTAACTGCCAAATTTGCAATCCTTGCAATCCTGATAACCTTTCCCCCCCTGCCACATATCACTTACAAATTATATGACCCAAACTATAATCCAACTTTGGCCTGTGCCGGGGCTAAATGGCAGCAGTGAAAACTTTACACGAAGCCATAAATTGGCCCCGACAACCTGTTGAACGCGCGTTGCGTATACGCCGCGAGTGCCGGCAAGGAATAAACTGTAACTGCCACGAGTGCCCCTCCCCTTATACACTACAGGCACTTCCGGCCGAAATAGCTCCACAAGTGTGTTGACGTTCATTTCGACGTCACAAAAGCGACCCCCAGGGAGGGGTTGGGGGCAGGAACAGGAGGCAAGAACAGCAGCCTGCAGACGACACCCCCACAGGCAGCCTCATTGTGGCTGTGCGCTCGACCAAACCAAAACGAATGCTTGTTTGCACACAAACAAAGAGGAAGAGAGAAAGGAGAGGAGGGGAAGAGTAGGAGAGTGTGTCAGAGAAATGTGCAAGAGGGGGAGAGAGAGAAAGAGAGAGAGAGAGAGGCAGACTGGGATAGCGCAGCACATGGAACGTAAAATAAACGTTATGAATGCTTCATATGCTTAATCCAGGGGATTTGGATGCATATACGATGAGTGTGTGCCCAGTGTATGTGTGTGGGTGTGTGTGTGCAGCATCATCGACAATCTATCTGACAGATACTCGCACAAGCAGCGACTGCTGTTGTTGTTCTTGTTGTTGTTGTTGCTGTTGCATAAGTACGTGTCGCTGTAGCTGTATCTGTATCTGTATCTGTAGCTGTAGCTGTGGCTCTATTTGAATCTCTTGTGAATGGAGACAGGTTCACTCTTTGTCCATGGCTAAACTAGTATTGATGAACTAAACAAGATTACCAGAGCAACAGACGTGGCAGCTTCCTCTGCTACCTCAGCTACTTGTGTGCAGCAAATCAGCGCATGGATACGCCCTGTGCATATGTCTCTGCCCCTCTTCCTCTCTCTATATATAGCATGCTTAAAGTTGCTGCTACCGCACACAAATCCCTTAAAGCTGGACGTGCAACCCGTTGCACGTTGCACGTTGCACGCACATAATCGCCAGTTGCCCATTGCCGATTGCCCGTTTCGAGTTTTTATAATGATGCCGCAATTATTGAGCCCGATACCGACAGTTTGCCCCTTCCCTTCCCCTGTGCAGCATTGTCGACCGCCGGATTAAGGGTATTTGCGCGACGGCACGGAAATAGTCCATAGACCTCCCCTTCCCCTTTACCTCTTGCCTTCCACATTCACTTCTCCTACCCCTTGCTGGGGCGGGATTTAGGTTTGCTGGATTTGCTGTGTGATTTATGCAACGTTTCGTGTCGATTTCGGTCTAAATTTGATTGTGCCTTTGCCACACACACAACGGAAAGGGAATTACAGCGCAGATAAGTCCATAGAAATTATAACAGAGTATAACATAATAACCCTTTCGAGTAGTATTCAATATAAGTTGAAACTTTTTGTGGGATTTGCAGGATTTGCAATGTGGAGAGTAAGTAAATTTGGTAGAGAGGTTATGCTGGAGTTTATAAAGACAAATCAAAGTAAATTATAGATAGACTTCTTGATATATCAGTTTATAAGACACAAAAGCACATTTTTGGTTTAATTTTCCTTACTTTACTTTGCCTTATAGCTTAAGTTTGGATGAGAATTTGAAATTCAGTAATAAATCATGCCACAGTTGATAAACAGCAAGAGAATCTTATGCAGCGAATTCTATTAAGGTTTATCTTATATATATATATATATAATCTCAAAAAGAACCAACTTATCAATATCTCAACTATATAAACTTCGATATATCAACCAAAATCTAAATCAAAATCATGTTCTACATTTTGAGATAATCATGAATGCACAGTAGTAAATATCCCTGAAATGATTCAAATCAGCAAATTAACTCTACACAAAATCGATTAATCAATATCTGTAGTATATATTATATACCCTGATATACCAGTTTAGGCAACTCTATATAACAATCTCAAGCTCACTCCCAGCAAACTTCATGAGGAAATCTCGCACAGAAACTGCTCCATTTAGCTGACAAAGTATCTCAGTGAAAACGCACTTATTAATAACTTTATCTAGTCCCCCCCCCCTTCCTGTCTTACCACCTTCCTCCCCTCTCTAACTTATAAATATTCAATTCATATGCTATTCATAGCTATTCATGGGTGTACTCACGATTCACTTTGCTGACATCGAAGTCGCGTCGCGACTCCAGCGCCGGATGACTGAGCAATTTCTCTGCCTGTTGCTGCTGCTGAGCCTGCACGCCCTGCACGGCCATGCCCAGCGCGGCGGGCGGCAGACAGGAGATGCTGCCCCGCTCCTCCCGCTCCCGTTCCCGTTCACTTTTGGGCGTTGCAGCCAGCGAGGCATTCTGACTAGAACCGGCCGAGGAGGACAAGGCGTTGCCGCCATCGGAGCCGCCGAGCACAAGTTGCTGCTGTGACTGTTGCTGCTGCTGCTGTTGCAGTTGCTGCTGCTGCTGCTGTTGTTGGTGCTGAAGTTGCTGCTGTGCCTGCTGCACAAGTCCCAAGGCCGGCGGACTGCCATCTGCGGAACGTCGCCCGGCGGCAGCATTGGCTGACTCAGCGCCAACTTGTTGCTGCTGCGCCTGCTGCTGCTGCAGCAGTTGCTGCTGCTGTTGCTGCTGCTGCTGCTGATGATGCTGGTGCTGCATCTGCAACTGGGTGAGCTTCTCCTGCACGCCCTGCAGCGATGCGCGTCTGTGCTGCAACTGGCCAAGGCCGGCGCCGGCCTCCTCTGGGATTACGCTGTGGGGCGGCGACAGCGAGTGTTCCTTCTTGACGGCCATGTCCATCAGGCTGGCCGCGGCCGAGGGGGATTTGGCATTGGCATTGGCATTCGCATTGGCTGCCGCCACAACGGCCGCTGCATTGGCCGCCCGCGTCAGTGCCAGAGCTTGACTCTGCCGTGGGGAGAAAGAGAGAGAGAGAGAGGGAAGAGAGAGAACAGGAAACGGTTCAGTTGAGATAGATCGATAATTAATGTAAACTTATTTTTCATTTTTCTTGATTCAATTTAGTGCGAGAAAAATGTTTATTAATATTTTATTAGATTAAAAAAAACTGGTATAGAAAACTGCAGACAGCTCGTGCTCATCACTTGTATACCCTGGCAGCACAGAGTGCTTGTGAAGGGTATGATGCACATTTAGAATTTAAGTAAATTTCATTATGTGCCACAATATTAACTAGCAACAATTTTGTTATCCAATTTTATAACAATTTCCACTTGATTCATCGATAAGAACTCAAAATGAAAGGTGTACAATTTGAATACATTTCTATATTTGTGCAAGGGGGTAGTATATTTGCTTCAAGTCGAAAAATGTTAATAGAAAATGCATCTAAGGGCAAATCCCTGAATATAATTAAATACTCCACAAAAATCGAATAAGTATAGTATTAACCAAGTTATGCAACCTGGAACACAAGTTTAAGGTTTGATTTTCTTACAAATTATAAGTATATAGTAGGTCTAAAATATATACAGCATGTAAAAGGTTTATACAACTCCATATTCTAAATCTTAGAAATATTAAATTGTAAGTATATAGAGTTCAACACATGAAGAACATGAAATACTCCACAGAAATCTTTTTATATACAACAAAAAACTATTTCACTTAAGTTTAAACAAAGTTTTGCTACAGAAAGTCTAGATACGAAGACAATGCTGTGCCAGCTCACTGCTGGCATCAGGCTTAACCCTCTTTAGCTGTGAAATCACACGAACTGCAAGTACAATATAAAGAAATACCTACTCAATATACTCCCCCCACCTCCACAACACTCTATTTGTTTGTCTAGCTAAGTGTTGGCTTCGATTCGATGCGACTCGATGCGAATGTGAAAATGAATTTCACTTCACTCTTTGGGGCTCTAAAAATAAGCTCAATACGCTGTAAAGAAAACAACCCAAATTTACGGTATTGATTAAGTCGACAATGCTCGCCAGCTCTGATCGAAGCTGGCAGGCGAAGATCGGCGGGGGGGTGGTGGCAGATCGGTACCCAAGACTGTCTTGAAGATACATAGTCTCTGACAGGCGTTGATTTCTATTGATTTGTGTGTGTGGGGAGCTCGTTTGGGGCGCCGATTTGTTTGCTTTCTATAATTTAGCAAGTAATTTGGCGCATCACGAAATTGTCTTTAATGACGCGATCGACGATCCACCGAAGCGTAACTAAATTAATGTTTCTACCCATCTCTTTCTCGCTGTCTTCTTAATTTTTTTTGTGTTTCTCTGCTCTCCACACAAAGCTCTCGCACTCTATTAATAACCGACGCATTCGAGTGGCAAATACCGAATGAAAATGGAAATCGAAATCAAAATTAGCGACGGCTTTTCGGTTAGTAATATACGTAAAAAACAGATACAGATACACAGAGAGACGCTAAGTCTACCCTAATTATAGCGGGAGCTACCGTTTACCGTTTGAGCGCAGGTTTTTTGTTTGGTTAAGGCACGCAAGGAATTCCTTTGGGGGCACCCTACACAATCCTGGGACCCCGCAAATTATGGTATTCGCATGCACTTCTTTTTAGGGGGATCTGCTTGATCGTGCGGATAAACTTAAATCGAACCGAAGCCGAAGCCGAAGATCGATGCCAAAATCGAAGGTTGCCTAAGCAGCATAACCAAAAAATTGCTCCTGCTTCTGCTTGTGCTTCTGCGCTTTGCGTCTGGCCTGCGGCTAGTTTGTCAAATGCCTGAGCTGCAAAAACTTGTCTCGGCCCACAAAAATGTGCGTGGACGAAGCTGGAGGGGTATGACAGACTGGGAGATACTCTGGAAAGTAAGAAAACTCTAGGAAAATACCAAATGTGAAGTTTTTCTAACTAAAAGAGAGTTTTAATACCTAAAGTTGTATGCAGGTTATTATTGAGGGTATGTTCGACTATAAAATACTCCTTTAATGAAGTGAAATACTTATGAAAATGTTTAATAACTCGGAAATTGTTTATAAAGTATGTAAATGAAGAGAAATATTTGTTCTTGCTCCCAGAAAATCATGTAGAGTAAGCTATGGAGTATGCCAGGCCGTAAGATACGCTTTGATATTTTAAATACATCTTAACAAACAGTATTTTATGTAAAACTGCAATTAAAACTTTTTAAAAATATCAAAAACTGTTTTATTCTTATAAAATATCATTACTTCCTATGAATTTAAAGTTATAATAAATGTAAACACTTGATCAATTGATCTATATCTCTTTACTTTGCTTACTGACTGCACTCTTCTGTCAACTTTCCCTTTTACTACAGGGTATCAACATACTATCAAGCCTAATAGAGCCTGTCCCGCATCGAGGAGCCTGGTGCATCGACATCTCTTGTCCATCTTGGCGTCTGCTTTCCACAGTAGCCGCGTCGAGTTAGCGATCAGCGACAGCAGCAATCGATCTTATGTTATAATCATCGTCGGCAGGTCAGCGCAAAATTCATTTACGCTTTAATCAATTTCATTCAGAGCCAGCCTTCGCTGGCTCTACACTCGCAAGAGCGAGTGAGACAGCGAGCGATCGAGCGAGAGCAACTTTGCCTAAGGCAACCGCCGACAATTTGAGCTTACATTGATCTCCCGGTCGAAGTAGAGTGGAGAGGAGTGTAGCCTGCCCAGGCACACACACATTACGAGTCGGCTGCGTCCATGTCCGGCACCGTGTCCCGCCCCATTGTTGGCTTCTGTTGGCCACATGTCAAAAAATTGACGAAAATTCGATCAAAATTTTAATTGATCGCCCTGCAGTGATTCGCTCTCGAAATTGATCGCGCTCTGCGTAATTTTCGGTTGCAGCCGGCAGCCGGCAGCAGCCCGAGTCCCAAAACCGAAGCGACTCGTGTTGTGATTATGTTAATAGAGGTAGACCCCGATCGCACTCGCAGTCGAGAGCAGCGAGCGCCCAACTCGATCTTCCCCAGGTATCGATCCTGCCTTGGCGCTCGCATTGCCGCAGCCGGAAACTGATTCGCCAGCGGCACAAAGCGGAGGGAGGCAGAGAAGAAGGGCGGCGAACTACATGGCAAAGAGAGAGAGGAAGAGTGCAGACTCAACCCTACCCTAGTCGCGGCTAATGGATCAAGTGATCCTCAAGTGATCTCCGCATACATTAAAATGCTAATCTCCTGCAGCTCCCGCTGGACTAAGCACATGAATTGCAGCCTATCAGTGTGCTCCAGATCTGAAAGTCTCCACTTCTGTGATCGCCTCTGCTGCGATCGATTTTAATATTAACCTGTCAAAGGCCGTAATTGACAACGATTAAGTTTGTCTTTTGTTCCAGGCCAGGCTGGAAATTTACATTTTTATGGTTCAATAAAATAAATCAACGCAAAGGCAAAAAAAGAACGAGGGCAAAAATTGAGCCCACAAATTGATGATGAATAAACGAAGCACACACAGTGGCTGCGAAAAGTAATTGCAGCACATAATAATCTCGCATTTAATAATCCTCATTAAAGCGCAAAATCACGTCGCGGCTGCGCGATCGCGCTCCTCTTAAAAGTTGTAGCCCGTTTTGCGCTAAGAAATATCACCAGCTTGGCCAGAAGTGGGGAGAAGAGGCGCAGTGCGCTGTCTGTCCAAAATTAGAGGGGCCTCGCAACATATTTCGGGTTGCACAAACTACAAAATTCCAAACAAGCAGACGAACAACAGCTTCTGTTCCCAAAAATGTGCAGGGCAGGCAGAGGAAGAGGCAGGAAAGGGGGGCACTCGCGAGGAGCAGTCGCATCAATCGATGATATGATGAGCTGACGTTTGGGTTGACGTTTGCTTGTCGTCAATACGTCGCCCTAATAACACGTCGCAACAGGTAGTCCCCGGCCATCAAGAGGACGGACAGACAGACAGACAGAGAGACAGAGAGACAGAGAGAGAGAGACCTGAGGACAGACGTACTGCATCTGATTGCGACACAGATACAAGAGAGATTCGCAGTCCCTTTTTGGCTTTTCGGGGGCCAACGGAATTTCAGCAATTGCATGAAAAATATGAAATTAGTTCTTCGCGGTGTGGAAAACGTCGTCAAACTCGGGACTTCGAATCGCAGTCGAAGTCGAAATGGAACTCGTCGTCATCGTCGTCGTTGCTGTCGAAATCTTTTCGTCTTCGATCGGAGGCTACTGGGATTTTTAATGTGTTTTAATCATCAGCCCAGTTGCCTGGACTCCCTTCTCGCCTTCCCCCCCCATTCTCCCTCCCTCTGCTGGCGTACTAAATTGTTTTTTATTATCGCTCGCTTGCTCATCTGATCCTTGCCTGCATCGTGGCACATTCCGTTGGGCTATAAATCGTTTTGCCTGGCACCATGGCGCTGTCCACGACGCTGTCCCCTGTCCTTATGTTCATGTTCATGTTCTGCGCGTTCTTCTGCCAGTTCTTCTTCATCATCTTCTCTTTCTCCTTCTTGTTGTTGCTGCTGTTGCTGTTGTCCTTGGCAATATCATTTGATTTACCAGCCATAGGCATTAATTGTTTTTTGTGTCATTTAATCAGTTTTCAAGCGACTTCTGCGTGATGCGCATACGGAATCGAGATGCAACGCATGATTCTGATTTATATAATCACAGGGAGAGCGATCGACTGACTGATCGGTGATTGATCAGTCTGGCCGAAAAGCTGACATAGGCAGATTAGTTTGATTTTAAGCGAAGTTAAGATGAATGCAAGCGTAAGATAAGTTCCTAAGTGAGGATCGTGGCTATGATCGTGCAGGCTCTGCGTCATCTGCTACGTTTAGTCTGCACTTTTATTTATCTATTGATTGATCAGCACTTCTTGTGCAGCTGTTGATTATGCAGGCTCTGCGTAGCGTAGAATCAATTTAAAGACCGATTAGCGATCGTACGATCGATCGATCGTGTGGGCTGCTCGAGTTTATATTACTATCTACTAATTGATCAGCTGCTGGGCAGATAAGCTGCTCTACCCCCGATCACCTTGGCTCGCCAATTAACTCGGCAACTACCGATCGGTTTAACGATCGTTTAGCTTAGCCCGGCGATCGTGCGTGGGTTCCTCAATTTGTTGTGCCATAGTCCACATGGATTCTAATTGCGCGCACACACACACATGTCACTGTCACATGGCGTGTTCTCTGTCGTGTAGTCTGTCAGTGGAGTGATCTCGCTTGCTTGCTCTTCCTCTCTCACTCCCTCTCACAGCTCTTTCCCTTAGGCGTCGAATCGTGTGATCTTAATCGCTGAGGCTGCAGTTCCATTGACATTCCTCGATGTCTGAGATTATGTCTGCTTTAGAGAGACGATCGCGACCGGGTTGGTTTCTTTTTTGGTGCTGCTGGTGATCGTGGGGCGCACACCGATATTACCATTGGCTGACTCGGCCGCTTTTGGGCCGTGCAGCCTTTTTTGTGATTGGGTGTTGGCCGTTTTTATGCCGATCGACGATCGCCTTCGCCTGTTATTAATTATCAACGGCAGCGACAGACGATCATCGTCTGCGGCGAATTCCCCAAGCGACTACAAGCTGGGGCAAGCAGCAGAATGTGGCATGGGGCTTGGGTATGTGGCATTTCGTTGCGTCCATCTCTGTTTCTGTTCTCGGTTCTCTCTGTTTTTGGGGTTTCATTTGGGAAATATCATTTTCGCTGTTGTTTCTTTTGGTAATTTGTATGAGATATTTGGAATTACTTTAACTTTTGCCATTTATGTGCATATGCGCTCAGTCTCAGTCGCAGTCACTGCTCTGCTCTGCTCTGGCTTCCCTCCCGGCATGCCCTTAACGAAATTGTGATTAAGTGTTTCAATATTGAAGTGACGAAAGGCCCAGCTACGCTGGCTTGATTGCCGGACATGGGACTCCAACTGGGACTGCTACAGAGACGATGGCGAACATCGTCTGCAAAATAATTAAAAATCAGTCAGCGTTTTGTGCGTACTCCCCCCCTTCCCCCTGTGCCCACTGTACCTCCCCGCCCCTGTTAGCCCCTACTGCACGACGCCCGCGCGTCTGCGAGTGCGAAAAAACGCCATTTAGAGATGCCACAAAGCCGCAGATAAGCAAGCAGGAAAGAGAGGAAAGTGGATGCAGTGAGGGGAAAGAGCAAAAGATGAGGAATTGGAAGAAAGAGAGCGAGAGAGGGAGACAGCAAGAGGCCTGGCTAAACCGGTTGACAATATGCGGTATGCGATCTGCTCGGGCGATAGCCAGACGCGTCTTCTTTCGCCCAAGAATGTTTACCAAATTACGAGCGCTACCAACTACGCAGCCAAAGGAGCAACAACAAGAACAGCAACATCAGTAGCAACAACAACAACAACAAGAACAACAACAACGTCAGCGACATTTAATTATATTTCATTCGATTTTATTTTACTGCCGGGTTTTTGGTAATGCTGCACTCGCCGCATTAATGATGACTTGGCCTGAATTGCGGGGCATACGCTCAATAATAACAATAATCATAAAGGCTGCGCACAAGGGAGCCAATCGCCACTGGCCACTGTGCACTGGCATGCCTGGCCTCCCTCCCCTGTACTCACTTCACGATCTCTCCTCGATCCATGGTCCACGGTCCTCGAGCCATGTCCATGTCCAGCACTGCAGACCATGTTCGAGTCTTGATTATGCGCGCGTACGTCGCACGTCGCCAGCTCCAATTGCAGTAGCTGCCTACAGTTGCCCTCTTCCCTCCCCACTCTCCCCCTCTCTCTGCTGCCTCCTTTCCTGCCCTGCGCTGCTGGGCAGGCTCATTATTTCTACTCGCCTGCGTTGGGCATTAATTTGAGATCATTGCTACTGGTCCTGGACGCAGTAGCAACTGCCGCTGCTGCTGCTGCTGCTGCTGTTGCAAGTGCAACATGACGTGGCAGGCAGAGGACACTGCAGCAAGGTGTCGAGTGCTTGAAATGTTTTAAATACAAAAATTAATAAAGCTCTCTCGTGCCATAGCGCAATGTCTTCTGGCATTTTTCAATTATGCCCCGACTTCCCTCTCACTCTTTCCCTCTCCCTGCTCCTCTCTCTCTCTCTCTCTCTTACTCTGGCAAATTATGAACTTAACACTTTGTCGCCGTCACGAAATTAACTGAGCAATGTGCATAGCGGAGAGAGGAAGAGAGGCAACAACAGTGAAAGATCGTCAGAGAGCGTGTTTGGTATCACATTGTGATCTATTTAACTCCCTGCTAAATGAAGGTTTTCAACAACTTTAACCCTTTGGTTTGTTTCTGTGAGAAATCAGTCTTATGTCTAATTAAATGTTTCTCACACGCCCCTGTTTCGTTTTGGTAATTTTGACCCGCATTGACACCATAAAAATCATTTTATTTGCTCGCCTAATCAAAGTGATCAAATGTGAATTTGATCTCTGCTCGCATTTCGTAATTTGAGCGAGTTGGGCAAGAGCTGAGACAGATAGAAATGAGCTGGGAACAGAGTAAAGTATGTGTGATACAAATATACGACACATGATTCCATAAATACGTGAGAATATTCACTGTAGTTCAGTTTTATAAAGACTTCTCAATATTTTCAGTCAAAAAGGAACCTCATTTATCGCTCAATAACATTCAGCAAGTGTTCGTCAATTGCGTGCACTCTACTCAGTGTCATTAGGGTGCTTAAGTCAAAGCGAGACCTTTAAGAACCCATTTGACTTGCAGCTCATCCTGCTCAAGGTTTGCCTTTTGCACACTCACGCTCGTTTACCGTTTGCTTTGGCCCGGCAAACAGTAACAGCTGACAGCAACCTCGAGGATCGGGGCACAGGTACAGGGACTGGGTACCCTATGTTAGGGTAGCAACGCTACCTGGCAGCCTGCTCGCCTGGGCAGTTTGTCAACTCTCCTTCTCTCTCTCTCTCTTTCTCTCTCTGTCGTCTGGCATATGTAGGTGCCCTTGCCCAATGCCAATTACAATTTCAAGTTCAACATGGCGGGCGGCATAATTTGCTCGACGTAGCACCCTTCCTGCGGTACCTTTATTTTGCCCTGTCTTCTCTATGCACATTTTCCTGTACTTCTTCTCTTGCTGTCTCTCTCTTTCGTTCTTTCCCCCTCTGTCCAATTTGCCTACCGCGGGCGAAAGCGAAAACTGAAAACTCGTTCAACTGTAACTTTGCGCGCCGCTAACTTTTCACATGTGATTGTGATCCTGTCGAGCAGCCCTCGTCGTCGTCGGCGACCTCTGCCCTCTGTCGCTGTCTCTGTCCCTTTTGGCCGTGTTGCGCTTGAGGAATTCCTCGCACAAAATTATTAGTTACACATATGCTGGTGCCAGCCTCTCTCTCTCTCCTGCCCCTTCTATCTCTCTCCCTCTCTCACTTTGTGTGGGTTTCTCCAATTATAAGTCAATTAAATAGGTTAGCATTTATAAAAGTTAGAAAACAAAAGGCAAAGGGACACATTTTGTTCGGCTCGAATGAGCAGGACAAAATTTATGAAGTTGACTTCTCAGGGATCAGCCAAGGAGTTGTAGCATCCCCTCGCACAGAGGAGGACAGGACCTTCTATAATGAGCTGGGAATGTGCTATAGTCCACTGAGCAGGAAGTGAATGACAAAACGCCTCGAGGCATTACAAAAAATAAGACAAATTGCAGAGACAATTTGAGTTGAATGAGAAGTGTTGAAATTGAAGGGATCTGCGAAGGGATCTACAGAGTGATCGCAGTAGAATTGTATGGGTTTCTTTTTATAATACATTATACAATATAAAACCTGCAGAAATGTAAGCAAAACTCTGTTAAATGATTATAAAATCTTGCTGATTTCCATTCCCAATGATCGTCTCGTTGATCGTGGCATTACTTGCTGAGAAGGTGCGGTTACTCTGTGGGTTGTGTAATCAGCAGTGCCACAAATTAGTCCACTTGTCTCGATACTATATGCTACTTTATTTATCAATCAATGACAAACAACAGAGACACCCAACTGAACGCGCACTGATTGCCCAACTCGATCGATCCGTCGATCGCTCAAGGGGTCTGTCGATCTCTCACCAGATTCATGCAAATTCTAAACTTGGCGACGCATAGCTTCGTCTGAGTACATTGACAATTGTCTCATTGATCGATCATTTAAGCAAATCGAGCTACGGCAACAACAACAACAACAACAGTAGAGCAATCAAGTGATCTGTGAGCCTAATCGACACCCGAGTTGGGGCACAGCGTAAGCGCAGCAAGTGGCAGCAAACGATTTTAATTCAATCGCACCAATTAAGCGCTAAGATAGTCGCCCCAAAAAGAAGAACCCTCCTACTCCTCCTCCCCTGTCTCCCCCAACTGATCGTGACACGAGCGATCACTGGCATTGAGCAGAGTCCAGTGGAAAATGGTGAAAAGCGATCAACAAGACGAGCAAATGAATAAAAAGAGCGCAAAAAAAACGCACAACAAAAAGAATATTCACAATTTGCGTCACAAGTGCGAAGACACCAAAGTGTAGAAAGAGAGCAAGAGAGAGGGAGAGCATCGCAAGAATGTTGCGAGACGAAGACTGACATTTTTCTTTCTTCGGTCCACACACTAATCTGTTGGGGTCAATCGATGTTAAGTAGAATCACGAATACCAAATTAATTGATGCTGATATATGCAGCATGGTATGTCCCTGCTCTCTCACTCACTCTCTCTCTCTCTGTCTTGCTCTCTCTCTCCCAACTGTGTCTCACTCTCAGCTGATCCTCCACACTTTGCTGACGCGTTTGGATGTGTGTCAATCTGTGGTCTGGCATATTTCTAAGTGTTTGAGTGCCAGTGAGTGCGAGTGTGTGTGAGTGTGTGAGTGTCAAACGGGTAAATAATACTCGGTTCATGTTTTGAATTAATTTTAATTGAGATTCATTTGTAAGCAATCAGTTAGATTGCTCGCGCTTGGCGCGCTTAAGATGACGATATTCTGATTCTGATACTGATTCTGATTCCGCGATTGCGTTACACTTAAGCGAAGCAGGGGCGTAGTAAGTGAGAGGAGAGGGGGGGCAGCTACTCAATGTGTCCTTGGCGTATCCTTGCAACGTGGCGTGGAATGTAACTAAGCACAATTGCAATTGCAATGCACAATTAAACACAATTAGGCAGCAGTGGCTGAGCAGGCCCTAAAGGGAGGAGCAGATGAGGAGAAGAGGAGGGAGATGAGAGGAGCAGGCAGAGGGATTGCCGTACTAAGCGTTTGCCCCCTAAATGCGCCACTAAATGGCCCCGACAACCGATACAACCCAGTGTAATTAATAAAACACGCCAACAATCATAATTGAAACATGTCTTTTAGCGCCAAAGCACACGCTGTGGCAACACGTTGCAGGCAGTTGCCAGCCTGCCACAATGGCTGGCAACACTTAGATGCACTGCACACAATATCAAACAATCTTAAACTTAACAAGCCGAAACACAAACACGCCGTGCAGGGAATGGGGAGACGGGAATGTGGCAGGCAATGCTGGCAACGCCTCAACATCACCTGCGCCTATGCCTGCCCCTTCCCTACTCCCTACACTGCCCCCTCTCCCTACTCTGTCTCCTCTCCTCCTCTCTCTGCACCCTCCTCTACTTCCTTCCCTGCTGCCTCTGCCATTGCCAATGCCATCATCGACGCCAGCGCCCTCCCCCAACGCGCCAGCAACTTGCAACTGCAACACTCTCTCAGCATGTGTGTGTGTGTGTGTGCTGGAGTGGTGCATCTATTAGCTAGCAAAATACCAGTTGCTCACTGCACGTGAGGCAACTGCCGCCGACAGGCAAACACACAAACACAAACACAATGGAACGTGCGGCCAGCCAATGCAATTAAGCTAAAAATGTGAAAAATACGAGTAACAACAACAAAGATAGCAACAGAGTAGGCTGCCGATGAGTGCCGACGGCAACAACGTTGCCCAGAGGGAGGTTGCAAGCTGCAACTGCAACAACAGCAGCCATGTCTGCCACAAAACAACAGAGTCAGGGAGATGCGACAGTTGAGATTCTGCGGGAAATTACTTAATAGTTAAGAGAAGGCAGGCAGAGAGGGGGGAGGGAATGGGCAAGGGTAGAGAAAGTGAAGGCTTACCCTCAAGTAGAGCATAAAGCAAGTAAAGGATTAGCGCTGTCATAGGGGTGCACATACAGCAATCTAAGGGGAAGATCATATCATAATCCCCAGCTGAGGTTATTGATCTAACAAGAATGCAATGAAACTGAGAAGAAAACAAGAGAACTGAGAGATCTGCTTAGATTTTGAAGATTAAAGCAGCCTAAGAAGACTAAACATAGAAGATTGAAGAAGAGAAACATACATTTAAAACTTGTATAGCTAACTAGTTCAATAATATGTTTAAATAATAGGTCTAATATAAATTTATATTTATAATGTATGAATTTCCACAGAAAATTGAATACTTTAATAAGAATTCCTCATTTTCGGATAAGAAGAAGGAACTGTCTAAAGATTAAAATGAACACTAAAATGAATTCCTTAAATTTATTATTAGTTTCAATCATTTTACACAAGTTTACCATGTCTTTTACTTTATCTTCTCATCACAATATTTAAATAATAAAGAACCTATCATTATATCTAGCAAAATATTGCATTCTATTTTAAAAATTAAAATCTGTCAAACTAAGCTTCAATTTGTTTCATAATAACTTTAAAATATGCATAAAATATACTCCCAACTTCAGTTATACCCAAGTTAACAAGTACTTAGAATCTCTTTCCCTTTTCTCTCTCTTTTTCTCTCTCTTTCTCTCTTTGCTTAACGACAATCTCTTTCAGCAAAAGCAAACAGAGACAATCTTGCGATTAGACCTTTGCCTTGTAATATCAATTGCCGCGTTTAAACAGCTGTGCGCGGGTGCAAGCAGCGGATCTACCTCACCCTCGCCCTCTGCACAATACACACAAGAAAGAGAAAACAGGAAGCAGTTGCAGCCCTGGCAGGGGCTCCCTTGCCGCGACAGAGTTACCTGTGCAGCGGGGTAGGCACTGTAACAGCGACGTTCGATAGCCGAGAGCCCTACATAGATAAGAAGAAGTGCAGCGACGAAGTGCAACGGCAACTGCAAGAAGGTACTGCAAGAGTCCTGCAAGAAGGTACTGCAAGAAGGTCCTGTGAGAGGAGTCCACTCAAGTGGAAACGTTGCAGGAGCGATGTGTGTCAAGGACGGGCGCCAATAAGCAGCGAATGTATCGGGGACACAGCAGCAGTTGCAACAGCTGTTGCGGGTGCCACAAGCGTAACCTGCAGACGCTGTCCACCCACCCAGATAGCAGAGGAAAGAGGGAGAGAGAGATAGGGGAGACTGGAATCCAGACGAGCAGCAGGCAGGGCTGGGCAGGAGAAACCGCAAGCCACTTGGCCAGAAATTGACCGGAAGCTCTTATTAATTTGCTATTAGCGATAGACAGACAGGAAGTTAACTTAATTTGTGTGCGGCTTTGGCAAAAAAGAAAGACAGACAGAGAGAGCGAAAGAGAGAGAAAACGAAATGAAAACGAAAACGAGAATGAGGAACAGGCCAAATAAATGAAACAAGTCGCAGACGGCGGCAGCGACGGGCGAAACCATTTCTAAACAGCGCGCAGGATGTGGAGGAGGCGCAGACAGGACGAACACACACACACACACGTACACATAGCAGGCACAACAGGACATAGAGGGACACACCGGGACTCAAAGGACATGTGTGACATCAAAGGCGATTTGGCTGGTTGTATTTGGAGTTTTTTTCTTGATTGCTTCTTTCTGGCTTCTTTTTGGCTTTTGCTGTTTTGCAGCTCAGCTGCAGTAAGTGGCTGAAAGGCAGTGGCGTGGACTGAAGAGGGGAGAAGAATTGAAAAGGGGAATCTATTGAGTTTAAATAGAAGTTGTTCTAATCTTCTTTGACTATAATAAATGCAAAGGGAGCCACATAGAAGTGAAAAGAAACACTTCAAATATGCAAAAATACTTTATAGTATTTTAAACACTATTTTTGAGTATTTTACAGTTTATTGTTATTAGACCCCTTTGACTACGCTAATGCTTAATAGCAAAACTAGTCATATACTTCTGTCAATTGTTCATCTCATTAGATTTATTTAACAGTTTCATTTAGCACATTCTTTACTCATTCTTTTCAATCTTTTATCTATGATAAACTAAATATGCTCATTTTATTAGATTTTCAACTCTATAATTAATTGCACATTGCCTCTACGAGCCCCCCTCAGCACTAAGCCACTGCCTAAGGCTTTTACCGTTGGCATTAGAGCTCCCACTGATTAGATCAGCCGGCTCCAGTCCAGCCCTGCCTGGAGGCCAATTAAAACATTTGCCGCCAATTGCGATAGGTCACTTCCTGCAAGGAGAACTTACATATCTCCCCCAGTGCCCCCGTTCTACCTACACCCCTGCCCCTGCCCCTGCAAGGCTAATGCAAAGTACTTGTACTTCATTTGTAGGCCTTTTGTTTTCACTTTTTACAACGGCAGATCGCAGGCAGATGATAAAGGTTGCAGCAGCAGCAAAAAATAAAACAAAAGTCGTTAATGATAAGGCCAAATGACGAGTGCGCAGCCCTCGCTGACGGGGGCGATTAGAGGGGGAGAGACAGAGAAAGAGAGAGCAGGAGGGAGAACAAGAGGCAGATCGACGCATGTCTGCACCTTGGCATACGAGTTTCGAGTCTCGAGTGCATATTATTCCCGTTTTTATTGCCGACAGCGCAGACGGACCCCAGCACAGACCCAGGGACGGAACAGGAAGCACTCCGGAGTCGAGACAATGGGCACAGCCTGAAGACGAAGACGAAGAGGAGAGACCGCGCTGCCCTTGCGCAAATGAGGTGCGAGCTCTCGATTTGAAGATTATCATATCAGCAGAAGAAGAAGGAGAGGGAGAGTGAGGGAGAGGGAGAGCGAAGCTCTTGCGTAGCATCTCGAGGATGCGCACCCTCCACAGCAACAGCAGGACCCTGACTGGCCTACTTCTTCGGCAAGGACAGCAGGTCCTCCTGGCAGTGACAGCGCCTACTCCAGCTGAAAGTGAAACCCGCAAGCAGGAAGCGACAGCGACAGCGACGACGTGTGCCAGCAACGGGCCTGCTTTACCTGCAGCACGTGCGACGCGTCACACAGCGCGAAAAAGTGGGGGAATTGCAATAAAGTAAGTTTACTTTAATTAAGTTGTAAGTGAAGTAAGTTTAGCAGGTCCTAAGAGTGACGAAATGTGCTTGAAATAAGAGCAGAAATGGAATACAATTTTACTAAAGATTTTCATACAGACATAACCTCAACCTCTTTATAATTTACAGAATTGTAGACATAACCTTAACTTCATTTGAACTCTTGCCAAATTTCAGACATAACCTCAACTTAAAGTGATTTCTCGTTAAGAACATATCAGACATAACCTCAACCTTGTGTGATTTTTCATTTAAAAAATAGTAAACATAACCTCAACTTCCTTTATGCTCTTGCCTAAAGTATTTCACATTTTTCCATATTTTTTTTTGCAGAACTTCAAACATAACCTCAACTTTAAGTGATGTTTCGTTCACAGAATTTCAGCCATAACCTCAACCTTATTTGTCCCCTCATAAATAGACAACGTATTATAATTCTAAGTACAAACTAAAGTTGAAGTTTAGATTTACCGACAATTTCTATGAATTTCTCGCAGTGCAGACTCCCTTCTCTCTCCCAGTTTTCCACTCAATATTTTACACTTTACAGAGAATACGCAAATTGTGGCAATTTGTCGATGACATCCATTGCTGCAGTTTTGAGTAATTACCGTTAGGCACTTCCGCCGCACGTTTTCTCGTCGATTTCTGCATAAAAATAAAGACATTTTGTCGAAAGTGTTCGAAATTGTTTCCCAAAAAACCAATTTGGAAGCGACAAATATGCATTGAAAAACATTTAAGCGGGACAAAGTGGAAAACTGGGAGACTGGAAAATGCGGGAAAGCGGGAAAAGCTGGAAAGGAATCTGTGGCGTGTGCTGGGCTCGTTAAACGGGGCAGCACTTTGTGGGGCGGAGCGAGGTGGGACTGGGCGCATAAGGGAGCGCAGAGAACCATAAAGTTACATAGTTGGTGCAGCATGATGGGGCATGTGGCATGGGGCGTGTGTGGAGCTGTTTAAAATGCGCTTAATAGTTTCAACATGTGCCGCACAAACAGACAATTAGGCAATAAAATTAATTCACACCAAGAAAACGCATTAAAGCGACAACAACAAGCTGCAACAAGCGGTGGCAATGTGGCAGCCACAGTTGGAGTCGGTGTGGCAGCAAGGTGCTGCAACAATTTCGCACGCATAACTCGTGCTTGCTACTTGCTACTTACTAGTTGGAGTTACCACCGCCCATTTGGATGGGCGCGCGCGCGTGCCACACGTTGACACAACTTGCCACACCCGCCACCGCCTCAGCACACACCATAATCGTCGCGACAGACGACGATGCAGCGAGATATCAACAGAAATTGCGCTTTAATTGCCACGTTTTTATGCCACACTCGCCCCATTTGGGGGCACGGCGTCTAATGCCGCCACAAGCTGCCACAGCATGCTGCACGCTGCACTTGAAACTCCAACAAAGCAGCAGCGCAGCCCCAAAAACGCGAGAGATCCCACTTCCAATTAAGCCAATCAATTGCCAGAGTTGCCACATGCAGCGGCATGTAGCATGCACCATGCCACAAGTCGCCAGACAGTCGCAAGTGTCAGCGCAGGCATAAAAACGTTATTCGCAAGTGCAGCTAGAGCTGCAAATGCAGATACAGATACAAGATACAATTTGCAATACGCACTTGCAGATACATTTTTAGTGCGGCTGCAACCCTTTTTACGACTTCAGGAAGTTCGACGCCAGCCAGAATATGCTATAGAGCTAAGATCTAGCCAAATGGGCAGGTATATGCTGTCTGAAAGTCTGCAAGGTGTGGACAGGTGTATGAAGTACTTAAAATAATAACAAATTTAGAGATTTGAACAGAAGAAATAATGTTGAAGATGCTTAAAATCAATTTTTGACTCAGGAACTTTATTGAAAATGCTTAAAATCAATTTTTGACTTAGGAATTTTATATTCAGGAAGATTTTATAACTCTTTTGATGTTCTCATTAGAGAATAATAACAATCGATGTACAAATCGATAGTATCGATGAAACACACAAAAACTATCAACAAAATCAATGAACAATATTGTTGGATATTATTCTTGAGTATTCTGCGTATATTTAGTTTATGTCTATTCAGTTTTACTCAGTAAATCTATATTTCATTCATAAAGTTCATTCAGTCTATATTTAGTATAATGCCAAATATATTCTGTATGCATTTAGTAAACATTAAGTATTTATATTCATTTAGTATACATTCAGTATATATTAAAATAATATGTGCACATTTAAATTGTATTTAAAATTTAGTTGAAGTTGCTTACAAATTGCCACAAATAATTCCACTAGATCTACCGATAGTTATAGCTATAAATAACCCTAGTTTTACCTACTCTTCACACTGCTGTCCCATTTAAATTTCAGCTAGCTTATCCTTAGGACAGATCGGAGATGTCCTTGCTGGTACACCTGTTTCAGTTGAGGCGAGTTATCGATAGGAATGTCGAAGCCTCGTGCGAGTTTCGTTTTCGTTTCTTTTTTTTATTAATTGCACGTGGCGTCTCCCTCGTTGCGGTGTTCTCTTCCCTCCCCGTCTACACTACACATTTTACTCTTATTGTACTTTACTTCTCCTTCTCCCTCTCTTTGCTCTTCCGTACGCCTCTGCCATTTGGCCGTTTTTCTGGCTGCTGCTTGAATTTCCTCATGGCGTTTTTCCTCAACGCTTCCCGCTCTTTTTTGTTGCTGCTGCTGCTGTGCAACAATGGGTTAACGTTAACCCACACACGCACGCACATTGCATTGCATTGCTCACTTGGCCTGCGCTGTGCTGTGTCCGTTTAGCTCGATTACGCTTCCGGTTGCTGTGCAGCCCCTGTCCCTGTGCCCCTCTCCCCTTCTCCCTGTCCCTGTCCCTGCCCCCTGCAGCAAATGCTGTTTGTTTCCTACTTTTTATTCACGATCCTGCGCCCATTGCAGACGTATGACACAATTCTGTTTTGTCATCTGCCCCCGGTAGACTGCCACCTCTCCCCTCTGTCACTCTGCTTCTTCCCTGCCTGTGCCGCGCTGCGACAAACGCTCTGAGCAATTGCGACTTGCCGCCGTTTCCTCTCGCATTGCGGCGCATTGTCATTAGCCTGTGTCGGTATGTGTGTGTGTGTGTAATGATCGTGGCAATTAGCTGTGTGTGCGTCAGTGTGTGTGTGTGTGTCGCTGTGAGTGTGTGTGTGAATCCATTGTGATTGCAGGCGAGCTGCAAACATAAATTACGGGATAATCCGACATAAGCGCATTTCCATGATCTGCTTGCAAGTGTAAGTGTGAGTGAGTGTGTGTGTGAATGAGTGCCTGACTCAATGAGTGAGTGCCTGAGTGAGTGTGTGTGTGCCACTCGTTTAACTGCTGACAACTTCCTGCCAAAGCAATGGGAAATCGACAGCGAAATCGACCTGAGACCAGAGCGACAACTAATTAGCGTATGGCACAACAATTCAGATTAGCTGACATTCACATGAGTACACCCATGAGTAGCCCCCCCTTACCTACACCTTCCCTCCCCACCCCCTGCCTGCCTGCAACTGCTGGATTAGTTTTAGCTAACACGCAAAGTTTAGGCCGGACGACGACACCGATAAACCGCCCCAGAAGCGTCTCCGACATGCAACCAGCCGCCCTTGCACCTCCCCCCCTTCCCCACTCCTCAGGCATGCTTTGCAATTTGTACAGGAATTGATTTGTTTTGGGTTCGTGTCAAACACGCAATGCAACAACAACAACTGCAAGAACAACAACAACAACAACAAACTTTGACGTTGAGGCGATGACAATGGATTTTGTGCATTGAGGCGACGGTGTCGCATTAGCCCCACGACTGTGCTGCTGAGCTCAGCTGACCCTGAATAGCTAATATAGATACGATATACGGTATCTACGTCTGTGTATGTGTAACTATGTTTATCTACTCGTCTATATCTTGCTGCAAATACAAGAACGCCGACTTTAAATGAGAAGGAAATTCAAACGACATTTCAGCAAGATTAGTTGAGGAAATTTTAATCTAAATCGATTCGGAATTAGTCGAGGAAACTTTCTATATGAGTTTAAATTACTTGATATAGGTAAATCATGAGATATATAGTGTATAAGACCTTAGAGTTTCATAAGCCAACAAAGAGTTGAAGTGAACAAAGTAAAAGAAAAATAATATTATATTAATTTAACCTAATTCAAATTAATTAGGTACTTATTATAATAATAATATCATGTAAGGATTTCAATCAAGATCAAAGAAAGAAACTATTGAAGATTATAATATATTATAATATAAAAATAACTATGTTTAATTAGGTTCAAAAGAAGAAATTATTATAGATAATTATATATCATAACATTAAACCAGATCTGAAAAGAATATAACTCATATTTGAGAATGTTTTCAATCTGTTTCATATCATCTAGTACTATTCAGACAATTCGTACAGACTTCTTTGGTATTTCCCCTCTTAATACCACAAATAACTCAATAACTTACGCACTCATCGGCACGAAATGCCCTAAATCATTCATTACTATTCAATTTCACAATTTTAAACCTCAACTCTAGATATAACCCCGATGAGTAAGCCCAAAAAATCCCAACATGAGCGATAAACTTTGATATACCATACCATGACCTAAAACACACAGTTATCGGCAGATAAACGGGCCTTACTTCTTTCAAATATTTCCCCCATGAATCGACGAAACGCGCTCTGATTACACTGATCTACTATGTGTGATTTCACTTAATTTCAGCATGTGACAACATACTCACACTTATTATCCAACCCCCGATAGTCCCCCGATATAACCCATATACGGGAAAGTGATTCGGTAATTTTGTGTTTAATCAATCAAGCGCTCCGCTTTGTTTGTTTATTTGTCGCTGGTACACAGCATATTAGCGCACTTCATTAAGATAAAATGTAATTTATCGAAATTCGCTTTGATAATAAACCAAACCCGAACCTAATTCCTCCTCCTCCTCTGCCCTCGCTCCCGCCCCCGACCTCGTCGCTCTTCCGATCGTTCCGGTTATCTGGCCGTGCTGGGCTGGTCAACATGCGCGTAATTCTCAGCGACGTCGATTAGATTAACCCAATGCGACGACGCTGTCCGACGACATATGTAGACGACATACGCTTGTAAATATATCATAATGTGAAGCCGAAAAAAAAAGATATGGGCAACGGATCGACGACATATCGACGACATAGGGGCGAGCAGTAGGGGTAAGCAGTTGAAAGGTCTTCCGATAAACACGAAACGAGCTTGGGTAATTTCGATTAGATTTGGATAAAAGGCGGCCCATTATATAGATTAAAGTCGTCTGGTGTTATGACCGATTTGTATGCAGGGTTTTATCGGGGCCTCGGACTGTTCAGTTTACGATTACGTGATTAACACGCCCCGAAAAAAAAGAAAAGAAAAACCAAAATATAATTATAAAATAGAATAACCCTAATAAGCGGCAGCTTTACGACTAGTATTATGCAGAAGGAGGGGAGGGGGAGAGGAGGGACCAAGGGGTATATGCTGGTCAGTCAGACAGCGATAAGTGGATTAGTTTTTACGCATAGCGACAGTAGCCCCAGCAGCAGATTGCGAATCTTTGCTATGCACTGCTCAATAAATCGTTGGTAATTTGAATCAATTTAGTTATTGACAACTCGGAGTACCCCTTAACCCCCCCTGTCTCATTTTGCGTTCTGCTTTGCGCTGCAAATTCAAACTAATCCGCTGTAAAGTGTCTACACACGCGAATGGGGCCCAGAGAGAACCAGTGTGTACCCAGTACCAAAGTGATCGTGCGTAATCTTATGCGTCTTCAGTCCTCCCTGAAGACTGAAGCGACTTCCTGAGCGTCAGCGTCGCAGTCAGCGTCTCAGTCGGCGTTAATGTGTGACTTTTGCTATGTTTTTCAACGACATTAATTTTGTGTCGGATCTTAAGCCGGATTTAGTTAAGCAGCTCAGCGATCACAGCGCATTAGGCGCGTTTCCACTCTCACGAGAGGGAGAGAGAGAGAGAGGGAGATAGACAAGTCTGTCTGTCTGTGTGTGTGTGTTGGAGGCAACTCTCGTGCACAGTTTGGTCTGGTCGCGCTTAGGCATTATAATCTCTTTTGTAGCTGCTCGCATGATCAACGCTTCATCAGCCGCAGCAGCAACAACAACAACAACAGCTTCGCCAGCAGCTACGGGAGCGGCTTCACCTGTTTTGGCGTTGGCGTTGCGAGACAGCTCCTGGACTTGGACTTGAGCTTAGAGTGGGGAAACTTCAAGAGCATAGGCTACTTGCAAATACCCTGTATGCGCAGTTAATGATAGTTTGCGGAACTAAAAACTGTTTGGAATCTTTAGGAAACTTTATTATGGAAATAAATTAAAATACATTAATGATGTCTATATAATATACGCTAAAATAACTATATAACATAAAGTATTATACATCTAATGAGCTTTGCAGTTACATTTCTTTCTTTTCTCTCCTTTTTAAGTAAAGTTTAAAGTTAGGTATGAAAAATGAATAAACATTAAAAAAAAAAAGAAGAGATCTTCAAATATTATTGTAAAATCACTCGATCTGGGGGATATCTAACTGTTTAACATACTAAAATATCACATTTTTATAACATAAGAGATAGAAAACTTTAACTATGCAAGGGAACATCCTACAACTTATTCTCCAACGATCTAGTGAGTATCTTCTAGTCTAATTGTCGCCCCTTTCTCAGTTCTCAGCTGCCGCTTCTATCTACAGTAGCTAATGCTGGTGTTGTTGTTGCCTCGTTATAATGTGTCGCACATTAGTTAGCAGTTAATACTTTAAATAAGACGAGGTTACCGACATTTTGTCCATCATCGTTGGCTATTAATGAAAATATGTTGGACGATCGCGACGATCTCAGCTCGCTTCGGTTTGGTTCGGTGGGGTTCGTCGTTTAAGCCGATTGTCGCTGTGACTTGTAGAAATCGTTTGTCCCCTTGGCGGCTTATGATTTTCAACGGGACGTATTAGTAATATGCGCCCCAGACTTAGTCGAGCCCCCGACTCGACGAAATTAACGAAATGAAATGAAATAAATCTTTCCCCCCTCCGCCATAAGCACACACACACATATATACACTATATACTTGGTATATATAGCCACGATCGGCAGCTTATGCAAGTCTTCTTTTCGTTCGTCATATCCCAAAAATGATTTGCTAGATGAAAACATTGGAAATTGCCGTCGCATATCCATTTTCATTTTCCTACAGCAGCCCCCACTAATTCTGCCCACTTGTCATAATTCTCCCCACCGAAATTAACTCGGAGAATTTATGTTTGTGTGTGTGTGTGTGTGTCTCGGATTTGGATGCGATATATAAATAAATATAATGATATAGCGGGCGACAGACAGAGACACCGAGCTGGCATAATATATGAAGAGGGCAAATCCACTAATTAAGCGAGATAGGTGACAATGTGCCGTGCTCTGTGGGGCGTGAAAGAAATTTCTGAAATTTCCAAAAAAATATTCGAAATGCGCATATTGTAAATGTTCAAACAACACAACACAGAAGATCGCGGCAAGATTTCTCGATCTGATTAAGCTGCTTAATAAATGTGTTTAAAAATACATAATGGCAGAGCTGACAGGCAAACGGGGGAATATTGTTGTGACCGAAGAGATGATTTAACGAGGAACTGCTTGAAAATTGAGGGGGTTGGGCTGAACCAAAAGAGAACTATGAGATGGGGAAGTATGAGTAAGATTGAATGTAATTAACTATACATTAAATCCTCGAATGCAAGCATGCTGTAGATTATGGAAATTTGTGTTCTGCAGGATATAGACATGTATTTTGAATATAATCATAAGTAAATTTAGTGGCACCTCAATGATATTCTTATATTGTGCAAGGTTTATATCTTATGTGTATTTTCTATTGTCTCGCAACCTATTTCTTTGCAACCTATTCTTTTAGTTCGCTATCTATCTCTTTTTATGCTTTATAAACGTATTTAAGGTATATAATCATGAGTTAAGTGAATGGAACTTCAATTTGATCTTTATTTTGTATTAGATCTACAACTTTATGATCTTTCACAACTTTTCTAAAAAAAAACCTATTTTGAAATACTTCTTTTTTGATCTTTTGGTATATTTTTGTTCCATTCAAAGTAAAATTGTAAGAAACTTCATGGGCTGATTCTATTTTCTATCTTACTTCATAACTTAAAATATATATTCCTGATCAGTAATGATTTTAAGTAGATTATGCTTATTTTCCGATTTCCACAATCATAATCTCAACTCTTTCTCTCTTCTTTTATGAAATTTCTCATCTAATTACTGAGTATGTGAGTAGCTATATAATTCTCTAACGAATTCCCTATCCGAACACGTCATGCTCGTTTGGGTTTTATCGCTGCTTGGATGTGCCTAAGCTACAAAGCCTGAACCCGAGCGTTTCTTTATCGCAATGTCTTACAAATCGTTTTATCAATGTGTCATTAGCTGCGAAACAGAATTGTTTTACGATAGACGCTGCTGCTGCACCACCAGGAAGGTAGAACAACAACAACAATAACAACAAGAGGAACAACTACACACGACATTTGTTGATTATCACAGGGCGGCGGCACATTTGAAACGCGCCTCAATCGGCGCAACAAACCGAAAGACCGAAATACTGAAGAACAGAGAAAAACACGCCACGAAATTGATTTAAGGCCATTTCATTTGAGCCGCAACTGCCAAACCTGCAGACAAGTTGACAACTTGTAATTAACTTAAAACGCTTCTCTGACTCGCTCGATCGCTGGGCTTGTGTTAGTACTTAGAGTAGAGTGTGATACCCTGTAGATAAAAGAGTGAGAGTGCTCTGGAATGTTGCAACTAATGAATTGAGTGAGTTTAATGGGAAAAACACAACTTACAGTGTATCATATGATTCTTACAACACTTACAGCACAGAACATACAACTCTATCTTCTATTTACAGGGTATCTGCCGACTACATTAATAGCAAGTGTGACAAAAAGGTTGACCACAAACCCGCTACTGCAGGCCCTGCCCATTTTCCAGTTCCTAAGTCCACCGCGAGTTAGTTTCGGATCGAGATCTTGTTCGTGATCTCGCTCGAGATCCAGTTTCAGTTTCAGCTTTAGCTGGGGCGAGCAACTTATGGTAATAATGATTATAAATTATTATAATCCAATCGGCTTTGAATAATTAATAATAAATTTATAAATCGCATATCGCCGTCGCTGCGACTCACACATAATCGGAGACCGTAAAAAGGCGCTGAACCCGCCGGAGAGCCGAGAAAGCGTAGAATGAAATGCTAAAAATGTGTCTTACAAAAGAAAAAAGAAAAGCAAAAGCGGCTAAGGCGAGCGCCCCCTCTGCTCCCCCTACGCCTCTGCCCCTCTTCCTGCTGCCTCTACGACGCTGTGTGAAAGGAACACGCCTAAGCCCTGATAAATGCGCCAGCCAAGTCGCAGTCGCAAAGAGTTTAAAAAGGTGTTAGACACACCAACACACACATACACTCACACACACCTGCAGAAAAGAAAGCCAACAAGTCAACAATAGACGCGCAGAGGCGGAGCACAATGCAGGGAGGGGAGAGAGGGGGGCGTTGCCGCTCAAGATGACAAACAGTTTGGACATTTATGAGCAGCATTTAATGGACATTTGACTACCGGAATTTAACGCACGCCGCAAGGGGTCAAGCAGGGTGTAGAGAGGGGGGTGGGGTATATTATAAAGAGAGCAGGTCTTTCTCTGTCTCTCTCTCTCTGATCTGCTACTCATTCACAAATTCGATTCGTTGTGCTATGATTCGTTTATTGATTAGAGACGGAAATGCAGCCCTGAGCTAAGCAGGAAATTGTCGCCAGGATTCCCGGATTGATACGTTTTTTACGCTGTCATCGCCAGGAAATTTATAACCCATAAAGATGATAAACAGGTCATTATCTAACTGTCTCTCTCTCTATCTCCGTCTCTCTGGGGGTTTCTTCTTCTGCCGCTTATCACAACAATAAAACTAAATGCTTTATAATTAGTTGCAAAATCGAATCGAAGCGAGCTGAAGAATTGTAATAGACTCGAGTCTACTGTGGTAGAAGACAGCGCATGATTTAGTATACCCATTGTTTTTGCTTCATTGTAATCTCTCACTCGGCTCCGGGGTCTGGTGGTCTAGGGTTATTTATAAGCAGCGATTGGGCGAGTTACTTTGCTATAGAGGTAGACGGGCAAAGAACCAAGCGGAGAGACCTACATACCTAAAGCTTTATTATCTGCGCCCCATCTGGACGCACCGAACTTAGTCTTATCTTAATCCCATTCACGATTCACTAAGCGTTGCGCCGACACATAAAACTGTCAAAAACCAAAACCAAAAAAAAAAAATAAAGAACCGACAAAAAAACGAAGAAAACGAAGCAGAAACCTACAAAATAATATAGAATTCTTCGAGAGCTTTGTCTAGTGCAAACATATAACATTCTTCTGGGCATGATTTAGGCAAGAAGACAATGCCGATAAGTCCGACGTGCCTTATGCTGTGTGTGTGTGTGCGTGTGTGTTGATATCGGCAACAGAACATTTAGTTAATGCGTTGATTTATTTAATATATAAAACAGTTTTTGGTTGTCATACCCGATAGTCATATGCTAGTAGGGTATTACAACTTTGTGCCAAAGGAGTAGAAAACTTTGACTTGATCTAATCTTTATACTCTTGATCATCAGAGTCAATTAAGCCTTTTTGGTCTGTATGAACCACTATATCTCAGAGACTATGAAAGGTAGAGTTGTCAAATTTTGTGACAGAGTATCTTAATATGGCAGTTAGATAAAGTTAAATTTATATTTAGAACACACCCCTTTTTGCTGCCGTAAATCGTAATTGCTTGCGTTATTTTAAAGCTAGAACGTTCATTTTTGGTATTTACAAACAATATCAACGTTCAAATGATTTTCTAAAATTACATTATGATCGTATAATAAATATAGCAGATATTTTACCAGGTATATCACAGTCGTGCACAATCAACTGTGGCTTTCTGACTTGCTATTGTTCTTTTTTATTTTTGGCTTTTTTTTAGCTTTTTTGTTAGTTTTTTTCCAGACAGAAATCAATGGGGCCGCACTTGTAAATCCATCGAGCAGATTTGAGCACTGACTAATGCGGCAAGCCGAGCCATATGGCACTACGGAGAGGGGGTACACACACAGACAGAGAGAGACACACAGACAGAGAGAGACAGATAGAGAAAGACACATTTAGCCAGGCAGATAAATAATAATTACACTGGGAGAACATAATCAATTATGCCTGCTAATAAACGCGTGGACATATGTAGTCTGTCAAATGGAGAGTGTGTGTATATGTGTGCCTGTGTGTCTGTGTGTGCCTCTGTGTGTGTGTGTGTGTGCACTAATCACGCCAGCATGTTCATAATCAATTTTATCGCACTTATTTGGATTAATTGCGATATCAATGACAAGCAGAGTGACGGCCAGGGACAAGGGGCAAGATATAGGCTCCCTCCTAGGCCTACCCCTGTTCTTAACCCTCTCACCTCTCTCCCCCTCTCCCTCTCTCTCTGTACAAATGATGACGCTGAAGTTGGAGTTACATTTACAAGCGCGCTTATCGCACTTATCGTTTCATATCTAATTGGGGTAGGGGGTGCCGGTGGACAGTGACAGGGGCTTGGGGAGAGAGAGGGGGAGGGTAAGCGGGGGCTGCCAGCTGTCGTCATCGTTGGCCTTATGCCCGAAATTAGCAATAGGCAACGTCGTCGTCGTTGCCGTCGCACCGCAGGGATTATCTTATCTGGCCAAAGCCGCGTACAGCTAAAAGCTTTTCAACACACACACAGTCACACATGCACACACACACATATACGCATACAAACACACTTGGATATCGGCAATGGGGATTTGAGGTGCGTCAGTGCAGGGCGCAACCGTCAACGGGCCGGGCCAAGGTTTGGGCCAAGACGCATTACCAGCAATTAGCCAACAACAATCAGCATAGGCAAATACGGTCCCCTTTCCCTTCCCTCCCTTCCTTCCTTTCTGCCCCAATTGGCGCGCCTCTGCCCACGCTTATCGTACGCCAAAGCGAGCGCCGCCGATAAGGATTATCTCTTAATCTGCATAAATAGCAACAAGAAGAAATCACGGCACAGCACACAGACTAATACACACACACACACATGAGCATATGTAGATACAATCAGCGAGTACACAAGACTTTTATCACAGAGAACGTAGCCGCTTTTCTGTCTTTCTGCAATTGCCGCACGCTTGTTTGCACCATCTATTGCCCCCATGCCTCCCCCTATTCCCCCTCCTGCATGTGAGTCACCTGTCTAAACAACTGGCTAAGGGAAGAGAGCGGAAGATTGTAATTGTCACAGAATCTTCAGCTGGCTAAACACCTGACATAGTTTAACATTCTATTATAATCCACTTACAAGCTAGAGCAGTATAGTTAATTTCTTATACGTTTAATAATACGTTTCCTAATTATTTCATAAAATTTGCTAGTGAAACTATGCGAATATATTGATATACAAAAAATATAATGCTAGTTTGTCTATAATAAAAAGAAGCAGAGCGCACTTATCATAATTTCTTATACAGCTCAAAAAGATCTTTCTCAATATTTTTACAATCATTTCTTCATGATTTTTATGAAGTTCCTAAGTGAAAATGTACGATTATTGTAAGATAAGATGTTAGAATCTTATTGAAAATTGAATTATTGCAATTGTTTCTTTATGATTTAATACCTTAGTTAAAATAAATTTAAAATAAGGCAAAATTAAAAGAATGAAATTCAGAAAGAATATTGAATTAAGTTAAAATCACTTTAGTAAAGAAAATACACATAATTGAATCACTCCTAAGAAGTTTCATGAATATACTCAGATTAACCGTCTTAATATTCATCATCAACTTGAAATCTTAAGAGCTCTGCCATTCCCAGCACTTTCATTACTCGCACGATCAGTATTTCCGACTAATACGATATTATCTACAAATGTATTATATTGACACTGATTCAGAGGATGCGAATGAGGCGCAGAAGACTCAGATTCGTCTTCAAGGGATGAGTAAGCACCTAATCCAATTAGAAATCGTCATAGAGAAGAGATCTAGGCAGCACCTGAGATATATATGACGATATTATAGATCCATTGTACGCCCTACTGATCTTAGAACTCACTGTGCACTTCAGTTTTTTGATGTATAGATATAGATATGCCATGATTAACCGATCTCACTTAAGTATATTTGATTTATCTTGCTAAACTCACCTGCTGTCCGGCATTGGCGGCTACCCAGGCCTCTGCAAAGGTTTCCATGGCGCTCTGAAAGTCCATCATGAAGTGTGAACGATCTGCAGATGATTTATGGAGAGTTCTATTGCGATTCTAGCAGGTTTTATAGCTGCGCACAGCGTATCAATTATCAATTATATACTTCTATAAATATTTTATATATTAATTGTTATATATTTTTCTATATATCGTTTTCAATATCGACACACACACACACGCGCACAGTATTTTAATGTCGAAGACGAAGCAAATTGGACACAAACAATCACCGGGAAGTGGAGGCGAGTTGGAGTTCTTGATACTGATTCTCACTCGGAGTGGGGCGTAACGGATCCGCAATGCACTGTGGCAGTTCTTGACGCGACATCATTAGCACTGGCGGCACGACGGGCAGGCCATAAAATCTAGAGACCCGGCTACGGCTACGGCTCCAGTTTGTGCTGCCTCACTGGCAGCGTGTCCAAAGCTTGAGCCCAGCAGCGACGGCGATAAGAAGCAAGGATCCTCCTCAACGTATGTGGGAAGGGAGGAAGCACAAGCACGAAAGGTTTATTAACAATATCGTGTAAGAGTGTTCGAAAGTGTTGGCAGAGAAGGCAGCCTTGTCTGGCGTAGAATCTTCGATTGACTGACTGATTGGGCTCGCTCGGTCTCGCTCACTTGCTCTGTCTCTCCCTCTCGCTTGCACACGCTGCGCAAGCAGTGATTCGTTAGGCGTATTTTCTGTTGGGAATTCTTATTGTTGTTGCTGTTCTTCTAGTTGTTGTTGCCTCTTCTTCTAGTAGCTCTTCTTCAGTTGTTGTTCTTTCTCTTGTTGTTGCTGTTCTTCCTCTTGTTGTTGCTCTTCAACGTATTCTTCGTGTTGTTTTTCTATTGAGTGTTTTAGCCGCTTTGTTGTTGTTTTAGTGATAAGCGCAGCCTGTTGTGATTTTGTGTTGTTTACTCTTGTCTCTTTTAACTATCTCTTTCTCTCTCTCTTTGTCTGTCTGTCTATCTCTGACTTTGACTGTCCATTATGCTGATTGTCAATAAATTAATAAACACACTGTTATTTTCTATAGTTGACGCTGGCACACACTGTTTACTTCTTTGTACGGACGCGCGTCAAGACATCCTTTCACAGCGCAAGTTGTCGCACAACTGAAGCCGAAATTCTTTCGCATTCGCACTGACAGCGACAGAGGCAGCAGCAGAGACAGCAGACAGCAGGCAGAGCCGGCACCAGTCGCCCTCGTCTTCGTCGCCGTCGTTGTCGTTGCCGACCCGCCCCGACCGGCATTCGTGCATGCGTTCGTTTCCGTCCCTGTTCATTTGCTGCTAGCCTATTGTGTGTGCGTGTGAGTGTGTGTGTGAACACAACAACGGGCGCCCTCGCTCACTCGCTCTCTCACACTCGCGCCCACACTGCGAGGCTCTCTCTCATTGAGTTCGCTCTCTTTGGGTTTTAGTAGTAGAACAGTGCAAATTGCATGGAATTTGTATGGTGTTTCCTTGGATGGGCACTTCCTATTGGAATTTTGGATGTTACAAGCGCAATTGTCAATTAAATCAAAAAAGAAATACCCAAATATATTAATCTTAAATGGTATTTTGATATTCATATAATAATCAATTATTTTCTATAAAACTTGTCATATCTAAAACAATTTAAATTATAAATATACTTTGATGAAGCAGTTTAATGTGATACTTTCAAGTTTTTTGTTAATAAATAATTGGTTTCTATTATGATTGTTTTTGTACATAATACTATAGGTATATAACAGAAAAATAATAATATTAAAATAATATAGTAGAGTATAAACTGTGAATGTAAAGTCAGACAGCTAAGACACATAATTTGGATCTATCAACTTTGAAAAGGAATATCACTATATAATAATGAAATATGCCTCACTATAATTATCTAATTTATTAAATTCTATATTAAATCAGAAAATAAATTAGCAAATCACAATAAAACATAAATATATTTATAATTCCTGCTAACTAAATTCCCAAAAACAACGAGGATCATTTAGTTTTCACTACCAAACTCATCGCTCTCAAAAAGTAGTAGAAAAAGTAGTATATTCTCATTCATTCTCTCTCTTTCACAAGCCAGTTGCTTTGGTGGTGTGTGTGCGTGTGACCAAAACAAAACACGCACACAACGAAAACAAACAAGCCAGAGAGCGCGTCATGCAGAGCGAGTGAGAACGAGAGAGAAGCTGAGAGAGAGCCGACACACACTCACACATGCGAGTACATAAACTGGGGTAAACCTGTTCCGGCGCAGAATTGCACTTGTCTCGCAACAGCCTGTCACCCCCTCGCCCACTCTCCCTCTCGCCATCCTTCTTTCTCACCCAACGTGCACGAACGCGTCGTTCGGGTGCGCGTTTCTTTTTTCTTTTTATTCGCTGTGGCGAATTTCAATGGATTTACCGCAAATTCGGGTGGAATTATGCCACACATACACGCACACACTAAAGAGAGCAACTGAGAGTGGGCGTGGGCGCTGGCTAAGCTTGCGCTTGTAAGTGCAAGTGAGGCGGCAATATTTTCGCGCCTGTGCGCGGATGAAAGAGTAAATCGGCAGCCGCTTATTATTATTATGTCGTTATGGGGGAGCAAAGGCAGCGAAAGGGGCACAAGAAGAGAGGTGAGCAGAGGGAGAGGTGAGTAGAGTTAGCAGTAGCAGCAGCGACGCCAGCAGAAGCTACACCCACTCCGCATTTAGCACCTCGACGAATGGCAATGGATGGCGAATATGTGTGTGAGAGCCTGTCTGTGTGTGTGTGCTTGCCTGTTCGTGTGTCGTGTCCCGGCACGAAGTGACCACGCAGATAAGAGCGCAGATAATGCGCGCGCATTACATGTGATTAGGTGTACACCGAGCCTGGGTTTAGCCAACCGCGGCGAAGGAAGCCGACGTCTCTGTCGCTATTGCTGTCGACGCCAGCGTCGGTGCTATGTGTGGAGTACATAAGCAGCAGGGTGGAGTCACGCGGCGAAGTGCGGGCGAATCCTGCAGCAAGGCGAATTAGCGGCATTTTAATTACAACAAATAAATCAAATTAAAGAGAGGGAGAGCGAGGGAGAGAGAGGGAGGAAGAGAGAGAAATAGACATAGCAAAGCATATCCAAGGTATTGTCCAATTGGTGCACAGCTTATCCCGCAACAACAACAATAAAACAAAGAGAACATTATGCATATTTTTATCTGCTTACTTATCCGCCTGCACAAACAACAACAACAATTGCGCGTCTTCCTCTCTCAGCCGCTGCTCTTTTTTTTGCCGACGCTCTCGCACTCACACCAAACACACACTCGCACTAACACGCACACAGCCACTGGCATGCTCACTCACACTCTCGCGCTCACTCACATTCTCTCGCACTCAGCTCTCGGCAAGCTCTCTCTCTCCCTTTCACTCCCGTGCGCGCTGTGCCAGAGCGAGATAACCCATCAACAAAAAAAAAAAAAATTTCGTGCAAAGCGAAGATGAGCAAAGTGTAAACGTAAACGAAAAACGCAAAGAGCACAAAAACAACAACAGCAGCAACGAAATACACGAAATAAACATAAAAAGCGCCGGCGAAACCAGTTTGAGGTTAGACTCCGCCCTCGGCGTACGCTGATTGGCTAAGCTTTTGCTTTGCCTTTGCCTTCAGACTTCATCTTTATTTCTTTTTTGCCTCTGTTCGCTGTTGTTGTTGTTGTTGCTGTTGCTGTTGTTGCTGCGCTGCTATACTAAGTTGTTGTTTCTTAGTTGGCTGCGGTTTTATCGCCTCCGACAGCGACGCTGACGTCTTTCCACTTAGTTAACAGCCTCATGTGCCCCCGCCTTCCTTCCTTCCTCCTTTCCTCCTCCTCGCCGCCTTCTCCTCTTCCTGCTGTGCGCCGTTATTGCGCCTGGGGATGGTCGAAATCTACGCTATGCTTAGGAATCTATATCAATATAAGAATCTGTATTTACATATAACATAAAGGGGAAGAGGCAGGAAAAACGCAAGGATGTGTGGGAGGATGTGTATGTCTAGTAGATAGATAGATGTATGTATGTATAGGTATTTACTGTATGTGAAGGTACTAATGGGAAGTACGTATGTTTTGTAAATTTTTATTGTGTTCACTGTAAGCAAATTTAATATCTCTGTAATCTAAATTGATTTGTGATTTTCGCATAGAAAACTTCGATAAAAAATGCATTTCTGTGTTTTCTTTATAAGAAACTACAATCAAAAAATGTATCTCTGAGTTTATTTATACCATTCATAGTCTGGTAGTATATATCCTCAAACTGTCAGCAAAATATTATTTAATATTCCAGAGATCTTCAAGTACAAACTAAAGGAAATAGCTAAATTTCCCGCTAATAATATGAACAAGAATATATATATTTCTCAAAAACTGTTAACAATTTTGCCAATTTTTTATGAATACTATACGATATTCTAAAGCAAGTCAATTCCAGGCCCCCGACAAATATTGCACAGGGGCCTAGAGCGCACAGGGGCCGAGAGCGCACGACAGGAAAAATCAGATGAAAGAAATGAGTTGTGAATGACATAGTAGAACCTAAAATTGTAATTTACATACTTTAAAGACATTTGTAATTAACGTATCTTTTATTGTATATTGATATATTTACTCATCACACCTATAAGTTTAAAGAAAACATACATACATATGTTCATAGATAATTTTACTAAATAAAATAAATTTAACCAAAAATATATGAATTACATTTTTCTTATATCTATGATTATTATAATTTTTAAACAAGTATTATCATATTTATGTTCATAATACTTTATAATACTCCTTATTTATAATATATCTTTAAACATATCATATATAAACATATATATATTCATTTAATAAGTATAAATATCGGAAAAGAGTCTCTGAAGAGTCTATTAAACTAGTTTTCTACAGCAAATACATATTTTGATTTTAAAAGCTGTATAAAACAGTGTCTTTCTGTTATATCCATACACTTTTTATATAAGAAAACTCATATTTTGAATATTTATAATAGAAATAATTAAATCTTAATATATTTATTTCATGAAAATCCAATCGAATCTACAGCATCAACAAAATTATTTTAAAAAGGCTCTACAAACTTTACCGTCCAGTTAAATATGAATACATACGAGTATACCATATTCAGGTATCTGCGTGGCCAAAAATAAAGTCACGAGGAAAAACCATGGGGAGTATGAAGAGAAGAAGAACTTTTCACATGCTGCGCGACCGCGAGCGAAAATCAATAATTTTATTAAAGTTCCTTTTGGCGGCGCGTTTTCAGTTTGCTTTTCATTATTTTTCTTTATGCGCGAGATGATGCACAGTAAGAGAGGGAGGGGGTATGGAAAGGGAGAGAGACAGGGAGTGTAGGCGAGGGCACCAAAGCAGCCGCGACACACTGTGCGTATACGCGTCATGAAGTTGGCGGTAACGTGTGGACAAACTGCAGAGAGGGAGCTGGTAGAGGGTAAGTAGCTAGGAGAGAGAGCTAGGAGTGGTAGCTGCGCTCGTTCTGGTCCTGGTCCTTGTCGAGGTTCGTTGCTCGCCCATGTCCACTGTGGGCCCGTCACTTATTACAGTTATTACTCAATGTGCCGCAATGTGGCACCATCAGCCGCGTAAAACGCTCGTTGCCGTCAGCCTGCTGCGGACAATGGACAAGCCTGACTAGGACACGGTATAACAGACGACTTGTCTCTCCCCTGACTTCCCTTCAGCCTGTGCTCGTCATCGTCATCGTCATCAGCATTTTCAACCTTCAGATATTCCTCCTCCTGCTACTGTTCCTCTTCTTACTCCTGTTCCTCCTCCTCCTCCACCTCCTGTCTCTACTCTTGTTCATCCTCATGCTCTCCCTAATGTTCCCTCTCCTGTTCCCCCGCCTGTTCTTCCTCTTGCTTCTGCTCCTTCTCGTCATAATGACAAAAGGACATTCATTAAGTTTTTGATTTCTGATTTTATTGTTGATTAAACGCATCACATCCCGCTACCATCCTACCCCCTGCTCCCTCCCCTCTCCTCTACCCACCTTTGGGTAATGCCTGACGTTGACGCTGACGCCGCTGCTCGCTTTGTGCGCTGCTTCTCTATCGTGCTGAGCACTTCCGGCGAGAAGCGTCAACTTGACGTTTCCGTTTTCGTCGGCTTGATGTGTCCTCAGGCAGCACCCTCTCACCCCCACCCCCTCTGCCTCCTCTGCCAGCTGGCTTATCGTATCTATATAGTGTGGCAAGTATATAGAAGAGCAAGGAGGGGGAGGAGGAGGAGGCAGTACTTGGCCAACAGCCAACCGAGCTTGAGAGTTGCCAACGCACGCTCCGATTAAGGACAAACTATGTGTGTGGCATGTCTGCATGTCTGTATCTCAGTGTGTGTGTGCTCTGCATGTGTGTGTGTGTGAGTGTGTGTATTATCCTTGCCCAGGGATCTGTATGCAGTGTGTGTGCATTCGGTATCTCTGTTTGTACATAGCCAGAACTGAAGTGCTGCCATTCGCTTGGCTCAAGTAATGACATTGCCCCCGGAAATGCAAAGAGAGAGAGAGGGTACTGCAGCAGGCAAGGGAGAGGAGAGAGGGGGCTGGTCGACGAGGCGTGGCAGCTGTGGGCTGAGCCTGGCGGTGCCATTGGAGCTTTGCCTCTTCGTTGCAGCTTGCGTCTCTTCAATGCGCCTGCGCTCAATTTTCAGTTTGCTTTTTTCGTATTTTCTGCCTTTTTTCGGTATATGCCAAGGCAGCTTATACATAGCGTGGGGTGTGGGCAGAGGGGGTATGAGGAGGAGTATACGAAAATACGAGTGTGAATTTTAATATGCATTATATTCTGGTATTATGAGCTGAAGTTACCGAAATCTGTGCAAGAACTTGGCATATTTTGGTATATTTAAATATTTTCGAGTAATTAATATATTAAATGAATTGGTATTATTGTTAAGTTGTTGAAATATATGGTATATTTTATAATTTTCTACTATGACATATAATAAATATACTATAAATAATTCCTTTCTTGTTTTATTCAAGTTTTATAAGTGAAACTTTTGCAATTTGCACAGAGTCTTAAGAAATATCCTATTGTTCGGTATTATAGTATTTTTTTTGTTGAAAACAGTGGTTGAAAAAGTATATAAACGCAATATTTATATCTTAAATTAACAGATAAATATAAAAATAACGAGAATATTGAAGCTTCAGCTTATGAATTGAGCTCAATATAAATATAAATCTTGTATATTAAAGCTTATATTCAAATATTTTTATATATTTCGAAATAACTTAGCGTAATGAGGCAACTTGATCTTGAAACTTGAGTTACTTCAGTAAACAAATATGTATTCTCCACATGCACTCTAGTTTTTCACAAGTATTTCACAGTTCTCTCCCAGAGTTACATATACCGTTAGTCAGAGCTGTCAAGGCAACCTTGAGCCGCATCGAACGCACTTCAATTAGCTCGCGAAGCGGGTAAAACTAAAAAGAGAGGAAAAAAAAACTAATGACACATTAGCTGACGATGTTTGGGTAGGCGCGGGTGGGATACCCTCTCCACCTGCCCCGCCCCTGATTAAATGGAATAACCACATTTACCACTTGAAGTAATTGAAAGCGACTAGAGAACATGAAGCCAAGTACATACAAAGAGGGTACCCCAGCCACCCACCGATGATACCAGCGATACCGATAGCTCCGATAGCTCGAGCAAACGATCGGCAAAAGTTCCACTTGAAAGCCTTAATTGATTTAACTGATACCGTGGAAAGAAACAAAGGCGCGAGAGCGAGAAACACTCAACAAATCAATAGATAAATTTCCCCCAGCTTGACTCGACTATACTATATACACAATCATATGATATATCGTGTTGGTATCTGCATCGGATGTGGTGCTGATTGCCGGCAACTCCCCGCACCAAAATCAACCCCAACCCCATTCCCAATCTCAGGTACCCATCCCCATCTCCATCCCCATGCCGGGCCATGTACCCATTCCCAGAGCCAGAACACGCGTCACGGCATCTTCAAACGCCCGTGAAAAGAAGAAACAACACGACATACTCAGTATCGATTTGTTCGAATTTCCACTGATAAGAGATAAAGGTGCTAAAAAGGAAGGCAGAGAGAGAGAGAGACAGAGCACGCTAGCTCGCTCACTTGTCTTATTCACGCTTTGACAATGAAAATATGAAATCGATGCGCGAGGTGAGCCCGCCCAACAAGATGCGATACACGCAGTATCTCTTAGACAACACCCCCCTCTTGCCAGCCTTACCCCCTCTTCCCTATCTCTCTCTCTCTGTCTCTCTCTCTAACCACCTGAGCTGTAGCCATAGTTATAGCCAAGCCTCGTCTTTGTTGCCGCCGCCAAACAATGTTGACAGTCGTGTTGTTGTCGCGCGTTATCGCGATCTCGATTGCGATGACGATAGCCGATGACGATGGCGATGTCGATGAGGCTGTCCGTCTGTCTCTCTGTCTATCTATCTGTCTGTTTGTTATTGTTGTTATTGTTGCTGTGCTGTGTTTGACAAATCCCTAATTAAAAGCAGGGTATACAAGATATCGGTCAAAGAGAGAGAAAGAGAGAGAGAGAGAGAGAGAACCCAACCTAGCGCTGACCCATTGATCTCTGTCTGTCGAGCTGTCCAAGCTGGTCGAGCTGGCCGAGAGCACTTGACACTATTTGCTCTGCCATTGAGCACTCTGAGCACCCTCGTCTTCACCCTCTTCCGCCCGTACCTTTTGTCGCTTCCCTTGGGACAACACACGCGACGTTTGTCCGTTTTTGAAAATCTGAATCTGTTTGCTCATTTCAAATATGTTTGCGGTTTTCAAAATATTTCAACAAATAAATCAACACATTCTCTCTAATCAAATCTCTCTTTGGCGGCTTATGAAACGGCAAATATACTGTAGCACCTTCAAGTATCAATTACTTAATTAAGCCTAAGTAAACACAGTCGCATTTCTTTCAGAAAATACTGTGGCATCGACTTTAATGCAAATTTCAACTATCTTTATCAAGATAAGTGCAAAATTAAGATTGTATTTGAATCCAGAATAAAACTAGAATCGAAATTATAAGAAAAATTATATGGCAGATGAAAATCTGATGAATATTGACAAAGTTGAAGTCAAGTTTTAGATTAGAAGAGTATTGATAGGGGTAATATAATACATATATTTATACAGCAAATTAATCTGAAGTAAGTTAGTCTTTATTCAAATGCAAATTGGTTGTTTTTCAACATAGTTAAAGATATTTAAAGTTAAAATACGTTATCAGCCGGAATCTACAAAATACATATTAGTTGTTCCCGATGTATATATACTATCTATGATATGCATTGCCCCTCCCTTTTAGCCAACTTTGTGGGAGTAGTAAAACTTGTTGCCTTTCTCATTTACGTTAATTTGCCCACTAACTACGTAACTTTTGCTATTCTCCAGCACTTCCCCCCCTTTTCCAACTGCCTTATCAAACTCCCAACCCCAGTCATTTGCACCTGCATAAGCAAGTGCATTATATTAACCTATATATATATATATATATATATATATTTTATACTATGCCATATTGCGCACATATGTGTGTATAATTGAAAAGGTAGCAGAGCAAAATGGCCAGAGCTGGACAACTTAATTTCCCACAATTTTCATTAACGGCTAAAAGCATCGCCGAGCCGCAGCCGGAACAAGTTTTGTGGTACCCCCAACTCGAAGGGGCTAATGAGGATGCGTAGTCGGGCAACGCGCTGGAGAGGACACATGGGAACAGCAGAAAGCAGGCACAGTCCTCTCGAAGGGGTCTGTGATATGACCACATAATTAAATTAATTGCACGAAAAGCACGAAAACAGGTGAGTGTCCAGAGAGAGAGTAGAAGAAGGACAGGAATGAGATGGAGCTGGTCAGCACGGGCAGAATTTTTAGAACAAACACAATGCAAATATTTGGCCAAAAACCGGGATGAATAGCGCATGCTGCGTGGCCAAAATAAACAGCGAAAGAAAGTAGAAAGAGAGAAGGTAGAATGAGGAAAGAGAACAGTGAAATAGAGACTGGAAATGGTATGGTCAAACAAATATCACATTGAAAAACGGGTAACATCGATAAAAATCCGTATAAACTATTCTCAATTGCAGGCGGGCACCTTCTAAAGTATTTATCTCTATCTGCACCTTATCTATAAAGAGTATTTCTATTATGGGCCCCACAGAAAAGCAAACTAACATTAGAAGAAAAGAATCAAACTAACGGTAGAAGAGCCGGCTTACATTAGTCTCTATCTAAACCGTATCTATTATCTCAATCTCTGCCACGACGACCTTAGCAAGCAATACCGGGCACTACTTAGTAAATGAAGGCACCTAGTAACGATCGTCGTCGTCGATCTGGCGATAAGTACTGTGAGTTCAACTGCGATTTTGATTAATATTGACTTAAACGCGATTCTATTTGCTCAGCCATTGTGCTGCGATGTTGCGTGTACTGTTTTGTATTTTTTGATTAATTTCAGGCGATAAAGCTTAATTGGATTTCGCTTAGATAATGGCACAGCTCTCACGCGGCTATGGGCCCTCCTCCTTCCCCACTCCCCACAGTCATCACCCTTGTAGCCATTCTCAATTACCTGCTGAAGTGTCTGTGGCAGTGCGAACAACACCTTTGTCTATTCCTCCAATTCCTATTCCAATTTCAATGGATTGTTCTTATATCTCGAAATCGCAGCTAATCAATGTGGACAAATATAAAAACTCGGCACCGGACTGACAATGAATGCAACCGTTTACACTCACTCAACTCACTTGAGGTTAAGGCGCGATAAGTGAGTAAGTGATGAGTATTGCGATGAGTGCGTTTATTCCGGTAAATTCTAAAATCGTCTAGCTGGGGTTGGTAATCAGGAAAATGATTGTGAAATAGATATAGACAGCATAGATTATGAGCTAATTCTGATATTTATTTTGGTGGGAGTTGAAGAAATGTCTGCAACTATCGGTGAGACTATCGAAGTTACTTGAACTTAATATTGGTCAGTTAACACTAACATATCTGTCTTTCTAGTTATTTATAGATTATATAGGGCTTATAATGTTATTTTCTAGCTACATTTAGCTTGGCTTGTAAATATATCGTTATAACTATCGCTAATAGTATTTTTCTTCTTTGGTATTTTTTTTTTTTGACAAGAAACTGTGTGCGATGAACATTTACAGTTCTAATAATGAAATTGAAGTTTCTTTATATAGGTTTTTTAGTTCCAGAAGCTAGAATAATGATCTTATACTGAATTTCCTTCAATATACTCAATATTGAACTCTCTAGCTATATATGATCTTAACTATTATTCACTCCCTCTTGATTTTAGTCTTCCCTCTTCATAATATATCATTCATAATCCCATTTCCTCTCCATCCTTATCACACAACACCTTTCCTGACCACTTCTTGGCTAATCAACCTCATAGAAAGTACAATCCATTTTCTTTTATTACTTTCTACACTCCCCTCTCTCACTCTCTTAGTTCATTATACGCTAATCTCGGTCACTTTTCCGCCTATCACAATGTGTCCAGGAGCTGCTTCGTGTCCGCTTAACTGAAATAAATGTGGCGCTTTCGCCGCCCTCAGCCTGGACTGGACTAGAATTCATACGACTACTTAAACGAGTACCCGCAGCAGCACTCATAATTCTGCACACTCATATCTGGCCACGTCCACCCCCTCCCTCTCTCCGTCGTCATCGTCGTCGTCGCACTTCAATCCTCCTAAAAGGCAATAAAGTTTATCATGCAATTAAGAACGAATTACGCTGCTAATAGAATAATTAATGCAATTTCCCACAACATTAGGCAGCAGGCGCCGCAGCAGCAGTGTAAGAGAGAGACAGAGACAGAGTGTGGGGGAGAGGGAGAAAGACTGAGCCCAGTGCGAAATCAAGATGTGTGCGAGAAGCCTCACAACCCTCGCGCGAAGGCGAATGACACAACCCGAAGCAAAGCCCAATAATAAGCGCAGTCCAAATGGGCTTACGAAGGGAGGGGAGGCAGGGTGTGCCCCACGTGCGGGTGGATGTGCGTGTGTGGCTGTGTGTGTGTGTGTGCCACAGAATCCTTGCTTGCTTGCCTTCGTCTTGCTATTTTTATTTCTGCATCAAACCGCAAACATCGCGTCTGTCTACCCAAAGTGGCTACCCTGCCCTGCCACGCCCCCACCCCATCCCATTCCGCCCCTCGTCGACCACCCTGCAAAGTGTTTGTGGCTGCGGCGGCACTAATGAAAATGTCAAGTAAATTCCTGCTTTCGGACGGAAACTGAAAGCTGCGCTGCGATATCGACTTAACTAGCTCCCCCTGCCACGCCCCCTCCTCCCCTAGCCACGTTGCCTTTTAAGTGCTGCCAGAGTTGCTGGAAATGCATTTTGCGCCCCGGCTACATCGTGTTGGTTTCCGGTTTCCGCCAGCTGTCGCCAGGCACTATCTGTCTGAGTTCCCTCCACTTCCCTCTCTCTCCTACACTTTCTCATACGTTACGCATACGCAGCGTATGCAGCTGCCAATTATTCGGCTACTAATTTTCCTAGCCAAGTTTACCTCTGCCTTACACTTTACTTTTTATGCATTCTTCATCTACTTCTCTTTCTTCTTCTTCCACTGCATCTTCCTCTTCTTGCTCTGCATTTTGCCATCGTTTTTGCAGCTTTTGCTTTGCATTTATCTGGGTGGAAATTGCCTGTCAAGCGGAAAGTAGTTGTCAAGATTGTTAAGTCCTTATTTCTTTCTCTGGCTGCGCTACTCTGCCAGCTAATAGCTTCTGCTTTCAGGTGTTTGTCCCCACACACACATATATATAAGAATATATATATATAGTGGGGGCACATGGCTTGTCTGTCTGTTTCCTTAAACCAAACCAAACTGAACTGAACTGAACTGTTTCCGTCGCCAGCGCGTCGCAGCTTTACCTTTTCAGCATTTTGTTGGGTTTCCTTTCTGGTTGTTGCTGCTGCTGTTGTTGCTGGTACTGTTGGGATCGTCGTGGTGATGGCACATGTTCTCGGGGTAATGTGCAAATTTAGTTTTACATTTTATATTTGTTTGCAAAATCTGTTGGTCTTTGGTGTGTAATACTAGAAACAGTGGGCAAAAAGTTAGAGGGATGTGAATGGAAATACAAGGGAGATATTAGAGATAAAAACTTGGAAAGTTTATATAAAAATTTATTTAATTTGTAGACTATTTGCATAAAACATTATGAGATATGCTATATAGTTTGGGAATCTACTTGCATGTAAAGAGTGGAACGGAAATATGAGTTAAGACTGTTTAAATCCGTAATTGATATAAAACAAATGCACAACCTATGAAGATTATTAACAGAACATCTCTACAGACTCTACCTTTCTCTCTAACTCTAACTCTATCTCTCTTTCTATCTCTCTCTCTCTCTCTCTTATTTACCGTTGTTTATTGCTATTATTTTCACAGTAAATTTGCAGCAGCAATTGGGTTGCCACTGTAAGCAGCTTTCATACTTCTCTCATTTTTAATGCAAATACTCGATGACTGCCACTTTGTAGAGAAAACTACAGCTACAACAACAACAACAGCAATAGCAACAACAACTACAAGAGCAGCGGCAGCAGCAGTTAGAATTATACTAACAACAACAACAGTAGCAGCAGCAGCAACTACAACTAGTCGAGTTGCCTCAAGACTTATTTTGTGGTTTTAATTTGTGTGCTTAGTTGGCAGACCTCACACACACAGTTCCATAGAAAGAGATATAAATAAAGCATATATATAGTATACACATACATACATACATATATACATATACACATATACTACTGATTTTCCCCTGGCAAATCGCAGCTAATTGAGACACACTGCCGCAAAGTATGCAATACAAAAGTAAAAACTAAAAGCCGCCATCAACATGTGAAGTAATGTGAGGGTGACGCACGCATTCTTGCTGTCTCTCTCTCTCTCTTACTCACTCTCTTATTATTTCTCTCTGCACTTCCCTGTCCCTTTGCCTTTCCCCCGTCCGCTTTTAAATGGAACTTCTTAGCGCTGTCAACGTCAAAGCTTTTGATTTGCGACTTATTTCTAGACGCGCCCAAGGAACTCCTTCCTCATTCCTTTACGCCTTCCACAGCCCCCGCACTTTTCCTTTACGCTTTTCCTATATAATTACGCATAAATCCTTTTTACACGCCAAGCATATTTTCTGCTACTTTGTGCCGAGCGCATTTTATGAAAATTTGATTAATCTTATCAAGATACCCAGCGCGCTGTCGACATCGCATACGCACCCAAACACTCAAACATCTATCTAGACATAACTATAGCCCGCATTCGCTGAAAGGGTTGTGCCAGCAACAGCAATAGCAACAACAACAACTAGAAAAGAGAACTAGAACAACGGTAGAACATCATCGCCATCGTCATCAGCTCAGCGTCGTCGCCTTGTCAGACGACGTCAAAGTTATTCTAAACAATAAGCGAGAAATGTTTATGTTCAACCTGATGACTGAGGAATACCCTTAATGATTTGAAAGGTTTCTTAAGTCTATATCATATATACATAATTTATACAAGAGACTTATATAATATATAAATATATAATATATATAAATGCATAAAAAGACTTAAGAAACAACTATAGAGAATTCTTAGCTCAATTGTTTAAACAAATTAAGTTGGTTTCTGAGAATTTTCACATGTTTTTTTCGTGTATGTTGCGGCGATTCTAGAATTATGAATAAGTTAAAGCAGCAACAGATATATGGTTGCATATTAGAACACAATGAATCTTTAGTTACAGCTTTATTTTGGCCAGACACAGCTAGTTCTCTTAACTCTTTCCTATTACAATTGTGCCTGTAAAAACTTGCATACTTTTCAGCGTCAAATAAACTTCACTTAAAGTAACAAGTCTTCAATGAACCCAACATACCCCTTTTGTTAGTGTATAAAAAATGAATTATCAACAATTTTTGCCTTCTTTACAAGCTCTTGCCAGCTCGTCTCTTGAGCAGACTCGCCTTGCTCTAAGCAGCGCCAGCGTCTCCGTCGCTGAAGCCTTTGCCTTTGTTCTAATTGAGTTACAAACAGTTTGAAGTGCCCCGGCGTGCTTTCTCATTGTGAAAGCAGTTGCAGTAGCTATGGAATTGTATTAACAGCCAAATGTCTTGAGCTCAAGCTTGCTGGACGCTGTGCCACGCCCACAGCCCTTTGAAGCAGGCACTCAAAAATCGGTTAGCTTGGCAATTAGGAACTATCGATGGACGGGGACTATAAACTGTGATATATGTGTATAAAGAAAGAGTGAGCACCTTTTAGAGAGCCCTCAGTCTCATCTTCTTTACCTTTCCCTCGTACTTCTTCTCTCCATCCTCCTTTCGAGTGGTCAGCATTAAAGTCCGATAAGGAAGCAAACGAGCTGCTCTGGTCGAGGGCAAAACTGCTTGACCAATTGATAAAAATACGGTATTAGTACCGTATTTTCTATTCCCTCAGCTGCAACTGACTGTGGAGTACCCTCCCCCCACTCCTACTACTACCACTGCCCCTGCTCTGTCTGCTTGTGGCATCCTTTCAACGTAAGCTGCTTGTATCAATAAAAATTCGATTATATATACACATGCTCGACTCCTTGGCTTGGCCCCTTGGCTCGTTTTTTTATAAATATTATAGCGATGATTTATCATTGTGCTGACTTTATCGTCTCACACAAACACATACATCCATACATATATACACATATTACGCATACGCCTTGTTAAGCGCGCTGGCTTTTGACATCATCAGCTTATGTGCTCGGCGCTTTTTTATGGTCGGCTTTTTGATATTTCCATAAATATTTTAAGCATGTGCTTTACCAAAACCTCCGAAATTCGCTCGATGTCCTGGCGCAATCGCTTTTGCTCAAGTAGCTTATCGAAGGACCTTTCCCCCCGTCATCACCCCCTCCCCTCTCTTTAAGTGTCCTGTATCGTGTATCAACTGTCAGCAAATTGGCAAGCTTTTGTCCTGCTCTGCACTGTCTATTTATTCTGTTGTCCAGCTTAGTCCGGGCGCACTTGAAGCACACGCCACAGTTTCGCTTGTATATTCCATAAACGTAATCGACTTGATATGCCCCTTCCCCTTGCCCATCCCCCTCACGCCCCTGAGTGGACTTTCCGTGCTGTTGAAAGTTTTGTTCTGCTTTTTGGTTTTTATGTGCACACAATGACGCACAGGACTTGCTTGGACTCGGGTGTCTTGCGACCAAAACTAAGCACACTTGCTGTCTCGCTCTAACCCTGTCTCTGTCCTGCTCTCTCGTCAAGCCAAAAGTCCTAATTGGTTATGTAATTGTCGGCATTAAGTGATTTCTTGTTTATTTCACGACAGACTGCACATCGCAATTGAAATTAGTTTTAGAGCGGAGAGCGAGTAAATCGCGGCGAATTCAAGCGCAGCGAAATTATTACAATTGTCAACTGTGAAGAGGGGAATCCAGGGAGTCAAGAAATAAGGGAAAATTTTAGGAGACTTTACAGCTTTTCAAGAAGAAACTGAAATTTACCATATTTTATAACAGAAGATAATGTTAGAGAAAGATATGCTATTTTAGGAACAAGAAATATGTGACACAAGATATATGTGTCAAGGTTTTAATACAGAATAATATTGCTTTGGGTCTTAACTATAAATATAATCCACTTTACGTTCAAATCTAACTGAAATAACCTTTCTAAACGTATTTTGAAATTAAGCTTCTAAAACTGCTTAAAAGTATGCAATAATTTGGTTATGAATTGTAAGCAGAGGTTAATGAAAAGACACCTTATAGAATTTACATAAAACTGTCCGTATAAGCTGCCTTTATTCGCCGTCTACACGTGTGAGAACCCAAACAGACACGAATTTTTTTCCAATTCCACAGGCAAATCACTTTACAAATCAAAGATATTTCTATTCATTAGGTATATATTTCACGTTATTCTTTTTTTTTGTATCGGCGAGGCAAATGATTTGCTAATTAAAAACATAAGCTCTTCGTTTACGCCGTGCAAATAAATGGAAAAGTTTGGTGGACATCAAACGAAAACTTACGGGGAAATTAAAAGACAGATTAAAAAGCGTAAACACAGCGTGGCGACAAAAAAAAAAGTGGAAGAAATTCGAAAATATACTTTTATATTTGTCAAAGAAAAAGTTCATAATTAAACAAAAAAGAAACGGAATATTCAATAACTGTCCAGGCGAATCTATGTAAAGATGCGTGGGAGTGGGAGAAAGGAAGTGGAATGAGAACCCAGCAAGAATTATAAATGGGAAGCGGAACAACGATAATCGCGTCTTTTTTTGCTCTTAATGAAAGGAGCACAAAGCATATTTCTGAAAAGGAATAAGTAGGATGAGGTGGATGGGGAATGGTAAAGAAAAATCAGGGAAGCCGCAGTTGGGCATAAGGCGACCCCCATTAAAAGTTCGAATTAGAAGACAACGGCATATTCTAATCCAATAAGCCCCGCTTTGGAAACGGGCCGCGGAACTGAGACCTTCTCCGTCTGCACCCCCACTGCCTACAATAGCTACCCCTTTATGCAGCACTACGCATCGCTGGGCTCGCGCATAAAATCGCCGGCACAAAAACAATAATTATCCTTGTTGACTCGCCTGGCGTAAAAATAATAAAATGCCCACGACAATGGAAGGACTATGGAATAAGAACGAGCTACAGACGGAGTCGCAACGTGGCGGGGCACTTAATTAGAAAACGTTTAATGCCTTCTGCGATTTTGGCATCTTGCAACGCTCTCAAGCGAGAGGACAACCAGCCAGGACAACCGAAGCCATTGAATTCATTTGAGCGAGCATCGAGTCCAAGTCTCAGTCGCTCTTCTCCCTTTCAGCTCCATCTTCTACATCTCGCTACAGCTATAACTTGCCTTGGCATTGTCGCATTTCGACTGCTTGGGCCACACAGAGGACCTGCTTCTCCTGGCTTAGTATTTGTAATTTTCCAACTAATTTAATTTGAGCGCTCAATAGTTGATTTATACAATGTAACTATCATAATTTTACTTGTAAGTAAGGTTAAGTACGCCGACTCTCTATGAAAAATGTGAATCTTGAAATCGTAATGGAAATTAAAAGAAGGAGAACTGAATTTTAAGAGTGCTCTATATGGCTCAATAAGGCCCTGAAAGCTATGATTCTGTAGTTTTGAGAAACTTAAGTGGGTTTTAAAGAAAAGAAACCTTGCAAAGTATCAAAATGGTCGAAACCATCAACAATCTCTTAGAGCAATCTACTGAAGAGAACGAGATACTTGACAACTAGAAACTGATAAACCTAAAGAGGTAGAGCACTCCCCTCAATAGCAACTACACTGACCTTCTTTCTATTCATTCTCTCTATAAGGTACTCATTATCAACCCGATTCGAATGCAATTTCCTTAATTAAATAAAGTTTTCGCAACTTTTGCAATTCTCGAACCGAACTCAAAGTGAATCTGCAACACAACGGGGTGCAATTAAAAAGTTGCATGCCCCTTGGCTGCAACATCGCAGTCAGTTCGATACAGATTGTCACTGTGACAAGGCGTCTCCCTTTTTCGGACACGGATACTACCCCAGATGATATCGCAAATCAGAACAGAACAAGCGTGTCAAACCGCAAAAAATGCGTCGCATGAATATATTAAATTACAAGCAGCATAACGAGAGAGGAAGAGGGGGAGGGAGCAGAACAGAGAGACATGCCGGAAACGTCGCAATCCCGGGTAGATTGAGAGTCCTTGGGATACATTAAGAGGCAACAATGCGACGAAGCGCAGAGCGAAATTAAAAGGGTCACTTTACAGGGACTTAAATGCTTTTTCCACAGTGGAAAAAAGAAAAACCGAAACGAGATGAAAAGTAAGGAAAATAAATTCATATTTCAGGGCATTTTCCACGCAGTTGAAAGGAAAGAGGGATAGCAATGTGGGGTGGGAAAAGCGGGTCGACTACAATGTTTGTTCATGATAAAAAGCTCACCGATTCGCCTGCTGTCTTCACCAACTGCTGGTGGTAACTGGTATTGCTGCTCGTAGGCGTCTTGAGGCGTGGGGGCGTGGTTGTTGTTTACAAACATAATCGCTGAAAAATTAAGTTTTTGAAATTGCTTTTTAAATTAGCTGCTTATGCAGATACTTGCATGAAATATGAACGGACACTCCAAAGCCATAACTCATCAAGAGAAGCTGAAGTTGAGTTTCGCTTTTTATAAGGAACTTTCATAGAACTTTGTTATACAAAGCTGATAAGACAAAAGTTTTAAGATGATTTCATAGTTGTTACTTATTAAGTTTGACTTTCATATAGACAGATATATAGATATGCACTTCATAGAGTTGATATGTATCTAATAAGGTATTTTATTTAAATAATTTAGTTATATCTTATATAATTTCTAGTCAAAACAACAAGGATAGAATCACCTCAATATATTTCGAATAAAAGACAAGATCAATGCAATGATCAATTACAGTTTAATTCCAGTTGAAATCGAACTCAAACCTAAGCTACAGTTCGATGCCACCTGAACAACCCCATTAAACTCCGTAAGAATTACAAATGCTCAATAAAATCAAGTGAAATTTCGCGTACAATAAGTTCACCACTTTACAATTTTATTCACCGAAAAAAACCTACCCATTTTATTAAGTTTTCCCATCAAAAGTAAAGCAAACAAATCACAATGGAAATCACCATTAAGCGCAATGGTGCGAGGTCAACCCTAACTCTGAACGGGATTAAGCCATGGGCTTAGAATGTTTAAGTGGTCATGGACCAGAATACTTATGCCCCTGCCGACGCCTAAGAAAAGAAATGCACAGAGTGGAGGAGTGAAGGAGGCAGGGATTTGGCATGTAATGGAGACGGGTGGACAAGCACCAAGGCGACGCGGTCCTGGGATACCGAAGCGAAGCGAACCCAGGCACGTCTCTAATTGAGCGAGCGACTCGTCTCGCGTAAAAAGTAAGAATTAAAATCGAAATGAAGGCAGCAAAAAAAGAGAAGAATACGAGAAAAAAACACAGAAAGAAATACCACCACAATGGACAAAGGACTCAAGCGGTTTGTTTGGCGCTCCTAAGCTTATTTTTCCGAGCGGCTTTCGGCAAGTGGCGACGGAACAACAACAACAACAGCAATAAACACAGAAAAACAGAAAGAAAATAAAACGAAATCAGGGAATCACAAAATAAAAAGCAGTTGGAATTAAAAATGGCGACGGACGAGCTAAACAAAACACGCGAAAAGCCAGCGCAGAGACCCAGGGAAATTCGAATGCAGGACAGTCCGGGCACCCACTCCGGGGCCTTTCGTAATCCTTTCGACTTTCGCCGCAGCTCATTATGCACGCGCCCGATGCCAATTTTAATGGTTCAAATCCGGGGCCAAGGGTAAAAACTACGTAACGCTTTTTTGATTAATTATCCTGGGCGAGAGCATATGAAAGGCGGCAAGTGGAGGAGGTAGCAGCCCCAGCCTCTGCTCAGGTAATCGCTGCATTGTCTGTTTTGACAGCAACTCTCTCTCTCTCTCAACAGGGGGTTGGGTGATTAGGTCGGACGCACCTTGCCCAATGTTTTCCAGGCCACTTTCCCGTCTCCTCCCGCGCTTCATGCTAAATTTATCAAATGCGTAATGAGCGCACGTGAGTTGCATGCCACATGCCACACAGCGCCAAGGGTCAAAGTGCTTATACACATCATTCGTGGCTCGCTCTCTTTCTCTTCCTTTTTTTTGCCACAGACGGCGACTCGCCTGTTAATTACAACCTAAATTGACAGCAAAATTGGTCGGCAAAAATTGTGGGTTTTTCATGCGGTCGGCATATTAAGCAAAGCTTGCTAAGTGGAGCGAGAGGGGGAGGTGGAGGGGATGGGGGACACTCACTGGAAGCATGTCCCGAATGAGGACTTAAGTCCTAAGTAAAACGTTAAAGCGGAAAGGCGGAAAAATATTCACGCACTGCAACATTCACAACATCAAATTAGCCTAAGCAGCTCTGACAGCAAAGAAGAGGAAGGGAAGGAGGTACTTCCTCGCTTCCTCCTGCCGCACTTAACCCCAATTTGACACAGAGGAAGTCACAAATAAATACATGTATGGTTATCAAGGGTTAACACAAAAAAAAGATGATGACGAGCCTTACGTAACGTATGCTAAATGCCGTTATATGGCGCAATATCAATAAACGAACGGGGTGACGCGACGCGTCGTCGTCGTGGCCGGAAACGGAAATCACAACAAAGTGCTGACATGTGCCGCGGTTGCCGCACAAAGACACACATGACTGAGTGAGTGTGTGAGTGAAGGGAGTGAGCAAGGGGTGGGAGTGCGTGTGTGTTTGGCGCGTGTGTGTTTGTTGTGGGTGTCAAGTTCCTTTTCACGCGCAAATTGAGTGCTTAAGCGGTTTAGTTGGCACGTCTGCTTGGGCACGAGCTAAAAGGGGTGCACGAGGGGAAGGAAGGGGTAGGTAACAGGAGTGGGGGATTCTCTCTCCACAGTAAGCCACCGCATTCGTCTTGCGCATTTGCCTAAGCACAGCCGAAAATCGCAGCAGCAACCGCAGCCCCGCCCCGCGCGTTTGCGAAATTTATTTCAAAACGTTTCAGATATGGCAAAATATTATTTATTGTCAACGCCTGTGCGACCCTTCCTTCCCCCTACCACTCATGTGTGCGGGGGCGATAAGGCTGTGCGGCAGGCAGGAAGCGGCAGCGTGTGTGTCATTTGCATACAGACGCAACAAAAGGAAATAAAATCGCAAAGCAGCGACGCCAAGCGACGCGTGCCGCCAGTAGCGGAGGCATTTTTAGTGTAGCATACTTTCAGGCAACGCCTCAAAATGCACAAGAACAAGTGAGAGAGGTGGAGCAAGTGAGCTGCTAAACTTCGTTACAGGCCTCTCTGTTTCACATTTGGCAACTCAGTCTCAGTTCCCCTTCTTCTTCTTACTCTCCCCCTCCCTCTCACTCCTTAGCCAGCGTCTCATTTGTTGTTATTTATGCTGAGCCTTGTGGCAGCGCAATCCCCCGTACGCCATAAGGACACGCAAACCACATTTGCATGCTGCAATTACATGTGTGTGGATCTGTGTGTGTGTGCAGCAGCTGGGCGCAAATAAAGAGCAAAGCAAAGTGAATAAGAAGAAGAAGAAGAGAAAACACACGCAATAATAATAAACATGCTGGGCGAACATTTTTATTGCTCGAGAGCGCTTTGAATTGATACAAGAAATTATGTTTTTGATTTTTATTGCGCTGCCAAACATATGATGTTCCCACAGAGAGAGACAGCAGCAGTGATATAAAGATAGGAGAGAGACAGAGGAAGGGAGAGAGAGTGGGCCAATTACAGCGCGGCTTTTGCATGCGTTGGGATTATTTTTAAGCATCTCAATTCGTTTGCTTGTTGCACGATTTAAAAAACCCAAACTCAGCCTCATTTTCCATTTCCATGTCCCCTGGCGACACACATATGTGACTTGGGAAATTATGATTTTACGCAGATAGCGTATCAATAGATTCACAGTGGAGTGAGTTGCCTTTTTATGGCGAAACCATTAGCTGGGCACATGATGCTGCGTGTGTCTGTACTTTAAAGCCTAATTGGGTGCATTCAACCGGCATAGAGAGGGTATCTGGCAGGCAGGCACGTTTCTAATCAATTAAAGGTGTATGTTGCTGTCTCTCTTTTTTGCTTTCTTCTCTAGTGTTGGATATAACGTCATTTCTATACTAAAGCTCCTTAAAGATTTCTTAAGAGAACTTCTGCAGGTTATATAATATTATATATCAGCTTCAGTTTTTGTCAAAGCTTTTTTTACGTTTTTCTTACTCATCATTATCTCAAAAGTCCTCTTTATCTCTCTCTATCTCTATTTACAGCTCTTTGTTGTTTATTTTCTTTCTCTCTCTTTGTCTCACCCTCTCGTTTTCTCCTACTTTGCCCTCTTTTACTCAAGCTCCCACCTCCTACTCAACATCTGTCTCCATTATTATATACCATATATTTCTCGTATGTCTTTAGATTCAATTCCATATCCTCTTCATGTTTTTCGCATTCTTGTATCAGTAATTCATTCATCTTAATCTTAATCTATAACTCTATCTTTTTTTTCTTGTAAAAGTATATATGTATTTATCTTTTTCCCTCTCTTATTTCCATTCCAGTTGCCCAAAAAGCTATTAAGCAGCAACCTAAGCTTCTAATCTAATTTAACCTGCATTCGAAAGCTCTTTCACTCACCCTTAAGCTCACTCACTTTCTCTCGCTACGTCTCTCTCTCGCTTACGATCTTTATCCATCGAAGCTCACTCATATCTGCCTCATTTACGATCTGTTTAAAATCGCAGCTAAGCATTGCGTTTATCGTTTACGATCTACAGTCTACGAGCTAAGTTCAGTTCTCAGGCCTTATCAACGAGCTACTTAGCTACTGTCGACATCTACAGTGGGGGTTGCTTGATTGATACAGTTGTCATATTATCTGGCAACCGCAGACTGAGCAGGGTGGCTGCGATACAGACAGAAGCGAAGGGGGAGGGTTAAAAGAATATTATTGCCGTGCTACCGTTTCTTATTTGTAGCTTTACATATTGACCGCAAATTGATAGAAGGTTGCAACTAAAACATTATTTCCGCATCGATACATGATACTTTCCAATTGATTGATCCGCCCTGCAACGAATCGCTGATGCGCTACAGTAATTTGCAAAGATATATAAATATATATAGAAATAAATTCCGCCTGGGAAAAGCTAAAGCTTCACCTTGATTTCACTGGAAAGCGCGCTGGTATTATGTGTTTATTACAGTTTCGAATTCGTCTTGCAGGCAAATCTAATAAAGAATTGTGCACACACACACACAGCGACTGGAATTGATGTCAGTGACACAGTCACAGCTCGGAGATCGCAGCTCGGATCTCGGATCTCTCGCCGATCTACGCTGAATTGGAATTAGCTTGCCGTCTTCCAATTCCACGAGACTTAGACTCGCGCTTAGCTTTAGTTAGTTTAGTACGATTACGGGAACGGTTACGGTATCATCAAATTTCGGGCCAGTCGAGCATTATATCTATCTATCCTCCCTCGCAAGCGCCCCCCCTATACACTCAATCGCTTAGTGAATATGATTTTTCTGGGAATTTCAAATTAAATAACAAGTGAAATGAATAATCAAAAGTGTAAGAAAATTGAATGATCCGAATAGCCGAATGTGAGAGCTACTAAAGCAGCTTTTAATAAGTCTTTATACAAATTTGCATCTATATAGTATGCTATATATATAGTATATATACTATATGTATTAATATTATCTTAATGCGTGGATTTTGCATTAAAGATTCAAGCACAACATAATCAAGATAAAGTTCATGTGATAAGCAGCGCATAAATTTAGCTATGCCAAGTGAATTGTGGCGACAAACGACACACACACACAAATGCAAAGATGTGCTTGTGTGTGTGTGGGGTACTTACATTAAATAATAGACCACGTTGAGCTCGGCGACACACACAGGCACAGTGACAGTGCCTCAAAATCAAAATAATAACGAAAGCAGAAAGAGAGATTGAAAGAAAAGAGAACGAGATAGCATGAGATTTTAGTACTACGAATATCAGATGCACTTAAGCGGTGTTCTGAAAAGTTTAAAGAAAACTAAGATACAATAAGCTTATCAATTATAATAGATTCTTAATTCTTGTAGATTTTACTGTCTCTTCTACAATATTCTTAGACAATACAGAAGAAGAAGATCACAGAATACAGATTTAAAGGAATTTGCGTAGGTTAGAAAAATATAAATATAATATATACATAATAAAGCATTTATTTTTTACTGTGTACAGATTTTTGACACAATATTAACTTACAATTATAAAGAACGTTATTTTCTCTATCTCTTCGGCAATTATAAGTATAAACTGAAAGTAGTATATAAAATACGGATGAAGATATATATTTTAGGTTACTCTACATCTTTACAAAACTTGAGAGTTGTCTTGTTGGATATGAAAGCTCAAAACAAATAAAGTTTTGGATATTTATCAATGAATATCAAAAAGTAAACACAGTTTTTATTTGTTAATAACAAATGAGATGTAAATCCATAGAAAGATAGAAAGAGAAGTAGCTCAAAATAAGGCGTAGATAAATAAAAAGAATAAATGACTTTCCCGAATTTATATATCTTCTATATATCGTCAATTATCGTATTTTATCTTCTATATATCTCCAAATATCTTCTATATATTGGCATATACATACCTTCATATATATTCTATATATCGGCACATATTGTTATATATATTTCGTATATCGACATTACTATATATTTCTATAAAAAGTCTTTTACCTTCATATCGTCATTTCTTTGCGATATATCGACAGATATCTTCCACTTATCGTCAAATATCTTCTATATATCGTTTCATTTCTTCAAATATCGTCTAGATAAGATATAGATTACTGATTTATGATAGATGTAGCGACCTAGGTAAGCACATCAAAGTTCAAGATAATGTTAACTCTGTCGAAGATGCTAAGAAACTATTTCAAGGGCTGTTGCTGATTAAGACAATGACAAGGCATAATGAAAGTAGGTATATGGTGTATGATTAAAAGGAGGATTGTCTGCGATAAGTCTGTGTGTGAGTGTGTGTGTGTTAATCCATTATATGCATTTGTCTGCCTGATCGAGCGAAGAGATGCGCCTCTTCTCAGCGTGTGCAGCGCGTTATCATGTTGTGTTCTTCTGCTCTGTGTTCGCTTATCTGCTTATTTTATAATTATATTGTTTGCAAACAAAACTGTAAATTTTGCTGTAATTAACAGAAGCAATGAATGATAAAGATTGCACTTTGCTGATGGGAAAATACAGCCGGAGTTTAGTCTCGAATTTTGAAGATTAGTCCTGAGCAGCAGCCCCGCGAGGGAGGCAAAGAGATAAAGAGGGAGAGAGAAAGAGAGAGAAAGAGTGCTCGCCTATATTTATACAACTCGACGTTGCCGCTGATCTTGATAGACACTCGCTGACAGCGTCACCAGGCGTGTCAACTACACGGAGAGACTTGAGACGGAGGAGGAAGACGTGGTGAAAGTCCGAAAGATACAGATACAACAGCGCAAAGATACATTTAGCAGATATCAAGCAGATCGTGCTGGGCTGGCTGGCTGCGCCGCGTCTGTGTCCAGTTAAGATAGCGCGTAATTTGGGCACATCATGCCACTCGATCCGCAAATGGTGACGCGTGCGGTTGTTCTCCTCCAGCCTCCTACACCGCAACGCCGAGCCTAGGCCAAAGCGCGCTTAAGTTAATTGGCGTAAGAAATTAAAACATAAATAAACTGTGCACACACACACATCAATACACACACACACACTCGTACCTCCCTCGCCGGAAGCGCCCAATGTGCCCAAGTGAAACGTGTCCAAAAAAAGTGAGAGAAAACTGAGCAACTGAAATGGTACAGAGCGAGGAGCACGCCCAGCTGGAGGCGAGATCGTTGGAGGATGTTGAAGCAGCGCCTGCAGTTGCTGCTGCAGCACAGCTTGAGGATGAGGACGAGGAGCATCCAGTGACAGCAGAGGCCAAGTTGCTAGACAATGGCAATGCTGCACACTGCGCCAAGGAGGCCAAGGCCAAGTTGAAGCGGGAGAAATCTGTGCAGGATCGTCAGATGACTGAGGAGATCAACAAACTGCTGGACGACATGCCGCTTGAGAAGAACGTGGCCTGCGGGTTTTGGCTCTTCCGCGGCGCCTTCTTTCAGCGGTGAGTAAAGTAGAGGCAGCTTATTCCTGCCAGCTTACTAAACTGCTTACCCCCTTCAGCTTCGCCAATCAAACTGCCTACGTGCTGCTCTACGGCATTGTGGGCTGCATCTTCTCCATGACATATGCCTACTTCAATGGCACCATTACCACCATAGAGAAGCGCTTTAAGATCCCCTCAAAGAACACGGGCATCATCTCTGTGGGCAACGACATCAGTCAGACGCTGGTCTCCGCCGTGCTGGCTTACTACGCAGGCAAGGGACATCGTCCACGCTGGATTGGCTTTGGTAAGGTCTAAGCACTGACTATATATAGACATATATGCTAATCCCCCTCCTCGACAGGCCTCTTGACCATTGTCGTCTTCTGCCTGATGACCACCTCGCCACACTTTCTCTATGGCCCTGGCGAGGATGCCCTGGCGCTGACCAAAGAGTTTGGTGCCATTCCCGATGAGAATGCCACACTGGAGGCTATCGAGGAGCAGCGTTCGAAGATCCTTTGTCGCACCACGGGCGGCGGTGCCGAGTGTGAAGTGGGAGAGGGAAACTTTGCACCTCAGGTACTGCTCTTTGTCGCTCAATTCATCTCCGGCATCGGCGGCTCACTCTACTACACTCTGGGCGTCTCCTACATGGATGATAACACCAAGAAATCCAAGACCCCCGCACTGCTCAGTAAGTTATGCTTGTTTTGGAAAAACCACAGACCATATAAATCCCTTCCCTGGAGGTGCTGAGAATAACACGTAGCCTAATCTTTATTATCTCTATAAAAAGAGATGGCGCCTAGTCATGATAATACGAAATTGAAGTCGTACGTTCCCTGTTTACCTCGGCTATTGCTTCCGTTTTACTAATACATCACTTCACTGGGCAATGATTCAGCAAAGAAAACTCGGAAAACTCTGACGAAAACCAGTTTATATTGACAGGAAAGAGTCTGAGCACTTTTCCTAGAAAATTTCCTAAAGATAATTATAAAAATAGAGATGTAATAACATTATAAAGACGTTTAAGCACAAGCTTTACTTAGCTCTTGAACTTGATTTAGCATATTAGTTTTGTAAAGAAATCGACACCATAAAGATTTTAGATTAGATAGTAAACGTTTACTAATGTTTAGGCAGTATTGTTCTTGTAGACTTAGAACTTAGAAAGGTTTAAAAGATACAAAATGTCGTCAGCGAGCAGACTCTATAGATATAGAACATAATTTTTCATCATCAGTATTTCATCATAAAGGGAAATTAAATATTCGAACTGATGGAGATATATATAGAGAGTTATATATACTAGGTAGAAGAATCTACCTAACCAGTAAGAGTCTACCTCAGTCTGCTTATAGATGAAATACGGACTCTAGTGAGGGATGTAGATCTCGCTGTATATGATCATTAGATAAACCTACCTCTTCATATTTCATCATTTTATAAAATGCAACCTTACTTTCTTCAGGTCTTTCTTATTTCCTGCGCATGTTGGGTCCGGCCATAGGCTACGCACTGGCCTCGTTCTGCCTGCGTCTCTATATAGCTCCCCAACTGCATCCGGTGATCAACAACAAGGATCCACGCTGGCTGGGCGCCTGGTGGTTGGGTTGGCTAGTAATGGGCGGACTATTGGCCTTCTCGGGTGTCTTTCTCGCCATGTTCCCCAAGGAGTTACCCCGTGCGGTGGCACGTCGCCTGGTCGAGGAGAAACGTCGTCGAGAACGCAACTCATTGCGACAGAAAGAGAATTCGGAGAAGGAGAAACTGACGGTGGAACTGGAGCCACCAGAGACATCGACAGATGTGAAGGCCTCTTTTGGGGATATGTTGGTCACATTCCGTCGCTTGACCACAAACAGAACATACATGTGCAACACACTGTCGAATATCTTCTACCTGATCGGCTACACGCCCTTTTGGATCTTCACACCAAAGTATATCGAGGTGCAGTACCGACAATCGGCGGCTACCTCAAGTATGGTCACTGGTACCGTCGCCCTGGCATTCTCCGCCATTGGCGTATTGCTGTCCGGCTTCATTATCTCGCGGTATAAGCCACGGGCACGCTACATGGCTGCTTGGAATGTAATCAGTGCCTTTCTGGTGGTTGCCGGCGTGGTGACCTATGCCTTCATTGGTTGCCCGGACAATGAGCGTTCCGTCGTCGTGAATATTTACAATAGTGCACTGAACAACACGGCAACCTGCAACTCTGCCTGCGCCTGTGACTATGTGCGATACTCCCCTGTCTGCGGTGAGAACAACATGACCTACATCTCCGCCTGCCATGCGGGCTGCAAAATGGAGCACGTCGGCGTGGATGGCAAGAAGGTGAGTAAGGAGAGAAGTAAAGAAGTGTACATTTTACTTACTCTTTTTCCTCGCAGATCTTCTATGACTGCTCCTGCATACCAGGAGCGAGTGATAATGTAACAGATCCGTACGGCTTCAAGCGACTCACGGCACGTGATCTGGCGGCAGACAACAGCACCTTGGATGGTACGGACATCAGCCTGTCAACGTCTTATATAGAGGTAGGTCATCCTCCCTTTTTCTATGCTGCTTTAACTGAGCTTTCTCTCTTCTGCAGCAACTGGTTTCGGGTCAAGCCACTCCTGGAGCTTGTCCAGTCAACTGTTGGACACAGTTTGTCACCTTTCTTTCGGTCATGTGCTTCCTCAAGTTCATCGGCGCCGCGGGCAGAGCTTCAAACTTTCTCGTTTCCGTGCGATGCGTGCCAGAGAAGGACAAAACTGCCGCCATGGGATTCGGCATGATGCTCTGCTCCATGTTCGCCTTCATACCTGGACCCATATTCTTTGGCTGGATCTTTGATCGCATGTGCCTCGTCTGGGGCAAGACGTGCACGAACAAGGGCAACTGTTGGCTCTACGATCCGCAGTCCATGAGGTAAGCACACCCAGAGCATTCTATAACAGATTCTACTAATTTCTCTCCTTCCCTTCTTTCAGATACACGCTCAACTTTACGGCCGCCGTTTTTATCACACTTGGAGCTGTCTTTGACTTTGGAGTCTGGTATTATGTGAAGGATCTGAAGATATTCGATGAGGAAATCAAGGAAGTTGAAATGCAGATCGTGCAGCACGAAGAGGAAGTGACTGCCGAGAAGAATACCGAAATATAAGTTAAGCACTAAGCTAAGTTCGTCAGATTGTAAGTGTTAATGGTGCCTATCGTTAATATCACATAAATCTCTAAATATTAATTCGATATAATACTGTTTGTCTGGGTCTGAGTCGAAGACGGTACAATAAACTGTATTATGGCGGTTAGATCGTGTGATAAATCCCACCGTCGAGACTCTCGTTTCACTAACAGCACAACTAAATCCCTAGCTTATATGTTATATGTATGTTCTACCTTACGCATGTTTATATATTTGAATAATCTAAAATAAAGTACAGTCTATCATAGATGTCAGAGTTCTAATCTACGTTCTGTCTGCAGTTGCATTAGCTCATAAAACTGCAAGATTAAATGAAGATACTATCAAGGTGCTCGAGAGCTGCAGCTCAAGAGGGAGTTAGATGTATTATCAGGTACTCAGTACACTCCAATAACTATAATTAACTTATACAATTAAAGATCTTTAGAAGAACAAAGTTAAATGTGATCGTTAGTTGCAAGAGAATTCTAAAGCGACCTTCATGGCACACTTTTCAGAGTCTGTTTGACTTTATAGATAACCGGAACTAGTTCATTATCATCGTGAGCAACACGTTTTTCCTGCAACGTTGAATGAATTTACGGAATATCACACGGGACTATGTAAAAAGACTATAAAACCCAACAAATCTTTTACCAAACTGTTCCTCTATCAAGTTTTATCTTTTAGACTCGTATAGGTCACATAACCCGCCATATCTATTTATCTATCTAACTGTCTATCTCTATGGCTGATCGTAAAGGCTTAAACATTATTTACTCATAATACATTCAGCTCGTGATATGCAATTCATGCCTAGATAAACGTTTTTAAATAAGCTTCCTTATAAAGTTGAACGTCAGTCGACTTGAAATCTTCTGGTAGAAAGTATGCAATATGAGCGAAGAGAAAAAGCAACTAGATCAGGCCGAGTTAGCTCCATTCCTACATGAGAAAAATGGAAAACCTGCCGAACAAAAGAGAGATAAGGAAATATCCTGTGGCTTCTGGATATTCAAGAGTCCCTTTCTCCAGAGGTAACTACGAGTGATCTATTGAGAACTTCTAGACTATGAAACGATCTCCGTCTTTCTAGACTTGCCACTGAGAAGATGTACGTCTTGATTTACGGCATCGGAGGATGTCTGCTGTCCATGAGTCTGGCCTACTTTAGTGGCACCATAACCATGTTGGAGAAGCGCTACAAAATACCCACGCAAGTCTCAGGCGTTATTCTCGTGGGCAACGATATGAGCATGATGATCACTTCGGTGCTTGCAGGGTATTATATACACCGAGGGCATCGACCACGTTGGATTGGCGCTGGTAAGTCGAGACTACCCCAAAGTAATACTGAGTTTAGCCCAGCTAACTCAACTTATCTTTCAGGCTTCTTCACCATCTTCATTTTCTGCATGCTGACTAGTTCGCTCCACTTTATGTACGGCCCTGGCGAGGATGCCCTTAAGCTGACCCGCGAATATGCAGATTCTCGTAACATAAGTGGACTGATGACAAATGGAACCTCCCGCGCAGAGCAGAAACTTTGCATGACCACCGCGGCCAGTTGTATCAAGGAAGCTGGATTTTGGATACCACAGTTTGTATTGTTTCTGGGGCAGTTCATCTCTGGCATTGGCATTGGGCTCTTCTGGAGTGTGGGCGTGTCGTACATGGACGATAATACCTCCAAGGCGAAGTCACCAGCTATGCTGAGTAAGTTAACGAATCCCTTGATGATTCTTTGGTATATTAACTGAGCCTCCTCTCCTCGGATTAGGTGCCACCGCCTTTCTTCGCATGCTGGGACCGGCTATAGGTTACTCCTTGGCCTCGATGTGCCTGCGCTTTTACGTTGAGCCCAGCCTACATCCACTTATCAAGCCCGGAGATCCCAGATGGTTGGGAGCCTGGTGGATGGGGTGGCTCATAATAGGTGGCATCACATTTGTGGTTGCATTCCTCATGTGTCTCTTCCCAGCTGAGTTACCAAGCGCCAAAGCGAGACGCCTAAAACTGGAGAAATCCGGCAAACAGGATCCAACTGATCACAAAGATCTCTCGGTTAGCGACATGTGGCGCTCGGTAAAGAGGCTGGCGGTCAACAAAGTCTTCATGTACAACACCTTCGCCCAGAGTCTATATCTCTTCGGCTACTTAGCCTATTGGATATATACACCCAAGTATATCGAGACTCAGTATAGACAATCTGCAGCAACGGCGACACTTGCAACAGGATCGGTGGCGCTTGGCTTCTCTGCCGCCGGCGTTGTGATCTCGGGTTACGTTGTGTCCAAGTACAAGCCAAAGGCACGCACCATGGCAGCTTGGAATGCCCTCGTTGATTTCCTGACTGTGGCCGGCTGCCTGTGCTACATAATCATTGCCTGCAAGGGAAGTGACAAGTTGGGTGACATGGCCACGACCAGCGCATGCAGTGAGGCCTGTCACTGCGAATATGTGCACTATGCTCCAGTCTGTACACCCAACAATGTCACCTTCATCTCTGCCTGCCATGCGGGCTGCACAGCAAAGATCAAGGACTCCTCAGGGCGTAACCTCTACACGGGCTGCAGCTGCATTAGCCCCACAAGCAACGCAACAGGAATTCTAACTGATGTAAGTCGTAGATTTACAATGAAATGCAGTGGAAGATTTATTCCCTCTTCAGTTCCAGCACGCTGTGGATGGCGCCTGCCCCGTGGACTGCTCCAATCAGTTCCTCGTCTTTCTGGTTGTCATGTGTATCCTGAAGTTCATTGGCGCCTCCAGCAAGTCGACCAGTGTACTGATAACCCTGCGTTGCATTCTGCCACAGGACAAGAGTCTGGCCATGGGCATCACCGGCTTGGCTGCCTCAGTGATGGCATTGATACCCAGTCCGATCTTCTTCGGTTGGCTGCTTGACAAATACTGCCTGGTGTGGGGCAAGACGTGCAGCAACAAGGGTAACTGTTGGCTTTACGATACGGAGTCCTTGAGGTAAGAAACAGAATGCAGATGCATATAAAATGTAACTTAACTTGATCTTACTCTTCAGATACGCCTTCAATCTGATCTCCGCCTTCTTCATATTCCTCGGTGGTCTACTCAACATTATGGTGTGGCTCAATTCCAAAGATCTTCGAATATTCGATGACGAACATTACGAGAAGGCAACCGAATTAACTGAAGTTGTTAAATCATCCAAGGAATCGCAGGAGGCCTAAGTTTAGATTAATTTACAAACCTTATTAAAGAGATGCCATATAACATACCTAATCCCTGTACATATTTGAAGCTAAAGGTCTGTGATTCCATGCAAAGGCGACTGTTTGACAAATAATACACCTTTTTGACAAACTATAAACCATTCCGGCGCCTCTGTTTGTTCTACGAATTTGCATAATTGTTTGTCTTTATCGCGGGTCTGCTGATAACAGATGAGAAAACTGTGTGAAACTGATCTGTCACGCGAGATAAAGTTCTAAGCGAATTAGAGATAATACAATAGCATTAAATGTAGGTAGAAAGGACCCAAGGACGGTCGAAAGCAATGTTGTAGTGTTTTCGAGGGCGTGTCTTGAGATATTCAATATCATGCTAAGGAAGCGAACAACAAAGTTTCCCGAAATAAAAGTAGATTGTTAAGATTATGACATGTCATAAGCCACTAAAAGTTTTACAATCTTCTTGCTATGATACGCTTGCCTTAAATAGGCTACTGCTGTGGGTTTTTGCGGCAGTATCTCGTAATATCTACATGAAGAAGGCTGCAAGATGAGCGTCGAAAAACTAAAAGTGGAACATATTGAAGAAGCGCAGACGTTTCTCCGGACTGAAAAGAATTCAGATAAGAGTTTTGAGGATAAACCGCACAAGGATGTTTCTTGTGGCTTCTGGATATTCAAGGGAGAACTTCTACAACGGTATATTATACATAATATGGTACATAGTATCTGGATTTATAGTATAGTATATCTTTATCTCGATCAGATTTGCCACAGAGAAGATATACGCTTTGGTTTATGGCATCGGTGGCTGTGTTTTAATGATGAGTCAGTCCTATTTTAATGGCACACTGACGACCTTGGAGAAGCGCTTCAAGATACCGACGAAAAATTCAGGAATTATAATAATTGCACACGATATCAGTTTGTTGATAACCTCGATGCTTGCGGGCTATTATGTGCATAGGGTTCATCGACCTCGCTGGATCGGTTTTGGTAAGTTCAATGAGCCGAAGTGACTTTTCTTCTACTCAATCTAAAACTGACTTCCCTAACTATTACAGGCTTCTTCACGACAATCTTCTTTGCCTTGCTGACCAGTTCATTGCATTTCATCTATGGACCTGGCGAGGATGCACTGAAACTTACCCAGGAATATAGCAATTACCACAATGCAAGTGGACTTATCGGTGGCAGCTCGCAAACCGATCACAAGCTTTGCATGGCCGAGGAACAGAGCTGCATACAGGACGAGGGAATATGGATACCACAAATTATACTCTTCACCGGCGAGTTCATTGTCGGCATAGGCATCGCGATGTTCTGGACAGTGGGCGTGGCCTACTTGGATGACAACACCTCCAAATCGAAATCACCTGCCCTGCTCAGTGAGTAAACTTCGAGTAGATTGTAGAAGTTGTCGTCAATTGAGTCGTTTCTCCTCTAGGTGCCTCGACGTTTCTGCGCATGTTGGGTCCCGCCTTGGGTTACTCCTTGTGTGCCATGTGTCTGCGTTGGTACATCGAGCCGAGCCTGCATCCACTCATTAAGCCCGGAGATCCACGTTGGCTGGGTGCCTGGTGGCTTGGCTGGCTCATCTTGGCTGGCATCTCAGCCATAATCGCCTTTATAATTGCCCTCTTCCCCAAGGAGCTGCCAAGTGCCAGGGCTAGGCGCGAGAAGTTGATACAGTCTGGACAGCATGATCCCGTAGAGCATCACGAACTGTCACTAAGTCATTTGTGGCAATCTGTGAAGCGCTTGGCTGCGAACAAAGTGTATGTCTTCAATTGCCTGGCATCCATTACCTACTTCTTCGGCTATATACCTTGGTGGATCTACACTCCCAAATACATTGAGATACAGTATCGTCAGTCTGCCTCCATGGCGACCATGGCCACGGGAACTGTTGCCTTGGGCTTCTCCGCCATTGGCATTGTGATGTCAGGTTTCGTTATGTCCAAGTTCAAGCCGAGTGCGCGCTTCATAGCTGCAACCAATATGCTCGTCGACTTCTTGACTGCAGCAGGCATCGTGTGCTACATTTTTATAGGCTGTCAGGGCATTGATCAGCTGAAGTCCATAACAACCACGGGCGTTGGATGCAGTGCCTCCTGTCACTGTGAGTACGTACACTACGCTCCGATCTGCACACCCAACAATGTTACCTTCATATCCGCCTGTCACGCTGGTTGCACGGGCACGAGCAAGGATTCCTTCGGACGTGCCCTCTACACAGGCTGCGAATGCATCAGTCCAACAAACTCAACTGTTGAGCCTGAGGTAAGTCATAAGTTTGAATGGAGTTGAGGTCGAAGATTCACTTTGCTTTCCCCTCAGTTGCAGACCGCAGTGGATGGCGCCTGTCCCGTGAACTGCACCAATCAGTTCCTCATCTTCTTGAGCGTCATGTGCTTCGTCAAACTCATTGGCTCCTTCAGCAAGTCGAATACGATGATCCTCTCACTACGCTGCATGGCGCCCGAGGATAAGAGCTTGGGTCTGGGTCTGGGCAGCACGGTTGGATCCCTGATATGCTTCATACCCAGTCCGATCTTCTTTGGTTGGATTTTGGATAAATTTTGCATAGTGTGGGGCAAGACATGCAGCAACAAGGGCAACTGTTGGCTCTACGAAACGGAATCCTTGAGGTAAGAGAAAGAGTTTGAGAAGTTTATGAATTCATTTAACATTCTTTTTACAGATATACATTCAATATATTGTCGGCGAGCTTTATATTTGTCGCTGGTCTACTGAATATCGGAGTCTGGCGTCATGCTAAATATTTGAAAATGTTTGATCCCAAGAAAACTAAGGCAGACGATTATAAGTTAACCGAAGTCAGTCAAGTCTGTGAGAAGGTCGAGGAACCAGAGAAATCAAAGATCTGAGCTTGCTTATTTTAGTTTTACTGTTGAAATCTATGAAATATATGTAAATATAAAATGATCTATAAATAAATATAAAAATAAAATGATGTAATATAAAATGATTTATCTTAGTTTTTATTCAGAGCATTAACATAGCATTTGATGCGTTATTATACCAAATTATAATATATATATTCATATTCATGTTATGTTACTTTAATGCAATTTTATCTTGACAGGAGTAAGCTGCAGAAGTCTGGCGCTGTATACGTGACAAGTATGCAGATAATAAATGTATCCAGCTAATCTTTGCATTATATGATAGGCACCTTTTATTGGCGCTATATGGCAGATAACTCTTCAACTTATAATCATATAGGTTCAGCGCATTCAGCTCAGTGCATTTCAATAATTCGCTGGGATAAGTTTGAGATGAGCGCCGATGAGAAAAAGGATCTTGCCGAGAAGGCTCCGTTTCTGGCAGGTGATGCTGTCAAGAGCGAAGCAGGAGAGAAAAAGGAGAAAGAGTATTTGGCCACACAAGAGGACGAGGATGATGAGAATGATATAACCTGCGGTTTCTGGATATTCAAAGGACCGCTCATGCAAAGGTATTAAGGATGTTATACAGAATTTTATGATATATATACATTTATATATCTATACACATTCAGATTGGCCAGTGAGAGCATGTATGTGGCTATCTATGGCATTGCAGGATGCTTTGTGGCCATGGCCTTCACCTACTTCAGTGGCACAATTACAACGCTGGAGAAGCGCTATAGAATACCGACGAGAACGTCGGGTATTATATCGGTTGGTAATGATATAAGCGCCATGTTTGCCTCGGTGATTGCAGGCTATTATCTACGAAAGGTCCATCGTCCACGCTGGATGGGCTTGGGTAAATATATAATTGAGATATCTCTATTCTAGAGCCTAAGTAAACGGGGCCGATGTCGTCTCTAGGTCTTTATACCATCGTCGTGTTTTGTTTGATGAACTGCTCGCTGCACTTTATCTATGGCGCCGGAGAAGATGCATTGAAATTGACACGCGAATTCGGAAGTGTACAAAATGTGACAGGAGAGAAGAGTCAACAACTGTGCCTGAAGGAGACCTCAAGTTGTGAACAGACCACCGACCAGTGGGCACCGCAGGTGATCCTCTTTGTGGCGCAGCTTATATTGGGCATAGGTTCGGCAGTTTTCTGGATTGTGGGCATTGCCTACATGGATGACAACTCTACCAAGTCCAAGACACCAGCAATGCTGAGTAAGTGCACTGCAATCCCAAAAAAGAACATCGACTAATCCAAAATGGAACTCTTCTTTCAGCTTATTCGACTTTCCTGAGAATGTTAGGCCCCTCAATAGGCTATTCATTGTCCTCGGTTTGCTTGCGTTGGTACATTGAACCACAGCTTACTCCACTCATTAAGCCCGAGGATCCCAGATGGTTGGGTGCCTGGTGGCTTGGCTGGATAATATTGGCTTTCATTGCCATCCTTATTGGATTTCTCATCTCTCTCTTTCCCAAAGAGATGCCCAGCACGAGAGCAAGACGTTTGAAGGCGCAGAACAACGATTCAAAAGATTCCAAAGATCAAATGGATCTCTCGGCAAGCGATATGTGGCAATCGGTTAAAAGCTTGGCCAAGAACAAAGTGTATGTCTACAATACCTTCGCCTCGATCCTGTACTTCTTTGGCTACATGGTCTATTGGATCTATACACCCAAGTACATTGAGACACAGTACCGACAGTCTGCTGCAACGGCAACAATGGCCACTGGATCGGTGGCCATAGGATTCTCTGCAGTGGGCATAATCCTCTCTGGCTACGTTGTCACCAAATACAAGCCACGCGCTCGCTCCATGGCTGCCTGGAATGCCTTAGTTGACTTCCTTACTGTCGCCGGCATCGTTTGCTATGTGGCCATAGGATGTGAGAGCAGCGACCAACTGGGAGCCATGGCCGTGATCAGTGACTGCAGCGCATCCTGTCACTGTGATTACGTACAATATGCACCTGTCTGTGCGTCCAACAATGTCACCTTCATATCCGCCTGCCATGCTGGCTGCACTGGCAGGGATCCACTGGATAACAAGTACACAGGCTGTGGCTGCATCAATAGTCTGACCAATTTAACCGACGTCTCCCAGGTAAGATAAGCATATGAATACAATCTTCGTCTATCATCTAAGATCCCATTCAGTTGCAGTACGTGGTTGATGGCGCCTGTCCCGTGGACTGCTCCAAGCAGTTCCTCATCTTTCTGGCTGTCATGTGTTTCCTGAAGCTCGTCGGTGCGTCCAGCAAGTCAACAAACTTTCTGATTAGCCTGCGTTGCATGCCGTCCGAGCAGAAGAGCTTCGGCCTGGGACTGGGCTGTATGGTTGCCTCCTTGCTGGGTTTCATTCCAAGTCCTATATTCTTTGGTTGGCTCATAGATAAACATTGCCTGGTCTGGGGAAAAACCTGTACAGATAAGGGCAACTGTTGGCTCTACGATACACACGCTCTGAGGTAGATCTTGACTTTATTACAATACATACATACTCCATTATCGCTATATAATTTACACCGTTCTAGATATGTGCTCAATCTGACAGCAGCCTTTTTCGTTTGTATGGGAGGATTCTTTAACATCTTTGTTTGGTATTATTCCAAGGATCTGCAGCTATTCGATGACGAACAAGAGGGCAGCAAAGAGAAGAAAATGAGTATAGTTTCCATTAAGGATTTTGGCAGCTCCCTTCAGATTCATGCAAAAGAATGAACCAATAAATCCATTTGTTATTCCATTTAATCAGTCCAAAACGGACAACCAGTCCTCCTCGGGCAGTTGGTCGGGCAGGGGATCAGGTAGCGGGTCAGGCTGCACTGGCGGTGCAGGTGGCACAGGTGGCACAGGTGGTGCAGGCGGTGTTACTGGTGCTGGCTGAGGATAATCCTCCTCTCGTTCATGTCCATCGCAACGACACCACAAGGCATCGAAGAGTATCAATTGCAGAATACCCGCGCCGGCAGCACAATCCTCGAATGTGATGGGAGGCAGATCATTCTGTACCTGATCACAGTAGATTTTCAATCGATCATTATTCACTCGGAACAAACTAATCGGCTTCTCCTTATGTTCCTCGAGCTGCCACATGGCCAGCAACACTTTTGGCAGTGGCACAAAGTACTCCTTCATCAGGGCCTGGCCCTCAATGCATTCCGAATAATATTTTTCCCTTTTTCGCAATTGCGCTTTGTACGTGGCCTGGAGAAACTTCTCCCGCTGCAGCTGCAGCAAGGCACGTGAAGATTTGGAACAAAAGAAGGTCTCAAACTGTTTGTACACGTTGCAGCTATCCAGAAGGACCTGCGGGAGCTTATCACCATTGATCCTTTTAAGATCACGCATGGCTTGTAAAGTGACTTTGTTCTTTTCTATTACAATGGCAACGAAATTCTCCAATCCATGATCCTCGATTTCAAGCATTATATTCGATATGGCGCGACCAATATCTTCAACTTTGATGAACTGTAAACATTGTGAACATTAATGAAATATGTTTTTAATACACATGTTGCACTTACAGGTTGCAGAAGTTCTTCCTTGGTGACTGTCTCCATCCGTCTCCTTGCCAAGCTCCTCGCATACAAGAGCCGCTGCTGCTCGCCATTTGTACGCGTTACAAATATAACAAACATCTGTAAACAAGTTGAATTAATCAACTATATATATATTTACGGAGTTAGCCACTTACCTTGTGAAGGTACGGATGCTGTCGTATCCAAAATTCACTCATATTGATTATATAGCTCTTTGAATGGTCGATTCGATGAAGCACCCCGGGATAATAGTACTCAAGTCCGTCACGATAGTATGTCCTAAGTACGCGTCGCAGGCGCCATTGCACTTTTCTGTAGAACGTTACGTACTCTTCATCTGTAAGACATGCAATTTCACCAAAATCATCTGGCTGCACACAGGCTCCAAACTTTTCGATAGGTGGTCTGCCTGGACGCACAAAACCCTGCGCCTGGGCCTCAGCCTCCTCGTGTCGGGCATCCATTAAGCGATCATGCAACTCTTGGCGTGTGCCTTCTGTGCTCAAATCATGGCCATACAGTTCACGAACCAAGTCCCGTAAGTTAAAGTCAGACAGTGGTAACTCCATAATGCGAATTTGTTGAAATTTTCCATTTCAAGCCGCTAAATCAGCTGTCAAACGCAACAAGCACAAACAGTTTAGCAGAAAACTGTAATGTAAATAACAGTGAGCATACTTTTGCAGTGTTATTCAATGCGCGCTATTTGTGCTTCGATAACCTGAAATTATCGAAAATTTAAATTTTGATTGTAGTGTTCTTGGTGTTTTACTGCAAAAGTCATAAGTTCTACTTTACTTTTTTTGTCGGATATCCACATCCGAATTTTTAAATTTTCAATGGTAGTTCCAATGGCACAAGCAAGAGTTGAGAACAGTTGTCAAAGTTGGAGAGCTATTCTAAGCGCCAATTTGCCAAAAGGAACTTGTTTTGACCGTGTAGCACCAAAGTTAGCAGCAAGTGATGCCGACAGACAGAGACGAAGCGTCTTTGGCAGCATTAGATCCACCGTCGAACTAATTATGAATAACATCGGTAGTAGGAGGAAGAGGACCTCAGATCATTCAGACCATAGTGTAGTAATTGAACCTTCAGATTCTGTTGAGTCACACACAATGTGGAGAAGAACATTTCATCACAAAAAGTCGCATTGCAGAATACATCACTTACATCACCGTAGATTGCATGTTACCCATCACCCATTCGAAAAATCTTATTTTGACAAACTCGATACGAATGCAATATGTGCAAAGTGTTACGATCATCAGAAAAGGGCCTGCAATTTTTGCGAAGCCCAAGAGGACGTGTACAAGAGTAACTTATGTTCGGCAAAATGCCGACCTGCCAAGACGTTCTTGCATTTACAGGAGGTAGTATTGTGTAACATTATACTTATGATCAACTTTCGTTACTAAGTTACCCATTATTTCAGTGCACAAAACGACCTTTCCCAAAAGCGACCTATAAACACACTATCCGTTTGGACGACGAAACGATCGCTGGCCGAGCGTTTCCGATGAAAATACGTTTACGTAGGGATAAGCGCAATTGCGCGGACTGTGGTAGGGACTTGCTGTTTAGTGAACCTGTAACGGTAAACACCAGCGTAGTTGTCATTTCCAACTGTTGTGACATCACAGTGTATGACAAAAAATATCTTGAGAACTGGCATCGTGTACCCATTATCTCAGTAACCGGAAAAGGAACCCTCAAGAGGAAGACCTTAAAGGAAGTATGTCAACTCGAACCGAAACGAGAACCACCACCACCACCACCACCAGTGGTTGTGGCACCTCCACCACCTATACCAAAAAAGAAAGGTAAAAAAAAGAAATAAATCAATTTAATAAATTATTGTATGGTATAAAAATTCTTGAGTTTAATATCATAAAGGGAGAAACCTATTAAGGAGATTTTCAGATTGTCATTACCATATTTGTAATGTTGGAGTTAACCGATCAGGAAACTTTTGATATGTACCATTAGTGCTTAAATCGTGGTTATACTTGCTACAAAAAAATCAAATTAAACAGAAAACTGCAAGCATAAAGATTTTGTTCGCACCAATTGCTCATCGATAACATAAAAAAGCATATCGAAAATTAAAATTTCAGTTGTAGTGTTCTTATTGTTTTCATTTATATGTCATAATAAATATTTTTTGTCGTGTTGCCTAAGCCTTGTCCGAATTTCTAAATTCCCAATGCAATAAATCCATTCTCTTTCAACCCGCGCTCTCCAATCTGTCCTCTATCCACCTAATCCCATGGCAGAACCAAGGGTAGATAACAGTTGCAACAGATGGAGAGCCATTTCAAGCGCTAATCTACCAAAACCATGTCCTCCGGATTGTTTCCAACCGTGCTTAGAAGGAAGATGTCCTGAACCAATACCCGAAGGCAGACATAGCAGATATAGCAGATATAGCAGAAAAAGCTCTAAACGTATTCAGTCAAAGTCAAAGTCAATCATTACGATCATTCAGCCAATCGAAGCAGTTGTTCAAAAAACCGATACAGAAAGTATTGAAAGATTCGATAGATTCGATAAATCACATTTTGACAAAATCGATACCAAAGCATTATGCGCAAAGTGTTTTGATGCCCAACAGGCCAACATTAAGGAAACCCCCTGTTCGACAAAATGCCGACCGCTCAAGACCTCCTTGCATTTAACGGAGGTAATATAATATATGTTATATGTGATTAATTTTCATTACTAGTTATTCATTGTTTCAGTTGTCAAAACGGTCTTATCCCAAAGCGACATATAAACACGCAGTCCGCCTGGACGATGAAACGTTCGTTGGTCGAACTTTTCCAATGAAAATACGCTTTCGTAGGATTAAGAAAAATTGCATGGACTGTGGTAGAGACTTGTTTTTTCGCGAGCCTGTGACCGTTAACACCAACGTGGTTGTCATTTCTGACTGTTGTGACATCACAGTATATGACAAAAATTATATTGAGAACTGGCATCGTGTACCCCTTTACATTGTTTCCGGACCTTCCGGAGATCATAAGAAAACGATAATAAACGAAGTATGTAAATTCGACCCGAAACCAGAACCACCTCCACCACCAGTTGTTGTGGAAACTCCAAGAGTATCACATCATAAAGGAAAAGGTAAAAAGAAGAAATAAATCGTGACAAGTCTTGGGAATTATTTTGTTTGTATAGTGTTCAATTTAAGTCATGCTTAGCATTGTTTTAACACGAAAATGTATAATTTAGATTGAGGTAGAAAAGTGTTGCCAATCCACAGAACATAAAAGGAGACACACCCTGCGGTCATGTCCCTTCTGGGCTTAAATCGTTTCCATACCTGCTAAATTCGCTGTTAAAAGCAACATTCGAAAAGCCTTGTTCTCGACATCCAGTCTCCGATCGAAGTGGAACCACCAAAATAAAATTAATTGTATAAATTGGATTCGGACCTCGAACTTGTTAAGTAACACGATAAGTGTAGAGAGATCGAGATATGTTCATATCATTAAAACTTCATCCGATTTCTATAGTGTTCAATTTGTTTAATATTGTAATTAATTTAAATTCAGTCGCATAAGCATACTTAGCATAGTCCTAAAACTAAAATGTATAATTCAGCTTAAGATAGAAAACAGCGCTGTCAATCCACATTACATAGATGGGGGAACCTAATCGGATTTACTTATCTTATGGTCGTTATATAGCTGCCGTTAGTCCGTGTGTTGTGTGTGTTTGTTACAAATGATTGAATATTGTTGTATGTTATTCAGCTACAGAAAGTTGATACGGTATTAGATTTGTATGTATTGCTCATGCCTCCTTCACGTGGAGGTCTTGAAGTCGATTCGAGTTTTTGGAAAACTATTTGAAATCCCTTTTGCATCAGCCCCTTCCCCACCCTCATGTTATTCGCTATTGTTCTGCGCAAGGCGTTGTATTGCAGTTGAATCGATTTTTGAGTGATTTCGAAATTCACAACTATAAATCTAATTTTATATATAGTAAATGTTAATCATAATAGTAATTATAGATACTAGATTATAGCTACACACACATATGCACTTGAATGTTAATTTAAAAATTAGCTACAAATCGTTAGACTACTTTAATATGGATTATTCATTAAGCGTCTCTTATACTGTCAGTGTGGCTAGTCACTAAAAATAAAATCTGAATCTTGTGCTAATCAATCAATCAATCATTCAACCATTCATCATCATGTGGAAGCACCAACCAGCAGCAGCAGCAGCAGCCTATACCTTTCCGATCAGTGGAAAGAAGTCTTTGAGTAGAGTGGTACGCCGCTTTTCAGCTATATCCATCTGATTTTCAAGATCACCCAGATCTGTTGTCTCTGCCCGTTCGATTTTCCACGATAAATTCTCAATTTCAGCCTCCAATTGCGCCTGCAAGCCAGAAGATAATCAGATTAAAGATATAAAGAAAGATAAAGAAGGTTTGCTGACTTACCTGCTGATACTCAAAGAGATTCTTTCGCGAACCACCCTCCATATAGTAGGCATAGGGATAGGTATACTGCAACGTGTAGCGACACTTGGCCAGCAGTGCCGCCGCATTGAAAAGATACTGCCAATCAATCCAGGTGCCGCTGCCATTCATAACCTTCGAATTGATGCGCTGCCTCAACCGATCGATCGTCTGTTGTTCCAGCTTAAGCGACTTGGAATGATTCTCCCATCGCTCGTAGTAGTGCAGATATTTTTTCAGAGCCTCGCGCGCCTGCACGTGCACCGATTCGTTGGCAATATTGGGATTGTCCTTGTACCGCGAACACTCGTAATATTCCGAGCCATGCGTCTTCCAGTCCCCCAAGCACATCCAGCAAAAGTCGTGCTTGCAATTGAAGCACTGCATGTGATTGCAGCCTCCGTTCTTCTCGATGCATATGTGACACTTGGGGCAGTCTTTGGTGTGTGCGCTTATATAGTTGGCCGTCTCGCTGTCGTCGGCGCACTTGGTCAGCCACTTCTTGATGATCTGGCAGTCTGTAGGCGCATGATAGTCCATGCCGCACTTGAAACAGAATCCCGTGTGACAGACCTTGCAGATGGCACGCTTGGCTGAGATCTCCGATGATTGCACAATGATTTGGCAGTTGGGTCCCGGACAGAATCGCAGTTCCGGATGCGATTTCACATAGTCCTTGAACGCAAACTGCTGATACTTATCGCGCATCACGGGACGCGTCACCAGGGTCAGCACCAAATCCTCCGGCACACGTACATTACACTTCTGTGCCATACAACCGATCTGTATGGATATTCCCTGAAAGATTTGCGTCTCAAAGTAAATGGTCCAGCAATCCTTGCAGAAAGAATGACCACACGCCAGACTGTAGAACTTATCACTTGGCTGTGAGCTTGCGCAAACCGGACACATTCTCCGGTATTGTGATTGCACCTGCGTGGAGATCGAGGAGAGACTGTTGGCGTTACTGTTGCTGGATGATGATGACGGAGAGGTGACCGTTGATGTTGCTGTTGCTATCGTTGTCGTTGTTGTCCTATAACCACTGCTGCCAATCCTCAAGATCTGTGCACTGGCAGCGGCTGCACTCGTTGACGCGGCATCTGTGACATTTGGTGTGGGGGGCTTAATCCGTGCCGTAACCAGCAATGCATTCGCATCCTGACGATATTTCTCCACCACAGCATTGTTGTTCCACTGATGCTCCAGCAGTAAAACCTTCGCCAACGATGGTGTTATCTGCAAGATTGTGTTTAGCTTCTCCACGAGTTCATTTAAAAGCTTCTCAATGTCCTCCACGGTTAGGCAATCGTATTCAAAATATTCTGGATCAGCACGTTTCGGATCGAGTCTTTCGACATCGCAGTCTTCGCCTGAAAGAAGGAATAAGATAGGATAGGTTAGCAATTGGTTTAGAATGGATATAATGTTAGTGTAAAGGAATAAAGCAATTTAACTGACTCTGTCCTTACTCAAGGTTTAACTCGGGAAACTACAACTCTAAGAACCTTTTATTTACAGTTTCCCTTTACGTGTTTGGAATTATGTTACCCTGCGCATCAGGTCACCATATTCACTGGGTATCCTGGTCCCCAGCACCAGGTGCAATCAATAAATGATTGAATTGGTTAGCTACCTGCAGCCTGCAGCTATTCACAGAATCAAAAGGGAAGGGGAGACCAGAATAGAATCAAGCCTAGGCAAACCTTAATTCCGAATTGGGAAAACCAAACAAAGGAAATGAAAACAAAATCTGATGGATGACCCGGGCATACTATGGACAAATGGATGACTTGCCGAATGGATGGATGGGTGAATTGATTGCCATTTTTACGACTGATGGAAATGTTTTTTATTTTGGATTGAAGGCCAAATATTACGTCGCGACGTCGGCTTACAAATGAGATTTGAGGCATGTCGTCACTGGCAGCTCGAGACGTGAGCAAGCGTAAAGAGATAAGGAAAGAGTGAGAGGAGAGATAGTGATAGAGAGGGCAGGTCAAAAGCAGCAAAGCGGTTAACGGAAGAAAATGCACGTAAAACGCAGAATGACTGACTGACGATGAGCACTTGAGCACGCATCTCATTGCGTATGTATGAGGGAAAGAGAGAGTGAGATAGAGGGAAAGAGAATACAGGGAAGACAGTGTAGAGCAGGTAAAAACGCACGAGATACGCGCAAGAGTACAAAGAAGAAGTGCCAAGTAACAATAACAATAACAACAACAACAAAAACAAAAGCAATATCAGCAGACAGCAAACAAACAATGCTGGCCCCGCATGCCTTGGCGCACTGTCTGTCTCTGTCTGTCTGACCGAGAGCGTCCAATTCAAGTTCAATTTCATAATTTAAGCTTCATGGTCAACGAATCGTACCGACGATATTAAAATTATATTGTACTCGGTACATTTGGAAGTACTCACACAAACAAACACACATATACACACAGACATATGTTTGCTAGGGCAACACAAATGCGAAACTCGCACGCTGCCTATGTGAAAGACCAAAAGACGGGGAAGGAGGAGGAAAGAGCGAAGAAGCATGTGGTAAGGTGGGGAGGAGGGTGAAGGCATATAAACTCAACTTATAAGGCGAATGTCAAGAGCCAAACTATGTGCATGCGAGTTTATTTAGAAGGTTAAATGGCTAGGCTCGGCTCCCCCCTCTCAGCACAGCCCTTACTTGTTATGTGTGTGTGTGTGTGTTTGTGACACAAAAGGTGAATAACCAAAGCGCATGCAAACTTCACACAGATACGGCTAAAGGCTCAATAAGAAAACAAAATGCTGCCGATTGTGTGTGTGTGTGTGCTGAGGTTAAATCGATACGCAAGTGTAATCGATAAACTGCACAAAGCGTCCTTGTGGTACCCCCACTGTAGCTATCCTGCTCCCACTCCTTACCTGTGTTATAGTAATCATAATCGTCATCAAATTCCCCATCGTTGTCCGATTCCATTTCCATTTCAATGTCCGAGTCCATTGCAACTCTGTGGGGAGTCGTGTGTGTGTGTGTGTGTGCGGGGGGATAACGCAGCCTTGCTGTTCTCTGTATATGTGTGTGTGTGCAAGTGTGCGTGCGTGTGTTTCTCGCTTGGCTGCCGTTGCCCGTGGCCCGTTGTCCGTTGCCTTGCCTGGCTGACGACTGAAGGGCGAGTAAAGCAAAGCACGTAAAAATACTTCTTTACAAGGCTATTGCACAAGTATGAGGGGGTTGGCGGGGTCCCTCTTTTGTTATTATTCTCCTTGCTGTTGTTGCTATATTTGTAACAGTTGCCGCTGCTCTTCTTGTTGTTGTTCCTGCTGGTGGTGGATCTGGTGGTAGTGGTGGTGGTGGTGTCGGCGTTGTTGTTGTTCCTGCTGATTGTGGTGGTGGAAGATTTAGTTGTTGGTTTTGCTGCTGCTGCTGCCGTGGGGAACGTTGCAATTCTTTGCGTTACGTCGTCTACACATGGAAGAGCTTTGGCTTAGCGGGGTGGCAAAGGCAGAGGCGCAGTGGCAGCAGCGACGTCGCTGTCAATATATCCCGGAACACACCACAGGCCGATTTATTTTAGTTTCACATATATACACACTCACACACGAATGCACTGTCTATGCTGCCTCTTGTTGTTTCGCTGCTGCTGCGCTGCTTCTGCTGCTGCATTCAATGTAGCGCGTTTGGTAAAAATAGAAACATGCAGCAAGAGATGATGACAATGAACACGCACACAGGTTAATTTTATTTCGCTCTTTCAATTTTGTTTAATGCAAAATGCAGAATGCAATGACTCTTTTATTGGCAACATTCATTTCCTTTGTCTTTTGATTTTTCGCAGCGCCTGCTTTGCACTCGCACTCGCGCACTGGCTTCGTTACACACACTCCCCCCTCTCTATCAATCTCTTTATCCACACCCGCTTAATAACAGCAGCGCACCCACACTCGCTCTCACAGAGGCACACTAGCACACGAGTACGAGTACAACGCACAGTAAACGTCAATTGCAAATTGCGCAGTTTGATTTATTTGCTATTGCACTTTTTCATTTATTAGTAATACTTATAAAACACGGGAAAAATAAACCCTCTGTGCAATACAGAGCTGGGAAACGACAAGTGTGACCGTAGCCAGTTAGAAGGGTAATGTTGAACAGCTGTTTGTGGAGGTGGTTGGTCGATTAGCGATTACATTTTACATTTTCCTTATCGTTATGTTAGTTAACATATGTGCTCTATCGATTGCAACTTGTTATCAGTAATTCCAGCAGCCCTGGTAGGGAAAGACCGGCAAATCTGCGTCGTATTGTACATTGTGAAATTATTTGAAACCAAATCGCATAGATCATGTCCACAATTGAGAAACTGTCTATCCAAGGCGTGCGTAGTTTTGGATCCAATGCCGAAGATGTTCAGGTAACTTGGAAGGCACACTCGGCATCACCAGCGCAATCCTTTTAATCCACTTTTAACTCTATATAGAGCATTACCTTCTCGTCGCCCATTACGCTGATTCTAGGCCAAAATGGGTGTGGCAAGACGACGATAATTGAATGCCTGAAATATGCCCTAACCGGCGAATGTCCTCCAGGCAGTGATGCGGGCAAAAGTTTCGTGCACGATCCAAAGATTTTCGGTAAAACCGAATCCCTGGCACAGGTGAAAATGCTTGTGCGTGACAAGCGCGATACACGCCTCTCCATCTGTCGCAGCATGAAGGTGTCCATCATAAGGGGCAAGCCTACCTTCAAGACCATCGATTCGACCATCAACTTTCTGGGCAGCGCCGATGGCAAATCAAAGAATCCCGAGTCGATGAGCTATCGTGGTGCCAACACTGACATGGCTGTTAGTGACTTCATGGGTGTGTCAAAGGCCATTATAAACAGTGTCCTGTTCTGTCATCAAGAGGACTCTAGCTGGCCCCTGGATGAGGCAAAGAAACTGAAGGAGAAGTTCGATGCCATCTTTGGAATCACGGAGTACAATAAGGCGCTCGATAAGATCATTAAGCTGCGCAAAACAGCCAGTGAGGAACTCAAAGTGATGGGTAAACACTCCGAGTAGAGATGGTAATAGATCAGCTCCCTCACACTGTTATTTTTCAGAGGCCAGCATGAAGCTGCTGGCGCATCTAAAGAAGGAGATGGATGACAAATCACTGAGTCTGCAGAAAGCCGAGCAGAAGTGCCAGGATATCAAGGATCAGTGCAGGAAGTGCGACGAGGTGGTGCAACCCATTGATGCACGGCTGCAGGAGATTCGTAATATCGAATTGGAAATAAGCAGCTATCATGCGCAAAAAGTCAAAATGGATACAGAGTAAAGTCAAGGAAATTCAGAATAAATATTTAATTATTAACTATATTATTCCTTCGTACAGGCACAAAAACTGCGTGGAACAGATTACCAATTTATCCAAGAATATCAAAAGTCCTTTCGCCGGCTCCTTGTTGGAATTGGATGCGGAAATTCATACCTTCAATCAGCGCATGTCCGAATTGAGATTCGAACGCTGCGATGTGGAGGAACAACTGGAAAAGATGAAGAAATCGTGTGAAGAATTCCAAAAGACATTGGCCTTGCAGGACAAGAAGCGTTGCATTGCCCAGCAGGAGCAGAAGAGCGAGGAGAAATGCAAGTTGCAGTTGGCAGAGTGCATCAAGGATTTTTGCGTAAAAGTGCAAATTCCTATGGAAGCAGATGCACCAGAGAATCCAGAGAAGTTGCCTGAATTGCTTCACGAAATCGATTTGATGCTTTTGCTCAAGCAGACAGAGATCACCGAGGTGATGGCTCAAAACGATCAGGCCGATCAGACACGTCAGGCCAAGATCGATGAGCTGCGCACGGAGATAACCAAATCTGAGCAAAGTGTCACTACGTTGGACAAGCAAAAGACGGCAAGCGAGCGACGGAGTGAAGCACTCGATCTGGAAATCAAACAAATCGAAACATCGTTACATCAGCTAAAGGTGTTGGAGAAGCAAATAGCCGACACCGATGAGAAATACGAATTCGCCAAGAAGAGCTTCAATCAGGAGGCCTGTCGTGAGATCATTGTAACCAAGAAGGCAAGCATAGCCGAGAAGCAGGCACGGTTCAAGCAACTAGATGAGAAGTTGACATTTCTCAGTTCTATTGCCAAACTGATGACAGAGATCAGTTTGAAGGAGAAGGAGCTGGAGAAGAAGAATCAGGAGATACAACGTGTGAAGAGCAAACACGGCGATAATTTACCAAAGTTCTTTCCCTCTCCCATTTCAAGCAATTATCGTCGTTCAATGCAAACTGCCTACGACAAGTTGCGGCGTGAAGTTCAAGAGTTGAACGAACAATCGAATTCGCTGAAACTTACGGAACAATCGCATGAGATCAAACGAAAGAATCTCATCGGCGACATTGCACGTATGGAGTCAGAAGTGCAACAACTCGAGGAGCGTATCTATCAGAAGTGTCACAACACCCCGTACGAAGAGCTAATGCTGCGCAGCAAGACGGCAATTTCAAAGCTGCAACTGGAGCATGGGGCACACAAGTCAGCCGAGGCCATGTACAAGAAGTAAGTGTCCTGAACTAAACACAAAGATGTATTAACTAAGTTTATTCCATTTAGGTATATACAGAAAATCGACGAGGAACCCAACTGTCCCCTGTGCCATCATAATATGTCAGGCGATGAGGTAAGTAACTATTAAGTCCGACTCCTAATAGGTTAAACTCCTCCCTCCCTTAGGCGTCCGACTTGACTACTGAGCTGACGGATGAGATCCAGAAGCTGCCCGACAACATAAGCCGTGCCGAAAAATCCCTAAAGGCGGAGCAATTGAAATATGAAAACTTACTGCAAATTAAGCCAGCCATTGATAAGGTGAAGGAACTGAAAGAAACTGTGCCGAAGAAGAAGGAAGAACTGCGCAAAGTGGAACAGTTATTGGGCGATTCTGTGGCTGAATATGAGACACTGTGCGGCCTGTTGGCTGAGCCCACAACCAACATGGAGCTAGCTAATTCCATGTTAGGTGACATGACGCTGCTGGACGAGGCGATCAAGGAATCTGTGCGTCTCAAAAAGGATGTGGCTCAGCTCAAGGTTTGCTGCCATCTATTAAACATAATATAGTTAATCTTATATATACTTCTTATTCAGCTCAAATTGCCAGAGAGCTACGATGCTAGTGAATCCACAGAGGCACTGCAAGCCGAGAAAACTCAGGTGTCTAAGGATGTTGAAGAGGAGTCCAAGACATTGGAGAAGAACCAGAAAGTTTTTGAGCAGCAAATGGAGGCGCTAAATCGCTTGCGTGAATTCAGAAATAGGTAGAGAACTATTATATAAAAACATGTTATAAATATTTAAATGAATTTTATTGTAGCTTGAAGGACAAGCGAATAAGTCTGCAGCAGGGCGTGCAGAGTTTGCCGAACCTTAAGGAGCAACTCGATGAGCAGACCCGATTGCTGATCACAATAACATCGGAAATAACCGAACTCAGAGCAAAGATCCAGCCGCTTAAGCAACAGTTGAATGCGGCAGTGGCTGAGAAGGCGCGCTTGAAGGAGAGTGAACGCGTAAAATTGTCGGAAATGAACAACAAATACAACGAATACAAGACCATTGATCAGGATATACAAAGGTAGCAAGTGATATATACTTTAGAAAGGTTTCCATATTCATTTAACTCGTCATGTGATACTTGCAGATTGTATAAACAGCAGAGTGAATTTGCCAAGAAGAATCTTGTTAATGAAATAAAGAAACTCGATAAGGTCATGAAGGACACAAAGGAGGAATCCAAGAAGCTGGATGCGAAAATCCAAACATACAGCGATAAGTTGGAGTCCATCAAAACAGAGTGCCTTAATCAGCAGACTCTGGAGCGTGATCTGAAGGATAATCGAGAGCTAAAGAAATTGCAGCAAAAGGAGAACGAGCTGAGCGTGACATGCCAAACATTGTCCAAGCAATTGGGCAATTTGGATTTTCGCAGCGTGAACAAAGAGAAGATCGCGTTGATGGAGAAGAAAGATTCCGCATCGGTGCGTCGTGGCGAACTTCTTGGTCAGTTGGGGGAGGTCAGCAATCAGGTGGGTAAATTGAAGCGTGAAATAAACGAACCCAAGTACAAGGAGTCGCTCAAGAACTATCGACGTGCACAGTTCGAGGTCGCAGTCAAGCGTCGCGGCATCGATGATCTTGGCCAGCATCGGGTGGCCTTGGAATGGGCACTTATACAGTTCCATGCTGAGAAAATGAATAATATCAATAGCCTGATTCGTCAATATTGGCGCATGATCTATCGAGGTAACGATATCGACTATATACAGATCAAAACTGATGAGATCAGCAAGGAGGCATCGGCAGATCGACGCAAAAATTACAATTATCGCGTGATACAGTCGAAAAATAACTCTGAGATCGAGATGCGAGGACGCTGCAGTGCAGGTCAACGTGTTCTCGGCTCCCTGATAATTCGCATGGCCCTGGCCGAGACTTTTAGCAGTAACTGTGGCGTGCTCGCTCTGGACGAGCCAACAACCAATCTGGATCGTGATAATATTACATCGCTGTGCGAGGCGCTCAATCGCATTGTGGAAGATCGACAGATTCAGTCCAACTTCATGTTGATTATAATTACCCACGACGAGGATTTCATCTCCTCGCTTGGCAAAATACATAGCTATCATCGCGTGCAACGCAACTCCCAATGCAAATCGATCATACAAAAGGTGTGTGTCGATGGAAGATAATTGAACGTGTCGTAGAGCATAAGTTCATATTTATTGTTAATCCATTCCGAAAATTGAACTGTTCTCTTTATATAACTTTTGATAAAACTCAGTTAATTTTTCTGAAATAAAAGTATTAATCATTATATGTTTGTTTTTCATTAAGTAAATCATAGATATTTCTGCATCCAGTAGTCGCACAGATCTCTGCTATTTAAAAGATAAGGACCAGGTGGTCTCGTCGTAAAAAACTCTCCCATATTGTATGTTCGGATATGTATAGTTTAGAACAGACTTTGGCTTAAATGTCAATTATGTCAAGTGTGTACGAACACGAAGGCAGTTCATCATCTCGGTGTTCCTATGCCTTCGTAACAGTACTCAAACTAGCATTCTCACAATAGCTTTTTCTAAAACACGATTTGATTTTTCTTTTCAATTAAATTTATTGTTATGGCGTGTTCACGGGCGGTGCGCGGTATCGACTATTGTATTGTTCCGATGTCGGAATTTAAAAGAAAGTGTCCTCCGGTTCCAGAACGAAAAGGATTGCACCTTTGTCCCCCTGAATTGTCTGAGCCGCTTCTCAGTGATCAACCACCAGGGAATATTCCACATATCAATTTATATATGCGCAAGAAACAGGTAATCTCCCCCATAACATAATGTTCCTTATATTTATTACTTTCTTATTCTTTGATCTTAAAAGACTATAAAACATGAGACCAAGCCAATGCCAAGGTGTAATAAGAGTTTTCTATTGGGCGACAACACCATTGCGGGTAAGGTTTGGCCAATGAGGTTTCATGTAAGGAGGATGAAGACGAACTGCAAGGAATGTGATAAGGAGCTCTGTTTGCGAGAAACTGTCACGGGCAACGAGAATATAATGCTGCTCTCTAATTGTTGCACTGTTCAGGTCTATCCCAAGAAGCAAATAGACAACTTGCATCGTGTGCCTGTGGGCTTAATAAGTGGAAAGGATAAATTTACTAAGAAAACCCTTAACGAAGTACTCTACGATCCATGTAAAAAAGAAGAGCCCAAAAAGCCACCACCTCCACCGACACCTAAGGTATCAATAGCACGAGTGTCTAAACGACGCAAGTCAAAGAAGAAGCAGAAGAAGAGGAAGTCAGAAAAGAGACTCACCAAGACTGTAATAACAAAGAAAATTAGAAGAGAGCGCGTACACGAATATACAATTCATCATTCGAAAGAAGAGGTTAAAGAGAGGATGTTAAGAGAGCAAGAAGAAAATCAGATGAGACAGAGCGCTTTTTAACTGCAAAAAGTATTTCAAATACCATCCAGAATTTAGTAAATTTGAAATACTTTTTGTAGCCCAAAATGTTCTAAAGCAATTAATAATAAATGTTATCAGGCAGGGACAGTTGTAAAAGCCCACATCATAAGTTCATGTTTTTATATTCTTTATGGATCGGAATCGATATTTTACGGTAATTGACACAGAGATGAATACTACATGGTTATGCCTGTCAAACCTTATTAAAGATAAAGATCTCTATAGATCGAATACGAAAATTATTCGGTTAGGTTTCATATTCAGCGAAACAACTCAACTAACTTAGTCAGTTTCTCTTCTATTGTTCGTAACAGCCATAAGTAATATTGTTTAATTTAAGGTAGCTACCAGAATATACAACTGAGTACGAAAGTAAATATTACATATTTATTTATTTTACTAGCTGTTCTTAGGCTTGTGGCACGCACCTTTGCCATAGTATAACTCTGGGAGTCATTATCACTTTTGCTGTAGTTTTTATCTTTCAGAAATTGTTGTGATCACATGAGCAAATAAGTAATAAACCTCAGGTAGTTCCAGCACGTTTTGTGGCAATAAAAGTTGTTACTTTTTCTGCTGAGGATTCACGCTTTAAGCACATGCGATGAACTGACTGAATGAATATGATCATTTCTTTTTTGCATTTTCATCAAAACAAATAAATTTGCTTAAAAAAAGAAACTTACTAGAAAATAATAGAAAAGATAGACAGGGCAAAAAAAGGAAATTAAAAAATTGCATAAAATACAAAATATAATGACAGAAACTGTTCCCAACAATACTGTCTGTCGTTCAGTGCATTCTTCTACCTTTTAAACTTACCATATTTCTATTGGGTTCATTACTATTCATCTCTAGTTTGACTTTTCTATTTTTGTTGCTCTAACGATTCGCACACAGAAGTTGTCCGAGACAGCAGACTTTATTACTCCGGCATTATAATAATCCCACCTAGGTATTTTTATATAGTACATGATCTCCAAAATCTTTATGTATGCACACACGCATGCTTAGCTATCTCCCGCCAGACTTATGTGGCGGCAATAACCCTTGTCTATCTAGGTAGCTCTTAATCAGGTAAAGCGCTTTTAATTGTGTGTGGTATTATTTTTATTTGATGAGTATCGTTAAATTTATGTTCATTTACAATAAAAGAAAAAGGTTATGCAAAAAACTATATGGAAATAGCTGAAGCAGGGAGCCAAAATTATAAAGGAATAGTTTGGTAATCTCATTAAGTATTCCAAGTTGAGAAACTCAGTTTTCTTTGTCACACAAAAAGAAAGATTTTTACAATAATCCTCTTGATCATCGATCTCTTCATCTACTTCTTCGCATCGCAAATTTTGGGACCGTCACCAATGCAGGCGGCATAGGCCATCAGATGGGGGATCGTATGTTGTTGCATGACCCCCGAGAATAGATGACTCTGCGGTCCTGATGCGAAAATACCAACATCATCGCCCGAATGCACACCCTGATCCTTGGGTACATAGCTGGGGAAGACAAAGTCATCGCCACCAATCTGATCGGTCAGATCAATACGCTTTCCCTCCTCATCCAGGTAGTTCTTGGGACCGGCAGCGTAGTTCAACACGGAATACTTCACTCCATTCTCATCGGTATCATGATGATTCAGTCCCAAAATAGGTGTACCACGGCCAGGATAGCCAGCAATGGAGAGTGTGTGTCCATGATCCGAGGTGACCACGATCAACGTGTCCTCAATGTCGGTTATGTTGCGTGCCAAGGCAATTGCCTTCTCAAACTCCAGGGCTTCGTCCAGCGCATAGCCCGCTTTGGTATAATGGTTACCATAGTCGATAAGGCCACCTGGAGATAACAAAGGTTATTGATTCCCTATTCCAAAGCTCCTTCAGTTCTTTCGACTCACCTTCGATGAAGCAAAAGTATCCGTTATCGTTCTGGCTTAGCTTTTTAATGGCCACCTCCGTGAGCTCGGAGAGAGTGGGTTGATACTCCGCATCAGCTTCATGATGGAATTTCATCAGTTGCGACTCGAACAATCCGATAATGCTAGACACTGCGGACACATTGACACTAAGAAGCTGCTTGCGGTTGCTGACCAAAACGCCTCCAGGGTGCTGGGCCTGCCAGCGAGCCAAGAGATTTGTGCCATCCGAACGTTCGCCGGCATTGCCATGCAGGTCCACAATGGAACTGGGCAGGAACTTGCCCATGCCACCACCGAACATAATGTCAAAGTTCTTGCCGGGCACTTGGGTGACCAGCTGGGTAGCCATATCGATGCAGGTGCTAGAGTCGACGCCATAAGACTCCACATCCGTATCGCATTCCCACATACGGTTTGCGGTCTTGGCATAGGCGCCCGAGGGACTGGCATGCGTCAGGGTAGTCGTAGTCACAATGCCCGTGGATTTACCGGCATTCTGTGCCCACTCAGCAATGGAGGTCAGACGATTCGCTGGGTCCTGGCTAGCCGTACAGTTGTTGAAGTTCACTGCGGCACTGACGCCGATCTCAATGATGTTCGTCTTGACGCCGCACAAATATGCCGTTGCTGTGCAGGCAGAGTCGGGCACTTGGGCATTGGAGCAGTAGGTCTGGATTAGGGGAATTAGGTGACCTATGAGACCTAACTGTTCTCTTTACTTTAATCTCTATTACTCACCCTGCTGAGTCCCGTGTGGGGGAATGTCTCGAAGCTCAGGGCCGATTCCTCACCCGTGTTGCCCTGACGCTGACCCTTCAGTATTCTGGCGGCAGCCACTGTGCTCAGCGACATGCCATCGCCCAGGAAGAGTATGATGTTCTTTGCCTTCTTGGCATTGGGCTGATCCAGTGCCAATCTCTTGGCAATCTCCTCGTAGGCCAGATCGTACCAAAATTGCGGATCCTTCTCCTCTGGCGGCGTATACTTATCCTCGGCCACATCCGTTGAGAACAAGGGTTGCACATTGACACCTGCGGAGGCACTGACAATGTTCAGCTTCCTGCCCAACAGTGTCTCCACATCGTGCACGCTCTTGCCCCAAGCGCCAACCGCAAGGAGGACGACTAGGATCAGCTGATTTTGGTACAGCATCTCTATTGCTTCTGGGGTGTATAGTGATGAGTTGAAGTGGTTTTCTGACTGACACACCTTCTGCTCTCAGCCAAGGTTTTATATAGCCATTTTGTTTAAGACACCAGCGTGTCTGGCACGCCCACAACTGTGGGAGACGTTGCGGGATTAGTCAGATGATTTTGATAAATTCTCTTTTTATCACTATATGGTTGGCTATTTTGGTTATCTGAAGCGCTCTCAAAGCTCAAGGCAAATCAGTAAGTGCGCTCATGATAATCATCACATTACTAGGGTCTTATATTACTAGTATACTGTGCAAACTTGACTTCCAAAATTCTCTAATCTATATAGTCACATTTCAATCTAGTACATCTGTCCCAAAAACAGATGTACAGTCAGTCCCCTTGGAGTTTCTATGAAGTTCATGAATGAATGATGCAATTTTCTTTGAAAATTCGTCCAAAAATAGACAAATATTAAATTGCCACACTTGACTCACAGTGTCTTCTCTATCAGTTAGACGTCAGTTACCTTATCTTGTTATGAAATTTCTGATATTACATGGAGGGCAATAGAGTGCTCGGACTTTCTCGTAGGACGCACGATTTAAAAACGTGTGAAACGATTATAACTTATCAGTCAGGTTTTTTCTGCATTTCATTCAACCATGATTTTGCACTCGTGAGGCGAACGTGACGAGATAGCATGAATGTCTGTAAATAGAACTATGGTACCTCTTTCTTGTTGGTAATCTTGACTTCTTCATTTCTGCACAACAAGTCTAATCAATTCAAAAAATGGTTTTCATTGAGGCATATCGCACAAATGAAAAAATCATCGTGATGATCATATAATATTATAAGCCGGCACCTCAAAACAAGGTAAAAGTTCGTTATTTTTTACAATTTGAATCAGCAACAAGTTAACTCTTGATTTTCATACTAGTTTGACTTAACTAATTTTATCGATTCAAGGCATAAATGTAAAGTTAGAATTAACGAAAAATACTAATTTTTTGAAAGGCGGAACATGGTCTAAAATTGTATTATTTGAAAACCAAATCTTACTATCATATAAATCTAAGGACAGAACCAGAATCAGATAGTTTTTTCAAATATAAGAAAGACGAAAATATTTATGAAAAAAATAATTTAATGAAATGAATTCCAGAAATGTTAGTTCTTCTTTGAATAAATAGCAGGGTATAACAAAATTATTTAACGATTAATTTCGCTGTGTGCGCAATTCGCCTTCGTGCACACACGCGAAACGCTATCGATAGTTGAAGAGCTATCGATGCTGGTGTTTAACGGCATCGATAACAGCGATGTGCCGTCGATTCATTTCGCAGCAATCATTCGGCTGCCAAATCGTCCAACAACAACAACGTGTCGCGTAATTATTTTCTTCTATCTCTCTTGCTAATAAAAACAATTGCAAACATTGCGCAAATAAATTGTAAATAATTTGTTTCCTTTTGTTTTCACACAAAGAAGTGGCGACACCCCCACACTGACGAACACTGACAGACACAGACGGCAACAACAGAACAACAACCACAACAACAAGAACAACACCAACAACATCAATAATAATAGTAATAATAGCAACAACGCGCTAGTGCAGCCAACCAAGGACACGAATTATATGAAAGTAGTGCAGCTAGGAGCATGAAACGGCATTAAAATCGAGAGAAAATAAACTAAAGTACAAAATAAAAAACAACAACAACTATAAGCAACTGTTAAAGTAGAACAAATACCACACACTCCACTCACACATAAACTCAACAAAAGTATTAAAAGGAAGCAAGGAAGAAAGAGAGAGAGAGAGAGATCGACGAAGGAACAGTGGAACAGATTGCAGCTTATTGTGAAGACTTTAGAATGGCAGCGAACAACTTGCGACAGATTCCATTGACCTGCAGCGGACATACCAGACCTGTGGTGCATTTGGATTTCAGTAATATCTGCGATAGCGGCTATTTTCTTATATCAGCCTGCAAAGGTAAGTGACAAAATCGCATGCGATAAGTAGCTAGCAAACAGTGTGTCCTTGTAGCATCACCAGATCTACAAAAGATTCATCATCTTTTGATCGTCAGCTTTTTGTCTAGCCTGTCCGAGGCAACCTTGACCCAAATGCAATCGAATATTATAATATATTAAACGAAACCAGTTTAGCGAACCCTTTGCACAGCACTCTCGCATGCAATACTCATATGTATGTCTGTATATATCTCACGTTCTTTACCTTGATCGTCTACACGTATAGATAGACTTTCATCTGTATGTGTGAAGCTTTAAATAAACATATTTGTGCTTTCAAAAAAGTTACAAACACACACACTAAGTGTATGCACAATGTGTGTATATGCGGAAAGCAAATTTCCATTACAAGTTCAAGTTAATTTTTTATCGCCATTTAATGCCAAGCTTCCCCTTGTTTTGCAACTTTTCAAAACTTTGCTCAGCTGTTGTTGTTTTTGTTGCTGTCGCTGTTCGCAGGAAGCACCTTGAAACTTCTATATTTATAATGTACGCAACGCAGCAACGAGTCACCGTCAAATAAAAAAGTCAATTGATAACCGTTTAAAAAGCTCTGATTGACGTCCCTGCACATTCTCAACCTGCCTCAAGCATGCACTCTCCTCTCTTGCTCACCTCCCTGGCTGTCTATAGATCACATTGCAATCGAAATGACGTGAACTTGGTGCAGTGCTGCCCATTTGCGTGCAGGTCGTTGGCATTGAATGTACACATTGAGTCAAGGTGGCTTCCGCCGCTCACACAGTGCACTCACGCACACACACACACGCATCCACTTGCATTTTAAGTGTATTCAATTGAGAGACGGAGCGAGATAGAGGGTTCTCATTGCATGTTTCATTTGTTGTTTTTGCAGATGGCAGCCCAATGCTGCGTCATGGCGACACCGGCGACTGGGTTGGCACCTTTGAGGGTCACAAGGGCGCCGTCTGGGGCGTTGCACTCAATCGGAATGCAACGCTTGCGGCATCGGGCGCCGCCGACTTCACCGGCAAGGTGTGGAACGCGGTTAGCGGCGCCGAGATTCACAGTTTTCAGCATAAGCATATTGTGAAGAGCGTCGCCTTCGACAACAGCTCCGAGAACATTGTGACGGGCAGCAACGAGAAGCTAGTACGGGTCTTCAATCTGGAACAACCCGACGCGGAGCCGGAACTGTATGGTGGACACGCTGGTGCCATAAAGCGTGCACTGTTCTGTCGCGACGATAAGTGCATCATCTCGGCAGCGGATGACAAAACGGTGCGTCTATGGGATCGCATGACCGGCATTGAGGTGCAACGTTTGCAGTTCCCCAATAACCCAAATAGTTTGGAGATCTCGCGTGACAATCATGTGTTGACCATCACACATGGATCGACAATTAGTTTCTGGGAGATCGACACGCTGAAGAAACTCAAGGAGGTGAAAGTGCCGACGAACGTGGCGTCGGCTAGTTTGCATCCCGATAAGCATGTCTTCGTCTGTGGCGGCGAGGACTTTAAGATGTACAAATTCGACTATATAACAGGCAATGAAATCGGTAAGTGGAGAATTGATACCTTACCCCATAAAATGTCTTAGATACCTTAAACAGAGTTACCTAGTCTAACCATACATGTTTTCCTTGCAGAATCCTTCAAGGGCCACTTTGGTCCAGTGCATTCAGTCAAGTTTAGTCCCGATGGGGAGCTATACGCTAGTGGCTCCGAGGATGGCACTCTACGGCTATGGCAAACCACTGTGGGTAAAACCTATGGCTTGTGGAAATGTACGGAACCTAGCGAAATGAACAATTCGCTAAACTCGCCCCGTGAGGTGCCGGCAAACTGATGTTGGAGAAGCACAAGTCGCTGCTACACTGCGCAGCAACCACCACCGCAAGCGCATAGAAAGTGATGATCCTCCTCCTGCTCCATATCCTCCAATTTGCATACATTATTAAAATCGAATCACATAATTTGTAATTATATTTTCTCAACGATATTTTATAACGATCCAGCGATCATTGGCATCATTACATAACCACACGATAGCACTCGTATATGTGGGAGAGAGAAATGAACATTATGTTTGCTATTGTGTGGAAATTCAATAGAAATAAATAACTTAAGTTTTCCAACGCGATTTGAATGAAATAATCCAAGAAGCATCTTCATTAAATGTGTGTGCCTGTGGCCCAGTTGTGCAGATAGATGGTGGTGAAGTTAAGCAAAGGTTCTCCCTGGTGGATCTCGGGGCGTTGTTGCAAATGATCGAACCATCTGGAGAGGTTCAGGTAATTCTCCTTGTCAACGGGCGAGAGGGATTTCTAAAAGAGAACCATGATATATAGAGGGATTTACTTTGGGATTAACTAACTTACCACAAGATCATTGATGGCATAGTACACGGCCAGGTCAGCCAGTGTGATGAAGTGTCCCACCAGATAGGATTTGCTGTTGAACAGTTTATTGAAATCCGCCAGTAACTGCTTGGCCACATGCTTGTCCTTGGAGCCGGGCGCCACGTAGAGCACCGCAAACTCGATCCACTGATAAACCTGAGCCTGTACCTCCCGTGACACTGTGCTGTTCTGGGCGGTTTCTGATTTGGATTCACGTGCCAAGCTCTCCAGTATTGTGGCAAAGCCAGCGACAGTTTTGTTTTGTGCGCTCGTGCGCGTTACGACCTTGACAATAGAAAATAAATTAATACCACCTTCACTCGCACAGTGTGTGTATGTGTTGCGCGCTCTTTCTACATACCTGCTCCTCATTGAGTTGCACCTTGCCGGGTGAAACACCCAAGCAGTTCGCGATTTTCTGCACTGTTGCAACGTCACACATATTTGGAAATTCTTCTGCTACTTATTTTGTTATTCTTTTTAGCGCAAATCGACAAACGTGCAAAAATGAATGAGAGATGCGCTACGCAGGTGCCAGGGCTGAATACAATCGATAAGCAAGTGTGCAATAGCAAATTAATATCGAAGGGACTGCAGTGTAATCGATAGGAGAAAACAAGGAATTATCGACAATGCTTAGAATACAAGGGCTGCTATTGATAGTAACAGTAAGCAGCGAATACAGAATTTTAAACATATCGGCCTCAGCTGAATTGCCGATATTAATACAGAGGTTGCTGTCCAGACTACGCTTCAAGCACAATGTAGCGGGGACAACAACCCACGACGAATTCAAGAGCGCATAGAGCGAATCAACTGTTATTAACATTTCTCTGTTAACTTTCCATTGCATGCAGCCAACTTCAAGTCTTTTGCTGTTATCGAACATATCAGACAATGAAGCGGGCAATTTAAAACGATGTGAAAAGCTCTCTTTTATATAAAACAGGTTTGCATTTCATTAAATGCGATTTGTTTTTATTTAGGTTGTTAGAAAAATAATTGAGTTTCTAAATCTGCAGAAATATGAACCCCTTGACTTACAAATAAAGTTTAAGTTTGCAGTGTTGAGCATGAAATCCGTGTTTTGTTTTGTGGCCACTTTGTGAGCCCTGCGGCCTGCAAACACAAGTAGCCGCAGCTGGCCGACCATGACCGAAAGGGTCTAGACCCAGTACCCAGAAGAAGAGAAACCAAAGCCCAAATATTGTTTGACCCTCATTACGTTTGATATTTTCCTTACACACATTAAGGACAGGCAGACGGCAGCCCAACGAGCAAAGTTAGTTTTTAACTTTGTTGCTCGAGGAAAACTCATTTGCCTTGTACGATGGCCTAACAGAACTCAAGTAAAGTTAACATTTAAGCGGCCTGTGGGCAATACCAAAACAAAACAAAGCAAAGCAACAAACACACAAGAAAAAGGGAGAGTAGAGAAAACACACACAGAGAAAGGGAAACAAAAACGAAACGAGTTTGTAAAAAAGATTCGCTTTCCGTTTTCTTTCTTGTTTATGGCAATAATACAATTTGGTACAAACGGTTTTCCCGCTTTTGCTTGTTTCCCTTTTCGTGGCTGTTGTTGTTGTTGTTGTGGCCAAAAAACATTTAACGGGCGTTAACTTGTCCCGCTCTCTCATTGAACATTTCTACTTTTGCTGGGGGAGTTAAATGAAATGTTCTCGTTGTTTTATGTACACGCAACTTTCGGATAATGAGCAAGATATCAAATAGCTAACCAGGGGGCGCACTGCCACTCCCACTCCCACTCCCGCTCCTACACTCCCCGCTCCACCCCCCTGCAGATCTGCCTAAGTCTTGAAAACTTGCCAATGTGCACGCACACGCAGCAAGGTAAACAAATTTGTTGAGACGACAATTTGAAAATGCGACACCAAAGTGGGACAGCTGAAGACGAGGGACAGGGACACTGACAGGGAGGGGGTTGCTGTCCGGGTGGGGGGAGGCAGGTGTAAGTGCCGGCCAGGTAAGCACAAAATGAAAAATACATTGGACTAAGGATAAAAGAAAATTATGCAAAAATAAACACAGCGGCAAAGTGTGTAGACAAAAACGGGAAAGTAAAAAGTGCGATAAAAAAGCCGCTCGCACAAGTTGCTACCCACCCCCTCCCACCTCTCTCACTCTCCCTCCCTTTTATCAGTTTCTTTCTCTCTCTCTTTTGCTGTTTTCAAGGTGATTATCCATAAGCCCCGAACATGTCGACGGCGTCTTGAATGACTGAAGACAAAGTTTTGCGTCTGGCAAACGATGCCCGCAAGATGGAAGACCCAGCAGCTACTGCTGTTTCCCCCTCTCCACTCCTCCTTCTGCTGCTGCTGCTGGCAGGTAGGAAATCCAAGCGTTAATATATTTTCTTTTTGCTGTGCAGCAAATTTGCAAAATTTGTAGCCTGCTTTTTGGGTGACAATGAAACGCGGATAAAGCATTTTACGTGCGTCTGCCAACGGCTACGCCCGCTAGGCAGCTGTCTCTCAACTCGCTCTCCCTCTCTTTCTCTCCTTCTCCCTTCCTCTCTCTCTCCCTCTTTCTGTCGCTGATTTCGCATAAATTATGCAGGCATCGCTTACAATCGGGTAAACGCGATGGGCTGTATGCATATTTTGCTATATATAGCGCGACGCATTATGCAGGCGCCGCAAAGTAGACTTCACTTTTGGCCAGGCAAAGCACAAACTTAGAAAACAAGGACAACAATAACAGAAACTACTCTACATATGCAACGCCCATGCTCTAATTATAATCTTTCCCTTATACTCTTTCCCTTACGACCATGAACATTGCAAAAATAGGTTATACTAATTTTGCGCAACTGTCTGTAACACGTAGACGTGGCATATTCTACTTAGTATATTTGTCTGTCTGTCCGTGCGAACTCGCTAATCGTGCCAACTATATGAGCTAGAGACACCAAAATTGAAACGAGGATTACTTTATACTATAGGCAGATAAACCTTATGTAAAATTTTATTAAAGCATTAACTTTCTGTTTCGTTTAATGGAAACGCGTCAAGGGTATCTTAATGTCAGGCATGCTCTCGACTGTTGTTAACATGAGCTTGTGCTTGAAAGGGGGACAAATAAGAGAGAAGGAGAGGAAGCAAGCAAGGCGGAAAAGCCACACAAAAGGCATTTGCATTTGAACATGAACGAAATTAGTTTGGTAAGCTGGGTAGCCTAATGAATTTGTGTGTGTGTGTTGGTGTGTATGTGTGTCTGTGAGGGAGACCGGAGTGAAACTCTGTGTGTATTTTGCTTTTATGCGGGTCTCCAACATTTCGCTCTGGTCAAAGACTTCAAATCAAATGAAAGCAATAAAAAACAACAAACAAAAAAACAAAGAGAAGCTTAAATACTCTACACAAGGGGTTTACTGTAGAGTTGTTTGACAAAAATAAGTAATTATATTATGAATTATTGAAATATGAAAGTATTGTAAAATACATAAAACATTTCCTTTTCTATCTGCATCCAATTTAGTTAAGCAAAAGTTTCTCTTCATGTTTAAATTTTACGACATCAAAACTCTTTACGACTTCATATAGAAATCGCTCTCTATTTATTGCTTTATCCAACAGTAAATTCCCCTTCTCCATATATCAAATATAATATCCGCTTTAACTGCAATATTTTCCATATAAAATTCGATCTACGCAACCAAAACCCAATAAAACCGCAAAAGGAAAATTCAGAAATTTCGTTGATATGTTCGATGAGGGCATATCAAACAGGAGCAGGCAAGGGGTAGGGGAAGGAGGTGGAATGAAGTGTATGGGAAATATGTGCACACATGTATGTGGGGTATGTCGAACGATGCTCGACATTTGCAAGTGCATTTGACTGGAAGACCGCAAAACCAATTCATCGTCTCACGAGCTCGTCAGGGCACAATTCGCTGAAAAAACATTTACGTAAATGGAATAACATTCATGTATACAAAACACATGCGTGGCTGGGCAGAGAAGGGGCAGGGGAAGGGCAAAGGAAGGGGGGAGTGACGGGAAAGAAGATTGCCACAGAACTGCAGTCGTAGCTGGAGACTGTTGGCAACAAGTTGCACAGACTGGGTGCCTTGTTGTTTCTGTCCTGACACATTGCTGTGGCGTTGTAAGTTGACTCCCCTTCACTCTGCCTCTTTCCCTCTTCCTTCCCCCTTTATGCCGAGCACATGTTTCGATAGCTCCCGCATCGGTATACATTTGTTCTGCATGTGTGTGTGTGTGAGTGTTGTTTGCCTACACGGCGTGTGCAACGACCGCACATGGAAATCAAATGAAAACTACTCTTGCGGCTGGCCAGAGCAGGCACTGGCTAGGGATGAAGAGAAGGGGAAGGAGTATAGGCAAGAAGGGTGGTGAAAGGGAGGAGGGCAACCTGTACCCAAGGGCAGCATCCTGACACCAATAACCCGGCCAGAGCCCGCAACTGTGCTCGTCTTGCCATAAATCTGCCATTTTATGTAGCGCTCACCTTGAAATGGCGAAAGTTTGCTCTGTTCCTCAATCCCCTCTGCCCCTCTCCCCCCTTCCCCATCTACCCTTCAGCCGAAAAGGTCACAGCGAGTCGTTTTAATCAGCGCTGAAAAGTCGCATGTAAATCGCCAGGGAATGTTTCGAATGCTCGCCGAGTGCAGAGTGAGTTATTCATAGTTGCTGTGAATTTAATTGAATAGAACTCTATGTTTTCTGCATAGTTCCTAATATGTTTGCAGAGTGCTCTTCTATCTAGACTAAGTGATATTTATACTCTACAAACCACTCATATTATCTTTTAAATATATCTGTACAAAATTTATGCCTCCCTTTTCTCCACTAATCCTATTTAAAGTGAATCTAATTGAATTAATTTTCAGCCTAATCAAATTTAATTAAATCCGTTTTAAATCGGATATTGAATCGAAACTCATTAAAACGCTGACAAAAGCCCTTTGTGCTGTGCTGGTTATCCCCTTTCCAGCGTGGTTCTGTTTACATGCTGAATATTATTCGCACACTCACACATGGCATTCATAATTGTCATCATCGTCTCACACGCATTCAGAAAGTTTTCCAATTAAAGCGAGCAACAAACGAATTATTCGAATCGTGGCCAAAAATTTGCTATCCCTCGCGAAGTGTCTGAGTGTGTGTGGGCCTCCCTCCCCCTTTGCCCACTGTGCCTACACCGTGCACCGTGGAATCATTCAGCCATGTGAGTGTCGTGTTCGCACTGATTAGGAGTCTGCCTTCCCCCTGCGGAGGCGTTGACTAGGCGCAGCACTCACTTCGCTTTGTCTCACTTCCCTGCTTTGCTTCTCCCTCTTCCTCTTCCTCACTCTCTCTCTTTCTGCTCCTCCTCCAGCTGCCACCAAAGCGTCGTCGTTTTCACGCATTCGCCTCATTGCGCTTCGCCGGGCAGCAGGCGGCAGGCACTAGGCAACCGGTAGGCGGCACTCAGCGTGTGGCATGTGGCATGTGGCAGCAGGCGTCGCCCGGCAGGCGGTTTAAGCAATTAACTCGACATGCGGGCACAGGATACGCCCTCGATGCGGGCTTGATTAGCAGTTTTTGCCTAGGCCCAGCTGACGCTGCATTTCTTTGTCTAGTTCGCCTAGTTCGAGATGCAGTTGACAGTTTTCAGCTCGTGTCCCTAACTATGCCATAAATCTGACATATTTAGTGTTTCGACTGGCGTGCATAGCATTCTGTTCTTCTGTTCTCTCAGTTCAGTCTGCCTATGCCGGATTTTTGGTATGTGTGAAGGACTGTGTTCTGATATTCCTGTTCCCATTGGGGTTTCCCTCTTGAGTCTCCTTCTGCTTCTCTTGCTCCTTCTATTTCTTCAGCTTGTTCTACTTCTTGAGATTTCTTCTATTCCCTTTATTTGTTCTTCTGTTCCTTCTTCTATTTGTGCTCCTTTTGCTACTTCTATTCCTCGAGTTAGTTTTACTCCTTCGTGTCTACTTCTTCTACTTCTGCTCCTTTTTCTTTTGTGCTACTTGTGCTCCTATTGTTCCTTCTTTTTCTTCTGCTCCTTCAACTCCTTTACCTTTTACTGCTTCTTCTACTGCCATTACGCCGTATTCTATTCATTTTACCACCTCTTCTACGGTATATCTTCTCTAGTTGTTACTCCTTCTGCACCTTCTTCGCTCGCACTTGTTGCAGTTCTCCTTCTTGCCTTACAGTTTCTCTTCTCCCTCTAGTTAAGCTGCTGTCGCTCCTGTTGCTTCTTTGCTACCTGCTTCCCCTCACATCTGTTCCCTTTCCAGACCTCTCTTCTGCTCCCTATACCACCTTCTCTGCTGCTCTTCGCCCTGCTTTCCCTTCAGCTCACTCTATTGCTTTATCTTCTTCTTCCTCTTCTTATCCCTCACCTGCTCCTCAACCATTTCATTTGCTGTTGCTGCTACCTTTTTCTCCACTTCCTTCCCCCTGCCAACACCTCTCATTCGCCAACACAAAACACATCTAATTGGGTAGACTTATGCGCTCTTGTCCCTGGGCTCACATGACGTATACGTGTTTTGCATAGCTGCCACGTCAAAGCAGGACGCTGTCTACGATTTTTGGCAGCTTTTCTAATTGCTTTTGCACAGACATGTGCCGCATGTTTCCGCACAGTCCAGCAGGGACATCAACAGGCACGCACACACACACACACACACACACACACACAGATGAGCTGACTTAATTAAGCGCAGCCAGCGAAAGTGTGAGTGAAATTTCATTGGAAAGCTGGCGATGCGAAGACTTTAGAAATTTTCATGAGCTGTACACAGTCCAAAAATGTTGACAGCGTTTTTAATAAAGAGCTATATATAGATTAAAATATATAATAATTATTATAAACATTTTGTAGACTTGTTATTTCATAGAGAAGTCCTTGTTTCCTCATAAACTGAAAGCATTTCTATCTTCTATCCTTTCTCTTTGTTCACTTCTACATAAACTAAATGCATTTCTCCCTTCTCTTTATTTACTCAACTTTTTTTCACAGTGCATGACACGCAACAAGCCACATAGGCTTGTCTGTTGTCTTCGTTTTGTGCTCTTCTGATCTTATCTTCCTTTCATTTTTATGCTTTGAAACTCAAATGTGAAAATGCGAATGAATCAAAGTGATTTAATTATCTTTTGATTTCATGCGAAAACTTTGCAATGCAAAGTGAGAATAAGTACAGAGAAATGTGTGTGCAGAAGATGTGGCATAATAACAGAGCTAATCCACGCCCCAAGGGGCTGCCAAGGTGCTGCTCAGGTGGCAATTGAAGAAGGAGCAAGGCGAAGACGTTGCTTCATTTTATTTCGACTGTGTTTGCATTTAAATCGAAGTGTGTAAGAGGAAGAGGAGGGAGGGAGAGGTAGATAGACAGAGTGAAGAGAGGGAGAAAGAGATGGGGAGAGGTGGACGCAGGAGAGAGAGAGAGGAACATGTGAGCCGTACAGCTCAGTGGCAAAGCCAGCGCAAGCCTGGCTAAGTTTTGGGTCCATTGTTGTGCTTGCCAATTGTGTGTGTGAATTGTTGTGTGTGTGTGTGTACGCATGTGTGTGTGTGCTTGCGTGTGCGTGTCTGTAAAGTTATTAAAAGCATTCAAAACATGCGCCAGCTGCCGTGCTAAGGGCGGACAACGGAAGGGAAGGAGGCGTGTCATTTACATAACTACACAGCGACACGGGCCAAAGCAAATGCCTCCTGTTACGACACGCCTACGCAGATCCTTTCCCACACTCCCCTCACCTACCCTCCGCCTGCGTAGGTGTTTGGGGACTGTGGCTAAGCATCGATGGGGTCCACGCTTTATGACAGCCATAACGAAATAACAACAATAACCAAAATAACAGAATGTTATACGGAATTACACGACCGCAAGCAAATTAGCAATAAACACGGCCGGCAACAGGCAACAGCAACAACAACAACAGTAAATGCCACGCCTAGTGTAGGTTGCTGTCTGTTGTAATACCCGCTATCTATATGAGAGAAGGGTATTATAACTTTGTGGCAATCGAAAGTGTATGTAACAGAGGAGTGGGAGTGGCCATAAATTATTCTATATATATGCTTGATCAGTATCGACAACAGAATCAATATAGATATGTCTTTCTGTGCTTTTGTTTGTCTATCTGTCTGTCTGTCTGACTGTCTGTCGGTATGTCTGTCTGTCTGTCTGTTTGTCCATATGTAAAACTAGATTTCTAAGACTGTGAGAGCTAGGACTACCTAAAAAATATGAAAATATGTCTGGAACGCAGATCATTTTTATTTAAGAACCAAGCCACGCCCCTTTCCCCCCGTAAATTGATGAAAAATCGAATTGCTAGCTTAACTGTAATCCGAGAACGTTCTCTTTTGGTAAGTATTATAACTTTTATCGTTCAATTGATATCTGAATGTTTGATTACAGACGGATAATTAACATAGAAGTTATTTATAAAATACATTAAAGGCGGTGATTTCCATGGCGCAGCCTGCACGTATGCAATACAAAACACACTAAATATAGAAGTTGAAGTTGATATTAAAAAAATAGTTTCAGTGGGAGATAACTGGTATCTAACAGTCGAGCACGTTCGACTGTGGCCTTCATGCTGATTCTATTGCTGTTGTTATTGCCCGATAAGCCGCACCAAACTTACCATAGCCCATTGTAAAGCGATGATTTGCCCGAAATATATTCAAAATAGATTTGGCCCCCTTCAGATGGTTCAATTTGTGTGTGTTGGCTATAAAGCTTATTGTATTCCATTTTCGATTTGGTTTAACTGGAAATTTGCAAATTAAAGCTGGCATTGTTGGTTTTATTTACCTCGTATATTATACAGTTCGGTTATCAGACGAATTTCCTAATTTTAGTTACTACTTTCAGTTTAATTTGTATTTTATTTTCTTTGTGTTAGAGATCTGCAGGCAGAGTACCCAATTTACCCATTCAAAGTAATCGAATAGACTCATTGTTCGCCGACATTTCCAATTAGATAATTGGGTCCTTATCGGCAGCATGTGTGTTTACACTGTAGTTGAGAGCCCGCTTGCACTCAGGCTGTGTAACTAGTTCATGCTTTCTCTTTCGTTTCCTTTCATTGTGTCTCTTTCTATCCTTCTCAGTACTTTACCTCCCTCTTCATCTTTTTCATTCTCAATACAGCTCTCCATTTCTACTACAGTTCATGGGCAAACAGACTACAAAGTTAAGTCCTTCAATAGCAGCTGAGCCTATGCCAGGCTCTGTTCGAATAGAAGCTACCCTGTAAATACCTGATAATATAGCTGTATTCCTATGGATATTTTTTTTATATATATTTTATTTGCAACTCATTTAATACATTTAAGTTATATTAAGCTACATGTTTTAAATCAGATACCAGACTCTCTTTAAATTTTAATTATACATAAAAAATAGACTGCAAAATGCAGAAAATAAAGATTAATACTGGGTATCTTACAGTCTTGATAAACTACTGCACTATGTATTATGAGTTTAAAAAGTCGATGAATATCCTTCGCTCACTTTTTCACTTTTTATGATGTTGAATTTCAATTGGTAAAATGCAAAAATGAAAATTTGCAATCAGAAAATTGACTTGGTTTTTTTCTGCATTTGCGGATCAAGTTTTTCTACACCGGCGATGCAATTATGCAAATGTTGTTCTGGCTGTCGCTGTTGTTGTTGTTGCTTTACTTGTTGCTGTAATTCTTGGTGCTGCTGTTGCTGCTGCTGACAACATTCAAATTGACTGGCACTCAATCAACATGCATCGAAAGCGACTGCGAATGCGAATGCGAATGCGAATACCAATATGAGTGCTCTTATAGGCTGCCACGTGCATGTGGGTGTATGTATGCGTGTGTGTGTGCGTGTGTCAGTATATATGTGTGGGTATATGTGTAGGTTGTATGGCCGATAGGGACGGCCACACTCACTGCCCTATGCAAGTGACCTCATTGCACTCGACCTGCCTCGCCCTGCCTCGCCTCCCCCCTTGCAATGCGAAAACTTTGTGCTTATCAGTAGCTGCCAGATGACAGCTTGTCTCGTCCGTCCGGCACTCACTCTGTCTGGCTGTCCTTCGTCCCATTCTCTGTCCAACTGTCCTTCTGTCTGTCCCTGAGTAGTATAATCGCTGAGCATTGTGCTGTCTCTTCTGTTTTCAGTAACAAGCAAACTAAGCGCATTGTTCTGATTAGCCATGCTTCGTGCTCCCGTTGCTGCCCCTTTCCACTTGTACTGCTGCTGCCCCTTCCCTGTCGAGTTGTCTGTCTCACTGCTTGTTACCTGTTCTGTCTTCCGACCCTTTCCTGCCTTAAACTGCACAGTCGCTTCCCCTTTTCACTGTCTTGTTTCTGGCTTCTTCTATTGTTCCTTTCTGTTCTCTCCTTTGCATTCTTTGCTGCTTTCTCCTCTTATGGCCTCCCTGCAGTCTCTTGTGATGTCTCTTCTGATGTCTCCTCTGCAGTCTCCTGTCTCCCCTACTTTGTTGTCTTCACTGCTGTATCCTTTAAGGTCTTCTTTGCTGGCCCCTCTAGTATCTCCTCTGCTAAATTCCCCACAGTCTCTTTTCTCCTCCATTTTCCACTCACTCTTCGTATGCTTTTCACTGTCCCTTTTACTGCTACTGTCTTCTCTTCTTTCCTTACTCTTTCCCTTCTCTCTTCACTTTTCTTCTAGTATTCCTGTTATTTTCACTACCCTTTCACAACTCCTTCTGCAATCTCTTACTTCCAAGAAACTGTGTCTTTACATCTATTTTCCCTTCATCCTTCTTCTTTCTTGCTATACCTTTTTACTTTATTTACTTTTCTCCTTATTCCTGTCCACTGCCCTGTCAACTCTTATATCTCCATCTCCCTACCTCATCTGTCCCTTTGCTTACTTCCTTCTAGTGTTTTCCCCTCTCCATTTCCATCTCTTGCTTCATTCTATAATCCTCTCTCTGAAAAGGTAAAGAGGCCTTTTCTGCACCCTTTACTGCTTCGCTTCCCTGCCTCCCTCTGCCTGCACTAAACGACATCAATTGGCATTAAGAACGAACTGATTGACCTGCATGGAATCCTGCCAGGAATCGCAAATGAATGAATGGCAGGTGTCGAGCTGCCCACGAGGAAGGAGCGATAAGTCGGTGTCTGTCTGACTGTGTCTATCTGTGTGTGTGCCTGCCTGTGTGTGTGTGCCCCAAAAATAATTGCTGCCTTACGCTGCTGCTGCCTGTTTTAACGAGCCCGAATCAAATCAGAATCCAATTGTAAATTCAATATGAACGAGATGTGAACTCGTTATGCCGTTCAAATGCGCCAGTTTGATTGGATTAGAAAGAGAGAAAGAGAGGGGGCGGGAATGGAATGGGGTAGGCAAATATCATGTTCATTAAATGCACAAATTGTCGTGCTTTGTTTTGTTGTTGTTGCTGTTTGTTGTTGGCTTAGTTATGCAATTGTTGCAGTTTGCAGTTGAAGTTAAATGTGGATGCAATAAAATTGAAATATCGCATGGCCAAAGTTAATTTCAATGTTAAACAAACCGCAACCACAGGGCAAACAATGATAAGCTACAGCAAAAGGCAACAGCAACAACAGAAGCAACAGCAACAACAGAAGCAACAACAACAACAACAACAGCAACAACAACTTTGGGGGCAACAGCAGATGGCCAACGACATTTCAACTTTAAACGAAGCGGAAATGCGAACCCACAACGGCATCATTAATCATGACCAACACTGGCAGTGGCCAACTCCCGCTACTGCTCTTCCTGTCTCCTCTACCCCCTTCCACTCCCTCTCCCCATCTCAGTTACAGTGTTGACTTTACTTAACTCACAGGCAACATTGTTGTTCTTGCTACTTTTCGAGCTGTTGAGTTGGTTTTTTCCGTCCTGCATTTCGAATTAGATAATAGACCTTTTTTTTCTCTCTGTATTTGTTGTTGGGGTTTTACTTTGTATTATGTTATTTACGCTGTAGTTTCAAATGTGAAGTGCCATGTGGCATATGGCAGGTTCAAGGGGGGTTTAAGGCTTATTAATTGTCACGATGATCATCTATAATAATAAAGTTGAAGAGTTCTGAAAAGAACTCTTGTTTGTTCTCAGTTTCCTATTGTTTGAGTTTGACATATGCACATTTATGATGATAATGATGCCATATATGATGGGTATAAATGATGTCTCTTTTATGAAGATAAAATATTAATAAACTTGTCCAGACTTACTTTGCTTTAAACAGCTTTAAAAGGAAAAATGAAGAAATATAGGTTAAAGGAAGGATCTCTCCTTATATAAAATGATTCCCCTTAACAAAATTAGTATTAATGGAAATATTAAATAAAGTAAATATATTTAATTTAATACCTCACAATACATCCCAAACATATTTCAAGCAATATCTACCCCCCTCCGTTCGCACACCCACACGCAATAAAACTTTTCCAGGGTATTAAGTCTTTGGTTTGTGCTCCCTTTTTATACAGTTTTTGTTTGGTTCCCTTTTGAGAGTATTAAATTTTAATCCCGTACAAAGGACCGAGAGAGGTCAGTCGAGCCGAACGGGCCAACCAACCTTACCTACCTACCTAGCTAGCTACAATATCTACCCGGCCGAGTTAATGGCATTGCGTGTGGCTGGCCACGCAAAACGAAACGGAAAGTTGGCCAAAAACTTCACGAACGGCAATTTCCGTTGTGCGGTGGCAGAGATGAACAACTTTTTCGAAAGTGTTTTTTGAGTTTTTGCAGTTGTTGTTGCAGTTTAATTTTTGACATGGCACGTGCAATAAAAAATAAGCAACAAGCGACAGCAAGTTCTGCTGCAAAAAGCATGAACTTCCCTGTGTGTGTGAGTGTGTGTAGGGAGAGAGTTTGTCAGCTAAAATGGCTGCTGCACTTGCTGCCACTAGAGCGGAGAGTAAACCAATATGAGTGTGAGTGTTTGTGAAAGGTTGTGTGTGTGTGTGTGTGTGGGATGCGTCAGTGTGTGTGCAGTTTAAGTTGTTGCTGTCGCTTCGCATCAGCTGAACAATAAATGCGATGTGAAGTGCGCCATGTTTGTGTTGACTCTTGTTGCAGTTGTTGCTGTTGTTGTCGTTGGCTGTTATAGTAAGCAGAGTTGTCAAGTGCTCGACGTGACCGACAACAACAACATAAAAACAACAGCAACTGTTGCAAAAGTTGTGGCTACAGTTTGCAAAGCGCGACTCGCATCAAATTTAAGTGCATACTTTCATTCGGCGCCTGCCCTCGGGCTAATTTATATTTGTTCTGAGTTATGTTGGCGTGTGACAGTAATAGATCAGCGGATTAGTTTTATATATTTACTGTACAACAGAAGTTAAATTTTAAATTAGCTGTAAATTTCCTCACAGATAAAGTGGGACTTGTTAGTAATTCTATTGCATACTTTCGCGCGCACGAAATAAATTGCTCTACTTAAAGGAGACATGAGTTGAATTGGAAATTGCAGTTGAGCAGCTTATTGCCTCTACCTGCAGCGGTCTGCCTGAGCTATCAATCACAGTGAAGCCTCGTTAGTTGTTCCCCGAGCACATTCAAGTGCCTGCACGTCACTGTTAACAAGCTTAACAACTATAAATACGATCACTTACAGCTCGTAATCAATGACTAACAAGCAGAGGGAGCAGGTCGAGGCAACAGCAACGACAATGGCCACAAGCAACACAAAGCTGGCTCAAAAGTTTGTCTTACCGTCTATGCCATAAGTGTGCTGCCCAGAGAAGACCATAAAAAGTTTTGCCATTACAACAACAAGCAGCAGCTGCTCATAACTGTTCCCGCTGCTATCATCCCCAGCTCCTGGGCAAAGTTAGTGCTGTTATAGCCATTGTTAGTCCTCCCTCCAATGCTCATACCCCCCTTCCACTTCTTATACTCGTCTCTAATGAAACTCTCGAAGTGAAATTGAACAGAAAATATATTGTAGTCGCATTAGTCAGGGGCCAACATTGATTGATGCCCGGCCCATTTAGGCCTGCCTCTCGGCCAGCAGCCCCTTGATCAAATTGACCAGCAAGTCTCGTCCCACTTGATTGTTCTCCTTGTAGTAGGGCAATGCCTGCAGTCGCTGCAGCCATTGCGAAAGTTTCGGATACTGCTCAGCATCGATGGGCGCAAAGGCTTCGGCCGTTGAGATGCTTGCCACAGTGCACAAGTCGGCAATGGTCAGCTCAGCGCCAGTTAGATATGGTCCTGTGGCCAGGCAATGCTCCAGGCCATCATAAGCCTTCTGCATGTAGGCAATGCGATCTTCGGGTATGTTACCGGCACCAAAGTATATCACTGGCTCCACAATGAAGCGCACACGGGGAAACAGATGACCGCAATCGAAGTAGAGACGTGCATCGATCTGGCGACGCTGTGCCGGATCTTTTGGGTACAGTGCAGCGGTCTTCTCATCTGCGTACTTATCGGCCAGATAGCTACAGATCACATGAGAGTCGCTCACCACGGTGCCATTGTCGTCCAGCACGGGAATCGTGTGCTGCGGGTTCAGCTTGAGGAACTCGGGTGTCTTGTTATCGCCCGCCTTAATATTGACAGTGCTGGACAGGAAGAGAGAGGTATAAGAAGAGAGGCGGAGATAAGTAAGTGATGCGTTGCAGAGAGACAGAGAGAGAGGGAGAGAGACAGAGAGATTAGATATAGAGAGAGGAAGAGTGACAAGTAATGCGAGAGAGAGCGCTGTGAGTGATGAGCTGAGAGCGCTCGGTTACGACTGAACGATCAAGAGAGGGAGCGCGGGAGAGAAAGCTGTATGCAATGGGTCTTTAGATAGAGAGAGTTAGCCGGTTTTCGGTTACTTTCGGCAACTCTCGTTCTAAGTGGGTAAAAGATTGTCCAAAACAAGAAACTTGAATGAATTGCAAATTCAACATGTTTTTGAGGCTTACCACGTGAGGTAAATGTTTTAAACTTTTCGAAATAATGTCAGAATAATTACAATTGAAATATTCAATAATGATAATAACAACAAATCAACTTGACTATAAAGCGTGAAAAGTATTAAAACAAAATAATAATTATTGGCAACAATCATAAATATAATATGATGATAACAAATATTGGTAATAAAAAAAGAAATAACATCTAAATAATCAAATTCGTAACAGAAATTGAAAAATAATGAATAAAAAATAAAAATAACAATTATAATAAAAATCTAACAACTAAAATCAAATTAAATATAAAATAAATTTGTAATGTTAACTTTTAAATACTCTTATGTATTTTTATATTTCATTAAACTCTATCAACTAATAAATATTATATTATATTTTATTATTTTAATCCACTTCTATTAGTTGAATCAAAATTTATAAAAAATATTATGAAAATATCCAAACCTAATGTAATCGTAATACAAATGTAAGCATATCAACACGCCGCCTATGCCGCAATAAAAAAAATACATATACACACATATATACCGCATACCCTCTACAAGCACTCACCGCAAATCCAGTTCGATGCCCAAAGCGGCGGCGGTCAGCTGCACAGCGCGGCAGGGGGGACTGCGTGGGGCGTAGTACAAAATGGGCTTGTTCGACATGCTACCAGCAAAGCAATAAAAAAAGAATTAGATGTAATCGCGATAATCTATGGGAAAACAACAATAAACAAACTTTAACTTTACTTTTTTTCTGTTTCTTTCCAATTAAAGGCACGGAACAAAACGATGGGGCGACCTGCTTGCTGAACGGGAGAGATGCGACTGAGGGAACTAAGCACAAGAGAAAGCTGTCAACCGATCAAATAAAGTACGTGAGAGAGAAGAGAGGCAACAAGAGAGTGAGAGTGGGAGAGCGAGAGCTGGAGAGCGGTCAGCTGGCGCATGCATAAATCGATTGAATTTCGCTGGCTGCCCAAAAGTATGCAATGAATAATTGATAGCGCAGCTGTTGACGCAGCAAGGCGAACAAAGGCCGCGATAAGGCGCAGAGTGCGCTGAGGGCAGGTGTAGGGGGGTACTAATTCAGTTTTCGCATTCAAATTTAGCTGATGAATTAATTTGCTTATGTGTTAATTGAATTATTGCCGTGGGAGCGAGAGAGAGAGAGATACAGATGCCGAACTGAGCTGTTTGCATATTGAAATTTGTCTGCCTTTTCTGATTTTCACGTAATTCGCTTTGCGCCTCTTAGCGAACTTTCCAGCGGGGCAGCCCTTTTGGCATTTTCTTCATTTTTATTTGGCAGGTGCAAGCATTAAATTTTTAAGCGGATTTTCGCATTAGTTAATGGCTCAGCCGAGCCGAGAACGCGCTGCCGGCGCCTTTGTTCAACTGAACTTTAATTGGATTTTTAACGGACTACCCTGACTACCCCTGTTAGCCCCTGCCCTCTCTCACCTCTCTGGTTGCCTTTTTTATATTGTGTGCAAGGATTCCCGGTTTCGGAATCGAACTCAAAGTGCTGCTCACGTCGAGTGTCCTTAAATATTTGGTCACGCGCCGAAGCGAAATGGAAATACCAACAGCAAACGGAGGCAAGGTGAGACAAGGACGCCGTCAGGCGTGTGGCATGTGCCAAGTGGCATGCAGGTGAGGTTCCATGCGAGGGGGGGGTGGTGGAGGGGAAGAAGCTTTCCTGGCTGTCGAAAAATTTTGTGAAAGCAATTTACAGTTATTAAAGCTTTTAGTGCGATCAAAAGCGACCTCGTTTGCCCTTGCCAAGTGCGGGGTATTAAATTTAATAACGTAATTGAGTAATTTCACTCTGCAACTATGAGAGGCAGGGAGCAGGCAGGCAGTGAATACCCTGTGGCAGGTAGTGGTAGCTCCTACCACTCTCTCTATCTCTCAGTCTGTGGAGCATTGACTAATTGATTGCCATTTGATGAGCGGCATTTATCATCATAACTTAGTTTCGCGCGTTTAATTGAAATCACAGACTGGCAGGGGAGGGACAAGAGGGGAGAGTGAATGTTGAATGAAGAGTGACGAAAAAGGAGTCCGCTCTTAAAGCGCGTGAAATTAATTGGAGTCCAAACACGGGAGAGACACGCGCTTAAAGCACGAAACACGAAACGCGAAGCGTGACACGGATACGCACTCGAAGCATTCGTTGAGTGCCGCCGCTGGCATTGTCAGACCTCAAGTGGAAAATCCAGTGTTATTAATGGATGTGCCAGTGTACAGTGTACGGAGCAGTGGCAGTGGGACGAGCGTACACACACTGATGCGCGCCACTGTGACGTACTGGCACTGGAGTTTCCGTCTCGCAATCGCAATGCCAAACATAAATATTACTTAATTTCCCTCAAGCTCATGCTAGCACACTCTGCTCTCCCTCCCTCACACTGCCCTCACCCTCACCCTGCTCTGCTTTCTCTATCTCTTTCACTCCCTCGACGATTAATAACAATTAAATGACAGTGGGTTTCACTAGCTAATTGCAGCCGTTTTGAAGGCTCTGCGGCTTTAAACAATGCCAAGGACACAGCACAAGAAAGACAGACACAGAGACAGGGAAAGAGAGGGAGGGAGGGAGGCAGAAAGACTGCGCATAATGGATATATATATCGGGGCAGACAAGTGTGCTCAAGACCGTCAGATAAGCACAATGAAGATGTGTCGCTGTCTCCCTTCCTACGGCTTTGTTTTTATTGAAAATGAACTGAGGCGCCGCATGGGAAAAGCAATTGCCCAAGGGGGAATGCAGCACCAGGAGCAGGAGAGGGAGAGGAAAGGAGGAGAGAGAGAGCTGCTACTGGGATTTGAAATCTGAAATCTGGAACCGAGCCTAAAAAGCAGACTGCACAGATATATAAATCGTTGGCCAAATTAAAAGTGACATGCCATTACTCAGATATAGATATGAAAGGAACAGAAGGCAGAGCAACGGCAGAAGAGAAGTAGAAGGAGAAGCAGACAGAGACAGAGACAGAGACAACTAAAAGGCGACCCAAGTCGGATGGAGCCAATCAATGATGACAGCACAGACTTGGGCATGCAAATGAAACTGACCCCAATGAGAACTACAACAACAACTGTGACAACAAACACGAAAACAACAGCGGAGAGTGCTTGATAGTAAGATACCCTTCGCCCCGTTTTGAGAAACGTTTGCAAATACACTAATAATTATCAAAGACAGAGTCTTCTGCTGCTTATTGCTTTCTCACTCTCCCACACATACGTGTATGCAGCCGCATGCATACTAAAGCATATCAGCAGGCGCAGGCAGCGCTGGGACACTAAGGTACCTTGAATATCTTCTGTGTATATTGTCCGATTGGATTGAGATTTGAAACAAGGATATATATTAAAGTAAGCTAAGTTCTATTTAAAGTCAGAACGTTGTATATTTTATATGTCCTTTACAAATCGTAGTACAAAATGTAATTATTGACTTGCGAGGGCGGTGGGCGTGCCACACAATGTTTGAAATAATATTAATCTACTCAGTAAATACAGGAGTCTTCATGGCAAATTTAGTGTCTCTAGCTTTTATAATAGCTGAGAACTGTGTGTTCATACAGACTAAACAAGGCTAAATATCCTGCTCAAGAATATATATGTATAATTTATGGGGTCTGCCGTTTACATTTGAACAAAGTTAGTACACCCTTTTCGATCATCTGCAATGGTGGTATAACAATAAGAAAGTTACAACAATTCGAACTACAACAACAAGCGCTTGAGGCATTCTTTAAATGCCAACGCCATTAAGTAGTAGTTACACTGACAGAAATTTAGGGGTATGTCTGAGTGAGTTAGAGATAATCTTGTGTAATTACAGTTATCTTTTAAACTGGAATTGAGAAAGAAAACAAAATAAGATGTAGAAATGGGCGTAGATTGATTGACCAAGATGAAAGATAAACAGTACGAGAGAGAGATGGAAATAGGAAGGGAAATAATGATAGAAAATGAGAAAGATAGAGGCTGGAAAAGAATGTTAGAGGGAAATGAGCTAGACAGAGAGGTACGGGAAAGATACAGACTTTCAGAAAAAGAAAGAGAGAGAGATACTTAAAATCAAGGATAAATATAATATAAAGAAAATAATAGACAAGGCGAAGGAAGATTGACCGTTCAGGAAAAATAAGAAAAAGGAAATAGATAGATGAGAATAGATCGGACAGAAGAGAGATGAATACACATTGTGCTTATATCGTAAAACAATGCCTTAGAAATGAATCAGAATCATATTCATTCGCGTATCTTATATGCAGATAAGTAAGCATAAGCACCGATTGTATCAATGTGAAGTACTATGTGAAGAATGTCTTGTAGTGCCAATATATACTATATAGTATTTATAGTTCAGCCATTTATATAAACCATTTATTTATAGTGAAATCTATATATTCACAATCATTGCTCGTCTTTCGACTCTTTTCTCCATCTTCTCTTCATCTTCTCACAATTTTCTCGTAAATTCCAACTTTAATTCGGTATTTCACTTCTTTCTTTATCGAACCGTCGCGTTTCTCATAGTGAATATTTTCCGCAGTGCCCGAAAGGTCACCGATTGTCGCCTGTCCATCAATGCCAGCTGCGTGCGTGCATCCCACTGACCTCGTCGCATGGCACCGTCTGGCTTGGCTCCCTCTCCACCCACTTTTAGCTATTGAAAAGTGTGCTATATATTCTTCCCTGGACTACCCGATATGTCTTTGGTACCCCCTGCATCGTTGGCATCGGCATCGTAAGCTCAAGTGGAAACGAAAAGCCTACGAGGCGAGCTTTAATTTACTTGACATTTCCCGCTTATCGTGGAAAAAGTGCGTGGAAATCGTGCAAGCATTTTCCACTTTGATGTCGATTTTATTGAACTTTATTGAAGCATAAAAAAAGATGGCAACGCAAATGCTAAAACACAATTTGTTTCGTTTGTCAAGCGACGCTTCGTTTCGCTTTTGGCACTGATTGCAGGTGCAGTCCAGGAGGAGCAGGAGGAGTAGCAAAGGAGGCGTGGCATATGCTGCGCTTCACTCTACGCATTTACGACACGATTTTTAGGGCTTTCCGAGTATATATTCTAATGGAGCTTGAGGTGTATTTGCCCACCTTGTTGTTGTTGTTGTTGTTGCTGCGGTCGCTCTGGATGAACATTTTATTGGTTTTGTTTTGATGGCTGCCTGTCGGCACTCGCTGCGGCTCTGCTGTTGATGGATTAGCGCCCGTTAGCCAAACACACAACGAGTCAGCAGCTTCCCCTACTCTCCACTCGGCATCTCCTACTTTGCCATGCAAAGCCCGTTCAATGCATCATCGAATGGACGCAACGCTTGACAGGCACACGGCAAACTCGTCAGCCAACATGGCAACTGACATGGCCATGGGCTGCTCCATCTACAGTGGCGAAAACGCATTAGATTACATTGTTTGGCTTACAGCAAGAGAGCTGGGGGCAATTCGGCAGTCCAGGCAACCAATTGGCAAATCCCTCATCGCTCTCCAGCTCAACAAGTCAAGTATAATTTACGCGCTGGCAATGAGCTGATGATGAGATTAGCAGGCTTCGATTTTAAATGTGCGAAGCTTGTTTTGCATCGACTCAAAGGATAAATGAGCTGCGGAGTTGCTAACTGAGATTCCCTTTGAACTAAAGAGAAGCATTTGCAATGTCTTGGAAGTTTCGAGTTTAAAACAAGCAATGGAAGCTTAAGTTACAATTCAATTATTGATTTGGGAGTTGGTAGGAATGGCAACTAATATTTAAAACAATATTGTTGTGTGTAAGGTAGAAGAGAAATTTGATGCCAAATTTTGCATCTTAAACTCTTAAAGTTGTGTAGAAAGGCGCGTTCATACAGACAGAAAGAGCAATGGACAGACGGAAGTAGTTATATGAAGTTGATTTTAATATAGAATATAGTAATCTGGGATTAGTCACGCCTCCTTCTGGCTGTTTCATTGTCAACTTATTTGATTCATGCTTATAGCTTACATATACTTTCAGTCCTGTAGAATTTAAAGAAGAGAAGGAAATATCTAATCTATCAGACTTGCTTAAATTAAAGAGAATAAAGATACTACAAATCTATAATACAACAAACCAGTGTACATATATATTACTCATCTAAATCCATCCTGTCTATTTGATTTTCCTCTCTCAACACTCGACAATTTTATGAACTACAAGATGAGCCTCTTCTGTAACTTCATAATCCTGCCAGACCAGCTTAGAGCATTACATAAGCCGCTTTAATCATGCCACTGCCATCCTGCACACTCAGGCAGCAGCAGGGGAAGATGGGGGTAAAGAGGGGAGAAGCCAATGACAATTTCAATTTGAATAGAATTGCCAATTAGCATCAAATTTCTTGCACAAAATGGACAGTTTTTATACTCTTGTGAAGGGTACACTCATTCTTGAAGTAGAATACATCTTCGACTTTATAAAGTGTATTTATTCTTAATCGAAATAAGCAGAAGAATCGAACTAGCACTGTGCCTCTCTCAGCTTATCAGCTATCTTTATTAAATTTGGCACACATGTCTCTCAAACCAATCGGAGCAGATAAGAACCTGCAAGGGTATAAAACCTTCGGCATGCCGAATTTAGCCTCTCTCTGGTTAGTTGTCATAATTAAACTGCTGCAGATTACGAAGCAGCTGCAATTAGCAAGATAGAAGAAGAAAGAGGGAGATAGAAGGTCATAGAGAGGGACAGAGAGAGAGAGGAAAGAGAGATAGAAAGAGACAGCAACTGCTTATTTAAAGGCAACTTAAACAAGAATTTGCCATTTGCACAAGTTGCTTGCGGTAAACGAAATGCTGTGGCACACAGCAGACAAATGTTGCATGCCAAATTGTATGCAGCCAGTCGAGCGGCTAACTGACGGGGCAGAGGGGGGGGGTGGCGAAGTGATACAGCTTACTGGCCAAGCGTATCAAAAGCTGCTCGGACGGGGGACTTAGCCGTAAAAGCGCATTTGCCGTAAATAAGTTGAAAGGGAAAAGCGCAACATAAATCGAGGGAGGAACGAGGGGAGGAGAGCAGGACGAGCTGGTTGACAATGCATACGGAAATCGGAAAAGGCAGCTGAATGCGCACCTGTATAGAGAAGGGGGAAGGGTATCCTTTCCCTCCCACTCCATCACATAAAGAGTTTCTTCAAATTTTCTCTTACGTTTTATGGCGTTCAGATTTATGAGCATCTAAATTGTTGTTTGGTGGGCCATTAAACGAGGAATTGAAGCGCGTATGGTGGCAACCCTTTTTTTATGTTGTTGCCTCATAAAAGGCTGTAAAGGCTGCTGCTGCTGTTGTTGAGTTATGCGCGTGCAAGCCGTAAATTACGCATACGCAGTGTGCGCCGAGCAACAAACTACTACAGCCGCATGCTAATTGGCAGCTCGACTGCAACTGACAAAGGGAGAGAGGGACACACACACACACACATACATATACACGGGCACTTAGTGAATCAATTAATTTATGCAGCGACAGCAGCGGGAGAGTGCACACACACACAGACACACACACACAGACACAGGCGTAAAAGCAGCATGAGAGCAGTCAGTCCGCTGGGCAAACGCAACAGGAGATTCAATTACAGACAATGCCGAGGATAAAACAAAAAAGCAAACAGCAAAAGGCTAGTTAGGGGGCAGAGAGTATGCATAGACGAATCTCTGGTACACTGCGTGTCTGAGGGGCAGGGGGCGTGGCAGTTAGACTGACCTTTTCTACATTAAAACTTGGAGACTTCTGCAATACATTGACAGCACTAACATAAAGTAAAGTAAAGTAAAGTAAAGTAAAGTAAAGTAAAGTAAAGTAAAGTAAAGTAAAGTAAAGTAAAGTAAAGTAAAGTAAAGTAAAGTAAAGTAAAGTAAAGTAAAGTAAAGTAAAGTAAAGTAAAGTAAAGTAAAGTAAAGTAAAGTAAAGTAAAGTAAAGTAAAGTAAAGTAAAGTAAAGTAAAGTAAAGTAAAGTAAAGTAAAGTAAAGTAAAGTAAAAAGTAAAGTAAAGTAAAGTAAAGTAAAGTAAAGTAAAGTAAAGTAAAAAAGTAAAGTAAAGTAAAGTAAAGTAAAGTAAAGTAAAGTAAAGTAAAGTAAAGTAAAGTAAAAGTAAAGTAAAGTAAAGTAAAAGCAAAAGTAAAGTAAAGTAAAGTAAAGTAAAGTAAAAGCAAAGTAAAGTAAAGTAAAGTAAAGTAAAGTAAAGTAAAGTAAAGTAAAGTAAAGTAAAGTAAAGTAAAGTAAAGTAAAGTATAGTAAAGTAAAGTAAAGTAAAGTAAAGTATAGTAAAGTGTATGCAGAATACACTGGGATAGAACACTCTCTACCTCTCTCTCTCTCTACCCCCTTACTCGCTCCTTCTCTCTTCCCTTGTCTAATTGACCTAATACAATTTGCTTAGTTCACTCCATATCCAAACGCTGTAGTGTAGATAGAATTCGCCTAAGCTCAACTGGCGCCTTGTTAGCCATTGAAATTGATTGTGCCCTGCGCAGCGTATTGATGGCAGGCACTGTGTGTGTGAGGGGAAGCGAGATAGCTATACGATATGCTAATGCCCAAGTGGTAGCCCCTTCTTAAAGCTCCGATTCCTGCCTAATCGTGTTTAATTTGATGCAGACAAACGCGAAGACACCTGCGTGCCACAGCGGGCGATGGGTTGAGCTTTTGTTGTTGCCCAAAAGTTCGTTGGCACCAGCAGCAGTTAAGCGAAGGGAGGAGGGAGAGGGCTAATGTCAGGTAGCAGACCAGGTAGAAGGGTTGGCAGCTGGGGGCAACTTTCCCTAGTTGTGCTGTCATAATGAAGGCAAAGTCTGACGCAAAATGCTAGTGCAAACTTTTGCCAAAGTTCGATGCTCTGAAATTATTTACACAATTACAGTTATCACAATGATTACGCTTTAAAGTGTGCTCAGTGTGCTTTAATGGAGTGTGCGCCATCTCGCTCTGCTGTGTTCCTGTACTGCTCATCCCGCAGTCAGTTCATAAATCTTGCTACCTAATTTGCGACAACGGCACAAAAGAGCATTAAATCCTTGTTTGCCCGACTTACATGTGTACTTAGTATGCGCCTGTCACTGTGTGTGTGTGTGCGTGTGTGTGACTAAACAAATGTTTGTTGCCTGAAAGGGTTGCGCTGTCTCGGTGTCTCGTGCAAATGTCATGAGACGAAACACAATCCCCAAACAGGAAAACCAGCAAGGAAATAAAGAAAACCGCTGTGCCGCAGCTCCCTGTCTTTAGCTGACTCTCTGCCTTCTTTAGCCCAATAAATAATTAACAGTTAATGAGCATTTAATGCTTAATGTAATGCACAACGCATTATTATTAAAATGGTTCGCCTTGTGCATTTTAAATGCGCGCCAAATGCAAATGCGCAACGAAATGGCAATGGAACAAGGAGCAGAACAGAGAGAGAGGGAGAGAGAGAGAGAGAGGTGCGAGAAAGCTCTCTCATAAGTGCGCTCTCTCTGCCATCCTGGCTGCCTTCGCTGCCCGGGATTGACACACATCGCTGCAGCAAGCAACAACAACAACAGCAACAAGAGGCAGCGCAACAAATTTAGTTGGGGTCGCTTTGTTTATCTTATCAGCAGACAGATGGCCACATAGCGCTGTTTACTTGCTAATGTTGAATACACACAAACAAATGCACACACACATATACATATAAGAGCTGCCGCCCACACACACCTCAGTTTGGATATTAATTGTGCTCTGCGCTCTGTTTTTCGGCAGCTCATTTGTTTACACGTGGGAAATAGTTGAAGTTCCCGTGCAACAGTTTTAATAGTCGCTGCAACATTGCGCTGGCAACATTTGTCTATGTTGCTGTGTGCCACAAGTGTCCCTAGTGCAACATGACACTAGAACACTCCCTGCCCCACTCGTGGCAATTCTCTCTCTTGCCCTGTGCATTGGCCTAGCCAGGCTCAGCTCAGGCTCAAGCACACGTACTTTGGCTCGCTCTCAGACAGGCTTGCTCTCTTACGACTCTCTCTATACACCACTCTCTCTCCTACTCTCTCTCTGTGTTCCATTTGCCATTCTGTTTCAGCAGGCTAAAGCTCGTTCGTTTGTTCGCTTGCCCATTCAGTTCCTCGTTGTAGTTCGGAGCGTACGGTGCGTGTAGCGGCAAAAAGGCAAAGGCGGCTGTACAAACTGAGAAAATATCAAAAAATTTTTAGCTGAATGCGAAACGTGCGCGAAGTGAGCAGCAGCAGAGGTAGTGGCAGCGACAGCGCCAGCAGCAGCAGCAGCAGCAGCAGCAGCCATTGGCCAACTGAGTGAAGTGTAAATAAGTGAAGCCACTGCGCCCCCCCCCTCTCTGCCATAATGCCCTACGTCCCTGGCATGCATATGTGTGCCTGTGTGTGTGTGTGTGTCTGTGTGTGTCTGTGTGTCTGCCTGTGTCTCTGTGTTTGTGTGTTTCATCTTCAGCTGTTTATGTTTGGGCTTGTGTTGTGTTCTCGCTTCGATAGCGCTGTCAACCCCTGCTTATGGGCAGCCCCTCAGCGCCCCCTCACCTCTTCCCTCCCCCACCCCCCTTTGCACACCACACTGCTTAGCAGGTGTTATCCATTAGATCGTAATATGCTTAATTTGTGTGTGCGCTTCTGCTTTTATTTATAATTCTCACCCACTCCGCTCTCTTCCTCCCTCCCTCTCTCCCTCTCCACTTCCCCCTTTTAATGGATTACAGCATTGCACTCTCTTCAGCTCTTGTTGTTGTTGTTGTAATGTCAGTTGCTCAGTTCGTTTGCATTTATCATTCGCACTCGGGATCTGTCTGTGTTGATGGAGATTGATATTGAAATGTCAACAAGGCTGTGGGGAAGAGGAAGGGGGAAGGGGAGGGGGCAAAGAGCTGCACAGTGTTATCAGCATATGAAGCAATTAGGTTTTTGGCATTGACCGCAGTCTGTTGGCGCCTGCCCCCCTGCCCTTCTCCCTCCCTCTTGCTTGCATTGCATTTTAATTGAAAAACTTCTTCAATTGAAGTTTAATCAACAACAAAGAAGAGCGAAAACGACTCAAGGACAAAAGCTTCTGCAGGTTTCGCTCTAATTTTCAATTAAAAATGGACCCCACCTCCTTATGCTTCCACCCCTGCCCTCCCCCGGGCGCACCACAGCAAACAAGCCAAACAAAACAGGCTTGCCAAGTGCATTGACCACAGCAAAGGAAAAGGAGAAGAGGGAGAGGGACAGGAAGAGCAAAAGCAGCAGAGACCGCCCATAGTACTTGCTGCTATTCCTCTTTCTTCATCTTCATCTTCTCCTCCTCTTCCTTAACTGTGCCTTCATTGTTCGAGCTTTTCCTGCTTCGCCTCGCAAATTTTCAGCCTGCGAGCAATTAAAATATGCATAAAATGTAAATGAGAGACGACCAGCTGCCCCGCCCCCCATCTGCCCGCCCCACTTCAGACTTAATAAAAAAAGCATCAAATTTTGTTTGTAAAACAGCGCAAAAACGACAAAGTGCAGAAAATAGCAAAGAGAACAAGTGAAAAATCCAATTAAATGATGAGATAATCTTGAACCAAATCAGTTTCGACCAAAGTGGAAAACCCCAAACGGAAATAGCGTAAGTAAACAAAGAAAGAGGGGAAGAGAGAGAGCACTTCACTCTCATATGGTCAGCTTCCGATGGAAGATCAATAAAGTGTGGCAAAGCAGGGGGCAGGGGCAGAGGGAGGAGGGCTGGACGTGCTGTGCTTTTATTTTTAATCCAGCGCATGCTGTAATTAGTTTTAGTTTGCCGCATGGAAATGAGGGCGCATAATTGCCACGCCCACATGCTGCGAATGCTTTTAGTAGTGCGGCACATATTAACCTAATTGAATGGGCAATCGTATCACTAGAGGGAGCAGGGGAAGCAGTAGGGGGAGTGGCAGCAGCAGGCGAAACGAGCGCGCAAAATATGCGTATAAAAATTACGCGCTGTGGCGGCAGACTTCACTCCCTGCCCCTCTTTGTGGCACTGTTTCTCTACAATATGAGTGGGGGAGGGAGAGAGGGGGAAGAGGAGAGAGAGAGGGAGAGCAGGAGTGAGACAGAGAGAGAGAGGGACAGCAGTAGAGCGAGTCCTCGACCGCATCCTTTCGCAGACAGCAAAAAAAAAAAAAAGAATGGGCCATTAAAAATGTTTATGACACACGCAGCAGGCAGCCCCCAAAAAAGGTGGCCAGCGGCATGTGGCATGTGGCAGAGTGTGTGGCATATGATTAACTGAAAACCCCCAAAAAGAAAGCTGAAATTCATTTATTTGTTATTTCGCCACTTTCGCCAGAGATTAGGCTAAGCAACAAGCAGGAGAAGAAGCAGCAGAAGGAGCAGCAAAAGGAGCAGCAAAGGAGCAGGAAGGGAACAGGAGAGGAGCAGGAAGAGAGGAGGTAAAACTTAAGCCGAAGTTGCCTCTGTGTTAATTACCAGTTGCTTCAGCAACTTTCACTTCAGCAACGTGCCACAAACAATGCCCAAAACAACGCAGCAAAATGTTGCCTGCCTTGTTCCCCTTCCCCTCTTTACCCTATACATATATCTATATACATATATATTCATGTACGCAAGGCAAGCTTAGTTATTGAGTGAGGCAGAAAGGGGGGAGGGCAGGGGGTAAGGTATATCAGCATTTATGTGGCATGAAATAAGTTTGCAGCAAAACGCCATTAATAAATGAGCCACAAATGATACGTGGTAGCAGCTTCCCCTGCCCCCCCTCCCTCTCACTCCCTTCCTCTTCTCGCCCTCGCCCTGTGTGTGTGTGAGTGTGTGGGCGTGGCACATGCGGCGACGCTTCTAATTAGAGCTCTGGCAAGCGGTTGATGAGGGTAAATTGGCAAATAATTAATCGCCGGTTAATTAAGGACTTACATGAACGAATGCACGAGGCACCCCCTTTCCGTGGCCACGCCTCCTTGCGCCTGCAGACAAGGCGTGGCTTCTTTTTATAAACTTAAAGAGTTGCCTGCAAAGTACAGCTACATTTTACAGGGTATGCTGTCTCTTAATTAGCGCAATTTAGATTCAGATTTACGCTGTGGGTTAACCAGGCGTATGCGTTATTTTTCGTGCTGCTGTCGCTTAGCTCTGTAAACATTGAATACTTTGTTTATATTTGCCAGCGCAAATGCTACAATCGCACACACACACACACACATCTTGCAAGCAGTTGAAAGAAAGCAAATAAATAAAAAGTTGCGAGAGTCTGATAATTTTGAGAGCGAAATCGAGTGAAATAAAAGAGATTTTTTCAATGAAAAAGATCTTCGGGATTATTCACATTGCATTATAAGCAGCTTAAACTATATGTTTCAGTTGTTAAGCAGCTTGAATATGGCAGATAAATTTAGAAAGTAAAGCAGAAATTCTTCTTTATTTATTGTTTTTCTTTTCTACTGTTTGTCACGTGATACCTCAGCACTTTGGCACTACAGGGTATGCCATGCCTGGCCATATATGTACATACTTATAATGATTATTATTTGCTTGACTTGCTATTGTTGTTCATCCCATATTAATGTCCGCTGTCCTTGTCGTCGTCGTCTTTGTTGTTGTCATCATCATCGGCTTGTTCCACATTGTTTTATACTCGAATTTTATATTCATTGAAACTTTGAAATTTTTATGAGTATTCACTGCAGCTGTCCGGCAACGCAGCGCGGCTCAGCCAAAGAGTGGAAGGAGGGGTAGGGTGTTGAGGAGGGCAAAAGCGAGTGCGCATTTTCCCCTAGAGATTCTGAGACATTCATTGTTCTCTTCAAATAATATTGCAAGGCAATTAAAGTAAGTTCTTTTTTTGAATGAAAGAATTAACGAATCACAATGAATATTCACAATATATACGAAGAGCTCACTTCGATCTGCTGCTATAATCGTTGTTTGTTTATAGCAAAACCCATAAAATCTGATTTATAGTGAACATGTTTAGGCAACATGCACTGAATGATTTATTTGTGATATTTTGGAAACATTTATGCAACAGAAATTAAAAAGGGAATATTTTCTTAATCTTTTTGAATTTTATTTACTCTGTGAAATTGTGTTTATTTGGAGGGGAAATTCACCCATAAAAATTGCATGGAATTTCCCTCGAAGGGAAGTCAAGAAAAATGTGTTTGCTTGGGGAAAACATGTTAGAAAATAGGTTAAAAGACTTGCACACCCTAATGCAGTTAAATATGTTTTAAGGCTTTTTAATCTTCAAGCTGTTTCATCTTTTTTCCGCATTTGATGAAATTCCTTAAGCATGCGAAATTCCCACAAACGGAATTTATATGAGTTGTTGCTGGGGGGGGGGAAGTGGAGGAGGTGGAGAGGCTGCCCCCGTTTTGCTTAGCTTGTCCAGCAATTTATGACCCTTCTGGCCTTGCTGCCTGCGCCTCGCTGTCTGAGTAATCAAATTGTTTTCGGCTGCGCCAATTAAGTAAAGTGTGCCGTGCTATGCGGCGCATGTTTTGTGGCTGTGTCTGCGGCTCACATGGCGTATGAGTAATGCGCTAAAAAGCATTTATCTGCGAGTGGAGGCGACACACACAGCGAGAGGCAGACAGACACACGCACACACTGCTGTCTCATTCTCTTCCCCTCACGCACTCACTTTAAATGCAAAGTGCGCGCTTAAATTTTGTGTGTGAAAAGGTGTAAGCAGCGCAGCGCAGCGCGGCGACACGTGTGCGCCCAGTAGGGTCCTTCAGCTGCTTGTGAGTGGGTTGCAAGGTGGGGCAGGTGTTATGGGTTAGCCCGGGATAAGCAGAGCGCCGCAAAGTGCTATAAATCAACACTCGAACCTCTTAATAAAAGGCAACGCCATTAGACAACGGCAACGATGACACTGGCGCTGACGAGGTGACGCTGCACGTAACCCACAACAGCCACAACATCATAACAATGCCACACACACAGCCGCAGACCCGTACACCCGCACACACCTCCGCATACACAGTGCAAAAATATTTGCAAAATGAAATATGGCGAGGCTAAAACAAAAGCAACGAAAAGCGTGAAAAATACCAAAACCAACCAGAAAACCAGCAAGAAAAACATTGAGGAAGAAGGGGGAGAGGGGGAAGCAGAGCAGGCTAACTGCAGAGGGGCAAAAAGTTGATGGAATAAAAATTATTAACAAATGCTGACAGCTTGTGTAAACAGCCACAGAAATTTTGCCTCATCCTAAATTAAGGCGGTTGCCACAAGTGCCTGCCAGAACTGTGTGGTAGGTGGGTGGTGAGAGGGGGGCGTGGCAAGCCAAATGTATTCGTCACGCACTTTAATTACCACGCCCCCTGCACAGAAAACTCTGCTGACTGCGCAGATTTACTTACTTTTTTTACCCAATTGCAATTGCAAATTAGCCAACATTTTAGCCACGCCTAATGGGCCAAAGTGGGTAATAGCTGTGTCTGTGTATGCGTGAGTGTATGTGAGTGTATGTACGACTGTGTGTGGCTGCTCTTATCTGCAGGCACTCGAAATAAAAGCTCATGAAATGCGGCATTTGTGATGATTTTAAATATTTGCACAACGTTTAATTATTTTCATTAGCCAAGACAATGACGTCGTTCCCCTTCACACAGCAGCCACCGCCCCCTCAGCCCTCTGCAGCACGTAATGAACAACATTGAGAATACACACACACAGGCAAACACACACATACACACACAAGTATCTTGAAATTAGTTTACTTCGTCTGTGCGCCGCAATTTTAATTAAATATCAAATGCTTCGCAGAGGCAGCGACAGCAACACAAACAACAACAACAACAAAAACAGCAAGAGTGACAACAACAACAACAAGAGCAACAACAGTAGCAGGCAGAACAACACTTAAAGAAATAACAATAAGAACAACAACTACAATAGCAAGAATGGCAACTGACGGCAACTTTTAACAGCAGCACAATGGGGCACAATCTCAATGCAACTTGCAACTTGCAGCTGCAACTTTTAGTCGTCTTTCGTGCAGATTAAACATGCAGCAAGTTCCTCTACAAGGCGACATACTCTCCCTTATTGTTTGTTTAATCAGCGCAGTCTAAACGGGGGAAGAGAGAGGGAGACAGAAAGAGAGAGAGAGAGAGATCCGTTGAGAATTTGCACTTCAGTTAGTTATCAATCTAAAAAGTTCGCCAAACTTTTTAATTTCATTTAGTTGAACTGTTTTTATAAACTTTTGTTTAATTTTCTATATAATGCAAGAATCTGCTTATAAAGCATATGTGCTAAAACAATAAATGAGTATGGCAAACGATTTTGATTCATCTTTTTTATGGCCGCCATAATAATGATTCGTTTTTTCAACAACTTTAAAGCAAACAAATTGTTTCGATTGAACAAAGGCTGAGATCATGGGGGTTTATTCATAGATTGACTATGTTATATGGCTATTAAATAAAGGTTTTTTTAATATGTTCATCTATAATATAATCAAGTCAAATCTTGTATCATGTTTCATGTTCGATTGTTCACTTGAATAGAAGCCAGAAAACAAAGTGCGAGAAAGACATAGAGATAGATATTATTCCTTTCAGTGGTACAATATATAGTATGTAGATATACTTTCAGTTAAGAATTAAATAATATCATCCTCTTTATCACATTTAATTATAGAGTTTGTTGCACATCTATATCTGAACTCTACAGTGAGAGCTTGGGCAATAAGTTGACTTGAATAAAAAACTTATAGCAAAGCAATAAATCGTTAAAGAGAATAAGAACATATATATTTTTGTAAATATTTTTTGCTTAATGTATCCTATTGAAGTTTATAAAAACTGTTTATATTAAATTCCCGTTTCCTCGCACAATTAAAACGTGATTTTCCGCTCCTAAATTTCATAATTGCCCAACTTAGTGGAGCTTAACTTATTTGGAGCTCATAAATAGTTAAAACTTTGCAATTAAAATAAAATCGCCTCGTTTGTTTTGGCTTCTTGTTTGCGCCATTGTCACCCGAGATACCCCGTAAATTGTTGTTTAACAAGCGTATCAACATTGCTTATCTCATGCTTCCACCGAAATAAACATTATATTGTTTTCATATGTTTAATTTCGCGCTATAAAAAAACGAGAAAATGTTCGATAATTTAAAGTGAAAAGTCGAAGAAGAGGAAGAAGAAGAAGATGCCAAGTTTATTTAGCGCGTTCCATTAAATTGCGTGCTATGCGATTTTTATCGCTTTTCGTGGAAGACCCTTCGCCGTGACCCCCCTAACCACTCTTCTCTCTTTTCCTGTTCTCTATTTCTCTATTTCTTCTGCGCTGCGAGTAATAAATAAACTGTTGCATGCGTTCGAGCTGGACACAAACTGTGGCATGTACTAAGCTGTTTCCATTGTTGTTCTTGTTGTTGTAGTCGCAGCTGCCCCTACTGCTGTTGTTGTAGTTTGGGCCACAATCTGCGCCAGTTGTTTATGGCCATTTAATGAATGTTGGCACTTGGCGTGTGGCATGCGACCTCACGCAGTGAGTGCAACACAGAATAAAGTAAAGGCAACAGTAAAGAGGGAGTAAGAGGGGGGCGTGGCCAAAGGGCAGCTGACATACATATGTATGTAGGCAACTGTAGATGTAGTCGAAACTTGCTTCCAGCTTGGAATAGTTCTCGCTACAAGCCCAAGCAGAACTGACAAAACAAAGCTTACCTTGCTAGTCCTTCACATGTTGTCTCTGTCTGCCCCTCTCTCTTTCTTGCTCTCACTTACTTTCACTCTTGAAATACGTCAGTTTTTATGCCATTTTCATTTGGCTCATTTTCCATTTCACATTTGCCATTTCTCAACTTCCATTTGCCTCCTCCCTCTTTGCATTTTCCATTTGCCTTTTGCCATTTTTGTATACGCACACTTAAGTGCGTTCTGCTTTAGACTGTATAAAAAAGTTTTGTGAGGGAATGTAGGCGGCAGGGGGCGTGTGCTTTGAGAGTTTTTATTGAGCCTCAGTGAGAACTTGAGACAAACTGTTTAAATTGAAATTTGATTTGCAAGAGACGCACGCAAAGTTTTTCTCTCATCGCTTAATTCGCCTAATGAAAAGTGCAAATTTCTTTACAGTATTTCTCCAGTTTCCCTTCAACTTGTTTTCCCAGTGTGCGTGTGTGTGTGTGTGTGTGTGTGTGCGTGTGTTGGCCACATGAGGCAAAACTTGAGCACAAGTTGCTGCTGCCACAAAATTATTTTATGACTTGGTAAACAATTTGGCCAGCTGACTTTTGTTGCCGTAATTGCAGCTGCCTTCCCTTCCTGCTGCCTCCTCCCTCCACTTCCCTACTCTATATATCATTTAATGTGCAGCAACATAAAACGAAATGAGTGTTATATAAGCTGAAGATATGGACTGCCCAAAGATGTGCAAAGATTAACAGCAGATATATTCTATTTTCAAGAGTTTCGGCAACTTAATTAAGGATTTTCCTTAAGTACAGTTGGGTTTAACTAGCTAAGCTAGTTACTTAGAGTTAGCTGAGCTGCTTCTCTTAGTTATTGTGGTTTTCAGTTTAGGCTGAACCAGCAAAATCACTGAATTTATATGTTAAAGTTTTGCTAGGAAAGTTGAATGCATATCTGCATGAATATTTAAGGGATTCTTCTGCGGTTCATTAAAGCTATTTATAAAAAAAAGCAAGTTCTTTGCTTAAGCTCTGCCAAATTAGTTTAAATGAATCAGTCAGTTGTGGTAAAGTTTCCTTTTAAGTAGCATAAATTTCTAAAGGAAGAACTAAGATATTCTTCAGCGATAGGTTCATTAAACCTATTTATAAACTGCAAATTCTTACCTTGAACTCTGTCAAATCACTCGAAGTCAATCAGCTTGGCTTATCTACACATTCTCATAGCCTGGCGCTCTGCGATTCCCCTAAGAAATCCTGCATTTAACTATTATAAATACTTTATTACCATCCATTCCACAAAATACTAAACATCTAGTATATACCGCCGAAAAAGCAACGACTTAATTGTGCTTTGATTGCATCATTATTAACTTGTTTTTTTCTGCAGCTAATCAGATAGGAAAACCTCAAGATAACTCAATCAATTTGATGTACTGAAGTTCAGCTCAATCAAAGCTAAAGGAAGGAGAGAAGGAGAGAAAGAAAGAGAGAGATAGAGAGTAAGAGCAGGCAGGAGAGCAAGAGAGAGCAGGCAAGAAAAACTTTGAATGCTCCGGGGTAATCAATAATTTTTAATCCCACAACGTCAGCAGATCCCACACGTACACGTACGATGTGTTGTATGTGTTTTGTTTGTGTTATCGTTATGGCTGCTGTTGCGCTACACTGTTGTTGTTGTTGTTGCCATACTGGGGTCGTTGCTGAAGGAAAACTTTGCCCCATAATTGAAGCAAACGCAGAAAATATGCGTCATGTTACGTTGTGTGTTTGCATGTGGAGGGGAGCGAAAATGATTTGTAATATGTGATTTATGCGAATTGAGTGAGCTGGTGTGGGTGGAGCCAAAGGTATAGGTAGCTACTAGAGAGGGGGAGGGGGAGCGGGGTCTGAGCTGTGGCACGTAGCACGCATCATTAATTTGAAAGCCGCTTATCATATTCGCAATTACTCGCTGACTTTGAGGTTGACATGACTCCCCAAAGTGGGCAGACAGAGGGAGGCAGAGAAGGAAGCTGAGTTATGCCAGACAGCACACACACACACACACACTCTCTCAGTGCCTCACACACAATAGTTACCTCCCTGCAAAGGGTTAACCTCGTGGATTCATCTACAATTTCATCCATCAAATATTGTTGCGAGTTCTGCTTGAGCTGGCGGGATTTGCATTGATTTGCCAGCCAAATCCTTCAATAATTAAATGCCAAAATGCTGACAATCCTTTGCCAATCAGTTGCCTCTAATAATGCGCAAATAGCAGCGCAAAATTGTTGACTTTGCGGCGGGATGAGGCGAGGTCGAGGCTCCCCCGGGGCGCACCCAGCGGGATACACAGAACACACTCAAAGTTGAATTCACAATGAGTTAACTGGCAAACAGATAGCAGACTTGGGGAATTGTTCAATTCAGAGTTGTATGTATAATTTGAAATTCAAAATGTTGTTCTTGTTATTGCTGTTGTCGTTGCTATTGTTGTTGCAAATTCATCGGCGCAAAAATTGTACGTGACAAATGCCATGAAATCGAATTTGCCAAGCGACCGGAAATGCGCACGGCTGTAAACGCACATGTCTCTGTCTCTGTCTGTGTGTGTGTGTGCATGTATTTGAGTGTAAATATTATACTTACATTTACACACACACACAGCCACCCACACACACACACCGACTTAGGCAAAAGGCTTTAGAGTCAAACAAAGCGCGCGCTGCGAATGCCGCCAGCACTTTTTGATTTATGCGCCATTTTTATTGTAGGCAGAAGCTGCTGCCCTGCCCCTTCCCTCTCCCTACTCCACCTGCTGCTCCCTTATGCTACTGCCTGCCCCCTGCAGGATTTAGAACAAGTCACGAGTCCTGGCCTGAATGTAGTCAAGCATGAATTGCGTGAGCTGCTTGTGCAAGTTTATTTACTCTTTGCAGCGGCCTCAAAAGCCGCTCGACGGCCCAAAAACAATGAATAGACAAGGACGACAAGGACGAAGACAACAAGCAACGACGTTGATGGCGACACGGTTGAAGACGGCGAGCAGCGCGCACAAAATGAAAAGACGCCACTTGAAAATGTTTTCCCTTTTTATTTGCATTTTTTACCCAGCTACCTGTGTGTGTGTTGGTGTGTATGCCAGGCCGACTTCAGCCTCAGGTAGTCAAGGAAATTGTCAAAGACATTTCGAGCATTTCGGTTTTTCAAATTAAATGTCGACTGCACAATCAAACGAATGCCAGCGCACAGCAGGAGCCCAAACACAACCCAAGCAAGGGTCGAGAGGTCAAGAGGTTTACACCTTCTTTTTTGTGACGAAATTAACATCATTCAACAGCTGCGCCTGCCCCGCAGCACGACTCAATCATTACGTATACGTCACGTTGTACCGTAAATCAGTGCCAAATGCAAATTACCATTTCGATCAACAGTTAAAACAACATCAAATCGCTCAATTTTCACGCATCATCACTGTGAAAATCGTTGGGGAAAATCCGCCTAGCTGGGAAAATCAATTTCAAGCCAAACTTACAGGCAGTCCAGCAAGCTCATTTGGTATTTATCAACTGAGAGGGAGGGGGGTCCCTTCTCACATAAACTTTTATTTCAATGAGAAGCAACTGAAACTGGAATTGCTGCTGCCAATGGTAGCCCAGCAGCATCCGGAGTCGCAGCTCCGTTCGCAGTCCCATTGCACGTCCAGCAACAACAACAACAACAACAAAGGCGAACTTTGCTCCAGTTTTCTGCTTCTTTTTCCTCTCCCATTTGCTCCCATTTTGTGCCTTTCGCCATTTTCCGTGTCTCGTCTCAGCTGCTGCCAGAAAATTTTGTGGCGCTTGTTGCTATTTTTGTGCGCCGCACGAGACACAAAAATGATCATAAAAAAATATAAGTGAGAGCGAGCATTGAGCGGTGTGAGTGTGCTGAACTAGCAGATACTCTGTAAGGCAATGAATTTAAATGAGTTAGAAACTACTAAAGAAAATTTATGGAAGATTTACAATTTGAAATGCTTAGTTCATATTTCTTAACTTTAACAACCTAGAAATGCCTGCCTGCACACTCATATAGTTACAGGGTATGCGGCATAACAAAAAAAGTCGACATTCATGGCATACTTTCAGGGCGTTTGTCCGACAATTTCATAGGCAGCTGGCTGAGTTCCTGCTGCCTTGGCATACAAATGCAGGCCGTAAAGCTAAAGAAACTTGCTTATTGCAAGCATGGAACAGGTGTGGAAGGTAGGGGGTGGGTGAGGAGAGAAAGTGGTGAGGGGGGGGTAGAGTTGCAGACAGACGACTGCAAATGAATAGCAACTGTTCTAATTTGGAGCGTTGGAATATTGCTTAAATATTTATAAGAAAAATGAGCAGCTAAGCGGCGGGGCTTATATGTGTGTGTTTGTGTGTATGTATGTATGTGTAACTGTGCCAGTTTGTGTGTAGTGGTGTGTGCCATACACATATGCTGCGACGCATTTATTATTAATGCCACGCAATCGAAGTGAGTGCCGACCCGTCTCTCTTTCACTGCCACTCCCTTTTTCCTTCTTCCACTCCCCCTCTCTCTTTCTCTCTGTTCCTGCCTCTTTTCTTCTTGCTCTTACACGTCCCACCTAGTTATTACTCTTATTGTTTTTGTTTTCCTTGCAAGTGCCACATTGTTTATTTGCTGAATTTGCGTTTTTTTCGACCATTACTTCTGCACTCTGCCTCTCTCACTCTCTCTCTCTTTCTTCTCTCTCTCTCTTTAGCTCTGCTTCTGCCTCTTTTTCCGCTGCTTCACTTCCACTGTTGATTTTGCTGTTTGCCTTTGGGGCTCGCCTTCTTTGTTGTGTTTGCCACAACACAACCTGCCACACGTCCAGCCACGTCGTGCAACATCGTCTTAGGCCTCCTTTGACTCCGCCTCCGCCTCTGCCTGTTGCGGCCTTTGACTTATTACCATTAATTTATTTATGCGCAGCGCGTCACAGCCAATATTTTATTTTCGCTGACGGTTTGAGGCTCAGTTTCCACCCCCGCCTCTTGCCCTTACCCCCCTCTTTCTAGTCCTTAACCAGGGGGTGTATATAAGAAAAGCGCAAAATCACTTGCGGGCTACGCACTTCCCCTGCACCTATGCAACTTGCCACAAGGAGTGGTGGGAGAAGGAACTGAGAGAGAGGGGCAGGGATAGGGGTAGGCAGTGCTGGTTGAAGGTGTTCAAAAGTTATGACTGTGTAACTCTTGTGCGCTATCAGAAGCACATTAAAGTCCCGAACCTGACGCTTAATGACGCAGTTTAAAGTCTTTAAGGAAGTGAGAGAGACAGAGAGAGAAAGAGAAAGAGGGGTAGAGGGAGTTGAGTAAGCAAGCGAGAGTGTTGCTCCGTTTAATGGTAAACTTTGCTTTATGTCTGCTTAATCAGACTCACGTTGTTGGGGGATTTAACCAGTGGTAAATGAAAGTTTTTGGCGTGATAGTAATAAAGCAAAGATATAGAAAGAGGGAGCGAGAGAGAGAGAGGGAGCTAGAGAGAGGGACACATGAAATCATTAAGGTTAAAATATGTTTTCAAATTAAGCTCATCTTCTCTGCCAACTTCTTCTTAAGAAAGCCTTACAAGCACTGCATACACCCTTTTAATCCCTCAATCAAGTGTAGCAGAGTATAAAAATAGATTGAGTGTAACTGCAACTGCAACAATCAAGTGTGGCAAGTGTTGTCGGCGTGTGGCAAGCTTGGTAAATATTTAAAATGAAATTGTCACCGATACAAAAGTTGTATTTCTATATGCGCTGCACGTTGAGCAGGACAAGACACAGCAAGAGGCACACAGACAGACAAATGTCCCTGACTGTGTGCCCCCTTGCCCCCAATGCGTTTTCCTGCCATTCTGCCTAATGGAAGTCATTTGATACCGAACGAGTGTCGCCCACACTCAACTGATAAGCAGTGGAAGTTGAAGAGGAAGCACAGCAGAGTCTGTATCAGCAGCATGTGGCAGCATCAATTTGCAGCTGCCTCTGACCTCCTCCTCCTCCTCCTTCTACTTCTCCTGCTTCTTCTTCTGGCCCAAATCAGTTTTTGTGCCGCATGTCATTGAGGCAAATTGACTAATAATGAGGTTAATCGACTCGGATAATTGTGAGGTGTGCAGACTGCTGTGGCTCACTGTCTGCTGCTCTGGCGAGTCCAAGTCAATCGTGTCTATAATTTTCACATCATTGCAGCACGCCGTGAATTGCTCTGACTGCCTTCATTACAGGCAATTTTGTATTGACCATTAAATATTTATTAGCAGGACAGTAGGCGTAAGTGGGCGTGGCCTAGTATGCCTGGCAAGAGGGGGAGGTTTGCTTACTATTGTACATTGTCACTGCAAGACATAATTGCAGTCAGGCCTCACGCACCTTTGATTGAGCCATACACAAAAGACAGATGCAGAGCACAGGGGAGACAAGGCCAAGAGCGGGGAGGGAGGTGAGGTAGTAGGTGCTGTAGGGGGAGACTGTACTGCTGTAGCTCCTGCTGCCTGCTGCCAATACTCAAACGAGCAATTTAGCCAACTCATTGAAGCGGAATTAATTGCAATCGATTTTCGTTTGGCCATACAAAGCGCACAGCCTTCATTAGTCCACTGTGTGTGTGTGTGTGTGTGTGTCTGCCTAAGTGTGTGCTTGCTCAGATCCTAAACCTTAACTAAACCAAAAGAGTAAATCTGTCTGCCTATCTGTCCCATGTTTTCTGGCTCACACATTAAAGCGGCGTAAAACTAAACGACTTAATTGACGCCTTTGACGGCGCTTATTAAAGTCGAAGCCAGGTCCGTAGCTAGGTGTGTGCAGGGTGTGCAGTGTACAAGGGCCCACACTGCTAGGGGCCCAAACCAAATGAAGGCTTTCAAGGGGCACTTATTTAAACAATTTAACGCAATTATGTAAAAAGAAATGCATTCATTGTAGAGCTGAAGAAACTTCAATGTTTGCTGAGGTTTTTCATATGAAACATCGATGTTTCTAAACTGTAATGCTTTAGAGTTGTATTTAAACTAAAGTAATTAAAATAATGTCCCCTTCAAGTAATGCACAAGGGCTCTGCAGACCGTCACTACGGCCCTGTTTGAAACAATTTGACGGCACAGTTTTTTGCCACTCTATAATTGCAAAATATTTAACTGCATTGTTTATTACTTTTTTATTGCCATATTTACACTTTTTTATTTGCATTCAGTAATTGCAAATTATATTTGATTGAAGCGGAAATGTTAACGAAAAAACAAACGCCAGTTGGGCAAATAAAAATGTTATAAATTAACTTATTGCGTGAAAGAACTGTTGGACAAGGTTGGACGGCGTGTTAAACGAAGTAAAGAAAACAGAGTAAACATCGAAAGAAAACCTTTTTAAACAGTTATAAAGTTGCCATAACTTTTCAAAGGGTTTCATTGGGAAAGTTCCATGGTTATTTTTAGATAGCAACAGTCGAAAGGAAAATATGTTTAACTCTTTAGTTTAAAGTTAGAAATGATTTCATGATTCTCGGAAGTGCAGAGCTGAAAACTCATTTGGGAAAACCTCACAGAAAATATGAAAGCAAATAAATAGTTCTTTGGACAGCATGAAAATTCCTGGAAAATAAAAGTTTGTCATATGTAAAATTCCAAGTAATTTCCGGTAATTACTTATTGAATGTCATAAGTTCAACTTTCAATAATTTGTTCACAGTCAATTTGCAGAAAAGTCGTATATTTCTACTGCCAATTTGATGTCTCTTTTTGAATCCATCAACAAACATTTGTTCATCTCTCACTGGTTGCAATTTAAAGTGAAACTAATTTTATAAAAAGCAGAAAAAAGATGGAAAATGGAAAACACATAGAAAACTTTTTCCATTACATTATTTTTGTCGCAACTGACCTAGTTCTAATCGAATTATGGCAAATAATCTGCTGAACTGTGGCGAGTGTGTGTGTGTGTCTGTGGGATTGTGTATTTGCTCGAAATGATTGTGAAAAATGAAAAAAAGAAGAAGAAAACTGTGAAAACTTGAGGAAGAATCCACGCTGCGCTGTGCCTTGTGTGAAACTTTCAACTGTTTCGCATCAACTTTTGCTGCTCATGTTGTCAACAGAATATTTCAATTCGAAAGTGCAGTCAACTGTTAACACTTGCTCGCCTTACTGCCACACACACCCTCCCCCCCTGTGCTCATTTCTATGCCGCATAAGATGATCATAAAACAGCAATTCGCAGCAAGAAAAAAAATATGAAACTTTTCAACAGCTCGTATGTTGTTGTGTGTGTGAAGGGTGTGTAAGTGTGTGAATACTATATGTGTATGTGTCTCTGTGTGTGTGTAACTGTCTGTGTTTGTGTGTGAAAACTTTTTACATAAATTTCGCTGGCCGTTTTAGACATACCATAAATACATTTTGCGCTTTTCAATTTGTATTTGCAGCAGGAGAAACGAGAGACGAAGGAGGCAAATAAAAACGTAGCAAAATAAATAAATAGAAACCGAAAAAAAGGGTAAACTTTTGGCAAGAGCAGCAGATCGAGATGCTGCAACTGAGTCGTCGACAGCAGCAGCAGCAGCAGCAGGAGCAGCAGCAGACGAGCCAGCTAGCTGTGTGGCAAGCCTCCTCCTCGTCGTTCTCATCATCCTCGCCCTCAGGCAGCTTCAGCGACGCGTGCCACGCGCAAATGGATTGAGGCAAAGCACGTACTGCAGATACAGACGCCACACGCAGCACGGAGTGCACACAGATACGCAGATAGACAGCCACAGTTGCAGATACAGATACAGATACATTTACAAAGTGTGTGCAGCCATCGATACTTGCGCTGACGTTGAACATGTGCCAAAGCTGCTGCCATTTGATTTTGGCCAAGTTAAGTAAACAAGGCAACACAACACACGCACACACACGCAAACATCAACAATAAATAAGGCCAACAGAGTTGTCAACAAGACACACACACACACAGACGTAGGCCACATACGCAACGCATTGCCCGCAGGGGCAGCTCCTTTTGCCAATTACATTTTGCTGGGCCCCCCTCAAAATGGCCGCGCCCATTGACGAGAGCGTGTTGAACGCACTGCGGGGCGTTACCAGCACACAGACGCGTCTGCCCAAGCCGCTGCTGATCAAGATCTATGTGGCCAGCCTCAAGCAGGAGTTCAATCAGGAGCGGCGCATGCTGCTTGAGCTGGTTGGGCCTGAGCTGCAGTCGCTCTACGACGATCGACAGATTGAGGTAAGATGAGGAGAAGGAGCTTCTCATTGTAGCTTCTCACCTCTCTCTCATTTCCTTCTCTCTTTGTGCAGCTGGAAATCGTGGACATGCACTTTGGCACTGGGCCACTGGATGTGTCGCTGCTCGAACGCGATCCGTACATGTTGCAGGACTTTCTGCACGAGATCGACACTTGCCACGCGCACTCGAAGAGTGTCTTCTTTCTGGCCCTGATTGGCGATGGCATTGGTCGCGCGCCATTGCCCACACACATCGACGAGGACATCTATGCCGCTGTGCTGGCCGAGCAGCTAACCACAGCTGACGACGAGGCTCTGCTGGGGCGTTGGTACCTCAAGGACGACGCGCTTCCGTTGCAGCGCGTGCTCAAACAGGACTATCAGTAAGTGGGGGGAAGAGGGCAGGAAGGTGGCAGCAGGTGGACAGCTACAATTATCCTGGCGCCATTGTTTGTCCTACTCAATTGCAGTTGTACGTCGCAAATATTTGCACAACCTGTGCGAGGAGAGGGGGCGTGGCACTAGTTGAGCTGTGCTAATTATGCTTGCAACTAACTGGCAAATGGGAAAAGTAAACAGAGAGAAGGACATAATTGCTGACAAATTAAAAAGTTGCCCAAAACAAATGAGAGCAGGCAAGACAGGGAGGAGAAAAAGAATATAAATGAATGCTGGATACCCTCTGTGTATAAAGAATGAATATAATATAGAGAATACTGTAGAGTGACTAGATGATTGAATAGTGGATAGACTGAGATAGAGGGAGATGTTTATAGATTAATAGATAGATTGATAGATATATTCATAGATATATTGAAAGATAGATTGATAGAGAGATTGATAGAGAAATTGATAGATATATTCATAGATACATTCTTAGATAGATTAAAGTATTAATTAATTGTTGATTTGATAGATGTAAAGATATGTAAATACCTGGATAGCTTAAGGCAATTCTCGAGAGTTTGCTGTACCTAATTCCTCTTCTCCTTCTCTATCTCCACCACAGTTCCCTGCCCACTGAAGACTGGCTAACAGAAGCACGTCTCATGCAGCAAACACTAGACAGATCCTTGCAGAAACTGCTCTCAACCAGCGACAGCGACTTGCAGCAACGCGTGCAGCAGCTGCGACGCACACAAATCGAGCACGAGGTGCAGCGTGCCATGGGTAAGTGCACAACTTGCAGATACCTCTGACAGCAGCTACAACAAGCATCTCCTCTTCCCCCACTCTGCAGCTCACTCCAGCGAAAAGATACTGGCCGTATTCAGGGAGCGGGCGGCGCAGAGCAGCAGACGCGATGTCGAGGCCGGCGAAAGGCTGAGGAAAATCAAGGACGAACTGACCATGAACCTCTCCACGGATAATCACACGACGCTCGTGTAAGTGGCCCGCCACAGCGGACTCATTAATTTAATTGGCGACACATAATTGTTATTGTTCTCTCCGATTGCTGTTGTTGTTGTTGTTGTAATTGTTTCAGTGTGCCCGGCAGCGCAACTAGCGAGGCAATCGATCCAGACAATGAGGACCACGAGGCATATTTGAGTAAATTCAAGAACAAAGTCACCGACAAGCTGCGCCTGCTAATCGAGGCGCACATTACAAATGATCCCGACGTAATCAAGGGGAGGAAAAAGACTGTGCAGGTGAGTACAGCAATACTTACAGCAACAAAGTGGGCGGGTGGGCATGGCAATTAATACAAGCGACAGCAGACAAAGTGCCTTGGCAGCGAGCATTAAATTAAATTTATATTTTCACTCTGACAGCCGCATTTGTTTTTCATTTCTCTCAGCAATTGTCGAGGCTGTACCCACAGGGGCAGGGGCAGGTGCAGGGGCATTGCCTGTATACTTATGACTGTTATTATTGTTCCTCGCTCAAAGCAAAGTGTGTATGCCAGACAGACCAAAACACAAAAAAAAGAGAGGGGACTCAGTCATAAATTAATTCCACGAATTACAAACCCAAAAAGCCAAAGGCAGCCGAAAATGCGCACTGAAATTCCACTGCTACCTTTGACTCTGGTTCGTGCTTTTCAAACTTTGCGTTGGCGGGGTCACAGTTTGTGCTGTGGGGGAGGGAGAAGGGGCGGAGCAGCTAGCTGACAGGCGCTTTGCAGTGAGGCTCCCTCATTGTTTACGCCATCCTCGTTTACGTGCCCCGAAAACACTTTGGCAAAGGTTAATTAAATGCGCGCCACACAGTTTGTGTTCGACAAGTAAATTATGCGCTAAGTTGTTATCCAGAACTTGCGCTAAGATGCGACCACAAAGACGGCAGGTGGGAGGAGCGAAAGTGAAGGCAATGAAGGCGTTGAGAAGTGATTGCCTAAGAAATATTGCACAAACATTTTGACTGTAAATGTGCAAGAAGATTGCAGTGCAAATCACGCTGATTGATAGACGATATTTCAAATATGTATTCAATTAATGATAAACAAAGCGTAAACTGAGCTAGAAGCATTTAAAATCACTTAAATTTGAGTTAATTCAGACTCTTTGGCAGCAGCAAATGGCGCCGCATTTCAAGAAACTGTTGCCTACTTTCGGGTGCTGCTGATATTTTGCGTAGGAATAAAGTTAGTTCGCCAAAATTATTTGCACCAGATTTACACTTTTAAAAATACATAAATAATGTGTCAACATTCAAGAAAATATATCTAAAGCTTTAAATGCATTAATAATGTATCGAAATTTACAAAAATTTATCTAAAGCTTAAAAAACAACAGATAAGAAAAAGAACTGCGCGACAACGCCACAAAAGCCTCTACTTCTCTCAAATCCTCAAGAAAAACTCACTTAAGTCTGTCGCTTTTGCTGTGCTAAGACACATGGATACATGTTCAATATTGTTTTACTCTTCTTTTCCCACTCGATTGCATAATTTATATAAAATTGGGCTGAGGTATTTCATTCCAAATTATCTGTGAGTCTGCTTTGCAATGACTTCGCCTTGCCTGCCAGTTCAATATTTGTGGAAACACCTGCGAAATTGAATTGCCAGCTGGCGGCAAACAAAACGAGAATGAAAGAAGGAAAAAAGCAAAGCAAAAACCAATAACAAGGCATCTTCATTTGCGGGCGTAAATAAGCAGAAATTCGGTTGCCGCAGGCCAAATTGTTGGCACAGTACAGAAAGAGGAGGAGGGTGGAGGTTGGAGTGTAGGTGGTTGGGTAGGGGTAAAAGTGGTTGGCTGGTCTGAAAGGTCGCCTCTTCCGGTTGCTGGCCACGCTCGCTCGGCACTCTCGTTGGCTTTTGTTAAAAGCATTTAACATTTCAACTTGGCCCCAAACCGAAGGACACGCGCTGTGCGCGAGCTCACGAACTGCGGCCCATTAGAGGAGAGGTGCCTGCAACAGCAACAGCAGAGGCAGCAGCGCAGCAGCTTTATCTCGCTGCTGACATATTAACACACTTACACAGTGTGTGTGCCACGCCCACAGCCCCCCTGTTTGCACTTAACGACAGCGCAACACAACATAAACTGCATTCAGGCATGCTCGAGCTGCGGCCCCGCGGCAAGTGCCAAGAGTAACCCCGAGCCCCTTCAGCTGCTGTTGCCACCACCACCACCACCACATTTTAATGCCTTTAAAGTCAAAGCATAACCCTCCCACTCACACACACACACACACTTGCACACCTTCAAGGCAGCTCAGCACTTTGACAAAATGTTGTGGCATTTGAAGTCGACGCAAGCGAGAAATATGCAAAGTGCGTTAAAACAGAAGCAAGATGCTGCCTCCCTCCCCACTCTCTTACTCTCTCTCTCTCTCTCTCTCTCCCTCCTCTCACTCTCACTTTTTCTGTAATCAAATCGCAATTGAAAGCAAGCAAATGTCAAGCTAATTAGGCATCTTGTGCCTTCTGCAAAAGGCGTCAAGTGCACAAGGCGTAGCCGAGGCCAAAGTGGTTTCCAGTTGACCGCAGCTGCTGGCTGGATCAGTGGTGACTACGTGGCACGATAGCACGGTGTCATGGTGGCTCTGTGGCAATATTGATTTAGTGCCTGCACTTGCCGCACTTGAGCAACTCTGCAATCAGATTTACAAAATGAAAGCAGCTTAAAACGCAGCGTGCACTTTATAGAGACATGCGTGAGCGTCACTGCACTGAAAGAAATGTAGGACACTAAAAGGCAAGAAAGGAAAGCGATGATAAAGGAGAAGTGTACAAAGTGAAGAGGAAGAAGAAATGAGCAGAGATAAAGCAGTAGTGTAGAAAGTGGAGAGCAAGCAAGAGCAGTGTTAAAGTTTTAGAACTGAAGTGTTTGGAACTTGATGCAGTCAAAGTTTTACTATGTTGAAGCAATCAGTCAGCTTTACTATGGGAAAGATTAGAATATGGAAATCACATCTATATATGTTAGACCCCCCTAACCTAGACCTGCTAGTAACTCTATCAAGCGCTAGCCTCATGGCAAATATCTATCCAATCTCAGTGTAGCTAAGCTTAGAGCGGTAAAGCTTGCTCTAAGTTTAGTCTACACTGAGATTGAATAGAGACTGGCTATGAGGCTGGCGCTTGATAGAGTTTGATATAAATAACTGTATATAGAAACATTCATGTATATATAGACATAATACATAGACTTAAAGCAGACTTGTGGCTGCTGTTACTATTTCCTGTTGAGCCTGGGCTTAAAGCGCACAGTGTATGCATGAGTTGATTCTGGACAACTCCGAGCAAGCTGAAGACGAGTATGAAGTGTGCTCGAGTACATGCATGCGAGAGGGAAAGGCAGAGAGGGAGGTGGTTGAGGGTCGACTACTTGTTAGTGGCAAACATGCCACTGCCAGTCAACAGCAGCAGCAGCAGCAGGGGTGGGGGAAAAGAGCAGAACGGACGTCAGTGACAACGACACCAGCTACAGCAGCTGCAGAAGAAGGAGAAAAAGAGAAGCTCGAGAGGAAGCGAGCTCAGCAGGTGGCGCTGTCAGCGCGACGCAGGTAAACAAAGTTACGAACAAACACGATGGAAAGTCACTTACATAAAGAGGCAGACAGAGATGAAACAGAGAGGGGGGGGCAGGGTAGACAGTCAGACAGTTGGATGAACAGAAACGGATGATACTTTGGCATAATATATGCCCCGGTCAGGAAACAAGTCCTGCGCTTTGTCTGTCTGTCCCTAACAAGTGCCGATGACAAGCTGCCAGCAAGGGACACACTCAACTAGCTAGCCCCCTCCCCATCTGCCCCTCACATGCTGCTCCCTTTTGACATGGCAAATGTGGGTAATACCTCATTCAATATGATTTTCCCTCCATGCAGGAAATCTTTCACGAACACGCAACCCACTTGCGTATGCTGCGCGAGCACAACGACAGCGTGCTGCTGCAGGAGTCACGTGTGCCGGCCCAGCTGCGTCAGAATCTCATGGCCAATTTCAAGAACGGTTCGCGGCACTCGCCATATTTCATCTGCGGCCAACCTGGCAGCGGCAAGAGCGCCCTCATCTGCAGCCTGTACGGCGAGGTGAGCTCCTGGTTTGGTTCCACGCGTGTGCATCGTGTCATACGCTTTGCCAAGGCCACGCCCCGTTCGGCATACAATCTGGAGCTGTTGCGTGTGATCTGTCAACAGATCTCGATCATATTCAACATACCCGAGGGATATCTGCCCAAGGACGCGTCCTTCGACCCGTTGTACATCAGCAATTGGTTTCAGAATCTCTTGCGTCGCATCGAGGACATGAACAACGATGTGCTGTTCCTCTTCATCGATGATCTGCATCTGTTGAATCCACTGGACTGCGACATTGTTGCCGCCCTCTCGTGGCTGCCCACATCGTTGCCCTGGAATGTGCAGATCATTTGCAGCACGACCACGCCCATTGAGCAGCTCAAGTTTACGCCCATGCAGCGAGACAGGTTCAAGTCGGCGGAGTATTTGTTCGATTTAAATCTGGAGGCGAATGCGACGCGTGTGCAGCGGCCTGCGCAGTGTGGGGAGGGGGTCAACTTTGTGGCCTATGTGGAACAGCAGTTTGACGAGCTGGAGCAGCACTATGGGCGACATGCGGTGGCCAGTCTAGCTGCCTATATCACCTGCTCGGAGTATGGGTTGACAGAGACGGAGCTGCTGGAGCTGCTGATGCCCACCGATGATCCCGAGTCGCAGATTGACACGCACAATGGACAGTTTAGCTTCGCCAGCTTCAAGAAGATACACAGTCAGATGGGTGAGTTGAGAGGGGGGAAGGGGGAAGGGGAATGAGCTTAACTAATCCCACTCTTCCTTTGTAATCCCTGTTAACCTTTACAGACCGTCGCCTGCTGCTGCACGATAAGATCATGTCGGGCAAGGTGCTCATCCAGTGGCGCCACAACTATTGCTCGACGGTGGCCAAGCGACGCTACATGGGCGTGGAACGTACACGCAGTCTGCACATGGAACTGGCCAATCTATTCTTTCCCCAGGACGAGGACGAGAGCACGCTGGAGAATGATTCAACCAAGAGCGAAACGAAATCCGTCATCAGCATGAAGGAACGCCTTGAGCCGCCGCTCAAGGACAAGGAACGTGAGAAGGACAATGTGTCCGCGGGACGCAAGTCCTCGTCGACGCACCACAACGACGACACGTCCACCTTTTACAATCCCATTGCAGCAGATGTCTCGTACAGCATGCGGCATGTCGAGGAGAGCTGGCATCATCTCATGAGATCCGACGATACGACGCGCTTCAAGCAAATCGCAGTCTGCAATTTTGATTTCCTGCTTGCGGCGGTAAGTTGACAACATGACACGCCCCCTTTGCACACCCCCTATGCCCCCCTACGCTGCTCAAGGCGACAAATTTAACGAGAATTTGCAATTAGTCCGCGCTAAGCGGAAATCAGTTTAGCAACCAGATAAAATGACTTGGCAATCTACTCGATTAGCGCCATTGTCGACAGCCCAACAACAACAACAGCAGACTGGAAAATGGAAAATGGCAAGCGGAAAATGGCAAACCAAATTAGAGTGCGAAATGTGCTTGGCAAAAGTTTGTCTAATCGGCCTAAATTGACTATCAAATTCAAGAGACTGTGAAGTAATCATATGCAAAGTTAATTGAATTGCCCAACGAACTCGGAAAAGTGCAAAATTTAACTGAATTCATTTAAAGTGTTAACATTAATACGATTTCTGAATTGACGAGCTTATTTAATATTTATTTTACTAGTGAAGCTCGAATGAATTCTTGATTTTCTTATATTTAATTTAACAGTTCAATTCAATTCAAGATTATTTGATATTTATTTTACTGGCGAATCTCGAATCAATTCTTGATTTTCTTTTATTTAATTTAACAGTTCAATTAGTTTCAAAGTTAAATTTCCTATTTATTTATGATTTTGTTTGCTGTTTTCCCTGGTAATTTTTTAAACTTAAAGTTGTCTTATATGTGAGTTTTTTAAAGAGCAAAAGCAGCTGAGTCCAGCATGATTTTATGTTAGTCGTTCGAGGCGCCGCAGCTGAGTAAATCAATTTGAAACGAAACGAAGATTACAACAGTAATTAAAATTTTAACTATGAGCTGGAGAGAGTATCTTAAGTACAACTGTGAAGCATTAAACTGGGTACAGAAAAGAGAAATTGAAAGAGAGATAGCAAAAGTGAAATAGATTTTCAGGCAGAAGAATATAAGCGTCGCATTTAGAAATGAAAAGCAAATTTAGCTGGACTATGAAGAAGCTTAAATACGCAAACAGAACTAAGCCGATTGATAGAAAAAACTCAACTAGAATACCATTTGAATAGCAGCACAGCAGCATAAGCAAAAGTGAAGCTAAGCTGACTTAATTTGATTCAGAAAATCCCGTAAACTTTGCAATCCTCTGCACCATATGCAGCCATGAGTGTGCATGCATGTTGCAGATTATGAACCAGAGATACCAGAGAGAGATCTATTCGAAGCTGCATGAAGAGATAAACAGCAGAGTGAGGGAAGGACCGACACAAGTGCCAACTCATTTGCTGCTTAATTGTTGCACAGCTCCATTTGTGCAACATTTTCGCTGATTCACACTGCACGCTGATTATTTCAGCAGCTTTGCCTCCACTGCCATTGCACAAAATCGAGTTAAGTTGACAAAAACATGAAGAGAAATAATAAAAAATCATGCTGGCAAAACTTTATCGCAGCCTGACAGCTCGAAAATGTATATTGTCATGAATTTTAAAATGCAAAAAGCTCTCCAGGCGAGAGACACAAAAACTCCGATCAAAATTGTGAATGTATGCGTGTGTGTGTGTGTTACAATGTGTTGAAAAATGGTTGAACATTAAACGAGGGGCAGCAGCTGCAACTGATGGCTAACTCGTTGTGGCATGGCCGGCAGTCTGCCTATTGCCAGCTAGTCATGCAGAGGCTTACATGTGTATACCATATATAGCACTATATAGTATAGCGCTGACCTGTTTTCCAATTAAACGAATGCTTAAAAGTGCAGCAATAAAGGAGGGAAGCGTTGGTTGGCAGCTGCAGCTGCAACTTGATTTAATTAACATTTCGCCCCGGCTGAAGGTCAGAGTCGTTTGTAAATGTCGCAACTTTAGCAGCATCAAACTCAGCGTAAAGTGACAACCCACATTTATCTAACTAACACTGAGAGAGGGGGAGAGGAAAAGCGAGAGGAAATGCCATCATTTATTTGGCAACTAAGCACCTGCATTTGCATTCCTTACGCTTGCAGGAATTTCGTTTATTGCTGCTGCATAAATTACTCGAGGAATTTAAACTAATGTGCAGCATATTTGATTAAGCGCTTAAGATGTGTGTGTGTGTAAACAACAAAGTTGAGTTGAGTTTTTGTGTGTTTACTTTAGAAAAAATGTTTACTCAACTTGATGCAAAAAGCGCAGCACATGTGGCGCATACGCAATGTGATTGTTCCACAAACTGTTGCCTACTCTTGGTCAAGTTAATTAAGTGATATAAACAATTATAAATAAGCAGATAATCCAGTCTGTAATTCAACTCAAAGTTTTCATGGCGTATACGTGATATGCTGCTGTTAAACCAATTCATTTTTGACGAGCTAGTGCGTATACATTATTTATTATTTGCACTGCATTATTTATATGTTTTTTTAGAATTCTTTTGCAATTTATCATTCATTTTTTTTGCTACTGTCGTTTTATGTTGCACATGGCGTATGCGTAATGTGCGCATAATCTATCAATTACCAATTAAAATGTCGCCGTAAATTATTTTAATGATGCCATTAGCGTTATGCATATGTCTTTCTATCTGTTGTACGCTGCGTATACGTAATGCTTATATTGTTTTTCTCATTTTGCAGGTGCAAACAGTCTCAATTAGCTACCTACGCTGTCTCATCGAGCACGTGCGCTGCTACATACTGGATCGGGACATCGAGCTGATCTACTACACCATACGCAAGTCCAGCGACGTGCTCACCCGCGATCCCATGCAGCTGGGCTCGCAGCTAATCTCCTGGCTGCGACCCATTGGGGAGCACGACGACGACGACAATTCGCTGCTGAGCATGACCGTGCGCTCGGCCACAGCCTGGTGTGATGGCTATGCGGTGCCGCTGCTGGTGCCGCTCACCGGTTGGTTGCCTGCGCCGTTGCCATCGCAGATACGCACCATGACCGTCACCGGGACTGGGGTGATACGTGCCGTCTGTCTGGCACCGTCGAAGCAGCATTTGATTTTGGCCACCAATTCGGGCGATGTGCAGCAATGGCACATTATGAGCAACTCGCTGGAGCACACATACAAGGGTAAGCAAGAGAGAGAGAGAGAAGACAATGTCGTGGCCCATTAGGCGAGCTAATCATTGCACCCCCCCCTCCATCTGTTCCGTTTCAGGACACACTGCGGCAGTCACGTGCCTGCTGGTGGCGCCACAACAGTCGCAGCTGCTGCTGACCGGCTCCGAGGATGCCAGCGTGCTGGTCTGGCACGTGTCGCTGCGCGAGAAACGAGCGCACATTAAGTAAGTCGCATCCCAAGTGAAATCTCGGCAAGCACTGCTAATGCTTCCCTCTCTCTTGCTCTCTCTCTCTCCCTCTCTCTCTCGTTCTCTCGTACTTCTTCTAGTGCGCACACTGCGCCAGTGACTGCTGTGGCGGCCGGTGTCAATAACACGCTCATCATCAGCAGCAGCGAGGACGCCAGCATCGCCATCACGGATCTGGCCAGCGGCAAATTGGTGAGCAACATGTACCGAATATGTCTGCCAAATGATTCCTAATTGAAATCGAATTACAATGCGGCTGACCTACGGCCCTTACTCGTCTCTTCGCTATCCCTCTCCCCTCACTTCTCCCTAATTTCCATGTCATCTACATTATACCCGCTGCTTATAGGGTAGCAGGGTATAATAACTTTGTGCCAACCGACAGAACCAACAAGCAATGTCTGTCTGTCTGTCTGACTGTCTGTCTGTCCCTCTGTGTGTCTGCCTGTCTGTATACTGTCTTTCTGTCCGTATGAACACCTAGAACTCAGAGACTATAAGAGGTAGAACTACCAAATTTGATAACAATATGTCTTATTATTGCACCCAAATAAAGTTTATATAAGAATTTGATCACGCCCCTTTGCAGACCCATAAATCAACAAAAACCTAACTTCAAGTTTAGTTTTAATGTTAGAATTTTGGTAAGCACTACAACTATCACCATTCAAATAATTTCTGCAAATTTGATTGCGAACGAATCATAAACTCAGAAGTTATTTAAGAAATACTGATTTCCATGGCACCCCCGCAAAGTATGCAACAAAAAGTAAACTATAAGTTATCGGGTATATAACAGTCGCACAGGCTCAACTGTAGCTTTCGTACTTGCTTTATTCTCATTTGAACAAACAAATTTGCGAAATGCGAATTCGAAATGGGAAATTCGAAGCGAGAAATGCGAAATGCAAAATGCATTTGGCTCGTTTCGTCCGCTTTGGCCCGCTTGGAATACGCAGCCCGCGGGCCACGTCAAACAAACCGCATTCATTTGCATAATTCCTGGGCCAAAACTGCTGCAACGAGGTCATAATCTCTGGCCAAACAGTTGTGCGATACCCTGTAAATTGCAGAGTACGCAATGAGAGTCGTTTACTGCACTAAACTGTCTGTTTGTCATAAACAATTGGACTTTTTTAGGTCATTGCAACTGAGCTAAAATGTGTTTAGATACATTTTAGCTCAGTTGCAATGACTTCACAGGGCATATACTAGTTAAGCATAGTTTTTCTTTTTATAAAATACCTTAGCTAATTTGCTGTCATTTAAATACACTTTACAGTTTTACAGGGTATCTGCTCGATGTTCACTGTAACATTCTACCCCTAAAATGTTGACTATTTCATGCCTGACTTAACCACAGAAACAAACACATTGACTTTTGAACAAGTTTCAATGCTTGTAGGGTATTTGTTAGTCTTCCTCTTCCCCCCATTTCACTGAACATGAATTTGCCGCTGACAAATGAAGCGGTAGAGCGGGCGTAGCTTCCGTCGCTGAGCCAAAACCAGCGGCTTTCCATGTCCAAGTCATAAATCATATTAAGTTGAAATTTCGCTGTCGCACACACCAACAAACACACACACACATAAGCACACACACGCACAGCCGCAACACATACACGCACATTAAACTGTGATTAACTACAATGCAATGTTTGCATATAAAGTGCGCACGGGCTCGAGTCCTTGGACCAGTCTGGCGTGATGTGTGTGTGAGTGTGTGCGTGTGTGTGAGGGTGTGTGCGAGTGTGTGTGAGGCGTTGTTTGTGGGTGTCAGCGCCGCCTGTTGACATACATATAAATTAGATTTATTGCCACTTGCTTGGCAAATATATCCCCCGACTCCCACTCTTGCCACGCCCCCATCCACAGGCGCCTTCACGGCCCGTTGGCATATTTTAAAGCCAATTTCGCTGACTGCACAAAATCGGCCAAAATTCTCACCAAAGTTGGCTTCAGCTGCAGTTGTTTTTGCCGACGCTGGCGTGACTTGTCAGACAAACACACACACGCATGGACACGCACACACACACGGACAGTGTGTGCCTGTCTGGCATTACAGGCGCTTATTAAATTAATTACAATATTACGTATACGCCGTGTCGCACATAGTCGCAGTCATGCGCCGCCGACATCGCATTGCTTTCGCCGCCGCTTTTGGCATTTAAAAGTTGCTGTAATTTATCAAAGTTTTGGCATTTCTGTGTGACTTGCTGCCACGCCCCCTGCCCACTTTCTGCCTCTCCCTCTCCCTCTCTCTCTCTCTCAGTGGCGCGCATTGTCAACATCGCATGCCGCGCGGTAATTAACTTAATGCATACAAAATGTGCCACAACAACAATGCCAGGATGGCGACACATGTGTCACGCAAGCTAGTCTCGTGTTCCGCCTCCCCCTCGATACCAGCACGCCCACCCCTCCCCTAGCATTAGCTTAAGTACACCTTTATCGAACTATAAAAAGCGTATTGCATTCAGTAAACTCATGAGTTGCTCTCTCTCTCCCCTCCTCTCTCTTTTCCGTCGTTTATTTTTATAGGTACATCGGATTACCTTTCATCGTGGCCCGGTTAGCGGCATCCTGGTTGCCGGCGCCTGCGATGTGCTCATCTCTGGCAGCCACGATAAGAATATATGTGTCTGGGATCTGGAGAACTACACGCTGCTGAATACCATGCAAATGACGAGTCCCGTGCTGCGCATCGACATCTCGTGGAACTCGGTAAGTGATTGAGGCAGTGGGGCTGGAAGGGGATTGAACATTAAACTGGGTAATTGCTCGGTCTTTCTGCTATCTCTCTTGGTGGTTAGACTGGGTCGTGGCGATGGTCGAGGGGGCTCTGGTTTATTTTCCTCGCTTTTTAATACATTATAGTATTTATTTTGACATCATTCCTCATTCATATAGGCAAAAATTATTATGAGTTCTTGAGAAATCTCAATGTCTAACTCTCTTTGTCTTGATTTAAATTATCGCTAGATCCTAATTGGATAGACCTAAGAACTAATTGAGTAAGAGCAAACAGGATAGACCCAGCATATTGACCCCAACTTAATCAGACACAATATGTTAACAACATGTTAACCCCAAATTGCGTAGACCCAATTGGATAGGCCTAACTGGAGGACTTAACCGGATAAACCTCGCTGGGTAGTCTTAAGTGGGTAGACCCAACTGGGTACACCTAACTGAGTAGAACCTAGCTGGGTAGTCCTAACTGGATATACCTTATTAAGTAGTCCGAATTGAATAGTCCCAACTGGGTAGTCCCAAATAGGAAGATCTTACTTTGAAAGACCTAAATCGATAGACCTAACTGAGTAGGACCTAAATGGGTAATCCATATAGTGCATTGCAAGTTATATCCATTTCCCCTAGTACTCTATGAGAATGTTAAGGCGTGGTCGACTCTACAAAATATACCTGTATATTTTTATATTGTTAGCAGGTAGCCCCTAGCATGAGTGGTTCCTTGCCCACCTCACATCCTACACAAGCCCAGCTACGGGCCTCCATTTGTAAACAAATCCTAACACTCTTTATTCCCTTTTGCCTTCACGTTTGTCTCCTCTTGCTCTCCTCTCTCTCACATAAAACTCCTTTGTTTATATCTCTCTTCTCTCGCTCTCTCTCTCTCTCTCTTTCTCTCTCTCGCTCTCTCTCTCTCTTCTCTCCCTCTCTCTCTTTGTGCCCCGCCCTGACTTCCTCTTCCTGTCTCTGTCTCTGTAATTTTGACAAATTACTTTCACTTAGACGAGACCAAAAACAATAAATCATAATAATAGAAATGTAACTAGTTGATTTACGTGATGTGTGTAACTAGAATTGAGCCCCACAGGGCGTGGCATAGGGAAAGCTAGAGCACTTCATGGCCATAACACTTTTCCCCTAGAGAACGTTAACTCCCACGAGCAAATTAACGCAACTCTGCGCGGATTTCCCGCAAAATGATTTAAATCTTGCCCAACTTAAAGTTTGCTTTAAGGCAGCAAAATAAAGAAAACTTCTTAAGTTTTTTCAATTAAATTTTATCTCGTTCAGTTGGAAATGCTCTACATATCTATTCTCACTCCCCCTCTTTCCACACTGCTCTTACTTTTTCTGCTACATTTGGTGGGAAAATTATAGGGAAATATTCACTTTGTCAAACTTGAAGCTGTCAACTCTTTAAGCTACCGTATGACAAGCTGCCATTGCTATCTGCCTATCGCCATCTCTCTTGCGCACTATCGCCTCGTACCCGCCTGGAAAATGTACAGCGAGAAACTGTGGAAAAACTCGTCGTGCTTGCGAGTTTTCATTTTCATTTTCATGACTGCGTCTCAATGGACTGTCTCAGCTTTCAGTGTGCGAAATTTAAAGCTGCAGCAAAGAGAAACACGAGGGAGAGGGAGGGGAAGTAGATATAGAATACGTGTGTGTGTGTGTGTGTTTTAAAGATATAGAGCAGATAAAGCTGAAAGATGGGACAACGCTTTAAGCTGCAGAGGCTTTAGCGGGCAGAGATAGAGAGCAAGAGAGATAGGGACAGGGAAAGACAAGACGAAGAAGACAGAGAGAGAGGGAGAGAGAGAAGAAGCCAAGGCGAGGCTGATTCTAATAAGTGATTTTGGCTTGGAAGTGCCGCATTACGAAGCAAAATCCTTTGTTGTCAATCAGCTTGACAAAAAATACCAGCTACAGCTACCAAGGCGCATTCCCTGAGATTGCAAGCGGGAGATGGGGGCAGCCTCAATATGTGTATCTGTGTGTGTGTCTGTGTGTCTCTATCAATATGTATTGCATACTTAGCAGCAATTTGGTCCGCAAAACAATATCACGAGAGTGAGAAAAGCGACAACGAAAACGTTTTGTCAATGGCAACTATGAAGGGCGCAGGAGGGAGGATAGCAAGTAGAGGGGGGCAGGCGTGACAATTGATGCGTGCGCCAAGGCATGCCAAGTGCTTGCCGTGTCCTTGAGTCGCACTCTGCCCCCCTCCCCACTTATCTTCCCCAGCCCCCTTTCTCTCTCTCTCTCTCTCTCACTTCTGTTCCGTTTGTCATTCTATCTATTTGCTATAAATCGACGACAAGCGACTTTGGAATGTCGTCTTTGTGTCTCGTTTTCTTTTGCGAACAGGCCCAAAGCAGCAACAAACAACACAGCACAAGGTGCCCAATGGCGCGAGGTCCCTTAGGGGGAGGGGGTAGGAAGAGAGAGGTTCAGGTTCTGCAATTCGAAACGCAAATACGTTGATAATATCCGACAGGCAACTCGCTGTGGTCGCCTCACTGTCACATCGGATAAGGCAACAAGCTGACATAAGAAACTCCCGTTTCAAAGCAAGTGCCGTTACCAACCACACACACTTACATACACACATACGCACACTCATACGCACTCTCATCTTTTGCTACTGGCAATTAGAAAATTCATTTTTGCCGGCTTTGCCTGCAGGCCAAGCGAATCTCAACCAAATTTTGGCTTATCGCATTAAACAAAAGTGCCGAAAATTGCACAAATTGGCCATAAGCACATTGCCAAATTGCTTGCCGATAACAAGCGTGTGTGCAGCCACGCCCACCACAACCCACACGCCCCCTGCTTGCCGCCAGCAAAGTCTTGCGCGAGAACTGACGAGCGCATTTCCAGCGCCCAAATTGAAATGTAATTTTTAACGGCAACAGCACACACACACAGACACCCTATACACACACTCCACACACACACATACCTCACACTCCCCTACCTACATAGAGTAATAGAAGCTGCTTTGTTTGCCGCCATTGCCACTTGAGGCAGACCTTGACAAGCGCTGCTTGCCGGGCACATTCCTTAGCCGGACTCAGCTCCAGCAAGGCGGACCAAGGCGGCCAAGATGGCAAATGGCATCGGGGCAAACGGCGAATGGCGAATGGCAAACGGAAATCAACTTTCTTACACTTTAGCTTACATCCTGATGGCTCTGTGGCACGCTAAACTCCCCCCGGGCCACATCCAGATCCACAATGCCACACGCCGTGGCGGCACATTCTTTGCTGTCGTATTCCAGACATTTCCCTAGAAAATTGAAATGTTGCAATGCGCCAAATGGCCAACAACAACAAGAGTAGCTCTGCAGTGTTGTTGGCATTTTTCAATTTCCCAACTGGCTTGGAAAAATTGCAGGCTGCGCTGCAAAAATTTATTAAGTGAGCGCTCAACTTGAAGCCATGAAAATGCTGTGTGGAAAACTCTTGTCAAAATGAGTTAATTAGTTGCGAGAAATTTTCAGGGCAAATTTGGGTAAAGTTTTAAAGTGTTTTTAATGCAATTAATTATGCAAATTAATTATAAATTTCATTATTATAAAGTTGAAATTTAAAACTGCAAATTGAAAAACTTTTCGAGCTGATGATGCACAATAAAATATTTATAATAAAGTAACTTATGCATAAACTATAAACAATTAAAATAAACTACAGATAGAAATAATTAATTAGAAGTATTTAAATTGTATTTAATTTATTTACAACTTATTAATATTTTTTAATAGTTTTTAAAAGTCAATATTAAAGTGGATAATAAATTTGCTATTTCATTTTGTGAACAAATTCTTACAAATTTGTAACAAATAAATAATAAATATTCACCCTTAAATGTTAAATAACAAAGTAAATTCAACAATATGTCTTTAAAGAATTCTTAAAGTAAAAAAAAATAGCTGCCAACTATTTCTCTCAGTGTAGCCGCACAAAAAGGATAAACTCGGCAACTGTGGAATGCAATTTATTAATATTTGATTGGATACGGGGCCATTCCGGTCCGCAATCGACCCAGTGAGATGAATGGCAAAGGGAGGGATATAGGGGCAGGGCAGAAGAGGGGTGTGTCGTTGCTGGTAACGTTTACCTTTTGTAGCCAACAAATGGCGGGGAATGCATTAAACTGGCGCTGAAAATGTCAATTAATCGCATTTAATGTGCTTTCTTTCGCTCTGTGTGTATGTATGTGTGTGTGTGTATGTGTGTGTGTGTGTCCTTGCAGGTCTTTCTCTTGGCTCACTGCGAGGACAATGCGCTGTACGTGCGCACACTGGCGACAGGCAAGGAGCTGCACACGCTGAAGGGCCACAAGTCCAAGGTAAGTTGAGAGTCCAAAAAAGGCTCATAGTGTAGAAGGATATTACAACTTTGTGTCAAACTATAATGTAGGTAACAGACAGATGGAGGCGTGGCAAACTATACGAATATGTATGCAAATAATTAATCTGTCTATCTGTCTGTCTGTCTGTATGAACACCTAGATCTCTGAGACTTTAAAAGCTAGCACTAACAAATTTCGTGACAATATATCTTATTAATGCACGCAGATATTGCTTATTTCACATTTTAGCCACGCCCCCTTATAAATCCGTAGATTAATAAAAAAAAAAGGATTGCGAGAGTATTTTGCATGTTGAAAGGTTCGCTTTTGGTCAGTACTATAACTATCTCGAACCGAATCATTAATCAAAATTTGGTTACGAACGGATAATTCACATAGAAGTTCTTTAAGAAATAGGTTCAAGGGGTACAGATTGTGCACCCTGCAAAGTATGCAACACAAAATAAATTCAACATATAAGTCAAATGTTTAACAAATGCTTTAGATTAGGTGGGTAGCGGGTATACCACAGTCGGGTTCGCTCGATTGCAGCTATCGTGTTTTCAATTTGTATTTAATTTGTATATTAATTTGGGGATTTGGGGGCAACCTTTAAACAGATACGTACCATGTCCATTGGCAAGGACAGTCAGCGCTGTGTCGTCGGCTGTGAGGATACTCGCGCCCTGATCTACGACATGCACTCTGGCAAACTGGTGCGCTCGATGCCACCCAATCCTGGCCCTGTGACCGCGGTCTATGCCATGGATAACGATGATTTCTTGGTCACAGTGGGCGGCAATAAGATCACCTTCTACTCGTTCCGCAACGAGGAACTCTACGTCAATCCCTACTCGAAGCATCCGCGTCGCAAGCGCAGCCTCAAGCGACACACGCAGGCGCAGCGATCTCCCTCGACAACGCTGCCTCCGATCACATGCTTTGATCTGTCACGGGACTCACAACATATGGCAATTGCATCAGGCCGGAGTGTTCACCTGATGCGCATCAATACGCCCGAGTATCAGTGCACGCTGGATGGACACACTTGCGTGGTGAATTGTCTGAAGTTTGCACCGAACGGAGAGTTCCTTGCCACGGGTGGCGACGATCGCCTTGTGCAGATCTGGAGTCTGGCGCTGGGCGAGATCAGTCACACGTTTAAGTCGCACACGGCACCCGTCATGCAGCTGGTGGTGCTGATGGATTCGCTGCGCGTCATCTCCAGCGATCGCGAGTCAATGTTGCTCGTCTGGATGGCCGATTCGGGCAATGTGCTGCAGACCATACAGGGACCCTACAAGAGTCTCGGAGCGACCAACAACATGCGCTTCGCAGTGTCCACCAATGGCGATAACACACTAAAGATTTGGTCACTTACACAGGAGGATGAGAAGTTCTCCGTCTCGCATTCGGATGAGATCACCTGCTTTGGCATCAGTGCAGACAGCATGCACATCATCACTGGTTCCCGGGATATGTCCCTAAAGGTTTGGCAATCGGTAGGTGGCAAGCTGAGCCAAGTGCTTGTGGGTCACAGCGATGCCGTGACCTGTGTTGCCGTCTCCGTGACCAATAAGACGCAAGTCATCTCCGGCTCGAAAGATATGAATCTCATTATCTGGGATCTGCTCACCGGCGAAGAGGTGCACACGCTGGCTGGACATTTGGGACCCGTTATCAATGTCAAGGTGTCCGCAGATGGTGGGTAGACAAGCTGCTCCGTCTATAACATTATGCCTTATCCCTTCCTGCTTTTTGTAGGCTCCACTGCCGTCTCTGGCAGTGATGACAAGACACTCATTGTGTGGGAAACGAAGCGTGGACTAGCACTCACCTCGCTGCAGATGCACGTGCCCTTCACCCACTTCGACATCAGTCTGGAGGTATCGCGTGTGCTTGTCCAGCTGGTGGACAGTTACAATTTGCCCGTCATCTGTTTGCACAATACACCAGCGCAGTATGTCAAGTTGCCCACATACTCCGGCCCCAGCAAGGATGTGGAGGGTGAGCACCAAAGGATTCTCCATCTGCTTAACCAACTCAAGTGAGACTCTCTCTTCCCCATACAGACCTACGTCCACAGGGCCCCAAGCGGCAAATGAAGCGGCTGCTCAAGAAGGAGGTCTCCCTGGACACGTATACCTGGCAGAAGAAGTACGGCCACTTGACCTCCTCGGTGATGATGGCACAGGTGGATGAGCGTCTCAAGCGTCGCTTTAGTGTCTCCGCCAGCATGGAGGAGATATCCAAGATAGCCGAAACCAAGACAGGCGCCTCCCAGGCCAATCTCGGGCCAGAGCAGGCGGCGCTGGCGCAATCACAGCACTTCGATCAACTGGAGGCTTTGTGGAACAAACGTTCGCCGCCGCGACGACGTCACAATGCGGTAAGTCAATGGCCACGCCCCCTCACACCTCCCCCTAGAGTATTCTGTTTGTAGTAAGCAGCGCAAGGAAGACACCCAAAAAAAAAGAATCAATTTGCTTTTTGTAGAAGCGTCTCAACGTGTTTCATTTTGTTTCTCTTCTTTTTCCTTTTCCGTTTTCGTTTCGTTTTGGGGAAATTCTCCGCATTCTGTTCATTTGCCCTTGGTTCGTACTTGGCTTCGTCTCTGTTCGCTTACACAATCTGCAACCTGCAACATGCAACTCACTCAACAACAACAACAACTGCAACTGCAACAACAATTGCCACACGCAAAAGGGTCTGTCGCGCCAGACGTCGCTGGTGGAGGACCGCTTGGAGTCCTCCGACGACGATGAGTACCAGGATGAGCGCGCAGGTATGTTGTCAGCCTCCTACGACCACATCCATCTGCTCGCACGCTTGCCCGGCATCCGAACCCTGCACGATGCATGGAAGACGAGTAGCTTGCGTGTCTCCCGCACCCGTACCAAATTCTATGTCAGCACGCCTCCCCTGCACCACAGCAACAACAACAACACCAGCCACAACAACAGCAACAACAACAGCAACTGCAACATGACGGATACAACAGCCGAACTGCCGCACAACAAGAGCGCCAACTCCAGCTATCAGCAGCTGCAACATGCCCCCGATCTTGTGCGTGATCTGCTGCAGCCAGCAGAGCGTCCCGTCTCGCTGCGTAACTTCTTTCAGTGGCCACATTTGTGGCGCACTCGTCGCAGTCAGCGCAACTGTCAGTCGTGTCCTGCAACAGCTTCCGCGCCTCGCCATGTGCCACGTGCCATGCCCATTATACGCGTCGAGAACTGCGACAGTCGCCGCGTCCAACGTCTGCGCACTGATCTGGTGCTGCATCCTCAATGCACGCAGGCAACGTTGACGCAGCTAGCACCGGATGGCAACAGTACACCAGATCCCCTCAAGAAATCCAGCTCTTGTGGTCTGCTCAATCGACGCAGCTGGCCTCTGTTTGGCAGCAAACGTGAGCCAAAGGCTGCCAAAGCCACGCCCACTGAGTCCACTACAGCCACATGCAATGACTGTGTGACGCAGTGAGGGCGATTTGATAACGATTTGAGTGAGATTTGAGCAGACTTTGACAGCGACTTGAGCGCATTTTAAGTGCAAGTGCAGTAGCGATTTGAGCGCGTTTTTGGTGCGACTTTAGTCGCGTTTCTAGTGGCACTTCAATGCTTTGCTTGACTGCGACTTTGTTGTGCCTCTACTGCAACAAGTTGGTGACTTTAGTGGGATATTTGTTGCCATTTCAAAAACTTTAAAGTAACTTAGCAACAAAAAGGCGACTTAGGGCGCGACTTAAGCATAATTTCAATGAATTGCAGCATAACTTCAAAGCGATTACGTCGCGACTTGTCAACGATTTAAGCGCGATTTGAAGAACCAAGTCAACACGCTTCTAATGCAACTGCAAGAGTCCAACAAGAGTTAGTAACAACTTGACGGGGATTTGAGGGCGACTTTTAAATAAATTTTACGCGACAATATAGCACGCTCTGCACGACTATATAGCGACTTCAAATGTAGCTCAACGCGACCTCAAGGCGATTCGAATACAACATCGCGCGAGTCCAACTCAAGCGTGACTTAACATTGACTGCACCGACGGCTACACAAAACTCTCTCTCTTTCTCTCCCTCTCTCCTGGCCACTTTCACTACACTGCAATACACAACTTTTGTTTACTACTAGTTATTAAAATATTAAAAATTCTACTTTTTAAGCCTGCCTAGTCCATTTTTAGCACACTTTGTATACAAATTTCCCACTGCATTGCGTAGTAGTTTTTGAGTAGTTCTTAATTTCACATTTTTCAAATAAAGTATGCGATATTTATTTGAAGTTTTATTTACTTTACGAAACGAATACTCTCTATTTGTGTAAAGTACAATTTTGTAGTATAGTGTACTGTTTTTTCGGGTACCCAGAGAGATGCAGGTAAGTAAAAAGGCAAATGGAAATTGCATTTTTTGTGCCTTGTCTGTTGCGCGTAGGAGTCGAATAATAGCGTGCGCTGAAAAGTATGCAATGAATTATTTCACATGAACGCAACGCGCAAATTGCCATCAATAAAATTTCAGCACGATTAACTCGATAAAACGAACAAACAACAACAGCAACAACAATAGGAACAACGAAAAAAAAACGCGGCACGACACGAGCAGCATCTGCTGTGCTTCGGTTTAATCAATTTAATCGAGCCATTTAAATGAATTAAAGGCAATCAATAAATGCGCGCTGCAGCTGTAAAATGTGTGTGTGTGTGTGTGTGTGTACGTACATGCCTTTATGTATATGTGACTGTGTGTGTGTGTGTTGAACAGATTTTCTTGCCATGGCATGCGGAACATTGAGGCGAGGTAAGCGCAGCGTCTGCAGTTCTAATTTTTTTCGGGCATGTTTTGCTACTCTCTCTTTCTCACTCGTTCTTCCACTCTCTCTCTCGCCCCGAAACAAAACCCTACAAAATTCCTGTATATTCAAAAAAATTGGAAAACCGTTAATTGGAAATTGCAAACCGAAAACTTTTCTATCATATATGTAAAATAAAAATGTTGCGACATTCGTTTCAAATAGGCAATCTCTTTCACACACACTCAAATTATACATATATATATCTTGCTCTCTCTTTCTCTCTTTGATTCCCGCTCTCGATGTGTATATAATGTTGAGAATTTGTTCCAAGTTTTGTTCTTGTTGCTGTTGCAACGCCAATGTTGCCAAACATGTTTTGCCTCTCACTCTCTCCCTCTTTCTGTGTGTGCAGATATGAAATGAAATTCCATTTTTATATATATTTTTGCTTTTTGTATGCGGGTTAACGCATAAATCAACCAACCAACCAAACAAACTACAACAACAACAACCTAACAACCAACCAACCAACAAACCAACAAACCAACCAACTAACCAACCTACAACAACAACAACAACAACCAATGGCAACCATCGTCGCCAAGCGCAGCCAGCCGCAGTTCGCTGCAGCAACAACAACAGTAAAAGCAGCTGCAGCAATAACCTAACAAATAAACACACAGCGCAACATATAAATAATTAATTAACAAATTTGATAAACTACAGTTTAACCTCTTTGGCCAAAACTAGCCGTTTTCAAGCCACCAAGAGGTGCATTTCCAACGCGAGTTAGCCACTAAGTGCAATTGCGCTAAGATGAACCACAAGCAAAGAGAAGGAGCAAATAGTTAAATAAGTTTACACTATTCTTCTTCGGCTTCAGATTAGCGCAGTTTCACTGTACCCTAGATATTTAAGTTGGCATGCATAATATGTTAAACTCCAAACTCCAACTTCGACTCTACTTCCGTCTCCGTCTCCGCTCGCAACTTCTGATAGTTTTCTCCCCCAGCACTTGATTGTCTACTTGTCAGCCTAACGGTACTTCAGACACGCACCTGTCAACTAGCCACGCCCAGTCACCCACTCTCGCCCTCCAGTTTCCAACAGAAAGTTAAAGTTAATCGCAAAACTTTGTTGCTTTTCTAGACGATTTCGACGAGTTCTTTTAGCTTGAGTTAGCCTCACTTTGTTGCAGTTAACCCTTGAAGAATAAGATATATAAGGTATATAAACTACATACTTACCTCACTGCAAGTGCTGAATGATTTTTGAGAGCTCTACATATATTATATATATATAAATATATATATACTACATATACCTATACGATCCGCAACATAATCAACTATAGCATAAAGCAAATGAAAAAAAAAAACAATGAAAAAACACAAAAAAATACTTAAAAATAGCAAAATACTATGTTAGATTGTACTTAGTTGTTGGCCACGCCCCCACACACATGGATGAGAATTGGAACGCCCCAAGTAAGTAGATTTATAGCTAAAACTGCAGTAAATGGAATTGCGATTCCGTTTTTCACTCTCTCTCTCACCTGCAAATTATATATTTTATATGAAATATTAGAAAATACTTAATTAATACTCAAAAAATACTCAAAAATACTTAAAAATACTTACTCAATTAGCTTCTATTAGTTAAGTATGCCGTATAACCGTAGTACCGGGCATGTACTTAGCTTAGCTAACGATTCTTTATAAATTATATAGATCTCTTTGATCTCTAAATTTAACATTGACTAACCTATCCCTTTTCTATATCCCATTCACGCTCGCTCGCACTGGCAGATCATTTCGCTACAGGAGGAGGAGGATACCACAAGGGATAGGCCGTAACTGGGTACGGAGCGGGTTAATAACAGTCTAGTCTATAAGTCAATGTTTTAACTGGTAAGCAATAATTACGAGCAAGCTGGACAAGCACGCTTCAAGCTCTATCTCTCTCGCTCCCCACTACTGTTCGTTCCCCCTTACCTCAAAGTGATCTATTTCATAATTCTTTCTTCTTTTGTTGAGCTTAGAGAGGAGAGAGAGCAGAGAAGTAAGGACGAGAAGAAGAGGCAGTAAGCAGGAGAAAGCATCAACTCGAGTAAAACTCAAACTTTCGTTTCAACTTGTTAGATCTATTCCCCCTTCCTTTCCCCTACGTTTTCCCCACTAGCCTGTAGTCTCTTTAAAGAAAAGAAAAACAAAGCAAAAACCACCGTCTCAGACTTTATAGAACCTACTTACTTATTAGTTAAGTGTAAGAGAGCCATTTTGACATTTTAATGTTGTAGAGTGTTTTACGTACTTATAGCGACAACTCGAGCTAAATGTTGTTAATATTATTATATTATACAATTATATATGTGTGTATATACGATATCGGGTCGTATATCTAGCATACTTAGCGTGTAGACAAACCAAAGCAAACACAAACTTCAAGGGGTTAAAAGCAAACTATGCTTAAAAACAAAACAAAACAAAACAAAGAGTAAACCAACAATCGAAAAATCGAAAACTCAAATAGAATCGTATTTGTCACACACACATACACATACTCACACACATAAATGCTGAATTCTCGTAGTTTGCAAAGTACTTAAAAGAGTATACAGAATATCTAAGTACGATATATACTATATGTTTTATCCGCAGATCGCAAAGACAAACCAAAAAATTATTTCGCGTACTTTTTACTCGCATTTTCTTTCCTTTTTTGGCGTGTAAATAACAAATGTGTAGAAGGAAGAAGAGAGAAGAGAAGAGAGAAATGCTGACAAGGGTATTACGCGTTCTTTCTTTCTTATAACATATCCAACCACACACAAAGCGAAACGATTCTACACTCTGAACTCTGTTCTATGTGAACGCACCTGATTTAGTCCAACTTCATATCTTTTCCATTCGCACCTTAGATAACTTCAATAACTCTCTGACAATCAGAAGTTCTAGTCTAGAACAAAAAACAAAAAAAAAGAGATAAAAGTGAAAAATATAAGCAACCTAAATAGAAAGCGATATTTCTACACACACTATTTCTATGCATGCAACATGTGAACCTGTGTTTGACCTCGAACTCTTAGCTGTAGGGCCCTTCCCCATAAGTAGAGCGTACAAACTATGTAGATCGTACACATAGAAGAACATCGTTTTCGAGACCCCACCCCCACCACCCCCTGCAATTGTAGGCCCACACAGAATGTGTCGTAATGTAGCGAAAATTCATAACCAATTTTGGGCCACGAGGTCGTTGCGCCCCAGACACAATGAACCAAGTACACAATATATATGTACTACAAGAACACCCACACACATACACACACACAAAACTGTCTATGTCTATTACAAAATTAAACTAAACTTTACTGGAAAACAGCAAAAACAGTTTTGTTGGTGTCTTTTACTGGAAAACCGCATGAACCGCAAGGAAACTAATGATGGGCACGACAACTCTGCAGGGGAGACAACGATTTGGGGCACGTAAGTAAATTGGAATTGAATGGACAAGGTGTTTCCGGTTTCAATTTCGATACAATTTCAACTGGGGTTGTATAATATACAAATATATGAAGTTGGTATAGTGCAAATGAGTGAAATCTGTTGGAAAGAATCTTTAATGCAACATAAATGGCATATTTTAGTAGTATTTCAGTGTTGTATTAAAAATGTCTGTATTTATAATACCAAACATGATAAAAATATATCTTATTAATGTGCGCAGATCAAGTTTATTTTAGCATTTAGCCACGCCTCCTCACTGTCCATGTAACTCGATAAAAACCGAATTGCAAGCGTCATTTTAATGCTAGAACGTTCTTTATGCACTTCAACTAAAACCGTATAAATGATTTCTGAAAATTTGATTGAGAACGGACAATTAGCATAGAACCTATTAAGAGAAGCATTTTAAGGAAGCCGCCCCCTACAAAGTATGCAACACAAAATACACAAAACACAAAAGTTAAATATTTAAGAAATCGTTAAAAAAGCGATTACAACATTCAGAACAACCTGGCTAACATTTTATTGCCACATAAATAAATAAGAGACGTATATACTAGACAAAGGTATAGTATATACTTAATACCGTTACCCGACTGCGTGACAAATGAAGGAAAACAATTAATTTGCTGCACTTTGATCGACAGGATTTAATTATGCATTTGCAGCTGCCTTTGTTGGGGCATTATGACACCATTTAGCCAGGCGAATGTCAAACAAAATGCCAACAGCTAACAAAACTTGGCCAGCAGAGAGAGAGAGTGAGTGGAAGAGAAAGATGAATTGGCGGACGGACAGACCAAACTGGCAGGCAGATGGTGAATGAGTGAGTGAGTGGGCAAACCGCAGACTCAGCCATTTTGTTTGCACTGTCTAATGAGAAAAGTTTGCGGAAAACATTGACAATGAATCCCGATGATAAGAGAGAATGTACAAAAGAGCCAAAGCGAGGCTGCCAGAGTGAGAGAGAGGGGCAGCAAATGCGCTGTGTGTGTGTGTAGGGGCTTAAGCTGGCAACCTGGTTGCCCCAAATGTGGGTAGCCGCCAGCAGTCCGTGTGTGTGAGAGAGCTGACATCGAGCAAACGACCATGAGCCCATTTTTTGGTAGCACACACTCACACACACAACAAAGAGACACAAACACACACAGCAGGCTAAACGGGGAAAAAAAAAATCATTTGCTGGCCGACAAACAAATGCAACAAATGCGACAAATACTCACAATATTCACAATATTCGCATCGATTGTTCGATTGTTATTCAAACTTTTGTGCAGCCGCAAACAAAGTCGCATGTGGCGGTATGTACATTTCAATTTCTATGATGGTGTCCTCATAAAAATAACGGTAGACGCTGCCTGTCCCAAGCAGCAATTGACTAACAGTTATTGCGGGGTCTTTCCTGCCTTGCCCTCCTCCTCATCTCCTCTTCCCCATTTGACATTTAAATACACTTTGCCAAGGAAAAAATCAGAACGAAAGGCATGCCGAAGGTTTTATACCCTTGCAGGTTTTGTCTGCAAGGTCTTCGAATTGTTCTTGTGCTAATTTCTATATACATTTAGATATATTGTATATACTTTCTGCATGGGTTCGTTAGCAATTTTATACGATATGTTATAATAACTCCAATCGCTAAACAATCCTCATATATTTCTTTTATGAAAATCTTTTTTTCTGACAGATTGTTCTTATGAAAGCTATATGATATAGTTGTCCGATTTTGATGCAACTATGTCAGCATAATACTTATATGGAAGGTCGATGTATTCTATAGCTTGTTTGGCAGCTATACGATATATCCGTCCGATCCGGCAACTTATATGCAGCGAGCTGCAAACAGAAACATTTGTCCCAAGTTTCATTTAGATAACTAGCTAAGAAACTGAGAGACGTAGAGCGCTAGTTAAACTCCCACATTGATCCTGATTCAGAATATATACTGTATACATATAAAACGTAACGTCTGGCCAAATTAACGTACTCTCTTCAAGGTTATGTAGGCAGCAAATGTAGCCCGCTGAAATTGGTTTTCACACAGCTTGCAAAGTTTATTTAATATACAGATACTATATATTTATATGTAAGGTCTTACATACAAGTATATATAGCGGCGACTTGCCCTTTTGCCATTTCAATTGTGGCCAGTCGGGACAAGGCTTAACTAACCCTTTGGTTTTTCTATCCTTGTTTTTTTAGCCTTTTTTTCGACCATTGTCTGGCAGTCTTTTTAGCCATTTCGCATTCGGCCGCAGGCAATGCCGTCGGCTCTAATTACTTTTGTTTTCAGCAGCAACCGCAGACCACTTGCTGTGAGGCAGAGGGAGAGGAGTGGCAAAGGCAGAGGGGAGAGAGGGGATTGTGAGTGGCAAGTGGAGAGGGATGAACTCATTGTAAACTGACGCCTTGATGAATTGCGAGACGCTTGGATGGGATTGGGCGGATGAGGGCGAGGGTGGCGATTTTATGGCCGTATTTATTGAACCGCAGTCAAATGAAGTGCATGGCTTGCCACTAACTAATGGACCCGACGGCATTAAGCACAGACATGTAGACGGACAACAGTGAAGTCTGGCTAGAGTGGCAGAGGTCTTACTGAGGAATTTAAAGCAATTTAAAGCGCAGTTTTAATGAAGAAGAAGAACGTCCCACGGGGCCCTTGTGCATAATTTCTAATTTGTAATTGTCTTGCTTTTAAATATATTTAGTATGTATTTATTTTAGAAAACATTTCATATAATAAAGAAAGCTAAAACTCTTTACATCTCGATTTGATGTCAAAATCATTAAAAATTTTTAATAAATATATATTTCGGGCCCTCTTATTCTCAATTTATAAAATTGCCAATCCATGCAACCAATCTTTTTCCATTGTACTTAACAAATATTATATCCAGAAGTATATACATATATCTCCTATTCCCTTTTGTTGTGGTAGCAGAAGGCGCCTCACACCCTGCCACGGACCTAACTATAGTTAACCAATTTAAATGAAGCTGCACAGCACATGGAAGTAAATGAATGCAAACTTAGCTAGCTTCCCCTCACTCGACTACAAACAGACCGTAAAGCTTAATAGAGTTCCTGCTCTTAGCCATATCCTGTTGAAATTCTAATCACGCCCCCGACAAGGCTATAGTATGTCCCCTAAACGGTCTGTTTGCATCGTGAACGCCGCCTTTGTCGATCATTAGATGCAGCCGAGTTGCGCTCAAAGTGCTCGTTCAGCGAGTTGAGAACGTAATTGCAGCGCGACGATGGCGACGACAGCTTGCAACGTAATCCGTGCAGTGCGCAACGCATCACACATACGCCACGTGTAACGACAAAGCAAGGCGGGGTATGGGGAATGGTGCAGGCAGCCTGCGGGCAAGAGAGACACACGCGCAATTAAGGCAACCTGCTGGCAAAGTTCTTTTTTTTTCGCTGTCTTTGTGGGCAACAACAATAAGTATGTATTAAGAAGTTTTGCGGCTTTGTCAAGCGAAAGTTGCCGAAAAAGCAACGCAAGCAAGAGAAGCGAAGCAAAGTATGCGAAAATGGAAAAAGAAAAAGAGAGAAGGGAGGAGAGAGGGGGAAAACTAACAGAATACTCAAACTGCGGATGAAGATTAAGTAAACCACTTGGACGACCAGAGCAGAGCCACAGCCACGATGTGCCGCATATACTAAACGTTTTTTATAGAGCAGGATTCGCCTATCACTCCTCCCCCTACCCCCACTACCACTCCCTGCTCACATGCATAATTTTGCTTGCTTCTTTCTGAGAGCAGCTCGGCACTTTTTGCGGAAAATGCATTAGAAATGCGCGAAGCAGCGAAAGTAATTCAGTCGAGGGACTGACTGACTAAGTACATATCCTGTAAAAGAGGGAATTGTTGAATTGAAGGTTGACTGTAGTTGGATTTATTATAAATGCTTATGATATTTGAAGATTAACATAAACAAAATGCAAACTTGAAGAATGAAGCTCTATATACAGCTAAGGCTGCGTTAATTCTTGCACAACTTAATTATTTGTAGTGTAATTACTATAAAAAGTTGTGGAGTTTGCAAAAATATGTTAATTATTATATATACCAAGCATTATTACTGTAACTCTACAGTCAAAAGAAGTACTTTAGTTATTAGAGCCAAACTTAGTACAGCCTGAGTTTTGATATACGATAAAGAAACAAATGTCTGTTATACTCCTTTCTACAGAGTCTGCAGGGTATGGTAACTGAAACCGAACCAAGCTGACATCATCATCAAACAGCGGCAAGTACAGCCCCCCACCCCTCCCTTCCCCATCCTCTTTGAACTGTAAGACTCTTCTAACCGGGCATAATAATAACTGGAATATTATTTACGATTTTAATAAATAGTTATTTGTGCGGGAAGAGTTCTCCCCCCCTAACCACAGTTATACTCAAGGACAACTCGCAGGGGAGCCGGAACACTGCCCCCTCTACCCTTGCTCCCCCGTGCCCAGTGGCAATCAGCTAAAAGCAACTGAATAATGCATTGGGATTATGCTGAAGCTGGAGAGGGAGAAGGAGAAGCATCCTCTAAGTAGATCGGTTCTTATTGCCGTTTGGCATCACGCAGCGCTGGGCCAAGCCAAGCCGGACACCGAGCTGGCTTCATTTACCGTGATATCCTTTTCTGAGCGTATTGTGCAGGCGCTGCAGGCGACCAGATATCGAAAAGCAATTTCCGTTAGCTTCCCTAATCCTTGCAGGCGAATGCAAGCCAAACAAATAATAGCAGCACACACAAACACACACAGACAAACACACACACATGTGTATATACAAATGCAAAGTAGGCTGTGAAGACGTTGCCAGGCAACAAAAGCCCGAGCAAGTCGTTGTGGCGACGCACGTCAATCAAATAACAAGCACAGCTGGCACAGTTCGTTGAGCAGCAGCTGGAAAAGTCGCCTCGTTTTCTCTTTTTCGATACGGAATAAAAATGTTTTGGGGACTTAGCTCAGCATTGGATTTATATGAGGAATACCTCAAGGCCTTTAAGCTGTCCGATGAGGCAGCTGCAGAGGAGAAGGAGCAGCAGCAGGAACAGGAGCAGCAGCAGGAACAGGAGCAGCAGCAGGAACAGGAACAGGAGCAGCAGCAACAGCCTTCGCCACCTGGTGAACTGAACATACTCATCATTGGCGGCGCCGATCCACGTCATGTGATCCGCACACTGGCCAAGCGCTACACCCACGGCCGGCAACCCAAGCTGAACTTCTTTCTGCTCGATGGTTGCCCCGAGATTATTGCCCGCAATCTGCTGCTGCTCGGATTGGCGCTGGAGCCGGCAGAGTCCTTTAGCCTGGTCTGCAAGGCACATCTCTTCATGGACATCTATGGCAACTCGTTGCTGCGTCCCAGTTCGCATCATTACATGACCGCCAAGGCACGCAGTCTGCGCGACATGATCTGCGACGAGGAGAAGCGCGAACGTCTCTGGCCCATGCTGAACATTGAGGGATTGAAGTACAAGGAACGCGATGGCCTCGAGATGGCCTTCAGCTATTGGCAACCCAAGGAGCAGGTGTTCGAAATACAACGCTGCTGGGAGCAGCGTGTAAGGAATCTGCTGGGCACACGCTATGATCATCGTGAGGGCGCCTTCGACTGGGATCTCAATATGACGCTGAAGGATCGCGAGGCACAGCAGATATGCTCGCAGGAGTATCGCTATTGGCGCGAGTGTGGCGTCGCCTTTGTCTTTCCCGAGTACGAGCACTGCAAGCCGAACAAGACACTCGCCGCTGGCCTGGTGCGCAATGGAAACAGCTATGTGCATCGCGGCTATGTGGGCGACATACAGACGGGACCCTTCTGTGGCTTCGGCTTGCGCACCTGCGAGGAGCGAATGCTCAAGTCGCAGTATGGCGATAACGACTTCCGTGCCACCGATGTGACCGAGCGTAATCTGCTCGAGTTCTTCCACGAGCTGCAGACACAGTCCGCCTACGAGCACGACAACTCCATCTCACGTCGCTATGGCTCCACCAAGCTGCTAATGACGCCGCTGCTCAGCTACAACGAGTGCGACATTACCGAGGGACAGCAACGCTATGACAAGCCATGGATACAGTTGCCCAACGTGGAGGTGCATCTCATTTCCTGCCTGGATATGGTGGACATGCAGAAGGGCACCTCCCGTTGGCAGGACACCTTTGACATTGCCTTTGTGGGCCACAACTATTACACCTTCCTCACCAAAGCCTTCTTCAATGTGCTGCGCGAGGAGTCTCTCTTCGTGCTCGAGACGAAGCTGCTGACTGTGGAGCGGCGCGAGCATGTGCAGAGATACGAAACAAATGCCAAGGAGTTGCTCAAGCAGGTGGGACTGCGTCCCTGCATTAACTATCAGGCAATCAACGCCAAGAACATGCAGCTGAAGTACAAGAAGACACTTGGAGGAGCCGGCGATGGAGAGGAGGTCTTTGATGAGCCGGAGACTGAGCAGGATGAAGAAGAAGACATGGCCATATATGTGACTGAAATTGTCGAAGAGCCGCCAGCAGAGGGCGGAGATGGCGAGAAGACTTGGAAGATCAAGCAGCAGCAGAAGTTGGGCGAAAGAACAATGCAAGAGCAAGAGACGGAGAAGGAGACTGGACAAGAGACTGGACAAGAGACTGTGCAAGAGACTGTGCACGAGACTGGGCAAGAGACTGGGCAAGAGACTGGGCAGCAGCCGGAGAAGCTGCCAGACCAGCAGTCGGAGCCAGAGCAGCAGGAGAAACAGATCGAGGAACAGTCAAAAGAGCCGCTGGAGCAGCAGGCAGAGCTACAGTTGGATCAACTGCCCATCCAGAAACCTGAGCCACAGCCCGAACAACACCCCCAGCAACCAGCGCAAACACAGCTTGAGCAGCAGCCGGAGGAACTGGAGGAGGAAGTGGAAGAATACTCCAGAAAGCAGCCAAGTGACTGCCCCGTAGAACAGTTGAAAATGCAAATGGCAGAGCAGTCGGAGCAGCAACTGGAGAAACAATGGAAGAAGCAGCCGAATGAGTGCGCCACGGAGCAGTTGAAGGAGGAGTTAGAGCAGCAATTGAAGCAACAGTTGGAGGAGCGTGCCAAGAAGCAATCAGAGGAGCAGCAGCCAACTGAGTTCGACGAAGACAACTCTGATTAATTTACAATTGCAATATCAACAATCAGCTTATGTTTAATTTATTTAATCAATAATTAATAAACCTAAAGCGCTTGATTAACTGCTTCGATTGTTCGTTTTCCTCTTGCCCGTTGCCCAGCTGTCCAGCTTGAAGTCCTGCCCCTGCTTGTGATGCCGCAGCTTCTGTGGCTCTGCGAAGGCGGTGACCTGTCGACGACGATCCTCATCGCCATATTTCAGCAGCTGATCGATGCGCACGTTTAGTTTACTGGCACGCCTATTCATCGCCTGACGATCGTAGTCCACATCGCGTGCCACCTTGCGGCGCGGCACATGCTGCAGTGCAGCATCCCAGTCGTTGGTCTTCTTCAGATCCAGCATTATGTTGATCATTTGATTGAGGGTCAGTGATTTGCCGGAGCCAGCTCCCCATTGCAGATAGCGATCCAGTGGCAAGCGCGCCATGCGGAGTCCCAAACGTTTCGCCTTGGCCAGCGACAATGGTTCGTTATTAACCGTATCCACCATGGCGCCTACTATGTAGATATCATCGGGATTATAGTTGACCAGGTCGTCACGGCAATGTGGCGTTAGATAGACCAGTTGCTTCTTTGGGAACAGTTCTGTGAAGCACTGACGATGCACATTCATGGGAAACTCGGGATTCAGCATTGTGGGTATGTAACGCTTCAGACCCTGCATGCACGACCCTTCCAAGTTGGCATTGCAGTAGTGCAGATCGAAGGGTTCATCGTTTGCCCGATTCTCGGCGAAGCTAAGCATCAACTGCTTGGCCGCATACGAAGCCTCCCGATTGTTCATATTTTCGTCGTAGGAGCAATCGAAGACCATTTTCGGGGCGAATTGCATGGCTCGTGTCAAGCGATTGTTCTGCCAGTGATTGATGGTAGAGTCGTAGATGCGCAGAAACATCGACGTGTGCCCCAGACCATAGATGATGTGTTTGTTGTCCTCCCGCTCCTTGCGTATCTCGGCCACACGGCGCTCGGTCTCCTCGGCTCGTTCTTCCCTTTTGCGTTTCTCTGACTCCTTTTTCATTTCGATTTGCCACAGGAACGCATAGTACTTGATGCGTGCCGACTTTGAGGGCAGTGTGAGCACGTGTGCCCAGTGATGATCCTGGAAGAAATCTATGCCCGGCACACGGCGCCCCTCCTGATGCGCAATGTCTGCCTCCAGCTGCAAGACCTTTAGCCTCTTCTCCCGTTCCTCTTTTGTCTCGCCAAGTGTTTCATCTGGCAAGGGCGCGGGATTAGTGGAATTTGCAAAAGGATTCACATATTTTTTTGTTGCCGGCGTCGTTGTTGCCTCATCCGTTGCGGCACTGTCTTTTGTTTTCAATTTATGCGAAATACATAAGCTCCGCACCACTGCTGGTCGTGTGTGACAAGGGTTATTCAATAGAACTTTGAAGTTTCTCCAGCGTGCCAGGTTTTTCAACATTTTTCAGTTAGAAATGTGTAATAAAAGCGAGAGTAAAATTGAATCCACTCAGCACGCGTAACTTAAATAACACTCTCAGCTGTTTGCTAGCCGCGTTGCCAACGATTCCAAATTAAGAGGTATGCTATCGATATACCGTAATGTAAGCGATATGTTGTATGCCTATCGATATGTAAACGTTTACATTCCCTGTGAATGACAGTTTGACAAGAAGCCGCATATGCCGACAATTTTTGCGCTTGTTTCTCTTGGAAAACGTGTATAAAAGTTATAAAACTAATAATAAATCGGCGGGAAACAACTAATAACTTTAACGATGGCTTTGGTTTGTGCACGTAAGTGCGGAGTACTTGCAGTGGTTTAGTTTATATTAATTTACTCATCTTGTTCATTTTAGTTACAAACGAGGTACCCGAGGCACCCGTCGTATCGCCGTATTCGGGCGCCGTTTTCGAAAGACGCGTCATAGAGAAATATATTCTAGAGAATGGCTGTGACCCAATTAGTGGTAAGGAGCTGAAACAAGATGAACTTATTGAAATCAAGACGCCAGCGGTAGTCAAGCCAAAGCCTCCGAGTGCCACAAGTATACCGGCTACGTTGAAAACCATGCAAGATGAATGGGATGCACTGATGATCCACTCGTTCACACAGCGCCAACAGCTGCAGACCACACGCCAGGAACTGTCGCATGCATTGTATCAACATGATGCCGCCTGTCGTGTTATAGCACGTCTTAAGAAGGAGCTGACTGCAGCACGTGAAGCTTTGGCCACGCTAAAGCCTCAAGCGGGTATTGTGAATGCACCTTCGATGATTTCGGAGCCTGCACTGGCCTCAGAGGCAGGCAGTGGCGGTGCCCATCAAATGGAACAGGCCGGCATGAGCGCCGAGGTTATACAGAAGCTGCAAGACAAAGCCACAGTGCTGACGCAGGAGCGTAAGAAACGCGGACGCACTGTACCTGATGAACTGGTCACGCCGGATCAAGTGAAGAATTTCCTGACTGTCGCATCACGTCCGGGTCTTCACTCGGCCTCTGTACCCGGTATTCTGGCGCTGGACATCAACAGTGCCGATCATAGCAAGATTTTGACTGGAGGCAATGATAAGAATGCAACGGTATTCAACAAGGACACGGAACAGGTGGTGGCCATCTTGAAGGGTCACACCAAGAAGATCACTAAGGTCATCTATCATCCCAATGAGGATACTGTCATCACCGGCTCACCCGACATGAACATACGCATTTGGCACGTGCCCACATCGCAGACGCAGCTCTTGTTGCGTTGCCACGAAGGTCCCGTAACTGGACTCTCGCTGCATCCCACTGGCGACTACTTGCTGTCCACATCATCGGACAAGCATTGGGCCTTCTCTGACATACGCACTGGACGCCTGCTAACGAAGGTCATCGATACAGCCGAAGTGGGTCTGACCACGGCTCAGTTCCATCCTGATGGATTGATTTTCGGCACTGGCACTGTAGACTCGCAGGTCAAGATCTGGGATCTGAAGGAGCAAAGTAATGTGGCCAACTTCCCCGGCCACACTGGGCCCATCTCGGCCATTTCATTCTCGGAGAACGGTTATTATTTGGCCACGGCAGCGGACGATGCCTGTGTCAAGCTCTGGGATTTGCGTAAGCTAAAGAACTTCAAGACCATTCAACTGGACGACGGCTACGAGGTCAAGGATCTGTGCTTCGATCAAAGCGGCACCTATCTGGCCATTGCCGGCACCGATGTCAGGTGAGTGGGGTTCATTTGCTTTATTTATTTATTATCTTACACTTTATTCTTGCTTCGCTGAGCTATCAGTATCTCATGATGCTTCTTGAAATGTGCCATCCAGTTGTGCAGACGATTCTGCTTGACCAGTGCACGGCGTGACATTTCCTTCTGCTTGGCCATGCGACGACGCACTGACTTCTCCAGGTGACGCAAATCACCTGGTGGTATTTTGTCTAGTTTACCCATCAGTTCCTAGGGAAGAGATTTCACTTAGATCAGTTTCAGACTGTGTACTGCTTGAACTTACCAAGGCAAATGTCTGTATTTTCTCCAGCCTGGTCAGTGTAGTGTCCTGTTCGTCCTTGTAGATAGCTGTCTTTGTGCTGGAAACGGTGGCCTTCATATCCTCCACTGTGCGCCATTGCTTGGATGACTTTTGTGGCGGTGACTTTGGTGGTTCCTTTTTCTTTTGCTCGGGCTGCACCTTGTTTTGCAACTGCTTGAGGATTACGGAGACGACGCTATTCAGCTGGATGTTTAATTTGCTGTGGAATTGTTTAAGATTCTAGTATCATGTATATAGTTTGGCATGACTTGCAGCTTACTCCTTGCAGTACGACTGCTCAAAGTCATCGAACAGCTCGTGGGCACGTTGCTGCAGTGCAGCTACGCGACGTTGCAGGAACTCTGGATCCTTCAGAAATACCACAGCGGCTGCATTGCGTTTGTGTGTCTTCTCCTGCAATGGGGAGAGAATTGGAAGCTGTAGAAGTAATTCTACCTTAGCTCAGTCCACTTACCGCCTTATTGTGTAGAATGCCCACAACATGGTTGAGCAGAGCCAGCTGAGTGAAACGTTTGTTATATACGGACACCCTCATGCGAATACGTTCGTAGCCCTGTATCCAAATTTCGGCATTCAAATGTGATCGTTTCTCCAAATATGGTTTAACCACTTTCTCCATATACTCCTCAACTTGTCGCACTTGCTCTAGCCCAGCCGGATGACGTTCACTGATCTCCATGCTGATGATGTGCTCGGGCATGATGAGCTTGCTGTCCGCTTGCTCGGATTGCTGCTCGAGTGTGTCATCAAAGTAGCTTATCAGCTTAAGTAGGTACTGAAAGCGACCATAGATTTCCTGCACCTCCATGAGGACACGTTGATGCTGCAGCTTCACCTGATTCAGCTCATCGGCCACCTTGTTCTCCTTGAGCTTCTTTAGTTGCGCTTGTGCCTCCAGCATTTTCTTGAATTCATTTGCCTTCATTTTCATTAGACACTCATCGGCAAAACGATGAAACTCCTGTGCTTCCTCATACAACTTATTCTGGTACTCCACTTCACGTTTTCTGTCCAGAAACATCTCCTGCGTGGAGTAGCACATGAATTTCTTACGTGTTATCTCGCGCAGCAGTAGTATATCGCTGTGAATGGAAGAGGAATGGAATGTTAAGTGGGTTGGTAATGGTAATGTTAGAGGGAATACGTTTTCATGCGAAACTTTCTTGCCAAACGCTGCAGTCCGGCATCTTTAATGTAATCCGGATCGATTGTAGTCACCACACACGGCGCACGAGGATTAGCGACTTCTCCTTTCTGAAAAGGTTTCACAATTAATCTTTAAACATTCATTTAAAATATTCTTTAGGGTTTACCGCATTGAAATCATCAATGCACAAGTTGATGGGCTTGGGAGCATTTGGCTCCAAATAGTCCTTGGGGCGTATATAGTCTGTAAAGGCAGAAAAAAGTAAACACCATTCTAGACATAGATTTATATAGATTCTACCTTCATATTTGCGATAGATTTTCATTTTGAATTTCTTCATCTTCAAACTGGAAATAACTTTTTGTATACTCGCTTGTTTACCCAGTTGCTAAGGAAGCAGAAAGAACAGTTATTGATTATATGTTTCCCTTTTTGTATATTTACAGGGTATACCTATGCAAGCAGTGGCAGGACCTGAAGATATTCAACGATCACACAGCACTCGCCACGGGAGTCCGATTCGGCAAGCATGCGCAGTATCTGGCATCCACCAGCATGGATCGCACCCTGAAGCTATATGCCATCGAATAAATGCTGCATATTTAGTTAGTAATAAGTTGAACAATTTTAAATACATACAAACATACATAAATAATACAAAACAAGTGTGCGTAAACAAAGGAATTAACCGCGTAAATAAACTGGACTCTTCATTTTCAATTCAAACAGCTCTTGGCATATTTAATACATGTTTATTTAAGAACTACAAAAACGTTAGTTGCACTTAAAGCTAGTCGACGAAACCAAAGCAAAGTTCTTGATAGACCAGTTGACGCTCGAAAGAGATGGTAAAGATGATCATTCTAACGAGTGCACACTGTATTTGGTGGTTTTACTCGCATTACGATGCGGAGATCTGTTTGAGAGGCCTCTCCAAATAAGCTGCCAGCGACATAGTCTTTTGTTTAAGCATGCCCAGACCGACATGTTCCTTGGCATACAGACACAACAGCACGCTAGCCACCTGCAAGAGATCGGATGCGAATGTAAGCAAAGAGAAGGCACTCGTAGGGAAGCACTCTGTCTTACCTGAGTAATGGCCACATGACCGATCTCACAGTCGATGAGCACAAAGGTCAAACGATCCTCGCGGAAGGCATTGCGTCCATGTTTCTCATAGGCAGCCCAAATATTGCTGGCAATGGCTGCAGTAATCCGTGCATCCTTATCGCCATAGCCCGCATATGCCAGCAGAGCGCCCTCCTGACTCAGCAGACTGCAAAAGGTAAACAAACATGAATTTACATGTTACACTGCTTGTTTTCACTTTCTATATGGAACTTACAGTGTGTTCTCAACGCCGCCGGTGTTTGCCTGGCTAAGAACTTGTGTTAACGCTTTGGGTTTTAGCATATTGTTTAGTTTTTTTTTTATAAACAATGTACAAATAAGAAACTCTAGTTTCGCCCAACCTACGTTCAATGGAACTTGTTCGCATAGCAGTAATCTTTTTGTCATGCAGTGCCATTAATAACATCGCCTATCGATATATCGTGCTGTGTTGTAAAATGCTTGAATGCTACAAATTGCTGTTAAATTTGAAAAGCAAACATTGCAGCGGTCTCGTTGTGCGCAGTCTCGTTTCCTATATTTACACTTACATCGCCGATTCGTTTGTATCCAGCAAAGGAGATTTCAAAGTCAAATGTGTCCTTCTGCGAGCAACTATATGCCGAGCGGCAACACAGTGAATAAGAATTTGCAAGCAAAACAAGCAGAACGCAAATAGTTACTGCATTTTTTAACGCCTGAAGAAGCCTTTGCGCATAGTTAACATACAAAAAATAAAGTTAAACACACATTGAACATTGACTATTTTGATAAATAAGACAAAATTATTGACTTGAGCTGGTTAACATTCCAGCAAACTACGATTTGTGTCGATTTACATTTTAAACTTTTATAAGGTAAGTAATTAATTGTGGTATATTACGCAATTTGCAATTACAACATATGGTGAAAATCGTCTCCTATATAAAGAGTAAATCGATCTATTGTAAATAGAATCTATGTATTGGCACATAGCGGGGATTTGTGTACATATTTGCTATCCTTTCAAAAGGGGGCACGCAGTGCTTCCGTGACACATTTGCTGCGTAATTTAGAACTGGGCGTCTGCGTTTGTATGTATTATATATATGTATGTGTGCATACAGATGTATGTATGCATGTGTGTGTAGGGGAGAGTCAACATAAATATGTAGGTGCACGATATGCTGTAGCATATTGGGGCGACCCTAATTAATAGCAGTTACTAACGTCACACATAAACAACAATTACGCTGCCAATTTATCAAGTGCCCGGTAAATAAACTCATTTCGCTGTTCATGCTCGTGGCATCCCTATCAGGCTATATCAGCCCCCGGAGATTCCACTCGATAGACCACAAAGTGAAGTACATCGAAAACAATATGAAAGCACACCTAATTTATTGTGTTTATGTTAAGTACTTATATAAGCTCACACGATTTTAGAAGATTGTAAATTCACCGAAGATCATAATCACATATCCCGTAAAGGCGGTCGATGTCGCTGGCCATGTTTTTTGTCCCAGCTGCCCCCCCGCGATCACCAGAGCAAAAGCACAAAGGGACTATAAATAGAATCTGTCGTCGGACTTGGACCCTGTGTGTGCTACAGTTCATTCCGGTCGAATACAAAAACAATTATAATAAAATTTAATGTCTCATTACTTCTCTGCATAATTTGTTACATTTCCAGACATGTAAATCAGTTTCCCGGCCAGAGAGACGTCATTGAGCCACATTTTTATAAAGGCGCCATGCAATGCAAATCGTTTGATTGATTCGATTGAATCAATCATCAAATATAATTGATAGTAGAATTCCACTGGGCCCCATCAATGACAAAGTAGCATTTGGAGACCACCAATTGAAGAGTTGCTCAAAACGGCAATATAATATGAAATAACAAATAAATTATTCAAGTTTTAAGCAACCAATTTACATCTGCTGATCTCATTGAAAGATCCTCCAATTCTGCATAGTCTTTCGAAATTATTTCTCTTTATTGAACACGAGAGTTAAATGAAAAACATAAATTGAGTTCAATTAATGTGAGTGCTGTCCGGAACTTTATGGAACTTTCGCCTGTAGATTGCCGAAAAGGTCACTCACGCAATTGCAGGGTATGTGAAGGTGCACTTTCTACGCTATTTTATTCGCGAACTACAGCTTAAAAAGTTCAATCGTTGAGGTTGGTCGTTGTTATTGTGCTAGTTATCATCAAACAATTTATTATGGGCTCGCTAAATATACACACATTCATACCTACATATATTTGTGTGTATGTGCATAACTTAAGTTTGTTTATAGGCGCATGCAATCTATTGCCTTATCAGCACTTCAGTTTAATACGGTTATTTACATTTATGAAGTGACCTCAGTGCGTTTACTTGAGGCTGCCAAAAGATTTCTCTGATTTTTATTATCGGCTGGCCAAGATATAAATATATGTACATACATGTGTGTGTGTGGGCTGCATTACAGCAAACAAAGAACAAAGGCAACGCACAAAGAGAAATATGTACACTATACATGAATGTACACATGTACCTATGTACCCATATTTGTATGCATATGATGCGTGTTATGTACATACATACATACATACGTACATACATACATACAAATGTACGAACATACATGAGTTTTCTATCTCCGCATTCCGTTTTCAGCGCCAATGCGCTTTTTCAGCAGCCAAACGGAGTTGAGGGTGAGACTCAGAACCAAAACAAGACTAGGCCCAAGCAGAGAGAGAGAGAGAGAGAGAGAGTTTGCGCGCCAGAGAGTGGCATAAAGAGAGAGAGAGGGAGAGTTGCCGGCTGATGTACACATTTTGCACGCGTTCAATGCGTGATTATCACGCAGCACACACATGTTTCTTGTTGTTGTTGTGGTTGTGTTGACCCTCATTTTCCATTCAAACATCTCTCACCCGTCTCCGTCTCCTGCTTCGTCTCGTTTGGCAAACAAAAAACGCATGCAAAACATGCACATGCATAAATACGTGTGTGAGTGTGTGCGTATCGGTAACCGATTCGATTACAGAGTTGTTTATTTGCTTTCGCTTAAAAAGAAAATAACAAATAACAATTTGCAACTGTAAATAAATAGTTATCAATGAGTTAGATTGTTTGGCCCTCAAGTCGCTGTTGCCACACGCAGGGCCCGGCAACGTGACTAATAGAGCGTTTCATATAGAAATGATTCTGCTGTTTTGAATATTTTTTAGAACAATTTTATAAATATAACAATTTTGAGAACTGCCTGGCAACGCGCATCCACGCGTCGCAGTTTCCTATGACTATGAATCTGTCATTTACCCCTACCATATATCGAAAGGCACACAAACACACGCACACACATGCAGGCAAGTGGTTTGTTTTTGTTTTTTATTAATATAATGTTTACGTGCTGCCTATTATTTGTTTTGTTCAGAATTGTTAATTCGATTTCGGCGACACACGTACATATATGTGTATCAAAACAAACGATAAACAACAACATGTATGCATACATACATTGTATGTATATGTATACGCATGCATACATATATGTGGCATGTTGTACACTGTCAGAAATATTCCCATTTAGGACATTCTCAGCTGTTCCTTGCTAAAAGGTTTAGCTACAACACAATAATAAAATATTCATGTTAATTTTTCTATTCAATTATCTTAATGCAGCTAAATATACATTTTTTATTTATATTTCTGTGGAACAGCAATGAGTTTACAGATCAGACAAATATATGCATTACATATCACATTTGCTCTCTCACCGTGCACACGCTCAGTGCATGCTCGCCTTGCATGTCCATATGTGCGTGAGTGTGAATATCTTAAGTGCGTTCGTATGTGTGCAGCTTTGTTTTTCAACACACACGAACACAGCCGACGTCGTCGTCGCTGTCGACGTCGCTACTCAGCCGGTTTATTTTGCTTTTTAGAGCGCGCATCGTCTGGGGAAAATTTCAGTTGTTCTTTGGAAGTGCGCTCGACAAGTCCAGCACTGGAACGAGCTGAAATCAAAAGAAAAATCTGAAAGTGAAAGTGTTGAAAAAGTTTAAGCAATTCAAAAGTAAAAGAAGTTGAGAAAGACTCTAACCAAACAATATACCGTGAATTAAAATACAATAAAGAGGAAAGAAATAAAACAAAGCCAACAAAATGCCGGTCGATATTTGTACCCAACAGCACAATTTTGGTTCAATAAGGTAAACCCTTTTAGATTTTTATGGGGGCTCTCGATGATGCCATAAAAGTTTTGTGTGCAAATCATTATAGGTAGCTTCCTTATCGAGTGAAATCGAAAAAAATCAAGAGAATTCACGAGTTGCCAATTAGACAGTTTTTTATTGAATTTACCATCCATATAAAGTGATTGCAATTAAACTGCCTACCTATCTAAGTGAAGGCCAAGGGACAATCACTTAAATAATAAATTCTGTCAAGTGAATGGATCAATTCTAATAGAACTTGACACGACTTGAATGTCCAATAAATAAAACATATCAAATTAAATGAAACTCAATTGTATGCTGATAAAAAACAACTCGACTGTCCACCTGTCCACTTGACCTTTCAGATACGCCTCTATATTGTCGGAAAATATTTACTTACTTGAGAATTACTATTGTTATTAGTGGTTGACATTGAGGCAAAGTGTATGTAGTAAGATAAAAACGAAATATCATGATGTGCGCATTAGTGCCGCCTCGATAAGGATCAATTAATATTGCCTAATGTGCCTCTCTAGTATTCTTCATTCTTCTTCTTCGTAATTGTGTAATGAAATATAAATAAATGAGATTCCAAAGCCAAAACACATACACAACGATGACCTTGTTCCGAATCGTGCTATGTAAATGTTATATTGCTTACGTTCTCATAAGAGTGAGGGGAAGAACTATACTATGTTATGGTGTACATAATGTAAATTAGAATAGTTTCTCGATTTGGCATTCTGAAGTAATTTATGGATCGTCATAAAGTAATAGAATCTTTGCTAATATTTAGATTAGATGTTAACGTATTCATAAATTATACTAAATACGATTTCCGGTCCTCTCTTTCTTTCTAACAGCGGAACAACAGATACCTCCTCTTTGTCGCTTAACGAACTATCGCTGACGTCTGCCTTGCCGCCGACCGATCCATCCGTACCACATCCACACAATACGCACAACATGAATAAACTGTGCCGACAAGTGTCAATTGAATCGCCCGGACCGGGTCAAAAGAACTGTGTGTTCAATTTTTTCGTACCTATTGAGGATACCCCGCCCCATGGCGCTCGTATCAAGATTGTATGCGCTGGTGCCTGCTATCGTCGCCGAGATCGCTCCAATTCGATAACCAGCGTCTCGTCAGTGTCATCGGAATTGAGTGATTACTGTCCGTCAGTTAACTCGATGTCATCGCCCGCTCATCAGGGCATTCGTGAGGGTTCATTTTTCCCCGGCTTCGAGGTTGCCGGCGTCATTGAATCATTGGGATCAGAGATCACAGAAGCCAACAGTTGTGGCCTGCGCATTGGACAACGTGTCATTGTCTATCCATTCGATGAGACTCCTGCCGGCTATGCTGAGCTGATGGTGGTGCCGGATTTGAAGCATATCGTACCGATACCAGATAATTTGCCCATGGAAGAGGCCGCAATGTTGCCAACTGGTGCCTTGCTGGCAATGAATGCCGTCTTCAAGGCACAGGCCGTAGTCTCAGAGATCCTGTCTCAGCGCGCTGCTACGGATCCCAATAAGAAGTGCAAGATCCTGATTGTGGGCACTGGAGGTTTGGCCCTTTGGGCCGTGCGCATTGCATCCTATCACTTTGCCTCGACTGGTGCGCACAATGTGGACATCACAGTTGCCAGTCTGCGGGATGAGGGATTCCGTTTAGCTACAGAGATCAAGAAGTGAGTATAAGATTATTCTCATCTTCACGATGTACCTTAACTAACCTGAATGCATCTCCTTCTTTTTTCCTCCAGTGTCAGCGTTGTGCAGTGGAACGAGTGTCTGTATGAGCCACAGCTGATCGAACGCACCAAGGACGTGTGCGGCGGCGCTGTCGATGTGGTCATTGACTTTGGCACAACATCCAGAAGTCTGCATCGCTCTATGCACTGCCTGTCCAAGGGCGGTGTGGTGCTCATCAGCGAGGAGGTGGCCGAAAAACTGCTGCCTAAATTCTCACGACTCTCGAATGAGTATCAGCAGGAGATTATACCAATATCGAATGGATCCGCTGAGCAGTTGGCCGAATTGGTGCAATTGGTGTCTAACAAAAAGATTGAGCCACCACCATATTCGGTATTCCCGTGCGAACAGGCCGCTGAAGTCATACAGAAGTTGTGCAATTCCGAGATACCCGGACGCGCCATACTGCGCTTCCACGAAATTGAATAGATCCCAAATCGAGGAGATACATATAGAATATAGTGCACAATGCATCTGCAACTAACAATGCAGTAACTCATCTTATATGGATATATCTGTTAGTTTTACTCAAGAGACCCCACACAGAATAACAGAATAAGCGAATCCAAAACTGGCGAGCCCCTCACCCCCACCACCACCTCCCAGCAACACCCAACCTGAAATTGAATATGTGCTTACATAATAATACCCTACCATGTAGCAAGCATTAGTTTTGTACTGTTTGAGTTGGTCTGCAAGCGGTTCTTCACATTGTTTTCGACCAGTGATTTAATTTCCTTAATTTGTAAGCATTTTTTATTAGTATTATACATGTATTTTTTATATATTGTATTTATGGATTGTGATTAATTTTAATTTAAGGCAAACAGCAGCAATTTGTATAACTTTGATTTGCGTACTTAGGAACCCACAAAAAACCTAAATACAAGTCGTGTTTCAATGCTTCTTAGTTCATTTATTTAATATTTGAGCGCATCAAACCACAAGCGAAGAAATCATGTTCAGAATAAATGTTATATATATTAAAAAAAGAAAGAAAAAAGAAAACAAAACAAAAACCACAAGTTAAAATTTGTTATGCATGCAATGCGAAAATGTTTGATTCAATTTGCTTGATATATTTGTACTCATTACGTACCCAAGAATACATTATACTCAACTAAACAAAACTACTATTCATAAATAAAAACATACCAATAACAGTGTACAAGTAGTAATTGAAGTATTCCATCAAGAGATTCCCTTCGAATCCAGAACATGTTTGTTTCTTATGTGCTTATACAATCCCGAATGCTGTCGGAATGTGGCAGCACAGTGAAGGCATTGGTAGTGCCTCTCTTCCTGGTGGAGCAGCTTGTGGCGCGTCAGTTCCTGGGAACGACGGAACGCCTTGCTGCAAATGTTGCATATAAAGTCGCGTTGCAATGAATGCGTACGAATGTGATCAGTCAGATGAGTTTTACGTCCGTAGGTTTTCGGGCATTCGCTACAGAGAAAGAGTCGCAGTTTATCGTGTGTTATACTCGTATGCTCTTGTAGCTGATGAAAGTATTTGAATTTCAATCCGCATTTCTCACACAAAAAACCGTCATTTGTTTGTTTTTTATCTATATTCCTTAGAGGTACATTATCGACAGATTCCCAAATGCAGTCATTGAAAGCATTGTCATTATAGAATGTTTCACTCTTCAGGCAATTTGTAACGGTATTCATTCCATTTTCGACTCTATCCAACACTTTCAGGTTCTGTTCGTTTTGGATATTTTACTTAAAATGGGTTATTTTTATTGTTCTTTCTTACCTCTGTCTCCCATCCACTAAAATGAAGTCTCTGATTAGGAGGACATACATCTTCATTTTTGCTTTTTGTTTCACCATCCTCCTCCAAATGATTTAAAGTCAGGTGTTTTCGAAAATCCTGAATGGTATAATGCAATCTGTTGCATATAAAACATTGTATGGTTAATTTCGTATAGGGTTCCTTTGATAAAAATATGCCGCAAGTCAAGAAATCCTTTAATTGGGCCTCCATTAGGACGAGCTCCCCTCCAGCAATTAAAATGATTCATTAATAATTCAGTGTTGATAAAGAGCAATGGCAGGGCTGGAGTAAACACATGGCAGCTGCACTGCGTGTATCAACTATCGATAACGCGCAACGATCGTTCGATTGAAATTTTTAGCGCCAAAAACTAGTACACAGCGCGGCAAACGGCTGATTGTGTGTATTGTTGTATTTATTGAGAGAGTAAAAAGTAGAACATAGCCCATATCTCCAATTGCTGACTCGGAAAAATTGTTTGACTACGTATCGCTATGTTTAATGACGAGAATGGGAATAATGCTGGCCAGCAGGTTATTTGGCAAGGCAGTATTGAGCCGAACACAGTTGTGAAAAGTCTGGAGCACAAGAACGTCGTCTTCTACAAAAGGTGCTTCTATGGGCCACTGAAACTTGCAATTGGTAATTATATACTCGTGTCGAACGCGGATGCAGCAGAGCCTGATACAGTGGACGGTTGTGATGTCGCCAAAATTCTGCATCTTTACGAACTGAGGGAAATGACCGACAAAGAACCCTGCCGAGCTCTAGTCCAGTGGTTCTCACGCCCAAAGGCCATACCACATAAGAAATTTGATTCCGACGATATAGCCATTAACTTTGACCTCGAAGTTGTTGAAGAGCATCGTCCGTACGACAACGACGTTGCCCTGGGCTCCATATTCCGCAAGTGTATCGTTCTGGAGGGCAGATCCACAGACACTGCCGAGGATATCATAAAAGCGAACAAAGATAAGCAATCTGCTGGTTGCCCCATGTTTGTCAGTCGCTATAAGTTCCTACGAGTCAAGAACTCATATCGCCTTATTCCACTCGAAATTCAACTCGATGAATTGCCGCGCTCAAGAAGGAAATCACAAGCCGCTGCAGATGCTGCTGCTGGATCGACACATAAGTCGAGCTCACGCAAACGTGCCTCAGCGGCTGCGACGGCAGGTGCTACCGAGTTTGTCGATGTTGCCTACTACAACAGCGAGAACAAAGTGTCACCCATCAAGATTGTGGGTGGACGCAGTGTGGTGCGTTTGTCAGAGAAGAAGAAGAGTGCATTGAAGGGTGATGGCGTCCAATCAGAAATTAACGCAAACTATCTTCCGGCCTCACCACTCACGGAGAAGAATCCCAAAGTGGCCACACCCAAGTCGCGAGCATCAGCAGCTCGTCGCAATTTGAATCTCAGCCTGGACAAGGGAGCAAACACAACAGCCGATTCGGAATGCTTAAACTATTCGATTGTGCATCAAACTCCCGATCCAAAGACACCCTCAACTGACATGAAGATCAAGTTGCGAATCTCAGAACGCAGAAGATCAGTGCGTCTGCAGTCAATGGACGATGAGCGTGATCCCTTGGACTTTCTAGACACCGTAAACAAAGAGAGCAAGGATACCCCGAGTAAGCAGACCCTCAAAAGACTCGGCGTTACTAACGGAGATATCTATCACACGCCCACAAAGAAGTCCAAAGAATTGGCTGCAGAAACTGTGACGCCCACAACAAACCGTCGCAAGAGCATCCTCAAATCAGCCACTAGTCGCTTAGGTATGTCTCCATTCGAAGCCCTCTTTGCCCAGTTTGTTTATCTAACTCTTTTACATTACAGCTGAAGGAACCCCCCGACGCAGCATACAGTTGTCCAATATTGTGGAGCAGCGCATCTTTAAGGACGATGAGATCATATCGACGCCTAAGCGCGCACGCTCCAAGCTGGCGGATGATACGGAGTACACGCCAAAGAAGACAACAAGCCACAAGAGCCCAGGACGTCCACGTCGCATGAGCACCACAGGCAGTAAGGTGACTGGAGAAACTGCTCCATTGACGCCGTCACAGAAGCTAAAGAAAATACGTGCTGGCGAACTCAGTCCCAGTTTGGAGCAGCGTCAAGCACCGGTAAATGCCAGTGGCAAGTCGCAACTGCAGCTGGCACGCGAACAGCTCCACGTTTCGGTGGTGCCCACGAGTCTGCCCTGTCGCGAAAAGGAATTCGACAATATCTACAGTTTTCTAGAGGGTAAAATTCAGGATCAGTGTGGCGGATGCATGTATGTCTCCGGCGTTCCGGGCACGGGCAAAACAGCCACAGTAACTGGCGTCATTCGCACCTTACAACGTCTGGTCACGGAGGATAAGCTGCCAGCCTTTGATTTCATGGAGATCAATGGCATGAGACTAACGGAGCCCCGTCAGGCCTATGTTCAAATCTACAAGCAGTTGACGGGCAAAACGGTATCGTGGGAGCACGCACACTCGCTGCTGGAAAAGCGTTTCACAACGCCTGCACCACGTCGTGTGACCACAGTGCTATTGGTGGATGAGTTGGACATTTTGTGCAATCGTCGCCAGGATGTGGTTTACAATCTGCTGGACTGGCCGACCAAATCGGCGGCTCGTCTTGTAGTCGTTACCATTGCCAACACAATGGATTTACCTGAGCGTCTGCTGATGGGTAAGTCTGCTGCCCACATTTGAATCTTAACTAGCTGCTTATAATCCTCATCTTTGCAGGCAAGGTAACCTCTCGTCTAGGTCTGACACGTCTCACCTTTCAGCCATATACACACAAGCAGCTGCAGGAGATTGTGACAGCTCGCCTGGCCGGTTCTGAGGCATTCAAGGGCGAAGCTGTGCAGCTGGTGGCACGCAAAGTGGCCGCCGTGTCGGGTGATGCCCGACGTGCGCTGGATATTTGTCGACGCGCCACAGAAATCGCAGACATTCCTCGTGAAGGAACGGCAGTTAAGTGCGTCACCATGTTGCATGTGCAGCAGGCACTGGCCGAGATGATTGCCAGTGCCAAGGTGCAAGCCATCAAGAACTGTTCTCGCCTCGAGCAGATCTTTCTGCAAGCCTTGGCAGCTGAGGTAACTCGCACCGGCGTCGAGGAGACAACATTCATGGGTGTTTACACGCAGGTCGAGACAATTGCAGCATTTATGGGCGTGGCACTGCCAGCGCCGGGTCGAGCTTTGCGCCTCTGTTCCAAACTGGGCGCCGAGCGTCTCATCATCAGCGAACACTCACGCAACGATCTCTACCAGAAGATTCTGCTGAACGTGAGCGCCGACGACATTCACTACGCACTGCGCGTGGAAGGCAACTAAAACTAGATCAATTTTTATGTTTTTCTAAGACTTTTAAATTAATTTATTATTATTTAAGCGTCATGTTTAAAGAATTTAAAGTACAAACTCGTTGATAGGAATACCAAATAAAACACCAAGACAGTATAACAGTCGTAAAGGACCTTCGGCGAAAAGACGGAGTAGATAAATAGATGGTAGCGAAAACCCACCATAAGGCAAAGGTAAAAGGCCGCCGGCAGCATAACCAGAGCTGCATACAGCGGCGCCACCAATGAATCCGCTGCCCTCGAATATGGTGGCTGCAATTGGATGATGCCCACACTGCGCAAATCCGCACGTAATGTGTGCACAATCAGATAGAGAAAGGAATGTATATCGGCGCTGTAGGTGTTCAGTGTGACAAAGAAGCAGACAACGGCGGGATTGTAGCTGGTCTGGCCAATATAACCCGGTGTCAGGTCAATGGTGGACAGACTGTTTGAGTTACCCTGATAGAAGTAGAACATTCTGCCCACAAATATGGTCAGAATTATCTTGTAGACATGCAGCACACGCACAGAGAACTTGCGTGCCGTTGTGCCGTAGGCATCGCACAGCTTGTACGTCTCGTCCAGCGTGATGAGCAACGTGGGCAGCAGCACAATGTTCTGCACCTTGCACAGCAGCGCCGCCAGCGTTAGGGAGCAAACCAAATTGGTTTGCAACAGCTTCAGCAGATTACTCTGTGGGTGTCCATCCAGCAGACTATGTCCGGTCTGCTGTTGAGGCAGTGCTGTGCGGTAGCCCAGCACAAAGACAGCCGCCAGACTGCACCAGAAGAGCACCAGAACCGGCAGCACAAGGCGTGCACTGAAAAGAGATGGAAATAAATTAAAGGAATCCCCGTGAATCAATCAATCAAAACTTACGCCGTGTATTCTGGCAGAGGTATGAATTGCACCTGCCCGTTGAGACCCCGGAACACGTAGACCATGGCAAATGCAATGCCAGTAAAGACGAGTTGCAGCGTGTTGGTGAACTTGCGTAGTCGTGCCCAGAACAAGAACAATGAGAACAACATAAGAGTACTTCGTATGGCCGCCAGTCTGTGCAGATAGCGCATCAATATGAGCAGTAGGAGCACTACAAAGATCTTGCGCTGTCGCCACAGGCACGACGAGGCAATCTTGTGCAAGTGACGTCCATCCAGTTCCACATTCGCCTTGGTAATGCGCCGACGCAGCGTCCTCAGTACGGTCAACATAAGTAAAGTGTTGCCTAGGTAATACCAGGTCTTATATTCAAACTCGATGAACGACGATGAGCCCAAGCTGAGGAAACGTATTGCAAAGCAGACGAGTAAAGGTAACGGCAGCGGTATCGATAGTTTAAGGCGACGTGCATAGAGCGGGGGTAATGCAATCTTCAGCAGCGCTTGTGACACATCTAGAGTCATGTACACGGAGGCCACTATGGGCACAAGAAGTAGCAGACTCTGCAACTTGGAGCTAGTAAACACCAGATCCAGCATATGAAAGATTACATTCAACACAACTCCAATTAACAATGAGATCGTAAATTGTCCCGCCTTCAGACGATCCAAGTGCAGTGGTTCACGCGATATGTCCAGAAACAAAACACTCAACACAATGTGCAGAGAACTCTGTGAAAAGGGAGAAATGTTATATTATAAATAATTGATTTATGAACCAACAAACCGCTGTTGTTAGAGCCAGTCCCATGGAAATCAATCCGTAGTCGAATTTCACCAGTGACTCGGACAACAAGCCAGAGATCTCACGAGCCACACGCAAATAATTCAACTTGGCATTCTGATAGTGCACCTTGCTGGCGCTGCTGCCGTCGCCCTCACGCAGTGGCTTCAGCAGATGCTTGTGCAGCAACGTAGCATTCTGATACCAATCGTAATAGTCTGTAATAAGAGTAAGTTAACTAGTGAATACAACTGGGATTCTCTGGAGCTTACCACTTCCATGTACATGTTCGTGCCCAAACTTGACTCTGGCCTTGTTGAGCAGATGATGCGCATTGTAGAAATATGCGTACATTTGCTGCTCCAGTGAGAGGGATTCCAGCATCTCAGGTATTAAGCAGCCAATTGAAAGCGTAGGTATCTCAACGGAGAGTAGCAACGCCAGTGTGGGCGTCAAATCGATTTGATTATATCGCTTTGTGCTCACCCTGAAATGGATATTGATTCTCTTAGCAAAGAGTGAACATACATGATTTTCCCTTTCACTTACACACTCTTACTACAATTTTTGGTATACAAATAAAGAGGAACCGATGTTTCAGCGGGTGTGTTGCCACCATGACCGCCCCCGTCGGCCATTCCATGATCACCAGTTAGCATAAGCAGATAGTTTGCCATATTCTGCAAGTGAATTAGATTAATTTCTATTTTAGTTTAGTTTGGTCTGCGTTCTACCTTATGGTTTAGAATCTTTTTCAGGGCATCGTCCATTTCGTTAAGCTTATGCTTAATCCTTGGACTGGCATGGCCCTCAACATGACCAATGTGATCCAGCCCTAGATAGTGTAGTATAAGCAACTTCCAGTCTTTATTCTCCAGCTCTGATTCAAGTACTTTGGTTACATTCCGATCGCCCTCATAGAAATCGTTCACAAAGAAGGAGTCATTGTTGGCGGCAGTGCGAGTGAATTCACTAGGAAACAGATGAACCCAGGTATGATCACCTGCAAAGGATACCACGGCGTTCTGTTGCTTCAGCCGATGCAGCAGCGAATCCTCTACCTGCTCAGTGTGTCCGATATTAAGTGCAATGTCAATGAAATTGGACAGTGTGCCAGTTGTGATGCTCTTCAATCTCGGCATGGTCACCGTGGGTATATCCACGTGTAAATTGAGCTTAAGACAAGCCTTCTCATGGGCCACCGGCATGGTGATCTCACTGGGGAAATCATTGCGAAGCGCATCTATAAGGAATAATATGAACGAATCGTAGCTGGCCGGTGGTGGCTCTAATCTGTAGAATATGGTTGAGATTAGCAGTATGAAGCATATGTGGCAGGTTGCATACCCGCATTATAAAACTGCTGATAACTCACTTTTCACCGTGCAGTGTTGTCGGCCGGTCAATGGGCACTGTATTTTCCTGCTCGGCAACGGCATATGAGGCGGGAAAGAAGCCTATCAGAAAGAGCAGTACGCCACAGAGAAAGAATGTTAGCATATAGATTGTATATACAAGGCGACTTTTATGCTCCTCCATTGCAATTGTGTTTTATTGAACATGACAAGAACCAGCTCTCCATCCGGTTGCTTGACTGGTAAACAAATACTATTCGGCTCTGTAAAATTGCCAACTAAGTATGAAAATGCCGCGTTGGCAGCACCTCGTAACAGCTGATTGAATGCAGGTAACAACTACCATCAACTACTTTTCAGAAGGGTTGGCAGCCCTGCGCATATCAGCTGATTCCTCGTTTATTTATTTACAATTTTGTTTATAAATTTAATTGAATGTAAAGAGCGAAATGGAAACTGAAACCTGTGGCTATATTATGAGCAGGGGACCAGATTTGGATAGTTTCCTAATGCGTTGTTCACAGTGTACGATAGACGTGGAGATTGACAAATGGCAAGAGTTTGTTTTACACTTTCGTAATACGCACGGTTCCCCAGCCCCACAGAAGGAGGATAGTTGCTTACAAATAGAGGAGATTGTAGTTAATGAAAGCTTTATCAATGAAGAGGTCATAAATGCCTTACCAGAAGCAGAGGAACAGCAGTTACAATCTGAGCCTGAAATATCGAGACCTTGCTCCTCCATTTCGGAAACAAGTTTAAGTGAGAACGAGTCAATTGGAACGATGAGTGAATCCTATGCTCAATTTGCAGAGGAAGCAGAACAAGACATACAAGAACAGGCTTCGACTACGCTTACCTATAGGGTTGGTAAATATATATTCAACTGTGAAAACATGTTAACTTATTTATTTTTCCCAGTTCAATCCATCCTTTTTTCGACGGGATCCACGAACATTACAGTTCATTGAGTCATATAAGAGTCAGCCCTGTCTATGGAATCCTGGTGTGAGCAAATATAAAGATCCCTTTGCATGCAAAGCAGCCTATCAACAACTCATCAAGGAACTGGAAAGCAAGATCAGCGTATTGTTTTCAGAATATTCTCTTAGGACAGCCATCAAAAAGTTACACATTCAATATAACACTGTGGAAAAGAGGGTTGTGAACGGCAGCCAAAAGCCTAATTCGGTTGCCTTCAATCACTATATAAGCTGTAGCTTCCTAAAGGAATGTAAAGATCAAACGAATTCTTATAGAAATAACATAATGCAGGTAATACGAAACTTGATAATTGTTTAAGCTCTTTGCTAATGTCGTTATTCCTTGCTACAGTTGGATTTTGCGAAAAGGAATAAACCTACTTCCGACTTTATAGGGCTTTATTCTAACTTTCCGCAGCTATACGACAACAAGCACAAGGATTTCTCAAGCATGAGTTGTCGCAAACAGGCCTACGAGTTGATGACAGCCGAAGCTAGAGTCCATCACGCGGATTTGAGCACCGACGATATATATTTAGCCATACAGTGCCTACGTCAATGGTATTATAAGAGCACAAAGCATGCGATTAAAGCGACAAATGAGTCGGAAGAGTATTATTTGAAAGCGTGCTCGTTCCTGCCATCGAAAATGTTCAAGCAAAAGCTAATCTGTGAGATATGCCAGCAAGAAACGTCCTCAGATCATGTACTACAGGCACACATGTACAAGACGCACAACATCGGTGAGTTGCCCTTCAAGTGCACCATGTGTGATCGCAGTTTTACTGGACGCGGTGACCTGGGGACGCATATGCAACGTGTTCATATTGGAAAGACTCACAAGTGTCAGTACTGCGAAAGGACATTCGCTGTTAACTCGGATCTGAGTCTTCATATGCGCACCCACACTGGGAATAATATTCTGTGTGAACTGTGCGGCAAGGCCTTCCGATTGAGATCACAGTTAAAGCTGCATGTAACAGCAATACATACGAAAATCAGAGCATTCAAGTGCACCATGTGCCCAAAGGATTTCATAAAGAAGGTCGACCTGTCGGATCACATTAAGAGCCACCTTAACATACGAGATAAAATCTGTGCAACATGTGGTAAGGGATTCACCAGTTGCCACTCACTTATCCGGCACCGCCAGATACACGCGGAAGTAAAGAAATTTGCCTGTAAATTATGTGATGCCCGGTTCTCGCAGTTCGTTGGCCTTAACTCACATATGAAGCGAACGCACAATATTATTCGCAGCAATGTACAAAAACAAGCAGAGACTATAATTACCGAACAATCGATTAGTTGAAATAAAATAACTAAATTCAAATTCTAATGCAATTCAATGCGGGTTTTAAATGGATTTAGTTAGATATAATCACTAGCGCCAACTGGTATCGATAAATTGCGCTCAATAAATCTATCGGCATTGTACAACACAGACGCAGCAGAGCAGCTGTGCTGCGAGCATTTGATTTGGCGTAAATATAGAATTACAATTTTTGTTTTTGTTTTATCCCGCTACAATGGAGGTATGCGGCAGCATATCCGCCAACTCGGATTATACGGAATTCGTACTGAATTGTATATATTGTTCGAATGAAACCAATCTGGAGGACTGGCAACAGTTTGTGTTACACATAAGAAATGATCATTCATCAGTTGAGGATTCCGAAGAAGGACGCGTCGATGATGAAATTGAATCTTTCAAAGAAGAACCCGACTATTATATAGATAATATTGATTTGAATAATATTGAACAGCATACTGATTATCAACACAACAACGAAGACTTGGTGGTAAGTCAAATTTATTAACTTATTGATTGCTTTGATATCCTTAAGTCTTTTCTTAGGAGAACGTTTACTATGAGGAAATGCTATCACAGTCATCACCGGAAGACGATCTAAACACAAATGATTTCAATGAAACATTAGAAAACACAGAGAATCTCAAGAACGAAGGAGAGGCACATGACGTGGTCAAAAATGAAATTGAGCAAACATTAGAGGTTGATTCATTATCCGAATTTCAAGATTACAAGTCCCTCGAAGGCAGTGAAGATTATGAAGACGAAGAATTAATGTTACCCACAGATTCATCTGAATCGGAGCCAGAGGAACTGCCAGCCAAACGGAGTAGAACCAATCCACTGACGCTAAAGAGAAAAGTATTTAGAATTCAATTGTTTATCTGACAAGTTTAATGTAATTCCTTTTAATTTTTGCAGTTGAAAATATCATTTCTTCGTCATAATCCACGAGTTGTACAATTCATTGAGGAATTCAAGAAGTATCCATGTCTTTGGAATCCTTTGGATCCAAAATTTCAAGATGAGAGAGCTCAAATCGAAGCGTATATTGCGATAACCGAAGTGATGGATAAAAGAGTCAACGTTCTCTTCACCGACCTGGAACTGAAGAAATCCATTAAACAATTACTGGATCAATATGCGGTGGCTTCCCAGAATGCCAACGAGAAGAAACTGACTGGAGTGGCAGCACGTTACTACAACAAATGTAGTTTCCTCTCGAACACGCCGGTGACGACTCTCAGTGACGATGAGGAGAGTAAATCTGATGTTATACAGGTGAGATGAAAAGATAAGATATGTATTGTGTACTATTGAATTTCAATACCCTATATACCTCTATACCTATTGCAGCTCAATTTTAAGAAAATCAACAGAATGACAACCGCTTTGATAGATGCTTTTGCCAACTTGCCGGTGCTCTACGATAGTTCCTTGCCAGAGTTTAAGTCTTTGAAGGCACGCAGAGAAGCCTACATCAAAATTTCGGAGATGTTAGCACCCGAGATGCGTGTCAACGAGACAGAAGTCCATCTGGCCATCATGAGATTACGGAAATGGGCCTACAATGCGTTGCGTCGCGTCAAATCGAAAGTTCTGCGACGTCCGTGTACCAAGCCGGAGCTACATTACCTGCAATTGTGTAGCTTCCTGCCGCCCAAAATGGAGAGTTTTGTGATAAACTGTGAATACTGCGATAAACGATTCTTCATTGACTACAGTCTACTCTCGCACATGGTCAAGGAGCACAATGTGGGCGAGTTGCCGTATCTGTGTTCGCAGTGTCCACGACGATTTGTCAAGGCACATGACCTGGAACGGCATAAGCTGCGTCAGCATTGCGTCAAGCTGCTCAAGTGCGAGTTCTGTGATAGCTCATTTTCGCTTAAAACTGACCTTACAGTGCACACCCGCATTCATACAGGAGAGAAACCGTATATTTGCGAGTTGTGTGGCAAATCTTTTCGACTCAAACTTTTACTGGACTATCATATCAATGGGAAACATCTTGATCTCCGACCGTATCCATGTGACTTATGCCCCAAAAGGTTCCGCAAGAGAGTCGAACTGAAGAATCATGTAAAGGGGCATCTTAATATTAAGGATAAGAAGTGCGAAGAGTGTGGGGCGGCCTTCACATGCCCCACAAGTCTCTGCCGACACCGAAAGACACACCATAAAAAGACATAGTTTTGTATTGTATTCCACTAGTACATAAGATATGTTACGCGTGTGATTATTTGTTTTTGAATTAAAAAAATAAAGAAAAGAAAATGTAACCCTCTGCATGTGAATAAAAAGAAATCATTATTCTGCTGAAAATGTTCTTGCGCGCCATCAAACTGCTCCTTGCAGTGTGTCGTTGTTCAACACTGCTTATCAGCTGTTTTATGCTTTCGATATTATTGCAATTGGTGCAAAGCTTTGCGTGAGACTAACAATAATTGTGTTTTGTGTTTGTTTATTAGTCATTGTTTTCGTTAAAAGTTGTTAAATGTGCACAAAATGGTTATTTGTGGAACTCTTCTCGTTCGCAACAACAATTTTGAAGAGTTCTTTTTATCCTGTTCCCATGGCCAAAGTGGCTGCGACGTAGAAGTAAAACTTGAGAATTGGAAGGAATTTGTTTTGCATATAAAAAATGTACACGAGGCGGAAATCTTAGAGGACAGTTTGTCCAGCATTGAGTTTAAGTCGGAGCCGTTGCCAATAAACGAGTTTGAAGCCGAAATTGATGAGGATATCAATTCTGATGCTGAGGACAATGAGGATTGTCTGGCCGAGGCGGCGTTTGTAGATCTGGACATCATATCGGGAGACGAAGATGAAGACGTTGACATAGAATGCGATTTCGATTATGATGATGAAGATGATGATGAAGAGGTGAGTTTATCAAGTTACTTGAATATCTTATCAATAATAATATCATTTAAACACTTGAGAGCGGTCCATCGATGTCAGTCGATTGTCAATTGGATGAACAATCCCAGACAAAGTCTAAGAATGGAACGAGTAACTTTACACCCACAGCTAAAGTAAGTATGTTGTTGAGTCCCGCTTATATCTGTATATCCCGATGATTTAAAGAACTTTCATTAGTTTAATCCCACATTCTACCGCCGCAATCCTCGGATCACACAATTCATTGAGCTGTACAAGGGGCAGCCTTGTCTGTGGGATCCCAAACACGCATCATACAAGAACAAGGAGAAACGCAGTGCAGCATATGTGACATTGCTGGAACAGCTAAAGAGTACCATAAATGTTCATCTCACTCCGTTTAAGCTGAAGAAGTGCATAGCTAGTCTGCACAGTCAATATGCGACTATAAGTCGTCAGAAGCGGACCAAGAAGCTGACGAAGTTACCTCTGTATTATCATGAAATGTACAGTTTCCTTGGGAAGCGCAGTGATGTGGACGATACGATGGATAGTGATGAGGACAGTGATGATAATAAAATTAAGGTAACTGACTAGGAACTCTAAGAAATACCTCAATTAATAATAATTTTAATCTTCCATGCAGTTGATTTTTACGGAGACTAACAAGTTGACAAGCTACTTTATAGAGCTATATTCCAAGTTCCCTCAGCTGTACGATCCTGAGCACAAGGACTTTGCCAATTTGAATGTCCGGCTAGGCGCCTACTTGGAAATGACTGATCTGCTGACGGCAGAAATCTCGATGGGCATCATTACGCACTACGATGTCTACGATAGCGTGCTTTTCCTGCGACAATGGTACTCGAGGAAAATCAAAGGACTCACCGAAACCCAGACTGTCGGCCTATTGAAGGCTGAGAAACGTTACATTGACACCTGCAAGAGTTTCCTGCGAACGAAAACATTCCGACTGAGTTTGCCTTGCGACATGTGCAAGGAGAGTTTCGGCACAGATCACGCACTGCAGGCGCACCAGTTTCGAGCCCATAAGGTGGGTAAAGGTGGCTGGTTTAAGTGCATGTTCTGTGAGACGCATTTCGAGCGACGTTGTCATCTACAGCAGCACACCCAGCGTGTGCATATGGGAAAAACCTTCAGCTGCAACATTTGTGAGCGGAGTTTTGCCTTCTCTAGCCAGCTAAGAGCACATCTACGCACCCACGACGAGGCACATGTGGCCAAACCGTTTGTGTGTGAATTCTGTGGCAAATCCTTCAAACAAAAGATCCAGATGAGCACCCATGTGACGGCAGTGCATACAAAAATTCGGGCATTCAAGTGCTCTATGTGCCCCAAAGATTTCCTCACGAATCGCGACCTCAAAGATCACATTAAAGCGCATCTTAATATACGTGACAAGGTATGTGAGACTTGCCAGAAGACGTTCACAAATGCAAATGCTTTGATCAAGCATCGACATATCCACAAGGAGAAGACGTTACAATGCAGCCTCTGCAATACAAGGTTCGCAGAGCGCGTAAGTTTGGGGGTTCACATGAAGCGAACGCACAAAATCATTCGAAATAATGTTAAAGTTTCAGCTTCGGAAGCAACAGAGTCCGCATTTCCAGAAACCGAAAACTTTTCAAATAAATAAATATATAAGTAAAATTAATCGGATTGCCGTTGATTCTTCATTGGTGGTTTTACAACACTACAGTGGGATTTGAAATAATTTATCAATGCCTCTTTTCCAACATTTAAATTTGTAGTTTTCATTTAATATGTACTAAATTTCAATATATATTTTAAATTTACAACACATCAAAATCATTGTTTTGTATTTTAATTAATGAATTGACCGTTTCCCATTTCGGTATCAACCGAGTACCTTGTACAACACTGACAGCGAACAGCTGTTCTTTGTTTTGGAGCGGCGTGCAGCAGTTACGTAGTTTGTATTCGCTGACAATGAATCGGTTTCTAGTCAGGCTTTGGCAACAATGCAATTCAGTTGCAATACAAAAATCACCTGCCGTAATCACAAGTAACCGAGAGGGGAATCGTCGCTTATGGGTCGCATCACGTTCGTATGCGGCAAGTGTTAACGAAAATGCCAAACTGAAGGCAGACCCGGAGCAACGTGACCGGCCACACTGCAATGTGGGCACCATAGGACATGTGGATCACGGCAAGACTACGCTGACTGCGGCCATCACCAAAATCCAAGCGACAAAGGGTTTGGCAGACTACATGTCCTACGATCAAATCGATCGGGCGCCTGAGGAGAAGGCGCGTGGTATCACTATAAACGCTTGCCATATTGGCTACGCCACCACGGAACGTACCTATGCGCATACCGACTGTCCTGGGCATGCCGATTACATCAAGGTAAGTAGAATAAGTTGATTTCTGTAACTCCACTCCAATTCCAACATTAACTGCAGAACATGATATCGGGCGCATCGCAAATGGATGGAGCGATTCTGGTGGTGGCCGCTACAGATGGTCAAATGCCGCAAACCCGTGAGCACTTGCTGCTGGCCAAGCAGGTTGGCATCCAGCGCATTGTTGTGTTTATCAATAAAGCCGATTTGGTGGATCAGGAAGTGCTTGAACTAGTTGAGATCGAGATGCGTGAAATGTTGTCGGACTTTGGTTTCGATGGAGTCAACAGTCCAGTGATTTGTGGATCTGCCTTGCTGGCACTGCGTGATGATCAGTCCCCATTTGGAGTGCCCGCCATCGAAGAGTTGCTACAGCACTGCGACAACTATATACCCACCCCACAGAGAGATGCGAAAGGACCGTTTATTCTGCCCATTGACAATGCATTTACGGTGCCGGGACGTGGAACAGTGGTGGTAGGCACCATTAAACGTGGTACAATTGCACGCAACGCTGATGCCGATCTGCTAGGATTCAGTCAGAACCTGAAAACCACCGTGAGTGATATACAAATCTTTCGAAAGAGCGTGCCCAAAGCATTGGCTGGCGAGAATGTTGGCGCCCTGCTGCGTGGCATTAAGATATCGTCTGTGGAGCGTGGCATGCTGCTATGTGCGACTGGCTCCGAGGACATATCCAATCACTACGAGGGCTCCATGTATCTACTCTCGCGTGCCGAGGGCGGAAGAACCAAACCGATGCTCTCCAAATACATTCAACCCCTGTTCAGTATGACGTGGAACGTGCCGGCTCGCATTGATATTGGTAAGACCTAAAGACTGTTTGAAGACATACACAAAACAAAGCACATTTCTTGTTCCCTTTCAGTGCCCAGTGAATCCATGATCATGCCCGGTGAGCACAGCAAGGTACGTTTAACGCTGCTGCGAAAGATGGTCATGACACCAGGTCAACCTTTTACAATACGCGAGAACGGCATGACCGTCGCCACAGGCATTATTAGCGAACGCCTGCCCTCCCTTGATCTGCCCAAGAACAAGTTGTCCAAGGCGATGGTCGATTGTTAAAAGATCTTTTAAATTTATACTTTGTTTACTTTTATTGTACATGCGTAGTATGTATTAAATATATAAATTTTTATCATATATCATTAACAAACAAATGCCAACAATTAATTTCGTTTGCTTAGGGTTTTTTTCTGATCTTCTGTTGAGATTAAATACAAACATTACAAAGCGGTAATACACAGTCGAACTACGAAATCTGTCCATTAAAAAACCCTCAAAAATATCTGTTTATATTGTTTATTTTCTTCGATTTCGAGTTCGACTGTGTATATATAGGAATACATAAATGGAATACAGCTTCGTTATAAATATAGCTTCTCTATATAATGTGGGTAAAGGGGTCTACTACTTATTATCTTAACAAGTCTGTGTTTTGCAAACGTTTAAGGCAACAAATCGGCCTTATATACATGTATGTGTTTAACATTATCATCATAAGCTTCATTAAGTACATTTATGTTTCTTTTTTTCTATAGGTTTATAAGTTAAGGTACAAGGTTGTAACATAGGAATGTTTCGCTTTTAAAGAGTGTTCTCTAACCACCTCCGACTCGATTAGAATTATAAAATATCTATATTGCTCATATTGCTGAAAAGGTTCAGAACCTTTCGATATAACTATGGAATGGATTTGGGCATCAATCACTAGACAGGAACTACAGTTAGGAAATTGCAACTAATACACATTCAACTAACAATTTGATAATTTAAACTATAGGAAATACTATGGAAAATAATATGTAAACATAACGCGATTATGTCAAATGGCAACGTACATTCAAATTATTAATGGACACACATATTGTACACGCTTCCAATATTATATTTTTGTGAGAAATTCGTCCAGATTGAGGTGAGATGGCAACTCAATTTCCTCCAGCTTGATATCACTGTACTTGAACGCCACCTTGAAGGGATGTATAAAGTTCTGATCCATTGTGAACTCATCGCTCTTGGGCTGTAAGTTAGCAGTAAGTATTGAAATTAAGGAAGTGAGGATGTATATTTAATGTATTCTTCATTACCATATCTCGAGCATTCAACTTTTGCGTCAGCTTTTCCAGAAACACGTTCGTTATTTCGCTCTCATAATCGTCCAGCTTGTAGGATTTCATGACCTTGAGTACCTGGGCGGTATTAAGCGAAGTGCAAAGATCACAAATGGTTTGCACATCCTCCTCGCTCTTGCGCGACTGCAGTAGCTGCGATACTTGATTTAACGGCGCCAGGGGCTGCAGCACATCGTGCGACTGAAAAGAAAAGTATTAGATGGACTCTACAAAGATATTCAGCACGGAATATGAGGGCCTTACCATTTTCTTATCGCGCACCCAGTCCTCAATACATCCCAGATTGTAACGTATTATCATGCCAGTTTCCCACATGCAAATATCTCCACGCAACATCAAACAATTCAGGGCAACGGCACAAACAAAGTACAAAAGTTGGTTGAATATCTGTTCAGCATAAACGGTGCTCAGACCGAAATGCTGGAATTGCTTATAAAAGTGCTCGAGTTGACCAATCAATTGCTTCCAGGCGGGTATATTTCCATGCTCCGGCGAAGATGAATTGTCCGTATTGCGATTACGCATTCCATGCGCATGTCGTGTGCGTTGAATCTCATCGTTATTCAATATACCGGGTACAATTTTAGGATCGAGCAGGCCCTGAATTTGCATGACCAGTGCCTGGTATAGATTCACAATTAGATCAAGTATTACGCGTCGATATTCGTACAGATTGAAGTTCTTCAGTTGCTGTTGATTTTGCTTTTCCGTATTGAACTTGACATATTCCTCGACATCTCCGTATTGTTTCAGTAGGTTGAGAAGCCTGAAAGAGTTAACAAATCGTTAATCTAATTGAAAACATATAAACTCAATAGATCTGGCTTACGTTATGGAGTTGACCAACCAAATGACGCGGTTCTCAATCGGATGTGGTGTTCGATGCATCTTCTTGATTTGCAACACAAATTTGCTTAGCAGTTCACGCACATCGTCGTCAGCATTAGTCAGATCAGTGTATCTGTAAATACATATACAGATGAAGAGAATCCAAACAACAGTTATCAAACTTCAAATTAAGGCTTACCGGATGCACATAAAAATGAGATAGGCTGGAAAACCGGGCAATAAACCCACGACAGTGCGAGGAGTCAGACAACTCAGTAGTCGTTGCAGGATCTTGTCGAGATCGCTGTTGTGGAACTTCATCAATCCGAGAGGATTTTGCGACTTCTGCTTGGTGACATTCGCACCCACATCGTTATTGTTGTTTGCCGCCTTGTTGCGTATCATTTCCTCCTCCAGCTTATTCTCGAGCTTATCGCCGTCCTGTCGATACGCCTTGAGTTTGGCATTGGCCAATTTCAACTCCTCCTGCACCACCAAAAACTGTGTTATGGCCTTCTTCAGCTCGAGTCGCAGATAACGATCGTTCTGCTTGAGTGTATCCACATTCGCCTGATCGAACTCATCGATGCTCTTGAACAACACTTCCTGCATCTCCTCCTTCTCCAGATGTAGCCTCTCGATGGATTGCGTCATTTCAATCAGTTTGCTATTGTGCTCGTCCGTAATGGCCTTCAGTTCAGATTCTAGTTGTCGATTGATCAGCTTTTGTGATTGGAAGGCCTCCATTAGGTCATTAACACTAATCTGTTGATTCTCCGGTTCAAAGGAACGTAACGCATGGCTCTGCTCCTGTAGGACTGCCTTCAATTGAATGCATTCTTCGCGTCTCCTACGCACCTCCTCCTGCAGTGCGGCATGTTGTGCTAATTAAAGTAAGAAAGGAGAAACGAAAGAGAGTGGAAAACGATGTAGATAGATCAACTGAATGAAGCATCCCCCAGGCTTGGAATTTTACCATTGAGCTCGTTGATCTCAACACCGTGTTTAATGCTCGTGCGCAGCTGTTCGTAGTCGCTGCGTAGCTTCTCGTTCTCTACCTCAAGCTCCGAGACGCTATGATGGCGCAAGTGGCGTAAGTGTGGCACAAAAATATATACATAATACACATATATGTATGATTAACTATCTAACTGTTACTGTGTGTGTAAGCGAGGCATAAAAGCGCTTAGCTAAAACAATCTAATTACCGGAATGAATCTTCAGTTGGTTTGTTACGGCTCGCCAGCTTAACGTATTGCTCCTGCAGGCTCTTGTGCTTTTGCTTCTCCTCCTCGAGTATAGAGCGCAGTTTGACCACTAGACTGGTGCTATCAAAGAAGGAATCTACATGGAAAACAATGCCAGGTTAATCAAATGAATCTGGTTAGTAACATTACACCATAGCTACCATTCTTGTTGATCAAATCTGGTGGACGATTAATGTCTAGCGTATTCTTGGATGAGCCATAGCCAATATCCTCCTCATTCTGGCTAGAAGCATTGCTTGCCGAGCGTCCATGATGCATGCCAAAGGCACTGAGGCCACCGTTCTGCAGGCGACTTAGTTCCTCCTTCAGCGAATAGTTCTCATTTTCAATGATCTCTTTGTCTTTGATGGCACGTTGATAGGCCTCGTTTAGCTCCTTGTTATCAATCTCGGTCAACATGCGCTCCTCACGTTCACGTTGAGTACACTCGGAATTTTTGGCCATGTCAATCATGGAGTCAACTTGCTTGCGCAGCTCCTCATTTTCCATGCACCATAGTTGTTTTTGTGAGTTCCACATCTCTTGTGAGCTACCGTTCTCCTCTAGTAACTGCATTTTCTCATCTCGCTCTGCTTCCAGCTGCTTGTTGAGCGCCTCAATGAGTTTATCCTTATCCGAGCAGGCTGCCTTTATGTTCTTAAACTCCATCTCTAAACTCTTCTTCATCTCCAGTTTCATTCTGTGAACAGAAAAGTTACTTAGCAAAGTATTGAGAGCGGAATTCGAAAGATTTACTCACTTTAGAAGACTAATCTCGCTGGTCTTGTGCTTCAGATTGCTGTTATCCCGATTGAGTTCATCGATGCGCTGCTGCATGGATATAATCTTGTTCTCCAGTCCCATGTACTTGTTCTCCATATGCGAAATTGTCTTTGCCTCCGCCTTCATTCGCTTGAACTTGCGACGTGCCAGGAATCGACGCACTGCCGACTGGCAAATGATGATGTTGCTTCGCCGTTTCTGGTAGTCACGACGCGCCAATACACCACGCACAAATCGCTGGATTTGCACGGCTCGGTAGTAATCGCGCATGGCATGGAATCTATTACGAGCTAGCATGCCACGTGCGTATTGCTGTATACCCGCAACCGAGTGGCAGAGACGCAGATACCGCCGTCTACAAAGCCATCCACGGGCATATTTGGACAGTATAAGAGCCGCGCGTGCCTCGCGCATCTTCTGTGCTCGCTCCCTGGCCATATAGCCACGTGCATAACGCTGAATTCCATAGATGCACGACTGTAGTCTTATGTAGCGACGACGTTTAATGAATCTTCGCACCACCGACTGCACAATGGTAATATATTTCTTGCGAAGGTTTGCTCGCACTTGCTCCAAATAGGCCACTTGGCCGGCTCTAAAGAAGATCTGTGTATTGCCAAAACGATACTTGTCCTCGTCCTGTATCCACTTGAGTACAATATTGCGACAAGACTTCTTCATGTCATTCTTATCGATCTGACTGCGTAGCGCCAGCAGCTGATAGCGCATATAGAAGTCGGGATAAAGCCAACGCGATGGAAAACCTGCGGCAGAGATGCGTACAGTCTCCAGCACACCACAGGCACGTAGTTGTTGTATAATCTTTGCTGTCTCCCACTTGAAGGCAATCTTGTCGTCGTTGGGCTGGAATCAGAGAGACAACATTAGAAAACAATTCAAGATCAGAACATATCTCACTCACCTTGATGCAACGCACGTAGTGCGGCGTTGTGGCATGCAACGTTGAGATCAATGAAGCCAGACTCTCCTGGAACTGAGAGCCAACAGTTTTCTTATGCTGCTTCGATGGCATCACCTTATAACAGAAATAAACGTTAGTAGAATTCAATAAACGGAAGATAGAAGACAGAAGTCATTTCAAAGCTGTAGAAGGATTTAAAATCTTCTACTTCTACAGCTCTGAAGTTTAATTTAACTAACTCTGCGTCGAGTCTGGTTGAGTTCCTGTGAATCCAAAGTGGTGAACAGTAAACAGTGGACATTGTACAATATGAACGATGGTGGACAGAGGACATGACAGGCGAATGGGGAAATACAATAATAAGCAATACAATTATTAGCAATAATACAATAGGCAAAGTCATGAGGGGAGCGCTAGAAGCGACTCGGTTGACTGATGACAAACCTGTTTGCGATTGGCACTAATAACCACACGTCCGCCCAGCGTAGTGCTGGCCTTATTGGCGTCTATGCTGAGCGTGTCGATCTCCTCCAGTGCCATGACCTGCTTGCACAACGACATATTGGACTGTGCCAGCACATTGGTCAGTTCCTTGGATACAGTGTCCCGATTCTTCTCCAGAAAACCATTCACATCGTATTCCACAGTATCCGAAAAATGTTTAATGAAGAAACCTAAGGGGGGAATGCCAGATAAGCAGGGCAACTATAGCAAATGGTAATGCAACTCACTTGTGGTGCCGAAACGTGGCTTCTCAAAATGTGGAAACTTAACGCACTTGTTAATCAGCTTGCCGGCCCAGCTTTCATCGGAGCCCTTGGGCATCTGCAGGAGAATATTAAACAGTTAATAAAGAGTATAAGTTTATTGTTTATCTACTCACTCGACACTCCTCGTCCAGTAGATCGAGCACACCGAGACGCGACTCGATTAGATCAATGCACGGCTGATTGTCATAGAAATCAATCATGGTCCATGTGATACCCTCCTTGAGGTACTCCTCCTGTTCCAACTTGAAGACATGCTGATTGAATTGCTGCTGTAGCTTCTCGTTTGCATAGTTTATGCAAAACTGTTCAAACGAGTTCACCTCGAACGTCTCAAAGCCGTAGATATCGAGCACGCCAATGAAGCTGCACTGTTTGCTGCCATTGTTGAGGCTTTTATTAAGTACACCGACAATATACTGGAAAAGCTTCGCATAGATATGCTTGGCGAGGGCATCTCGTGCCGCCACAGCCGAGCCAGCATTGTTCGGTATCAGCACATATTCATTGACCGACTCTATCTTACGCATCATTAGCCAGCGTCGCAAATCGTCAGCTTTAATCTTCAGCAGATCCGCCGTCACCTGCAGGTGCATGTTCTTGTGCTATAAAGATAGAGAATTCCATATGGTATTCAATGAGGTATAAGTGCAGTCCAAACTCACATAAATCTCACAGGACTCGGTGTCCTCTTCGTCGCTGCCTTCCTTATACTTTTTGCAGATCTCAATGTTGCCCAAGTGCAGAATTCCCGCCAAGATCTTGACAATATCAGCAATTTGCTGTATCGAGAAACCCAGCACCGTCATGGCCTGCACCGTTTCATTGAACTGATCCGCATCTGAGACGCGTTCTATATCCGGTGCACCGCCCATTTTCAAGTATTGAAATGTGTCCTGATGCTCTGCAAGGGGAGAACACTATTAGTATTTACTTGGGCAGTTCCAAATTGATACTTACCAAGTACTAATTCAGGATACTTGGCACGCGCGGCACACAGTTGATAGAAGATGTGATAGTTGCGTTCGCCCTGCGCCTGGTAGACGACACGTGACTTCTCCAGCAGATATGTGTGCATTGTGGCACCTTGCAAGTACATGACCCCCATGTGATTCTTGAACAACAGCTTGGTGAACTTGCCGAAACGTGAACTATTATCATTGCGCGTCGTCTTGGCATTACCGAAGGCCTCCATTATCGGCGAAGATGCCAGCACCTTGCGCTCGACCTGAGTCTCTGACTCGGAACCGCCAACGGCGGCAAAGTAACGCATCGCATACTTGGCCGATACCGTCTTGCCGGCACCGGATTCGCCGCTGACAACGATGCTGAGATTACAATTCTCACGTTCTAGTTTTGTGTACGCCTCCTCTGAGAGTGCAAAGATGTGCGGCTCCAGTTCGCCCATGGCATGGCCACGATAGGCACGTATGATGTTGGGGCCATAGAGGGGCAGATCGGCATACGGATTAATGGCCACCAAGATGATCCCACAATAGGTGTAGATAATTTGACGCTCACAAAAGCGTACGCGCAAATTGTACAACACCCCGGGCTCATGTAGATACGACAAGGTGGTCAAATCGTTCTGTCCCACCAATATGGCGGGATTACGAAGTGGCGGTAAATCACTTCCATCTGCTTTGATTTTAATATCTTTCAAAGCACCCGATTCTGTTTGGATCTTAAGCTTAGAGGCACCACGGCGATAGCTCTCCTCAAGTGTGGCACTCTCCCACACCTGTTCCACATGGGGTATCCAGATCTTGGACCCCTACAACCAGAGAGAAAGAGAGACGAAGAGACACGGAGAAAACAATGCAAAATAATATTAGGCATGACCTGGGACAAGTTTTCCAGCATTGAGAAACTCAATGCCGTGTAGTTTGAGCCGCTTTAAGCCGCGGCTTGTGCTTGCCACAAAACACAAACTAACACACACACACACAAACTCTCAAAAGCAAACACAGCTGTTGTCGAAGTTGAAGTCAGCGCATACAGTTAGGATTGGAAGAAAGAACTAACAACTAGATAAAGACTACAGTTGGGCACTCACGACTGTAGAATACCCTTCGGCGAGTTTTTAAAAACGCTCTACTCGAAACTTTAACTTGAGTAACTTCTGTGTTTATCCGATCGGATTGAAATTTAGAGAATTAAATAATATAGTCAGCTAAGCATATGTCGAGGTCAGAAAGTTCTATCTACTATATGTTGCTTAAAAATCGCATGGAAAAACTACATATATTATTGATTTGCGGGGGCGGTGGGCATTGCAGCCAACATTTGAAATAAAATTATGTATGTTATACAGAAACCTGCATGCCAAATTTGGTAAATCTAGCTGTTAAAATAGCTGACAAGCGGACAGACAGACAGATAGATATGACTTAGTATATATAATATACATATATAATATATACTACTTTCTGGAGTCTGGCATGCCTCCTTCTGACTTCTCGCACAAAGTTAATATAGCCATTTTTGACCAATTTTAATGTTCGTAGGGTATAAAAAGGCCACGCTTATCAGAAGCACTTTCATTCTGATAAGAACGTGATTCATGTTTTCTAATATATTGTATTTTTACTCTTCTAAAAATGCAGCATGACTCCAAGCATGACATCAATCGAACGGAAGGAGGAAGAGGAAAAGAAAACAAGAAGCAAAACTTAAGAAATGCAAAAATGAAATTGGCGCACAACACATACACTCACTCACTTACACACACACACACACACCCACACAGGCAGGGTCATATGCAGTACACGTTGTTGTTATTGTTGTTATTATGTATGCGTTTTTTATAAGCTAGCATTTTTAACACTATTGGTCGCTTGGTTAAAGTGTCGACGACGACGACGACGACGACAATTGACAATTGCCAACAATGCACTTGTGGGGCATCAATATACAAGTTAAGTCAGGTAGATGGCACTAGTATGTGTAGTATGTGTACCTTTGCGTATAGCAACTCTTCGCTTGACATGATTACAGTGGTGTAGCGCCCCACGGGATACGGACAATCTTCTTCTCACACTCTCTTAATAACAGTTAAAACACTCCACTGTGCTCCACTGTGTTCGTCTTCTGATCGCCAGGCAAAAGACAGCGGCAACTTGGCGGCTATAATATAGTATGCTGTTTGGTGCATAAAACCCGTTAGTTTTCGGTTCCTGTTCAATTTTGAGACAATGACTCTTGTTCTGGCTTCTTTATTTATGTTTTGACTTATTCCTATTGAGGTTTTTTTTCACTTTTTTCGTATTTCACAAAGTCATTGCATTATGTATGCATTAATGTTATTAAATCAGAATTAAATTGGTGTAAAACGGACCGAACCAAGAAGGAAAGAAAAAAATAATTATTGTTAAAAATTAATCTGTTAATTTAGTAATTTAGAATACACTACGAACAAAAACTACGTTCGCCTTGTCGCCGTCTAAACTGACTCTGACTGACGTACAGAGATTGATGTATGTGTGTGTGGGTTGCTAGCTAGAAGGGCAGGGTTGCCACTGTATCACATGCTTTTGGCCAAGTTAACGACAAATGCGTGTAAATGATTTATTGTTGTAGTATATGCATTATATTTTCTATAATTTTCAATTGGAAAATGTTTGCGCTGCATGGAAAATACGTTTTATGACCATATTTATTATTTCAATTTGAATTTATGTTCTTTAGCGGCAAACTACAGTGTTACGTTTTGCAGCACTTCTCATACATACCTGCGACCATTTATCAACACACAGTATTAGCGCCACAGTTGCGTCTGTCAACGTTTCCCGCGCAAAAGTAACATTAGCGCATTGCCGTCTGCAGAATAGACAACAACAGTATTGAAGAAGAGTCTTGCGTTTTGTTGTGGCAAACATCGATTTAAAAAGTTGTAAAAAACAATATAAAAATCATTGAAAATGTCAAGCCCTGCTCGATCGCCCAGTGTAGGAGCTAATATAGCCAAGCAGGGAGCTCGAACGCCCACACAAGGTAATTCATAACAGAGCCCCTAATCCTCAGTGGATACTCAAGAAGTTCTGGTCGATTTGTGTTTCCAGGCATTCCCTTACAGGATGTCGAAACGCCAATGCGTATGGGACCCGGTCGAGTGCCCTCGGATAATATTAGTTTGCCGCCAACATCGCCAGCAAACATTAGCTTGCCAGCCACCAGTCCCGCCCGCGGTCTGGGCAACATGAGTGAGATTGACTTGAGTTCGCCCTTGAACTATGGCACGCCAAGTTCGATGGGCTCCATACGCACACCCCGTTCAGGCATACGTGGAACTCCGTTGCGTGCTCGTCCAGACATTCGCACTGATAAGCGTATCCGTCAAGTGGCCATTGGAGGCACCTCGGGTGTAAGTTTCAAGTTCAGAGTCCCTTCAGAACTTCTATCTGATCATGTTTTACTTTTACAGCTGGAACCCATTGCAGAGAAGGGCTCAGAGACCACTGATCCTGTGTCGGAATCCTCTGCAGCACCCCAACTGGTTGTCTGGGGCACCAATGTGGTGGTCAGCCAATGCAAGTCCAAGTTCAAGTCCTTCATTATGCGCTTCATTGATCCGAGTGCTGAGCAAGATGAAATTTCTGAGAACATCGATGTTAATCAGCCTTTGTACTTGCAAAAGCTGGAGGAGATTCACACGCTGGAGGAACCGTATTTGAATCTGAATTGTGCGCATCTGAAAACATTCGATGGGGATCTCTATCGCCAGTTGATATGCTACCCACAAGAAGTAATTCCTGGCTTCGACATGGCCATCAATGAGATGTTCTTTGAACGTTACCCGGCTGCGCTGTTGGAGCACCAGATTCAGGTGCGTCCCTTTAATGCGGATAAGACGCGTAATATGCGCTCACTGAATCCTGAGGACATGGACCAATTGATCAGTATTAGTGGCATGGTTATACGCTCATCCAATGTCATCCCAGAGATGCGTGAAGCCTTCTTTATGTGCAACATCTGCTCGTATAGCACCACCGTTGAGGTAGATCGTGGACGCATTTCCCAGCCGACGCTGTGCACCAACTGCAACACAAATCATTGCTTCCGCATCATTCACAATCGCAGCGAGTTTACTGACAAACAGCTTATCAAGCTCCAGGAATCACCCGATGACATGGCTGCCGGCCAGACACCACACAATGTGCTGTTGTATGCTCACAATGATCTTGTTGACAAAGTGCAGCCAGGAGATCGTATTACTGTCACGGGCATCTACCGTGCCACGCCCCTAAAGGGCAAGGGACAAGATGTGAAGAGTGTGTACAAAACGCACGTCGATGTGGTGCACTACCGCAAGGTGGACAACAAACGTCTCTACGAAGAGGAAGAGGGGTGAGTAAGGAGCATCTCTTCTATGTTTTCTCTTGCTCAATAGCTTCCCTCCGTTTCAGTAAGGATCACATCTTCCCACCAGAGCGTGTTGAGCTGCTGCAACTTCTCTCAAAGAAGCCCGATATCTATGATCGTCTCGCTCGTGCCATTGCTCCATCCATTTATGAGAACGATGACATCAAAAAGGGCATCCTTTTGCAGCTCTTTGGCGGCACCAAGAAGAAGCATGCGACATTGGGTCGCCAGAACTTTAGATCAGAGATTCATTTGCTGCTTTGCGGTGATCCGGGTACATCCAAGTCCCAAATGCTTCAGTATGTGTTCAATCTGGTTCCACGTTCCCAGTACACATCGGGCCGTGGCTCCTCTGCAGTGGGCTTAACGGCCTACGTCACCAAGGATCCGGAGACGCGTCAGCTGGTGTTGCAAACGTAAGTTGTGTCATCTTCATGTAACCCCCAGGCTTACATACATTTACTCTATTTCCAGGGGCGCCCTTGTGCTGGCCGACAACGGTGTCTGTTGTATCGATGAGTTCGATAAGATGAATGATTCGACTCGCAGTGTCCTGCACGAGGTAATGGAGCAGCAGACCTTGAGTATTGCCAAAGCAGGCATCATTTGTCAACTGAATGCACGCACATCCATTTTGGCAGCTGCCAATCCTGCCGAGTCGCAATGGAACAAGCGCAAGAACATCATCGATAATGTTCAGTTGCCCCACACACTTCTGTCGCGTTTCGATTTGATCTTCTTGGTTCTGGATCCACAGGATGAGGTCTTCGACAAGCGATTGGCCAGCCATCTGGTATCGCTGTACTATGTGACGCGTCACGAGGAGGAGGATACTATGTTTGTAAGTTATAAGGAATTCTTCGTAAGTTAACCTTCCTAATAACCTTCTGATGCAGGACATGAGCGTACTAAGGGATTATATTGCATATGCTCGGGAACATCTTTCTCCCACATTGTCGGATGAGGCACAACAGCGTCTGATTCAGGCCTATGTTGACATGCGCAAGGTGGGCGCTGGACGCGGTCAAATCTCAGCATATCCTCGTCAACTGGAAAGTCTTATTCGATTGTCGGAGGCTCACGCCAAGGTGCGTCTTAGCAGTGAGGTGGAATTGCGGGATGTCGAGGAGGCTTGGCGTCTCCATCGTGAGGCCCTCAAACAATCGGCCACAGATCCATTGTCGGGCAAGATCGATGTTGGCATCTTGACCACTGGTTTGTCCACAGCTGCCCGCAAGAAGCGCGCTGATCTGGTTGCCGCCATTAAGGATAACCTCAAGAAGAAGGGCAAGGTACCCACTGTACCTTATCAAAAGCTATTCAAGGAAATCAAGGAAGGCTCCCAAATTGTAAGTTCTTTATCTTTTTTGTCATTTTGCAAAGAAATAAGTCTCAATCGGTTATTCTTTTCAGTTAATTACACGAGAGCAGTTCGAAGATGCACTGAAAGAAGTGCAAGATGAAGGTGCCATCGTTGTTATGGGCAAAAATACTATTCGAATTTGTTAATTTCATGCATATTAAAAAAAATCATCTCATCCATTATTATTAGTTTTAAGAATAAAAATTTTTAAATAAATATAAAGATTCAAATTTTGGTTTGGTGTATTTTAAACTTAATAGCTGTTTTGATAACTGTAATTTGCCACTATGTTAAATTTAACAGTGCCAAACGAGCACTTAACAAAGCAACTATCGCATGCAACAGTTGATTTACTTGCCGCAAAAGGGAACAATATTTTATTGAAATAAATTACAAAAATATAATTTATATATAAATTGTTTTTTAAATGCCAGAAAAAAATCAATCTATTTATGCTCAACAATGTACATTGGCCGATAATTGAAATGTAAACAATGAAACAGAGTTGCCACACAATTGAAATTCTGACTGTCGAAATGCGTAAGTGGGCTGCAAACTCTTGCAGATTACCTCACTCGCTCTATTGAGCGAGACAACAAGCGAACCATTAATAAGCAGGCACAAGTACGGCATAACAATAAATGCTTTGTTTTTCAAACCGAGCTACAAGCGTAGTAAATTTGGGATTGCACGAGCGAGTAGGAGGATTGTTACGTCACCAACCATAAGCATCTTCGCTCATCTCCCTCACAAGCATCGCACACCAACAACGGCTCTGCCTGAGATCAGATCAGCTGACGACAAAGACGGCAACGAGAATCAAAGCGACGGCGACGGCGGCGCGAGCAGCACACAGTAGCCATATCAAGAGAATTGGCCCTGGCCAGTAACACCAGCAGCAGCATCAGCAGGATTAGTAGCCGTAGAAGAAGCAGCAACAGCTGCCCAGCAGATGTAACATGACTTCCACCTCTGCCGGCACATTGGAAGGCACCCTGAGCAAATGGACGAACGTGATGAAGGGCTGGCAGTACCGCTTTTTTGTTCTGGACGAGAATGCGGGCCTGTTATCCTACTATACGGTGAGTGATCAACACACTTGGTTGAGTGACGGAAAGTTTTGTTGTTTTTTTTATCAACCTCAAAGCGGGTGCAACTCATGAAAGTGTTATCTTATCTGTGGACAGCGTCTCTTCTTTCCAGTCAATTAATCAAATTGCAGATATATCTAACTACACATAATATAAACATATATGTGTATGTATGTATCTGTATTGTGCGATGTTTGTGCGATGAATCTTTGGAACTCTGGAATGCAATTAAAACTCAAGCAGTGTCGCTACATAATATGCAAATATATGTACATAGATTTATTTAGTTTTTGTCGTGGCTATGATACCATCGTATAACGAAACTATTGGTATCGCTTCATTCTCGGATTTCCTCAGTTGTTCCCTGTTGTAGGAGTCCTTGTAGAAATCATAGAATCCATAGAACATCACGATAATCACTACGCAAAAGTACATAAAGGTCACTTTAGGACAACCACAGACGCTCATTACTATTGACGCATGAGTCAATATCATCAGAAACTGAACCATCTGTATTATGGTGATGGACTTCTTAATCGGCGTTAGTTTACGCACGATTTTCTTATCTGCCACAGCGGTAACTAAGTAATATGAATACATAATGATGTGAACCATCGAGTTGAGGAAGACGGGAAAGAGTGCATCAGTGCCTAGAGAAGCAAACAAGAAACAGACAAACAAACAAATGCATCAAAAATATTTCCATCTGAGAAGATAATGCGAGAAGTACCCACCATTATGATTATAATGAATAAGCAAATATACAAGCGTCACAGTGGAAATGTGATGGAATACGTGAAGCTTGGTCACTTGGCTCTGCTTCTTACGCATTATAAAGATCACTGTCTCAATGAGTTCTGATATCTTTAGCCAGAACAGGAAGTACGCCAATCGAAACTGCCTTTGCATGCGCACCTCTGTCATTTCCACGACGCTGCATTTCCAAAAGTACGCGATAGTATTGTTTGTAATGTGGAGAATCTAATGGGATTAGAAAAATATTGTTGATCATATTCAATATTGCTTAGATCTATCTCTTTCCGAGTAGACCTTAGTCAGTAAAAGTTAGATCTATCTCTTTCCGAGTAGACCTTAGTCAGTAATACTTAGATCTATCCCTTTCCGAGTGATCTTTGTATCCAAAGCACATGCCACATACCTCGTGAACAACGAATACACAGGAGACAACCTGTGTGATATTATGTCCAATAATTAATTTCTTAAGCTCAAATGGTTTCCGAAACTTCATAAACCTGAAATAGAAAAACAAGAACGTAATCATACGTATATATTGTATATTCCATTAGAAATCCAGCTTTGCATTCTGTTGCGGATATTGCATAAGGCGTGCCAAGTTCCACAAATTGAAAAACGAAATAGCTAATTAACCGAGCAAGGTGCAAAAGCTGCTTAAATAATTGAATTAGATTTATGTGCGCATACATAAGATCTAATTTACTTACTCGGGTCCCAGACGATAGACTATAAACACATATAAGCTGAGGACGAAGACCATAAACCAAGGAGTTGACATTACCGCAGGATGACTCCAAACGATGTCGGTAGCTAAGGATATAATCCATGGGAAAAGTTGAGAATCAATCTAAGAAACACCCAATACACAGAACTGTCTCACTTGTTGCCGCTTCCATGTTGAGTCCTTGGATTTCAATAATTGTTAACAGAAGAAGAAGAATCTCTTTTTATGTTTTGTATTAGGATCTGCGTAGTTGCACGATCCAGCGCGGCTGACTGATCGCAGATATGTGAGCGATTACCAAGTGCCACACTTCGATTTTAATCAATTGAATTCAGCGACAAAATTTATGCAAATTGTTCTATTTAAAACTGTGCCAATGACCCTAGTGTGTACGGTCAGACGTTATAGAATAGACCCTAAGTGTTTCCGTTTCATATATCTATTAATTTCCTTCTTTCTTTATCGCATTCTCTCATTTTGCAGTCAAAGGAAAAGATGATGAAGGGCGTACGACGAGGTTGTGTGAGACTAAAGGACGCGCTGATCGGCATCGATGATCAGGAGGAGAATACCTTTACCATAACGGTGGATCACAAGACCTTTCACTTTCAGGCAAGTTTGCAAAGCACGTGTACCCCGTAAAATACATGAAACCAAACCATGCTGAGTGATCTGGATTGTATATTCCATAAGACCTGTTTAGTAGGGTATGCATTGCGCACTGTCGACTAAATGACATTCAATGTGTTTCAAACTTTTGAACTCTTAAGACCTACTTGCACGCGTACAAACACACACACACACACACAGACAGCGACTCATACTGACGCACGTAGGCACACATACTTAGCTTGGTTTGGCATTTCTTTTTCAAGTCTTTTTCACTGATTTTGTTTTTGTGATTGGCTTTTGTTTTGGCGCCGCTGCTCAACTTTGTAACGATAAAACTTATTGGCAACGAAACAACCTAACCATCCAACAATCCCACTCCACTTACCCTACCCCATCTAACCCATCAACCCACTCGACTAATCGACAAAACCACTTGCAGGCGCGGCACGGCGACGAACGTGAGCAGTGGGTGCGACGTCTGGAGGACACAATACGAAGGCACGCGAATCGTTCGCGTCTATGGGACAGTCAGAGTGCCTTCTACATTGCCGGCGGCTACACGAAGGAGTCGAGTGGGAAACGAGCCAATCACTTGGAGCTCGTTGGCCGTCGCGTAAGCGAAGCGGATGCCTATCTCCAGCTGATGATAGAGCAGACCAATGTAAGTATATTGTGACCATCAACATCACGTTATATAATATACAATATATAATATACAAAAGCGGGTTACATAATAACAATTGTGCATTTCCTTTTGGCACACAGGCACTGGACCGACGAATCGCCGAGCTAAACGACGCCGAGGAGCAGGCCAAGTGCAAGGCGCTGCAGGATAACGCAAGTGTGAGTAGTCTAGGATGTTTAGGCAAAGCATGGCAGACAACTGAGGCCTATCTCCAGATGTAGTTCATCGCGCAAGCCGTTGGATATCCTGCATATCTCATCAAATGAAAGACGCCAATAGTTTGCGTCCACATGGATAAATTCACTGGCATTCTGTTCATCACGCACTAGACGGACGGGAATAGTTGTGCGTCTGCGTAAGGCAGGATCTCGTCCGCATAGACAGAGGGTTGCATGCAGTTGCAACATATTGTATGGGGTCACTAGCCAAATGACATATACCATATCCTCGCGATGCGACAATTCCTTGTCCCTCATCTGCAAATTCGGGGAGGTCTTGCAAATGAGCACAACGACAGGCACATCGCACTCCAGATGCACCAACTGTTGTGGCAAGAAGCTGTTGTAGATGTGTCGCCTTGGACTAGTTTCTGCCTGGCTGCCGCCATAGGTTAGCAGTCCCAGCACTTGGTTGTGCCGAAACTGACAACGTTTCGGCTCGAACGAGAGGATGACGGTGTCAGTCTCTAGCAGACGATGGCAACGCTGGGAGGCAATGTTCTCATCACTGTGATCACTGATGTAGTGCAGCAGGAGTAACTGACTATTCACACGACGTCGGCAATTCTGAAACAGACACGGACTGGAGCCACAGCTAATGACGAGCTTCTCTGGCTGTTGCACATCCAACTCCGTATCCCTTAACTTGTTCACAACCGCATCTCCCACTGTCTCTGTCTCTGTCTGTATCTGTTTAATCTGTCTATCGATTTCTATAGTTGGCAAATTCTCAATGGCATCAGTATCATGCCAGCACGTTAAACTCATTTGCATCTCCTCCAGCTTCATCATGCCATCGTGGAGTTGCTTTACATCTTTGTATAAACCACTCAACTCTTTAGAGAGAAGAAAGTCTACAGTTAGTCGTTGATTTTCCTGTATACTCTGCTCAAATCGTAGCTTATGCTTCTCGAACTGGTCACGAATCTCGTCCACACTATATTTCATCGGATCAAGAAATTCATCGTCCATTATTTAGCGTATTGAAAATAAATCTCGTTGATATTTACAAAAATTTAGTCAGTTCTAGCAATGTGAATTGAGATATCAATATTGATTTTCAATACAAGTTCAGGGTTACATTTACCCCCTCCTACCCTGCGCTGCCATGGCTTTCCTTCATCTTATACCCTTGCAATGGGGATACTAAATTTTCCCCGAAGTTGGCAACGCACCTTAAAGGAAATCGGACCACTGTAAAATTCGAAATAACTTAACAGTGCCAATCAGAGTTAGACAGTAATCGACGTATACTTTTTCGATTACTTAAAGTCGGACAACGCTTTAATACGAACAGTCGGTTACTATAACTAGTATATTGGACAAACATAAAAACTGGAAAGGGTATAAAACATTGGGCATGCCGAAGGTGGTTTTTTTCTGGTTTAAGACATTTTATTAGCTATGCAGGGAGGCATGGGGCATGGGAAATTTAGCAAACTTGCGCCAGCTGCGAAGGCACAAAACAGCTGCTCATTTCTTTGGCAAACTTCGAGGTAAACTGTTTTCGGAAACGGGAAGTCGCCACGGGCGGAAGCAGGCCAACAGCAGCAGCAGCAGCCCAAGTTACTCAATTATTTAATCGAAGGTCTTGACACCTTTTCTTTTGTGTGTTTTTTCATTCTTCTGTGGCTTTACTTAATATTTGCGCATTTGTTTCTCTTTCAGGCCATGTTGGATCATATCAAACACTCGATTGTTAGTCTACAAATTGCCAAAAATATGGCGCACCCCATCAATGGCATTTACAATGGGCCCACAATGGCAACAACAACGAAGGCTGCGGCAGCTGGCGGCGGCAGCGGTGATGCGTCGGGCAGCAGCGGCGGCAGCGGCATCGGAAAGGGGGGCGAGGCCATCTCGGCACTGAAGCACGAGCTCGCTGGCGACGATGAGGATGATTCAGCAACGGAAAACGGTAAATGTCATCCAAGTGCAAAATACTTTTTGGGGGTCACACTTTCATTAGGGGTGGTTGATTGTTACAGTGAGGGTATATTGAGTTTGTCACAAAGTATTCAACACATTATGAAAACTGTGATAGCAGCCCAAGTAAGGGTAAGAGTATCCACCGTTCGTAAAGCAGTTTTTGTACATTTAATGTGAGATTTGTTCAGGGTCATGAGCCATGCCCCAAGTGGCTTGTTAATGAGCTTGGCAATCAATGCATTGGCAGCACAAATTCAATTGAAATTCATGTGTTATTCATTAACTTATGCATCTGCCTGTGTATGTGTGTTTGGTTTTATTTTCATTGCAGCCACCACAGCGCCATTGGGGCTGATTGTGCCAGAGACCTCTTATTCGAGCAGCGAAGGTGAAGATGACTTCTACGATGCCTACGATGATCCATTTACCAGCGTGGGCAACTCACCGATTGGTTGGTAAGTGCATTAAGCTAAAGGCTAATAGTGCAATAGGGCAAAGATAAACAACAGTCGCCTCTCAGTGTTGCCATGTGAACGAATGCCGGTCTCTCTCTCTCTCGCCTGCAATTTCGTTCTCCTGCTGTTAACTTAACAGCGCATGCTCAATTGGCAATGCAAATTGCAGTGCAGGAGTCACACACACAAACACATCTATGCATATGCATGTGCATAGTATTTTAAATTGGGCAGTCGTATGTTAATAATTTATGCAATTTGTAAAGCCGATTTGGCAACGCCAGCATCGGCACAGCTGACGAGTTCTGCCGTCGTCGTCGTCGTCGGCAGCGTCGTACGATTTACGATTTCGTCCTGTCAGTTTGTAATTGCGTTCGTCGCGTTGACAGTGAAACTGTGCGTTGACTGCGGGCACTTTCTTTGTTTGTGTTGGTTTTTCGTGTTTCGGGGCACAAAAAAAGCAACAAAACTAGCTCAATAATGGCGAAAGTCTCATAGGTGTTCAACTTTGATTTGTATACTGTGTGTGCCTGTGCATCTCTGTATGAGTGTGTAAGTGTTCCGTTTCCTTGTTTGTGTGTGAGTACTTGTGCATTTGTATGTGTTTGCTGTTTGATTTGTTGCGCGCAGCTGGCGCCGCAAAATATGCAACAAAAGTTCGCAGTCGCCATCTTAAAGTTCTGCATGCAACTTAAACTGCAGTTGCAGTAAGCATCACCACCAGAGTTGCCATGTTCAAGAAGTGGGTACGTCGCGTTAGTCTAAGGTAAGCAACGCCTCCGTCCATCCGTTGTGTGATTTATAAATTCTAAATGAGCATAAAATGCTGCAGGGGGTGGGAAGAAGGAAAGAGAAGGAGGACAAAGTGAGAGTGAGAGACTGACTGACATCATGTCAGCAAAATTTACATTTTGGCAACTTGTTAAATTATGCATGCCCTCGACTTGAGTTCCCCTCACCCACACATCCCACTACCCCCTTCCCCACTGAATGCGTGTGCCGCATACGCAATGTCGTCCATTTACAGCTATACAGCAGCCTCATTAACAAGTTATTTTTATATGGATGAACAGCGCAACGCGTGGCTTTGCGGAGACATCGCCCACACACGACAAGGCACCGGACAGCTACGATTTAGCCGGATCCACAACAGCAACAGCGAACAACAGCACAAGTACAGCTACAGCAACAACAACACAAGCAGCAGCAGCCACAACGTCTGTGGCAGCACGCCCAACATTGCCCGAAATCGATGAGACTGGGTCGAACAAAGTGCCGAGCTCACGCTCGTCTAGCTATGACAATGGCATCGATTACGATGCACTTTACGAGGAGGAGGAGGAAATGGACCTTAGCATGGAGGCGCACGGCTCAATGATAACGCATCTCCTGTCGCAGGTTAAGATTGGCATGGATCTGACCAAGGTGGTGCTGCCCACATTCATATTGGAGCGTCGCTCTCTACTGGAAATGTATGCCGATTACTTTGCCCATCCCGATCTGTTTCTCAAGTAACTTTGCTATGCCACTAAAGGATGAATAACATTATTAATACTTGACTCCTCTTCACAGAATCTCGGAATTCGATGATCCCAAGGATCGCATTGTTCAGGTTTGTCGTTGGTATCTGAGCGCTTATCATGCTGGTCGCAAAAGTGCTGTGGCCAAGAAGCCTTACAATCCCATATTGGGTGAAGTATTTCAATGTCATTGGGATATTCCTGGTTAGTTGAAGAGAACTTGACTCCTTTAATAAGTTATTAATGGTTTATTTGTTATTTAAGGTGAATCCCATGATGAAAAGGAGGTGCACGACGGTCCTGTGCCTTGGTGCCGACGTAATCAGCTCACATTCTTAGCTGAACAGGTCTCACATCATCCGCCAAGTGCGTTCATTAAATTTATATATTTGTTATAAGTATTCTAATCGTATATTTCCCTTGCAGTTTCAGCCTTTTATGCAGAGCATTATAATAAGAAAATAACATTTACCGCTCACGTGTGGACCAAATCAAAGTTCTTGGGTCTGTCCATTGGTGTGCATAACATTGGTGAGGGCATCGTCACTCTGGTGGATCGCAGTGAGGAATATATTGTTACCTTTCCCAATGGTTATGGCAGGTAAGTCTTACAAAAAGCGTTTACTTTTCTGCATAATTCAATTTTTGATATGCTTTTTAGATCTATTTTAACGGTGCCTTGGATTGAGCTGGGCGGCTCAGTTGAAATCAAATGTCCACAGACGGGTTACTATGCCAACGTTGAGTTTCTCACGAAGCCCTTCTATGGCGGCAAACGCAACAAAGTCAGCGCGGAGGTGGGTACGAGTGAGATAACCTGATAGACTGATAGACTGATAGAAACCCATGTTTCCCATGTTTGCTATCAACATATCGAGTTATCGTTCTGCGAAACAATATAATGCAATAGAAAATGTGTAATCATAATGTGCTTTCATTATATTTAGATTTATTCACCCCATGATAAGAAGCCATTTGTTTCCATTGCTGGCGAGTGGAGTGGCCTCATGGAGGCCAAATGGCATGATAAGAACGTAAGTGACAACCGGCATGCTCCATCGACAGATTCTGTTTGCGTATTTCGTGTATTACTATGTAGAATTGTTGAGTATTAACTAATTTCTGCTAACGTTTGATCTAAAGTTGAACCCACTGTATCTATATCAATCCTAACTGCGCCTCAAATGCTGCAACAAAACAACATGAACGAGTTGGCAGCTACATTTACGTATCCAGTATATCTATGAACCTCTATCTATCCCCATAACTCTCTCTCTCTCTCTCTTTCTAACTATCTATCTCTGTCTCTATCCCGCTCTTTAACCTGCTCCAATGTTGTACCTTTTTGCGATACTTGTACTTTTCTCTTAAATAGTTTGGAACCATATATTTATATGTGTGTTACTTTGTTTATCTAGAAAATTAAACCTCAAACTTAACCTCAAACATAACCTCAAACTGCCTGCCCCCAAAAAACAGTTCTCAACTTCCTCCTATACTTCATCATATTGTTGTGTAGATGTTGTGCGTTCTATATCTGTATCTGTATCTGTCTGTGTGTGTGTGTGTGATTACGTTTGCGTTGCTGATGACATCATGTGCATCTTTAATTTTCTAGAAAACTGAAGTATTCGTCGACGTAAATCGCATACCAATATTTAAGAAACAAGTTCGACCAATCGTTGAGCAGGAAGAATATGAATCGCGACGTATTTGGAAGGAAGTGACGGCAGGACTCAAGTAAAAAGCTTCTTCATATTGATTATATATACACCACCTTATACATGTTATAATTATAATTAATATACTATAATGATCATTCCTACACAGATTCAACGATATTGAGCGCGCTACGAATGCCAAGTTTGTTGTGGAACAACAACAGCGCGATCAGGCCAAGGTTCGCAAGGAATATGATTTGGCTTGGGAACACAAGGTTGTATATACATTCATATATTTACAAATATATATGATCATCAATTTGTATATGTATCTAATCAATTTGAGTTCATTGACAGCACTTCAAACCGGTGGGCGATAATTGGATCTATACAAAGCCGTTGAGTCAACGCATGTATTTGCAGGAGAAGGAGGCCAAAAGATAATGCATGAATTGGAAGCAAAAAGACACGCCAAGCATAACAACAATAACAAAAGCAACAACAATAAGAATTCAGACAAGAACAAGACGAACACCAATGTTTATATATATACAAACATATATCAACATACTATATGCATACATATATATGTGATTCATATCAAGAAGGAGCCTCAACTTTTGTATAATTTCCACAAGTGCGCAAACCCCCCCCCAACACTGACGATGATATAACGTAACTTATGCAGGAAACTCAAAGTTTTACAGTAATATGAAATATGAATTCTGAAATATGAGATAAGGGAGAGAAGATGATGATAATGAAGAAGAACTGTCTCGAGAGTCCGTTTCGAAAATGTTGTAAATAGTTTATACACAGCAAACGCCAAGTTTAAGTAGACAGTCGATAAAGAAACACAGCGCCTAAACAAACAATGGTTGAACAAAATGAATCTAATAAACTGCAAAACAGCAAAACAATATATATATATATATATACAGAGCAAACACTTTAATAGTTTCTACGCAATATACTCGGTAACAGAGCAACTTATTATTAATTAATTATATAAATAGAGTGTTTCAAAGGCAATCGCAGTAAACTGCAAAACAGAGAACACCTAAAACAAATACGAAAATACCTTTTACAAACTAAAACACACATACACACACATACTGGCACAACACACACACACGCTCACACTATGGGATATGTATATCAAAAGTTGTAGATTACAAAAAAAACGGATGATAGAACTTTAAGCATAGAAACTCTATTTTTAAATAAAAAGACTCTAATAGACAAAATACAATATGAGAGATGATATCTACTAGATACATATATTATATTAAAATTTAAAATGATAATTGATTCCTGTTTTCAAAACTTCTCTAAATGCACAAAATTCATTTTGTTAAAATCTTTAGTATTATATTTTCGATTCCATTGTCACAATAATAAAGAAAGCTTTACATAATTAACAACAAAACCCCGCAGCCAAAACTCTCCAACGAATTGTTTGTATGCAACCAGTAAAATAAAGAAAACAAAACGACGGAATGGAAACAAATATAACAATTTATAGTATTAATGATAGTTAGCTTTTAATTTACTTCTTGGCAATTGCCAAATCCAGCAACAAAAACATGAACAACAAGAACAGCCACACTGCAAAGCTCTTTTTCTTTGTAAACTACCGAATACTCTCACGCAAAGTTAACGCAAAATGAAACGAATAAAGAATATTACGCTTTTAAAACTGTTGACAAGTAATCAAATATACATAAATATAGGTTATCCAATATACATACATATGTAGATATATATAAATATTTGTGTCTTTTTTATCTATTAATTCTTCCCGGCTAAAACTAACTATAGTTAGCGTTATCTATTTTAAAAACCATGGTCTCCCCGGGGATTCGAACCCGAAACCCCTGTATAAATATGGTGCAGGTAGAGTCTGTTTAATTTTCAGCAGAATTCCAGTAATGCCACACTCGATCAAACGCTTCCCGGATGTCGAGGAATCTCTTCCTTCGTTCCAAAATTCTTTATTTTCGTAGGCAGTCAATATTTGCTCAACAACCCGATGGAGCTGCTCAACAGAGCAGTGGCCTGCACGGAACCCGTACTGGTGCTCAGGGGTAATCCCTAATTGGTGGCATAATTTCAGGCTCGACTTCGAAATTTGACAACAGAGCTCGTTTCCCAAGACACGATCCCATTTGTGTCACGGATGTGTGTGATCCAACAAGCAGTGAACAGATGTGCACTGCTTTGTGATCTGCATTACCGACATTAACTTATAAACCAGTCGGGCATGCTCCAACTACAGGTCCCGAAGTGAGCTGACGCTGCTCTTTGCAACTGTTTTCGGAAATTTTTAAAATTATCAATACCAACGCCAATCAAAACAAACACAATACATATTCAGTTCGATTTGCAGTCAAATCACTTAGTTTATATGCAAATTAATTCGCGTTTATAATTATTATACATAATCATAGATGAAGGAGAGAATTGCTTAGACTGCTGGTCCCCAGGAGATGACCTCGTAGGCGATTGCCTTCATGCGCTGCGCATCGATGGCATGGCTGGCCAAGGTGCTGATAATGCTGGCGACGTTCTTCGATTTCTGCAAAGACAACACGAGTGATAATGAGTGGCAATGATAGTTCTGATTGATACGAGGAACTTACCATAGCCGTTTCCACAAGCTGCTTGAACTGATCGCTGCGCACAGCCTCGTAGAACTTGGGAAAGACGGTGCCACTCTTGCGTTTCTCCTTGATCAGTGCCACGAAACGATCACGGGGCAGATGAGTCAGAAGCTCCTCGACGAAGCCCACAAAGTCCCGAGGCAGCTCCACGCGTAGCTGCTGCTCCGGCAATAGCACTACGATCACACTCTCTTGCAGGGACAGAGCAATGTCGTCTCCATTATAGACTTGGTTATATGTATAGCTGATCTTCTTGGCATCCACATCGCTGCGACTTTGTATCAGTTGCTGCTGCTCTGCGCGATTGTCAACCAACTCCGGACGCAACTGCGTCCTCACGCTCGTCTCGTTCAGATGCAGGAAACTAATGATCTCGATTACCTCGGGCAGCAGCTCGGCGCGATGTTGCAGCTGTTTGAATTCTGAGCTGCCTAGAAACTCGATAGCCTTGCGGAATTTGGAATCGATAACCATATGCTCGGCAACGAGTTCATCGATTACAATCTTCGGAATGAGTGCGATGAAATCTTTTGCGTCGCTTATCAGTTCGGGAGAGTAATCGATCTGGGATCGCGTCCTTGTCGATTGATGGTGCCAGAAGTGAAGGCTTATGCCGGCCACCAGGGATGCACTGCAGCAGAGTGCAAAGCAGGAGAACAATAACAACAACTTCACCATTTTCTTTTCTTCGATTTTTTTTCAAACTTTCCTCGCTCGCGTCTGGTTGAACACTGCCGGCGACACAGTAAATTGACAAATAATGCTCTGCCGGCAGAGTCATAAATACCCTCATATACAGGCACACTCACGCACACACACACATGCATACACACATATAGTTAAGCCTGTTGCTTATCAGCTGAATCGAAGAAGACGCCAGAGAGCACTGTGATTGCTCTTCCTCTCTCTCACTCTCTGCCTTTGCTTTGTTTGTGCAAATTAAGCAAGAGAGAGAGAGACGCACAGTGAGTGAGGTTTGTTTGCACACAGTGTGGTAGCGATACATATAAATAACAAGTAACATGAGTATTGTAAACATAATGAAAGCAATTCAAGAACCTTAGCCTGGAATTGAGAGTGTGCCAGTACTTACTAGAGAGAGTGTACTTCTCTTGCATTCCGGTGCTGCTTATTTTGTTTTGTCAGCAGTAAACATATGTACTCGTACCTTGTAGAAATTGAATTGAGAACTTCACTAAATACTGGGGAATACCCTTAATATTGTTATACCTATCTAGACAACTGTTGATTGTTCTATGAGAGAGATTATAAAGTACAAAAACCCTAAAATACGGTACTATATTGACTATAGATTGATGAGTAATTCAATTTTAAATCAAATTGTGTAGAATAACAAAGGTATTTAAGATGTTTCAGGGGTTTACAACTAATTCTTTGCAAATGAAAAAATGCAATGAATATTTGCGTTTAAAGAAGGTTTTTATTAACATAACTCGGTTTTTCCTTATTTTTTATACCCTTCGACCATTGAAAATGGTCAAAAAAGGGTATACTAACTTTGTGCAAATGTATGTAACAGGCAGAAGGAGGCGTGGCAGACCCCATAAAGTATATATATTCTTACTCAAGATCACTAGCCGAGTCGATTGAGCCATGTCTGTCTGTCTGTCCGGATGTCCGGATGTCCGTCTGACCAGATGAACACACAGATCTCAGCTATTATAAATGCTAGAGACACCAAATTTGGAATGAAGGTTCCTATGTACTCGGCGCAGATCAAGTTTATTTCAAATGTTAGGTGCCACGCCCACCGCCCCCACAAATCAATAATTTAATTTTTGAACTCAATTTGTAAGCGCTGTATAAAAGATACAACTTTCTGACTTTAACATATACTAAGCTGAATGAAATATCTACATAGTCTCCAAATTACAATCCGATCGGACAATAATCACAGAAGTTATTTAAGAAAGTATGAGCATAAAATCAAGTGCTTCTGTCAGCTAACAAGGGAGGCGGGCGAGCGCGAAGCGCGAGCGCCATCTGTCGGGATTAATTTCAAAGCATGTGCATATGCATATGTGTATAACATAGGTCGAAGGGTATCCCACTGTCGCGTTTTGCGCGACTGTTGCTTATCTTACTGGTTTACTCTATATTTTTAGATAAAGAATTATGAACTAATGTGCATCAACAAAAATATAAACTGTATTTTCCAAAGAATTACTTGACAGCTGGTTTTTTTTTGTTTTTGTTTGATTTAGCTTTGTTTAAATATGAATTTTATATTTTATTAGTAATTAGTTACAAATTCTCTAAGTAATAATATAGTAACAAAAGATATTAAGAATTTTATTAGTACAATTCTGAATTCTCATTTCATTTTTCGTTTTGCAAAGAATTAGGTTGACACACTGTACATCTGTTATTATGTTAGAACTTGAACTCAGTAAACAGTGTTGGTAAACGAAATCTAAAAGACACATACAAGTTAAATACAGGGTATTAGAAAGAGTGTCAAGTGTGTGTCAATGAAAATACATCGTTAATTATTTATGTACATTGTTTATTCAAAATTCGAGTTAAATATGTTAGAACTAATTAAGCTACTCTTAACTGATAAACTTACGGGATAACTCTATAGCTAATGCTGAGACTACGATAACATAATGATTGCACATTTCCGGCCCAAGACTGCTAATATTTATCACAATTCGCATCTGGTAACTAGGAGATACGATGTAAGCTATATTTAAAATATATATATATATATGGAGTTAATCTAGTTTCTTATGAGTGTGGAGTATTGATTGCAGGAGGGAAGGAGGCACAAGCAGTGATTGTATTATATTGCATTATCAACTGCAGTTGTTCCTCCACTAAATTAAATATAACTCTATAATCAGCGTTGATCTTAACTATATATAACTACTATATATGCTATGCTGTTGATTGCACCTCGTGGTTTGGCAAGAATAAAGTAAAGTTATTGCACTTCTTTAGCTATTCCAGTCTCCGTCCTCGTATTGCACATCCCTTAATACTAGTGTACCTAACTCTTCCGTATCATCTTGTAGAGCACCGAGTGGGTCTCAATGCTCTCGGCCCCCGATTCCCACATGTCCTCCGCATTGGTCTCCTCATCCGACGATCCGCAGCAGGTGCTGTGTCCACGTCGGTTCTCATCCTCAGAGGAATACGAGGACATGGTCGTCGTACTGCCTCGCACATGCAGCTCATTGGTCTGGGAACGGGTTAGGGTCTTGTCCGAGTCCGCGTCGCTGAGATCCTCAGCTGTGGCGGGCAACGATGATCGCGTGCCTGGCACGACCATGTGCTCCAGATCCTCAAATCCAGTGGCATCCAGTTCCAGGCGATTCGCCTGCACACTCTCCTCCTCATTGTCCTCGATGGTATCCACACGGATGATCTGTCCACGTCCGCTCATCATCTTGAAGTTGTAGCGATCGTACACATTGCGCTTGTACAGTTCCGTGGAGTCGGTGCTCATGTAGCCACTGTCCAGCTGCCCGAAACGCTGCTCGTAGTAGGTCTGGCTGCCAGGCTGGAGGGCAGTGCCCGAACTGGGCGGCGCAGCATCCTCAATGATCGAGGCAATGCCGTCGTCACGTTCCAGCGCCTCTAGAAAGCCAGCTGTGGTCTTGCTGCCATAGGTGGGTGCGGGACTCTGACTGGGACTGAACTTGTTCGCCGCCATGGTGACAAACTTGCGCCACGCATTCTTCAGATCCTTTGCCTTCTTGGCGCGATCCTTCAACCCGATGGCGATCTGCATGCCCGCTGTCAGTTGGGCGGGTTCGATCTCACAGCGATAGACAGTCTGCACATTGACACTGCTGGCAGTGGTGGAGCTGCTGTTCCCTCCGCTGTTCGCAGCCCGCTGGGGGTAAGCAATGCCCACGGGGACTCCCGCATTGCGATACATCTCCTTGGTGCGCTCCGAGAGGTGTCCGCTGCTGCGGTTCGATCGGGAACTGATCGAGAGCGCGTCGAACTGATTGAGATCCAGATCCTTAAGGTTTTTACTATTATTGTTGTTGTTGTTGTTGTTGTGGTTGCTGGTGCTGTTGTTGTTGCTGGAGTCAGTGTCGCCAGCAGTGTCGATCGTCTTCTCCGTCTCGTTCTCCTGATCGTTGTCTCGCTCGCGCTTCTGCGACTTGCGTCGATTGAGATACTTGTTGAGGCTGTAATCGTTGCGCAGGCTGTTGATCTTCTTGCCATAGAGCCCATCGTAGTCCACGTCCAGCTGCGCCTTCTGCTCCATTATGGAGGCACCTGCCTTGACCGCCTTGGACTGTTTGCTCTGCTCCGTCAGGGCGGAGATCACACTGGACATGGTGTTGTTGCAGGAGTTGTCGAACTCCGAGACGCCCGTCAGCTCCGTGATCTCGCTGTGCAGACTGTACGTGTCCTCGTCGTGGTGGGCGGCATGTGTGGGCGTGGCAAGTGCGGGTGCTGGCGAGGGCGGAGGCGGTGGCAAGGGGCGTTTGCTCTGCACGGGCAGGGGCGCACAATAATGTTGATTGATGGCCTTGCCTGGACGTCCATAGCTGGGACTCAGCTTGGTTGCCCCTACAGGAGGGGGAGGAGGGGGAGGTTGTTGCTTCTCTGCCGGCTTGGGTGAGTTGATCTTGATGGTGGTCTTGTTATGCACGCTGGCCTGGCTCTGCGTGGGTGAGGACTGCATGCCACGCTGCCTCCGCGAATGCTTTGCCTCCAGGGTGAGCAGACGTCCTCCTCCTCCCGCTCCTCCTGCCGAAGGTGCTTGCTCCTCCACCTGCTCCCCCACATGCAACTGTCGCTGCTGTTGATCGCTCTTGAAGTTCTCCTGCACTGCCAGCGGCGACTCGTAGATCTCACGCAGATTGCGGAACGAGTTGCTCGAGCGGAGTATGAAGGATGCAGTGCGTGGCTTGCTGGCGCTGTTCCCGTTACTCAGATCGGGCAGAGAATTGATCTGATTGTAATCCGGGTCCACATACTGATCGCTCATTGTTGATGAGGAGCGTCCATGTGGCTGCTCCCATGCACCATTGACATCGCAGAAGCTCTGCTTCTTCGGCTTGCGGTCCAGTGTATCCGGCTCGAACTGATCGCTATCGGTGCGATCCAGATCCGAGGGTGGCTCGTGCTCCACCTCGATGGTCATGCTGCCGCGAAAGGGCGTGTCGTACTTGATGCGAGCCGCCGCCTCCTTGTGTCGCTGCTGCTGATGTTGCTGCTGCTGGTGCTGATGGTGTCCATGATGGCCATGGCCAGCATGTTTGCCACTCGTCACCCTCTTCTTCATGTCGCCCTCCTTGCGAAATCCATTGAGACGATCGTAGACTGTGTGACTGATCTCCATCTCCTCCTCCAGTGGCAAGGCGGTGCTCAGACTTGGACTCAGCTGGGAGCTCACGTCGGACGAGGGCGAGCTGGAGGAGTGTGAGCTCTTGCGCTTCGAGCTCGGCTCCAGGCGCTCCAGGCTATCGGTCTCGTAGTCCACGATCAGATACTGTGGAGACTTGCGCCGATAGATGGGGGAGTCGGGCTGGAATTGCTTGAGGGACTTCCTGCTCAGCGAGCTGTAGTCCGGCGTGGGCACGGAGGGAATGCTGCTCTGTGTGCTGCTGTAGATCTCCTTGATCTTCTTCTCCATGGTGCTGTCGTAGTCCGGCGTGGGAATCGGCGCAGCGTATTCCCGCTTCAGTGAGTCGTAGATGATGTCCGTGGGTTTCATGTTCCTCAGCATGTTGTAGTGCTGCCGGTCGAAGGAGTTCAGCGAGGTCGGAGTGGAGTTGGCCGCCGCAAACTGGTCGAGCACCTCGCTACGCTTGCGCAGCGATTTGGAGCGACTGGAGGAGCTGCGCATGGATCCGCTGGGCGAGTCGGCCAACATGAACTTGGGATTGTTGTAGATCTCTCCGCCGGTTTCAGCAAAGCCGTAGACATTGGCGGTCACAGCTGCCGTATAGGCGGAGTAGCTGTCGAAGGAGCCGCCGCCATTGCTGGGACTCTTCTTGCCCGGTGGCGTCTTGGGTTTGCTCTGCATCGGCTCTGGACTGCTCTTGAGCTGCGCTCTTTGTGGCTGCTCCTTCTGCTTGAGTGGTGGCGGAGGGGGACGCTCCTTGGGTGCTGTAATCTTGGTGGGAGAACCATTTGTCTTCTTTGCTGTTGCGGCACCGTTGGGCTGCTGTGCTGCCTTCTGTGTGGGCTCCGAGTTGGGCACACTCTGCAGCCACTGCTCGATGCTGTTGCGCTTGTCGCCCACGCCCTGGCCGGTCTTGGCCTGCAGGTTCTGCTGCATGGGCACGTTGTACATGGCCGGCGGGGAGGAGGAGGAGGGTGAGGAGGATGAGTGATGGCTCTCCAGTGGCGCCTCCTCGGGTATGATGTTCAGTGATGGCTGGTAGCGCTTGGTGGCCATTTTGTACTTGGCAATGGCGATGACCTCGCGAATCTTCTGCAGAAACTCAATGGCAGCTTGCGGGGGCTCCTACAGGGCGGAGGGAGAAGGGAGAGAGGGGAAAGAAGATTTGTAGCAGGTGAAGCATTGGCTTGAATATTCTTTGACTCACCGCCAGCAGATGCGGCTCAAAGTAGGCCGGATTGAAGTAGAGCTTCTTGCGCACATTCCCATTGACCATGGCCCGCAGATTCTCCAGCTTCTCCTCGCTCATCAGCTCCTCAATGACAGCGACATTCTCCGTGGGCAGGCACTCGTTGTCCTGCAGAAAGTCATCGGTGTCCAGGGAGGCGCTCTCCGTCAGCACGCCGTGGCCCGGCAACTTGGGGGACTTGTTGGCCATGCTCAGATGTGGATGCACCAGAACCGACACGGATGTCTGCAGTAGACACAAATGAGCCCGTCGAGCAGAAATGGAGACTAGCAAGCGATGTACCCACCTTGATCTTCTCCTCCATTTCGCACTCCGAGTTCGAGTTGGAGATGTCGCTGGCGAACCCAGAATTGTGTTCCCTCTCGCCCAGTTGGGGGAAGTGCTGCAGCAGCGGATTGTTCTTCACTATGCCCAGATCCTCCTTGAGGCTGGCCATGCTGGCACGTGTGGCCGCATCGGTGCCATTGCCCAGGCCCAAACTATTCGCCGAGTAGATGCTGCCCACGCGGCTGAAGGGAGCTCCGTAGGTAACCTGATCGTTCTTGGGGTAGTTGATCTCGTTCGCCAGGTTGTCCAGTGAGTTGCGCGAGTTGTGGCGACCTTGGCGACTCTTGCGCTTCTTCATGTACAGATACAGGAAGACAGAGGCCACGTAGATCAGTCCCAGCAGCAGGCTGCAGATGCCAATCACGACATACTCCCGCATGCTCATGCCATCCGAGGTGGAAGCCAACGTGGTCGAGTTGGCAGGCTGGAAGAACACCTCGGGCACATCTAGAAAGGGGAGTGGTAAGAAAAGGTAGCAAACAAGGGGGTACCCACACTTACTGTGCGAATACTTGACGGGGCTGCCGTTGACACGGAAGGCAACACACGGCGAATGCACGTTCTTGGGCGCCATCAATTGATCTGTGAAGGAGAGCAGCCTTGATGGATGAGGGGTTTCTAGAGGTAACTGCTGGGCCACTCACCTTTGTGACTGATGTTGAGGGCCACTGTCATGTCGCGGCACACCAGGTGCACCACAATGAGGCGACCCTGCATCTTCTGGCGCAGCTCAGCCTCGCCGAGCCACTGCAGAAAGCTGCGTCCCTCGTCGCGGAACATGCGAAACGGGTAATCGGTGTCGATGGGATTGCGCAGATCCGACCAGCCGTTGGAGCTCAGGTACTGGGCGCCAGTAACCGCACACACAGGTGTGTGGATGTCTGAGAGGTAGAGGGGAGAGGGAAAGTTAACTGCAGCTGCATATGGTAATCGCAAGGGGGCGTGGGCGGGTCATACTCACTGGGAAAACTGATTTCTCTGCTGGGGTAAATGATTTGCCCCTTGAGTGGCAAAAACACAAATGGAATTTTCTCCGATGAGGAGCCGCTCACGAATGGCGAGAGAGAGCATTCTGCGAAAGAAGAAGCAGAAGAAGAAGAAGGTGAAGGTTGAAAAAGAAAGAAAATGTATAAAAACACTGCCCTCAATGAGAAAATATCGCATTAGGTTGGTCAACACTACACAAAAAGAAAGAGAGCCTATGCTATAAATAGACTCGCACTGTTATACACTGTTATACACCGTATATATGATAGTATAGCAACCATTGGCCCAGTAATGTTGACTGTGATAACATCGCAGCCCTCGGGCAGCGACGCTTATCAATTGCGCCGCAAACAATTATAAATATATTTTTGTTTTTCCTTTTCCCGAATCGCTCTTACTTTCAGTCACTGATTGTTTTGTTGCTATTATTGTTATTGTTATTGTAGCCGGTAGCGAAAGTTTTGGTTTGAAAAACAAAAACTATTTCTCTCCTTTCATAAAAAAAAAGTGCTGGGGCAACTAACAAAATGATTTGTTCAATAATGGCAAATTTTTGTCATAACACCCCGAAAGGTTCAGCTACTGTTTCTCTTGTTGTTGTTGTTGTTGTTGTTTTCCGGCATTTCTTCGCTGTGCTGTGTGTGTGTGTGTGTGAACAAGCTTTAGTGTCTTGGGAGAAGAAGGTGTCATAACTTTATTGCCAGCTTTGCACAGCTCAGCGAAGAAAGCAAGCGAATTTCGATCATTATTTCTGTTAGTGCGACTTTTATACTGCGCTCACTTGTTAACTGCTTTAGGATAAATTACTAAAATATAACTACTAATTAAGAGTGTACTATTATATTATAATTTGTAACTATTGTTGCCTCTTTTAGTGCTATTTTTAGTATTTCTTACTACTGTGAGTGATAGTAAAACGCTGTTTTTACTACTACTACGAATGCTACTTCTGTTATTACTACTTATACTTAGTTTTACTTATACTAATACGATAACATCACTACTACTACTACTGTTACTCTTAGTACTTCTTCTATTAATACTACTAATATTAGTATTACTACTTCTAATACTAATAATAATAATAATAATACAACTTATACTTCTACTACTAGTACGTAATACTACTACTTGTACTTCTTTGTATTATCTTACTTTTATTTTGACTACTACTACTACATATACTACTACTACTACTATTGCTATTAATACATATACATCTACTAATACTAATACAATTATTACTATTGCTACTACCTACTACCTACTTCATCGTAATAATACTACTTCTACTTCTACGTAGTACTACTACTTATACTTCTTCTATAACCATTGCTACTACAATTACTATTACTACTACTATTATTACTACTACTACTTCTTTTACTATTACGACTACTACAACAACTACTACTACTGTTACTGCCACTACTTCTTTACCACTTATAATACTACTACTATACAATATATTCTAAGCCTACTTTAATACGTGTATATTTCTCTTCTTCCATTGCCATATTGCGAAATATTAGATTACATACTGTTATACTGCCTACTATTATACATACTACCTGTTATACGTCCTTCGTAGAATATTATACTGGGTTTTTTACTTTATACTGTTAAATTTGGTGTTATACTGTCTGCTGCTACTATTGAACTGCCTTATATGCCTATTGTAATACTGCCAACTATTTAACTGTCTGGTAACCTTCCCACTCTACCTGCTATATTATTGTAATACTATATTGTACTGATTGTTATACAGCTGTCATACTACCTAATATCTCAGAATTCACAATCTTCAACTATAGCCCTCCCACACTACTCCTTCATCTAGTCAACCCGTAGGGCATTCACAAGTCGACTTGCTCTAACCTTCCTCTACCTTTCGCTGCTCGCTTCTTACTCAGCTCTTTGCTGGCTCCGCCGTTGTGTCGTTTTGTCGCTGTGTTTGCGTCACGTTTCGTTTTCATTCTGCAATTTCGCGCGAAGCTCTCGACACTCCACACTCCCCCCCTTACTGCACACTCAATGCTGAAGCCCTGCACAATTTTGTTATTATTATTACAGCATTTCTTCGGAGTGCGCTGCAAAAAGCAGTTGAGCAACCATTGTGATTTCCGTTGAGGAGGAGCATGAGGAGAAGGTGGAGTAGGTGGAGTAGGCGACCCACGGGAGACAATAGCTGCATTTGGCCACAAAACAGCGCCTGCTGCTCTCACATGTGGGAAAAGTTCCCATTGCGCCGCAGCGTCGTCGAAATGGAGCACAAACGAATCACTTGACTAATTATTGCAGCGGGCAAAGGCAGCACCCAAACCCCAAGGCAGCAGGGCAGAGGCTTCCGCAATGCACAGTCCCAGGCACAGTCCCAGTAACAGTCCCAGTCACAGTCCCAGTCACAGTCCCAGTCCCAGTCCCAGGCACAGTCCCAGTCACACTCACCATGTATGTCATCCACACAGATGCCCAAGTCCTCGCGATATGCCCGCAAATAAGGCAAGCAACGGCAGCTGCAGCCCTCCTCCCCTGGCAGTGCCATCGAGCTGTGCTGCTGCGCGTTGCTGCTGCAGCTTCATGCGTCGCGTCAAGAGCTCCAACCGTCCGCCGGCCAATGAGGCCGAGGCCTGGCCCAGTCCATCAGCATCTACATAAATAAACAGACAGATGGAGACGGGGGGAGAGAGAAGATGGAGATGGAGATTATGAACACGTCGTTGAGTGGCAAACAGAGATTTGCATATTAATCGAGCAGTTACCGTTGCCAGAGTTGCCGCCCAGACGCAGCAGTGCCGCAGTGCCGCTGGAGAGTCCAATGCAGGTGTCCGCATTGCAGGCGCCCAGTCCAAGTTGCAGACCTGCGTGCACAGAAAGAGAAACTGTCAGTGAGTTGTGTAGAGGGGGGGCAGGGGCAGAGGAAGGTGCAGAGGAGGAGTGAGTAAGCCAGAACTGTGGCAGATTGATTTAAGCCGTCACAACAGTACGCGCCAAGGCTGAAGAACCCGCTCCAAAGCCAAAGCCAGTGCGAGCTGTGCGACTAATCAGTTTGTTCATGCTGGAAACTAATGCGGCTGTCAACGGGTAAGCAAGCCAACAGTGAAAGGGGAGGAGGGCAGGGAATTGGTTGACTGATGAGGGACAGAAAGCCGGAGGAGCTAGAGAGGGTAGTGATGGTTATGTGGAGGTAATAGAAGAAGGAGCTGAGGGTTCTACTAACTGATCTACAAGGGGCAAAGGGAGAAGCCAGCTAGCTTACTGATTTCCACATCTATGATGAGAAGAAGGAGCAACAAGAGAAGCTAAATATGTGGGATGGAGGAAAAGGTAAGAAAGAGAGAGAGTAGAGAGAGAGGGCAATGCTGGCTAATCTACGGATTGGGGCAGTGGGAGCTTGCTAGCTGACTGATTCGCGCAGCCAGGAGTGAGAGTAGTAGCAAGAGGAAAAGAGAGAGAGAGGCACTAAGAAGAGAGGGGGAGTAGTAGAATGAAGAGTAAGTTGAGGGAGGCTAGCACAGGGGACTAGGTAGGTAGTGGGAGAGAGAGGTGCTAGAAGGAGAAGCAACAGTTAGCGGGAAATAGCCAGTCAAGAAAGAGGAATCCCCAGATCGCTGATCTGCAAGTGGAGACAGGGGCAGCTTGCTAGCTAACTGAACCAGGTGGATCAGTAGAAGCAGTAGGGGAATAAGCAGAGGCAGAGGGGTTTACTGGCTGATCTGCGGATTCAAGAGGGTAAGCAGACGAGGGGGAGTGAGGAATCCCCTGATCGCTGATCTGCGGATTGAGGGATTGGGGGTATACCAAATACTCGTACACATATGTATACTCACCGTTCGTGTAGAAGATATCGCCATCGTGATGCCTCGTCAGATTGATTAGCTGTCCGTTAGGCTGCTGCAGATCCTCTAACAGTAAATTCGCTGGCATTAAATCCTCAAGCTGATTTCTCTTATTGTCGTCGCCGTCGTCGCTGTCGTCGTTGTCTGTCGCCGCGTAGACAGCTGCCCTGGTGGCTGCCAAGGAGGTGGCGCCAATGACCTGCGCCACAGCCGGCGCTGCTGTGGGAGTAGTGGGCGTGGCATGGCCCCCTTGCACCACGAGGAGGAGTAGCAACAGCAGCGTGTGGAGGCGCAAAGTGAAGCCAACTTTGTTGTGCGGCATTTTGGCAAGCGACACATTGCTAATGCATGAGGCCAGTTCAAAGCTCTGGCCAAGTTGGAGCTGCAACAAAACAGAAATAAAAACAAAATGAGACAAAAATAGAAACATCTTCAGAGGGGGAGAAAACGCTGAACTGAGCTGCGCAGCTAATTAAAACAAATCCAAAGCGCAACTGTGGCGAAAATGGCGAAAACAAATGTGCAAAAAAACGATTTCCCCCACTGTGACACACACACTCGCACACATATACGCACACTGAGGCAGGTGACATTCTTTAAGCGAGCGTAATGAGGCAAAAATTGTTGCTGTCCATTTTGGTAAATGGAGCAGCATCTAAGCCAAGTTGCCAAGGTTGTTGCTGTTGTTGTTGCTGCTGCTCTTGGTGTTGCTGCTGTTGTTGTTGTACTGGTTTGTTGCAGTTGTCGTTTGGGGCAAGCAAGCAGCAGCAAATAACGGGCAACATTTAAACAAATGTTGCAATTAAAACTCGTTCTCTATTGAGGCACACTCGCACACTCGCACACCCAACTCTCACGGCAAGGTGTAGAATCAGGTATAACTCTTGCAGCAAGTGCGTCGCCTGGGAACACGCTGCGTGCCTGCCCCTTCCCCCTTGCTTCCTCTTCTTTCCCTGCTTGGTACCGTTAACAAATGCGCTGCAGTTAAGCTTGCCCAATCTACAAACAAACGCAGACAGATCCACAAACACACACACACACGCAGACACTCAGGCACACACACACACTCGCAGACACACACACACACACCTCAGAGCTAGCTAAATATACGCTTATACCGCTAATCAGTTGCATTTTGAGCCCCCTGAGCAAATTTACATAAATATTTCACACAACAAAAAAGAAAAGAACCGAAAAAAAAACTTATTGGGGACTTCTAACTGTTAGTTATACTTAGCAAGTTAAAACTTGTTGTTGTTGTTGTTGTTGCTGGTGTTGCTGTAGTTCCATTCAAAAGAAGAACAGTTCAACGGCAAAGTGGAAACAATCATTATGAGTGGAAGAATGAATGTAGAAGAAAGCGATAAAAGCAACAGTTTGCGGCCTAATTTGAAAGTAAAATTTCCTCAAAGCGCGTTCGTTGCCTAAGTCTTTTGATTTTGATTGAGCAGTCAACACCATCAGTCACTGGGCCACAGCAGCGTCAGACTGGATTGTACAGTTAGCTATGTTTATTGTTATTATTATTATTTATATGACTTGTTGTTGCTGCTGTTGTCTCTCAGTTCGATTTGTTGCTGTGCTCAGCTTCGGCTCTGTCCCAATCTTATTTTCGAAACAGATTTTAATGGCAGTAATGACCCGATTTCCCACTGTGCAATACAGCAGGCGAAGGTGATGGGATTTTGATGATGCTGCACACAGTTCGAACTGGAGTAAGTAGTGAGGGAAGGGGGGATATGTAGCTGGGAACTTGCGCTGACGTCTCGACTTGACTTTTTTTTGCATTCGACCGAACTCAATTAACAGGTAATTGAACTTTAGCGCGACTGCTGAGTTGCAGTTTTGCCTGTGTCTGTGTGTGTGTGTGTGTGTGTGTGTTTGTGTTGCATGCGCATGCACGTTCATGCACGTTCATTAATTATTAGGCAACACGATATGGCGCTGCTCACATTGTTCTAAGTTTGCGCATAAATTTATGCGAGCTCAGCTTCTATAGCCACATATCGTATATAGTATGTACTATATATATGTTTGTATATCGTATATATAGATTACCACAACGCATTGTGCAGCACGCAGATGCAGCGCCTGTTGTTGTTGTCTATTGTGTCTGCCTCTGCCTCTGCCCCTTCTGCCTGTGCCCCTTCTCCCTCTGCTGCTGCACTTCCGAGTGCAGTCGACGTCACACTCGGCGTACTTTTAACACTTAGAACACACGCTACTGTGGAGCCACAGCTCGGAGCCAGCTTGCAGTGGCTGTGGCTCCAGCATGGAGTGTTTGCCACTCCCCCCTGTGTTGCGCCCAGTCGAGAGTTAATAACAAATTTCAAATTTATTCAACATTTTTTCTTTTCTGCGCCGTGGCCAGAGGAGCGCATCATTTGCTCGCCGCCTTAATGTGCTTTAATGTGTGCTTATGCTCGAGTTTAATGTTTATGCTCAGCTCCGCTCATCTTCTGCTTCCACAGAGCTCTATACAGCTCTCCTAGAGCTGACCGTACAAGGGCTGGCCAACGGTTTAACCAAGCCCAATTACGACAGTGCGATGAACGCCAACTTCTTTCCCCTCTTCTTTCTCGCCAACTCCCTGGCTAGTTACCTCAACACTGCCTCCCTCTGTAGCTCTCTGCCTAACTCCCTGGTCAGCTCCCTCACTACCTCCCTGGTCAACGCTTCATCAGCTGTCTTCTCAGCTGCCTGGGCATCTCCCTCGCCTTCTAGTTCTTTCTATATTTCCTCAACTGATCTACTTAATTCCCTTGCTAGCTCCCTTCAGATTCCCCTTGCCAGCCTGGATCGCATTGATTAAATGGTCCACAGTGGCGTTTAAGGGGCGCTTTACTTAAGAATTGACAAAGATTATTTTACAAATACTAACAACTTTGCTTGACAAATATATAAAGACTGTTCTATATATAGATCATTCTTTATTGAAAACAAATTATGTTTATATTTGTAATATAATTGAAGAATATACGAAATATAATTACTAAGTAATATTCTGTCTGCGACGAAGCCTTTGTAACATAGAAAAGAGTTCTCAGATACAAATAATAATACATAAATTAGTATTACTAATAATGTATAATTGAAATTTAATATTATAATTGAAAGTAGCTAAATGAGAAGCAACATCTGCAGCAGAGTAAGAAACAGGAAGGACATGCTTAGACTGTAGATGATTATCATATATTTATTTACTTTGTAATCATTCATTTTTTTTTTCTTTACATATTTTTATTTATTCATTAATAACCAAATTTATAATCAACTATCAACATACAACAATCTCTGATGGAACTTCTGTTGATTTTAAATCTTTAATATTGAGTATATTGGGATCAAAACTATCATGTTCTATTGTGTCTTCTATAATGTGCCTAACAGTCACAAAAGGGCAGCTCCGATTCTTTAAAGTATATTTATTTTTAGCTCTGTCAACTCAGTTTACTAAAACGAATGTTGACGACAATTTTCACATTAAGAGTGTAATTAATTATCTAATTTATCCCACTGTGCAATGCTCGCTAAGTAATGCTTTGACTTTGCCACTGCTTGGGGGGCAATCCACGGCATTTTTGGGCAAATTACTTTCACCCAGTGGAGCTGCAGCATGCCCAGCTGCCCAGTGACCTAAACGCATACGGTCTGATAAGCTTAATTTCATTCCGAAATCCGAAGAAAAAGGGCAGGCCCCCAAGACAGAAAAACCTTTCTCTCCCCCCTTCTCACACTCTGTTTTCTGAGAAGGGAAATGCGAATTTGTTTGCTTCTTCTCTTCCATTCTTCTCTCTCTGTCTCTCTCTGCTTCTACTCACCAGAGCTTGCTGGGGAGGCCAATGAAGAAGTTAACACCTTCAAGATGCGACGCTCAGCGGTACGTGAAGATTTTAACGGTAGAATAAAGTGTTAGATTTTTGCACTTGATTTCGGTTTGCTTCTAATTTTATTTTGGCATGTTCTGCCTTTACACACACACACAATTTCACGGCCTTATTTAGGTTGTTGTTGTTGGTCTGATTGACTGCACTTTGCATTCATACACACATATTTTCAGCGCATTCTTCTTCTTCTCGTTGTTGTTGTTGTGCACATTTTTGAAACACTTCGTCGGCGGCCCGAACACGACATTAATTAGAAATTATGTTTTTGTTTTCTGTTTCTTTTTCCGAAAGAAAGCCGAGCGAAACAACTTTGGTTTTTCCGCGACGAAAAAGCTTTTCCTCTCAGCGCCGCCGCCGCATCTGCAACTTGACTGCAAGTTAAAGTGGAAGTTAAAGTTAAAGTCAAAGAGAGCTGAAGATGTTCGAAGAGCTGCGACTGAGGATGCTTGCAAGTGCCGCTGGCACGTCTATCAAGGTCGCCGTCAACGAAGCGACTGCCACAGCCGAAGCAGCACGAGACGCCGCAGCCGCAGCCGCAGCCGCAGCCGAAGAAGTTTTCAAGCCAAACAAGTTTTCCACTATTCCCCACATTTCTTTCTTTCTTCTTCTTCTCCGACTCGACTCGACTCGACTCTCTTTACGCTCTTATATCTCGAAAGTATAAGTTTGTTTTGACAAATTGTATAAGAAGTGTGTGTGCGGAGGAAGGGAAAGGGGTAAAGTGTGTGTTGAATGTGTGTCTGGGCGCCTTAAGTCGACTAATTAGCGTGAGGTTTGGCGTAGATCAAGAATACGCAGCGTGTGTGAGTGTTTGCAATGGCAATGATGAGTTAAGATGGCAATACCGTTCGATTGCAGAGGCCTGGCTGTGTCTGCCTAGATTTGATCTTCACTTTGCGTGCCAGCTGTGGCAACTCTGCACGTGCCTCGTGCAGTACAAAGCTAAAATGCCGCTCTCCATGCTCCAAATTGATAAGCGTCGTGTATCATTTGTCATTCGCTCGGCTTTAATTTATAACAATTTCCACTCATCTCAGTCACAGTCCACAGCGCGAGCAATCAAACTAGAACAAGTGAAAACACAGCAGAAGTTTACAATGCTGCAAGAGAGAGAGATCGAGAGAGGGGGGGGCAGCCTGAAGTGTGGCAACTCTGGTAGTGCACTGGCAATCAAATTATACGGCCAATCTGTTTGACATAAGCGAGTTATCCGGCATATATGGTCAGGCGAGGAGGTCTCTCGACTCCGCGACTCCGCAAACAATTACAGCAAACTGGTTTCAATTAAAAAACAGTTAAGTTGCCACCAGCCGAAGCTGGTGAAGCAGCCTCTGTCTGAGACTGTCTCCAAAAACGGGCCTAGGCCATAATTATGCTTTAGTTGGCGACATATCTATATGCTATAAAAATTGACTGCCATGCTATACAACATGCTATACACAACTATTAACGGCCGCATTTACAGTTTGTTTACTTAATGCAACACGATGCAAGTGGCCTCCCCTTGCCTCCCCTCAACGCGGCGCTTTTGTGTCGTTTAGAAAGTATCTTTTAATGGCTGCACTGATCTCTCGAGTTCTTTCTTCAGCTCCAGCTGCAGCTCACTCAATCTAACTCGATCTCCAGATCGCCCATAAACAGTTCTAAAGGCCGTCTTCGATTTTTATGACCTACTGGCGCGCACACACAAAAGGGGGCGTGGCGCATTTGCATGTGCCTTTTGTGTAGCTCGTATTTGTAACGGTAGGTCGATTCGAATCTAAGTCGAATCGAACAGCCTCTAGACGGGATTATCTCTCTGACTGTGCGCACAATTACGCGCCTGCGTATCGCGCTGAACATGATCCATAAATCTTAACTGTAAAATAACGAAATCGGGATTGGGAATGGGAATGGGAAATAAAACACACAGAGCACTGTAAACCTGACCGTTGCAACTTATGCAAACTGCCTGTCCCGATCCCGGTCTCTGATCCATCGATGTCGTCGGGGAAACCAGTTCAACGCGTCGTCGTCGTCGTCTCGTGCTTATTGATTCACTTGTTTACTTGTGGCCCCTGTCCGAGTTCGACTTCGAGTTGGGGCAGATGTTGTTGTTGTTGTTGTTGTTATTGCTGCTCTTGTTGCGGATTATTGCTGCCGTCGTTGCAACAGGGTACTTGCAACTTGCAACAGGGAACTTGCAACTTGCAACTGCTTTTTGTATTCATAAATAACGCTTGAAATATGTTTGCATTGCTTCGCGTATTTCTTTGCTCAATGTTCTTTTTGCGGTCGCTGTCGTCTGCCTGCAAAATTATTATCAATTGCCCCGCACCAGCACCCCCTCCTGCTCCTCCCTCACCCCCTTCTTAAGCCTGTGTCAACCGGCAATAAACATGAAAATGCAACTCATATGCGAGCTTTAACATACTCAGAGAGAGGGGAGAGAGAGAGATCTGCATGGGGTCTCCACATGAGCCGCATATAACGGTTCAGTTGTGCCATCGATTGGCCGAGGCAGGCAGCCAACGGATGCATACGATTGCAATTACGATAACCATATCGATAACAGTTGCGTTTAGATATTAATTTAATATGTTTTGCGAGTTCTGCTTGGCTGTTCTAATGCCTCATAACCTTAGAGACTCATCGAGGTCGTAAGAGTTTGCTGAGTTTACAGTTCAAGCAGATATCGATTGCGATAACGATTACTGTCACTGTTACTGTTACTCTAACTGCCACTATAACTGTTACTGTTAATGTTAGTGTTACTGTTACTGTTATTTTAGCGATTATGATATACAAAATAAATGTAATATGTTTAATTATTATTGAGGTTCACAAATTTAACATGCCATATAAAGGAGATTATGTTATCATGGTTCTATTTATGATTATGATGTGGAAAAGTCATTAAAGTCACGCTAGGTTTATGCAGTTTTAAGAAACCCCGCAGTTTTATAGGACGATTTCTATGCGAACCAATAAAGAAACTATCTTTAAAACAGTTTAACAAAACTGTGAGTACATAACAATTCTATATAATATGCCGTATAGTAAGAAAAGTCGTAAAAGTTATACAATCAATTAAATTTATACAGTTCTTTTATTTTAATTACATTTTTAATTCAATTTGTAGAGTTCTTTAAATGAATTCACAGTTTCAGTTGAGAGCTGCGAGAATATATTTATATAGAACATTAATAGATTAAAGATATGATCTTATCTTATATATGACCGTCTTCTTGGTTATGCTGCAATTATGAGGCAAGCTAGTTGAAAGCTAGGAATTTCTGTACCTCTATTACAATTGTACTTAGGTTAAGAGTTCAATACTTATCGTTATTATCCCATATATGCAAATTTGAATTGATCACGTTTCGTCAGAGTCGTAAAAGTTATGCAATTTGAGAATATTCCCGCACATTTAATTACACTCTCAGGCGATTTGGCCAGACTAATGTGCCGGAACATGTGTTGTGTGGCACACATGGTAGCCAAGACAGGAGACAGGCTAGTCCCCCCTCCCCGCAATAAAAAGCGCAGTTAAAGCTGGTAGGTGCTCGTAACGGTTATGAGCTGACCGTGAACACGAGTCGCCAGGAAGGTCAGTCCCCAGACAACGTTTCCATTAGCAATGCCAGCGAAATTGTTGTGGTATAACTTGGTGGGTCGTCGTCAGGCTTGGTGGGTCGTTCAAAGTCTTGGTGGGTCGCTGTTGCAGCTGCCAGTGCCGCCTCCTTTGCTGAGAATGCTGCAATGCGGCAATGCTGCAATGTTGCCTGATTGACAGCAAACAAGCCAAATGCATTTCAATTAAACGCTAACCGCTACAAATACTATTTCCATTTGTGAGCCACCGTACAGGCTGGTCAAGTGGCAGAGCCACTAAAAGCTGCCTCTGTTTAGAAAGAGACAGATAGAGAGGGGGGGGGTAACCGAGTTGGTAGAACAATTCGCAGCGAGAAGCGAGCGAGCGGTCAACTCATCAGTATGCTGTATAAATTAGAGCATCAAACGGCGCTTTGCCAACTCGGAACTGGTCTATACTGTTATTGGCCAGCATGTCCACTGTATGTCTGTCTCTCTGTGTGTGTGTGTGTGTGTGTGCGTGTGTGCTCGAATCTGGCTTGCTGCTGCAGCTCAGTGAAGAGTTCAATGCGATCGCGTTGGCGACGCTGCTGCAGCTGCAGTTGCAGTTGGACTCCGACTCCGACTCCGTCTGCGACTCCCAGTTGGACTCCGAGTCGGCTCTGCTCCGCTTTGCTTGCAGCCATTGTGTGCACATATTGTTGATCAAATTGATATCAATTTGCTTTAATGCCATTGCCATTATGAGGCCATTATATTGTTAGGCAGTTAGCCTGTTAGGCATCGGCCTCAACAGGCTTCAATGTTAAATAAAACACTTTATTACGCCCCATGGCGAAGTCAACAGCCGCCGCCGCTGCCGTCGTCATTGCCGCCGTTGTTTGGCGCGTGTTACGTGAACTTCTTGCAAATCTGCATACAATTTTCTGGTACGTCCAACACCTTCTTCTTCTGCTTGAGAGACACCCCACAACGTTAGAAGTTGAGCCCCGTTAGGCATGACTCGTTTAAGAAGAACCAGTCCCGAAACACGCGACAAAAAGGCGAGCGAGAAATTTAAATAATTTCTACAGTTTCTCCAGCTTCATCTCTAGCTTCTTCTGCCCCCTCTTGATATAGTGCAGAATTTATGTGACTGGCCTGAAATGAAGACGTAAATCTGTCAAAGCCTGGACTCTATAAACAACAATATTTCTCTTTTTGGCATCGCCTGCTGCGGAAGTGAACAAGTTAACAAGTTGATTGAACTGCCTTCCCTCTCTTCCACTCCCTCTCTCTCTCTCTCTTTCTATATATGCCTATACGCTTCAAAAATTGTGAATAATCAGAAATGTTTTACTATCTGCTGCGGTATTTATTGTTGTGTTATTCTTTCCGCCATTGTCGCTTAATGATGCCGATGATCTAATGGGCCCCAATAGAGTCACGCGAAATTCCCCCGCGGGTTCAATGCACCTGTAACAGAGATATATATAGTATATATATCTATAATATATATTTATATATTTGTAGCGTAACTGGTACTTAACGCATTTACCGTTCGTAATCAATCGATTGATTTGCAATTTGCTGCACATGTTCCTGCAGGCCAATCGCCAATCCTCCTCCTGCTAATGCTAATCACAGGGTGTAGTCGGTAAATGGAATCGTAAATATTATAATTGCCATGCCTAGTCCGATATTGCCCCTCATACAGTGGGGATATGCCATATATAAAAGGCGGCACACTGCCAAGGCAACTTACACAATTCACTTGGTTGAGCTCTCCTGCGCTTGTTCTCGTTTCGGATTCGGATTCGGTCTCGTTATCTACTGTTATTTTGCCTCCCCCTGCGTGCCTGTGTGCCTGTGTCCTCCGCAAATGCCCCACGGGGACTTTCAATCATATCTGCGCCTGCTGCGCGGCTTCTTTGGTGAATTTCAGTCGGTGCTGCGCGAGAAGACGCGTCCTCCGCCCCGTCTGGCTCTGCACTATCAACGCGCATTTCTCGTGTATGGCAAAGAAAGAGACAGACAGAGAGAACGTATCTAGATCGAAATCTTTACTCAAGGCACATTTCGGTTTCAATTGCAGGCTGCTCTGTCTGTACCCAAACGAGCGAGTCGCCGGTCGGAATGCCTTCTATAGGTTCGCCAATTGGGCGATCATGTGCAATCTGAGTCTGGTGCTGGTGCTGATCGTGTATGCTCTGCATGAGACCAACAACACTGTCGATATGGGCGACGATATGGTCTGGATAATTGGGGTTAGTCCAACCTCGCCTCCAACCTCGCTTGAATGCATCCATTCAATTTGCTCTCCCACAGGTTGCACTGATCTTTACCAAGATGGTCTACTGTCACCTGCGAGCGAATGAGATCGATGAAGTTATCGATGATTTCTCGTACTACGATCGTGTCTTTAGATCGCCACATAACATTACCTACCACTCGCAGCTGGAGGATGAGGAGATCTTGCGCTGGAAGCGCATCTGTTACCTCATCGAGTCGAGCATGTTCATCAACATGACGGCAATGGTGTCGCTCTTCAATCTGATCATCTGCGTGCAGCCCCTGATTGACGGCAAGGAGTTGCCATTCCATTTGGTCATGCCCTATGGTTGGCACCGCGCTGCACTGCATCCCTGGGCGCACCTGTTCATCTATCTGTGGCTGGTGATCTCTTCGCAGCTCAATCTGTTGGCCATCTGCAACGTGGATCTACTGGGAGTGCACTCGTTCCTGCACACTGCCCTCAATCTCAAGTTGCTCTGCATCGAGTTGAGTAAGTTGGGCAATCTGCGCGACGATGATGCACTGTTCCACACCCAGTTCTGTCGCATTGTACAGTTCCATCAGCATATTATACGGTGCGTATGTGTAGAGTTTAAAGAGCTGGATAACCTTCTCTAACTTCTGCACACACGCAGCACAATACGCAAGAACAATCGCGTGTTCCATGGCACCTTCATAGCTCAAATGATCGCCAGCTTTGCCATGGTCTCCATGTCAACGTTTGAGGTTATGGCCACACTGCAGGATCCCAAGGTGGCCGCCAAGTTTGTGCTCTTCGCAGTGATCACCTTCGTGCAGTTGTCCTATTGGTGCCTTGCCGGCACCTTGGTCTACAGTCAGGTGGGAAGGAAGGAGTGAAACTCATGTGATGTTTATCTGTTTCTCTTTCTCTCTCTCTCTCTCTCTCTTGCAGTCCGAGGAGGTTGCTCAGGCTGCCTTTGCTATCAACGATTGGCATATCAGGTCCATTGGCATACAGCGCAACATCATGTTCATGATCAAGAGATGCCAGAAACCTTTGCTCTATGCCGCACAACCCTTTCCCCCCTTCACGCTGGTCACCTATTCGATCGTAAGAAAGTGAATGCAGTCTCCCAAGTTTCTTTCTTTCTTCTGGTTTCTCTTTCTTTCAACAGATACTCAAGCAATGCTACAGAGCTCTGGCGCTGCTGCGGGAATCGGTTTGAGAAGGGAAAGAAGCAGAGAAAGAACTGTGAAGTGTTGATCTACAGATTGTATAAGAATAAAGCACCGTTAACTCATTTGTCAGACTCAACTAGAAACATCAGAAGGAGGTTATGAGGGATGGCAAACGAATCCGTCTAGCCTTCTTTTCACCCATTAGACGAGGTCTATTTAACAATCTTAACCGCTTATTATGTGATTTGTGTTGGTGGTGGGGAGAGGGGAGAGGGGGAGGCCCACGCACTCTGGGCACGCCCCGTGGGCTTGTTAAAGTTCAGACGCGCCCACACACACACCCAGCGGCGACAGGTGCAAAGAGTATTCTGCAATTTGCTGCCGACCGCCGATGGGCCTCGAACTTATTCAGACGTGAAGCGCATTCACATTCACATTCACATTCACATTCACCTGATGCATTCAGACACAATGCGACGCGGGAGCGGCAGATCGTTTAGCCAAAACATATAGAGACTGTGCAGCGTGCCCTTCAGAGAGAGAGAGAGAGTGAGAGGTGCCTGCTGGCTTCTTTTTTTTTGAGTGTCCATGAATTCAAATTCGAGTTCGAGCGAATGCTGCCAGCGAATGTGTGAGTGAGTGAGTGCTACGCCCCCAGGTGTTATTATGGTTAACGTTCAATGTTCCATGCACATTGGGGCAGAACGGGGGCCGAATCGAGGCAGAACCGTCGCACACACACGCACTCTACACTCCCTCCCTCCCTCTTAACCAGGCACACCCAGTGTGTGTGTGTGTGTGTGTCTCTTTTGTCAACTCTGGAGTTTCGTGCTTTACCCGCCCGGACCAACTGATTAACATTTGAATTGAAATTCACATATTTAGAACATTATGCTCGCCTTTTGTTGTTGTTGTTGTTGTTGTTGTCTCCACATCTAATTAATTCCTCTTGGTTGTCCATTGTTGCCACGGAGTTGTTGCCATGATTGGCACTGCTGCCCCCGCTAATGGTAATGGTAATGTTAATCGTAATGGGGTAATGTACCGACCACCAACCAATTCAGATCCCAACTGCAGCCACAGCTCGAGCCGAGCTGAAGAGTTGAAGTCCGTTCAGTTAGTCGCCAAATATTCTAACGATCGGTCGCGTTCAGTCCAACACTCGCAGTTGAATTTGAAATTATTCAATCAGTTCTCTAATTGAGTGTTTAGTGCGCAGCAGAGACCTTGAATCGATTGTGATAATTCATTGAAAATATCCTTGAAGCGGTAATGAAAATTTAAGTTTGCTGGCAAAGTGTTAAGCTGGGAAATAACTGAATGAACTGAATCATCAGCATGTATTAAAGTATCAGGATCATATGCAAGATCTTTTTCTAAATTCTTGAAAATCTTTCAAGATCCTTCAGCAGTTTCAACAAGTTACAAATTTGACTGTGACAAACAAAAAGGAAGAAGGACTTTGCGTTTTTATCAATTATATGTGAAAGTAATTCCTTTTTATTGCTTGGCTTCCTTCATTAAATGTTCATCCTAACTTAACTAAAATATATAGCAAAGCTAGTCTACAAAATTTCACCAATCTAAAAGCAGTTGAAAATAGAAAACAATATAACATTTCCCCGGGTACAGCCGAACCCTTTGAGGTCAATGCGACAGCATTTGGTGACTTTTCCTTTTTTCCAGCCAAAACTGTGAACTGCGAACAGTGACAGCGACTGGCACGAGGTATTGTGATTATTCTAAACATAAATAGCTTTGCGGACAATAAGCCGGAAGCGACATCCGGAGTTGGTGGATCGATATGAGCAAAGCTACACGTAGCATTGTGTAGCCTTTAGTTTAATGATCCAAATTCACGTTACGCACTGTGCACATTATGGTCTGCTCTGCGAGTGCCATGAGTGCTACAACTAATACCATTTTCAAAGTGCTGACTGATAGAGAAAGGGCACTTTGATGGGGGGTGTAGTTCTGGTGAAATTCTGTCACTGTATTGAGGTCGACTTATTATTTTCGTTTGGCTTATGAACTAATTCTGATCGCAACAAGATAAATGCTCATGGTGACTAACAAATGTCTGTATATCGTATATATATTTTTATTAGCCGGAACACGCGATAGAACTGTTCCAATGCGGTGCTAGAGCCAAGTGTAGTGCACTCTCTGAAGCGATTCCAGAGCGACAAGATGAGATCCCCGCGGGGTCTGCACATTATAGCCGCATTGGCAGCGCTGTCCACTCTCAGCGTGGGCCAAACTTATGGTAAGTGTGCAAATGATACCCTATAAATTGGACAGTGGACTTAAACGGTTCGCTTGCAGCGCAAACTACCTGTAAAAATGGACTGGGACGCGTGCTCTACGAGCGTCTGCCCAATCAGCAGCTGCAGGGCTACGACGACGATGTGGTGCGCGACACGGCACCCCCTTTCCGAGTGCTCGAGAAGTGTCAGGATCTCTGTCTGCGAGATCGCACCGGCACGAACAATCTGGTGCGCACATGCACCAGCTTCGACTTTCAGCCCGGCAGCCGCATCACCTCGTTCGGGGGCACCTCCGAGTACGAGGAGTCGCTGTGCTATCTGACATCCGAACAGGCCGGGCCCGAGGGCATTGGCAGCCTGATGCTGGTGCCCAATAGTGTGCACTTTAACGAGATCTGTCTGACATGTGAGTGTGTGGGTGTTGAGTGGCTGCTCAAACAAATCTTTATCTGTATCTGTTTCTTGCATTTGCAAATATCTTCAGCCAGTCGCCCGGAGCGCGAGTGTCCAAGTCGACGTTATGTGTTCGAGCGTCATCCGCGCAAGAAGCTCAAGCTGCCCATCAGCGACATCAAGGAGGTGAGTGAGAGATAGATGGGGGCAGGTCTGTTATCCCATCTGTTGCTGATTGCCTTGGCTTGTTCCGTAGATAACCGCGGCCAATCGCTCCGACTGTGAGGACAAGTGCCTGAATGAGTTCTCGTTCGTCTGTCGCTCTGCGAACTTCGATTCGACGATGCGATCGTGCACCCTCAGCCGCTTTACACGTCGCACCCATCCCGAGCTCATGGAGGATGATCCCAACTCGGACTATCTGGAGAATACCTGTCTGAATGGTGAGCAGGAAACTCGCTCTCACATTGCGCTAACTTAATTAAGTTCTCCCCCTCCTTCTTAGCTGAGCGACGCTGCGATGGCCTCGCCGTCTTTGTGAAGGAGGAGAACAAGCGACTGGGCGGCCCCTTTGAGGTGGACATCTTCAACAATATGACGCTGGAGGAGTGCCAGACCATGTGCCTGCGCGCCGAGAAGTAATAACCATTAGAAACTGTTTGAATTACATTAGGCCTAAACACTGAGATTGCAGATACTTTTGCCGTTCCGTGGAGTTCGACGATCAGAGCAAGCAGTGCATACTCTCGGAGGAGGACTCCATATCGCAGAAGGATGACATTAGCATCAGTTCCAGCCCCACACATCATTTCTATGATCTGGTGTGCCTCGATAATCGTAAGTGGCTACCGCAAGTTAGCGCCTCTATCTCAATTGCAGCATGCAGCGAAAGAGGAGTAACGACTAGAGAAGAACAGACCAAAGCAGAGCAGACTGCACAGGGGCAGACAGAGCGCTAAGTGCACCATTAAACGCTGACCACTCGCACAGAGACTGAGCAGAAGGAGACTTCAGACTGAAGCGGACTTCGGACTGTGGACTGTCGACTGTGGACTGGGGGAACTACGACGACTTGAGTTGTCCGACATAACGACAGAAAGATTACAGTGCACAACGGTCGCTTCTGCTATTCTCACATTGATGTCTACGTTGTCCCGTTGCAGAGCGCGCCACCGATTATCCAGATAACTCAGTTACCTCGCACCTCTTCTCCAGCGGCCGTCGGCCAGATACAGCATTCCAGCGTTACCGCAACTCGCGACTGGGCGGCGAGTTTCACTCCGAGATCACGGGCCGTTCGCTCAGCGAGTGCCTGGACGAGTGCCTGCGCCAGACGAGCTTCCAGTGCAGGTGAGCTGCCTCTCTTCCCCTCTCCCCTTTCTCTCTCTATCTGCCCCCCTCTACTGTGTCTTGTATTACTTGTTTTTGTGCCGTTGTTTGACCAACCCACCACACTGTGATCCGTTCTGATCTTGTGCTTCATTTGTGGCAACAAATTGCAGGTCTGCAGTTTATAGCGATCGTTTTCGTACTTGTCGCCTCAGTCGGTACAATCAAAAGGACGGCATGCGCATTATATACGATGCTGATTATGATTACTACGAGAATCTCATGTGTGAGTAGTGCAGCAAGTGCAGCGCACTAATCGTAAGGTAGCTAATCTGTTACCTCCCCTCTTCTTTCTCCTTCTCTCTCCCTTCCTTCTCCTTGTGCAGTGAACGTTGTGGGCGGCGGTGCCGATGGCGATGGCAGCCACAGTGGCAGCGATGGCAAGCGACCTGGCGATCAGTCGGGCAGCAACTGGAGACAGCCTAACAAGCACGACGATCGCTATGGTCCGGGGTCAGGAGGTGCAGGTGGCACTGGTGGTGCTGGTGGTGCTGGCGGTGCTGGTGCTGGTGTGGGCGGTCCCGGCGGCTCGGGCAGTCATGGAGGCGGTGGCAGTGGCAGCAACAGGCTGCCACCAGGTGAAGGCGTCGATTATGGCAGGCCATACGATCGTTATCCGGACTTCGCAGCCAACGAATATGGTGGGTGATCATTAGTTCAAGGTAAACACACATAAATCGTTCTGATATCTTTATTCATTCGACAGATCGTTATCCGTATGGTGGCTATGGCGATCGTGACCGTGATCGTGATCGTGATCGCGATCGTTATGCACCCGATCGTTATGCACCTGGTGGAGGTACCCGCTACCCAGCACCGGGTGGCGGCAGTGATGGCTTGGGAATCGGCTATGGCAGACCCTACGATCGGCCTTATCCAGATGAATATGGTAAGTAGTATTAAGTAGTATTTGTGCGCTATAAAACCATTAATGTCACCTGCTATAAACTTGACAAACACCGCTCGCTACTGACAACTAATTCACTAACCCCACCGCATCATGGCGACTCCTCAGATCGGTATCCAATTGGTGTCAATGGCGATAGAGATCGGGATCGGGATCGTGATCGTGATCGTGATCCAGAAAGAGAACGATATCCGGATCGCTATGCACCGGATCGATATGGAGACAGACGTTATCCCGATAGAGATCGTGATCGCGATCGTGACCGTGATCGTTTACCCTATCGCCCGCTGCCTTATCCGGCGATCAATGACAATTCGCTGCCCAGCGATCTGCCCCACACACGACCCTTTCCCGCCGATGATGACGCACCCTATAGACCCTATGGATATGGTGATGGTGGGCGTGGCGGCGGAGGGGGACGTTATGGCGACAGTCGCTATGACACTCGTTATCCATCCCGGTATCCACCTAGCCGCGATCCTGTGGGTGGCTATACCGGCCGTGATGCTCCAGATAGCATATTCCCGGACAGACGATATCGTCCCTCATCCTTGGACACCACCCGCTATCCCTATGCGCCAGACTCACGTGGACCACCCGGACGTTATGATGATATCGTGCACAGTGCCCGACGCCCCGAACCCGAGTCCGCCAAACGTTATCCACCAGCTCCGCTTGTGCCCACGGGCAGCGCCAGTAAATATGCTTCTACCCCCAATCGCTTTCCGGTAGGTAGTGAGCGATATCCCATTGACATCTACAAGTACGGTAATCGTCTCGGCGGCAGCGATCTAGGCCGACGTCCGGGTAAGTAGCACCGACTAATTGACTACCACTCTAATGCCCCTAACAACTCTGATTACCTAGTTACAGAACTAAATTCACAAGTAACAACACCCTGTAACAAAATGGGAAATTGGTATTACTTGGATGATCGCAGTAGGTGAACAGCTGTTCAATAAACCCGACTTCTGAGTAACTTATTCCGATTTAATAAACAATAAAGTGCTTAGTGATTGCAAAAGTTGCAGTCTGATATATAATAAACAATACAATATTCCATTTAGTCATTATCTAGGCAAAAGCTCAAAGTGGGTGCAGCTTAGACTAATGAAAGCTTGGCCTATAAAAACTTTTTTTAATTGAATGCTCTAAATGCAGTTAGAGCTTTTGATCTACTACGCCACGTACATTTATTTGTTATGTATAGGTATTTGTAGAGCTTTCAATCTGTCCTATTTCAATATTATTGCATACTTTTACTTCCGTATTTTAACCTAACAAAAGGTTAACCTATTTCTTATTCAATTTGTAACCTATTCCCTTTCGACCTATCTGTGATCATGCAAGTAACATCCATTTACAATCCATATATGACTAACATCTCTGTTCCACTTAGGTCTAGATCGGCCACCTTCGTATTACGATTACGACTACGAGGAACGTTATGGCGATCGTTATGCGCCTGGTCCCTACGATCGTGAGTACGACGGTCCGCCAGCTCGTCGTCCCCCACTGGGCCCTGGTCCATATGGACGCTACGATACGCCCTTCAATCGACCTTATGGTGCTGGCGGTGGCATTGGCAATGGCCTTGACGATCGTCCCCTGCCACTGCCCGGCCTGGGACTGGGCCTATCGCATCCACCCACCCCATACGGAGCGGGTGGTCATGTGGGTGGAGTTGGCATCGGCACGGGGGCACCGCGACCGGGGGGACCACCCATCACGCGCTGCGAGGAGAGCGACAATTTCAAGCAGATCGCGGCCAGGCACAAAATGCGACGTCATTTCGTGAGGCGCGCTCTGATCGTGCCGAGTCTGATACAATGCGAACGGGAGTGCATCGAGAGTCGGGACTTTGTGTGCCGCAGCTTTAACTACAGGTTGGTCTAACGTTGCTTGCCGCCGATGAGCGATAAGTGCTGGCTTCGTTCTCGCTCTAAACCGGCAATTGTGTATTCAATTTGCAGAGACACCGCCTCCAGCTACGAGGATCGCGATCGCGATCGGGAACGTGAACGTGAACGGGACCGCGATCGGGATCGCGAATCGCCCAACTGTGAGCTAAGCGACAGAGATTCCCGCGAGCTGGACATACACGATCCGGGCTCCTTCGATGCCTCCAACTATGACTTCTACGAGCGCAGCATGGGACGCAGCGATGGCGAGTGCATGGATGGTAATAAAGCCCCCCCGCCTGCCTGCCTCGATCGATTCGACGTTCTCAATTGACAAATACGAATTGTATTTACAGTTACGCAAACGTGCAACGAGGAGGGCATGGAGTTCACCATTCGCACGCCGGAGGGCTTCCTGGGACGGATCTACACGTATGGCTTCTACGATCGCTGCTTCTTCCGCGGCAACGGCGGCACTGTCAACGTGCTGCGCATCAGCGGCCCTCAGGGCTATCCCGACTGTGGCACACAGCGCGTAAGTCGAATCATGATCATTGCCAGCTTGTTATGATTGCATTAATCACGTCTTCTTGTTCTCTCTCTCTCTCTCTCTCTCTGGCTCAGTATGGTGACACTCTGACTAATATCGTGGTCGTGCAGTTCTCTGACAACGTACAAACAAGTCGCGATAAGCGCTACAATCTCACATGCATCTTTCGTGGCCCCGGCGAAGCGGTGGTCAGCTCTGGCTACATCGGAGCGGGGTGAGTGTACACACACAGAGAGAGAGATCTGGTCAGTCAGCCAGAGATCTGTCAATCTGCGCTGCTCGGCTTATCGCTGAACATGATTCATAGATGTTCATCTTGCGTTTATCTTGCGCTTTCAGCTCGGGCAGCCCCATTCCCATTGAGTATTTGCCGGCAGAGAATACTCTCAGCTCCAAGGTGCGTTTGAGTATTTTGTATCAGGGTCGACCCACTACCACCATTGCAGTTGGTGATCCCTTGACGTTCCGCCTGGAGGCACAAGATGGCTATAACCATGTCACGGATATATTTGCCACCAATGTTGTGGCTAGAGATCCGTATTCAGGACGTAGCATACAGCTCATAGACAGGTTCGGCTGCCCAGTGGACCCTTATGTCTTCCCTGAGCTGGACAAGCTACGCGATGGTGACACCTTGGAGGCACGTTTCAATGCCTTCAAAATACCCGAGTCTAATTTCTTGGTCTTCGAGGCCACAGTGCGCTCTTGCCGCGAGGGTTGCCAGCCTGCCTACTGTCCAGGTCCTGCAGGGCGGCAGGAACCTTCATTTGGTCGCAGACGTCGCTCTTTGAACCTAACCGAACTGTCGCTGCCCGAGCCACAAGCACTGGAGGGGGTCAATCAGCTGGACACAGACAACTCGGAGGAGGTTACCGTGGTCAATAGCACCACAGTGAGTGCCACAATTGGTGGCACACAGATCAATGGCACACAAGACGGCGAGAAGCCCAAGGAGGTGGAGGAACCCGAGCAAGTGCGCGAGATGATTGAGGTGTGTAGAGGAGAAGGGAAGGGAAGCTACTCCGGGCCATAAGTAACTTGTTTCTTTAGGTCTTTGAGTCACGCGAGGAAATCGAAAAGGAATCCTATCCACGCAAGCTGGTGGCACCCGTCGAGACGGTCTGCATGACACCCTCGGAATATCATGGCCTGATAACGGCCATCATTCTGCTGATGATCTTGCTGTTTAGCATAACGCTGGTTGCCGGATTGGGCTACAGGTGAGTTGAAGATTGCTGTAGTGCGACTCATTTGCATTTCCTTTTTGGGGGGGGGCAGACGCTACTGGAAGTCCATGTCGAAGAATCGTCTGGTGGATCGTCACTCGCCGATCCACTCGCTGGGACACTCGCACTCCTCGATACGCACTCACGAGCGCTTCACCGAAATCGGGCATATGCCTAATGGGGCAGCAGGAGGAGCAGGTGGAGGGGGTAGCAACCAGAGCACAACTAATCGCGGCTCGAACGCCTTTCGCACTAACATGTCCATGTTTGGCGGCTCATTACATAAGACTTTTGCCACGGGGTAAGTGAGAAACAAATTGTATCATTTAAAAACTTGTTCACTTATCTAACATGATCGCCTCCCCTCCTCCCTCTCCCTCTCCTTGTTAGCAATCTGGCCCGCATGTGCCAGCTGCCGGTTATAAATCCCATCCGGTCGAGCGGCAACACCAATCATCAGTTCGAGGATCCCAGTGAGCCTATCTACACAGATCCCTCGTTGTTTGAACGCTCCAGGTAAGCAAATTGATTAATTGCCCGTTGCCTTGTTCGATCGTTAACTCTTTGTTGTTGTGTACGCCTCCCCCATTTAGGAACACTCCACCTGCCCCAAGAACCGTTCGCAATTGTAAATATCTGTTGAACATTTCGTTATCCTTTATGAATTATACATTGCACCAGCAGCACTAGAGAGGTCTGCAGATGCAGAGCTGCATCTTGTTGCAGATGCCATCACGTCCGCCGACTGTTTGGCATCTGATCGTGCACCAGTCACCCTGCTGCTGGCAGACACCCTCGAATGTCGGCACCTTGTCCACAACTAAATCGCAGAGATTAATCCCAAATTAAAAGCGAGTTTCTAATCTAGTCTTCGACTTACATGGCGCACTCCAGCCGAGTTGGGCTAACCCGATTAACCATATCAAAGTGAAGCACAACAATTTCATTCTGCTGACTGTCCGACTCGTACTGAATCGTCCGCTTCAGCTGCCAGCTCAGTTGATAAGGCTTATCAGCGTATTGAGACTAAACGCTCCTCTAACACGCAAATCGCATGTCTCGACGATGTTTTTACTTATTTATTGTTTGACTAATCGCATTTGTCTCGCATTGCTGATTAATCAGCTCTGTGCTGTGTGTGTCTTCTCTCGTTTTGCACTGTCTTTCATTCTCTCATTCTTATTGCTCTCTCCTCTCCCCCCTCTCTACACAAGATCGCTGCGAAGTCTGACCATGGTGGCCGAGTCGGAAGATAATCAAGAGGTCTAAGAAGTCTAAGGTATGCACAAGAGAATTTGCTCGTCTTCTTGTGATTAGTTGTAAATAATCTAACTGTTCGGGAAGCCGCCTCTCAACTCTCCGAACTCTCAAGATCTACGTAATTATATCGATATGCACGTATCGGCAAACCTCTGGCAGCCCCCGTAAACTGCTGCCTGGGGCTCAATCAAATATCTATCGATATCCACTAGATGTCTAAGCCTTAATCCGAGTATCTATTAATATTAACAAGCAAGCAACAAAAACAATTCAAATATGCTAATTTCCAAAACACACAACACACACAATTATTTGTATACATCTAAGCTATAAAATGCAATAAAAAACTAAACTTATCCATACATGAATTGTGTATTCTTTAATAGTCGTGGAAAGGAAGGAAGTAAAGGTATCTTGCAAAGGAATGGAGACTAACAGGGAGTTAAATATTTAGATTATAGAATGATTATACTAGTATAAATACAGCGCATTAAATTGAATATAATCTAAGCCTATTTAAGATTATTAGAAAAACTATAAATGAAAAATGTCAAGAAGAAAAATATCTGCGCTTTATATTTCACGCTATCAAGGATATAATTCTTATACCAAAATTAGATACAGTGATTAGCAGAAGAGGAGATCATAAGATGTATCAACTACAATGAATGCTGCATATTTATATACTAACTAATCTTCAGCTTCCTAGAATCCAATTCAACCACCCTCAACAACCTAACCCTTTTATTCAAGATAACAAGGATCTACAATACATAAGATACTGTGTCCAAGAAGTAAGAAGACAATATAATATACCCAAGTATTCAGATAATTCACTTTTATTTATATTATTAATTATTTATAATTGTCACTATAGCTAGTTCCCTCAGCTCCCTTCAACCATTTGCAACAAATGTTGGATCGGTTATGATATTAAATTAAATTAAATAAATAACTTAAGTAAGTCACGAATACGATGTAGGCTTTCGAATTCCTGCTGACTCATAGCGTGGTATGCAAAGCGCGTTTAAATATACTAATATAATAATAAATAGTTTAATATACTCATTCCCTACACTTGCAATATTTGCATAAGCGGTCACGCTTTGAGTTCCGATTAGTGTGTTGGCTTATGTAAAAGCCCTTTTAATTACCCCAGCGCTATGTACAATTACATGAAATTACATGCACACTGTGGTAGCAACAATAATCACGGTTTGTCTGGTTGTGGGCCCAAAAAATTCGTGCCTCTCCACAGACCCCAAAAAAGCTGTGAACGTGTTATAAGACGCACCAACTCGACATATTTCTGTGCGTAATTCTCGCCTACGTGTAAATACCGAAAAAGTGCCTCAATGACATCTCAGGCATGGGTTACATGAATGGTTGCCAATAGGGTTCGATCTGGCCAACCAATATAGAGTATATAGACTAAGTATATACCTCATCTTTAGCTACTACTATATACCATCATCAATGGGCTACGATATGGTGCTGCCACCCACAGCGGCATCTGGGCTGGCAGGCATGCAGTGCCAGCATATTTATCTGGCCACTTTTTTAATCTTGTCATGGCATGGAAACATTTGGTTTAATCATTGCGCAATTCTTGTTCCGGCATCGCCATCGATCACGTCCAGAGACTGACAAATTACTCATGCTCTCTTCGGAGCTGAGCCGCAGAACGGAAGCGCTGCAGCCCATTGCCGAAGACTTTGTTGCCGTCTCCCTCGCTCAAGCAGCGACCGTGCTGCACTCGCTGTGTTCTGCTCTTCCGGAATTTGTTCCGAGCACGGCGGTCTTCATGAATTGGCGCGCGCACATTTCGCGCACATAAACAAAATCGAGCAGAATTATGTTTAATTATTTTTATTCGCCAACGACGACGTCGACGTCGACTGCGAAAGCGACAGCGACGTTGGCGAGAGCGTCAAATATTTCTAGTACTTAAATCACGCAACGCTGCAAGTGGCATTTAAGTTATGCAACATTCTTGGACGCGCAACGCGGCCACAGAGAGAACATTTAAGCGCGGCTCAAACGCTCCAAGCGGCACTCAAAAACGAACCGTAAACGGGAACGGGCAAAGGAACAGAAGGATTAACGGTCTACAGAGTTGGAGTCAAGTGTGTAAAGTCGAATTGAGTCGGTTGTTTCTTTTGGTGATCAAGTGACAAGTGGCAATCAAGAATGATGCAGTGCATCTGCCTGCTGGCCCTGCTGGCTGTGGCTGCTGTGGTCAACGGTCGCTCTCTGCGCGTGGCGAGTGGTTACGCTGCAGCACCACCGCATCATCTGCTACCCAATCCGTACTACCCGCAACCCTATTCGTATCCGGCACCATCGCCCTATGGCTATGGCTACCAGACCCGTCCGCTGATCTACAGTCCGCCGGGCAGCTACTTCGACAGTGTCTACGGCCTGCGCAAGCCACTGCCCGGTGGCGGCAACCCTGTGGCCGTTGACTATGTAGGTTCTAGTGAAGTGCTCACCCCTCTCAGTCCCAGCTAATCTTGGGTTTCTTTCTTCTATTCAAGAACAATCGCTGCTCCCGGAACTATGTGGGCATCAAGCCGCATCCGGATCAGCAGCAGTATTACTATGTGTGTCGGCCCAACTGTGTGATCTTCAGCAAGTGCCCCAACCTGGAGGTAAGTTGCAAACAGTGTTAGGCTTTTGGGAGTATCTTTAATGTAGCTGTGCTCCCCAGAAATTCAACTCGAGCAGCGGTCGCTGTGTGCAGCGCGTGCGCCCCGATTACCCGCCCATCTGCGCCAAGGAGGGACGCTTCCCCTACAACTACGACTGCAAGATCTACTACAAGTGCGACAAGGATCTGATACCCTACATGTACGGCTGCCCCTCGGGCACCATTTTCTCGCCCCTCGAGAGCAAGTGTATCCCCGGGGACGAGTGTCCCTCGACAGAGATCTCCAACAACGGCAGCTACATTCCCGAGAACTGTGAGCTCAAGTTCCCCGAGTGCACCGAGGATGGCACCTTCAGATCGCCCACAGACTGTGCCCTCTACTACACCTGCAAGCTGCAGGCCAGTGGAAAGTATTTGCAGACGCGATTCAAGTGAGTTAACACATTCCAATCTTGGTAATCCAAATCCATCATGCATTCATGTTCTCTCTCCAGATGTCCCGGCAACAACAGTTACGATCCAGAACGTAAGCTCTGCCGGCCACAGCACGAGGTCGATTGCCAGAACTACGTACGCATTGCCGATCTCGCCTACGCTCCCATGGCACCCTTCTATCCCTATGTGCCTCCCAATCCTGCACTCGCTTACGCCGACTACGAACAGGTGCCAGAGGAGAAGGAGCAAGCGCAGACAGAGGCGCCTGAATTGGCCAAGAATAGCAAACTAGTAGAGGATACCGAGGTTAAAATTGTCGTCATAAACTCCCCGGCACCCCCGACAGAAACAACCCCAACAACAACTGTTGCACCCTCGCCTACTCCCACCAACAAACATCCTTGCTATCCTTCGTATCCTGCCTATGGCTATACCCACCATCCCCATGGCTATACCCACCATTATCCTCACAAGCCAGAGTCGGAGAGTCTCATTGAAGACGACAAAGTGGAAACTGTAGACTTTGTCATCGAGACGAGGAAACCCCCCACTAAGAGGTTCACCCTCCCCGCAGTCACTACCGATGCACCTCACGTTAAGCCCACTTCAAGGCGGGCCAATCTCGAGTTTGACGAAGTCAAGATTGTGATAGTGCCCACAAATAAACCGAATACATCGTCCACTTCGGTTAGCCCTGAGACAACTATTACGACAACTCCGCAACCAACAACTACAACTACAACCACCACGACTACGCCAAGACCAACAACAACAGCTCCTTCTTCGACGACACCATCCACAACAACAACTGTCAGACCAACAACCACCACTACTACAACTCCCAAACCTACAACAACTACCTCAACAACAACGACGACAACAACACCAAAGCCAACAACAACTACCACTACAACAACAACAACCACACCTAAACCAACAACTACACCTACACCAACTACTACCCCCACAACAACCACCACAACAACACACAAGCCAACAACAACAACCACTACAACAACACCTAAACCCACAACAACTTCCACAACCACCACTACAACTACAACTCCTAAGCCCACAACAACACCAACCACTACCACAACCACTACTCCTAAACCAACCACAACAACACCGAAACCAACAACAACTACCACGACAACAACTACACCTAAACCAACAACAACTACGCCTAAACCAACAACAACTACTCCTAAACCTACAACCACATCCACAACATCTACCACAACAACAACTCCCAAGCCAACAACTCAACCCCCAACAACAACAACAACTACAACAACGACTACAACATCAACGACTACAACATCAACTACTACAACAACTCCCAAGCCTACAACAACAACTACCACCACCACAACTCCTAAGCCAACAACAACAACAACAACTGTTGCTCCGACAACGACAAACCAGACTCACCTCGCCGCTGACAACATCTACGTCAACTACAATTACCACTCAAGCGCCGACGGCGAAGACAACTACATCAACTGCCAAGCCGACAACAACATCAACAACAACAACGACAACTGCTGCACCAACAACAAGAACGACGCCATCAACAACAACAACTGTTGTTACTTCTACTGCAGCTCCTTCAACAACTCCCTCAACAACTCCCTTAACTACCCCCTCCACAACTCCCTCCACAACTCCCTCAACTACCCCCTCCACAACTCCTACGACGACAACAACAACCCAGAAGACCACAACAAAACCACCGACAACAGCTCAACAGACGACGAAAATATCACCAGCAACAACATCTACCTCCACATCGACAGCAGCGGAGACTTCTGTTCGCACCACGCGTCAATCGACAAGCAAATTAACAACCTTGCAACCATCAACATCAGCAGCACCGACAACAACAACTACAACGACATCAGCACCAATAACAACAACAACAGCAACACCGACAACAACATCAACAGCAGCTCCAACAACAACAACGTCAACAACAATTGCTGTGCAGAACAGCACAACATCTGTGCCTCCTTGTGCCACCTCAGGTAAGTGCCAAGAAAGCTCAACCTCACACAGAGTTACCCCTTACACAGCACACACCCGACACACAGTTACACTCAACGCAAACATAAAACTACTTTACAGATACAAAAACACAACAATTGCCCTGCAAACCAACAACAACAACAACAAGTACTTGCAAACACCAACACCATCACCAACAACAACAACAACAACAGCAACAAACAATCAGAAATAGTTCCTGCCATCTCCAAGTCGAGTAGAATTCGTTTGCTTAGGGAAGATGAGCATCAGCCCCCAAGATTGGCACACAATTTGGTTTCTCGTGAGGTTAGTTTCGACTATCCCAATGATGAGCCCATAGCCGATGTCTCGATAGATATAGAGACAGTTTCCAGTAAGGAGGCAGCTACGCACACAGAGGCACCTTCGAGCTCAACCACAGTTAAGGCGACAACAGCGAAGCCATTGAGGAAACCCTCCACAATGTCCTCCGTGGCAGCAGCGAGCATTTTACAGAGGCTCTTTAGGGTCATCGCCACCACATCAACTACGACAACGACGACAACCACAGCCAGGCCCAGGGTGACCATAGCACAGTTGGCGCGACATAATTTGGCCACATCAAGGCCATTCATAGCACAATCGCTGCGCATGTCCATCCACCAATTGGCTGCCAATAAAACACGTTCTGCACCATCGCAAGCAGCAGCGGCAGCTGAGGAATCCGAGTATTACGATAGCGATAGTGACTACGAGGCGGATGAGAGAGATAACGAGATAACGATCGGCAATCAGCAGCTTAAGAATGTGAGAAATGCAATTGCGACAACGCCCCCAATGACAACACGCACAACAGCAACATTGTCAGCAGCAACAACAAGAGGCACAACAGCATCACTAGCAAGTACAACAAGAGCAACAACTACAAGAGCAACAACAACACAAGTAACAACAACCAGAGCAACTACAACAGCAGCAACTTCCACTAGAGCAACAACAACAAGAGCAGCCAAAAGAGCAACAACAACTGAGGAAAGTGTTGTGCAACAAGTTCCAGCTAAATTCACCAGATCAATTGCAGCCGGAAATGCTCCGAAAGTTCCTCTGCCAGCTGAGCGGGATCTGCTGGAAACCAGCTCCAGTGTGCCAGTGCCGGCAGTACTAAATGCCACGCTCATCTCAGCGAATGCAACTGATGATTACGACTCATCCGCTAACTATGTGGAATCTGACTATGCAAATGATGAGCCTGTGCAAGTGCAGGAGGAGGGGGAGCAAGAGGCAAATGAAGTTGTTGGCGACTTGAGTGCACAGAAGAATTTGCTGATCAATTTGCTGAAACAGAAGTTGAGCAGGTCGTTACCCTCTACCAGCACCACCACTACCCCCACCACCACCACACAGAGATCCACTTTAGGTACAACCACAACAACGAGGCCCAGCACGAATGCAATTGGTGGCAACAATTCAGAGTACTATGATGAAGACGATTATGACTATGCAAACGATGCAGAGAGTGGTGCATTGGGTGCCAGCACCGAGGCGAACATTAATCAGGATACACCTAAGCCACCATCGAATGGTGGTGCAACAGCCAAGCGACACACCATGCAACACAGTGCAAGCAGCATAAGCAGCTTTCAGCCCGGTAGCAATGGGTTAACGAGCAAGGCCAAGATGCAACAACAGGTAGCAGCAGCAGCCAATAGATTCGCATTTGAGACAGCCAATGCTGCAATGGCAATGCCACTGCCACCGATTCCTGTGGCGGCATTACTCAGGCAGGCAATTGCCGAGAAGGTTAGCGAGAGATCAATGCATAAATCAAGCAGCGACGCAAATAGCTTGGCAGGCACAGCAGCAATCAAGACACAGAAACCTTTTTCCAATACACTGAAAGAAATATCAACACTGCAACAACAGCAACAACAACAACTGCAGCAGTCCATTAGACTCACAGCGCCTGTGGCAAGGCAAGCAATGCACAACATGAGTAGCATAACAAATTCCACACAAGCAACACCTTCCACAAGAGCCACAACTACCACACAAGCAACAGCAACAAGTACCACAAGAAAACTGCAGAAAGCCACCACAAGAATACCCACCAAACCTACCACAACCAACAAAACCACCACCACAGGCACCACAACCAACAAACCCACCACAGTCACCACAGGCAGCACAACCCACAAACCCACCACAAGCACCACAAGAGCCTTCTCACCACGTGTGCAAAGAGCTCACACACTCGCCGCAGCAGCCGCAGCCACAGGCAGAGCGAGACGGCAAGAGATACTTACGGTCAATCAGAAGCCGTGGCTGCTGCAATCTCTCAACGAGAGCGTGGTACACCTGACACCCATTAAATTGCCAAGCAGCAGCAGCAACCCAGTGACTCATGCTGACAATAATATCAATCATTCGTTATCAATAGACGCCGACGACGATGACACAACGGCCGTTGACTACGATACCGAAAAGGTACCCGAGCTCGTGCTGATGGTGCACGAGCCCATCGATGTGAAGGTCCTCTTTTGCCCAAGAAACTGTGACCACGATCACGATCATCAATATGGTAAGTGCAGAAGAAGATGTTACATTTCTCTATGTATATATAACCTATATCTATACTCTCTGCAGACCCAGCTGATAATTTTAAGTCAAATTGTACGGGCAATTGTCTTAAGCCTGCAGCCCATCACAGCGTAGATCTGTCGTGGAAGCCCGTCAAGCTTAGCGATACGGCCAGCTTCCAGACGATAACGTAGGACCCCTGGATGGAACCCTCGACAAGGCTATACAACATTAACTTTACACTCGATAACTGGATAACTGAATGTTATCGAGCTATCAGGCCAACTAATTATAGTTTTTAGTCTATTCAAATTTATAATATGCATGCGTGTACACTTTAATAAACATTACATTACAAATAAATTAGTTTCGTTCTTTCACTGTGACATAACATAAAATTACCGATTATAGTCCAAAGTATAAATAACATATGTATATAGCTGCTCGAAGACAAACATAAATAATAAGCTTAGTTGGTAGACATTGTATCATGACTAGCACAGACGGAAAGTGTGTGGATGGTACGACTATTGAAATACCATGGTGGGACCGAAGACAAAATCTAGAGAACTCAATACATTTTTTGACTTACAAACTAGCGACAAAAATATTATCGATATATAGTATTAATAAATATATGCCTACACAATATATACAGCATACTGACTACCCTAACCCGTTAATACTGGCACCTAATCGTCGAAGAAGAGTATTTCCAATATTCGTTTCTGTACGTTTTTCCGACGATCTTTGTTCATCTTCAGTAGTTCCGTTGTCACCAGCTCGCCCAGCAGATGCTCCGAGGAACGTTGCATTGTGGAAGGATTCGAAGGCGTTTGAAACTTGCCAAAGCTCGATGAATGCGAATGCGTTGAGCCTGTCTGGTGTGGCAGTTGTTGATAGAGCTGGAACAGAAAGTCCGTATTCGATGGAAACATGTTCTGCTGTTGCTGCTGCTGTTGCTGATTATTGTTGTTATTATTGTTACTGATATTGGCATTTACCGCATTGCGTTGCATATTGATCGAATTACTGTAGTGATTGTCGTGCTGCATTATCTTTGTCGGCTCCAGATCGATGCTATTGTCATCGAACTCATCATCGCTATCCTGCACATAGTGAGAGCCATTAGAGGAATGTTGTTGCTGTTGGTGCTGCTGTTGTTGATGTTGCTGCTGCTGCTGGCCTTGGCTGCTGTTGAGCAGGCGAGGTCTCTTTGCATGATAGTTATTCGCTGTGGAAGAATGCAACGAAGCACCGCTGCCCTTGTGATTGAAGCCATGTTCCTGTGCCTCCATATTGTTGTTGTTGTTGGCCATGCCATCTACACTGGATGAGGAATGTACTGGTGCATGTTGTTGAGCAGATGGCGTCGCCACCTGCTCTTGATCTTGGCCACCGTTGCCAATATCAATGCCCGTCATTGGGGAAGACAATGGTGATTTCATTGAGGAAGACGTTGATGTGAGGCCACCAGTGCTGCCGGCGCTGTTCTGAGTAGCACTAACGCTGCTCACGGTGTTGTCGCGATATGGCTCCTGGTATCCCTGCGAGGAGTCGACCAGACCAGCTGCTGCAGCAGCAGACTGTGAAATGTGTTGCAGCTGTTGTGACGCAACTGCTGCAGCAAAATTCTGAAATATTTCCGCTTCGATCTTAACTTGACCGTTAACATTCTCTAATGCTGAGGCAGCAGCTGAGCTTAGAGCATTCATTGTGTCCTGCTGCTGCTGCTGCTGATGATGATCTGTTGCCTGTTGTTGATGATACTGATGATGCTGCGAGCTATCGCCTCCGAAATGCGACATATTCTTTTGGGAGTTGTTCGACTTGGAGTCCACATTGTACTCGCTGTAGTGAGAGCTGTTTGCCGATGTTGGAGACGTGAGGAAGTTTGGTATATTACGATATGACTTTCTTGGCTGGATGTGCTGATCAAGGAATTTCATTTTCTCCAGATATGGACGCGACAAATGCTCGAAAGGCGTATCTAGGGATTTCCGCTGCGACACATATCTTTCGCGTAGATATTTCCAACGCTTTTTACACGTTTCCACTGTGTAAATTACAATGTTAAACATTTATTAAGTGGTGTTTACTTTTCCAATTTGAATTAATTAAACTCTTACCATCCGTGCGCAGCTTGATCGCAATGAGTTGCCAAGCCTCGTCCTTGGTTTCGTACTTTCCACCGCTTGCGCTGCCATTAAGATAATACTTCTGTCGATTAAAGATGACACCGTGGTGTGCAACCTCATCAATTAATTGCTCATCCATCATAATGTATGTTTATTACGCTTTTGCAGTTTGGTAAACGCCAAATAAAAGAAAACAAAAACAATTTCCAGCTCTAAAGTAGTTTCGGCTAATTAGAGATGAGCGCAATTTGCATATCGACTAGTGATGGTACTGACATGTATCGCGGTGACTCCGTGAGACATTGCACAAGTACTATATAACTTAAGATAATTAATTAATCCATACAAAAAATTAAATAAACATATTTATAAGTCACAAACAAATTACTACTGTTAATCCTATGTTAATGTCATTGCCAAAGTGATTGCTCACAGTGACTACTTTGACTCGTTCCTCATTTCGAATTCGATATTTTAATACCGCACTTGCTAATATAGTATTTTCGGCAAACCAAATTTTTGGTGTTTTTGGTTAATATTTGGATCCCTGTGCGGTCCAGTCAGTAAAATTCTTTTGACTCTCGAGAAGAAAACATTGGTGTCAAGTGCTCGATAACTAAACAACATTTTAGAAGAAATCAGTGCAATCTCGAAATATACGTTACAAAAATACGTAAATCGAAAACGTATTAAACGAAACATTGCTGTCAAACGAATTACGTGAAAAAAACTAACAAGAAATACATTTAAATTATTTGTTGTTGTTGTTGAAAGATAAACACAATTAGTGTTTACTAAGACTAAATATGTTCAGGTTAGTCCGAAATTTACTGCCACAGCAGCAACGGATTCTGAATAGTTCGAGTGTATTCCGTCGTATCATATCGACAAGTGATGAAGTTAAATCAGTAGACACAATTGGCGGATTGCCGTCGGAATTAGTTAACGAACAGAAACTCAAAAAGACGACAAGGTAATAAATCGGTAATAATTGTTGTGGGAATTTCAAAATTTCTATTTGCATGCATTTAAAGTACATAACCAAGTTGGTCTTGCAGTATTAGAGTATTAACCAAAAGAGGGTGGGGCACTCTAAGGGAGAGAAAGTGTTCGGTCACGTAGGCCAAAAACAGCTGTTGTTGCAGTCAGTTTCCAAGCATAGAGTCTCTACAAGTACACAAACAAACATTCTTTTGTTTTCTCGTCTACTTCCCCATTTGTAGAACATTATCAACGCTTCAGAATCATTCGGTTCCAATAGCTGCGCGCGTCACAGTCTCAAAAGATGAGAGTCGCGATTTCATGGCCGTATTTCCCGGTAAGATTTGGTATTTGTTCTGCTAAATTAGCATAATAATACTAATGCAATGCAAATTGTTGATCTTTATAGACGTAGTGCGTGACGTCACTACCGTAACGAAGGCGTATAATTGCAACGATGCTGCCAAATGGTTGGCCCAGGTCCTCCAGTACAATGTGCCCAGGGGCAAGAAGAATCGTGGCATATTGACGGTTCTGACCTATAAGAATCTGGCCCCATCGGAGGAGGTGACACCGGACAACATCAAGCTGGCTCAGTATCTGGGTTGGTGTGTCGAAATGGTAAAATTCCATTAAATTTATGTCATATACACATTAATCTCAAACTACTTTTCTCGTTGCAGCTCCAGAGCTTTTTTATTGTTCTAGACGATATTATGGATAATAGCACAACCCGTCGAGGTCAAAAGTGCTGGTACAGGGTGGAAAATGTTGGCATGACAGCCATTAACGATGCCATTTTGATAGAGAATGCATTATATACGATCCTAAAGCAGCACTTTAGTCACTTGGACTGCTATGTGGCCTTAATGGAGTTGTTCCATGAAATCTCATCAATCACCATCTGTGGACAGTCGATGGACTTGCTGAATGCGAACAAAAAGGTTTCCGAATTCAATATGGAGAACTACAAGGCAATTGTGGAGAACAAGACCGCGTACTATTCCTTCTACCTGCCCTTTGCACTTGCAATGCATTTAGCCGGGTAGGGATTAAGCTGCATTAACTGTCTATTGTTCTCAATAGACTTACCTCTATTTCTTTCTCTCCCTTGCAGCTACAAAGATGCCGAGGCATTCCGGCAATCAAAGACCATACTACTGGAAATGGGCCACTTTTTCCAGGTGCAGGATGATTTCCTCGACTGTTTTGGTAATCCAGAGGTGACAGGTAAAATCGGAACTGATATAGAGGACAACAAATGCTCATGGCTGGCTGTGGTTGCCATGCAGCGAGCCAATGCTGAACAGAAGCAAATAATGATAGACTGCTACGGACAAAAGGGTAAGGAATGGAACTGCCTAGATAAGGATTAAGGCTTATTATAGTTGATTCTTTCCTTTGCAGATCCGATTAAGGTGGAACGTGTTAAGGAGCTGTACAAAGAACTTAGCCTGCCTACGACGTATGCCACATTTGAGGAGGAATCCTACAACATGATCAAAACCCATATACAACAAACATCACGTGGTGTGCCACATCAAAGTTTCCTGCAAATCCTGAACAAAATCTATCAACGCGACTCGTAAACTCACATATTATATATATGTATATATAAATTAACTTATACTTTTAGATTGGATTGTGTGCAAGTACTTAAGCTGGGTATGCTAAATTAAAGACGGACTTTTTTATGGTAACAATACGTAGTTTTTTAATCAATCATCATCATCTGTAAAATCAAAGGGCGCGAAACTCTTTCGAAATTCCTCAACGTAAGCTGTTTCTTCCTCCTTCTCCAGCTGACATTCCTTCCAGTTCACCTTCTCATCACAATTCAGCAGATTCTCGGAACAGAAAACGTCTCTGCAAAGAGAATATATATAAATATAAAGATATTGCACAGCATACTCGGGATTGTACCTCGCAAAGTGCAGTGGAAAATGTTTCATTTGTCTCGTTATCAAGGTGCTGTCGTCGGGCAGCTCTGCCACAAAATATGGTCCCATTGCTGGCAGCATTTTCGGAGAACTCAAAGCCGGCAAGGTTTCGAATTCCAAATTAAACTCTTCCGCTTTGTCCTATAAATAGAAACAGATGAAATATTTCTATACCAAACATAATGAAGATCTAAACGTACTTCGAAGCTGTGCTTTATTTTCCAAGCATAGCCTTCCTCAAATGCCAAAACATCGATGATCAGGTGGGAAGTCTTATAATGGCGCTCGGTAAAGCATACAACTTGTCCAAGACTCTTGAAGAGGTTTCGTAAAGCGTTCTTAAATTTATCCAGTTCTTCCCAATCCTCAGAGGACAATTGAGTTGAGCAGGGTATATGTTTGGTAGACAATATCAGCACATGATGGCTATTGATTGGTCCCTTAGCAAGTGCCAGATAAAACCGCTCGCCCACTGTAATAATAAGATGCTTCTCCACCTTATCCGATGACAAACAGAACCAACATTTATCTGAAAATACAATAAGCAATCAGTATGGAATATTATATAGAAAGAGGTATACTTACCTTGCTCAATCTGCTGTATCTTAGGACGTTTATCGCGGTTTCCTTGTTCACCGCGACGCTTTCGATTGCCACTGGAGTCCATGTCAAAGAAGTACTGTTTGCTCTCTGACTACAAAAGAGATGAACTTGAATATGCTTTAGATAATGAATGTGTTTACCATCACCTACTGAATCATTCTTGTTGATAGCGCCTTCCATTTGCAGTCCGATGAAGGGACATGCTATTTCATTGGTTGTCTTCTGCACCAGATCCAGCAGACGTGCCTTGTCCACAGGCTTCAGACTTAACGCATAAATGTATTTAGCCTTCTCAGCATTCCCAACATCGGCCAGTGAGATGAAACGCGTGCACAGCTCAAACTGCGTGGTCTCATCCTTGGGCATGCGGAATGGTGGGCACTCAAAGTAGGTTCCATTGATGGCACAGAAATGATAGCGGGGTTTAATCTCGCGGCACAGGAATGACAACAACTTGGATGCTTTTTCCTATGTAGCATAGAATATTAAACAACCTTAGACATAATTCCTTTTATAGGTACTCACATTCTCCTTTTCCTGCAACCCGTAGGGCCATTGAGAGGTCAGTAGCACATCTACGCCGCGATAATCGGAGGCACAGTTCTTTGAGACCAGGCAGGAATTGCGCACTGCATGTATATCAGCCTTGGTGAATTCATGTTCCCCAGCAGTGCTACCGGTAGCTTCCACGCCACTTAAGTAGGCTATTTTGACGCCGCTGCTCAGTGTATAGATACCACGCTTGCCCAGATACGTCAGGTTGGTGCACACTTCGCCGTCCGTCAAGTTCTCGTAGTACTTAACGTCAGATGCCTTGTTGGGACCGAGTATGTATGTGGGTACACTAACTGCGCAATAAAACTGTTAAAATAAAGTTATTAACAATTTTTCGTTTCACCTACTGTGTTTGAATCCATTTTTGTAGGCAATAAGTTCCTCGTTTTGTTTATCCGCGCCAAAAAAATCACCGACACAGCACAAAATCTCAAATGGACCGGCTTTTTTGTTCACTTGTTCCACTCTGCTGAACAGCTGCTTGAAATGACCGCGCACATCGCCAACGACTAAGCTATAAATTTATTACAATGTATTACAAATATAAATGTTTACAAATTTATTAAATTTACTTACATTTTCGTATTAGCGTCCATCTCAAATGCTGATTCCGATCTACCACTGACAACAAGTATTTTAAAGTACGGAGTCATGCACAGCTGATGTTAAAAGTAACAGTTTGGTTCACATTTTCTGTTAATTATTGAAGTAAATAGAGCATCACTTTTTTGTAAGCAGTGCTGCCCGTTTTGTTTTTTCTCGCCGAATTTGGAATTGTGGAAATATTTTAGCTTTTCCATATTATTCAAACATATTCAATGAACTGTTCCGTATTTTATTGATTCTAAAGCAGTTTGTAGCTAAAAGCGTATTGAATTAAAAAAAAGGGAAATATGTTTTGTTTTGGCTTTTATATCACATTGCTTTTATTGGTTCTCAAACACGAGCAGCACTGTTTAGATGACCGTTAGAGGTGTGACAAATTAAATTGCACTGTTATTTAACAAATTAGTCTAATCATAAACATGTGTACTAGTTATATATATAACTATATAGTCATACACTTTTTGTGTACCTTGAGAGTATTATATAAGTATTGCCCAGGCTAATGGTTTTTCCTTTTTGTATATTTTCCCAATTGTTGTTTAATTGAGCGAGTGATGAATTCTATCAACTCTTCAAATACGTAACGAACTTCTAACCTTATTATAATGTCAACGATCGAGAATATGGTATTAACTATGACATTGGCCCAAAATACTATCCAATTGCAACAATGAACCTGGGGTAAGAGTTATTTGATATGCGTGGCTGGCTCTATTAAGTATCATCGGATCTGTGAACTTGTCGGGGGTATATAAAAACGATTGTTTGTTTAGACTATGTTATCAGTTTGCGGGAGACATCATCAACGAACATACACGTATTGTAATATTATAACAATGTGGGGCAGTCAGAATCTCATATCGTTTATTCTACTTGGAGCCGTTAGCCCATTTGTATGGGGTCAGACTATCGATTGTCAAAGACCGCCCCAGCTTGTGGTATGTAAAAAAGGAATACAAATATATGATGGTAAATTATATTATATTGATGGAATTGAAGGACCCCGCTCGTTGCTGTCAGGATGGTGGTCGTGACCAAATCGCCGAGCAATGTACGCAGAAAATAATGGGAAATGGACAGAAAAATAATGGACCGCCTTCCCTGGAATTGGCAACTGTAAGAATATATTTATTTAATTAATATTTGTATTATACTTATTCTCCTGCTCATCATTTAATTCTTTTTGGCAGTGCTTAGCTGACTGCATACTAAGCACTTCGAATTATAAACAGGAACCAATGCAGCTAAACTTGGATGTTATACGCAATGATCTGTCTATGAGATTTGCTAATGATACTGGATTTGTAGAGGCCATGACCACTGCGTATACCAAGTGTGAACCGCAATCGAAGCGTAGACTGGCGATGATACAACAAATGAATCCTCAACAACCCAAATGCAGTCCGTTTGCGGCCATTGTACTCGGCTGCACCTACATGGAATACTTTAAGAACTGCCCAGCACATCGTTGGACAGAGAGCGCAGAGTGCACGCTAGCTAAAACATTTGTGACTCAATGCGGACTAGGCGCTTAATTTTATTAATTTCTTTCTAGTTTCTATGCTTTTTTACAATTTTTACATTTATAATTTCTTGCTTTAAAGAGCAGTTACCGTTTACGGTGTGTACATAATAAAATTTTCTAAATTTATATCTCGATAAGTTGATATTGGTATTCGATAACAGCAGCGTAGCACTGGCTCGTTGATGCAACCGTGTCGTAGGCTAAGTCTTATAGTATGTGTGCCTATTGTAATGACAATGCGCGACCGCGGCGTTTAAATAAATATTCTATGTATTATTACCTGTAGAAATAACAAAACATGGATTTTAAAGAAGAAATTGAAGGATTCCGCATATGGGCCACCAGTCTAGGCTGCCCGCCTGATGCGTTGCCCAGTGAGGAAGCACTCAAATCGTAAGTTCTTTTGCCCACCAATACATTCAAATTTGAACAGTAAATTTGAACTGCCAATTATCTTCTGTATTTAGTATTTTTAAATCGGGCAAAAATAATGTGTTAAAGAAACTACAAAAACGGATTCATCCACGACAATATGTGGAGGATGTGCATGAGAATCTACTCATCTCCCAAGTGTCCAAGCAGGAGACCAAATTGGTGCCGATCTCTGGCAGAAGTTTCATGCCGCGCCAAGTGCAGACACTTCTCAAGATGCAGGATCTGCAGAAGGAAAAGGAAACGGGGGATGTTAAACTGGCCGAGGCCAGAAAGGAATACGATAGTCTGGCTGCAGCCATCAAGAAGAAGAGTGCGTAAAGTCGAATAGAAGAAGAATATAAATCATTTTAACCTAACATTTATTTGTAATACTTTCAGATATACAAAGAATGATCGCTAAGCACAAAAATGAGCTTCACTCAGCCAGATATAATCTGCTTCAATTGAAGTTGCAGTCGCTGAATAAGAATTACGAACAAGAACTGAAGATCAAGGAGCAAATCATAGCTTCAATGCCCGTCAAGCTGAGCTACAAGAACGCCAGCGAGAAATTCGCGGCTACAGCCGTCGATCGGGCTGTCAAGGAGTTGGAAGCTTTCTATGACATTTCCAACAGTGACGACATCAATAGTCATCAGTTGGCCGAGGCGAAACCTCGTCTGTGGTCGAAAATGCGTGAGATCTTTGCGGACACACCATGTGGACTGATCTTCAATGCTATCATAAAGTCTAAGGATGAGCAACTGCACCATATATGGGAACTGAATAGGAAGCCTCGTACCGCTGAGGGTGCGAACGTGCCACGATCTAAGCCACCTTTGAACAATTTCGAAGTAAAGCTGCTCAAGACCAAAGCGGAGCTGCTCGGACTGGTGGCCAAATATGTAAATGCCAAGAACGAAGTGGCGCAGCTCGAGGAACGCTTTGTTCCCGTGTATAGCACATTCATGGACGAACTGCAGAATAAGGTGAACAACTTCAACGGAATCAACACTGCCGAGGATAATGAGGCCGCTGAAGAGATCATCTCTGATTTTATAATCCAACTGAATTTGCGTAATTTCAATCAAGCACGCAATGATTTCCTCACCGAACAGGTCGAGAAGTTGCGCGTGGAGCTTGAAGCGAATGCCAAAAACCTGAAGAATCATGAGATTATGATCGGGTCGATTAAACACATCTATGGCGAAATAAACACCTCGGTCAATCGCATACAGACCGACATGCTGCAGTTATCGCAGATCAAGGAGAAGATCCTCCACTCCAAAAATACACTTAGCAATCTGCTCGAGGATATGAATCAAAATGTCAAGTCACAATTGGTCAGCACTAAGCTGAAGGGAAACATGTCATTGCTGGGCATGGAGAGCTTCTCGCTGGCCAATGACAGTATGCTCTCCAGCACCAAGGTTGGACTGATGGACGATGATGCTGGCAACATAAGTGGTGTGGCCAAGTGCACATTGCAACGCAGCTTTGATAATATGACCCTTACTCCTGCTGAAACCACGCTCATAGGTCCCGGCTCCAATGTGCCCTGTCATCTGCTCGAGCTGAACACATTTGCCAACATACCAATGGAAATATTTAGCAGCATGTCTCCTGCCTGGTGAGTACAGTACCCAAAAGGGCCGCAGGTATAGACTATGTTTGTATATATGTTTGATTTGATTTCTCTCTGCCTTTTCGCACAGTGCCTTTCTGCTGTCGGCCAATCCGTTAATCGTGGACTCTCAGGAGCTGACTTCCACCATTCAACTGGCACCGGGCTATCTGTTGACACCCTACGGTGCCCTGCAGGAAGTACGCAAACGCAGTTTGTGGGCGTCAGCAATTGCCGCACACACGTCTGACTTGAAATTGAATTTGGAGCCGTTAATTGGTAAGCTCAGGGACCGAGACTGACTGGCGTCGTCGGCCCTTCCGTCATGTCGACATTTTGTTTCATTTCCGCTAACCATGTTTATTGGGTGCACACCCCTTTCCACAGTTGATCCGCACGATTTGAAGCTGAAGGCACGACGACAGCACGAGGAAATCGTACAGTTGCTGGACAACATTGAGGCTCTGGGCCTGAGGGGACACCATCAGCTGGAGAAGGCCAAGCGCAATAAGCGATTCATTCTGGAGAATCCATGTAGAAAGTACGTTCCGCCCACAAAGAAGTATAACAATGGAACATACGCTGACTACGAGAGCGAGTTTGTTCTGTATTATCGCATTGCCACCGCAGGCGGCACCATTAAGCCCCGTATATAGCCATAAGAAAGATTGCAATTAAAATATAAAGTACACAGTATTATTTTTTCTTATTTTTGTGTATTACAAAAGGCGAAACCCGTTTATATGCATGTAGTATATCATACTTACCCCACATTTAAATGGGGTTTTAATTACTGATCAAAAGTGTGTGTGGTGAGTAGCTAACCGATATATGTTCAAAGACCATAATGATTGAACGCAGCAGCCTCTCTTATTTCTTGCTTGCTCGTCCACGCCTACGTTTGGGAGGCGACTCCTCCTCCTGTTGTTTCTCTGCTTTTTTCTTTAATTGCTTCTCTGCTGGCTTCTCAGCCTGCTTCTTTGCTTGAATCTCTACTTTTTTCTTTGCTTGCTTCTCTGCCTGCGTTTTTGGTGGCTTCTCTGCTTCCTTCTGCGCTTGCTGCTCTGCCTGCTTCTTTGTTTGCTTCTTAATTTGCTGCTTCTCTTCCTCTTCTACCTCCTTTTCCTGATTTTCCTCTGCATCATCATCTTTATTATCGTTGTCATACTCATTGGCAACGGTTCCCTCCACTTGCTGTTCTTCTTCGTGTGTTTTAAAAGGCTTGACATTTAAATCCTTCCGCAAAATTTTCAACGTTGTTGAGTAACAGAGGCCCAATTGCTGCGAACGGCGCCGAATTGATAATTGATGGTCATTATTAACACTTTCCGATACAGCTGCTATATTTTCTTCCGTTCGCGCTCTACGTGCGCGTGTTGGTGGTTTAATGTCCAACAATGTATATTTGGTGCGAAATTTTATCACAAGAGCCCGAATAGCCGCTTCAGTGGGTCGATTGAACTGACCATAAAAAGGAAGAAGTGCGCGATGAACTTTTCTTACAGAGCAATCATTTTGATAATAAAATTCAATAATTTGCAAACGTTGTTCGTTTGTAAGCCGATTCATTGTTAAATTATAGACCAAACTAAATATGTTTGGCAGTGATACAAAACACGAAACGTGCGTCAGCTGTTTAAACCAGTGTTGCCAAAAAGATAACAGCTAAAAAATCACCCTTGGTTGATCGCTCGTTTTGTGTTTTGTATCACTGTAAAACATCTTCAGTTTAAAACATAAGTTTCAATTGGCGCACTGGAGGACAACGTTGGAGCATTTATTCGTGAGATACCGTCCGAAAAAGTATGACAAAATTAGACCATTTGAGGCGCAGTCACAGTCAACATTTGCATGAAATAATCTTCAAAAATTAAATTATATGGACCGTATTTAAATATAAAGATTACATGCAATTCTCTGAATTTTAAGATATTTTTTTGAAACTTTCCTATAGCTCTTAAAAAATCACCTTTTATAAGGAAGATTGCAATTAAAATATTAATTTATTTTTTTCATTTTTTTTGTATATTAAAAAGTCGAATCGCGTTTATTATACTTAACCCACATTTAAATGGGTTTTAATTACTGATCAAAAATGTGTGGGGTGAGTAGCTAACCGAGCATGACGATTGAACGCAGCAGCCTTTCTTATGTTTTGCCTGGTCGTCCACGCCTACGTTTGGGAGGCGACTCCTCCACCTCGGCTTCATCGCTGCTGAGTACACGTCGACGACGTTGAGCTTTCTCAGTGGTGTCCTGTTGATTCTTAGGTTGCTTCTCTGCTTTCTTCTTAGCTTGCTTTTCTGCCTGGGTCTCTGCAGGCTTCTTTGCTGGCTTCTCTGCCTGCTTCTTTGCTTGAATCTCCACTTTTTTCTTTGCTTGCTTCTCTGCCTGCGTTTCTGCTGGCTTCTCTGCTTTCTTCTGCACTTGCTTCTGTGCCTGCTTCTTTTCCTGTTTCTCTGTTTTCTTCTTTGTTTGTTTCTTAACTTGCTGCTGCTGCTCCTCTTCCTCTTCTTGCTCCTTTTCCTGATTTTCCTCCTCATCATCTTCATTATTATCGTTATCATACTCATAGGCCACGGACTCTGCATCATCTTCGCTGGCAACGGTCCCCTCCACTTGCTGTTCTTCTTCGTGCTCATCCTCTACATTCTCCAAATTGCTATCGGATACCTCAATCTGGCTGCTGTGCGAATAGGTGCGCTCGATGACCGCCATAAGGTCACCCGACTTTATATTAAAATCCCGCACAGCACCAAAGTGCAGATAATTGGCCAGTCGATCGTTCGTCTTGGCCTTCTTGGACAGCAATATAATGTGCTTGTTGAAGTTCTCAATAGCCAAGATGACCTTCGGTATGAGACGTGTCTCGCGCAGCACTTTGGCACGCTCGACCTGTGGCTTGCGCTTCGTTGCGGGCTGCTTTGCCTGATCGTCCAATATGTTGTATTCCACATAAGAGATCAGCTGATAGATATTCGCGGGCAGTGGCTTGCCAATGTTACGCAGCAGCTGCTCGAACCTAGGCAAAGATAGAGGGGATTAATAAGCTAAGCAGTTTACATGTTAATCTTTAGCTTACTTGATGCTCTTGCCACTGTTGGGGTCCGCTGTACAGCCCGCCAAATAGTGCCTGGCGAGACTCTTGAGACACGTATACAGTTGTATAAGTAGCTTCATCAGTCCATCCATGTGAGTGCCGAGTGGAATGCATACATTGGTCAGTTCCAGCAGTGTACGAGTGATGAGTATGAACTGCGTGCAAATGGAACCTTGCAGCGTCTCCAGATTGCCGCGCCAATAGACACGATCAGACTCTGGCACAATGTTGCATTTGTACATCAAATTGTTGGCCTTAATGATAAAGTAATCCACATCTTCCAGCTGCTTCTGCAGCACTGCATACAGATACTGCAGGCACGTTGCGGTCGTCGACATATCAAGACTCTTAAGGCCCAAGTCTGGCTGTTCATTTACAATATCGTCATTCTGTCTGCCCAGCACTTCGCCCAGCTGCCTGGCAATGGCATCAAAGAATGGTCCGGAGTGCGTCTTCTGGCGTTGCGTGAATAGAATGCGATGTACAATGCCCAATTCAGGATTGGGAAGCTTCCATGTTTGGCAAAACTCAAGAAGCCAAGTATACGAATCAATTGTAGCACGTTCTCCAAATCCAATGTGATCGTAGAGTATCTCCAGTGCCTCCAGCAGATACACAGGCAACTTGGCACCGTTCGAATCTTCGCTGAGTGAGTCCGCAGTGTCGCTGGCATCCTCTTTCATGTATTTAACCAGCACATCCTGCAGCACATAGGTGACTTCTTTGCTTCTGTTAACCACGGCCATGTCTTAAACAAAAGCATTTATTAAAGAAGTGTTTTATTCTCACTCAGCTCTGAGTTCACTTACCGAAACCTTTAACAAACTCTTTGAATCGCTTCGCATAAGTCTCGTGAGCTGTTCGGATGCACTGCATAAAACATTTGGTTGCCAGAACGGCGCTCTCCAGATCAAACTCTCGCCAAAGATCGGGTAGACGACAAATACACCGCTCGTACACCACCTTTGTGATGTCTGTCAACAGTCTTAGCGTTCGTTTGCTGTACGAGAGCTGTTTGTAATCGGGCTCATTGCGAATAGCTTCCACCTTCTGGGCAGCAATCTCAAGCACGTAGCGAACCAGTGGCTCGCAGCTGCGCAGTTGCGTTGTGTTTTCTGCCGTGGCAAAGGGCACTTTATCGCTGAAGTATATTGGAAATAGACAATCAAATAACAGATATATAAAATAAGTGTAACTACTTTACTCACTCGTGCAGCACATGTAGGAATCTTTCCAGTATAACCAGATCCCAAATGTTCTCCGGCTGTGTGCACATCTTCTTTATGTTGGACGTATTCACAGTGAGATTGACTGTCACATTGCTCTCATTAACCGATTGCTGTTTTGTTGGCTTTTGGGATTTCTTTGAGGAATCTGCTAACTTGTGTAGATCCTTCATATGTTTCTGATGCTGCTTAAACAGCGGCAGAACATGGCGTATGATATCATTGGTAGATTTTGAGCTGAGCAGCGCATGTGAGATGAGACCCTCAATAAGGTTCAGCTCCTGCTGAATGCGCGCGCACTTATAGTGTGTGGCTGGCGGGGACTGTAATGAGTTGGAAAATAAAGAGAAGTCAGTGAAAATACTAAAGCAAGACCAAACGGCACCTACAGTATTCTCCAGGGACAATCTATTGGCCACTAATCGTTCTGTGCACAGTGTCAATAGACGCTGCATCTCATCCACATCGCAACCTAAGCGACTCCGATCGAAGATACTGAGACAATGCGACACAAACTGCACCAGGCAGCCCAGGTTGTCCTTTACTTCCAGTTGATCATCTTTTGAACTGATCAGCTGATCATAGTTGATGGCAAAGGGCGTCTCCAGATCGTCCCCCGCCTGATCCTCATAAGGCGTGTCAAAAAACTTGCGAAAATGAAAGTCCACAAACTGCAGCACATGTGGCACCAATTTTGCATTCAGCTCAACAGCGCGCTGAAGATCTAAAGAGGAACAAACGATAGATGAGATGCAATTTGTTGATAACTTCGTTTTGTTATAGCTACTCACTGTCATACAGCGTGCGTCGTATCTCCAGCTGTTGCTCGAAACAGCTGCGCAGTAATCCAATAATTTCCAAAGTTAACATATCAAAATTCCGCTGTGGATTGCTGCGACTACCTAAGGAACTCTGTGTCATCATTGAATATCCAGAGATGCTATGCTGCGTGCAAAAGCTGCTGGCATTCATAGACTGGCGTGCAGAATTACTGTTGTTCAGCTGCTTAAGAATCATGCAGAACCCGAAGACGGCCATCCGCCGTGTTCGAAGGTCCCTTAGAAGATAGAGGATTCCATTATAAAACATATTACATGTGTATAAAGAAGCAACTTACTTGTTCATGGCTTTATGGAGCACATCGATCAGCGCGTCACGCACGCGATTTGATAGTTTAAGCAGCGGCAGGATGAAGTTCATCATGCGCATGGAATGTTCACCAGGAAGCTGCAGCGATACAAAGCCGTTTTAAATAATGAATAGAATAGAGACTCAATTTGACTAACCCACAGAAAGTCCTCCATTACTGTTGTAATGGTTTCTAGGCACTCAGAGACAGTGTACGTATCCGCCACACTCAACATTGTTAGGCACTCTGTGAAAAGGGTTTATGCTTGTACAATTATTAAAGCTAGTAAGTAGTACCTTACCTGAGTACTGATTCTGCTCCTGATCCACAACCATCCACTCGGCAACACGTTTGATTATGCCCTGGCCAAACACGAATCTTCTGCGTATAAACTTGGTGAGAAATGTAATTGCCAAGGTGTTTAGACGAGGTGCGTTTTGAGCCTTTAGCAATGTAAAGGCCAAGTTGACCAATCCAGGTGTGATTACATCTTTGCCATCCTTGTTCTGATCTATGAGCACCGAGAAAACTTGCTGCAAATCTACGTGCTTCCGCTGTAACGTGTCGCGACACCAAACAGAGTAATCCGCCAGTGTTTGTTCATCCTCGTTGTGCTTGATGACACTGCGCAGAAAGGGCAGCAGCAGGGAGCTGGAGAGACGTGCAGATTCTGGATCGCGATTGACAGCCGTCATGGATATAATTGCACTGAGCATAAAGGGCGTTAGTATAACATCGGGCATGTGCAGAAAGTTCTGAAGGATTACAAATGTGAAGAATATCATTTGATATAAAACTAAAGCAACTACTTACCCTCAGCATAATGACCAGATGCTGCTCGCTTAGAAGGTACATGGTGCAATAGTTCAAATGATGCAGCACCGTCTCTTCTGCCTCACGCAGCTCCTTGTCGGAGTACGAATCTACAGGTGAGAAGATGAGAATATAAGTTCGAATGCAGTCCTAAATAACCTAATGAATCTTTTACCAATACTATCGAAGTCCGTGGAATTGCTGCACATGTCGGAGAACAAACGCTTGTAGTAGTTCCTGTGGAAGTACTTCTCCAGAGCCAGCAGTGCAATGATCAATTGTGATGCGCTTTTGCACATGGAGAACAGTTGAAAGCACAGTGCAGGAAGTTCCATGGGCGACAATTCCTGCAGAGCACCAGCAAACTTATTCAGCACCGTCAAACGCTCTGCATCGCTAAGTTTAAGCGAACTGCAAAGCAAAGAGAGGTTAGGGAAATGGTTTAAAGTATTCTCTGAGCTGTTCCCAACCTGAACATGTTGGCAATGGGCGTCAGAATGGAGCAGGGCCAGCGCATGGTGCAGAGATTGCGCACAGTGCTGTCCCTAAACTCAGGACCAGCCATGGCAATGTCGTTTATAATAAGTCGCGGTTTGGCAATCAGCGCCAGCAACGTCTCCGGCAGCAAATCTTTCCAGGCGATACATTTGGCATCTCCTGCACGCATGTCATCCACACAGTGCTCCAGTATCCAATTCAGCTCATCCGATGCGAATGTGTGCAGTTCTTGACACAGACGTGTAATTAAATCGAGGCTCAATTTGTAATTCATCTCCACAGTCCGCATTCCGTTAAGAAAACATTTCACCAAGGCGAATCGTTTCTCGCGCGTCTCTGCATTGCTTGCATCGCACACAAGCAGCAAATAATTCCAGAAGTTGATGCACTCACTCTTCGAAAGCTTTCCACTCAGTGTTTTTGTTAACTTTTAATCATAGGAGAAATAAAGTCATTCGGTTTATGTATTTATTTATTTGTTATTTAATTTTTACTGGGTGAAGCCACTTACCTCCTTTATTGTTGTTTTCTTTATGAGCTCGCGCAGCTCTTCAATTTTGTTTTTTTCACCAAGCTTGCACACTCTGACGTCTAGTGCAACTGACATCTTGTCTTAATGTTTATAAAACCTTATTAAACTAACTAAAAAGCGAATTTCATTTAAAATTTATCTCGCCACAGTTTGGCGCTGTTTTAAAGCTGGAGATGGAAGGTAGTGATGTTAGAACATCGATATTATCGGAGATTTTTAATTTTTTCAACTATTGAGGTTTCAATTCAACGTTTCGCCAAGATTTTTAATGTAAAATATTGAAATATAAGAGCTTAATTCAATTAATTTCTTTTTACATTTATAATTTCTTATAGTTTCTTGCATCAATAAGTAGTTACCGTTTACGGTGTGTACATAATAAAATTTTCTAAATTGATTTCTCGATAAGTTCATATTGGTATTCGATAACAGTAGCGTAGCCCTGGTTTGTTGATGCAACTGTGTCGTTGGCTAAGATTGATAGTATGTGTGCTTATTGTAATGACAATGCGCGGCCGCGGCGTTTTAAATAAATATTTGATGTATTATTACCTGTAAAAATAACAAAATATGAATTTTAAAGAAGAAATCGAGGGATTCCGCATATGGGCCACCAGTCTAGGCTGCCCGCCTGATGCGCTGCCCAGTGAGGAAGCACTCAAATCGTAAGTTGTTTTGCCCACCAACACATTCAAATTTGAACAGTAAATTTGAACTGCCAATTATCTTCTGTATTTAGTATTTTTAAATCGGGCAAAAATAATGTGTTAAAGAAACTACAAAAACGGATTCATCCACGACAATATGTGGAGGATGTGCATGAGAATCTACTCATCTCCCAAGTGGCCAAGCAGGAGACCAAATTGGTGCCGATCTCTGGCAGAAGTTTTATGCCGCGCCAAGTGCAGACACTTCTCAAGATGCAGGATCTGCAGAAGGAAAAGGAAACTGGGGATCTTAAACTGGCCGAGGCCAGAAAGGAATACGATAGTCTGGCTGCAGCCATCAAGAAGAAGAGTGCGTAAAGTCGAATATAAGAAGAATATAAATCATTTTAACCTAACATTTATTTTTTATACTTTTAGATATACAAAGAATCATCGCTAAGCACAAAAACGAGCTTCACTCAGCCAGATATAATCTGCTTCAATTGAAGTTGCAGTCGCTGAATAAGAATTACGAACAAGAACTGAAGATCAAGGAACAAATCATAGCTTCAATGCCCGTCAAGCTGAGCTACAAGAACGCCAGCGAGAAACTCGCGGCTACAGCCGTCGATCGGGCTGTCAAGGAGTTGGAAGCTTTCTATGACATTTCCAACAGTGACGACATTAATAGTCATCAGTTGGCCGAGGCAAACCTCGTCTGTGGTCGAAAATGCGTGAGATCTTTGCGGACACACCATGTGGACTGATCTTCAATGCTATCATAAAGTCTAAGGATGAGCAACTGCACCATATATGGGAACTGAATAGGAAGCCTCGTACCGCTGAGAGTGCGAACGTGGCACAATCTAAGCCACCTTTGAATAATTTCGAAGTAAAGCTGCTCAAGACAAAAGCGGAGCTGCTCGGACTGGTGGCCAAATATGTAAATGCCAAGAACGAAGTGGCGCAGCTCGAGGAACGCTTTGTTCCCGTGTATAGCTCATTCATGGATGAACTGCAGAGTAAGGTGAACAACTTCAATGGCATCAACACTGCCGAGGATAATGAGGCCGCTGAAGAGATCATCTCTGATTTTATAATCCAACTGAATTTGCGTAATTTCAATCAGGCACGCAATGATTTCCTCACCGAACAGGTCGAGAAGTTGCGCGTGGAGCTTGAAGCGAATGCCAAAAACCTGAAGAATCATGAGATTATGATTGGGTCGATTAAACACATCTATGGCGAAATAAACACCTCGGTCAATCGCATACAGACCGACATGCTGCAGTTATCGCAGATCAAGGAGAAGATCCTCCACTCCAAGAATACACTTAGCAATCTGCTAGAGGATATGAATCAAAATGTCAAGTCACAATTGGTCAGCACTAAGCTGAAGGGAAACATGTCACTGCTGGGCATGGAGAGCTTCTCGCTGGCCAATGACAGTGTGCTCTCCAGCACCAAGGTTGGACTGATGGACGATGATGCTGGCAACATAAGTGGTGTGGCCAAGTGCACATTGCAACGCAGCTTTGATAATATGACCCTTACTCCTGCTGAAACCACGCTCATAGGTCCCGGCTCCAATGTGCCCTGTCATCTGCTCGAGCTGAACACATTTGCCAACATACCAATGGAAATATTTAGCAGCATGTCTCCTGCCTGGTGAGTACAGTACCCAAAAGGGCCGCAGGTATAGACTATGTTTGTATATATGTTTGATTTGATTTCTCTCTGCCTTTTCGCACAGTGCCTTTCTGCTGTCGGCCAATCCGTTAATCGTGGATTCTCAGGAGCTGACTTCCACCATTCAACTGGCACCGGGCTATCTATTGACACCCTACGGTGCCCTGCAGGAAGTACGCAAACGCAGTTTGTGGGCGTCAGCAATTGCCGCACACACGTCTGACTTGAAATTGAATTTGGAGCCGTTAATTGGTAAGCTCAGGGACCGAGACTGACTGGCGTCGTCGGCCCTTCCGTCATGTCGACATTTTGTTTCATTTCCGCTAACCATGTTTATTGGGTGCACACCCCTTTCCACAGTTGATCCGCACGATTTGAAGCTGAAGGCACGACGACAGCACGAGGAAATCGTACAGTTGCTGGACAACATTGAGGCTCTGGTCCTGAGGGGACACCATCAGCTGGAGAAGGCCAAGCGCAATAAGCGATTCATCCTGGAGAATCCATGTAGAAAGTACGTTCCGCCCACAAAGAAGTATAACAATGGAACATACGCTGACTACGAGAGCGAGTTTGTTCTTTATTATCGCATTGCCACCGCAGGCGGCACCATTAAGCCCCGTATATAGCCATAAGAAAGATTGCAATTAAAATATAAAGTACACCCAGTGGTTTTTATATGATTTTTTTATTATTTTTTCTTTTTTTTGTGTATTACAAAAGTCGAATCGCGTTTATATGTATTATGTAGTATATCATATGTACACCCACATTTAAATGGGGTTTCAATTACTGATCAAAAGTTTTCCATATCGATTGGTTGAGCTTAAAAGCTAATGTAGATGATGATGTTCTTCACACAACGATCTATTTTTTATAATTATTATTATTATTATTCATTATCATATTCGTATTCTTCGTTTGTTTCGTATCTTTGTCTCGAGAATCGTAATTAATATTGATAGACGTGATTCAACTTAATTACATTGCATTATCGCGAAAATACTTTATTATTTATTTAATAAAAATAAAATATCCTCATTAATTATCATATTTATGCCGGAATGGATCTTTGTGATGTTTTTGTGTGTGTTTGTGTATGTGTGTGTATAAGTAGTCGTAGTCGTCTTTTAAAATTATTTAAAATATACAGATTATGCAAGAAAACAAAAATAGTTAACGCGGACGGGTTCCAATTGGACTGACAGGTAGATGATCAGGGGCTTTTATATAGGTTCTGTATTGAAACTAGTTGGTCGTTAAACTTATCATACTTAACTTAAGGTTGGTTACATAAGGTTGGAAGTTTTGTAGCTTGGACATTGGAAGGGCAAGAAAACAAAACATAAATGAAAGAAATTTACTGATTCAATTTGTATTTTTTGCGTCTATTATAATGATTCCTATATACTTTATATATTTGCTTGTTGCTGTTGTTTTTGAGAGCTGATTGATGAGGAGTCTACTCGCTTTTCATTTTGGATTAGATATGGAGGGAGCATCGTATGTGGTGGGTGGTGTTGGTTGGGTGATGATGATAGATTGTTTGGCTGCTTGATTGACTTATCTGGCAAAGATCAGCGCCAGCAAAATGCCGAGCAAAGCAAACGATGATGCAGAGGCAGCAATATGCTCAGCGCCGCCATAGTACGCCTGACCACAAGCTGGTGGACAGACGGGAATGATTGTCTCGAAGAGATTGACACGCGCCTCAGCATCGCCAAAACGATTTGTGGCCTTGCAGACATAGTCACCATACTGACGCTTCTCAATGGTGATCACACGCAACGTGGAATCGGTGTACTCATCAGCGGTGGCAAAGTGCGAGACAACATAGTGCTGATTGTTGGCCAGCTGAATATCATCCTTGGTCCAGACAATAGCTGGTGGGGGATACGCCTCGATGTGGCACTCCAGATCCATGTCATATTGCAGCGCCTGTCCCAGACGTGGCCGTGGCACAGTGATAACCGGTGCAAATTCAACCTCCACATTGATATTACGACGATCGCCCTTGCTCACTCCATTGTCCGCTACACAGTAGTAGGTGCCACGATCCTCCTTCTTCACCGACTTGATGCGCAGAATGTTGCCCACATAGGTTGCACTATCTGTAACAGAGAGAGAAGCGAAAGAAGTGTCATTAATATAGAATAAGTAACATTTGTACCACTGTACTGTTCTCAAGCAGTTTACTTAACAGCAGCAGCAGTTTGAATTAACAGAAGTAGCAGATTGCATTAACAGAAGTAGCACTTTGCCACTGCAGTGGCAGTGCACTGTACTGTTATTTAACAGTTTGCTTTAACAGAAGTAGCAGATTGCATTAACAGGAGTAGCACTTTTCATTAACAGCAGGAAGTACGTTAACAGGATGCAGAAACAATTATCAGACGATCAATCATTCGTTTTTGATTACATTAACATAAAGCGCATGTGTTGGTTAACAGAAGAGGTAAAGTGTTCGCAAACGATCAAGAATTGCACAGTAAGTGACTTGTAGAATATATTAAACATAAGGAAAACACCTTCCCAATGATGATAAATAACATTTGTTGGCTATAAAACACACATTTACTAGGGGTGTTAGAGCATGTTACAGATAAGTGTGCGTTAATCGTTGCGTCCTTTTGTGTTTGCCCATTGATTTAAACGGCAACCCAGTTACAGTTACAGCTGCACAGATTCAACTCGATTTCCATTTCCATTTGTGACTGACCTTTTGTGAATTGTCTGTCTGTCCGTATGTCTGTGTCGAGTGTCGTCTGCCGAACAATGGCCACGTTAATGACCTCTAACAAGCAAACCATTTAGCCAGGCGCAACGTTGTTTCTTTTTTTTTTGCAACTAATTTTGAAAGCCAAGCTGCAAGGGGGTGGCTCTACCAAGTGGTGTAGGAGCGGGCGGGGGGCGCGGGTTAACTGAAGCGTTAACGTGAATGGGAATGCGCGAATGGGAATGCAAACATTGCCACTGCTGCTGCAAGTTGGATTCATAAGCGGAAGTTGGTTGCAACGAGTGCAATGCGCTGCCTGCGTTACCTGTGCGCGGGAGTAGCTACCCCTAGGTATGCCCTCCCCTCCCCTCCCTTCCCCCTTTGCTGACTGCACGCCAGCTCTCTTCAAACATTTGCCCAAACAATTCAAGCTGCAACAATTGACATAAACTACTCCCTGCGCTGCTACCCGTTGCTGCAGTGCGTTGACCAGGCTGAGAGAGGCGCCTCTGCAAATATGTTTTATGCAAAATGCCTGCAACATGCGGGCGTAGCAAGAGGGAGAGCGAGGGGGAGGGGGTGGCTTGCATCTGCTCATTCGTCTGAAACATTTCAAATTAATTGCGCCTGGGAATCGAAGTAGTAAAATGCATTTGATTAAAACTTGACAGGGCAGGCAACGTGGTATGAAAAGGGGCATGTACTAGGCAACAAGGGGGCAGTGGCTGGGAAGGGGCTTATGATTCCACACACAATTGAATTGCAATGCAATGCTCAGCATTTTTGGAGAAGCAATTGACATAACTGCTGCCTCCAACTGTGGCACATGCGGGCGGCGCAACAAATTCGAAATCCATTTCAATGGCTTCAGGTCACTAACGGAGGCTGCTGCCTTTGCCGCTTTTGCTGTCGATGCTGGCTTTGTTTAATTAGCCAGAAATGAATCCAGTTCGATGTGTTTGCTCAGTTGGCCAACAACTGTGTCGGATCGTGTCGGGTTAAGTGCAGCAGCGTGACAACAATAGTCACTCTCAACACAGCCCAACATGGCTAGGAGTATAGTTGGAGTTGGAGGGGGTGCTACCTGTATGTGTGCTGCCCAGTCACGTTGACAAATTGTGTGTGTACAGTCAACTATTATTCTAAAGTGTTGGATTTAGTTGTAGTTGCTCGAAGTGCTTCATTGTGCCACATGTTGCATGAAATGATATGCAGGTCAGATCGCCGTTAAACGTTTAATTGTTTTTACAGACTGTGTGCAGCAGCGAGGAGGTCTTTAATCTAAATGAAGTCAAAGAAACAGCACAGTAAACACTCAAAGCAGAGACACTTTAATTGCAAGAGTTTTAATTCTATTGAAAATAAGAAAGAAAGAAGTGCAGGCGGTTCCATACACGTTCATGTTGCATTCGATCTATTTTCAGAAATTATTTAGATGTTACTAAATATTGTACACACTACAAAATTATTGTTTTAACTTTAAAATGACGCGCACAATTCGATTTATTTTAATTTACGGGGCGTGGCCAAGTTCTAATAGTGCGTACTGTAATAAAACATATTTCCTGCTTCTTTGGTAGTCCTAGCTCTTATAGTCTCTGAGATCTAGTTATTCCTACGAACAAAGATTAAGAATAGTTACAATTTGTAGGGTTAGAAATGCCTGCTTTTGTCTCTTACATACTTCATACCAATTAAGACATGAGTAGTGGCAATAAGAACAAACAAATCTTTTAATTTCTAGAAAATATGATCCTGTTTTATGTGATATTCTATATGCTTTTACGACTTCTTCCAGTGTTTACTGTACCACGCGTTCTACATTTGCTTTATTACTGCTGCTGCTGCGACTCTCTCATTTTGGGGGCATGTTCATAATTAAAGAGTCTCGGGGAATAAATTATACACAGCTCTTGAGAAATGCCGATGAGGCACGCCTCAAGTTGCTCAACTTGTGTCGTGACACATTCATGGGTTCAATTTATAAAGCAACCATAGAAGAAACAAGGAACAACAACAAGAACAACAATTGTAATGCGGACCCCATAGATGATGAATCGAAAGCTAGAAAACTAATTAGCAAATGTTGTGCTGCGTCTCTCATATATCAAAACTCAAAGATTGACGCCCTTTTTTCTAGCTTGTCCAGCAGAAGTTTTAATAGATTTTCGAGAGACACTCATATATCATGAGTCGAAACAAGAAGAAGACAGCAAGGATGCGTACGTGAGGTTACCCTTTAATTAGTTGTTATTGTTGTTGATACCGACTTTTTTCCTCAACTGTTGCTAATAACATGTTTTTAATATGACAAATTGAGAACAAACCCGTCGAGAGATTAATGGAGCCCGCATGAGGAGCTATAGAAGAAAACAGAGAGAGAGATAAAGAAGGAAAGAACAGACAGAGAGGGAGAGAGTGCATTACAGATATGTAATGAGAGTGTAACAAATGAAACTGGAATATGGATTTCATAGCCGGAAGTGCAGCAATGACTGCTCTGTAGGTTCCACCTCTCTCTATTCCCGCTCTCCCTTTCCCTCTCTCCCTATTCCCCCTCTCCCTTCATTCGTTCGGTAAACAGTGCCTTGTAATTTCAGTTACTAATGAGAGAATTAAAACACTTTGCACTCCGCGGCACAGGATGACGCTGGAGTTTTCCAACGGGCTCAAAAGAAAAAAGCGAGACCTGGTAATGAAAAATGCAACGAAAACAACAACAGCAGGAGTCTGCGTCTGTTTGTTTGAGCCAGGCTAAGAAGAAACCAGTCTGACGACATCAACAGCAACAACAACAATGACGTCCCTTTGGGCAAACAACACACAGGCAAACAAGCAGGCAAGACGAGCAGGGGGAAGAGAGATAAATTGTCAGTTAAAGATAGACCAAAGAAAATGGGAAAATTGTGCAAAGTGCAAGGGCAAGGTGAGAAGATGACGATGATGCAGCAGCAGCAGCAGGAGATGATGAAGGTGAAGAAAAAGAAACAGAGACAGACCCAAAAGAACCTTTTGAGCCTTATCTACCTTGCGACAGGTAGAAAAGGATGCGAAATGTAACAAGGCCTCTTTGTTCTTCCCTCTATACTTTGTCGGGGCACTCAATATACGCCGACTCAGAGGAAATGCATTCACCGAGAAAATACAAAAAGGCAGAAGAAGAGATAGAAGGAAAAGTGCAAGGGAAAACTGGCTTGGGAAAGCGAGCAGGTTCCACCTGCATAGCAGGGACGGACAGTAGGGACAGTAGGGAGACCGTGTATCTTCAGACGCTTCAATGACTTTTTAGCGGCTTCGTGTTCGCGCTGTTGAGTTTCACTTTGAGCCACAAATTTGTTTTTTAGGAGCTGACCTTTTAACCCTGCCCCGGCCCCTACCCCTCCCTCTGCTCCCACGCTCGTGACACTCTTGTAAAACGTTTATTTTTGTTTAATTTGTGCGCGCTGGCATGGAAAATTTGGTATGATAGCATCGTGAAGGGTTGCTCGGCATTTGAAACTAGAAATTTAGAGTTACCGCCATTTTGGCAACAGTTGTAAAACAACCACCCTGTATATGTTAACTGGTAAATGCCATGCAGAACTTACTCATTCCTCAGTCTGCCAACGACGCACCAATCAGCATCGCAGACGGCGACGAGAACGTGCCAAAAAAATACAGTCTGCACTCCCTTTTTTAACTCACACCTTGCTACCTTCTACTTCTTCTTTTTTTTTTTGGCTATCACATTTTCTTGCCTGTGGCCATATTTGTTTTTCCATTTCAATTTGCCAAAGTTTCCGCTGTTTTTCATGCTCTTTCACAAAGCTTGAACTTACCGTTCTATGCGATACAGTTCAGTTCAGTTCAGTTAGGTACGGGTTCGGGTTCGGTTCAGTTCCGTTGTGAACCTATGAGCGCTGACTTGACTGCGAGTGTTGCCATGTGGAAATTATGAATGTTAATGCACCACGACAACTACAACAGCAACAACAGCAATCACATGTGACTCATCATAATCATAAGGCAAACATCATCATCATCATAATCATAGCCATCATCATTATTATCGTCACCGTCATCGTGGTGCGCTTTTAATGACGTTTCATGCTCGTATTATTTGCGCCCGTTGCACAGACCTTCCAGATCCCCTTAGCCCCCTTACCCATTGCCTGTCTCTCTCTCTTTTTCTGCCTCTCCCTGTTCCTCCCATTCTAACCCTGTCTCCAACTCACTTCGCTTTTTCCCGAGTCGTGCAAAAATCCAATTAAAAAGTGCGCGCACACGTTGTTTGCGTCTAATGCAATTTTCACTTTTTTTTCGGGCATAGATGGATTTTTTCTAGGTTTTATTTCAGTTTGAATTAAGCACAGTTTTGATAGGGCAGAACTTTACGATACTCTGAGTGCAAGTTTTGTTTACTAAAAGCAATGTCAACATCAATTATTGTGTTAGATCAAGCCAGACGATATCAATTGATATAAATTGAACTAAATTTCCCAATTCAATGGAAGAATCCTGCCAGCAGCTGAGTTATATGGAATATCAGCAAATATATATATATATATTATATACAATATATAATTGATAATGAACAGCAGATGGTATCCGTTAACATGTCTTTATATATTCTGTAGCACAAGCTTAAGTTGCTTTGCAAATTTCACCAACAAAAGTTAGCTAGAAGTCGAGTTAGCTCAGTTTATTTGAAATACAACATGAGCAATGATATAAAATAGATCAAACAAGATAGATATAACTTTTGCACGACCCGTTTCATCACGGCAGCTGCTCTAGAAGTCAAGTTACTTGAGGTTATTACAGCTGGAATATCTGCCACTGCTGCTTGCAACACCTGCTCTGCCATACAGCCTCATCTCATCTTCATCATCTTCTCTGGCAGCAGCAGCTTCATTTCTCTGTTTTTATTGCGCATTCTCTTTTCCGTTTTCACTTCGTGCTTTACTCTGTTGTTCTTGTAGGAAAGAATATTGCATGCCTGTGCAAATTTTGCGCCTCTTCCTGTTTTGTCACCCGAAACTCATCAAGCAACATCAACATTATGAGGAGTGTGTGTTGCTGGAGCTGGTGCTGGTGCTGCACACACATATCGAGCATATAACAAGCTCTTGAGACATGTGAATGCACCCACTTTGGTGGCTAACGCATCAGCCTTGCTTCCAACCGCAACGAGAGACACCCTCCGGACGCTGGCGAGACTTCAACCCCACGACTATCCAGGCAACCCACCCTCCACGCCCCCTCCTCCACCAACCTCATCTCATTCTTCTCCCCCTGCCTGCCTATAATGGGGTTTGTTGTTGACTTTTGAAAAGTGATTTCTTCGAGTAGAGCATATTATAGCTACCCATAAGTATGTGGGCTCTCTACCCCCCCGTACTTCACCAACAGCCCTGCCATTTATTGGATTGAGTTCAACTACTGTCAGGCATATACTCCATGTACACAGCAAGACCTTGCACAAAGAGACCCAACTCAATTGAGTTTTGTCAAGTTGAAATTTTTCGGAAAATGTCGTCTAATTGAATTCCCCATTCACAGCCCGACAAACTGTACTTCTTTAACACCAGAAATAGCAAAGCAACTCAAGAACTCAACTATTAAAATGGCAATTATATAACAACAACAAGAATGAGAAAGTAAATAGCGTAGAACGATACACAATAAATCTCACAATGAAGCCTAAACAAATATTAACAGATCCCGAAAACAAACAAACGAAATGCAACCACAGTCACCAAGAGAGGGAGAGAGACAGAGCGAGAGAGAGAGGGCCTTTTCGCTCCGCCCTGGCTCAGTGTCGTGATTGTGATAAGGATTAAAAAGCCGGTCCTGTGTGACGGCGAACACGACGCCAAAAGTGCTAAGTAAATAACAAAATAGCTGGGAAAAATATGTGAATTTAGTGTGATAAGCGTCGTATTGCATAAAATACAATTGCAGAGAGAGAGACCCTCCGCCACGCATAAATAAATAGAAGGTATTTCCATGTAAGCCCGGAGGATTTACAGCTCACGTTCCATGGGAAATGGTTGAAGGGCTAGCAAAATGGCGTCAATCTCTGGCAAAAGAAAGTGAGTTGAATTTAATGTAACTTTCAATTGGTTTACTTTGGAACACTGCCAAGAAATGAAAGCTCTTAATAGAGGTAGGGTTGAGACTGCAGTAACTGAAGAACTTAAGTTTGCAAAATATAAAAGGTTCCTTCTATCAATAATTGAATTATTTTGCTTTGTTCAAGTTCTTGCATAGTTTAAGATTGCAAAAGGTCTCTAATCAGTGCTGAAAAGTTCTCCACATCAAGACTAAATTACAAAAACTCTGCACAACTTTTGCTTATGCCGTACCCAAGCTAAGTAATAAGGTACCCTCTTTAGTAAAGGGTTGGGCCCTTACTGCAATTAACTAACGAACTAGTTGGCCATTTTCAGGCCAGAAGTTTTCAAGCTATGAGCAGAGGAGCGGCGCGGTCACTTGGCAAGTCCAAGCATGGGGTACCCTTTGCTAGGTACTGCCACAACTAGTACCAATCCCCAATTCCAGTTGGCCGCTTTGTCATGTGGTCGTTGCCCCAGCAACCAACATTCATAAACAAGTTTTGCACTAGAGGTTTGTTTTACTCTCCCTTCCCCCTGTCCTTCTTTTCGTCTCTCTCTCTTTCCCTGTTGTTCTCCTTGTCGCTGTGCTTGTTTCTTCTTGTTTCTTTTGAGTCTGCAACTAGAACACACTGCCATAATGCATAAAACACAAGAGGGAACACACTCGTCGTACCTCTACTTCACTCGCACAATGCACAACTTTGTTGTGTGTGCCACTTCCTCTCTCGCATTGCAGAACCGGAATTATGCCTGCCTCTGCCTCGATAGACCTACCTCTTTCCCCCCTCTCCCACGCTTCCCCACACTTCCCTATTATAAGCCGTTCCTTAATTATTTGCAAATATTTATCGTACTCATCCTCAACAGCTCGTGAATTTTCATTTATTTTCCCCTCAATGTTTGGGCAACTAATTTGTGCCACGCCTCCCCCGATGGGTTCTCGAGTGGGCGCATCAATTACGCATCGAAATTTTATGTGTAAATTCGATGAGAGAGAAAAATGGTTATTTCAGTGAAATGTAATTTGCATATTTCACCCTCAACTTTGGCTATTTGCAGCTAAATTGCATTTGTATTTCATTACGAAATTGGAGTCCTCGAAATGCGCTTGACTTGTTTCAAATATTTCAAAATTTTCGTAATTTGCATAAACGTTTTTACGCTTAAGTAGCTACGCAATGTAAGGGGAGACTGTTCTGATGGGTAGCGAAAGTTTCAGATAGTAAAGAGATCTACCAACTAGAAGCTATTGCAGAGAATTTTTAATAGAAATCATTATAGAAGAAGAAAGATCATTCAAGAAGTTTCAATCATTGAATATTTAGAAGACAGATCTTCCAAATCGAAACTGTCACAGAGAATAAATAATTAAGAGGAGTCATATAAGATCATTAAAGTAGTATCAGTCATGTATCTTTTGCAACGAGATCTTTCCAATCAATACTATAGCAGAAAATCTTTAATAGCATTTCATAGAAGTTAATTCAAGACGCATCAGTCATGTATCTGATATCATGCGACTCGAAGCTGTGCTGAAGAGCATCTCTGACAGATCTACAAACAAGAAGGGCAAGTTCTTTCAGCTTGAATTGATCACAGATGATGATTAGAGATCATTGTGCCGTAGCTCTGAAGATCTGTTGATCTATAGATCTCTTACGATCTGTTCCACATAATCGCACAATTAATGTCAATTGGTTAAGGCTGAAGAGAGAAAACAGTTTATCTCATGCAGCGCATGTTTTGATCTTATCGCTCGATTAGGATCGCAATTCTTTTATTTTCCTAACGATGTTTTGCATCCGGTGCCCAATGAGGGCGATTCGATAACAATTTGACGTTCAAAACAAAGCTGATTCATCATGGCAGATTATGCAATAACATAATGCCCCCTTATTGCATATTACCCTCTCTCTTCCTCTCTGTCTCCGTCTCTCTCCCTCTCTTTCTGTCCCAAAATCCAATAACAACGACAGCTGGCAACCGTTTGAAACTTCTTTTTTTTTTCATTTCTTTTTTTTTCAGAATTAAATTCGCAATTGCTGGCGCAGCAAATCGTATCGTATACAGTGAGTTTTGTTTTATTTGTTTTATTTTTGGAAATTTGGTACCCTCACCCTCAAAAAAAAATAAAGAATATGAAAGAAGAATGAGGCAACAATATGAAAACTTAATTGAGCTCACGTGAGGCCCCTTCGAGTTGGGCCAAGGTGAGTGTTATTATTATTATGGACAGTGCGTTTTGTTGGGAAAACGCATTTTTGTTTGCCTAAGCGAAAGTTGTAGCCAGGTGCGCCTCGTCTATCTCCCTCTCCCCTCTCTCTCTCTTTCGTAACCAATTGATTTGCATGGGCTGAACTGATATTCCAAGTCAAAGATCGAGCCAAAAAATGCAGACACGGGGCAACTCCCTTTGCTAAAAAACGCGGAAGGTAAACAAGCAGGAAAACAACGCACTACGGAAGCGCCTGATTAGGGTTTGCTTTTGTTGCAGCGCCAGGCCGGGACTGTGCTCGCGGCTAAGGCGTAGCCCAATCCTGTGCAGCGCTACCCTATAAATAGGGTTGCTTAGACGCAGCAAAAATGTTTCTGTTACTTGTTTGTTTGCATTTTACAACAAACGGGGAGAAGGGAAAAAGGAGAGGAGTGAGAGCGCGGCATGTTTTACCTTTTTGGTTGTGTAATTTATATATATTTTGTATTGTATTTGTCGGCTATCAAAATACAAATTATGTAGCACACCATAGAGGGGCTCAACACATTCGACATGGCCTGGCTTTGTCTAGGGATGCCTCCCCTCCCTCCTTCTGTTCTGTTCCTCGCGTTGTTTACTCTGTTTTGTTGCACTGTACCCACCCAAAGAGCCGTAACCGTGTCTGATACACACACACACACGCACACACATACAGTGTAACGCCCCTTGCACGGTTTGTTTGCCTATGACGCCGGCTCAGGAGACCTCTCCAAACCTGTACACTGTGCGAAATTGCAGCTGCATGAACTTGGCTTGGATAACTTGAAGTAAACTTAAAATTAATCGGCAAAGCAGCTAAAGAGTTAGAGAAGACAGTTCTGACTTTAGTATAAAACGTACTACCCCATTTGTCCCAGTGCATAACTCAATGCTGCTGCTACTCCTGCTCCTGCTCATGGCGACCATCATCAAACGTTACGTGGAACGTTTTCAAGTTGCGGAAGCAATTGCGCGTGCTGAAGTTGTCGAATGCCTCCGAATGCGAATCCTGTGCTGCATAAAAGCATCTCTAGTGCACGACGGCGCTGCCCCTTCCTCCTTCCACCCCCCCTTCTGGGCAAGCCACCCCCAGCTCGTTGCGCCTCGCTGGCGCATTTCAAAGCTTCGTTTTTATTTTGTGTTTGCCAAAGCGCTTTAAATTATAGCGTAAAAAAGTGTGAAACTCTCTCCCGCTCTGGCCCAGCTCTACTGCTGCAGTCCTCTGTGATCCTGTGGTAAACAAACATTGCGCAATGTGGACGGACATGGCATGCAAAGGCTTCTCTGGCGCTGGCTCTGACTTGGGCGATTTGTGCCTTTGATTTATTGTACACAGCACACGGAGTTAAGCCCGTTCTGACATTCAAGTAATTCCCTCAGGCGTGTCCAAGTTATTGTACTTTATTTTATAGCATTTTTCCCGCTGCCCATGCCATGTACCAGGGCCTGGGCCTGGGCTTGGGTCTTAAGTAGCTTTCAGTTTCAAGTGCCGTGCCCCGAAAGGGAGCAATCTTACACACAAACACACACACACACACACTCACATTTCGCATCGCTGAAGAAGCGTTTACGGCAAATCAAGGCCAAAGTAATTAAAGATTACACAAGTTCTACCGATCAAATGGCTGTAAGTCAGCCACATTTACAGGGTGTGGCATCTATCGCATGTTTGCCATTTGCCCTTTTTAGTGTTTTCCAATAATTATCTAAATCTTTATCTAATTCTTCTATACATTGTGGCTTTAATTAACAGAATATGAAATGTCTCTTTTATTATTATTATTTGATTATAAATGTTGTTTGTTTTACTGGTATTATCTTTATTATTATTGTATTAAATGTGCCTCATCTACCTGTGAATTGTAAATCAATACGTAGTACTAATATTTCCGACACCACTGTAACTAGAACTGCAGATCTTCGCGTACATCTTCCACTTCATTCCCACTCACTCACAAACACAGTGAGTCACTACACTTGAGCACAAATGATTTTTCTCAATTTTCAACTTACAGATGAATTGGGAATTTTCTAAGAATTTTCCATTTTCGTAAGCTTGTTAAACACGCAGTGGGACTTAAGAATCAATTACCGACTGCTGCTGCGCAAGGTGCATCAGCAGGAACAGGTAGGGAAAACACTTAGACAACACCTGTAGGGGATTAGGGAGTGCGACCTTCGGTATTCTATTTGGTGTACCTGCTGCACTTGAGCTACAAATTATTTTATTAGCTTTTCGTTTTTGGTCAAACAAAGCGAAGAAAATGCAATAAAAGAACATTTTACGAAGAAAGCAAAGCCGACAACAGTAACAAAAACAACAACAGAAAACCAACAAAGTGCAGCGCACAAATTGAGCACAAGAGCACGCATACACAGACAGAGACAGACAGACGGACACACAAACAGACAGTGGGAGCGAATGAGAGTGGGAGAGTAAGAAAACGAAAGAGAGAGGCTCGTCCACTGTGTGTACGTGAGTTTATGTGCACTTTTCTCTTCAGTGTGTAGGTGAGAGAGAGACAGAGAGAGAGCAAACTCCTCTCAGGTTAATTTTGAGCCAAGCTTAATGAGCACAACAGCACACACACACGCAAACAAACAGTGAGAGAGCGCAGAGAGGACCATTCACTGTGTGTACGTAAGTTTATGTGCGCCTTCTACTTCTTCTGTGTGTGGGTAAGACAGAGAGAGAGAGACAGATCAAATACCTCACAGGTTAAGCGCATTCTGAGTCAAGCTTAATGCGCAAGAGCTTTTAGCGCATTTATAGCACAAAATGCGCTTTCATTGTGAGAACATTTTTAAGAAAATAACTGGAAAGGCAACTAAACTAAACTACGAACAGGTGGAAACTGAAGAAATATGCAAAACACGCAAATAAACAAACGCCAACAACGGTAACGCCTGAGTGAGTCATGGTCAATCACACAGACATACACACATAGGCACTTAAGGTATGGGGAAGACAGCCAGAGAGAGGGCGCCTTAACGTATGGGGAAGAGAGAAATAGAGCTGGTACTGGAACAGCGCCCTAAAGACGGGCATGTGGCATGTAAATGTATCTAGTGCTGGGTTAAACAAACCAGAGATGGTTAAGGGGCCACTGAGGTCAGCGGACAGTGTACAGTGGAAGTTAATAATTTAGAAGTGTATGTAGACTCACCCGTTGGCAGAATGGCATTGTTCTCGCGACGCCATGTGATGGTCGGTGTTGGGTAACCGCTGGCATAGCACTCCATTTGCACTTCGCTGCCCTCGCTGGCGACAATCGATTGCGTGGAGTTGTCAGAGATGACGGGGGGGCGACGAACCGATAACTTCACATTGGCACTGACTTTGTGCACCGTGGAGATGACCACCTGGCAGGTGTAGGTTCCTGCATCTGTCTCCTGTATGTCCTTGATCTGTAGCTTATATGTTGAGGAATTGGGATCGTAGCGCAGCGAAAAGCGCGAATCTTTGATAACAAGCGTTGAGCCCGTCGATAGGAAGACGGGATCCGAGTCTGTCTTGAGGAAGAGCACATTATACTCTTTGGCATATTGTACGGAGCAATCGAATTCCACCGTCCCTCCAATATCCTTGATCTGCTCCTGCGTTATATAGGAGATCGTTGGGGTTCTTTGCGCCTGTGCATGCGTGGCGAACGCGATAATGGAGAGCAATAAAGCTGCCCAAAGGTTATCGGCAATGAACATCATCTTGATTATCTTTATTTTTTTTATTGTTAATCGTAGTTTATATTATTTATTTTGCACCACACCCTACACAGCAGCTAACAGCGGCAGCTCGGCTACGTCTAATCAAGAGAAACGGCGACTCAACTCCAGAGAGTATTAAACATTTAACAACAAGAAGACGAGACCAAACTTAAGCAGGTAGTTCTGACTCTTTCCGTTGCACACGTTAGATCGGATGCTGTTTGCGAGAAACACACTTGTTTGCTCGCTCTAAGCTGGTTTTCTTTACGCGCGCGCTCTCTCACTCGAGTTGTTTGTGTGAGTGTATAAGCCTAGTTTACTGTATGAATAATGAACACACGCGGTTAACGAAGCGAAGACGTCTGCACTCTATGCAAGTTGCGACACGAATGTTTCGAATGTTGCGCGCGGCGGGCTTAACAGGCATTTAACGAATCGATAACAGGCACAGCGCGCTGTTAAACACTGCTTGCGCGAGCGTATTCCAGCACTGATCTGTTAACTCCAATGTGCGTTAGCATAAACATGTAAACGCAATACCGATTACATAGTTCTTTTAAATCGAACTCGATTTAACCTGATGCTGTAAACGAAAAATATATCGATATAATGGCGGGCTTTTCAATCTACCGGAATACAAGGCAATACACTATGAATTTTAGAGTTGTTTAAAATGTATTTTTATTTACTTTTCTCTGTTTGTAATATTCTCCATTATTCAGTGGTTATTTATGTATAATTTCTATAAATGTCTGAGTTTTTCATTTTATTTTTATTTGTTTGTTCTTCATCTTTCTGTGCTTATGCATTCCGATTATACTGTATAACATTTTTTAATGAATGCATATATTATTATGGATTTTGATAATAATAATCTATGATTTCAAGTTAAGTTTCAACATTGGATTCCTTCTTGTCGTAGTATATAACTGTTTTTAAAAACTTGATGTAAATACTTAGGTGAAACTCAGCATGTGTAAAACATAAAACTATTCAATATATTCCAAAATATTGTGTAAACTTTGGAAAGATCTATAGTTGCTCTTTGTTCTCTTATTAAAGATTGCATACTTGCATTTTACTTTTATATATCATATATACTATATATAGCATTTATATCGTATATCAAAGTGTATTATCAGCATTATTATTATTATTTTATTCATATATTTATTGTTCTGCTGCCTCTGGGGAAATAACCAGGAGGAATCAGCATTTAGAATTTGATTTTAGGTTCTCAACAAGTTGCTAGTTTTAAGTACATAGAAATGTCTATATATATATTTTGTATTTATATAGTATTTGTATTATGTGTGTTTGATTTTCTTGATGTTTTGTTAAATATGTAATAAATAGTTGCACAACTTCATCGTGCAATAAAGCGCTTTCAAAAAAGAATCTAATTGCGAAATTACGATTCATGGAGCTCTTAACTAAGAATTCAAACGGGCGAGAGAGATTCAAGAGATTCCAGTTCTTCTGGAACAGCTGCCATAAATAAATGTACGTAGTATATAAGTATGCATATTCATGTAAGTGTGTTGTATAAGCCCCGACAACGAAAAATAAATTATATTCATTAAGTTAGAGTAGAGACTAAGAGGAAGTCAATAAATAAATTGCTCTAGATCAACATAAGAATTAAGATTAAAAAGCTAAGCGAGTGCGCAAAGCCAACTCGCACTATATACCCTATGCATGTTTATATATATAACTGTATCGTGTGTAATCGTAGTTGCAGCTTCCTTGGGTTTAGTTCTTCTGCGAATTAAGACTCCATTGTGCAAACTGTTCCTGCCATTGGCTATTCGCATTTGCCTGCAAAACGAATTCCTTACAGCATTAGTTATATACTCGAATATATGGAATAATTATTATAAATATATGTATAGTATTTTCTATGTAGAATACCCAAAAACTTTACGTGGCATGCAGGAAACTTAAGATGCTATAAATAGTTTACTTAGTGTAAAGATAGAGTAAGATAGAAAGAGATACATAAGTTCAACTCTTCCAAAAAACTACACGAGCTATATAGTTGCATATATATATTTATGTAGATATAGTTTGAGTGCATGTTTAAAGAAAACCAAAAGAAAAAGAAAGAAAATACAACAACAACATCAACAGCAACACGATTATAATAGTATAGCAACAACAATGAAGTTTGTCTATAAGGATTTCATTGTGAAACCCTTTACCTTTTCATTCCATTCGGGATTATATGATTGAGATTCATCGAAATCTGAAATTGTATTAAGGTGCAAGGTAAAGATCAGTATTTATCAGATCGCAAAACATCATAGTACTATATATCATCGTTAAATATTCCTTTTGAAACGAGCAACCAACATGAACGATCTAAATACGCGTAGATACAATATAGATTATCTATGAGATGCTCTGAAATGTGGCACATGAGAATGCAGAGAGTCACTCGACAGCGAGAGAAAGAGAGAGAGACATAAGAGAAATGGAGTAGAATTTTGAATGAAGATATTTTGCCGATCAAGATGCGCTGACTTTAATCATTGGTTCTACACAGAATCGGAAAGATGCGCAGAGATGAGAGTAGAGAGAGATATATATATGCTATATATACTTCTTATATAGTGTGTACCAACTAATGACGATGAACTTGCAGTGAGTTTTAGACTGGCAAAAGTACCTACGATTGTGATCGATCTAAAGGCATAATAAATATATAGTATATATATCTTTTACCTGATCAAGGCGAGAGTAAACCTACAACTGCATTATATACTCAAACTAAATTTCATTATATATGCGTGCATTATCAACTGCAGTTCATCGATTGTCTCACCGATCTCGTGCAGACCCGGAAACCCCGCCTGATCGTCATCGATAAAGAGTTCCGGGTGATTGCGATAGCCAAGTATACGATTAACACGACTCTGCTCATCGGTCTGCCCAAAGTTATAGTCGAAATGCACCGGCGACAACAGATCAATCCCATTCCCATGATCATCATTATTATCATCATCATTGCCAGCATATGGTTCGTTATAGTGGGGCGTGGCAACGCCCTCGCATTCATATTCCTCATCGGTACAAAAGATTTCCTCATGATAGCGACAATCGCAATCATCGGATGGCGATGCTTCACCTCCCTCAATGTGACGATACTCTTTAGTTTCATATATATCGATTGTGTGTGTATATATATATAGAGGATATAGATCAGGTTGGTACATGGAAACGATTAAAATTATAAGCAAACTTCACACAAACTCAACTCAACTCAATCAACATTTGCAGCATTTTTTCTTATGCCTTCTATTGGGGAAATAATCTAGAAATCAAAACGAAACAAATGAACAACATAAGAGTGGGAGAGAGAGAGAGAGAGAGAGACACAGAGAGGGAGGGAGGAGAGAGCGCGACTGGAGCAGCTGCAGTTGGAGAGGATCGATTCATTACCCGATCACTTACCCAATGGCAAAATAAAACGAGCTTGGTTCAAGGAGCCTGAGCCCGTGACCAATGATGATTCTGGTCCTGTAAAAGGCACAAGGCAACACACGCAACATGGAAAGCACACAGAACATACACAGATTAAGTACAGCTTGTTGAACATTCCTTGGGGTTTGTGATGGATGGTGGGCGTGGCAGTGGGCGCTCTAATAGCAGTGCTCAAACTAAGTTGCAAAACTAGCTCTATAAGCTCAGCTAAACAAGGTGCAGTTATTTTATTCATTTGATTGCAGGTGCAGTTATAGAAAACTATATAGTAAAGCGACTGTCGGGAGTAGTAGCAGCAGAGCAGGTGCAGCAGCAGAGACAGAGCAGAGAGTGCGTGAGTGACAGAGAGAGAGAGAGAAGGAGAGAGCGAGCTGCAGCTCGTTCTTTACCTGCATTCAGATCGCTGACCATCGTTGAAATAGCCGACGTTATGTTGTCGGCGGCTTCATTGAGTTCGGCATCAACAATCGGGCACATCGGCGGGGCTGTGAGTCGCGCGATATATGTATATATATATAGTATATATGGTACATGTGTGTGGGCGAGCGAGAGAGTTATACGTTATGGTGAACCGCAGCAGGCTTAGCTCAGCTCAGGGAGTTGCGTGCGTGTCACGAGCAGAGAGAGGAAACTCTAATTGACTTTTGCCAATATTATTATAATATGTACGTACTATCGCAACACAAAGCGCAAGGTGTGTGTCTAGTTAAACAGAAGATGACTAACTTAGTACAGACAGTCGCCAGCAACAGAAGTATAAATTGCTCAACTCCTGTCGATACTATCGCACTACAAGAGAAGGTTTCTCTTAATGTGATACGGTATACAAAGGACTAAGCCAACTCAGAAAGTTTGTGTGCGATTGCAAGAGCAACAGTGGAAATGATTTAGCTTGACTTTAGCCGATAATCTTGCATGTACACAGGAGGCAGCAAAAGCATGTATTATTCGACTGCATTCGATAGTATTGCTCATACTATCGCAGCACACACGCAACTCCCACATGATGTAAGTGTAAGAGTGTGTGTGTGTGTGTGTGAGGGAGAGTGGGCGTAGTGCAAGCGGTGTCAAAGTGTTCAGTTTATTAACAAATAGAGTGAAGAAGAAGATTATTAGAGAACCGTTGCATAAAGACCTAAGCAACCTAGACGAAACCGCACAGTTAGTTAACTCCCCAACACACCCCACCCCCCTGTAAAAGTACCCCCCGCCCGCTCTCTTACACTGGTTATACTCACTTGCACTGCCATTGGCCGCAAAGGCGCTGCGCATGTCGCTGCTTATCTGATTGAGCTGCTCCAGCTGGCTCTGGCTGAACGGAGCATGACCCAAGCCAGGCGAGGACTGTTGTTGTTGCTGCTGCAACTGTTGCTGTGTGGAACGCAGCATGGGATGCGCTGCCATCTGTTGCAACTGCTGAGCATGCAGTGCGCTCATGGGGGAAGTGCCTAAGATGCCAGCTGCGCCACCACCACCACCGGAAGCAGATCCACCTGGACCACCACCGCCACCTGCACCCGGCATGGGCGGTGATTTACCCGAGCGTGGACTCGAATTGGGTGTGGAACGCGGCGAGGCAGTCTGTTGATTCTTGAGCATACGCATCAGTCCCTCCAGCTGTTCCATGAGCTGCCGTCGCGAATCCTGCAGCGCACCCAGATGCCCCTCCAACTCGCCCTTGCGCTGACGCAACGCACGCAGCTCATTGATCAGTGCCGGATTCTCTGGCGCCATTTGCTCAGTCTCCTGCTGGCGACGCAGGCGCGCTATCTCGCGCATAATCTCCTTGTTCTTCGACTCCAACTGTGCAATCAGCTCCCGTTGGGCCCTTGAGTTGTCTGTGCCAATGGGCGTGATGCTCTCCGCATTGGGCATGTTGGAGGGCTGTTGGAAGAGAAGAGAAGAGAAGACAATCAGTTAGGTAAATCAAACTTAAACTTCGCTAATCTCATTACTCACTGCGCGATTCTCTTGCGCCAGACGTGCAGCATAGCGTGCAATCAGACGATGCTCCTCATCATTGGCCGAAGCGGCTGCCACACGTGACATTGTGGTATCCAAACTACGTCCTGTGGCACGTGAATCCAACGTACTGGAACGATCAAATAGACCGCCGCCGCCATGTGGCCCCCCTGGTATACCAACCGCACCAACCCCAGCACCACCGGGACCAACGTGACCCAAATGACCCAATGCTGGATCTGAGAAACCATTATGCGATGGCAATGGCGATGGTGGCACAATGTGCGATAGATTCAATGTCTTTTCGGGCTGATCCGGGAATCGTGGCAACACTTGCGTCGTCTTCTCCGGGACACATCGGAAGCTCTTGCGCAGCGAGTGACCAATCTGTTTGCTGGGCGACTTATACGACGAGTACTCCTTGACCTCGTGATCGTTTTGGTGGTTCAGCGATGTCTTGCCATGCCAAAAGCACTCCTGGCACAGCTGGTAGGCGTGACAGCGCTGACAACGATAACGAAATCCGGTGAAGTTTTCCTTATGGCAAACAGAACAGATCGTCGGATGCACAATAGTCTCAACGGTCGCCAGCCGATGCAACAGCGGCAGCCAGACGAGACACGATGGACCCGGTTCGGACATAAGTGTTGCCATGAAATCATTCACAGTGACCTTATTCTCTGCCGGAAATATTTCCTCCTCCAGCCCGTCCTTATAGTGGAATGTTGGTGACTCATATACCGCAGCGGGCAGAGCGAGTACCTCACGCAGAAATTCACTAAGCTTCCAGGCCACAAGTTGACCAGCGCCATCCGAAATCTGTGAAAATATATCTGTATGTGGGGGTGAGGGGGGGAAGAGAAGTAGGGTTAGTTAGGATTAGAATAAAGGTACTTAGGGGTACTTACATCTGAGCTTGTCCACCAGCTTGCCCGAGCACATGGTAGCCAGTGCGACCTTAATGGAAAACACACGAATCTTGCCAGAGTTGTCACTGTGCAGAGAGAGAGAGAGAAGAAGAGAGAGGAAAAGTTACAATGAATCTGTGTTTGTTATGCAATCGAATTGAAATGTTAAGGATAGAGGAATGCAATATTTGTTTTTAAGGCATTTAAACCATATATAATAATTACAAATTGCTAATTTATGTGGGTAGTGGGCGTGGCATTGAAAATTTCAAACTAAAGTGTGATTTTTTAGCTATTATCTTTTTTGCAACACTGGTTTAAGCAGCTGATGCACGTTTCGTGTTTTGTATCACTGTCAAACATCTTCAGTTTGGTCTATAATTTAACCATGAATCACCTTACAAACAGAGAGAGATCTCAACGTTCATATAGACAGACAAATGGATCGTTTTAAATTTTGATGCTGGGCAGCAAACTATACACTTTGTGTAGTCTGCCACACTCATTACTGCCTTTAATATATATTGCACTAAGTAAGTATACCCATTTGAATTGAAGGAAACGATTACGAAGTGTAGATCAAGTTAATGTATATATCGCAACTCACCTTGTGTATGCAGCCAGTAGCCAATTGAGCAGTAGACCTGCCTTGGAATCCACTGGCACTTGCTGTGCCGTCGGCAGACGCTTGTTGAGATTGTGATAGAGCGAGGAGACGAGTGTCTCCAGTCTGGCCACACTTACCTCGCTCTGTGGCTCCAGCGTATTCAGGCCATTCTCACGGAAGGCTTCGATAACATTCCATATATCAACCAGATGCAAGTTTGTGGACTTTTGTATGTAGCGCAGCTTTGAGGCAGTGCGATACGATGCAAAACGTATCGAATCGAAGGTCTGTAGACGCAGATCCTGCAATATGGCCACGCGTGGCTCCAGCTCCATCATGTTGGTGGTGTGTGTGAGAGTCAATAATCAGCGCTGCAATAAAACGAAGAGAAAACATTGCAAATCAGTAACAATTCCAACATACAAACAGTAACGCCCCCAATACGCAGTAGGGCTCTCTAATCAGCTCAGTTCGCATTGTGCTCAGTTCCGTTGGCATGTGGATTACCAAGATGACGCATTGCAAGGCACTTTACCCCGTCGGAAGACCCAATTCCAGCGACCTCGCTTGGCAGAGGTTGAACAAGTGCGTTGTTTGTTCGAGGTGGGGCAAGATTAGATGTGCTGAGATAATCTTTAGTGGCATATAATGTGGTAGATCTCGAGATATATAGTAGATATAGTGAGCTCAATGTGCGCTCAATAAATAAAGACATTTAAAGAGCCAGAGACACCCATTAGATGGCAGAGAAGTAGCAGATCTAAAGAGATATAAGTGATATAGTGCTAGTCTAAAGTTAACTCAATCAATTTGCCTCTAAGTCACTTGTGATAAATGCTGGCAAATATATTATACATAGAAAAATTAATAGATCTCGAGACATATGAGAACTAAATGAGTGAAACTTGGTATTAATGAAGTTCAAATAAAGTTCAATTAGTTATGCTTATAATAGAAGCTGAAATACTTGTAATAGTAATGCAAAAGAAAGAAACTAATGTCTAGATCTCAAAATGTAATAGAGATACAATTATAAAATTGGTTATGAAAGTAATTTATCAGGTTATCAGGTTTATTATGGTTTCGTATATCGAATCTCAAGCACACATTAAATAATTCACACATTCTATATATTCATCATATTGGCACGACTTCAATTAGCTAAGATCGTTGATATAAAAGATTATTAAGTCAGAATGAAATAAATATCAAGATAATGCCTTCTTAGCAACATAAATTGAAATATTTTATGAAGCACACGTCTGTGCAGTTCATGTGAGTGTGTGCGTGTGTGTGTTATGTGTTTTATGGCCTCAAAGATGCCTCGCGTTTACAACTTAATATGCCCCCAATGCGAATATACCACGCCCTCATCTGCTCCCCCGTCTGCCGCATTGTAAACATGTTGTGGGTGCTTATGGAACATGTGTATACGGAATATTTAATTAACGCATAAATAATAACGCTTATGTTACTTTCTCTCTCTCTCTCTCTCTCTTGTTCTCATTCCCATTCTCTCTCTTTCTCTTTTGCACTTTGTCGCCTAAGCCTAACTGGGTCATCAGCTGGAAGGACACAGGCGAGGACAACGAGCAACAACATCATCTCTCGTCGACAACATCATCAGCTTTGTGCCATAAACATCAGCCACAACAACGCGAAATGCCAAAGCGATTGGCAAAAGGAGCAACGATTCACAGAGTTCCCTCAGCTGCCCAAGTTCGTCCCCAAGTTCCATCAGTTCCCAGTTGCCAGTTACCATTCTAACCAATGCTTATTCCCTCAGTGATTCTCCAATTCGCCCCCCTTACAACACTTCACAGCTCGCACATCCGTTTGCTGCTGCTGTCTGCTGTTCCCTCTGCTCCCACATTCCTCTCCAGCTTTTCTCTTATTTTTTTTTTTATTACATTTTCCATTGTCACGAGGCAGCGTCTGTCGTCGTCGTCGTCGTCTGGCTGGCGACACAGCCACACCAACATGGCCACACTCGAGGGCCAACAGCGAGGTGGCAGTAACCTCCTTCTGCCTCCCTGGAGTAGGGACGCAGGCACAGGAAGTGCCAAAGTGAACAATCCAAAGCATACGCCGTGCGGCACGTTGTCGTCGAGGGGCACTCCAATGCTGCCCCCTCCCCCCCACACTCTCTCGGCTAAAAAACAATGCGCACGGATAAGCAAATTTTATTAACCCGCCTCAATTTCGAATCATTTGTTATCCACTTTGGCAGTGCAATTAATCGCAGCGGAAAAGCAGGGCCAGATTGGATTCTACTTGACTGCCTGGGCAAATCTCTGCCTTCCCTATATCTCTTTCTCTTCTCTTTCAGCTGCTCTTCGCTGCAATTGTCTCCTGCACTTGTAGTGTCGCCTCTGCCGCTCAAGCTGTCGCTAAAAGTGTCGCCCATTCATTATGTTGTTGTTGTTCTTGTACATGTTGTTGTTATTGTTGTAGTTGTTCATGTTGTTGTTGTTCTTGCTGTTTTTGTTGTGATTGTCGTTGTTGTTGTTCGCTGATTCACACATCACGGCACGAGTTGCAGGATATTATCCTGCTGAATGAGTGTGTGCACATAACTCATGCTTCCAGGGACGTTTTAAACCCGCAAGCACAGTGGGTGGCAATGGTTAAATTATAGTTCAAAATCGTTAAGGTATTTTACTACAATATAAAATAAAAGGACTATTCTACGTTTGTCTAGCATTAAACTATGCTATGAAAGAGTTTTGATAATATTCCTCATTAAAAAATTATACTTAAAGTGTTTCTCCCAGTTCGTGCTGACTAAAACTCAGATATAACATTTATAATATAGGTTTATTATGTTAAACTGTTCTATAAAATAGTGAAAACTGTAAACTTTAAACCTTTTATTACATTTAATTAAACTTTTCATGATACTTTAAACTTTCGTTAAATGAATTCGGGAGCATTTCCTTTGATTAATGTAATAAAAATAGCATATAGAACTTTACTAAACTTAGTGATCCCAAGTATCTTTAAAATTTTTGCGATTTATATAACACATATAGATGATATATGTATATTTAAACGATGTCTAAATTCCGTTTCTCTTGAGATCTTTCTGTAACAGTTTTATATACCATATCTACAAGTTTTAATAATTTTAAGGAACTGTTTACTAGTTTTAAATCTGCTCGTTTTATGTACCATATGTATAGTATCTTTAAACTTTCGCTATCGAGACTCACTGTCTCTGCTGGCTCACATTGTCTCTCTCTCTCTCTTTCTCTCTATCTATCTCTATCTGCCCATCAGTGTCAAATTTGCCGTAGATGAGAAGCGAACGTGATGACGCATTCGGGACGCACAGTTCAGTTCAGACAGACAGCGCGGCGCAGAAAAACGTAGCGGAAATAAAGGACAGCAACATAGAGGGAGCAAGAGGGAGAGAGAGAGGGCGGAGAAGTGAAGCAAGTAAGGGATAATAGGAGAATGAGGAGTGAGGAAGTACGAGTACATTTTAACAGGATTCCTTATTTAAATGCTGTTTTACTTCTCATATTTGCTGATGTGGGAGCTGAATAAGAAAGGGACGGAAAGGAGAAGGGGACACGCGCAACGAGTTGACAGTGGACCGCGCCCAGTGCAGACACGATTGGATAGGACAGTCGAGGACAGTGTAGGACAGTGTAGTGCACTGTGCAGCCAATCTGCGTGCCTCACTGTTGCCTGTCGCAAAGTGGAATTCAATTTCGAAACTGTGGAAACCCCAAATGACAACGTTGCCAGGGGAGTCAAAGCTGCTGCTGCTGACGACACTGATGAGCATGAAGATGAGAATGAACGATGAGTCATAAGCGAACGAAATGGAGCCAGCACATATGTCTGTGTGTGTGTGTGAGTTCATATAAATATGCACATGAACGTGTATTGGCCTGGACAGATGTGGGCCAGCTAAACAACATGACACAACGCACACACACATATGTACATATACAGAGACAGCACACACACACACACATATAGAGAGACAACACACACACACACTGTTGCAGCTCTCTGCCTGCATCTTGGCGGCAAATGAATGAAGGACGAGCGAACGAGGCAAGCGAGCTGTGTAAACATTTGCGCACAAAAGTATGCAACGACGACCTGCCTGAATTATTCGAGTTTTGGCAACCGGGACGCAAGACGCATTGCGCCAGCGGCAGAGCAAGAGAGAGAGAAAGAGAGAGGGGTGCGGAAGAGAGCAGGACAAGTGCGAGAGTTGTGCAGAGGCAGCAGCTATGGGTCGCCATGGCCCAGAGCAACAACATCCTCTGTACTTGTGTGTGGCTGTGTCTGTATGTGTGTGTGGTTCAAGTGGCCAGCTCACAAGACAGTGGGAGAAAGTGCGCTTCTTAGTGAGTACAAATTTATACAGAGTATGAGAAGGTATGCAAATTATATGTACTAAATTCAAGTTTACCGGTTTTTTTTTTTTGATAAAAAACAATTAAATATTCAAGAGTATCCCTAAAAACTCGACTGGAAGGTATTGACCATTTTATTCTGTACATTATTCTTCTCTTCTATCAGATCACTGGAAACATCTATATATACCATATCAGAGAGAGCAAATAGAGAAAATATAGTAGAAAATATATACATATATTTATAATATAATTCAATTAAACAAGTTCTCTATAATATATCGGTATAAAAGGCAATAATATAAAAGTTGGAGAGTTAGGCATTGCTTAGCAGACCCAAAACTGATTTGTTTCTTTAAAATATATCAGTATTATATTGCATAAATAAGCACACGAAAGAATTACGAATTGGCAGCCAATTTTTTCACATACCCTCCCTTTCTCCCCCACTGTACCGACTCCGAGCAGAGCGTCGTCGTCGTCTGTAGCTGCTGTCGGTTTGGTTTGCTTGCATTTCGGTTGCGTCTACTCCCACAAGGCTGCTGACCGACCGCATCTGTGTCAGCCCCCGAGATTGCGGCCCACTAAAAAAATGCTCAAAAAAATGCAGTCGCTTTTTTTGCTTCTACCAAAAAATATAAAATTCCATTCCAGTGCAATGGGCAAAATGGATAAGTGCTCGCTTAGCTCTGTAGGTAGTGAAGACAGATATTTTTGTTAGGAATTGCAGGCAATAGTTAATATAAATAGCAGCGCAACTATTTGCTCGATATTTATGGAATGACGGAAGTTTAACTACTATATATTCAACTTGCTGCTGTCACTTTTGCCTAAAGTTTGATCAAGGTTTTGCAGCAGAACTTTAGCCATCAGAAAGTGCCAAGTGCCATGCTTAAACTCATTAGTACCAGCTTGGAATTGGGTCAGGATTGAGAGAAAGAAATGCCAGAATATATACGTATACATATCTTACACATGTAGGTCGCAGTTCAGTTCAGTTCAGTTGACTGTCGAATAGTTATGGAAATAGTTAAGGGTTTTGGGCGACACCTACGCCAGAAAGTTTAACGCGAAAGTCTACCAGGTAAATTCCACTTTAAGCGGCACAAAAGTTCACAGGCCTCGCACACACACTAATGAAAAATGACTACACAAAGGCAAACAAGGATCCTGGGACTTGTGGCGAAACCTGCATCAAAAGATTTCAAAGTTTTTAGAAGCGAAAAAAAACCCGGAAAACCAGAAAACTTGCCACCGCCGCCGTGTTGCAGCTGCACATGCAAGAGCCAGAGGGAGTGAGGAGAGAGAGAGAGGAGGAGAAAGATAGGAGGTTCCTCCTCCTGGTCTGCAGTTTGCGTGCTCGGCAAATCAAAGGGAAACTACAATGATAACTGGCACATAATTCTGAATTCCTGGCAGCCAGTTGAGGCGAAATCGTTTCGTTTATTTCGTGTTAATTCACATTTCCCCATTGGGAAATGAAAAATGCGAAACGGCAAAGAAAACTGCAGAACAGCAGGGGCAGACAGGGAGAGAGACTGAGAGAGAAAGAAAAACTGCAGAGTTTTTCCACTGCGTGTAGAGAACTGGGCAAAAAAACTTTTGCGCTGAGGTAAAAAAGTTACTTTAATAGCAAAAATTGCTATATGAACGGAAAAGGGGTTATAGAAACGTATAGTACCTCAAAAAACTATAAGTATACGCTCTATAAAAGATAAAGCATATTGTTGAAGGGTGATTAAACTTTATTAAACTGTTTAAATACTTTTAAATTAAGGAAGTTAGAAGTTAGAGCTTATGGCATCTTATATTCTACTAAAACAATCAATCAATTTTTTTTATTTCATTTTTAAAAAGTACTATAAAATTATGATATTAAGGCATTTAATTTAATGCTGAACCAAGCAATTTATTGCTTTTATTCCATAAGCTTAATACAAAGTCAATATTATATTCACTTAAATAGAAACAAATTATACAAATCCCAACTTTTATTCCCTTCAATTTATTTGCCTTAAATAATGCATAAACTTTGTTTTTTATTAACTACACTATCTAAATCTGAACATTCATTAAAATATACCCACTACCTGTTTATATTTATAGGTATTCCCAGCCACAACAACAGCAACAACAAAACAATCAACATTGCATGTCAAGCCAGAATGATAATCTAAAATTGCCCGTCAGTGCGAGCGTTAACCTTTTGTTCCGCCGACATGGATGGCTGGGAAATTGTCTGGGGGAAAAGCTAAAGAGCTAAAGAACCTTTTTCTCAACTCATCTGTAAGCGGAAATTTGCAACTGCAGCAAGAACAACAAATACAGCTGCCACATACAACGTGAGTTAATTGAAAATTGAAGCTGGGGGATTATTTTTGGGGGTCTACGGAATTGAAATTCTGCTCTATTAGTCATGTTAAAACGTGGCCTAATTGATTGCCAACAAAGTGAGCAAGACAGTGGGCAACAGAGAGAGAGAGAGAGCGTATGGAGGGGGGCAACTAGGGAACACCTCTAATACTTAATTATGAAAACCACAACGAAATTAGTTCATGAACAACAGAAAAACTAAATAGAGAACGAGGTAGGACAGGAGAAGGTAGCAAGGGGAGGCAAGAGCAGGCAACAGGAGGAAGAGCAGGGAGAGTAGAAAGCAGTAGAAAGAGAATGAGCAGGCAGAAGTGGCAAGCAGGAGCAGAAGGAGGCAGCAGGGAGTACTAGGTGCCAGGAAGTTCTGTGCCAGTTAGAGTGATGCCAAAGCACGTCATCGTCCTACGACAGTTAAATAAGAGACAGAGAGGGGGTATAAATAGTGTAAAAGAGAGGGCAGAAACAGTCAGAAAGAGAGAGCGGGGGAGGGGGGGTAAACAGTGAGCGAGATAGAGATACAGCACTGGGAGTGAGAGCGCTTGCTAGATAGAGAGGCAGCTAGTATATAATTATGCACAGTAAAATGGGAGCATCTAAAGGGGGTAGCCTCGTCTCGCATTCCCCCTCTCCCTCTCTCTCTGCCTTCCCTCCTCATCTTGTGCTACTTACTGCTCAAGTAAACTCTACGCTAGGGATAATGGAAAATGCACATTCCGTCAGCGGGACAGCGTCGCCACAAAGCACCGTTAGACGAGCAGGCAAGGATTCAGTTGAGAGTGTTTTGTTAAGTGCAACAGCGAACGCTTTAAAGCAAAAAGTATTTACCTGGCAAAAGGTAAACGGCGGAGACGGAGAAAAAGGAAGAGGCAAACGGCAACTTGCAACCAGCAGCGGCACTTGACAGTGTCAGGAATTCAGCTGCAGCCGCACATAAATCAGCTGCATGCCACCACAATGTGAAGCTACAGTCGCAAAATTACTCAAACAGTTGTAGATATTTAGGCCATGGATTTTAAAAAAATTCATGGACTATTGTGTTTGTCGGAACGGAAATGTGCGTAACAGGCAGAAGGAGGCATCTCCGACCCCATAAACTATATATATTCTTGCTCAGGATCACAAGCCGAGTCGATTGAGCCATGTCTGTCTGTCCGTCTGTCCGTCTGTCCGTCTGTCCGTCTGTCCGTCTGACCGTCTGTCTGTCTGTATGAACACCTGGATCTCGGAAACTATAAGAGCTAGAGTCATCAAATTTTGTGACAACATACGTATATATTGCAGTGTCTCAAAGTTTTTTTGAAATTTGGACACGCCCCTTCCCGCCTCTGAAAATGAGTAATAACCATAAACACTATTTTATACTATGATAACACAACCCCACAAAAACAAAGTTTGTCATGATCTGGGTATGCGGCATATGCAGTTATATGTATTTTGGGTCGCTGAATCCGAATCCGGGGTCAGAAATTCTCCATCACGTCTGGATTTTGACCTAACCTCAAAAAACTGAAAAACCTTTGGATATCCCCCAAAAGATATAGAATCGTGATCTGGGCATGCGATATATGTTTTAACATGTATTTTGTCCTTCTTAGTCCGAATCCGAAGTCCAAATTTACATAGCACGTCTGAGTTTCGACTTAACCTCAAAAAACTTGAAAAATTTTGGAAAGCCCAAAAAATAATGGGGGGTCATGATCGGGTCATGCGATATATGTTTCTATATGTTTTTGGACCTTCCGAATCCGAATCCGAATCCGAATCATGCCCAGATCACGATTCTATATCTTTTGGGGGATATCCAAAGGTTTTTCAGTTTTTTGAGGTTAGGTCGAAATCCAGACGTGATGGAGAATTTCTGACCCCGGATTCGGATTCAGCGACCCAAAATACATATAACTGCATATGCCGCATACCCAGATCATGACAAACTTTTTTTTTGTGGGGTTGTGTAATCCATGGCCTTATACAGTCAGCTCCTGACTGTAGCGTTTGTATTTTCTGAAAATGTATTGAGCAAATGCAGCAAAGGAAAGTCTGCCGGGTAAGAAGTTAGCGCTGACAGAAAATATGAAAAGTTGAACAAATATATAAATTTATGAATTAATAAGAAGATTTTTCTATGTATGTCACACCTCTTCTCTTTATAAAATTGAGCTACACAGCTACTCTAACTATACATTTTCAACTCTTATAAGTTTCTAAAAAATCAATAGTTCATCAAGTGGAATATTATTTAGTTTTCAATTTTTCTAAAATTTTAAAACTACATTCGTAGCTCTAAATCAATAAAATTTATCGAAGTAGGCAAACAAATCGATTCTGAAGCAGTTGCCCATATAAAACATCGAAAATACTGAAGGAATTCCTTTTATTTTCAATGCTCATCAGTTATGGCCTTTGTAACTTCTTAGTGTGGCACACTTTGGCACTTTGGCTATGATTGATGTGCGGCGAGAGGTGTCGCCTTCAGGTTTGCTTATGAGGTTTATGGCCCACACCTGTTTACACCTGTTTTTAGACATGGCTCGTGTAACGCCCACACACACTCTCGGCATGGAATTCTACAGTTCTACGCAACAACTGCAGCCTCAGGCTGGAACTGAAACTGAAGCTCAGTTTGCATAGCAATTTATTCGAACTATGTAAATGAATGCACTCAAAAAATGCCAAGTGAATGACGTAGTTCAGAGCAAACATATTGTATCGTATCGTATTGTATCTCTATAAGAAGGTGCGACAACTTCTCAAATTATCGTACAATATGCAACCATACTAGGCGTGTGCTGTGTCGGAACTTTGTTCTATTGATCAGCATTTTAAAATTAGCCCAGTTGAATAATTATTTGGTTTTTTTGTTGTATTGTATATTTGCGAATATGATTATTATTATTTGTCAGATTTGACTTAGTCACGCCTATTTATAATTTATTACATGCTCATGATGATCGTAGTACGTGCGAAATTCACAATTCCCGCAAGCTCATTAACAACTTGTTCTACAGAGAAGCTGAAACTAAGAAAACTAAGCTAGTTCTTGATAAAACCAGATAAGCTAAACGAAACTAATGACAATTTAAAGTATTCATGATGAGTCACAAGACAAGAAAAGATCTGGGAATACCTCATTATGGTCTGCGAATATAGCAAATCCGTTGATATATTAAGGAAAAACATGATGATTTATTTTTAAATAACAATTCTAGAAATCTTAGGATGACAACTCAAGAATTATGACTAGAAAAGAATTGAAAATCTTGTAGTTCATCAAGCGACTCTCGGTTTTCACTTATTATACGACTATAGGGTGTTGAAAATTGAGAAAAACAAAGTTCACATCGAGCTAATTGTTTAAACAAGTCGAAAAATGAAAACAGTCGGGAGTGTGTCCGCATCGACAGCTCTATGGCAAACATGCAAGCTTATTTTGCATACAGACTCTAAATGCCAACTGAAAATTGTAAATTTGCTTTAGGTTTTTCGCAGTTGTTGTTGTCTTTTCTGCACTGAGAAAATATACAAATAAATGTGTTTTTTTAGTTTATGCAAATTTATGGCAGGCAGCAGGAAGCTGGGAATGAGGTAGTTGGCAGCTGGATACAGCTGGATATGGTTGAGTTTGTTTAGAAGTCGAATATCGAAGTGATATTCAAACAATAGCGATAGTAGTGGCGATAGAAGGGATGATAGTAAAAGAGATGGTAGTTACGAAAGTACAGTTATGATTTAGACTTACCTATCATCTCAAATATCGTCTCTAATATCGTCGCTTCTAACGTTTCTACTATCATCTCTATACTAATCGTTTCTACTATCGTGTACACTATCGTAGTTATAATTTCGTCTTACCTATCGTCTCAAATAATGTTTCTATTATCGTCCCTTCTATTATTTCTACTTTCATCTCTAATATCGTCAATAATAATCGTTTCTTCTATCGTGTATACTATCGTCACTACTATCGTCTCCACTATTGTCTCTACTATAATCTCTAATATGGTTGATACGGTTAGGTTCTTTCAATAGTCTGATAAGGTATTTGTATTAATGATACAGTTCAACATATCCTACAGTCCTTTAGTATCATAGTTCATAGGCAAAGCTTAACAACTGCAGAGTATTTCACTGCTAAGCAACAGCTTTCCCTTTGAGAGTTTTTCTTTTGACTTTTGCAGAGCTAAAATAGATCGATATTGTAAGGTCATTTGACTATCGAATTTGTATCAAAAATATCTTGTACAGATTCTAAACTTCTATAGATTATACATTATTTGGCTAATAAGCTCAATAACTGCAGGGTATTTTACCAACAAGCCTTCCCTTGACGCCGTCCCTACGTGTTTTTCTTTAGACTTTTGTGGAGCAAATATCTGCCGGCAAATGCACTGAAACTATATACAACAAAGCACACACACAGACACACATATACACAATCTATATATACTATATCCATTTGTATTTATTTGAAGTTGGGCATTGCAATCCCAAACGCACCATTGACGTCGCCATCGTCAGCCCACACAGTACGGCAAATGATGACGACGACGCTGGCGACTGCCAAGTAGTGGTCCCCCAACTGGGGCCTCAAGTAGCTTACGACATGGAAAGACAAATATTTTCACATTTTACATCGTTGCAGAGCGTGGGCAGCGCGTTTTCTCATTTAACGATTCATTTCCACAACAGAAGGAAGACAGATAGACAGACAGACAGCACCCGCTGCCGTTTCTATATATGACTTTGAACTGCGATTATCAGTGGCGTCTTCAGATAACGATCTGCCGGACTATAGATAAGATAACTCTAGAATTGCATAATATAATGTTTTTTTGTGCTGCGAGAGAAATTGCTGTAGCTGTTTTCAATCAAAAAGTCAACGAATTTCCAATTGGAAATGCGCAATCAGAGGCGTGTCAATCAAATGCGATATCGTCAGGGAGTGGCAGCAGGAGTGGGTGGGTAGGGAAGCGGGTGAATGGTTCGCCGCAATCGCAGAGCTTGCTTCATACAGAAAAAGACAGAAATAGAGAGAGAGAGAGAAAGAGACAGCGATGCCTGCTAGCCAAAGGCAATCAATGCGGAGAAATGGCTAAAGAGAAATACGAGCAAATGATTGACAATTGCCAAAGAAAAGTTTGCAGCTAAATGTGGAAGAATATCCTACACTAGAGAGGTTGCTTGGTTGCTAGAGTTATAAGTTAAGAATTGTATTATCATTTAGCTATAAAAGGCTGAAATTTCATAAAGAAATTAGCACGGCAACTAGCTTACTTTTGGCTTTCTTCTTTTATCGTATTTTAGCTATAAAAGGTATAAACTTCATATATGATGTACTGAATTTAGCTTTATTTTAGCTTATTAACACAGCCAAACAGAAAAGAAGACTTTATTAAAATAAACTATTTCTATTATAAAGCAAACTATCCTGCTGCTCTAGCGTACCTGAAATTCGTTATAAACCTACTCAACTATTTTATACTTTGTTGCATTGCTCGTTTTCTCGTTTTGGTTTTGTTCTTTTTTGTGTTCTCCATGTCATTTACATAAATTCATAATGAGATTTAAAATGCAACTGTCGCACATGACAAACAATAAGTCCATATATAGGCAGCTTGCTTGCAATATATACATATATATATATATATATATATCAGACATATGTACGTTGGCGACATTATTGACCATGTCAAGCGTATTTACGTAGAATGCCAAAGCAATCAATACCAATTAAAGCGTAAGGCTGCATAAATATCAATCGTATAATCAATGTTGAACTGATGAAAATTTCATTAAAATGCGACAGGTAACAGAGACAGAGACACACAAAAGAGAGAAAGAAAATAAATAAAAGAGAGGCCAATTAAGTTATTGCTTGTGGAAAAAGCAAAGCGAAACATTGTGTAAACAATTAATAATTCGTTGCGCTAAATGTTTAGATTATTCTGCAATCTTTATGCATTGTTTATAGGGCAATTCTCGCAGTTCACTTGTAAAACAGCTGTGCAAATACTATGTATGCTATAATAGACATCGATAGTGAGTAGTAGTAGTGGGTATTGTTGTAAAACAGATGTGAGTTGTTGGGAAAATTGTATGCAGGTATGCATTTAACAAGGGTTTCAATTACTAACCAAGTTAACTTGATTAAGTTGAAGTTTAAGGTATTACTAAGCCAGTTCTACCTTGTCTTAAGAACTTCACAAGTATTACGAGAATAACTAAATTGAATACAGTCTGTTACTCAGTAAATTCATTCAAAAAAGTTGATATTTAAGGTATTTCTGAGTCTGTTCTGCCTTGTCTTAAGAACTTTACAAGTCATACGAGCTAAAGCTAAGCCAGTTAACTAGATAATGTTATAAACTAGGTATTTCTCAGTTAGTTTTACTTATACTTAGATAATTCCCCGAGCTTTATCGACTATATCCAGAACTAACAAAGTTTCTTTACTAAACTTTAGCTTAAGGAATTCCTAAATCATTTTCACACAGTCTTAAGAACTTGCCGAGCTGTAAACGTGGCACAGTTCCGTCTTTCTGCACTGCTCTTCCCCTTCCGGCAATCTGCAACGTGCAACATGCAACATTTATGCTATGCTGCATGCCTGCTGCTTTGCACCCAACTCTCTGTCGACAGTTTGAGACTAATTGAAGTTGATACGAAATGGAACGAAATCATGATGTCGTTGACCGCAATAAAGACTTTTGATCTAGTTCAGCGATACAGCAGAGACAGAGACAGAGAGAGAGAGAGAGAGAGAGAGAGAGAGAGAGAGAGAGACAGTTAAACAGAGATACATAGAACATAGAAAACAAACATAGTACACGATAAATGGTTAAACATGTTCGAATTATAGAGGAAACACAGTGACAAAGTGAAACTGAAAACTGAAACGGAAAACTTTGTTGCTTTGCTACCTTTACGGGGCTAATTTTCTTCTTCTTCCTCCTCCTCCTCTTGGGGGAAAATCTGGCCCCAAAAAACCGAAGCAAAGAAGAACATGCTCCACATTGTATGTTTCTTTTTAGTGTGCAAACGTTAGTTCCACGTTGCGGAAAGCTAAATGAGGCGTGACATAGAAGAAAAAGAAGAAGAACGGGGAGGCGACACGCACAAGGCAGAGAAAGCACTTGGTAATTGGGAGCGCACCCACAACAACAACAAGAACGAAAACAAAGCGCATAAAAACACAAGAATATAAACAAAAAGAGAGACAAAGCCAAGAGAGAAAGAGAGGGAGAGAGAAGCGAGTATATTTATGCGGTGAAAAATTGAAAAATCCCATTCAAAAGGAAATTGGCCAAAAGCAGCCGCTGGCGGCCAGCAAAAAAGAGATAGCAAGAGAGGGGAGAGGGGGACGCACAAGTAGTGGGTGAAGGGTTGCACAATTAACCCTTTTGCTGGGGCAGGGGGCGCTGGGGGGCGTAGCGTTGGTGGGCGAGGGCGAGGGCAAGTCAACAATTGCTTTGAAGTCGCTTTTGTGTTGATCCTCCTGTTGTTGTTGTTGTTGCTATTGTTGTAGTTATTATTGTTGCTGCTATTGCTGTAGTTATTGTTGTTGCCCCTCTTTGTTGTTGTGCTCGCCGATAGGTGTCGCTTTAGCTTAAGCATGCATCCCCCCAACAGTTGCAAATTTGCTTTAATTAGTTTATAAACAACAAGGCAAAAATGCAATAAAATTAATCGCTTATGCTGTAATCGCATTTACCTGTGACCCCCACACTTCCCTCTACCCCCTGCCACAACACTGCCCCCTGCCCTATGCCCGAGAGCAGTGGAGGGAGGGGAACTCAATCATGTATAGCGGGCGTAGTTCGTACCTCGCTGCCATTACAGCCGGCTTAACGAGATTGCCAGCTAGTGAAGCGTTAAGCTTTCCATCACCACGCCCTTGCCCACCTCTGCCTCCCCATCTCCCCCTTGAGTACCTTTGCCTGCCTGTTCTGAGCTATTTTTAAGCTGCGAATTAAAGCCAGTTACCCCCGCCGAGTAAACAGAGAAGCAAGATTTACATGCAGCGTGTGTATTCCATATTCCAGAAGAGCAATTATCTTATAGAGTAAACCCCCTATAACATCCAAGACTATTTGTTAACTGCATCACAGCAATAACATTTCTCACACGGCGATGGTGGTTTACACGGGCAGTTCGGGGAACAACGACCATTTGTCCAGCCACAAGGTGAACAACCCGAGAAGATGCCAAAGGGACAACAACCGCAAGACTTCTCCGGATAGGGTCCTACGTAAAAGGGATTGAACTTCGGCTCACTCATTATGAATACAATCTAAGGGAGATTTATATTTTGCTATACGATGGTTTATTTATATCATGTGTGGCCAGGGAAACTTACGTTTCGAGCTTTACTAAACAAGAAAATTACAATTCCAGAATTTGAACAACACAACTGATGTTTACACTGAATGTTTAGAATGGAATGTGAAATATACGATACGATACGAGTATTATTATGTTAGGATCACGAAAGTCGGATAACTAGATGGGGAAAAGTTTGAAGAACTCGTCAAGGAATAAAACAGAGTGTGAGATGAGGTAAAATATGAAATTGTGCATATAAGATCATTTAAGAATGTTGAAGGCACTCATAATATATGATATTATTCTTATAAGATCATAAAAGTGTTAGTTAGAAGGATAAAACATAGAGTAGTATGGACTAAAAGATGAAATGATGCATATAAGCTTATGCAGGTATGTAAAATGTTTTAATCACTCATTATAGTATAACATTATCTATATAAGATCATAAAAGATATAACACAGTGTAGTCTGCGATAAATCAATGATAAAATAATACATAGAAGTTCATATCATTATTCATATAGGCTCAAAAAATTAGGGTTACTTGGGATGTCAAACATTTGAAGGCACTCGTAATACAGCTAATGGGGCAATAACATTGTTGAAAATGCAAATCATTTATAAACAATTTCGCTGTAGACGCATTGAAAGTGAAATTTTGCTGCTATCAGCAGAGAGAGACAGAGAGAGGGGGGCAGAGAGAGGCACTCGAGAGGGAAAGGGGAAGAGAGAGAGCGACCTACGTTGATCGCACCATGTATAAAATGCCTAGGTAAGCTCTGGGCGCGACGCTGCTCGGCTTGCATAGGCGCTGCTCGTGCATGACTCGGCTCTGCTCGGCTTGGCTTCTAGCCTCGGCCTCGACTTCGGCTTCAGCTTTGGGGCACCTGTGCCGAGAGCGAGAAACCCGATGTTGTCGTTTAGCGGGCGTAGCTCCCGTAGAATCAGCATCAGCCGCTCCCTCCCCCGCTCTGCTGGTGTCTTCTCTGCCTCAGTTCTTCAACGTTCCCCCAGCAGCAGCAGCCGCCGTTTTTCAAATGCTAAAATTGGCGATTAGTCAAAATGATGTCACCGAGTTATTTTGATTGTTTTTTTATTGTTGTTGTTGTTATTTTATACACACACACGTATTTATTTATTTATTTTGCTTTGCTTTGCTTTTGGCATTTAAACGCAATGCGATGCGACTTTAACCAGCCCCCTTCCCCTTCGTTTCCATCCCAGCCCAGTTTCAATAAAAGATTGTATTTTATTGTTTTTTCACCTCTGGGTCAAAGGGCAAAGTGTTGTGTCAACTGATTGATGACTTTTTCTAATATATTGCAACATATTGAACATTTTTGCAACTTTTAATTGATTTGAGTTGACAGAATTGCAACAATTTGAGAATTTATATGAAGTGTAGACAGATAAATTGTTTAGATGATAACTCAGGTAAAGATTATGATGTTATAGGAATGATAATTCAGTTTATGCTCTATTGAAATGATAACTAAGGTATTTCTCTAACAATTCTTTACTTTATTGTCAAGTTTATCTGGTTGCCAAGCTTGGCAAAGTTATCTTTGCTCTATAGAATTCCCCCCTATCTCTACACTATACTTACTCTTCCTTCTCTTTCCCCATATTTCTACTCTTCACTCTTTTAGCTTTATTCTTTATAAGGCTGGCAATGATTTCATGCAACTGGAACTGGATAATACCTACGAGTTATAGTATTCAATTGAATTACCGTCGCTGCTACCAATTTGGGAGATCTGATCTAATCTCTATCGAGGCACAAAGTAAATTTAATTAAAGAATAACAACAACAACAACAAAACCAATAAATGACATACGAAACCAATGCGAAAACCGCAAAACAAATAAAATGTTAAAAAAAAGAGCAGTGCAGGTGGGGGAAGAGGGGCAGCAATTAAGAGGAACCTTTGGTAAATAATTGAAATAAATTGCATTATTCGATTTGCAAGAACTAAAAGCAGATGTAGGAGTGGAAGAGGAGAGTGCAGAGAGAAAGAGAAAGAGCGAGAGAGGGAGCAAGGGAAAGTGCAGAGATATTGGCAGCAGCCAAAAAAGGGAGAGACGAAGTGGGAGAGAGATATGTATGTGTGGAGCGACGAAGGGAGAGTGCTGGGAGAAGGCGCCGCCAGCAGCTGCTGTTAAATTTCGAGGCGCAGCGCGACGCGTCGCGATTTTATGAATGAACATTTTCGCGTACGTCACACACACACAGCGTTAAAGTGATAAAATGCCGCCAGAAAATTGTTTGATTTGATTTCAAATTTGAAATTGTTGTTTACCTTTTGTTTTCTTTTTGGACAATTTCGTAAAGTGGCTCAACGCGCTGCGTCACTCTGCTTTGCCCTGGAGACGCAGATTTTTGTCCGTCTGTCTTTGCCCTTTTCGCTGTCGCTGTCGCTGATTGTCTGTGCTGCTCTGCTCTTTTTAACAGTGTATTTAATTGTTTTAATTTTATTTCATTAATTTCACTGTTTTCTGTTTTTAATTCTGTTTGCCCTTTGCTGCTCTTGGCCTTGTAAAATATGTTGACAGACAGATACAACTTCTGTTTTCTGGCTATCTTCTTTGACTTGGCTTCACGCACACACACACAGAGCACACAGAACACTCACTCGAACACACACACACGTACGCAGCAGCAGCACTTGTACTCTGTAAGCTGAGCTAAGTTTTCTCTTGTTTTAATTCGTTTTCACTGTTTACACTGTGATAAATGAATAACTGCAGTTTATTTAATTTTTTTAAGACGCGTTTTGAATTTAGAAAATATACCTTATCAACAAAAAATGTATTTTTGTTTACGCAGCGGTAAAAAATCGTCGACCGCTGCTACGCTGCACTTGACTGCTTTCAACCACCGACTGACAAGTGTGACCAGCCGACTGTGGGTATGAAAATACCCCAGGAAATTTATTACAACAAAATACCAAATCCGAAATACCGTATACCAATAAGAAATACCAATTTAGCCGGCAATTCGAATAGACTTTGTTTTTGTTTTATTTTACTTATAAATTAGGACAATTAATTAATAATTAATAATTCTGTGCCTGATTTCACTCTGATTTTAAGTGCTCATTTGTGGCAGTATTATTCGCACAGTTTATGCGTTCCCTGCGCGCGCGCTCCTTTAGCTGAGCTGTCTTCAATGTGGTCATCAGTTCCGTGGAGTTGTACAGCCAAGTGCCCTAGAGACAGGTGTTTTTACAGTTCATTAACCGACACGTTGATATCGAAAGAATATATATATACTCACTATCAGTAGCATGCAGTTGAGTAGTATGGGAATCGAGAAGACTGTTGAGATAAAGAGACCGTTATCATCGAAATACTGCTGCTTGGAGAAGGTGCGCCAATTGAGTGCGGCATATTCGTTGATGCTCTCCGAGAAGTAAACAATTGACACTGATAAAAGAGAGAGGGGAGAGATAAAGAGCAGAAAATATTAATTTAAACTGCCCCTACTTACACAGCACCAGAAAGAGAAATACTTGAAAATTTGTATTATTTCGTGTAAGTAGAGCCGTACTTGTGGTCAGCACATGCAGCATGATGAGTGCTATCAGCCAAGGATCCTTCCAATCGATCTATAATACAAACTATAATAACAACGTCCCCACTGGGTTTATTTTGCAAAGCTTACGCTGAGGAGAAAGGTCCAATAGCCTGTAATTTCATTGACTTCAATTTGCCCGGGATGCATTTTTGAGACTCTACGAAATCGTCAAGAAAAAAATATTTCAGTCTGCTGTCAATATATATATATTATATGTGCAGAAAATTATAAATACTAAAGGGACAGTTTAATTAACTTACTGTGTATTGTTTATAGCTTAATTTAATGAATTGTTTATTATTTTCGATTTGTACGCGTTACGGGTTGTGTGGCAAATATAACAACAGCTGTGTGCTAACAGAGGCCTGTTGCCTAACAGCTGTTAGGAATTGGGGCCACGTCTAGGGAAAAAAAGGTAAACAACAGATATCGATATATCGATTGGAAGCAGACTATTAACAGAGACTATGCATAGACTCTGCAACCCTGCGCATCATGCACGCCATGCACGTCTGAACGTGCCTCAACTTTGCTTTCACTGACTCAGTAGACACAACATTAACAAGTCTGAAAATATCACAAAGAATTTGTTAGACAACAAAACCCAGTCAAAATTATAGTAAACATATATCTAAGCATTATTATTATTCTAAAGCGCAGACAACAGTGTGAGTGAAGTCATATTCAAAATATATACATACGAAACGTGCGTAGAGAGAGAGAACAACAACAAAAAAACGAGCAACGAGACGGAGACGGAGACGACATAGAGAAAAAAGAAGGTCGCAGTGACAATTGGGAAATCTCGAGCTGTGTGAGAAAACAAAGCGAGCGTCGCGTCTCTCACTCAATCTGTTTTTCTTTTCCTGCTGTGCATTAATTTTTGCAGTGTGTCTGTGTAAAACGAGAAGAAAAACTCCACAACAACAACAACAAAGCAGTGCAGGGGGAGAGGGGAGGAGCAACTGCATCCGTCGATGGGCCGCACTCGTTGATTGTGTGTGTGTGTGTGTGTGTGAGTTGGTGTGATCCTTTTGCGGACTTTGCCGCCGCCATCGAAATCTAAAAAGGTCAAACAGTAACAACGACTCGCAACGGCAGCAGGTTCAAGGACACGCGGCGACTACGCTTCGAGTGTCGCAGACCTCGCAACAGCCGCAGTGCCCGCGCCAAACAGAAGCTACAGCGTCCGCCCCAATACAAGCGCCGCTACAATTCATTAAGGCGTATCCAGCAGCAGCAGCAACAGCAGGAGGAGGCAGCAGCGCAGGAACAGATCACTTACTACTATTACGACATCGATATCGATATGGCTGTCAAGCAGAACAACACGGAGTCCAATGATGTATCCACGGGCTCCACAGCTGCCGATAGTGCGGGCACAGCGGGTGGAGGCGGTGGTAATGGCTCCAATGTTGGAGGCGGTAGTGCTGGCAAGCAGGCAAAAATGAATCCCGGCAGCAGCAGCAACAACAACATGAATATCTCCGATGAGGGAGGTGGTGGTGAATCCATGGACGCATGCAGTGAACAGTCGAGGGATCACGCTGGTGTTGGCGCCATCAATAACGTACATGACATTGCCACGCTGTTGCACATCATGGAGCACATCGATCTGGAGGATGCGTATACCCGTCAGCATAGCTACAAAATGGTCATCACCAATTTGGCGCGCATGCAGATCAGCAGTAATCCGGAGGATATTAAGCGCTTCAAGGAGGAGATGCTCAAGGTGGGCACCCTACTGGCCATGCCCAATAAGAAGCGCTATCTGATGTTATATTTGAGGATTGTCTACGAACTGATCCAGCTGGAAGAGAAGCCTTCCTTTGCTGTGGCCATTGTCTTTGAGCTCTTCAGTCCCCCTCTCATAACGGAGGCAGTACAATCATTGCTGGAGCAGAATGTACAGGATGAGAGCATCAGAAAGACAGTGGGATTGCTCTGCGAATGGATTCCTTTGTGTAATTTCTGTCAGAATCTAAATCTTTGGATTATGGCCATACTGAGGGGTCTGCGAGAGCAGGAGAGGTTTCAATTGTTGGATAACATTGCACTGGATAACATTGAGAGGCTTTTCTTCTTCGTCATCCTGCCCGCACATCGTCACAAGGTGGTGCCCATTGTGTTTCACATGCTCTCCACCATCAATCAGGCACCAGAAATCTTTCACAAAGTAAGTAAGCTGAAGTAATCATAGATAATCCCCCTGGTAATCCTTCTGCTTCTTCCTATTCTCCATCTTGCAGCTTCTCTTGAAAATTCCCAAAGTGATCAGCATCATCAAGTCGCAGTCAAATAACATGGATAAATCCTCGAATGACATTCGATTGCTTATCCAGAAACTGGTGGATCTGTTCAATGCGCTCATGATGCGCTTCTATGACAACGATGAACTGTATGCACCACTCAAGGCTGCACTGCAGGAGTATGAACCATCGCCAAATTGTGTGGTTCTAGCGCGTGCCATGTTCGAAAATGCGCTGCCCACGAATGCCAGGGTGGGATTAGTGAATCTGGGCAACACTTGCTACATGAACAGCGTGCTGCAGGCACTGGCCATGACCAGCGAGTATGTAGACTTGGATTACCCCCTTGTAGTTTATGCTTATATTGCTCCTCTCTCTCTCTCCCAGCTTTGTGCGGCAGATCTTGCTCATTGAGAGCGGCTCCCTGCTGCTGTTGAAGGTGCAGCAGCAGATTGCATTGATGCATCACTCGATGCGGCACGAACTGACGCCAACGCGGGTGCTAAAGGCAACACGTCCGCCGGGCTTTACGCCTGGACTGCAACAGGACAGCTCCGAGTTTCTGGGCTATCTACTGGATCTGCTGCACGAGCATGAGATCAACAGTGGCGCGGAGGGCAGCCTGGGCAAGATGGTGCAGGCTTCAAATGTCTCTGGCGATGATTGTGTTGCCGCCGGAGTGATACCCTACAATAGCAAGGATCATGAGCTGATAAACACGACAACAACAACAAGATCTGTAGCTCCACCCACCAACAACAGTCAGTCGAAGAAGCCGCCCTCAACCATTGATAAGACCTTCGCTGGGAAATTGTCGACGACCTACAAATGCCTGAGCTGCGCCTGGGAGAGTCGCAATGAGGACAGTTTCCGAGAGTTGCAACTCTCCTTTCCGGACGACAAAGATGATTGTGGTGCACAGAATTATTCGGTGCAGGATCTTATCGATTACTATTGCTCACCGGAGAAGCTTGATGGGGAAAATCAATATTTCTGTGCGCGCTGCAAGAAGCTCTGCGATGCCGAGCGTCGCATTGGGATCACTCAGGCGCCGCGCAATCTCATCTTAACGCTCAAACAGTTCAAATACGATCAGAAATATCACTTTCGCACTAAGTTAATGCACAAGGTGTTCCACGATGAGAGTGTGAGTAGAGAACGACCTTAAAGTCATTTGAATAACCCTAACTTATCTTTTCCAATCCTCCCCCAGGTTGTGGTCAAGGTATGCGCCTCGGATTCCCTGCAAGAGACCTACACCGTGCACTATGACCTCTATGCGGGTGTCGTTCATGCTGGCTACAGCATGGATTCAGGTCACTACTTCACCTTTGCTGCAGATCAGTCAAAGAATTGGTTCAAGTTCAACGACAACTTGGTGACAAATTCAAAGCCACAAGAAATGCACAGTCTTACCTCGCCGAATACCCCCTATATACTGTTCTATCAGATGTGTGGCAGATCAATAGAAACATCTCCCACAGAGCCAACGCATCCCATGATTGCAGAGCCACCAATGCCACCGCTTACACTGGACGAACTGCCTCGCACACTGCGTGACTATGTGAAGCAGGATAATCACGAGTACCATGAGGAACTGAAGATGGAGAGATTCAAGAGGAATGCCAAGCGTAATCAGGTGGGAGATAATGGCACGATCACCCGCAATGGCTACGATGGCGACGATGAGGATGATCAGTCGCCACATGGAGGAGGTGGCAACGGTGGCGCCGGTGGCGGTGGTTATGGCGGAGGTGCTGGCGGTGGAGGATGTGGTGGCAATGATCTGGGCATGAATATAAATCGTTTTGTGTGTTGAGATTAGTATGAGGAATGCGGCATCCAAACAAATGATATAGATACATATATACATATATATTTATCGGCTGCATCGGTGATGTCGTCGTGGTCATGAAGAGAACCACTCGCATCATAATAATATAAATGTTAAATAAGTATGTATGTGTAGAAGCAGAAGTATACACGATCACGAATATATATATATTTATATATATAAATACATATATGTATAGCGAAGGCATCTCTATGTAACTGTAAAATAAGCCCGCTTTCCAGTTTTTTTGCTATCTTCACACACACACACACTATTGTTGTCATGTTCCTTAACAGAGAAACTTATATTGTATTTCCTCCCCTCATATATCATATATCATACGATTCTACATATATATACAAATTTGTTATAATTTTACGCATTGTTTTTTGTTAACACACCCAAACTTAGTTATAGAGCCTCCCTCCCCTAACCATACATACTAAATTTACATATATATACGTACATATATATATATATGAAGAAAAGAATATACATAAACATATATCAATTAGCCAGATACTCCTTAGTACTACTACAACTAACATGCATATTAAACCAAAAGAAATTAACAGAAGAGCATAGAAAGAAGAAGAGTACAGCCAGTCGTACATCCGTAAGCCAATCAACTTCCAATTGTAACCTCCAGAAAAAAGATATCCTAGAAATGTACAACCTCTATATAATGTGTACGATGAATTAATTTTAGTTCTTATTCTAAACATATATAAAAAAAACGCACACAGCTCCAGTTGAAGAATTCTGTGCTTGTAAATTTGTTTTTTTTTTTTTTCATGTAAAGAGAATTCTATATTTTATTATATAAATTTCCTTATGTTTATGTGAATTTTAAAAATTTGCTTTTTATATTTCACGAATTTCGAACCCTGGATGAACCCCAACAACAACACACACACACACATGTATCGCGTTAAGGTTTTGAATATTATTGCAATTAAATTGGAATAATTTCAACTACATTTGTATATGCTGTACAACTTATGAATATGGTATTTATCTTTTATACTTATAAGGGTATCAATAAAACTGAAAACACAACCAAAAGGGCGACAATTTCGAAATAAAAACATAAATACAAAGTTAATTTTAATTAATACTTAGGGTATTTCAAGGCGACTACGTTGTGGCGGCTTTACACTGTGGCGGCTACTCGATATACCAAGTGCTTATTGGTATTTTTTGCATTCTTCCGCTTTTGCGCAACGGTCACACTCAATTCGTTGGGCCCCACAAAGCCTCCAGCTGAAAAACGTCACACACATACACACACACACTCATACACTGGAGCGGGGTATAAAATGAGCAATACGCGGCACTCTCTCGAACAGTCTCTCGCATTATTAAGGCAATATACGCGGCGGGCGGCTGTTTAGTCGAGCAATAACAACACGACGGAGACGACGGCGAAGACGTAGATGGAGAGCAGAAAGTAAATAAATAGCGAAAAACGGTTAACATTGTTATGACACGCGTAGCGCGCACAACAAAGTGTGAATAATCCTAAGGAACTTCTACCTAGTATAATCATTTTTGCCTGCAATAAACGCTTTTATATGGAGCAACAACAACACAAACGCCCAACAGCAACAACTGCCCAGAAGTTCTACAATAACAACAAACAGAGCTAACAAAAAGCAGCCACAAGAAATTAAATACAAGTATTTTACTACCTTTTGTACCACACAACAACGGCAACAACAAAAGCCTTTAAAAAGCACAATTGATTTACTGTACAAGAACAACAAAGACAACTGCATTCTGAAGAGACGTTGCCAGCTGTTTGCGGAGGCCAAAAAAAGCGAAATAAAAGCTCAAAGAGTGTAAAAAGTGAAAAGCCCGGTCAACGTCCTCAAATAGTGTGGTTATGTTTGCCATCCTGCACGGCGTCGTCGGCTGAAGGTGAGCGAAGGACACCGGGTGAACATATTTAACAATTACCCAAAACGAGGAGGAGCGGGAGGAACAAACCACAAAAAGAGAAGGAGGAGGAATAAACACAAACAAACACACTGATACACAAACACTGTCAACATGCGTATCTTTCCCGTGCGTCTCTCGGCCATCAAGTCGTCCATGTCGAGCTTGGCCAAAATGTTGGATTTCTACTCGGGTTTCAATCCCTCGCCGCTTTCAATTAAACAATTCATGGATTTCGGTAAGTAATAATTAATTATAATTATACTATATTAAATTACATTGTGCGTCAATGTCCTTGTTGTGCCGGTACACGAAGCCTGCTCTCACGCGCACACATGCTCGCATGCACACACATACTCTCGAATATTCTGGCGACCGCTCTCCCGCGCTCTCTCTTGCATGCGGTCTTTGTACGTGTATGTTGTGTGTGTGCAGTGTTTGTTGAGTTGCACGTGTGTAAGTGCGCACTGTTTGTTGAGTTGTTTTGTTCGTGTTCGTCTCACAATTGGGAATGGCATAATCAATGTCAATTTTAATAGATTTATAGCATTGTTTGGTAAAAGTTACAATCGCCTTCTGACGTCAGCGCTTTCATCTTATCGGTTCTCGCTCATTGCGCAATTCTATTGATATTGAGGATCTTCGGATTATAATGTAAAGCATAAACTTGAGACTCGGCCGGGCCTACGTGACCAGCAGCTGAGCCTGGCTCAGTATTGTTTGCTGCGCAAAATGCCGTTATCTAATACCCAATTCAATTCCATCAAATTGCCAATTAAGCGGTTTTGTTTTCGTGGTCTCTCTCACGCCCTTGCACTCATTCCCGCTCTTCCCCACTCTCTTCTGCTCTCTTATTGTGTGTGTGCCGGGTCGCCAAACACAAACTGTTGATTATGCAGAACATAAAGTGAGTGCAATTATGAGAGAGCGGGGGAGGGAGAGGACGGGAGAGCGAAGTGGATTTAGTAAGATGAGGGCAGCGAGGTGAGTAGAGCTTAGGAAAGGAGCAGCACAAGTTGAGCTAAGTAAAAGAGTGAGGAAGAACAGCAGGTGAAGGAGCAGTACAAATTAAGCTCAGCAAGTGAAAGAGGGGAGTGAGATGAAGAGAGAGTGCGAGATGATGGAGCAGCGCAAGTTGAGCTTAGTAAGATAGCAAGGCGACCGTGGTGAAGAGAGAGAGAGTGAGAGAGGTGAAAGAGGACTTTGAGTTAAGTTTTATTTATGTCGAGCTCAATTGCAAACAATTTGTCGGAGTCTAATCGGCTTAAATGCTATTTTAAATGCTATAAAGAGATATTGTAAATGAAAAACGGAAGTTCCCACACAAAGTCGTAGACAGCGTACTTAGTATTATTTTTACAATTGCTGACAATGAAACTGAATACTTTGAGAAATCGCAAGTCGCGTAGTCACCTTTCCTTCCTGTATTGTGTGCGCCCACCAGTTGCAATCGCTGTGTGGGCACGTGCCGCTCAAGGACGTTTCAATGTCAGCGCTATACAGAACATGCAGGCATACAAATATTTATATGGTATATGCCAATTTATATACCGACAAAATGTTTGTATATTTATAAGCACGACTGTTGTTCATGCTGTTCTAAGCTGCAGCTAAACCTGCCCCAATAAGCATCGACACTGTGCAGTATCAGCTGTCACATACCTCTTGAAATCATATGGCAGAATTCAATTCAAAGTCTTTCCCACTCTAAATGGTTATATGAGTATACTTAAGAAACAATGAGTACTTTGAAAATTTTAAATTTTCTTGATAAATATCTACAAAATAAATCGAGAGTAAGCTGTATTAGTTTCGCATACCCCTTGAAATTTTTATGGGTACTTAAAGAACAACATAATATTGTACAATTCAATAAGGTCTTCCTTAATTTTTAAAAGTATTCAATTATCTTGATAGATATCTAAGAAAAAAAACGAAATTCCGCTGAATCAACTGTTGTATACCTCTGAAATTTAATAGGTACAAATTGAACAACAATACATTTTACAAATCAACTCAAATTCATTTCCACTTTGTTTTTTTTTATGTATTTTATAGAATTAATGACTAATTTAAAGATTTTTATATATCTTAATGAATATATACGAATCAAGTCTTTTCCTTCCAAGAAATTTCAAATATATATTTATACAATACTGTATTATATTACTTCTATACAGTCCCCTCTTAAGTAGCCTCATTAACAGGGTATACGCTACGACCTCTGGCCCTGAGCAACTGTCGAGCATTGTTAGGAGGCCCTTTAAAAGTTCTTGGGCCCCTGACGGTCCCAAATGGCAACTGACTTGGAAACAATGCAGCTCAGACTCAAAGCCAAGTGGCTTTTTGGTGGAGACTTAGTTAAGTCGGTTCTCCCGAGAGAGCAGGAGGACGAGCCTGTGGTCTATATATAGAGAGGCAGGCAGGCCAAATTAAGGCTCACTGAAGGACGACACGTGTGTTTATAAATAGAGAAGAAGAGAAAAACCCGTTCCCGTTTCCTCTTTCATTATTTGTCGTAGCAATCAATTCTGTGCTATAAAACCCAATTTATGGGGTGGGCAATACGTTCAATATCCATGGTTTATTATCTGTTGTTTGGGTAAATTTCGGTTTTTTCTAGGTTTATGAAAAGCAAACAGTAATTAATAAAGCTTTTTTTCCTACATCAACTACTTGTTCTATTAGTGTATTAGTGTTGTTGTTGTTATTGTTGTTGTGTACTTGAACTTTGATGCGAGCGATAAGATTTCACTTTATTTTGTTGCCAACTGTACTTAGAGAGCTGTAAGTAGGGCAAATAAAACGATTAAAAGGCTTTTTTGAAGGAGCCAGTGAAGTGTGAATAAATCCCACACAGAGATTCTAATAGAATAGAGAGACTCTAATAGAATTCTAACATTATATTGTCAAGGCTCTACCACAATGTCATTTTATTATCATATTCCTCACGTAAATCACATAGTTGTATTATGTATTCCACAATTGGGAATATTAACACACATTTACATGTCGTATACGCGATGTTTGTAGAGCCTGGTTAGGTTCTGCTTCAGATAAGAGAGCTCATATACTATATTGGCCCTAATCACTTTCCCTATCAGCTGAAACTTGCAAAACAATATGTGAATATTGAGTATATTTGTTAGGTTCGATTTGATTAGGACTGCACCCCCCCTTCACCAACCCGGGAAACCGCCCACTGATCATGTGCCAATTCGCTGCGTGGGCCCCGAACATTTCATATGATAAATATAACAAAAAGAACAAGAACCACAGCAACAATAACTGTGACAAAGGCCGATTTGGCAAGTATATAGAATATTATGCTTATATATTGTATAGGGTATATTTGAAATGTTAAATGGAAAATTTCGTGCTGATAACTTGAGTGGGGCGTGTGTCGTGTCTGACCATCTGAGGCATCATCTGAGGAATCAGAGAAACGGTAGCATCACATCCGAAATTTGGACTTTGCAATTCTTGGCGAACTTTGGAACCGTCAACCGGTTAAGCCAAAAAGGAAAAATACAAAATTGCAGACGTCAAATAGACTAAGAAATCAAGCAAAACAAAGACGGAGAAAGAAAGACAGAGAGAGAGGGAGAGAGAGCGGAACAACAACAATAATATGGAAGCACCCGCCCTCCACGCGTGATAAAAATAATGATAGACACACGCGCCCCGAAAATATCAGCGCTACAAAGTAAATAAACAACAAATACTTAAATGATTTAAAAAATACAATAACATATACTAAAATATATGTAAATATTATTAGTAGTTTCTAGTTAGTTTCCACTGCTCGGCTTCGTTTGAGCTGCGCTTTAAAGCTCTTAAAGCAAATGAGTGCAGTCAGGCATAGAGAGAGAGAGGAAGTGCGGGAGAGCAACGTCAAAGTCCAGTTGGCCCGTGTTTTGTTTGCTCACTCTCTCTCCCATCCAGTCGGCGCGGCGACAGAGACAGAGGCGCGGCACAAAGGCAAAGGCAAAGACGAATGAATGTGAGTCAAATGAATAGAAACGACTTAAAGATGTCGTCGTCGTCGTTGGACATTAAAATTAGATCTAATAAATATGCTGATGCAATCGGGATGCCAATTTCGATAAACAGCTGTTCCGCTCTCACGCTCACGTCCTCTCTTCACTAGTTCCTCTCTCTGGCTCTGACGTCACAGCTGCTCAAAGTGTAAATGCAATTACAGAGTGCGCATTTCCGCCTCCACTTGACTTGACTCGACTTCGACTGCGTCTGGTCTATTCCTGACCTTGGCTAGCCCAGGTGGTGGGTGGTGGGTAGAGGGGTGATGTTGAGGCACATTAAGAAATTGCTTCTTTGTTGCGTGCCGCGTCGCAGCTTGTAAATAATTGATTGCATTTTGTGGCTTTGTTGCAATTTGCAATTGAGCGTTAACACGTCAATTGAGCCGCAGGAACAATAAGCGCTCAATTGGCGCGCAGACTAATTGAATACGTGACGTCACGTATTGACACCTGCAGAAATTATTCAATTATTCTAATGGGTAAATAATCATTTACGCAGTAGCAACAGACCCTGCGTATGTAGCACGGTGTGTTATCACGCGAGTCAAATGAAAGTGAAGACGTTCTGTCCGTGGGGGCCTTATCAGTGGTGGGTAATGCATCAAGTGAGGCCAGACAGCTCAATCAAATCTCCAAATCTCCAGTAAACACACAATAACAAACTCACCACACACACATTTACTTCAAATCTCCTGTAAGCATAATGCAAATACACACAACCACACAATAGAAACACGCACTCAAACACACACACACTCATGCATTCGCTAAAAGCGGAACAACAAAGCATAAATAAAGCTCTATTTTGAGGTCATCTGCTGTGCGGGAGAGTGAGAGCGCAAGGTGCTAAAGTGTCGCGCGTGTCTGACTAGTGATCGTCTTTGCTGCGTGCTCTCACACTCACTTTGCTCTCACGCGTATCAGTTAGGGGTATGTGAGAGTGTGTCTGTGTGTGTGTGCGATAGTGCGCGCGTGTGTGAACCTGTCTGACTATTCAGCCGGCAGTAGCAGCTTCTCGCAAATTCTAATGAGAGACTGTCAAACATTGTTTTTGTTTTGTTTTGTTGTTTTGATTTTCTACTTTTGTTATTGTTTTGCGGTTATAAAACTCGTTTTATTGATTCTGTTTTGTTTTTGAAATTCGTTACAAATTGACGCCCATAAACAAAATGGCCGTCAAAGCTAACGAAGCGAACAGGGCTTACACTCACACACATCGATATCGATATCTTTGTTTACTTAACATTCCGATATGCAATTGCCCCCCGCTGTAAATGTTATTCACATCGCTTATCGCTGTCTAGATTAGCAAATTTATCGGCCCTGTGTCAGCCACGGCAATCAGTCCAATTAAAAGAGGGACATCATAAAAAAAGAGGCGTGTCGCGCGCCGTTCTTCCCCACTGCCCTTCTCCCTCCCCCTCGTTTCACGTCTGCTGCAGTTCAAGGCTCAATTTAATAAACATTTATGTGTACAAATTAATTATTCAACTTGACGTCGAGTTCGTTGTGCCTTATCAGAGTCTGGTACGATTCTGCTTTGCCAGCGCTTCGTTTGCGGTATTGTTTTTGTTACGAAATTGTTGACGAACAACAACAGACAGCGAAATGTATAACTATCTCGCTCTCTCTTGGTCTTTCTCTTTGTCTTTCTATCTCTAAATGTGTGTGTGTGTGCAAAGCAAACAACAAGTGCAAAGTTTAAGCTTGGGGCCAAATCGCTTTCCGTTCTGCGTATCTTGAACTCAGCTTAAATACATATTTACAAATGATTTCATTGAATTTAAACAGGCATACTGAGACATGCACAAACCTGCACACACTTGCATATTCATGCACGGAATTAGCCCCATTGTCTGTGCTTCTAATTAACCACTAATTGATGACAGAATTTTAAGAAATCGGGATTAAGTAAAAGTACCAACTGTATAAGGTGCTTTATAAGGCTGAATAAAAGAGATTTGCGATAACTCAGTTCAGTGAAAACATTTATCAAAGCCTAAACTGGCATACAACGGGTACAGTGCAGGCCATAAAAGTGGGTGTACTCAATTTGGACTGTTTAAACTGCACGAAAAAGTAAGCATTCTGTAACATGTTTCTTTCCCTCTCTCTCTCGTTCTTCCTGTTAAATAAAAGAGCTACAGTGGTGGCTATAAAAGTAGTGCAGCTTGAGTTTGAATATTCTTTTTTGACATCATTATACTTTCTAATCTAGTCAAGTTTTTTGGTTCTAATTGGAAGGAAATCAAGTTTATAATATGAATCATTGAGCTTATTGTGTCGCTGCATCTCTCTCTCTCCACCATGAACACAAGCTATAGTGGGAACCGATAAATTAGTACAGCTCAAGCTGAGCAAAGCTAAGCGCACGAACATCTCTATTCCTCTCTTTCTCTTCCTCTCTCTCTCCTCTCTCTCTCTCTCTCTCTCTCTCTCTCTCTCTTTTGAATAGACACTACAGTAGAGGCCATAAAATAAGTGCCAAAAAACGTTTATTATATTATTAGGCTTTAGTTTGTTATTCGCTCTCACTCCATCCCTCTCTCTCTCTCTCTATATTATCAATTTACTGCGTCAATTTCATAGTGCAATCATTCATCATGCAAATTCCAATTAGAACTGACCCACAAATGGCTCGCGTGATCAACAACAACGAAATTGATAAGCAAAGTCTGGCAAATGAAACCCCTTAGATTACTAATAAATATAGTAAACATTTTATTATCTATTGTATTTATTTATATTATTATTGTTTGTACTCTCTTTCCTTTGCCAGGTCAAAACGCCTGCGAAAAGAAATCGTACATATTCCTGCGCAAAGAGCTCCCCGTGCGTCTGGCGAACATCATGAAGGAGATCGCTCTGCTGCCAGACAATCTTCTGCACACACGATCCGTCAGTGAGGTGAGCTCGTGGTATGTGAAGAGCTTTGAGGATGTGCTGGAGTTCGAGAATGCCGAACCCACACACGAAAATCTACAAAAGTAAGCGACAGATTGAACACTATAAAGGAATGTATAAGTACTATAAGAGTCTCTTCATCTTTCCAGATTTGTGCGCGACTTGGATCTCATTAGGAATCGCCACAACGATGTGGTGCAAACAATGGCACAGGGAGTCATCGAAATGAAGGAGAACGAGGGCGGTCAAGTGGATGCGCCCACAGAGAGTTCAATACAGTACTTTCTCGATCGTCTCTACATGTCGCGCATCAGCATACGCATGTTAATCAATCAGCACAGTGAGTATTAACTAAAAAGAAACAATAAAAGATAGTTTGGAAGGGTATAAAATGTAAGAAATTGAGTATAAATACGAAGTCAAATCATTGGTGCAGCTGTAGCTTTATTTCGTTTCCATCTTAAGTTCTCTTATTTGTTATTAATACTTCCCTTACTTCCCCCCCTTTGCAGCTCTCCTCTTTGGCTCCAGTCCGCATTCGTTGGGTCGTCACATTGGTTGCCTGGATCCCGCCTGTGATTTGTCGGATGTGGTGCGTGATGCGTATGAGAATGCGCGATTTCTCTGTGATCAATATTATCTAACATCGCCGGCGCTGGAGATACAACAGTATAGCTGTACGGATGAATCGTTGCCCATACGCACTGTGTACGTGCCCTCGCATTTGTACTACATGTTGTTTGAGCTGTTCAAGAACTCGATGCGTGCTGTGGTGGAACATCATGGACATGATCCCGATACGGATACATTGCCACCTCTCAAGGTGTCCATATGTCGTGGCAAGGAGGATATTTGTGTTAAGATCTCCGATCAGGGTGGCGGCATACCGCGTTCACAGTCCGATCAACTGTTCAAATACATGTACAGCACAGCGCCGCAACCCTCCAAGTCGGACATGCACACAGTGCCATTGGCTGGCTATGGCTACGGTCTGCCCATCTCAAGGCTCTATGCGCGCTATTTCCACGGTGACATTGTGTTGCTCTCCTGCGAAGGCTTCGGCACCGATGCCATCATCTACCTGAAGGTGCGAATCAACTGAAATAAAGCTGTATATATATCTCTATATATATCTATCTGTTTCGTCTTGCAGGCACTTTCCGATGAGGCCAACGAACTGTTGCCCATCTTCAACAAGACGAGCTCAAAGTTCTATCGCGCCACTGTGCCCACTGGCGACTGGTCGAATCAGGTAAAATACGCTAAGAAGACGACGTCCAAGACGAAGACGAGTGCTGTGAATCGATAGTACCAGCACCCCCTGCCCTGCTCCACGCTCCACTCCCCCCGCCCGCCAAGTCATGGCTGTGTAAAGTGCATCCAAACCCAATCCCAGCATGGATCCCGCCCTACCTAGAGATTCAGTCAATGTTTAATTTATTTAACCCCCGCCAAATTTGTTGTATTTGTTGTTCCCTTTTTTTGGAATTCAATTTTTAATGTGTTTTTTATTGCATTTTGGTTCGAAAAGTTTCCATTCCACAATTTTGCAAATTATGTACAGTACAGTGTGTGTTTTTAGGGATTGGTTTTGAGAGAGGGGGTGTCTCTGTTAAGAAGAAAGTCTTATATATTTTAAAATATACATACATATATATTTATTTAATGCATACACACCTTATACACACAGTTATATTTTGTAATTATAATTCGATGTAAGTTTAAGCAACACAAAGTTCGTTTTATTGTTTATATTCAAGCACATACGATATTTACACATACACATATTAAACAATATATACTAGATTTAAGTACAAATAATAAAACTGTTGAGATTTGTAAACAAAACAAACACACTACACACTTGTATAATGCTTTTATTGTTGTTCTTTATTAACCCATTAACTGTGCGCACACCAGAGTTGGCTGTAATTAAGTTTTAACACTTGTTAAATAGTTTCTAAATGCCAATCAATGTCGATTGAGAAGTGGAGTCGTAACGAATAACGCGCATATACTTTAAATGATTCATAGATTCAAGCATGTTACAACGAATCGTTGCATACTACGCGGCGGTGGCTGGAAAAGAAAAGATAATTCTTACTATGTAATGAAAAGGTATCGGAAAACATAGGAAATGTTCTTATATCCAGTTTGCCAGTCTATTTTGTGATCTTCAGAGGTTTTAAAATTAAACTTTAAGTTCAGTTGAAGGATCCTAAGTTCTATTTGAGCTGCATGCTCTTATAGCATGTTGTATGTTCTCAATTTATTTATGAATGTACCTTAGTCCTGCTGCGTTCGTTAGTATTAACAAACATTTATGACAATGATCGATAAACCTTGACTATGTTCTAAAGCATGCAGCGCTCTTTAAACTAAAGTTCCTTTCTACGTTCTTCTATGTTTGACAGATTTGTCAGAAATCTTTAGAAATGTTCTTTAGCATGTAGCAGGTTTCCAGCTTTATCTAGCCGTCTTGTCTGCATTCTTCCTCTGAAGATCTCTATTAATGTCTTTGAAAATTAACGTACAACATGTTGCAAGCTTCCGTCTATCCTTGTCTATCTTTTCTCCGAACAGACTACAGAACTATGAAAAATCCATACACATATTCTTTATTACATTTATTAACATGATTATAATAAGTTACTATTTAATATTTCGTCAATTTCTCTTCTTTTCCAACTTCTTTATACTTTCTTTACTTTTCTTTTACGCACTCTTAATTTCTTGCAGAACTTTTCCAATCGTTGGCGTTATTTATATGGTTTTCTAAAGAATTTATAAGACTGTGCTCACGCTATCTAAAACCTCAACTGCCTCAAACTGCGCACTGGGTCAGTTGGTTGGACTCTATAGTATCTTAAGATATTAAGATAAAGAGGAAATGTTTTCTACCACTTTCAATTAGTACTTATAAAAGTTCCACTCCCCTCTCTCCCTCTTTTCCATACACTTTCAGAGCTCGGACATGAATGCACGTCAGCTGAATGCGACCGCACCCAAACGCTATAACGATTTGGATTAGAATCGCAGCACTCAAATGATACTCAGGATGTCTACGAACAACAACAGCAACAATAGTTTTTAAACAACACACCACATAGAGACTATATATGTGGGTGCTACTATATCATTAGTTCTAGGCAAACATTCCCTAAACAACGGCAACAACAACTACAACTACGACTTGTATTTGTATTCGAATTTGTATTCATGGCAGTTACGTGTTAAGTTTCTAATTGTTGAACATGATAATATAGTATTGTTACCAGACCTTATATAATATGCGTTTATATCGTATATTTTCTAAGCGTGTTTTTGTGCAATAAATCGAAGAAAAAGCAGAAGATGAAAAGAAAAAGAGAAGGTCTTTTTTTTTAGGCACTACAGTTTATTCTTTTTTTCATTTTTACATAATAATAAATATTGTTCATTTTGCTGAGCTATACAGTAATTGATTGCGTGTGCGCTTGGTAGAGACATACATGTACATATACATACATATACACATACATATATATATACATGTGCTATATATATCATAGCTGTTATATAGTATATAAGATTCGTTTAGGTATTTATAATTATTTTATACAAAATTCTCACATTTAGGTTTTATAGCGTTTGCACATTATCACGACATTCGTTTCGTTTCGTTTCTCTTTTATACCTTTTGTTATTAACATTTTCTCTCTGTGTTTTTTGCTCGACAATTGACATTGATTTAAACTATTTAACTACAGCAACAATTGATTCGTTTAAACAAAGTGCATGGGGTGTATATATATATATATATAGAAATATATATATATACATATATATAATATAATAATCATAATAATAATTCAATATAAAATTATATAAACAATAATACACATACACATACAATATTTATAATTCAAGCTCAAATTTTGATAGCAGGCAAATATGAATCGGAATCTGAAGAATTGTTTGTTGCAATGGCGTAATTAGCACCTCGATAAGGTCTTTCCCAGCTCACTTGCGCAACGGATCCAGGCTCTCCAGCGAGAAATCATCAATGTTCAGTTGACTCTGCACACGAAGATGAAGAAGAAGATGAAGACAACAGAGATAAGAAAAGAATTCTACCTAGATAAATAGAGGGTTTTCTTGCTGCGTACCTTGAACACACTCGGTCCGTTGTTCATCTCAAACGGATCAGAGCCAAACAGATCCGTATTGCCATTGAGGCCGCCCGGATTGCCACTGCTCGACTGCGAGATGGTGCGACGTGGTGCCGCTATCTTTGGCGGTGGTGCCACTGTAAACAGCAGAAGATTAGTAAAGGTAAATGATAAAGATATGCCAAAATAAACTTACATAATGGCGGCGTTATGTTCAGCTCGTTGGAGAAGCCGCTGCTGTTGATGCTCATGTTGTTGTTCACATTGTTTGCATTGTTGTTGCTCAGGTTAATATTGTTGTTGTTGTTGTTCTGCAGCTTATGATCATTGTTGTTGGTGAAAAACAGTTGTTGACCAAAACTCTTTGAAGGCTCAAAGCCAAATAGATCATTACTGATGGCATTGCGGCCATTGCTTAGATTATCCTGTATCTCATCCGCTCGTGGATCAAAATCTGAATCCGAGTCGGAGTTCAACAACAGCTCATCCATTTTCTGGCTATTATTCTTGCCACCACCGCCGCTGCTGCTGCTCAACTGGCTGGACAAATTGCTGCGTGGCGGCACAATTGGCAAGAACGAGCTGGGCGAGGCCGAATGCGTCGATGCGGTCGTGGAGTTGGTATCAATCAGAAGCTTGTCCTCATCTAAAGAAAGGCAAACAATGCTTAGTTACAGCTACATATATATACTATATTGTTGTGCCTACCTAGCTTGCCATTGCTGAGCGTCTCATTGCCATTGCTCAGCTCATTAGGGGCGGGCGCCTCCAGTATGTCCTTGATGTTCAGCTTGAAGAGCATCGCATCCAGCTCGGACTTTGGCAATTTGGCTGACAATTCACGCAGTCGCTCCTTGTAGATGGCAATCGTTTGCTGCAGATGCTCAATTTGCTGCTGCGCTTTGTTCAGGTTTGTCTTCTCGTTGCTGTCCATGAATTTTCTAAATGGTTAAAGAAGAAAAGGTTAATAAGTTTTAGAAAGAAGTCAACCGATTAAGTTAAGGTTTACCCAAGGTATAGGCTTGTTTAACTCCAGGTTAATCTTATGTACTCCCCTCAACCTTAAGTGTAGCCGAGGTTGCCCTCAGGGTTAGTTCAGATGCCACTCAGGTTTAACTTTGTTTTACTACAGGCTTACCTAAAGTTAAATTTAGGATATCCATAGGTTTACTCCAGATTTACTTCAGGTTAACCCCAAGACTACCCCAGATTTACTCTAGGTTTACCCCAGATTAACACCAGGTTAACCCCAAGATTACCTCAGGTTTTACCCCTGGCTTACTTCAAGTTAACCCCAGGAGTATCCCAGGTTTTGCCAGAACAACCTACGGTTACGCCCAGATTCCCATCAGTACCATCCAAGGTTATCACAGTTCCACCTCAGTTTTCTCACAGTTTTACTCAAGCTTTCCCCAGGTTAGTTCCCTCATGTTTTACCCACCTGTAGGCCAAATCAAAAGCCTGTCCAATGGTCAGCGTAATATCCGAGGCCAACTTATTAGATATGAATACAAAACACTCGTGCGACTCCTCCGCCTTCGCGCTGCCATTGCCATTGCTGCCATTGGTGCCATAACCATTGCTATCCTGCAGCCCGTTGTTATCCTTATTCTTCACCGTCTTGGCAATGAAACTAAAGAACTTTTTCACACCCTTCTCGTCCGCACAATACGAGATGTTGTACAATGGGAATTGATGCAAGATTTTATGTGTACGCGGCTCTTGAATTGCCACTCCCTTGATACTAATGGTGATCTCCAGTTTCTTGAACTTCTCCTGTGTGCCCGTCTCCGCCTTCTTCATTTGCTGTGCAAACTGCAACTTGCGTATTGCATCCTTGACCACCTCAATGCCCTTGGGCTGATCCACGCTCAGGTTACCAAAGAACTGTGTGTGTGTGTGCGAGTCAAAGAATTTCATAAATATATATTTTCATATTCACTTCACACCTGTTGCTCTCACTTACCTTGACTAGATACACAGCGTGTCCGTTGATGAGCTGCTCTGGTGTGTGCAGCCAGTTGCGTTTGTTGTTCTTACTGTCGCTCTTTGAGCCGCTGTTGTTGTTGCTACTGTTGCCGTTGTTGTTAGTGTTGTTGGTGCCGTTGTTATTGCTGCCATCAAGATTGTCCCCTTCATTGTTGTCCTGCTGCAGTTGCTTCTCCTGCTGCTTGTTGCTGTTCTGTTTACTCCAGAATTTAAGCTGCGACATTTTGGCCGTTTTACTGCCAGAACCGCTATTTCCGGCGGGCTGATAAGGCATCTTCGACGGCGGCAGTTTGTACAACTGTGGAGTGGGGAATTTACACAAGGATTAGATGTGATTGAGCTACAGATACACTACAAGTACAGTAGGAATGTAGATAATGCTAGATATACCCCGTAAAGAGGCAGAGGGCAACATAAAGTGAAGTTGTAGTTAAGCTGCAGATACCCTGCAAATATTATGTGTTTCTGGAGGGTATACTGAGGGCAGAAAGTCAATTAGGCAGCAATAAAAAATACAATACAATCATGTTTTGTATACTATATTTAGGATACTCTGTAAATAGTTACAAGAGGGGACAAAGTTTCTAGTAACCAAGACATGTTTATTATATTATATTTAGTTTTTTATTTGCGCTGCTTGTTCCTCTAGACATACAGGGTGCTTTTTATGTCGATTTTCCTAAGGTATAGAAGATACAAGGGTATTATAACTTCGTGTGAGCTGAGAATGTATTTAACCTATGCAAGAAGCCATCTCCGACTGATCAACCTTGAAATTGCACATCTCAACATGTATTCTATAATTAATATTCAATATAATCCTTCCCATAACGTTCCCTTAAGGGTCTACAATAATTATCAGCAACCAAATAATTACGCAGGGTATATAAAACTCGATTTAACTTCACTCAACCTTTTGTCACTTGTTTTTAATTAAATTTTTATTTGTTTTTGCTTATTTTGTGTTAGATTTTGTCGCATTTAGTCAGGGGTTTTTCCGTAGCGAACTGAGAAACTTCATTTGCAACAAAAATGCCAACTGTCCCCTGGTACGCGACATTCACACACACACACACAACACACAATGCACTGCTAATTAGCCTTGTTATACAACTTGCTGTGAATCTGAATACATTCTTACCTCAGCTCAGCTCAGCTGAGGTAAACCAATCCCCAAGCCAAGCCAAGTGCATCTGCATCCCCAGACACGATACAAGGCGAGGGAAACTACGTCAGCCCCACCGTCTTCTAAGCTAAACCAGTTGCTGTTGGGCTTAGTAACTAAGTCTGGCTAATGAGCACACTCAGTCTACTCAACCTGACTGACTTCATGCAATATTATTATCTTACAATTCCCAAGTCAGTCAGCTGCTTGCAGACGTCATCAAACGCGACGTTCGTCGTTCGTCTGAGACAATATAAGTCAGAAAATTCTCAGAAATTTTGCACACACAAAAGTGGAACAAAGTCGCAAAAAAAACACATTAGGGTGTCCCAATATAAAGCGGGCAAAAAAATACAATAAGAAATTGAGGGAAACAGACAAAATCTTAACCAAAAATTCCCCCTACTTTAGAAAGTTATTAAAACATTATTAATCACTGCGCACGACACACCCTAATGCGCAAAGTTTTTAATAATCAAAATCGCACCTCAGAGATCAGCGAGATCTTTTTCTTTTTTTCGTGAAATTCTCACATTTCGTGCTGTCTCATAATTAAGAAAAATCTTGCAAAATATAAGTGAAGCGTTGTTTTTATTATTATAATGTGCAAAATTCACACAAAGCACACACACAGACACACACACACGCACAGTGGGCATTCGTTGCAATGATTTAACAAAAAGTAAACTGAATTTTTATTTATTAATAGAAAATGCGTCGTATTTTTGCCGTATATTGTCAATAAATTTCGAACCGGTTTTACAGATTTTGATATGTATGAGTTGCATATAGTGACGATTTACTGTAGCATATGAACATAAGTTTGATTCATTTGGAGTTGGACTGGCATTAGGCAACTACAATAACAACAACAACAACAGCAGCAGCAAGCAACGATGGCGGGCAATAATGGGGCACAAAAGCGAAAGCCAAATTATCCAAAAGCGGCGTGCGATGACGACGACGACGACGGAGGTAACCGCAAAAAAACTAACGATTGAAAATAGCACAACAAAAACACACGCAACGAAATGAAATGAAAAGTGAAACACCCTGTATTTGGCAATTGTGCGCAATTATGGCGCCGCTGCTGTTGCTGCTGCTGCTGTCGCAACAACAACAACGCGAAAAACTGCGCTCAGTTGTCAGCAGCGACGTCGACGGCGAACAAAAGATAATGTCGACAAGCCAAAGCCAAAGCTAAACCGCAACGACGCGATCACATTGCGTCGCGGAAGTTGACGACGACTGCGTCGCAGACGTTGACGCTGACCTCCGTGTGTCCCCTCCCCCACCCACCAACACTGGTCTATCGATTTTAGCATGCAGAGTGCGTGAGTGTTGTAAAAATTTGTAATGACATGCAAGAATAGTAGAAAAGAGAGCAAAGAAACACAGGTGGAAGACAGAGAGAGAGAGGGAGAGGAAGCTTTGAAGTTGCGGTACTCTACTCTACTCTACTTCGTTGAATTTGCGTGTGTAACCACTGTGAAATTTCGAACAAACCATTTTGTTTGCGCTCCTCCTACTCCTTCTTCTTCTTCTAATCCCCCTCCACATTCTCCTCCCTCTCTCTCTCTTTAGCTTTAATTTATGCAGCCAGCGTGTTGTGATTTATGATTTCTTCTCCACAGCAGCAACAACAACAAAAACAACTGCAGCAGCAGCGCAGCATACTTTCTTTTGGCCCGCATGATGGTCACACTGGCTCCTCAGTCAGGAGTAGATAAGTGTGTACACACCATCACACAGGTGTTTGCGCAAAGTTAAAACAAATCAACAACAACAAATTTGTGCGTTGCTGTTGCACAAGAAAACGTTCAAATATGTGTGTGAGCCTCAGGCGGCGCTTTTGGGCCACAAGAAACACAATAAAAACTTTCATAATTAGCGGCAGCGCGCTGCACACTGCGCTTGCGTGTGTGCGTGTGGCAGCAGCAAGGCAATTTAAATTTAATCAAACACACTGACACACTCTTCTACTAACAGCACTCATTATATTGTAATTTTACATTTGCACTTTTGCTTTCCTTTTGCAAAAACAACAATAAGCACGCATACCGTTTGTTTAGCAAGGCGTTAAATCGACAACGATCAGCAACAACAACAACACTAAATCTTTTGGCAGAGAGTTTCGCACAGGCACTCGAAGAGTCTTCGATCGTTTCTCAGAGTTTACACAGATTTTCACCGGATTTTGTCGATATTTTTGAAAGCGCCACGGCGCCACTACGTAACGTACACGTCGGGAGACAGCTGCGTACTAAATAACAAAAAAGCAAAGCTTCAACTTTTTCAAGTCGTTTCGTTTAATTCACTTGCAGTTCAGCTCCACACACACACACATGCGCATGCTAGTGAGCGCACACTTACACACACACACATGCAGATTATTAAGAGAGGGGGAGACAACAATAAACAATTGTTAAGATTGCCGCCGCTCTCGCGCTTCTCTCGCTTACTTGCTGAGATAAATCGAGATTAGAGCAAACAACACTATCAACAATGACGTTGCTGCTGCTGTTAAGTGCGCCAGCACTTGGACTCTCTTTGTTGTTGTTGCTGTTGTGGCCTTACTCTCTTTGTTTTTGTTGTAACAATACACTCTTTGTTGCTGTCGTTCTTTTAAATGTTGTTGTTGTTGAAATTAAACTTTAGTTTATTATAAAAAGCATGTCAAACTTCACATTAATTTCGTATTAAATACACGTGAGAGCACTTGCTTTCTGCCCCTCTCTCTGTCTCTTTGTAAGCTCTTCATAGTTTTTTGTTGCGCTCTCTGTCTCTCCCTCTATTTCTCGCTACTCTGATCGCCCACATGACCTGCGTGATGACAGTGTAAAAAAGGAGCAACAGAAAATGAAAAAAACTAAAACTCATGCAGCGATTTATGTGTGTTTCCAGTCAATTCCGGATTTAGAATCTAAATTTGGACAATGGGCCAAATTTACATATGTACACACACATATACATAGACAGATACATATACACATACAGACAGATAGCTATACGTACTTTTTGTTCACTTGTTAAACAATTTTCGCTAGTTTTACTCGTTTAAAATGTGAATCTTGCCTTGTGCGCTGATTGAAGAAATTAGTGCAATTGATGCGATGCGGGCGAGGATGGGGGCGGCGACTGCGGCAGCGACTGGACACTTCAGCGACGGCACAGTTTTACAGTTACACGCGATGCACGGCACAACAACAACAGCAACAACTACTATGTGTGTGTGTTTGTCTGTGCAAATCAGCAACAATGGCGGGATGCTGCGGCTGGTACAAATACAACTACAATAACAACAACAACCGTTTACTTTTTTTACGCGCGCGCCCGCTCTCTCCTCTCTTAGTTGTCTGCTCCTGTGCTCTCTTTGTAGTGTGCCTGTGTGTGTGTTTGTAAGTGATACGATTTCGTCGCTGTTTTCGAATATTTTCAAAGTTTACTGCGCAAAAATTTACAACCAAACAAGAAGAGATAAAACAGCAGCCGCAGCACAGCAACAACAACAACAAAACACAAACACGACGACGACACACAATCTCACATCGACGACTCACTGACTACTGTGGAATATCCTCACCACCTTCACGGTCCGCCGATGTTTGTTTTTACCCCGATCACGCGCAAGAGACTGAGGCTTGAGTTGCCGTTGCGTTGACCAAAAAGTTATGAGGCCGTTTCATTTTGCACCTGCCAGGGCTGCACACTCTCCCAAGCAAGCTGCAATTTACCTCACACACACACATACATTGTGGTGAGTATCGTAACTCGATTGACGAAGCCGGCGGAAAAGCTAATGAGCGAAAAAGTATTTTTTTTAGTGCAGCCCTGGTTCGTCGTAAAACTAGTTATTGTTGTTCGCTTTACCGAATGACTCATCCGGCTTAACAGATACACAAAATGCGCTGTAAGCACACGACGCAAATTCAACTATTTTAAATGTTAAATCTATGCACAGTGGAAAAATATGATAGAAGAGCAGTAATAAATAAATATATAAATTGTGTGCTTATTGACGATTTAAGAAAGGCAGCCTTAACAAGTTGAATGCCCGCCACTATTGGCTGTAGGTGAGTAAGCGTAGTTTTCTCTTTTGTGGCTTGATCACACACACACAAACATGGAAAGCTCTCAATTGTGCGATAGCGCACGCGTGCCTGTTTGTGTGTGTTTGTTTGTTGGTATTTAAAAGTTATACCTGTTGCTTTTCAATTGTTTTTACATTTCAACCGAAAATGTTTTGTACACAATTTGTTAGTGGCAGTAACAGCAACAGATGCATAAAGAATGGGCGAAAAAATCCCAAGATTTACATAAACAACTACAATTACAGGTGGCCACACACACTCACACATGAGTAAAAACAAAGAGCTGAGATTGTTGTTGCTGTTGAGGGCAGAAGAGACCAACGCAATAGCGGCGAAAAATACATGCAACATACGTTCACATACACACACACACAGATAGACAGACAGCAAGGCAGACTGACAACCTAATATGTTTATGTGTGTGTGCGTGTGTACATTTGTGATACGTAATTTCTTGGGGTTTTGGTTTGCTTGGTTGCATTGCAATAAAACTGGTTTCCTAAGTCACCCGTATAAATGTACAATTGTACACTAGGTACACAAATATACATATGTATGTACTCTTGGTACATACATACTTATGTGTACACGACGTAAGCGTGTGTATGAGAGGATTTAATTATTGTTGTTTAAGTCAAATGCATGCCATGAATATTTTTGCAGTATTTGCAGTATTTTTTGACTACGCTGCTGCAACGTTGCACTGTGAATTGCAGCATCAGTAGCAGAGACTGTGATGCTCCCAAAACCGGCTTAACTCGTGCGCAAGTGTGCATGCGTGTAAGCGAGGCAATGTGAGTGTGGCACTGTCTGTCAGTGTGTATGTGCTGCACTGCACTGTTATCCCGGTATGCGTAACGTACCTGCAAAGCCTGCAAGTGTGCATCTGTGTGAGTGAGTGAGACCATGTGAGTGTCCGCCAGTGTGCATGTGCTGCACTGCACTGTTATCCCGGTATGCGCAGCTACCTTTGCTCTCTCTGCAACGAACAGAGAATAAGAGGAATAGGAATGAGAGGGAGTAATCTCAGGCACAGCAACACAACAACAACAACAGCTGCTTGCAGTATTGACCATTTACAGTTAGAGGCCGCTTGCCATTTTGCGAGTTCAACATATTTTTTGCCTTCTTTTTGCCCTCTGCTTCTTCTTGCATTTTGTTTTCATTGAGGATTTTCTCGTTCATTCGCTTTTGCTCAACAGTGTTACCAACTCAGCTGTTTAATATCTATCTAGCCTTTTTAATGCCGAAAACTCCATACACTTAGCCTTTTTTTTATTGCAACTCTATACAATTTAGTTTTTTATAAACAAATTTGGCCACTGCTTCTGGCAACACTTGTTGCATAGGGCGACTCAGGCAAATCGCCTGCGCAACCGTTGGGGCGTTCTTTTTTTGGGCACGCCCTACGCCCCCTGTGCCTTTTGGACGGAACATGCAAATTATAAAGAATATTGGTTTTTAATTTTGCTCATTGCATGTGATTTGCGTGTGTCGTGACAACTTGTTGTTGTTGTAAAAATTGTTATTGTTTTATTGGCTTATTATTGTTTTTTCGCCGATTGCGTCGTCGCCGCGTCGCCTCCTTCTGGGGGCGTTGACTGGCGACGAGGGGGCCTTGTTTTAAATCAAGTTTCGTTCGTCGTTCGTCGAACATCGACTTCGTATTATTATTATCAACAACATCCCAGCCGAGAGAGTTCAAAGGCCCAATTAACCAAATCCAATATATGTATGTACATATAAAAATGCAACAATATCAGCGTCGCAGTTGGGCGGGTTTCGCTTGATTCCGCCCCTTTCCTATCGTTACTGTTAACTCCTCCAGCAAAATGTCATAAAAAAGTCATTGTAAAAAAGCCAAAAAACCAAAGAAAGAAAGGTTAAGTCGGTCATACCCTGCAAAGGCTCATATAGATATCTGCGACATTAATGAAATATGTAAAATATAAAGAAAATAATCAGTTGCGATAAGTTTGCTTGTGGTATTCCATGCCAAGATCTTTTATATATACAAAATATATACATATATTATAGAAATATAAGTTGTTTTGCTGCGACATACCAAGCCGATTACTCATTTCATTTTAATTTAATATTTGTAAATAACAATTAATACATATGTATATCTGACTCATTTTAACCTAACCTTATGGGTTTTTAGAATATTCTGCCTAATACACCCACTTGCAGGGTATACAGGGTAGCATATTTTGTGCATTTTATCAAATGGCAGACGAGGCGAGGAGACGTTGCCAGTTTTCAGTTGTAGAAACGTGCTGGTATTTCAAATATACAATAAATACTACAAAAAATAAAGTACATTGTAAGCCTGGCTGGGTGCGGGATGCCTCCGTCGCCGTCGCCGTCGCCGTGTCGCAGTTGCAGTCGACGAGGGCAGCGACGTCAGCAGCATAATTTACATACGTGACGATGTTCAAGCTGAGCTCAAGTCACGTTTTCATTTCACGCTTCTTGTTTGATTGATTGCAGTTATCGTCGGGTGCACCCTGTACACCCTGTGGGACTGTGCACCTTGTGGCTAAGCTAAGCTTATCTCGTTTCAACCGACTCTCTTATCAGCACGCTTCTGCTGCTGTACGCCCCTCACACACTCACACACATACACACGCACACTATGCGCGTAATTCAATTATTTTGTATATTATTTTCAATGTGCAACAATAAAATAACAACCCCAACAACTACAACAGCAGCAGCAACAGCAGCAGCTGTGGCGGCGACTGCGACAACACAACGCCACAGATAAGTGTTGTTGTCATTGTTGTTGTTGTAGTTGTTGCCGCAACTGCTGCTGCTGCTGTTGTTGTTGTTGGCGCTATGGCACCGACTGGCACTGGCACAGCAGCAATTATTCTGTATTCGCGCTTGGTCGCCGTCGAGATAGTGTGAGACTTCCGTCGCGCTCACAGCTCAGAAGAGGCAGGGGCAGGGGCATGGGCAGAGGGCATGGTAAGGGTAATGAAGGGGGGGAGAGGCGCAGCAACAGCGTTTGCTGGAAACGGAAAACGGCGAAAGTTTTGTTTTACAAGGAAAATAATCATTGAAGGTTTTTTTGTATGCATACATATATGTATTTTTTTGCTTATCGTAGACCAGCTTATACGTCACGATCGTTTTAGTTTTATAGGATAATATTGTATTTTGTGGGTGCAGCAAAAAACGTGTGACAAGGTCACGAAATACAATGCGAGATGAAACAATGAAAACTATTCAATTTAAAATACGCGCGCTTTTCTCACTGATATGGCAAGGCTGCATGGGAGGTTGGTAACTTGACTAAATGTGCAGCAGCTGTTAATGTTAACAGCAATCGATAACTGCGCAACACACAGCTGTTCTTATCGATAGTGCTGGGCTGTTAAGACAGCTGTTAAATTCAAATACCTTTCCTATTGGGTACAATACAAAGGGAACTACGAAACATTTTTAATAAGTTGTAGTGTGTTACTAGCTACTGTTGCTTATAGTAACATTTCCCTGGAACATTTGTGCACACTTGCAATTATTGTATTTCATGCTAAATGCCATTCATAAGTGGCTGCGCTGTTAATTAACAGTCTCGCAGAATGTTTCTGCTGCTGCGCTGCCACTGTTACAACAGCTGTTCGCTCACAGTCCATGGATCCCAAACGGGGGGACGCGTAAAAAAAATTGAAAAATTGATATTTTGTTCGGTATTCCAACGCATTTTATATAGAAAATATAACTGGAAATTGTGCAATAAATCGACGGGCAGACGGTACGCGCTACATACACTTGCAACGCATACGCAACGAAATCGAATTTTGTTTACATTTTTTCGCTCCGTGCGTATCGAGAAATTTTTTGGTTCCTGTGGCAGCCCCCGTTCTGTATATGTATGTGTGCAGATATACACACACACACACACAAACGCGTTGATGTTGTGCTATTTGTGAGTGCGTGCCTAGTGTTGTTGTTGCCGTTGTTGTTGTTGCTGAAAATGGAAGAACAGTTAAGTTAATGCGCCACGATGCAGCAGATGCAGCAGCTGCCGCCGCCAACGACTGCAATTGCCTCCTGCCCCACTACCAGCACCAGCCCCAGCAGCTCCACCGTCAGGTGTTTATTTTAAGAGTGGCCAAAATACGCAAAGAGAAATAGCAAAAAAAAAGGGGAGGCAGAGGAGGGGGGCACATGGAAAACGAGCCTAAACAAATTTGTTTTCCCGCTCCCGCGTCGCGTCGCAGTAGCAGCAGCAGCAGCAACAGCAGCACCTACGGTAGCTGTTGTTGTTGTTGTGGTTGTTGTTGGTCATGAATCTGAATCTGAATTTGAATCTGCAGCAAAGTAAGTAATGAAACACACACACAAACAGAGTCTCTCTCTCCCTCTCTCTGTCTCACTCGTTCGCCTGCACTTAACATAATTATCGATGAAATTTCGCCTTATCTCTTGGCGCTGATAACTGTTGTTCGATTTACGTTTCTCCCTCTCTCTCTTTCATTTATTGGTTTTCCAATTAGTTGTTGTTCCACTTGTTTCACTTTGTTTTGCTTTTGTTTTGCTTTCGTTTCGTGCCCCCTCCTTTAACCAAGGGCAACAATTGCAGTGCATTCTTGCATTGTCTTCCCTCTCCTTCTCCCTCTCGCTCTCTTTCTTTACCTCCCCCTCCCTGTTCATCTGTTGTCCTGCCATGTTTTATCTACACGTTTATCGCATTTCGCATCGTATTTATTTTCTCTTTCACTTTTGATTTATGTTTCTAATAAAATTTCAATAGACTTGCAATTTGTCGTTTTGCATAGAAGTTTCTCACTTCGCTGTCCTTCTCTTCCTCTCTCTTTCTTTCTCCTCCTCCTCCTCCTTCTTGTCATGCTTGAGGCCACGTGCGTTGGACCTGCACAGTGGGTGCGGTTGCGTGGAAAAGTGTTGTTAATAATTGTGAGGGAATATTCCAATTGGAATATTTTTTATCGTATTGTAAAATACTTTAGGGAATCTTTTATCATCTTTATAGGGAAATGATATCTTATCGAACTGTAAAATATTGTCTATAAAAAACAAATTGCTCATACTTTGTTTTGATTAGTCATTATAGTATTAGAAAATTATGAATTTAAGATAATCGAATCTAATGAACATTCTTTTGTTTTGCATTATTGCTATTTCAACATACTTACTAGGTCATTTTTTGATAGTTTATAATCCATTTTTATTATAGTTTCTTGATTATTGATTAATACTAATATTGATTAATATTGATAGCTAAAAGTAGACTGTAAATTAATTAAGTATTTTCATGGATATAATTTATTATGTTTTATTTATGCCAGTTAATTTGACTGGCTTTATTTTGGTAATACATTTGTGGAATATAAATAACTGACTAGGAAGGAACTATGGAATATTTTAAAACCTTTAAGAATGAAATATTATAACTGCTGTTAAGGAATAAATAACAGAAAAACAATCCCACTTGATCTATTGTATATCTATAGAATAATCTATTTTAAATATTCTCATAATGAATAAATTTCCAACTCTTCAGATCTAATCAGAATCTTTACTTTAATCATTATTTATTTGATATATTTCCTTTAATTTCTTTAAATTCATTAATGTAGTTTTTCATCCCATTTACACCCATTTTTCACTGCTGATTGTTCCACTGTGGCCGCACATATTCGTTGCTTGCACATCAAAAGCCGCGATGAACGCAAAAATATGCGAAACTTCAGCGCATGATACGCCTCTTGCTCGTCCTTTACCTCTTACGCCCCATTGTCCCTTTGCTTCTTCACCTCATTCACCCTTTTCGCCTCTTGCGACCCCCTTGCTGCGCCTCCCTGGAGAAGTGTTTTATGTGTTACGCGGACATTGCCAGGACGCGCGGTGTTGTTACTTAGCTGTTGCCCTTGTTGTTGTTGTTCTTGTTGTTATTGTGGCTGTTAGGCCTAGTGTGCGTGTGTGTGAGTGAGTGTGTGTCCTGCCATACATTACAATGAAGTATGTGTGCCCGAATGAATGGTCGCTTGGCTTGGCCTGGTCTGGCTTGGCTTGGCCTGTGCTGCCTGCCTGATTGTTTTGCTTGGCGACCTTTTGCACACATGTGTGTGAGTGTGTGTGAGTATATGAGTGTCTGTGTGTGTTGGCCACATGGTCACAGACGGCCAGCAGCAGCAGCAGAGGCTAATTATGACCCGCACGTTTTCAAAACAAACACACAACACAGAGAGGGCGTTAAGAGCTAAAGCCTGAAGAGGGGACTGAGTCAAGACAAGACAACGACAAGGGCAAGCCAGAGGGGGAAGGGAAAGTGTAGGTGACGAGGAGGAGGAGGAGGACGAGGGGGCGGGGCATGTATGCCTTGTGTGCCGGACAAGTGTTTAGCTACGTTTAAATGTTTCCGGCGCTCACTTTTGTTTCATCGTGTCGTGTCGCCTTCAGCCTTGGGAGTCTATATTTGGCAACGCACATGCAACGACGCCTGACACTTTTGGCCGAGCCCATTGCCCCCTCTCCCCACCCTTTCCCCCTCTCTCTCCCTCTCCCTTTTCTTCTCTCTCTCTTTTTCGCTGCTGTCGTCGCCGCGCTGTGTTTGTTTGTTGCACTTTTATTGCGTTTTTGGGGCCGCTTCGCTAAGTAGTTGTCCTGCGAGCGCGTCTGTCTGCCTTTCTCTCTCTCCCCCCCTCTCTCTCTCTTTCTCTCTCTCTCTGTCTTTTTGGCCATAAACATGTCGTCTTTCGCTTGATTTAGCGCCTGACTCCGCCTCGCACCCCTCTTCGTATACCCTTTTTATTGTTGCCCCAAACAAAATGGCTGTCTAAGCCACTGACCGCGCTGCGTTGCCTCACTAAGGCCTGCCGATCTCTCTCTACCTCTCACTCTCTCTTTCTCTCTCTCTCTCTGGGAGTAGACAATGGGCCTGTAGCAGGAGTTGTGTCCAGCGTGCTGTCATATTCCACATTTTCTAATACAAAACCCTTTCTTCCTCAATCGCTGATGGCTTCACAATGAGCTTCCGCTGCCTCTACCACTTTCTCCTGCTCTTGCCAAGTTCCTGCTGCTGTTCCACGTGCTGCCATAAATCACGCATCTTTATCTTGTACACAAAGTAAATTTGTATCTTTTAGAACGCGTGTAGTTTGTCAATTTTTGACTAATGCGAAGATACACATGATATACAGTTCTTAGCAACATAATAAGTGCAATTTTGCGTATCTACTTCGTAATCTCTGTCTCTTAATTCTGTACCTTTCGCACATTGAAAATGTTCAAAAGGGTGTACTAACTTCGTGCAAATGTATGTAACAGGCAGAGGGAGGCGTGACAGACTCGACAAAGTATATAGACATATTATTGATAAGGATCAGAAGCCTGGTCTGTCCGCTTGTCTGTTTAAACACACAGATCTCAGTTAATATCAAAGCTAGAGACACCAAATTTGGCATTGAGATTTCACTTTTTTCTAAGCATATTTAATTAATTTCAAATGTTGGCTGCCACGCCCACCGCCCCCGCAAATGAATAATTTAATTTTACAATTTGATTTATAAGCCATCTAAAAAAGATATAACTTTAGGAGTTTGACACATATTTAGCTCAGTTAAATATCTATTTATCTTTTAAATTTCAATTCGATCGGATAATCAACACAGAAATTATTTAACCTTAAACTTAAAACGCTGCCTGCGCCTGCTGGTATGCTATTGTTTTTTTGGGTGTTACAGTGAGGAAGCAGAAGAGTTTGTCTGTCTGAGTTTGTCATATTCGAGTTTCTTCTTCAATAAATTTCTATCTTTTTAATAAATTTCTCTCCTTCTTTTCTCCTTCTCTTCCAGGCACCACCAAGACTGGCTTGAGTCGCATTAGCCTGGTCAAATCGCAGAGCAGCGGCAAGCTGAGCTTCAGCAATGAGAGCAATGATGCAGCACCAGCAGCTACAACAACAACAACAACAACAAGTCTGCGTGCAGCCAAGCTCAAGATCGAAGCCATGCAACAGCAGCAGCAGAAGGGAGGAGGGAGCGGGGGCAACATTATCTTGTTGCGTGGCACACGCAATGAGAATGGACAAATCATTATACAGAACAAGCAGGATATACTCAGTCTGCTCAGCGAGCAACAACAACAGCAGCAACAGCAGCAGCAGCATGATAAGGCAACAGCAATAACGCTCAATCAGTTGCCAACAACAACAACTGTGGCAAGGAAAACCATTGTGCAAGGTGCTGCAACAAGTTCGGGAACAGGCTCGAGCATCTCCATAGTCTCCAGTGGGGGCAAGGAAACGAATACGATACTGCTGCAGACGCCCATCAATGCCAGTCAGCTGGAGAGTGTGCTCAAGGCGCAGAACACGGCAGCAACTGCAACAGTTGCAACATTAACAGCAGCAACAGTTGCAGCAACAACGAAGTCTAATGCCAAACTGATCGAGCGTCCATTTATGCTGAAGCATGTAAGGAAAATGCACTTGAATTTTCCAATTTCCCTTACTAATTTCCTTTATTTTCATTCTTTTTTATTGTAGGCCTCGCGCAGCCTCAGCTCGGAGAGCAACTGCGACAGCAAATCGCCCTTTGTGCTGCAAACGTTGAAGCGCCTCGAGAAATCACAATCCATTCTTGTCATACGCAACTCCACGTCGACAGCAACATCGACTGCGACGGCAGCAACATCCACAGCGATGGCAACATCGCCGACGCAGCATGTGCTGAGCTTGACGCGCAGCTCGAAGACGCCCAAAGCGGTGGCAGCAGCGTTGCAGAAGCTCAAGGCAACGCCTGCGGTGGCAGCTGCAACAACAACAGCAACAGTAGCAGCAGCAGCAGCAGCTGGGGCAGGAGCAGCTGCAACAGCAGGTGGCACAACCATACTGAGACTGGGCAAGAAGCAGGTGACAACAACAACATCGGTGGCAACTACTACAACAATAGCAGCTGCAACAACAACAACAACAACGGGAGCAGCAGTGGCAGCAACAAGCAATAAACTGTCCACAACATCAGCCATGGAGCAGAATGTGCCACTTGGGAGCGGTAAGTCTGCTTGCAACATCTAAACAAAGCTTTCAGCTTAAGGTGGCAATATCAAATGTGGTGCATAAATTTGTGGCAAACTGAGCGCTGACGCAGTCTCCGATGAGGCGCGCAGCAGCTTTGTTCTGCTATTGACAACACTTTTTAAGCATTGCCTACTTTGAGGCACTGGGCTTTAAATAGAGGCGTCTACTTTGCTCCCGCTCCTCCGTCTTGCCTTATGCCTCTCGAGCGTGTCTCGCGTACGTGGGCAGCCTAACAATTATTCAATTAAATGCGAATAAACTTGGCCCCCGGCGAGGTTCAGCTGACTGTCCGAGTGTCCTTTTCTATCCTGGTCTGTCTATTTACCTCCTTGTATTTCTGTCTGTCTATTTACCTCCTTATACGTCTGCCTGCCCATTTGAACGCCTCTCTTTCTGTTGTGCAGGACATTCGCACAGCTGTGTTAGAGGCTCATTGATTTTCACACTCGCTAACATTTGTTAATATACCCTGTAAGTCAATAAGAATATGATATGTGCTCAACTTCTAGTCGAGATTGAATTTGGTTTATAAATGTTGAAAGATTTACCTAAATTATTCTTTAGCTGAAGTTGATAAAGTATTAACGATGGCTTTATAGTATTTAAGTAATCTGGTCACACTTAATATGCATGACGCTTTGAGGGTATATACAATATCTTATAAACTATTCAACCTATTTATATAAGCGAAACATATTTGGGATTCTCTGACATTTGTCTATGGGATGCACAACCTTTCTAAACTCTAAGTTAAATATATATTATATTTTATTTTTAATTGTACAAAGTTTTGCCATGTTTTAAAAGACAATCCATGAACTTCTACAGGGTATGTTGCAGTTCAAATCCTACACTATTCCTCGGCAGCCTCTCTGGGGTCGCGGCTCAATTGGCTGCCGAATTGTTTTGGATTTTCTGCTGCTTCTTGAAAAATATTTGTTGTGCTTTTCGTGCTCATTAGTGCAGCCTCCTCTCCTGCTCTCTCTCTCTCTTCGGCACTTCTGTTCATGCTCTACTACTCTTCTCTCCCTCTTCTCTTCTACTCTTCAGTTTCTTTGGGAATTCGTAGCTACTTCAGTTGCTATTTTTGGTAACAAGTACAAATTAGTTCATTTAAGCGTTAAGAAATATTTGTTGTACATATAGAATACCTGATTCAATTGGAACAAAGTTTTACAAGTGCTTGAAAGCTTTGTAAAACACTTGAAATCTGATGAAAACTAGAACGGAATTTTGATTTAAATTAGAAAAATCCTGCTGTGGTTTGAAGAATATAAGGAAATAGAATATAAGAATATAAGTTAACGAAATATAGGGGCAGGTTATGCTGTCTCTGGTATTCTGGTATCTGGTATTCTTAGTTTGTATTAAGACTGAAACAGATTCAGTAGTTATACAATATTATTAGTTTCCCATAGAGAGAAGTGCCCTAAGTTTGCCTACTCAATTTTCGCAGCTTTGCAGTTTTGTGCCTCAGTTTGCGATTTGAAGATTGTCGCTTTAGATAAGCAGCAGCAAGTCGAGTTGCCACTGGGTTGCACGTTCACACAACCAGCCTCGAGGCATGTGAGAATTGCTGATGTCTACACAAAATTGCAATTCAGTTCTATTATTACGCTCCTTCTACTTGTTCTTCATGTTGTTGTTGTTGTCATAGATAAAATGTGCGACAAATCTATGACTGTCTGTCTCTGTCTTTCTGTCTAGCTGTCTTCTTCTTTGAGGTGTTGATTATTGCACTCGATACAGCGTGAAGAGGGCAATGTCGTCGCTTGTTTTTTTCACTTTTTATGCTGACACATTGAAATATTTTTGGAGAGGACATTGCTAAGTGATTTTTAAGCCAGATTTAAGTTATGGCCAAGAAGGTTAGTCTCTTACTCTTTCTCTGTCTCTCTCTTTCTATCTGTGTGGGTGTCAAGTGGCCAAAACTGTCGAGCTGTCGAGAGCTGGCGGCATATTGCATTTGTCGAGTATTGCTGATGTTTCAATTGCCCAAATGGGAAGGTCTTCTCCATACGATGTGTATAAATGTATCTATCACACATACATACACACACACACACATGTAGCTATTGAAATGTTGCAGACATTCGTAAGATACTTATCGGACTTGCAGGCAGGCTAACAAATGCGAACACGCGGCGCGGCTTTGGCTTCTGTTTCTCTCTTGCATTTTATTGATAAAACTTTGGCTAAAATTTAAAATATTTTAATTTAGTTGTAGTTTTAGTTTTTTGCTCACTGAGATATAGTTGTTCCCCCCCCCACCCTTTTTGTTATGATGGGTTTTATCATCAGCCATTAGGCTAAAAGGACGCCACAGTCAGTCAGGCAGGCAGGCACGTCAACCTTCAAAAAAAAAGGCGAGTTTTATTTCGCTTTTCTATTTCCTTGATTATCTGTATGGGAATGTATCAAGCGGGTATGCTCAGCCAACTCTGTGGGACGTAAAGAAATATGTAGCAGGTTTGCCGTAGCAGGTTTCTGTAGAAATGGAAGTATTATTATAATAAGTATAGGGTCTCCCCAAGTTGAGAAAACTAAATCAATGTATAATTCCTATTTGAAGTATCTGCAGAGTATTTTTCAGTCTTTCAACTACAGCTATAAACATAAATAAACAATCTATGATATTTTTATCTGCATTCTAATAGTATCCACAGCGTATGAAGCTAGTCCATCAGCTCTAGCAATTTCTTTATATATTTCTTGTTTTTTTTCATTGAAGGTAAGCAAATTAAACAAATTACCAACAGCGGCACAGGTACAAGCACCCCTGCCCCTCTCCCTACCAAGCTACACACAAACGGAGTCGTGCAGAAAGTATCTATGAGATACTTTTGCATGCATGTGCCGTCATGTGAGCTCAACTTTTATACACATTTTGCTTTCTATTTTTTGATTTTGTTTTTGTGCATTTTTTTGTTTTTTGCTCGACTTTTCTTCAAAATCCTTTGGCTGGCTTCATTATCATTTATACGCTGTACTTTTTTTCGAGCACATAATTGCCGAGAGTGCGGGAAGAAGAGTGCAAGAGAGAGAGGGAGAAGGAGGGGGAACAGTTGCAGGGCAGTGCGAGAGAGAAATGAAAAAGTTTACGCTTTGTTTTGCACGAAAAAAACTTTTGCATTTCCGTTGTTATGAAACTTGAGCACAGTGAGAAATCGTGGTACAAAAAATAAAAAGAAAGCTAGAAAAAGCTAAAAAAAATATGCCAAAAAGAAAAGGGCAAACAACAAGCTACTTTCTGCTGTTAGTTTGCTTTTCTTTGCCCAGCTAAATTGCAAATTATGATGGGGCCGGCGCCAGGCACCACTTCACACAAACACACAGACACACAGACACTCACACTGAGTACAAAGAGAACTTGCTGCTCGTGTGGGCGACTAATTAGATAACACTGTGCCTAATTTGCTAGTGTGCCACGCCTATGGCAAATGTTGATCTGTTTCCCCCTTTGCCAATTTCTTTGCAACTTTTTGTTGCATACTTTTCAGCATGGCAATATTTGCTTCAGCCCTGTTTTAGAACTAATGAGTTTGTTCAGCCTGTTTGAGTCTGTTGCAGTTAGAAATCCATTGCAATTGTGAACCGAAAAGAAAAAACAGAATGTTCATTTGATGCAGTTGCAATGCAATACAATATTTATTCAGTAGTTACTGCTGCAAATCACAGTAGTTAAAATACCAAAGAAGGTTCATACTCTTGAAACATAAGTAATATTGTGCTACTCGTATTATAGTTCTCTTAATTTCTCAAATTAGTGCATTATAATTTATAATATTATGTCAAGGTTAAATTCATTAGACATCATTAGGACATTGATTAGAAATCATTTGATCATCATAATAGAAGTAAGTGAGGAATTTGTCAGTTAAATATGCTTCATAGTTTTCGCTCTCAGTAATAATTGTTTTATATTCGAATAGACGTATATTATATGTGATTATATTATATCCATGTCTGCCATTTATATAAAAGTCTCATTTGGATTCTTTTCAATCAAACAATGACAAATTGGTATAGTTCGTTGGAACAAATTTAGTTGTCTTTATAGTTGACATACTCAACGGAACCGTTGATTGTAGCGCAAAGTCTCTTCTTAACAAACCAATTAAGATGCAGTCCATATTCTCCATTTTCAATAGGAAAACGTTTGCGTACTGTTTCCATATCATAACCAAGATTAATTGCCTTGAGCTCTTCATTGGGCTGTAAGAGGTTAAAAATATAAATCTTATATAGAGTGATTATACTAAGAATAGTTTACCTACCAAGTAGGGACATGTGTGGTTGAGACTTGTAAAAGGTTTAATATGGGCATACGCTAGCGACACAATTAAGTTATTCTGTTTCCTCATAAACTGACAGCCATTTATCGTGATGTCATAAAGAAACGGACGCCAACCATTAGCTTTTTTCATTACCACTAGTTGTACCTGAAATGCAGACGTTTTTTTTTAGAAACTTCACATTATTTAGATCTTTTGTCATACCTCTATATCATCGACTCTCTTCTTTAACAAAAAGTTGACATTTATGATATTTTTATAACGATTTATCGCTTTAATTTCGCAGACTTTAAATTCACCATACTCCTTAGCAAGAATAACGCACTGAAGGGTTTTGAATTTCGAGGGAACCTTCCCGGCATGTCCAGCCATGCTGAATATTATTAAATTAAGCAGTATTTTCCACATTTTCAATAAGAGTTCTCGATTGTCGCACTGCTACTGTCTAGTCATATTCAATTTATATGAATTTATGCATTTCTTTGTAATTGCTCTATAATTATAATATTCTCTATGTCCATAATTATACAAGATAATCTTCTTTAAATAGCTCTATTATCAAAACTGTGTGTTATTTTCTTCAATCATTCAATTGGAATTTGTCCATCGCTCTGGTCAAAATAATTGTAGTTCATTTTGAGTTTCTTCATAAATTGATATAGAGATCGATAACAATCGGAGTTCTTCTCAATAAAACTATGAAAATTTGGTATATCGTGAGTGTATTCGTTGCTATAAATTTGTCTAAAGTTTAGTTATTATCTTTATAGTTGACATACTCAATGGAACCGTTGACTGTAGCGCAAAGTTTCTTCTGAATGAACCAATTAAGATGCAGTCCATATTCTCCAGTTTCAATTGGAAAACGTTTGCGTACTTCTTCCATATTATAACCAAGTTTAATTGCCTTGATCTCTTCATTGGGCTGTGGAAGTGGTTAAATATATAAATCTTATATACAAAGAATGACTATATTAAGAATAGTTTACCTACCAAGTAGGGACATGAATGGTTGAGACTGGTAAAAGGTTTTAGATAGGAATACGCTATCGATACAATAAGGTTATTCTGTTTTCTCAAGAACTGACAGCCATCGATCTTGATGTTATAAAGAAACGGACGCCAACCATTGGCTTTTTTCAAGAACACCAGTTGTACCTAAAATGCAAATGAACGTTTTATAAACAATCTCCGATTATTTAGATCTTTTGTCATACCTCTAAATCATCGACCTTCTTCATAAGCAAAAAGCTGATATTTATGATATTTTTATTACGATTTATCGCTTTAATTTCGCAGACTTTAAATACACTAATGTCCTTATCGACAGCAACGCACTGAAGGGTTTTGAATTTCGAAGGAACCTTCACGGCATTTCCAGCCATGCTGAATATTATTAAATTAAGCAGTGTTTTCCACATTTAATAAGAGTTCTCGAATGTCGCACTGCTACTGGCTAGTCATATTCAATTTTTATGAATTTATGAATTACTTTGTAATTGCTTTATAATTGGTCCACAATAATTATAATAATTATACAAGATTATCTTATGTAAATAGCTCTATAACCAAAGGTGTTTGTTATTTCCTTCTCTCATTTAAATGGAATTTGTCCATCGCTGTGGTCGAAATAGTTGATAAATTGGTCTAAAGTTTAGTTGCTGTCTTTATAGTTAACATACTCAATGGAACCGTTGATTGTTGTCCAAAGTTTCTTGTTGATAAACCAATTAAGATGCAGTCCGTATTCTCCAGTCTCAATAGGAAAACGATTGCGTATTTCTTCCATATCGTAAGAAAGTTTCAGTGCTTTCATTTCTTCATTGGGCTGTGAAAGAAGATAAGAAATATAATTTGTAAAGGGATTATAATTAAATAGTTTACCAACCAAGTAGGGACATGTGTGATTGACATTGGTAAAGGGTTTTAGATAGGAATACGCAATCCCTGCGACAACGTTATGCTGTTTTCTCAAGAACTGACAGCCATCTATCTTGATGTTATAAAGAAATGGATGCCAACCATTGGCTTTCTTTAAGAACACCAGTTGTAACTGAAATGCAGACGTTTTTTTATTATTTATTAAAAAATTTGAGTTCATTTTGATCTGTAGTCATACCTCAATATCATCGATCTTCTTCTTCACCAAATAGTTGACATTTATGATATTTTTATTGCGATTTATCGCTTTAATTTCGCAGACCTTGAATTCACCGAACTCCTTAGCCACGGCAACACACTGAAGGGTTTTGAACTTAGAGGGCACCTTTGCACTAAGCCCAGACAGGCTGAGTAACATTACCAGTATTTTCCACATTTTCAATAACAGTTCAGGCCTAGTCAAAATCAATTTACATGAATATATAAATTTCTTGCTTTACAATTTTAATGTTATCCACAGTCCAAAATTTGAATATAATTATACAAGATTATCTAATATAATAAGCTCTATTAGGTGTTGTGTCATTATCTTGCCTCATCCTAATGGAACCAAGCCATCACTGTGGTCGTAATACTCGATTGAAACATTTGTTGTGACCACCAGTTTTTCGTGATGAAACCAGCTCAAGTGCATTGCATACTCTCCATTCTCTATAGGAAATCGTATACGAAGTTGGTTTATATCGATGCTATAGTTGACTAGTTTTACCACTTCGTTTGCCTGTAAAAATAACAAGACATATATAAAATATTTGTATATATATTTTCAAACATTACCCACCGATAATGGGCATGAATGATTTAGATTGGTGAAGCTCTTCATATAGTTGTAGCCCATTCTGAGTAATATATTATAGTTTTTCTTTAAGAACCGACAGAGATCAAACTTGAAGTTATACAGAAAGGGATGCCAGCCATTGGCACGTTTAAAGAATTCCAATTGTATCTGAAAAACGACAGCACATTTAAAAATATAAATAAATGTTAGAAGTCTACCTCACCACTAGATGATTAGTTATCACCTTCTGTAGATAGTTTATATTGACAACGTTCTTATTGCGATTGATTGCCTTAATTTGGCAGTGAGTAAAATCTCCGTACTGCTTGTCAAATGATTCGCACGAGAGGGTTTTGAACTTTGCCAGCACTACGCTGCACTCAATTGTTGCCATCAACAGACAAAATACTTGAAATCCCAACATTATCCGATCGGTATTGAATCCAAAACTGATCTGAAAATATTTATATGCAGAAATAGAAAATGTTTCGCTTGATTTATATTTATGATGAAATTTATCTATGAACATTTAATTGCTAAATTATTTACATGAATAAATTATAAATTTATATGATATCTGTTCTAAATATCGTCGAAATAATGGCCATATCGAGTCTATTTCGATGACTAGAGATTTTTCCAACAGTTAACCTGCGTACTATGAGGGAAAGTATATTGTAGTCAACATTCAGTGTTTAAGGGACTAGTTACCATAGTACAATTGTAAGTGTAGGCTCTTGAACTGTGCTTGTGCTTGTGCTCAGGAATGAAGGTCGCGCATATATACATGTATGTGTGTAAACCCTTAGTCGTGCTTATGCGTTGTCCATATACGAATATATAATTAGACATATCAACAGTTTAAACAATGAAGAAGTTTCGCTTATAATAAAATAATCTCAAATTTTAATTTAGAATTTAGGCAAACCCAAAATTGCAAATACTTTGTGTGCAGCACATTGTGACACACTTTGTTGATAGCACAAAAATGTTATTCATTATGTTACAGATAATATTATATAATATATGATCTCTGTTGCACCCTTTCCCCCTTTGCCCTAATGTATTACAAAATGTGTGTTAATCGCATGCAACATACACACGTCGTATGTGTAATATGCGTGGCATATTTGCGCGTTGGTGTCTTCAGTGCATTTGATTAAAAAATTCCGCTTGCCACAGTCCGTTGCAAGTAAATGTGTGCCTCGCGCGGCATGCCAGGCATAGCTGTGCAGCTCGTGCCACGTGCAACGCTAAAACGGCAAAGGATTGTTGTTGCTGTTGGCTTTTTTTTGCTTTGGGGTAGGACCTTTTTGGGTTTTAGGCGCGCGCGCTTTCTTCAATGCGCAGGTCCTGGCTCTGTACGGGTTCGTATTATGGTTCGGTTCGGTTCCTCTAACGGCCGGAAGCAACCCCTAACTGCTTGAAATAGAAATATAGCATTGTTTGTGTGTGTGTGTTGTGTTGATGTGTGGGTGTGTGTAGGTGCTGTCGACCAACCCACACAAGCCAACGCGCTCTGGCATTAAGATGGAATTAGGCTAATTGTGGCAGGCAAGCTAAAACATAACGTATACGCTCTGTGCGCCAACGTTGCTGCCTAACTTGAGCAGCACCAGTCAAATACACAAGCATTCACACTCACTCACACTCACACTCTCTCGCACACTCACACTCACAGCTTACTCTCACTCACTCACTCACACTTACTTGCCACATTCATCATCGTTGTCTCATACTGCACTAGTTGTTGCGCCGCCATCTCGCTCGCTCTCACGCTGCGTAGGCGCCAGGCCAACCGACGAATCCTGGCTGAATGCACACACACAGCCACACGAATCATGCTTCGTGCTTCAACGAGCCGAACGAGAGCCGACGACGACGACAGGACGTACTGCCTTGCTCGGTGGCTGCGTTGGCTTTCCGCTTTTCCATAGTTTCAGTTTTCAGACCTTGGGCAAACGTGTCGGACCTGCTGCGAGTTGTCGTCTCTTGTTATTCGTATACGTTACGTTACGTCTTACGTTACGTTGCGCGCTTACGCAGTATTTGCCCAGTGCTCCTCGAACTTCAGCCAGCAATATGCCAATATTGATGGTCAATATCAATAGCAACGCATCCGTTGTCGTTGTCATTGCACGCAACTCTTCTGCGTCTCCATCATCTCCAGCTCCGGTTTAAGGTTCCTCATCCACATTTCTCGCTCGTTCTTCTCCTCCTGCCGTTTGTTTATGTAATTTGTTTACACATTGAATTCTGCGCTCTTTTTTATTTACCTTGTACACGATTCTTCCACCTTCTCGCTGTGTATTTGTTGTTGAGTTGTGTTGGTTTGTTTTCCTTCCTGTTTGTGTCAATGTTGTCAACTGTAATTGGTGTATTCTGCTTAATTCCATTTAATTTCGTTTATAATCCCCCTCTACTGACTCTAGAAATTACTGTGGAAGAGAGAAGAAGGATTTGTAATAAAACTCTCTTAAATTGCTGTTGTACATTTTGGTGTTTCGGTGTCTTTATTAGTTTCTTAATGTTATATAAGATCGTATGTTTAAAGTGTTTCGATGTCTAAACTAAAATTGTGTTTACTAGGGAAAGATTTTCTCAGAATCGAATCTCGCTCTATAAACTGAGAAAATGTTTCTTTATATGTTTGCTAAATGTCTTTTATTGGTGTTGTTCATTTATGTGTTGTTTAATAATCTAATATAATAAAAATATATATAACTAAATTTCTAAATTCTTTAATTTTAAAGTGTTTTATAATATTTTATATGAAAATAAATTTTAATGAAAATAGTTCTGTAAAAGAAAAGAAACATAGGAAATTTTTAGTAGACAAGAAGAAACAGTTCCAGCAGTAAAATAATAACGCAAATTACAAAAATAAAAGTGAACAGGATTATAAGAATAAGAATTTATAAATGATTGAATGAGCTTATAATATTAAGACTAGAGTATATTACCTAGTTTGTGAATTTTTGTGGAAAGCAGAATATGAAAGCAACTATATAAAGTAGCTTATCAGACGAGTGAAATGAGAAGATACGAGATAGTTCGTACACGTATTTGATATATGAACTTTAACAAACATATAAATAAGAAAAGAAAAGAAGAATGCTCGATTAAATTGTATTATTATATATACAAAGTTTTCTATACTAATAAAAAAGAACCGGCGAGTTGGAGCAACTAAATTATTGATGAGCAGTAATAAACAAAAATAATAAATATTTATGAACAGTTATAAATAAATAAGAAATGAACAGTTGAAATTATGAATGAAAAATAAATATAAATGAATACTATTATTATTATTAAACAATAATAAATAAGAAATTTGAAGGAAATGCTCTATAAAGTGTTATATATTCATTAAAGAGAACCGTCAACTTTAAACAATAAAACCAACCATAAAATTGTAATATATTTAGAAATATCATCCTTATAAACGTGCTTATCTCTCGCCAAGTGCCTTTATCACGTTGCAAGCTGACAGTTTTAACAGAGTGCAAATAGTTATTGTAATTTGTTTACAACAATCCCAACAATCACAACAAAAACTAATACAACAGAATGCGAATTGAACTTCAGTTCAAGGCCGAGATACAAGTACGATATGAGGTACGATAGTTTTGATTTAGTCTGAGGATCGTTCATGTAAAGTAAATATTTGTTTTTAGCTTGTTGTTTAGCTATAAATGTTGAAATTATGTCGTGAATACTGCTAGGAAATGATGATAATGTAACACAGTAGCCCCAAGTGGAGCACGAAAGAAAGAAATTTGAAACTGAATCTGTCACGAATCGCGTGTGTCAAGATAAGAGACGGATAACGGGAACTTATCTCAGCGCCGGGGAGTGACATTATCAAATGGGTCTAAGCCTAAAATCTTTTCCCCTTTTAATATATTGCTGAGAAAAACAAAAAAGAATATTTATAATTTAAATTTGAACTTGTAGAGGGAAATACGAAAGCGAGTCGAGTGAATTAGTTAACGAGCACGTTGCAACGCGAAAAGACGCCGAAGAATCGAGCGGAAAACAAGTGAAGAAAAGTGAATAAAGAACAAACTTGGATCGTAATAATAATAGAAGATCTTGTTGTGCTCAGTCTATATGGCCGGTTATCGTGCGCTGCCCCTCGCGCCCGTCTCGGCCAGCAGCATGGCAGCAACAGCTGCTGCGGTGCAACCCGGCAGCGGAGGAGGAGGTCCCACAATGTCCTATGCGGCACATCATCATCATCAGTCGATGACGGCCATGTCGAATAACGGTATTATCTATCAGTCAGCTGTGCATGCCTCCATACACAGCCTGAATACAGTACAAAGCCAGCAACATCGTGTTGCAGCATCTACAACAACGCATCATCACATTCTAGCGACGGCAACTGCCACAGCGGCGGCAACAGCAGCAGCCACGGCGGCAGCAGCAACAGCAACAGCTGCAGTTGCAGTGGCGCTGCCAACACAAGCGGCAGCAATAGCAGCACAGCCGACGGCAGCAACAGCAGGCGGCTATGCACAGCAGCAACACTTGCAACAGCAGCAGCAACAGTTGCAGCTACAGACGACACATCAGCAACAGCAGCAGCCACATCAGGTGCAGCAGCAGCAACAGCAGCTCATGCTGCATCAGCAACAACAGCAGCAGCAGCAGCAGCAGCATCATCAGCAGCAGCAGCAGCAATTGCTGCCACATACGCAGCATCAACACCCGCAGCAGCAACATCATCTGCAGCAGCAGCAGCAACAGCATCAGCAGCACTTGGGCATGAGTCCGGCGTTGCATCACCACCACCACCACCATCATCACCACCAGCAGCTGTCGCTGCACCAGAACCACCTGTACTTCAATGGCCTGGGAGGGCATCATCATCACCACCATCGGCAGATCTTTAGTCATCTGCAGAGCGCCCTCTTGCCGCTCAGTGTCAGTAAGTATGCAGCATGTTGTTGAGTGTGTGGGCGTGTTGCAGGTTTGCAGGTGGTGGCAGGTATCGAAATTCCAAATTAATCTATCGATGTTGCATGTTGTTGTCGTAATTACTATCGTTAGATATCGTATTATCTATCGTATACAAGTGTTTTATCTATGTGTGTCTTTGATGTTGTTTATCATGTTTGCTATCGCAACTAAGTCACTTACTATCGTTACTATCGCATTAACTATTGTTTACAAGTGTGTTTTTTTCTACATGTGTTTCCTATTGGTGTTTAGCGTTTCCTTTAGGTAGCTTTAAGCTTTGCCCAATAACTTTCTTTCTCTCTAGGTTATCTTTCAATATTTTTTACTGTTGCATCAACTATCGTTCAACATAATAAGTGTGTTTACTATCGTTAGATATCGTATTATCTATCGTATACAAGTGCGATTTATTTAAGTGTGTCCTTGGTGTTGTTTATCATGTTAACTATTGCAAATAAGTCACATACTCGTACTATCGTTACTATCGCATCAACTATCGCTCAACTTACGAAGTGTGTTTTTTTATTGTTTCTCGCTAGCTTTAAGAGTCTCTATAAACCGCTTTCACTGAGTTACCCCTCTCATCTTCCTCTGTTAACTATCGTAAACTATCGCAACAGCTATCGCATACAAGGAAGTACATTTCTTAGTCTATTTTTTATTACTGTCAAACTCTCTTTCCAGCTTTAAGTTTGTCACAGAACTTGCTCGCTCTATCAACCATCTTTCTAGCTCTTTCTTCTTTCTATGGCTACCTCTGTCTCTCTCATCCTGCTTACACAACCTGTGCTCATTTTCATTTTATAAACATTTCATTAAATTTTATTTCATATCTTCCTGTGCAATAATTCGCACGCCATTCCACAAGACGCGTGCGGCGCGCGACGCTGCAAATGTTTTGCCCCGTTCTCGCGTTGTCTGTTGACAATGGACACTCGCACACACACACTCGCACACACACACACTCGGCAGGCTATGCTCCTTAACGAGTGCGAGCCTAAACCAAAACTACAAACAATTGAAACAAAAGGCAAACCCCAAAGAGACACAAAACCCAAGCGAAGCCTTTAGCTGCGTTTACACCTGAATACAGGTGTGTTTGTGGATGTGTGTCGGCCAGTGCGTTGTGTGTGTGTGTGTGTTGTGCGATTTTATGTCGCTAACAATGCAAAATATGCCCAACATTTTGTTTCTTTCCACATTTCGCTGTCGGTTTGGCTTAGTTTTTGTAGCTTGCAACGGGAACGTGCCTTGACTCCCCCCTCCCCTCCCCCCTGGCTACGTCTCATTTATGTCTTCCTTGTCTTTTGTTGCAACCATTGAAATATGTCAGCGATTGTGCAACCGTCGAGAACGTTGCTTTTTGTGTGTGGCAACTGTGCATTGTCACATTAGATTTTGTTGTCGTCCAGCGCCGTCGGCAGCTTAACTTTTTATTATTTTAACTTAACGGCATTTTAAGTGTTTTTCATGCGAGCTGTGTGTGTGTGCTGTACGCGTGTGTGTGTGTGTGTGTAGGTGCGAGTTAACATTTCATGCGGCACTGAGTAACGGTTATGTGAAGAAGCAACGACAACAACAACAGTCGTTACTCGTTTATGAACAGCTTCATTATGCGCGTTTTGTAGCATACTTTGCTGCGCCTTGCCACCTTTCTCTCTCTCTCTCACACTTCTCTTCCTCAACAGGTTCACCCACGCCGTTGTCGTCTGCTGTCGTCGTCGTCGTTGTCGTCGTCACTTGGGCACGCTAAAACTTTGTAACCAAAGTGCGTCAATGAAAAACCAACAAGTGTGCAATATGAGAGTGTGTGTGTTTGAATGTGTGTGTGTCATTGTGCGAGACTGTGTGTAATTGTGTGTTTAGTTGTCTGTTTGTTGTGCCAGTCAATTTTATTGTCTTTGGCATGCCATTGTTGTGACTATTGCCCACCAGACCCGCTCGTTCTTGCCTTCTCCCTACCCCTCTCTGTCTCTCTTCTTCTCCCTCTTCTGCTCATTGTGCTGCTTTCAGACTCAGGGCCAGTCCCCCTTCTTTGTTACTGCTCAGTGGGAAAGTATAGCTCGCATATTTTACGCTTAACAGACCTAAGAGGTTAACTTAATGTGAAATAGGTTAGCAAGTTGGTAGAACTGCTTGAGAAGTGTCTTCTATATTGGCTTTCTGATTAGGATTTATGATAATAATAAGATTTAAATGGTATAATATCATTCTTAACAAGTTTCAGTTAGTTTGTTGAGAATATCTTGGTAAATAATAAGTAGCATTTATGTATGTATTTTTAATGCAATCTAACCAGCTACAACCAATCGTACAATCTATGCTATCGTTAGTAAGCACAACCTTCGGACTGTTGCTGCACTTTAACCTGAGCTTGAGCTTGAGCAGTGCTACAAAATGTATAAGTCACAATGTCAAGGGAGCAAGAAGAACTTCACACGGCAAATGCTTAAGCTCAACTCTAAAGGAAATTGTAAGAAAAACTGTGAAAAAGTAATAAAAAGAAGCGGAAAAACCGAAAGTGTGCGGCAAAAGTCGCAAGTTGACAAAATTTTAATAAGGCACTTTGCCGGCCGCCTTTTGCATACCAAACGAGGCAGTGGTTGCCCACAGCTGCCGGCAACAGAGAGAAAGACAGGCAAGCCAGAGGGAGTGGGTAGAGAGGGGGGAGGGAGAGAGTGTGTGCTTCATACTGACCAACCGGGGGGCAATAAAAAATTCAAAACGTTCACATTTCGCTCGGGATTTGTCAAAGATCACGTACTCAATAAATATTGCCCCATGAAGCGCACAGTTGGCTACGCTTTTCATTCGCTTCGATTTGACTTGAGGTCGGTTTTCGGTTTGTTTACACTCTTGTTAAGGGTATATTAGTTTTGGCTAGACGTTTGCAATGCATAGCGGGAATTATGGCTGTGACTATAATACGTATTCATATACAGATTCTTGTTTAACCTCTTCTAATTAGTTGAACTTGTGTTCTCTGGGAAACAAGTCTCTTAGTTGTTAAACTATCTTAATGAAACTGCCCACACATGCTGATCAACTACTGCACATTGTAAATAAGTCACTGCTAGCTAAATCAGGCCGATATATCGTACAGTTATCAGTGGAACTATCGGCTTACTTTGTCAGTTTACATGATATTGCAATCTAATTCTCTACATTCCACTTTTGTTATATTAATGGTATTGTAGGCAAATTTTATAATACTCGGACCATTATAACATATACATACCTGTCAAGATGCCACAACAATGATGCCACTTTATAAACATCAGGTTTATAGTAACTTACATACACTATTTTAATTTCCTACAAATAAAACAGATATATTCTTATAATATCCAATCGATGAAGACTTATTCCACAAATTGCGAGAGTATCAAACCTTCGACACTTCCAAGCAAACCTTGTTTTATTCTTTTTCTACTACATCTTCATCTGTTCGTTATCCTTTAATTTGGGATCAGAGTTATTGCCAAAACGCGGTCCCAGTGAGCGCACTGGCAGCAGCTGCAGCCGTTGTGGGCGTTTTGTCCAGTATTTGATGTGCGCCTATTAATTTCCTCAACATTTTGCCACACGGCAATTCAATTAGTTGCCACACACACACACACTGTACTGCACAACTGATCCTGTCTCTGCTTCTGTCTCTCGGTTTACGGGGCACGTAATATATTTGCTCATATTACTAAAAGCTACATAAATCGTGCGGGCTTTAAAGTGTACCTCCAAATTTATAGGCAAGCGGCAGTTAAAGTTGATTTTGTTGCTTTAAGGAGGCACACAGCAGGGAGGGGGGTAGGGAAGGGGGACACAGGGCTGAGACACGTCCTGGGCCTTGTTGTTTAGCCTGATCGATGGGCAAATGGTGACAAAATGCAAGGCCTACGACTGGCATGTTTACAAGCCAACTATGCTAGCTGTCTGTGCCCTGCCCTGGGCACTACTGAGGCATGCACAGCCCACCTCTTAACACCCTCTCCTCTCCCCCCTCTGGTCCTCCCTTCTCGTAGCCTTCTCTGTGTGCTAGCTTGCATGCTCTATAGGGTCCTTCGAAAGTCGGAAAAGTGTTTGCCAACGCAAAATTCCAAGCAATTAAATCACTTTGATGCTAATTTGGATTAATATGTTGTCGTTCCCTGGCAATTTGTTGCCCACAGAGAGTTGCAGTCGCTGTCGACGTTGGCGTCGCAGTCGACGTTCAGGTGTGTTTCGATTAGAGGCGCAAGGCAAATAGATTTATTGGAACAATGCGCCTCTCTAAACGTTGCACATTCTATCTGCGTGTAAGTGTGTGTGTGTGTGTGTGAGGGGGAGGTGTGTGCGTTGTTGCATATTTTTGTTGCATTGGCAGCCGGCGGCAGCGACGGTGTGTGCTGCCTCTGCCGCTTCTGCTGCGTTATTTATTTGGCTTATCGGACCCAGGCTCAGAGGCCTGAAATTGTGCTACATTTGTCGCCTGTCGGTTAGGCAAACAATTTTTGTGTGTTGTCCAACACCCCCTCCCTCCTGCCCGCCTCTTCACCGCTCTCTGTCTCTCATCCCTGCCCTGCCGTGCAGCTACAGCTACAGCTCTATTCAGTACGAGACACCCAGTCCATGTCTTTATTAGCTTACAACCATATTAATTTTGTTAGATAAATATTAGTTTTAATACCCAAGCATGGAATTAAAGGCAGTGGGGTATATGCTTTATAGACCAAGTTGTCGTATAAATAGAAATAAGTTGAGCTGTCTTTATTTGATATCTATCTTTCTATTCATTTGTCTATTGATCTGTTGAGTTTATTCAATAACGTATCTACACGTATGTCTTGAGAGTTCTGCCTGAGTATAATTACCAGTATAGTACATATATATTGTAGTAAATACTATTTTCACCGGAATCCTTCGCTCTTACTCCACAAAATAGTTGTGAGAGATTTCTCAGGAATGAGTTTCATTACTGTAACTAACGAAATTCAAATCAATATGCCACATTATCATAAAAATCTTTATTGTTTTTAACTCTATGGACGTTGATACAATGTATAATCAAGTGGTCCATGCGAAACCAAGCCAATGCTTGTTGTGATGCTGTACGCGTATTTCAGACAAAACGAAGTCCAACCTCTACGACTCGAAATCGTGAAAAAAAGTTGCGTGCAGATAGATGAAAGAATAGAAAAGTAAATGCAGTGTAAAGGCAAATTAGTATTGAAAGACAGAAAGGTATTTAATAATGACCATGTCCACATAGGGCATCTTCAAGTCAGTCACAGCCCTTCATAATCCTTGTACCTATTAGTTTTTCGGCATTTAGATTAATTTGCTTTACCGTGCACTGCCAATTTGGGTTTTTATGTATATTTAATGGAGAATCGTTTTGTAGGCTTGTGCCATGTGTTTTACGTGCTGCGCTAATTTCATGGCACTTTAAATGTTTAATTTATAATTTATGTAAAACACACACACACACATGTGTGTACATTCTCTCTCCCATAGCTAACGTGGCTCGTGCCTGTCGGGCAAATAGTCGTAACGTATTTATGAGGACTTGATAAATACTGGCATTAAAATAAATTACTGCTTTCGCTGCTAAACCACCAAAAAAAAGAAACATTTTTCTATATATACGAGTGTGTGTGTCTAAAAATATGAAAAAATGTATTTTAAATATATACACAACGTCAACCTGAGGCGGAACTTACACAGAATTCGCATGCAAAGGTGGCCCGAAAAAAGCGGAAAAAAGGAGAAGAGAATGTGGTCGAAAAAAATAGCATGTGAAATGGAGAATGAAACTCTGAAAATTCAGCGACTGCATATTAATATAATTTGCAGGCCGTCGTCCCGCAACCCCAACTGACCTCAGCTGTCTTCCCTTTGTAGCACCCTCCCCCGTCTTCCCTCTTCTTCCCAATGTGTCCACTGACAATCGTAAGACAGCGAGCGCCGCCGCAAAAGTTTGCAAAGTGCATTACAATTTTTATGTAGCATATGTCAAGGGGGCCCCCCCACAGAAGATGTGTTTTTATTTGTACATGGTGTATTATATTTGTATACCCTGTAAAGGAGGGAGAGAAAGAGAGAGAGAGAGAAGGTTGGCTAAATTTAATAGTAGCAAGGGAGAGGACTGAAGATTATATGGATTTGTGAAGAGGTATTTAATTTTTAAAGTTATATATTTCGATACCTGGAAGAACCATCATTATACTATCTTTAGTCTAGTTAAAAGTTGGATATATATTGCTTGTATATGTCAAATTTTATGATAATTTAAATTAAAATATCCGATGTACAATAGAACTTAAAGAACGTTTACCTGAAATATTCTTTAGAGTTACAACTTTTCCATTTTGACATGTAGAACTCAGAATGTTAGCAGATAGCAACCTCCTAATGTAAAGCAACCTAATGTTGAACAACCTAATATGGAACAACCTAATGTAAAGCACCCCAAGGTAAAGCAACCTAATGTAAAGCAACCTAATGTAGAGTAACCTAAAGTTGTATTCTCTAAATAAATTAGATTCCCGATCTCCGGCTTATACAACTTATCACCTACATTCTTTCAACTGTCTACAGGGTATCTCTACAACTTCAAAATAGTTCAACCTTCCTTGACATATGAAAATCATTTAACAAATGTGAAATTTCCAACTGATTTACAACATTAGCCAAATAAACAGAAAAGAAATGAAAGAGTAAAGTGAAAAGAAAGCGACGTAATTGCATTCGCCTTCTTGCTAGACAAAGCTCAAGACAGTCCCAAACTGACTTCATTTCTGTCTGTCTCCCTGCACCCCCTTTGCCTTGCACTGTCGTTGCTCATACGCCGTGTTGACAATGCTCTCTCTCTCTTCGACTTGGCTTGACTTCGTCATAAATGTGAATAATTTATTACATTTTGGAGCAGCTTTTGTGGCCTCGTCTTTGGCGGAGCTTTGTTCTACTCTGGCATTTTGGTTAGAAATTCATTAATAGCACTTTTATGACTCTTGGAGACGTTGCCAGTTGCCGCGACTTGACTCCACGTCTTGTTGTTTGTTGCATTTTTATGTTAATCGTTTGTTGTTGTTGCTATTGTTGCTGGAGCTGGAGCTGCCCTTTGGTGTGACCCCTGCGCCTCCCTCTTTCTCTGGCCTTTGTTGCTCATGTTGTTGTTGTTGTCGCTATTACTAATTATTGTTTCGCTAAGTTGCTGACACGCTTATTTGTTGTTATGTGTCTTTTAATTGCTGTTTCTGCCACAAACAAATATGCAAAAATTTCAAAACTGAGAAATGGCTTCTTGTAATGCAACATTCAACTTGCAGTAGCTAGCCCTCCCTTTCTTCTCTACCCTTCTCAGTCTCTCACAGTCACTGCCTTGGCCTTTGCCAAAAACTATGACTGACACTACATGATTTTTATCAGCCGCAACGCGAGCTACGCTACTATATGTAATTCTTTATATATGTATGGTATATGAATAACTGTTTGTATATTTCGCATATAAATCATGCCTCGTACATCTGTCAGAAGTAGTTGTAGTCTCAAATTTACAGAGAACTTTACGCGAGATAAACCCGGACGATGCGACGTGAAGTATCTCACGAGACAGCTTTGCTTTGCGGTTTAACACAACTTTGTGTGAGAATATTATTTTACGATTATTGCAAGAGATTGTTGTTGGTTAATAAAGTAGAAGATTGCTGAAGGGTTTGCTGCTTGGAGGAAAGCATAGAGCTATTTATAGTTGCATAAAGTTGTGAGATGATAAATATGCTATATCGATAACAAAGTTAGTTATTAGATGTTTTTTATTAGATTAGATAGTTTTGGATTACATAACATCTTTAATATCTTTAAAGTAACATTTTATATGTAATAAAGTAAAGGTAATTGTCATGTATAGTAGAATTGACTGATAAATGTTAAAGAGGTTATATTTCTCGATTTATCAAATAAGAAAAGCTTATGGAGATTTTATTGTATCTTATATTAATTTTGTATGCAGTTGATATTGTAGTATTCAGAATCAATTTATAGCAACTATCGACTGATATTAAAACATATTTTCGCTTCCCAGCTCATTCAAACTGTCGCATAAGTCTTTAAGAACAGTCACTAAAATAATAAAAACTTATATTTTATATCACATTAAGCATTAACATAATCTCCACTAACAGCTATGCATTTCCCTACTCTATACTCCGTTATTTGTTTCTATTATCTAACACATTTTTATGCTGTTATTTCAACTATGACGTTCGTTCTTTTTGTTTAATCGCAAACTTCTTTGTTTTGTTTATTTATTGTGCTTTGTTTTCGCAGACCACACACACACTTTTTCCATGCCGTCATATCTTTTATCTCTCATAGTCAGTTCTTAGCCAGTTTTATTAACCATTTCTTGCTAAAGACGTCACTAGCTGATTACGCATAGGGGGGCTGGATACTATAATATAATAAGCACCTTGTTGAGGTGCAAAAACTGCACTTGATTTCTCCAAAGTTGTTTTATGCTGTTTCAACTGTGTTTCGACTATTTCCCAGACAGTTCTCACTTTTAATGGCTTTTAATTGTCTCGAATGGATGAAGGTATTTCAGTTTCAGGTCTAAACAAAAGTAATTTCACACTCGTTGACTTTGGTCGCGCATTGCACTCGGCAAACAATTTTTCTTGGTCGGCATTTCGATTGGGGAGTGGGAAAAGGGGTAGATAGGACCCTGAGTGACCTCGACGGGGTCGACAGTGTGGTGGGAGATTTTTCCGCTGTGTTGTTTTCACTTTACTTTTGATCTTTTTTTATGGGCACTGTCAGTAAATTTATTAGCCACAATTTGGCAGGCACAAATTGGCAGGCGCAGGTTGCAGCCGTAAAACGAAAATTTATTATTTATGTCAACTCTTTCTGTGCTATTTGCACTGTCCAGCAAGAGCGACATATACCTGAGAGAGGCAGGGGGAGAGGGAGAGAGAGGGAGAGATGGTAGCTTCATTTCTGCCAAATTATGCGAAGTCTTCTTTACAAGCTGCTGGCGCCAAAGCGCATTTGTCACAATTAAGCAGAGGTTAAAATTATGGAATGATACCTGACAGAGGGGTGTAAAGAGAGAGAGGAGCATACTTAGCTGCTGCAAGGGTAGCCCTGACTCTCCCCCTGTCTCTACTACCCGTCTGCCTCTCTTTGCCAGGTTGGCACGTTGACGTCGACGTCGACATGGCGCGCCTGGGACCTTTCTCTTCGCTTCTCTTGGCCTGCTGGGGCGCACCTGAGTTGAACGAGGCTCTCTACTCCACGCTGTTTTTTGGCACTGATTTCCCCGGACCCTCTGGGCAGTCTATTATGACGTCGACGTCGACGTTGCTCGCTGTCACCGTCAGTTTTACCGTTTCGAGCGTTTTGCCATGAAATATGCAAAGCGCAGTTAAAAAACTTTTTATTTGTATTAATCAAACAGAGTTTTTCCATTCTTTCTTTCAGTTTTTGACATTTTCTGGGTAAAGAGTATAGGGGCAGGACGGGGAAGGGGGGTGACTGACTGCATAATAAAATCGCAGCAACGATTGTTTCGGCATTTTCACGACAATTATCGCTTTGGGAACGGCTTTACGTAGAGTGTTTTCTGCTTGGGTTTTAAAGAGGTTCTCCCCTTTTCCTCTGCCTTTTCTTCTCGTTTCTTCTTTCTCTCTCTTGCTCTACACTTGCAGCAGCTCATGACAAATTAGTTGAGCAATAAAACTTGAGTGTGCTATCAAACTAAAAATATCGCCATCAATTACAAAACTATATTCCACTCAATGTGAGTGTGTATGCGATTGTGTGTGTGTTTGTTTGTGTGTGTGCGCCACATAAAAAGGCCATAAACAACGCGAACGACAACGACAACAACCTCAACTACGTCTAGGACGACGACAACGACTTGCCCCGGGGCAAGGCTGATGATGATGATGATGATCGGGCCACCTCAATATACGTGAAGCACTTGCCACGCACTGTCTCTCTCTGTCTCTCTCTTACACACAGCACCTTCCTCTGCCTTCCCCCCTGGGTACTGCCCTTGCTTGGCTAAGGGCCACCCCTTTTTGCCATTTGCAATTTGGCAACACTTTTGGTTACGCGACTGTGGGGAACAGTTTGAGCACTTTATATAAATTGTACAATACTCTGTTCCTTTTTTTTCCCCCTCCCGTTTATGGCCCTTGGAGTCCATTCACGATTTACCCGCGTATCGCAAGGGTTTTGATATAGTATACTCATATAGACGCGACTTGTCGCACGAGATGTGTGTGCGCGAGAGCGAGGCTTTATTACACACACATTTTTGCTAAATTACTCTTTGGCCGATAGTTTATTTCGATGGCCATTTGTAGAGGTGTGTGTGTGCACAAAAGCTGTTTGTAGTTAAAGGATACCCTGTACTGTTGGGGAAGTTTGCTTGTAAGTAGGGTGTGCACGAGATTAGAGTAAGTCTGGGAAGTACTTCTATCTATACCACTCAACTTTATCCATACCATACGTGTCTATCCATAACATACATATCTATCCATGTATATAGATACATTTCGTTCTATGCATACATCTCTCTCTATCCATGCATCTCAAACAAAACACCTTCATCAAAGCAACTTGTTTAACTAAGGTTTCTTTTTTAAGGAAACCTAGAGTAAATCTGGAAAGTACAACCTTATGAAACATCTCCATTTATGCCATATATCTCTGTCTATACCATATATCTCTGTCTATACCATACATCTCTATGCATAACATACGTCTCTATGCATATCATACATCTCTCTGATCCATTAATTTCTATCCATTCATTTTTCTATCCATTCAACTTTCTATCCATTCAATCTATCCATGCAACTCTATCTATACATCAATAATATGTTCGTTGTTCAGCGACGTTTCTTTTTTAATGAAAACCAGGGTATTTCATAGTTGTCCAGCAGTCAATTTCCATACTTGTTATGGCTGTCATTGCGTGGCATTTTAATAAGCCAAAAGTGGAAAAGCGCGAGTTCGATACGTTTTGTCGTTGTTGCTCGTTGCAAGTTGTGAGTTGCAAGCGTCATTAAGTACGCGTAATTATTCAATGACGGAGTGGAAAGTTTAGCTAGAAAGGAAGGGGGAAGAGGACTAGAGAGAGCAAGAGGATTGGCTAACGGCACACGCATTTGGCCAAAAGCAGAGTGCACTTTTTCCTAGCAAAGACATATGCCAAAAGTTGCCACGTTGATAAATGATTTGGTTGCAGACGACGACGACGACTCTGACTCTGACTCCGACAAGTCTTGGGTTCCGTTATTAAGTTGACATTTAAATTCTATAAATCATTTTGGAGGGCACTACCGATTTACATTTTTGTCGCATTTACTAAACTGTAAAGGCACCGAAGACGACGACAACTGCACCTGTTGGCCAGGCTGGACTTGGCAGTTGAAACTCTTTTGCTGATTACATTAGAATATACCACAGATAATGCCATATACTATATATACATATATAACTCACTTCTTGCCTCCTATACTTACACTTTCTATACTTATTTTACAGATGGCGAACCTATCAAACTGCCCGACAATTTGGAGAGCCTGCCAAGAGCGGACAGTTTCCCATCGCAGCGACATCGCTGGAATACAAATGAGGTCAGTATAAAGTCGACCAGGAAGAGGGGAACAACTTGGAATATATTGTGTTTATATTTAAGTTGTTCTTGATGTTGTTGTTGTCGTCTCTCTCAATTTGCATTTGATTGCACATAAAAATGTCGAAAATGAAAGCGGAAAATATCAGTGAAGTCAAAGAAGTCCAAAGGGGGAACTGCGATTTACGGTCTAGTCGATGGGGCTGGGCACACTTGACAGGCGGATGAGCCTGCCAGTCGTGTAGGCTGGACACTTTGACAGTTCCAAGCCAGAGCTGTCGCGAGTTTTTCTTGCATTTTCCGATTAATGGGCAAATGGGATGCCAGGAGACAGTCGCAGGTTCGTTTAGGTCTCTCTTGGTTAGGTGCCTCGTTGAGGTCTCTCGTCTACGTCTATTAGAAATAGTCTCGTGAGTCGCGCGTAGTTTTTATATTGCGACACAAAACTATAATACAAATACGCAGGCAAATACAAATAGTTGAGGTCTAAGAGGGAAGGGCAAAAGGTGTAGAAAGAGGTTTACGCGCCCTCGAGGGGTTAAAGGACACGTACGAGTCGCCGACAAAAGTTGAACTTTAGCTTTGTGTTTACAATAAAACTTTGCGCTTAAAAAACAACACGGCAAATGCCTTTGGACAGCGCGACAATATGTTGTTGTTGTTGTTGCTTGTGTTGTTGCTACTGTTGCAATTGTTGTTGCTGCTGTTTTACTTGTGAATTAAGCGCAACCGCAAATATTCATTTGGACAGTTGTAAAGTTTTTCCAAGCGGAGGCTGGGCAGCAGGCGCTAGATGAGGAGGCAGAGGGGGGCAAAGGAAGGCTGCCCGCGGGGCGTGGCATTTGTTAAGCGACATTTTACACACTCTTCGAGTGCGCGGACAAAGAGACAAGTTGACTAAATTAAAAGCAAGTGTAAAATGCAGTAAAATGAACTAAAGGAAGCTGTGGGTAAGCACACACGACTGCTAAATACCCTGCAGTCTAACTTAAGGGGGTTGTTTGAGCAGAAAATTAGTTATGTTTTCATTATTTCTCACAATTCGCAGCATAAACTATAGTAAAGTTCAATTTGTATGCTAACTCTGAATGACCTACTCGATTTAAATTGAAAACTGAAGGTTTACAATTTTGTTAAACTATTGCAATTTCGGCAGGGGGTAGCAAGGAAAATTACCTAAAAAAGCTATAAATTTGAATGCTATGTAAAATAAGATGATAGACCAACATTAACGTATTATTCCCGATAAAAATCTGATGATTTTTGGCAAAGTTGAGAGTTGGAAAGTCAAGGATTAAGTTAAACGAGAATGCTGTCTTTTCAATAAGATTATTTCCACATATGACATCCTTAATATTATAGAAAAATTTCAAGAAGAGTCCTACTAATTAAGAGTATATAGCAGAAGATACCCCTTCCCATCCTACACATATATAGTATTTATATGCATACGAACGAGTTAAGGATCCCTTAAGTACTTATGCACATACAACATTGTCTCTGCTGCTGGAGCATAATCATGGCATGAAGCAACGTGCCACAGTTTATTAATATAAAGTTTCAGGCTGGACAGAGCTGAAAATGGGGAATAAGGAAGAGGTAGGAGAGGAGATGGAGGAGGATGGAAATGGGATGGGAATGCGATGGGTTACTGCATCAGCAGGCAGGCAAAAATTACAAAATGTAACCGTGTTCGGGGGCATAAATAAAATTACGCACGCTTATTTTAGTCTGCTTACAGGACGCGACACTGGCTGGCAGGAGGAGGAGGAGGAGGAGGAGCAGTAGGGTAGGCAAACAGGGGGGTAGAAAGTATAGTATGCTGGGTCAGTAACTGGACTCTTCCTCTGCTGCCCCGTGTCCTGGCGGTTAAATGGCCACTCGACTGTGGCTTTAACCACACGGTTTTAATTTGGCATTTTAAGAAGACTCCTTCCCTCATAAAGTAGCTGTGAAAATATTGCGAGGGGTGGCAGTAAAGTTGCCCAAAAAAATCAAAGATTTAAATTGATAATGAGACGCAGCCGTTTGTGGTGCTGCCCTGAGAGAGCAAACTAATTGTTTTGTTGTCCTCACACACACACACACACACAAACATACATCAGCTGGAGTGTGTGTGGCAAGGGGGAAGGGGAGGAGGAGTTATAAGTCAAGTGGAAGCGCGGCAAATGTGCTGAGGTGCGCATAAATATTTAATGCGACCCCGCTTCAAACTACGCGTATGTGCCTAGAATTCATCATAAAAACAGAGCAAGAGATGAGGCAAAAGATGAGGCAAGAGATGAGGCAAGACATGAGGCAAGACATGAGCTAGCAGATGAAGCAAACTGAGGCAAGTTCTAGGCAAGCATGTTACACTGACTGCCTTAACTCTTCTTTCAGCCTGAGGCCTCCATGCATAAATAAGCAAAAAGCCAATGCCAAATGGGCAAAAAACGAAGCCAGGCAGGCAGGCAGGGCCAGTTTGGTGGCACCGAAAGTCAAAGGCAATTTGAAGCAAAATGCAAACGTTTGCCACTTGACAAACACGCGCGCAAGCTAGCTGTGATTCCTCTTCACTTTGGCCCCACTGTGCATACAATTTTTATGACACTCGCAAATGTTGCGATTTCTGACATATGAAATTGTTGTTGTTGTTGCTACTGTCGTCTCTGTCAATGGGCAATGGTTGCTGGGCAATGGGCGTCGCCCAGCTGTGTGCGCCAGCCTCCACGTTAGCTGCCTCTCTCTGTCTATCTCTGTCTGCCTCTCACTCTAGCTGCCTCTTGCTCTGGCACTGTCAGTTGTTGACGGCACAGATGAATGGTTTGCAATGAATGCTGTGAATGCTGCACGAGTAGTCGACTTGAATCGCCGCCGCGACTTGCCACGACTTGACTCGTCTTCTCCTCATCTCGTCTTCTCCTCATCTCTGCCTCGACTTGGCCTCCTCCTCTCCCTCTCTCTCTCTCTTTCCCTCGTCTTGCCTCTCATGTTGTTTGGCTTACATTATTCATGCAACGCGTCAAGGCTGGCAAAACAAATTGATAACTTTATCGGCAAAACATGCTATGAAAAGCCAAATGGGCAACCAGCAGTGCTGCCACCTTCTTTTGCCACTGCCTCCCTCCCCCACTTCTACTCTTAGCATCTCTCTCTCTCTTTCTCTCTCTGGTATTCCATCTCCCGCTGTGTGATTTGCATTTGAATTTGCCTGCTGCGTTCTCAACTCATTCTCACTCTAAGTAACTGCGACTACTTAGTCACACACTTGTCTACTAAAGCCACCTCCCCCTGTTCCTCTGCTTTGTCTTCCGCTCTCTCTTTGCCTATGCCTGAGCAGGTGTCAAGCTCTAGCAACACCTGTAAATTGTGGTCACACACGTGGCTCGGCTTGGACTTCCGCTCTGCGGTCAAATGAAAATTTCTAAAATATTTTTCACCTTTTGTTTTATGCGACAGAGAAAAACCTTTTTGTGCAAAAATTTGGTACCAGGAAATGCCGCGAGTGTTGTTGGCTAACAGAAATTCGCCATAAAAGTCAGGAAATTGTTAGCATGTTAGTTAAGTTGGTTAACAGTCTCAGTCTCTTGTTGCTGTTGTTGTGATTGCTTTAAATAAAAAATGGTTGAACACACGTGATGCGCTGATTAGACAAAAGTGAAGGACGAACAAAATAAATAGAAGCGGGAGAGAGAGAGAGCGAGAGACAAAGCCATAAAGATAGACAAGGTCGAGAAGAAGACAAACATATACACTGATATAATATAGTAACATAAGTAGTACATACTAACTGAAATAACTTAAAAGTAAAATATAGATAAATTTAAGAAAGAACTTAAAGTAAATATAATAAATTTAAGCAAACATTGCTTATCTATTAGAACTCTATAATATATATAAACAATCTTTTGGCTACCTATAGAAATTACTTAAATATTTATTTATCTTTCGTTGAAATATTTCAGGAAATCGCAGCGATTCTTATCAGCTTTGATAAGCACAGCGAATGGCAATCAAAAGAAGTCAAAACAAGGTGAGTCACAGCTCTGAAATGAAACGCAATAAGTGGGGATATCTAAACAATGTCTTCTACTTCCATTCTCCACCCTCTTTTGTACTCCTCTGAAGACCCAAGAGCGGCTCGTTGCTGCTGTACTCACGCAAGAAGGTGCGCTACCGACGCGATGGCTACTGCTGGAAGAAGCGCAAAGATGGCAAAACAACGCGCGAGGATCACATGAAACTGAAAGTACAAGGCACTGAGGTGAGTGTAGATTTTTGCGCATGTACTTTAAGGTGTCCCCTAATTGCAAAAGGGATACCACAATAAGAGCTCCAGTGCCTGTGGTGGCTTAAGCTATTGAGACCCTCTTCACTTAAGGGGATTGTATTGCATTGATTGGATTAGTACCTTCATGAGCCCTGCAATTATAAACCTTCGCTCGGAACACATCAAGTTAAATAAGTACAAAGACATCTACTTCAGTATGCGCCACTGGGCACTAAGTTTGATCTATAGAGGGAGAGAGAGAGTCCTCTCCCGCTGTGCAATTAGGCAATTATGCTTTACAACTGGTCAAGAGGAAATCGCTACAAAAAACCCATACGGAAGTCAAAGCTCAACTTGAGCTGCCTTTAATGTAAAGTCGGGGAAAAGATTAGGAAACTCTTCTTTCACTTTTTTTCTTCACTCGCGTGAGTTATGATTTTCCGGCGGAAACGAAACGTTTTTTCTTTCTATCTTTTGTTTGTCGTCTGCTAATGAAATAAGCTGCTGCCAAGGGTTAAGCGTATTTATAATGTCGCTGTGTGAAGTACACACGTCTGTCTCTCTGTCTGTCCCACTGCACTCCCCTCTGTCTGTCCGTCTGCCTTGGCTCTTGTTGCCATTACAAATGCATAAAAACAGTTGGCAATTTCACGCCAATTTTTTTCACAGTTTTCCGGGCAATTTTGTTGCTACTTTTTTTAATTTTTATTTCGCGTGTATTTTTGCTCTTTGCCTCTTATTTCTTGCAACTTCGCACCAAGACAAGTAGCTCGCTGGGAGAGATTTATGCACTTGGCAGACACAGCATGGGGTTGCCTTGTCTGTCTCTGTCTGTCCGTCCGTCAGTCTGTCCGTCCGTTTGTCTTTTCCCTACACGATAACTAATATTTATAAATGTTGAAACACTTTGAAGACCGAGAGACAATAGGCAAAAACAACAAAAGTCAGCGGCATATCGCCGTAAGACAACGAGGGCCAACAAATTTATCAGCTAAAGAAAATGCGCAGCAAAAAACAAAAAGAAGGCAAGAGCAAAAAGCAACAACAATAACAATGGGGAATAGATGTTGCATAACTCAAACTACGTTAAGAAACTCATGAAAAAGGGTTTGATTTTTGGCAAGTTCCCTTTGAGTTTTTGTTTGTTTTTCTACCCTCAGTTTCCTTTTTTATGTGCTAGTGGCGCCCCCGAGCGTGGGCGTTTGGTAATTTAATTTGAACGCCAGCTACGTTTTCTTTTTTATGTTTCTCAATTAAATAAATACGCTGCGTAGCATCGACCAAATTGATATATATATATTTTATGTGCTTGTTTGTGTGTCTTTGCCCCACAGTGCATCTATGGTTGTTATGTACACTCGGCCATATTGCCCACATTTCATCGCAGATGTTACTGGCTCCTGCAGGTAGGTGGCGCTTGTGGAAGAGGGGAATAAATTTAAAATATTTTCTATGCTATGCAGAATCCCGACATTGTTTTGGTGCATTATCTAAATGTCCCGTATCCGGATGATAATAAAATGGCCGTCATTGCGCCGAGCATAACACTGTGGGGCGATAAGAAGGAGTGGACCAAGGAAGAGCTGGTCAGTCAGCTGAAGCCCATGTGTAAGTAGTGAAAGACAGTTAGAGGTAAACAAAGAGAGGTGTGTACAGTGGGATTACTAATAAAGTAAGTGTGAGACTGACATTAGAAGCAAATATAGTGAAAAAGTTTATGGAATACTTTAAAATTGTCTATAAAAATTAACAAACATAATTTGCTGGATTCTCTCGTTTACAAGAGAAAATCCTAGACGTTTTTTTTAATAATTTTTGAATATTCTTCATGAAAGTAAAATATAAATTAATTTGCATTGATTTCTCTAATGGAAAACGTAATAATAATATTTCATATGCAAATCTGAAAATATCTTGCATTGATTGAATTTTCTTTGGTTTTCTCTAACTTGCACCCACTGTACACTAATTGTATACTATTCATGCAACTATTCTACTATAATATGCTATTGTTAATCAATTTACTTTAACTATTACGCAGTATCTACTGTGAATTCCGACGAAGACTCTGACTCGGGCAACGACATTGAAATTTCGGTTAGTATTGACATTGACCATTAGTTATAGCTTGAGTTGCTAAACTCCCAAACCTTACCCTTTCCTCCCCCTCCCTCCTAGACTGCCGAGACAGTGGAGTCAATTGTCTGTCAGCTGATGGAGAAGCAGCGTCTTTCGCGTCAGGCAGCGCTCGTGAAGCAGCTCGACTGTGGATGTGGGGATGCTGCCTGTGCCGATGGCAAGACCTGCACACATCCCGTTATGCGACGCACGGGCATATTGAAGTCGGTGTCGGAGAAGAGATCAAACGATGCCTACAGCACACAGCACAGTGGACCAAATGGCACGCCAAATGTGGTGGTGGCCAGCAAGGTGAGTAGGGGCAAGGTGCTGCTGTGGTGAGTTTCGAACGGGTTAAGGTAACATTTTTCTACTTGCAGCTCTATTCACGCTGGTCTGAGCGGCATCGACAGCGCGAGGCGGCAGCGTTGCATCTGGAGAATCCACACGGACAATATCACAATGCAACGCAGCAGTTGCCGCAGGAGTCGGCGATCAAATTTCAAATCATTCCGCAGCAGCAGCAACACCCACAGACGCAGCAGCAGCAGGCAAATCACAGCGATGGCAGCAACTATCAGCAGCAATATCGTGGCGGCAATCAAATGTTGGCCACAAGAAGCAATCTGATAATACAGCAGCAGCAGCAACAGCAACAACAATATCAGCAGCAGCAGCAGCAACAACAGCAGCAGCAATTGAACTTGCAACGCTTTGTGGCCAGTCACAATCAAAGCAATCAAAGTCATAATCATAACAGCAGCAACAGCAACAACAGCAGCAGTAGCAACAACAATTCAGCACATTTAAATCATCGTCTACAAATTGCCAATACAACAATTACAGCAACAAGCAGAGAAGCAGCAACAACAGCAGCAGCAGTAGTAACAGCAGCAACTGCCACAAATGTCATGGATACGGAACTAATTGAAAACCAAAGCCAGCACCTGACCACAAATGCAAATTCGGGCAACAAAATAAGCCACAACAGCAATAATTGTAGCAGCAACAACAGCAAGCAATTAACAGCAGCAGCAGCAGCAGCAACAACAACAGCAACAGCTCAAGCAAACAACGAATTAAATGTCGTAAATAATAATGGACCCAACAGCAGCAGCAGCAACAACTTTATGTACAATCAACAGCAGCAGCAGCAGCAAGTGAATGCTTCCAGCAACAGCAGCACACAACAGCAACAGCAACATTATTATAAATTGCAACAGACAACCCCCAGCAGCAATGCAAGTCAACCCCCAGTTGAGGCCATGTGCATGTCACCCGAGCATCATCCAAGCAGCAACAGCAGCAGCGGCAGCGGCGGCAGCAATAGCAACACCCTCAACAATAACTAACAGCAACAACAATCAGCTCACAGCAACAACGTCTTCCGCTGGCAACAACAACCACAACAACAACAACACCCCTTCCACGTCGACAACATCATCCACCTCGAGTTCCTTACAGTCGATTATCGATGGCAATCAGCAGCAACAAATTACAACGACAACAACAGGAGGAGCAGCAACAGCAGCAGCAGCAAATTGTGATAATTTAATGAGCGCCAATGCGCTAGCTGAGGTGAGTATGACAAGTGAGTGTGTGGGATGAGTGTCAGTGGGTGAGTGAGTGTATGAGTGAGTTATGAGTGTCAGTGTGAGTGTGAGTTATGAGTTCACTTGCTGACTTGTGCTGTTCGACCGCAAGTCAACTGCATTTATTGTATTTATGTTGATTAAATTTGCTTGCCCATTTTGACAGCTGGAGTTGGGCGAGCAGCAGCAGCAGGCAATGAGCAACTACAACAGCAGCAACAACACAAACAATCAGGCCGTAGATAGCCACAACAACAACAACAAGGTCAACAATGGTTGTGCAACTTACAGTGCTTCCAGTGATAACAGTAGCCAAATTAGCGCCAACAGTGACAACGACAGCAGCTATAGCGCCAACAGCAGCAGCAACAACAACAACAATCAGTCAACCCACAACGAAGATGAGGCACAAACGGATGCAATGAGTTTCTTTAATGAAACGCTGGATTTATCACATGAGGATATACAGCGCACGCTCATTGCCAACATGCCCTACAACAACAACAGCAATGCAGGAGGAATAGCAGCAACAACAGCAGCAGGCGTAGCAGCAGCAACAACAGCCGTAGCAGCAACAGTTGTAGTCGCAGCAACAACTGGCAGCCAGGAGGAGCATCCACAGGAGTCCACAGATGAGGACACTGCAGATGTCTTTGCCAATCTGGATGCCTTTGATATGTTGGTGGAGTTCCCTGAACTGGATTTGGATGACAAGCAGGCACTGAGCAATACAGCGCTGGAGCAGGAACAGCAGGCACATCATGCTGCTGCAGCTGCTGCTACTGCTACTGCACATCAGCAACCGCAACGCAAGTTGCATCAGATTTGTGACTTCAGCCCCGAGTGGTCGTACACGGAGGGAGGTGTGAAGGTGCTCGTTGCCGGGCCCTGGACTAGTGATGGTGGTTGCTACACTGTGCTCTTTGATGCACAGCCAGTGCCCACTGTGCTGGTGCAAGAGGGTGTACTCCGTTGCTATTGCCCCGCCCATGAGGCAGGTGTGGTCACACTGCAAGTTGCTTGCGGTGGCTTTCTTGTCTCCAATTCAGCCATGTTCGAGTACAAGTTGTCCCTGCTTGCCGATGCACCCTTCGATGCCAGCAGCTCCAACGATTGCCTGTACAAGTTTACGCTGCTTAATCGATTGTCTACAATCGATGAGAAGCTGCAGCTCAAGGTGGAGAATGAACTGGCGGTGAGTGTGAAGGAAGGAACAACAAACAAAGCATAAAGTAATCCCCTCTCTCTTTCTCTCTTCTCTCCTGCAGACCGATCAGACCTCGCTCTATTTGGAGCCCAACTTTGAGGAGAAACTGGTGGCCTACTGCCACAAACTGATGAAGCATACCTGGAGTGCGCCGAGCACAGTGACCAGCTGGAGCGTTGGCTTACGTGGCATGACCCTGTTGCATTTGGCTGCCGCTTTGGGCTATGCCAAGCTCGTGGGCGCCATGCTGAACTGGCGTGCGGAGAATCCACATATCATATTGGAAACAGAATTGGATGCACTCAGTCAGGATGTGCATGGCTTTACGCCGCTTGCCTGGGCCTGTGTGCGTGGCCATTTGGAGTGCACACTGCTGTTGTACAAGTGGAATCACAATGCACTCAAGATTAAGACGCAGGCACAGCAAACGCCAATGGACTTGGCCAGTCTCAAGGGGCACAAGCAATTGTTGGCTCAGCTATATCGATTGGAGAAGGAGCGCTGCCGCAAGCCACATCCACGTGGAGGATTGGCTAATCTATCCATGAATCCATTGTGCATTGAATCGGCGGCGGCGACTGTGGCAGAGGCAGAGTCTGGCTACAGCATCTACGAACTGGAACTGCAACGCCGTCACGACGGAGTCTTTTTGAGGCCTGTTCCGTTGCATAGGTAAAGAGAGAGAGATTGTGACTATATACAGTTATATATTCTGGTACTTGCAGCAATCAGAGCCCGCCCAATAACAACAGTCGCTACTCGAAACGCTCCTCTATAGACAGCGGCATCAACATGGATATGCGTGGCAAGTCCAGCAAACCGCTGGCTCGTCTTCATGGGTAAGCAAGTTAGAATCCTTGCCAGATCTCTGTCTAACTATCTCCTACATCCCTTCGCTCTAGCACCTTTGATGTTCACGACAACTATTCGCTTGGGGGTGTGGACTCCCCGCTGGATTCACTCACGGGCAACAACTGTTCTGGTCTCCTTTCGCCTCTACGCAAAATGGACTTTGCCCTATGTAAGTAGCGTCACTAGGTGTGGCAATTGAGGAAACTCCTCTTCTACTTCTTTGACAACTCTTGCTTAAACACCCCTCTCTCGCATATACTATATATATACATTATATATGTGTATTATGAATATTCAGGCGAGGTATCCACAGGCGAGTCGAGTCCCATACACGACAAAGATATCATCGATTGCGATGACAATGATTCGACGAGCGTGACCATTGACGCAACCATTAACAATGATCTGAACGATGCTGTCGTAGGTCAGTGACAGGCCAGCTAAGACCCAAACTATATATACTACTACTATCTATATATATAAACTACTATATGTATTACCTAATTGTATTGTAACTCTGTATTATCGTAACCTACTCTCTCGTTCGTATGTATGTCTCGTGTATTGTAACTCTGTGTGCGCACTCGTTTAACGAGAGTCCATCTATAAAATCGAATGCATATGTCTATAGCTATCATATATATATAGTATATTATAACTATGGCTGTCAATATGTTCTTGTTGTTCTTTGCTGTTGTTGGTGTTGCTATATCATTTTGTTGTTGCATATTTGTATTATAAACACACAGAGACACAACACACTCACACAGAGACGCATCACTCTCATACTCTTCACATATTTACACACATCATATACACTCACAACATACCTACAGACACACACACAGCGGGTCTCGCTCTCGTCTAATATCTAATCTATGTAAATGTTCGTTTTGATGTTGATTGCTATTGCTCTTTGTGCGAGTGTGTGTGTGTGTTTCTGAATATGCATATGCAAATTGTATTCATGTATTCATATGCATATTCACAGTCAGGATGGCGTGTAAATACATGAAGAGTGCTGGTAAAATAATCACTTGCGTTATGATTAGAGCTAATCGTAAATGTGCGTTCTATCGATGTCTATAAATACGTTAACATATACTACAATACATACTAACACCAACATATTTAACAGCCTCCAAACTAACCAATCCAAACAACCAACCAACTAACTTACTAACCAAATAAATCACTACCTTAGTCAGAGAAAAACGTTGTAAATATGTTCGAAATGTATTCATTTTCTGTTGTAAATATGCTAAGTGTGTGTGCGTGTGTGTTGCGGGTCAAGAAAAACACTAACAAAGCGAGGGTGGTTTGGATAGTAATGAGTAAGAATGAGTTTGATAAATTCATTTACAAATTTGCAAAAATATATTTAATGAAGTTTCGCTAGAACTGCTCAACCTGCCCTCGCTAACATGACATTACTGATGTGCTTGTCAATGTATATTATACAAAACTAATACCTCCTAATACCACAGACAGACAACAGACTCAGCCCCAGCATTCTGTAGTCTCGTGTTGTTTTTGCTCTCTGTCAGTTGAGTCTCAACTTTGTCCTTCGTTTTTTCCTCAATTTTCTCGACCTACTTACAGGGGACTCTGATGCCAAGGTCCTGACACTGGCTGAGCATATCATTGCTGCCATGCCGGAGCGCATCAAGGTGAGTTTTAGAAATTATTATACCATTTATAAAACTCATTCCTCTTTCTACCTCCCCCAGAACGAAGCCGATGAGATGATGGTGCTGGGCAGCCCATTAACAGAACCACTTACTTCAGAGTCTTCGGCACTGACAGATAGCTTTATGGATCCACTGTTGGACTCACTGCCGAATACACACTTTGATAGTGATTTTAGCTTTGATTTTCATGATCATAGCTATCGCTATCATGATGTGAGCACACCCTGCTCCAGCCTGAGTCCAGCTAGCTCGGGTCCACTACAATCGCCAGCAAGTTACTCCATACTCGGCACTGATCCCTCGGTCAGCTCACCCAGTCCACCGCCATCGACAAAACAGTTAACCGAATTTCTACATGCATCGAGTATATCGCAATATCCTTTCGAGGCGGACTTCTCCAAACTAACCCTAACCGACACGGAGCAGCGAGAGCTATACGAGGCTGCGAAGTGCATACAGAAGGCATATCGCATGTACAAGGGTCGCCAGAAGTTGGAGGAACAGAACAAGGAACGCACGGCGGCCATTGTTATACAGAACTATTATCGTCGCTATAAGCAGTATGCGTACTACAGACAGATGACCAATGCGGCACTGGTCATTCAACATGGCTACCGATCGTATCGACGCAATAAACGCTTCAAGAAGTCACAGCATACACCGAGTGGTTTGGGCACTGGCAGCGAACATGGCAGCGTGAGCAGCAACTCGCAGTGCCTGTCCAGTTTCTATGATAACTACAAACAGGATCAGCAACAGCAGATCGAGCTGAGCTCACAGCCCAGCACACCCAAGGAGACCAGTCCTTCGGGTCCCTTGAAGTAAGCACGAAAAACGAATAAGTTGTATATTATATAGATTTATATAGATTGTAAATCTAACATTATCATCCTTCCCTTTTTCTAGACGTACTTACTCCCAGTCTACACAAAATCAGGCTGCCAGAAAAATACAACAGTTCATGAGACAATCACGCATCAAGTGAGTAAAGATATTATAGTGAATACTAGTTAAGATTTTCATGTTAGATATCTTGGTAATTATACCATCTATCAAACTTAAATAGTCCTAGTCTAGACATAAGAACTTTAGCTCTATATACTGTAACTATCAACTGATTTTGCACGCTAGCATTTGGGATAGCAACTTGACGACTTTGGTAAGACTACAAAGGAATTCATGAGTTACAGTTTTAGTTTTATTTTATAGTTTTATATATTAGAAGCTCTTATAAAACACCTGCTAATACTATCATCACTTTCTTAATCACAGACTACAGAGAGAGCGAGCCGAAAAAGAGAAGCTGGTGCACCAACGCAGGGCGGAATACCTTCAAAACTTGCAGTTTCAAGGGCAGCAGGAAATGTCAGTTTGCCATAGTGAAAGCAGGTACATTCCTATATAATATCATCAATTAAACTATACTATAATCTAGTATATTCTCTCTCTTGTAGTGTCGGTAACAACAATCTGCAACAAATGCAACCCAATCAATGAGCGCAACTTGCAACCGAGTGAACTTTAATTCATAAGAAAACGAGAAAATAAAACTATGTTCAATAAGAATTTATTAATAGCTTTAACAACTGAGTGAAACTTTCTACTTTCATAATTGTTTATTAAGATTAATAGCAACACACCAAAACCAATAATACACACACACACACCTGCACCTCTTGTAGTCGAAATTATAGTACTATACTTCTATATACGGTAGTATACTTTATCTATATATAGCAAGATCTGCACTTTTATTCTTTGCATAACGAATTTTAATTGATTTACTGAAATGTATATTTGTAATGCGGCAACTTTATATATATTCTAAAATATCGTAGCGTATTGTTAGGTTAATTGTTTTTTATATAGTATATCTTTGCTCCCAACTGAGAAGCAGAATGAGCTCCAAGCAGTTAATGCATAAACAAACTACTTTTCCATTTGTCAACTCAAAAGAACTTATTAACGAAGCCTTCGAAAACAACTTTTTAACTCCAAGTGTAGTGAAAATCGTAGTCTATACTATACTATACATACTATATACTATATGATAATGTATATCTAAAGATAAACTATATATGAATTATACCAATATTATTATTAACCAACTAGTTACATTTGTATATATAATTAGTTGTAAACTCAACTTCTAAAACGAAAAACGAAAACCTAAACTATATGCTAGTCTATTTTACGGTATTATAACAAAATGAAAATGAAAAAAGGAAAAACCAAAAAAAAAGCCACTTTTGATTCAGCTCTGCGAACTACGCTTGTTTCTAAAACAGCCTGTCAGCCTGTGTAAACTATATAAGCATTATTTCTCGATTTTATATTCTAATACAAACAACACACGCTAGATAGTTTTGTAGTTGTACTCTAAAAACTTTAAAGCTCAGCTCTAATGTCCAAAAATATTGTTGTTGATTTCTAAAATCGGAGCCAACTGCAGATACATATGTTATGATGATATATATCATGTTAAAAAGATTTATAGTTGATTTTTTTGATACCTACATAAGTATGCAATGAACCTATGCTGATTTCTCCTTATTAAAACGAAAGTACTTAAAGCAAAGTCTTGAACTTAATGTGACTTCGTAGTCTCTAGCATTAACTACATACATACGATATATAATAATAAATAGATCAAGAGAATTGTAAAACCTTATGCTCGCCATATATAAAGGAACACTGCATGCAAATCTTTCAAGATACGATACGAACTAAGTGTATTTAACAACTATTGTTCAACTTACAACATACAAACAAACAAACCAACATACAAACTAAGCAGCAGATTACGTAACATTTTCAACTAAATGTAACAATACAAGAATTTTTGTAAATTATTTTTGTCCGTCCACATTGTTAGCTTTCATAAAACATAAATGAAAAAAAAAAAACAAATAAATGAATATATACAAACATAAATGACGATGATTATATACAAGATAATACATTAAATACTACTACCAAATAGTGAGCCACATTTTATCGATCGAAAGAAGGTTCAAGAGAGAGAGATACGATAGAGAACTCGGAACCTCGACACAATTTATATAGACATACCTCCAGCACACGCCTCAGACAGAAAGAAAGAAAGGAAACAAAAGCATAAGCTAAGCAATGAAAGCAATACACACACACACAGATGATACACTCGAACACACACACCCGGAATTCTAAAATGTATTTGGAATATTCATTTTCTACTGTCAAACATGTGTCGGCTGTGAGTTGCACTGTACTTTATAGTAGGTGATGATGATGATGATGATGATGTATGAGGAATGATCTGGCCAAGGAGAAGTCAAGCTATAGATAGATAGTGTTTGGAAAGGCACATGTAATAGAGCCAATGTTGTTGAAGGCAAGTTATAGCCGCTCTTTTTAGATCTATTAAATTGTTAACTATTCTCTCATTTGCACACACACACTTAACTCTTGAACTTCGATTGCATTTTCCTTCTTTTTTTTATATTGTATATGGTACTTACCTATATTACTCAACTAACAACGTACGTGTATAGATCGAAACTAATCTGAAATGAAGACTAAAAAGATTTCTCTACTTAAATGACTTATAAAGATTGCAATCAATTTTAGAGCAGAAAACAAGACGCTCTTTTGTTACTCGTTAGTCAGAGTGTAAAAAAAGATTTGCAATATTTGCACATATATACTTAAAGAATACTAAACAAAATACTAAACACAAACACAGATACACACACATACACACAGGGGCACACTCGACAGATCTCTGAGTGTGCCTTACACAGTCTAGAAAAATAAAGAAGAAAGAAAAACTTAAAGTACCTTAAGCCAATTGGCACTAAAACTAAAATCTAATAAACAATTTAAATATAAAAAAGAACTATTAACTATCGTATTATAACTATCGTACATAGAGAAAGAAAGAGAGAGAGATAGAGAGATGTGTTTGTAAGTACATGCATAGATAAAGATTCGAACTAAATAAATGAAATAAAGTATAGATTGTATGGTACTTGAAGAGCCCTTGCTAGTTTCTTAGTACACTTCTTTTTCAACTGTTTTAAGGTACTACTCTATAAAATGTAAATCAAACACACACACACACAGATACAGACACAACACCAATTGTTGATATTCGAAAATTTTATACTTAAAATTTACTCTAGCTAAATACTGTATTTGGTAATCACATATCTGTTGGAGACCCTATTACAGATAGACTTCGTCCTAAGAACTTTCAAAGTGCTCTCCCCCCTCCCCTATAATGTTGTAATTCCCTTATTCCTCCCTATATACTCTATATAAGTGAAACACCAACTATACACTAAACAAAATAATTATTTGTTTGAGAATTTCGCACCAGAATTTCGGAATTTCGAGAAATGAAAACTGTTAACTCTCTCAACTTTTATGACAACACATACACACACAAACATATAGCGTAACCTTTTTAAACACATAAAATATATTATATATACATGCATATACCTATATATGAGAAATATTCAACATGAACCTATATATACATATACTATATATATATATATATATATAAATCTAAATTTAAATATACAAGACGAACGTATTATATGAACGCTATATGCATATTGTAAAACGACTTTCCAGTTTATGTAAAATTGTAATTACATTCAATAAAGTTTAATTCAACACTTTAGTTGAACTGAATGCACAGTCTACTCTTATCTCAAGGAATGCGGTACTAATAGAACCCTCTGCGTATCTAGCATCCTGTCACACCTCTGCCATTAAGAGAACCCTAACGAACCAATTAGCAATCAATTTGTCTGACTGTCCCAAGACATCCCGGAGTAAGACAGAGAGAGAAAGAGAACTACAAACTGGCGCCACTGCATTATCAATTAAGCCTTTCCGACTAACCTTTCTACTCTTAACCTCTGCTATCTCCAAAGAGAAAGTGTGCAACATGTTGCGCGATAAGCAGCAAGAGAGAGTGAGGCAGAGGCAGAGGGTTACCCTAATATGTTTTACCTGCCACGCACGACAGCTGCCTTTGAGCTCAATTAACACAACGAGGCACTGGACTCGCCTCACAGTTTGTATCTATCGGATGCACCTTGGTGCCTCTCCCCTTCCCCCTCTGTAATTATGAATACAATGGCAAATGCCAAATGCATTCGCATTGCGCTGTTAATGCTCAACCTCTTGCGAATGTAATTGGAAGCTCTTGTTATTATTATTACCGGACTGACGCCCAAAGCCTGCGCTGGCTGCGCCTTTTCCAGCTCAATTTACACTTGTTTATAAGGCAGACAATCGGTGTTTAGCCCAATTTTCTAATGCGAAAAAGGCATATCGAATGCAATGTGCTGGGAAATGCTCTTTGTGTTGAGATCTGCTAACGTTACGTGACCAATCTCTGGTCATAGGTTCAGGCATGGATCGTTTCCACTGCCTGCTTGACATTTGGCACTGTGGAACGAACGGACTGAACGGAAGCGCGTTGCAGGGGGAAATGTGAAACCAAGCGTTGCTCTACCACAACAACAACAATACACAGCAAATACTAAAATAAACAAAGTACCCCTACAGCAGACCCGAATTGAGAGAGAGGCTTTTGTTTGCCGCCTCCGCCCCGCTCACTTCAATTTATTTGTTTTCGTTTCGTGTTTGTTGTGGATCAAATAAATTTGTTTATTAGCTGGAAATTTTGAGTATTTGGTTTTTTGTTCGCCTGTTTTTATGATTGTTTCACGCTTCTGATTTTTATGTGCAACGGTTTCATCATCATTCACAAACAGAGCTCAACTTGTAGGGTATGTATTTTATTGTGGTATTAATTAAATGGTTCCACAGTGCTGCTTTTCGATGGAAACATATTTTTTTGGGCGCCCATAAGACAAATGACTTAAGCCAAGAACTTGCAGCCAGTGCAATAAGTTGGGAGATTGTAAGGGGAAGGGATGGCATATATTGGAAAACAATATATACAGTATAGTAGTATCTACAGTATGCTTATAATATACAATACTTAAAATCATACAACTTCATTATAAGCTGTCCTTCTATTCAAAATACTATAATTTGCATATTTTTATTCATTTAGAGGAAAGCCGTTAGTTTCCGTTAGTTTATACGCTTACTCAGCTGAAGATACTCTAATGTTTATTGTAACCCTCAATATAATATAACATAAATTCAATATTCTCAAAGTTTAAAGGGAAACAACATATAACTTTTGGCATCTTAATATACAGGAAAATTAACAATACAGTAAACAATTCGTTATATCTTTATTAACAAATTACTAAATTTTATTATCTTTACATACTATAAACTATAGCTGGCAACAAAGTTGTTAAGCCTTTTCTCAGCTGCTGCTAATCAAATATCTATCTGCGGGCCATTAAACAATTATAGATCTTTATTTAACAGTCTTAGCACATAATAAAAAGCTAAGCTCTTGTAAAACAGACAACCTCCGACAGAGACTGAGGTATTTGGGTCAATCAGATGGCAATTGATTGCCAGCCAGTCAGTCAGTTCCTATATACACCATACTATAATATAAAACCAATTCAATCCAAGCAGCTGTCACTATAATGAACTGTTAATCTTTACAGCACTTAAACCTGACTCTACAGCAACAACAACAATTGGCCATTTGATCGAGAGGCTGCGATAATAGCTATTATTAGGTGGCACATCTTTCCAGGTACCCAATTTAAAGCTAATGTCAGACCCAGAGGGTGATAGAGAAGGAGGAAGAGGGGGAGAGAGATGAGTCACGTTTTTTGACTAAATATTGCACACTGCCTGCAACAATGGGCTGCAGTTTTGTAGTTGTTCCCTCTAAATAGCATGACAAACACCTGTAGATAGTTTTGTAGTTACTGTTGTTGTTGCTGCTGTTGTTGTTGTTGTCGCTGTTGTGATTTGTTGAGTTATAGCCGACTTATTGCCTGTCAACGCAGCGAACAAAATTGTGTATATTAAGGTAATTGCATTTAATAAGCCTCTCAGCCACAACCGCCTCAACATGCTTAAAATGTCATAAATTCCTCAAGAGATTTGTACAAAGATCGCGATAACGTCGCCTTGCGGAACAAGTGTGCTGAGTGTAATCTCTGCGCCTGAGCAGCGAAATCGACACTTGACACACGGAATCGTATTTGCATAAATCGCTGGCATATCAATTAATGCCGCAACTTGAGGCAGTATCTAAGAAATGCATTAGTAGCACGAGGAGGAGTTCGATGATGTGGCATCCTACTGCGTGCAGCATTAATTGTGGCTACCCCCCCTCCACTGTCGTGCAACTTGTGGCAAGTGTCAAGCTGTTTTGTGACTGGCCGAACGGCTACCGTAAATGGCGTGGCAGAAGCACCAAAGTTGGCCAGTTGAAACAAATTTCACAACTGCTCCAACAGCAGCAACAGCAGCAACAACGGCGACAGCAGACAGCAGGCAGCAGGCTGTAAACAACCGACAATAAATCACTTTAAACAAATGCGGCGAAAAAACAACTGCTAAAAAAGCGCGACAAAATAAAAGAAAACTACAGAAATCGCGCTGTTTGAATGTTGATGCAATTGCAAATTTAAACAAGTTGTAAATTTGTGTGAAAACAGAAACAAAAAAAAAACAAAATGAGAAACACTTGTAAAATGATTTGTTGTGTGTGTGTGTGAGCTGACAAATCACCTGTTGAGCATTTGATAAATCTTCAATGTGCCCAAGTCGAACGAGAGTCCAAGTTCCCCCACAGTCCCAAATCCTCATTCTTGACATTAACCCACTGGCGACCACGACTTTTACCTGCGCTTTGTGCACATAATTGATTTGATTGCCGGCTTACAAAATTCGAGAAAAGCTTTCCCAAGTCATTATCGAGAATGCGCAGCATAATAATAATGGGCCTTAATAGGCTTCAGTCGAAGAGGGGAGCGACGACTTCGATGCCAGAGTCAGACATCAATTCAAGTTAACTCGACAATGCTCTGTGGTTTTTCTTTCAGTCACGTGCAAGGATCAGTAAATCAACGATGATCAACGTTTGCTTGCAACATGTTGCATAGCCAACCGCATACTAACAACGAACAACTGCCGGCGAGGGTGGCTACAGAAGTTGTCATAACGGGTATGAGGGAATGGACTTAGCGGCGAGTTGAACCGGTTTTGTGGGTAAGAGGGAAAATATGAGGTACTGAATGATAGTTAATTGTGAAGTAAGGAAAAGTAGATTCTTTTGTAAGGAAGAGAAAAAGAAAGATGGACAATAATGAAACGAAATAATTAATTAAAGATCCTTTTAAAAGTAAAAAGCAGATCTTATTTGAACACAAGAGATTCTGGCCCTTGTTGCAAAGGATTTACACAACAGTAAATTATAAAATTACTTTTTAAACAATTTATTTTACTTCAGCCAAATGAACATATAAAATACAAATTCCCCAATTTAACCAAATCTTCAACTCAATTATAGTAAGTTCTACAAACGGACTCAGCATTTACCATATATCTATGATTTAATATAAAATTTGTTAACATGATTGCCCAACTCCCAAAACCATTCCCCATCTCACTTCAACTCGAACAACTAACACAACTGCTACGCTCAGCTAGTCTTCGCACAACCCTCGCTATACACGCAGCTTCCTCGAACTCGGCTCAAACATGTTGCGCTGCGTCAGTTGATTGAATAGTTTTTTGAATTACGTTCAACGGGGCAGCACTGCCAGTTCTTATACGACATTCGCGCCCAACGGTTGACCCGGGTCCCAAAACGAACGAAAAAGAAAACCCGAGAGTACCCGAAATTCTACGACGTGCTGCGTGTGTCTCCTGCTGGTGTGTCGTGTGGAGCCTTTGAATCATTTTGGGATGCGTATCGAATACCTTGTCGTTGTCGGCACTTCAGGTCTCTTTAATTGTGTCACTAATGAGCCGCATTTATGTTAATCTCGGCACCCGCGGGCAGCGTCTAAGCCTTTCAAGCGATCCACCGAGAGAGGAGCATCTTTATCTCGCGCTGTGAATTAACATACAACATTCAAACACTCGCACTCACACACTCGCAGTATTCAATCGTGTATTCAGACTGTATTTTTGGTAGTTTTCACCTGCTGCGCCGTTTATGGTTATTGCCGCAATTTCGTTGTGACAGTCGGAGGCGCTTTATCATAAATTAAAAAGTCGTGTCAGAGCGTGGACCGCGGACTGTTCAGATCGGGTTGGAGACTGCAGAGCCCGGGACTGGGGACACACTCAGTCGTGTGTCGGACGTTGCGGCATCTTCTTCTTGTGGTCAGTGCGTGTGCGCTGATGAATGATGCCACGAAGAGAGAGAGAGAGAGAGACGAGACGAGAGATACGCGAGTGCCGAGTCTGAGTTATTTGCATGAATGAAACGCGACGTCGTGATAAACGAACTGCCCCCGAGCGTGTGTTGAACTAAGCCAATCTTGAGAGCTCTCTTGGCCTGGCCGGCGATGACTTAATTTTCGGGCCAGAAGGTGTTAATTAGCATATGATACGCATATGTCTGTGCTTGTTTCTGTGCATAAATAAACGCGAAACTCTCCGCGCATTATCGGATTTCTTAACAATAACATAGACAGACAGAAGCCCCTGCTCTGCCCTGCCCTGTGTCCCCTTTCTTCAAGTTCATTCTATAAAAAAAAAGCGAAATCAAGCAGAAGTACGAAATTCATATCGGGAAAGCAGCATTATAGCAAATATGCTGCCGGCAGCAGCAGCTGTAATTGTGCCAAGCTCGACAGTTTCTCTATGGCATCTAAAATTTCATATCGACACTTTTAGTGTGAAGAGAATATGATGATAGTCTCTGTCGTTGCACTTGTGTTGTTGTGTCGTTGTTGCCCATTGCATTTGTGTGTGTGTATGTGCGTGTGTGTGTGTGGGACTCGGGTTCCTTCAATTTTACGACCTCGTCATGTGGAAAATACATAACAAACTCTTGATATATTTACTCTGGATTATGGAAATAAGGTATAGTATGAATGTATGAAGTATTTGATAGGAGGCAATAAGGTCATTGAAGTTAGCATTTAATAGAATAAAAGAGCTATTAATTGTACACTAGCTACCACATTTAATAGAATAAAAGAGCTATTAATTGTACACTAGCTACCACAATAACAACCTGAACTATGAAGAACGATCATTGATTCAGTCTGGAGAGAGAAAGGATCAATGATGCGATTATATTTTAAATGGATACATTTCATGTCTTTGTTTTGCAACGTCAAGTTGAAATTGAATTCCGAGTTGTATAGCACAAGTATACTACAAGTGACCATTGATTCTATTTAATGAAATAAGATTCATTTCATTCCTGGCAATATTAAATATAGCAACTGGAATTTCACAGCTGCATCTACAACAACCAATCGGTTTTACCGAATTTCGAATAGATGCAAGTGATATAGGGTGATTCTTGTACGGATTACTTTCTAAATGTTTTACTATAATTCTCTAAACTATAACATAACATATGTTAGCACAGTATGGGGGCAAAAATGGCAATAGTATGGTTAAGTTGAACAGCCATAGTTATATAGACTACAAGCAATTGTAGATGTTTCCCCAATAGAAATAAGATGTTATTGATAAATATAGCACCAATTTTATAGATAGTATCTTTAAAAGGATAACAAAAGATGCCATAAGACATAATTTAAAGTATTTCCCCAAAGTTATGTTAACTATAAATCTAAATTTTACAAGTTACATGTGTCAAAACACAGTGTCCAACCAAATCCGTTACTACTTCGCACGCAAGCTCTGCTATAATTATAGCAACTGTTAGTCTACATTGTGCAGGATATGCCTTGCAATCACTTGCATCAGAGATACATGCACAGATAGCGCACTCCATATTGACTGTCACTATCGCATCGCGAAATCTCTGTCGTCGTCGCCAGTTGACAACTGTTTCCTTTCTATTGCCATCTCGCTTGCGCTGCATGTGGCCAACAATAACAACAACAAGTTGGCCAACAACAGAGAACAGTTAAAATCGGCTACAATCGCTAATTTCTATCTGAGAAACTAACAACAAGGAGAAGGAGATGTCTATGTAAATTGTTATCGCTGTTCTCCTGTCTCTCTCTCTCATTCTCCGAATTGCCGCCCAAACACAAAACGCCCAATCGATCGACGGAGGCGATTCTTTGCAGCAGCTGGAAAAGCAGGCGTTGCAATAAAACCGCAAACAGAGACAGCGGGAAAAACGCTGAAAAATCTCATTAAAATGGGCAATTAAATGGCAGCAACAGCAGCAACTAAAACATACTGACAGACAGACCACGAGAGTGACAGACAGACAGATGGGGAGGCAGAGGGACGGACAGACAGAGAGACAGACAGACTTCGACTGCTGCTCATAACGAATGCCATTTTCCAAGGCGAACACAGTTTGCCAATCAAAGCCAATATAGCCATGACATACGACTGGCCATGCTAGGCCAGGCCAGATCAGCCAGACCGGGCAGACCTGGCAGGCAAGGAGCAACGGGAGCAGCAACAGCAACAATAACAAGCAACTCGAACGACAACTGGAAATCAATTTTAGCCATAAACTCATCAACGTGCCTTGTGCTGTGTTTGGCTGCTGTTGCTATCTAATTGCCTTGGCTGCAGAGTATCTTTAAGATACGCAGCGCGCTGCACCACAAGTGGGCTGGTCTTGTGGGCTGGCAAACGCGGCTGCGCGCTGCCAAGCTACGAACCGAACTGAACCGAACAACAATGCGCATCAACACCAGAGATGGGCAGAGGCAAGTTAACAGGTTGGCCAAAAAGGTCTTAACCCAGTAAAGGCGGAGGAGACGGAGGAAGGAATATGAAGGGGGAACGGGGAAGAGGGCAAAGAGGAAGAAGGGGAAGGAGAGAGTGGACTGGGAGACTGAAAAAAAAGAGGGAGTAAGACTATAGAAAGGAGAGTGGAGAGAAGAAAAAGAAGGAGGAAAGAAGCAGACAGAGAAGAAAGAGATACCAAGACACTAGGGAGAGGGAGAAAGGTGGAAAGGGGGTAGCGTAGAGGGAGGAGGGATGAAGGTTGAGGAAAAAGGGAGGAATGGAAGAAGAAAGTCCATGCAAATTGGGAAATAGAGTAAGAAAGTGAGAAGAATTGAAGGAAGTTGGAAGCAGGGCGAGACAGAGAGAGCACAGGGAAGAGAATGAGGAAGAAGAGAAGAAAAGTACGAAAAGGGTAGAGAAAAGGGAGGGGGTAGAGAAAAGGGCAATGAGAAGAGAGTAGGAAAAAGGAAGAGAAAGGAGAAGAAAAGGAAAAAGATGAGGAAGTAAAATGTGAGAGAATGAGACGGAAGTAAGATGAGGCAGTAAGAGGGGCATAAAGAGGTAAGCCTAAGGATGAAGTAGGAGGCTGAAGAAGGAGAAGCTACCAGGAAGGAGGTAACAGGAGGGAGCAAAAGGAGGTGGCAGGAGGGAGCAAAAGGTAGCAAGTGAAGGGGTAGGAGAAGACAGCTGAAGGAGTCAGCAAAAGAAGTGCGCATGAGGAAGAAGCAAGCAGACTACTTCTATAGCAGAAAGTATGGAGTAACAAGGGGGGAGTATGGAGACGCAGGCAGCTGCACAGAGGAAAAGGAGGAGCAGCAGCAGGGAGCAGCAGCAGCAACCACTGCGCGCAGCTGTGAGTTGTAATTGGGCTACCTCGGCGACCAAATGACTTGTTGAACATAACAGGAAACCCAACTCAACAACAACAGTACCAACAGCAATTGCAACAAGAGAACAACAACAACAATTGCTGGTAACAATTGCTGGCAACTCTCTCATGTGCAGACACAAACGCTCAAATTGCGATCAAGATGCGAAGCCAAAAACGGCCTTAAATGCTGCGCCAGTTGCTGCTGCGGCTGCTGCCAGGCCAAAGCCAAAGTCAATGTTGCTGTTGCTGCTCTTGTTGCTGTTGTTGTTGTTGTTGCTAGCAACCTGCGCGGGAGCCGTCGTTGGCCTGCGCTCGCTTGGCTGCTCCATTGGTCAGCGGCTTGTTTTGTACTTTAGATGAGTGATCGACTCGGGCACAAACAAAACTATCTGCTGTTGATCTGTTTGTCCGTCTGTCTGTCCGTTTGTCTGTTTGTCTCTGTGCCTAGGCTCGCCTTAACTGCGAATGGGAATGGCAACTGCAGTTGGAGTTGGGGGAGTAGCTGCTGCTGGGGGAGCCTCCCTGGGCAGTTCCTTTCCACTCTTTTTTTGCCAATTGCCCATGACGAACGATCCGTTTTGGCTTTTAGCTCTTTACATGAGAACAGTCCAAGTCGAGCCTGAGCCTGAGCCTCCTTCTTTGCCTTGGCCCATACATCTTTCTCTGCTCAATTACGTCGTCGTTTTTGTTGCCAGCAAGCGGAAGAGGGTAGCGGAGGGGAAGAGAGGTAGATGGAGACAGACAATTGCTGCTCTGCAGCGACATTTTTCTCTCCTGCTCCATGGCCAAGGCCCCACAAATATTTGCCGGTTTTTATTGATGGCATGTTGAACAGGCTTTATGGGTTTTCGGTATTGAGGAGTATAGAGTCCGCTTTGGGTCCGTTTTGGTATTTCGTTTCCGCCCGTTACCGATGCGTGGCCACAGCAGCGCCACCACAACAGCCCGCCCACTTGACAGTGCAGCTGGACACGGCACTGGGAACTAAACTGACTTTCAAATGCAGTTCAGGGAGAGTGGGAAAGGAGAGAAGGAGTTCCCTCCCTCTACCCCTCTGTGGCATTGTTTGAATTAAAAGTGGCTGCCGCCTCCAATTGGCGCTTTATTTTGGGGCCAGCAAACTCGTAAATTTCGCAGCCAGCAGGCAGAGCAGCAGAGCGCCATGAACATGTCAGCGAAGCCATGTAATTACCCCCAGCACCAGCGCCAGTTAAAGCGCCAGAGATCTACGGTCCAGTTTCAAGTCGAAGCAATATATCTGCTGCTACACAGCAGTAGCTAACAGAGACAACAACAACAACAATAGCAACAACAGCAATGAGCAAAATATTCCAAACCTTACAACGCCTGCGTCGACGCAGCGGTGGGTCGCCTATGTGCCGCACAGACAGGGCGTACACTGGCAGAAGAGACGTAGTTAATTGCAATAACATTTGTCGAGATTTTAAGCAGAAAATTTAAAGTCAATTGCACGAAAATTTGTGTACAATATGATTTATTCATATTAAAATGTTGAGCTGTCAATAATTGCTTTCCCAGGGGAACTTATTGAATATTTATTAATTATGCATTACATGTATAAAAAAAATAAATAAACTATTGCAATGGCTTTAAATACAAAGTAATTAATTGATACTACTATGTATTATATGCATTTGCTTTTTTATATTTATAAGCCTAGATTGAAAGCATTCACTTAGCACTTTTCATTCTCTCATTAGTCATTTCAAATAAACTTTTACAGTACATTATAGCTTTGAGTTGGCAATAAAGTGAATATTGACATGTTTCCTGGCTTTAATTGTGATCTAAATTTGTATTCTCTTATTCAGTGTTTAATGTAATTCATGGACGAAGAATCGCTGAAAAATCAGAGTTCTCTATGCGGATGTTAATGTTTTTACCTTCTTGATAGTGGAGGTAACCTTTACATTCTCTCCAGGGTTAACAGAGTCGGTCTAAGGTCAATTCTGCATGCAGAGGAGTTGAAACTTCCCTTTTCTTTTTACATGTGCCCCTTAAAGTCTTTCAGTGCTTATTGCCCTTTTTGCCACTGCTGACTGCGCTTTGACCATAGACGTGCACACGCTGTCTTTCCCTCTCTCTCTCTCTCTCTCTCGCTCTCTTTCTGTGTGTCCCTCCTCTCTGTCTAACGTTACGCGCATTGCTCGCGTTTTGAGCATTTTGGGCTCAAGTTTTGTCTGGCGAGCAACAAAGCCGCAACGCCTGCGCGTGAAAATATTAAAACTCATATTTTTATGAGGCTCCAAAGTGCGCATTAAGAGTGTTGCCTGTTGCCAGAGTTGTTGTTGTTGCTGTTGTTGCTGTTTTTGGCTTGTTATTGACTGCACAGCACAGCGCTTATGCATTTATGTTTATGCTCTTGCCGAGATGTATAAGTGGTCAGGCTTCCAGCTTCAGCTTCAGCTCCAGTTTCAACTGAGACTTTGGCTGCTGCTGCCTCCGCGTGTTGCTAATTGGCGCTGCCTGCCTGCCTTGCCTGCTTGTGCTGAGTTCGTGGCTAAATTATGCGACTGGCCTAATCCATTTTTAATGATTCCCAGCTGATTTGCGCGTCGTTTCAATGATTAGCCAATGCCCATCGATGGTCAGCTCAATTTGTTACGAATGTCCCAAATGGGCATGGACGCGCACCATAAAAACAAGTTTCAATTTCGAAGCCATCCAGGCCTGGCCAATTTTGACAGTGTAGATGTCGCCGCCACCACTGCCGCCAACTCTCAGGCCCGGAAACCTCTGAGAGATCTCGTCTTGTGTCGCAGCTACTGGAAAAGTGCACATAAATTTTGTTTGGATTGCTGGAAAAACTTGTGCAGAGTTGCGCTATAATTTGAATAGCATTTTTATTGTGAGCTTTGCATAGTATACTATACTACCTTACTATATGTATGGTGCAGATCTCTAAAGATTTATATTGATTTTTTATTATAATATACCAAAATTAGATAAACCAGTTATTTGGCAAGCCAAATTGACATCATACTTTGTCCGAGAGATGTTATGTGTGATTTATTGTCAGACAGCGGAGAGAAGGAAAAGACTACACTGGGCAAAAACTTTTTCTATGTAAGGGAGAGATTACGGAAATTTCTAGTGCGCGTGTAGGCTGGCAACCCTGGGAAACATAGCAATTCAACGCTGTTAAAAAGAAAACTGTAAATAAGCAGTTTGCAGACTATTACAGTACTAAATGTTGGCAATTCTCAAAAAGAAAGCTATACCGAAATTAATAATAATATGCAAAATAGAGTTACCAACATATAAATAAAGCTAATAAAATACAGATTGCAACCACCTACGCCGAATGTTGGCAACCCTAGCAAGAAGTTGCTAAACCTTTAAATATATAATATCATACAAAATATTGGCAACTCTGTTTACAAGAATTCTTATAATATGCAGATCACACTTACCTATGCAAAACGATGGCAACTCTGGCCAAAAGCAGACAAAATACAACGTAAATTCTTCACCCTCTCCAACGAACTACACAAAATATCCGCATTCCAATCACACAATAAATGCGCTGTGGCAACCCTAGCGTCAAGCTGCCTCCTCGTTTGGGGTATCAGGTTCAAGACAGGTCCTTGCTCTCTCACGCGCGAAATAAATAAGAATCTACGCGAGAAGCGAGAAGAAGAAGAACGCAAAAAAAGGGTCACGAAACGAAGGCGAGTCCCATTCCAGGTGCCGCTGCCTGTGCTTGATATAGAGCCGAAGATAAAAGACGGGAACAAAGCACAAATCAAGTACACGTGACTCTGTGCCAGGGACTGCCCCAGGGATGGGCTAGCACTGGGAATGGGACTGGAACTGGGAATGGGGATGAGTAGATGATGAAATTGTCGACGTTGACATGCAACAGGCAACACAGACGAGCGGCAACAGGCGACGCGCTTCAAGTGGAAGCGACAAATTAAATAAAGCACGAAAATACAGAAAGAACCTAAACGAAAAGCTGGCAAAACAAAAGAGCTCAACCCGATGAAAAGAGAGATTGCTGTCCCTGATTGCTGTTATAGCATATTTCTCTCGTTGTTGCTGTTGTTGTTGTGGGCATGACGGTCACGCTGTGCGAACGCACGAAAAGCTATTGACTGACTGACTGAATGACTGACAGACGGGACAGACCAGACAGAGCAGACAGACCAGACCTGGACGGATGCGCTGACAGATCGATCAACGAAGTTTAGTCAAGTTAAAGTTGAAGGTTGGTCTCGGGTTTGTGTTGCGTGGTTGCAGCCACTGAAGCATTGCGGGTATTGTTGTTGCCACTGCCACACACACACTCGTTGCCCCACTCCCTTCCGCACCCTCTTTCTCCCTCTCTCTCCCTTCCTCTCTTGCATCCTGTCCTCGAATCGTGTCTGTTAAACGAGCCTAATTATTAGTTTACTACCAATTTCGCCCCAGCAACGGCAATGGCAACGGCAGCAGCGGCATGTTAACAGCATGTACAACAAGTCATGAGCAAGCTTGCATCGATCGTCGATAACCGATTGCCATTCCCCCAGTTGAAGGGTTAATTTGTGCAGCAGAAGGCGCCCGAGGAGTTGCAGCTTGCAGCATGTGCTCATTTTCTGTAAAATTGATTTAATTGGCCCAATTAAAAATGCGTTGTAAGCGGCGGGCAGAGAGATGGAAGAGAGAAGGGCAGAGAGAGGGAAGAGAGAGGGAATAGAGAAGAAAGAGAGAGGGGAGAGAGAAGGGTAAGGTGAGGGAAAAAAGAGAAGTGAGAGCGAGGGGATATAGAGAGAGGGATTATAGAGAGAATGGTTATAGAGAGAAGGGTTATATAGACAGGGGCTAGAGACAGAGTGGGGATAAAGAGCTTCTTAAAAGAGAGAGAGAAGTGGGAGTTAGTTACCCAGCTCACTCACAGTTGTCCAGCTCAAGATTGGCATGTCGAGAGTTCGTATATCTACAGCAATTGTATGCCCCGAGGATCTGGCACAAGTGTCCAAGTATTGCCAACTCTTCAACTGTTCCACTGTAAAACTGTCCTGCTGTCCTGCTCTAACGCTCAAGCTGGCGCAGCTGTTTGATTGGTTTTGTCGGTCAATCGACAGCTAGACAATTGCCTCGTTAAACACACAGCGGAATGCACAGAGTGTGCAAGTATGTGTGTGTGAGCGAAGTGTGTGTGTGCGAAGTGTATGGTGTGTTGGTGTGGGAAGTGTCTCTCGTTGGACTGGCTTAAATTCCATTCTCAAATGGTCTTCCTACGAGATGCCTAAGATTAATCACCGCTTGTTACCAACTCGCAGTGTTAAGATAAAGCGGAAAGAGTCAAAAGAAGCGAAAGCCGCCATAGAAGAAAAAGCTAAACAAATTTGATAAATGGCAAACGTTTTTCAAAAGAAGTTTAGAAGTTTTTAGATACGAAATTATCTACACTTATTTGAACAACATTTTGTATATTACTCAGAAGAGAAAAACAATCAATGAAAATGTACAAAATCTTCCACACCTTCCTGACAATTTGCAACTCATTACTCAAGCTCATGATTAATCCAATTTGAGAACTTAACTACGCCTATTATCGCTCATTTTGCGCGATCCTAACTGAACTGACTTGCTTACAAACCATTAGACTATCGCTGGCATTTAAGCACAACTTTGATTAGACATTCCCGACTGTGTTGTAGTTAAGCTTATCTCTCTCTCTCTCTCTCTCTGTCGCTGCCTCTCTCTCTCACTCTCTCGACAGCGGCAAGATGCATGTAATTATGGCTAATAATACAGCTGGCGGCATTATTTTGACTAAAACTGACAGTAAAACTGTCTACGCCCCCGATATGCCCGCCACCTGCCACAGCTACAACGACAGCAAGCAAAGCGAGATGAGATGGAGGGTAAGGCGAGGGGGAGAGGCAAGAGGGTTGGGCAAGGGGAGGCAATATGAGAGGAAGGAGGCTTGGGCCAGGGGAAGCACGGGTCGCGTTCGTAGCTGAACGCATTAATCTTGCCTCGAATGCGGCACATTTTGTTTTCCATTGGCCATTCACAGTTTGGCCGAGAGCGTGCTGCTGCTCACCTGGTTGGCTGTTACCTGTTACCTGCGCATTGGGTGCTGCTGCGCTGCTGCTGCTTAAGCTTTTCCATACAGCAAACGAAATGGAAATGAATCGATCGATCGATCGCCAGCGGCGTTTATTGTGCACGACTTTTCAAGCCATCGATCGATCCACATTTGTTTGTGCATATTTTCTTGCCATATTTAATTTATTGTTGTTGCCAGTCGATGTTGTTGTTGTCGCTTTTATTGTTGTTGCTATTATTGTTGTTGCAATTGTTGCTGACTGTTGCTGGTGGTCGTGGACAGATCGTGCAGTTCGTAGTGATCTTATTGTTGTTATTGTAGTAAGAGGTGAAAATTAATAAAAACGTCAAAGCACTTTTGCTGCAGCTGCTGCTGGGAAATTTAAATGAAAAATTGTAGGGGGAAATTATACTTATTCTAAATTTCCCACCTAAATTCCCCACTCTAAATTCCCCAGTTTAAATTTCTTGTCAGGTTCCTTGTTTAGTAACCCGCCTAGGTCTAAGTTCTTTGTATAACATAGGTGCCGTGTCTTGCTTAACTTCTTTAGTAAGGTTCCTAGCCTAGTTCTCTGTCTACTTCCCTAGTTCAGTTGCTTTCCTTGCCTTTCTTCCCTTCCATGTCTAGCCCACTCATCATTAATCTGAGCATTTGCCTGTTCTACTTTCTCGTCAGATTAGTATCCAGCTTTACGTCCGCCATGCTCTGTGGCCGCGTTCCAGGCCTGACCCCGGGCCAGCGACAGCTCTGCAGCGACATGCCCGACGCCTTTATAGCCCTCGGCGAGGGTCAGCAGTTGGGCGCCCACGAGTGCCAGCATCAGTTTCGTGGCCATCGTTGGAACTGCACTGAGGTGTGGCACCGCAATGGCTTTGCACATATCATGCCCACAGGTGAGTTACGGAGGAAGGAGAAGAAGCAGTAGGGGATCCTCAACTTATTTCGCTTTCTCTGCCCTCTCTGCAGCTTCCAGAGAGGCGTCATACATCTATGCCATTGCGAGTGCTGCGGCAACGTACGCTGTGACAGCTGCCTGTGCCAAGGGCAACATTTCCATGTGCGGCTGCGATGTGCAACACACGCGGCACAAGCAGCCAGCGCCGGCGCCAGAGACAGAGAACTTTAAATGGGGAGGCTGCTCGGCAGATGTGGAATTCGGCATGAGATATGCGAGGAAATTTATGGATGCACGTGAATTGGAGCGCGATGCACGCACACTAATGAATCAGCACAACAATCGTGTGGGGCGTACGGTGCGTATGGGCAATCTACAGTCTAGATGAATCTGTAATAATTACAAGTGCATCTCTCTCTCTATCTAGCTCATCAAGAAGATGCTGCGCAGAGAGTGCAAATGCCATGGCGTCAGCGGCTCCTGTGTTATGCGCACCTGCTGGAAAAGTTTGCCGCCCTTTCGCATCATTGGCGACAAGTTGATGCAAAAATATCAGAAAGCCAAAACTGTTCAAGCCGTACGAGGCAAACGTGGACTGAAATTAGTATTAAGCAGGTGAGAAAGAAGTCAAGAGAACTCTCGCTCAATTCTCCCACACATAACTCAACTTTAACTACATTTCAATCTCCCCTTTTTCCCCCTGTCTAGAAAGAAAAAGAGTCGCGCCGCCGTCACTCACAAGCCAGCGCTCGTCTGGCCCAAGCGCATGGAGCTCATCTACCTGGAGGCATCGCCGAACTATTGTGAGCGCAGCATACAGACGGGCACACTGGGCACAGCGGGCAGAGCGTGCAATCGCAGCGGCCATGGGCTGCAGAGCTGCGATCTCCTCTGCTGTGGGCGTGGCTACAATACGCAGCACATACGTCGCAGCAGGCAGTGCAACTGTCAGTTTCATTGGTGCTGTGAGGTTAAGTGCGATCAGTGTGACGAGAGTTTTGAGGAGTTTACCTGTAAATAGTCGTGTGGCGGGGGAGGGGCCAGGGGAGTGAGTTTGCTGCCAGTGCGAATGTTGCTAGTATTACTTAGTTACTAAGTAGCAATAAGGCAGACTTAAGTATTATGCTATATGTATTACAACACACAGAAAGACACCATGATAAACCGAATAATATTGTAAATGACGAACATTTGTTTGAAAATAAAAAATTAAAATTTAAAATAACTAAAATAAAATATTACAAACATTTAAAAAACAACTTTAAATATTTTGTTTTACTCTTTGCATTACTTTTGTTATTAATTTGCACTAAAGTTGCATTTAATTTGCATTAAATTTGGTAGTTAAATTTATTTAATTGATGTTATTTAACTATTTAATTTTGTTTTACATTTAATAACAATATTTATTTATTTTATTCTTTATTTCTTTTTATTTCCACTTCCAACCTTTGCACTTGCAAAACATAAAAAACTGTTGCATACTTTTGGGGCGCGCATTTAAATACAGCCACACAGCGTTGCCAGACTCAAAGCAAACGTAAGGCACTTGACTGCCGCTTACGTTACGCAAGCAAACAACAAGCAGCAGCGCCGTCAAGTTGTTGTAGTTGTAAAGGAATGTTTTAAGCACATTTTCATATTTTGCTATTGGAATTTTCATTTAGCCGCACAAGGCAAATACAATTACGGCAGAGAGAGAGAGAGAGAGTAAGTAAGAGAGAGAGAGAGCGTGCATGTGGGAGAGTGGGGTAGCAGAGCAAGAGGCAGATAGTGTCAGAGAGAGAGCACGCTGTGAAAACTGCGCGAGCGCGCTGAAAATTCATTGATTGCAATCAGGAAGCTCCTCGCGCTCGCTCTCTCTCTCTTACTTCCTCTCTCTCTCGCTCTCTCGCACTATTTCTCAAGTGAAACTCACCACAACTGCCGACGACAACGACGATGGACTATGACTATGATTTTGGCTATGGCTATGGCTGGCAAAAGAGACACGAGCAGAGCCGAGACTTCGAGATACCGTTGCGGACTATAACAGGCAGTGGCAACGTCGAGCGGCGCTCAGTTCTTTGAGGGTAGTTAGTTGGATAACGACGGCGTTGCCGGAAAAGCGGGCCCCAAAAAACGCCAACACACAGCAACAGCAACGGCAACAACAACAAGAAGCGCTGCCGCACAACACACATTTTTTGGGTTAGACTACACACAGACACTCACATACACTTCACACATACAGCTGCAGCTACACGCACTGAGTGTGTAAATGTATCTGTATCTGTATCTGAAGCTTTAGCTTAATTGCTTTTTTGGCCAAAAAACGGCTAAACTAAACGGAAAATGCTGAAAAAGTGTTGCAGAATTAATCGAGTGCGAGAAATATGAAACAAAAAATCAAAGAAAAAGTTGCAAGCAAAGAAAATCATGTGTGAGCGATTGTGCGAGTGTGTGTGTGTGTGCGGGTTAACGGGCTAACACGGGCGTGTGTGTATGTGTATGTGCGTGTGTGTGTGTGCCGCTCCTGGCTGCTCCTGCTGGATACAGAAAAGTGATTTCCTGCAAAATGATGTGAAGAATCGCGCGACAGAATCGAAAACGGAATCAAACGAATGAATAATGATTTAGCCGCAACTTAAGTCAAGTGTAGGGGGGTAGGGGGACAGCATGAAGTGGGAACACAGACACACACACACTCCCTCTCTCACTCTCTTTCTGTCTTCCCTTCTCCCTCAATCTCCCTCGCTAAACGCTTCGCTATCGATTGATGAAAAAATTATTATAAATTGCTTCAACCTACATATAAAGCGTGTGAGATACACACACACACACATACACGCACACACTAATACACGCACACATAAAGCTGTATAACACAGCAAGCACACACAGACACACACTCGCCCTGGAGCTGTGCGCTAAGGGTTACGGGACGTAGGCGACACAGCGGAGGCGTAACATAATGTTCAGCGAGTGGTGGGCAGGAGAGGGGGAGAGGGAGGGGGAGGAACTGCTCCGCCTCATGTCGTTAGCTTCGTTAGCTCGCTCGGTTCGTTCGGTTACGTTGCTGCGTCGCTTCGCGCGTTACGTTGCGCGATTACGTTATACGTAGAGCTCACACTCCTCCCGGCAAAAACTCCGTGAAGCGAGCGCTGACTTCACACGCGTACGCTGCCTCGCTCACACGCTCCCTTTCCCTCTCTCCTTCTCTTTCTTTCCTTATCTCGCTCTCTCTCTCTGTCTCTCTCCACTTAACGCTCTTCGCGTGGGCGCTTCGTGCGTCAAAATGTGTGTCAGTCAGGCTGAGAGCAAACTCCCCACTCTGACTCCGACTACGGCTGTGACTCCATCATCTCCTGTTTCCTCTTTCCTCCCTCGCCTTATCTTTCTCTTTCTGTTTCTCCCTCTCCTTCTCTGAGCTCTGATAAATCACTCGTTGTGCACGAAGCGCACTCGACTGAGCAGCAGCAACAACAAGCTTAAATGTGCTTCAATTAAACCGAGTGCAGCGAATAAGTTCAACAGTTTAACTAATGCAACTTCCCCCCCCCCGCCTTACCCCTCTCTACCCTCTTGCAGCCCTGTACATACAGCAAAAATGCATTAAATTAACAAGCGGCAATTAAACAAACGTGAAACAACAAAATTAAAACAAAAACAAAATAGAAAATATAAAAAGGAATCAAAGTGTTTACAAAGAACTCGAAATCAAGCGCGAAACGGAAACGGAAATGCACATTGCGAATGCAACTGACAAGACAACAACAACAACAACAACAACAACAACAGCAGCTATAGCAATAACAACAACTGCAACAACAAGCGCCACTAGCTACTGCAACAACAATACAACACGCAAAGCAATGTAGCCGTCTTTTCTGTCACTGTGTGAGGCATTGAGGCATTCCGTGGAAGCAGCAACAATTGTTGAGCCACGGCTGCAGCAGAGACTGGAGAGGCTGGAAAAGACAGTGTAGCATAGACTGGAGACTGGAGAGCCTGGAACTGAAGCAGCAAAGGTGAAGAGGAGTCAGCAGAAGTAACAAGAGCAGGAGAACTAACAAGGAGCAGTAACAGGATTAGGAGCAGGAAGAGTAACAGGAGCAGAGCCAGACCTCTTCACAGTAGCAGTAGCAACAACAAGGAGGAAGGAGCAGCGCTGTTCCCTTCTCTTCTGCATAAATAAATAATAAATTAGCTTCATTCACCTTCCCCCCACGGAGATATAAATAAAATCATTCAAAATTCATCGTCTAAGCAAAGCGGGTAAGCCAAACACACACTGAGTAACTTCTTCTTCTCTCGATATTGATAGCGTTGGCTAATGCAGTTTCGATCAAGACACACACACACACATACCTAGACACATACACCCACACCTACACAGCAAGCCACACCGATTGTAACATTTATGTGCATTGTAAGTTCTATTGATTTCTGCGTATGTCTTGAGTAAACAAAATACAACAAAATACCATTGAAAATACTATTCAAACTACTATTCATGCCTGAGTACATATTCTTTCTCGCTCTCTCTCTTGCTCTTGCTCTCTCTCTCTGTATCTCTGTATGTGTATTTGTGTGCATCATTAACTCTTTCGTTAACCCCCGTATACAGTATTTTGTGTGTAAACAATACTATTATATACTATATACTGAACTAGTATTTACTTAATACCAAACTAGTATCAATTTAATACTAGCATATTTAACTATGTATACTTAAGTAGTACCCTTAGTCTGTTTAGTCTAGCGCATATTGCCCATACGTCCCGTGTCTAACTTGTTATTAGGTCTGTCTCCGTTTGTCTTAGTCTTTTTAGTATATACTGTAAACTAAACTAGTATTTAATGTATATTTAACTAAACACTAAGCTAGTATAGACTATGCTGGTATTTATTTAATACCAAACTAGTATTAACTTTATCAAACTAGTATACTAGTATCTACTTAATACTAGCGTATATCTATACTTAAGTAATGTCCTTAGTCTAGCCCGGTATTCTACTGCCCATAAGCCTCGTAATCCCTCTTCGTTCCCCCTCTGTAGCAAGGTTCTTGTCTCCGTCGCATACATACATATATCGTAATTACTTTCCTTTTTTCGATTTATCAACTTCTGTTTATAATTAGACGCCTCTCGCAGGCTCTGACAGTTCCATTAGCCAGCGCAAGGTTGCTGTCCCTTCTTCCCATTCCCCACTGTCCCTGTGCCTTTTCCCTCCTCCTCTAACATTCGTTGTCTCTCTGTCCCCCTGTTTCCTGTCGATTGACAGCTCGCATGACAAATCATGCGAGTACACGCCCCCTTGTAGCGCCTCCTTTATATACATAAGTATAAGTTTGACTATTTTTCATATTTTATATTGCTGCCAATCTCGCGAGCTTTGCGTGCCAAGCAGCGGCGTTATTATTGCTGTTGTTGTGGTTGTTGTTGTTGGTAATTTTCTACTTTTAGATCAACTAAGTACTTTGGGTACGTTTCGATATTGGTCTCGATTTCAGTTTCAGTTTCGATTTCATTTACAGTTCGATTTCAATTTACAGTTTCTTTTGTTGTTTTCTTTTGCTGGTTTCCTTTGCTGTCTCTTTTGCTGTTTCTTTTACTATTTCTGTCTTTCTTTGTCATTTTCTTTCTACTTCTTGACGGGGCATTCAATGTTGTTGCCTTGTCGCGTCTTGTTCTAATTTTAGATGAGTGGAATAATTTTTATTGATTTCAAATTTTAACCTTATTTTACACGCGCTCCTCGCCGCGTGTGGGTGCCTGTCGCTGTGTGTGTATGTGTTCGTGTAAGTGCGACTGTGTGTGTGTGTATGCTGCCCACCTATACATGTGTGTGCGTATTGTTGCCTTAGTGTGCGTAGTTCTTCCTTTGTATGCGTATTTCGCTGCCCAACAAAAAATACAAAACGCCGCCAAAGCGTACCGCCTTCGCTACGCCCCCTACACGCCTCCTCTACACTCCCCCGCCGCCCACACTTGCAAACAACAAAATGCGGCATATACTTTACGATGACGCTATTGTTGAATCGTCATGTGTATTTGTATTTGTGACTGAGTGTCGCTCTGAGCCCCGCAACTGCGCAGACCAGAGTGTGGCATAGTGTGGTGAATTCAACTCGCACACCTCGCCCCATTGCAATTCAACATGTTTGTTAGAGAGATAACTACTCTCTAAGCCCCCCTCTGCCGTATACTTCCCTCTATCGCCTTCCCCCCTTGGGGGCTGATAAGCCAACACAACGACAACGACGACGACGAGGATTGTTGACTTCTCTGCCTTGGCGCCGCAAGCGCGCGCGACAGACAACAATTGTACACGATTTCGTCATCAAATGCGATTACAAATGCGTTGCCTTTTCACCTACCTAACCATCCCCCCAGCCCTCAACTTCCGGCAAAGCCAAAGCCAGTGCGCTAGAGCCGGAAGTGCAAGTGCCCCTCAAAGTATGCAGCAAAAAAGTGAAGCTTGCACAGAGCAGGCACAGATAAGTGATGGAGGTGCTCTGTGTATGAGTGTCCTGTGTGTGCTTTGTATGAGTGTGCCTACTGTGTGCCTGTGTGTGTGCCTTCTCTGTGTGTGTGCCTTCATTGCGTGTTTGTGTGTGTGTGCATTGTTTGCTCAACAAAGTGCTGCGTTTTGCGTTTGCTCCCTAATGGTTTGGCTGCTGGCAAATGTAATCGAATCTACCCACAGATATCTAGATAGATAGATATATACTTATATATTCTATAGATAGAAGACCCTTTGACCCGACCCTGCTGACCTCATCTTGATAGCTCATCCTCCTTTTGGCTGCTTGCATTTTTTGACCAATATTGTTGCCCGAGGCAGCAGCAGCAGTCACGTATATAGGCTACTCAGGCGTTGCAGCAGGCACACACACACACACACACAGAGACACCCGCTCAGGCATGCAAGTAAACATTTGAATGGTCTTCCGGTCTGCTGATTCGTTTAGCTTTTACTTAGTCGCCTGTCGTCGTCGTTGTCGTCGTCGCCTTTGCTCTTGTTGTGTTTGTTTATTTGTTGCTTTTTAGCTGTAACTACTACTCTCCGCTCTCCCTTTAACTCTACCTCCCTCCTTAGTCTCCTCCTTTGCCCCTGTTGGCTTTGCTCATTCATAAAGCGGCACACTTCATTCTTGAGCCTTTCCGTGTGTGCCTGCTTAGCAATTTGTAAGACAAGGCTTGCTACCTGCTACCTGCCACCTGCACGTGCAAGCAACGACGAATGAGCCAAGCCGCAGTGTCAGTGTTGTGTGTGGCCTGCGAGGGTAGCTAGAAAAGTAACACGAGTTTAACGAAATGGCTTAGAGAAGCTAGAGAATGGAAGTGATAGTAAAAGAATGAATGTAAATGTATTGAATTGAATGGGATTGAGAAATAGATTAATAGATTTACTCACTGTGTGAGGATATTGCTAGTTTAGATCAAGATAAGATGCAATTATTGAATATTTTATTAATAAAAGAAACTTTATAAGTTCATTAAATACTTTCCTAGAAAGCCAAAAACCCAAATTTAATATGTTTTATCATTATCATTTCTGTTGTTTCTTTCCTCTTCTTATCAGACATTATCTACTCATCTCATTTCTTCATCCTTTATAGTTTTTCTTTTTATTATTATATATATAGAATAGTCAGTATAACTAATTTAATAGAATTTTTCACTAGCAAGTATTCAACATTACTATTCTGCGCTACAGCAAAGCTTAGCAGTCGACCCTCGTTCTCTGCTATTCATATGAAATCTCAGTCTCGTGTATCGCTCTATCCCTCTCTCTGTGCGTGTGTGTGTATGTTTATCTGAGTGCGACTCCTCTTTCTAAAGCAGCTACTGCTCCTCGAGTGGCAATTTGCATGCGATTTGTTTTTGTCTAAATAGAAAAGAAAAATTTGCATAGAGAGCTGCCATAATGCAATATCTGTCTCTCTCTCCCTCTCTTCCTCTCCCTCTAAAACGGAGATGACAAGGCAGACTAAGCTGAGTTAAGTTGAGGTTGTTAGTTGTTACTGGATTGTGTGCTGAGATTTGGGTAAAAAGGTTAAGGATATGCGCGAGTGTTGTTCTGATGTCTAGTCCAATTTGAATGCAAAACGGAGACGGGCGTATGCGCAAAGTGCACGATACACTATAGTATATAGCCCTGTAAGCTAGTAAGCTAGTTTATATATTTATGTTACGTTACTTTGCGTCTTCTTTTGTGTACTATGTTTTTTCTGTTCTCTCTCTTTTACACTTACAGATGCAGCGAATAACGCGCGAATTTACAAACGAAATAGAAACAGAAATACTTCTCAAAACGAACGTGCATATCAATAGATAAACAATATCCCCCACTTCTCCCCCTTGTAAACAAATACACACACAGACACACACAATCAAACGTCGCATTTAAGAAGAGGACAACTACAACTACAACTACAATAACAACAACAACGAGCAGCAGAACAAACAACTGCAACTGCAACTGCCGAATTTGGGTGCATGTGCCGCGGATGAGCCGCGGATTATGTCACGTGACGATTATAATCCAGTGAATAGCTCTGGTGTACGCAGTCCCGGACGAGTGCGTCGACTGCAGGAATTGCCAACGGTCGATCGATCACCATCCAGGGATTACGGCGCACGCGGAAGTCCTCTAGGTGAACCTCAAAAAAACAAAAAACAAAAATCTAAAATATTCTAAAATACTCAGAATAAGATTACCAAAAATTAGCACAAACGTAGCTGAGCACAGAAAATAACAACAACAACAACAATTCACGCTGCTCACGTTTGTGCCAGACTCTCAAAAATAAAAACAGCTAAATTTTCTAGGCAGTCTACATTTTTCGTTGATCTTTTTCGAATATTATTGGCATCCCTCGATTTTACTTTTCTCTACTAACTACATTCAAAATTTATACGAACAATTTCCGTAGCATGCATAAGAAACTTTTATTATGTTAGCACGGAAAACATATATTGGCTTTAACTGGACCGAACTGTACCGAAATTCGTTATATTACCTAGTCCCAAGAACACCCCGTTAACACCCCTTAACATATGTGCTTTTAGTTCTGTGTGTGCTACTGTAGTTGGAATTAAACTAATGCAAAATTATTAACTAAAGTCTTTGATTTCTGTCTAACACACACACACATTCACAAACACACGCATGCGCATGGTACATTTTCTATTTTTGTTTCTCTATTTTCCATTATATTTTGTGCGCTTAACTCATCTGCAAAATATACGAAATGAATTTTATTTTATTTTTCCTACTCCCCCAAAACTAAACACACACCAACACACATACACACGTAACTCTTGCGCATTTATTGAAACTGAATTGATTTTCTTGGGGTCTTCATGTATAAAGCATAAACTGGGAACACAATAAGTATATAGCATGGCTCCAAGCAGCAGCTGAGCCGAAGAAACGAATCTGAGAGAGATTTTCTTTTGCTGCAGCCTTAGTAAAAAATCAAAGCCTCAAACTGGATTACAATTATGGTTAGAACCGGGCACTTTATTCATAAAGGTCCCCTCCTTTCCCCCCGTCTCCCTCGCTTTTGCCCCCTCACTTGACCCACTTTGCTGGCCATAAATTAAATGTAAAAGCTCCGCACAAATTGACCATAATGCGAGGGCAGTTTGCTCTGTTTCACAACTCCCATCCCAACTAATTAGCGCCTCGAACAGACAAAGCAAGATAGATTGGCAGGCGGAGGGAGGGAGAGGAGAATGAGCAGCGAGTGGGCAATTTATGAGCATTAATGCAGCCCAATAGAGTCGTTCTCAACGTAGCCAAAATTAGCGCAATTTTCTATAACCAAAGCAAACTTGGCTAGCACAAAAGTGAGCCCCCTCTTTCCCGCTAAAAATGGCTAAAAATACCAACACTGAAAGAACCGCAAATTAAGTTTCGTGCGGCTCGACAGGATACGTGCAAAATATGCTCGGGCTGGCAGAAAAGTTTGCTTTATGACGCTGCAAAAATCACACAGGCAGGCAGACAGGGGGAAGGGGTAGGGCAAAGGTTGAAGGGTAGAGGGTAGGTGGGTAGGGGGTAAGTAAGAGCCTACCTACACGCAAAGCCACCTCTAACAATGTAGCTAGTTTATGAGCCCCGCGCGACGACACGACAAACATTTTTTGGTTGCTTTTGACTTTTTTCTGCTCTTTCTTTAATACTAACCCAACCAAAAAAAAAATACCGTTAAAAATACCGTTAACCGTTATCCGTTTTATATACTTAGTATAAAGTGCAATCGTATCTCGAGCAGCTCGACACAAATTAGCAAAAATAGAAGCGCAAAACTGGAAGCGTTTCGGCCTTCCATGCACCCCCAACCACCTCCACCAATCTCAACTAGTTTTCGGTTTTATTTAATTTCCCCTGTTATTGACTTTTTGTTTTATGATTTCAACACTTTCGATACCCAGCAAAACCAACAACAACAAAGCGTACCGTACCCATTCATCCTCATTTGATCATCATCATGAATTCTCTCGTATCGTGTAAATTGCAGCAATGGGCAGTCCATACTATCGCGACATGGATGAGCCAACCAGTCCCGCTGGTGCGGGACACCATCGCAGCCGCAGTGCCAGCAGACCACCGATGTCACACGCCATGGACTATCCAAGTAATACTCCCAGAATTACTATCATTGATATAGCCAAGATATATACTGAATTTTACTTTTATTCTCGACGCTAGGAACCCGCTATCAGTCACTCGATCGCGGCGGACTGGTCGATCCGCACGATCGTGAGTTTATACCTATACGAGAGCCGCGTGATCGCTCCCGGGACAGATCCCTGGAGCGTGGACTGTATCTAGAGGATGAACTGTATGGCAGATCGGCGCGGCAGAGTCCCAATGCCTTGGGTGGTAAGTTAGGCAAAAGCTTTCAGCTCCCACTCGCTCCTACTTCATCCTACTCATTCCTACATCATCCTACTCGTTGGTTCTTCTGCGAATGCTACTTCATCCTACTCATTCCTACTTCATCCTACTCGTTTCTACTTTATCCTTCTCATTTGAACTACACTAAATCCTTTGCCAAACTTCTTTCATTCTTCTCAGGCTACAATACGGGCATGCCCACCTCGGATCGCGCCTACTTGGGCGACTTGCAGCATCAGAACACCGATCTGCAGCGTGAACTAGGGAATCTGAAACGCGAACTGGAGCTGACGAATCAAAAGCTGGGCAGCTCCATGCACAGCATCAAGACTTTCTGGTCGCCAGAACTGAAGAAAGAGCGTGCGCTGCGTAAGGAGGAGAGCGCCAAGTACAGTCTTATCAATGATCAGTTGAAGCTGCTCAGCACAGAGAATCAGGTAAGACATAGGAAACCAAAAAGTAGAATCAATTTCTAACCCGTTCTCCCCAGAAACAAGCGATGCTTGTGCGTCAGCTAGAGGAGGAGCTGCGTCTGCGTATGCGGCAACCCAATCTTGAAATGCAGCAGCAAATGGAGGCCATCTATGCAGAGAACGATCATTTGCAACGCGAGATTAGTATATTGCGTGAAACCATTAAGGATCTCGAGTGTCGTGTGGAGACGCAAAAACAGACGCTGATAGCACGCGATGAGAGCATTAAGAAGCTGCTGGAAATGCTGCAGGCCAAGGGAATGGGTAAGTAGTCTAGAACAACCATGAAGGTCGCGGCCATTACGCTGCCATCTCTCCCCACTCTCTTTCCCCCCTTTCTGTAGGCAAAGAGGAGGAACGTCAGATGTTCCAGCAAATGCAAGCGATGGCACAAAAACAGGTAAGTCTCACTCAAAGTCCTTTCTCTCTTTCCACATATATATTTTTTTTGCGAGCCGCTGAAACAGGCGGCCTCCTCAAAAAAAAAAGAAAATCGACTCGCTCTCTCCTCTCTCTCTCTCTCTATCTCTATCACTCTCTCTTTAAATATATATATATAAATATATATACAATGTATATTTTTCGTTTGCGGCAAACAATGCTCTAGAGACAATGATTTCGTAGTACACCATCACCACCACCTCGGGCAGAGGTGACAACAAAAGCAACGATATGAAAAAAAAAGAAAAGAATATAGAACCCTCTGCCCCACAGAAAAATATATATATTATACTACTCTACTAACAGCTACAACCTACAACAACAACAGCAACAACAACAAACCAAAACGTTATCAAACTATACAAAAAGAAACTTGTTAACTGTTTTTTTCCGTTTTTTGATTATTTGTTTCCTGAAACCTAACGCTTTTCTGTTTCTGCTAACACGTACACGAACACACACACACACACCCGATAATATATATAACTCTATATACACACATAAATATATATCATACTCAATTCGTAGTGCCGCCTAGCATCTGAAACTATTCTCTATCTCTGTCTCTATAAACACGTTTGCTTCGTTTTGCTTTCGAATTGCAAATTGAATTTCGAGTTTAAAAAACCTAGCGAAGTTGCAGTTGCAGCTCGTAGTTCGTTATTTATTATATTATACAAACACATACACACACACATATATATATAGCATATATATCTCTATACACACCTACACACACACACACTCACGCTTGCCTAGTTGCTTTGTCGTTGTTTAATTATCTTCAAGTGTTTTATTTTATCATGTTCTGCTGCCTTTCTGTCCCGCCCCTGAAATGAGTCAGCTACATCGGCATTTAAATAACAACAACAGCTCACACAGATACAATACTACTACACAGAAACAATGATACATGTATACAACACTACTACATGTATGAACTTCTATACAGCACACTCTCTACCAATAGCTTGTCATACTTATTGTTAGTCATTTCATCAGTTCGCGTCGCGCACTCAGCAAGTCTCAATATGGGGCAAGCAATAAAATTCAATTTGTTGCATACATTTTCGTCGCCATTGTTTGGCACTGTGCACCCTCCTCCTACTTTGCCTTGCTTCCCAACCCCCCGCTGACCCCGTTATAGTTTACTGCTTGCTGTTGTGCAACAAGGAAAATGCATTCGATTTGCATCATAATTCATGCTTATTGACACTCAAAACTGAGTCACCCCTTGCCCCTCACCGATCTCTTGCAGCAGCAGCAGCAGCACCACATGTCACTGCGTCCGGGGAAATCTATTGAATGTCCTGACTGTGTCCTGACTCATCTGCATGATATACACACACATACACAACAGTCTGGGGCAGTCCTTGGAGACTGCCAGGCTGCTTATTTGCGGCCATCAAGAATAACTATAATTACAAAAGAGACGAACGTTCCCCTCTATAACGACATATAATATCATATATTGTAACCACTGTGCCCAGCCTGTGCAATCCCTAGAACAACTCCCTTGGCCAGAGAGCCCTGGCGTGCGCTGGCAAGCGTCCATGGCATGTCAACAAAAGCGTCAGACCGTACACTTAGAGCAGACAGCGGGACAGACATCAGGACAGACAGAGAGACGGACAGGGAGGCGGACAGAGAGACGCATAGGGAGTGACAGTGGGACAGACATTCCCAAGGGGCGCTGGCACAAATAACCTTGATGCCAAGAAATAACACTCACAGTTGGACTTGGCAGAAGTCGCAATAGTCGTTGTTGATTCATTCTCATTCACTCTGTATCGCTGTGGCAATTTATTCACATTTTATTCACGCATCAACTGAATATACCCGCCGCCCTCTGCTACTGCTATATGTACAATACAATTTGGAGCGCTCGAAATGAATTTGTCACTTGTGACAGGGCAAACAAGCTGAATAACCCAACAAAACGACAACACAACAACAGGCGCAGCAGTAATTAAAAGTCCTCAGTTCAGAGCTGCAACAACAAACTGTACAACAGCTACAACAACAACAATAACAGCTACAACAACAACAGCTAGCATCATCGGCAGCTACAATATGCCTTTAGGCTTTGCTGATGCTGTTCCCAATCTTCGGTTTATTTCGCCCACTCGCCGCCTCGCAGCAATTAAAAGTTGCTAGTTTGCCGCGTTGCGTATACGCCATGTTAGCCCGACCAAGAACAGAAAAAAAGCGAGCAATCAGTGCTCGCATTTTGTTTGGGTCGAGGTCAGTCTTGTCGGGCAACGGTTCAATTGCATTTCCTGCTACTGCATATATAGATAGACTGCTGTAGATAGATGGACAGACACAGACAGACGACGATGTTCGCTTTTTTGGGATTAAAAAGAGGAGAAAAGCCTCTGCTACGATGTAATTAATAGTCCTTATCGCGCACACGCTTAACTTGGCAGAGGCTAAATACCGATGGCTTAGTGGGAGAGGAAACCATTTGAGATGCTCCTACCAGACAGAGGACTCAATGAGGGTATAGAAATGTAAACCAATTTAAACCTATTTAAGCTTCAACACATATCTCTCGGTCATGTTTAAAATGCATCTGTCTGCAGGGAAAATCTCATGAGATGCTCTAACTGATAAAAAAATCTAAGAATGTAAAGAAATACAAACCTATTTATACATAAATCTATTTCTAACTTATTTCTTGTCTTTCGCTAATTTCTATAATGTTCTTCACAGTCTGTCAAGTATTTAACAAATATTTGAAGTAATTTTATGCAGACAATAAGTTTTCTTTACCTCTCCTCCTTTGAGAGCCTCCACCAGACAAAGAACTTGATGAGTGTAAAAAAATTTGAACCTATTTATAAACTTAACTTATTTTTAGGCAAAATTCTAGTCTCTTGGTAATGTTTTTAAAGCTATTTACAGTCGCTCAAGTATGTGTAATTATTTTGCTAGAATTTATAAATATTTTTCGGAATTTTCCGCACACATTAAATTAGTTTTACCGCCCTGTGGCAATTCCCACTTGCTAAAAACTTGAATAAAACTTTGCGTATCTGCGTAGAAACCGAAGGCTATTTGACTTGTCCCCCGTCATCCTTGTCGCATTGCCAGGACCTTACATAACTTGCGTAGTGCCCCCATATATATTTTGGGTGCGTGTGTCAGTGTACGTATGTGTGTGTGCGTGTGTGTGTGTCTGTTTTGTGTGTGTCAATTTTTTATTAACAACTTTTATGGGCATTTAAGTGGCGCCACTCGGTCTGGCCGACATGGCAGCCAGCTAAATGTATGAGCTGCCTTGGTGAGCGTGTGTGTGCGAGTGTGTGTTGGTGTGTTGTGATATACTTTTGCCCTCTGTGCGTAGCGGACAACAACAACAACAACTGAAGCCGCTTCTCAATTCTCACTACTCGTCTCTCTCTCTCTCGTCTCTCTTAATCTGGTGCCAGCTTGATCTGGAGCGTGAAATCAAGAAATATGCAGAGGAGGAGCAGGGGGTTAGGGTGAGTTCCGAGTCTCCCTCTTCCTCTTTCTCTCACTCTCTCTCATTCCCCTTTCTCACTGAGCTTGTCAAGTATTTTGCGCTTGGCTTTATCCATTATCCACTGTCCATTGCTTTTTGGGCCACACGAGCTGCACAGCTCGATGAATGAGGAATAGCCAAGTTGGGCAGGGCAGGGCAGGGTAGGGCACACTCGAGTCGAGTCGAGTTGAGCTAAGCTGAGCCTAGGCCACATTCAAATACATTCAAATATTCATGCTGTTTGGCCACGGCCAGGCACAAATTACCGAGCTAGGCAAAACAGCGCCCATGCCTGCATTTTAATTAGCATGCAAAGCAGCAGCAGGCGGGGCAGGCGTGGGTGGGGGCGTGCTTGTCGGCGTTGGTGTTGGTTATAAAGAGCGCAAGGATATGTCCATGCATACGCATAAATAATAATGGCAGCAGAAGAGCAGGGGAAGGGGGTAGAGAAGCAGGGCTAAGCAGAGGAACAAGCAGAGGAGCAAGCAGAGGAGGCTGCAGAGGAGCAAGCAGAGAAGCTCGGAGAGTAACAAGGGGTATCAAAGGGTATCTCTGTGTGTGTGCAGCAGCTCAACTTGTGATATATGAGCGTGTGGGTGTCTATCTGTGTATATAAATATATATGTGTGTGTGTGTGTATGTTGCATTGTGCAAAGCGAAACACGCTCTCAGTGTCGCTTTGTTTGGCCGGTGGCGTAAAATAATTACGCGGCTTGCCACAAAATTCATTTTACTGTCAAAACCCGCGAACACAGCAACAAACTCCCACACACACACACAAACGTAATCTTCTTGAACAAGTTTATAAAATAGTGTCTCGCTCTGTGGATGTCCTTGCCAGGGCAGCAGAGCAGAGCAGCTAGCGGGCAAAGCAATTATCAAGTGCCCCGTTAGGAATTTTCGTCGTTTATTTAGTATCGCGTGGAGTGCAACGTTGAGTGAATTGAAATGAAATGAAAACAATTAAGCCGGAAACGGAAATGCGCAGTAAACCTACTTCAACCTGTCCCCTCCCTCAGTGCTGGCAGCGAACCAGCTAAATGACTGCCAAGCTCCCTCTCCCTCTCTTTTCGCCCCTCTCCTCTATCGCTCTCTTATAGCACTTTTGGCAGCAGTGCAGCACTTGAAAATTGGCACACAGCAGGAAGCAGCAGAGCACAACAAGCATAGACATGCAACAACATCATGCAACATACAACATACAACATCCTGTGCCTGCTATCTACCCCCGTCTCCCTTTTTCCCCATGGGTAATGCTCTCTGTGTGCTCCAATTGATTTATCGATTTCACTGCAATTGAATTTCTATTTTACAAACATTCACTTACTATTTGCTCCACTGTGCCACGGATTGCGGTTGCGTTATGCCCCACAAACACACACACACTAAACACCAGACTAAACTAATAAGCTGCGTGGCAGGATGCCCCCATGAGAGGGGAGTGTGGGTCGCTATACACTTTATGGGGGATTTTAGAGAACATTTTTGCACGTTGTAAAATATGATAAAATATATTTCAACAGCTGAGCAAACGTCGCTTGCAGCTTTTAAATGTCTAACAAAAATATTTAGGTTAGCTAAACTTGGCTAACGCGCTAAAAAGATGAATCTACTGCGGTAACATTCAGATGACAGATGACAATAAAGAGAGCAGGAAAAATTAAACTTAGAACGGTGAAGGTAGTTCAAAATTATATTAAAATTGATGTGCGCGCTGTAAAGAATAAAGAAATAGACAGATTGGTAGTAATGGGAGCGGTATAAGACTTAAATAAGAAAGAGTAAAACTGCTTGGAAGATGACGACAAATGTAGCTATATTTTATTTATAGTTTATGCTATGAATAACTCTAAGAGTAGTTGCCAAAACTTGAATGAGCCATAAAGAGGAAACTTAAAATATATTTTAATGTGGGTCTTATACTATTTATGTACAAATCTCTACTATATATGTATGTATGTATAAATGTAACAGACTGAACGTGTTTTAAACTATACATAGACATATACATCTATTATATTTTATTATATTATAGACAAGTATCTCTCTCCCATCTCTCTCTCGCCATAAATGTTAATTCTCAAAGCTAAACTTCAGCATTATTTTCGCCTCAAAATAACATTCAATAATTTGCCATAAAATCAAACCACATGCCTAACACAAATATAATGACAAAAGTTTTATTTCTCTTCCCCGCTGAAAAACTTTATAAATTATATTTTACTGCAGTGCGAAACAGAAAGTGCAAAATGTGTTGCCTACTTTCCAGCGCGCAGTAGAGACAGACAGACAGATAATCAATTTGATACGTTTCGATTATACATTGATTTTGTACGTGGTCGGAGCACTAATCCACCTTCCTCTACCTACCTTGCCCCCTCTCCTTGCCACTCAGTGCCTGCCACACTTAAACTTTCACTTGCAAGTTGCAACAAAAACAGCTGCTGCTGTTGCTACTGCTACTGTGGCTGCTGCTGCTGTTGGTGGCAACGAGCAACTGCAGCACAGTTGCCGCTGTCAGACGCACGCGCTGCGGCACATCAAATGCAACGAGCAGATGCCGCAGCCAACGACGTCGCAGCTGCTGCAAGGATAACGACGATGCCAGCGAGTAAATCTCAATGTTGCTGTTTAGCACCAGCGTTGCCCGCTAATTCGTGGCAAGGCACAAACACACAGGCAGAGAAAAAGCACGAGACAAGTCACGAGCTGTGCCGCTGCCGTTGCTGCTCACGCGACGCCAATCAATAATTGCAAAGGCAAAAAACAAAGTCAAACCAGAGAGCAGCAGAGGACGCCGCAGCTTTTGAGCGTAAAACGTAAAAGCTTTGCAGAGCGAGAGAGAGCCAAAGTTGTAAAGCTCCCCCGCATGCCGACTAAGCCGAGTGTGACCAATTGAGACGAAGCTGCTGCCGACTCTCTGTCGAGTCTACCCAGAATGCCGACTGAGACGAGGGTGCATGTCAAGTCTGTCCACTATGCCGAGTCTCGCCCGCCTATGCCGACTGTGCCGAATGTCTCTGTGAATTCTGCCCACTGTGCCTCCTCACGCAACTGAAACGCAAACCACATGACGCTTTTTGAGCTAAACCGAAGGCTGAGCCGAGATTTTGCACTCAATGGAAGCGAAGCTTGGCCAAAACGAGTGACAAATAGTCTCAATGGCTGCTGGCCTCGTGGGCGCGAAAGCTTTGCCAGCGCGAACAGTTGTATACGCAACGTTTAAGCTAACTAGCACGAGACACGGAGAATCCGGAGAAAGTCCCCGCAGCAGCAGCAGCGCGACGCGTACGCAACGTAGAAAGTGTGGCAACAAAAATTTGGCTCAAAACTTAGAGAGAAAAAAACCCAACAACAAAAACGAATAATAAGCATCATATTATATATATATATATAGAGATCATCTGTTAAATAGTGTAAATAACCGTTATCTAGTTAGTAATCGGTCAACGGGATATACGAGGAGAAATCAGGCTGCCCCGTTTGTGCTGCTCCACATTCAAGTTTGAGCCAATTGTGCCACTAAAAAAAGCGAGAGAAAAAAAGCCAGCAAAAAAGTCGAGATAAAATCGTGAAACAAATCGAGAAAAAAGTCGTTAAAGAACGTGGCGCGAACGTGTTCGTGCGTGCGTGTTTATGTGCCAGAAAATCATTGAGCATTGAATATCCTTCGAAAGGATGTAAAGCATTTCACAATTTGTGCCTTCTACAACTGCGTGTGTGTGTGTAAGCTTACCCAAAAAATTAGCAAAAAAAAGTAAAAAGAAATTTAACAACAAGAAAGAAAAACGAAACGAAACAAAGAAAAGACGCACACGAAGCCAAAGTGCACTTTCAATTAAAAAGCAAAGCTAGCCACAGTCAGCAGCGCAGTCAGCAGCAGCGCAGCTCTGCAGGAGCGCAGCAGCAGCAGCAGCCGAGGCAGCGCATAAAATCAATAATTTTGTTTAAGCAGCCAGCGCGGCAGCCAAAAAAAAAGAAATCTGCGACACCAACAGCAGCAACATTAACTAGCAACAACCAAAAGCAACGAAATTGCCAGCAACAACAGCAGCAGTTAAAATAACAACAACAACGACACCCACAACAACTGTAGCAAATTTTTCTGCTCTTGCTCTGCCGCCGCAACGTCTTGGGGCAGACGCACACACAATCTCTTGTGCGCATTGGTGTTGCCTAGCTGTATATGTGTGTGTGTGCGGAAGACATAGACACAGTAGGGACGCAGTAACTAGGAAGTTACTGCTAGCGGTTTATTATTGTATTACTAGACACACACTAACAAACACACACACACACATATAGAGGGTGCCCCCACACCTGCGCACAAAGTTAAGAGGCCCAACTCAAATTACATAAATAGCTATAAGGCAGAGAGGCCTAGCCTAGTACAACGAACTGCAGCAGTTGCAGCACAATTTGCATAGCAGCAACAGCAACAGCAGCAACCACAACAACAACAACGACTATAACAACAACAGCAGCAAGAACAACGGCAACAGCAACAGCATTTTAAAGTCAAGGCATTTAACAGCAGCGGCGCCACAGAGCAAAAACCTATGGACAATGCCTATGTCTACTATAAGGTATTGTAGCAGCAATGCAGGGGGCACAGAACAGCTGCAGTTGCTACATGCAGCACCGGCAGCACCTGCAACAATTGCAACAACTGCAGCAACAACAACAACAGCAGCACAGCACAGGCGTCAGACAAATCGTTACACACTCTCTCCACAGTCAATCACTCTCTGTCCAATTCAACTTCAAATCAAACTCAGCAGCAACAACAACAACTAAAAACAAAACGTCACCTTCTCCATCAATACACATCATGAGCTCATCATCATCATCGTAATCATCATTGAACTGCTGTGAATGTCATTTCATCAATACAAAGCAACTTCACTTTAATGTCATGTCTCGCTGCACAGCAACAACTACAACAACTACTACAAAAGCAACGGCAAACTGCAAGCAACACTGCAATACAAAAAGAGCACACACACAGACACAGACCCAGTGTATACCCTATACACTCCCCTCCACACAGAGCCAACGGCCCGACAAATTGCCCCTCAATCAAAAAGGAGTCGAGGCAGACACAGAGAGAAAGAGGCAGTCAGGCAGAGGGGCAAGCAGGAAAAGGGGGTACAGGCAGGCATAACAGGCCAGCTACGAAGTATACGGGGAGGGGGAATGCAGTGTAGGTGTATAGTAATTGCAACCCTTGTTGGTACAAACAAACTAAATCAGGGAAGGTTTTTTTCTACTTTACTAACGCGCTTCGGCAGTTTTGGCTTACTTAATTATATTCACAACTGGCGCTGCCTGGCTGCACATGCAGTTAATGGTTAACACGTCTTGGCCAGGCCATAACAAATTCCTATAACACCCCAAACACACACAGACCGACCTTCGCCCCCTCTGTGACAGCGTGTAAATTGGCTTTCCAAGTCAACACACAAAAAACTATAGCATACTTTCATGCTAATCGAATCGTAAAGTCTTGCCAGTGTGTGTGTGTGTTTCCCTTTAAAGGTCACCCCTTCTCGCTTCCCCTTATCATCCCTCCCCCCCCTTGCAACGCGTAATTAGTGAAATTTGGCATCATCGTTCAGCGAATAAAGGCCTGAACGAATGGGCTCAAGTGCAAGCCGACACACACACACAGACACACACAGACACCAACACGTACATAGAGCGCAACACGACACGAGTCTATTCAAAATGAGAAACGTGCAGACATGCACGACGACAGTCAGTGTGCATAGTCCCTCACAATGGAATGCAAGTTTGTCCGTGTCCGTGACGAACGACCATCCGCTCATTAGCAAAGAGACCCCCACCCCGCCTACCTACCCCAGTAACGCCCCCTTTTGGGCCCGCCCACCACCAACGCGTGCCGCAATTGTTCTAAATGCGACAGACAAACTGTGTGTGTGTGTGTGCGAGGGTGGCTTGGCAAATGATCGCACAAAGCGCAGGCATGACCAGACAAATACCCAGTAATTAGTTAAAAGAGATGCCATAGGGATGGTATATTTTCAATATCTTATCGATTATATCGATATAAGTAACGATTTTCTTACTAGTTCTTGAACGGTATTATATATACTATAAACAAAATACCCAAATACGGTAAACATCCAGAAAATAGTTAAGAGATGCTTAAGGTATGAGTATTATTATTATAATATCGATAATTTATCGATAAGATAAAGCAGTATTTCTAACTAGCGCGATTCTCAAGTTTTACACCGTCTTACGATTTTAAATATCTTTTATTTTTAATCACTTTATGGACGTTGATACAATAAATGTATAATCAAGTGGTCCATGCAAAACCAAGCCTATGCTTGTTACGCGCTGATCCTAACATAATGAAGTACCATCTTCCGCCCAACCGACCGAGAGGCACTGTCGCATATAGTACGACTCTAAATCGCGAGTAGAAAATGTATGCAGATAGATAAATTCCCTTCGTTACACATCTCTAAACCATCTCTGCGCCCAATATTAGCTAGCATAAAATACTTAAAGTCAGTTCCAAGTCGCGTTGCCCATAAATAATTTCCACTGCCAACACAAAATGGGTCAATTGTGGAATATTTCTTCCATTCACATTACTAAATGATCATTTATTACATTCGTACTGAAAATACCTTCTATGCTTAATGGCAATATTTCACATTGCAACTAAGCAGCGCACACACACTCGTATTTTATATAGGGTATAATATGAAAGCGTGTGAAGCGGGACAATGCCAACGCGCGACGCACCGAGAGAACAGACACTCGGCGCACTTCATAAATGTCACTTGAAATACATTTTTGTCTAACCAGAACCCAACCAGCAGCAGCAGCTGCATCCGCACGTGCGTGAGAAGAGACAATTGCCGATGGGGTGTAATGGGGAAGAGGGATGATAACCGGGAAAGGGATCAGTTGGTGCGCTGTCTGGCCTTGCCACAGCGCGTCGCACTCGAAACGTGATGATTTGTCGTAATTACAAGTCGCAAAGGCAGCTGCAACTGCCACCAGTCGAGTCAGTCTCTGCAACTTCATTTTGACTTGTCGAAGTACCACTGAGCAGGGGGCGGAGCAAACACATACCATTAATCTGGAGCCTGGACTTTTATTCAAGTCATAAAAAAGGAATTCAAGCTGTGCTTGCGCTTTAGATTTGGCTCCGCCTGGTCTCGTGTGTTTAACAATAACATTTTATGTGTTTATTTTTAATTTTATGATTTGAGCAACGAAACACGCAGCAGCAACGAAAATAGCAAACGGAGCAGGCACACACACAGATACACACACACACATATATTAAACACACACAGACTTTGCACTTAACACACTTATTGTTGGGGCACTTCGTCTTCTTCTTCTTCTGCTTCGTGTTGTTGCCACATTCCTTTGCTGCGCCTTTGGCTTTTGCTTTTTGGATTTGCCTTTTTCTCTCTTTCATTTCACGTTCACGTTTTTTCTTTGTCTTTGGGTTTCATTTCATTTGAGTCCCAGTTGTGCGCGCCTACTCTTCCCCTTCTCTCCCCTTCCCCCTACTGTGCGACTGTACCGCATCCTGCGTCTCTATCTAACCTACCCACACAACCCCACGTTCTTTCCTTTTCTACGGAGATGTCGTTATTGTGTGCTCTGTACACTCACACACACTCAGACACCCACACATACAGTAACACATTGCGACACACATGACTACGTATACGTAATAACCTTGTAACCAAAATGTTGTTATTTCGGGCCACATTTTTATGTGTGTGTGTATGTATATGTGTATGTGTGTGGGGGGGTAGTGAGTACATCTGTATATGTGTGCGTGTGAGCCGTTTTTTATTTTCTCTCTCTTTAGCCCAAAGTTCTTGGCATTATTTGAAGTGTATGCGAGTCACTTTAGTTGCTCACCTGCTCTCTAGCTGCCTCTCTCTCTCTCTATCTAAGAGTCTGTGTCTCTCTACTGCTCTCTCTCTCTCTCTCAGTCTCCCTCTCAATCTGTCTCTTGTTGTGTGTACGTGTGGCTTGGCATCATTTTCTAAAATTATACTTTAAATTCTCGTCGTGCCTTAATTATTACTCTACTACACATATCCTTAAAAAGTTTATTCTTATAACTGTTGGTGTTAATTGTCGTGTGTTTCAAATTATCATATATGTTTTTTGTATTGTTCTTTAAAAAATATCGTTTACAATTCGCTTTATCTTAACTGACTTGCGGCAGAGTCTTTTTTATATAATTATAGCAAGTTTTTATAATCTAGTCTCGGGATATATTTTGAAGCTCAAAATTTTCTTTACAAATTCTTTCCCATGAGTTTTTTTTTTGCATAACATTTTTAAAACATACGCTCACCCATCATTTCATGCCTTATAGAGAACTACATATTTCTTGCCTTACATCTTTTTACTCTTAGTGTGCTACAATTTTTACCTTCCTGCCGTTTTACTTTTCTTTTTTTGTTCGATTTTACTTAGCATTGTACGGAACGCTGTTTGAATTCTTTACTTGCCGTTACATAATCAAAAAGTAATATATATATATATATACCATATATATTTTTAAAATACACCAAACACACCAAGCAATTTACAACAATGACAACCAGAAACAATATACCAAAAAAAAAAAAATAATAATGAACCAAAAAAATTCCTTTTAATTATTTTTAATGCAATTTTTAATCGATTAAATATATCAAAAAAATAACGATTAGTGAACTGTGATTTATTTAGCATACAAGAATAATTCTTTTGTCATTTTATTGCCAAAAGATGCAGATTTTTTCACGAAACTTATCGATTGTAATGGCTCCAATAATTGGCTTTTTTTATATGCAAAACAAAAAAATAACAAATCTAATGAAAATCAAACTAAAAAACAAACACTTAAAACTTTGAAATCGAAACGATTTTGAAAGCGAGATACTTGTATTTGTTTCCAGAATTGATTATTTTCAATTTACATACATCTATATACATATTTTGTTGTTGTTCTAAAAGCAAACACAAAACGAAGCAAAACAATAGAATATGCAATGACCAAAAAGGTTACAAACTTAAGCAAAAATCAAAAAAATATATACCAAATCAATTTAAAACCGTATGCAACTATTTACAATATGCTTTTGTAATATTTTCGCACCAAAAAAAAAAAACCAAATAAAACCAAATCAGAGTACCAAACAGAAAAAAAGTCAAAGCTAGACGGGCTCCAAAAAAATAAAACAAAAAAAAAGAAAGAATAAGTAAAGAGAATAAGAATAAAAATGTAGGCAAGGAATTTACTGACAAATCTCTTTGACGATAAAATGATAAAACAATTATGACGTGTATATACTCTTTTACATACGTACCTATCTCTATACCTATCTATCAAACTCTATATATATAAACATATATATCTACTATCTCTCTCTCTCTCTCTCTGTCGCTCTATTCGTTCTGTTATACATAGTATATGCATATGTATGTATGTGTTGCCAGCATATACATGCTAATATATATATTTATATATACCTATATATCATCTACTCAAGTATGTTGTTTTTATTGCGTTACTTTGCTTTAAAGAACTACAAATACAACAGAAACAGAACAACTCCCACAAATGTGTTCTCGAGCGCAAAGAGTATCCTTACCTACTGCGCCCACCCCCCACCAAGCAGTTCAAAAGACTGGCCGCCTGTTGCAGATACTTTTATACAACGTTAACAAATGAAAAATATATTACTTTTTGGTTTTGTAAATAACAAAAGAACGCGAACGCGATATCAACTGCAATGCAATACGAATTGAGCTCCAAATTGAAAACTGAAATTCGAAACTAACGAAGACCAAGCAACCAACAAGTCACACATACACACACAGCCACACCACTCGTTGGGTTCTAGCACACTATACACACTCTCTCACAGACACACACACACCAACATGCCACGCTACAATACCACTTCAAGTTCCGGCAGGGAACTGAACATTCCATTTGAAACTCAGCCGCAAATAAACAAACTTGCGCTCAAATTCAATCAAACTCTCTCTCCCCCCTCTCTCTCTCTCTCTGTCTCTCTATCTCTCTATGTGTCTCAACAACTAACTACTTATTGCTGTGTCCATACTACTCTCTCTCTCTCTCTATACATATCTACAATACATACATCTATATATATATAAAATATATATAAAATTCTTTTCCAACTCTCTCTCTATCTCTATCTCTAACTCTGTCTTTGTCTTGTGTCTCTCTCTCACTACTCACTGTCTGTCAATAACTCAACTACTCAAATACTACTCTCGGCTATGAATACATACATATATACTATATATACTACTATACTATATGTGTATATGATATATATATATACTCTCAAATATATTTTGTTTGTTTTCACATAAGAACATAAACCAACACACAGAAACAATTGTTTACAATATACTTTTGCACGTTATTTCTATAATGCATCTGAACTATATATTGTTATAAGTAATTTATGTTTCTTTCCTGCGTACAAGCAAATACTGAATACATATCGAAATACCAGAAATACCTGAAACACCAGATATACCAGATATACCGCATACCATCAAAAAAACAAAAAGACAACAAACAAAACAGAAACGCAAACGAAATCAGAATCCCAGCGCATTTGTATGCCTTGTCACACATGTCGTATACGCAATACTCACTAACTAATCAACATGAACATGAAACAACAACAAATGAAACACTACAAAGTAATGGGCGTACTGCACGTGAGGGTGTGCCAACATACACACACACATACACCCCTACATCTACCCATACACAAACACACACACCTACAGTGACCCAGCCGCGTGGCTCTCTCTCTCTCAAAGTGACACACATTTCATGTTGCAACCCGTCCCCCACTCTCTCTCTTGCTCTTGCTCTCTTGCTCTCTCTCTCTCTCTCTGTCTCTGTCTCACACAAACAAGCTCTCTCCGCCCCCTTATTGAACTTTTAGCTGCAGTTTGCCGAAAATACTTTTAATAAAAATGCAAAAGAAAAAATACAAACAAAAGAACAAAGAAAAAGCCTCTTAATACTAACGAAAAACTAAGCAAGAAAAACCACTAATTAAACGAGAGAGTTAAACAAACAAAAAAGCAAAACAAAAACAAAAAAAAAGAGAAAACCGAAACAAACTGAAAACTAATCTTATTACAAAACCTTATTGTAAATTAAGCGCAAAAAGTGTTGAACAAAACGCAAGTTTAATTAAGCAAAATGAAAAGAGAAACTTGTAGAAAAACAACAAAACTAAAAAAAGTTAGCAAATTTTTCATTAAACAAAACAAAACAAACAAAAAAATGATAAATAATATGGGGCCAAAATAGTCCGTAAGTGTTCGGGCAAAAATCGCTGCTTTGGTTAATATGTTAAGCAGAAGAACGATATCTTGTTGTTAACTAATACTAACTAATGCTAGATATACCATACATATAAATTAATATTCATTTATGATTTAGTACTGTACCAAAGAAAGGACAACGCGACGTAACATATTAAAAATACCAAAACTGAAACTAAACAACAACAGAACCAACAACAACAAGAAACCACACCAAACAAAGAAACCAGAAACATAAAGCAGACCACAGCAAATAATTAAAAGTACAACGATAAAGCAACAAACAACAAACTACAGAGCATAAATACCAAAAAATACTAAAACAAACCAAAAACAAAAAAAAAAGAAATCTCTTCTAAACCGAAATCAACTCAACACAAAGTTACAATTACAGTTACAGTTACAGCAAGAAACAAACAACAACAACAACCAATTTCGTAATCGCCCATTTCAGATGTACAATAACTTCACGGGAAGCGGAAGCCCACCACTGCCAGATATCATTGGACAATACTACGGCGGATTGCCGACCGGCGGATACGGATCACCATTAAACGGCAGCACAGGACTGGGTTTGGGCTATGGCAATGCCGCTGCCGCATACGAGCTGTACGGCCCATCGACGTCAACCGGTTACCTCTATGATCCATCAGCTGCCGCTGCCGCCGCCGCAGCAGCTGCCGCTGCCACAGCTGCACAGATATACGGACATCAGACATCGCCAATACGCCGTAGACGCTACAGCATTGCCGGATTGCCATCGGCGACAATGTATAACGATGTCTATGGGTATCCGGCACCGCCATTGCATCAGACTAGCTCCTCGAACATTGTCAATCTGCTGAACGAGGCGCACAAATCGATATCACGCTCATCCCAAATACTCAATCTGAGCCATCAGGCCAGGCAGCTGGGTCAACAGCCACAGACAACGCTGGTCACAACACCGCTGTCCGGCCGCGTGGTCTCCAGTTATCCGACGTTGCACGGCTTAGGGGGCGATATATCGCCACCGTATCTGAACGATAACCTGCTGCAAATGTCGACAAGCTTCTCATCCCAGCCCAACATGTACTTCCAACCGACACAGCAGCCGACGCAGTTGACGGCCGCACAGAGTGCCGCTGCGGCGGCTGCAAGACTGCGACCCGCCTATTCTGTATCGAATCTTACGGCAACCGGAGGATATCCGGCCAGCTGCAAGTACGGTGCGACAGGCTATGCGAATCCCTATCAAAGCGATCTGGCTACCATCTCCGGCTATGGCCTTGGTGGCCTCGGGCCCAATCTGGGCTCTACCTTGGGACTAGGCGGCGGCGCCAGCAGCGTCGGCGGCGGCGGCCTAGGGGGTATGGGTCTGGGATCAGGCCTGGGGTCAACAGGTCTACCGGCAGGTCTGGCGGCACATCAGCGTCATCTCATGTCACACCATTCACTGCATGCCTCAAATCCCGCCATTTCGCAGTACTATCAGCAGCACTCGATGCCGCCGTCGGTGTACAATCTGCATCAGCAATTCGCCGGATCACAACAACAGTATGGCGGCATACAGCAGCAGACGCACCACTCGCAGCAGCCCCACTCGAATATACAGGCCTCGGTGCAGCAGCAGATGAACCCGCAGTACCAGTATCATGTGCACCAGCACCAGAATCACCTGCAAACACATCCGCTGGCAGCCCTGGCTAATACCAGCGGACCATTTGGCGGCACACTGGCGAGCAGTGCTCGTGATGCCGCCATTGCCGCCGGTGTGGGCGGTGTGGGTGGCGGCGTGGGCAGCATGGGCTTAGGCCCCACTGGCATCGGCTATGAGGGGCTGCATCATACGCATCCGCATTCGTCGTCGCACCATCCGCATTCGCATACGCATCATCATCATTTGGGAAGTGGTCTTACGACATATCCGCATTCGCATTCGTTATCGCATTCGCATCATCAGCTACAACAACAACATCATCATCAGCAGCAGCAACAACACCATCACCACCACTTGCCATACTCGAAACTAGACTTAGATTATCCGAAACTGCCGCAAGAGCATAAGCGACAAGTAAGTTTTAAATTTGACGTAGATCAGCTATCCCTAGATTCCTAGATCGATCTTATTCGATACCTGATACTCGATACTCTTCCCCGTTACTCGATACTCTCGCTCTATATCTTTCTATATCTATCTCTCTCGATACTCTCTACAACAGCCACATTCAGAAAACTATAACAAAATTCAAAATACTCGCATAGCACATGCTCATCATCAAAACGAATCAGAGAACTCTGATAATATATATACTCACTATCGGAACTATACTCTCAATTAATCGTATAATGCATTTTACGCTTTTCCCCCCTTGCCCCCTTTTCTTATTCCTCCCCTGACCGAGTTGTCAAACAAGCCAACGACATTTGCAGTGTGCGGTTCTCGTATAGCAAAGAATAATGACACCAAGTATTATACAAACAATACAATATACTATAACATAATATAATATAATATATATATATACAGACACATATATGATATGGAATTAGGACTAGCCTAAGCGTAAGGAATACAAAAGAACTATTGTTTCATGTGCCATTTTAAAGTAGAAGCGAGAAAAAGATGCAGAAACGATAAACGATAACCGATAAAGGATAAAACAGAAACAGAGCAAAACAATTTTCAAATTGTTAAAAAATTCGTTACGGTTTTTTCCCTTATTTCCAGCTTGTTGGTATCTTTTCGGTTTGTATTCTCCTTTGGTTAGTTTTGCATAGAGCACTCAGGGCAACTTTTCAGAGAAATTGTAAAAGTCAAAGAACTGTTTAGATACGAATATCGAAATCGTTTGAAATTCGAAACAACTTTTTGCTCTTGACTCTCAAAAGTAAAAGACTGTAAATAACAACAAGAAAAAAACAAAGTGAAACTAAATGATATTTACTCAGAAATGTAAACCATTTATATATAGTTATATAAATATACAGATAAAAACAAAGCATGTAATGATGAACCTTACTTTACTTGAGTTGAGTTCCGGTAAGGAACGAAAAGAAAGCAACCGAAAGAGTATGAAAAATTGAAGCTTAAAGTTATAATTAAATCAAAACCTATATAAAGTACTCGTTATAGTCTTATACTATATATATACGAGTGAATGAACCTAGAAAATTGTTAGTGAAACTCTCTAAAGAACAAGAATTACTTACAACTACCTTTATAAATAAATGTACTACTTATTTATTATAACTCGTAAGTCGTCGACCCCAATATTCCCCCCTTAGCCCACTTCCAGTTTAGCCAAGCCTACAACGTGTACCCAACAACCAACCTACTACTAACTACCTATTAAAATAAACCTAACTAGTGAAAATTACTCACTAACCTCGACTCCTAATCGTACTCGTACTCGTACTTAAATTAACCCTACTTAACCTTGTACGTATTTGCATAAGAAATTGTTTCGATTACTTTAATCGCAGCAGACGCCAGGCCGCCATCTTGATTCAGTTTAGTTTGGACCCTTTCCTCTCTCTATCTTTCTCTTTTACTCTGTCTATGCCTCTCACTTTGTCTGTCTCTGTCTAGTTATCTCTTCCAGCAAAAGTACTCGTGTGATTAGCAATGAAGGTCAATTATATGTAAAGATGAAAATGAAAATGAGAATGAAATTTATATGTAAATCCAGAGCCGGGTAGTGAACCGAACGAAAATAAACGAAACAAGTGAAACGAACGAAAAGAAACGAAAGGAAACGAGCGAAATGTGCGAATTGTGCGCAAATGCAAATGCAAATTTCACTTGGAACAGAAGAACATCTGGCTGGATGTATTAGGTTTTTTTGCTTCCGGCCAGAACTCGTAGGTGTGTGTGTATAACACAACACTGGTTGCAATTTCACAAAGAGAATCGAAAAGCAAATATAGAAAAAAACAAAAACGAAGAAGCATTCAAAATGTGTCTATGCAAATATTATATACAAAAGAAGTAAAGAGATCTATTATGTATTGTGTATTCTTATTGTATTCAGATCAACGATTTACGCATTAGTATTCCAACTGAACGTTTATATAAATTATACATCTATTATATATACTATACTATATATGTATATCTCTTATATATACTACCAAGGCATACACATACTATGTATCTAGGTGCTTTTTATTCTAACTTGATTCCTCTTTTATTGTAGTTGTTATTGTTCGACTTTAAAATTGCGTTTCAACGAAAAAAAAAACCAAAATACTTAAAAATCAAATCTCTATTTCTATTTCGTAATTCGATTTTCGATTACACTTTTTTCTCAAAGAAAGTAAAACCATTTGTTATAGCTTATATACCATATATAGTGTGTAGAAATCAAAAACTGGAGTTACTCTAATTTCGTCTTTTACTTAATGTACTTATAGAGCATAGCATACTACCAACTGTAGATTGTCGGGAGTAGCCCGCACGTACTAATTACTAATTATATTAGGCGCAACTATCGTATGCAATACGATGGCTCAAGCAATAAAACTATTGTTGTGTTCATAGGAAACTTTAAACCTAAAACCTTTAAACTAACTTGACTTTGGTTTACTTTGTTTATAGCCATGTGTAATCGCTCTCTCTTAACGCTAACTCTAGTAATAAGTATAAGGAAGGATAATAAGCATAACACTAGCCAATTGAAAGCATTTATGTCAGCAGTTGCTGTCTGTGTAAAGGACATACAAGTACAAGCACGTACTAATAACAAACAAAATGAAATTCGCAAATACGTAGTTAACTATTGTATATTTGAAAGATACTCTCGTGTGTACTCAGAGATACTTATTCTCTACCGAGGTTAGATAGTGTTCACACACACACACACATTCATTCTTTTGCTGACTATCGTATTTTGGGTTACTCTTTCGACATCTCATCTGATGTGGTGAACAGAAGGCATTTATATGATATGAAGATGATCAATATATATATGTATATGTATTTATACTTATAATTATACTACGTATAGAAGAAGTAACAACAATATTGTATTTATAATTAATTAATACTATTTCCAGCGATATACATATATTTATACACTGATTTGTATTTGTAAACCTAATTGATTAAGAATTAATTACCTAATTCAGACTTAATTCAACTTCTTTGGAATCGAATCGATAACGATAACGATTACGATTCGATCTGTTAAAATTAACTTAACTCTTAAGCATTATAAATGAACATTTCGAAAGCAAACAATAAAATTTAACATGCGACAACCGAATGGATATAAGCCATGCCTATCGTCTAGGTTCAGGTTAACTACAGTGTTATCAGTTAAATGACCCCTTTACCCTCCACACACACACACTCCACAGACACAGCCACACTAATACTAACACACACACCGACACACAGCTGTCCCCACAGTCTGCACAGTTGGGGCAACGACATTTGCAGCTACATTCCAGCTCCATTCGTACATTCAAAGCGTTTTGCTCTCTCGCCACGCCCCCACTCGCCCATTAAACATCGCTCATACGACATGTTACCCTCAACTACACACACTTATATACACACAATTGCGCCGCAATTTGCACCCAGAACTAACAACAAATTCAAGCGAAACTTTTACACAACTCAAAAAAAAAAATAAAAGTAAAATATGAAGTTGAAAAAAAAGAGAAAGAAAACTTTTTTGTAGGCAAGGCAACTCTACGCGGTTGCTTTGCAGTTGAGAGATACAATCATTTAAAATCTGGTCTGTCTTATATCTTATCCTCTTCCCCACCACCACCACCGTCGTCTTCGCAGTTGGACGAATTCCGTCTTGAAATACAAAGAAGGGATCAAGAGATTCTGGCGATGGCGGCCAAAATGAAAACACTCGAGGAGCAGCATCAGGTAATTGGCGATAATATTGATATAAATCTGCCCCCAAGCACAGTAAACATAACTTTCGTTAGGACTATCAGCGGCACATAGCGGTGCTCAAGGAGTCGCTATGTGCCAAAGAGGAGCACTACAATATGCTGCAGACGGACGTCGAGGAGATGCGCGCCCGACTCGAGGAGAAGAATCGCCTGATCGAAAAGAAGACGCAGGGCACATTGCAGACAGTGCAGGAGCGCAATCGGCTGACCAGCGAACTGACCGAGCTCAAGGATCACATGGACATCAAGGATCGAAAGATCAGTGTGCTGCAGCGAAAGGTCAGCATCAGCACGAAGTAGAGAGCCTATAATCAGACACAGACTAACAACACTACCTTCCACACAAATACACACACACACTACAGATCGAGAACCTCGAGGATTTGCTGAAGGAGAAGGACAACCAGGTCGACATGGCTCGGGCACGTCTTTCTGCCATGCAGGCCCATCACAGCAGCTCCGAAGGTGCACTGACCAGCCTGGAGGAGGCAATTGGCGACAAGGAGAAGCAGATGGCACAGCTGCGCGAACAACGCGATCGGGCCGAGCACGAGAAGCAAGAGGAGCGTGATCTACACGAGCGTGAGGTGACCGACTACAAGATGAAGCTGCGCGCTGCCGAAAGCGATGTGGAGAAACTGCAGACACGTCTTGAGCGAGCTGTCAACGAGCGTGAGCGTCTTGAAATTAAGCTAGAAGCATCGCAGAGCGAACTGGGCAAGTCAAAGGCGGAACTCGAGAAGGCCACCTGTGAGATGGGACGCAGTAGTGCCGACTGGGAGTCCACCAAGCAGCGCATCGCACGCCTCGAACTGGAGAATGAGCGGCTCAAACACGATTTGGAGCGTTCGCAGGTACTCGTGCATTATAACCAGTTCCCCCAAGGCTCACACATTGTATTATCATTCTCTCGCCTTATTCTCTCTAGAGATATCATATTCAATATCAATATCTATATCATATATATTACTATATACCTAAATACCATATGTATGCGTTCCTCTGTGTGCAGTGTACATATAAGTCTATAACTGCTATATATCGATATATCGATAAACGATAAACTTAATCAATATCATTACTATATGCCTCTATGTGTGCCTATATATTTACATGTACACTTACAACAACTACTACTACTACTACTATGTTAACAACAACATCTCTCGCATCCCAACAACAACAATAACTACAACAACCAACAACTATATCTCACTGTACTACTATATAAATAATCAACATACATTAACCAAATAATAGATGCAGCTAGAAGAACAGACCACACTACACAAAGTAAGCCTATTGCCAAAACCTACCTATACCTATACCTCTATACTACTCTGCCTGCCTGTACCACCACTCTATGCCTAGTAGCGAACACCCCACACTCTCGTTTATCGTATCGTAACCACAAAACCACAATCGTAATCGTAGTGCTTAAGCTTGTAGCAAATTCCCGTACCATATTGCATCTAGTGCCAGCAGGCTTTTAAGTTCTTGAATTCTTGATAAATTAAACAGACAGCAAGCGCAAGCTTCCATCTCAATCAAGTAAAATAGCAATCCTAGTTTCAACACCCCCTAAAAGTACTGCCCACATTTGCATAAAACATTTGTTAGCTTCACCAATAATCACACCTCAGTTCTACGTAAAGCACACTCTACTGCACCCTTTAGCCTGGTCACCTAACTGCACCTAACTCGCTAGTTAGCCACACCCACCAACACATACACAATACTAGCAGCAATACTAGCAACATACACGAGGTTTTGATTTAATCTATTACACAACTTACACGATAACTGTGGTACAAATTGAAGTGTGCATAGTTTGAAGTGCAAGTGGCAAAGCATCATCACCTCTAATTAAGTGTGCCCATGCAATGTCTCTTTCAATGGTTTAATTGTTGCTGAACATGCATACCATACTATACCATATGTATATCGTACTACTCTACCTACTATCGTACTTTACAGAATGTACAAAAGTTAATGTTCGAAACGGGCAAAATATCGGTAAGTTGGATAGAAAGGAAGACGTTAAAAAAAGCAGAGAAAATAATAAAAAGAATAAATCAATAGTTGCAAGAGAATAATCGCTCACAATTTTAGTAAATAATAATCGAATTGTCAAAGCTAAAAATGCTCGATTTTATAACTAATACGCTATGTAGTACACACTGTATAAAGTGCTTTCTCAGGCTACAGTTGTCTAGAATTAATATAACCATAGGAAAAGCTCAGAATGAAATGTTTAAAGCGTTAAATGCACTTATATATCAATGAAATAATCAAGCTTAACTCAACAAATATTTGAACAAATTCCCCCAAAATCAAAAAAAAGAAACTCATGCTCATCTCAATCATACAACACGTATACGCATCGTATGCCACATATTCAATTGCTTTCCTGCTGGACTAAATTATTGTGAATGCCCTTTTTGAAATATGTTTCTTGCTCCGTAGTTGCACTCTGTGTTTGATGTTCTAGACATAATACCCCTTCTCCATGCTATATACTAATTTATATGTTTCACGTTTCGCACCAATCAACAAATTGAAGACCACGTTCGGACGCACCACAATGACCACGTCACAGGAACTAGATAGAGCGCAGGAACGTGCTGACAAGGCTGCCGCCGAGTTGCGTCGCACGCAGGCCGAGCTGAGAGTAACACAGGTACAGTGCTCATCCTTTACAACAAATGTACCCTCTATATATAGTGTATATTCAACATATATTCGTATCTACATATCTATGCATATATATATATATATCTAAGTGCTCTTTAGTTAGTTGTCTGCGCAAGATTTCATGTCTCTGTGTGCGTGTGCTACAGACTCGTTTCTCGATCCATGAACTATATACAATATATATAAATATATCAAGAAAACTGTCTACTACTCTTTCTACTTCTGCATCAAATTCTAAATTACCTTTCAACTCACACATTCCGCTGTCTCATTGGTGGCACAACAACAGCAACAACAACAATAACCACACACACACAGCACACACATTTGCATCTGCAAAACAATCACAATTAATGAACTTCTATTAACGGATCAATCAAAACCGATTATAATGAATTTGATTGTTAACTTTATGGCTCGAAAAAGATTCTTTATTGAAAGCTAGAAAATTATAACTTTAAGCTCGAACTATAAAGCAATTTCGGCTAAATTATTTAATAGAATTTGTACTATATAAATTATGAATTTCAAATAGTATTTAAACAATCATCGAGCCGTCTTCTAGAAGCAGTTACAAATTTGCTTGTACAATAACTTTGCCTTAACTTTTTTAACGTAAAGTAAATACCTTTAATTTGTTTTATTAGTATTCTATCTCTATCACACACTATTAAACAATGTATACTAAAACCAAACTAAACTCTGTCTAAATCGTTGTGCTTACATTTACATTTTCTATAGGGCGAAACTGAAAAACGTTTTGTGAGTAAATGCTTATAAACAAACCAAACAAACAATAACACTATCTTAACAAAACAACAATTCTTTAGTAACAAATAAAGATACAGCAACTAAAACACTTAATACCAAAATTCCTAAGTAAAAGAAATATTTGAACTAATCTAAAGTCAAATAGTTATCATACTCATGTGATGTATTGTACATGTTTTCATAACTATACCATGTGTTTTACTTACTGTACAACTTGCTACATTGCCTAACATAATAACCCATATTGCTATACATATATCCGACTATACATTTGTATATTTGTACATAATACAAGCGTCTGCATTTGTCCATTTATCGTGTATTTATCATCGATCGAATCGTGAACATACATACTACATAAGTGTTTGGAGTGCGTGTTCCCGCATGAGTTGTGTGTATAGTTCCGACCGTTCCCATTATATTCAACATGTAAGCAGATCTTATTGTGGTCCGCTTAAAGCCAGTTATCTTTAGGAAAATGTTTAATATACCAAAAGCATTAAATTCAGAGTTTCTATTCTAAATCCCCATTGAGAATAGAGACTGACAATTCAGGTACATAGCGCGCTTGTGTACCAACTGAGCTTTGTCAGAAAACTTTCTCCTTACAACTGCTGATTACAAAGACACACACACTCATAGCACACACTCTAGGCACATGTACACACAAGCTCGAAGCCATTTGCAACGTGACTTTGGTAACTGTTCTCAAAGAGCTTCTTAAAAGTTATAAGACTTTCGCTTGATTTACCTAAGCTGTTAATTTCTTGTACATAAATACACACGTACACATACACATACATACATATAACTCAGACTCACACACAAACACACATGCTCTTGTCTTAAAGTCTTTACCATACTTCGCCTTAATTCATGTAGCCTTACCTATTCACATAAACACACACGTCGCTGTCTTTGCATTCGAGCGCCACCTATCGCCAAGGACAACCTCATTGCCTGTCTCTCTCTCTCTCTCTTACACTCTCTCTTTCTCTGTCTATGTGTACCCATTTGTCATGTCAATTCGCTTTGTGCTCAGCCTGAAAATTGCAGCATAAATCGCTTGCTCTAGACGTTGTTATCGTAATCGTAATTGTTATCGTAATTATATATTAAGTATTCGTACGTGTTGTTTAACCTCTCTGTTATGTGTGTCGACTGACATCCTATCAATCAATCAACCAATTAATCAGTCAGTGAGTCAGTCAGCCAGTCAACCAACCAATCATTTAAGACCTTCCTCACAAGTGGCCTGTAAATAATATCCGATATATCCGCATCCAATTTACCCCCAAAATACATACAACCCATCGACTCTTCCATCGATAACCGTTAATCGATTGACCCGTGTGCGCAGTCGGACGCAGAGCGTGCACGCGAAGAAGCAGCCGCCCTGCAGGAGAAGCTGGAAAAGAGTCAAGGCGAGGTGTATCGGCTGAAGGCGAAACTGGAGAATGCTCAGGGCGAGCAGGAGAGTCTGCGCCAGGAGCTGGAGAAGGCGCAGAGCGGTGTCTCGCGTATACACGCCGATCGCGATCGGGTAGGCAAACAACTAGTTAACCCTACACCCATTCCACTGACACCCCCTCACACAAACACCAAAACACACAAACAAACACAAGCCAAGTCCCACATGTTGGTAACCAGAACCTACCCCCTACTCCCAGGCGTTCTCCGAGGTGGAGAAGATCAAGGAGGAAATGGAGCGCACTCAGGCAACGTTGGGCAAGGCGCAGCTGCAGCATGAGAAGCTGCAGAACTCGCTGGACAAGGCACAGAACGAGGTCGATCATCTGCAGGACAAACTGGACAAGGCTGGCGCCGAGAACAGGCGCCTTGTGCTGGAGAAGGAGAAACTTACCTACGACTACGACAATCTGCAATCGCAGCTGGATAAGGCCCTAGGTCAGGCGGCGCGTATGCAGAAGGAGCGTGAGACTTTGACCCTCGACACAGATCGCATACGCGAGAAGCTCGAGAAGACGCAGGTATGCGCTTGCTCTACTCCCACTCTCTCTCTCACTCTCACAGACACACACACATATACACACAAACACAGACGGACACCAAACACACACACGCGTAGACGTTGCCGTATCGTTGTCTGTGAACGTAACTTGTAATGTGTTGTGATAACCTACGAGCCCCCTAACGAGATCCCCCCTAACCCCCACAAACCTAACATAACTGTACATAAGCAGCCACATAAACTAAATACTATACTATATATACTAATATCTAACTATGCATCATATAAACATATATATATATATATACTATACTTCCTACGCATATATATCTTTCGACTTTCCTTCGCTATACGTGTGTCCCACCCACGAATATATACAAATATATCCGCCCTCCCCCCGAATATTGATATACAGGTGCAACTAGTGCGCATACAGAAGGAACGGGACCAGTTCTCCGACGAACTGGAAACGCTCAAGGAGCGCTCGGAATCCTCGCAGACGTTGCTCATGAAGGCCGCACGCGATCGCGAGGCAATGCAAACCGATCTGGAAGTGCTCAAGGAGCGCTACGAAAAATCTCATGCCATACAACAGAAATTGCAGGTAATTGTTGAAGACTCCCAAGAAAGGTACAAAGAAAAAAAGAGATCATCCCAGACACACACAAACTTGCTTACCAATTGGCGCTATAAAACTATACCTATACTATACTTACTGCTACTGCTGCATACACGTGTATACTGTACTATACTAATCTAAAAAAACATCATATACTACCTAACATAACTACTAACTATAATCGAAAATCGCATGAGAACTGACTGAACCAGTGAATTGGCTGTTTGTAAATTTGTAGCTTCGAGATTGCTCCCGTAAAACACACTGCTTAACCCCCCCTCTCAATATATACCCTATACCCTATACGATCTACGAACTCTTTCTCTCTTGCAGATGGAGCGTGATGATGCTGTGACCGAGGTGGAGATACTCAAGGAGAAACTGGACAAGGCACTCTATGCCAGCCAGAAACTGATCGATGAGAAGGATACATCGAACAAGGAGTTCGAGAAGATGCTGGAGAAATACGATCGTGCTCAAAACGAAATCTATCGCCTGCAATCGCGTTGCGACACTGCCGAAGCTGATCGTGCCCGGCTGGAAGTGGAAGCCGAGCGCTCTGGATTGGCTGCCTCGAAGGCACGCGAAGATCTACGCAAACTGCAGGACGAGAGCACACGCCTGCAAGAGGCTTGCGATCGTGCCGCTCTCCAACTAAGTCGGGCCAAGGAATGCGAGGATAATGCGCGCAGTGAACTCGAGCATAATCGCGATCGCTTTGACAAAATGCAGACGGACATACGGCGTGCACAGGGCGAGAAGGAGCATCTGCAGTCGGAGCTGGAACGTGTGGCCTACGAGCTGGAGCGTGCACATGCGGCACAGACCAAAGCCGGCGCCAGTGTGGAGGCGGCCAAGGAGGAGGCTGCTCACTATGCCGTCGAACTGGAGAAGATGCGCGAACGCTATGAGAAGAATCAGATAGAACTGCGCAAGCTGCAAGATACCGACACCTTTGGACGCGAGACACGTCGCCTCAAGGAGGAGAACGAGCGACTGCGTGAGAAGCTAGACAAGACTCTCATGGAACTGGAGACGATACGCGGCAAGTCGCAATACGAGTCGGAATCATTTGAGAAATACAAAGACAAGTACGAGAAGATCGAGAATGAGATACAGAACATGGAATCGAAGCTGCACGAGACCAGTCTGCAACTGGAGCTGTCCAAGGGAGAGGTGGCCAAGTTGTTGGCCAATCAGGACAAACAGCGCAGCGAACTTGAGCGTGCGCATATCGAGCGAGAGAAGGCACGCGATAAGCACGAGAAACTGCTGAAGGAGGTCGATCGTTTGCGCCTGCAACAGTCCTCGGTGAGCCCCGGCGAGCCGGTGCGCTCGTCCGCCGCATCATTATCAGCGGGCGAACGCCAGGAGATCGATCGGCTGCGAGATCGCCTCGAGAAGGCGCTGCAGTCGCGCGATGCTACCGAACTGGAGGCCGGTCGCTTGGCCAAGGAACTGGAGAAGGCACAAATGCATTTGGCCAAACAGCAGGAGAATACCGAATCCACACGTATCGAATTCGAGCGCATGGGCGCCGAATTGGGTCGTCTGCACGATCGTCTGGAGAAAACCGAATCGGAGAAGGAAGCGCTGCGACAAGCGAATCGCGGTGCCGGCGCCGCTGGCGGTGCCCCGCATCCGCAGCTAGAGAAGCATGTGCAGAAACTGGAAAGCGATATCAAACAGCTGGCCATGGAACGAGAACAACTGGTGCTGCAGCTAGAGAAGAGCCAAGAAATCTTGATGAACTTCCAAAAGGAGTTGCAAAATGCCGAAGCGGAATTGCAGAAGACGCGCGAGGAGAATCGCAAGCTGCGCAACGGACAACCCGTGGCTCCGGCCGCACCTGCCGAGATTCAGGCCATGCAGAAGGAGATACAAGTGCTGCAACAGAAGCTGCAGGAATCGGAACGCGCACTGGCAGCGGCAGGACCACAACAGGCAGCAGGGGCAGCAGCGCCAGCAGCAGGCGCCAGTCGCGAGGAGATCGAGCAATGGCGTAAAGTTATCGAACAGGAGAAGAATCGTGCCGACATGGCCGACAAGGCAGCACAGGAAATGCACAAGCGCATACAGGTAAGAGTCGTAGAGAAGCATAAAAGAGGCACTTACCTCATTTATTCCTAACTCTTCCTCAGCTCATGGACCAACACATCAAGGATCAGCATGCTCAGATGCAGAAGATGCAGGCACAGATGTCACAGATGACGCAGCAGCAGCAACAACAGGCAGCGCAGCAGCAGCAACAGGCAGCAGCAGCCGCAGCCAGCGGTGGCGTCGATGCCAAGGAGCTTGAGAAGGTCAAGGGTGAACTGCAGGCGGCGTGCACGGAACGTGATCGCTTCCAGCAGCAACTGGAACTGCTCGTGCAGGAGCTGGAGAAGAGTCAGGTAAGCTGCGCAGGCAAACCTAACCTCACTTTTACTTCACTTTCACTTTAATCACTTCCTCCCTGCAGATGTCCAATCAGGAGCAGGCCAAGCAACTGCAGACGTCGCAGCAACAGGTGCAACAGTTGCAGCAGCAGGTGCAACAGCTGCAACAACAAATGCAGCAACTGCAACAGGCTGGCACCGCCGGCGCTGCAGCGACCGATGTGCAGCGCCAACAACTGGAGCAGCAGCAGAAGCAGCTGGAGGAGGTGCGCAAGCAGATCGACAACCAGGCCAAGGCCACGGAGGGCGAACGCAAGATCATCGACGAGCAGCGCAAGCAGATCGAGGCAAAGCGCAAGGACATCGAGGACAAGGAAAAGAAAATGGCCGAGTTCGATGTGCAGCTGCGCAAACGAAAGGAGCAAATGGACCAGCTGGAGAAGTCGCTGCAGACCCAAGGAGGAGGCGCAGCGGCCGCTGGCGAGCTCAACAAGAAGCTCATGGACACGCAACGGCAGTTAGAGGCGTAAGTTGAAGTAGCACTAACACACACACATTAAAAAAAAAACAAAAAAAAACCACTCCGATATATTTAATCCGTATATTTAATCACGTTTTATACTGCGAAATTCAATTGCTACTGCGCAGTTTTACATTTTCAAGTACCGCATTGCCAACTCTCGTAAGCGTTTTAAAGTTGCAAGCTTCGCATTGCCAAGCACATCAAAGTGCATTGCCAACCTACTTGTGAAAGAAATAGCGTTGCCAGATGGCACAGTTTTTCTTGCAATGAGGACATTTAATTAATGCAATTAAAACTAAAACAAATTCAAATTATTAAATGAATAAAAATATAAAATTACTAATTAAAATTAAATTAATATAAAATTCATATTTATTGCAGCTGCGTCAAGGAACTGCAAAACACAAAAGAGGAGCACAAGAAGGCGGCAACCGAAACGGAGCGCCTGCTGCAATTGGTACAAATGTCACAGGAGGAGCAGAACGCCAAAGAAAAGACCATCATGGATTTGCAACAGTAAGTGTGCCAGAACATTATAAATAATATATTAATAAATATGTTATATTTATCGCAGAGCCTTAAAGATCGCTCAAGCCAAAGTCAAACAAGCACAAACACAGCAGCAGCAGGCGGACGTAAGCATCAAACTTTGTACCCATGGTACATTTCACATGTTAACCTCACTCACTCTCTCTCTCTTTTGCAGGCTGGACCCGCTGGCTTCTTGAAGAGCTTTTTCTAAACAGAGCCCACAAACCACTAAATATGTGTATGAATACGGAACCGTATTTGGTACTATTTACAAACCTAATACAGCAACAAAAAGAACAAACGATAACAACATAAATAACAAAAAACAACAGCACTGTCTACTATTTTGTATACTACCGATACCGACTATGCAGTATTTCTTCTACTACTATGTACCACACACACACACATTGACACACATACACACACATTTGTAAATGACATGTAAATGCAAGCAAATTATTTGATATTTATTGTGTATTGTAATTAGGTTGCCGCTATACTCAAATTGTGGATGCATTTATGTAAATGTCAGAGATCAGATCGTAAAGCGTAATTTGTAATTCTCTCGAAACTCAAACTCGAACTTAAACTTAACTTAATGTATACCCTATAAATGACACAGACACACACACACGCATTCTCTTGCTGTCTAGTTAAAAAAAAACTGTTGATCTCGAAAACCTATTTTGTAAATTTCTCCCCACTACACTCTCTATCCCGGCACCGACTCTCGATCCGTATATATCACACAAGGTAGTTTCCTCTATATAGATCTCTTTCCCAAACACTAGTTTTGCATACGGCGCGAATGTGATTCACAAAACAAAAGACAAACTAAACAAAAAAGTAAAGAAAGATGAGAAAGTAAACCAAATAATAATGATAAATTATTTAATATACATTATATATGAGAAATACTACGTATAAATTGATAAATTGTTAGACTCGAGACGAAGTATATATATTAAATAATGAAAGTACGTACGTGTAGTTATCGACGATATATGCTAGCCTCTGTTATAGTTAGTTAAAACTGAACAAATCACAGACACTCCCACATAGACACACATACACTCTCACACTGTACATACAGCATCCTTTGCATATGCATCTATCGTAATCGTACAATATATGGAATACAAATACAAATATACAAGAAATGAATACAAATAAAAAGTAGAGCAATAATTTATACTATAACCCACGATATGATAATGAGATAATGAAGATATACATGCGATATATGGTGTATATGGTGTAGAGAGCATTACGAGTAAAAATTATATATTGCGTAGCCTTTAGCCGTGTACCAAAGAATAAATTGCAAGCAGAACTATACCAGAGATATGCCTACATACTATATATAATTCGAATTCAGATCAAAATAAAACGACAAAAAATAATTGAAGAGCAGAAGAAGAACAAAGAAGCGATAACTCCATTGAATAAAATTCTCTATTTTAATTAGTTAAATATACTCTACATGACCTAACCTACAAACATCTAGATAAATTTATACTGGACCCCCTAACACACTCTATTTCGATCTATCTCGCTATACTTTATCTTGCTGTGAATGAGCTTCGAGGGAGGGAATAATCCCTAGTAATGTTCATGCTCGAGGGCTTTGCTTATCGCAACTAGGAGGAGGTGTTACTTGTTATCGTACATATACATATAGCATAACCTATACATAATAAACATACATATATTTATCTATATAATATAGCATATATCGTATATAGTTTAGAGATATGATACAAATTGATTTAATGCTTTCTTTAGACATTTTCCAATTGTTTTCTTCGAGACAAGTTTTTATCACTGCCAACGTTTCCATTATGAGTTGGAATTGGACTACAAAAAATATATAGAATACATACATATAGTATATACCAAATAAATACCCACTGCAATTAATTCTAAAAAAAAAAACAAAACATAAATAAATATTTAATTTTTGTTACTTTTCGTTGTTACGCCTTGGTGCATTTAATTGTAATTATTAAGCAGTTAGATGAAATGGAAATAAATTAGAGGAATACCCCTATGATTTTCTCAACTGTTTCAAAGCCCATGACATTCAGAACACAAGAACAACAACAACAATCATATCATGCAAACAAATATCACCGAACCCGCGACACACAACCCAGAATGTTCAATAGGAAAGCGTATTATATAGAGTACTACCTACTACTACTACTGTGTGAGTTGTGTACCATTATTCCATTCCCACTGTTTCCAACACATGTATTACGAAATATGAATAAAAAACGATTTAATATATTCCGTTAGACAATTAGGAAACCATAGAAAGTACCCCCGCAACATCTACTCATCTATGTATATCGTTAGCTATCGAGTGGTTATCGATAATCGCTCGCTTTGTGTACATAACTAAGGGCCCCCGCAGTAAAGTTCCTAAGCTATAGGAACGGCCGGGTAGGAGAGTAAACACACGCTGAGTTGCAAGACAAGTAAGAGCATTGCCGCAGGCCACGCCCCTTTTGAAGCCGATGCATATGTGTACATACTACATACATACTATCGATATACATACTATCGATATACATATATAGACTCTAAGGCCGCTCCAAGGCCAAGCTAAGTGTAAGCATGAAAGCAACTGTATTATATATGACTAACGGGATATTTATATGACGTATATAGTACACGATATTCCATACTTATCATTGGTACATTATGAGCTCGTAAGTACACCAACAACAACATAAACAGCAACAAAACCAAGGACAGTTTAATCTCAAGCAATTCAGGACAAATCAACAGTTCGTTGGGTCTCACACTCGCTCTCAAACTGTGCGAACGTAACCAACAAAACGACAATATATGACAAACACTCACACACACACACACATACTAACTCACTCTTCACTACAATAAGATTTGTTGGAAACCAACATATCCGGGTTAGCAAAATGATATAGTACTAAAAATTACAAGAAAATTTGGTATATATATTTAGTATATACGGTATATATATATAGCATAGCACCGAAAATCGAGAAACGATGAAAAATCTATGATCTTTTCATTCTCTCTTTCTCTTTTTGATTTTTCTGATAACGCTCTCGAGATTATACATAATTCTAGAAATGAAAAACACTCTCTGCCTTTCAACAACAACAACAACAAGAAGAAAAACAACAACTTATTATTAGCCTAGATAGAGTTTGAACTAAAGAAAAATCAACTAACGGTACATTGTCTATATACATACATGAAGAACATGAACTTTCAATAAAAGAAAATATGGAAATACCGAGAAAAACACTTTAATCATATTATCCCCGCCGTCGTGTACCCAAACAAAATAATTATTATAAATAATAAATGAAAAGAAATGAAAAGCTTCAACTTTTTCTATACAAAACTAGAGATTCGAATATAATACGTATGTAATTAGCAAATTGTAAACTCAATATTATAGGCACACTTAACACACACGATATACAATTGAGAGGGAATACACCTGCCCCAAGATTAATGTAGTTCGATAATAAGGACAATTATGAATTTATCAAGCCACATACTCACACACAGTTTGTACGTTTTGGTGCTGAGAGGAGATCGAACCTAACCACAAATAGGCGTAATAGGTGTGTACTTTGTATACAAATGTAGACTGTACAATACGATACGTACTCAATGACATCAGCAGAAATGAATCTAGACCGTACGATCATTACTTTCTTACGATACAACCCCAGCAATAACAACAGCAGAAGCAGAATTTTTGAAAAACCTAGAACAGAAAAAGAGGAAAACGGAAAAGCGGAGGCAAAGTAAATTTCGTGTAAACATTTTTTTAACAAGTTTGGTGATCTACGATATTGATTATTGATAAATATAAAAATAAATAAATAAAAAATACATATATATATATAAAAGTATATATATATGATAAGCCATTATATATATACACGTACATATATATACAAACATATACATATATATATGTATACATATATGAACTAAATAAGTTTACAAGGTATATGCATTAAACAACAACAACAACAAACAAACAACAACAACAGCAACAAGAACGCAACCGCAGCAACTAAAGAAAGAGAAGAAAATGAAAACAAAAAAAACAGATATGAAAATAACAAGAAAAATAAAACAAAATAAATTTATTATATACATACATAGAAGAATATTACAAAATCGAGAATGAAATGAAAGAAAATGGTATGAAAAATGGAAACGATTATTTGAAAACATGTTCATTATATATAAATGTCATTACAAATGTTCTTCAAAACTGCCTACCAATAAAATATATTTCAAATAATATGAAAACAGAATTTGTACTCAATTCATAGAGGGAAAAATGGTACACTGGGCTGCGTAAGGATTAAGTCAGTGGTACTAAAACTGTGCAGCGCACAATTGCACACGCAGCTAACTTCACGTAACGCAAAAGTGCAAACGCAAATTTGAGCGAACACTGCTTGGGTGTGCTTGCACTGTAAAGCAGTGCGATTGTTAGCAGCAGCAAGCAGTGGAACTCTTAGAGAATTTCAATTCAAGCAGTAAATGCCAAGCGAAAAACACGGAACTTTTAAATTGATAATTGCGAAAAAACTAACCGATATATCGGAATATGTTTTTTTCTAAATTGTCTCTAATTTTATCTCCTTCCACTATTAGGAGCAGTCATGGCTTAAGTGTTGGTAAGGCATATCCGAAATAAAACCTCTATGCGACCTTGCTAAATAAAACAGATCATATATTAAATTTCTCTGTATGCTGAACGGAAATGTAAATGCAATCAACGTAACTCAAATCAAATCAACCGCACCCCCTCTCATCCGCCGTCCGCACATTCATTATGCGGCATTATTTATTTTATGCTCGTGCAAACTGAATACCAAAAAAATACCGAAGAATACCAGAGAATAATGCCCTGAAAAGCGACTTGTTCTTGGCGTCGTCCTCATTTAATGGGGCCACAAATTGCTGGGGAGCAGCAGCGGAGGCAGCGCAGTCAACGCAGCCAACGCAATCGAAATCGCAGTGCCAGCTGCCCTATAAAATATTAAAAGTCAGTCCACCAACCACCCACACACCCGCACACACACATACAGAATGATGTAATCATAAGTAAGTATGTACACACTGTACATGCATGTAAAAGGGCATATTTACTGTGTATTGGGGGGTCACATTGGAGCCATGTACCAGTCACACACACACACACATACATATGGGTACATATGTACCCTATGTACAGTTAGTTATTACTGGCAAGCTTCAATTGGATTACCCAGCGGGCTCTGCAAGAAGCGCAGGCAGCGCTAAAAGCTTCTCTTGGGCAGCGACAGCAGCAACCCCCAAGACACTGCTTGGCGCATGTGCCGCCGTCGGTATTGACGTTGACGTTAGCAGCGGCGCCAACGTCGCTGCTGCTGTTGCTGGCTTTGCCAGTGCTGCCTTTTATCGATTGACCCAATTTGGGTACATACCACACATAGTTGCTGCTCTCGCTCTCACTCACTCACATACTCTCCCTCCCCCTCCCTTCGTTTCCCTATTGTGTTTTTCTCTTCTTTTTCAGGCTAAAAATTCCAATGGCTGCGCGTCCTTTCAATGTCCTTTCCAGGCAACTCTGGCAGCTTTTGGCTGAATTTAATGGACAAAAATTCGCCTTGGCGGGATGGGGCGTGGCGAGAGTAGGTGTGCTTGGAAATGGGCGGCAGAGGGCGCTGTGTGTGTTATGCATGCTGCAGGGAATTATTATGGCCAGAGAGCCTCGACTTGGCGCTGGGCCCCTTTATAAATACGCTCTCATTATGTCATCAGCGAAATCTGCAGCTAATCTGCGCACAGAGGGGAAGGGGGGAAGAGGGAGAAGGGAGGCGCAGGCAATAGAGGACAATAGGTGACAGTAACAAGGCAATTAGAGTGGGAGAGAGAGAGAAGGACAAAGAGGAGGATTAAGAGGAGACTAAGGAACAAAATAAGGAACAGAAAAAGCAGTCGAAAATTGAGGACAAAGAGGAAGATAAAGATAAGTAGTGAGAAAAGTAAAGTATAATGTTTTTTATTGCTAATTGCAGATAGAGGGAGTTGCGTTCCACACAGGGTTGATTCTGATTGAAATATATTGAATTCCTTTGGATTCTTTATCTTCGAACGCCTAATCAGTCTATCTTATCATCTAAAAAATGAAATAATCAAAACTCAGGCAAGTATGCAGCTAAATACCGCATCAATATCAGATTATCAGGAATTCCATTGCAAATATTAACAATATTAGTTTAAAATGCAACTTAAGCATGCATTATTATAAAACTTCCAGTATTTTGCTTGCATTTTGGTGCCATTCTTATCATATCTTCAATTTTATTGAATTTGTAACGTTGAGTGCCTAATCAAGCTGACTATCTATTAAACCATTTATCTACATATATCAGCTAAACAACATCAAAGTCGGTTCCAGTTACAAGTTTTTGCTACTTAATTACACATTAGTAAGAAATTGTAGTTTTATTGCAGAGATTATAAAGAAATTGTAGTATAAACACAAACTACTCTTATCTAATGCATATTTATCTATGCATTAACTAATTGATTTAAATATTGCAATTAAACCATATTAATCCACAGAACTTGTTTAAATCGTGTATTTATCAAGCCAATCAAGTTAACTTATTCAAAATTCCATGATATAACATTTATATTTAATTGAATCCTTATATTAACTGCATATTGAACCACAGAAAGTCTATGTACGTATGTAAATTTATCTATATACTACCTCAATTTCTATTTATCGTATCTATTGCATAGGAATTCTATATATCTGCAAAGGAAATGTAAAACTAAAGTGCATTTTTGAATTTCATATTGATTCTATCGGAAATTCATGATAATCCATAACTCAAGCACTTGAACTCTTAATAACACATAGTATTATTATCGTTATAGAACCCTCGCCCCCTTCACTCTGAAGAACTGCCCACCTCTTCAGTATCCATTGCCAGCGTCGACGCCCATTTTAACTGTAATTTTACGCAATACACAAATAGTTTTTTCAAGGCAAATAGTGGCCCATTTATCAGGCACTTCAAAAACAATGGAACTAAGTACCCTTTACAGGGTGTAGGGCAGGGTGAAGAGGAGGGGGATAGGGGGTATATGCAGAGGGATGTTTGTTTAATCTTCGTTGAATTTCGTGGCATAAACAAACGATTATCCGGTGCGACCCAGAAACATATTTATTTTTCATAGCAAATAAGAAGAAAACGAAGCAAACGAAGCGAGTTCTATAATGGCTAATGGCCAAGAATCGAGTTGGAATACAAGACACAGAGAGAGAGATATAGAGAGAAAAGAGGGATGACGAGGAGGGGGAGTAGAAAAAGCAGAAACAAAAGTACGATATGTGCTGGCACAAGCATAAAATGAGTAGTGGAACATGTGAGCGACTGTGTGTGGAACATGTGTATTCCATGTACATACTATGTACGTTCAAAATAGGTACATGTGTGTGTGTGTAGGTACGAAAGTACTCGCATATGACACGTGTAATTGACCTACTTTCCCTATTCGAAAAATGCTAGGCAAGTGTGCGAGTGTGCATGTGTGTGTGTGTGCAAAGAGAGAGTGAGAAAGAGAGCGGGAGGAAGATAACGCGCACCTTTTCCCTCGTACACTTGAGCCCGAAATAAGCAGCGCGCATTGATCGATGTTCTGCTTGCCTATTGACATGTTAATAGCCGCAATTTGTTTTCATTTGCCCGATCGAATTTATGCTACATAAGATATATACACTAACACAAATAGATACACACACACACAGCCATGCATAGTTGGCTATATACACTTGTAAAGCACAAAAGGCAAAAGCAAACAGAAACAGAGGCAGCAAACGAGAGAGTCAGAGAGAGAGCTTTGAAAGCTCACTCACATATTGTTGTACATATAGTAGTTGTGCATATGCATGTGTGTCTATGTATGTGCCTGTGTAATGTTTGCTTGCATGCGTGTGTAAGCTTTGCAGCTGCGCGACAAATAGTTTTGTAGTTGCCATCGACCTATTTACTTGCTCAGCGACAAGGCGACAAAGCTTCGCGCGCGTTAGATACACACAACGAAAAGAGACGAAAAAAACCCCAACTCTCAACACACACACACTCATACACGCCCCTGCAACTGCATAAATAAATCGCATATTAAAAATGTCGGAAAACAATGGAAAAATGGGAAACTAACTTTGACTAACTTATCAGCCACCCTGCACGTGTATAAGAGTGAGTGCGTGTGTGCCTGCATGTGTATGTGTGTCGCGTATCTGTAAGATAGTTCTGTTTGCACAGCGTCGCGACAATGATAAAGTCAATTAGCAGCAAACAAGCTGCTCTCGAGAGTGCAAAGCGCGAGACGAGGCAACAGCGCAAAGAAGCGCGTAATTAATTAGCTCGAGAGGCGAAGAGCAGCCTCGTCTTCCAATTCCCCTCTCTCTCTCTCTATACCTCCTGCTCCGTCCACATCTCACACTGGCAAGGGCGTGGGCTACACATCCCATTTACAAGCGCGCGCTCTAATCAGCAGCTGCGACTGATTAAATTGCCCAATGCGAAAAGCAATCATGTTGAGTAGTGTAGTTGTTGCGAGGGTAGTGTAGGAACAGTATAGTATAGTTGCTAGGGTATTGTACCTATAGTGTAGTGTAGTTGAGAGGGTAGTGTAGTTAGTGGATGCTAAAGTTAGAAGAAAGTGAAGTTACTACCGACCCTCTGGTTAGTGGAGATATAGTAACATATAGTGTAGGTATAGTATGGTATAATTGCTACGGTAGTTAAAGTACCTATAGTGTAGGTATAGAAGAGTGTAGTTAAAAAGGTAGTGTATGTACATATATTACTATACTATGTGAGGGTAGTGTAGTATGGTTGAAGTGTTGTATAGTGTAGTTGGAGTAAAGCTAAGTGTACTTTTAGTAGAGCGTAGTTATAAACAGCACAATGCAGTTGAAGGATAGTGTATTAGAAGTGTAGAGTTATTATACAGTTAAAGTACAGTTAAATTGGCTAAGCTGATCTAATGTGGATGCTGTCTTCCTTGTAACATAGTGCACCTTCCTCAAGTGTACAGTATGTTGTAGTGTAATGTGTCTTGCTGTAAAGTGTATATTTTACTTCGGCTCATCTTCCTTTATAACTTGTAGCATAGTGAAGTAAAAAGTAGTAAAGTGCTGTGCCAGCATATGTGCAGTGTGTGTATCTCATTCTCCCGCGCTATTGGAAATTTTTTAATTAAGTTTACACCGAAAGTATCTGAAAGATACGTGTGCATATTTTGCAGTTTTACACGCAGCATTCTCTTTCTCTTTCTATGTCCCTATCTCTCTCTCGCTTATCGATTCCCCGCGTCGGCTATTTTTACTGCTGATGTAATCAGAATATTCCTGCCAAATTGTCTGGCTACTTGTGTACTTTACACCAACAACAACAAAAGAGTGAAAAAGAAGAAGAGAAGGAGGAGGAGGAAGAGGAGGCAAGACTGCGACAGGCACAGTCAAAAGTCTATCTACACTTGTAATACTTGCATAGTGCGACGGCGGTCCGCATCGAGTGAGTTGTCAGTCGCGTCTTGTTGTTGACTTTACCCAAATTTCGTTGGCAAATACACTCACAGACACTCACACAAGACACTCGTGAATACAATTCGCTTGTTTTCTTTTTCGTTTTTGTTGTTTAGGTGAGAAACCGCAGCCAGGCCGTGCACGCTACGTGACGCGCTGCCCAACGTCAAGTTGTGTCCAAGTGTCACTCGCATTTCTCAGTAGATTTATTTCACTACGTGATATAGTGGATACTCTTGAAGATGCAAACTATCCGGGAGATACTCTTTCATATTAAAGATAATAAACAAATGATAAAACTCTGCGATCTTGAAGATTGATTAAAAAAAATGGGCAAGTATCGAAAAAAAAAATTAAAAATAAGCGAACAAATGATAAAACTGTACGATCTTAAAGATCACTTACGATTCAAGGTATTCCAAACAAAAAAGACATTCAAGAGGCCGATTAATATTGAAGATTATGCAAACTTATTTGCTACAATAACTAGAACCACAATTCGAAGCGAATACTAAGATATATCAGTATTCCCTACACACGTATGATCAACAACCCATAAATAATTTGTAACTTTCATTCAACAAAATCCTCCAAAGTTACGCATCGTAATTGCAATGGCAGAATGTTATTTTATTTCAGACATATCTCTATCTCTATATATATATCGGTATATTGTCGTAATTATATAGATGACATATATAATTTATAACGGCTCGAGTAAATAGGCGTAACTACTCACCAAAGAATGTAAAATCACTTAACTAATGCATTTTCTTAAAATGTTACTTTCGATGTACAATTCAAAACTAAAACATATCTAGATACTTAGATACAAAATGGAATACGATAAAAGATAGTTCGAAAGATAGTGCTCGAAAGTTGGAAAGCATGGAATGTGGGGAGGGGGGTAGGTGTGAAGGGTATACAAGGTAAAACGAGTATCTTACAGCGTTTGAGCTAGTAAATTTGATGATCTTAATGGAGTACAAGGAACAGATGATCAGGGGGCATATATAGTGTTATAGTGATCGGTGAATGGCTTAGCAAGTCTTAGAACTATGGCCCAGATCAGGGGCATGCAGAGCTTAGACCCGGATCAGGGAGATACGTATATCTATCATACAACACTGATCGATGATCGACAATCAGCTTAGCTAGTCTTAGACCTAGAGCCCGCACGTTTAGGATATCAATCAGATCTCTCGGGACTGGACATGGGATCACCGCCAAAAGTGACCTCCTTGGACACGAACGAACTAGGCGGCGCCATCGATTCCTCCCTTCGTCGCTTCTGCTCTCGCTGGCTACCAAAGCGTTTGTTACGCTTCATATTGGTGAACCTCACATAGATCTTGCCACGTCTCTCAGTGCGATAGAAACAGAGTTGCTCCTTGGGAAAGAGTTGGAGTATCTCCCGCTCTAGCAGATGACTACGCTGCAGTGTCAGATGCAGTCGATTATCCTCGTAGTAACTGCAGATCAGCTGGATCAACAACAATCGCTGCACTGCATCCAGTTGCTCATTGTGGCCAAGACGTTCCAGCAGGGATTGAGCCTTCACTGGCGATGCTTGCAAGATGGCCAGCACTGTCACGCCGCTCTCCTCGCTGCTATCGATATCATTCATTTCTGGCTTAATGAGATCTGCCGTGACCAGCTCTGTATGCACCAATTCACTGTGATCACTTAGTGGGAGTGGCACATTAAAGGCGCCTTCGGTCTCCTCGTTCAGGGACACGAAGGGCTCCGACGGGAGTTGCTGCTGCTGCTGTTGCTGTAGATGTTGCTGCTGCTGCTGCTGTAGGTGTTGCTGTTGTTGCTGTTGCAGCTGCTTGTTGCTCTCATCTAGCAATTCAGACTTGGAATGGATCAGCTGCTGTTGCTGCTGCTGCTGCCTCAATGCGGATCCATTCGAACAGCGACAACCGGCGCAATGCACGGGGACGATGTTGTTGTTGCCGCTATTGACAGTCGAGCTGGTGGTGGAGGTGGCTGTGGCAGCATTGGTGGCGCCACCACTGCACTGTCGATCATCCCCACTTGCATCCTGCAGCGGCACATTCAGCCAGCGACGCCAACGTTCCAAGTGATGCTCAAAGCGAATTCTCGTGCCATATCTGAAGTTCCTCAGCAGATCATTCAGATGATGTCGCTTGAGCATCTGCAGCTCCTGCGTGTCGATAGCCTCCTCTAGAAAGGGGGGGTACATAGACTGCTGTTAGTCAGTGTGATTTCGATAACAAATATCGATTGTAATGTTAATTACAATTTCAACTTGTATTATACATAAACTGCTGTTAGTCACTGTGTAAATATGCACACGATATCAATAGATATATCGATAGCGATTTCGATTCTTTTTCGATTAGTTTTCTGTTTTGTTTACCTTGCAAATACGGCAACAGTTCGCTGACGTTCCAAGATTTGAGTAGCTGAGCGAGCTCCTCGAATTCGCCGTTCTTCGGCTTGTCCGTATACATTGTGTGTGCGTGGTAATGTTAGTGTAGGTGTGTGTGTGTGTATGTGTGCGTATAGGTATGTATGTATGTATTTCATACGCTCTACAACCGAGCGTACATCCTTTCGTCACGAACGAAAAGTCAGCACTGAATTTTGCAACAGGCACAAAGCACGTACATACCCTCCGCCTATACCTGTCTGCCTGCGCTCTGCGCACACACACACACACTCGGCTCTCGACTCAACTCTGCACTCACACGAACGTACATACCTCGTGCATGTACATACACATACATAGCAAGACACCGACGACGACGACGCAGCGCAGCACAGCAAACCATGTACCCATGTACAGTCGTGCCATCGTTTCATCGTTTCGTTGTTTCGTTATTTCGTCGTCGTCGTCGTTTCGTTGTTTGCTCCATTCGCTGCGGTTCGCGTTTCGTTTGCGTCGCTGTCGTCGTTGTTGTCGTTGTTGTCGTCAACATCGCTTTCGTGATTATGTATGTGTTTAGCACAGTGGCGTAGAGTGGCGAGGGGACCAATTGAATAATGAATCGATGGAATGAAGAATGAATTAATGCTTATTGTATTTACTTTTATTTGTATTTATATTGTTTCTATTCAGAAAATATTTATTTATTTGTTGATCTTATATTAATGTTTATTTATTTATGTTTTTTTATTTTCTTAATTTGTTTTATTTGTTTGCCTCTATGTAATTCAATCATACACATTTTTACATTTATGTTTCTTTTACATTCATATATTGATACTGAAAGTTCCACCACATCCCTCCGGTTCTCCCACAATGCAAACTACGCCTCTGTGCGTAGCGTATGTAAGTATGTTTACATAATATCTACACATATGTATGCCAAGCATGTTTAATATGCATACATAGACAAAAACATTCATACATACATGTATGTATGTATGTATTCGTATGTATGTATTAAGTATGTATTGTCGAGACAGGGAAACTAGTTCGTATGCAAGCATACATACCCCTCAAAATGGGATGCATACAATAGGTCACTTCTATTGAAAGTGCAGTAAAATCCGCTCAAGTGTTTAGTCATTGTAGATTCTTGTGAATCGTAAATCCCAAGTGTGCACAAAATGTGCAAACATAATATGCAAATAAGAAATATTTATCAATTCATTCACTTACTACATGTAACTAAATTATGTAAACATTGAGGTCTTTTTTATAAATTTACGGATGTGATAGGAGATAATCTACAAAAGTTTTGAATAACTAAGAATTTAGTTGATGAGTTGAGAAAGTTTGGCAGATCTACATTTTACATACATATGTATGTATGTATGCATGTATGTATGTATGCATGTATGTATGTATATCTATATGTAAGAACATGTGTACATGTACGTCTGCATATGTTTTTGTCATATCCTCCCCCCATTGAAGTCCGTACATCCTTATCACGAACCGTAAATCTGCACTAAAAGTCCACAAGGTGCTTACATACAGCCTGCCTGTGCCTAGACCTGTCTCCCACTCACACACTGAAGCGCACACACACAAGTACATGCATAGCTAAGCGCTGCGCAGTCTCATGTACAGTCGAGCCATCGCTTCGTTCATCGTTTCGTTGCTATGTTTCGTTGTTCGTTGTTCAACGTTCGCGCTGTTCGCCCAGTTCGCGTTTCATTGTAGTTGTTGTCGTCGTCGTCGTCGTCGTCGTCATCGTCGTCGTCTTCATCGCTTTTCGTATGCAGCACAGTGGCGTAGCGTCGCAAAGGGATGACTGGGTGAATGATCTTGTATGCGATGCATGACAAGGAGGGGAAATGAATGAGGATATGATACTTGCAATACTTTACCATCACAACTAATACACGCATTTGGTTCTATGCATGAATGCGGATGGTACCTTCATTGACATCACACTAAGTTCTTACATCCGTTCTCTAATACGCCTCTGGTCTTCTAATAATATATATTAATGATATATGTATAATTCTATTAATGCATAAATATTCTTATTGACTCCCTTCACACGCAGTACAAACTACGCTCCTGCTAGCACTATGTATGCAGATGCTTAGTATGCATACATAGACAGACACAGAACAACGTATGCATATGTATGTATGTAAGCAGGCATAATCATTGTTGTCATGTAAATACACACACACAGACACTCTCCTACACACTCGCGCTTGTTTGTTGATAAAAGCTGTTTAAATATTCGCACTATCCTCTTTTGAAAAGAAAACGAATACGAGAAATGCATTGATCGCACGCCGATGCACAGTGGTACGCAAAGTAAGATGCACAGTGGCAACCATACAGTGGTATCGCATCTTCAGCTAGTGTTGTTAAGTAGCCAAATCGCCACTCATCCCGGCACAGTGAAACCACAATCTGAGGCACAGTGGAACGCATCTGCAGCATATGTTATAGGTAGCCTAGACCCTCCTACTGCACTGCCTTCTGGATTTTCTTTTTTGAAGCCGCCCACCTTTCAGCGTTGGCGACTACTGTTGCCACGCCCCCACTGCAAGCCCCCTTTTTGGTCTATCTAATGCACGATGCCTGCAGCTGTGCGGGGTCTACGGACTCTCTACGCTCGCACTCTCCCTAGGCACAATTCAAAACTCAACTCGCTGAAGACGACGCGTTATTGTTGTTGTTGTTGCTGTTTCTTGGAGCTGCAGTTGTTGTTGTTTTTGTAAAGTAGCCAACGCTACGCAGGTTCATTGAACTTCTTTTGTAAATGTTTTTCCTTCTGCTGCTTATTTCTCCACTTCTTCACTTTTGTGAGTGTGTTGTTTTTTTTTGTTGTTGTTTACTTAGCCCGCTTTATTGTCGCTGTTGTTGTTGTTGCCGTTTTTGGGCTACGACTTTCCGGAGTTGCCTCACCCGTGAGTCGTTTCTTTTCTTTTCAATTTCTTCGCTGCACTTTTCTCTTCTCTCTTCCCTCGACCAGAAAAATGCCTTCATTATCTCGAAACCTAAAGTGAAGTACGTAATGCATATGGCATCTATTATTATCGAAAAGGGGAGTAGTAAACCCTAAAAAAAAAGCCAGTGGGAAATTCATATGCGACCTTCTTCCTCTCCCTAACACCCTTCTCCCTACCTGAACTTACTTTCACTAATGAGCTCGCGGGAAAAACTCGCACAAACTTGAAATTCGAGATTTATCGTCTTTTTTCTCGTCTTTGGTTTCCAATTAAGTGCAAATTGTTGAGCAGCTACTAATTGATACAATAGATATACTAGACATGCCACTGTATAATACTAAGTATATACTCGCAAATTAATTATAATCGCCAGCGGACAGTCTGAGAAACCAGATATCTGTCTTTATGTTATCGTCGTCTATTCTAATTAGAGCTCATTATGCACTCTATGCACTTCTAGGTTGATAACCTTCTCCCTCACCCCCTCCCCACTTTGTACTATGTGCGTATTGTCACGTCATCAGCTCATCTTGTCTACTTAGATGTGTTTTTTCAGAATTCTATTTTCGCCATCACGTGCCGCCTGCAAAGATCACACACACCTATTCTATGCCATACTCGCTCTCTCTGTATAGACTTCTATGGCAGACTGCATGGCGTTTTTTTTCCCAGCGAGTGATATCAGCGCTTAATACATAATGAAAGTATTGTACAATAGAAATGGCAACAAAGTCTGTAGATTTGCAATTTTTCGTAATACGCAAAAGAAATTAATAAACAAGCAGTATAATGCGGAAATATTTTAAAAGAGATTATAAAACAAGAAGAATCTAAGGAAGTATTATATTTACAAGAGATTAATAAACAAGGAATGAAATGAGGAAATATTCTACAGGAGATCATAAAACAATAAGAACCTAAAGAAATATTCTAGAGCAGATTAATAAACAATAAGAATATAAGGAAATAGTGTAGAAGAGATTATAAAATAATAAGAATCTAAGGGAAGTATTCTACGACTGGGAAGATTTGTTTTATGCTATTAAAATTAAGTGTTATTACATGCACAAATACGCAAAATAGATTAGAAATTGTCTATAACAAAATAATATACATATGTATATACCATATGTGCTAACAAGGAAATGTCATTAAACTTTGACTGCATGATTCTCTTTATAACTTAAAAATCCCAAAAAATGAATAGAATACGGGAATCTACTTCAATATAAAATGCAGATTGTCTTCCTTAGGTCTATTCCATATCTAAAGAAGGCCGTAGATTTTGTACAACAACATTACATACAATAAATTTAAAAAAACTTGACCCCAACATCTAAAATAACTTAAATTTCACAAAAAACACATTAATATTTGATAGATTGGGTTCCTATGGTTCTGTATCATATCAAAAGAGGGCCGTAATAAATTTCAGCTCTAATTGAAAACTGACTTGAGGGTAATCAGGGTGTATGCAATGATTTATCGGGCCAGGCCTCATAGCCTCAACTGATTCTGCATGGAAATGGTCATGACAATATGCCAAAGGACCCCGTGGAAAACTGACAATGCAAACTGGTTTCGGCAAGATATTACCTATATACTTGTACAATACCATTACACACATAATATGTAGATGTAGATGTATCCATGTAATGTCTCTATATGCGTTGTAGAGCATATTTCCACCCCAGAGATGACATGGTCTGGGGGGTATTAGCTATAGCGATTGCATTCTTCGCCCCGATAAGACGCAATATTTATAGCAAGGCAAGTTTTGTCATTCCTAATGAAAATTCCTTCAGGTAGCGCGAGTAGGAAATACACACATGCGGGAAACTCGAAAGAAAATGTGTGTGGAAATGTGAAAAAAAACATGCGCAGTAAGCGAAGGAAGCTTCCTGCATGAAGAGGGTACCCTGGGGCGGCGTGCAGCGACTTCCAGGGGTTGCAAGGCAGGATGGGGAGGGGGAGGGATAAGAGAAAAGGAAGGGAACGAGATAGGGAAGGTAAGAGAGAAAGAAGGAAGTGAGGTAAGGCAAAGGGATTTTGCAGCATGCAAAATTCGCAAAGCAAAAACGAAATCAGAAACAGAAAGAGAAACAGTAAACTGGGACTGGGTCGCAGTTGCCTGGCAACAGCGCAGCAAGCAGAGTGAAGAGAGGAGGGGAGCTGTAATTCCGCATAACTCAGCTGATAAGGGCGCGCGTTGGTGCTGCTGCTGCTGCTTCTAATCAATTTCATTGCGGAAATAAGGCTATGTGCACACACATATACACAGCAATTATACAAAGGAAACTACTTGAGAGTCTTGCAAACTGCGCAGCTGTTCCCCCTCCCTCTGTGTGTGTGATTTTTTCTGTGCGCAATTTTCACGCGAAAAGCAACGCAATTTTAGGTAAAAGCTTTTCCAAGAACACAAAGTCCTCCTCAGCCGACGATCCACACGTCATACACCAACGACAATGTCTCAGTGCGAAGCTTACAATACAAAGCAGACAACTGCGACGTCGACTGCAAAGTCGGTAGCAGCAGCAGCAGCAGCGACGTTGACTGCGACACGAAGTATTCTTCTTCAGTGGAGCCGCCGCCGCGTTTGTCTCTCGTTGACCTACACTGCCTGCTCCACTGTGTGTGTGCTTTATATGCAGCTCACACTCACACGCACACTGACACTCGCCTGTATGTGTATATGGAACGCATGTGGAATGAAATTTTTGGCTGGTCGAGCGAGGCGCAGCCAAAGGCAGCGCGCACATTCGCCAATGTTAATTCGCTGGCTGTAGACGCGTCCGGGAGAAGATTCTAACTGTTGTTTTGCAGAAAGGGAAAGAGGAGGGAGTTTTACAAAGTGAAGCAACGAAATGTAGCCCAGAATGGAGCCTAAAATGGAATCTTATCGCTGTTATTTCTGCAACTGAATGCCAATCTTATCCACTGTAAGTATAAACTGCCTGTCTCATAGAGTACCCTACACTGTACTACACGCTACCCTGCACTATCTCCAATATTATACTCACCCTAGACTATCCTACACTATACTCTTCCCACTTTACAATATCCTACTCCACACTACACTGGCACACAGTGCAATACACTGCCCTACACTTCCTTACACTACTCCCCAAATCATCTACATACATTGTTCCACGCGATAAAAAAAGCAATGGGGTCTCTCTTGAGTAATTGGAATTTGTACCCAGACAAAAGCTCGCCTCGTCTCTAATTAGTCACTCGTGCGAGAGCTGAAGCGCGTTTCAAGGTTTTCCAGTTCTGTGTGTGGACGTTCTATAGTTGCTATATACCCCCATATAGACCTCTGTACAAATACAAATAGAAATACATTTGTATTTGCCATAATTCGCCTTCAAAGTTCACAAACCAAGCTCCAACTCGACTGTGGGGAACTGTGTTACAAGCACAAACACGCATACTTATAAAGCATATACATATATATATCGTATATAGCGTATTTTCCCATACACGCTCCACTAGCAGCTCAATTAAAACCCAAACGGACGTGCATAAAAACATGTTTTCAGTTATTATTACTATTATTATTATTATGATTATACGGTAGCCAGTTATCGTACTCTCTATGTGGGATATATCAGCGGAAACAAAGCACCGCAACTTTCTAAAAAAACGCGCTTTTCTATGCATGAAGTTTAGAGATATTCATCGAGTGGAACAGGAAATATTTAAAATCAATTCAAGCTGCAACTTGATTGCATAGGAAATTTAGGAAATACAGCGGTTAATCTATAGGGATTAATTACATATATATTGTATTCTATCTATTTCCTTTATTTATAATCTACAGAGATTAATTATTATTAATAGTATCGTATTGTATTGTAGTATATTTACTACCAATCATTCCTCTCTCTCTTTCGTATTGCTAACCCATCAATTACATAGAAAGATACTCCCCAAATATCCAATGCCAACGCATGTGGACTGCGTGTGGATTGTAATTGAAAGATTTGTGGCAAGAGATTTCATTTGTGTTTCTGTTTTTTTCTGTTTCTCGGGTTGATCTGTTCGTGCCTGGGGCACATTAACTTTTTGGCCCAAAACAGATTTCTTTGTGGTTAAGACGCATGTGAAGAAGTAGGGAGGCAGGAAGCGAAGGGGGTAGGGGAAAGGGGAACTAAATGAAATCACATGCAACACACGTTTCGCTCGTAAAAGACCAAAGAAGAGACCCGAAAGACACATTAAACAGTGTAAGGGGGAAAGGGGAACAGGAAGAAGGGGATCAGTGCAGTCGGAGCTGCTGAAGTAAATCTCTTTGGGGCAGCTTTCTTTCTTGCCTTTTTATTTCCAGCATAAAACATAAAACGCAATAAAACCAACAACAACAACGTAGCGGGAGCAGCAGCACGGCAGCTGTGGCGTCATCGCCAAAAATTTGCTGCGAGTAAAACTGGTTTGGTTCCCCTCGCCTTTTCCCTCTCCCCCGTTGTTGTTGTATTTGATGTGTTGATGTCGTCATCATTAGATGGCAGAGTATGAAATTAGTCATTTGCTGATCATTTCCGCCCACCCGCAGCCACAGCAGCAGCTGCAGCTTTCGCACTGTGACAAGTGCATAACAAAAACAACAACAAGACTGTGCCAGGATGGGGGGGGGGGGTCGGCAACAGCAGGTTGCTTGCTGCAAAAGAAACAAACGAAAAAAAAGAGCGCGCGCATTTGCACCAATAACCCAGTTTCAGTTTCTAGTTTGCACTTACACACACACACTGTGCATACAAAAAGCTCTGCATGTGTGTATGAACATGTGCAAGAAGTGAACAAGAAGCACAAGAAGCAAAGCAAATTGCAATACAGAAAGAAAAAAAAAGAGGCAACACTGTTTTGTTGTTGTAAATAACAAGTTTTCTAGTTGTGCAAAGTGATGACACACATTCACACACACAGACACAAGCTGATTGCTATGTACACAACAGCACAGGCATGTACACACTGCTGACCACCATACGCCCTCTCTCTCTCTCTGTCTCTCTCTCCCTCTGCAGTAAACTAATCAAAGCCTTCTTACACTGGCACACTTTCTACCGCAGAACTGCACGTTTTCTAATTAGATTTGTTTTCATCAAGCTTTTTGCATACGCCCCCCTCTCCACCCCCTGTAATCTATGCAATTTATCTAAGCATAAAAAATACGTCAGCAATTTTCTTTCAACTTTGATAGGAATCATTTTGGTTTTTTTCTCATTCAATGGAAAATCAACGAAGACGGAAAATTTCATCCAAGTGGCGCGTCGACGCGGCGGCAAAGCTACAAAAACTACGCGACAAATAAAAGCACTACGAAAAATGAGCAGCAGCAGAGGCAGAGCCAGCAGCAGCGCGGCTACAAATTGAATGTGTGTCAACGACAAAACTACACCAACACACACACACGTACATGTATATACACTCCCATACGTATGTACAACGGCAAAAAGCTTTAAGCGCTGCTGCTCAGCGCTCGGCATACGCGTAGCAACATACACACACACACTTCAGTACATATGTGTATGCATGTATATAGCTTATATTTACTGTACTTACGCGGCGGGCTTATATAAAACTGGTTTGTCGCCGTGTTGCTGTCGCTGGCGACACAGTCGATTCATTGGTGCGTTGAACGTTGGACCGTGCGGTTCGTTGAGCGCTTGTGGCGCTTCAGCCAAAAGAAAAAAATAAAACACAAGTGAAAAGAATTTGAAAACCAAAGGAGAAAAAAAAGTTGAAATACACACACATATACAACTACAACGGGAACGAAAAAAAAAAACTAGAATTTCATTGTTGCTAACGTCGAAAATAGTCAAATAGTGGCGCGGTTGCTGCGCTGCTTCTGTCTCGCGGTGGTGGTTGCTGCTGTTGTGGTTCAGTGGCGGCGCGGCGCTTTGTTGGTGGTGGTTTTTTCTAGTGAACTTTGCCTGGAAAACATTCTCTGTACATGTGTGTGTGTTCGTATGTGTGCATCATGTGAGCGGGCAAAGAAAAAATTTACACAATAAAAAAAGAAACCGAGAAAGCCAAAAACGTGCGAACGATATTCCCGCAAATCGCGCGCATTACGTAAACTCGCGCGCGAAGCAGATGCTCAGCAAAAAGAATAAATAAATAGCGTAGAGAGAGAATAAGAGAGATGACGAAAGAGCTGCTGCAAAGAACCAGGAACTTGAATGACACATTTTTGAACGACGACAATTACGCAACTTGCAAATGGCGCAGAGTAAAAATGGGGAGAGAAGGAAGGAAAGAAAAAAAATGAAGAGAGCGTGCTCTCTCAAAGTCGCAACGAACAATTTCCTTTGAATGGCCTTTGCATGTGCTTTTTTAAATCTGATGACGGAAGGTCTGAAAAAAAAGTACGTATGTGTGTGTGTGTGTTCATGTATGTACTCGACTACATATTTCTTCACCTAAATTCGAGAGAAGAGAGAAAAAAGCTCTCCGGGCAACGTCATAATTTATGAAACACCAACACACACACAAACGCGCGCGCACATGTATACATACACGCATACTCAGGCGTATTCTAACGAAACGCTTTCGTTGAGTTGGCTTATTCGTCAAGTTTGTACTCTCGCAGTCGCGTCGCTGTCGTCGTCGTCGTGAATTGCTTTCGGCGCTTGCTTTGTGTGTTTGCTCGCGCCATTTGCAGCTGCACAGCGAACAAAGTTGGCCGCGTTTTTGGTGTCGCAAGCTTTTTCGGTCCGTCGTCGTCGTTACACAAATCTAATGGAATTTTTTCCTCTGCTTTGTGCTCGTTCCTCGCCTCGTCTCCGCGTATTTGTTTTACAAGTTTTCCACACACACATACACACGTACCTCCTTCTGTCAATAAAGTGTTGTTGCTGCTGCCCGTGCAAAACTAAGCGGTTTTTTATCAACGTACTGCAACCTATGTGGGAGCGAGACGGGGACTCACTGTGCTTTTTATATAGTCAGTCTTTTTCTCTCTCCTATACAAATTGCGGGCGTATCAACATGTTAGATCGCTGAACAAAATCAAAGAAACATCTTGGAACTGTGTCCCTACTCTCTGTGTGATCCTACTATAAGTAATAACCAGTGTGTACCTACTCTTAAGTTAGAATATGTTTGTAATAATATAAAATACTTTTCTTTTTCTCTCTGAAATAAAAATGTTCTCTCAGCCAATGAAACGTTTTCTTTTATTACACATTTTATCATATTCCCCCCACAAAACATACACAAGCACGCACACACATAAGGGTACGCATGCATATTTCTAGCTCTGTCGCACGCATACGCTTTATCTAAAATGTGTACGCTTTTTCCGACAAACGAAGGAGGTGGAGAGAAGAGAGCGAGCAGAAACCGTTATGACTATGAACAGAACAAACGGACGCGCACAGTCAGTTTCTGTGTGTTTTTGTTTCCTTGTTGCTAAGTCAGTCAATGAGGCACACACACGCACAAGCGAGAGCAAGTGTGTGTGTGTGTGTGAGAAACTGTACTGTGGGTAGAAATAGGAAATTCTCGTTTTTTTCTAGTTTTGGAGAGAGCAACAAATGGGTCTCCACATATACACACACGTAGGGGAATTTGTGTGTGTTTAATATTTTATCGTTAAAGAAATTTGATTAACTGTTGTTGGAACTCTTGGAAGCTTTGGAAGAGGTAGAAAAAGAGAGGGAGAGTGCGTCATTGACGTTCACACCTGGCGTGTCGCAGTCCAATTAGCAAAATGTTGCTAAACAAACTTGTAGAAACTAATTCGAATTGGAAATTGATTTCGATTCGATTCGACGCGGCAGTCTTTCAATTTAGAACGCAGCGGCAGGTGAACAGGCCAACGGAAAGTTGATCATGTGGCCAAGTCAGTCTGTCTCCCTCAAACTCACACACACACGTGCGCGTTTGAAATGTGTGTATGTGTGTCATTCCGCCCCCAAATCGTCGTCGCATTCACACGAACGTCAAAATGTTTTCCCAGCAATTGAAAATGACTAAGAAAAATCACATGTAAAATTTTTAACTGCATTTCGCCTCTTTTATTGTTATTGTTGTTGTTTATTATTATTGTTGTTGTTGTAGGGTGATGCAATTTTCCTGTTCAAATTATTTAGAAATTATATATAAATGCTTTGTTTAACTTGCCGCACAGGCAGGTAGGTAATCATTATAGTGAGGACAATTGTCAGTATGAGGAGGGGAGAGGGGACAGGGTTATCTGCTCATTAGACGGTGCATTCGCTTGGAACTGAGACTTGCAGCGGTATTTCGATATTTTAGCAAGAGAATTTATTCGAGAACTTGAGGAATTAAGCATGACAATTGCAATGAAGAATGCCTGAATAAAATACTAAATAATGTAGCTTAAAATATCAGAACTATACTAAAGATATATAATATGAAAATCTAGGAATAACCTTAGGGAATAAAAAAATATTGTTTAAATATACAGAATGTTGACAAAATGCTGAGCAATTGAGTATGAGAATTGCAATGAGGAATGTAAGAACACATAACAGACTGAAAAGAATACTAAATATTTAAAGGAACTAGCTTGAATTTCAAGAAACAATATATAGGCATAATATCAATTTGAAATTCAATATTTAATATGAAATTTACAGCTGGGAATATTAAAATAAACAGAAGAAAACAGTATTTAGTATAAGAAAATACCTAGAATCTATGGCAAGAACAGAGTAAAATTCCTGAAATATTATAAAGTAGCACAATGTTCTACATTATATTAAACATTTGACATAATTAAGATGCAGCAATTTTGAAATTCCTAAGATTCCTAAGTCAGTCTACTGTCAACTGAGACGTTAACTATCGATAATGGTTATACGATCTAATGGACGTTCAGTTTACAGCAATTGTGTGCACATTAATACCTTATAGTATAATATACTATATAGTAGTAGTGCTATATAGTATGTCTTATTAGCCGTTGCCATGAAATCACGTAGCACAGGCAGCTATTTCTATAGAGCTCAGAGTCTTGTGTGATTAATAGTACAACATACATAGATATATTGTATATATACAATGGATATATACGTTAGTATTGTACATGTATACTGTATATAGTATATACTGCATTCAAGCTTGGAGTTTGCAACGCAAGCCCGGCACTGCCAACGGGCCTGGTACTGATGAAGTAGCCTAATACCCGCTACCCTCTCCTTCTGCCGTACTTAAAACGCATGCGGCTGACCTTGAGCGCAACAACTTTAGTTAGACAGCGACAGCTAAGACTTATGAACAATATACAAACAGACAAATGAGCAAACAGCCGGAGAGACAGACAGAAAGACAGACGGGCAGACAGAGAGACAGACGGGCAGACATAGAGACAGACTAATCTGTCTATATGTTTCATGCATATTTCTCCATATACAGCGCGCGGTACTCAGTTACTCATTAGCAAACGAGTATGTGGTACGGCTATTCGTACGGCTATTCAAACGAATATACATACGTTCTACGCGTTGTCGAGATGACGCCATTTTGTAGATTTGTGGAACGATCATCGCCAGCTAGATTTACATATCGCAACGCCCCAACAACGGTTGCGTTTCAATGACGACAACTCCAATGAACCGTGACACATGTGGGGTCCCCGCTACCCTCTCTCCATCCCTTTTGAAACTGCCAAAAATACTTATGAAAAGCGTTGTTTGTATTGCTCTCGCTCGCAACGATCTCTTTTCGGGTTTCCTAATAAACTCAAGGCCCACTTTGGGCTCGAGACTTCGACTCGCCTCGTCTCGACTCGACTTGACGATCGTCTGTCGATCGCGGTTTTTGTCGGCTTCAGATGGCAGCGTTGTAATTATAATCCTGCTCTTTGCGCTCCGATTGCGCAGCGACGTTCTCGACGCGTATTTTGTAGCTTGGTATCTGTAGTTTCTATTCTATACAAACGCAGCGCAACTCTCGAGAGCTTGCTCACATTTTGGCATTTAATAAGAAGTTGGCCTTGAAGCGACGAGTCGAGAGAGATCTTTGTGCCGCCTTGGCGTCGTGTTGCTTGGGAATCTTACTCGTATGACTTTGGTATATGTATGTACATACGTATATATCTGTATATACGCTATGTATATGGCAAGATTGTATGTGGCTAAAGATCCGAGACTAGACTTTGATAAATGGGATTAGCTGGCGGGGGAACAACTGTAGATTCTACACAGCAACCAGTTAGCCAGTTGAGATCTGTGTGGAACCCATTTAAATAGCGGGGGCTACAAAAGGTCAAATGAATTCATTTCTAATGTGTCGTGAATCGATTCAGGTTTCGCTTCGAGACAGACAAAGATAATGTGCTGGGCACTTGAATGAATTTTTTTTGATATTTAACTTAATATTCATTCATTCAATATTCATATAGAGTTCTATGTGCTCCGATATGATAATGAAATCAAAAGTGGGTACCCTTCCACGACTGCAACCTCTTGATGATTTTGGTCAATTCACAACTTTATTTGGAGCATACTTTCAGGCTTGTTATAGACAAGTCATATGGGCCTATCAATCTATCGCCCCCAGATCTCAACAACATCCTTGATGCCATAGCCGCGCTTTGAGGTAAACTGTATGGTGGCACCCTTCGAACCGGGTCCGCCAGAGACCAATACAGCGGTAGCGCCGTTGCTCTTCTTCTTGTCGGTCACCTTGATGGCCGTAATGGTTAGGGCGTCTAGATTGTTCTGTGAAGACAATAAAACTATAGAGATGGAGAAGAAGTGAGAAAGGTACTAGCTATACACACAGATTGCTTGAAGACATATTTCTTGGACTGCACCAGACCCACAAAGAAGGCCTTCGAGACGGTATCCTTGGCCAGTTTGTAGTCATTAGCTCCAACTTCACCCCACAAATAGTCATTGCCGGCATAGACCGAGCTAACGAACACGACACACAATAGCAAAAAGCCAATCAGCCTGACGGAGTTATTGGAATTACCCATCTTAGTGAAGAACTCAATCAATCAATGAATGAACACAACAAAACTCTTGAGAACTGTGTGGCTCATCGCAATTTGCCGTTCGCCTTTTTATTGCAAAATTACCGGACCCCTACTATCTATTTTGATAACTCCTCAAGTACTTAAGACAAAACTCAGTGTCGCTTCACCTGATGATAAAAAAAAGGAAAACGACTAATTATTTGAGCCAACAACTATAGCACACACATGCTTATTGCGCAATTCGGTTGTTTATCTAGTACGAAATATCTACATACATATATTCCCCCCCATCGTTCTGTCGATATGGAACACCTTGTTACGCCCTATAAATAGACCCCCCTTGCGGTTGGTTGTCAAGTTTAATTGAACACTAGAAAAATACTATCGGAATTCCTGCAGATTAAATTGGCTTTAAATTTAGACTGTGCCACAGTGGAAACGATTCAAGCAGAAAGGGGTGACCATATTTCAGCAAGAAAAATAATTGTGAACTTAACAAAATATGTAATAAAGTTAAAATGAAGGTTATTTAAGAAGACGGTTAGTTATTCTAGTTTGTAATCCAGCTTAAACCTAACAGGGTGGCCATACTTTTAATAAAAAGTAAATATTCTTTATAAAATGACCAAACTAAATAATCTAAAACGGAACAAAATGTACGATAATATAAAAAAAAATTACCAAAGTAAGGTGACCATACTCATGCCAGTAGAAAAATTCAAGATAACAAATCAAGAGCATAGTGTGACATGACAAGTGACACGTGGTGGGAGTTGCAAAGAGATAGAAAATCTTATAAATTCTAATTGATTTTAAACAGACAGTTCAATTATATTGAAATTTTCAACATTTACAAGGTTCGATCGTTAGATTTGACCATTAAACAAATTGAAAGGACTTTCGGCAAGGTTTGATTCCGCTTGGCATTATAGTAAATGTCGCGACATGAAAAGGGCTTACTTCTATTTCGCCTGGTTTCTGGCTCTAAACGGAATGACCAGATATTATCCTTGCTGGCAGACGGGCCAATTGAAGAGATCTCGTTATCTGCAGTATTATAGCGTAGTGCATAACTTGCTAGCAGTCTGTGGAATGCCTCTAGTGATGGAGAAGATGCAGAAGGATGACACTGTGTTGGCTACTAAAGTGAAGTCCAATTGGATCCTGATGGGCACATCTGTATACTTTATGCAATACTGCTTTCTAATACTTTCATGTGTCTACTCTTCTCAGTTGCTGAACACCTCAATCTTTGGGATTATCCGGAAACTACAGAGTCTGAATAGAGTTAAAGTGACGCCCCAACAACAGAGATATATGACTATTATGATCTATCTGAAGTTTATCTTTGCCTTCTGCTACATTATTGTGCATTGTTTTAGCTTATTTCTGCGTTTTTTCCAAGCGGGATTACTACGACAAATATGTTATGTATATAATCTGTACTCCATCAGTATGACTACTGCAACATCGCTGATGATCTACGCGATTCTCTGGAAGAGTTGCTACAGTGGAATCGGTTTGCAGGAGCAGCTGAAGAAGCTACTTGATGGCAAGGCTGAACTGGCTGAGCTACATTTGCTGTACAGGCAGCAACAGTGCCTTATAGCCGTATGCAACGAGTTCTGCATAACATTTCGTCACTTATTGCTATGGTATCCGATTCGTACGCTCTGCACGGGAGTTATCTGTGGATACTTTTTGATTGCCATCGAGTTTGGTCAACCTAACCCGACATTAACCGCATGTGTGGCTCTGATCTTGATACTGATCATGTTGTATTCCTTCATTGAGTTTTACAATCTGAATAATCTGGCTGGAGATGTTGCAGATTTCATACCAACTATCCTAACTATATTTCGACAATCGCAACCTCAAGCGGAGCCTGTTGAACGTGCTGTGAGTTCTCTGAAACTTAATTTTAAGTATATCTATATATTTATATTCTACAGATCACTTGGATGAGTCTACAGCTAAGTTGTCAGAGTACTACAATTCATATATTTAATATAGTCTCCCTCGGAAGAGGTCTATGGTTTGGAGTTGTGGCACAAATTGTAATGCACACACTATACATGATACAAGGCGATTACATTTTGATTATGTAAATAACTAGGGAAACTATGTGAAAACTTTGTAGTGCTAGTAAAAGTTGGAAATTGGAAAACCTATAGAAAGTTGTTGTATTATTTGAGCGAAGCTAAACACTAAGCTTAAGCACAAGTTAATGCCTAGTTAAAGTCGGTCAAAGTGGCAACAAGTCAAAGGTAATTGCGGTTCTCTTTCTACTCCTCCTCTCACTACTCCTCCTTCTATTTCTCCTCCTTCCCCTTCTAGCTAAATGTTGTGTAGATTTTGAGATTTTACAGAATTAAAATGCTTCTTGCTATTGTCGTCGACACGCAAGGGGAGGCAAGTCGAGTCGCGTACATAAAGTTTTATGCGATTGTTGCGCCAGTTTTGAGGCTATTTGTCCAATTGCCAGCGACATGCCACATGCCACATGCGACCATGGCAGATTTATGGCGCCATGGCGAAAACAAAAGTGGGTGAGAAACCCAGAAGCAGCACAGTCAGACGGGAAGTCGGGTAGTAAGGTTGAAGAGTTATTGGGGGTACTCTATATACATATGAAGTTTACTGTAGGAAGAGTAAGAGGAACAAGACGATACGCTGTGCTGGGATTTGGGTAGGCTAGAGGGCTAGCTATAGCGAGTTAAAGGTAGTTGTGGGGAGTAATACCAAGTTATACCACAAGTTATACCAAGTTATACCAAGTTATACCAAGTTATACCAAGTTATACCAAGTTATACCAAGTTATACCATTTTATATACCATTTTATATACCAGTTAGACCAAGTTAGACCAAGTTAGACCAAGTTAGACCAAGTTAGACCAAGTTAGACCAAGTTACACCAAGTTACACCAAGTTACACCAAGTTACACCAAGTTACACCAAGTTACACCAAGTTACACCAAGTTACACCAAGTTACACCAAGTTACACCAAGTTACACCAAGTTACACCAAGTTACACCAAGTTACACCAAGTTACACCAAGTTACACCAAGTTACACCAAGTTACACCAAGTTACACCAAGTTACACCAAGTTACACCAAGTTACACCAAGTTACACCAAGTTACACCAAGTTACACCAAGTTACACCAAGTTACACCAAGTTACACCAAGTTACACCAAGTTACACCAAGTTACACCAAGTTACACCAAGTTACACCAAGTTACACCAAGTTACACCAAGTTATACCAAGTAATACCGAGCTATACCGAGTTGTACTGCACCTACACCTGACTGCTAACTTGGTAAACTACCACATTTTGGGCACCATACATATGTAGCTATGTTAATGGGTACCCCCCGCAGCAGCTCTTCAATTCCTAAGCAGCATAAAGACTTGCATAGTATATCGCTTGTCGTGACTTGGCTTGCGTGTTTGCCCAACAGAATAACATGAAGATAGCAACAAAAGACACTCGTCAATTTGTGGCAGGACTAACCAGAGAAGACGACTCTAAAGCAGTAGAAAGTACCAAGAGAGAGAGAGAGAGAGAGAGAGAGAGAGAGTGGAAAACGCGCGAGGCATTTATGTTGAGTTGCTGAGGCTCGCTAATTGTCATTAATCAGCTCCCTCTCGCTGCGCTGACGTCAGTTGACAGACTCATTCAATCGACAATTATGCCGTGCACTATTGACCGCAGCCCCAACGATGACAGTGAGCACACTAAGTATGCGCACAGCTGTAAAGATGTGTAGGCTGTACTCGTAGTAGTTGTGGGTTGGGCACGCTTCGATTTCTAAGAGGGAATGGGAGGAGACCAGCTAGAATCGACAAAATTTAAAACAATTTAGCTTATGTCACGTCATGTTCATAGAGGAACAGAGGGGAACATGAGGGTAAATAGGGAAAGAGTAAAGAGAGAGAGAGAGAGGGTAGAGAACAAAGTGCCGCAGTGTATTGTGTCATGCTTGATCTATGTACGACGTCGAGCTACAACTACAATTATTATATACAACGATATGAGGAGAACAACTACACAACTGATGTAGTCGCCTAGCTATTTATATGTAAGTATGTACTACACACATGCTCATGCCTGCACATTCATGCTTGTACATGTTTGTTTAGCTCAATAGTTTTAATTATAATTAACGTCGCGCTGCAAATTAAAAATTGATCTCGTCGCGCGACTTTTCCAGCCGATACGATTCGCAAATGAAACCCTGACAAGGCTAACAAGAATAATAAAAACGCATAGAATTCCAACATTGTCAGCTGCCTGATGGGATAGTGCTCTAATGTGGAGAATACCTTTTAATCGACATGAAAACCGAACATTTGTTTCTATACTACTATATATACCCTATTATATTGCTATTGAAAATACTGCAAATTATCACATTATTTGTCAGATTTCTTACTAGAAACTGTTTTAGCTTCAATTCTCATTTTTATTTTGATTTGTTTAATTGTTCTCAATCGAGAACGGAGTATTTTAATTTATGTCAAAGTGGGTCAAAATATAGAAATAACAGGAATAAATTAAAATATAACTTATACTATTTAATGTCTCAACTATAACTGCCTATTTAATCTGGAGTAAAAATCCTTGTGAAATCCAATTCAAATTATTTGATTTTCGTCAAAATTTTGGGTAGTTTAGGTTAAGTCATAAGAAAATTTTAGATGGGATGCAAAGAACTCAATTAAAAAGACAATTGGTGGAGCATTGGAACTGCAGAATAGAATCTAAACTATTTTTAAAGTAGAGACCATAAAGAAAATTGAAATTCTAAAAGAAAATATGTAAATTTTCAAAAAACTATAGGTATATTTAAGTTTCCTAAAGAAAAAAGCTGCATCAATTGTTAATTTAACTTGTTTAGATTACAGTGACACATTAATCTAGCTGAAAATACAATATGTCAATTAAAAATCCATTGAATATTGTAGAAGTTAGGAGTGCAGCCAGCCTATTCTAGTTTGAGTTGGTATATGAAGTATCTTAAGTATAATACAGACAAACTCCATTAATCAAAGCCAAATGATTGCCAAAACTTTCGCCCAAAACTGTAGCACATTAAGGATATTCACGCTATAATTCGCAAGCACTCATCTATTTTCATTTCTCACTTGGGATCACGTAGTTGCGCTGCTGTCGCGGATGAGCTTAGTTATCTTGCCCCATTGTCGCGGACATTAGCATGAGAGGCCTGTCGGCATTAGGCAACGAGGGTGCCTGCCACGCCCACGTCGCTGCTCTGGCAACTGACGATAAAGATAAAACCCAGAGCGGATTTATGACACTTGACTGGGAGGGAGCTCAAGCCATATATCATTCATGTATGCCAGAGTTGAGTCCAGAGTCGAAAACAAAGTGCGGAAAGCTGCTGGGCTAACTGAGTGAGTTTTAATAATTGATCAAGCGCAGCAGGGGCAGTGGAAGGAGAAGGAGGGGGAGAGGGAGAGGGGAGCAGCAGCAAGTGGGCCATGTCAAGCATTTCCAGCAGAGCGGCCCAAAATGGCCTGAGTTGCGCCAAGGAAGCGTGTGAAATCCCATTTGGCTAATGGCCAACGGCAGCGGCACCAGCAGGAAAATCAACCTGTTTTCCCGCTGTCGTCGTCGTCGTGACTCAGAGAGAGGAAAACTCGCTTGCAGCCGCAGCCAGTTCCCGGCCCCGGCTCAGGCCTGGCAAAGTAGGGCACCAAGTGATTTTCAGCAAATGTCGCTGCGATAAAAGCACAAGAGGAGCGGGAGAAGCACAAGGGAAGCAGAAAAGTGGAAAAACTGGTTGAGGAAATTCTGGTCTGGTTGGGTTTGCCACCATGACACCATGGCCTGATTCTTGCCTGATTTTCCGCGACTCGTTTACAGTCGTTTACAGCGTGGCGAGCGCTGCCTGCCTTCCTGCCTGTCCCCCTCTCGCACCTCCTCCTCACCAGCACCTTCTGCTCGCGTTACACAACACACGCTCGCAAGGCTGCTTTTCCAGGGTCTGCCAAAAAAGGCTGGCAAAAGCTTCCAGCTACGAGGGTGGCTTTTCGTTTAGCTCGTCGACAGGGTGTGTCATGCTTGGCGCCTGCCCAAGCTGCCTTCCCTGCCTGCCACCCCCCACCTTTACACCTACCCCTCCCTCGCCCACCCTCGCCTACCTCTTGCAGCACTCTGAGGGTTGCGTCGTGTGCGTGAGCTAGTTCGTTTATTTGTTTGTTGTCATAAAAGTCAAACAGAATGTGGCGACGCACTGCTCACTGGGTGGCGCACTCCCCGCCTCACCTTCCCCTCCCTGCCCGGGCTCATTCCAAGGTTTACGCGTTCTGCCACTTTTATTTCCCAGCGATGATATCAGCAACAGCAGCAGCAGAAGTCTGCATATGCCATGCATATTGGCCATAAAGGTTGGCCAAATCGATGACCACACGCGGCCCGCGTCACAGCTGGCTGACAAATAACGAACTTGCCATTCCTCATCTTTTATTTCCCTCTCTCTTCTCTTGTTCCCTCTCTCTTTTGTCTGTCCTACATGTGTCCTCTGTCTGCCCTTCCTCTACCTTTTATTTGCCCTCTTTAACCTATCCCTATTCCTGCCTCTTTCTTGCTTTCAATTTTGCTTGGCTACTCCAGCTTCCTCCTCTCCTCCCTAACCTCAGCTCCCCTCTCTATCCTGCTCTCCATCCTCCTCTCTATCCTCCTCTCCACCTTCCTCTCTACCATCTCTCCCTTCCTGCAACTGCATTAAGTTCAATATGCTGGCGATTTGATTGCGTATACGCAACGTGCCACATTGCAAGTTTGCAGCTTAATTAAAAGCGATTACTTTGACAGCATGTAGCACCCCAAGGGGCGAGGGGAGGGGTACGCACGGCTGTCGGCTGCTGCCCAGTCCTGATAATGCTGTTTTCCTGCTGTTTATTTACCAACTGAATTTCATTAGAATCCTGCGCTGACCTCACCTGTCTGGCTGGAAGAGAACAGGATTTGCCATTTCCATTTTTGAAGCATAGATAGAAATACCTCCTGTGGCTTAAAGATTGAATATTGTTACATCTAAATATCATACGATATTCAAGTGATAAATAGAGTGAAGAAAAGAAGGTTGAGGTAAGGTACAAATTGGAATGCTTCAACAAGTTTGATGATGTAAACATGATCAAGGAACTTTCGATTACGAGTATAAGTATAAAACTTGGACTGTATAACATCATACGATGATAATAACTATCCTATAATATTTAAATTTGATTACCTAATTACAGCAACCTTCTCTTTCACTTCCTCCTTCGACAATTTGTTGAACTTTTATCAGTTCATTCCCGATTGGTTCTCGCTGCATGCATAAATCACCACTAGAATCAACATCAGAAATGTAGTCGCCAAGAGATGGCAAATCATGAAGAAATGCCCCGAAATCAGAAATGTATGCAAAAGCAGAGGAAACAACATAGTGACCCATATAGAGAGAGCGGCAGCGGCGGCACAAGCTGTTGGTCCATTTAAAATTCCAATTGGCCGAAAGCCTCAGAGAGAAGCTGCGGATGGCGAGTGAATACGATATGCATACGATATGCATGCGATATGCATGCGATATACATACGATATGAGGGGGGCAGGGGGTGAGAGGAGGTGAAGAGAAGGAGAAGAAGCAGCAGTAGCAACTAGGGTTGGGTTCAAGCAACTCTTGAGTTATGCCATGACATGCGTCTCGAATTAACATGGTGGGAAAAACTGACAATGCAAAAGGGAATGATATTTATAAGAATAGGAAAGAGAAGAAAGAATAAAATGGGAAGAGGGTAAGAGGGAGTAGACAAAGAGTTTGAATACGATAGAACTTCTGTTTAAAATGTTCCCCACTGAAGACAGCAAACACGGCATCTTCCCTTAGTTTGTGTCAGGGAGCCTAACGAGCTCTCTACCCAGATCTACCCCATCTCCTACAAGGTCGCCCGTTCAATTAAACCGCAGGCGTTCAATCCTTTCACTTTGACCCCTAATTAGTCGCTTTGTTATGCCAGCAAACGGCACAGACTAATTAACCGTTAGCTAATCCTATAATTAAGGCTCTCTAATTGCCTGGAAGGCACAAGGGATACATATATAAACCAGTTGAGACATTGAAAATCCTCACATAATTTCAAAATGTATCCACGCTTTGTGAGCCACAATTATCCGCTGGAGAAGCATCTGTTCTTTGTGACCAGATACTCCTTTGGTTTGCTGGGCCTGCGCTTCGAACAGGAGTCCAGTTGGTTATGCTCATCCTGGTTGATCTTCAACTTTGTCTGCTTGGCACATTGCTGCCAGGCAGAGTTCAGTTTTGGCTGGAGCTACATCAGTAGCAGCCCCGTGTATGCCATGGATGCCTTCTGCCCGCTGGCCTGCAGCCTCACGACGCTCTACAAGATGGCCTGCATGTGGTGGAGTCGTCGTGAGGTGGCACTGCTGATGCAACGCATACGTGAGCTTACAGAGCGAGAGAGGGACGAGGAGAGGGAGCGACTGAAGCGTGGCTATTATCGCATGGCCACGTTACTCGGCATGCTCATCTTCACGCTGGGCACCATCAATACATGCGCCTTTGTGCTGCGCTCCCTGTGGGAGATGTGGTCAAGGCGGCGTGGAGTCTTTCACTACGACATGCCCTTTCGCATGTTGTGAGTGGACAGCGCGTATACCCTGTAAACTAGTTAATCTCTTTCTCTTTCTCTTTTAGCTTTCCTGCCGTGGCTCATCGGTTGCCCTTGTACCCCCTCGCCTATCTCTACTCCACCTGGAGCGGACAGGTGACGGTCTATGCCTTTGTGGCCACCGATGGCTTCTTCTTCAGCTTCACGCTGTATGTGACCTTTCTACTGCGAGCTCTGCAATTGGATGTGCAGCGTGTGCTGAGATCGGTGCAGGGTGAGTGAGATGATGCCAAGAGTTGCCCTCTATCGATAACATTGATCGATAACTGTTGCAGATCCCAGTCCTCGCGATTGCCATAAGTGCGTGCAGCAGCTGCACAACATTATCGATAGGCACAACGATATTGTGGGCATTGTTCAGCGTTTCTCGGTCATAATGGCAGCGCCCACTTTTGCACAGTTTCTATCGGCCAGCTTGGTGATAGCCACCAGTGTTATCGATATATTGATGGTGAGTATGGTGGTGGGGAGAGGGTACTGAATAGGTCTTAAATAAGGTTAGTTATCGATAGTAAGAAAAAAGCTTTAGATAGTGTTTTGAACTATCAAATTTCGATTAATTATCGATAGAATGAAATCAGAAGCAACTGTAGTGAATGAATTCTTTAAATTTAAAATTTCTAAAGGGCTGTAGACCACAATTATTGATTAGTTGTTGGCTAAGAAAGAAAATACTATACTGATGTTCCATTAATAATCGATAGAATGAAATTAATAAGAAATATATACTTTCAAATTAATTTAAAATCGTTTGGGGATTGTGGTATTGACTTGATCTATTTATTGATAGTACAAATATTTTTTTAGAAGGGCAAACAATAGATAGAGGTTACAAAATTTATAGACTACATCACAATTGAACAAATGTACTATTATTGATAGAAAGGTATTGCCCTAAGTGCAAGTTTATCGATAAGTTATCGGCTAAGAAAGAAATTATTATAAATTAAGGAAATATTCAGTTAATATCATTTAAGCTGCTCTTTATACAGCAACAGTTATCGATTTTCGATTACTTTCCAGTTTTCAGGCTACAATATCATACGCTATGTGGTTTATGCAGGCACTGTGAGCTCCTGTCTCTTGCTCTACTGCTATGGCGGTACTGAAATGTCCACGGCGGTAAGAGGATATGAAGAAAGTCAGCTATAGAGAAACCTTATATGCCCGCTTCCTTACAGAGTCTGGAACTGGGTGAAGCAGCGTGGAACAGTCACTGGTTTCAATGGAATCGCGAGGTGCGACGTCGTGTCTTTCTGTTGATACTGCGCGCCCAGCGACCCATCACGGTGCAGGTGCCTTTCTTTGCGCCCTCCCTGCCTGCCTTTACAGCGGCAAGTTGCAAGTGAACAAGTGGCAGGTTGCAAGTTTATGCTACTCTCTCTCTCTTTCTCTCCCAGCAGATCATCAAGTTTACGGGCTCCATTGTGGCGCTGGCCAAAACAATACTATAAATGGTTGTGCGAATACTTACGCAAACGACTGTCACTCTGTCTTTGCACTTACCCTAAAAGTATGCAGCACTTTGTGGCGAGAAAAACATTAAAATTATTAAAGTGCAGAGTCCTCTCTGCCCCCTCTCTCCCCCTTCTCTCTGCCTTGCATAATATATCGGAAAGAGTTGGAAAATTTGAATGTGAAATTTCATTTTGGGGCTGCGTCTGGACATGACGTCAAAAGGAAACGAGGCATGGCACACAAAGCAAGCGAATCGGTTGATTAAAAGTGCCTGCAGCCCTGGCGCTGACATAAACCGAGCAGTAAATGGACAACACACACACACACGGGTCGTATACGTAACGAGGACGGGACTTGGCTTACATGAAAGTTAAGCCCTTTGGACAGCGGCCGGCAACCCTGGCCAATCTCTGCTCGTGTGTGCGTCCCACACGTCACGTTGCGCTCGTATCTGCCTCATCTCTTTGTCCCCCACCCCACCTCTCCCCTCCTCTCTTTCTCTGCCTCTTCTCCCGTCAGCTCATAATTTGTTGACCATAAACCCGTTTGGCGATTTGATTTTGGCCTTTTCTGATTACCTGGAATAATGCTGATAAGATTTCTGCGCACCATTTGGAGGCGATTAGCTCAGCTCGAGCATTGCCCAATGGTCGCCAAAGCGTGCAGAGAATTTGTTTAGTGCATTTACGTCTGCTGATCTCGTCACAAGTCGCAGAAGGAAGGAGTAGCCCCCAAGAGAAATGGCATTAACTGTGGCTCAACGTCTGCTCGGGTTCGGATTGCTGTTGTGCGTCCTGGTCAGCGCACAAAGAGGTGGGTAATGGGTAAAGGAATAAAGGAATGCAGTTGAAGGAAACTGGGAAAAAGGTAGGAGCTGGAGTAAGACAAGTGAGAGTGAATAGCTTGGATACAGTTCGTATTGGTCCAATAAGGTAAACTCAAGTCTACTATTTCAAGAGTTCCCTACAAATGTGAAAATGATTATACGATAAGTAATTCTGGAGTTACAGGGTCCCTACTGTACCCAGAGTTCCTACTGTACCCAGAGTTCCTACAGTAGCCAAAGCTCCTACAGTACCCAGAGTTCCTACAGTACCCAGAGTTCCTACAGTACCCAAAGTTCCTACAGTACCCATTCCTACAGTACCCAAAGTTCCTACAGTACCCAAAGTTCCTACAGTACACAAAGTCCATACAGTACCCAGAGTTCCTACCATACCTTGGATAAACTATACCCAGTCCTAATTGTTCCCAATAAGCCAAATACACGTGGAATAAGTGTTTGCTTTCTTTTGATATATCCCCAAAATATATAAAAGGTTTACGTAGAGTGCCAAGTTCAACTTGTACAATAGGTATTCCCTCCAGTCGTTTTAAATGAAAGCACTTGTCGAACCACTTGGTTACTCTCCACAGAGGCAGCTTATCGAGGCCATAAACCAGTCGGCAGTCGGTCGATAAGCACGAGATTAGTCAAGGGAACAGCAATAATAACAATAGTATTGATGATGTGTATATAAAGTACAAGAGCAGTAACTCAACAATTATAACTCTGCCCCACCCTCCATGCAGACCCTCAACATCCACGCTCGGCACCACGCGGCAGCACGAAGGAACTGAAGAACGAGGCGGAGACAGAGAGCGCCTATTGGCGTGAGAATGCGCAGAGCACACTGGCAGCCAAGTTGGCTGCACTGCAGAAGGAGCCCGCGAAGAAGGCTAAGAATGTGATCATGTTCCTTGGCGACGGCATGTCCATTCACACAGTGACAGCGACACGTAATCTGCTGGGCGACAGCTCCGAGAAGGTCTACTTCGAGCAGTTCCCCTACGTTGGGCTGGCCAAGACGTACTGCGTCAATCGCCAGGTGGCAGACTCAGCCTGCACTGCCACTGCCTACTTGGGCGGCGTCAAGGGCAACTACGCCACCATTGGCGTGAATGCAGAGGTGCCACGCTACGATTGCATCGCAGCCGGTTTGGAGGAGAATCATGTGAGCAGCATTGCCCAGTGGGCACAGGAAGCTGGCAAGGATGCTGGCATCGTGACCACAGCGCGTGTCACGCACGCCTCACCCGCAGGCGCTTATGCTCACATTGCCGATCGCTATTGGGAGAACGATGCGGAGGTGACGGGTGCCAATTGTGATTCGGAAGTGACCATTGACATTGCCCGCCAGCTGGTGGAGTGGCCAGTAGGCAAAGCCCTGAAGGTCATTCTGGGAGGAGGCAGAAAGAACTTCCTCAACGAGACAGTGCGCGATGAGACTGGAAAACCTGGTTACCGTACCGACGGACGCAACCTGATCAACGATTGGTTGGAAAGCAAGAAGTCCACCAATGCCAGTTACGTATGGAGCCGCAAGGGATTAACCCAGCTGGATCTGGACAATACCGACTACCTTCTTGGTCTGTTCGCCCACGATCACTTGCCCTACGATGGTGATCGTGAACGTAGTCCCGCCCACAGTCATCTGGCTGATCCCTCCCTGACCGAACTCACTGAAGCAGCAATGCGTGTATTGCAGCGCAACCAGGAGGGATACTTCCTCTTTGTGGAGGGTGCCCGTATCGACATGGCCCACCACGACAACTATGCTCAGCGATCACTGGAGGACACGGCGGAATTCGCACGCGCCATTCAGCGCGCACGCGAACTCACTTCCGAGGAGGACACACTCATCGTGGTCACCTCGGATCACTCGCACGTGATGACCATAAATGGGTACCCGGTAAGCTAAAGAAATCCATGTGCTATAAACTATAAACTGAGTATATCGTATTATCTTTATTGTGCTATAAAGGTTCTATAGTACAGAAATGCGTTAGTATTTAAGTAACAGTGTCATAGAGAAATCTTCAGACATCAATATCATGAATTTAATGAATCATTAAGCAGTGCAATCTTTATTACCCAGAGGAATTTATCAGTATGTTATTTCAGTATTCGTATTCTCATAGCCTTATAAACGATTATGAATATTATAAATTACACAAAAATATTCAGACTTCAAGGTCGATATCAATCATACAAGTGAAAACTATGTTACCCATTAGAATTATAACGTATTCGAGCTACACCTCCACTTGCAAATCTTCAGACTTCGAGAAACTTGAAATTCTCAGTATCTTACAAACGCTCTTATGAATTAAATTATTTGTTTTGCTAGAGCCACACAGGACTGTCTAGAATTCGAGTATTCCTTATATATGAATCACATTTAGCTACTTATTACCATAAGGTTATTATTATTGTAGTTTGACCTAAAAAATCTGCAGCCATCAACAAACTTAGAAGTCGTATTACTTTATAAATGAAATTTTAAAAAATATTAGTTGAAAATGTACTATATTCCAGCCGTGATACCATAAAAAATCTTCAAATCTTCAACTCCAAGACACAAATTCTCATTGATTTGCGTATAATAAAAGTAATTGACTGTAAAAACTGCTACAATAGTATTAATCAAGTTAATACAATAATTCAATTTTGTCGAGTGCCTAGTCTTAAGACGTGGACAACTAATAAGGTTATTATTATTGTAGTTTGACCTAAAAAATCTGCAGTCCATCAACAATTAGAAATCGTTTTTTTAATTGAATTTTAAAAATTTCGTTGGACAACTATATATTCTTCCGTGATACCATAAAAAATTTCTCTTCAACTCCAATACACAATTCTCATTGATTTGCGTATAATAAAAGTAATTGACTGTAAAACTGCTACAAAAGTATTAAAAATTTAACATAAATTACAGTTTGATCGGTCATAGAAATCTTCAGACGTGGACAACTAATATTTTCCGATTACCTTACATACCATATTAGAGTATTTAACATAAATTGCAGTTTGGCGTAAGAAATCTTATTACACAAGTATTTTGTAGTATTTTAGCTATAGGGTCTCCAGTCTTCCAGAAATTTAGTATTCTCATTACTTGATAAACGATATCAATAATACCGAAAACTTATTATCCATAAGAATAATATAGTATTCAAGCCACAATGCCACGCAGAAATCGTCAGATGATTATCATTACTTATATCTGTGAACATATACGTATTACCCATAAGAATTATAGCTTTTTAAGCTACAGTGGCACTCAGAAATCTTCATTCCAAGTCATAGTTATATTAATTATTATTATCAGAAATATAGATACGATTACCCGTAATAATTTAAGCGAAATCATCAGACTTGGGGAACTAATATTTTCTCATTACTTTACATACCATATTATTGAATTTAAGTTGCAGTTTCACCTAAAAAATCTTCATACTTCAAGAAATCATTAGTTAAAACTATATTACCCATCATAACGAGTTTTCACCCATTAGAAACTATACCATACACAATGAAAAACTGCTTGCCGTGTTACTATAATTGTATCCATCACTGTTCATCTATAAACTTTCTGGTAATTCCGTTAATAAGTCTCACTCAGTAATCTATATACCTTGCTTTGCATCACAAACTAAATATACTATTGGAATACATACATATATAGATCAAACACATATCTGTATTATAGTATAAAAGTTTTTTTCGAGAATTTGCTTCTAAAGCTTTAGAACATGTTAGTCCTATAAACTGATGAGAGATAGGAGCATAGAAATCATTTAAGTGCAATAAAATTAAATAAAATAAATAATAAATAATGATGTAGAAATTTGTTAAGTTTAAAGGTATAAGGGTACTTAGCTTTAGCATAAGAATAGCTTCAGATTCAGTTATCGAGGTAGTCCATATAGCAGAGTACCTAAGTATTTTATGTGCTGAAAGAAAAAGAAAAAGGTTTTAGAGTCAAGTTCAAAAAAGAATATCGATTATATTATATGTAATGTATTTAGATCTGGTTAATGAATATATATCTGTATTTTTTACTTAAGTAAATCTCATTTGTTCCCTTTATACCTCTCAGGACCGCAAGAAACCCATCACTGGACTGGCCGACAAGCTAGCTGACGACAATGTACCCTACAGCATTCTCTCATATGCCAATGGACCCGGTTATCATGGCACCTTCACCAAAGAGGATGGTCGCAAGCACATTACAGTGGAGGACACAGAGCACCCACTGTACGTGAGCCCCGCAATGGTGCCTCTCGACTCAGATACCCATGGGGGTGACGATGTTGCTGTCTTCGCCTCGGGACCCTTTGCGCAGTACTTCAGCGGCAACTACGAGCAGACCAATATCCCCGCCCTGATGGCACGCGCTGCTGGCATTGGACCCTATGCAAATGTGTAGTCCCAGAGGGGAAGTTAGTCGTATTTGCCAAGGCTTTCTGTTTTTGCGACAAAATGCAATTAAAATGCGCCAAATGGGGCCAAAATGCAGCAAACTTGTTTATTTTACATCTTTTTCGGGGCCAAATCGAATCGTATCGCAATGCCGAAAATGCCATTTGGCAGCGATGCGAAGTGCAATTTCCTGTCAATTCCCTCATAAAAGGGGGCGAAATAGATAGGGGGAGGGAAAGAGGGAGGAGCAGACAGGTATACTGTGCTGCAACTCGAATTCAATTAACAACTTCAATTGCAATCGCAATTTAAATGCTTAAGTTCAATCAAGCAAACGTTCAATCGGTTTTCGAGTCGAGAACTTTAAGATAGTCGAAAGGATGCACTTTAAAATGTGCATTTAATTCCATATTGAGCACTTACAGCTGTTTGTATTTTAGAGAGAGAATGCAAAAGACTAGTGAGAAAGAGAGAGAGGGAGAGAGACAAACGTACATCGCGCACAAGCTGTGCTCATGCGGAGCTTGCTATTTAAACTATCTCACGATTATCCATATGCAACAGCACAATAGCCTGCACAGTGGTGCTAAACTTATGGAAAATATAATATATTTATTATAAAGAAGACAAAACAAGAGGTAGTAACTAAAATATCAGGAACCAAATGAAAGAAAATGTAGTTAGAATTAAAATATTTAAAACAAGTTTTTGTAATTTGAGAAATAGAATAAGAGAATACGATTAATATACTAAAGGGTCCTCCTCTAAGGTAGGGACAGCCATTGAAAATGCAGAAGCACAAAAGTGCAAAGAATGTTTCTCAATAAAGCTAAATCTATAGCCTTTTATTTGTCTGTCAAAGTATAAACTGACACACACATTTAAAAAAAATGAAAAATATTTATATTTTTCGGGCTTATTATTTACGTAAGTATTTATATATATTTACTGTACTCTAGTAAGTATTCATTTATTTTAATATCCTGCCCATAATAAGAGTTTCTCTCTCATAATTTCAAGCAACTTCAGTCGGCATCGTACCAAAGTGCAGTATAAATGGCAAGTTTGCCTGCCCTGGTATGCGTGCGTCCCAGTGTGTCCCTCCCTGTGTGTGTGTGTCCCCCTCCCTGTGTGTGCGCTCTAGTTACGACAGTTGGTGCTGCACTTTGCCGTTTGCACAATGCGATTGCATTTAAATCCCCAGCGGATTGACAGCGTCAGCTTCTGGCCAGCGCTCGACTCTCAACTCTCGAGTGGAGACAGCAATGACAGCTGACGAGGACAAAAGGGAGGCGAGGGGGAAATTGGAGGCTAGCTCTAACACTAGTTGGAACAATTTGATCAGTGGGCCACGACTGGGCCCAAAGCCACAGCACCACAGTTGGATAGCAAGTTGGCAGCCGCAGCCAGGGCCACAGCAAGAGCCAGAGCAGCAGCAGCTCTGCAGCAGAGTTTGAGGTTAGCTCTCGTAATTGTGCAAATCTCCTGACCGCATCAGCTGCGGGCAAAAGGGGCGTGGCAGGTGTGCAACACGCCGGAAGCGATAGCTGTCGTTGCAGTTGAACTTACACCGGCCATGCCAATACTTCCCCCACATATGTATGTATGTAGCTTGAGTTGCTTGGTGTCTCCCTACCTCCCTCACACACAGTTAAATAGTTTTTCTATATTGCCAATTAAGCAGCTCTACTTACCCTAAAAAAACTCTAAATTCACTTTTACAGCACATCAAAAAAAAAATTTTTTTTACTTTTTGCCAAAAAAAGACATTTTTTTTACTATTTGCCAAAAAAAGAAATTTTTTTACTATTTGCCAAAAAAAGAAATTGGAAGAATTTAATTTTTGGGAAACTGACTTTACGGCACGAGGCACAAAACTTTAATGAGCTCTAGGGATGCGAAGCTACTGCAGGTAAATGTCAGTTGTGACAGTGTTCGAAAGGGTAATCAGCTCAACGACATTAGGGACTCGATAAATAGCAGAGTGTTTAATGGGTTGTTAATACTGTTTAGGTGTTGAACGTGAAACTGCAGAAATGTATCAGTTGCGTCAGTGTTGACAAAGGTTTTCCGTAAGCATTTCGATAGGTTGTGCAGTTGTTAAAGAGTTTTTAATACTTATCAATGGTGAAAAGATTATACAACACTTTTAAACAAATATCGTAACTTGTCTTTTACGGTAGTATTGGCAAACGATAAGCTGTAGCGTATTTCTTTAATTAATTAATTCAACGTTTTCTAATACTCTTATGCATCGCTTGAAACTGAATATCGTAAGTTTTAGAGAGGTCTAGAAATTAAAATACAAATTGGGCTACTCCATTTTACAAAAGTTCAACAATAATGAATATACTCTAATGAACTTACGTTAGTTTATTTGTTGACACACAACTCGAAAGATAAGATCATGTAAAACGTTGAATGAAGACGAAAATTGTTCAATACTAATCAACAATACCCTGTTATTAAGTAAGCTTCCCCTGGTACTTCAATTTCAATTGCTATCTACGTTTATTTCGAACTTATCAATGGCGCTGTCAACACGTGTAGTAACAGATGGAAAGTTCAACAGATAAGGGAAGGAATTGGAGAATCAATTAGACTAATTAATACTGAGTATATAGAGAGGTCCTGTTCTTTCTCGATGTCGAGCTGCCTTAGTTGCCTTCACTGCTGCCATGAGCTGGCAGGTACTGTGCCTGTTCACCTTCTTCGCCGCCAATGGCCTTTGCTCCAGCTATGGCAAGGGAATGCATCCATGGATCTCCCTTGTGCTGCACATCTACAGTCTCAGCCACAACGCGCTGATGCTGCTGGGTTTGCCTGTAGTTCTCTACGATCTTCATCAGGATTCTCCTTTGCGCGCCCAAATGCAGTCGGAGCTAGTCCACGTGGTGAACATGATGTACGGTCTCGGTCAAGTGCTCCTCATCCTCGCTTGCATCTACTGCGTGCGTCGCTTTCAGTCTCCAATTCGTGGCCTCTTCGACCAGTTGCAGGAAATGGACAGATCACCTTCAGCTCCACAGCCTCATCTACGCCGGCTGCTGCGCCTCAAGGTGGCGCTGTTGGCATTTCAAGTGCTGCTACAATCTCTGTCTTGGCTCTCCCAGTTTGACACGTCTCTAACGACGTATGAATTCTTGGGGAACAGTTGGAGATTCTGTTGCACAAACATGGTAAATGCCACCTACTTTCTGCTCTTTGTGCTGCTCTGGAAGATTTGCAATTGCAATCTGCGACTGCAGGCACAACTGGAACAGCTGCTGCTCTTGAGAGTGGTGCCAACTGAACAACTGCGTCGCCTGCAGCGCCAGCAACAGTGCCTCATTCACATCTCTGGCTCGTTCTGTCATCACTTTCGTCATGTGCTCACTTTGTATCTGCTACACATCTCCTTTGCGGGCATACTCTGTGGTTACTACCTGATTCGCATTCAATTTGGACGCACTAATCCGCACATGAACTGGCAGACGAGCATTGTGATTGGAGTTGTTGTGCTGAATGCACTGACAGAGCTTTATATGCTCAGCTACCTGGCTGGCTGCATGGAGCAGCTGGGAGAGGCAACCAGGTGCATACTCTGGAGCAATATAGACAACAGTGTGGGGCAGTTAAATCCCTATCGAGCGTTGTGTAAGTAATGAATGAACTAATGAACTCACTTTAAGATTCTTCTACTTTCTCTCTCCCTTTCTTCTTTCTCTCTTAGCGCACGCTGATGAGTCTGCAGCTCTGCTGGCAGCGCACTGGAATACATCCCTTTGGCCTGGTCAGCTTCAATCCTCGCCTGTTCTTCAGCCTCATGGCGCAGATCTTTATACACGCACTCTACATGATACAACACGATTATCAGCGGGTTATGTGAAGGGAGGAGGAGAGTGTTTCTATACAGCTGCCGCGTGCTGTACGTGTGTGCTGTGCCTTAATCCTGCCCAGAGTGGACACGTTCCACATGCCTGCTGAAGCTTGTAATTTATTTTCGATTTTACGTGTCTTCAGTTCTACGTAATTTCCGTTAGCATTTCAATTTAACGAGATTATATTTTAATTTGTACAGGGAGTGCTTTAGAAATGGGCAAGAGAGGGTTAAGAGAGGGTATAGGGTTAAGAAGAGTTGGCAGGGGATAAAGGGGTAGTGGGAGAGGAGGTGGATGTGGCTGAAGAGGGAGTTGTGTAAGGGTTAAGAGAGGGGAGTGGGTTAGGGTTAAGAGGGGCTGTGGGAGCGGGCCATGCTGCATGCGCTTCAACAACTGTGAAAGCCAAAGCGTGCCCCGCGAACCGCAACCGTAGTCCCCCCTCTCGCTTTTCCCCACCCTTGCAGCGAAACCTACTTGGCCAGTGCAGCGCGCCTAGAGCAGGAAACTGGGTCAGCAGCAACACGACGATGGATGAAGAGAGATGCAGTGAGTGAGCTAGAGCGCGAAAGTGTGTGGAGCGAGGCAGCGAAAGAAACAGAGAAAAAGAGAGAGAGAGAGATGTGAAGAAACACACTCCCATACACAAACATATGAGGCAGGTAGAGAGCGCGTCTGGGGAGAAGAAAAAGAAATCCAGTTGTGGTTTTTGTGTGTGCGGTTTCGTGGGACTCTTAAGTTGAAGTCCATTGCTGGACAGGCATAAGCATGCACACAGTGGCACACACACATGCATGCACGTGCATGTCTGTGTGCAGCTGCATAAACATTTGAAAGGCGACGATGAAAAAAGAAACAGCAGAAGCAACAACTACAACAATTATGCGCATTGCGCACACACACACAGAGGCTCTGGAAAAAAGCGATAGCGCAAAGCACAAACAGCAGCGCAGTCGACAGCGACAGCGGCAGCATACAGAAAATGTGCCCAAACCTAATGGCGCTGACTCAGCCTCAGCCTCAGTCTCAGCCAAAGCAGCCAGCAGCAGCAGCGCAGTGGCAGCGCTACAAAAAGCTCAGCTACAGCTGCGCCGCATAGACACGACGCAGCGCACACACACACACATGCACAAGCTCTGCCAACACGAACACGTGACAGTGTGTGCTGTCGACGCGTCGCTGCGGCAGTTGACGAAGCTTTTTAACGAAACTTTGCCACCACTCGCACGCGCACTCAGCACTGCACGCTGTCTCTCCCTCCCTCGCTCTCTCTCGCACTCTCTCACTCTATGTGTTGGTTAGCTTGCGCGCGCACTTCTAAGCACATTCAAATTGAACGCGCTTTTTGTAGCTTTCGGATACACATTATGTACTGCGCGCGTCTGTATATGTGTGTGTGTGTGGGGCAGAGCAGGGGAATTTGGCGCAGTAGCAGCGACGTCGACGCAGCATTTAAGTGTGCCACATTTTTTTATGTTGCTGCTGCTGCTGCCGCCTTTGCCTGGTTGCCAAGCGCGCACAAACACACACGCACACACACACACACATGTATCCACAGATACATACTAGTTGTTTTCAGCCTTATGTCAAAATTCATGGGAATTAACAGCCAACGATAGCAGCGATGACTGCAGCATTTCAATTAATGCTGAATTCATGTCAATGTACAATAGAAGCAGCTGCACACAGATATATGTAGATACACACACACTCCCCACATTTCATGTTGTGTGTACACGCTGCAAAACTCTTTATCGACATTTCTTCTTCTTCTTTCCCTGTCTCTCTCACTCTCTCTGTTTACTTAACCTAAATGCGCCCCGCCCCCTCCCACACATGCGCTTTGTGGGCGACGTTTATGTAAGTCTGGGTGCGGAAATGGGCTACATATGTACATGATATATGTATCTATTTCCCTCTCCCTCTCCCTACCTTCCTCCCTTCCCAATACGAACCAACTGTATAAGCAGAGCTTTTTTAAGTGTTCGCACACTGACACACGCCAGTTATGCGCCCAGTAGTAAAAAAGACTTGGTACGATTTTTTTAAAATTTTGCCATTTATACATATATTTAATATTATTTCACTTACTGCATAATGTTACTTATTTCGATTGTAATGGATTAATATTTATATATATATATATATATTTATATAGATCTTTTATATATATATTTCATTTGTTGAACGCATGTACATTAGAATTGGGGATATCTTTCATTAAAAAATGTTGCTGACGTTGTTGTGGCTGTTGTTGTTCTTGCTGTGGCTGCATATATAATTCAATTAGTCTATCAATGAGTTGGTATTGGTAATCATCATCATGGTATGTGTGCCCCGCCTTGGCCTATTTCTTCTTCCCATCTTCTTTCTCATTATTGTACACATTTGCCTAGTCGATATTGTCCCCATTCCTCCTCTCCTTCTGCGACTTCAATTCACTTTACTTCAGATACATTTTCATACATATGTACGAGTGTCTGTTTGGATGTGTGTGTGTGTGCGTGTGTACAAGCTAATGTTGGGCATGTCTGTTGTTGCAGTGTTGAGGCGGCTTAGTTGCTTCCTATAATAACATTTAATTAACTTGAAAATATTCTAAACATAGGTAGGTTTTCAAATATAAACTCTCTTTCCTCCCACTCTTTCCACACTTTCGATCCTCGCAACATTCATCAATCATCATCATTTATATATATTTTTATCTTTATATCTATACATATCCATTCTCTGATCTTTATGCAGTGTTAACAAGGTATGAGTTGTTGTAATAATTTGTGTATCGTTTCTGTATATCATAAAAATTAAGGGTAATGTATATGGTATATGCACGTATGTAATATGTAATATGTATAAGGAGAAGATCATCGAGCGAGTTCTTGTTGTTTTACAAACAGTTTAAAAAACCTAATGAAAATGTTAAAAAATGTCGAACATCTTCAGCTCGCAGTTCTTATTAACTTGACTTGAATTGAGAATATATATATTTAGTACATGTGATCGTGTGTATGGGGTATATATATATATATTTATATTTGTATATAAATATATATATATATATATACATAGTTAGATTTCTATATGTGCCTGTTGTTGCTGCTATATCTTTCTAAGATCCCTCTTCAATCATTTCGTATCTCGTAATTATTATCATTATCTTTATTGTTGCCGTTCTACTCTCTCTCGTTCTCTTTCTTTTTCTATCGATCGATAGCAACAACAACCTACATATTTACATCGCATTTGTTAGTTTTTTGCATTTTCGATTACGTTTTACCATTTTTTTATGTTTTTATTTTGTGTTTTTTAGGTTTTTCTTGTTTTTATGTTTTTTCTATACTTTCATTTGTTTTTCCCACCATTATCATCATCATCATCTCTGTACCTCTGGGAGACGACCGACAGAGCTAAGGGGTGCTATAAAACCACAGGTAATTATAGGAATTTCATTTTATAATTATAATACAACTGAATTAAAATTTGTTAACATTTTCGGGAAATTAAAATGTTCTCATTTCGTTTATCTCAAAACAATTACTACCTTAAATACAGTTCGAATTTTTTCTCGGTATTTAACAGCTCTTTTCTTTTCTATATATATATATCGTTATCCTGCCGTTGTTTGCAAGCATTGTTGGTGTTGGATTTTCTTGAGGGGTTTCTCCTTATCTGTTTCTTTTGTTCTCTTGATAATTTTTTATTTTGTTTTTTGATTTTTTTTTTTTTTTTTTTTTTTGGTTGAACTGATCTTTTTTGCTTTTGCTCAGTGCATTGGTTTCTTTTTCATTGTTTCTCATTATTTGCTTAAAACGATTTACTAAAAACTACATTTTGTTAGTATATATATATAATTGATTTTACGATGCCTTTTGCTGCTGCTGCTGCTGCTGTTCTAGCTGTTGTTCTTCATCTTCTTCTTCTTGTTCTCAGTTAATATTGACCACTTCCTGATTCTCAACATCGACAGCCATGTTCAACTGCTGGGTAACATTCGATTTGGCTAGGCAAGAGCGTGCCACAGATTCGAAGAGCCTTTGACGTAGAGGAGGAGAGAATTGAAGAGAGCAATATATATTATTATCTTATCTAGAATAATGATCTCTTAACTTACTATTTTCTTAGGGTATATTTACATTATTTGATAATTGTTCGAAATTATATTTTTCATTATGCCAAACGATACTAATCAAAATTAATAAAAATAGTAAGTGAGGGGAGTCGGGATCAAAATGGAGGAATGGGTTGTGGTGGGGATACTCTGGGAGGTAAGGTACGTGCTTGGTGTTTCATTATAAACAAACTCTTGCTATTATGCTGCACACTGAATGCCGTTCAATGGCTCAACCCGATTAAATGCAATCAGACATTCACCAAAGTATCTGAAAACAAGAAGATCATAAATACTTAACCTAACTACTCTTAGGGACTAGCTTAGTCATAAAACTACTAGCTACAACTACAAGCAATACATAAAAGGGATCTTTTAGTCCCACACTCACTTGGTTATCTCGGGGGCACAGTGCACAAAATCATGATCCCAGAACTTGTAAATCGGATTCTTGATGAGCTCAATGAATGTAATGAGCAATCCCCATGGATGCGGACGATTGACAATCAGACGCTCGAGCAGCACACGTGTAATCTGCTCCTGAATGGCCTCCGAATTGGCCTCGGCAAAGAGATGCAACACGGCGCAGCTGAAGTAGTGCGTATGACTGTTGGGATAACGCAATTGATTGGCAATGGCATTGAGGAACAGATAGCGGCCCTCAGTGTCCAGATCAACAGCCAGGTTCTGGAAGATATCCATGTGGGCGCTATGCGCAATGTTCGATGTGTTGGGCACAAAGTTCTTGTTTCTGTTGGGCAGGAGAAAGAGCTTAAATAAGTTTGAATTCATGGCTAGAATTTTCTGGGAGACCTTACCTGATCAAAGCTATTGCCTGAGTGCCCACATACATAACCAGCGCATTCATAAGCGTCATATTGTAGCGTGTGCCCGGCTCACTGGTCACTTGCAGATGTCCGCGCAGCTCCGATAGGAATGTGACGGGTGCACGTGCCTTCAGATACGAATCCAGATCCTTCTTGAAGTTCGGTGGCTGTATGTTCATGATGTAACTGCTGCACACCTTCGGGGCATTGCTGCTGTCCGAGAGCATGTCCACTTTCAGATTGGGCGTAAAGGGATCAGGCAATCGCATGTTGCGTGGAAATGCCGATAGAATAATGTTGCGCATCTGGACACAATTGGGGGGAATGGTGTCACAGAAGCCAAAGTGGTAATCGCAAAGGAATTCAGGGAAATCGTGCAGCAACACGAGCAGAACACGCAGTGTACCCTTGTACAGCAACTGCACGGGCTTGCCCAGTTCAGTGTTACGCAAGAAAGGTGCCAGATACTTGAAGAGATCCTGCAGCAACTGTGCATACAACGGCCAACCCTTCTGGCCGGGTATCTGCACCAGAATGCGGCCCAAAAAGACGCGATGTGAAATCAGCTCCAGCCAAGCAAAACAGAATCCAGGCGCCACGCTCGGATTGAGCAGATGATATGTGTAGGCAAAGGCCGACACAATGCTGTGCATCAGAGACTCGGGTATATCATCCGCCGAGCATAGCTCCATGAACAACATCATGAAGAAGCGATGGTAGCCAACCTGCTGAAAACCAACGCCCCGCATCTCATGATCCTTGAGCAGCGTGCCCAGCACAATTCCCAGCACCTTGTTGAGTAGATTTATCTTAGTCGTGGGATTGCCTGCCTCACCCGAATGACGCACTAGCATGGCAATCAAATGTACAAAGGCATCAATCCATTGGAATATCTTATTCTTTGCCTGATTAATTTGCAAACTTGGCTCCGCATACATTCGGTACACAACATCGGTGCAGATATGCGTGGCTTGGCGGAAGAATCGTGTGATCAGATCATCTGTCTTCAGTATGCCATATGTGTTCATCTTCTGTACAAAGGCACCAAAATTGCGAGCATCGCGTGTGGTCTGCTGATTCTGCTGAGTGTAGAGGGCTACCCAATCCTTGAGCAGGAATTCGGTCTTCTCCTGCAGTCCTGGCGGATCATCTGTGTCGCATGACTGTTCGGGAGAAGATTCTTAATTAATAACAACTCCAATTGATCATATAGCAAGGTGCTACTTACCCTTACGTGATGCATGCCGGAGTGTATGTAATGGGACGCGCCGGCCAGGTAACGTTCTCCTGGATTGAATGGTCCATAGTCGCTGGTGTTCATGTTGCCAGACCAAAGAGTCTCAATTGCATTGACAATGCACTCGGGATAACGATGACGGTACTGTGTGAGACGTCCAAGTAACTCCACAGTTGCCATAAATTCATTATCAGACACAATGTTAATCGCACGATCCTCCATGATGAGACGCTCGAGCAGCGCAATACCAAACGAGACGGCCACATAATTGTTGCCATTATCCATGCAATCACGCAACATGCCATCAAACTGATTCATGTTGACAAAATGCGATGTAATCAAAGCACGAGCTGCCTCCACATTATAGCGAATCTCTTCACGGATATCAAAAAAGCATTTCGTGACTGCACGCTCAGTGTTTGGGGCTCCAAAGCTGTTGTGCAACAGACTCAGGATACGCAAGTGTATGTCACGATACAGTTTCATTTGCTCCATGTGATCCTGTACATTGATCAGGCCTTCGGTTAAACCCTCCACAGCACGAGTCAACAGATTGAAGGCCGACTCCTGATCACGCAAGCGACGCGTGGCTATCAGTGCATTGAGAAGCATGTGCATCTTGTTGGCCTGCAGTGTTAGAGTGGGCACATTGATGGCCGTGTTCATGAATGTCTCCATTTTACTGGCCACTTCGGCATAGACCATGCTGCTCTCATCGTTTGCAAACACATTGGGGATCTGCAAATCTTGTGGCTTCGGTACAAACAGTGCAATATCGCGATCACTCATCTGCTGGAATCCGGGAATGCTGCGTGCAAACTCAGAGTACACAGCATACAGTGTGGGTGGGGCGGGGCCAACCTTGAGGCGAACCGGCTCCGGCAGACGCTCCTGCTGATAGCTCAAGATCTGAGCATCCACAAAGCGACTACCCTCCTCCCTAGCGATCTTCCTTGTCTCAAAGTCAGTCGACAGACGTCGATCGATCTCGAGCGCCGATTTCTCAGCCGATGTCTTCTGCAAGAAGGCACACACCACATCCACATTCTCATTGGCCAATTGCATGGAGGCAGCCTGTATATCGGACATGCTGGTCACACCTGTCAACGCGGCCATTAAGGCCTTGTGCAAATTCTGACTAATGGCACGGGCGATCTCATCCTTTCCCGTTATCATGGCCATGCCGGCGGCAAGATTGCGTACCATCTGGTGGGCTGCAGTGCGCATGCGATTTTCATCGGCATCCAATGCGAAATCCTTGCGTATAATCTGCTCTGTGGTGGCACAGGCAATGCGTATGCTGCGCTCCACAATCGGTTGCAGCCAATCTGTAATTGTGCGTTCAATGGCATTCACAACGATGTGCTTGTAGCCAGGATTGGCGTGCAGGAAGGGTATGTTCGATGGCAGCACCAATTGCTGGGCAATCATTGCAAAATTGCTCACATTCACTTCGACGTATGAGTAACGTGGCTCTGGTGGTGGCAGTACCACTTGGCTGGGATCTGTTGGCAGGTTGGGTGATGACACCGAACCGGGTGCATTAGAGTTGTTCATCATCATGGCCTGTGCATCTACCTCAGCTGATGGTGGCGGCGGTGGTGGCTGTTGCTGCTGTTGTTGCTGCTGCTGCTGTTGTTGTTGCTGCTGCTGCTGTTGTTGCTGCTGCTGTTGTTGTTGCTGCTGCTGCTGTTGTTGCTGCTGCTGCTGCTGTTGTTGTTGTTGCTGCTGCTGCTGCGGTGGCTCAGCAGTTTTCGGCTTCGGTTGCGACATTTGTTGTTCGATAAGCAACGCCCGCGTGGGATCCTTCAAATAGATTACTGGTTTCAGCTTATCCAGCTCCAGATTGAGCGTTTTGCAAAGCACTTCGATTTCAAACTTTAGGTTCAACTTGAGATCCGGCTCCTGATGAAGCTCACCTAGCACATACATGATGCCCATGGTCCACGGATTTGGCGATTTAAAGATGCGCGATTTGGCAGATGATTCCAGTATTTTGGCCACAAAAGGCACCACAAACAACAACTCCTGCTGACCCTTGTGATATGCCTCGGCTAGCAGTGACTTCAAGTCCAAGTCAACCTGAAGTATGGGGCGATTACGACCCAATGTCATCATGCCAAGCCAATGACCAAGATTCTTTAACAAACTGCGATCGGAGAAGTTAATGACACCCTTATCGGAACGCAGCAACACCTTAATATTGCGTAGCGTCTCCTTGGTGACGAATCGGTTGATTTCACTATTCTTTAGAGCGTCCAGGAAATTATAGTAAAGCGTATGGAAATTAAACTCCATCGAGGCACGCTTCAGTACAAGATACTGCGCCAACCAAGGCCAATACTCTTTGGTCATGATCTCCTTGATTTCCTCGCACTTCTGCGGTATATTCAGTTGACTCAAATTATTGAATATGAATGCGGTCTTATCCTGCACCGGTTCTGGTGGCACTGTGACCTTCTCCTCTTGATTGGCCACCAGTAGTGTGTCGATATTGGTGGCATTTGCAATAGACTTCATGCGTGTCGCATGGGAGACAACCAAAGGAGGCTTCTGCACATTACCAGCAGCTGGCATGTTGCCTGTAAACCAAGAGGTAATGGGTTAGAGAAAGGTAAGCAACACAGAAACTTCTATATATCACTTACCGGGCATAGAATTAGCACGATACAATGGTTCAGCAGCTCCCTGAGGTATGACCGAGGATGGTATGGTGTTGCTCAGGCCAATAAGCTTATGCGGCGGTGGCTCCTGACCATGCATGCCAAAGTCCACATACTGTATAAGATGTTGTGGGAAGTCATTGAAGTGCGGTATGGAGCGTATGTGCTCGCAGTATTTGTTGTAGGTATGAAGACGCGTCTTAAAGCGATCCAGTGCGGTAACACCAAAGTAATAAAGCTTTGAACCTTCAGGTTTCCTCAAGGCATCCAAGACACAGCGCAGCGAAAGACCCAAGGCAACAAATGTTGGCACCAAATTGCGATCTATGATGCCACCAAATAGCTGCGCAGTTATTTGTAACTCCTTCTCGGGATAGTGAGAGAAGAAGCGATATTCCTCGAAGAGATTGCGCAGCATACAAAGGAAGACTTCCTGTTCGCGACGATTGCTTGACTCCTTGAAACGTTGCAGTATGTCCAGCACCTCATCGATGGATAATGTCGGGTTGGGTTGATGGTTATAGATACGTTGAAAATATGAGTTCGCCTCATCCTCAACCTCCTTGGAAACGGGCATCTGTAGATCGGCCATAACCGGATTATTGGGATTCGGAGGTGTCGGTGTTGGCTGCTGAGGTCCCGTGGGTAACATACGACCCAAATTACCAACATTTGGTGGCGGTGGCGCTGGGATTTGCATTGGGATGGGCGGATATGGTTGGGTGCCGGGATTCATGAGACGCGATGGAGATGCTGGAGTAGAAACCAAGTTGTCTGTAGCGTTCATATAGAGATTGGTACAAATAAATGGAAATTACAACATGCACGCAGCAACGAAATATACAGCAAAGATTCATATATATATACGTAGCATATCGAGTTTATAAAGCTATCACAATGATCGATATTCAAGAGAGATTTCTCAGCATAGTTAAAGTAAAATATCCCTACAATTCCCTACAGATAGATAGATCTTATACTTACTCAGCATGTTGCCAAAGTTGAAAGCCCCGTTTGGTCCTCCCAAATTGAGTCCTGCCAGATTGTTAGACATGTTCGTCAAGGGATCCATGCCGCCTGGTCCGAACATTTGTTGTGCATTCAGATTACCAGAAAATGGTTGCTGTGGCTGTGGGGGTGGAGGTACTGCACCCGGTACAATACCACCGCCAGGCAAATCCATGCCACGATGTCCACGCAAAATACTTGGAGGTGGTGGCACCAACGGTCCCTGTGGACCACCAGGACCAGCTTGCTGCTGTTGCTGTTGTTGCTGCTGTTGCTGCTGTGCAGCCCTCGCTTTATTGGCCATAATTGCAAGATTGCCAGACATTTGCATTATCATCTCAGCAATCTCAGGTTGGATGCAACTATTGATGCACGATTGCAGGCAATTGATCATTGTGGTCACAGTTTCTGGCAACAACTGAGCTTGTTTCGGTGGCAATTGATCTTCGGGTAGCTTCGCATTCGTGACTTGTGGACAACGTCGCTGTAGCACTTTGATCATCGCTTGCATAAACGGTTCACCATGATCGCGTATCTTGTCGCTCAACCATTTCTCCAGCTTTAGATACTCACGACGTGATGCCAAACAGGCCAAATCAATGATGAACAGAAAAGATCGTGCATTGAGCAGTGAGGAGAGTGCCTTGAGATCCTGTGCCAGGTCCAAGATGCGCGACAGCTTCACCTGATCGAATTCATTGCCACGCAAATACCAATCGGACATTGCGTTCATAATGTTCGGTCGCAGTTGGAAATTCGTTGAGCTCCAGGCGCTGGCCAGTATCACATTCGAATTGGGATGATTGCCCAAGAAAGTAGGTATCAGCTGATTGAATAGATCCTGTCGCAATGGTGTTAACGGTGGATTGATGTTCAACAGTGCCAGGAACAGAACATCGGGGCAAGTTTGAGCCGGAAACTTGAGTAACTCGTGCACCTGATTAAAGTGTCCCTTGTCCGCTATGGAGAGCAGCACCTCAACTAAATGTAGCGATTTCCATGCTGCTATCTCCTTATTATCTGCATCTGGCGGTGTCTTCAGGACATCCAATGCAGGTTGACTGAATACATAATCAGCAAATGAAAACAAATCGGGATTCTTTAACATCATCGTTATCAGCGACAACTGTCCCTCGGTGTTCGCCCAGTGGCGATAAATGCATTCCGGATGTGGAAACAGATTCGATTGCGTGGCCAACCTAAAGATGGTCAGCAGCAGATCCAGTCCAATGCGATCGTTAAGTACAAACTCAGGATGATCGAGTTCTGTGTGTGATCCGCAGAATTTTGAAAAGATAAAGAACGAAGAGCAAACACAACAAAAAACACATAAATATTTATCAAATTCGTCGGCTTAATCTATATTGTGCATCTATATACTTGAAGTGTCGTTAATTTATGTAGAAAATAATGTTTGTGGTGGACCGCTATTACTGATACAATGTTTTTTTATATAATTTTTATTTAAAAAAATTTTACAACCGAAACGGAACGGAAAAAAAAACGAACTAATAAATTTTAATTTCTGACGGATATACCACAAGTAAACCAGATAAAAATGTTTAATTGATTTTGAGTAATATTTCAAGGCTACACTTACCCATGCAAACATCCTTCCAGTTGAGCCCAGGCACCAACTCTTTAAGCGCTTGCACAAACACATCTGGCTTCCATGTCTGTGTTGCATCTGTGGTCTCCTTTTTATCCTTCTTATCGCTGGAAGCACCACCGCCAGTGGTTGTCTCACTGCTGCCATCGTTGTTATTGTTTGCAGACTGTTGTGCGGTTTGTGGTTGTGAGGCAGAGCCGGCACCACCAGTGCTGCTTGTATTCCCTCCCTGCTGTCCCTGACCAGGCCAGAAATTGGCTGGTGTCGGTAGATTTACATTGCAATCGAGAAGAGATGAGTGCCGACGGCACATAAGTCCAATGATTTTGGCAACATCTTTGGGCTGGATTTCGCGTGAGACACCGCCGCAACACAAATGATTTTTGCACTCTTCAACGCTCGATGTAAATTCATAACCGATTTCAAGGATTAAATTAATCCAAGATGTGTCCATAATATTGTTTTTGCCCTGCAAGCATAGTGCATAGTAGAATAATTTTAAATACTGAGAGAGAGAGAGAATGGGAGGGAGGCGAAAAGGGAGGGTGCTCACTTACCTGATTTGTAAATATTATCTCGCATAAATGGTCATAGATATCTTCAATGCCAACTTCATTCAGATTATCTGCATCGGAGCTACTCCAGCTGCTTGTTGTGGTCGTCGTCGTCGTCTCCTCCTCTGCATCAGTTTCGTTCGATTTGGCGCCCGTTGCTGTCGCTGTCGTCGCTGCCACCGCCGTCTTTGTTGGACTACGATATAGCAGCGGAGCTAGTACCAATGGCACCGCGTCTCGCGGAAACTCTTCGCGTAATTTACTCAAAAACTTCGCCTCCAACTGAGGGGGAACGTAATCCTTGAGACAACACAACAAGTACTGCAATAGATCAAATGAGATCTCGTGCAATCCACTATCTGCAGCACCTGCAGCGTTTTGCCCCAAATACGAGTTGAGTAGCTCGGGCAGTAGGCTGCGCAGAGATTCCCTCGCACACTGCCGCAGTTCCGAATGTGTACTGTGAGTAGCCGCTAGCGCAAAGATGCATTCGCAAAGTTTGTTGATTCCCGTTAGCTTGGCTATCTGTCCAATCAGCTCGTTAAGAGCAATTGGTTTCAGACTCTACAAAAAGGAGGAGACAAATGAGCAATAGCAATTGATATAAATGAGATATGTCTCATGCTTACCTTCTGTTTGGCAAAGTGCTGATCGAAGGCAATGCAAATGTTGGTAACAAACGATGAGCTCTGCAATTGCCGTTGTAAGTGGGCGCCCAGGAGCTTAGCTTGAAGCTGCACAGCGACAGACGGTGTCGAATCGTTCAAGTTGAGTACCGTGAACAGATACCGCAGGCAGCTACGATCCGCTTCGAGGCCGCACTCTTGGATAAACTGCAAAAAGATAGAGAAAGACAAAAAGGAAAAGGAGAAAGATTGGGAAGGGGGCAGATGAGGAGCCGGATTAGTTCAGATTTGTTGTACAGGCGATTACCTTAGCATGTTGTCTTGCCCGGGCAAAAGCGGTTAGTGATCGATAACAACACATTTGCAATTCAGCAGATACTCAGCAGTTTAATTGTTGCAATTACTTGTTATCTTTTTATCTTTTTCTTCGATTTTCATTGCACACTTTGAAATTTCGACAAACAGAAATATTAAGTGTACCCCAAATATAAAAATCTATCAACTAATAAAAAGCAAAATGAAAAACTTTATAAATACTAACACACTGTGCTTGCGTATGTTTTTTGGACGTACTTATATGTGTATGTGAAGGTTCCAGCAAAGGCAAAATAAAATATAAAAAAAAAAACTAAAACTCAAAGCCAACAACCAAGTGTAGTGTACGTTGAAGCGAGACAACAACACAGCTGTGGCTCTGGTCGCGCAGCTGCTGCTCCACAACAAAAAAAAAAAAAAGAGTAGAAAAGCCGAGAAAAATGAAAAGGTACTTGGAAATTTTAGGGCTACTCCGAAGTAAGGAATAAGACGAAAGAAAAAAGGTAAAACGATTTTTTATATGCGCACATACTGATATATATGTACAATTGGAATCTCTTCTTATCCAACTCTTTTGCTTACCCAGTCTTATATTATGTAGAAATTATTTTAAAATGTTTTTTCTTTTTTGCAAATTTATTGCGCACACAAATGAAATAAATTATAAAGGGCTGGCGCTCTTAGCGCAGCTGGCAGTGAAAAGTTTGTACTCGTTTTTTTTTTTGCACAGTTTCACTAAACACTTTTAGTGTGCATTGTACAATGCAGCAGCGGCACGCATTGTTTATCACATGGAATTATGCTAGTTTTATACATTGTAAATAACTAACACAACTTAACGAAATATAGAAAAAGTATATATATTTTATACAAGAAACTCGCGCAACGCAGAGAAATTTTTCTGCTTTTACACAAACTGTAATGGCGTCGGCAAAAATGCATGTGCGAGCGAAATGGCGCTATTACCAGCCGCTGTGTGCGATTTAGTAACGAGTTGGCAGCTCTGTTTCGAGCCGAGCCGATATATGTGCAAATTTGCCAACACTCGATAGAAAACAGTTTCATTGTTGTTGCAACAAATACCACATTGATGTTGTTGTTGCTGCTTCTGCTACTGATGTGTTGTTGTTGCTCTTTTTTTATTTGGTTATGTATTTGAAACAAGGTTAAATGTGAAACGTACCTGCTTTATTTGCTCGCTGCTCTCATTAAAATTTCGCCTGTTCACGTGTTTGACCAAATTACGAATCTGCGTTAGCGGTGTCTTCACATGGTGGCCTTCTACATTCATAATTCTACGTATCAAAATTGTTGATTGTGTGTGATTTTTGTGTGATTGTTGTTGTTGTTGCTTGGTTGGTGTTCGTTCGGTGAGCTTTACTTTCTTTTATTTTTCTTCGTGTTGTCGTTGTTTGCAGTCGTCGTTGTCGTTTTTTTCTCTCTACCTTTTTGACACCTTCCTTCGACTACGTTCGTTTAATTGTGCTGGTGGGTGGTGGTGTTGGTGTTGATAACGCAAAAATTTGTCGGAAATACTTTTCTCCCACTCACACACACACACACACGTATATAGCATATGTGTATGCCTTGTATGTCTGCTTATTTAACCAATACTTTGGTCCAATTTGCCTTGGTATTGGGTTTTGACGTATATTTGTTGGCGAAGCTTCTTCCTCTTCTTCTTTGAGGGACGTAAACTGTCGTACGATTTCTTTTAATTTGCGGCGCAAAATATCATAAATATTTAGTATATGAATGTTATTGAATGTTTTTCGTTTAGTTTGTTGTTTATGCACTTGGCTGAGGCCCCCCTTTGGTAGGGGCCAGCAGCAGCTCTACATTGCTGGCATCTATTTTGACAATTGGAACAAGAACAACAACATCGATTTTGTACAAGTCATTGGGACTAGCTAGCTGTTGCTCTGCTCCTATGTATGAGATTTGTGATTAACTTTTACCCCGTCCAAATTAAGTTTGTCAGCCTCATCAGCGCACACACACGTAATGGAAATGAATGAGTAGCACGTAGGCACACAGAGACAGTACACGCACGCACACACATGCACTGCGAATAAAGAAATTTCTTCTTTTTTTTGCTCTTCTTTATTTGTTAACTCTGCGCACTTTAAATACCGTTTATGTTTTATTATTTTTTTTTTATTTTGGCGGTAAGCAGATGAAATTTGCTGTTTTAGTACAATGGATGGTTAATTACTTTGTCGAAACTTTTTGTTGTTTAAACGCTTAATTTTGATTTTGTTAATCGCAATTCGATCGCTTAAATTTTGTTCGTATCTGTTTCACAATTAGTGATGTACAGGAAACATCGCTGCAATGTTGCTATCGATATGCGCGACTCATTCGATACCGCGATAGAGGAGGTGCTGCCAATCGGCGAATGAAAACAAACAGCTGTTGCAGGCCAAACGCAATGAAAAGGTATAAAAACTGAATATTTTATATATATTTAATCTATGATATATAGGTGGATAACAATAGAATTACGGTTTCACGCGTCAGCCACTGTACACAAGAAACATCGTTGCAATGTTGCTATCGATATACCGCAATACTCATACCACGATAGGGGGAGTGCTGCCAATTGGCGCATGTAAACAAACAGCTGTTGCTGAAAGGTGATTACCAATGAAAATGAAAGTAAATAAATGCAAATTGAATCTATGTCAATGATTTGTAGCTAAATAATATGGTATTATAAGTGGCAAATCAAATATTATTGTTGCTCGACTCTGGCGGCACCCCCTCTCCCACCATCTGTTTCCAATTGGACATCATGCAGTCTGCTCGTGCCACGACGTCGCGCGTCGTCATAACACACAAGGCAGGCAACATCGGAAACGGGAACAGAATCACGCACATTCAGTTAAATAAATCAATCAAGTTAAATGAGTGCAGCGCGTAGTCCAATTGTTAATGCATTATTTAGGAGAAATGTTATCACATCCGCCACAGCAACGAGTAAAAATGGCCACAGGCTACAGAAATACCGTTACCTGAGCATCGATACTGGCGGAGAAGCCGTTACAAGGCTTATCAATCCGAATAACTCCAATAGAACAGTGAGTGATTTCCAAGAGCTCTACGAAGCCACGAAAAAGAAATTTCAATGTAAGCCCTCAAGAAATGAGCTCTACCATGTCGACCAAGTAGAAGTTCTTTTAATTCCAAATTTGTATTCACTTTGGTAATCTGATACTCCCTTTCCCGCATCTATTTAAAGCTAAAAAACTCCCAGTCGATGTACATCCAGATGCAGTATTTGCGTGCAATGAACTCGACCTTAGCGAGGTACAGGTCTATGGCTTCGACTATGACTACACGTTGGCCTGCTACAAGCCGCAGCTGGAGGATTTGCTGTACAATCTGGCCAGGGAGATGCTAGTGAAGCGCTTTAGATATCCAGATGATATACTCGATTTGGAATATGAACCGAATTTCGCAGTACGTGGTCTACACTACGATGTGGAGAAAGGTCTGCTGGTAAAGTTGGACTCCTTTCTGCAGCTGCAACTGGGCTCCGTTTATCGTGGACGCACTAAGGTCGAAGCGGATGAGGTGCTTAAGCTCTATCACAATCGGCTGCTGCCCATTGCCTATGTGGAGGGGCCTAACATGAGCTATAGGGTAAGGGAACCGGATGAGCATTATAATCCTTCTCCCTCCTGCACTGGAGAACTTATCCCTGCTGTGCTCAAGCTAATCCTTTTCTTCTCTTTCATCCTGGCAGCACAATACCAACTCTAAGATGGTGCAACTGGCGGATCTGTTCTCTGTGCCCGAAATGTGCCTGCTGTGTAATGTTATCGAATATTTTGAACGCAATCGCATCGATTATAATCCCGAGATTGTATTCCATGACACGCGCACTGCCATGGGCAGCTGTCATCCCATTATGCATGCCACAGTCATGAAGAACACGGAGAAATATATCGAACGTAATACAAAATTAGTGCAATATTTAGAGAAGCTACAGAAGGCGGGCAAGAATCTCTTTCTGGTGACCAACAGTCCCTTCTCCTTTGTGTGAGTAGTGAATATATACGACACTATACTATATACCTACTATATCGCTCTTTCCTTCCCCCTAGCAACTGCGGCATGTCCTACCTGGTGGGCTCCCATTGGAGGGATTACTTTGACGTGGTCATTGTGCAGGCGCGTAAGCCCAAATTCTTTACTGACGAATCTCGCCCGATCAGGCTATATGACGAGAAAACGAGATCACATTTATGGGATCGTGTTTTTAAATTGGAAAAGGGAAAAATTTACTATGAGGTACCAATTGCAGTTGCAGTTGCAGCTGTATCAACATAAGATTTAATAGAATCGTTTGCCTAGATTTGTTGTTGATTCAGTGCACAATTTAATTGCCTTAATTGCTTTTCAGGGTTCTGTGCGTCAATTGCAGGAATTGAAAGGCTGGCGTGGCCATTCGGTGCTCTATTTCGGTGATCATCCCTACAGCGATTTGGCCGATGTGACGCTGAAGCACAGTTGGCGCACTGGAGCCATAATCAGCGAGTTGGCGGTGAGTGAGAGGAACCTAAACGGGGCTGGAAACCTAAGGAAACTGTTCTATACAGTGTATAAATGATCTCTATATTTATTTCCCTTCGCCTTCTGCAGCACGAGATACAGACGCTGAACCGCGAGGACTTTAAGATGAGTGCCAATTGGCTGCAGATGCTCACGCAGCTAATTGAGGAGACACAGGATGATGATAGCGAGGCGGCACAGATCAGCCTGCGTCGCTGGATGGATGAACGTGATCAATTACGGTAGAGTAGCGAGAGACGCTAATGAGATGCCACGTGATCTCAAATCATATTCAATTTGCATATTTCACTTTGCAGCAATCAGACGAAGAACGTGTTCAACGAGCAGTTTGGCAGCGTATTTCGCACGTATCACAATCCCACGTATTTTTCGCGTCGCCTGTTCCGCTTCGCCGATATTTACACTAGTGACATAACGAATTTGCTCAAGTTCTCGACGTCGCATACGTTTTATCCACGACGGGGCGTGATGCCCCATGAATATGCCTCCCATTTCATCTAAAGAGGGAGGAGTGTGCTCTCCCCCTTCTCACCCAATTTATCAAAGAGGGGAGTGAGCTCTCTTCTCTCTCCCCCCTCACCCCAAGATCTTGCCTTGAGGCTAGCATAGAGTAGTGATTATCAGTGCCAGTGTTTGTTGTTGTTTGCGAATTTATATATTATATATATATTATGTATTATTGCTCAATAAAATCGTTGTAATAGTTGACAAAGATGCGAAGTGTTTCGATGGGCAGGCAATCGTCAATGGAGCTGCGTATCCTCTGCAGCTCCTCCTTGTTGCTGAACTTGTGCTTGCTAATCGCAAGCAAATCCCAGTATTGAGTTAACGCCTTCAAGTATGCCATGGATTTGTAGCCACTTTGTGCTTCAGTTGCCTTCAGTCGGAATTGGATGATATGCGACAGTTCAGTGTAGTCCGTGGCGGAGAGAGCGCAACCATCTGCAGAATGAGGAGGAAGAAGCAGTTAGTATGTCAAAAAATAAGGAATACCTTCTCCTTGCGGGCTTTGGTTTCAACCTCCTCCAATAAGTTTCTATACTTGTTACATATAAGGACTATCTATTATTATTTATGTATTCGCTATAATACGTAACTCTTATCGTTGGATATATATCTAATCAATGTTTCTGATTGATTGTCCTTAGACTTATTTACAGCGTGTAGCAATAAGAAGCATTGTATATAAAGGCCAAGAGACTAGCTTACCTTACAACAGACAGACTGACATGGCTAGATCGACTACCCTGTTTATGTTGATTCAGAATACAACTATATACATTATAGGCTAAGAGATGTATCATTAGGTATATGTTATTATAAAGTTAGGTGGGCTACCTATCCAGACAGAAAATATATCCGAGACGAGGCTATCGGCAATGTCCATTTTTAAGTTGTTGTAGTCCAGCAACCAATTAGAGAGTGCAGCGAAGGCTTTGTAGAGTTCACTACGTGCCTGCGGCTCAGAGCAGCGGTGCTTCAGTTTAAGAAGATTATCCCAATAGCTGCAAGATTGAATTTCTTTGCAGATTGGGCATCTCAATTCGTTAAATGGCTCCTGATCCATCCACCAGCTATGTGAATTAGTCTGGAAAATCTCCGCGCAGCGATCACAGCGATAGCGACGGTAGGCCAACTGAAGGTGAGGAAAACTTTGTAGAAGAAATTAGTAGACTCCAAGGCAACTTACATAATCCTGGTCCGGCGTAACAGAATTACATTTCTCACAGCGACAGTCGAACTTGTAAATGTCCTTCAAATTATATTGGCGCTCCTCGCGGTTGGAGTTTCGGCAGTCCACCGTGTAACAGTTAAAGATCTCCTCACCTGGCACAATCTGCTGTGCAGCATACGCCCGCAATGTGGAACCATCAACATAGGTACGGATTGAGGGCGCACAGGAATGATTCATGAGACTTAGATAAGGCAAATTGATGGCCATGACTGGAATAGAATTGGCGGCAAACTTGTGTAGGCAGCCCAAGCGTAAATGATACGGAGACTGCCACAGCGTGGGTAGCAACAGAGCAAACTCGGTTTCTGAATCATATTCAGGCATTGTGGCAGGCAGCAGGGCATAGCTTACGTGTCCATTCGCGAGGAGTTGCCCTGCGCAGCGCAAAATCAGTGCGGCGAGGAGCACATGCCAATCGTCAAGAGGAATTTTGGATCCCGATAGCTTATCCGTGTAGAAACTGGTCTTTTCGTGCAGGTACACCTGCAGTACGTTGGCGCAGAGCGCATGATAGATGACCTCATATTCATCGATCTTATCCAGATGCGAAATCATGCAGAAGCTCTGCATGGATTGTAATAGATTCTCGCAGTTCTTCTGCTTCTCTGCAAGCTGCATAAGTTGCTGCCAAAGTTGTGCTCCATTCTGCGTAGAGCGCCAATCTCTTAGTTGCTCCAGCCACTGGGGGAGATAGGTGAGCACCAGGCGCAGTGCAAGGTGCGATATGCCAAGCAGTCTTAAGAGATCCCGAGCATACGCAGCACACTCGTATTTGTGGATCGCCCTATGCGACTCCCGACAGCGACGGGAACAGTAAATAACACGCTGCCGGCATTCGGGACAGGGAATGGGAGCACAGAGTATATTGGCGGCACAGCAGTGACACACCACACGATGTGGGACCGGCACAAAGCACTGGGCCTGCTCCGTAAAGATAATGTCGTTCTCGGGTATGCACGCCAAGGCGACGATGTGGCGTCCTTTGTACTTGTCTGGCAGGCAGCTGCACGGGTAAGAGGAAATATTAGTTAGCTTCTCTTTACGTTGAATGTCCACTGTACTTACATCATTTGCTTTTTATTATATCCCGTTGGGGACTGTGACAACTTCTCAGTTGTTTCCACTTGCAACTGGCTGAGCTCTTGCTGGAGCTGCTCCAGTTGTGCGCTAAAGCTCGAGTTCAGCCTGGGGATATCCTGTAAACTGCGAATGTGCTGCTCCAGTCGATTGGCATCGTTCAGCTTCCAGGCACAGTGTGCTTGCCGCATAATCAGCTTGTGCCTCAGATGCTCGGGATAACCGTACTCCAGCGCACAGACGCAGTCATCGTAGGCCTGTTCGAAGTAACCAAAATCCTGCAGCGCCATGCCACGATTTGCATAGCCCAAACAGAGTTCCTCGCTGACACTCTCTGCTGCTAATATGGCCTGTGTGTACAGACGACAAGCACGGAGCAGGCATTTCGAGAGTTCATTATCCTTTTTGCAATTTTTCGTTTTATACACGCGGTTTCCTTCTTCCCGCAGGCAACGCGATCGTTCTGCACACTTATCTATATCTTGTGGCTCTTCTAGGACCTCCAGAAATGCACAGACCTTAGTTGATTGGTATAGGGGCCACTTGTGTAACAGTTTAATTGTTTCAAACTCGTTTTCATAGTTGCCATCGTAATTAATTATTTCTCTTTGCTTTTTAAAAAGGTTGTCAAGGCCGTACATTGCAAATTAAAATGCGTCGAAAAGCCGACAGAGAAATGTTGTGAATGCAAATTCAACAGCTGTTGTGGCTAATGCTGCCCATCAGTTAAGTGTCGTTTATCGAGATACCGATATACAAAACAAGTTCTTATTAGCAATGTGCACAACAGCTCATGAACCAGAACGTTAAATTAATTTAGATTGTCAACCAGTAAAAAGTGTTTTCAAATTGTAAAATATAGCAAATTATTTTTTTAAAATTTCATTATAAAATAAAATAACTAATTTAATATATCAAATATAATATAATTTATGTATAACATAATAAATTCAATAGAACAAGTTTATTACTGGTTCTTTTTTGTGCTATTGAGTTGAGTCAGTGCCATCTCCTGCAACTCTCATTATTTGCATGCGAAAATTAATCACTAAAGAATCTAGAAAATATTTTTGTAATTATGGATTTGCAACAATTGGAAGAGGAGGCGCGCCAGGCTGCGCTAAAGGACATACAGAACATGCTGCAGCGACCCGGGCAGCTGGAGAAGGTTGAACAGTATCGACATCGGATTGCAAGGAAGAAAGCCTCCGTGGAGGCGTTGCTCAAGACGGGAATGCAGAACCAGTTGGAGGGAGTACGTGTTGGCCTCAAACAGCTGGAGACCTGCATGCAGGATGTGCGCGAGGTGCAGCGTCGCATGGTCGAGGTGGAGCGACTCCTTGAGGGCGTGCCCGATGTCTATGACGCATTGGAGGTGGTGCGCGAAGAGAACACAAAGCATTCGCAGTATGCGACAGCGATGGAGAACCTCAAGCACATCTTTAATGTGGATGCCAGTGTCCAGAAGACAATGGCGCTGATTGACGAGGATAAGCTGCTCAATGCGCATCAGTGTTTGGCCGATCTGGAGAACTCTCGCGATGATTTGCTCTATGAGCTGCACAAACAGCCCAAGCAACATGCGTCAGATAAAATAACTCTGAAGCGTCACTTCGAAAAGGTCGATCAAGTCTCGCAGGCGTTGGAGAAGAAGATTCGTCTCATTCTCAGCCGTACCCTGAACACGGTGCGCAAGGAGCCAACGGTGATTGTGACCGCGCTGCGGATCATTGAGCGCGAGGAGAAGAACGATCAGTTTGCGCTGCAGCAGCAGAAGGTTACCGGTTTCCTGCCTCCGGGACGACCCAAGGGATGGCGTAAAATGACCATGGATGTGTTGCAGGCCGATGTCATCACGCGCATCGAAGGATCCAAGTTAGAGGAGCGTGCCGACAACAAGTTGTGGCTAGTGCGCGATCTGGAGATTCTGCGTCAATTCATTCTCGAGGATTTGCGCGTGGTCAAGTCCCTCTGCGTACCCTGTTTCCCTCCCCACTACAATATATTCAATGAGTACGTCAAGTTTTACCACGAGGGACTCTCCAGCTATGTAAGTAGATGCTGCAGACATCAGGGAATGCTCAACATTTCCTCCTTCCTTTCCAGTTGGACAACATTGTGCGCTCAGGTCTGGAGGGCAATGAATATGTATCCATGCTCGCCTGGGTCACACACACTTACCCGGGCGTGGAGCTGATGGCACATGCCGATCTCAATGTGGATGTGCACAAGTTGGCGGGTCCGCTGTTACGACAGGAGCATCTGAAGGCGCTGGAGAATGAATATCTGCAGAATATGCAGCGTAACTATCAGGAGTGGATGACCAAGACCGCCGAGACAGAGAAGCAAGAATGGTTCTCTGAAATGGTACCGGATCAGGATGAGCATTATTATCACACCTCGGCACCGGTGATCATCTTTCAGATGATCGATCAGCATCTACAGGTCACCAATACCATCCATCAGGAGCTGACCTTTAAGGCCCTTGTTATGAGCATTCAACAGGTCGAGATCTTTGGCCAGACATATCTGAAGAATGTCATCGAATTGAAGGAACATCATTTTCGTAATCGGGATCAGATCAAGTACTTCACCCACTACATCATCACTATTGTGAACAACAGTCAGCAAATGGTGGAGCTGGCGCAGCAGATGAAGCAACTTTATTGGCCTAAATCTCGTACTGAACATTATGAGGATTTCGAGAAGTTACTCGGCACCTTTCAGCGGATTAGGGCGCATGCTGCAAACTATTTGCTGGAGGAAGCCTTCTTGGACATGGAGTGTCATTTCAATGATCTGTTCACAGTGAAATGGCTGGGGAATAGCATCGCTGTGGACACGATTTGTGTTACATTGGATGACTATTTCCAGGATTATAATCATTTGCGTCCCGCCAACTTTGAGATGGTCATCAATGAGGCACAGAAGCTGTTGGCCAAGCGTTACATACGTGCTCTGCTCTCCAAGCGCTTGTCCAAGCCAAGGGCGGAGTGTGATGCCATCACCAGGAAGATTAACCAGGAGGCGAAACGTTTCAAGATGTTCTTCGAGAATATTGCACCGAAAATCTCGTTGAGTGATTCTCCACTAGATCTGATTGCCACTCTATCGGCCCTGCTCATCTCCGATATTGAGTTGCTCATTCTCGACTTGCATACCCTCCTCGGAAGCTATCCATCTCTTAGTGAGGATCATCTGGTGCGTCTTTTCTACATTCGCAATGATGTGAAAGCTGCGGAGGTGCGTGAGAAAGTGCAGGATGCCATGAAGTCTAAGAAGTCCATGGTCAGCATAGCCAAGCAGGATTGCATCTTCAAGGAGATTGTGTTTAACGATAAGCTGTGGTAGAATAACACCCGAAAAAAAAAACAACAAATGTCCATTCCACCTCCACACCTCTAACCAATTCACCCCAAGAGATGGCAAGAGAAACAACAACGGCAGTCTCGATGATAAGCAACAAACTTCCTATTCTAACACACCACCTCAACTCACCCTATATATATTTGTCCCGCTTCAATAATAACACTCTTTCATTACATGCTACTCTACTGCAATATCAACAGACAATTCCACCTCACCCCACACTCAACCGTTCTGGGCCACGCAGCAGCAACAACAGCAATCAACAACTATTTTCACCTCATCTCTTTCACACCACCTTAACCTTTTGTCCACCTTCCCCTTTCTATTTGCCGGTTGTCAAACAGCTGTCGCAGCACTTTGGCGCGCTTTCACCCAGAGCTTTTATGCGGCGAGAAAGCTTTTCGCACAGTGGCGTAGCCCGCAGTCTGCCCACTTAGCGACAGCGCCTCTACGTCAACGTTGCGCCACTGGGCTAGCGCGCAGCATAAGCGCCTCGTGGAGGCAGCGCACGTTTCCATATGATTTCTCAGTTTTGTTTGTGTCGTTGTGACGACGGCAGCGACCGCAGCAGCAACGCAACGCGAGCAGCGTCGGCAGCAAAAGCCGCAGTCAGTTTTTCTTTCAATATTTATTTATGTTTCTAGTGCAGTAATTAATAATTTTTATACTCATACTTAAAGTGCAAATAACATAAAATAAATTAGCAATAAAATATACAACAACTTAAGAAAAACTATAAATATACGTAGAAACTTTACGGTGAGTGTGACAAAAACCATTTTCATGCGTAGAGCAAAAGAGTTGGGGTGGCAATACAAGCATGCAGCAGTGTGTACATGTGTATGTGTGTGTGTGTGTTGACAGTGTCGCGCTATGTTGGGTTATAATTTTATGCAGGCAGAGAAACCTTGAAAACTTTTTGGTTATTTTGTCAAATACAAAATCAATGCTACGCTCTCTCTCTCTCTGTCTCTGCCTTTCTCTCACTCTTCTCTTGATGTGTGCGTGTGTGTTGTATAAGCAGTCGACATATTTGTTGTTGTTCTGGGGTTGCCTTTATTGCCTTCCTTCTCCTGGTCCAGGCCAGCCAAGTGAATTTTTTGGCTATTTATAGCTAATTGTGTGTTGTGTAGTGTAGTGTGCGCATGCTATCTCCCTCACACCTTACGCACTGGCTCTTATCAGTCTCTTGCCCTCCCTGCCCCACCCCTAGACGCGTTTCACTTTAAACAGCTGTTCTTCAGCGGATTCGCCGTCGTCTGCTTTGATTTCGCCTTTCTCTGTTTTTCGCCTTAACTAACTGTAATTGCAGCCGGAATTTGCTTTTGCCGGCGCGCACATGTGTGTGTCCTCCCCTCTCCCCACCTTCTTCCTCATCTTTTAACCACTGCAAATGCAAAACAAACAAAGAATATACAGTTACGTTTACACAACGCACTCACAACGTCTGTGCATTGAAATACCTTGGAAAAACCAGTATGCAAGGCATAAACAGCTGGGCTTTTAAGTCAGTTAGTGTTAATCTTGAATTTTTAGGCCATGGATTTTAAAAAAATTCATGGACTATTGTGTTTGTCGGAACGGAAATGTGCGTAACAGGCAGAAGGAGGCATCTCCGACCCCATAAACTATATATATTATGAATCAGTATCAGTAGCCGAGTCGATTGAGCCATGTCTGTCTGTCCGTCTGTCCGTCTGTTGTCTGTCTGTCTGTCCGTCTGTCCGTCCGAATGAACACCTGGATCTCGGAAACTATAAGAGCTAGAGTCATCAAATTTTGTGACAACATACGTATATTATGCAGTGTCTCAAAGTTTTTTTGAAATTTGGACACGCCCCTTCCCGCCTCTGAAAATGAGTAATAACTATAAACACTATTTATACTATGATAACACAACCCCACAAAAACAAAGTTTGTCATGATCTGGGTATGCGGCATATGCAGTTATATGTATTTTGGGTCGCTGAATCCGAATCCGGAGTCAGAAATTCTCCATCACGTCTGGATTTCGACCTAACCTCAAAAAACTGAAAAACCTTTGGATATCCCCCAAAAGATATAGTATCGTGATCTGGGCATGCGATATATGTTTTAACATGTATTTTGTCCTTCTAAGTCCGAATCCGAAGTCCAAATTTACATAGCACGTCTAAGTTTCGACTTAACCTCAAAAAACTCGAAAAATTTTTGAAGGCCCAAAAAATAATGGGGGGTCATGATCGGGTCATGCGATAAATGTTTCTATATGTTTTTGGACCTTCCGAATCCGAATCCGAATCCGAATCATGCCCAGATCACGATTCTATATCTTTTGGGGGATATCCAAAGGTTTTTCAGTTTTTTGAGGTTAGGTCGAAATCCAGACGTGATGGAGAATTTCTGACCCCGGATTCGGATTCAGCGACCCAAAATACATATAACTGCATATGCCGCATACCCAGATCATGACAAACTTTTTTTTTGTGGGGTTGTGTAATCCATGGCCTTATACAGTCAGCTCCTGACTGTAGCGTTTGTATTTTTTAAATTCTATTAAACTGTTTAGACAAAATGGTATAAAATTAATAGTATTTATTTAATATATAATATTTATTAATATTATCCCACCCAGCCCAGTTGAGCTCTTTAAGTGAATAGTTAAATGGCCTAAATAGAATATTAAATTATGTATAATAATAAAACAAAATAATAAGAAACTATTGTAGTATGTACTTTATACTAGAGGAAGAGTATACACAATTCGATCAGTCCTGCACCTGAGCCCCATTAAATACCAGTCTCAAGTGTTGATTGTCCACACTCCCCTCCTCGTCTACCTCTCCTCCTCCTGCTCGATCTCCGCACCAAGCTCAGTTGCATTGTCATTCGACTAATTCAACTCATTCTACTTTCAGCAAATTCAACGAGCAGGAGCTAAACTGACTATCATCGTGGGTTCGCTATGAGCAAGCAGCAGCATCGGGATCACAAGATCATTATAATCGGCGCTGGCACTTCGGGCATTGCCTGTGCCACCAAGTTGCTGGAATACGGGTTCCAGAATGTGCTAGTACTGGAGGCAGAGCAGCGTCTAGGTGGACGCATACACACCATACCCTTTGGGGATAATGTCATCGATCTGGGAGCACAGTGGTGCCATGGGGAGCAGGATAACATTGTGCATCAGCTGGCGGCCAAGCATGATCTGCTCGAATCAACGGGGCCGGTCTATGAGAACTATCAGTGTGTGCGCAGTAATCGTGAAGTGCTGCCCGACAATGTGGCCAATCGACTGAAGGCAATCGTTGGAGATTCACTGGTCACACGACAATTGGAGCTTCGTCATTGTAGCGGTTCCTTGGGCAGTTACCTATCGAACAAGTTCTACGAGATGCTGCAACGGCCCGAAAACGCGGACATCGATCAGGTCATTGCCGACGAGTTCTTTGACAATTACAAAAAGTTCGAGAACTCTGTGGAGGCATCCGACACACTGGAGGATGTCTCCGGTCGTGGATACCTCAACTATTGGGAGTGTGATGGTGACATATTGCTTAACTGGAAGGACAAGGGTTATGTGGAGTTGCTGCGTCTGCTGATGCGAAGCAATCTGCAATCGGATAGGCAAACGGACTCGGAACTGGGCATCTTGGAGCAGCGCGTACTCTTCGACCGACGTGTCAAGCGTATCAATTGGAATCGCAACGATTCGCGTGTTGAGTTGAAGTTGGAGAATGGCGAAAGTTGTGTGGCAGATCATGTCATCGTTACCGTCTCTCTGGGCGTACTCAAGGAGCAACATTTACAACTCTTTGAACCCAAGTTACCGGTGGCCAAGCAACGCGCTGTGGAGGGATTAGCTTTTGGAACGGTTAACAAAATATTTGTGGAGTTTCCCGAGGCCTTTTGGCCCGAGGATTGGACTGGCTTCACGCTGCTGTGGCGCGAGGAAGATCTAGTCGACATACGCAACACTTCACGTGCCTGGCTGGAGGATGTCTTTGGGTTCTATCGTGTCAGCTATCAGCCACGCATACTGGCGGGTTGGATCATCAATGCCAACGGGCGACACATGGAGACGCTGCCCGAAGATGAAGTGCTCGCCGGCTGCATGTATCTCTTCCGACGTTTCCTGCACTGGCACATACCCGAACCACTGAGCTTCCGCACCTCCGCCTGGTATACAAATGAGAACTTCCGTGGCTCGTATTCCTTCCGTTCCATGGAAACGGAACGTTTGGGTACCGGAGCCAGTGAATTGGCTCAGCCATTGACTGTGGTCACCATGACACCGCCCTCGCCGGCACGGGATCGTTCCATGCCGCAGCAAAGTCGCTGCGACAAACCGATAGTGCAGTTCGCCGGCGAAGCAACGAGCGAGCACTACTACTCCACGGTCCATGGAGCCGTAGAGGCGGGTTGGCGCGAGGCCAAACGATTGGCTGACTTCTATGGCCTCACTGCGACCCGATCGCAGCTATAACATTAGGACAAACCCCCGATTCCAGACGATATGTGGATTGGGTGTGATTTTAAAATTGTGTGAGGATAGCTGCGAATTGTTTATAGCCATCAGAGACGACCTTCTATCCCAGAAGTATTTTAATGTATTTATGTATATCAGGCTAGAACATTTCGTACTGTCCTCGCAGATGTGCAATGTCTTCAACTCGTCTTCAATCAATCAATCAATAAAACACAACAGACTTCATATGCATAAGATATACATAGATCCAATAAGAAGCGACTACAATATATGATACGTATAGTATGATACCATATGCTATATGCTGAATTCTTTCTTATTCGCATCTCAGCTGCCCAATAAAATGTTTGTTTAATCTTGCAAAACTCGCTTTATCTCTCTATCTTTATACTCTGAGCAGTTCTATAGTAGGGTGCCTTGATCAAACTCTCAGCAACAATTAAAATTTTAGTCTTTATTAGGGTTTTTTTTAAATTGAAGCTTAAGTTTAAGTCAGATCTGATTCCTCCGGAGCCTCAACTTCGCTGAAAATGTGATATACTAAGTAGTGTAAGCAGGATCTATGGGAAATGTAAGTGCCGCCGAATAGGCCTAGGTTGGGAATTGTATCTTATTATCGAACTGTCTCTATCTCTTCACGTAGTTCTGTTCGAAAAAAGCACCCCCCCAAGGACCCCACAATCGTTACCATGCATCGCGGCGAAAATGTCCCAAGTTTTTAAAGCAGAAACTTGATGCTGATCCGCGAATTATAATCTTGGGTGCCGGAGTAGCAGGACTCGCATGCGCTGTCGAACTGAAGCGTAAAGGTTTCGAGAATGTGCGCATTCTGGAGATGTCCGACCGCATTGGGGGACGTGTGCGATCGATGAGATTCGCTGACAATTACATTGATTTGGGTGCACAATGGGTGTACGGTTGTGTGGGTAACAAGGTCTTCGACATGGTCAAGCATTTAAATGTGCTGGAGAAATCACCAGAAATGGTTCACCATGTCGAATGGATACGCTCTGATGGCAGAAAAATGCCGCAGCCTCTTGTCCGCAAGCTGGCTAAGGTGTTGAGAAGGATCTTTCACAATTGCCGCACGGAAATTACGGAGTGTCATGACGGTACATTTGGCGAATATATTGTGGAGAAGTATGCTGCCGCACTATCACAGCCTGAGATGGAACATGTCGATCGCGGAATTGCTGCAGCATTTCTGCGCACCTACAAGAAAATGGAGGGAGAACCCGTCGATTCGGACATGAGCGCCGCGGGCTATGGAACCTTTCGTCCCTGTCACGGTGAGGGTCTGCTCAATTGGCGTGACACGGGGTAGGTGTAGGGCTGTAAGGGTGCTAGGAAGGTCTCATTCTGTATTATCCTCTGCAGCTTCAAGCAATTCCTGCATGTGCTAGTCGATGGCGACGAGATGAATGAGTATGGCATTCTAGAGGGTTGCATCGAACTAAATAAGCGTGGAACAAAGATCAATTGGGATCGCGCGGATGGTTCAGTGCAAATCACGTGTGAATCTTCCGAAATCTATGTGGCCGATCATGTTATAGTCACTCTGCCACTGGGCGTGCTCAAGAAGAGCCCCATGTTGTTCGAACCCTTGTTGCCGCAGGCCAAGCGTAAAGCAATCAATTGCACTGGGTTCACACATATCTGTAAGATATTCATAGAGTTCGAGGAGCCATTTTGGACGAAAGCTTGGACGGGCTTCAATGCCGTTTGGAATCCCGATGATCTCAACCAGCCGCTACTTGAATGGGTCGCCGATATCTATGCCTTCTATCCGTATGCCCATCAGCCACGTGTGCTGATCGGTTGGGCCACGGGGCTTTACACTGAGCTGATCGAGACCATTGACACCAAGCTGCTCACCATGGGTGTTATGTATATGCTGCGTCGGTTTCTACCCCGTGTAAAGATACCACAGCCGAAGCATATGGTCAGTAGCAAGTGGACCATAGATCCTGCCCATATGGGAGCCTATTCGTATCCCTCGTTGCTTGCGGCGGGCTGCAACACTGGCACCGATCAGTTGGCTCAGCCCGTCAATGTGCTTGCCGTCGAGCCAACATCGCAAGACAATGGCTTAGAGTCACCCATGAGACCCATGTCGGTACGTCCCATCATCTTGTTTGCCGGCGAAGCAACTAGTGCCGATCACTACTCGACGGTGCACGGAGCGATGGAGACGGGGTTGCGCGAGGCAAATCGTCTGACGGGCTACTACCAGCGCGATTTGTGACCTTGTAACCTCACCTACATACACACACACCTTCACTGATATTGGGATTATATATTTAAAATAAAATGCTTGATATAATCAATTCTATTTCTCTCTGATGATCTGCGGCTTGAAGTCCAGCTCGGATGCCTTTTGCAGCGATTCGGCGTACAGGGGCAAGCGCTGTGTCTGCCGGAATCCCCAGAAGTCCTTAACCTGACGGCAGAGATTAAGATCCAGTTCGGTAACCAGCAGACCATCCTGGCAGCGTGACAGACTCTGCAAGGTATCAATCACATTCAGAAATTAGCCTGGATAAAGCTCTGGAACCATTACACTTACCGGAGTTCTGGAGCCATCTGGTGCCGCCACATATGATGAGCCATAGAAGGGTCCGAATTCCTTGTGAGCGGGTCGCCCATCGCCTGAGGTATACTCGTTGGGGAACTCCTCGGTGCCCACACGATTGATGGCCACAGTGAAGTAGCTATTAGCAATGGCCGCATTGCGTGCCTCAATGCTCCACAGTGGCTCCGAGAGGCGTCCAATGGTTGCCGATGGATTGAATACAATCTCGGCCCCGTTCAGACCAAACATCATCCAGTTCTGCGGATGATGGCGACCATAGCATATGTTAATCGCGATCTTGCCGAACTCCGTCTCGAAGACCGGATGTCCCGTGTTGCCCTCCATGTAGTAGGTGGACTCATTGAAGTCTCCCACACGAGGTATGTGATTCTTGCGATGCTTGCCCAAGTAACGTCCGTTGTTCGAGATCACCACGGCAGTGTTCCAAATAGTCTCGCCATGCTCCACATCGCGCTCCAGTATGGAGTGCACAATGACCATGTTGTAGGCCTTGGCCAGTTCGGAAAGCATTTTAGTGGTGGGTCCCTTCTCGGCCTCCTCGGCGAATTCGCACCATGGGAACTTTTCGCGTGTGCAGAAGGCAAAGGGCATGGCTAAGTGGGGTAAGGCAGTATAGGATGGATAGACAAGTCACATAAGGTTAGTATCTAGGGTGAACACTCACTCCACGCCTCCTGGGTGCACACAATGTTGCAGCCCGCCTGGGCAGCGGCCTTGATCATCAGCTTCAGCTTGTTCCAGATGCCCTCGCGCTGCTTCTCAATGGGCGCCGTTGTGGGCAGTGCAATGGAGTTCTGTATGGCTCCCACACGCACCACGCGAGGCTGACGCAGTTGCTCCGGGCGTGCCGTAAAGCGGTATCCCTTGATTTCGAAGCCATTCTCCTGGGCCAACTTGGTTGCGCTCTCGGGTAATTTTAGCGATAGACTGAGGGAGGAAGGTGTACAGTGAGAAAGAGAGAGGTAGTGGGAGAGAGGGAGAAAGGGAGGGAGGGAGGTAGAGAGTGATAAGTTTGTTTGTCTCTTTGCGATCTGTCTGCTTCGTAAACATTCACTTTCCGTTTGTTTTGATCGTTTCGTTTTCGCCACACGCCGCGTATACGTTATATGTATATGTATAATCTAATTATAACTTTAATCGACGCATACATATAGACATATCGCCGTGGTATAGCGAAAACTATCTGCCCATCTTTCTATATCTATGCACAGCAGATGTCAAATATTCTAGACTTATCGCGCTTGCTCGTTGATAAGCTTAATTCCCTGCTAATCCAAGCTAATTAGCATATGCATGTGCTTGTCTAGGTGTGTGTGTGAGTGTCTACTCACTCTGGCTGTACTCACTCTTGCTCCACGCCATAGAGAATACGCTTGACCTCCTTCAGTTCGTCAGCTGGCAAATGCTTCTCCAGGCACTCATCGAGATTCTTCAATTCGAATGCAGACATCGTTGTCAGGTTTCTTTGGGATTTTGTTGATGACGGGGAAAGGGAGGGGAATACAGTGGCAGCGCACACACACACTCAGCCACAAGCACAGACAGAGACGCACCGAATGCAACCACTCGCGATAAGCGCACAATGAGGAATGTGCACAGCAATCGATCGCGAGCCGAAGCTGCCTACGGAACTTGCTCTCTCTCCACGTACTCTCTTTCTCTCTCTGTGCTCTCTCTCCATTTGCCTCTTTGTAATCGCCGCTGTGTGCTCTTAGCGCCGAGTCCAATCGTAACATTAACCCTTAGTTGGTAAAACATATTATTTAATTTCTGTATTTATCGTTTAAAATTTAAAAAAAAATTAAACTTTAATTTAAAATTTATTTAATGACATCACTTAATTAAAATTGTTATACAAATTGTAGTTATAATAAATCAGAACATATGGCATGTATATGTACATGTCTGTAACATATATGTTACATGTCAGTAACATGCATGTAACATGTCTATTACATTTCTGTAACATGTCTGTAATATATCTGTAAGATGTCTGGTATATGTCTGTAACATGTCTATAATATGCCTTTAACATGTCTGGGAGATGTGTGAAACATGTGTGTTACATGTCTGTAACATATATGTTAAATGTCTATTACATACATACATGTAACATCTTTATAATATGTCTCCTAATGATAAATTGTATATTCGGAATTTTTTCCGTTTTCGGTTAAATTATATGTTACACTTAAACTGATCACAAGAAGAGCATGAATGAAAACGAAATCCAATATTTCCAAGACAAGAGCACGTCTTACAAAGATACTATTAAATATGGTTATAGAACGTTCCTTGATAGTGCAGCGTTTGAAATGCAGCTGTTCCAACTGTTAAGAAAGATATATGGAAACGATGTAGACGATGAAGCGAGAGAGATATATACATATGTACCTTAATCAGACGCAGATTTCGTTTGATCTTTGGTTTTCTCAGCGACTCCGCTAATTCTTGCTCATAGATGGTATCATAGATATGCACCTCAAGATAGTAAATTCTTCTGGCCATACACAGTATTGGGATCATACTCGAAAAGAATAATTCTTGCAGGATACAGCGACATAACTGATCCCATTGGAGTTCCCAGTAGAGAGTCACTGCATATACGGCAATAGTACAGACCTCAAGGTTGAACCTGAAGATTTGTGTGGGCCAAAGAAAGATCTGCAATTTCTGGCGTAGCTTAAGCAACTCAACAGTATAGTCTATGCACAGCATTCGTTCTGCATGCGTGACCAGGGGATAGAAGCTTAGGCGAGTTTCCAAAGATTTCAGGTGTTGCAAATGGAATAGCATTGCAAAATCGGTCAAAAGAGATTGCAGTAGTAAGCGAATCGTTTGAATGCTCAAACTTATATTATAATAGCTTTCTTCTGGCATAATTTTATACCACAACCAGATAACTCGAAGTGTATATAATACAAAATCAATTCTGGCCACTTTCAAGGTTGATCCAAAGATTTTACAATGTAAACTTCCGATATCGAAATATAGATGCAGCAGGTCCTGCAGATTTTTTTGATTCCTAACGAGAATCCAACTGGCTAAAAAGCTTATATGCATGAACACCTGAGACTCGTAGATGGACTCAACAGTGGAAAGGAGATAAATCTGTACCTCGAGAAGGGCGTACAAGTACCACATAAATATATAACATACGCAAAATGGCGTTGTAAAAATCCAATGCCAAATGCATACACAACAATTACCCACTCGAGATTTAACTAATTTCATATTCTTGCCATCAATCCGATACTGGAGAATGCCGAATACCCTACTTAAGTAGTATAACGTACGTAGAATGACTTTCTGGTAGCACCACATTGTGAAAACTGAATTGGTCGCACCAAAATAATGTTGTGCATACCACCTATTTAAGTATATACTCATTTGTTGGCTATTAGGACAATTCAAGATGATATTTACGCAAATTATATCAAAAGCCGTTAATATCGAACATTATTCATTTAATAGGATATATGCATATACGTAAATTATCGTATTATTATGGTTTTTTAAGATTCGCATTTGTTTTGTAACCAATATTCAAACTTAGCACAAGAAGCACATTTTGGAATACAACATTCAAACATTCCAAAGTTAAAGAACGTTTAAAGTACATGCAGTTGGAGACAGTAACGGTTCTTTCCACTGAAGTGCATCGTTTGAGATTGATTTGTTCCAACTGTAATGTTGAATGAATTAGAGAATATATTTTAATTATTCCAAAAGCTCACCTTTAGCAGACTCTTGTTTCGTTTAGTTTTTAATTTCACTAATATATCGTACAATTCCCAATCATATAGTCGATTTACAACTTGCATCTCCATTTGGTAGACACTGCTGGCAATCTTCAGCATGCGGATCCCATTCGCGAAGCACATCATTTGGATTACAGCGATACACATACCAGGCATATCAAAGGGACTCCAGTAGTTGTCTAACAATACCGATAAGCACAATCCGATCTCAATTCCGAGCCTAAGGGTATAAAAAGGCCAAAGGAATTTCTGCAACAGTCTACGCAAATTGATTAGCTGCACAGAATACTCTATGTAAAGTGCTCTATTCACATCCTTGGCGGGAGGAAAGAGGCTTAGGTTATGAATCAAGGGTTTCAAGAGTTGAAAATTAAACATCATGGCAATATCGGCCAAATAAACTTGCAGCATGAAACGATTATTTTGATAGCAGATCGGATAGACAAACCAATTTTGTGGTAAGGCAAAACTATTCCATAACCATAATCCGTGAACAAACTGTAGTAAAAAGTTAACTCTTGCTACTTTTAGAGGGTTTCCAAAAACTTGATTGTACATTTTTCCGAGTGATAAAAAATCGTTTAGCAGCTTGTGAAGTTCTTCACGATTATAAAACATATTCCAAGCCGATACGAAAAAGATTAGGCCGTATATTTGATACTCAATGTTGATTATAGAAGAAGGCACATCACTTCTAACATTGTAAAAAAATGCCCAAAGTCCAAGCAAACAATATGAACCGATGGGTCCCGTATTTAGCCAATGACATCGCCATACATAACAATATCCGACGCGAGACTTGAAAAACTTTTTTTTATCCAAATCGAAACGAAATTCAAGAATTGCCGTAACTCTGCTCAAGTAATATAAAAGACGTAGAATAGCTTCCTGGTAGCACAACATGTTGGCAGTTGGATTACAAATAAAAATGTAGTACCCAAAATTGATATAACTGTGTTTTACGTATACATATAATTCGAATTCACTTGGTAATTAGACAAATGACGAAAAGAAATTTACATAATCTAGATAGGCCCATTAAGACCTTGATATCGAACATTTTTTATTGAATTGGCTATTTGTATTGCAATATGTTATCTATTATGAAATTGGAATAATTGGATTCATTTCTTGTTCCAGATACTAAATTTGATTGTCGTCTCCTATCATGAGATAGACATCTTGAACGCAAAGAGCTGTTAAATAAGAAGAATAAGAAAATCTGGCAGTTCTGTCGGAAGCGATCGAGTGGACAGCCCTTTTAAATCTAACACAATAGTCGATAGTCATAGTCAAACCGCGATGCTGTCAAATAGTGCAAAAGTTGTCAGGAGAATCAAATGCCGAGACGAACACAGCAACACAAATATTAAGATGTCAAATGATCTTATCTAACACATTACTAAAATATAATTATCTTAATTTTAAAACTATTGAAATAAAACTTATATGATTTAAAATACATCTTTAATCGTACATATGTTATATGTTTTAAAAAAGTTGTTTTGAGCCACGTTTGGTTTAGATTTTTATATATGTATTCCTTAACAATTATTGAAGAATTTATTGACTTGAATAATCCCAAAGTAAAATAACATATTAGTGTTATTGTTTTTCATTTAAATTATATCCTATGCTTAAACTCAATACCAGAAGTAGATTTTGGATTATAAAATCCAGGCAATCTAAAATTAATGTTCGCCTAATATAGATAAAGCTTTCGAGAGTAGTGGCTCTTTCTCTGGTAGTACAAAGCTTGAAATGAACTTGCTCCAACTGTAAAATGGAAAGAACTAGAAAAGATATTTGAATGGTCGGGAACTCACCTTAAGTAGACTTAAGTTTCGTTTAGTGTTTGATTTTATTAAGTTATCCAACAATTCCTCGTCGTATAAACAATCAAAAATTTGCTTTTCCATTTGGTAGACACTTTTGGCCATCTTCAGCATGCGAATTGCATTCGAAAATAATATCATTTCGATCACATGGCGGTATATACAAATAGTGGATTCTCCCCAGATGAATTTTATTGTGAAAATGAGAAGTGGAAATGTTTCCACGACAAAACGGCAGATATAAAACGGCCAAATGAATTTCTGCAAATTCTGGCGTAGTTTAATTAGTTGTACAGTATACTCGATATAAACGGATCGCTTATCGACTGAATGAGGCAAGCACAGGCAACGAGTTAACGGTTTCAGGAGTTGAAAGTGAAACATCAAAGCGATGTCAGCCAAATAGACTTGCAACATGAATCGAGTATTTTGATAGAAGATCGGTAATTGATACCAATGCCAGCCCGGCGATATCAAAGTCCATACCCAAAATCCTCGTGCGAAATGTATGAAAAAGATCATTCCTGTCAATTTCAAAGGTTCTCCAAAAGCTTGATGATACATTTTTCCGAGTCGTAAGAAAATATTTAGAAGCATGAATAGCTTTTCACGGTTAGCAAGAATAATGCAGCCCACAATGAAACATGTAAGGCAATAAACTTGAATCTCAAAAATATAAATATAAATAGACACTCCCTTAAATACGGTTCCATACACTCCAAAAAGCATTGCCAAGAAAAATAAAGCAATGGGCCCCGTACATAATCCATGCCATATTAATACATAGTAATATCCAACGCAGGATTTGAAATACTTTCTTCTTTCATAATCGTAACGAAATTCAAGAATTGCCAAAATTCTGCTCAACTTATATAAAACACGTAGAATAACTTCCTGGTGACACGTCATGATAGCAACTAAGAAGAAAATTAAAGTTCAGTTCCCTAAAATGCTAAAAATTCAATTCATATTATTGTACATTTTATTCACATTCAATAGTAATTAGCCAAATGTCAATGGTTATTATATGTAATCATTAACCTTAAAGATCTAAGTATCGACTTTTTTGTAATTCGTTAGCGTTTTTTTATTCTACAAATATAATATTGTGTTACGAAATTGAAGTAGAAAGTTTATATCTACCAAAGTACACTTCGCATAAATCATATCCTATACTCAAACTTAGCACAAATAGAAAATTTTGGAAAAGGAAATCCAAGCATTCCAAAACTAAAGAATGGTTACAATAGATAGAGTTGCAAAATGTAACGGCTCTCTCCTTGATAGTGCAACGCCTTAGGTGAATTTGTTCCAACTGCAAAATGGTTAGAATTAGAAAATATATAAACGTTATTTGGTGCTCACCTTTAACAGATTTAAGTTGCGTTTGGTTTTTAAATTCAGTAAAATATCAAGCAATTCCCTATCGTACAGGTGATCCACAACCTGTTTCTCCATTTTGTAGACCCTACTGGCAATGCTTAGAATGCAAACTCCATGGCAATAATTCCCCAATAGGTAATAGACAGTAGCCAGAGGTGTATTTGTTGTCCAGTAAAATTTCAAAATAATTACAAAAAGTAATCCGATTTCAATTGCAATCCTCAGAAAGAAAATGTGCCAAAGAAATTCTTGTAACATTTTACGCAGATTAATCAGTTGCACAGCATATTTTATATAGAGCTTTCCCTTATTTTCATTGGAGGCGGAGAAGAGACTTAACTTCACTGTCAATGGTTGCAAGAGTTGAAAATGAATCATAATGGCGATATCGGCCAAAAACATTTGAATTAGAGTGCCGACAACATAAAATAACACCACAAATAAAATCCAAACTTGTTTCGAAGACGCAATAGCAATGCCACAAAATATACAGGAGCGAAGGAAATGTATTAAGAAGTTTAAGCGATATATTATAATCAGAGGTTTTCCAAATAATTGATGATGTTTTTTTCCGAGTCTTAAGGAAAGGTTGAGAAGCTGGAGCAGTCTTTTACGATTGTAAAGAGTGTTTTTGACTGTTATCGAAAAATAAAAGACGTAAATTTGAAACGTGATAATTGCAATATTAAATGTCATTGGCATTGTATTGTTTTTAATATAGATTATACATGCACTTATCGATGTAAATAACCAACATAATCCGAGGCACATCGCACTTAGCCAATTTAGTATACACACATAATAATATCCGGTACGAGATTTGAAGAACTTTTTTTTTTTGAAATCGAAACGAAATTCAAGAATCCCTATTATTCGGCTCAAGTAATATAAAATGAGTATAATATTTTCTTGGTAGCGCGACATATTGGAAACTAAATGGAAAATGAAAGTTCAGTTCACCGAAGTGCTATGATGTGAGTGATATTATTGTACATTTTATTCACATTCACTTGGTAATTAGTCGAATGTCATTAGATTTTATGTGTTATCATTAACCCAATTTTTTTTTTAGATGGCGTATTCAAGTAATGCACAGACATATTCTTGCATTATGGAATTGGGGTAGAAGATTCAATTAAGTCATCATCCAGTGTTTCAGGTAAATTATAACCGATACTCAAACTTATCACAAGAAACAAATTTTGGAATATGAAATCAAGGCATTCCAAGATTATGGAACGTCTGAAATAGATAAAGTTGCTTAGAGTAACAGCTCTTTCTCTAGTAGTGCACCGCTTCAGATGGACTTGCTCAAACTGTAAAATGAAAAGAATTAGATAAGTTAAAAAGGTAATCCTGCGCTCACCTTCAGCAGACTCCAGTTTCGTTTAGTGTTTGATTTTATTAAGATGTCAAAAAGTTCCCTGTCGTATAAACGGTCCAAAATTCGAAGCTCCATTTCGTAGACGCTACTGGCAATCTTCAGCATGCGAATCCCATTCGATACGAATACAAGTTGAGATAAGCATAGAAATAATTCGGATTGCCAGTAGGCTATTAACGACGTTGATATAAACATTCCAATATCAAACGTGATCCTGAGAAAGTAAAATGGTCCAACAAATTTCTGCAACGCTTCTCGCAGATTAACTAGCTGCATAATGTACTTTATATAAACGTGTCTCCTTTCTTCCTTAATGGGGCGAGATAATCTCAACTTTTGTGTCAATGGTTTCAAGAGTTGAAAATGAATCATCATTGCAATATCAACCAAAAAGTTTTGCAATACCAAGCGAAAAGTGTGATATAGGATCAAACAATAAAGCCAAATTTCTGGCATGAGGGAAGAAAACATCGTGCCTAAAAAGACTACGCGAAAAAGATGTATTAAAGAAACTAAGCTGGACACATTTATAGACTTTTTGAAAAGTCGATGATGCTTTTGTTCGATTTGTAAGACAAGGTTTAGAAGATTTAGAATTCTTTCACGATTAAAAAGAATTTTTCTGAACGTATTAAAAAAGTAAAGGCAGTAAATATGACATAAGATAATATTAATATAATTTACTACTGTCTCTGTATTGGCAGCACTGTCATATAAAGAAATTGGAAGAGACAACCATAAACAAATGACGGGCACAGCATTTAACCAATTCAATATAAATACATAATAATAACTGGGTCGGGACTTAAAAAACTTTTTTTTTTCATAATCGTAACGAAATTCAAGAATTGCCAAAATTCTGCTCAATTTATATAAAACACGTAGAACAACTTCCAGGTAGCACGTCATGATAGCAACTAAGAAAAAAATGAAAGTTCAATTCCCTAAAATGGTAAAAGTTTCATTCATATTATTGTACATTTTATTCACATTCAATAGTAATTAACCAAATGTCAATTGTTATTACCATATGTATATGATTTCCATTAATCTAATAGATCTATAAATACATTTTTGTTAATTTATTAGCGTATTGACATTCTACAAATATATTAAATTACAATATTACGAAATTGTAGTAGAAATTTTGATTGCGCTTAATTTTAATAAAAAAAAAAAATTATTATATTTTATTATCATAAATATCGTATCTTAACATCACAGGGTGGGGAATATTCTTCAGAATAACCAAACACTATATTTTGATATAGTGAAGTAGAACAATTCTTTTGGCAAGCCTTGCCGTTTTGAAAAACCATGCTCTCCCCCGGGATTCGAAACCCGGAACCCCTGTATAATAGTCAAACGCCTCAGACGACTCAACTACGGGGGTCGGCGGTTAAGTTTAATTCTTTTAAATTATATCCTATACTAAGACTAAGCACAAGAAGAAAATTTTGGAAAAGGAAATCCAAGCATTTCACAATTAGAGAATGATAACAATAAATAGAGTTGGAAAATGTAACAGCTCTCTCCTTGATAGTGCAACGCCTTAGGTGAATTTGTTCCAACTGCAAAATGGTTAGAATAAGATAATATATTATATAAACGTTATTTGGAGCTCACCTTTAAAAGATTTAAGTTGCGTTTGGTTTTTAAATTCACTAAAATATCGAACAATTCCCGATCGTACAGGTGATCCACAACCTGTAGCTCCATTTTGTAGACCCTTCTGGCAGTGCTGAGCATAGAAATTGCATGGCAATAATTCCCAAATTGCATATAGATAATAAACAGATGTGTATTGGGGCTCCAGTAAAAGTTCAAAATGAATGTAAGAAGTAATCCGATTTCAATTGCAATCCTCAGAAAGCAAATGTGCCAAAGAAATTCTTGTAACATCTTACGCAGATTAATCAGTTGCACAGCATATTTTATATAGAGCTTTCCCCTTTCTTCATTGCTGGCGGAGAAGGTACTTAACTTGCCTGTTAATGCTTGCAAGAGTTGAAAATGAATCATAATGGCGATATCGGCCAAAAACATTTGAATCAGAGTGCCGACAACATAAAATAGCACCACAAACAAGATCCAAACTTGCTTCGAAGCTTTAATGGCACCGTTAAAAAATATACATGAGCGAAGGAAATGTATTAAGAAGTTAAGGCTATAGATAATATTCAGAGGTTTTCCAAATAATTGATGATGTTTTTTTCCGAGTCTTAGGGAAAGGTTGAGAAGCTGGAGTAGTTTTTCACGATTGTATAGAGTGTTTTTGACTGTTATCAAAAAATAACAGACGTAAATTTGAAACAGGATACATGCAATACTAAATGTCATTGGCACTGTATTGTTTTTAATATAGATTATGCATAAACATAGCAATAGCAATATCCAACGTAAACCAAGAAACATCGCACTTAGCCAATTTAGTATACACACATAATAATATCCGGTACGAGATTTGTAGAACTTTTTTTTTTTATAATCGAATCGAAATTCAAGAATCCCTATTATTCGGCTCAAGTAATATAAAAGGAGTAGAATATATTTTTGGTAGCGCGACATATTGGAAACTAAATGGAAAATGAAAGTTCAGTTCACCGAAATGCTATGATGTAAGTGATATTATTGTACATTTTATTCACATTCACTTGGTAATTAGTCGAATGTCATTAGATTTTATGTGTTATCATTAACCCAATTTTTTTAGATGGCGTATTCAAGTAATGCACAGACATATTCTTGCATTATGGAAATGGGGTAAAAGATTCAAATTAGTCATCATCCACTATTTCAGGTAAATTATAACCGATACTCAAACTTATCACAAGAAACAAATTTTGGAATATGAAATCAAGGCATTCCAAGATTATGGAACGTCTGAAATAGATAAAGTTGCTTAGAGTAACAGCTCTTTCTCTAGTAGTGCACCGCTTTAGATGGACTTGCTCAAACTGTAAAATGAAAAGAATTAGAGAAATTAAAAGGTAATCCAGCGCTCACCTTGAGCAGACTCCAGTTTCGTTTAGTGTTTAATTTTATTAAGATGTCAAAAAGTTCCCTGTCGTATAAACGGTCCACAATTCGCACCTCCATTTCGTAGACACTATTGGCAATCTTCAGCATGCTAATTCCATTCGATACGATTACAAGTTGAGGTAAGCATAGATATAATGCAGATTTCCAGTAGGATATCAACGACAGTGATATAAATAATCCAATCTCAAACATGATCCTGAGAAAGTAAATTGGCCCGACAAATTTCTGCAACGTTTCTCGCAGATTAACTAGCTGCATAATATACTTTATATAAAGGTGTCTCTTTTCTTTCTTGATGGGGCGAGATAATCTCAATTTCTCAGTCAATGGTTTCAAGAGTTGAAAATGAACCAGCATTGCAATATCAGCAAAAAAGTCTTGCAATACCAAGCGAAAAGTGTGATAAAGGATCAAACAATAAAGCCAAATTTCTGGCATTGATGAAGAAAACATTATACCGAAGTAGTATCCGCGATAAAGATGTATTAAAAAAACTAGGCTGGACACATTTATAGACTTTTTGAAAAGTCGATGATGCTTTTGTTCGAGTTGTAAGACAAGGTTTAGAAGATTTAGAATTCTTTCACGATTAAAAAGAATTTTTCTGAACGTATTAAAAAAGTAAAGGCAGTAAATATGACCCAAGATTACACAAATATAAATCATTACTGTCTCTTTATTAACAGCACTGCGATATATATGATATGGAAAAGTCAACCATAAAAAACCGACAGGCAACGCATTTAGCCAATTCATTATGAATACATAATAATAACTAGGTCGGGATTTAGAAAACTTTCTTTTTTCATAATCGTAACGAAATTCAAGAATTGCCAAAATTCTGCTCAACTTATATAAAACACGTAGAATAACTTCCTGGTAGCACTTCATGATAGCAACTATGAAGAAAATGAAAGTTTACTTCCCTAAAATGGTAAAAGTTTCATTCATATTATTGTACATTTTATTCACATTTAATAGTAATTGGTCAAATGTCAATAGTTATTACCATATATGTAATCATTAACATAATAGATCTATATATATATTTTTGTTAATTTATTAGCGTATTGACATTCTACATACATATATGGTACTCGTATATTATAGTATTAAGAAAATGTAGTAGAAATTTTGATTACGTCAAACTTTAATTCTTTTAAATCATATCCTATACTAACACTAAGCACAAGAAGAAAATTTTGGAAAAGGAAATCCAAGCATTCCACAATTAGAGAATGACTACAATAGATAGAGTTGGAAAATGTAACAGCTCTTTCCTTGATAGTGCAACGCCTAAGGTGAATTTGTTCCAACTGCAAAATGGTTAGAATAAGATAATATATTATATAAACGTTATTTGGAGCTCACCTTTAAAAGATTTAAGTTGCGTTTGGTTTTTAAATTCACTAAAATATCGATTAATTCCCGATCGTACAGGTGATCCACAACCTGTAGCTCCATTTTGTAGACCCTACTGGCAGTGCTGAGCATATGAATTCCATGACAATAATTTCCAAATTGGTAACAGACACTAGACAGAGTAGTATTGGCTTCCCAGTAAAATTTCAAAATAAATACAAAAAGTAATCCGACTTCAATTGCAATCCTCAGAAAGAAAATGTGCCATAGAAATTCTTGTAACATTTTACGCAGATTAATCAGTTGCACAGCATATTTTATATAAAGCTTTCCTCGTTCTGCATTGGTGGCGGAGAAGAGACTTAACTTCTCTGTCAATGATTTCCAGAGTTGAAAATGAATCATAATGGCCATATCGGCCAAAAACATTTGAATCAGCGTGCCGACAACATAAAATAATACCACAAATGAAATCCAAACTTGTTTCGTACATATAATTGCAACGGCACAAAATATAAATGAGCGAAGGAAATGTATTAGGAAGTTTAAGCCATATATAATATTCAGAGGTTTTCCAAATAATTGATGATGTTTTTTTCCGAGTCTTAAGGAAAGGTTGAGAAGCTGGAGCAGTCTTTCACGATTGTAAAGAGTGTTTTTGACTATTATCGAAAAATAACAGACGTAAATTTGAAACGCGATGTGTCCAATATCAAATGTCATTGGCATTGCGTTGTTATTATTATAGATTAAAAAAATATTTAGCGATATAAATAACCAACATAAACCGAGGCACATCGCACTGAGCCAATTTAGTATCCACACATAATAATACCCGGTACGAGATTTTAAGAACTGTTTTTTTTTAGAATCGAAACGAAATTCAAGAATCCCTGTTATTCGGCACAAGTAATATAAAAGTAGTAGAATATATTCTTGGTTGCGCGACATATTGGAAACTAAATGGAAAATGAAAGTTCAGTTCCCTGAAATGATATGATGACTTTTTTCTATATATTATTCACTTTCACTTGGTAATCAGTCCAATGTCATTGGATATTATTCATAATCATTAACCTAATAGATCTTAATATCGATTTTTGTTAATTTATTAACGAATTGAAATTCTACAAATATATTATAGTATTACAAAATTGTAGTAGAAATGTTGATTACGCCATTGTTTAATTCTTTTAAATCATATCCTATACTCAGACTTAGCACAAGAAGCAAATTTTGGAATAGGAAATCCATGCATTCCAAAATTAGAGAATGGTTATAATAGATAAAGTTGCAGAATGTTATGACTGTCTCCTTGATAGTGCAACGTCTTAGATGAACTTGTTCCAACTGCAAAATGGAAATAATTAGAAAATATATGAATGTATTTTAGAGCTCACCTTTAACAGATTTAAGTTTCGTTTGGTTTTTAGATTCACTAAAATATCGAACAGTTCCCGATCGTACAAGTGATCCACAACTTGTAGCTCCATTTTGTAGACCCTACTGGCAATATTCAGCATATGAATTCCATGACAGAAACTCACCATTGGAGTGGAAGCAATAAGCATAGGCGCATTGGGTGCCCAGTAGATTATTAAAATAAATAATATAAGAGATCCGATCTCAATCGTAATTCTCAAAATGAAAATGGGCCAAAGGAATTCTTGTACCGTTTTACGTAGATTAATCAGCTGTACAGCATATTTTATGTAGCGCTTTCTATTTTCCTCTTCAATAGGGGAGAAGAATCTCAACTTCTCTGACAATGGTTTCATTAGTTGAAAATGAAATTTTATGGCGATATCGGCCAAAAACACTTGTAACAGAATGCGAATAAGATAAGATAAAGCCGTTAATAAAATCCAAACTTGTTGTATAAAATTTATAAATGAGCAACAAAATATAAATACGCGAAGGAAATGTATTAGGAAGTCTATGCTATATCCTATATTCAGAGGTTTTCCGAATAATTGATGATGTTTTTTTCCGAGTCTTAGGAAAAGATTGAGAAGCTGTAAAAGTTTTTCACGATTATAAAGAGTGTATTTTACCGTAATCAAAAAAGAAAATATGAAAATTTGCAACAAGATCTGTCCAACATAAAATGACATTGTCGCTAAAGGGTGGCCTTCAAAATAGAATATACATGCACCTATCACTAAAATCATCGAAAAACAACAGAGGGGCACCACACTAAGCCAATTCAAGATCCACACATAATAATATCCTGTACGAGTTTTGAAAAACTTATTTTTCTTAGAATCAAAACGGAATTCAAGAATCGCCGTAACTCTGCTCAAATAATATAAAAAACGTAGAATTACTTTCTGGTACCACGACATGGTGGAAACTGAATTATCAAAAAAAAAAAAACTAAATTTCCGAAAATATGATATGAGTTCATATTATTCATACTCGCACTAAATTGCTAACAATTAACTTAATTAAAACGTTTAAGAGTATACGTATGTAAGGTTATATTAGGTACATACATATGTGTATTAAAGAACTATATACCCTTTTTAATATAAGGTTAATAGTAGAAAGATGCAAGGGCTGTTGGAGTTTGTAACACATTTATAATTTCATCTGGTTTGTCTAGAAAATTTAAACATTTTACAGCTTTATAATAAATATATATGTATACATTTATATATATTTACATATACTTGGATCTTGGACATCGTTTTCTGAAGAAAATAATTGTTTTACAATAGTTTTATAGTTCGAATTTCATTTAAACGGTTGGTTAAATGTCAATTAAATAGGTTAAATAGTTTGAATTGCGCGATTTTCCGCTGTTCTTGTTCCGTGTCTTTATCTTTATTTCTTTATCTTCTTTATTTTATTGTATTCTTTTCATTTATTTCACTTTTGCGCAAAAGGTACATGTTGTGAAAAGGACTAACGATGGGCAGGAGGGACCGCGGGAGCGGGACTTCCTGTGGTTAAATAGTAGTGTATGTTCTCTAACTGTATTTTTGTCTGACTGTCCGTCTGTACGCATGTCCGTCTGTTTGTCTGTCTCTCTCTAACTAAATGCCGTGCATTGGCAAGTAACTGTACATTTAGCTTAGCGAACGGGCTAAATTCGTATGGCAAATACTTTGGTGTTTCTTCAACAAATTGCAAATTAGCGGGGGTAGGTGAGTTCTTTGAGGCATTTTCCTACTGCACCCACATGGAGGGAGCCCAGAGTGGTTCATTCTCCAGTCGCTGCACATTCTGCACAAGCTGCTCGAAGGCATTGACCAGTTCCCCGTTGACAATCTCCACATCAAAGTAATGCCCGTAGAGAAAGTCGATGCGATCGGCAGACTTGCGCATATCCTCAAACTCTTCGTCGGTGAAACTGCGTGCATTCGCCTCGTCGAACGTGGACTTTGCACGCGCTTCGGTGCGTGTCGCCTTCAGCACGTCCAGCTCCGGCGGCTTGATGTGTATGAGGAATGGTTTCAGCTGTGCTGTGCGCAGCGTCTTTATCGCCTGGTAGTGTGGACTAAGCACACAGACGCAGCCCGCGTTCACAATCGACTTGACACTCTCCGCTGAGGTGCCGTACAGATGCCCCTTGTACTCGCCGTGCTCCACAAATTTTCCAGCCTCAATGTCTGCGTCCATCTTGTCGCGCGCCACAAAAATATACTCCCGACCGGGTACTTCACCTGTGCGCATAGGTCTTGTGGTGTCTGCCAAGGGAAAAATTGTTATTATAGCTGGCAGTACCAGGCAGCAAGAACGATGCTGAAAACTTACATGGCACCGGACTGCGAAACTTCTCGGGATCGCGTGCGATGAGGCGTCGTCGCAGCTCGTTGCGTCCCACTCCTGGTGCACCGATGAGCACAACAGGGCGATAGATGCCTGGACGAGGATACAGCTTGGCCACCTCCTCGTACGTGGCTATCAATTCGCGATCGAAGTCATCGTTCTCTGTCAAATCGTACATGATCTTTTTAGTCTTTGGCTGGCGGCACGACGAGCTGCTGCTCGACGTCTGCAGGCGTGGTGAGCCGGGCGGGGTGGTGCAGAGTGAGGCGCATGAACCCGCTGCCAGAGCGCGTATGAGTTGAAATCGAGGTCGATGTTGAGGTTACGGAATATGTGAAGCGATTGTGAGCGTGCGCAAGTGAGGTTAGAGTGGGGAGATGCATGAAAGAAAGAGATGCGGGAATCAAATCGAAGCCAGATGTTGACTATGTTATATTAATAGAGGTATTCTCACATGAGTAAGAAAAGCTTATTAAATTGGGTATAGGAAGAAAGCTTTTCATTTCAACTATAACAGTATGGGAATACCCACTTTACGTTGAAAATTCAAGTTTCTACATAATCATTGATGCACTTCTAAGAATGCAGGAATCCCTCTACTGTTTTGCAGTTGTTTATAGATTTTGCAGAGCATGATATGACATGTGGGCAGGACTTCGCTGTAGTGCTAACTTACGCTTGGAGTCCATGTCGTTAGACTCGCGCTGCGTCCGCTCGTGCAGTATGCGTCGCTCCTGGAGGGCACGGCTCGGTATGAGGCCAGCACGTGCTGAACGCTCATGATCCTTGCGTGCCTGCCACCAATAGGCATCGTCCTGCGCCACAATGTGCAGCACATCGCCGCGTTGGAACGCCAGGCCGGCCTCCTTGCAGGGTATATAAGGATCCACCTCCGGATTGTAGTCAAAATGGGCACGCACACGCACCTTGGACTCACGTTGGGCGCCCTTTGTGTCCGCGGGCACTAGCTTGAAGGTGATGGTGCCTTCGGAATTTTGCTGGAATCAGAGAATAGGGGATATACAATATCTATTATAGAGAATACTCTTCTGTGTTATACCAATATGGTGAGCACGTCGCCTGGCGTCTTGCCCTCCACATTGATGCTGTTGACTTCGATGACCTCGTCGCCGACGTGTATCAGGCCCGATCGATCAGCAGCGCCTCCGTGCATGATGCGTGCAATGATGATCTTGCCCGTCTCCTCATCCGTTTTGATGGTTGCACCCTAAAAGTGGACAAGGAGTTAATAAATACGTTCTCTTAGTGAAGTGTAAGAGAGAAAGAGATAGAGTGGCTGTGTCTGTGCGTGTGGGTGATCGTGTGTATGTGTGTGTGTGCGTGTGTGTGTGGGGGGGACAACAAAATGAGCTTTTTACAGTTTGATTTCGTTGTTATTGTTGTTGTTTTTGTGTGGGTGGTTGAGGAGTTTAATAGTTGTAGTTGTTGTTGTTGTTGTTGCTCTAGCATCGGTCATAGTTAATGCTTGTGCTATACAGTAAGGACATTGATTACTTACAACAATCGGTTCCGCACTTTGTGCTCCTGTCTGTGTTTATTTTTTATATATTTTAATTTTTTATATATAGTTTTTAATTGATTTTTTTATGGGCGATTTGGGGAATCAATTCGATTATATTCGATTTTGAAATGTTTTTCGAATACAAAGCAAAATGTACAAAATATTTGTTAGCGTAAATCATCATTGAAAGAGATGCGTCGAGTGAGTGGGAGATGATACATGAATAGGAAGATTGGACAAAAGCGGAGAGCGAGAGAGAGAGAGACATAGGCGTTGCCTATCGATAACAGCATGAGAATGAAATGAGTGCCAGTTAGACAGCTTGACAGTTTGTACAGAACAGTTGATATATAACATATACATATATATTGTATAGTAAGCAACATGACGATGACACTGATATGGGCTGAGATGAGTTCAAATAATCGATTGATCGAACTATCGATAGATCGCAGGGCAACTCACCAGTGGCTCATTGCTCTTTACGAGCTGGACAATCTTGATGGTCTCCTCATCCTCATCCATCTCAATGGGCACCTCGGGCAGATGGGGATAGAAATCCTTTTGTGCAATGGCATCGTGTGCAAAGAGTAAATGCTGTAAGTAAGATTGAGGTTAGGTTCGATTACATTGTCGATAGACTCAAGTCTACGTACCTGCACATGCGAGTCCTGCAACAGGTGAAAGGCCTCTTTGCAATCATCGCTTAGGTGGCAACGCTGCGACAATTGTTCCAACACCTCGTACAGCACCTGCGCCGAGGTGGACAATACCGGAGCCAGGCGCTCATCGCGACCCACCTTGGCAACCTTTGTGTGCACATTCACCAGAGCATTCAGCTCCTTGGACTCGAGCAGCGCCTTCAGGAAATCAATTTCCTGATCATTGGACAGATTGTCCGATTCCTTGAGTGTTGTTATCAGTCTCGAAAGCGCTGAAAGAAGGTCAAGATTGAAATGAAAACTAAACATTGACTAGGTATAGCCTCAACTTACCTGGATCCCAATTGATGTCTGATGCCATAACTGCAGCTAGCATGCTCCGCGCACAGAGAATATCCCCTCAGAGGGTGTAAGTAAAATATTCGGCTAGTTCTGGCTGTTTTAAAGCTGAAAGTACAAAAATTGGTTAAAATTGGTTAAAATAGGTTTAAATTAGTTTGAAATTGTGTTGAAATAAGTTCGAAATGTGATTGACATAATGGTTGATGCCTATCGCAAACTTTTGCCCGACTTTTTAATATTCCATCTCGTAAAAGTTCCACCTCCCTCTCTCTCCCCGCCAGAGACAAATAAAGCTCCTATTGTGGAATAAAAATCGATAAACAAATTTAACTCAATTTCGACGACTTTTGCGATGGCAAAACTTTTGTCAATTCGCCACGAAAAAGGACAACGCAAATACAAAATGAAAATTTGATGCGTGCTCCAAGACGATTCAAAGAGAGAGCGAGAGGAAGTAGTGGGCTGGAGAGAGGGAACTACTTAGAGACATAACGGCTTCCTTTACGACAGCAAAGCAAACAAAGTTACCGACTTTGTGTCGTATGTGAAACGGGGACAATGGACAAATGTTCGCTTCATTGGAGCAGGGCAGAGAAACGGGAGTAGAAGGGGGGCAAGACTCAATGGTGATGGCGTCTGGCTGGCGACACTTTTGTGGCAGCTACGAATTTGCTGGCTTGGCGTTAATGCAATTAGCTGGCACTAAGTCGAGTGCAACCTGATTAGAAACGGGCACAACTTATACCGGGGTGAGGTTGGTCACTGGGGTCACTCTTGCTCCAGTTGACAGTTATAAATTGCAGGGGGAGATCGACCGAGCAACTGCATACATTAAGTGTTCAATGGCTGCGCTTCCTGTTGCGCTACTCTAGCGAGGCGGAAAACGAGCACTGCCTCCGCTGCCTGGACAGCTGCCAAGCACACTTTGCCGTGCATAATGGCCGTAACAAAGCCAGTTTCCGTCTCTTCCCCTCTCTCTCTCTCTATCTCTCTTTGAGGCACCCATTAACACCCGGCCGAGGGTTTCCTTTGACCTCTGCGAGGCTGTTGCGATTTCGTGTCGCTGTTATAAAAATAGCTGAGAGTTGATGAACCCAAGTAAGTAAAACATTCACACGCTCCATTTTCAAGTTGTATTTCCGTTCCTCGACCCCCCGGAATAACATAATAATAATACTACGTCACGTCAAGAACTCATCAGCTGCAAATTCGGGTGTCCTTGACAATGTGTATGTGACGTACATATAATGGTGTCCGTGTGTGTGTGGGAGCGGTAGGGGGAGGGCCAGCTGAGTGGACACATTTGATGGGCTTATCGCGTTGCTCCAGTTTCGACAATAAACTTTCGTTGACCTTGAACTACTTGTGCCGAAGGCAGCGAAGCCATGAAAAATGGAAACGTCATGGTGAGAACTGCAACGACGTCAGCAATGTTGGGGGCGTTGCGCAAAGCGAGGTGCACTTTGGGGAGTGGGAGGTGAAGGGGAACTAAATATTATTACGCTGGAGTGCAGCAAGGCAAAGTGCCTAAGTAACGGAAATTTAGTATGCGCCAGGGAAAATGATCATAATTTCATTATGGGGTGGAGCAAGGTTCTAAATTGGGTAAGGAGTGCCAAGGGGAAACTACACGTTGTGAATACCCCTAATGCATGAAAACATATGAAACATTGTATTGTAGTGCATTGTATAAAGAGATATATAACTATTGATTTGATTGCATTTTCTCCCAGTCTTAAAAGTATTATAAATGTCATGAGTACCTCTATGAAACTCTACAGCTCGAACTATACAACCCTAACCCTAACCAAACCTAACCTAAACCAATCCTAGCCCTACAACTATATTCATTTAATATCCCTAACTTAAATACGAAGTATATAATAAATATTATTATTTATTATTATTTTGAAGGGGGGGCCCCCGGGGGAGGGGGATATAATAAATATAAATAAGTTGAATATTTGTAATGTTTGAACAAATATAGAAACTTTGTGCATACCCTCATAATAACAATAACTTAATAACATTGGTTAATTGATTTGGCAAATTTATATACCCAGAAGTTATATTTATAAATATTATTCTTGACTAAATCTTATGCTTGTAATATATATTTTACAAATACAATTATATGAGTAATACCAGCACCTTCTCAAAGCTAAAGTTAATCGCTGCCACCCACTTTAGCACAGCATACTACTTTTGCAGTACTACCCCCAATGTCAGCTATGTAAGGTGCGTGCATGATGCGCCCTGTCCTGTCCTGTCCTGTCTAGTAGTATCAGCTGGCCAAATGATACGACGAGTCACACGAGCTGCAATTACGCTAATTGCAAGTGTTGGTGCACGGTCCTCTGTAGCGACAAGTGCGTGCAGGTTCTGTGCAATAAGGAGTTGTTGTTGTTGTCTCTAATGTTGTTGTTGTTGTCTCAATTGTTGTTGTGGATAATGATACGTGTCAATGGGCAGACAAAGCAGCGCACTGTGCCCATAAGATAAGGCACAGGTAGCAGACAATGCACGAAAGCATAGAGAGACAGAGAAAAAGAGAGAGGTATAGAGAGAGAGAGAGCGGAAGTGTAAGAGAGTGGCAAGGAAAGAGAAAGATAGCATCAGGAAGAAGAGTAAGAGACTGACAGGGGTTGAAAATCTCAGCTGAGCTTCGATCGGGTTGAGGGCGAATAATTGCCAAGTGATTGTTGTGATAAAATGCTGCCTGGTCACACTGTGCAACGGCGCCACACACAAGAGTGTGTAAGAGAGAGCACGCCAGGAGAGAGAGAGGTAGATAAAGAGAATAAGAGTGCACATCTAAGAGAGCGATAGAAAATTGTTCACATTTTGACTTTGAATCAAGGCAACAAAATTCGCCAGCTGTGAAAAAGTAAATCTCATTTGACAACGCTGCCTTACCCCAACAACTGCACAGATCAAATGGAAGTTCCAGAAACTGATGCTACGACTTCTTTAACTTCTTGTTGTTGTTATTATTATTCCTCGACTTTTGTTGTTTTTGTTCTTGTTGTTGTTGTTGCTTAGGTTTATCTGCAATTGTCAGCGAAACATGACAAGACAAGAATTTAGCCCGCTGCGAAGCTCTCCTATTTTTAAACAGTTTTCCACTTGGCACAACACACACACACACAGATAGACAGATATATCAGATATATATAGTGCATATACTATATAGTATATGTACTTATGATAGCTCAGTTTGTATTTTTGGCTATTTTTACTTTAGTTTCACGCGTACATTTTATGCTAAACAATGCCACGAGATTTGCAGGTCGCAAAAGGGCTCCCAGTCAGCGGTGAGCGGGTGCAAGTGCGAGCGAGATAGTGTGCGAGCGAGCGAGCGAGAGAGGGAGAGAGCGTAGCAGCCTCGACGAGCGACTGCAGCGAGCGACTGACTCGAACTGGCAGCCCAAAACGGAACGACAGTCCATTCAGAAACAGAAACAGAACGGACCAAAATTACATAGAGAGAGAGAGAGCGAGAAAGGAGTGAGAGGGGGAGGAAGAGAGAGAGTGAGAGAGACACAGAGCGGACGCTGCCCACCCGACCCCAGTGAGTGAGGGTTGGAATTGCGCATGTCAGCGTTTTGCATGGCGAGCGTATCAAAATATACAAGTCTCGGGCCGTATACAGGGTGCCTTAGCATTGCTTTGACTTTTATTTGGAGTGCTACACTAGTTAACATGGTTTATTCATAGAGTAGGTGGGCATTTCCTGCCAAGTATGCAACACAAAATACGCCTAAGTTAAATATTTAAGAGTGCCTGCACATTGCTTTGGCTTTTATTTAACATTCTACACTAGTTAACATAATTTCACATTGCTTTAACCAATCAGTCCTGCTCCACCGGCTCCACCAAGCACGCCAGCACCACCGCCAATACCCGCAAAGCCGCCGCTCACCTTCTTGTCGTAGCGTGCCCTGAAACGTCCGCCACCAAAGCCGCCGCCAGCGCCGAAGCCACCAATGCCACCTCCAAGTCCGCCACCACCGAAGCCACCTTTGAAACCGCCGGCACCAAAGCCGCGTCCTCGTACGCGTATCGTCTCATGGTATGTGCCAAAGCCACCAGCACCACCGACTGCACCGCCTCCAAGTAGACCTGCACCACCGAGTCCAAATTGTGGATGTGGTTGCACCACAACGACCAGCAAAGCGCCGATAATGAGCAGTAAATGCAGCGTGCAGCACTTCATCTTTGTTGTACTATTGTCTATCACGTTATGTCAAGCCGGCGCAAATCTAGCCTGGTTTTTATGCCCAGCTTTGGGTGTGTGGTGCGTCATCGAGCCACCAAAATTCCCCCACTTATGCGCTATTTGCACACGCATTAGGCAGCATTGGGTACTTACGCGCTTTCATGCACGTGGCCCAGGGCCCGCTGACTGACCTTCGCTATATGATGAGGTGTGAAATGGCACTGAGAGAAATACACTAATGCTCAGATCTCTGGATCTGTATGAGATATAGTCTATAAATTTGGCATGCCAGTTGTTGTTTAGTATATGCAACTGGGGCTTATATGAAGCAGCTGATAACTTTTCTCTATTATCTGTAATTATGTACAAAGAATATATTTAAAAATTAATTATCTCGCTTATTTTTAGGCTTACAACATAGAGCAGATATGGTTAGTTTATTCACCTATGAATACAAGTGCGAACCTTCATCACTATCGATTCTCTCAGTGCATCATCATCACAGCTTTAGTTTTGCTAGAATACACTCGACACTGAAACTGGACGCAGCTGGGGATTTTTGGCATTCCATTTGTGAATTGGATATGCAAACAGGCCCAGGCTGAGGCTAAGCGCGCACAAAGATATCCCACTAATTAATTTGCATAAATAACGAGCTCGGGTTGGGGCAGTCTTCAGTAGACAAGATGTTGCGACAAACGGTTTACCTGCTAATGCTGATCTTGGCACTTGTCCCAAATCCAATGGCTGCCACGCCCATTGTAAGTGAAGGCAACGAACTTGTGCGCACGACACGACACATTGGCGGCGCCGGCCTCATTGGCGGTGGCATTGTTGGCGGCGGCATTGTGGGTGGCGGCGGTGGCGCTGGATACTTGCCGGCTCCGGCAATACAGACAGTTCCCGTGGTATCCACGGTGCCAATCGTCACCACTGTGCCTGTGGTGTCGAGCATTTCAACTGTGCAAACTATTCCCAGCTATGGCTACAATGGACTGGGAGGAGGCTATGGTGGACTAGGAGGTGGCTATGGTGGACTAGGAGGAGGCTATGGTGGTGGACTGGGAGGTGGCTATGGTGGTGGACTTGGAGGTGGCTATGGCGGCGGTGGCGTTGTTGGCGGCGGCGTCGGATTTGCCAAGTTCAAAGGATTCGGCATTGGCTTTTTGGGTTGAGGGGTAGAGAATCAATAAAAATATGTTTGTGATTTGATGATGTTGCAGTTTCTTTATGTGAGATATGGGTAATTATACGATAGTTCTCATGATGACCGCAGTCGCTGAAAATAGTATTGAAAGACAATAACTGACTTTGATGTGAACTTTAAATACTCAACATTGTCAAAAATAAACCGTTTTCTATGTGGAAAATAATTTTTTTAAATTAAATCAAATCTAAAGTTTTCCATTCAATTCGGTAAACTAAATCGAAATAATCACTAACATCGATTCTATAAATGTTTTGCGACATGTTTCATTTAATTATCTAAATTATCCTGATTTAAAGTTAACTGCAGAGTATATAACAGTCGTATACGTTTGACTCAATTGTTTTTCTTAAGTCATTGTTTTTATAGCTGCTGCTGTTTGTGTTGCGATTCGGTTTGGCCCGAGTTTCGTTTTCGGTTTCACGATGATTTCTGTTTGTTTACTTTGCCTAAGCTGTTGATAAATAAAGCAGGGAATTCAATTGGGTTATACCCTGTAAAACGAGAAAACAATGTTGTAACACATAAGTGGTTCTTCTGAGAAATTTAATATTAGGAATTTAATATTATGTTGAATATGTTTCAGATATTTTAAAATAAACAAATATACTTTAACAAAATACCCCATTCATTGCTTTAATGAATATTGGGTATGTAGCAAACTTAATTACCCATTAAATGCGATATTCATTTAAGTGTGTGTGTGCAGCTCAATTGACTGGGAGAGCATCATAAGACCGTACAACGCAAACAAAATCTGCAGCTGAACTGAAGAGATCTGTGATTTATATTTGCCTACAGTTACAGTGGTTGTCAGTAGGTGAAGTATTGTATAAATATCGCAATGATTATAGATTACAGCAAAAATCGATTGAAGTATATCGAAATATAATAACAAATGGAATCTTATAATAATGATGTGATACAATGCAAGTCTATGAATACAATACCTAAGATTCCCCTTAACTACAATTGCTCTTCAAGTTGTCAAACTGATCCCATTCTGAGGTCAAGTATCGCTCTTTAAACTCATCTCTAACGCTATCGTAACTGGTTCCCCCTGCAGCTACCACTGTTCGTAGTGCCGTACCTGGCACTTCCGCATCTCTATCAACATCACTTTAGCCCGCATCGAGATTGGGTCACTTGTTGTTGTGGGTAAACAACTTCAGATCCAGTCTTAAATTTTGTAATTAGTTGCGGCGCTTTGTGGTGCTAGAAGCATCCAAAAATACCCCGAGAAGAACTCAATGACAAGCGAAAAAAGCCATTGAACCCCTTCGTACTTCGGACTGTGGTTTCTTCTAACATGGAGCTAGTATAAATGAAGGTGTCGAGTGTGGATCAGTTTCAGTTCTGATTGCGAAACAACATGGAATACGCTAAAGTTCTGCTGGGATTGAGCTTGTTTATTGCCCTCTGTGGATTGGGTAGCAGCACCGAAGAGGTGGCACTACCATCAGCGGTACCACCCGTGGCACCTTCAGCTGAACTGCCTGTGGCACCATCTGCAGTACCACCTGTGGCACCAGCTGTGGATTTGGTGCAGGTGGATGCTAGTGCTCCATCTGACACGGATGCGCAGGGAGCACGTAAGGTGCGACAGTTCTTTGGACCTCCACCACCGCCGCCTTTCTTTGGACCACCGCCACCACCACCACCACCACCCTTCGGCTATGGCGGCTTCGGCGGCGGCTATGGCGGTGGCTACGGCGGTGGCTTCGGAGGCAGTTATCAACGCACTCGTGTTGTCACGCGCACAAGGTATCGCGGCGGTGGTTTCGGTGGTGGATTCTACGGCTAGTTACGTAAACCTTTCGGCAGTTTCGTTTTGGCTTTACGATTGTGATATGTGATATATTTCTACCTCAATAAATCGGTTTATGTTTATGAGCGTGGTTAGTTTTATGATGGGAAAGTGAGTTGGTGGTGCTGTTTAAAAGGCGCAGCACGAAGCTTAAGCGACGTCTTGGGCTGAAGATGCTGCGCTTGTTGATCGAACTCTGTTTGCTCTGCTGCCTTGTGCTGGCCATGGATGAGCTCGAGTGGGATGCGCAGGTGGCACCAGCTACAGTGGGTCAGTCTGGACATAAGATCCCCATGGGGACTAGCTTAGCATTCTCTTTACTTCTTCTCCTTGCAGCTCCTCGACCTGCTCAGCAGTTGTGGCGCAGCTGGGTGGGTCAACTGCGTCAGGTCTTTCAGCACTGGCACCCAGCCCTACCGAGCAGCACAACCACACCACATCCTCGCCTACAGCTGCGCAGTACCACACCCCAGGCCGAAGAACTTAAACCTTATGGTGCATTAAATCCCATGTTCCAATTGGATTTCTGATTACATAACTAAAATTGGCTTTATTAGAACTACAATTGCAATAAAAAAGGGTAGATTTCTATAGACTAAAACTTGTTGAACAGGCCCTTGAAGCCGCCTAGGCCGCCTCCGAAGCCGTGTCCACCGAAACCGCCACCAAAGCCATGACCAAGTCCGCCGAGTCCACCGAAGCCTTTCAGACCTCCAAGACCTCCCAGACCACCAAAGCCGCCGCCAAATTTGCCTCCGAATCCGCCTAGTCCCAGTCCACGCACCACACGCTCGCCCCGTACATCACCCTGGGGCGCTACCTCAGTATCCACTTCGAGTAGCGTGAGTGGTTGGTCCAGTTCCAGCGGCAGTGGTTCCAGTGGAGCTGCGTGGCTGCTGGAGATGATGGCAGAGAGTGCGAGTAACAGGCAGACGGCGAGGAACTTCATCTTGATGTGATTTGCAGTTGATAACAGATCAGTTTGTACTTAATCTGCAATGGTTACCGCCGTCAGCTTTTATACAGCTCTTCTGCTCGGCTTCTGGAAGAGTTAATCCCTCTCTCTCGCACTTCTAATCCCTACGTATCTCTCCCTTTCGCTCTTTCGCCGGCTCGTGCGTGGAGCTGCTAATTGAATGAATCTACATTGCGTCTTGTCCAAATGTACTTTCATTCATAACTTCCATTGGGTTAGGGTTGGCTTGGTCTTGGGCTTCTTCTTCTTGTTGGGTTGGTGGGTTTGCTTAGGTCTTTAGCTGTTGCCGGTTACATCATGTTTGCCATTGTGGTTACCATGGGCCACAATGTTGCTAGCTAGCTTAGTGGCTTCTATGTGCTCTGGTCTTGAAATCTAACTGACCTTAGCAACAGCAGCAGGCGTTGTTTGCTCAGTGTGTGTGTGTGTATTTGCCTTGTTAACATTTACAATTTGGCCAGGTTTGGTAATCGAATCGAAGCGAAACCAGTTTGCCGTGCTGATAAGAAAGTCGCGATTTGAAGGGAAAGGGGCATAGCGTGTTGAGGTAGTCGTTGAAGAAACTGCTCCTAATCCATTTGAGTTGCATTCGAGAACTTGTTAAGTATGTACGCCACAGGCATAGGAGTACATTGTGCACGTAGCTGCACAGCAAGAGCTGAGAGCAAGAGAGAGAGAGAGTGGAATAAGTAATCAGGAAGATGGCGAATAATATAAAGATTTAACAATTCAAAATGTTCAATCAAGAAAAATAATATTTTATTTTATTTATTTGCTGTCAGTTTAGATATCATATAACTTTCAATTACTTAACTATATTATTTACTTATTGTCTATAATTCAATACAACATTTATTCAAGTGTAGTCAAGCCGGTCCCCTTTTCTCCTCCTCTCCCTCTTCTTACTGCTAATTGAAACATGCTGACGTGCTTCGCAGTTCGTCGTATGATTCAGTTCAGATAGATATATAAATAGTTTATGATATTTCTTGTGTGCTAATTAAAGTTAATCGCGCTTAAGTTTAGTGAGTTGCCTTGCCTAGCATCTCGTTTGCAGCAGCAGCTTGCGATGTCGGCGTAAATATTTCCTGTTGCTACGTTTGGGATTACGCGGTCGCTGGGGCCGCTGATGATGGCCGCCTTGGAAGAGCGGGAATTGTCGCCTTCGCCGTCACTCCGGCGGCGCCTGCTCTGGTGCTGTGTGATGATTCCTGCTAATGCGCGGCCTTCTCACCGTGTCCTCTACAAAGGCGCGCGACCAGGCCACAGGATCGAGACTGGCATCGTAGTTGGCCTCGTTGTGACCCCACCAGGGATGCGGATTAGCAGAGCTTGCTTGCACCAAAAGGAGGAGGAAGAGAAGTGATAGAAGGAGGAATAGTCCCCGTCGACCTTTGCCAACTGTTTTGGAAATAATCTTGCAAGCATCGTCGTTGTGCATCTTCATCGTGTGTCCTACTTGCCACGCGGTTAATTAGAAACTGTTGCACATCGCCGGCCCATCGAGGCTTCTTATATGCAGTTCCTGCCACAGCTCGGGGAAGTGCAACGAATTGTTGTACAAACAGAACCGAAAAACCTTTTGCATGCTTCACATGTCTGCGCCAGATTGTTTACGGATTATCTGTGTCATACCTGCTGCACTCACACACAGACACATACAAGTACACTTCTCAGTTATCAATGACCTTAGGTAAAATGTAGGTAATGTTGCCCAGGCAGCAGTTGTGCACGCATTGTTGTGCATTCTGCAGGGTATCTAATTTCGGCTTTCGTTTTCAGTGTCGGCTTTGGTTATAAATCAAAGTATTTGCCGAGAACTGATTTAATTCCCAGGGCATTTGGTTTAGGCTCATTCACGTATCTTACTATTTGATCTTGAGAACATTCGATCTTTTAAAGTATTAAAAATTATTTGTAATATTAAAAGGACTTAAAGTTGTGAAAAATTTTTAGATAATTGTTTTAGAAAATTAAAATATTATATTACTTTAATGTAAGTGCAATAAAATAAATAAAAAATAATAATTTAAAATCCTTCAAGAACTGCATTCACAAGATCCCTTAACTTTTATATTCTAAAATTATCATCAGGTTAGAAGACATCTTCATTCCAGCTTATCTTTCATCTTTCAACTCTCTTAACCAAGGGTATTTTCCCGCACAAACACTCTTCTTGCAACCCTTTTAGAGGTACTCCAAGGGTGCCTTTTTCCCAGGCATCTCATGCATCTTGAGTCATATCTTACGCCCAGATCAATGATGCTGCTCAATGAATGCTCGACGGGGCAAACGCGGCTAATGGTTCCATGTAAAACAACAGGTCACATTGTCAGTTGGACAAGACAATGGAACGGTAAATTTCACTTTCCCTCGTCTGGTCGGAGACGCAGGCGAAGACAGACTCAGGCGTCCGTCGTAATGGCAAGTGAAATGTGGTGAAAGAGAGGCAATTGTCGAGTGACTAACGAATTGGGCGGCGGCAGACACCTTTCACCTGGTACCTGCTCTGCCTGCCTCGAAGTGTCTTGTCAACACTCGACGGCATTTTAGCCTTGCACTTGACACCGACTCGGACTCCTCCTGCTGCTGCAATTAGCACGACTGTCGCGACTTGTGTCGCCTTTGGACATGTGTGAAATATGCGCAAGTGGGCAAACCCGTTTGGGGCTGGGCTGGAGTAATCCAAAGTTAGCCCACTTTCGAGGCTGCCTCAGCTGCCTCAACTGCAGCTGCAATTGACACATTTGCGCCAAGTGGCAAGGTGGCAAACAAAAGTGGCACATTGGCCGTGGCATAAAAGCTGCAGCAGCTGCCAGTCATGGCCACAGTAGGTGACCAAAGTTCTGGCCAAGATGAGCAAGAGATTCGTGTTGCTGCCGTTGCCGTTGCTAGTCATGTTGATGTTGCTGCTACAGTTGCAACAGCTGGAGGCACAACAGATGAGGCTGCGTCTGCCGCAGGGCTACAACATGCGGCTGGGTGCGATGCCAACGCGACTGGTGGGCAAAGGTGCCTACACGCTGGCAGGGAAGAGGCCACAGTTGCTGCCCCAACAACAGCCACAACAACAACAGCAACTTCGTCAGCAACAGTTGCTGCCCCAACAACAGCCACAACAACAACTCTTGAAGCTGCAACAACAACAACAACAACAGCAGCTGCAGCAGCAACAGCGTCGCCAGCTGTTCCAGTGGGCCACAATGGGAGGCAAGAAGAATCACAACTGAGGCATGGATGAGCTGCACATGGATTTCGATATATTTCGATACAATTCTATCGATAATTCGCTAAATAAATAAAATAAATAAATGTTAAAAGTAATGCAAGGATTCCCCTCTGCATCTGCCTCCTCCTTAGTAGCCGTGAATGTTCATGCGTTTTAGCAGATTGCTGGTTGCCTCATCAGCGCCAAAGCCAAAGCCACCGGACATGCCAGGAGCACCGCCTGCCTGGGGATAGAGTCCAGCTGCAGCGCCACCCAAGCCTTGCATTCCTAAGATATTGTTTAGGGCCGAAAGATCCACGCCGGACTGCGAACCGAAGGCAGCGCCGAGCTGCTGCTGATGCGGGTAGAGCGCATTCTGCATGTAGCCACCCAACTGTCCCTGGCCAGGATAGTTGCCCAGACCAGCGAGTCCGTAGGCCAAGCTCAGATTAGGATCTGTGTAGCCCCCGGCATAGTTGTTCTGCATGCCTGGGAAGCCACCCAGGGGCAGGGGAGCACCTGGCGCAGAGGCACCGCCAAAGATCAGACCCGGATAGCCGCCAGTATAGCGTGACAGCAGCTGCTGCTGATTGATGGGCAGCCCCGACAATCCACCGATTCCCTGGAGTCCCTGCAGTCCACTCAGTCCCTGTAGTCCACCCAACCCCGCCAACTGCATGGAAGACGAGGCTGGTGTCATGTTGGCAGCGCTGGCGGCTAGCATCTTCACATCTGCCTCGGCTGCGGCAGCGGCGCTGTTCTTCAGTTGGCGCTGCTCACGCACACCACGCTCCTCCTCGAATTGCACGGGCTGGGCACGACAGCAGCTGAGCAGCATCAGGGAGCTGAGCCACAAGGATTTCTTGACAATGTACTTCATATTGCTTGCTCTCGACTTGGTCAACTGTTTGCTTCCGGATGGTTGGAGGCGGCTTTTATGCGACCTCCGTGGCTAACTTTCTTTCTAACTTTTGGAATTACACGCTCGCTTTGCGTTTTCGCTCGTAAAACCCAATCCGAAATTCGATTTTCTACCATATTTTATGGCTCTGCCGAACAGAGCAGCAGCCTGAGCAGCGTCTGCGTTTTGTAATCTCTTTATAAACAATTCGCACATTTTGCCTAATGCCAACCGCAAATAAGGTGCTAAATGCCTTCGCCTCTCTGTCCCACTGTACCTCCGTCCCACTGTGTGTCGAAAATCTGCCGACTAGAAAATTGCTATTGCTGTTGTTGTTGTTGATGTTACGGATTTGGATTTTAGCAAAGTGAAATGCGCGTCTCATTTCGTTATCACAATGTGTCGCTTGCTTTGTCTAACGAGAGACTCAGGCAACGAACGCGATTCACAGCTCCACACGTTTAATGCCTGCGCTTAAAAGTATGTGATGCTCTTTTGTATTTCACGAATAGCACGTGCACGATCCTTTTTGCATGCTAACAGAACTTGTACAGTGAAATGTTAAAGTTAACAGCGTTTTGTTAAAACTTTTATTTGACCGCCATTAAAAAAAACAGCAAGGGCGTCGTTTCTTCTCATAAATTGAATACGTTAGCAATCCAATTAAATATGTTTAATGAACATAAAACTTTAATACTATACTTGCTTGAGACCTTCATTATATAATGCTTATAAATTAAATTAAAGTTAAATTAAAGTTTGGCAATGGGTTCTTGGTAAGGACAGTTTATAGTTATATAAAATATTTATAATATATCTATAAAGTTATTTTTTTTTTTTTTTTTATATATTTATATATTTATTTGTTCCATTAGGGATCAGTATACAAGTGTTACTATAACTAATGAGTATTATGTTTTTATTAAAATTATATTTTAAAAAAAATATTTTGTTTTGTGTTAATTGTTAATTTATTATGTATTGATTAAGACGTATAGAATTGTCGTGAGTATTAACAATGGATTTCTGGTAGTTAATAAGCATTAAGCTTTATTAAAACTAGTTGAAACTCTGACATGTTTTTAATTTGTGAAATGTAGAGATGAAGTTCTTTTAAGTGACTGATCTTACTTTATTCTCTTAGGATTTCCACATACTGAAATGATTTTATATATTAATAAGACATTCATCTTTAAGTTGTGAAGACTTTTTGTATTATTTGATCAAATATTCCAAGTAAAATTGCAAGTTTAAATTAATTTGTATAATATAATATTTTTAATAATTTAACATAAAAAAATAAATAAATAGTCAGGTCCTTTGTACACATAGAGCTTAAACTAAGGAAATTCTTGTAGTCCTATATAAATAATGATCCCATTGAGGATCTTCTTCTTCTCCTTCTCATCTTTATCGTCCAAAGCTGTCTTTGTAGTTAGCGCGCTCACGGTCCGCACGCAGTGTGCGTGCATCGTAGGAATCGAAGACTGGATAACGACGATCAGCCTCACCGGAACGACGATTAGGTCCCAAGCCATTGGGACTGCTGTAGTAACCATTCACTTCGCTGCTGGGATAGCAGATGTAATAGTCGTCATCAGAGAGAATGGCACGACGACGATATGGTTCCAGGGCATTGGGACTGGGTTTGTAGTAGTGGTAGACCTCGCTGCTGGTGTAGCATATGTAGAAGTCGTTGTCGCCAATGCGTCGATTGCGCACAGGCAGCCCGCTCAGATCGTCTACAGAGCTGATCACTTGGTAGGGATAGTTGCCTTGAACAGGAGCTGATTGAGCAAGCTGAGACTGCTGGCAAAGGATAACGAGGAGTAAACTCGCGGCGAGGATAATTGAGGAGCTCATGTTGTATATGGATTGCTAGGTATATTCTCCGACTGGATTTAGTGTTGCTGCTGCTGCTGTTGCTGCTTGTATGAAGTTCCTTGTGGTTCTGTGACTTCTCGATATGCTGGCAGATTGTTTTATATGCGATTTCGCACTATGCGCTAATTATTATGGCAGACCGAGAGACAGACATCCCAAGTCCGACTCCCAGTACGAGCCCAGCCCAGACTCGTATTGGGGCACTAATTCATCGCATTGTTGTTGTTGTTATTGTTTTGCTCGGTTTCCAATTTGAAACTGATTAGCACCCCAGCTGCACTGCCGCACAACATTTCCGTCAACCAACTCTGGCACCTTTAGGGGGTGAGGCTGTCGTGACGTCAGTTTGATCGCTAATGATCGCTAGGGGAGCCCGATCCCATTCCCCAATCCTGATGTCTTAATTTGTGGTTTGTGTTGCGGTAGGCTGTGAGTCAGAAACAGCATCACCCAAAACTCGTATCTCTTCACAGGTTGCGTCAGATTTTTCCACTTAAAATAAATCAATAAATAAATAAATATCACTTGATATTAATACATTTCAGATATTGCATATATTTCTGGACTTATGTAAGCCTGTGCAATGTGCTAAAAATAGTTGGGCATTGTTTATTTGCCTTACAACGTCAGGTTACATTGTCTTAGCCTCGGAATCAGGCGTTAATTGGACTGTTTCTAGGCGAGAGTTAGACTCATCTGTGCATGTAGAATGTGATTCACATCTCTCTATGCGTCAAAATATTGTTTTAATCTGGCAATTTCCGTGTAATTCGCAGTACAAAATATTTGCACAGTCAAATTACGCTTAAATCTGATAAGCCTAGTCATTGCTTGAAAACATCGAGTAATATTAAAATATATCATAAAACGTGCGCTATTTTTGTGGGAGTACGATCGGTACTAGTCGCCAACGGGTACTCCATTTAATATAGAGCATTAATAATAATACGGGGGAAAAAAACCAAAATAAATTTCTGATATTATAAAGATAAATAAATTGTATATTTCCCTTTAATTATATTATTTCCAATTATCATCTCGGCTGCATCTTACAGTTTCTAGTTTCATTGGGCGCAGACTGGAATATATCGTTCATCGAATCGATTAAATTCTCTAAAGGTTCTGATGAAAGCAAAGATATACTATAGAATAAGCTATAAAAATTATTTCGCCATCTCATTAAACACTCGAGAACGTCATAATAAATTCATATATCAATCAAAGTTGATTGCATACCCGTTTAAGGGGGTGTGTCAGAATCTTATAAAGTATATACATATTTCAGCAGATTACATATCACCCCAAATTGATTATATTTATATGCCTTAGGGCTTTTTTGTACTTGACATGTTGTTGCATCTAAGCACATCTTCAAATGTACATAAAAATCCCCAAAATTAAGTATCTTGATCCGAAACAAGTCATAAGACTATCTGTTTTATGGTTCTGGTTACTCAGAAATGCCCCTGACTAATCGTTGCATCATTAATCAACATGTTTTTGGCCAAAAGATTCGCAATGCAAAAACGCAATCGTAAATGCTCTCATTTCTCAAGGTGAGGTTGATCTTAATAACAAGCGACAATCTTGTGCCAGCCCCCAAAAACAATTTACATATAAAGCGTTATGTAAATTTTCGAAATATTACGATCCATTTAAAATGCATTGTTTGAGCAACATTTTAGATATATTTGAGTGTTCATTACGAACTTAAATAATCTGTGTTTAAATATATTTCGTGCTTCTTTTGCTGACTTTATGTTGATATTAATTCTCAAAAGACATGAGGTATTAATAAAGCTTAGAAATAATTGAAGAACTTGATGTGCTTTACACATTTGAAATAGATCTTCAGACTGTCAACGCATTGTAAGTTCAATAGATCTAATATAATCGCTCTCAAGTATAGTTTTTGTTCAAGATTTTCGAATTTTGTAAATAGAATTGATAATTTAATGGAAATCTGCATTCCAATGTCTGTGTGATCCACCTTATAGCGCATCTACCCTTCATTGACCTTCCCTTAATTGTTTGCTTTGCTTAATTTGTCGTTTGGTTAACGGAAATTTTTACTGGACCCTTTACAAATATTTTTGAAAGCACTTTGCGATAAAAATAAAACTACAACAATTTACTAGCTGGCTATTTATCGCCGACACCTTGTTGTTGTTATTGCTTTTAGCTGAAAACCTGTTGACGAAGGTGTCAACAAGAGAAGCGAGATGCGAATGCGAGTGTGAGATGCGAATGTATCTGCGCCTCAGGCAGCTGCGGATACGTATTCGAATGCGTAGCAGCTGCTACGGTACCTGCCCCCAAAGCGAGTTTATAAATATGTTTTTTGCTATTTTCTATTTTGAGTATATTTCAAATTTTACTACACTTTCATTTATAATCACATCCATTGAGGAGAGAAGACAGAGAGTGGGTTGCTCTATTTGCCATATTTGCCACCGCCGCCGCCACCCCAGCTGGCACTGGCCGATGCTGAAGCCGAAGCTGATGCACTGCCTCCTCCGCCGCCATAGCCACCGCGTCCGCCGCCACCACCAGGTCTAAAGCCACCGCCGCCGCCGCCACAGCAGTAACCACCACCACCACGTTTGCCAAAGCCGCGTGCCACACGTTCTCCAGCTGCATCCTGACCGGGCTGAACATCTACAGAGTCCAGAGTATGTTGCTGGTCCTGCTCCTGCTCCAACACAGGATGTGCGGAGATTGTGGCAAGAGCCAGGCAAGCGATCAGAGCTAGCACTACAAATAGTTTCATCTTGGAACTGTAAAATGCTTCTATGGTTTGTCTATTGTAATCTGCGATCTTTTATAGTCGTCAATAGTTCAGCAGTTTCCCGGGGATGCCCCACGATGAGATTGGAATCTATCCTTTCACAAGATTAATTTGTTTTGCCAACTATCATTACACACTCTTGATGATTTCATTAGAATTTGTAAGTTTCTAGTGGAATTCCCAGAGCCCCAAGCAGTATCATAGTCAATTTGATATTCCCGCCCCCTTACGTGCAGTGTAGCCTTCTCCTCCTCTATATGAAAGTGCGCATCTTAACCAAATATCTATCAGATTGGCCTAGAGACGAAGACCTACATGTCGTTTCGAGTGAGAACAAAAGGCAAAAACGAAACAATTAAAAATTTCTCACATATTTCGCAAACAAGCCCCCTTTACGGATCACAAGCGATTGGGGACTCACCTGCTGATACCCTGTACAGAGAAGTTGAGGTGGGGTGAATGTGGTGATTTAAGAAAGCGATAGAGAGATGTTAAAATGGAAAGAATGATTGAAGTAGAATAAACTAAAGATGCAGATAGGAGAATTTAGAATGATTTGGAATGAGAAAAAGAAACAATTGGGAATAAAAAGCAATAGGTAAATAATAATATATGTATATAAATATAAGAGAAGATGGATAGTGAGATAGATAGATAGAAGACAGAAAAAGACAGTTGGATTGGGGATATAATATAATAGATTGACAAATAGATAGATAGAAATATATATACATATATAGATAGATAAATAGTAAGAAATATAGATAGGCAAATAGATTCATGTTTAGATTGATTGAGAGATAAATAGATAGATGGATAGACAATTAGATGGATATATATGTAGAGGAAAATATCAATAGATAGGTACTACATGATCTACTGGACTTACCAATCATTCTAAACACTTTACAGGGTATTTTCACTGCTCGATACGTTGCCCAATCTGCTTTTTTTCTGTTCGCGCGTCAATAATTTGCGCATTGTTGTTGTTTTTGCCGAATGCACGTTAAAAGACAATCGAAAAGTGTTCGAAAAGTTGTTGTTTTTGTTGGCTTGTGTTCAGTGACCCCTGCGAAATGTCTGTGGAATATTGCGCAGTAGAAGATCACTCTCATCTCCTTATCAAACGCTAAAACCCAACGAGTTTTGGCAAATGTATAGCAAAGTCATAAATTGTGCAGTTTTTAAAGTAATTCTCTCTGTGTTTGCTTTCAATTTGCGGTTTACGTGCTGAAATCGAAATATAGATTATACTAGACACCTTAATATTGAACCAGACCAACTAATTGGGTCATTGATATTTATCTTTGATTGTCACAAAAATATGTCAATTGACGTCTTTGGGTACTATAAGGATCTTTGTTCATAATTATCCTGCTGTCACGATGTGGGGTTAAAAATCAGTTTGTTTTTCAATTGCCAGGGATGCTTAATATACGATAATTACACATGTGAAGTTCTTCGGAGCAGAACCGAACAGGAGTTCGTTACCCTCTGAAGCATCTTAATAAGAAACATATCTTTATTTCGTTATTAAAAAACAGACATGATCCACAGTTGATTCATTATCATAAAACTGATCTGATCCAAAAATTTATCAAGTTTTTAAACTTATAATGGTCAATTCTTTCTCTCAGTGTTATTTTCCTTACCACAACTAAAAATCCCTTTTTTCTAAGATAAATGTGATGTTTAATTGACGTAACCGAAAGCTGATTGTAAACCAAGCGTAAGTTGTATGAATGGGAGGGAAAACCGGTTGAGAACTATCGCAAAAAACGATACATTACATCAATATAATACTTAATGACTTAACGATCGAAATAATTGCGAAATTAAATGCTAATGAAAGTGCTCAAATAGTTTGCAAGATTTGCAAACGAAAGACTTCAACGGATTATCTCACATATATAGAAAGTCGTTTAACGAGTCCAATTCGTGAGCATCGGCACAGACGCGTCTGGCCAGACGCAATAATCAAATTAGAAATGAAAGATTTCCATACTCCATTTCAATTAAGATAAACATTATAATTCGCTTAATTGAGTTCGGAATCAGGCATAATGCCATGGCAACTGGCTGGCAGATGTGCGATCAGACACGTGTCTCTCTGGGGGAATAAGTCGATTGTTCATTTCATATTGACAGATTGAAAGTCACATTTATTACCTTTTTAATTATACATTGTAAGCCCATAATTTATTTTGCTATTGAATCTTTACTTACTTCCCTGACTTGTTTATAAAACAAACAACTAAAGCCAAAGTTAAAGTCACCAGCGAAAAAACCCGCGGAAGTAAACAAAAGCTTTAACGGTGTGAAACTGATTTTTGACTATTTTGGCCAAATTTGCCCAAAACGCGGAGCAAGGTCAATGTCAGGCCTAGGCGGCGCCGGAACCAGTCAAGCACGCGTTTACCGCGCGATTTGAGCGCGTTTTCTTAGTGAGTTTTGATGGCACCATTAATGAATGAAGAGCTCGGTAAATTTCCGAAACATAAAACAAATTTAGCAAGCTCACCAGAAGCCAAACCTGTTCATGACGTTTAGATGACGCCCACGCGACTTCTGCGCGGTTTGTATGTGACTAACGTAGCGTTGCAGATGTCTAAGGTCAGCATGTTTTTTTGGCAAAGTCTGCTCTAGAGCTGCGTGAAAGCATGGAACCAGAACCAGTCGATGACGGCGACGAAGCAACGACGAACCAACTGCAAAGCGGTTTTGACGCGATTGCGCTGCGACTTCGACGCGACTCCTTAGCGATTTCAACGCGACTTTCATGCGTTTCCGTTGGTTAAAGATGTGCTGAAGGTCTGCAAGTTTCTGCAATGTATTTTATACAAATTTGGAAATTTGCTCAAGAACAGTTTGGCGTGGTGACATGCTGAGGCTCTTGAGTTGGCGTATAAAACACATTTCGTGTGTGTGCTGCAGCTTTAGTTGCCATTTGTAGGTCAATCTATGTGGTGATGTTTCTGCCGTCGCGTTTGTGTCTTTTATGTCTGCTCTTCGCGCTGGTTGCTAGTCAGCGTAGTAGGACGCGCACAGAACGTCCACAGGGACGCACATTGGGTCTGCTGGGACCTCTGCTGCTGGGCGTGCCTGGCTCGCTCTTCGATGTGCCCGTGGCGCCAGTGGCAACTGGAGCCGGAGGTGCTGGAGGTAGCGGTGCACAGTCGGATCAGTACTATGGCAACGGAGGTGGTGCTGGAGTTGGAGGCGGATATCCCGGTGGTTATGGCAACCTCTATGGTTACAGGCCCAACTACGCCTACGGATATCCTGGCCTGGGATTAGGCTATCCTGGACTGTCACAGAACTACTACGGCTATCCCGGTTATGGTTACTACAGACCTAATTACTACAGACCTGTCTATAATTATGGCGGCTATCAGCGACCTGTGCAATATCCCAACAACTACTATGGGTCCACACCTAACTATGGTAACTACGGCAGCTATGGCAACAGGCCATCCTACAGTGCCTCTGCCAGTGCTAGTCCCAGTGCGCCTGTTACTCCACCTGCACCTGTAGCCGGCACCGGAGCGGGCTCTCAACTGAGTACAGCACAGGCAGCCCAGCTAGCCGGACTCTTGGGTCAAGCTCTGGGCAGCAGTCTGCGTCCTCTGGTGGCCAATGGAGGCGCAGGCGGCGCGGCAGCTGCAGGCGCTGCCAATCCACAGGCGCTGAGTAGTCTGCTGGGTTTGTTGGGCTAATATAGAGAGGATTATCTAGTCTTAGGTGTTCTATGCTTCCTTGACATTTGAAAGTATTGTATATTTTAGAAATTTATGACTTATTAAGAATAAATTAAAAATTTGTTGTTGTTTTTAAATGAACAAAAATTCATATTGAGGTATTTTTACAAAACATTTTTTATAAAACTCTAGAATTTGTTCTTCCATTTATTTATCAAAATTGTTGTATTTATTTGTTTTAAGTTTTGTTGAAGTTGAACGATCAATGAATGAAGTCTTTTAACAAGTTTTCATTAATTATTAATGAACTTTGCTAACTATAGATTCTAGAGAATCGGCATGAAAGCTTATCAGTTTTCAGTTGAGAATTCAGTTAGTATTTAAAAAAAGCCTAAGAGTATGCAACGTGTGAGGAAATTCTTATCTGTCAGTTACAAATAAACACATCGTAAATATTAGAAGCATTTCAATAATATTTTAATGGTAAACATGCAATAAATACCCTTGATAAACTAATTTCCATAAACTATAAAAGTGCCATAATGAGTTATAATCTTGTAAAGAGCTTTAAATGATGATTTACATCAGAAATGGAAATCCCGCCCTAGGCACGTCTAAAAACCTTGGATCTACTACTCATCACATTAGCCTAAGTCAATAAACTGGGTGTAAACAATTCTAATTAGACACATTGAGTGCTAAACTGATCACTATAAAAAGGGCCAGTTAGCCACAGTTTGGAAGACAGTAACTTTTCCACAATGAAACTGTGCATTCTGATAATGCTGACGACGCTCTGCAGTTTGGTCTGGGCAGGATCAGCTACATTTGAGGAGCAGAAGCAGGATAACCCAGCACCCAGTGCTGAATCGATGACCAGCTTAATGGATGACGCCGATATGGGTGGCCAACATGCTGAGGAGGGAGCTCGCAATGCGCGTTTTTTCTGGCCATTCTGGGGAGGAGGATGGAGTTACTCCTACTATCCCCGCTACTACTCCCGCCCCTGGGGCGGTTACTATCGCGGATATTGGTGGTGATGGTGATGAGAGTGCAATTTGAAACAATGAATAAAAAGGGTTAAGTGATTCAGCCCACTCACACACTCAATTGTTTACCTATCAATTACCCCCAAGTGCCAATTTCCCAACTCGTAGTCTAGGTATTTCACCAGGTCATTCAACAATTAGTGTCTGGGTCAGAAAATAAATTTGCTAATCGATAGTGTCAATTGGCTTAAGCCGGGTGAGGAAATCCGAAAACCCCAAAGTGAAGTGCCAGAATATTACCTGTTCTACCTGTATTGTTTGTTGTTTTTCTTTATTGAGGCTTAACGATGTTATCAAAACAAGCGATAAATGCAAATATCAAAGGCGAAAATCAATAACATTTCAAATAGAAAGTTTCAGGTTGACTTTAGTATACCTGCACAAGATTCTGGTGAGTGTGAATACTAGAGGAATATCAACATTTCAAGCGAATATACCCTTCTGGCGCACAGGAGAGGGTACATTCAACGGGAATTCTTAATTTGTTGCTATTATAAATAACTAAATAAAGCATAGCTAAAAAAAACTAACTTAGATCGAGGGTAGCTTCGAAATTATTATTAAATGTTCAGTTAAGTCGCCACTGCTTGTCCATGTAGGCTTCCCGGCGTCGCCTCTCTCTGCGCTCCTCGATCTGATAGAGTTGAGCCTGTTTGCTATCTAAGAGAATCTGCTTTGTTTCCATGTGACGATAGTCCTCAGTATTTTCACTAAGAACAAGAAATGAATAATTGCTATCGTTATCAGTCAACAATGCTGTCGATTTAACGTACATTTCGCGCTGAAATCTAGTCTGTTCGATCAGTTCCTGCTCTGTCTTTTCCTTCTGCATGATCGACAGCTGAATTGTTTCCATTCGTTTGTTCTCCACCGCATCAGCCCGCGACTGCTGCAGTTCCTCCAACTCCAGTTGCAGCTGTTGGTCTTCCCAATGCAACAGACAAGCCAGCTGATGACGACGCTCCTCCAATTCCTGTGCATATGATTTTATTCGCTGCTGCACCTTGTAATCTAATTTGCAAGTTTCGATTGCGGCGAGTGGTGCGATTAAGAAACTCATGTACAAACATTCCTTAAGTTGATGTTTTATCGTTCAAAGTTAGTAAAATATCCTTGGCAACGTTTAAAACAATTTCAAAGCACAGTGTTACCAGATCGCCAATACTCAAATGACTCTGTTCACTAACTACAACTGAAATGTTAATTGAAAACGTATCCTTGGCATCGATACCATTAAAAAAAACATTAGGTATCGATTTTTAGTTTGAATTAACATGGCACTGTTACTTTAAAGTTTTATAGCCATTAATATGTTAAATTCAAAATAAATAAAATTTCTTCTGTTAAAATGCCTTGCAGTCGTATTCTCTTCGAGCGACTCTCGTATTAAACTGTCAGTTTAGCAATAAAATGCGTAAAATATCTACGCAAATGAGAACAGCAAAAAATTGGTAGATTTTTAAATAAAAGGGGCTCGTACTGCCAGCAGAAGCATCAGTAACAAAGAACTCTTAAAACTTCCAAGCAACTCCTTCAAGATGCGTCTAGCACTTTTGGCACTCATCGGCATGCTCTGCTTCGCCTTCGGCTATGCTGGTGGCTACGACAACATTGGACGTGGAGGCGGTGGACATGGAGGCGGTGGACATGGAGGCGGCGTACATGGAGGCGGTGGACATGGAGGCGGTGGACACCACGGTGGTGGTGGATACGGCAACGACGGACGTGGTGGTGGTGGATATGGTGGTGGACATGGCGGTGGACATGGCGGTGGCGGCCATGGTTATGGTCGCTAAGAATACATCGCAATGTTTTGTATTGACAACTTCTGTTGTCATTTCACGCTTGTCGAGTAATAAAATGTTTGCAAATATTGAAAACAATGTCGGAATGAATTTCACTGTAGGCGCTTCTCTAATAGGTCTGTGGATACCCTAGGCGAGAAGGTAATTAAATCGTTGTGACGTGGCAAATGATGAGTTTACTATTTATTTACATGGAATTTGCAATAAAAGGCACTCATAGTGCGCTGAGAGGTTTCAGTAGATTGCGCAGTTTCACACAGGTTCCAGTTCAATCTTCAGTATCGGGAAATTCACACGTTTTTTTAAAGATGCGTTTAATATTGCCGCTTATTTTTGTTGCCCTTTGTCTGGCATTTGCCTACACTGCGGGGTTAGACGCTGCTGGAGTTGATCAAGCTGCTGCTCTACTGCAGCTGGCCGATCAAGGAGGAGCACACGAAAATCAGGGAGCTCGAGAGGAACGCGGTCGTGGTGGCTACGGTGGATACGGTGGCTACGGTAGCTATGGTCGTGGTGGCTATGGAGGCTATGGTCGAGGTGGCTATGGTGGCTACGGTCGTGGTGGCTATGGTGGCTACGGTCGAGGTGGCTATGGTGGCTACGGTCGTGGTGGCTATGGTGGCTATGGTCGTGGAGGCTATGGACGTGGTGGATGGGGTCGTTAGATTCCAAAGTCGTTAAGACTTTTTAATGCACTTTAAAGTGCTTTTAAATAAATACAATTTATGCAGAGTACAAAGAAAAACTTTGATTCTTTTTTACTGTTGTAATCTTCAGACTGTGATATAATAATTGTCATCTTACATCACAATTAAATCAATTAAAAAGCATTAAAATAAGCTTGATGAATGATTTTGAATTAAACATGATAATGAAGTGACTTCGATTTTTGAATCTCGAGAAAAAGGGGCGTATCTACACTGCTACTACTGCGCTATATCTCTAATACGCTAATTAGTTCGTGCCGCGCATGAGCTCAACATTGTGATGCAAATCGTTGGGTAAGTGCAACTTTTGTGATCCCCAAAAAGGTAAGCTAAGCTGAGGTGTAACAACCTTGTGGACGAGTGATAAACAAACAAATTGCACGAAAGTAGCAATATTTGACTTCTAAATATAATGAAATATAATAAACGATCTTAATTTATGTATATGAAAAGTACTCGAAATTAGGTGATGCGTGTGAGAACAGGAATGACAACTTAGTCGGGTATTTTTTGTGGATCGTGAGGTGTAAATAAAAAGCCAACGTTGTGCGGCAGAGCACATCAGTAACACCAACAACTGCGAGCCAAGAGCATCAACAGAATCCCCATCAGAATCCACACAGCAGAAGAAACACTTTAAGGATGCGTCTGCTACTTCTGGCGCTCATCGGGGCCCTCTGCCTTGCCCTCAGCCATGCATATCCACCAACCAATCTATTCGACGTAGACGATCAAAATAATGTAAACTCCAATGTGGGTGATCGGGTCGCTCGTCATGGCTATGGAGGCTATGGAGGCTATGGCGGCTATGGCGGCTATGGAGGCTATGGAGGCTGGGGAGGAGGTAGATGGGGAGGAGGTGGATGGGGAGGAGGTGGATGGGGCGGTGGTGGCTGGGGAGGTGGAGGCTGGGGAGGTCACCATCACCATCACGGTGGTTGGGGTGGCTGGAATGGCTGGTAAAGCTACCAAGCACAGTCCAAGCTAAGAAGAGCCCAGCTTATACTGCCCCCAGGGTGCTACTACCGAACTCTGTCACCTTTTTTGTTTGTTTTGTGTGTGTAAATAAAGAACATTTCAATAACACAAATTTTGAATTGCATTTTTCTTTAATTTAGATGATTTCAGCTTTACAAGAATGATCTATTAGTTGATTATTACCATCATTTGTAGATCCTTGCATTGAATATATATAGTTTTTAAGCTCATCAATACAAGATTATTTAATTCCTCATATAATTTATTTTAAAGATCATTAAAATAAATAAAACAGGTGTATTTTATGGTAAAAGGGTCATTAAATGTGTTTCTATTCCTAAAATTGATATACATATGTCAACAACATTTTGATTAAGCAACTTGCTAGGAATTACTTGAACGACAAAAACAACAAGTTGGGACGTTGCGTCTTCAATCTATTGTCAACAAAAGTGTTTATCTTAAGTATATTAAGGACTTGTCTCTGTGAAATGACGCAGTATGAGAACGTCAAAGTTGAGTCACAGAAGCCTTTGTTAGAAAAATTCTAATTGAAGACGGTAGCGGAAACTCTGCTCTGTATAAAATACTATGCTATCTATATCTATACACTCTATTCTATATGGTATATACTATCTTCTATTATTTAAATATATGTTAATTAATACTCTACATATATTATAAAAATATTTGTTAATCTTATGATATATCAAACAAACATACAAGTTTGACATAATTTGGAATTCAAGTATAATAAAGATTCATTAATTAAATTAAAAATGTATTTTATTTTAAAAGAACCCGTATGAAACCTTCATATAAGTGTTAGAGTATTTCATTATTTGTGAAATAATTTGGTGAGTGCTTTGGCTAATTTGTTTTGATCTGTTGTGGTTGGGCAAATGGGATTTTTTTACTGTTTCAATATTTGTAAACAGAATTCTCGTTTCGCACAATGACATGGGATACTTGGTGGACTCAACTATGAACTTTAAATATGTGTGATGATGTATGTACATGCTATAAAGAATACGTATCTATGGCGACCCCCTCAAAGTTCAAACATTATCTATGACAGATGCGTTTCTTGACCTGCACCTGCCTTTCTCGAATCCTAAGCAAGTGCAATTAAATGGTTAGTCAATTAGAAAGCACTCTGATCATTTGATGGACATTGACACACAACAAGTTTTTTTGTTTATTGTGTTTACCCTCACAACAATAACAACAACAAGAACACCCGCAAGCAACGGGTGTAATAATCTTTGAGTGAAATAAACAAGGCAAAAAATTGCAAGTTGAGAAAAAAACAAAAAAACCCCTTTTGACAATATATACTATAGACATGGCTGGCATTTTACGACTAAGTACTTCGAATTAGATGAAGTCTTCGAGAACTGGAACGACAAGTCATCCGGTTTCGTTTCGTTTGTTCGGGGACTGCACATAAAAGCCGTTCGCATTGTCACCGAAGGCATCAGTCAGAGACAGAGAGACCTCATCCAACCTCCTCGTCCAACAGAACCGAATTTCAAGAATTTCAAAAACAGAACAAGAAGAATCTTCAGGATGCGTTTAACACTACTCGCAATTTTCGGCGTGCTCTGCCTCGCCTACTGCTATGCTGAGTCCTTGGAGGATGTCGAACAGATTGGCCTGCTGGACGTAGCCGATCAAGGAGAGGCCCATGCCAACGAAGGAGAACGTGAGGCTCGTCAATGGAACGGCTGGGGCGGCGGCGGTTGGGGAGGCCGTGGCGGTTGGGGCCGTGGAGGCGGTTGGGGCGGTTGGGGCCGTGGAGGCGGTTGGGGCCGTGGAGGCGGTTGGGGTCGTGGAGGCGGTTGGGGTCGTGGAGGTGGATGGTGATGGGGCCGTCAAGCAACAAAGCAAAGCGTATCCCTGCGCCAAATCGAGTTGAAATGTTTTTTAGAATTGTTTTTGTAATAAAAGAGCATACAGAAAAAAAGCGAATTTGACTTTTAAATTTAAAACTCTTAACAATTTTAGTTTTGAAATCAAAAGAGTAAAGGATAAAAGGACACCTTACAATCAAAAAGCCCAAAATCAATGAATCTGGCTAATGTTTATTATTTTTCCAGCAATCACGGACTTAGAAATACAGCTTCAGTCCAGCAAATTTAATTAAAATTAATTTAAATTAAACTCAATATCATTTTTAGCATTTCTTTGTTGCGCTGAAAAGTGAACAATAATCGTAAAGTGCCAACGACATATTACAAGCAGCCGGAACGTATGCAACGAAAAATTAGCGATGTACCAATTATAAACAAAAGCTAATTTTAACGCCGTTCCCCGCTTTTGTCTTTGGATTTGACGAGAAAAAAGCTAAGTTGACAACAGCTGCAGCTCCTGTGCAAGAGGGTCAATGCAATTGCTTTGCAATTAGACAGGCAGGTGGTACTTGCCTGTCCCCTTACATACAATATTCACATTTTTAATCAATTAATTTATGCCTCAGTTAATTACCCTATAATTATTGAAGCTATAAAAGACACTTCCAGCTTGAAATCGCTATATTCGTGGCGAATTCGCAGGATGCACAACTTGACGAAGGACTTCCTCAAGCTGCAGGCAGATTATTTTAGCATACTTGGATTTGATTTATTTGCAGAGGCATCGCAGAGCTGGCGACATCCCTGGAAAACATTATGGTCTCTTCTGGCCTTGGCCTCGGTGCAACCCATGATATTCGCCTTTGGCATTGTGAACCTGGAGAATGTGGACAAGATGACAAATGCTCTGGGTTCGCTGCTGATTAATGTGCTGGCGTTGTTGAAGTTCGCATTAATGATATGGATGCGGAAGGATTTTGTCAAGCTAGTGCAGAGATTTCAGAGTATGCTCTCAAGGGGTAAGTAGCTAACAAGCTAGGCTCAGTGAGTTCTCTAGCGCATATTTGCAGAGTGCGAACAGGAAGTGCCGGCACAGATTATTAGCCAGGTAAATCAGCGGGAACAGCGTCTCAGTGGACTCTACAAGAACAGTTTGCTGCTCACCGGAGCACTGTCCTGCGCCATGCCCATTGTGGCTACATGCATCGTCCTCTGTCGCTCGGGCGAGCTGCAGGTACAATTGACCTTTCCCTGCATGTAGGTTGACTCTGATTGGAAGTGATTGAATAATTGAGATTGAAGTATTCCCCTTAGATATCCCTGGGACAATCGGCAGCTGCACAAGTCTCTGTTCTCATATCTGCTGCTGGTCGCCGCCAGCTGTGGTGCTGTCTTCGCTACCATCTGCGTAGATACCTTCTTCACCGGACTCAGTTACAATTTGGTAGCGCTTTTCAAGTCAGCGCAGCACAAAATGCAGAATTTCCAGAGCCGTGACGAGCTGAGTGGGATATTGCAGCTGTACAAGCGCAGTCTGGGCTTGAGCGACACGGTGAATCGTTATTTTCGTCTGCTCATCTGTGTGCAACTGTTGGTCGCCTCGCTGCAGCTGTGCGTGCTCAGCTACACGCTGTCGGAGAACTACGCCGGCCCACAGATGCCCTTCTACTTGGTCTTCACACTCACCGTACTCCTGCAGCTCTACATCTACTGTCACTGCGGGGAGTATCTGAAGGGAGAGAGCCAAATATTTGCCAAGGCCATCTACGACAGCGCATGGTACGAGGCTGTGGAGGAGCATGTTGGAGTAAGACGCTCGCTGCAGTTCTCCATGATGCGTGCACAACGTGGCAGCCACATCGATGGTTACTTCTTCGAGGCGAACATGGAGGTGTTTCTATCGGTGCGTATATCGATAAGTATCGATCGACCTTTAACTATGCTTCTCCCCCACAGATTGTGCGCACTGCCATGTCATACTTCACGTTGCTGCGCTCGATTTCCTAAGGACCCTGAATATATACACATATATATCCCATTTATAGACTTCAATATTAAAGTATTTTCGAGCAATATTCGTTTTATTGCATAGCTTGCGTTATCGTTATCGACATTTAACAATCAAACTTAATTTATGTACAAAACATAATTTACACAATTCTTTAAGCGCTAAGAAGGAGAATGGGGGAAGGGGAGAGGAGAAGAAATGCTTAAGAACACACACACACACAACGAATGGAAATGAAAGAGAATGCCTCTGCATGTGTGTGTGTGTGTGACAGTGTGTGTGTTTGGGGGGAAGTGATTTGTGGTCGTTGAGTGTTTGTGTGTTTCTGTTTTTGTTGCCCTGAACTCCATCCTGGATGCTATCAATTAAAAATTATTATCCAATTAAACAATTAATATTCCACGGTCGTATATCGATTATTTGAAGAATCGGCGGGGTCCGGCAGCGGCAGCAGGACTGACCGGTGGTGGGGTGGGAATGTGAGCGCCTTCGGCACGGAAACCGTTCTCGTCGGCAATGTAGGTGATGGTGTAGAGAACGCCATCGGGTCCGGTGTACGAGTACGAGCCTTGCATGACCTGCAAGGTAAATGTATAGCAAAATTATACCGTGCACGCGAAAGTAGGCAACACATAAGTGCAGCCTGTTTTAAACTGCGCGCGAAAGTAAGCAACAAAAAACGTACCTGAGCTTCTATCTGCGAGCCGGGATTCTTCAGGTAGCCCGCCTCATCAGCGCGAATGCCGTTGCTTGTCTCGTAGCTAGAGTGGGAAGTATAAATCATTATACATTATATAGAGTGTGCTATTTGTTGTTCATGCTCTCCACCCACTTGTGCTGATAGGAGCCATCTGGGTTCAGATCAAAGTTCTGCTTCAATATCACAGCTTGCGCATCGGCCGAGTTGTAGCGTGGCTGTGGCAGACCGCGCTGCGGCTGCGCTGACACTGCACTGAGCAACGCAAGGGCGGCGACAGCGTAGGAGTAGCTTAGCATCTGCATGACCTTTTTCAGATGGGCGCCGGCGCCAGAACGAACGAGAAGTGAGAGAGAGAGAGAGAAATACAATTGATTGCATGATTGAGTCATAACATTGAACATGAGGCCCCAATTTGTTGGCCTTTATAGACGATGAACTGCTGCTGCTGCAATTATGCTCTGTGATGCTAACAATAATTGGCATTAATCTGTGTGCAGAGTCTTTTCGAAAGTAAATCTGCATGGCAATGGGAGGGTCTTACTTGGCCTGGGAAAATATGCATGGCAAGAGAAGTATGAGCAGCCAGTCTGACTGGGGGATTTTAAATGGGAGTGGGGTAAACGGATGACTGAACAGAGCGAGTATATTTTGCAATAGTTGGGGACTATCTTCATATATCAAATTCATTAAATTCTGCCTGCAAATCACACTGATCCTTGAGAGATTTGAGTTTTTTTAAGGATTCTCTCAGTATTTAATTTACATTAGTTTTTTCAATATTTGTGAAACTTTAAACTCTTCAATGTCCTTCAAACACTATTAATATTATTTCTTTTTATATTCTTTTCAATTTATTCTTTGCTTTTAGTCCTTTTCTTAGCCTTTTTATTGCACCACACACTGTCAAGCTCACTTCGTATTTATTCGCGACTGTTGGCGGTTTTTCTGGAGCGTTTTTTAGGTCTGCGCTTGGAAGGCTCGTCAAAACTGTTTTGACTTGAGTGCAGACGGCGCAATCGTTTTTATACCGAAAATGCATTCACTGCGCGCAGTCGCAGCAACTACAACTGCAGCAGCAGCAGCATCCGCAACGAGAGCAGCAACAACAACAACAATCAAATGGCTAAGAAGAAGCAGCAGCGGCAGCACAAGTCGAGATGTTGTTGTCTGTCTGTTTGACAGCGGTGGCAGCAACAGCAATAGTAACAGAATCGGAAGAGGCTGCCGTTCCAAGCGGCGTATGCGCAACGAGTTTCAAATGCAAATGGGCGTTGCGCATACGCCGTGTACGCCAGCTAGAATGCTTGTCAGCAACATTGTGCGAGTGTGTAAGTGAGTGTGACTGTGCGAGTGTGAGTGTGAATATGAGTACTATCAGCTGGGTGCGGGTGAGTTTGTGTGTGCGGCACGCCAAGTTGTCTGGGCTGTAATTTATGTGAATTAGCTATACGAAGTTCATTCGATTAGCCCACGCTGCGTAGTTGTGTGTGTGTGAGTGTGTGTGACTGCGAGTGCGATTCAATTTGCGATGCGCTGTGCACTGTGCAATAATTTGTTAATTCAAATATTAATTAAAAGATTAATGCGCGACAGCTGAATGGGCCGAGTTGTGACTGTCCGTGTGTGTGTGTGTGTGTGTGTTTGAGTGCATGTTGCAACTGGCCGCAGCAGTTGCAGTTGTGGCTACTCAACGAGTTGCAGCAGCAGCAGCTTCGCATTCTCGATCCTCCTTATTGACATTTGCCAGTGCCGCCAGGCGGGGATTGTTGCCCTCGAGTTGTGGCTGCTGCTAAACTGCCTCATTGTTTGCCGAGGTTTGCGATTGTTTGCCAAGATGCACACAAACTGGAGCTGCACACACACACACACACATACAGTGGGGAATTTAGACATTTAGCGGGCATTAGGCGCAGTGCAGCAGCAGCAACTTACAACTTACAACATGTTGGCCAATGTGGCTGACCAGCCGCCACTCCCCTGCACCAGTTCCCACTAAAGGTGAACCAAATGACATGCAAGGGAGAAGGGAGCAGGGAGAGGTGGCAGGCAGCAGGGCAAGAGGGAGTGGTAGATGGAGAGGGAGGCGTGGGCGGGCCTAAGCCGGCCGGCGCGCATAAAGATTGCAATTTGCAGCTTAAACTTTAAACTTTTACGAAGCGACGGCAACGGCGGCGGCAGCGTGTAGGAAATGTCAGTTGCAATTCATAAAAATTGCAGCAATAACTGCGGCAGCAACAACAACTACATCAACAAGCAACAACAACTACAACAAGCAGCAAACAACAGCAACAACTGTACGCGATGATCACGAACATGCCATGATGAACATCGCGCGAGATTAACGCGCCTCCAACAACAACAGCAACAACATCTACTACGCCTTCGCCTGCCCAGCTGCCCCTCCCACACGACGCCCCGCTGTACCGCCCTCTCCTCCCATTGCCCTTAGCTGCAGCTCTGCTTTGCTTTTCGCTTTCGTCTGCCAACGAAATAAGATCGCGTCTGCTTTGGCCTTCTGCCAGAGACTCCACAAGAGATCCCCACCCCCCACCCACCACTGCAGCTCTATCTGCCTCCCACCTTCCTCTGCCTCACTCTCGCTGTCCTCTATCTCCCTGCCACCCCCCTGTCTTAAGTGCATTCCTCACATTTGACATACTCGCAGCTGATTGCAACGCTTTGTGGTTTCACACTAAACTCGCCCAGAAGTTTCCCGTGTGCTTCGGTCTCCGGCTCAGATTCCGTCTCCGAGCTGCATCTCCAGCTGCGACTACTGCGACTGTAACTGTGACTCTATCTGCAACTGCACAGCTCATTCACAGTTGATGAATGAATGCATCGCATGCGCTGTCTCTCATTTCTCTCGCTGATCGTAAGTGCGCCTAATACGCGACTTAATTTATTCGCCTTTGTTACCGCCGCAAGAGACGCGCAAGACAATGCGCCCTGGCCGAATACTAATTGCGCTCAGAGTTTCCTAAACAGTTTCGTGTGGATTACTCGTACTCGGATTGATCTTCTTCGTCTTCTTCTGCTGCTTCTTCTGGCTGTCAGTACTGGCAGCGGCAGACGGGGCGGCCAAATGACAAATTGATATGAGCTGATCTACACTGAGAGAAATGGCAGTAGGTGAATTTTTAAAGACATTTGAGTAGGGAATAAATATGAAAAAAGAGTGCAATCTAGTGAAAAAGAGAGAGAAAGTTAATTAAAATGAAGAGAGAAGGAAATTAAAAGAAGAGATAAGAGAGAAAGAAAGAGAAAAGGATAAACTGAACAAAATTTATAACGAAAGAGACACAAACACAGAATTAAATGATCAAAATTGTACAAATTGAAAAAGAGACAAGAGAGATATAAAAGGCAAATAATAAAGAGCGATTGTGACTGCGATAAACAGATTAATAAGCTACGTGTACATTTGAGGAAACGTTTAGAACACCAAATGGAAAAGAGAAACAATGTAAAAGAATGAGATAGGCAGTTGAATAAAGAAAGATACAAATAGAGATAGCGAAACAGAGACGGAATGTAAAAGAGTAAGGAACAGTGATTCAGTAGAAGAAGATAATGTTATAATGTTGAACTACCATTCATCTTGTCTTGTCTTGTCATCATGTCTAAGTGAAATTCAAATTCATTCCTTCCCTTTTCACAGTGCACAAGTGATACATTTGAAAGTCTCAAACTTGAGCTGAATTCTTAAGCAGAAATACCTCAATTTATTTGCTTACTTTTCCGTCATAAAGGCTGATTATAATTCGCCCCATTTTGAACAGTGCATAAATTAGCACTTCTATCATTGCATTCCTACAAAGTATGAAAACGAATTCTCGCAATTTCTGAGCTGTCAATTCATCAAATTACCCACAGAGAAACCCTCATCAATTTCTCGCAGTGCACGCCTGATGGATTCGCGATTTATTGTCCCGCCCGCTGCAAACGAGTTTGTGACGTGTAGATTAATTAACAAAAAATGAGCATGTTTTGCGCAAGAAACCGAAAAAGGCCCAAGGGAGGAGCGGAGGCATCCCCTGATGACCCCGTGGTGCGAGAAGTAGAAGCAGATGATGATGTCGATGATGTTGTTGGGGACAAACCGTTTAGTCAATTTGGCCAGCAAGTGGATCGATCTTCTCTCTCTCTCTTTCTCTGTCTCTGATTATGTTTTTCCCGCGTCTGAATCATAAATACGCGGTATATGCAAATCGCGCTGACTCGCTGAGTGTTTTATTATAACATTTTGTTGGGCAGCTTGGTGCGTTTCTATAGAATTTCTTTATTCCGTCGTCGTCTTTTTTGTGCTTTTCGGACGATGGATAACGTAATGGATGCTAATTTCTGGCAGCAGCTATAAAAGCCAACGCTGATGGGAACTTCTAGACAAGTAAAGAGTGAAGCCTAGTCTGGAACGCAACACGCCATATACGAAAGAAAAATGCTGAAGATCGCAATTTGTTTGTTCCTGGTGGCCGGTGGAGTTAGCAGCGCCCCCGTGAGTTCCTCGACGACAGAGAGACCAACTGTGGTGCCTTTACTGCGCTTCGAGTCGATTAAGCAACCCGATGGTTCCTTCAATTTCATCTACGAAGGTGGTGATCAGTCATCCCGTCAGGAGCAGGGAATCCTCACGAACGCGGGCACTGAAGATGAGGCACTCGAGGTCTCTGGCTCCTATCGCTACATCGATGCTGACGGTAACACCGTTGAGGTTCACTACACGGCGGGCAAGAATGGTTTCGTGCCCATCGGCACCATCATTCCCAACGAGATCTCCGAACTGGCCAAGGCTGCTGCTGATTTGCCCAGCTACAGCGCCGAGGAGGAGCAGGAACAGAAGCTCAACCAGCGTCGTGCACGTGCCCAGGAAAACAAGGAGGTAGCACCCAAGGCAGTGGAGGCTGTCAAAGTGGAGGAACCCAAAGCGGAGGAGCCCAAAGTGAAGGCAGCTGTTGAACTGAAGGCAGCCGAGTCGCAGGTGGTACCCGTGCAGGTGGTGCTCGAGGAGACGAAGAAGCCCAGCGAGGCCGAGTCGAAGAAGGTCGCCCAAGTCTGAGTGCAGTCACCCAGTGCTGTACACTCTACACTCTAAGCTACGCCTAGTATTACGTATTCTATAAATAAATCGAAATATATATTTCACCGAAACTGAATCACAAGCCGCAGCACAGGCATAATAACCCAGCGATCTGAACAGAAAACCAAAACAAAATAACAAAACTTACTTCGAAATTTATGTTAATCTGCCCATCATGATGTCATAAGCCCGATTACCCTCTCTCCAGATGCGTTGCTGATGAAACACTTGATTCGGTAGTGTTAATAAAATGAGCAAATATCTTTGGAAATATTTTCGAAAATAGTTGGAGAGAATTAAAGCTGTGATTTATCTGTCATTAGCTTCGGCAAAGAGACGACAATTTGCATAATTATTTTCGACAACAAGAGGGGAATCTACCTCGTGCCCCTCTCCCTCGAAGAAATGATAAATTGCGACAATCAGTCGAGAGAGTCAAGGTCTCGCCCAGACCCCAAAGGGAATTTGTAAATATCTCTTTCAATCGAGGCACCCTTTAAGGGAGTTTTGGTTAACCAAATGTAGGTTTATTAATTAATTTCGAGAAACATAACTATATACAGTAGGAGGGGGAGATATTCCGAGGATCTCTATACAGTTTACTTATACAGGGGACCTTCTTCAAGCTTATGCTTTGATTTCAGGCTCCTCGCGTGGCAGAAATTGGGCAGCCTCAGCCACCTCGGTGATCTTGGGATCAATAATGGTGCTTTGTGGCACAAAACCATTGACGCCAGCCGTGTAGGTGACCAGGACCTCTCGGCCTTGATCATCGATGTATGTGTAGGAACCGTGCACCTCCAATGCTTCGTCTTCAGTGCCCTTGTTCTTGATTTCTCCCTGCTCATCGCGGCGGGTGCCATCTTCACCCTCGTATCCAGCATTGTAGCCACCTTCCGCCGAGTGTTCTAGCGTAGATCTCAGAATCCCCACCACTGGCGCCTTCTCGCGCTCATCCACAGGCAGAGCGAAGCTGCAGCCCAGCAGGGCGAACACGAACAGAGGCAGCTGAAAGTTGCAAGCGGGTTAGACTAGTCCAAAGTAAGGATGGCATGATGAGGCAGCCAGGCAGGCAGGCAGTCAGGCAGCTGCTACTTACGACGAACTTGAACATCTTTTTTCGGGGAACGAAAGCGAGAGTTTGCATGCCCGGCCAAGGTGCGCCGCCGCTTTTATATGTGAACGCATCGGCGATCGCATTTCGAGGCAGAGCGCGCGTCTTGCGCTTAAACATGCCAAACATGTTTGCATCCCGGTTTATGGCAGCTGCTACGCTGTACGGGCCCAAATTTTAAACGATGCTCGAATTGCTTCACGCTAAATGTCAGGGTCGACTTCGGCCAAGCAGCAGGCGGGGATCGAGCGAGCGGCAAGGGGGGCAGAGAAATGTGTCAAGCAAGTCGGTTGGGGAGTCAGTGAGCCAGTGGATCAGTGAGTTATTCCCGGTATTAAGGCACTTCCGCACTGCTAACTGCGACGCCAGCTGTTACGCTAACTGCGACGGCGACTGCAACTGCGACTGCGACTGTGTTGACTCAGCTGAGACTGAACTGCAGCGCTTCACTTCGCCGTCGTCTTTTGCTTTTGATTTACAGCGTCAATCGCTGCATCCATTAGCAGGCGCCCAGTTGCCTTTCCAACTTTGTACACATTGTCGCGTCTCCCACTCAAGGTGTCGCGATTAATTGCCACTTGACTGCCAACTGTGCTGTGTGGTGTGTGTGGCATCATCAGAGTCAGAGCTAGAGTCAGAGGCAGCATTAAGTCAGCATCAAGTCAGCATCGGCATCGGCATGCACCAAGCCCAGGCAACATGTTTCCATTTGCCATGTAAAATGTCAGCGCATCGTGTAATGCAGCTTGTAATTTGTGTGCCTAACTATGCAAAGAATACGGGGCAGAGTGCGGGGTTATCTTATGCACCGAACCCAGGCCGAGGCATTGGCACACTGCCCAGGGCAACTTAGGCACCTACTTTTACCATTCTGAAGCTGGGTGCGAGCTGAAAGAAGAAACACATCGAGTTATGAGTCCAAATTGGTAATGAAAGAGTTGCTAGAAGGTGACAGTGGGTTGCAGAGTAGTCAGAGTAATCGGATGCAGCTGAGGGAGAGAGGGAAGAAGAGGGTAGCAAGTAGAAGGACCTTACTCCCGTAATGTTATGAGTATGAGGATAGAGGGAAATAGAGACAGACAGACAGAGAGAAAGAGAGAGATAGAAAGAGCTATCTCAGAGAAGAAGAATTAGATAGACAGAGTGAGAGAAACAAATGCAATCAAAGTAAAGTAAGTTAGTTAGGTAGTCCTTGGCACTAAGAAATACCTTAGTTATGTTTGCGATATTTCACTTTTAAATACTCTATGTTAACAAGACAATGATGTAATACAAGCTTAAAAACTTGTCGCTGTTTGTCAAATCTTCCCCCTAAACACGTTCATACAGACCCAACACTAAACTTCGCTTAGACAACTCAGAATTGATATACAAATTAATACTAAATCAGTAATTCAACGTTAATAAACACTTTATTCCAGTGAAAAACTGCACCACATTCCCAGGGTATTCAAACGAATAGTATGTATAACTTAAATATAAAAGGTATTTAGCAGTCGAGTTCAGTTGTTGTTTGTTGTTCTATTAGATTCTTTTTATTAGTTCTCATCGATTTCCAGCTCATAATTTCAATTAATTGCCAGCCCACACTGCGAATAAGGAATATAACTCGAATACAGCTCATAATCTTATACCACAATCAGACTTGGGTACTTAAAACTCAGACTTGATAGATGCCGAGCAATTAAAATTCTAATGAGCTGAGATGAGGCTACCCCATCTATCGATGGTATTAATTGAAAGCGCATGAAATATCGCCAGCGATTAATGGAGAAGTTGCTCAGAGCGCAAATTTCGAAATATTCCAGCGATTTTCCAGGCGACATTTGGCAAAAGGGCAAGCCCGGCACCAGCACATCGCCCTGGGGCCACTCGACGAGGCCCCAGTTCCCCCAGTTCAGGAAAATTACCATGTAGCGTGGCCCGAAGAGTGTCAATAAAAATTGCCACAATTTATATTTCTGACAGCAGCAAAGAGTCTAGGCAGCATCAAATTAAATATGTATGCGAGACGCGATGCACCCGACTGGCAGTCAAGTTGGCCAAGTACTGCTTGGCTTCTCGGCTTGGCTCACCTGGCCAGTTGGCGCTCCTCGTTCGACATAGTTTGGTGCTGAGCTGGCGATGTTTTGATTTGAATTTATTGGGCAGCGATTCAGTGTTTTGTTTATGGTTCATTTATTTCGATAATTGTTTAAGCAATCAAGCTGAAGAAGGGGTAACTCTATTCGATACTCGATAATACTGCCGGTTGAGCCTAGCCTAGGTCTCTCTCTCTCCCCTCTTCAGCTTCTCCCTCTCGCTGTCTTGCTGATCTCGGTGTGAATTATATTCCCCATGGGCAAAAAACCACATTTATCGGCCACATAACTGACCTCCACGTGCTGTCCATTGCTGTCCACATAGCGATAAACACCAGAGACCTCCAGTTCCGGCTCCATCTCAGTCTCAGCTGCATCACTCGGCGCTCGCCGCAGCAGTCCCACCTCCTCGCGGTAGCTGCCATCGGCGCCCTCGTAGGCAAAGTAGTAGGAACCATCCTGCTTCTGCTCAGCCAGCGACTTTACAATGGGCACCAGGTCCACATCAGGCTTCTTCTCCCTCCCCTCACTCAGCGTTGCCAGCAGACATAGAACAGAAATGCCAATGGAAATTGCGCATTTGATGTGTCGAGAACTTGACCAGATTGGCAACATGTTTTATGCTCCAGCAGATGCGGATTTATGCTAATACTGCGCGCAGACAAAAGACGATCTTCAACTTATATAGATGGTGCAGACAATAAACTAGGCACGGAGAAAGATTCCAGCGGGTCAATAGAAAGTTGCTCAGCGAGTTTGTTGAACTGTTATGCGATTAACAATTTAAATGGCGTAGAACGTGCGCCAGACTGGCTTATGTAACCCTTTGCGGCATTGTCTGGCATATCTCAGATAGAATGCGTGTCTAACTGCGTCTCAGCTTGCGTCTCTGGCTCTGCGTGTGGGAGTCTCTTGGAGGTGCAGCTGCTGTGGCTGCTGCTGCTAATCAAATTTGTCAAATTGCTTGTACGACATGTCGCCAGGTGGGCGGGGCTAGTTGCCGTCGGCGGAAAGCGAAAGGTGCAGAAAAGGTAACACGGCTGAGTGGCTGCCAAAATGACTCTAAACGTTTCCACTTGACTTCCATGCTGAATTCCATGCGATCTACTGCGAGATCTACTGCGATCTCCATTACGTTGCCATTGCCATTGCTGTGTGTTCACTTTCCGCCCTGCATTTGGTTTCGTTTGTTTTTGGCCACATTTGAATTTGAATTTGACTGTTGCCATGTTGCCAAGTTGCCAGTGTTGATCTGTGGCTGTGTCTGTGGCGTGGTGCGGCGTCAGCGTCGCCTCCACTGTTACAGTGGGTGGGCACTGAGAAGCGTCTAACATTTATGCCACAAGAATTTAATAATAATTTTCAGCTATTTCGCAACCTTACGACAGCAGTAACTGCAGCAGTGGCAACTCGTTGAGTCAGCATATACCCTGTAATATCAGCTAGGTGAGGTGGGGTATGCACGACCATGCAGTTAGGTGGATGCAACTTGACTGCATATATTTATAAAGTATATATTTTATGCGTATACCCTGTAAAATCAGCCAGAACACGTGGGGTATGTACGACTAGCCAGTAATGTAGCTAAACATTGACTGTATATGCATGTAGAGCATATACATTTTAAGTGTATACCCTGTAAAAGTGTCTTTGGCGTATACACGACTAAGCACAAAAGTACTTCTTACCTAAAATATATAACTATTTATACCCTAGGCAACACATATACCCTGTAAAGTGCTCACGCACTATTTACGGGGCATCTCTCAGTCGTTATTCTCAGCCCAGCACGTCTGGCATTTGCCTTGGCGTGCTCTGGGCGTTACTGCCAACTGCCACGCCCAGTTGAGGCAAATAGAAGGCAGCCTACACCTCCCCCTGCCTCACTGCACCTCTCTATGTCTTACTCTCCCTGCTTCCCTATCTCTCTTCCCCTCCCTCACTCCCATTCTTGAATGAGCATCGAAACATATTAATAAATTGATTGCACCGCGAAAGGCAACTGCAGATGGTTCCGAACCAGTTCCTCTTTCCCCCCTCCAACCCCTCTGCAGTTGGCATTAGAGCGAGATACATTTCTGATTGAAGCTGAAATTGAAATTGAAACTCATTAAAGCTGCGCCGCGCAATGCCAACAAGTGCATTACTCAGAGGCGACACATTAACCTTTTGCCGAAGATGCAAAGGAGAGGGACAGAAGAAGAAGTAGAGAGGGAGACTGTCCATGCGAACCGGAACCGGAGCGAACTACGCACAGTCAGTGCTGGAATCAGTTTCGGCTTCAATCCGAATCAATTAGCGACGACCGAAGCAAGCAAATGTCAAATTCCGCTTCAACTTAACGTAGCAGATCAATTAATAATAATCACAGCTTCGAGTGGGAGGAGTGTCCGTCCCCCATGCTCTCTTCCCCTCGCCCATAAAAGTGATTTGTCTTGTGCTCAGAGATTCACCATTTCTCATTGTTGCGATGGTTTCGCAGTTCGCATTTCTGCATTCATTTTGAGCTGCAGCCGTCTCTGAGTGTTGTAATGGGTGTTTCGTAAGAAAAATGTTGAAAAACTGGTAAGAAATTAAAATATTAATGCAATAATCTAATCTCAATTTATATATGGTTCCACAAGCAAGCATCTTTCATCTCTAGGTACTTAGCAAACGAGTCCAATTGGCAATAACTGTAAAAGCCTCAATGAAGACTTATGGAAGACCACTTGAGAAAGTTATGTACTTACTAGTTGCAGCTGACTTGGGTTCAGGTCCGGGTTCTTATCTCCCCTGAACGAAAGTATGAATAAAGATCGCATTCGCATTTATTATGAAGCGTTCGTGTGATAGACATCTTAATGAGGGCGCACTCATAAATATTTATTATAATTAACATATAATAATTATCATTTATACCTTATGAATGCCATGCGATTCGCTTTAGATACCTGCACCCTATCAACTTTGCATAATTGTCTATCAACGAAAGAAAGAAAGAAACGCAAACAAAAGTAGACGACAAAAAAAAACGAACAAACATTTTTGGGTTTTGTAATTTTTTTGTGTATTTTGTTTTAACAACAATTTGTAATGCATTTGTCTCTGTCAAATAATGAAGAAAGAAATGTATACAAGTTTTTGTTTTCATCTTTGTTGTTTGTTTTGTTAGCGAAGAAATTAACACGTATTTAATGGGCGATTGAGGGGGATATTTAAGTGAACTTATGAATGAATCTTGTTAAACAAATCGTACAAGCAAAGTACTTTTTACTGTTCTTATTAAGAGGAGTCAATAGAACATAATGAAAACCTTAAACATTATTCCTGATCAGCGTAGTCAGCCACTCTACTGTAAACAGCTTGGATGGATCATCATCAAAGAGTCTGATGACTTAATCTCGATTGCCTTTGCCTGGCTGAACAGTTTGCGAACAGCAAATTATACCACTTTCCAACCCATTGTCCAAGAGGTGACTGAGTCCTCCAATTTACAAGTGTCGACACTCGGCTAAAGCAACGTAGAGCACCGCGATAGCGTTAAAACTTAGGGACAGAACTCTAACTGGCTCAATACTGTAGGCCTATCTACTAAGTATACTTGTGCTGCCTGTTATGAATTCCATGTACCGCAATGAGTAGTTACTGCAGCCGACCAATGTGGACACTATTGTCATTGTACTATATACTTTTATGTGCTTTATTTATATTAACACTACAACAATCCATTGCATACTTTCAGGCACTCGTAATAATAAAACAAATTGCGTATACGCTGGTAGAAGAATCTTCAGCAAAAGTGTATTTAAAAACAATTAAATATTTAGATAAATGTTAGTAAAGTAAATGCCACAAAGATCTTTACAATATATTGTATATAATCTGTATGGAATCTATAGAAGCAGTCCACGATGAGTAACATGAGTAGCTCCGACCTTGCCGCCAGTTCAAACTCAGTTCGGCCTCATAAAAATTAACATATTCAATTAGGCGGTAGCGAAGTACATGAAACTAGGTATGTTCTGGTTATAAATTACTGCATGAAACGCAGAGCAAATGAGAAAATAACATTAACGTCAAACAGTTAGGGCACGGCAGCTCTAGAAGCAGCAGCAACCGGTGCAAAAATGATCTATGGCAATCAAAACGGGCCAAGCCAAGCCAAGTCAAGACGATGACGAATGACAAATGATGCACTCAATTATGACTGACAATGCAGGCTATCTATGAATGCATCTCTGTGATGGATGAATTGATTACACGCTGCCTTGACCGTTGGGAAAGTTGCGTATACGCCCCACTAGCCCCAAAAATTGAATTGAGCTGCGCAGTAAAAACCGTCAGCACATAACTCACATAAACACCTCAAGAACAAAGGGGCAGCAAAAAGCGTGGCATTAGCATAGGCCACGGGGCCTGTGGGGCATGCCCCAGTGCATGTATGTGATGCATGCAACATCATAAATATACCTCAGATAGTACTCAGATCATCTTCTCTAACAAATTCGTTTGTCCTTCTGTCAATGGCCAATAAAAAACCAATAAAGCTGCCAACCCACGCAGCCAAGCGTCAGATCTGCCGTTTGCTGTTAACACGATTCGCATACGCGGGCCGCAGATAAATTACACAGCCCAGCAACAAGATCAAAATCAAGATCGCCCACAAGACGAAGAAGAAGAAGACACAAGAACACACAGGAAGCGATGCAGCGATGCCGAGCTGCGCTTTAGGGCTCGGAGTCTCTGTTTGGCTTGGCTGCTCAGCTGCCCGACTGCTCGTATATAAATAGAGTCAGCCCGCTCTGCTGCAGTTGCAGTCGTTGCACGCCAATCGACAAGTTCTAGTGGCAGAGCAGAGCATCATCCACATCCACATCCACATCGTCATCGTCATTGATTCCCACCCCCAAGTGAAACATCAGATTTATCGAGCGTGTAATTTCGAGAGATTTATGACAACGTCGACAGCTTAAATGCTTTGGCGGGTTAACATGATGAAGCTGAACAACAGTCGCTCCATGTGGCTAGCACTGCTGATGCTGTCTCTGCTCGCCTCGACTCGAGCTCAGCTGCCCAGTGCGCCCTTCCAGCAGTCGCCGTTCCAGCAGCGCCAGCAGCAGGGATTGCAACAGCAGCAGCAGACGCCCTTTCAGCGCCAGCGACAGCAACAGCAAGGACTCTTCCCCTCGCAGGGTAATCCACTGAATCCCCTTGCACCACTGACACCGCCCATCACTCCACTGGGAGCTGGCATTCAGAATCCCTACAATCGCTACCAGCAGTATCAGCAGAGCTATGTCCCCATTACGGCCTATCAGAACGATCTGAATCTGGATGGCAGCTTCAGCTATGGCTATGCAGCTGCTGATGGCACCACGGCACAGGCGCAGGGATATGTCAAGAATCTGGGCTATGGTGAAGGTGTCGAGGCGCAGGTAAGTGTGGTGGCAGTGTTGCCAAATCAGCCTTTATACCCTTAAATCTAGCTGTTTAAAAAGTACCATTACGAGACATTATCTATTTTGTTTTTATGTTAAATTTGTTTTTTTTTTTAAACCATGCCCGGGATTCGAACCCGAAACCCCTGTGTAATAGTCAAACGCCTCAGGGGACTCATCTACATGGGTCGGCAGCTACTATTCGTAGCTAAATAAGTAATCTTATTAACAATATATGGCATACTTTCAGGCTCGACATCGAAATTTGACAACAGCTACGTTTCTTAACATACTTCGAAGCGGCACATGTTTTGCAAAAAAATAGAATATTTCAAATCTTCTACCTAAAAGTATGTGATGATTTTTTACATTGTCACACGAAAAACATCAGCGACCTTCTGCTGATTTCTGTGCGCCTGGTAAATTTTAGGATTTGTTCCCTGAACTTCGCCCAAATATCGAAATTTTAAGTTATACAGTGCACTGTCATATAAAAGACTGTAACATACTTTTGCGCTCAATTGATTTAAAATATAATAAATAAATTAGCATACTTTAAAAAAAAGCTATATTTGAGGAAAAAAAAAACTAAATTAGCAACACTGATATTTAATGATATTATTATTATATTTTTCTCACCTCACTCCTCAGGTCATACAGGGCTCCTACTCATACACTTCACCCGAGGGCACGCCCATCACAGTGCGCTACATAGCCGACGAGAATGGCTTCCGTGCCGAGGGCACTGGGATACCAGCCACGCCCCAATACTATGCCGGCGCACAGCCCTATCAGCAGGGCGTACTGAATCCCAATCTGAATCCCTATCAGACACCCTACAGACAGCTGCCACCACCCACTGCGCCCTTTCGTCCTGCACCAGGACAACAATTGACGCCGCTACAGCAACAGCAACAACTGCAGCAGCAGCAACGCAACTTCCAGAATACGGGACAATATCAACCTGAACAACCCTTCAATTCCCTGCACTCTGCAGGCAACTTACCAGCTCAGTATGCAGGTCAGTTTGGGCAGCAGCTCGGCAGCAGCAACTTGACACCCCAGCAGCAGCAACAGCAACAACAACAACAACAACAACAGCAGCAGCAGCAGGCACAGCAGCAGCAGAATCTCACACAGCAGCAGCAACAGCAGCAGAAGGATCAACGCAATGAGCAGCAGCAACAGGCACTGATCACGCAGCAGCTGCGCGGCAGACCCAATCAGCTGGTGGATCCCTATGGCTACAGTCAGTACAATCGGCGCTTCAAGAAGTCCTCCACCAAGGTGTGAGCAACCTTTGACCTTTCAGATACTTGTGGTGTTTGTAACAATTAAATTGTGAATTAGTCGCAGATTGAAATGCATTGCATGATAAACATGCACGAGAAAACCAATTGAATCTCGAGTCTTACTGGGAAGAGTTGGAGAGATCAGATATTGCAATATTGTGGGCAAATGAAGGATCTTTTGCTGAGAGAAGCCCAGTTCAGTTGCCACTAGAAACATTTATTCTCAATTCGAAATCTCTTTTGTGTCGCGCTTCTTAAAAAATAGTTCACAATTTCAGGGTTCACTTATAAATATTTAAATAAATGCCTAAGGATCCTCTAGCAGATCCTCGAGCATTTGCGGCAGCAGAATGCATTGCAGTGAGATGTTCTTCATCTATTCCTGGGGAGGGGGAGTGAGGGGGAATCTTCGATCTAGTAGCTGTAGCCGGTCTGTGGATCAAACTCGCCGTTGCCACGTCCGCCGCCAGCCGCGGGAGGAATGTACTGTGAGCCAGGACCGCCAGCACCGCCAGGCGCACCTCCTCGGCCTGCACCACCGCCGAATCCTCCTGCACCGCCAGCACCACCGCCGCCAGCGCCACTGCCTCCACGACCGCCGGCACCACCGCCGAAACCTCCTGCTCCTCCAGCACCGGCGCCGCCACCAAATCCTCCCGCTCCACCAGCACCTCCTCTACCTGCCCAGCGCCGCCACCGAAGCCTCCAGCACCGCCAGCTCCTGCACCACCACCGAAGCCTCCAGCACCGCCAGCGCCTCCTCCTCTACCGGCACCACCGGCACCACCAGCACCACCACCGAAGCCTCCAGCACCGCCAGCTCCTGCGCCACCACCAAAACCTCCAGCTCCGCCAGCGCCCCCTCCTCTACCGGCACCACCAGCACCACCACCGTACCCTCCAGCACCGCCAGCTCCTGCGCCACCACCAAAACCTCCAGCTCCACCAGCGCCTCCTCCTCTACCGGCACCACCAGCACCGCCACCTGCTCCACCAGCTCCTCCTGCGCCACCTCCTCTACCGGCACCGCCACCATAGCCTCCAGCTCCTGCACCGCCAGCTCCGCCACCAAATCCGCCGGCACCACCAGCTCCTCCTGCGCCTGCACTTCCTCCGCGGCCAGCACCACCTCCGAAACCTCCGGCTCCGCCTGCACCACCAGCGCCACCACCAAATCCTCCAGCACCGCCAGCTCCGGCACCACCTCCACGTCCAGCACCGCCTCCGTAACCTGCGCCTCCAGCGGCTCCCGCACCACTACCGAATCCACCGGCTCCGCCTGCGCCGCCAGCTCCTCCTCCACGTCCGGCTCCGCCACCAAAGCCTCCTGCTCCGCCTGCGCCGCCACCGAATCCACCAGCACCGCCTGCGCCGCCATGTCCAGCGCCACCTCCAAATCCGGGTGCTCCTGGGGCGCCTGGAGCTCCTGGTGCACCTCCACGTCCTGCACCACCACCAAATCCACCAGCTCCGCCTGCGCCACCGCCATATCCAGCGCCACCAGCACCGCCAGCACCACCACCAGCTCCAGCGCCGCCACCGAATCCTCCAGCACCACCACGGCCTGCTCCTCCTGCGCCGCCACCAGCACCACCGGCACCTCCTCTACCAGCACCACCGCCGGCACCGCCATATCCACCAGCACCCGCACCACCACCGGCACCACCGTATGATCCAGCGCCACCAGCACCGCCTCCACCACGTCCCCCACCACCACCATAACCACCGCCTCCTCCAGCACCGCCAGCACCTGAAAAGAAACCAAATTAGTGACCCACTTACAGTTACAACCCCCGCATCTCCAACTCACCTCCATCTCCGCCAGCACCTCCGCTGTAGCCACCACCTGGCAGGGGGGAGATGCCCTGTGCCGCCAGTGCCTTAGCTATGGCCTCGGGAATGGGAGGCGGCGTGGGCAGGGCCGCACCAGAAGGCACAAATCCGTTCTCGTCTGCGGTGTAGGAGATCTCGACCACTTCTCCCTCGGGATTGGTGTACGAGTAGGTGCCCATCACGGAGGGAATCTCGCCCTTCAGTGTGCCCTCCTCCTGCGCCTTGATGCCGTTGCCCGTCTCGTAGCTGAAGCGATAGTTGCCATCGCCATCGTTCTCATTGACGAACGACAAGATGGGAATATGAGGACCCGACGGGGAAGCGGGTCCAGCTGGGGGACGCGGTGCGGGTGCGCCGCCACCACCAATGGGTCTGCTTGGTCCACCGCCGCCTGAGAAGCCGCCCAGACCATTATTGATGCCGCCCAGTCCGTTATTGCCGCCACCGCCACCATGTCCAGCTCCACCTCCACCTCCTCCTGCTCCTCCGAAGCCGCCGCCTGGTCCCTGCAATCCTCCTCCGACACCGCCGCCTGCACTCGCCGCATTCGCTGGCGGCGGTAAATATTTATTATCCAGACGCGCTGCCTGCGTCAGCGTCAACGTCAGCAGCGACGTCAGCAGAGTCTGCAACAGAGCGACAACAACAACACCAACTTGGGATTACTAATTTATGCCAAAGCAGCAGACGCCAATCCTCAATAGGCCATCGTGATGCACGCTTTGCCCCGAGAGGAGGAGGCGGCACCCTCTGAATGAGACACAGTTTAAAGCAGGGGTACTCTGCCCATTATATAATGTCTGGGGAATAACTCGCGAGGGGGATCTGAGACACAGATTTTGACTTTGAATGCCAGACATCGTCGAGCTGAAGGGGTCTATCTAGATATGGAGGGGGAGAGTAGCTGAGAGGCGTGTGCACCAGACTTATGCTGGGGTCTATCAGATACAGAGGAAGCGCTGAGCAGAGTCTGCGTGTCAAGTTGTAGTTGCAGTTGCAGTTGCAATTGTACCTGGAGTTGCAGTTCAAGTGGGATCAACTGGTTGGTTCTCTTTGGGATGAAACAGTCGGAAAGTTTTCAAAGGCTTCTTAATATAAGTTTGCAATTACTTCTGATCTTGCAAGTAAAGAGGCTTAACAATAAGCAATCCTCCACTACCTCTTTCATAGTTTAATATATTTGTTTGTTATGTTTAGTTTAAATGAAAAATATATTCCGATTATAAAGTTGTAAGATTTTTAAATACCAATATTTTATAATGGATAGAGTTCTTCTAGTAAATTTTTTTTTCACTATTTTGATCTAGTGTATTCTTGCAACAAGTACTAAGAGGCATTCTAATCTTGAGTTTAAGAGTCTTTCATGCTTATGGGCTGAAAATTACTGCAACACTAGTCTACTCTTCAAGTAGTAAAACTGAAGCTAAAGTTCAGCTGAAGTTCAGATAATTAAGTTCAAATAATGAAGAAATCGCAATAAAATGAAGCAGAAAGTCGACAACGTCAACATAGAAGCTCAACTGAATTCTTCTTTTGACTGAATGAAGTTGTGTATCATATTTCCTTTCCCATAAGTTCATTCAGTCATCTGGCATGACATTTGCAGCCCCACTAACCCGGGTAGTAATAGAAATCTTAACGATGCATGTTTAATGTCAAAATAATCATGTGCTAAGTGCAACCACTGCAGGCCACGCCGAAGGCCCAGTTCACTTCGATTCTTTCGACCTGTCTCATGAATCATCTCGAGGCAGCAACATGGCAGATGACAACAGCAGCACAGCAGCAACAACAACGACAACAGCGCCAAGAACTGCAGCAAAACAATGGCAACAGGTAGCGGTCGCTGCTTTGTGAATGAAATACGCGACGTATACGTAATGTGGCTAAAGTCATCTCGCATATTTAGTGTGATTGAAAATAAAAACAAACAAAAAGATGAAAAATGCGAGAAAAAAAACATTTGGCATTTTTTGCCAATACGCTCACGTTTTTTACGACGCTCTTAATACTGTTGTCGCCTTTTGTTGCAGTTGCAAATGCAGATGTTGCTGTGGCTGCTGTTGTTGTTGCTGCTGCTAAATACAACTATTAGGCTATCGACAGCAGCAGCAGCAGGCAATGATATCGTGTGGCAATATCAAACCTAAAGCCTGCAACGAACTCTGATATTTGGGAGTCGACGCTGCCTCTGCTGTTGGTGCCTCTGCAGTTGCAATTGTTGCAGTTGCAGTTGCCGTTGCCGTTGCCTTTGCAGTTGCAGCAACAGTTTGGTGCAGCGTGTGAACGCAAAGAAGGTTAAGCAAACGTTTGTGGCAAGTGGCAAGTGGCGAGTGATGAGCTGCCGTTGCCAAGTCTCAAATTGCAGCGAGTGTCAAGTTGAAGTTTAAAGCGTTTACTTAATTGGCAGCAGCAGTAGCAACAGTGCGAGCAACAACTTCATAGACAGCATCAATCATATCGAGGTATATATATAATATATATACTGTTTGTATTTCACTTATTTGACATTTAGCTGCGACTTGAGTCATCCCCAAGCAACGCCTGCGCCCGCGGCAGCCTCCAGTTCGTGACCAGCTCAGAGACTTGAAGAGAAGTTGCCGCTGCTGCGAGGAGTAGCAACAATTGCCCAGCAATGGTTGCTGCTGCTTCTCCTCCTTGGTTGATTGTTAATTTCGTTTTGGCCAGAATTATAATTGAGGCCCAATTGCAAATGGGCTGACAATTGGGTCGACGCTGCATTCGTTTAGCCAGAGAGCTCACTAGAGATTGCTGCCTCTTCATGGGGGCGGGGGCGTGCACGACGCCGATGAGACGACTTGGGCAACTTTGCGTGATGCTGCTGCCAGTTGATGTTTGGTTTTTCTTTGCGATTTCTTTCATCAATGAACTGAGAGCTGAGCCCCCTCTGATTTTTAATGGGCTTTTAATTTATGCGTTTGCAGCAACTGTTGCTGCTGTGTGCTGCGCGAGCAACATGTTGCAGCAACACGGCAAGGGGGTATTCTTTGTTGTGCCTGCATTGCGTGCGTGCTCAGCTCAGAACGGAAATAATGCTCGGCAAACATTTGAAGATGCTTTCGTAATAAAAGATCTTTGCATTTTTGCTAACGGTAATTGGCAACTATAAAATGCTGCGATGATTGCAAATCTGACAGCAGCAACACGGCGTGATATCTATAATTACATACATACATTACATTCTACTGCCTGGGGTTATCGAATAATAATTGTGGGATTAGAAACAAACAGACAGACACAACAGACAGAGAGAACCACCTGAGGTTTCTTCTCCATCAGCTTCTGCTTTGCTCATTATGCGATTGTTATTAAATTTGTAGATTGCGTAAATTAGCTGGGGGCAGATGAGGCAGTTACATTTGGAAGTGCATTTTTAAGAGGTACTAAAATTATTATGTGCAAGAATGGGGGAACAGAGACAAAAGATATTATTGTGGCACATTATTTAATTGGCAATATAATTTTGAGTATCTTCTTTGTGGTTTGCTAGTCTAGATTAATGTCTTTAGAATTCGTTTCATATGTATATGTATAATATAGTATTAAATATATGTCTATGCTCTATATTCTATATATATTTGTATACGATTTGGTGGAATGATATAATGATGCATCTTTGCATGGAATGATAACTACGTGTAGATTTATCTTGATATGAAATGATCTAAATTGAGAATTATATCATGATTACTTGGCATGTTATATACATCTTAAATTTAGATTAATTGTTATATATAATAACGATATATATATAAAATTATATCATTATAAATTGACATTCTATTTCTATTTAGAACTTAGATGAATCTTGACATAGATATAGAATGATATGATGCTTAATTTGAATTGTATTACTATCAATATGTAGATTCAAGAAAGAATTGAACTCTAGATTAAACATGATATCATTCTATTGTATTTATAACTCATCTTCTAACACTATATTCTACTGGCACCCTGACCGACTTTAAAGACACCTTTCACTATGGCAAACCTGCATAGAAGATGATCACATAGCGCCAACTAATTTACGACCAATTGAACATGCTAAAATGTTTTACGACTTGAGTTGTTGGGCAGCTTTTAATGGGGTTCAAATGTTATCGTAATCGTTGAGCAATCATATCGATATGTCTCGATAGTAACTATTTATATAGTGAGTTTCTATTAGTTTAAAGTGAGTGTATGCTTTGGACATTAATGTTATGAGGAGTACTCCCTTCCAATCCCTCTGTGTCACTCTTTGGATGTGTCTGCATGACATCCCCATGTTCCACTCCCACTCTCTTCTTTTCTCCCTCTCTAACTCCCTTCTTCTACTCACCAGCTTAAGCTCCATTTTGACAGTATTTCCAAGCAGTCCAAGCAGAGTTCCTTGCGTTTACACACACACACACACGTTGCCTCGCACACACAAACAAGTTCCGTTTACACACGCACGCACCGTAAAAGAGATCACACTTGTTGCAGTTGCAGTTGCAATTACAGTTGTTGTTGTTGTTGTCCCTCAGTTGTTGTTGCTGTTGTCTTATCAATAGAATCCTTAGCGACAACCTTCACAGGCTTGAATTCGTTCTGAGTCTCTGCTGCAGCTCAGCTGTGGCTTCGTCTATTGTCACGGAACTTGTGTGCCGATCGCAGCTGAAGCTCTCCAGCTTTATATGGAAATGCAGCACAGCGATCGGTTCAGTTCAGTTCGGTTTGGGCGCCAAATGCAATCGAATGGAATGGAATGAACCAAAATGAGCTGAGCCAAGCGGAGCCAAGCTGAGTTGAGCTGAACTGAGCGAATCGATGCACAGTGTGTGCTGAGATTTTGATACTTTATGGCATTTATTGGCACTGTGTGCAGCTCCGTGTGTGTGTGTGTGCAGGTGTGTATATATGTGTATTTGTTGTGCTGCAGCTGGCAAAAACAATTGCATGCCAAAAGGGAGACAGACACGACGACGACAGCAAACCTGGCCTGGCTCGGGCTCTGGCTCTGGCTTGGCTTGGCCATTGTGTTGGCGTTTGCTCAATTTGTCCAAGCTCTCAGTGCGCTCTCCACGCTCTCCAAGCTGCACAGTCTCTCCACACAGTCTCCGCTCAACTCATCTGCAACTAGCAACAGCTTTTTGCGCTCGTAAATTGAAAGCCAATCGAAGCTGAACGCGAATACTGCCTCCGTCTCTAAGCCTCTTTCCCCAGCGCATCCACAGCTCATCCCAGCCCTCTACACTGTTCCCTGCCCTGCCCTGTCCCTGCCCCTACCCGTTTGCCTTTGCCTCGTTTGCCAAACACTTCTCCAATGCGCTTGCAATGCGCGCTACGATTGCGTTGCCAATTGCGAGAATTTCACAGCTTCATCAGCGATTGTGAGGCTCATTATGAAACGGATATGCTTGGCGTTGCTTTGCTTATCAGCAGCACATTCTTCTTCTACCTCTTCTTCTCTTTTATTACATTTCACTCTCTCGCGCTGCTTTTAACCTTTTGCAGTGAGCCTGCAGCGGGGAAGCTTGGCCAAAAAGGGCAATTGCACTCGAATTTTGGCGATGACTTCGTCATTTTGGCCAAGTGCAGCAGCAACAGCAACAACAACAACAAAAACAGGCGACACACACATAACTTAAGTTGGGCTTTGCGCATTGACATTTGAAGAATTGTTAGTAATTTTGTTTCTTTATTTTTTGCTGTTTCTGATTTAGAAAGGCAAAAGACAATTGAAGACGAGCAGCCAAGCCGAGCGTGTGTGTTGTCAGCGGATTCTTTTTGTTAAGCCATTTTGTGGCATGCAACTTTTGTCATTTTACAATGCGGCATGCCACGCATTAGGGCTGGTCCAACAGTGGGGTATATTAGCTAAGGTTTGAAAGAGTCTATGCTGCTGCAACTATCTACAGTTCGACCTGCCTGCCTGTGTTGCGCAACTGCCCTACAGCTCGCTGCGGCCTTCAAGCTTGCTGTTCCTAATTGTCTGTACTAACTGTCTTTGCTAGTCGCGCATACTCTGATGCGTCCTACTCAGCCTGCAGCTTGTTCTTACAGCATCTACAGCGCATACCCTGCACAACCTGCCCTACTGCATCGTGCTCATTTGCGCCCATGCCTGCCGCCAATGCAGTGACCATTTTATTGCGCTGCGCATTGTGTGGATGCAGCAAGGCGTGAGGTGTGCCCCCTTGTCCCCTCCCCCGCCCTTGCCAAGTGCTGCGCCAGCTGTGCAGGCGGCACCACAGAAGGTCAACCAACTGGCAAGGAATTTGCAAACACACACACACGTGCAGTGGTGCAACGATGCGTATGCGTGATACGCTGCAGGTTAATCATACGCCGCGTTGGCCTTGCCAAATATACACAAAATTAGCACACACATGAGATAAGCTGCACACCAACACAGACACACATACATGGAAGAGGCACAAACTGCATTAAACCTGCACATCGTCGCATCGCATCGTTCAATCTAAGTTATAATTGATGCTTACGGACTTCAATTAACCCATGAGTCACCCTAACCCGACTGCAAGCTCAACTGTGATGCAATGGCAGCGTCCGTCTACGTCTGGCCAGCTGTTCTTGGGTTTTTCTATCTCCCCCTCTGAGTTCCTGTTTACAACTTAACAATAAACCAAATGAAACGGATCAGCTTTCAGTTAAGTTATCCGTGTGTGTTAGTATTTGTGTGTAGGTGTGTATTTTATTAGGGTCTTAGTGACGACTCATGATAGAAAATTAGATAGATATAGTTAGCATCGTTGCGCATCTGCTGCTGGCTGGCTTACTCGCCCGTCATCATCTCCATGAATTCTGTAAGAGGAAAGCAAAGTGCTGTGATTAGTGCTTGCGGGCGAAGAGCGCAGGAAGGGGCAGGGGGACTTTATAAATAGAGCACTGAGAGAGAGAGAAAGAGAGAGATGGAAGCAGACAAGGGCAGACGGCATTGTTCATAATGCTTGTGGGCGATTAGCTTGAATTAATGCAAGGTGTAGATACCAAAAGAGTAAAAGGAGAAGGAAGAGGAGGGCAGTTCACTCTGTCACTGCTGGCAGCTTGCCCAAGTGCTGTGTGTGTGTGTGAGTGTGACAGCCTCAGGGCAGCTGCTAATTGGTCCGACCCACTTACCATCAAAGTCCACGGTGCCGGAACCATCGGAATCGATTTCCTCGATCATGATGTCCAACTCCTCGTTGGTCAGCTGATCGTCCAGCTCACGCAGAATCTCACGCAGGCAGGAGGTGGGAATGTAACCAAGGCCCTGCTTGTCGTACAGGCGGAAGGCCTCACGCAGTTCCTTTTGCATGGCCTCATCGTCCTCCTCCACAATGAATTTGGCGGCAAGCTGCACGAACTCCTCAAACTCCAGGCGACCAGACTCTGTAGAGGATTGTGTGAAGAATTAGCAACGTGTCACGTTGATACCCTGCACTGTTCTACTTACTGTCCTCGTCGACCTCATCGATCAGCTCCTCGAGGATCTTCTTGTCGAAGGGCTGACCCATGAGACGCAGAATATCGGCCACCATCTCAGTGGGAATGCTGCCGGTCTTCTGGTGATCGAAGCTGTTGAATGCCTTCTGGAGCACGGCAATCTGCTCGGGGGTCAGATCTTCATCCTGCAATGGATTCAATTAGGAGTTAGTTTCCTCCCTTAGTTTCCATTAAGGTGTTCCATGTTCAGAACTTACAATGTTGTCCATGTTGAGAGAGAGTTCTGTGTGTGCTATGCGTTCCTCACCAGAAAGATTGCTGCCAACGACTGAATTGCTTCCTTAATTCTTGATATCATCTAAGCACACTCTCGCACAGCCACCCCCACGCACACCCTCACACACACGCACACCCAGAAACACTTACACACAGGCTGCATTCCAAAAGTAACAAGCTAATTTATGGTTTTCAACAGTATTTCGAAAATAAAAGCAGGCAAAATAAACAACACACACATATATATACATACTCTACATATATGTGTGTGTGTATACAAATTTTAAAAATTGTATTTCATTTTTGAAAAACACTGTAAAAGCATTGAGCATTTGGCCAAGTTCACTGTGCTGCTGGCCACAAGAGTTGGTCATGTTCATTTTGTAGTGGTTTGCTAAGCTTAACGTGAAGCACAACGATTATATTTGCGATACACTGTGAGAAATCCAGCAGGCAGATGCTGAGGCGCAGTAACAGACCTGGCTAATAAATTTCATAATTAACATATCCAATAAACATCGTGTAAGTTCAGCAAATACACTGGAAAATTGTTTAAGGGAAGTTGTAAAATCTTTTATATTTTCTTATATTAATATAACATTATTACCTATTATATTAATATAATTTATTTGTGCCACAATGTGAAAATGCTGCAGACTGAACTTACAACGCAATAACAGACCTAGGTAATAAATTTGATAACTAAAATATCACATAAAAATCATATACATAAGTCATGAAAATTCTCTGGAAAATGTTTATGCTAGTTTTAAAATCATTTACAAATACTCTACAGTTAATTATAACATATATAATTTATAATTTCAATTATTATTTTATATCACAATGCATTAAACTACTATATTATAATATTATATTACTATAATTACTTCTAAGCAACACAGCAAAGATTTCTCGCAGTGCATTTGATGGCAGCACGCGATGTTGATTGAATTGCACTCACCGTTTCCATTTCACGGCTAAATTTATTGAGAATATCAATCATTGGCGCCTCGTGTGTAAATATAATATGATAATATCATCGAACGATCAAACAGATTGCTAATTAATTAAATTCATTTTCCCATTTCCCACACTCACACACACGCATACAAACACACTCGCAGTAAGTTTTCCCAGCACTGCCCACGCAGAGTCAAATAAAAATACCACAAATTTTTATAAACGATTCGAAAATTCCTTGTCTCTTGGCTCACACATCCGTATTTAAATTTTAATCGGTAATATTATTTGATATTTGTTTCTGTTCACACTCATTTTGTGTTTTACGAGCAGCAAACTAATGCTTGATTAGCGGCATTAATTGATTTATATGCACCACTTAAGTCGTCGCTATATCGTCTATAAGTATTATGTGCTACCCATTCACATGCTAATTAGTATTAGATTTTAGTATATTTTTATAGATATGCCTCCGCTCACACGACGACAACTTGTTTATGAGTTATGATCGCGGCACAAAGTGGAGCAAAAGCAGACGACAAGATAATTTTGACGTCATTTTAGACATATTGACCATTTGTTTATTTGATATTATACTAAAATATTGCACTAATAACTTATGCCGGGGAACAGCTGTGCACCCCACCCACAAGTACAGAGGGTACAGGCACTAATATATATAGTATTATATCTATATTATTATGCTAATATTTATGAAATAATTTACAATATCATAATTTTATACTGAATATTTTTGAGTAATCATGAACAGAGAGTACTTCCTGTGTATATTTTATCTAGAAATATATCTATAATTATGTTAAGTACAGAGAACACTGCCTGAATATATCTAGAAATATGCCTATAATTATGTTAAGTATTTGAATAATTTACCATATCATAATTTCCTATTGAATATATTTGTGTGATCAAGTTGCCTTCATGCATATTTCGAGACAACTGGACTGGCATGTCTGGCATGACGTCCCCGGCAGCTTGACAGCTTGGCAACTTGGCAGTGGCGGCATCGGCATCTCGGCATGACGATGGAAATTAGTTTTCGCTTACACTCTGTCAATATTTTCATGTTGAGTTTTCTGATGCGATTAGCTGCGACGTGTTTCGGCAGTAAACCAGAACGAGCCGAACAGTTTCAGCCTTGTTGCTTTAGTTGTTGTTGTTGTTGTTTTGACATTTGGACAACAGAAGACATTACCTTGATCGTCGTTAAGATCACTTTTACAGCCCCAGTCTTTCTTGATGGGTAATTGCCATCAACGCCGGCAATGGTAACGGTAACGTCGGCATTCACTTTGGCGCGCAGACCAATTTGCCGCTCGTTATAATTGCGGTGGCAACAAATGCTAAACGATCTCTCTGCACACTGATCGATTGTTGTCATCCTTGTCGGGTGCTATCAGATTTAAGGGGGCAGATTTTGTAGCATTTAAATAATTTACATATACAAAATGTATCAACAATCGCGGATCTACAATTTTCTCTCTTTCTATCTCTCTCATTGCATTTTACATTTACAGGAAAGCGCGATGTATGCATTCAAGTGTTTACGAATATACTGAATGGCAACCTTAGACAGATATTCTGTTTATCTTGCAGGTGCAAGTATCGATAGATATTGGTCCCAACACGGCATGCCTTATCAAAATACATACGAAGTGCTTAACGAACAGAAATATTCGACAAAAACAACTCAAGTGGAAGCACAACGTAAACAATCGAGTACGATTTGATGGGAGGGAGGGGGGAACAAGTGCACGAGTCGTCATTACGTCATTACATGAGAAAAATCAAAAGCGTTGCATACTTTTGCGCGCACTCGATTTATTCTCTACAGAGAAATGTAAAAAAAGGTTTTGACCGGCCACAAAAGAAGAGCACCCATTGGGCGTTTCAAACGTTGGTTGAAAAAAATTTAAATTATTGGTCACAACTATTAATCCACATTTCGCTAACTGTTCTGTTAAATATTACAAAGTAGGCAGGATCGAAAACCTAGACATAAAGGCACACACAGTAGGCAAAACTGATTAATTCTATTGCCGATTAATTTAAACTTTGACACTTAAGATAACTAATGACATAATAAATTAAAATAAAATATAATATTATATTTAAACGTTAACAAATATTTTTCTTGTTACAAGACAATCAATTTAAATTTATTCTATTCTTCTTCATAATGTCTATATAGATAGATAGATTTAGATACTAAGCTAAAACCTGTTTAAATTCTGGAGTTAAGTTAAAGCTATACAAATAAAGTGGAGTCCTTTTAGCTATGCACATATATATGTGTCGGAGATGGAGATGTTGATTTGAAAAGGGCGCCTTATCGATGATGGGTTGTATGGAAGACTTATCGATAAGAGTGTCAGGGTTGTATTTTGATTGTGAGGTCTTGATTTTTATAAGATCGAGTGTGGCCCTGGTAACTTTGAAAAAGTGTTGTCTGACGTTTTGATATGGAGGAAGATGAAGAGAACGAAAAGAAACACGTGCAACGGAAATATTTTAAAAAGGGACTCACTACACAATACAAGAAGTGCTACAACCAATAGAGAAAATAATTTAAGTTCTCCGTTATCAGAAGTGGGATATAATTCGCGCCAACATAACATGGAAGATCAACTTCGCATTTTGATGGAGCAGCAAAGCCAAAGTTTCCTGGAATTGGCAAAAACTTTGCAAGCGTCGGTACGAGAGCCGGCACAAAATGGCGGCGTCATATTGCCAAAATTCAATGCCGAGACTTCGGGCGCCGACGCCACTCAATGGTGTGAAACCGTTGATATTGTCTTAAATGAAAACCCACTGGAAGGCAGTGCTTTAATACTGGCACTAACAAAATCGCTGGAAGGAAGCGCGTCCCAATGGCTCTCTCAAATATGTTACACAGGAGTAACATGGCTGGAATTTAAGCAGTTATTTCTGCAACGCTATGCAAAAATTGAGACGCCGGCCGCCATGTTTTTACAGTTACTAAACGGTCGCCCCAGCAACGGTGAGTGCCTTGCGATATATGCTAGTCGCTTGGTGACATCACTCGTTGGCAAATGGAAGGGCTTCGACGCTGAGAGGATTGCTGTATCTGTGGTCCTGGCACATTTGGCCAACGTTGATCGACGACTGCAACGAATAACATACACTGCGGATATCAAGACCAGACGTGAGTTACAAGCCGAGTTGCAGGTATTTGCGTTTGACAAGCGTACACAACATATGGGAAACGAGGAATCTGGAGCAAAGCGATCCAAGTTTTCTACAATAAAGTGTCATTGTTGTGGTATGATGGGCCACAAAATGGCTGATTGCAGAAACAGGAAACAGAGCACTGGTATGCCGAGGCAGGATCAACGAGGAAACCAACCGTTTCAACAACATTTTAAGGGCAGCGTAACTTGCTATCGTTGCCAGGAGCAAGGCCATATAGCTTCACAATGCCCAAAGAACATGTTAACTGGTGGAGCTGGATCGCGGAACGAAAAGAGGGCTGAGCTGTGCGTGGTAGAAGAGCCAAAAACAAGTATGCTGTTGCGAGGTGAGAACTTTCCAATTATTTTTGATTCGGGATCGGAGTGCTCATTAGTTAAAGAGAGTTTCTCAAACAAGCTAAGTGGAAAAAGACTAAATAATGTTGTAAGTTTGAAAGGAATTGGAAATGCTAATGTTTGCAGCACAATGCAAATTGATTGTAATGTTCTTATTAATGGGAAAGGTTGCTCGTCCGTTAGGCCTTGTTCCCATTCATGACTCAAACGCAGAAATTAATTTGACTGAGATAAGAGCCCAGGCTTTACAAAATATAGAAAAATCAGGAAAGAATGAGAAGGAAAGATTTGATAAAAGCAGGGCTAAAATAGTTAAATTTAGGGTAGGAGATTTTGTGTTGCTTAATAATAGTGAAAGAAACCAGACTAAATTAGATCCTAAATATAGAGGTCCATTCGAGATAACTGAGGTATTAGAGAACGACAGATATATGTTAAAGAGTATGAAAAGTAACAGACGCTATAAATACGCGCATGAAAGATTAAGAAGATTACCAAATGGGGAGGTGCCAAACGAGCTTGAGATCGAGGTTAGCCCGCCAAGTGAAACTGTTGAAATAGACAGTAGTGAAGCTGTTGAAATAGACAGTAGTGAAGCTGTTGAAATAGACAGTAGTGAAGCTGTTGAAATAGACAGTAGTGAAGCTGTTGAAATAGACAGTAGTGAAGCTGTTGAAATAGACAGTAGTGAAGCTGTTGAAATAGACAGTAGTGAAGCTGTTGAAATAGACAGTAGTGAAGCTGTTGAAATAGACAGTAGTGAAGCTGTTGAAATAGACAGTAGTGAAGCTGTTGAAATAGACAGTAGTGAAGCTGTTGAAATAGACAGTAGCGAAGCCGTTGGAAGAGATGGTTATGGAAGCTGTTGAAATAGACAGTCGAAGGGCGGAAGGTGTATTGAGATACACGGTTGTCGATTGCTACGTGGCGGCACCTGACCCTAGAGTGGTATTTTGATAAAGATAATATTTGGAGAGAAAAAGTTAAACGAGAAAAGAAAACGAATGGAAAAAAATATGATTTGTTATTATTTAATAAGAGTAAAAAAAATTGAAATGAAATTACCTGAAGAAATATGTGAAGAACTTTTGAGTTGAAATATGAAAATTCAACGAATTATTTGAGGAAGAAATTCAATTGAAATAAGGTAATTTGAAAATAGTAATAAGAAGTTAAAGTATTAAAAGGGTTAATGAACACAAGAATTTATGTTACTGAAGAGACCAAAAAGTTAATGAATGAAGTTTTTAAGTTGAATTGTTATATTACAATAAATGTTAAAGCTTATATACAGAGTGAATTTCTGATTTATAATGAGTGTAGCACATACACGAGGACGTGTAGTATATCAGAATGGCCGTGTCGGAGATGGAGATGTTGATTTGAAAAGGGCGCCTTATCGATGATGGGTTGTATGGAAGACTTATCGATAAGAGTGTCAGGGTTGTATTTTGATTGTGAGGTCTTGATTTTTATAAGATCGAGTGTGGCCCTGGTAACTTTGAAAAAGTGTTGTCTGACGTTTTGATATGGAGGAAGATGAAGAGAACGAAAAGAAACACGTGCAACGGAAATATTTTAAAAAGGGACTCACTACACAATACAAGAAGTGCTACAACCAATAGAGAAAATAATTTAAGTTCTCCGTCATATGTATGAATACAGCTCCACAGACCTAATGTTCCCATAACAAGGTCAAGGACAGGCAAAAGTATACAGAAAAGAAAACGAAATCAAAAGTGTGAAGAGGTTTCAAAATATCCAAATGGTCATGTCTTCTTTTTGTCACTGAAAACAAGTATTCCTATTAATATTAATTATCATATGCCTAATAGACTCTGACACGCCAAACAGATAGATATAGTATCTGAGTGTCCGAGTTGACCCTCATTTGCATGACGCCGCATACAAATGTAAGAAACTTGTTTTCGGGCATACCGCCTTTATCAAGCAAAACGGAAACAAGTATAAAGAAGAAGTAGAAACCACTTGAATAGATCTTGATCAATTTGCATACAAAGATTTTTATCAGCTGCGAATTCGGGTATTTTCTGTTTGAGACTAATTAAATAAAATTGATACGCTGCCGCAGACGAAAATAGCCTTAAGGTAACTTAGTAGCTTATCGATAAATAAGATTTTGTAAACTTTAATGAAGATAATATTCACGGAGGCAAAGCATCAACTGTATTTAAAATTATAGTAAAGGATTCTTTAGGAACTTGCTCTATGTTGAGAAACATATATTCATATTTTTAAACACCCTATCAACTCAGAAACATGTGTCCTGTATCTATAAATCTATTTTTTTGAGGGGTGAGCTGAGATCCAACCGACTGTGATTGGGGGAGGTGTGTGCAATGGAAGGTTGGCAGAGCCGTTGGCATAGGTAATAGAAACAGGCACTCCCTAGGGGGATATCCAGGTATAATTGCCATTGACCACCCTATTCCTGCTAGCTCAATATCCAAACAGTTTCAATGCCCATTTGAAGTTGTCAACATTGACCTCTTGCTGACTGCGGAGAATACCGGCATCCTCGTTTGCATAAGCCAAAGCCAGCAGGCAGAACAGGACAGTCTGAAAAAAATTGCATTGTTAGTCGATGCTCTTAAGAATTCCTGGATAGTTAAGTTGAACTCAAAATGTTGTTTCATGTTGTTTGGTTGAAGCAAAGTCTTTGACTTACTGATGCCAAGACTGTACGAATTATTAGCTTCGATAGTAAGTTTCCAGTTTTCGATTAGCATTAATTATGTTAATATATCGTTAAATGCAGTACAAAATACGCATCGATTTACCTTTTGATACTCGGATAAACGCTTGCTTTATCAACATAACAAGTTCGCAGTATTTGTTGAAGCTGAACCTCTTTATATCCAAGACAAGATACTGTCTATCAACTGGAAGTCGTCAACCGACGTGATAATTATGTGGCAAGTATTCTCATAGACATTAGAAGAATTTATAGCTATTCAGCTTAAATGGGAGAAATTAAATAAGCTTAAAAAAGAATATAAATTGTATTATCAGATATACTGATATATCCTCCATAATATTCTCCGACTATTAGTATTCTCCCACTATTATTTTGCGTTGACAGACGAAATTTGTCTTTGTTTTGCATCATGTGAAATCAGGCTTTATCTTTTATTTAACCTGTATCCTGAGATAATTTCCTCTATTCAATTTGAATCAGATTAGCCACTTCAGACTTTTGTTAATAGGTCAAAACATTTTCATGTGTTATTTAAATGCGTTTATTCAATTTGCTTTGTTTGGTTTAAATCTATTCTTTTGAGGGGTGAGCTGCGATGTACTCAAGGCCCTTCACGATGGCCTCTGGGATTGGGGGAGGTGTGGGCAGTGGAGGGTTGGCAGAGATAACTTGGTAGCCGTTGGCATCAGCGACATATTGAATAGAAACAGGCGTTCCTTCGGGAGATGTCCAGCCCTGAGCGCCCTTGACCACCCATTCTTCACCATGAAGTTCACCTTGCTGCTCAATATCCACAGAGTTGTCTAGTTTCAATGCCCATTTGAAGTTGTCAACATTGACCTCTTGCTCGCTGCGGAGAACACCGGCATCCTCGTTGGCATAAGCCAAAACCAGCAGGCAGGACAGAGCAATCTGAAAATAATCGCATTATTAGTCTACGCTCTTAAGGATCCCTGGATAGGTAACTTCAACTCACAATGATTTTCATGTTGTTTGCTTGAAGACTTCGTAAGACTTACTGATACCCAGAGTGAGCAAATCGGCAGCTTTTATAGTCAGCTTCCAGTGTCCGATATTTTATAAACATATTATTAAATTCAGTACAAACGAATTTTTAAATACGCATCGCGCGTATGTTATCGCTTCATCTTTTGATACTCGAATACTCGTTTGCTTTATAAACATAACAGGTTCGCAGCATTCAAACAAGCGGAACTTCTTCATATCCACGAGAAGATACTATCCGGCATGTATTCCGAATGATATTTTGAATCCGACATTAGACGAATTTATAATTATTCATAGTTTGAATGGAAGAAAATTAGATAAGCTTGAAAAAGAATGCGAATTATATAATCAAATTTCATAATTTTACTAAATAATATTCTCCCACTATTCGTATTAAGTTTTTCATTGACGTACGAAATTTGTCTTTGATTTGCGTCATGTGATCATCAGGTTTGAATACGTGATTCTTAAACATTTTTTAACTAATAACTACGTATAATTTTTCGATTTTCAGTGGCCTTATAACGGAAATGGTAATGATCTAAAGAAAAATATAATTTGTAACGAATATAAATATGTAAATAGTATTTAAATGTGTCCGTATAGACTCTAAAATTCAACTTGACCTTTGCTGAAAGTGAAAACTTCATTTCTTGAATAAGATTTTTTTAATATCAAATGAATTTCGTTGAAAACAAAAGTCAATAAATTAAAGTATATGTAGCCTGAACAAGCTAACTGGAAAGAATACGCGATTTATTGCTTAGAACTGAAATTTGATACGAAATGACAAAGATTTAAAACCTCAATAGATTCAACCAAATTTCTAATTAATTAGCTATGAAAATGAGTTCCACATTAACGAGATACCGGTAATATTAACAGTTTATTCTCAGATTTTAAACACTTATTTAGCATACAAATACTACATAGGTTAATATATATGCAATATATTTTATAGATTAAATATTTTAATAATATTATATTAGAAATTTGCACTCTCTTCTACGCGTTGCCATTCATAAGTTTTTGCACAGCTCGATCAAATTTCCTGTAATATACAAAATGATATAAATAGTAAAAAATATAGTGTTATTTGTAATAATCACTGATAAAAGTCCCTGGTAATGACAATATGAACTCACTTGGAAGTCAGTTGTTCGCCCGGAATGTAAAATGGATTACAGACAGCATCCGTATATAGCATGTGCAGGTTGCGGAATATCTTTTGAAAGAATACAAATATTGATATAAATATATTGTAGATATGGAAAGTGGGAGGAACCCTTTGCAGACGTACCGCTCGCACTTCGTTCTCTCGGAGCGCAACATTGCTCGAATCGATGACGACGATAAACTTCACTCTGGAGTTAGTGACAAATCCGTAGCTAAAACGGGAAACAGCTGTTAGCTGGATAAAATATAAGATGTATTAATATTTCTACATTTTGTGATTCTCCGTCGAATAGAGAAGTCCCAAGTACAGTTCCTTGGATTCTGGGGCTCCCTTGCCAATTAAACATTTCTCCTCGACAACGTCCAGCGCTGCGTGTACATGATACTGCAGGTCCAACTCTCGCTCTAGATCAGATGTGGCCAGATACAAAGGAGCATTCTATAAGTAATGATGTGGTTGGATTACACATGTGCACAAATTGTTAACTTAACTTACGTCCTTGCCAATAACGGCAATGCAAAATGCCATTTTCCAAATAATATTTATTTATTATTGTTTTGCAAAAATAACACAGCCTCTGTAAATGCACTGTTAACGCGGTTCCGGGCTGCCAACTTCATTTAATGAGAAACGTTGTGAATGGTATGTTCTAAATCACATTGTGAATGGAATAAAATAGAAGATACGTGTAAATTCTTTTATTTGAATTAACTTATTAATTATTATTATTTCAGAAACATAACACGAACGAACATATGTTCGATGCTTAGTGCTGTTAAAGCTATTTTGGAGATGCAACTGAATTCAATGTGACACACTGTGAATGCTATGTGTTAGATCACATTGTGAATGGCATACAAAAGAAGAAGATACGTATACACACTTGTACGCTTTAAAGTTTAAACAGATTAAAATAGGCAAATTAAAAAATTCATTTATCGACCATTGTTGAGCAATAAAGCATTCTACATGAGATGGCGGTGCAGTTCGTGCATAACAACCACAATTGGCCCGTCAACCCACAAGGACCCCCACAAGAGGAAGTCGTGGTGTACGTGCTGTTTGTCAACACAACAAATCGCACCTTAGATCTTTACTGGGTGCGTGAACCCGAAATGGAAAACATTCAATTGACTTTGAAACCCAATGAAGAAGTGCGCGTGAATACCTACAATACGCACATTTGGTTCTTTCGCGATTATTACACAGGGGAACGAATGTGTGTGCGATCCAAACGACTTTTCTTTCCTGTGCGCGTACGCGTCCCGCATCCACAACGGCCCGACGAGTTGTGCGATGTACGCAGCCAGATTCTGATACACTTTCCGCTGCGTACGCTTAAGGATAACTGTCTGTGGCTGATTGCCAGGTGGCTGAAGCGAACCTACGATAAACCAAGAGATTTCATCAACAATTACCCAATCCCAGTAACACTGAAGCAACAATTGCATCTGTTGCTGGACACCATGGAGGTGTACTGCAGCCAGGCCCCGCTAAGGAGGATGCGGGTCATTGATCGTCGATAAAGAGGTCAACACACAAATGCATGTTAATCTATATAGACATATGATATAATATAGTTCTTAAGCGCCCGCGTAAACAGTTTTAGTGGATAAGTTCGTGCTATTTTGTATTATAGGGGAAAGAAAAGCCAAGCTTGATTTCCAAATAATTTAATAAGATTTTGATTGACTTTTATATTTTGTTCTTTTACTTATATACAAATTGGCTGCATATATGCGTTTATATGTTTCCTACAATTGCATTGTTTTTATTTTATTTTGTAAATTATCATTATAACAGATTACTTAGAATTTACATGTTTATGTATATATGTATATGAATCTAATTAAACAACTGAATAGCGCCCCCAGAGGCGTCTAATATATGTGACATACACACGTACATGCATACATGTGCACATGTATGTATATCCTATATAAATGTATATTATATGCGTCATTCTCACTAGATGATTTTTGAAACTGTTTAAAGACGGTGTTGTTCTTGTTGCTGTTGATGTATATATGTATGCATTTATGTATATTTTATGTAAATGGTATGTATATAAGTGTGTGAATATACAGTTACAATAATCATGTTATGCACTGTATTATTTAAAGATGATAAGAAACAGAAAGCAGTAAACAAAAGATCAAATAAAATGTTCATGCGCGTGTATTAAGAGTGTTTTGGAACAATGAATACATATGGATTGTTTTATAGTTTAGCTAACGGAACAGGATTTAGGAAAAAATTACATACTCAAGAACCGACATACATACACGACATACGACGACGTACATACACAAACAAACACAAACGGCTGTTCAATATTTAATAACGAAAAATCACATGCGTCTTTCTCCATAGGTAAAGCACAATACTCTGGTAGCACAGATATAGCTGCAGATCGCACGCCCGATCAATACTTGCGAGTAACGCGTTCCAAACTATCACCGATTGAACCTGAATGGGGGGGACAGATACAACTAACAATTAGACTATATTTATTTATATAGGAAGTTTATCATCCACGAATCTCTCTCTCTGTGTGTCCGTGTTGTGTGTGTGTGCTCGCTTGTGTATGTGTGGTGTGCGTGTGTGTGTGTTGTGGTATGCGTGTGTGGACATTTGTCTATTTATGTTTATATTTACCATCGTAGTTAAAGTTTTGCTTGGTTTTATATTGAAATGTTAGATCAGTCGATTGCTTCCATATGAAATGACGCACTGTGCGCAGATCCATGTTAGGATCAACAACCTAGAAAGAGTTCAAAAAGAGTGTAAGCACAGATAGCTGCAGAAATAAGGGTGCACTTACCACATCGTTGCACCACAGCTCAATGCGCTCCTCTGCTGGCAACTGAGATCCCTCCGAGTTGGCATCGCTTTGGCTATTCTGTAGAGAGTTATTTGCATTGGCTCCACTAGGAGTTGTCTCGGCATTGAGCACCTTCTCTAGCACATGCTCGCACACTTTGCGGCACTGTATAAACTCATTGGCAACCAGGCGATCCTGTACGGGAAATGAATTATTAATAGAATGCCTTGCCTCTTCTTAAGGATTATACATACCTTCTTGGTACGCTCCGGCTTTGTCATCTGTGGATGTGGCTGCAGGAAGAACGGAATTTTAAGGAATTTCGGTATATTCCTTTCGATCACAACGTCCGTCACCCATTGCGGCGCTGTCTCGTGCAACAGAGTACTCTCACTATCTCCAGCAGCGTCGCGTACAAGCAATCTGCACACAGTACGTCCACCTACCTCACTGTAAGATGGATTAGCCAGGGAACAATCGTTGTTAATCCCTAGACTCACCTGAATATGACTGGGGTATGCTTAGGCACTTGAAAATAACCATTACCTCGCACATCAGGCTCCAGCTCATTAGGTGGTATACTGTGTGGGGGAGTCCAATACTCCAGCAAGGCCTCAAGAAGCAGTTTGCCATAATTAATCTATAACATTCAGCATAGTTAGATAAAGCCCACTATAATCACACCTACGCACCTTTATTTCTGTCGTTGGATCATCACATTCCGGCAGACCGGCTTCTATAGATACCCAAGCCGAGAAACAGTCAACCTCCTCTTGACCTAATACTATAGTTGGCATCTGCAGAAGTTGCAATATACATATATATTAGAGTTAGAGATATAACAGAGAAGCTTCAGTTCTTAAGCTTACCCCAGTCTTCAAATCAACCGTGAACCAATTTGGAATGTAGACTTGTTTATTACGCTTCTTCACCTCTTCCTCGTAGTCAACTGGGCCCAGTTCTTCTTTCTTCATAACACGCAACACATCATAGACAACAACCTGATCCTGTGAGTCCTTTGTAATGATAAAACGTTTATCGTTTAGCACCGTGCACTCCTTGATGGCAGCTCCGCCCTTGATGCAGGCCAGTTCGGTGCCACCCATGGTCCATTGGGCATCCATGCCCCCCGAGCTGAGCGTACATCTATCGTACATAGGTAGCTTCCAGCAACGTATATCCGAGTTCCAGGTTGTAGCCCACACACCGGTCTTGTCAATGTTGTAGCCCAAACTAAGCACTGGCGCCTTCTCCTCGCAAACCAGCATCTTGTTGCTGGGATTACGCATTTCCGTTACAATAATATTGCGATCCCTGCTTCCCGAGATTATGTACTGGAAATTCTCACTCATCAGCAGCGACCACACGCCCTCCTTATGTACGTGTATTGTCTGAACACAGCGCTGTTGGCCCAGATTCCACACCTTAATGGTACCATCTGAACTGCCTGACACAACCTGATTGCCATCAGGCGATACAACCAGGCAGCGTACGTTCTCTGTGTGGCCACGAAGCTTCATTCTACGCATACAGGTACGTGGATCCCAGATGCGTAAAATGTTCTCCGTGGAGCCACTGACAATTACTGTACCGGAGGGATTCATGGCCAGGCTATAGATCGAATCTTTCGATCCTGTGAGACTAGAGGTTGTTACGGTGTTGTTGCTGGCAGTTAAGGCTGTGAGCGTATTCACGTCCCACAAAAATATTGCTTTATCCAATCCAGCACTGGCCACCTGCTCCCGATCCTTTGCATAGGCCAGAGCCTGCACATAATCTCTATGCGTGCGCAGTGTGGACATGCAGAATCCTTTGTGTGCGTTCCACACCTTTACCGTGGTATCACAGCTGGCGCTAATCACTGCAATGCTCATGGGAGTTTATAAAAATCAAATTTAAAAATAATTTATAATTTAAATACTCACGATTCCTTCCATTACAGCAGAGAACTATATCGTTAACCCAATCATTGTGATGCTCCATTGATTGTATGTATTTCTCGTTGGACTCCGTACGCGTATTCCATACACGAATGATGGCATCGCGACCCGCCGAGTACAACTTGCCATTGTTGGCATCCAGTTGCAAGGCGTTAACGCCATTCCGATGCTGTTTCTCCTCTGCATCTCGTATCACAAAGGAAACCTTGATTAAATAAAAAATCGAGTAAAATTACTCACATAATTCAATTAATGGCTGCAAAAGGTAGCCAAATTGCGAGCTGCCTCCATTCCATACCCGGTGTTTTTTTTCTTATTGGGGTATTCGCCGCATTAACTCACCTGCATTTTTTTTCGTGCCTGGCAAGTTTTGTGCGTCAACATTGCTTACGCGGCCCGAGCGGATGCTGTCCTGGTTGGGTGTTATATATGTGTCTTCTCGTGGCGGATGTCTCCTGCTGCACATTAAATACGCGCATTAATTAATTACTTAGTCTAGTAGTTGCAAAAATTTAACACTTTATAAGCTTTTCGACCAATGCACGATAGTTTGCCGCAGCGATAGATGCATATCGAAATGTTTTTGTCTGGCACCAGTGTGGCAACTCTGCAACTTCAAAAGATGCAAATTTTAAAAGAAAATTAACCACATAGTAAATAAGGCAGACTTCTCCGCGTATAAGAATATGAATGTTCTTAATGCGTTGTAGTTTTCACTTTGATTGTAATCACGTAATTTCCGCCATAATATTAAAAATGACAATGACTCTCAATGCCGGCTTTCAGTGTGTACACACTTCAATTATAGTTTCTCTTGACTTTTACGTAGTTTATTAAATCAGACTAAGCATAACACAACTAAAATAAGCTCAGTACACATTCACATGTGTATTTTAAACAATTTTTGATTTCGCCGTATATTAGATTTATTCACGAAAACCGGCGTAATAATTTTAATTGCGAGGTGTGCAAACACTGTCTTTTATATAACTTGAGGGAGCATCACTTTTTGCATTTTGCATTTCGGCTGCGATCAACAAAATTAAAATGGCCACACAAAAGAAGGATAACTGCACCATCTGCGATAAAGTTGGTTTGAAGCCATTCACCAAAGAGAACCTATTCAACTACTACATACCACTGCATGGTGTGGTCAGCTATGCAGCCCTCAGCGTCAACGTTATGAATCCCCAAATAGTGCCCCAGCTGCTGCCCAAGAAGGATTTGACGAATGTATTCTTGATATCCGCCGTCGTCGGCAGCGCAGTCTACATTTACGGACGTCCCCACCTAAAGGACGTTGAGAATAAGAAGCGTGGAGCGTACGCACTACTGGGTGCCACCATCTTTAGCATGGGATCTGTGCTCGCCTGGGCGTTGATCAAATCTGCACTGCCACAGGATAATGCCTTCCTGGCCACCATAGCGGGCTTGACCACAGGCGCGCTGGCTGTTAAGATCGGTACAGATTACATACAGGAAGTCGACAACCTGAAGAAGTAAATGTGTGTACGGTGTGGGGATTGTCGATTATAAGTTTTGTAAAGATTAGAAAGATGCAGGACATGGCCACAATGTGTACATAGTTTGCTCATATAACCGGCAATATATGTTGCAACTATATACATTGATTAATTGAATAAAAAATTTTTAAGTGGAATTATTCGATTTTGTTTCGTTTTTTACTTTTTAAAAGACAAATTGCGGAATATTAAAATTGGTTTTTATTATTAAAATTAAATGTACCTTTAATTGCCTTCTCTTAACTGCTAATAATGCTTAACAATTCAATTGTTTTATGTATGTATGTATGGGTGTGTGTGTGTGGAGAAATCAAACATTACGTATCTTTTTGATTTCCAATAAAGTTCTCTTAAGCGCCAAATACTTATTTACAAATTTATCCGGTTAAAACATTCTACAAACTGCTGAATTGACGACTACGTTTTATTATTGTTATTTCGTGATTTTGTATTGCAAAAACATACAAATTACTAGTAAACTTAACCTTAAATATGCATACATACTTTACAAACATACACAGTGGTCATCATTATCATCAGTGTGGCTTAACTATATACTCTAGTTCATTATTATATGCTCTATATATTTTATATCCAATATATGAATTAAAAAAAATCTTCTAATGATCACTGTGTAAATATTTGAAATTTTTTAACGTGATTTATGATTGATCGCGCCAAAAATTCGAAACAACTAAATTATGAATACATAATATTGCATTTACAAAACACAAGGGGTGCGGCCTAGAAACAATACATATTAAGCATGATTGGAAGATGCGAAGCGATTTCGACTATTGCATTGTCATGATCGTAACGAGAACGGACCCTAACTATCAATCAGATCTTGCTGTAGACGTGCTTACTAAGAATGTAGCTTATAAATTGATTCATTCTCAGACCACATCGATAGCCTGTTGCTCGCCTCTACTACTGCCACAACGTTATACCAAGTATGCAACAATTTAAATTACATTTAAACTGCTCCCTCCTCTATTGAAGGCTCTCTCTTTCACCTCGTTAGCTTTGAATATCAAATTATCAGCTGCCCAGTCTCCACTCCTATACTCTCTCTCTCTTTCTGTCACTGTATATTTGTTTACTTCACTTTCAATTGCACCCTCAAAACCTCGCGGAGCTCGTGCAACTCTTGTGGTCCTTGCATGAGTCGCTTAACCCCACGCGGCAGGCCACGGCAGGAGGCGAGGTTGATCGAGCTCATGTGCACACAATTTGTGAGTATTTCCTTGACTGCCTCCTCGGAAACGGATGAGCCGCATAGATTCAAGTGACTAGATATATAAAATAAGGGTTAAATATGATAATAATGTAGGCTATACCCATAACTTACGCCAAAGGAGACTCGCTTCCTTTTTCGGCAAGAGCACGCAATGCATTATCAATGGGTTGCTGCACATTGGCCCAGGCAAGATCCAATTCAATGAGACTATGCGCCCACTTGGAGGCAATCAGTTCCAGGCCCGATCTGGAGATATGAATAGGAATGTAATACATGAAAAACTTCATATATATAACGCCCGCACTCACCCCACATCCCTCGTCACAGAGCAACCCGAGAGAAATAAATGCTTGATATCCCATGCCGGCAAACGTATAAGACTCTCGTGTGTCAGGCGCGTGCAATTGCGCACATCGAGCAGCTTGAGCTTGGAGCTGCTCTTTAGTATGCGCTGTAAGTGATCATCGCTTATAATACGGGATTCATCGGTCAAAGCGGCCACCGATAGTTCTTCGAGATTGGGGAAGCCAGGTGAGTCCATCTAGAGGGAGACAAGATACATAGTACAGATTCGCCGATATTTATATTGTTATATACTCACTATCTCCTGCATGCTGGCGGTGCTTGGGGTTATATGCGAGTTGGTCACACGCAGCACCCTTAGCTTTTGGCAACCATGTTGCAGCTTCTCGATGTGCAGCACGCCATGCGATGTTGCCTGTGTGGTCACATTTGAGAGATCTAACAGCGTTAAATTGGGACAGTATTTCTGCAAATGGAACAAGCATTAAATTTATAAATGTTTCTTATTGGATATGGAAAAGTTTCTCTTCCTACACACCGATAGTACACTGACTATGTTGGGTATGCCTGCCAGACGATTGTGTGCCAAGTAGAGATGGGTTAACCGGTCTCCCATTGTTTGCAGTGCAATGCATAGCGAGTTGACGCCCACAGCGCTCTTACTGGCATTCATCTCGACCTGGAAAAATAAATGAAATACATTAATAATGAACCTGAGGAAGTTTTCCCTTATTTACTCACATTAATAGAGCTCAAGTCTAACCGCTGCAACTTATGCATATTGTTCACTAAATATGTCAAGTGATCTGATGTGAAACCTTTCCAGCCAGATAACGTAATGCCTGTCAAATTGGGACAACCGGCAGACAATTTGGTCAGGAAGCAATTGATGTCTGTAATCTTCCAATTGGCTGAAAGTTGAGAATACTGGATAAGTATGCGAAACAGTATGATAAACAGTGTAAAAATCACTTACAAACATTCAGCTCGGTGCAGGCACTGCAACGATTGTCGACAAACCACTTTAGCTTGAGTTCCGTGCGATATTTCTCCTTGATCCATGTGGTCAAATCCATTGTGCGCCACAGCGTTGGTCGCAGCGATACCTGTCGCCATAGTGAACACACACGCCCCAGGCGACATAGCGTGGGCAGGCAGCCCTCCTTATCGACAACATGTTGAAATATCTGTGAATATGTAACGCGATTAGAATAAAAAGATCGAAGTACCAATTTGACGTTGTTCCCTTACCCGAAAGAGCACTTCCTCAGGTAACTTATGGCCCCATGCACTCTGCTCAACTGGCTCCGCCTCTGCTTCTGCTGCTGTTCCGCTTGTTGATAACTTCTTCTGTCGCTCGCCGTTATTACTGCTGCCTCCTCCTCCACCACCGGCACTGCCGGCTCCTCCTTTCTTCTTGCGTGGCTCGTATTCACTTTCATCACTGTCCTGCGGCGGCTTTGGTTTACGCACCCGTTTACGTGCTGACTTCGGTTGAGCTGCTGCTGGTGTCCTCGCAGCTGGCGCCACAGGGGATGCGGATGAAGTTCCAATTGGTAACTCTGCCGCTGCTGCAACCGCATCGGACTTCTTGATACACAGTTTGATCCCCATCTTGTTGTCACTTATTTCGCTCTCGTACATGGGCAATGCTTTTGGTTTGCGTGCCCGTGACGCTCTCGGGGACGATGAGGATGCTGACTTGTTGATCTTCTTGTTAAGTGCCGTTACCAACGGCTTGCCACCTGACTTTGGTATGACTCCATTGACAGCTGCTGTTGATGCTTGATCTGGTTCTGGCTCCGGCTCCAACTCCTGCTTGGGAGTTTTGGGCTCCTCAGGGGGAGAAGCTGTTGGTGGCTGTTGTTCTGTTTCTCCTCCTCCCAGTGGTGACCGCTGTCCTTCTGATGCTGGTGAGCATGATGTGGACGTGGCGGTGTTTGTCTCATCTGTTTGCGTCTCCGACTTGGGTGGCGATAGTATATTGTCTGGTATGGCTGCGGCTGCCGCTGCCACGACGGCACTTGCTGCACTTGATGTGGTTGTTGTTGCTGTTGTTGTCGAAGATGTTTCAGCCGCCAGCAGCTGTGGTGGCGTCTGTGAAGGTGTTGACGGTGTCAGCGTATTGATGTCCACAGTGCTTGGTGTCGAATTGGAATTTATTTGTTTGACGCTGCTCAAGCTGTGATCTCCCTGCGCTTCTGCCTCCGTCTGCTGCACATTATCGGTATCCATAGGTGTTGTTGGTTCTGACTCGATATCTTTGGATTCTTCTTTGCCACTTGCCTCCAACAAGGGGGGAGGAGAAGCAGCAGCATCCACTTGCTGCTCTACTTCATTCTTCACACTCTCTTCATTGGGTGGGATGGAAATATCCTTTTCGATTCCGGTTGTTTCACTCATTTCCGTATGATTTTTCTATAATTTAAATTTTTGAAAACAAATAAATACACATTCATAATAGCGGCCGGAAAATCGATGCAAAACAAACTCAACCCATTTTGGCGGTTTTTCCTAATTCTCTATTCGTTCTTATTCTTAAACGCGCTCTCTCCCTCTCTTACACTCTCTCTCGCATCAACAACACTCGGGAATAGCAACAACTCAACATGCAGTCGTAAATCTCACCATCTACCAACAAATTACATATGTATTTTTTTGTTTTTATTTTTATTCGTTTGTTCGCTTTTAATAAACAACTTGTGGTAGGGTTACACCGACACGATTATAACCTGCCATCTCACTTCTCTCCTTGCCAAAGCAATAAGAAAGCATTTAACTTTTTCTATGAGCACACTATTTACGACTGCCCGATAAGGTAGATCTAATTATTTATTCTCTATTTGCACAAATCTGGCATACACGGTCATGTTTCACTGCCAACCAAGCGTTGCACTTATATGCCGCGCGATACGATTGCGTGCAGGGTGCAATAATCGGCATTCAACTCACCACTTGAAGAGAGGTAGGTACACAAATGTATGTTATCTCTGCACTCTTCTATTTATCTCACTTGCACTCACTGCGGTACCTATATTAGGGCAACGGTGAAAACAGTGCGGCACTACGTGTGTGTTTGAACTGTTCGATTCGGAAGAGATTTTTTCTTTTGGCGTTCATGGAAATTTTTACGCGTTTTGCTGTCAAAGCTGCAGCTTTTTACATTTTTGCCAACCACTTGAGGCACTGAACACTAATTGATCACGGCATTGACGACGATTTGTGTATTTTAAACACCACAAATCAATGAAAACTGATTTTAACTTAACCCACTACTGCAACGACGTAGAAGCAATAGCAAGATAGAGAGGGTTGTGTGTGTGTTGTGTGGTGTATGAGTTGTGTTGTTGTGGTGAGTTCTGCACTTAACATAATAAGCGCTAATAACAGAAAGTAATTATTTTATGCATTTGAAATAATAGACTATTTAAATTAAGGAACTGCAGCTAGTTTTGTAGTATCATAGATGTAATTAATTATGTAAGTTTTATTAAATTTAAACAGGTTTCTTAAAACAAAAACAAAACTAAATGCAGCTTGCATTTGAATTTAACAGCTTCAGTTAACAGATTAACAGCTTAACATATGCGCTATCGATAAATAGAAAAGAAGGGAATATATAAACAAATCTATTTAAAAAATAAATATAACAGAAACCCTGTTTTAAATAAAATACAAATAAAATAGTTATTTTTATTACTCCAAAGATTGTTATATTATTTAAAGTTATTAGAATTGAAATACATACAGGGATTTGTTAACAGATACTCAGTACTCATAATCCAAATTCGCAATCTCTGGAAGTATCATGAGATCCTTATGAATATCAAGCCAACGCTTGGCATCATACGTAGTCTTTCCATAAGTACGACCAATTTTGTACAAATGGCCAGGTACATGGCCTGCATAGCTGGGAATCATGCCGTGATTGTTGTGATAGATCACAAAGTGAGCAACAGGAGGACAAACAATGGCAGGTGTGGTAAGGTCCTGGCCACAACACCATTTGTCGCGCTTCCTCTTATGCATGTACCTGGAGAAACTGCAGAGAGCATTATGCGTTAGGTCCTTGCTGTGCTCCCCGAAGCGTGTTATCGCCATTGGAATGTGCGCTGCGTATCCTTTGATAATAAACTTCTCCTCATCATCATCATCCATGAAGTGGGGCGTTGTGAACTTGCTATAGTGCAGTTTCTCTTGCGTCGGTGGACACTTATCGTCCTTGATGCCCCTAGAACGTGCTGTGACTGGTATCAGTGGTGAGCGATAAACAGTGTGAGGAAGCTGCCGAGGAGAGGAGGAGAATGAGAGGTTAGAGTTCCTTCAAAGGCTAGAACTAAAATTCTCACCAGACGTTCGTTCAGTTTATGCTCGAACAAGCCATTTCCGCTCTCGAGCAGATCCCGATGACGCAGAGTGCGAGCGTCACAACGATATAGCTGCATTAGCGTCTCATGCTCTGCAACTCCAGCGGCTGCGGCCGCCACATAACGTTTCCCCGTCTGCTTGAACAGATTTGGGACAAAGCCGCCATATCCCGGTATTATGGGATGATTATAAGCTGTGTCAGTGAACTCCTGACGATCGTGCAGGATCTTTACTTCGCCCTGTGTAGGGCAATCCTTAAGTTCGGGCACTGCGTGAATGGGGGCGACGATCAGTTCCGGTGCATGATTGGTACACGGATCGATGAGGAGCTTATGCGTCTGTGTGCCATAGGTCTTGCCCACACGATCACGATTCCTCGCGCAATGGCCAGTATAACTAAGGGAGCACAGATACTTAAAGGTTCCCTGGTTCTCATAGATTATCCTCTAGCTTACCCTGGTACGAAGTGCGGTTCGGGTGTTTGACTCTTATCCATTTTTGCAAATTATAAACGATATACCATAAATTTGGAAAATCACTATTTACTTAATGCAATTTTAAAACAATAATGAATAATATTTACTATATAACATATTTACTACAGGCAATGCTTTCCCTGATTCCAAATCTGAACAAGTTCCTTAGTTACTACAGTCGTTACACTCCTGCAATACGCAGCATTTCCGGAATACTGGTGATCTTCTCCCTTGGTTTGCCCTTGGACTTGCCCGCCTCACTCTCGGCCTGATCGATGCGACGCCAGCCCTCCCAGGTGACCACCTGCTTGTCCTGGCCCGGCTCAAATCCAGGCTTTAATGAACTGATGTCAAATTTGTTGGCCACAATGTCATCACAAATGGTTTTGGCCACTGCAAAGGCGCCGTTCATGGTGGTCAGTATGACACCGGTGGGTCCAGTGCCCAACCAGCCTGCCACATAGAGACCTGGGTCCACCGCTTTGGACTCGTTGCTCTGCAGCACACGTCCCTGTTGATTGCACACGTGTCCACGTTGGGAATCAAAGTTGATGCCCGCGTCGGCGCAGCTCGATTTGTAACCGATACTCCGTAGAATAAGGTCCGCAGGGAGACGCTCTGTGGCATTGGTAGCCACGGCAGAGCTCTCCTGCAACTTCGTTACAGCGAATTCCATTTCACGTTCTGCAATTGCTTTAGGCGCGCGAAGAAAGACAGGCAGGAATTGCTTAGAGCCCGCTCCATCTTTGGGGCTGCTTTGCTGCTCTCCGAGACTTTTCAGCATCAACTCGGTTAGTCGCTTGCGTGGTCGTTGCAGCTTGTCCAGCTGATCGGGAATGCCTGCAAACAGTTCAATTGATAGAGAAGATCCAGAGATATCTCCAAGATTAAATTACCCGCAAAGTCATCTGGTCGCCAAGAGGTCCGCACATTGGGTAATTTGAGCATTTCACGCAGCTCTTTGATGGTGAAAGCGGCCTGCAATGGACCGCGACGGCCTACTAGGTAAACACGTTGCACTTTACTGCGAGCCAGTGCTTCCAGCGCATACTCTGTGGTATCCGTGACCTGTGGGATGAAACTTTATCTATCTATTATATTACATAGTTTAATCTGCTCAACCTTACCTTCAGATTGTCAACCGGACTAAGCAACATGCGAGCCACATCGACGGCAACGTTGCCTTGCCCCACAATCGTCACATCGCGGCCACTTAAGTCCGGCTGCAACTGATCCGCTCCAGGTAGTCCATTATACCAGGCGACAAACTTGCGAGCCGATATCACATGCGCCTGTTGCTCATTATCCAACTGCAGTTGTCGGTCCTGATCCGCACCGTATGTGAGCAGCACCGCGTGGTAACGTTCTCGCAGCTCCTGCAGCGTCACATCCTCACCCAAAGTTACGTTGCCAAAGAAACGTAAACGCGGATTTTCCGCAGTCTTTGTGAACGTATTGATGACGTTCTTGACCTCTGGATGATCAGGCGCAACGCCAAAGCTGCAATGTGACAATTTGCATAATGGTTGAAGTCATTAGTCGATAAGTGGTGGAGTTCTCACGCAAGTTACGACTAAATAAATATAAGCCCCTCCATTCCATGGCACAGTACGACATTGTACTCAAGATGTGGACGGCTTCTGCTCTGCTTGCCCACTTGTGGGTACTTTGTTTCCTACTGTCTATGTGCAGTGCGGCTCCTGAACCTCTCTGGAGTCTCGATCAAGTGGGCAGTAAGTTTAACTATTTCCGTGACTTCTTAAATGCTTAAACTTTCTACTGCAACAGGTTACTTCAATGGCATATTTCGCTCGATTGTCGAACCGCTTTTGGGCGTTACTGAAGATCCCAGTAATGCAACCATAATAGTTGATTAGCTTTCTCCAACTCGTTCCTCCCACTCTTACCGCACCAATCCAAACGGCACTGGCAACTTCTCGACAATGTCCACGGCACAATCGCTCAGGTGTTTGAGTAAATATTGTGCCGCATAGAATCCGGCGGGGCCAGCGCCCACAATGCAAATACGTTTGGTTACCGCCGCCTGTTGCACATCCTGTAGGTTTATTGCACTTGTACCGAAGTTATTGTTACACGCATTTATTATTTTACGTCCGGAATATAAAAAGTTGCGTGTATAATTCATGGTTATTGTTTCTAATCAGACACACGCAAACTGCCTGGCAATGGTGAAACTGCAGAAAACCAAAACATAACACTCACACGGTGTGACCGTACATTGTCGATGCGCAATTGAAAAGGGTGGCAACGGTTGAGCTGAAAACAGCTGACCGCCATATTTAAATGAGAGAGCAAGGACACTGTGTGACCATATATTGTGAATGCACATTTGAAAAGGGTGGCAGCGCTCGAGCAGCACACAGCAAGGCGCAATATTTAAATGGGAAGATTGCAGTGAACACTGAAGAAGTACTTCGACTGGGAATGTTGCTTTTTTATGTGATGCAATGAAATTTATTAGGTGCTGAAAGAGGCTATAACAATTGATTTAATAATTTGCGTGCTTTAATCACGGTGCAGAGCCAGCCAACGTCTAGCGTTGATTGTGGAACGTCCGAAAGTTTGACCCATATTGAAGATATAACCGGGTACATGTCCGCCATAGCGTGGAAGCATGCCAATAACGCGAGGATAGATCACACCATCCATCGAGGCAAATGAGCGACCAATCCCAGCACTACGCACAGGAACCCATTCGACACTACGACGGAAGTACATGTCGTTTTTGCGAGTACACCAACCGCCATCGGGCAAATGAAAATCAAAACCTATACAGGATATATTCATTAGCCAGAGGATCATAAATCCAGAAATGTGTGGCCACAATACTTACGATGTGAATAACCCATTATTGGAACAACAATTTCGTTTTACGGCTCAGAGTGAAATGAAGTGTGAACAGTTCTAGAAACAACTGCTTCTGCCTCAAATGACTATAAAGTTGTGACGGATGAAGCATCGACAAAACGATTTATTTATTCGTCATGACAACGCCTGCCAGGCCATATACGATATACTATATAGAGATATCCTCCACCAGCAGGATAAGCAGTAGCAGGAGGAGGCAGCAACAAGTTTTGTGGTCACGACATTTCCTTGTTTATTGGCTTAATGGGAATTTTTAATCGTAGGCAAATGAAATAAACACGCACTCAACAGTTTCAATCTCTATAACGTCGTGTATATATTATATTAAGTAATATGCATTTTTCTACATATAAAATTTATTCATTTACACCGAATTTTTACTTTGATTAGCATTTAAAAAAGTGCAACTTGGTTTCCCTCAATTTAATATAAATTTCACTGTCATCGCGCTTATTGCAATTGCTGTTTTTGCGGAAGTACTAGAAGCTATAGATAATACACCCACAATAGCTGGTTAGTTTGACTTCTTGGCCTTCTTCTGCTGTTTACTCTTGAGTTTCTCCTGTTTTTTAAGTTCCTTCTCCGTCAGTGATTTGTAGAGCTTGAAGCCAAAAAGAGCTAAACAAAGAAAGAGAAAGATTATTAGAGAAACAAATGACAATATGATTTTATTATTATTAACCGAAAACTGAGACGATGATGAATATCACAGCGACAAATATGGAGGTCGAATAGGTCTGGGCAATGTGCGAATGCGTCGCAAGACGTCGCTCGATTTTAGCGATTGCTTCCTGAAAGGAACCCTTCATCTCATTGATAAACTGATGGCGATCCCTTTCGGTGAGAGACTCGATCTTTGACTGCAAATTGCCGATCTTCTGCATGAGATCTTCGGCAAATTTACTATTGGGTCCCGTCTTTGCCACAATTGCCTCGACCGAATGCTTTAGCTTCTCGATGATGGACTCATCATCGAGCGTATTCGTTTCTGTCGCCATGTTCATGATGGTTATATGGGTAAAACTTGTAAAACTAATCTACACAGCCAAATTATCGACGATCGGCATAGCCCTCTCTGCAGCGTGCACACTACTCTATGGACGGACTACACAAGCCAAAAGCTTTTCAAGTTACAAATTGCCGCTTTAACAAAAATTTTGTGGTGGATTTCTCCCTATCTTATCGAAAATCGAACAACTATAGCACCGACATTCTAAACGATGTTTACGCATTGAGTGTGAGTGCTTTAGCGTCGCACACTAAACGAGTAAACGAAGGAGCGTGCACACACCACACACACACACACATACACGTGTTTGTATCTATAACCGATAATTGTCGGATTTGCCGAGGGAGGCCACTACAGTTGTTGTTGTTGTTGTTCTTGTTGCTTACCAAAGACGAGCAATATAAGGGTTATCATCACGAAGAACACAATATATTCATTTGAACTGTGCCCGGGATGTCCGTATTGCCTCATAAAATCCTCCGGCGATGGTGGTTTCGGATTGAATATACTCTCGCGCAACTCGGCACGTTCATCATCCGATATTCCCTCCATGGATTCAACCATTTTCCAGATCTCCTCGGCACTGGGCATTTTGAAGTCTGGACTACCGGGCCCCGCTGAGCCCGGTGGCATGGCGAAACCCGCCTCGCCACCAGCCAATGCCGCTGCAGCCACATCCTCTTCGAATGCCTGGCGATTCAGTGGATCTTCAGCCATATTCTCTCTATTGCTTAAGTTCTTATATTCTTCGGAATTTCAGTGTGCTTAGCGCTCTATTGTCTCTACATGAAGTGGGGGTGGAAGTTGTAAAATCTTATAGTCGTCACACACAAATACGATACTACACGAAACAAATACGATACTATATTTCGCATGCTTTGTAAATAAATTACACGCTTGTGCTAAGCAAACTACACACTCTACGTGGCAACCGGCAGAAGAACCTTCACCTTCACTCCCAGAGAGAGAGAACAGAGTAATGCGCATTCAAGATTGCCTTCAACTGTCAGTTTAGACGGCATCAAGCAACAGCAGTCGTGGCCGAGTGGTTAAGGCGTCTGACTCGAAATCAGATTCCCTCTGGGAGCGTAGGTTCGAATCCTACCGGCTGCGAGAGTTTAAATACTTTTTTTTTTTTATTTAGAAAAGAAACACTTGAATTTTAAACAAAACTAATTGGTTCAATATTTTTAGAAATTAACTCACATTATTTTGAATAATATTATGCGGGCTAAACTACTTTCGAGCGCTACTAACGCGTGCTGCAGTGTCTGCTGCTACGGCGAACTGAGCGCCCAAGAATCAGTTCGAAATTATAAATTGACAACTTATTTGTAATCAGTTCTCAGGTCGCCTTATATTTCATTAAGAGAGGGAGATATGGATGTGTTCATTTTGCTGCGCTTTCTATATTTTGTGTATTGTTGTTCTTGTCCAGTCAGCATATTTTAAAGGTAGAGCTCGACGATGAAGAAGTCCGTAAATCAAAATAAGTAAGAACTAACTACGAGTGCGATAAGATACTTTCAAAATGCTTGGGAGAGGAAGGCGCGCTATCAGCTGAGCACAAAATAAAAGTGGATGAAAGACGACGAAACTAAAGGTAAAACATGCAGCTAAACCAAACAAAAACTGCACTAAATCAAACAAACTATCTTATAGTATATTACAATAAGCAAATATTTTCCCTGCACTGTGTTGGCACGTGTGTATCGTAAGCAATCAATGAGTGGGGAAGTATGTTTACTGGTGTAGGCCTCCTTATCGTTATCGCGAACCAATTTTTAGCGCCCATGAAATATATTTAGACAAGAAAAGTTGTATACGTAGCAAAAATGAAATATACCAGATAAGTGGGAAGTATGTTTGGGTAGGTACACGTATGCACAATGAGAGGCAGCGATGCGAAGAACCTTTAATACTCTTCAAAAATCAAAGCACAGATACGATTACGCAGCGAATGTGAATGGGGTAACGTAACTACGTTTTGACTACTATAACTCAGAGATAACGGCATTCTAAGCAGCTCAAAGAGAGAGACACAGCGTCGTCGTTGTCAGCGGCTGTCGAGAAAGGGGGGGCGGAGATTCTCGAGGAACGGTTCGATTCTGGTGAAAGTTTTGCTGACCCAAATTGCAGTGTGGTTTCGGGGTCGATTTATGTGTGTATTGGTGATGGTGGTGGGGGTAATACATACTAAGGTTTATCTCATGCATGACGCAATGCGATGCGGTTCAACCGCTCTCCCTTTCCCTTGGATGCACTTACCTGCTAAGCCGAAAACAACAACAGCCGGCACATAAAATGCAAAATTGGGAATGGATTGCTGGAACGGTGAGCCGGCGTCGGTCAAATCAACCATTGTGTTAAGATTATGCAAATTATATAGAGAGGTTTAATAAAAAAATAAACACACTACTAAGTCAGCAGAGCAGGCTCCAGGCTCTTGACGCGGTCGTCACTCTTTTAAGTTTATCTCAGAAATATTGTCGAAACACGACTCAGATGAAAATATTTTGTTAGCGTTGCCACCTAGACGGAATATAACAAACAAACAGTTGCCATGCCTAATAAGTCATTGAGCAGTATTGCAGCCTTGTTCATATTTAACGTTGCTCAACACTTTCACACACTGTTACAGCTGATTATTGGCGTGCGAGGCTACATCAAATTTTCTCGAAAAAATTAAATTTGTTCGAAAAATCTTGTAAACATGAAGGCTATCTACAATACCCTGTTCAAGCGTACCTCCACATACGCTGTGGCAATCATCGCATCGGCTTTCTTCTTTGAGCGCGCCATCGATGTCACCTCGAACACCATCTTCGATACCATCAACAAAGGCGTAAGTATTTTCCGCTTATGTAATGGACGAGCACATTCAAATTTATATTCTGTTTATTCCAGAAACTCTGGAAGGACATCAAGGGCAAGTACGAATAGAGAATCGGCGGCACCCCGAACTGCCACTAGTTTAAATGAAAAACGACATGGAGATTCGTTGTGATTAAGATACAAAAAAATCAACGTTTATTCTAAACGATACGAAACCCAAACAAGTGTTTTTATTGTTTATTCTTCGTAACTGTAGGTGTAGATTGCTCTGTCACCTCCCACGGCTTTTCGTGTCGGTAGGCGTCCCAAGGCTGTGAGTTTGGCAATCTGCTGGGTTCCTCAAAGCTGATTCCATTCTCCTGCACCACTTTCAGCAGCTTGTCCAGCTTGCTTCCGCTCACTGCTTGCACATTGCAGGTCATCTCGGTGATCCCGGCCTGCAGGCATCGCTGGGCCAACACACGTCCCAGGTTAACAAACGCAGAGGTGTCATTTGTCTTGTACAACTGTTGCTTGATGGCCCATTCCGAGGTGCTGGCACTGAGAATGGTGCCGTTCTCGAAATGCTTTACATCGGCGCTCACATAACGCCCGCTGGTGTTAATCTCCAGCGTATGCCAGTAGGAGCGTCCTGGCTTCTCTAGGTGATAGCCACTGGGCTTGTAGGCAATGCGTAACCTCTCCAGGTTACGCGGGTTGCGGTTGATCACCACATTTCCTTCCGTTGGCGGCGTGGTCAGTGCTTTGATTTTATGCAAAACGCGTGCGGATGTAAGAGGACGTGCAGCGCGTGACATGATTTATCCTAAATTCCTTAATTTAATTCACGTTTAGACAAAATATTATAAATTCTCTTCCCGACCTCAGTCGATAATTTATATCGTTTTATTTTTCTCACAACTGGCAGCACTGTCTTATGTAACTGCGACTTGTGAATGGCAAAAAGGCAATCAGCTGTTTCAGATTGTTTACATCGAACATTTTACACATTATTTTAAATTTCCTTTTGGCCTAGAGTACCTGTGTGTTGCTTTTCTTCTTGCAACTACAATATATATTTCAGACATGCGCGCTTTAGCCAATGTGCGTTGTAGGCACAAATTTTCATTGCACGGGCCTGAGTGCGCTAACACCAACGACCAGCTGAAAACTGAACTTGGATGTGGACGGCGACGGCGGCGGCAGAGGCAGAAGCGCAAGTCCAAAATTTGCAATTTTCTTACGACGCGAAGATAAACAACGCTTATGTAAATAGTGGGTGCTATTATCGGAAGTAACCATTAAAACTGTTTGCATTTTATTCGAAAGTTACACGGATAACTAGCTGTTCATCATGTTGATGGTTCTGTGTACAAGTTTAAGGCGAATACGGCCTGATCACGTGACATTTTCAGCCACACGTTGTCTGTGGCGATGGGAGCGACAGCACCTGAACCGATTCATCAATGGCCAGCACGTGTACCCCTTGGGGGCCTTGCGGGTAAGAGAGCATACACTGATCTACAGCAAATCATGTGAAGGTCAAACAAATCATCGATTTTCATAAATTACACACACACACACATATATACATATATGCTTGGATATGCTGATAAGATGAGCCACGCATTCAGCATTCATTCGTTATTCACCACACACCGCTAGTCACCTCAGCTGACGAGGGCTGAATAGTTTTGCTAATTTGATGGCGCGTAGATTTAAAATTGCGATTATGTGTTCGGCAAGGTTAAGCTGTCGGAAAACGTGCTTTCACTGCAGCACTATTGGCGCTATTCATGTGCATACATTTGTATGTATGTATTGCGTTTGTTTTCCCAACTGATAATTGTTTACTGATAGCGCGCGCTGCGCTGACTGGCACTTGACTATTGCCCAAGCAAGCTCTCTGGCACCGGCACCATTGCTATTTTCCCTTGTACGCACATAACACTGCATTTTGACTTGACAAATCCGCAAATAGTCAAGTATCATCAGTTACACTTTCTGGTTCCCACGACGTGGTCGTGGACGTGCTGCCCCAACTAACCGTGAAGATCGCGAATATCTCTGCATATCTCAGATGCTTCCGCGTCTATGAAACTTTTACGCTAAATTTCAACTAATTGAAAAACTGTGAATATTTTTGAATTCATTGAAGGCGAGCCAATTAAATGTGCCATATGAATATTTCTGATTGAACTCGAGTGTGTGTTGTATTTTTAGTGCTCCTAACTGCGTATTTAGAGCGTGTTCTTTGTTTGTTTTTCTTTCTCTCTATCTCTTTCTCTTGATATGAAAGAAACATGCAATATCATGCAAGTTCGTGAGAGTTCATGCAACTTCACCTGCTTAGAAAAGCATTAATTGTTTTTTAAAGCAGCTGCCCCTCAGAAAGTTGTCGAGTTAATTGTGTTCTTAATCTTTCAAATTAGGCAAATATTGTTTTCAAGTAGGTTTGGGATCTTGACACCTGTTTGGTTATTTTCAACTAATTTTCCTTTACTTACCTCTTGCAGCTTTACGTCCAGGCCCCTGAGGCGCGTCCAGTACCAGATGGTAGAGCTCCGTCAGGATTGCAGCAGCAGCAGTCGCAGCCGCCGCAGCAGCAGCAGAGGGAAAAGCAGCAGCAGCAGCAGCAACAGGAGCTCTGCCTTTCCAGCCAAATCGGTAGAAAGTCGCTACAAAAGTCGTTAAATCCACAACAGCAGAAGCAGACGCAGTCCAGGAAAATGGCATCTGGGGTAGATATACCGTACGACATCAGTTGGGTATTTCCGCGGCTGCGAAACCCCTCCACGTTGTGGTACGTGACCAGTCAAATTGTGATAACTCTTGTTGGACTCTTTAGCAAATTAATACTTGGTGAGTTAGCCCCCAATCCAGATCTTTGTAGTTCCCACATAGAGAGAATAATCTTCAAAATATGCTGCATCACGTGTTTGTGTGGGTTTATCTGCCTTATGTTTATTTTTGGCGCGTTTCTTTTATGACCGATCTTTGCGTCTGTTGCGCTTTGTGCTACAATTCGCATCTTGCCAGTGGCTCATGGTCATGATTCTTGGCGCTCGACGCACGTCCGACTGATAAACTGCACATCTATGTGTGTTATACTTCCTGTTTGCTTCGTCTGCTATGTCTGTGGAAGAGCATAGAGGAAATAAATGGTACAGAGAGGGTATATACACATAGTATAGAAGGATTATATAGTATAGAGGTAACATATAGTCCAGAGAGGGTTTATGGAGTCTAAAAAGGGAATACATATTATTATAGTATAGAGGGTTTATATAGTAAAGGGAGGGTATATATAGTATATATAGGGAATTTCAATTTTATTGTAAAGGCGGGGTATATATAGTATAGAGAGGGAATTTCAAGTATAATAAGGGTATACATATGTATAATAAGAAGTGATTTTTTACACTAATACACACCAAATACCTAAAGTATGATTTATATATGTATGTATAAATATACTGCAATATATACATATATTTATATATATGGTATTACATCTACAATTCCCTCTCCCATACTATCGTTACTACTTCAACCTGAACTAATTCATATAGTTTCTTTCTCACTGTAGTTGTCCTCAACAAAACACAAGTGCATAATAGAGATCGCCTGCTCAAGGCGATAAAGAATCGGCCCAGTGGCACGCCTCTCATCACAATCTCCAATCATCATTCCTGCTTCGACGATCCCGGCATCTGGGGCATGCTGCCCATGCGAATGCTCTGCAATACAATGCGCATACGCTGGGGAATGGCTGCGCACGATATCTGCTTCACCAAGGCCTCCCATGCCTTATTCTTTATGTACGGTAAGTGTGGACTGTGCTAAGAAGTATATAGAACAGATTTAAATTTGAATTACTTGCACAGGAAAGTGCATTCCTGTAGTGCGTGGACATGGCGTCTATCAGGATGCAATCGATCTGTGCATAGAGAAGTGCGCACTGGGACATTGGGTACATGTATTTCCGGAAGGTAAGGTTAACATGGAAAAGGAGGAGATCCGTCTAAAGTGGGGAGTCGGCAGGATTATCTATGAGTCCCCGACGATTCCAATGATATTGCCACTGTGGCACGAGGGCATGGACACGGTGCTTCCGAATGTTGAGCCATATATGTTTAAGTGCAACAAAAAGGTTACCATCAATGTGGGAGAACCTCTGGATCTTAGCAGTTTAATAAATGAACTGAAGGATCAACAGGTTCCGGACACTGTTGCACGGCAGCTCATCACAGAGAAAGTGCAGGAAGCCCTTTATGTGAGCACACCTTCAAATTGAATTTTAATCAATTAATCCCCATTAACTTTTTCTATCTTTGATCTTTCCACAGATTGTAAGGGATGAGACTAAAAAATTGCATGGCGAGCGCTTCGAGCAACATTAGCTTGGGAACGTCACGCGGAAGAGCAACAGAGAAAGCTTATTTATTTTTTATAGTATTAAGCCTAAAATGAAGCCTCGATAAAAGTGTTTACCATGTACATACATACATAAATCTATTTAATGTAATTCCCCGATATCAATTATCTACTTCAAACCTACAATGCCAGGCATTCGAACAATATCGTAGAATACAACAAATTTAGCAACGGGTATCCAGCACGGAGGATTGTGTGCAGCGTCAATTAAGTGTAAATTGAAATAAAAACAAAATAAACTAGTGATTGAAATCGATAAATGTCTTTTTTCTATCAAACACTTTTTCTCGGCAAGATGGCAACGCCAGCCCGACTCAGCTGTCAATGAAAACAAAGAAAAGCACCGTTATATGGCATGCACAATGTGAGAGAGCAAGAAAAATGTATTTAAATAATTATAATAGTTGTTTATTTGACTATAGGTCGCTGTTGAAGGATGTGTATAAGGAGAATGCGTTGGTATTGACCACGCCAAAGCGCAATGAGCTGCTCAAGGAGGGTCCACCCGAAGCCGGGCTTAACAGGTGTCACATTTTGGGCAGAGGCGCTTACGGCACTGTCTTCAAGGCTATCTATCGGGGTAAGTATGGGGACGGAGCATCTTCAATTATGTTTATTCCTTCTCTGCTTCCCTTAGAGCACTCTGTTGCACTGAAAGTGATCAAAAACAGCGCCATCTCCACACTGCACAACGAGGCACACGTACTCGACTGGAAACATAAGAACATTGTGCGTCTCATAAAGCTCGAATCGACGCCGGAGTTTGGACTGCTCATTATGGAGCGTCCCAATGGTCTGTGCCTGCAGCGTGTGCTGGACACACTCGCCTTGCCGCTTATACACAGAGTGCTGTAAGTGCCACCCAAGACGAGAGATCTGCAACTATAACTATGTATGTTCTTCTGCCTCTCTAGCATCACTCTGGACATTCTGGCTGCCCTGCGATATTGTCACAGTCAGCACGTGCTGCATTTGGATGTGAAGCCTCCCAATGTGCTGGTTGCACTGGGCACCAAATCACCTGGTGCTGGAAACCTTTACAATCGCAGCTATATCTGCAAGCTGTGTGACTTTGGTTCATCCATCAAGCTGGACGACGAGTCGTGTGCCAATCCAAAGCACTCTGCGAAGGGCACACTGCGCTACATGTCGCCCGAGGCGCTACGTTCGGCAACGTTAAGTTGCGCCTCGGACATCTACTCGCTGGGCATCACCATGTGGCAGCTGCAGGCGCGACGTCTGCCCTTCCACACACTCACCTGCAACGAATCCATTGCATATCAGGTGGTCAAAAACGATCTGAGACCGGATAACAACACACTACTAGAGCAGCTCAAGCTAGGCACTGCTGGCCAGGTGCCAGGTGTGCCCCCAATCAGCAACTGCAACTGTGGAGAACGTGGCCTCAGCATTAGGTACAACTCGGTCGACCTTCTTCGCAGCTATGTGAACAAGTTGGAGCCACAATTGGAGGCGATCCTCTCAAGCGATATGTACAAGAAGGCTAACATGTTGGCGCTTCGCAATCTAAACTTCGAGAACAATTCGGGTCGTGTCCAGAAACGACCAAAACGACAACGCAAACAACCGAGATTGGCGCATTACTTTGAAAATCTCTCTTCTCCGGGACTCTCTACTTGTCTGGAGAGCGCCTATAGCGAGCTCTATAAGAGCTGCTGGCTCAGTCAGCCCGAGCTACGTCTCAATTCCTTTCAGCTACAGCAGAGTCTCGAAGTTATTCTCATCAAGTGCTTTCCCAACAAGTAACGGGAGAAATCTATCCTTTCTTTTTCTTTCTTTTAATCTTCCTCATTTTAAAGATTTGTAAACTACTTTTTTAATTTGTTTAAGTTAATGTAAATTGCTTTTATTCCGTTATAATTCCATTACTTATTTTGCAAACTGCAAAAAGTCTGTAGAAAACCAGCAGCAAACTAGATATAATAATACGATATAATACGATATTTGTTGGTTTAATAATTTATTTTTCGTAACTGTGTTTTTTTGTTTATTTTTTGTACTTGCTACGCTAAGAAAATACATTTATAATGTTTATACGAGCTTAAATTTATAATTTCTCATTTCACGTCGAGCGTAGTGCGTTTGCTATGGGTGTATATACTCTTCATATATGTATAATATATATATATATATAATAATATATCTTATTTATGTAACTCGTACTTAGGATGTGTGATGTAGATGCAGATTAGTCTCACATCGTCGTTCTACTTTAGGGGTTGAAGAAGAGGTTCGGGTTATATACAAATTATTGTTGTCGAAACCATATATGCTATATATATGCATCTAGTATAGTATTATGTGTATATATCGTATGTATGTAGTATAGTGTATGTTCTTTATTTCTTTTATATTGTGTGTATGTTTGTAAAGACTTCTAAATCGATTTCACCCATGCTATACAAATGTCCAACTGGTTTTGGTAGTGTCTACTGATTTCTTTTTTAGGATCTTGAGTTTAATAACTGTCGTTGATACTCGCTATATAGTATATATATTCTAAATACTATCGCGTACGCTCTCTCTCTCTCTCTCTCTCTCTCTCTTTTTGTGCGGAAGACTACAATTTTTATAATATTTAGAGTTTTGAAATAGTTTTGAAAAGTTTATGTAGTAACACTTCGATCCGAAGCTGTTTTTGGCTATTCCAAATAATGTTTATATGGTATATAGTAGTAGTGTTGTGTAGTTGTATATATCGTATGTATATAGAAAGAGATTTCTCTTGTCAGTTGGAAATGCAATTTAAGAACACATCAATATCTCAAGTTACGCTACAGACGACGCTCTAGAAAATCGCATAGAACGTGTCGAGCGCGGAAAAGAATCATACATATATCATCAAAAAACTTACAAATACAATATAATTCTGATGTACCTTGTATATACTACACACAACTTGCTCCTCTTGCATCTTTCATCTGTTCTTTTTTAGTTTTTAGTTTGAATATATCACAATTTAGTCTTTTTAAATCTTTAAACATATTTCGTCTGACTTAACTCTAGCCTAGGGTTAACTAACGGTTCGTTTTCTTTCTCGAGATTATGTGGGGGCAGGGGTAGGGGAATTGGGAGGGGCGTCTCTTAACTGGCATAGGAACGACGCACGGGAACTGGCGGTGGAATTTTGGATTTACGTTGCGGCTGCTGCTGCTGCTGCGCTGGAAGCTTCTGCTGCGTCGTTTGCGGCGACGGCGATGAGGGCGACGAGGATGTGGATGAGGTCGACGAGGAGGAGGAGGTGTGTATGCAAGTTGGAATTCGTGTGGGCGGTGCCTTGTGGCAGCTCTTTGGCAACTCCGACGTTGACTTTGTTTCCTGCTGCAATAAGAAGAGTGAGATTAATGAAATTTTCTCAATATTTTCAGAATTTTCCGAATTTTCAGTTACCTTCTTTGTTGGCGAAACAAGCGCTGAGGGCTGCACTGGAGATGTGACACGCTTCCAGCCGTTGCTGCGTCGCCAGGAGTTTGCTGTGGCCGTCGTCGTCGACGCTTCGTGCCGCTGCAGCAGTCGCTCCTTCAGCTTGGACACCACAGCTGGCGATGGTGGATGCTGCGTCGATATCGAGCTGTCCTTGGCCATCTTGGCCATCAGGGCGCAACTGATGCTGTCGCTGCGCACCACACTGGACTCGAGCTCACGTCGCTGATTGTGACGCAGAATGCAGCTGGGCTCCTGATCCTCCAGCACCGACTTGGACTTGACCAGCACGTGAGGAGGGCGACGCAACTCGCTCTTGATTATTTGCGCTATGCACTGTTGCTCGTTGAGCACGGGCTTATGCGCCAGCGCCATCTCCCGGCACTCCTCAATCACGGCATAGTCGTGCTCCTCCTCCTCCTCCTCTATTTCCTCCTCCTGCTGTACCTGCTGCTGCTCCTGCACTGCCTGCTCAGTCAGCACTAGTTGCTGCTGTTGCTTGGGTGCATGGGTAATGGAGTGCTCATCAGTTTCGCTGGAGGAGCAGCTGGTCAGCTGTGCACGTCCTGCCTCGCTGGGCGTGGGACTGTTGCGTGCCTTCACCTGACTCTCCGACATGCTGGAGTCCTCCCCATCATCGTCCTCGTCCTCATCGTCGTCCTCCTCATCATCCTCATCGTCTGTCTGCCCCTCCAGGTAGGAGAAGAGACTGCGCGAGGAGTTGGAGCGTATGTTCACCAGCTTGTAGAAGTCATTGGTGAAGTCTGTGCAGGCCACTTCCTCATCCTCCGAGTAGACAATCTGCAGGGCACGAAAGAGACATTAGACAACTGCTAGAGAGGCAGGGGGTAAGGGAAGTGAGAGTTGGAGTGGGAGTGGGAGTAGGACAAGGATAAAGAAAGGCAGGTGGATATGCCGAGGGAGATAGACTGCTCACCTTCTGCTGCAGCAGCTGCGCAATGCCATCGGTCAGGGAGTCAGTCTCAACGGTGGTAGAATTGATGAAGTCACTCGAGGGCCACAGCCAGTCGTGCTCCCGCTTGCGACGCTGCAGCTGCAACAGTTGCTGATGGTGCTGCAGCTGGTGCTGCTGATGCTGCTGATGTTCGCGCTCATCGTCGAAGGTTATCACAGCCAGCTCCTCCTGCGACATGCTCCAGTCTTCCATTTCCGTCGAGCACGGCTCGGCTGGCAGTAGCCACTGCTCTGGCTCCTCGGGCAGATCCTCCAGATGTCCGTTCGATGGTTGCGGTTGTCCACTGCTCATGGTGCAGTAACCCTCGTCGCGTCCCTTGACTGGACTCGCCGAGAGCGCTGCATTCTGTGCCTCCAGATCACGCACACGACTCTTCAACATGCTCACCTCCTCGCGCAGATTATCCTCCGCCACAATGGCATCCACCACCTTGCGCATCACATCGTCCAGGCAGTGCTCGTACTGACGGATGCGTGTGAGCAGCGCGCGATTCTCTTGCTGCATCGAGTGCAGCAGACTCTCCTGGCGCGCGAAGCGTGTCTGCAATGAGGGAGAGACTTGTTAGAGTGTGTACACATGTGGGGGTAGTGGGGGGAAAGACTGAGAGAGGGAGAGATAGGGAGACATTTAAGCGCTGGGAGAGCTGTGGCAGAAGAAGGAGGAACACATTGAGAGAGACAAAGGGGCAGAGTCTTCGAGAGACAGGTAGACAATGAGACAGAGAAGGGGGAGACTTGTTGGAGAGTGTGCTGAGATGTAGGAGTAGAAGGGGAAAGACTTCGAAATAGAGAGAGAGGGAGATTTGTTAGATGTGACAGGAAAAGGGGGAAGACTTAGAGGAGACAAAGAGAGTGATAGGGATAGATTTGAGAGAGTCAGATCGAGACCTTTCAGCGCTTGTCGAGCTGTGGCAGGAGGAGCAGCGGGAAGACTTCGACACTTGAGAGACAATGTAAATAAGAATGAGGAAGCCTTGTTAGAGTATATGGCAGTAGAAGACAGGGAGATGACTTCGAGAGAGGAATAACAAGAGAGACCTTTTAGCACTTGTGGCTAATGGAGAAGGCAGCAGACTTCGAGGTCTCCCTCGACAGAGAGACAAAAATATAGAGGGGCAACTTGTTAGAGTGTCTAGGGAGGTGGGGGAAAGACTTCAAGAGACACAAAGAGAGAGACTTGTTAGCGTTTGCCGAGGGCAGGGGCCAACTTTGATGAGGGTCGCCTTCGGCTCATTTATCACGTCCAAGTGCTAAGTAGTTGCTTGCTTGCTTGCATTGCCCCAATCCGAAAGACTTGTTAACTTGCATCAAGGTCGCTGCAACTGCTGTCGAGGCACCTTCTGCCCCTTCCCCCACATTCAATGTTTGAAAAACCTTGAGGTTCATTAGAGTCGCTTTGCAACAACAATAAACGAACTTTAACTGGCCTTAAAGACCATTCAAAATCGAAACAACTTGGGCAGCTGAAGCCACCCACTGTGGAGTCACAGCACTACTCCCTTCCCCTCTCCCTCTGCCACCCTCTCCCTCCCTCTCTCTATCTCTCTCTCTCTCTCTTCTCCTTTAATGAAAAGATGCCGCGCGCAGTGAAGCGTCGCTAATGCAAACGCTCAATCAATTTCACGAAAAGCAGCCCAGTGGGAGCAGAGAGGGGGAAGGGGGGCAATAACAACTCCACTGTCTACAGTCTCCGCTGGCAGTATCTGCCCCAGATAAGCGACAATTTGTATGCGCACCGAATGCGAGCGAGGGGAGACATTGTTCTTAAAAATGAATTTATGCGTTTATTTATGACTTCGCTGAGACTTTGCTTCTGCTTCAGCTTCAGCCTCTCTTTCTGCTCTGCCTCCTCTGCATCTTCTTATTGCGTCTTCGTTTCCAGCTCCATTTGCAACTCCTGCTTCGTTTTTAACTGGAGCTATAGACCCCTCTTCCCCCTCTTCCTCTGTTTCCCAGTGAAAACTGAAAACTCTTTGCTACAGTGCAAATTGTTTTTTCCACATGCTGTGTGCGGTTGGCGAGGGTAGTTCAAGAAGTTGTGGTTGAGAACAGTCATATATTTCTGGTACTTCTATAAGATCTTAAATAAAACCTTGATATTTTGATTTGAGTTCGGTATTTAAAGTTTTATTGGCTGATGAGGGTAACGTATTGAGTTGCAAGTGTAAAGAGAGCTGAGTTTACTGAGTATTTTAAAAAGTTTCTAGTGAAAAGAGAAAGATTTCTTTAAGTTTTACTCAGATATTTGGAAAATTTCTTGAAATAGCGAACAGTTTTGAGTACATCTCAAGATGTAAAGAAGTATTGCCTAGATATTTCAAAGGGTTCGTCGTATTTTGACTTATTTTATGCATTTTACATGATGGAAATGATGATTTAATGAACTGCAGATGTGAACAGAATACTTCTTTCAAATATTTTTAATATTATTTGATAAAATTCTTGAAATTTCGATTTATTTCTCATTTATTAAAAGCTATTACTGACTGCGAGATTAGTTCAATGAATAAAAAGGGTAAAAAAAGTTGATTTCTTAAAAATTCTACAGTTTCTTTTTAAAGATTCTTAACTAAAAGTATTTTTCGGCATCTACAAACTGATTGTAAAGGGCTTGCGAGGTTTTTTAGAGAGTAACAAACGTAATAAAATACATTGTTTATTTATTTATTATCCTTAGACTAATAACAGTTTATAAAACTCCTTTTCCAACTCCATCTGCATTCAACAACTTCTCTGCCTACCCTCGCAGTTAATGTGGCTCCCCAAAGCAGAACATTAGCTACAGCCAAGGCAAATCCAATAGCGGAACCAACGCAATTTCCCCCCCCCCCAGTCCCCTTCAGATCCCATTGAAGGCCAGGGGGGGGGGTCTGTGACTGGCGATACATACCTGCAGAGCCTTGTGATCCCGACATGTCTGCACTTGTCTGCGTTCTTTGGATTTCATAATGCGATTCATGCTGCAAAAAAAGCAGGAAACAGGAAAGAAAGAAGAAAACACAATAAATATGTGAAAGAATAAAAAGAAAATTGTTGTGTGCGTGCTTGTGTGTGTGTGTGAATAGTTGTCGTTGTGCGTGCGTGTGCGGTTTGCAAAGTTCCCAAACTATGCGCGAAATTTCGAACTGCAAACTGCGATTTACGAAAATTCGAAATCGGGGGTAATTACGCGTCTCTTCCGATTCCCGACTTCATCTACGCCTTGGAGTTTGCCGTCTGTTGCGGTCAGTTCGCGCTGATTGATGGCTTTTTCGCGAGAGAGAGAGAGAGAGAAAGGGAGAGCGAGCGAGAGAGGCAGAGTATGTTTCTAATGGATGTTACCTCTGCTCGAGGTCTGAAACTGCGGTCTGGCACTGCAAATAAATGCTTCCTGCTTTCCCTTTCCCCCTCCCCCTCCCCCTCTTCTCCTGCTCCTTCTGCTGCTTCTACTTCGTCCCCCTTCTTCTTTTACTGCTTCTAGTTCTTCATCTTGTGCCGCTTTTCCAAGCCATTCGCCTTCGTCTGCTCAGTAATTTGGAAAATTGCATTCAATGCCGTTAACTTGCCCCCTGGTGCCACTCACCTACCCCTCACCCTACCCCTCTCTCTACCTCTTCGTCACTCTCTTCTCTGAGTGCGTAATAGAGCCGCAGTTGGGGGCGTTATCGGTCACGAATTTGTATGAAATATTTTACGTACGAGTTCTGGTTCTGGTTCTGGTTCCTCTAGAATTGCATAATTATGTGCCCCGAACACGAGCCAAGCGGAAAATGCACACAAAAACAACAACAACAAGAGAGTAGCGCAAACAATTCATTCTCCTGCTCCCTCTCACTTCTTCCCCCTCGCTCTGTCTCTTTCTTTCTCTCTGCACTGCTAATGGAATGCATAAAACATAAGGCGCTGCCAGTGCTCGTAAATATTTAAATCTTTTTTGGCAGCAACAAAAAGGCATTTGCATAATTCCCCCATAAGTCCATAAATAATTGTGTCCTGTTCTTGCCTTAATCATCTATTACAACTATCTCCCTTTTTTGGTTAAGTGCGCTTTTCCCTAGATTGCTTTTGCCTCCCCCCCTTTCTAGCTAAATTGCTTATCTATCATGTGTGTGTGCTATATCTGTCTATCGTATCTATCGTATCTATTTATCTATCGTATCTATTGTAGTTCAATCAATAGATTAGCTTTAAGCCTTAGCGATAAGTGGGTATGTTTATAGTTCAGCTATAGATAGTTGAGAGTGTGTTCTATGATTGCAGAACACTTCATGGTGGTAATATTTAGTTTGAAGAGGCTTTTAGCAACAGTTATCCCCTTAAATATTCTGATATCACACCTATCTCAATTAAAACTTAAAACCTTTAAATTTCACGTGCTTGCTTTATATGATACTACTTAAAATCTATAGTGTATTTTGAGTAAAACATCGTATTACTATCGTATAAACTATCGAAAGCAAACCGGCTGTTGCTGTTATGTGTCGTGTAGTTGGGTGCAGTCTTTAATAGAATGACAAATGAAGATAACATGCTTGGTAATTTGTACAATTCACACGCATCACACACACACACGCACACACACACACACACACGAATGTGTTTAAAAAATGAATTGAATTCGTCACTTACTTCTCGATTTGCTCGCGCAATTCCTTCTCGAATGTCGGCGACCCGCATTGGCTCTGAAAAAAGTGCATGGCAAAGAGCGTAAGAGAGGGAGATAGATAGAGAGAGAGAGAGATTAAATGAAATGCGAAAGAAATGTAACAGAATATACGAGAAATTAGTGCGTATTTGCCACACGTTGATTAAGAACGACAATTTAATTGCCCCGATATCAGAGCGACAATCAGGGGTCACTTACAACGTCGTCAACATGAGATGAAATGGCGACAAAGCGCACGGCTGCAGAGAGAGGGGAAGGTGTGGGAGGGGAGAAGCCTTCAGCCTTAACTGAAATTGATTAGCAACGGGACACGAGATGGTGGAGAGGTGTGTGTATCCAAGTATCTCTATATACGAGTGCTATATGCACTATCTACACTCGCAACTGTATATGGCAAAGCGGACAGAATGCGGAACTTCAGCGTGGCGTGGCGTCTGTTGCATGCAACAATAAATCACCAGAGTCAACAACCGAAGCTGCCGTGTACCCTCCCAACTCCCCCTCTACAATTCCCGATGCCCGACTCGACGCTCGACTCCAGCTTCAGCTTCAGCTGCTGCTGCTGCTGCTGCTGCTTTTGGCGTGAAATGTAATCGATAAAAAGTTACATCACGACGTTTTCTCATCTATGTGACGTGACGACAGTCAGACACAGTCACACACACACCACAAACACACACACACCCAAGTATATATACCATATATCTTAGACTGTTCACAGACAAGCACTTGCAATAAATCGTTCCGTTTTAGTGCAAATATAATGAATGACAACAGCTTCAAGTGCAAATGAAACCCAAACTGGACAAAGAGTGAGTGAGAGCCTCTGAGATAAGCAGAGAGAGTGAGAGAGATCCCTTGTTCAAGTGCCAACATGGACATCACGAACGGCATTAGCTGAGATTATAGATTACGCGGTAATCGCAAGTCTGTATAAATAGTGCAATAAATCACTTGAGAATTGCCTTTAATGGGGGCTTTTCTTTTCGTATTGGGTATATAAAATGCAGGTATTCCCCATTGTTCATGGCATACCCTTGCGGAAGTTCGCTATGAATTTCAATAAACTTCTATTCAAGCATGAAAATGTGTGGAAAATTGCAGGAAAACAGTTGGGAATTGCTTTCATCGACAGACTTCGCATCAAATGCGAATCAAACAAACTTAAATGAACAGTAAACAGTGGTAAACAGAGCTTGAACTGGCAGGTGGACTGGTAGATACCCTACCCGGTCTGTCTTTAAAGTTGAAGTGGGGCAAATCGGAAGTTTCGTCAGTCAAAAGTTTCTTCTATTTTATGATATGTTTATCATTTTTGGTATTATAATTTATTCTTTAATATTTCCTATGCAATGCGAATGAAACTCCATATAGAAATTTCAGTTAGCTCAGCTCTTCAAGTCATATTCTATAATAACAATCTATATAAAATGAGCCATGAGAGTCTGTTGGTCGCAGGCTCAAGTGCTTAAGAGCTCTTTGGCGTCTACTCTCGTTTGGCTTTTCCCGTGCATAATCAAACGTTCTCGTTTGACTTCCGAAAGTCAAAATATGTCGAGGCTTATGTATGCATGTCTGAGGCATCAACATTGTATATGCTATACAAAGGGGGTTGGAGGGAGACGGGGGTAGGGATAAAACGATAATAAAACTCAGTGGCACGCGCTGAAGTAGGAGGAGAAAGAAGAGCAGTAGCTGAAGCAGCAGCAGAAGCTCATACAGAATAACAAATATATGCAATAATTTTTATTAATTCGCTCTGAAGTAGGCAAGGGGGGAGGAGAGGCAGAGGGAAAGGGAGGCAGGGAGAGGAGTTGGAGTACAATATTAAAAAGCATCAGGACTGGCAGCAGCCGTTGTCACGTTAAGCCAGAAATCAGGCGCCAAATGACTAGCCAAAGCGCCCGCTGTGGCAGACTGATTGCCGTCTGCACAGGCAGAGGGAGGGGAGTGGGGCAGGGTAGAGGGGTACAGGCGCCACTTGTGCCACTGGCTGTGTGGCATAGAATGATGAACGTGTTAATAAAATTAGAGGCAACACAACAGGCTGACTGTGGGTGCCCCGCTCTCTCCCCCCTCCCTCTCCCTCTGCTGCCCATCGACAACCCCAATAACTCCACGAATTGCTATTTTGGGCAACTGGTGCGTCTGTCGACAGCTGTTGTTGCCTCTTGGCTGCTTGGCTGCTTGCCTCTTGCAACTTGTGTGCCACATTCCCATTTCGAGAGGCATAAATATTCATTGTGAATGCGCAACTCCCCAAAAAGGCTCTTGATAAAATTATAAAATCGAACAGGACTTGCTTATTAATTAATAAAGCCTCCGTACAGAGTTGCCACCCACACACACATAAAGAAAAATTTCCATAAGTTTCAATTAGGCTGGACACAAAAAAAGAGGAAGCCAAAAGAAAGAATGAGAGAGAGAGAGAGAAGAGAGAGGGTGCAGCTAAAATAAATCCCGGCAACATGTTGCACTCGTGTTTGGGCTTACAATCAAAAGGGGGAGAAGGAAGGTGGTTGGGGTTGCATAAAAAACCATTGCTTGCAGGGTTGCAGCACTCGCTCGATAGGACAACAATTTGCACCCGCAACACGCTGCCGTGTGCTAACCATAATCTCCCAACCAGGGAGCAACCCCCCTCGGGGCAGCAACGGAACTTAAGAAGGGGGAAATGAGAATGAGAAGTATTTCCCATGGATTCGAGTATGGGATTTTCTTCTTTTCGGGAAAATATGAACATGCCTATTATTAATTAACATGCAGATTGCACAGCGGGTGGTTGTAGTGCTTAGTGGGTAGATCGACAGAGTGACGGACAGACCCTTCAGCTGTCAGTTGCAATTGTAGAGATTGTCAAAGAGGAAGAGAGTACGCAGGAATGGGTGGAAAGAGGCTTAAAAGCTTAGTAAATTTTAAGAAGGTTGAGCAGGAAGTTTTATATAAAGTAAAGGTAAAGCTAGAAAGAAAGATGTAAATAGAAAGATTGTGTAGAAATGTTAAAGTTGTAGGAATATTTAAGATAGCAAAGTAAAGAGAAGAGTGTGAATAACAAGAATCTATTGAAACCTTGAAATTGTAGAGAAATAAGGAACTAGCAAAGTAAAATAAAAAATAAAGCTGGAAAGAATCTATTAAACTTTAAAATTGTCGAGATATTGAAGATATTGCATGTTAACTTTACTCAATTCAATCAAAAAAACAGAAACAAATTATAGAAACCTTGAAACAGAAAAGATCTTAAAGTATAATCTAAACTTTTCGTATAAAACTCAGGGAATAAGGATAAAGTACCCTTGTTTGTTAACATTTCTATAAGAAACTGAAGAAATTACTTAAGATTACACATTTACTCTGAGTTAAGTCTAGTAGATTTGATGTTGAATCGATAATGCTTAAAAACTTTTAAAACAGTCCCTTTTAACTTCACAAAAAGGTCTACAAAAAGAGTATAAACTTCTCGGCTGAGATTAAGGGGGGTCAAAAGAACTTTTCAGTTTAAATGGGCACACAACTCTATACACATTTATTATCAAATAGCAATCTCAATGTAAAATGGTCACCATCACAAAAGTAATTGCTGTAAAGGGTATTGGGGATATTGCAAACTTATCCAATTTGTATTGAAATCTTACCATTTCAATATCAATGATATCTATCCTCTGCAACGCTCTGTTATTGTTGTTTATCTTTCTGCTGTAATTTGTGCGCAAAGTTCGCTTTGGCCACAAAACCGTAAAAATAACAAGCGGTCAAAAGGCACAACAACAACAATAACAGCAACAGCAACCGGTAGCCGGGCTGGTATACGACACAAAGACGGCGCCCCAGGGTGTACGTAGAGAGAGAGAGGCGGAGATGGAGCGCGTGGGAGAGAGACGACAAACAACCCGACGCTGCTGTCTGCCCCGAGGCTAGCCGCGGGCTCTGTCCCCAAGTGTTGTCATAATGTTTCCCCAAAAAACGCAACTTAAATTAAAGCTAAAGTTATAATTTCTTGTACGGGTAGAAAAAAACACGACGGGAATAAAAAAAATAAACCGTAGCAGACGGCGCGACCGTTAGAAAAAAAAGAAGACCGTGTGGAGCAGAGAGAGAGAAAGAGACGTTGCCAGCAACGTTGCCGGCTGAACACTGAAAACAGACGAACGAGAAAACAACCCTTGCAAGCACAAGCAGAAGCATGGAGAGAAAGGGAGGCAGAGAGAGAGAGGGAGAGTGGAAGCGAGAGAGCTGGCGTGCAACAGCCGGCGAATTCGCCGCAAAGCAGCTGCAGGGCGAATTGCGCAGCATAGCTTGCCTGCTACAGGCGGATCAGCATCAGCTGAGCCGGTTCCGCGTGCCCCCTTCCCCCCCATCCATGCCACGCCGTGGACAATGGGACAGACGTGCGCTTTTTGATGTATTACTTTGGCAACGAATTGGCTGTTTTTAATTTAATGAACCGCGACGGCAACAACAACAACAACGAGAGGAGGAACTTGATGCAGAGACAGAAGATGGACAGCTATGGCAACAGCCACGCTTTGTACGCATACCAAAGTGTGTGTGTGTGTGTTGTTTGTATTGTGTGTGTGTGTGTCCATGTTTTGTTAAGCAAACAGTTGGCAGATGTGCCATAGAGGGTTGTGCTCCTAGGGGTGATCTACCAAAACTCCACACTTGTAACTTCCGCGAACGTCACTTACCCCGCTCTCTCTCCTCCCTTCTCTACCCATTAAATTCGCGAAAATTAATTGCATTGCACTTTTTTGTCAAGGGGTTTTTCTGCTTCAGGGCACATAAGTCCTACATACACTTTGCTAGCTATACCATGTCGAGTCGAGTCGAGTAGAGAGTTCTATATAGTGTGGTGGTAGTTTCCACATTCATATGCCTTGGGGTTTGAGTGGGCGTATGAATCATCCAGTGCAAAGGTTAAAAAACAGTATATAGTATGATAACATATAATGTGGTGGACATAGGGTGGATTGTGTCGTGTAAACATGCTTGAGATACTTCAATGTAATGCAACAGCCTTTCTGCTGAGAAGGGTCTGACCTACCCTAAAAAGTGTTTGGTTTTATCTACTGTCCGTTTTTGGGAAACTTGAAAGTGCTTGTTATATCACAGGGAAATTCCATTTGAAATGTATTTCTGGAATTTAAAACTTTCAATTCAAGAATTTTCGAGAGAAAATCAAAAAAGTATTTTGAATTCGGGTGTAGAAAATTCGTTAAAGTATTTTATTAAGGAATTTTTGATTATAATTGGCAAGTTTCGCATGTTCTCTATAAGAAAATTCTTTGCTTTATGAAACTGGAGATAATTAAGTTCTTTTGCGAATGAAAACTGGTATTCAAGTTTTGAAAGTTTACGGAAGAATTTATATGAGAAAATTTGAATTATAATTATCATTGCAAAGTTTAGCATGTTATTTATAACAAATGTGAGGAAAGTTCTGGGATATTTCTAATGAATTTTGATTTGGGTTGAGAAAAGTATTTTGTTATGAAACTTTCTATTATAATAGCAAAATTGAGAAAGTATTTTGTAATGAATATTAAAAGAAAGTTCTAGCAACTCATAAAACGATGTGGGATTATATTTTATTTGCAATTTTAGCGAATTATACAGAATGTTTACATATCTAAAATCAAAAGATTTGCTGAACCCCTTTCAATTTAAGTCATAATAAAACTAGAACTCCTTCATTGGCTCTACTACCCAAATCCCTCAACGAATCTCTTTTTATATCTGCGCACAAGCTGAAGCTATTTAGCTGGGAATTGAATTATGGAACAGATTTAGTCTTTAGCCTAATTTAATTTTAACTGCGAACTGTAGAAGAGGACAAGAGAAGGAGGGCAGAGAGAAGAGAGGAGAAAGAAGGAGTAAACTAATCCAAAGAGCAACGCAATCGACTTGGTCTGCGCTTCGTTTAGCTTGCAACATCGAGTGGCGAGTGGCGCTCACCATGGGGGTCGTCTGCCCTTGAGAGACAACAGAGAGATAGAGAGGGAGAGGAAAAAGAAGAGCGGAAAGGGGAGCAGGAGGGGAACTCCTTCACTGCGGTTGCTGTGGACGCCGCCGAGTCATTTCCGAGTGAGTGAGCCATCAAACGTTTGTGACAAAAATTATTAGCAATTTCACTTGGACGTTGCGTGCAAGAGCAGCTTCTCCTCTACCCCCCTCCCCCCTCCTACTGTTCCCCTCACAAGCATAATGAAGCTGATGACGATGATGAAGCTCCCCAGCTGGGGGAGGAGGCAGCAGCGGTCCAAGATGTTGATAATAAAAAGTGCTCATGTTGCGACTTCAACGCTGGAGACGAAGCCGAAGCCGGAGAGCAGCTCACCAAGTGCCACTCGACGTCGACAGCGACGCCGGCGTTAGCGGCTTCAAGTCTCCAAGGAGGAACCCTACTGCATGGGCCAAGCAATTGGACGTTGCCTTGTCCGGTTGTCTGTCCGTCTCGCTGTCTCCTCCCTCAGCCTGTCGAGCGTCGTCGTCGTCGCCTTGACAGTGACAGTTTGATATTCTTTTCAATTCTTTTGCTGTCCTCCTTCTTTCTCCTCCTCTCACTCATCTACTCCTCCTCTTTCCTGCTCTCTCTCTCTGCCATCTTGCTCGCCCTTTTGCAGCTGCATGCAACTGAGCTTATTAAGGCGCAGATTTTCAATGGACTTGCGCGCAGAGCGTCATGGGCGGAGGTTGTGCATAAAAAAGGGGGCGGAGTAGGAGGCAGGGGCGTTGCAGGGGGCCGAGCATTTAAATTAAAAATTGAGCACGTGCTGGTGTCGAAACTTGGCCATTGTTGCCGCTGGCTCTGGTGCTGTAAAGCTACTTGCAACGCGGCTAGCGATGAGCGCGTGTCGTCCGTGCGTGAGGCACGACACATTTAAGGAAGCCACAGAAATTTAGTAAATTTACCTCTATAAATTAAGTAATACACATATAATTAATGAAAATTCAATATCAAATAATATATTATTAAATTTATATCTTCATTATAAAGGGGATTCATAAAAATCCCATTTAAAACTTAAATAAATTCAATAAAACTAAGAATTTTATTAAATTTATAACTCTTCTAAAGAGAATATTATAAAATTCAAATCCCAAACTTTAGAAGTTCCCCAAAGTTGCCAAATTCAAATCGCAGAGCTTAAAAAGTTTCTTGCAACCCTAATCCCCAACAACAGTAAGCTTGGACGCGTGTCGTCGCATTAATTCCATGTCGGAGGAGGAGGTGACGAGGGACCTGAGGATAATCCAATGCAGTTGGAAGAGCAAGCAAGAAGGATTTGGACTAATAAATTGGCTCTGCAAATTTGCAAACGCATTTCGAATGATTTTTCTCTTTTTTCTTACTCCAACTCTGTCACATCGACTTCATTAGCAAATGGCCAAGCCGATAGTCAATAGAGAGAGACGGGTGACACAGAGAGAGAGAGAATGAGATAGAAAGGGAGGAGGAAACTGTGCGCAGTTTGCATTTTCCGCTTGCTCGGCTTGTTGATTTATCACTGATGAAAAGTACACACAGAGAAGGCAGAAGGAGAAATAAGGAACACACACACACAAACAGGAGACAAAAAACAACAACAAATAGGAAAAATAAAGCAAATCGCAGTTGGTTTTTTGACACTCGCTTCGACTGTTTGTTCTTTGTCTTTTGTGCCGTCCAAGCATTTCTAATTTCAAAGCTAAATATTTGAACGATTTCCATATCGCTTCCATAGGCTTACAGTAAACTCGGCAAAGGGTGCGAGAAAGGGGCAGGGCAGGGGAGGGGGTTACCCACCGCAGCGCAGCTTACAAATCTCATGCGCTTTGTTGTGTTGCAAAGGGATTAAATGTCACATGGAAGCACTTTAGCTTCACTCTCTCTCTGTACTTAGTTCTTTTAGCTCTTTTCCGAGCTCAGCTGTTGTTCTTGGCTACAAAATAGCCAAATACAACAAGCAGCTGTCAGCAAATTTGAGTAGGGTTAAGAGCCAGAGCCCAGAGCTCCGTCAAGTGGCCTCGCCATGGAGACGCTTCAAGTTGCGAACCTCAAGTGCTGCAGGAGGAGGCTGCTCCAGCCACAGAACTGGAGATCACAATGCGCCCTGGACTGCCTTGCACTTAAGCAGCGGCAGCTATAAGGAGGAAGGAGTGGGGAATCTGACAAATTTCCAATCAATAGAAAGTAATTGAATCTTTAGAAAATTGAAGGGAAGGTGAGATTGCAAGCACAGCACGGGAACTTAACGAGAGTGAAAACAATGCAGAGGAAGGAATCAAGGAAAGTAAGTTGCGATAAGTTCGAAAGATTCATAAAAAGAAAACGAATGAGATGAAAAGATGTGGACATAAAGATGGATAAGGTAGAAAGGCACAGAAGGACACAGAAACTAAGAGAGGGAAAGCTAAGGTATATAGGGATGTTGATGTAGAAGGAGATAGAAAGAAAGAGTGTTGGTGTGGAAAGAGGCATCGAGACGGAAAGATAGGGAGAGAATTATTTAATATGAGGAAGTACAGAGATTGTTATAGAAAGAGAACGATTGATTGAGAAAAAGTAAGAGATTTGAAGAGATTTGCAGACAGGTGGATACAGTAAGAGAAAGATATGAAGAAGAGAGAAAAAAAGGTAGAGATAGAAAAAATAACAGACAGATGGAAAGAAAAAGGACAGAGAAAAGAAAATAACGCAGAGAACACAAAAGAAAGATACAGAGAGAGAGAGGAAAACATATAGAAAGAAAGAGAGAGTGAAAACATGAGACAGACAACTGCTTGTTTAAAAAGAGATGGCAAAAAGAGAGTAATAAGAAGAAAAGTTGCCTCAAGTTAAGTATAAATATTTTACGAGTTAAAGGTGTTTAGTATATATAATATAAATTATATTATATATTAGTTACTCCCTCTCTTTAAAGCTGCATAGAACAGTTTGGGAACAATATATATTAAATCAAAATAATATTACTATAGCAACAGACAAACACAGACCACTTAATGAAGCCGTATTCAAAAGTCAATTAGTTTGCCTGTTGAACAAAAGAGGGAAAGAAAGGGAGAGACATGAAGCGAGAGAGAGAGAGAGAGATAGAGTGAAGGATATAGAGATAGAAATAGAGAGTGAAAGAGATGCACTCTTGCAATTGCAAATTCAGATTGGTTTTGCCTACACTGTCGGTACACACACATCGATAAATCATCATTTGTTTTGGTCACATTGGCATTGCGGTCTGCCGTGGCTGTGGCTGGTGCAGCCAATCAATTGATAATATGCATGCCACACACAATGCTCAACATTTAATTACTAAATATTATTATAGAGGGGGAGGAGGGGGGGGGGGGGGGGGAACACAAAAAAATAAAAAAACGGAGGAGGAGGTGACGAGGGACCTGAGGATAATCCAATGCAGTTGGAAGAGCAAGCAAGAAGGATTTGGACTAATAAATTGGCTCTGCAAATTTGCAAACGCATTTCGAATGATTTTTCTCTTTTTTCTTACTCCAACTCTGCCACATCGACTTCATTAGCAAATGGCCAAGCCGATAGTCAATAGAGAGAGACGGGTGACACAGAGAGAGAGAGGAGATAGAAAGGGAGGAGGAAACTGTGCGCAGTTTGCATTTTCCGCTTGCTCGGCTTGTTGATTTATCACTGATGAAAAGTACACACAGGGAAGGCAGAAGGAGAAATAAGGAACACACACACACAAACAGGAGACAAAAAACAACAACAAATAGGAAAAATAAAGCAAATCGCAGTTGGTTTTTTGACACTCGCTTCGACTGTTTGTTCTTTGTCTTTTGTGCCGTCCAAGCATTTCTAATTTCAAAGCTAAATATTTGAACGATTTCCATATCGCTTCCATAGGCTTACAGTAAACTCGGTAAAGGGTGTGACAAAGGGAAAGGGGAGGGGGGCTACCCACCGCAGCGCAGCTTACAAATCTCATGCGCTTTGTTGTGTTGCAAAGGGATTAAATGTCGCATGGAAGCACTTTAGCTTCACTCTCTCTCTGTACTTAGTTCTTTTAGCTCTTTTCCGAGCTCAGCTGTTGTTCTTGGCTACAAAATAGCCAAATACAACAAGCAGCTGTCAGCAAATTTGAGTAGGGTTAAGAGCCAGAGCCCAGAGCTCCGTCAAGTGGCCTCGCCATGGAGACGCTTCAAGTTGCGAACCTCAAGTGCTGCAGGAGGAGGCTCCTCCAGCCACAGAACTGGAGATCACAATGCGCCCTGGACTGTCTTGCACTTAAGCAGCGGCAGCTATAAGGAGGAGGGAGTGGGGAATCTGACAAATTTCCAATCAATAGAAAGTAATTGAATCTTTAGAAAATTGAAGGGAAGGTGAGATTGCAAGCACAGCACAATAACTTAACGAGAGTGAAAACAATGCAGAGGAAGGAATCAAGGAAAGTAAGTTGCGATAAGGTCGAAAGATTCATAAAAAGAAAACGAATGAGATGAAAAGATGTGGACATAAAGATGGATAAGGTAGAAAGGCACAGAAGGACACAGAGACTAAGAGAGAGAAAGCTAAGGTATATAGGGATATTGATGTAGAAGGAGATAGAAAGAAAGAGAAAGGTAGTGAGAAACCCAAAGACTATAAGGATATATGTGGAAAGAGGGATCAAACGTAAATGAGACAGAAAGATATGGAGAGAACTATTTAACATGAGGAAGTACAGCGATTGTTACAGAAAGAGAACGATTGATTAAGAAAGAAATTAAAGATTTGAAGAGATTTATACGACAGAAAGGTGGATACAGTAAGATAAAGATATGAAGAAGAGAGGAAAAAGGTAGAGATAGAAAAAATAACAGACAGATGGAAAGAAAAACAGACAGAGAAAAGAAAATAACGCAGAGAGCACAGAAGAAAGACACAGAGAGAGAGAGAAAAACATATAGAATGAAAGAGAGAGTGAAAACAGGAGACAGACGACTGCTTGTTTAAAAAGAGATGGCAAAAAGAGAGTAATAAGAAGAAAAGTTGCCTCAAGTTAAGTATAAATATTTTACGAGTTAAAGGTGTTTAGTATATATAATATAAATTATATATACATATATTAGTTACTGCCTCTCTTTAAAGCTGCATAGAACAGTTTGGGAACAATATATACATATGAAATCAAAATAATATTACTATAGCAACAGACAAACAGAGCCCACTTAATGAAGCCGTATTCAAAAGTCAATTAGTTTGCCTGTTGAACAAAAGAGAGAAAGAAAGGGATAGAGATGAAGAGAGAGAGAGAGAGAGAGAGGGAAGGATATACAGATAGAAATAGAGAGTGAAAGAGATGCACTATTGCAATTGCAAATTCAGATTGCTTTTGCCTACACTGTCGGTACACACACATCGATAAATCATCATTTGTTTTGGTCACATTGGCATTGCGGTCTGCCGTGGCTGTGGCTGGTGCAGCCAATCAATTGATAATATGCATGCCACACACAATGCTCAACATAGTCAACATCTACTACAATATCTATCTATAGAGGGGGAGCAGAGGGGGGGGGGGGGGAGGCACACACACGAACTGCCAACGAGCTGCAATCAGATGCGAATCAATTACATTTCCACTACGAGAGTAATCCGAGAGCACTAGCTGCCCCTTTGTGCCTCCCTCCCTGCTCTGCTCACTTGCCTCCCCTCGCTCTTCACCCCTTGCAACTTGCCCAAATTAGAAACAGATGAGGATGAGGATGATGATAAGAGCATGGCGAATCATAAGATGGATATTCATTGAATCGTGCCATTTATTGCATGCCACATGGCCAGGGTGAGGATAGAGGGGGGGGAGGCTACACTCGAGTCTCGGCTTGCCTCAACACATTCTGCAACATTCACACTTTCTGGGCTGACTTGTCATTGTGCTGCCCCCCCCTCTCCCCCTCTCTGGTTGCGCCACTGATATGCCAATAACAATAAAGCACACACCCAGCGGGCGTGCCACAAGCAGCAGCAGCAGGCGGTGGCATGTGGCATGAAGCATGAGGCCGACTGAGACTTTGTCTAAGTGAAACCAAAGGACAGTAAAGGAGATGGAGGCGGGGTAGAAGGCGTTGCCTCGCAGTTGGCAGCAACATAGTTAATCGTTATTTACAGACAGATAAAGTGCAGAAATATTGTCGACGGTAGCTTCAACTCGTGGTCTGCTTGTATCTCTCATGCCTCATGACCACCAAACTCAACCGGAAGAAGGCAAACGCGCGAGTCGAGGCAGGAAAATGCGCATACGGCGCAAGTAATCGGATTCCCATGCATGAGGCCGAGGCCTGGTGGGCCGATAACGAGGCACACAAGGAGCAGGAGAAGGTGGAGGAGGAGGAGTAGGTGGAGGATGCTGTGCCAGCCAGTCAGGCTCATAAATTTGGCTCGCTTTTGGCCATAGAGAGAATAGCAAGAAAATCAGCCAAAGAAGGAGGCAGGAGGCAGCAGGCAAAGCACTCGCCCAAAATGGGTTTTTTTTTCTTCTTCTGCTGCGTCGTCTACAGCGTTTCCTGCGGCCGTGCCGGGTCCGGGCACGAGCGTCAGCAATTTCGTTGCGGAAATCATTGGCGAGGAGCAGCAGCAGCAGGAGCAACGAGAGTGGGCGCTGTGATGGCATTTTCTTGGCCCATATCGCATGCTGCGCCTTTTCACACCATAAACTCTGAGCTGGAGCAGGAGTAGGCAGTCCAGGGGGGCAGAAAGAAGTGGGGGGGAGGGTACTACTGCCGGCAGTAGCTCAGCTATTTCTGACTGTTATCAAATTCAATTACCCAAAGCCGGAAATGCGTGTGCCCGTAAAACTTGGCTTAACTGCAAGTTGCGCCTCAGATGCTCAGTTAAGTTAAGAGAAAGATGCCTGCCGTGCCCTCCCCCTCTCGCCTGTCAGATTGCTAGCAAGGTGTTAAGCAAGAAGTCGTTGACAAAAAAGGGTCAGCAAAGGGTTAAGACGGCACTGTGATAAACAAGACAACAATGAGCAATGGAAACTGGAACTGAAACTGAAATAGAACCTTCGCTGTGCTTTTGATAATTTCATTTCCCCCTCTCCTTCCCTTTACCCTGTTGTAATTAAAGCTTGTAACTTTTAATTACGGCAGGAATGAGACATGAAAGGAGGATGGGAAAGGGGAAGGTGAAGGGGGGAGGGTAACCGGTTGACCTTCTGGCATGCAAAGTTGTCCCTTTACCATAACCGCAACAGCGCCAAACTTGGGGATTAATGGGGCACAGCCTGGTCAGTTTGAACTCAATTCCATGGGAACCAAAAGGCAGCAGCTCTACCCACTCTACCCCTCTCTGCCCGCTCCCTACCCCCTCCTCAACTGCTACCCAGCTTGACCACACACAGGAAATGGAAACTCGCTTTGGTTTTTGGACTCTTCTGTAGGACGTTTTAGCTGGCATCGACCCATATCCGGCTTGGGGGAAGGGGAGGAGAATGGGGGAAAGGGTCTGCAAGGGGGGATACTCACTTTGTGGAACTGCTCCTGCAAACGCAGCAGCGCGCCTTCAACTTCAATCATGCGCTTTTCCAACACATCCTGCAAGACAGCAAAAAAGAAAAGAAAAGGCGAAAACTGAAAGCAGCAGAAAAACAAACTGGAACAAAAGGCTAATGCTACGCTATATCGCATATATATCGGACAGATCCCAGCAAGAGCTATGCGTGTGTGTGAATATATAATATATACAGCTATGCAGTGCGTTTGTGTGTAAGTGTGTGTCTATGTATATGTAAATGTGTAAATATGTCAAACCAATGAACCAAAGCGGCGTATACGCAACGTGTAGGCATTTGTGTGAGTGTGTGTGTGTATAGGTATTGTGTGTAGGTGTGTGTATCTTATGTGTGTTTTTGTGTTGGTGCAAGTAAAGCCAAAGTTAACAATAACCAAATACAAGAGCATTAAGACTATTTAGAAGGGTCTTTAATATGCTACACTGGAATATAAAGGGTATTTGATAGTCTATACATGTTGAATAAGTTGGGGTTAACCACATAGAACATATTGGTTATCATTAACACTCTGTTAAAGATACTATTTATGTCTATATCCCTGTAACAAGCAAAGCGAGTCAGCATCAATGCTATATGGCTTATATATTCAGGTTCAGTATGAACAATTCAACCGATTTAGTTCAGATTTGTAAGTATGTCATATAACAAGAGATGTTCTTGGACCTAAGGAGAGTCTACTATAACATAATTGATATGTTTGAATACCAAATCCATTTATAAAAACTATATTATCTTGTTCCATATCAAAAGTTTAACTGATTAAGAGAAATCTTTCATTTTGATTTATGTGTATGCAAGTCAAAGAATATCTTTGTATATTTATATTTATTATATATAGAAAACGTATATATTCTTATACAGTATCAATAATTCACCAGATTTTGCTTTTCAGATATTAAAGTTGTTTGTGCCAGGGAGCAGACTTTTTAACACTCTAGAATGTCACATCTATATTCATATGCACACACAATATAGCTTTATTAAACTGTATTAAATCGCACAGCATTTTTCCTCCTGCCATCATTGTTCTATTCTTTACACACTCACTAAACCACTCACTCACTTAGTTATTGTATTGGGATTTTCTTTCATTTCTCTTTGAAAAAGACCTTAAACAATGCTCTAATACTGCCGCCCAATCTCCACCTAGCCGAGCGCATTTAAAACGTCTCTCGCCTTCTGTCTAGCGCTTTCAAAATGTATTTACGAGCTTGTCAAGGCCCCCGCATCGACCAGACCAAGCGTGTTTCAGGTGTAAAACTCCCGAATCATTGAACTGTTTCACCGCTCTTTGTGTTCGTTCGCCTCGTTCGCCACGGCACAATAAAGTTGCCTAATCCGCACGCGAGGCGAAGGTCTGGCGGCGCTGCAATCTGGTTGCAGGTGTGCACGGCCAATAATTCACCAACTGTGGCAGCATGCAACAAACTGTGGCACGAACATGGAACCACGGCCAAATCACAGCAGTGAAAAAAAAACCAGCCAAAACGGAGGAAGGTGGAGAGAGAAAGATCTTTTGTGTTGCTGATTCGACTGTGGCATCCGCATATGATGCGGGGGCGGGGCTGAGGTAGAGGCGAAGGCGGAGGCGTAGGCGTTGCACGGTAGGCAGGAAGTGGCAACGACAGTTTCATAATTGGAGTTGGGGCAGTAAGGACAGAGAGAAAGAGAGAGAGAGGAGAGAGCTGGTACTACTGGGAGCTTATTAACCCATAGTCCAGTCTACATGGGTTAAGACTCCACAATGTTGCTAGCTAGAGACAGAGGGAGACATACAAAAAAGGCCAAACATATTTTAAGTGGGAATCGTAAAAACAAATGCCAAATGTGACAACTACAGCAACGAGAATAACAACAACGAAGCTAAGAAAAAGAAGAACAACGTCGCGTCGCCTCGTAAAACATCTTTTTTTTTGTTAAACACTTAAAATTAGTTGGGGAAGTTGTAAAAATTATTATTATTGCTTTCGAAAGAACTCGAAAAAAGCAACAACAACAGCAACAACAACAAATATGTAATATTTCTCTTTTTTTTATTTCGCAATAGACAAATTGGTTTTCGCTATCCCCATTTTGGTGTTATATGAAATTAATAAATGTTGTACACATGCATGAGGATAGGTGAATATGAATGTGAATAGTGGAGTGTGAGTGTCAGTATGAGTGTGCCATGTGGGTACTCATGTGCTTGGAGACTCGTGCGCCGTCCTGAGCCTGGCCAAAACAGAATGAATGCGATGATTTGTGGCAGGAAATTACGCAGACGCAGAGTGGGTAAGCTGAGTAAGTCGGTTTTATGGCAAAGGAGACATATGTATACATAGGCACAGATATGTATGTGTATTCTATGTTTGTATGTGCAAGCAGATGCAGCTGCAATTACAGAAAGTAAGAGAGGGAGAGAGAAACATTTGTCAGGCTAGTGCGACATATGCAAAGTTGGCATAGAGTTGCTGGAATATCTAGCAGAAGTTGCTATACACTTGCTATACATATTTGTCATGTCTAGAAAAATGCCATTAATTGATATATTGACAAGAGCTAGCAATAGGATTGCTATAAACATTTGCTATAATTAAAGCCAGATATTATATATTTCTACAGTCACAAAAGGTGCTTTGATTAAGCTACTCGATCTAGCAGAAGGTTTTTTAGGCTTACTATAAATATTTACTATATTTATAAGTAAATCTGAATAATTTGCACTTATTTTAAAAGTGTAAAAGTGTTGCCCTTATTTTAATAATTACTATACAGAAAATTGGAATTGGAGTATAACTTAAACATATTCCAATACAATTTTGTGACACATTTATAATACTTAAAAACTCGTATACCTTTGTGTAGAGTCGTGTACAGTCATTACCAATTAAACCATAGTATTTTCGGAACTGTTTGCTGATTAATACCAATGCGGGTCTGAGTTATACAAAATTATCCTCTCATGTATTTATGTTCAACTGAAATTGAATATTATAAACGTCTGGATTGTAAGAAATACTAAAGAAAAGGCTGAATAACGCTGAGAAATTCATCAGGAATTTCAAGAAGAAATCTTCCTTTAATAGTTATTTTGAGCATGATATGCCATAAATTATAGCTGTAATTTATAGATAAATAAATTTGATATTATATTTAAAATGTGGAAAGTTCTCTTAGAGTGCTTTCTTAAAATTATTTATAAAATGAAAGATATTCTCTTTTATGGAAGAGTTCTTTCCATCATTAATCATTAATTTGATAGCATATGGAAAACTCTACTAAAGTTCTTGCTTCCATTTATTACAAATTCGATATTATAGTTTCCTTATGCCAGAGTTCTTCCCTCCACTTAGCTCAGCATAGCTGGAGAGTAGGCTGGAAAAAGAGCTAAATTACATGGCATTATCCACATACACACACACAGATAGAGAGCTGCACAGTCGTTGACTTCTGTGTGGCAAACTCTGTCTGTCTGCGCATGTGCAACAGCTGAGTTGCAAAGCTGAAACTGAAACCGAAGCGAGGCAAACTAAACTGAGCTGCGCCGATGGCCAGACGGGGAAATAAATAAACAAACACAGAGAGTAGAGGAACAGCACACACACATACACAGAGAGAGAAATCGCACAACGTTCAATGAACTTTTTCAATCAGAAGTCGACACCGCCAACTGCAACTGCAGCCGAGAACGTGACTGGGTTCTGATGACAAACGCTGGGGAGGATGCAGTGCAGCAGCCACAGTTGCCACAGAACCTCATCAGCCACATCTATAGCAGGTCTATTGTATGCCACGTCTAGCCCGGACAGTGGGACAAGGGGAGGTAACAGCGGGACAGCAGGGGGAGACACACAGAGGGTCGCTTTGTGCAATAATCAAGATGCCATTTAGCGAATTTGCGAGCTGACGAGCTGCTGCTGCCTGCTGCTGCTGGAGCCAGCTGCGTGAGTGGGTGTCTCCCAGTGTGTGTCCTATTGTATCTTTCTCTCTCTCTCTCTCACATACACTCTTCCCCTCTCTCTCTCTCACTCTTTCTGCCCCTGCTGCCTGCTGTAATCGATACACGCAACGTTTTCCTTAGCGTGATTGCAGCTGCAAAAGTGCGAGAAGAGGAGACAGAGATGAGAAGAGAGAGAAAAGGAATAGAGAGAAGGTAGAAAGAGAAGGGAGAGAAAGAGAGAGGTAGATGAACGTCGACATTCTCGGAAAAATTACAGCATCGTTTGCTGCATTTACATAGAAGATTTGCCAAGCTGCGCTCGAGAGTCGTTCCACGCCGCTGCTGTTGCTCATTTGCAGCTGCTTATGGGCCATGGCCAAGACCCAAGACATCCACCATCAGACGTGGACGTGGACGTGTTTCTCCACATTTGTGGCAAGCATAAATCAAGTGTGTGTGTGTCTGCCCCACTGTTGCCCCACTGTGCGCGCATGCGCCATACTTAGCGCTATTAAAGCGTCACGGAAGTCCGAACGTGATCGCTGAACGGCGGCACATACCACTTGCAACTTGCAACTAGCAACGTGCAGCGTGAGGCAACGTGAGCAGCGCAGCGCAGCACAGCGGACCGAGTTATGGGAACACGCTGAACGCCGCCGCGACTTGGCATGGGAAAAGAGCGCCAACTAATCAGAGCGAACCACTGCGGCACGTCAGCAAACAGCTGAGACCGAGACGGAGATGGAGACAGAGACAGAGAACTGAGACGGAGACTGAGATTGAGCTTGAGCCTGAGACCTGGCAGTCCAAGCGTTACGTAAGTTGGAGAATTTTAAAGTGAACTATCACAGTTTGTTATATGGAATTTAGATTGGGTTTTAACTGAAAAAACAAACTGGGTTGGTTATATGGAATTAGAGATTCGCTTGAAACTAAAAAATCACACTGGGATTGTGCGAAGAAGTAGCTAGAGGAAGCAGTTTGGAATATACTTGGAAAGACTCAGAAATCTTTCTTTATTTTTAAGAACTATTGGCAAGAAGATCTCCAAAGATCCCCACAAAAATATATCTGACTTAAAAAAGGTAAGAAATGTCAGAAAGAAACACGAAGTATCTATTTGAAATATACTTTTTATTGTAGAAATTTAAACTTGTTCTCTTTATATAATATAAGATTAATGGCAAAAAAACTTTCCTTTCTAGTATGTAGAAGAAAAAAACTCTAAAGAAATCCGTTTTGTGCTATATACTTTTGAAAGAACTGAAAATTCTATTTTCAAGAACTTAAGAAAAGAAGCTCTTGTCCAAAGTTTCTACTGATATCTGACTTTTAAAAATCGAACAACCAAAACTGTTTCCAAGCGCATGTTATGTATTCTACCCATATGTTCAATAGATCAGCTGCGCATATGATTAATGATCTTTGATCTATAATTTAGATAACATTTGAAAGTTGTTATTCTCAAAGGAGTAGAGAGATAATGAACTATGCGCATCATTAATCAAATAAGCGTTGAAATGTTTAATGAATCTGTCTTCATAGGGCACTCTACACCCAGCATAAGCTGAGATTCCAATTTCAACTTAATAACTATAACAAAAACATGTTTAAACTGCCAGCTTAAGCCCCTTCCCAATTTCATGCCCACATGAGAGTCAACTTTAGTAGTGCTCTCACACTTTACAGGGTATTAGCAGCTTGCTCAGACAATAGAAACAAATGAAAGTCAGGATAGTAAACAACAACACATGAAGTGCCACTCGCAGCTGCAACACAGAAGGTGTTGCACAATTAATCTCTGAGCCTCAAGTCAAGGGAGAATCTGCATGTCTAAAGCGCATTTTGCTCACTTGCGAGAGGGGGGCTAAGAGGGAAAAGGGGGACTGGGTTGGGTTCATCAATCTCAGTGCCGCTGGCGTGATGTGCCTTAAATGCCATGTTAACGAGTTCAACAGGCCTCAGCTCTCCAGGTCTCCTTCCCGGCTCTGCCCGAGTGGAGTTCAAAAGGTGTTTGTTTCACAGGCTTCGCATGCCGCACGAAAAAGTCAGCGGGAAAATTTGTTTACGCTGCGCTTTTCACTCTTCACGAAAGGTGCCAGTAAAAGTAGGTTAGAAGTGGGCTTAGAATGTTTAGCTAGATGAGGGTCTTCAACTTGATAGGTGGGTTAGTTCTTCCAGCGGGGTGAGGGGGGGGAGTTATCGCTATGGGAAAGATGAGAAGTGAGGTATGTGTCTACAATTGAAATGGATTTGATTAGAGCTCTAATTGGATATAGATCGGGTGTGGTACTGCTACCAAAGCGAGCTACAACAACCGTTTACCAGCACCTGGTAGCGCAAGGGGGCAACTCTACTTGCAACTTACCTTATCGCCCCGCTCCAAGGTCAGCGCAGCGGGACTGCGACTTCCCGGCTCCAGTTCCAATGATCTTGCCTGATGCACCAACTGGATTTTGCCTTGTGAGATTTGTATATAGTTCGCCGGCGGCATTATGTCATGCACATCGTCCTTGTCATCGTCATCGCAATCCTTCTCGTTCTGCCTGCAAGAAACAATTGAAAAACGAATAAGATTAATACAAAGTTGACAGCCTTCAATGCGGACTCTGTCTGCAGTTACATTATGTGTCTGTCTGTCACTTTATATGCTTATACATATGTCTGTCTGTCTTCCTGTCTGTCTGTATGCTCGACTCTCTTTCTGTCTGCCTGTCTTCCTATCTGCCTGTGTGTCTCTCTTTCTGTCTGCCAGTCTGTCTGTCTGCTCGTCTATCCGCCCGTCTGTCTGCCCGTCTGTCTATCTAGTGTATTTCCAACTGCAGCCGCTTGGTCTGCGCCGAAAACTCGCTCGACCAGCTTCACCAGCAGAGCAGAACGCGTGGGTCGCCTGAGAGTGGAAACTGGAGATCATATCGCGCGCGCCTTGCTGCTGCATAGCTCAAATGTTTCTCAATCGGGCCACATAATCGGCCTGGCACCCCCAAGAAGTGTCAAAACGATTGTGTTGTGTGTTGTTGGCCAAAGCTCGCGTTGCTCGGGCTAATCTGGAACTCCATTCGATGTTGCAACACACACACGCACACACAAAAGTCGCCAAGTGGCACAATAAGAGCACACACACAAACACACGCAGAATAATCCAATCATAATGCACTGCTACAGTGGTGTGGCATATTACGAATTGGGGGTGAAATTGGGCAAGCATTAAGCAAGATTGGGTAAAGAAATTAGGAAATCATTTAAGTGGCTTCTTAAAATAGCAACTATTTGATATGGGAATGAATAATAGGAAATATGTGATTGCATAATGAAATATAGGGAAAATTAGCTAAGTTAAAATAGAATGGGCTTGCTGGGAGAATATGATTTAATATATGCGCTTTACTTTAATATATTAATTGGGTATTTTACATGTATTTTACTATTGATTCTTAGCAATTTTCTTATATTATTATTATTCTTCTTCTTCTTCTTGTTATTATTTATCCAGTTTCTTTAATACTATTTAAGATATTTTAAATTGTCACTGTAATTACATTACTCCACCACAAAACCCTTTACCACTGTGCCGACCCAATAAGATATTTTGCGCCTTGTGAGTTTCGCACAGAGTTGCCACCTTGCGGCGACTATTGACGTGACCCAATATGCGCTGGGAAATTTATCGATTAATGCACCTGTGTGAAATGCCCTGGCAGGCATGGCAGCACAGCAAGGAGCATGTCCGACTGACTCTCTTGACTTTCTGGCTTTGCATGTGTCGCTCATATTGAATGTGAACGACGGTTAGCGTGCACACATGTCGACCATAACCCGATTGTTAACAAAAACTAACAACAAAAACAACAACTAACAACGGCAACAACAATTTGCTCGTTATTTTTCAAATTGAATTTGCGAGTTAAGTGCAAATAATTTGATAAAATTGCCACTTGGAGGCATTTCGAGTGGGCAAACACACAGCAAACAGAGACCTGAACCCGACTCCAACTACAGCTTCAACTGTTTTGGCCAGGCCTCAACCAGTTTTTGGCTAACAAGAGTCAAAGAGCTGGACAACAACTACAACAACAAAAACAATCTTACAAGCTAATCGCACAAAATGTTTCGTTTCGTGTTTGTGTTTCTGTCTCCCGAAGACGGAGATCGGAGTTGGAGTTGAAGTTGAAGTCGTAGCTGGAGCTGAAGGAATTGACACCGTGCCGCACTGACAGTCAAGTGGGCAGTTTGAATTTCCAAGTCTCTCTCTCGCTCTGACCATCTGTGGCAAGTCTTTTTCACTTTGCCACAGCCCACGTGCGTTTTGCTTGAAGAGAATTTCCTATGCGCCTTTGATTTATGATCATCAAATAAAGCAATCAAAATCAATTTAACTGTTATCAAGCAACTGGTTGCGCCTATTAAGACTGTCTCGCTCTCTCTCTATCCTTCTCTTTCTGTCGCTGTCTCTGTCTTGTCACATGAATCACACGCTGTGATGCAAACTTAATTAGTGCGCCATCAATGGCAAGTCGAAAGGGCAACTAATGCCATTATACAGGGCTTTAATTAACAGCGCTATGCGTTGCCACATTCCCCTGCCCTCTTACCTCCCTCCCTCCCCCTCCTCTTCCCTTCTCTATTCGATTGACAGTGAAATAGCGCAAGCTTCGCTGCGTCAGGTGCAAAGTGCAGACGTTGCACTTTGGGCATCTCTTCTCTCTAATTTAGCACCCTGTGTGAGTCATACACATGCACACACACACACACACAGGGCGTTCCTTATTTGGGTAGCCTCGTCACGCCCAGCGGCATTTTGCATTCTCCATCAGAGCTTCAGTTTCCGTCGTCGTTGGCACATAAAACATAAAGGCACACTACGTATATAAACATGTGTGAGAATAGAATAGTGCTGTGGGGTATGACTTACTGGGAGATACCTGCACTTGAAGAGTTTGTACTTAAGCTATAGTAAGAGTTGCTCATGAATAATAAGTATGTTGCACTAGTAAGTCCTCTCACTATCTAGCAATTTAAGGCATGCCCAACTGGTGAATACCCTGCATTATCTTTTATACATACTCTAATATAATTCTTGTCAACCAACAGTGATTCCCAGATAATCTCATGGGTGGCTAGTTAATACCTCTATTATAACAATAATGTATGCTTCCTATACTTGATGCTTTAATCTATTAAATGTAACATATGCTTCAATAAATCCTTCCATTTCCCTGATATGTCCAATTTACCTGACTGACTTATACCCTGGCTTAATAGTTGATGCTTTAATCTATCATATATTATATACAAACACTCAAACATATCAACCCATTCCCCTGATCTGTTCCATTTACATAAATTAAATCTTCATAACTGTTCCTGACTAGAAAATACCCCGTGTTCATAGTTAATACTTTAATCTATCATACATTGCATACAATGACTTCTACGTAGCCACCCATTTCCATAATATGCTCCATCAATTGCCGTGTTCTACCTGCCACACTCATGCGCATAAATATACGTACACTTGTGCATTGTTTATTTATGCTTGCCACTGATAGCGCTGCAACGCCGGCAACGTGAATGTTGCACATTCGTCAGGCACAACAATCATTTCAACTGCAGCGGCAAGAGGAGGTGGAGGAGGAGTAGGGACTGCCTGTCTCGCTGTCCGTCCCGGTCATTCGGTTAATCCGGCACTCTTTTGTGGCGCATTCGTTTACTGATTATGCGTTTTATGTGACGACCATAAATTTCCGTTGTCGCCGCCGACAACAACTTCAGCTGCTGTGCCTCCTCCCCATCCCCTTCCCCTCTTTCCTCTTCCACCTCCCCTACAGCGCTTATCAATGGGCATTGCAGTTGGCATAAAAATAAATACTGCACAAGCAAAAAGTAGCTGGAAATACTTTGGCTGCGGCTTCGGCTTGCATTTAATGGCGAAATTATATTCTTCGCTATAAGGCGCTTAAGGCTGACCGATCCCAAGTCGAACTGAAGTCAAACTGACCCACGACCCTCAGTCCGTCGCTTAATCGCAATTTATGGCAAGTAATTACGCAGTTGGGTTCGAAACTTTTTGGCTCGGGCTCTCGCAGTAATTGGCCTCCCTTCGAGCAGTACTTTGTATAATTATAGCTTTTTTTTTGAGGATAATAAATACCGAAGAGCCTCTAAAACGCAGCACTCAGCAAGTTTATAGCTAAGAATATTGTGTGCAGCTTAAGCTTGGGGCAACAATTGATTAGCTTAGAAAAATGAAAAGTTTTTATGTATGAAAGGGAATACAAATATATTTTTAGACTTTTATGGCTAATTGAAAGAGAAGTTGTCAGTTGAATACTTTGTATATTTATAGGGATGGGTCGCTATTTATATATTTGCATGTATTTTAAACTAAGTTCCATTGTATTGACATTCTAATTGCTTGATATAAATTTACTATGTGATTATTTAGTATTTTAAGTTAAAGAGGAGTTTACAGAATTTCGATTGGATTGTTTTCTTATTAAAAGCGCCTGCTATAAATTATACTATATTAAATTATAAACTATACACAAATTTACTATTTTTTAGTAAAGGTATTTATAGAGAAAACATACTATATGTATAGAGTTATAACTCTTTTCATTTATTTGCAGGCATTGAAAACAATTTTCAATTATATTAGCTTGTTTTCCCATTCAAATCACTTGCTATAAATGCACAGTTTAAGCTTATTAGGTGAGAGAACAGTTTCCAATAAAATTAATGGTATATTCAGAGAGGAAACACGCTGAATTTATAGAACTACCACTCTATTCATTTATTTGTACACATTTTTAACAAAGGCGCAACTAATTTGGCTTGTTTTATGTTTTTCCATTTCCCATTCAAAAGCGCTTGATATAATTGTATGCAATTTAAGGTTATTTTTACCATACTAATTTGGTGGGAAATTAAAGTTAAGTACCCTCACGCTCTCCTCGTAATTACTGGCTATTTTCGAGCATTTACACCTACCACAGTTGCAAAAAAAAAACAGAAACAAAATCTGCGAAATCTGCATAAAACGCGTTGCATTAATTCGGCTGACACGAAAATCCGCAACGCCCATACATGTATCACCCTGTGTGACTGTATGTGTGTGTGTGTGTGCGTGTTGTTTAAAGCGCTGACAATGAGGTCGACAGTGCAAATAATTTACAGTTCTGCAATAATTTTCGACTGCTGCAATTCGAAAGCTGCCCCCGCTCTCCATGTCATGCATATTGAAAATCGAAGTCGAGAAACGCCCAACTGTCCAACTGTCAGGCCTCTGTGTTTAAGGCTAGTATGCAGCACGCTTGTTTGTTGTTTGCTAGCACAAGCCATTGCTTGTGGGTGCACCACTTCCCCCCCACACCTCCGCCGCTACCTTTCCTCGTCCAGGCGTAGGCGGCGTGCACGCCCATTGGCCACACTGACCACACGCAGATGCCGATGGCCAAAGCTGATGCCGGCACAGACGACGAAGGAGAAGAAGAAGGAGATTTAAAGCTGCCGCAGCATCCTGGCGGCTACTTGCAACTTGCGGCAAGTCACGCGGCAACTACCGTCTGCCAGTTGAATGGAATTTTGATTTGTAAATTGCATAATTTATGCCGACTAAAGATCGATTAATGCTCAACTGTATTGCGCTTTTTATGGTAATTGATTAAAGGCAGCGCGCACAGACAATGGCCAGAAAGGGTGTGGAAGGGAGAAAGAAAGAAGTAGACAGAAAGGAGGAGGAAAGTGGGTGTGAGAGAGTGGTTAGTGCTGTGCAGCTAGTGTGACTATCGCAAGCACGATGACAGCGATATATTTGGACAACAATCGAAGAGGGTGTGGGAGAGCAACTAAGAGAGATAGAGAGAGCAAGCACATAGTGTTGCACAGTATTGCAAAGTGACTAGCGTAAGCAACTTAATGTGATATATATTTGCAACAATCGAAAAGGGTGTGGGAGGGCAACAGCCAAAGAGAGAGAGAGAGAGAGAGAGAGAGAGAGAGAAAGCAGTATTGTGTAGTATACGTGACTATCGTGTGATATATTCTGCACACGCTATCGAGTGCTCAACAAATTCCCATTGTGAACACATCTATCGTTCAGCACTTTAATTGATAGTCAATTGCCAAACATTTAGTATTGAAGTGTATGCAAATTTTGTGAGGCAATTGTTAATTTATTCATGAAGCTTGCACGGGCTAAGCTTCCGTTATAAATCCGCCGCGTTGCACGCTTCGCTGCGCATTCTAAAGGGCCGTGGAGTAACCCATTTTGCAGCACGGCGCATGCAACAGAATCCCAATGTTTGTACGCGGGTACTCATCCATGCAGCAGTAGCAACAGCAGAGGCAGCATAACCCAAATAGGCGTGTCCAAGTCTGTTTACAATTCAAACGGGGTCTCCCTCCCGTCTCTCTCTCCCGTCTCTTTCTCTTGTTTCTTTTGAGTGCGTGTCAAAGCAAAGTCAAACAAAACATACCAAGTGGCTAAAAGGATGCAACTATGCAGGCAGAACTAGCTTCATCTCTCTCTGCTCTCTTCCCTATCCCTCACCTCCATTGTCATCTTGCCGTGGGTGTGATTAATGTAATGAGAAATTTGAGTAGTTGCAACGAGCACTCAGCTCTTGCGACTGGTGCATGCATCTCATTTCAACGTTCAACACTCCTTTTGCTGCTTGATAATGTGTTGACAAAGACAACAATCAATGACCTAAATCTGCCCTGGGCATCGTTTCCCCCTCTCTTTCTCTATCTCTCTCATAACTGATTTTAAGCCCACACTTGAAATTTGCATAATTTGACGACATGAGATGGAAAAGAAAATCTGTGAGAGATTTATTATGAGAGCCGCGTGCACTCAGAGTATATACGGGTAAAACTGATCTTGATAACAATCATATAATTGTGGTGCGGTCGAAACAGGAAACCACATGCACACATACACACGCACTCTGGCATAATTGAGTGCGACGTCGGCGACGCCGTCTGATCGTAATGAGATCTCAGTAACCGCAGCGCAACAATTGCAATTGATGTAAAACAAAGAGGTAAAAAAACTTGTTAAGTTGGCTGCGCTTCGGTTCCGAATTGAGTTGCCAATCAGACGCAGGATACGCTTTCGATAACGATATACCTATACATATATTCTGGCGCATCTATGTGACTGACATTTAAGCTCTACTGCCAAACACTCTGGCAACGCCATTGCTCCTTTGATAAATGAGCTGCCGCAGGATACGTGATCGATATTGCTGTCTTGTGCTTGCGCATCACTGTGACTGACAGTTGAACTTTATTGGCAAACACTCTGGCAACGCCGCTGCCGCCTCCACTGCCACCACAGTCAATTGACGCTGAAATGGGGCGCCATTTGGTGGAGCACATTCGGCATCGGCGCTCGCAATTGTAAATATTTATGCAAATATAAACAACTGGAGGGTAAATACCACTACAATGTGGGAATGTTGTGCCAGTGTGCCCCTATGCAAATGCAATGAATTAAACCGCAGTAGGAACTGAAACAACTGAAGCCGACACACAGAAACTATCGACGTCAGCCACATGTCACGACGCATGGGGAGTTGCCAACGGCGATTCCGGGAAGCGGCCCAGGCAGAGGCACCGGCAGAGGCAACGCAATTGCCAAACGGAAGTCAAGTGGACACTTGGTGTTTACCTGGCCAAACACTTTGAAAAGTCAACTGATTGACGGGCGAGCCAAGCCAGGCCTTGCCTCGTTAGTGATGGTTAACAGCTAGAAACTATCGATATTGATCACGAAACAAGGCTAAGAAAATTATAATTATTATATATAGAAATATTCATAATTTGCTTTGAAAATCATCGATAAAAATATAATGTTTATTATCAAAGCACAAATATCGTTTTATTGATTCCCATCTCTAGTCAACATTATTCTTCCCGCTGTGCAAATTGTGTATTTATAACTGTGTGTGTGTTTGTTTGATTGTCAGCGAGCTTCTCTGGGCACAAAGGAAGCCGTCAAGGTGCAGCCCCATCAGTGTGTAGAAAGTTATTTGCATGCCACATGCCGCGACTTGCATGCAGAATTCGAGTTTGGCAGTTGGCCAGGTACACAAGCGGAAACGCAACTGCTGGCATCGCTTATCAGCACGTTATCAGACGAGCGCGCGCGGATGGCGCGTTCAAGGACAATGCCGCATGCTAATTATGCGTATGGCAAAATGTGGCCAAATGTTGTTTGTGGGCCCTGAAAAGGCAGCCGGGCCAGCACCCTAATGACCCATAAACACAGGCTCAATATGCTATTTCCTCTCGTTAAATAGATAAAGCACGCGGCCCTTTGTTGTGTGTGTGTGTGTGTGTACAGGGTGTGGGTGTCGTCCACCTGCCATAAACATACGCATACACACACACATACACACTCGTCTATCTGTGTAACTACATATAAATTTTATTTATCAACAAACATTTACGCTTCGAAAACGCGACCAGTGTTGCCAGCTTGTGCACAGAAATCTAGCTAGTTCTAGCGGGAAAGCTATTTACAAGTTTAAGGTCAGTTGAAATTGATTTATAGCGGGAAGTTAAAGTCAGTTTATGGCATTGTATACTTTATTATATTAATCTCTAATTATTTCAGTTATTTTCTATTAAAGTTCTAGCCAAATTTAGCTGTAAACCGGCTACACTAGCATCAACAATAGTTATTGCCCGCGTGGTGCGGCTGTAAAACACGTCGACGCCCCAAAACACAAAAAAATGTGCTGGGGCTCTTAGTGGGTCGCTGACTGGGCGTGTGTTGTCCGTAGCCACCCTGTACACCCTCCAGTTCCCCCGTCCCCCACGTAATACCCCATTCGGAAACAAGTTTGCGTTTAAAGCAAACGTTAAGGGCAAACTTTTAATTAGAAAACAAGTACGAACTGCTCGAAAAAAACCCGAAACAGCAACAAAGAGGGAACATTCTATATAAGGTATGTTGTGTGTGTATGTATTTCTATAAGCTGTATGTATTTGCATATGTATTGTATGTGTGTTTTTAAAACGCACTTAGCATGTCTAGCCCCAATAAACGTAACGCTAGCCGGGGGCAAAACTATTCGGGTAGGTTAGGGTCATTCCACGCGTTAAAGGTGGAAATTTATTATTAAAAAAACAACAACAACAGCAACAACAACATGAAGCTGGCGCGTAATTTGCCAGACGGTACGCCTGGTCGGATAATAAATCGCTTGGCTGCCAATCCCCCGCCATGCACACACACACACACAGAGACGTGAGCATTCAGATACATTCACATGCATATTCATACGTCAGCTGCTCATTAAAAAGGTATTCATCATTATAAGACGACGTCGCTGTCGCATCGCTTGCTGCAGCAATTGTCACACCCAAATTGAAGCCGCATTTGTAGCTGTATCTGTATCTGCAGCTGTAGCTGTATCTGTATCTACGTCTCACTCTGTGAAGCTGTATCATTGTCCGTTGTGTATCTGCATCTTTGGCATTGCCGTCGAGGCGTTCGTGTGCAACGTGCAGCGTGTTTGCTGTCAAAATGCAGAGAAGATTGAGTGAGAGAGAGATAGAGAGTGAGATGGAGAGAGACAGATGTCTGCTTGACGCTTTCATTGTGCTCATTATGCATACCCTTTGCTCGGATTGCGGGTATTTAAGCTTTGTCATGGGGTTTGGTAGAGGAGAAAGTGTGGGGTATAAGCTTGGGGCATCAACTTTGAAATCTATCGATAGTTTGTTATACGATAGTACTGAATTAAGGCATAGGATATGAATAAAGAATATAACCTATTGGTTTGCATTTGATTCTGCCTAATATAGTTATAGATATTGTGTTTATAGATATATACAATTGATGTAGGAGTTATTGATAGTTACTTTGCAGCAGGGAATATATATCGATAGTTTCCGATTCGATAGTAATATGACTATGTCTATGCGTTTGTGCATAACACTAGGGAAGTTGCTGATATCATAACTATATACCGATACTATCGTAAGTTTGAGAAGCATGGATGTAGAAAGTATCAAATTGAGTTTAAGAGATGGAATATACTAGTTATGACTCTTTGATTTATTGATAGTCTACTCTATGATAACCTACCGTCACTTATTCCTCTACCTTCGAGTGTATACGACATTCGCACTGCTTGTTTACCCAGCTATGTTTTCATTTATGTTTTCGTTTTCTTTTCGAGAAATTGTTCAATAATTTTCTTTTGATTTGCCCCGTTTGTCTTGCTGTCTGTGTCTGGTCCCCTCTTTATGAAACGATATGCGATATGTGCGCCACTTTGGCTTATGATGGAATTGACACTTCATGTGCACTGACAGACGATGTGCGGGACGCCCAGGCGCAGTCTGAGATACACAGATACAAAGACAAACATAGAGTGAAGATACAAATACGACTACAGAGGGAGAAAGATACAAATACATGATGTGAGATAGTGCACAGACGGCGACGCACTTGAAATGCATAAAATGGCATTTCTTTTGTATAAAGAATTGTGGGTGGATGTGGGTGAAGGAGGAATAGAAAGAGGAGAGTAGCAGCAGGGGAAGAGGGGTGGCAAAGGCAAAGAGAGGGAGATGAAGACGAGGCGTCGTTGCGTTGACTAAGTGAAGTTGAAAACGCGTTGTTAGCTCTAATGGCGCATTTATGACAGTCAGCCAGGGAAGGGGAGAGAAAGACAGCGAGAGGCCGGCGGGGGTGTGTAATTTTAGGGTAGAAACTAACAAAAGCAAACTGCAAAAGCTGCTTCTGCTGCTGCCTTCGGGGCCAAAGAAAAGAGTCTGAATGCAGACAGAACTCGCATATATCACGAACTTATGTGCGCTATCGTATCGATCAAGTGCGAGAAGAGAGAGAAACAAACGAATCGTTTGTTCCGGGAATAAAGCTTCAAAACTATATTGAAATTATCAAACCGAAAGTGATATACAGTAAATCATTTTATAGTATGCTAAGTTTATAGCGCGCTGCGCAGTATCCGGTTAATGCAATAGGCCGCAGTTTCCTAGGGTTTCTCACCCCCTGCCCCTTTCCCGCTCTCTCTCTTTCTCTGCTGTAATCTAAGCTCGAAATTAGCGCGAGGTTAGAGATACATTTACAGCAATAGCTCGAGATACAGATACATTTACTACTACTGTAGTTGTTACATGCGTATTACAAACAATTTAAGTAGCACACACAGTGTCGTTTGACTGTTAGCGGCCACGCTTTGTTGCATCACATTTCCTTTTAACCCAGAGAGAGAGAAGGGGCAGACAGTATGACAGGGAGAGAGGGAGAGAGAGAACGGGTGCTGGGGCGTGTAAGTGGCACATATGCAGCGTCAACGCAGTTGCCTGTCGGAACAAGATACATTTGATAAGTCCACAAAACGCTTAGAACAATGGGAACAACAAGGCGAAATGGGCACAAAACGGAGAAAACGCCGGAGGTGCATGGACGGGGGAAGAAGGGGTAGGGGGTAAAAGTAACAAGAGAATGGCGCCAAAACTGTTTGTTCTTGCTTTGTGAAAAGAAGGGGAAGGAGTCTACAGAGTCTGAATGCAACAGGAAGACAGTTTCAGCACGAAAAGTGATGAAATTATCGAAACACAAAGATAGATAACACAATATACAATGTTCACTAAGGAACGAGGGTTCTTAAGATAGAAAGCAAGTCTGATGGGAAAAAAAAAGGATATAGTATACTCTATAATACTCATTGAGGAGACAGACATCTCTGGACAGGGGGAACGTTTTAGGGAAATAACAAAGTGATATACTTTTTCATTCAGTATTGTGTACTTTATCAATACCAGAGTCTTATAGAAGGAAAAAACGACTATAAAGTTGCCAATATTATATGGATATCATTATAGAGATTACAATAATCATTGATAAGGAAGGCCCTTCAACACAGCAACTAAAGAAACCCTCAGCAACCTTTTGTTCTTTCTTCCTGACTACACAGGAAATTAAGGAAATCGTCAGATGATATAGTATCAAAGATTATATAGCTTACAACACTCATTAAAATGAGGATAGGAACTAAAGATACCCCTACCTTACTACAAAGTTGCAGGCAGTTAATTTATATCTCCTTAACATTACCCTCCATAGGGAACTCTCTACACTTCCCAGTCGATTTACGCTTCCTCCCGTATCAATCATAATTACACACGCTTTTTCAAGATGCAAGTTCTTAAAACGTAATTATATCTTACAGCCCCGTCTTCAAGTCTGCAAGTTCTTCCTGTATTATTCCCTTGCAGCGCGAGAGTTTTATGTGCGTGAGAATCCATCATATTTTCGAAGACTTTTTCCATGAGTTTATTGTTGTTTGGATCTCACGAACTTTTCTCGTCTCTTCTCGGGGGCCCACATAAAATGTTTAATGTTTAATAAACTCAGTGTTATGTCTTCTTGTGTAATTATTTTTTAACTTTAGTCGCGCTTGATTGCCACATCTAACGCCGGCCGAGCCCCGACTTTAATTTCAATGAAATTTTCTGTGTGGGACGTTGCAGTACCCACTAAAATATACATAGATATATGTGTGTGTGTATACCTGGTACATCATGAATTTATGTATGGCTCATGATGATGGAGAGTGCCACCTACAAAGACGAACTGTGACTCTCAAGCTTTGGCTTCGGGTTTCCCGTTTCTATTTGCACAGGTGTTTTTAGCACCTGCTTACAAAAAGTCGGCGTCTCTCTCTCTCGAGCGCACAAGCGCCCTCTGGGGGCCAGTCACAACGTTAAGTGCTAAAAGGCATTTTGCCTGCACTTTTCCATAATAATTAGCACATCATGTCGGACAAACACACACACACTGGCACACCCTCGGTGAGTTGGTGTGAATTATGAAGCAGGCACCAAAGTGGAGCAGACCATATCGACCATACACCGAAAACTGCCTACCCAACTACACTTCAGCTAAGTGCGTTCCAGACTCATTCCCTCAGGCGACTTTCTATGCCTGTTTCCCACGAGAATCTAAGCCCGATAATCATAATTATCTGGCGGCTTTGATGGAACTTAAGATCATCATAGTTAAGTTAAGTTTCGGGACTCTCTCGATACTCTCCGCGGGGCAAAAACACGCGTCAATTTTCAAAGCTACAATCAATTTTCAAAACCGGTTCGTGGCTAATAATAAAGATTTTAAACTAATTGGCTTATTTAGCTGAAAAACTAAAAAAATAAAGGGGGAAAAAACTGAAAAATCATTATGATAATGATGACGATGAATGATGATGTCTCGCGCCGATGTGGAAACGTGCAACATTTGCGCAAATCAGCGTATTCACGAGCTTCAATGTCAATTGAAGAGGGTGCCGAGGGGGCTGACAAGGCAGAAATGAGGGAGAAGATAAGGGGAAGAATGAGGGAGAGAGAGGTAGAGATAAGAAGGAGAGAGAAGGGGGAAAGTTAGTAAGTAAGTGAGAGCCAGGGAAGTTGTTGTACTGTCGCAGTGCAAAGTGTTCCCCATTTCAAGTGTTTAACAAATGAGCTGCCCCTGCACAGCGCCCCTTGAACTGCCACGCCCCCATTTGGAGCTCCAGCTGTGCAGGGAAAATTAATTAGACAAATAGTAATAGAAACTCTTCAAAGTATTCTTGTTCCCTTTGCTTCTTCTTCCGCCTGCGATTTGGCGCATTTTGCAAATTGAAAAGCACCCACGAGTCCCCCATGGAGCTCCCCACTGACCTTTATCGCGATGGTCATTAACGACGGAATTGGGCCATGAAAACCGGGAAGGGACAACATTGATAAGAATGCGACAAAATGGGCCAAGTTGACAAGTCCAACAAACAAGGGGTGTAGCTGAAGCGTGGATACTCTTTATGGGAAAAGGTTTCGTTGTTTTCTTATAGTAAGCAGAGAGATAGATAGTTGAAGGTTTAGTTATGGAAAGAATGGGATTTAAAGAGCTCACTTGTCATTTTTTAGGCAAATCCAACAAAAAATACAGTAGATACGAAGTTATTTCTCCAGCATTGCCCATTAACCTACAGTCAGTACTTCCCTAACTCCTACAGTGTATCAATAGGCCTCAAAGTTGGTCAGTTAAATTGAAACCCGGTCAAGAATGGCTTGACAAAAGAGTCGCAAACGTAATCCTCAGTCTTATAAATGGGGGTTCTTCTTCTTTCTTCTTCTTCTTGGGGACTTTACTTACTTGCGTGCGAGTCGCTTTCTGATGCCCGCGAACATTTTTTCGTTTATTTTTTTCCTTTCACGTTCCTTAGTTATTCCTTCAGCTTTCGCTTTTTTCGTTGTCCTCGGTTTTTCAGCTTTTATTTTAGCTTTTTTTCTTTTTTGTTTTTTATGTGTTTCGCTTGACTTGGGAGGCAGCTCCTTTAAATCGTCTTATTGTAAATTAAATTGCTGATTTCCGGCTGGACACACACACACACATAGACAGACACGCACAACACCGAAAAAGGGCAAATAGCAACAACACAAAAATGGGAAACGTGTAAAAACAACAACAAAAAAGACTTCAAATTAATTAAAAAACGGGCGCAGAAAACGCGCACGAATCGCGCACGCAATTGTCGCCGAGTTTCGATTGTTGTTGTTGCTTTCTTGGTATTGTTAAATTGTTATTGTTGTTATTGTTGTTGTTACTGTTGGCATTGGCAGCTTTGGAACGCCTCATTGCATTGGCATTGGCCCAAGACCGAAAGAAACCGAAGTCGAAAACAGAAACAGAAGCGAATCAAGCAAATTGACTTGAAACTGTTTTTCCGCGCGTTTTCCGCTCGTTTTTCTTGCGTTTTTTCACGCGTTTCAAATTATGCAATCTACGGAATTATGCGCCCGTCTGTTTATCCCACGTAGAAATCAATAAGCCGCTTCCGAAGACTCTTCATTTCTCATCTCTCTCTCTCTTTCACTTGACACTCCGTCCACGCACGAATTTCCCACTGTGCAGGCAGAGGCGGTGTGAGCAGGGGGGGGTACCCTGTTGACAATTTGTCTTTTTACTGTGTGTGGAGAGAGAGGGGGCCGTCCAGTCTTCACTTGTGTTGTTGTTGACGCTGAAACGAGCCAAGAGAAATTCACACATTATTTTCATATTTATTTTGTGTGCATTTTTATTGAGGGGAATGAAATGGGGAGGGAGGGGAAGACGGAGTTGGGGGAGAATGCATGGAGAAAATACTTAACAAAATATGCTGCGCTTGTGTAAATAACATTGAATACTCTAACACATTGGGGGTATTGTCAAATAAACATGGGATTGGAAAGGGCTTTAAAGATTGAAGGCGTATCTTAAGTATAAATAACTAAATGGTGATTTTTTAGCTATTATCTTTTTGGCAACACTGGTTTAAACAGCTGACGCACGTTTCCTGTTTTGTATCACTGTCAAACATCTTCAGTTGGGTCTATAATTTAACCATCGTCTTACAAATAGGTCATATAGGTCAAAACTATAATATTACATAAAAACAAGCAACCTATATCTTGTGATTTCATGGTATTATCGTAATACTTTCAACATTTGTATTTTATATATTTAGAATTCGATATATAGGAAGTTGTAATGGGCAAGCAAAACAATAAAATGAACCAGAAGATCTGCATAAAGTCACTTAAATCTTATCATAGTACTAAAAACTAGTTAAAAGATATGCAATTCTTTTATTTTTGGAAACAATAGTGGAATCTACGTGTTAAATCTTGTTTATACTATCCAACTTCATCTTAAACACGTTTACTCTTATCTTTATGAATCTGTGACAATCTCTTCATCTTGTTTTCATGCGACTCTTAAGTTCTACATAAGCCAAGCTAACTTTAAGAGTATTTGCTTTTCGGCACATCAAAGCAGCTTTGTGTTTTTAGGCCATGGATTTTAAAAAAATTCATGGACTATTGTGTTTGTCGGAACGGAAATGTGCGTAACAGGCAGAAGGAGGCATCTCCGACCCCATAAACTATATATATTCTTGCTCAGGATCACAAACCGAGTCGATTGAGCCATGTCTGTCTGTCCGTCTGTCCGTCTGTCCGTCTGTCCGTCCGAATGAACACCTGGATCTCGGAAACTATAAGAGCTAGAGTCATGAAATTTTGTGACAACATACGTATATATTGCAGTGTCTCAAAGTTTTTTTGAAATTTGGACACGCCCCTTCCCGCCTTAGAAAATCAGTAATAACTATTTAAAAACTACAATATTAGCTCAACAACCAAAGTTGTATATCTTACATGACAAATACCCTGCCACGGACGTTATGTGAAAATTTCATTTAAATCGGACTATAAATAAGTGAGATATGATACGAATTAAACTCACTTACAAATCTAGCGTCAGACACACAGCATTTTATTAAACTTTTTGTTTGCATTGTATGGTAACAGAATTGGTTCACAATGCAACTTTGCCGATGGGCCAAGGAGTGAGGCAATAGCCGAGTGGTTAGAGTGGCGGACGGCTGCGCGAGAGTGCGTGAGTTCAACTCCCGGTTGAGGCGGGTGGGAATTTTTTCTTTTTTATTATTTTAATTGTTTTGTTTATTTTATTTTAATTTGTTTTTTTTTTTATTTTATTCTAATAAACTAAAAGAAAAGTTACTGTCAAACAAATTAAATTATTTAATTAAATTTCATTTATAATGGCCTCCCCGTGGTGTTCCCTGGGTTCTGATTATATTTGATAATCGGTAGCAAATTCGAGCGGCGATTCCATACCGTTAAAATTTTTATTACGGTATAATATGATAATCCATGGCCTTGTACAGTCAGCACCTGACTGTAGCGTTCGACTGGTTTTTTTTGGGGGGGTTCGGGAAATTTATGGCTGGGAACGCAGCGAAGATCGCATAAGCGATTTATATAATTGACGTGTCGAGTGACAAATTAAAATGGGGTCGAACAGGGGGCTCTGCATGCTTGTGGCGCAGCCTCTGTGCAACTCTCTGTGTGTGTGTGTGTGTGTGAGTGTAAAATGCAGCAAGATTTATGAGTTTTAAATGCGATGTAAGCAAGTGAGCGAAAATTTGTGGACACAAAAGAACTTTGAACATTACGAAACAGGCTGGACCACGCCGATAAGGTGGAAGTAGGAGAAGAAGAAGCTGAAGAGGAGCAGCACATGCCGCATGTGCCACATGCCACAACGGGAATCGAGAGAACTTTACACAAAAAGAAAACATCAATCATAGCGCGTGTAATTAGAGAGTCGAGAGTATCCAAAAAGGGGCAGACGCAGATAGAGATACATATACAGATACAGATACAAATGCAGACACAGATACAGCAAGACAATGTAATTATGCACGGTGCGCCCTAATGGCGCATTTCGTTGGCCTCCCGAAAATGCGGGGCCAAAGGGCGGCCGGCTGCACTTGGCTCAGATACAGATACAGCTAGGCCCCATTGCCAGTTACAGATACAATTTACAGCAGCAGATACAAGCAGCGGCAGCAGCGGCATCAGCTACAGCCCAAGCATGACAAAGAACATGTTTTAACATGAGCGAATGCCGTCGCTGGAATCGCTTTCGGAATCGGAGTCAGAGTCAGCGTCAGCTTTGGCATCGCTGCCACGGCCAGTGCAGCCAGCGTGGAGAGAACAACAAACGCACAGAACGCACGCACAGTACACTGAGAGAAATTGATAGTTGCATTTGATTTAAATTTTATTTTTAATTTATGACTGTTAGTGCGTTGCATGGGGGAGCATCTATTACTTGTCATTGTATCTGAAAGTATTTTTTAAAGAAACTTAAATTATAATGATTAACGCTAGGAATTGTCATTTTTTATATTCTCCTTTAATTAAACATGTGATCCATATAAACTTTGGATTAATTGTATATTAAAGTATTTCAAGTATCTTTGGATACACTATAGAAACTCAAATATCACAAGGTTTCTCAGGTATCTTTTACAAAGAATTGCAAACAATTTGTTGTAATCTCTTCCTCTGCCTCTCTCTCTCTCCTTTGCTCTTCTAATGGCGACTTGCTTTACACCTGAAAACCTGCTACCACTTTTCTCTCAGTGCATGTTCTCGCATTAGTATCTGTTGTAGTTGTATCTGCTTTACTGTTGTACGAGTTTGTATCTGGTATTTCAGATTGCAGCACGTACAATTCGTGCATATTGACGCGGCCTAGCCCCGCCTTGCCCCCGCTATGTCCCCACCCTTCTCCGGCTGCCCGCAGCAACGCACACCTCTTTCAATTTCCCCACTCTCCTTTGCCGCCAGTGCTGCTGTTCTACTGTTTCCCATCGTGTTATGGTTCATGTTCCGCATTTGGTTGCGCGCCGCTATTTTAGGTCGTTTCTCCCGGTTTCCAAACGGAAACCTGCAACATACGATATGCTTCAGCGCGCGTGCAATTACCACCGCAAAACATGGCACAGAGCGGGAGAGAGGGGGGAGCAGGGGCTGCAGTCTGTGAGTATGACAAAGTGAAATTCAAGTGCCTCCAAAAAAAATACCACAGGGAACACGGAACAATAAGTTAGGCCAAGCGAAAGATACAAATGTTTCTACTACTGACGCAATTCTCGCTGCGTTACAAGTGGCTACTCTCGCTGCCTCTGCCTTCCCCTCTCTTTCCCCTTCTTCTCGTCTCTCTCTCCACCTCTTTCTTTCATTCTTTCTTTCACTCTTTCTATGCCGTCCCCATTCTGATTTCTTCACACTGCGCAGATTGACCAACAATAGAAACTGTCCAAGATTAGCGCACAATTCACAATTCACTCAAATGGCCAAACGGGTATTCATTCTATTCACGAGTGCCCCGACAAGTGGATTTGTGTGGCATAATGAAGCCTCTTCTCGGACAGCGTCTAACTGATTTCCAGACAATGGCGAACGAATGCAATGAATACCCGCTTTTGCAATTTGCGTATTTCAGTTGAGAACAAGCTAAGCTAAGCAACAGTTCAGTGCACTCCACGGTTTAATACCCTGCAGGCAATAATGACTGAGTAGCTTAGCATGATTGCTTGAAGTCAAGAGAGAACTACACATCATCTATACATCTAATGTGTGTACATCTATGTACATCCCTAGTTAACACAGCAGCACTGCTAGCTAACTTAAAGTTGATACAATCATTCAGCTTCTCTGACAACTGAGCTTGCCTTAAGCCAGCCAGAAGCGACTTAAGCAGTGCTACATCATTTGTTACTTTTCAAAAAGATTTTGTTTCGAGAAAACTTTCAAGTTGACCAAGCAAAAACATTAATTAGTTTGTTAAGTAAAGTTTTCTTTTTGCAGCGGGAATTTTAGCTACAATTGCAGCTCAAGTTCAAGCCAAATGACCCAAGAAAACAAAGAGAAAACTCCGCAATGAAAACTCCCTTGGAAATTCGCTCAAATCCGATCTAGCTGCAATTTAATTACAACTAATGCAAGCTACTTTTAGCTTGTTTTTGCCGACTGGCAAGTGGAAAATGCGATGCGCAAATGTGCGAAATATAAAGAAAATTTCATAACGTGAAATTGGCGCAAATAACTTGCATGCAAATGCAATTTGGGCACGTCGAAGGCGAACAGATGCACAGCTATAGCTATAGTATATAGTAGTATATATTGTGTGTATTTATGCAACATATAGCTGCCTGATTATGGTGCACGGCTCTGTGGCACGTAGTAGCAGCTGCTGCTGCTGATGCTTCTGCTGAGGCTGTGGCTGAACTCGCGCCCGTTTGTCTCTGGCGACGGCTTCTTGTGCTTCTTCTGTGCGTTTATAATTAAACATAAATGCACTCACTCACTCACGCACGTACTCACAGTACTCACACACACTCACTCACGCATTCATTTATGATTTTTGCCAATAACAAGCTGAACTCGCCAGAAAAAAGGCAAATTGCCGCGTGCAGTTTCGCGTTTATTAAAAGCAAAGCTGCTGACAGGGCGGACTGACTAACTGACTGGCTGGCAGGCGGGCGTGTGTGAGTAGTTTATGAGTGCACTCATACTCCGCGGACAACGTCGACGGCTCCGGCTGCTGCTGTTGTGAATGTGTCGCCAAATAAACGCTGGCATGCTTCAAACGACTTGAAAGTCAACAAGTTGAGTAACTCCAAGAAGTATTCGACTGCTGAATACTTTGCACTTGAAAATGAATCAACTTTAAGTTGCATGAATACACTTTGTAGTGACTCAAAGTGATTAATGTAACTCTAATTTGTAATTAAGCAATTTGAACTGCTATACACTGTATATACCCTTCTTCATTCAATTAAAGACTGCAGTTAAAACGTAATCCAAGTTGAATCAGAAGATGAATCAATTGTGAATTAAAGTGAATAAGTATGCAGACAATTATAGTGCAATTCCTTACTTAACATTTCTATACACTGCATATACCATTGAATCTTGTTTAGTCTTTCAGCCCAATCGAAAATGAGAGCGCAAAATAAACAAATCATAAATCTGAGAAATATGCCCCGTCGACGACGACCACCCAAAAGAACTGTCTATATATATATAGCTATATATCTATACATCTAGATGTGGTGCCCCCTTGCTGCCGCTTGAATTGTCGCATCATCAAAAAGCCGCAAAAGTTGTCAGCGCTTTTATTTGAAGTCTCATTTGGGTTCATTTTCAGACCGAGAGTGAACTATAGCTATAGATTTAATGTACCCATTTACGATGTGTCCAATTAGTGGCAAACACTTGGCAGGTGTGCCACACACAACCAACACACATACACACACACGCAACTGTAAATGAAGTACATCAAAAAACATGTTTTTCTGCGCCGAGTTAATCGACTCGAGTCGAGTTGAGTATTTCATATTTTCATATGCAAAACTTTGCGTATTGAATTCACATTGAAGCGAAACTTTTTATGAACTCTGGAGTGGGGGAAGAGGTCCTTCAAGGACTACCAGGAACCAGCTGGGACTGCGACTGCCTGCCAATAAAATGGCGTGCTAAAACTATAAGTAAAACTCAATTTAAACTTTGTCAAGTTTCAACTTACAGCTCTCTCTGGCCCTAAGCCACTCGACAGGTGCTATGGCTGCTGCCCTGCGATCGTAATGATATATGGGATACCTAATCGACTGGCGCTTAACTATGTAAATCTCACGCCACAAAACTGCCGCCAGCAGCATTGCCCCCCATTGTTATAAATCAGTCCCGATTCGGAGTCGTTGTGGTCGCTGCTTTATCTGGAGCGAAACTGGCGAAACTATGCCAAGGCAAGGCAAGGCATGAGAGGCAGCAAAAGGCAACCCAAGTGAACCGACGACGACCCCAAAGCGAAACCAAAACCCTCGTATTGCCGTAATATATAATAGATTGCCGGATAAGGCGTCGGCCATTGGCTTAACATTTATCTGACAGTCATAAAACTTTGCTGCTCAAGCACTCACATACACACTCACTCACTCATGCACTCACTCATTCATTTACTTATACGTCTAGCTCGTCTTAAGCTCCAGTTGAGCTTGCGAGTTTGTCTAAGTAATTAGCTTGAAGACGCGACCATAAACTGGCTCGATCTAAGCTCCCTACTTATGTGCAGTAGTACAAGCTCGCACAGTGCTGTCAAATTGTATACTCTCATCTATAAATAGCATATTTAATTGTATTCTTTATGCTGTTTACTTATGGCTTAACAGTTCTTGTTGCTATCGGAAATGGGAATCGGTAGAGGTGACCCAAAACTTTAAATTGTAATTATATAGTACATATTAAAATGATAAATGATATAATGATATTAAAATGATATTCTTTGTTCTGTTTTATAGTTAGTTAACAGTGCTTTTTTCTACCTGAGCAAGATTCTCTTAAGGAATCCCAAAGTTCTCAAAGTTTCCCTAAACTCTAATTGCAAATATTTTAGATCTCATTTAAGATATTTCGTAATTTATAGTATTTTTTCTAATGAACTTAAATTCCACGCTTCACTTTTTAGCACAGTTCTAAATAGTTGGACTTATTTTCCATCTCTTTATTTTATGTTTTCTAGCACAGTTTTATCTACTGTTATTTGTTCTTCTACCCTCAAATTTTCTGGCTCAGTTCTAGTTATTCTTATTCGTCTTCTATCTCTCCATAACACATTTTCCATCTCATTCTCATGATATTGTATAATTAATAAAGACCATTTGGCTAATGGATAATTTGTTGAGTGTGTTAATTAAATTGCAGTTGTCTGTATGTGTATGTGTATGTGTGTCATATATACATGTCCAAATAAGTCTAGGTCTTATAAATATATCCAAGTTAATCCCCCCGCACAAACTCCCTTGACTTAAGAGGCGGAAGTAGCTGTCCATATTGAGACAGACAGACAAACAGACGCAGATGGAGGCGCTGAGGTTGCCAAAACGTTGACAAGAAAACGCCATCAAATGGCACAACACACTCGCACACATACACACACATGCATCCAAAATAAGCAGACTTAACACACATATCAATGGCTAAATCTGTTAGACAGTAACCAGTCCGACGGCTTTTTTTCTTGAAGGCGACAAATGTTCTTGGCTAAAATCAAACAACTCCATGAAGATAATCATCATCATGATGCTGATGCTGATGATGATCATCATGATGATGTTTGTGCTTTGTATTTATGGTATGTTTTTGTTTTGGTAAACCAGTTCGGCAAGTTCTTTTATTCATTTGCCCAAACACCCACAATAACAAACAACAACAATGTGCTGAGATATAGTGGGAAAACTGTAGCTGAAACAATGGAAGTGTTGATTTCCATTAAATAGGCGGCAAATTACGATATAGCATAGTAGTCGGGGGGTCTCTGCAAAAGGTGTCGAGCTTAACTTGCGGTTAAGTTTTCATTTAACTGTCGAAAATCTAAAGAAATTAACATAAAATGTGAAACAAAGCGTAGACAAACTCGCTTTTTGCTTAGCATATTCAAAATTAGTGCGTGTCTTTCAAATGGAACCCAAAAGACAGACCCAGAGACAGAGTGGCAGACAGACAAAGACAGAGAGACAAACAGTGAAGCAAACATGGGACAAACAGTTACTTTATGGGGTTGCGCAGGTCTAACGAAATTTACGAGCAGCCCTATGAGATATGGTTATGGTTGATGTGTTTATATTGTCGACTGAAACTGAAACTCTGTACCGCATACACACGCACAACAACAACACACACACACACACACACACAGAGAGAGAAGTTGTGTGTGGCACAGAGGCAGTTAGATATTCATACGACTGGGATAATCATAGCAGAAGCCTCATTCGACTTTTTGGTAGGGGGGACCCTATGCAAATAATAGTCAGGCAATAGGCAATGCGGTACGAGGCATACGAGTTTGTGTGCACTGAGCGAAAAGGTGGAGTAGGTATGAAAGGAAAGAACTGGAAGAGTTGGGGGAATGTTAAGTAGATAAAAGAGTTAAGATTCTTAATAGTAGGTCACTTACAAGGCAGAGAAAATGTATAGTATGCTAAGGCAAACCTTATAAGAAACATGTATCAAGATGAATTAAAGATTAAAGAGATTCAAAGTGAATTGTAGCTTAGAAAACTGTTCATAATTGTAAGCAATATAATCTGTATATACTGTTTAATACTAAGGGATCACCAGAGATATTATATTTGATATTCTATTGAATATTTCGTACTCTAATATACTTCAGAAGTTTATTCTACATATTTTATTATATTTTACTTATATTTAATATTTCATTGCATATTTCCTGCTCTAATTTCAATGACTTTTTCACATTCTTTGTGCATTTCTCTCAGTGTGCTTATGCTTATGTATGAGCCCTGGCAATAGGCATTCCATAAAGCAGGCCTAGCTGTGACTTTATTTATTTGCCAGCGACACGAGAAGTTTTGTGCCCTGATTACACACAGCTCCCTCCCGCTTCTGCTCCCACTCTCCCTCTGCTATCTCCCTCTACTGTGGCCATCTCTTTCCCAACCAAATTGTGCTCTGTCAAATAGTTCGTCAGAATGCTGATTCCCTCGGCCTGATGATGTCTGCTGCAGATTTGTTGCCCAGATTAGGCAGATTGTGTTGCTCCCGTTGCTCATAAAACTTTTGACTCGCTATACTCGGAATGAGAGACAGAGGCACCAGCAGTTTGTGTGAAAGAGATAGAGCAAGGCAGCTAGTGCCGCTTGTTAATTGGCTAAAAAGTTCTCAGGCTGCGTCCGGCGCTTAATTTGATTTTGGGCGCATTTAATGACGATACAAAAAAAGATCTGCTGCAAATGTCTTCATTTATTATGCAAATTTCCTACAAATTTCATATGTAGCAACACATTTTAATGTGCGCTCTGTCGCAGCACGCACGCAGTCAACGCTGACGCCGACGCCAACGCTGGCTGCGACGCTTTGGCCTAGGCGCACCTTTCTTCCGGTGCGACAAACGCTACCGCGAGTTGGGGTCACTTTTCGGGTTTGTCAAAATTGCCGCAGCAACGTTTTGTGTGCATGTTTTGTTTTTAGAGATACCCTAGCAGAGAAAGAGGAGTAAGGTATGATGGACAGTAATCAATAGAAAACTTTAGAAGAGATTACACAATTTAGAAAACATTATACAAGTACGAAGAGTTTTAAATGTAAAAAGGAAAATATTTCTTTAAAAATTGACGTCAAGCTTAGACATAAGAAATGATGAGTAACACCAAGTATACACCTTCCTCTTTCATTATATATATTCTATATGGTCTAACTTTCAAGCAGTCAAAGCTTTATAAGGATTCTCTCATTCATTATTTCAAATTTCAGGTATTCCCAAGTCAAGCTCACCCGCCTTTTTCCATTGTTTACATTCGTATGCCAGACACATTTGGCATTTTCACTCGTTTAATGCTCATATTTTCCAGCCGGGGACGCAGCACGTGCGTGAAACGTAGCCACGCCCCCTCTGCACTCCCTCTGCAGGCGATTCGAGGGCCTCCTCATTATGATTGTTGTGGCAACCATAATTAAACGCCAAAGTCGACGTTCTTCTCTTCTTTTTTTGGTAGAAATCGACGTGCGTATTGCATAATTATATAATATAACGTATACGCCAGCGAGGCCCGTATTTGGGTTGGGTTTTTAATGGTGGAAAGTGTAAGTCTCAGGTGAGGAAGAAGAAGAAGGTGAAGAAAGGTAATAAAACAAAGCTTTAGGAAGAGTTCTTGCTGCAGAGAGGAAGTCCTTGACAATGATGGAATGAAAGGAAAGAAGACAAGGCATTTCCCCTGCTTAGCTTACGCAGAATTCATTAATAATTTCCCGGGAATTCTAATGGCAGCTTAATCTTATCGCAAGAGAATGCGCTTCTCAGTGAGTCCATTACCAATTACCAATTTACCATTAGTCACAGTGGGGAGTTGCGAAATGGATTTGTAAATGGGAAAAATGAAAGCGACAGCGAAGAAGGCGCTTCGGTGCCCATGGCCCGTTGCACTGTTATTAATTGAATCAATGACAAAACCAAATGAAATTCAATACAAACACACATACACATCCAAACTGTGCTATCAGCGTGGCGCCATGCGGCGTATGCGCAATATTATTAACCATACACGAGTGACCCCTAAAGAGAAATTGTGCAAGCAGCGACGAGTGAAAAGCAAACGAACCAAAAGAATTGTTTGTAATAAAAATAATAACAATATATAGTAGTGTGTGCGACTGTGTGAGTGTGTGCGATTGTGTGTGTGTGTGTTTGCGTGTGTGCACAGTCAAAAAAAGCTTCAATTGAAGTTGACAATTCGAATAGTAATGCGAATTAATTGTGCAATGTTTTTAGAGCCCAATATAGTTTTTATAATGTTAATGATAAGATAGGAAACTATAAAAAAACTATAAATAATGATCTGTATATAAAAAAGTAATTCATGTTTAACTGTACAATTTATTTGCGCTTGAGATTAATGTTTTTAAACATTATTCAATTACATGCGAAATTGTTGCTATTATAAATAATTTATATATGATATAATTAATGACCTTATGCGTCTCATGCTCTCTAAATAAACATCATGTTAACTATTGGTTAATTTGCAAGTATTGTATTAAATTATAGGCAACACATTAATGATTCTATTTTATACAAATATTGTAATTATGCTTTTTAAATGGGTTCATATTAAGAGAATAATAAAATATAATTAAAGTCCGAATAAGGTATATTTACTTTGCTGTATTCAATATGTTTATAATCTTTAGTTAAAGTATTAACATTAGCAGAGATTTTATGAAGAATTGAAAACAATCAAAGTCTAAAAATGATTTATTAATTTTGTTAGATTTATTCGCTGATATTTTTGCTCTTTTATCTACAGTAATTAAATAATATATCGTCATTGTCAATTTGCGGTAATGGCTCTTGATTTTTCTGAAAGTGTATTTCATAAAATATTTCTATTTGATTCACTTTTTGTGAATGCAAGCGAATGAAAGGCACATTCACCACCAGGTTGAGGTCTGATAAGGTGTAGGAGCAGCAACAGCAGGGGCAGGGGCAGGGAGAGGGGGCAGGGCAGCTGCTGCTGAGAGAGCAGCGGACACACTATCAGCAATTGATATCGGAAGCGACTACGTCGACAACAACCATTGATAGCGAGTTCGGGTTACACACAGAGGCGCCGCAGGGCGTCACGACAACAACAACAGCAACACCAACAAGAGCAACTCATAAATAGTACGAAATTGTTTACGATAAGTTGCACGACTGTCAAGTTACGCTGTAATTGCGCAATATTAGCATGCAATCTATAAAGAATTGAATTGTAATCGAGTATTGACCAGAGATTAAAGACTAAATGGTGCAACACTTAAGAACAAAGACTGATAAGGTTGGCAGAATAAAGAATAAATAGATTTGTAAGCCATGAGATTATGTGCAGAGTGAGGAAATTTAAAGATGTGTGAATAATATAAAAATAGAAGAATTCATAAAGGTCTACAACTTGTAAAAGATTGATAAGGTTTGCAGAATATAAATATATGTTATACAGATTGTAAACCTTCAGAAATTAAAAGATGCTTGAATATTGTAAAAGTATAAGTATTGTATTAGGTTTATAACTTGTCAAGCTCGATAAGTTTTGCAAAACTTGCAGAAAATAAAAATGTGTAATACTTTAAAATAGAGAAGCTTGTATATTCAAATATTATCTTAGTAGAATTATCTAAACAAGTTTTCTGCGCTTAGTCATATATGTATTTTTATAATAACCAGTTAAGTAATCTTTCACATAAATAAACTATGCAAATTCAACTTTAGTAAAGGTACAACACAGTCTGGCACACCAAAACAATCGTTTATAAATGAAAGACTTAAGCCTCTTCAAGCTCAGCTTAATTAGGGGCACAATACACTCCATTGTGCAGATGCAGACGCTGCAGGGTATTAGGAAGGCAGAGCAAAAGAAACTGACGACAATCATTGAGCAATTGACAAGTTCATTTTGGGGAACTGCGACACTTTTTAGGGCAGTCTGACCAAAATCAAATTGGAAGAGGGAAAGAAGAGGAGTGTGAGGGATAGAGGAGAGTGTGAAAGAGTGGAGTGTGTGTGAGTGTAACAGCTGCTGGCGCTGCTGCTGCTGCTGCTGGGCTGATAATGTTGTCAAATTAACATATTAGTAGTCAAAGCGAGCAGATAATTATATGTAAATGGGCGACTGCCTTATCAGTGGAGACAGTGAAAGAGTGAGGGAGACGGAATGAGGAAGAGAGGTGGCCCCAAACTAAACCATTAGCTGCTCATGGCAGTCATTGAACTTGGACTACGCATTTGAACTTTGAACTTACGCAAGTTTTCGACGATATTGGCGATCCTTCTCTGCTTCTTCTTTCTCTTCTTCTTCTCGCCTTTTACTCCTTTTACAGTTCTTTAATTTTGCCGGCGAAAAGAACCGACAACAGACGGCAGCAGGTGTGTTTGTTGTTGTTGTCTCTGTTTGTTTATTTGTCGCGGCGAAGACACAAGCAAAGCGAAGAAGTAGTTGATGTCGGCAGCGCAGCGTGCAGCGGCAGCTGTCAACACACTCATACAGACACACACAACGCGACGACTACAACGGTGACGGCAACTGCGACGGTCGACTGCAGTTTTTGAACGTAGCCGCAGCTAAATTATCGCATAATTGTAATGCATTGGCAGCAGAATTTGTTGTGCTGCACACACACGCACATTTGTACAGACACACACACACTTTACACTTCGTCAAGTCGTTAAGGGAAACGCAAAGGCAGCGACGACGAAAGCGAACCGCACGCGCCGAACTCTGAACAGAAACTAAATGAAACGACTAACAGCAGCTGTTACGGCCAGCCAGTGTGCGCTCAGCGCACTTCGCTGTTAAGTGCTGTATAAGAGCAGCTGCTCATTAACAGCGCTGCAGCTGTTTGGAGCGAGAACAGCTGTGCGTAGTGTGCGCTGTTGTTGCCGGCTTTTTGCTGTCGCTCTCCCCGAGGTGGTGGGTTGTATAAGTGTGCGTATAAGAGCGCGCGGGCCAGGCGTGCTTAGCTCTCGGTGTCTTGTTGTTGTTCTTGCAATTAGGAAGGAATTAAAGTGGAATTGAGAAGAGATTAGAAATTGATTAGAAATGTTAATGTTAAGAAAATGTTAAAAATTGAGAAGAAATCAGAAACTGTTTAGTTCTGTTAATGTAATGAAAATGTTAGAAATTTATTTAATGGTGTTCTACATAGAAAAAGTAACTTATTTCTATATAGCTCCCATTAGCTCTTTCTCTCTCTACTCCCTATTCATTGTTCAATATTCCTTGTACCTCATTCACTTATTCACTCTATTCATAACCAACGGTGCGACTCAATCCGTCTTTCGCCTTTCACCCCGTAATCAAATCATTTAGCCGAAAACTTATTCAAAATTCATAAAAATTAGAAGGGGCAAGGGGAGTGCGCCTTGTCCGTCGTCAGGACCCTTGCATTGTTGTAAACAATCCATCATTATCGCATAGACTTCCGGCGCGGGTGGACGACGAGGGCGAGGCCAACATTGCATTACAGTTCTTCCAGTTCTGCCCCCGTAGTCGGTCGAGTTGTGCCACAGGACTCACACAAATTGCTACGTGGTGCACGTGTCTGACAGCGTTTGCTGCGGATTATGGACAGAGGGAAAGAGACAGACGAAGGAGGAGGAGCACGAATCGCTCCAAAAAGCGAGGCGACGCCACGCTGTGAAACTGAAAGTGCGGCGCGCAGAAGTGTAAGGATATACGGGCGGGCAGAAGGACACGCAGACAGACAGGGAGACAGACAGACAGACGGGCAGACAGTGGGGCAGACTGCGAGACAGGACTACGGGACTGTGTGGACTGTGGGATGGACAAAAGTGTTTTGAGACTGGCAGCCAGCAAGCCACTCAGTCAGTTGGTCGTGGTTTCTATACCCTATGAGACATATGTATAGGGTATGCTAGATTAAAGTTAGGTTAGGTTGAAAATTGAGGCATAAGCAGTTTAGTATAATAGTGATAATTAAGTTAAAGGCAGATTATTGTGTAAACCCTAGTACTAACGGGTTATTTTTTAAGAGCTATAGGAAACTTTTTCAAAAAAAAAACATAAAATTCAGAGAAATGCATGAAATCTTTATTTGAACCGATAGTACGGTCCATATATACAATATTATATTATATTATACTCCTTTATATTATACTCCCTTTATAATCCTGTACCTACATATGTATGTATAATCTATTAAATTTTATAGCATTTGAATCAGTAAAGATCTTTCAACTTGATCTTGTATTCTTCTTTATATATTTCATATCTATGCTCACTATAGGTATCTCTTAGTCGAGTCAAAACGCACGCTACACAAAACTTTAACCCTGTTCCCCCGTTCATTCCCCTCTGTCCTTCCCCACCTTCCATTGCCAAATTCGAAAGTTGCCTTTGCCGGCAGTTTTTCAACTCTCTTCTTCTACACCCTGACCATCCTGCTCTTCCCCCTCCCCCGCTCCCCTCCCCCCTCTCCTTATTTGTTTACGTTTTTTGTTTGTTGGGGTTGTAATGGTTCGCTCCGCTTAACTTTCCGTCGCCAGCGTCGTCGTCGTCGGTTGTTGCGGTTTATGCAAATTAGCCAAGTTAACATTTGCCGAATTGTTTCGCCCCTCTCCCCCTCCCCTCCTATCCAAATTCCCTAGCGTATTTGTTTGTTTGCCAAAAACTCTCCAAACGTTGCCTGCAACTGCAACTGGGGCAGGAAGCCCGCGTTGCCGCAACACGGAAGTCAACTTGGCGCGCGCTCTTAGCCAGCAAATCAAAGCGTCTTTTTGATCAGCAAAGTGTTAAGAGATAAACGCGACTATATTTAGTTTGTAGAGCAGAGGGAGGAGAAGGGGAGGAGACGGAAGGAGGGACATTGGCTGTGGCAGAAGGGTGGCAAGTTGACACCCGGCCAAGTGACGGAATGCACCTGCAGTTGCCGCATCTTTCTATCATAATTAGATTTGGTTGTGCTGAAATGTGGCATGTGGCATGCGGCACGTGGAGGCCCAGGCCTGCGTGCACATAAATTAAGCGTCTAATAGGATTTTGCTTAATATCCGTTTGTCTCCCTCTCCCACACACGCTCTTTCTCTCTCTGCCACAGCTAATGAGTTTTTTCACCTGCCATAAAAAAAGGCTGCACGTCCAATGCGGCGTATGCTTAATGCAGCCGCTGCCTAATCGTGCCCCGCGGAGTCGTTTCAATAGCAAAATGTCACAGGTGAAAGTGGGAAAGGGAGGGGGGAGAGAGAGACAGAGAGAGTAGCACTGTGTGCAAGTGAGAGGCAACAACGCTGAAAGGATGCTTTATGCGCTTTCGTTTAGCGAACCCAAAAACGAACTTCCTTTTAGGGGAGCGGGGTGGGTGGGGTAGCAGTCAGAGACCCCTCGGAGTCGTAGACCCCTAGCCCAGAGCCAGAGCCAGGCCAGACGTGGCCTTTCTTTGTGTCTGGGCATTTGTCTCCTTGCGCGCAGCAGACAACGCGCGCTGTGTGTGTGTCCTGACCGACTCGAGCTAAGGCATTGCCCCCGCACAGAAGCAGAGCAGAGCATAAACAGTTGGAGCACAAACATATTTCTGTATATGTTGTGTGGCAATTAGCCTTGTGTAAGTGGCAAGGAAATTGCCACATGCAGCACACAGAGCAACATCAACAACAACAACATAATGAGCATTTGGAATCGGTTTCGTTATGTTCAAAAATTTGCATAAATTGCACATAAATAAATTAACATACAATGGCATTAACTCTAATTAGATGCCTTGCAGCTGCCGCTCTATCTATACCTATCTCCCTCCCTCCCTGCCCTTCCCTTTCTCTCTCTCTCTCATTCTTCCTCTTGCAGGTAATTAAATGCTGATGAGCTGCTGTGAAAAGTGCACCTGAAGCGGCTGCCAAAACTAACTCTCATGCAAGTACACACATTAATCGCAGACATACACACAGAAGACACACACACACACAACAGACACACACACACATCTAACAAACACTAAGTACCACTCTCCATACATAATTACACGCTGTCTTCGCTGGGGCAGAGAGAGAGAGAGTGAGTGAAAGAGGGAGAAAGATGCCTCAAAGGGAGCCTCCAGCACGACGTGAACTTTGCTTGAGTCTTCAAATTGATCGCAACAACTGGCAATTAGCTGATATACCCTATAACTGTGGGCAGTTAGGGGTATATTAGTGCAATCTGTGTAGCTTATATTATGTAAAAAAGAGGGAAAGAGAGGAATTCATTTCAATTTCTAGTATTTACTTACGTATATTGATAAACCATAAACTTTAACATGAACTTTGACAACACATTCAACCTAAAATACATACAACATAAACAATTGATTAACTGATTATTAAGATATTAACACGAAGTTACTTATTGAGCTTTACTTGCACCTTAACATAAACTTTAACATAAGTTTAACATAAGTTTACGATTTCATTTTCTTCATAAAACTAACAGTCTAATAAAGCAGTTCAATCTTTTTCTCAACATTTCAATATATTCCTTAACACGTGACTTAATATTGAGTTTAACAAGAAAGTTAAACTGCAGTTTAGTATTTACTTATTTATTTTAATATAGAAAGGTTTAGCTGTTTAAGATTTAGGAGCATTATAAACACAGATTTTAAGCGGAGGTTAACCAGTAGCTAAGCATTAACAAAGCTGAAACTGAAGGTATCTTCTAGTCAGCTTCTAACTTGCTGATAAGAAAAATCTCCACTTGGTCTTCTTCACAAGCGAAAGTAACTGCGAATTGCTGCTCATGTGGCAACTTCACACACAGCCTGAGAACGAGAGATGCTCCCAGCTGGGAAAACTGCGCATTTTTCTCTACCAACTCCCTCTCAAACTCCCCTTCCTCTTCTAAACTCCAACTGCGACTCCATTATGGGGTTGACCGCATCGCAGGGGCACTTAAATAAATGAAATCCTTTCACGCGTTCTCCATTTGAATACTGCGCACAGATTATGAATTCATTTATAATAATTTAGTTTCGAGTTGCGACAACGAAAGACACTCTCCAGGCCAAGTTCCGTAATGAGCATATTCTATTAGGACTCGGGGAGTAACCCCCAAAAAAGTGGGCAACTTAGCTGGGGGTGGTTGTCAATGGAAATTAACCGAGCAAAGCCCGGACACATGTTGCATTCAAATGTCCTTAGCAACGAGGGGAGGAGGAGTAACAAAGGAGAAGGAGAATAATGCCATGTTTTGACAAACCCCAAATCCAGCTTGGCACTGGAATGATGAGCTATCCCTTTGAAGATGTCAACCATTTGCACCCGCAATGTTGTCGCCACAGTGTGGGATGCATCCGTTAAGGGGTTAGCTTCAGGTTGTAAAAGCACAACCCCAAAGCCAGACAGGCTGGGAAGGAGGAGGTGGAAGATGGAATGATGAATGCAGGAGTTGGGGTAGTTGGATAAATGATACGGAAAAGTGAAAAGTATGCGGTATTTGTTTAGCATAATCGAGTTGCTGCGACTTCAAAATCAAATCAATTCGCGTGAAATTTAATCAACTTAACAAGGCAGCAAGGCAGGCAAGAAGGTAGTGAGAGTAGCTTCAAGGGGAATATCCCCTGAGTGGCTCAGTAGCTCCCCGAGCGACAGACAAATCCGTGTAATAAACTTGCAGCTATTTGACTTGAATCGGGTTACTAATGGAATAGTCAGCCATGGAGTGGACAAACAGGAAGACAAACTAAACCCTAGTCAAGCCCCAAGTGAACCCAAACCCAAGTCAGTGCAATCCCCCGGACGTGCCAGCACAGACAGTGCCCAAGGCGGATGTGTAATGTCCGCTGACCGAATAGATACGCACACACAACACTCCGCGCCAGGAAATTAAGCCCACTAAGCGGATTTGACCAACTCGATGGACTTACTCTCCTCCCTCTCCCTCGCACGTCCTCTCTCTCTCACAACTCGCAGAGTTTTATTCGCATTGCATTGACTGTCATTTTATTCGTTTTCTAAGCTGATTTACAAGTCATTGGCTACCACGCCCCTCATCCTCTACTTGCTGGAACGCCGCCTATTGGTGCCAAAGATGCGCAGGTACTTGGAGCGGGACAGTTCACGCGCCTCTCGCTGGCTCAGCTCGTACAGCTCCGACTCCAGTTCGCGTATGTGCGCAGCCATGGCAGCTGGCGATAGACGACTTAGCTCTGTGAGGAAGAGAAGCAGGAAGGTAGTGTGTCGTAGGATAACAAGAAAGAGTCTCCCCCCCTCCTTCTCTCTACTCACCCAGTCGCTTCTGCTCGTCCTCCTTCTGCATCTTTGCCCTGCTGCTGCTGCTTACCTCCTGTTCCGTTTTGCTCGCTATTTCGGCTATGATGGAGCTAACACTCTTGCGTCCACGTGAGGTCTCCTCCATGTCCACGTCGGCATAGGCCTCAGCCTCTCCATCACCATCGGCATCAGCATCGCCATCTGCATCCTCATCGCTATCATCGTTAGATGTGCTCGAAGCAACCTCTGCATCAGGATCGCCCTTGTCTATATCGCTATCCACCTTCATATGCTTCACTTCCTCGTCGTTCGATTCTATTTTGCACTTTCTAGACATTACAAATCTTTTGCCTGACTTTGATTTGTGCATTTTTATACAACGATTACGTTAAAGTGTTGTAAATATGTTGAAAATGGAATTAAGTGTTGGAAGTGTGTAAGGTAACTTTGAAATAGTGCTGGAAGATGTTTAAAGAAGGCAAAGGCATGGCACAACTAAACAGAACTTTCGTTTTCTATCGTAACCACAAATATTCATCTTCGTTGTCAGTTAGTAGCAACTTCCTCTATATTTGTAGCTTTGTAAAGGTGTAAAAAGTAGAGTTTAGTGTTGGCAGCGTTGGCAGCGCTGCAACAGCAAGAAACAGCATGGGAAAACTAACTAAAACTTTCATTTTCTGCCTTATCTCACAAATACGCACCTTATTAGTCAGTTAAGAGTTACTTTCTCTATTGTATAACCAAATAGTTGCCCTTAAGAACTTTTAATATTGTACCCTACTTTTATTTACGATTATTTTGGGGTATCTTTTCTGTAGGCAGCTAATCAAAAGCTTTTCCAGTGCCACCATAAACCATAAACGAAAGGAAGCACCTGCCCCAGGGCACATTGCGGTACTCAAGCTCAAGCAAGGGTTGAGCCATCCCTAACCAATCTCATCCCTCATACCCTAAATTCCACTTTAAATATTGTCAAATTTATAGTTAAAATCGAGTCAAGCCGCCATTGTAAACACAACTGCAAACTTTAGTTGTCTGCGACGCAATACAATCGGGGGTAGAGATGGTGATGGTAATGGGAATGAGGAAGCTGTTGCCATTCATAACGCGCACATTAGCCAGGTTATCTGAGGGTCGCGTTAACTTCAACTACGTTTTACACAGATTTTGCTACCCCGTGGAAAATTTGCTTAATGAGCTGCACAAAATTAATTGTCGCAATGAAATCACGTGCCCGCAGGAGCCGAAACCTCCCAGTACTCCCCCCATCCAAGCAGAAAAAGCCACAGGCCGCAATATCAGAGGGGGTAGAGAAGGAAGTTGGGGAGGTTAAACGGCGGAAATGGTCACATTTGCAGGGAGAGCAAGGTGTGAGTGTTGTTGAATCAGTGTGAGTGTGAGTGCGAATGTGAGTGTGAATGTGAGTACTCGCAGTTGTTTATGCAAAGTTAAAGAAGAAGCCCCTGCGCAAGCAGAGAGTGGGGAAAGGGGAGCAGGGGATAGGCTATTAGAAACCGTTTCCGAACCCGACTCGAACTCCTGTAAACAATCCATCATTAACACATGCAAACACTTCCACCCTCAACATGCTGACAAGACTACGACGCCTGCCCCTTACCCCCTTCCCTTGTTAAGCTGCTGTTGCACGTGTTGTGCTGTTGTCTGTTTGCATTGCCGGCAGCTTAGACGACAGTCAGACAGCAACAACAACAACAACAACGAGAACATTTTGGCGAATTTGTGTCGTGTCGAGGACAAAGGACAAAGGACGCGTGCTTATTATGCCCGTATTCGCATTGTTGCTTCTGCTTCTCCTCCTCCTCCTCCCCCCTCTCTCTCTTCTCATTCTCCTCTGCCTCTTCTTCTGCTGCTTGTTGTCACCGCGTCCGTCTGTTGTTGTTTACTTTGCTGTTGCCCCCCTTGAAAAAGTATCGTTTTTACTTTTACTTGCGGCTCAGGCAAATTGCACAAGTTGAAATTTGAAAATGTTAACTACCCCGCCCTCTATCCCCACCCTTCTGTTGCTCCTCACCTCATCCACCTTTGCATGTCGTCCCCTTTTCCTACTCCAGCCCATCTAAATGATGGCTCATGTTATGTTTTGGCTCTTTCGGCTGTCCGAAATCGCTCCCCAGAGAGCCCCCGGGAGAGCAACGCTGTGTGCTTTATGGGTGTGTTATGCACTGAGAGAAAGTTTGGCAGTATTTTAAATTTTAATATTCAAAATGAAAAGTTTGCTGAAGAAAACTTTGCTTGTTAGTTAAAGAATTTTAATTTTAGTTCCTTATGAATATTATTAATAATTTATATGCAGTCTAAACTAATTGCTGGCAGTGTACATACCTTAAATGTATATATAAACAAATCACATTAAATAATCTGCAGTTTAGTAGTGTCATAGTTGGACTCTGTACAGTTTAAGTGACTTCTTATGCCCTTAACTCTTCCCAAAGTTCTCGCAGTGCAAATGAATCTGCGCCTATTTAAATCTTAAACTAAGCTGCAGCTTAATATGTCAGTGCTACTACTCCTAACTTAACCTACTTTCCCTTCAACTTACTCCCAAATTTCTTACAGTGCAGCGCAGGCCAAATGGACTGGGGCACATTACGCTGCAGTTTATTTTGCAAGGATTTCCATGTTATCATCAGGCGGCACGTGGCGGCGCTGCTCAAGAGAGAGACAGAGAGAAAGGGGGACAACTTACTCGTACTCCTTCTAGTCAGAGGGAGGAGTGGGCATCAGGCAGGGGCAGTGGGAGCCAGTGGGGTGAACAACCTAAACAAGAGTCCAAACAAACTCGAAGCGAGGCAGGCAGCCAAAACAAACGGCGCCAGGACATTGCTCCAGTTACGCCGACGAAAGGCTCCGCCAAAGCTGCACTCGAGAGCCATTCATGCGTGCGGAAGTTGCAAGTTCCAAGTGGCGGCAACAATTGTAGACTGCATTTATTGTTTATTAAATTAACGTTTATTGCAATTTGCAATTTGCAATTTCGCAATCGCCGCTTCGCATTTTAATTAATAACACAACATTTTTTTGTTGCACATGCAAATTGCGCGTTTAATTGGATTAACGCACATTTCCGATGGGGAAGCAGCAACAGCCACTCCCAGTCCCAGTCTCCCCCCTTCTGACCCAGGCCCTCTACCCTACTCTGCCTCATCTGCCCGCCCAGCTGGCCAATTCATCATCGTGCGAGTTTATTTATGTTGCATTTTAATTATGTCGCAGCGTTGGAAGTGTGCCATGTCGAAGAGAGAGAGATAGAGGGGGACAGAGGGAGAGGGGGCAATGCGGATGTGCGCCTCGTTGCAGTCCCCACTTAAGACTAATAATAAATAAAGCGAACCGAAACTCTTTCACATTTGACTTTTTCGCAAAAGGAATTCGAACTGTCGATCAACGATTTGATCCATCGATCTCCCCTCGAATCGATTCGATTCGTGGGTAATTGATACCCTCCTCCCCCCCTTTCCCCTTTGCATTTGAGTGTCTGTTATGATTGCCATGTTTGAATACTTTACAAGTCGTATCTGATTGCATTGAATTGCATTAACTCGGCAACGGTTCACTAATTTTTTTGTGCTGCCAGTTGCACAAAACCGAATTGCAGCCCCGATTGTTGTTGCCCGATAACACAATGGTGAAAGTCTCTTCTGTGCTGCATGCAACAAGCTGTAGCAAGCAGCAACAGCAACGCAAACTTCCGACATCGGACACCGACACACACACATATGCGTATGTGGGCGGCGAAAGGGAAAGAATAAGCAGAAAGAAGAACAAGCAGACAAAACAAAAAAAAGAAATAAAACTGAAAATGACAGCGTCATAATGCATAATCCTCACTGTTGACATCAATATGCCAGTCAAAAGTATTATGGATTGCAGTCGTAAGTACTTATGCTATCAGGTTCTTAAGGTAGGCAGGGTATATCAGATGATGAGGCTCTGGAAAGTGAAAGAACTGTGCCCAAAACATTCTACTGCACTACATGATTTGTTAAATTTCAATATAAGGTTTATTCTTGCTTTAGCAAAACTACATTAATGTGTAGATCTTGAGAAGTAGAACAGTTAGGTATATCAAATTTAGTATGCATAAGCTTGGATAACATGCGCAGCTCAGGCAATTATTATACTTTGAATACCACCAATAATACTATCAATTGTACAGGTAAATCTACATTAATGTCTAAATCTCGAACTGTAGAGCAGTTAGGTCTATTAAATTTGGTATGTGTGAGCTTAGATAACATACGCAGTTTAGAGAATTCTGAAATGCAGAATAATTCCATGAATACTATACATTTTTAAGATAGAATCTATATAAATAGTAAATGTAAAGACACAATCATTAAGATATCAAGTGAATAAACCTATTTACCCTATTCCAAACTCCTTCTTGGTATTCCCCTCTCTTACAGGGTATCCTACAATTGAACAATCATTGCGCTTGCACTTCATCAGCCTTTGCATATGCAAACGCAATCAGAAATTCGTATTGTTGAACCTTAAGTGTGCCAAAATGTTTTGTTTATACACACACAAACTACGCATGCAAACTGCAGACTTTGGCAATTTCGAGATGGCAAACCCGTGATTATTTTCTGCAGTTTTTGCGTAGTGTACTGTGAAAATGCCCCGAGGAATTGGGTTGGATTGACGCTGAATGCTGATGGCAGCAAGAGAAGCACCCAAGTTTGCATACAGAGCTTGGCAATCATTCAACAGAGCCGGAGAAAGAAGAGCGGCTCATCAGAGTATTCTGTTTTGCAACGTGCAGTGGGAGATAAGTACTGAGAATACCCCTAACTACACTTTAAAGACTGTTCTTAAGGGATGTTTCTGGCAATGTTATTATAATTTTATTTACTTATTCATGAATTGGATACTTTCAAGAATTGTGTATCTGTTTGGAATTCTTTGAGCTTACCGAACAGCTGCCACCACAAGGTGCTGCAGGAGCAGAACAGCCTGTTGCTGGGCATAAAAACGAAAGTTGATTGACGCCGTCGACGTCACCAACACCATTACCAGCACTGAGGAACCTCTATGCAAAAGAGGCTCTCTCTCATTGCGCTCGTGCCCATTTCGTAGGTTCGCTCACATGTCTGGCGACTCTTAGTCTTGTGCTCGCCGTTGACAATTCATAATACAAGCCCGTAATTATCCTGCACCCTTTGCCGTGCCAACAACGGACTATTTGCACCACCAGCCGCTTTATGTCAGCCGGCAGAATTTACGGTCACCTCTCGGTTTTATTAATTGCCCGAGCGCACGAACTGGCAACGAGCCCTGGTGCCCTGTGTCCTTGGTGGGTTTTATGCTTGTCGTCGCTAAATGCAAATCATAACAGGATACAAAGGCAATGTGCTCTCGACTTAGATATACCTGTACCTGTTGGGAGGAAAATGGGAAGGAAAGTTAGAGATTAAAATACTTATAATAAGTAAGTACTACTACAACGATTTGTAGTATTTCTACTCATAACATACATAGTAAGGTTCAACAATACAATTATACTTCTTATAACTTCAACTACTTAACTCTACAGCTAGGTCTATTCCATTCTAATCCTACTTCTATTACTACTACTCATGCTACTACTACGACTTCTTTTTCTACTACATCATTCAACTACTACTTTTACTACAAACAAGCACCACTACTCCATTCTACTCCTACTTCTACCACATATTAGTACTACTTCTACTACTACTACTTCTATATTCTGCTAATCCTACTACTGCTACTATTTATATTTTTTACTACGACTACTACTTATATTATATTTAATGCTACTAATACAACTTCTAATACTACTACAACTACTACTCTTACTACCTCTACTACCACTACTATTATTTCTACTACTTTGAATCTACTTTCTCCAGTGCTGCCTATTCTTCAACCCTCCACAGCCAACCTCCCTAATGCCCGTGCATACCCTTTTAACATAAACTCTCTAGTAACGGGTATACGGGTCGCATAAATATTAAAAGCCTAATTAATTTAACCCGGCATTCCAGTTTATTGTATTTATTACATTTCGCTGCCAATAATCGTAGAGCAGGAACAGGACGAGGACGGGAACGAGGAGGAGGCGCAGGCGCAGGGCAGCAGGTGTGAAATATTCACTCGATTTTCAGCTTCTTTTCAGCCCTTTAGCCTTTTTCAGCTGCTGCTGACTGGCGAGCACGCTAGTCGCGTTTGTCATTTAACATGCAATAAACATTGTTAAATAATTAAAGTAATTTTACAAGGATTTTCTTGTGCAGTCGCCGCGACAAGTTGCAAGTGGCAAGCTCGCTCGCCAGCCTTGCCAGCTGCCCCAGCTGACAATTAACTGCGCCAGGACATGTCAGGAAGTTGCCTCCAATTGGGCTGGGCTGGACTGGACTGCAATTAGCACGACTGCATTTCAAATTTGATAAAATTCCTGACCAGATGCACAGTGTACACTGCGCATACAACGTGTAATTGCTTCAACTCCATTCTGAGGTTGGACCCCAACAAATGATTGATGACAAAAGAGACGTATGTATCTGCAGTGTTTAAGATACTTTCGAGCTGGTTAACTGGCAACTTGTAATACCCCTTGGTGAAGCAAATGTGGGGTATATACAGACAGGTAGTGCAGTTAATAGAAGGCAGAGATCTTTAATCTTTCACATACTTTAAGAGCTTCAAAGTACTCTTGTTTCCCTGTTAATTAAGTTCATCAAAGCTCATCTCTAAAAAGTTTCTTCTTTCCTTCTCTCCAATTTCCCTTTTCTAATTAAAGTTCTTATTCGTTTCCCCTCTAAGATGAATCTACAATAAAGAAGTAATAAGTGGAAAATCGAGACAACTGACTTGGCAATAAATTCCATCAATATTTTCACTCGTGCGGCACATAATGAATGCATTTTAATGCACGTTTAACAATTAATTTAAGCACAAAGCAATTTCCTCATTACTATTCATGACTCATGGCATTCACTATTCACCATTCACGAGCCACAACAAGTTGCTAACTGCGAGCTGTGAGTTGCTCGCTTCGAGCTTTTCAAAATGCACCCATTCGTGCACTGGCCAACTCACCTACTTTCCAAGTGTTAAGCGGCAAACTTGTTATCCATCAATATCGTTAACCAAACGATGAACATGAGAGTGTTCCAACAGCAGCACCAGCAGCAGCAACTACAACAACAACATGATTGCAACTGCAACTGCTGCAGCACATCAGACGATGAAGCGGGCAAATGTTTTAGACCACAGCAGATCGAAGTCGGTATACACTGCTAAAAAGAAGAAGTCCAATAATAACAAAGCAATGCAATTTTATTTTCTTTCAGAACCTTCCTTATAATGAGATCTATAACAAAGCAACGTAACTTTATCCTCAGAAGTCTTTAAACATTTATGTCTATGACGGATGATCGATAATACGTTCAATTGAGGTTGCTAATCTCCCATCAAGTTCTTCAAATCTTACATTACTTTCATCTGCATCGTATACAACCCTCTTTCAGAAGTATATCCAACTAATTTCGGATTATAGAGCATGCTAGTCGTATGTGCCACCCAACTAGCTTTGTTTGCCCTGTCAAAAACATGTGAACCGCTTCAAAATCTGATGAACTTCAATTTGCACAAATTGCTGATAGCTTATCGAGACCCTCAAGCTGTCAATAACAAAAACTTAAACCATGACAGGGTTAGGTTAAACCTACACCAGAGAGTTCAGTATTTCTTACAATGAGCATGGTCCGACACATGTTATACGCTCTTATAGCGCTTTTTCTTGCAATTACTGGATTTAGCGTTGTCTATTATGATTTGCGAACGGGAAAGTTTCGAAAATCGAGGATTCTCAAGTTTTATTCGATACTACCTAATGTGCTGTGTTCATTTATTGTGCCTTGGATAATCTATGATGATTTTCAAGAGAAGAGACAAATCTTCAGCACGAATTATAACATGTTTCTAAAACTTACGCGCTGCTTGGAATTCGTTACGATATTTTTGGCCTGCATGTACTCGTGTCATTTTAAACAATACCGCATGGCGAAACTTTACGAGAGAATGAGTAAACTTCAGGAGTCTTGGGGAATACATTACAAAATGTTTTCGAGATGTGAACAAATATTTCTATATGCAAATCTGTTGTTGATCTTTGTTACTAATGTTCTAGCACAGTTCTTGGATTTTCGAATATATGCAGTCTTCAGTTTTTTTAACTTTCTTACTATTATTACAACGCTATGTGGAAATTTGACAACAGCAGTTACCTATATAATCGCATTCTACATTATCTGGACCATACATCAATGTTCCGTTCATGTACAGAAGTGTCTGGACCCTCTTCACCATACATCAATGCATTATAGAGAACTACAACGCCTACATCGTATTCTACAGAAACTTATAGAACTGACAGCTGAATCAAGTCAAATCTTCAATCATATTTTGATATTGATCCACGTACGTTGCGCCTGGCACTTCATACTGAGTGGTTATTTCGCTACACGTATCTATTATGGAGGTAATGCATCTTTTACCGTACTCAGGGATCACATTATGGTCCTATTCATGTGGAAAATTACATTTCTTGTGCTCCTCGGGTTGAATAGTTTGGGTGGAAAAATAAAAGGGATTCTCGGAGAAACACTTTACAAGCTTCGTCGATCTTGTCCACAGAATGAGCTAATCGAACGGAAGGTCAGTAGTTTACTAAAATCAAGATGCTTTATGTATCTGATATCACTTTCTTCATAGAACAACTGGCTCGCCTTGCATCTCAGCTGGCAACGCATGGAGCTACGAATCTTTGACACAATCACGTTAAGTCGACCTCTGCTCTTCGGTTTCATAGCACAGATTGTGCTCTATTTGATATACATGATACAGGGCGATTACTACAAGATCTGGAACTAATCACAGACAAAGTAAACTATATAGTTGACTGCACCCCTCACATAGAGAGAGTATCACAGCACAGTGAATGTCGGCACGAGATAGAAACCAAGAGTATGTTGTTAACTGGCCAGCTTGCTGCTTGGATATTGATATGGATATGGCCTGACTGCATCGATAGCTCCTGGCAACTGCCACTCATTGTGGTGAACTAGACGAACTACTTTTACCTACTTGCCAGCTGCATAATAGCGAGGAGGAGAGTAAAAGTGCACTGTAGATGTTAAAAGATAAAACATGAATAATTTCACGAAAATAAACTTTGAAGCGAAATATTTAAAATTGTGAAAAGGTTAAAGAAAGATGCGGACAGCTTTCTAGAGTCTATACATCTTTAGTGTTTGTTTAAAGCCAAGAGTCTATTTATCTATAGTGTTTGTATATATTCCTGTTCATGAAAACAAATCTCAAATTGATTCTTCTCACTTCCTTATGTGGAAAAAGTCAACAGCTTCTACTGAGCCCAAATTCAATCAGCCACTTGCGCCTTTGATGCAGTGCCGGGTGACTGATCGCAATTCTCCAACTGTCAGACAGCAGCAGATCCTTTAAATCTGTCGGCTGTCCCCATCCCTTTGCCCCTCTCGACATATTCCCATTAAGCGACTTGCCTCGCTGTCGGCACTTTGAAGTCAGCAAATGAAGTTGTTATGTGCAGAAGAAGCAGTGAAAAGAAGAGAGAGTTGAGCTGGCAGGGATTGGGGGGCTACTCTTTATACCATAATTTGTTCAGGTTCTAATTTTAGCACAGAAATGGCTGAAGTTGCTGCCGGGGGATCGATCATTAGTGCACACAGGATGCTGGAGATGCTGGTAAAGGAAAAGCTATTTAAGACTTCGTTAAGTTGTAAAAATTTATGTGACAAATTGTTTTTTGCTCACATCGCGCGCTTTCGCGACTTTTGACCCACATGCGACATGGCATCCCATTTCCTTTTAGTTGTTTGTTGTTGGTTCTCTTTACCTTCTCGCCACGACAGAGCAGCGTCAGCAATCAGAGAAGTCGGAAAAGAAGTCTGAAGGGGGATTTCGAACTGTCTACGATGACTGTGCGACCACCACGAAGAAAAAGGCGATGGCGACGACGATGGCAATGTCGCCGCATTGTCTGACCCAGTTTTGGCTTATGGCAGACAAATTGTCTGCGCGATATGTGCTCTCCAGCTCTCCGCGCCCCCCTGCACAGATTGTTTATGATGCTTTTGAACTTTGCTTTAAAAAGAAGTCGCAAAAAGACTCGCAATCGCAGAGACGTCATCGCAAAAGATGACCCCCCTGGTGAGGAGAGGCTGACCGCAAGAGGTGACAAGTGGGTTGGGGCCAAATGTGAGAGGTGAGAAATGTGTCTATTGTAAAAATCAATTATTGTGGATTTTTGAGTTCGTAAAGTCAGGCCAGGCAACGGGTTAACACTTTTGTTATCTGCCAAATTAGTTTTCCACCAATTTGCGCACATTTTCCATGCATGAATGGGTTTTATTTTGGTTTTTGGTTTTACCAAAACTCTCTCCAGCTTCCCCCTCTCTCACTCTCTCTCAATGTGAACTCTACTCAACTGTGAACTATGTACGGGTATGTTGAGTCGTATTTGGTGTCAGGGATTTGCGATTAAAGCCGCAAGCAAATAACATGCAAAACTTGTTAGCCCCGTCGACAACGTAATTATGACAGAATCAAGCTTTATGTGCGTGTGCAGCAAAAACTCGAAACTTGCCATCATTCGCAATGCAGTGAAATGTCAAAAAATGCAACTGAACTGACCACCGAGAGCAGCAGAGCAGCAGCAGCAGCAGCCGCAACGTTCCTCATGTCAACAGGCAGGCAGGCATCCAATGGGAGCCAAAGATGGAGCAGCGTTCCCCTTGGCAACTGCTAATCCCCCCGTAACACAACCGCAAGAAACGGAGCAGAGGCAGCCGCACATAAAACTGTCAAACTTGTGTGTGCACAGTCCACAGTGCATGCCAGCAGTATGTATACGACATTCTATTAGAAGTTGCTTAAATATTTATCAAACTTTTTCTGTATTTTCAAATTTGAAGAGTTTGCAATTTTCAAATTTAAAAACTTTTTTTTGTCAAGTTGGCCGCATACATACCTTAACTTTCAGTGAACACTGTGCTGCACAATTCATTTTTATTATGGCTGCTGCTGCTGTTGCTGCTCTGGCAGATTTTTGAGGCTGCTGCAACTGTCGACGCTGTCGCCGCCCACATGTCAACTGGCAAGTTGCACAAATCAAGCCAAACAATGGAGGAATGCATTGCATTTATTAGATTTAGATGCAACAGCAACAGTTTTGCATGCATATGCATGTCGCCACGCACACACACACACATACGTTTGTTTGTTGTTCATATTTTGCCATTGACTTTGCAACTTTGTGGTGTGTGGCATGTGATGAGTGAGAGACGACGATGACGACGAGCAGGAGGGGGAAGAGACACATGGTGGTCCGTCTGGCCAAAGGGGCAAACAAAGAAGCCTGTCAGCATACATATTTACACTTTAGCATAAGTTACGAGACAGACTCTGCACAGTTGGTGCAGCCTCCTCCACTTGTATTGGCATCGCAGCACATCGCCACCGGAAGTGCAACTCAAACAGCAGCCCAGCACACACAAAAGGCAGCAAACTTTTTCGTTGTCGCTGCCACTCAAAATCGGAAGGCATTCCGTCTCCCTGTGACCAAGAAGATCCTACCTTCTGTCTCCTACTTCATCTGCTGCACCTTCTCCTCCTCATCGTCACTGTTGCTATCGGTGTTCGTCCGACTGGCACTTTGACAGTGTTTGCATTCGGCAATCATATTTTCTTTTGTCTAGAAAGTTTTACGCTTTATGAAAACCCTTATCGCGCGCGTGGGGGTGAGTGAACTGCGTAGCTAAAGAAATAATTAGTTGCTTGTTTTTTCAATTTCTGTCGAAATGGCAATAACCTCAAAAAAAGAACTTAACAAAGTTGCTAAAGAAGGCAACAACTGTCGATAGCTAAGAATCTTAGCAGTTATCGATTAAATTGCGTGCCCAGCTTAAAGTCAATAAGTGCTGTTAAATGTGCAGCATATTTGCAAAAGTGAAGACTCCTGTTATCGATTAAATTATTTACTCAGCTTAAAGGCAATTAGTGCTGATCTCAAACAAACTCGAAAGCTATCGATTGCTGGCTACTCCGTCCGTTAAAGTGTTAGTAAAGCTTTAAAGTGCAGCCATTTTTGCCCTTTAATGTGCATTTCACGCTCATTTGCAGAATTATTCAGTTTAATTCAGTTTTCTTTCGTGTACGTGTTCGCTGCCGGCTGATGGCAAGCATAGATAAAGCGGCGCAGACGCTATAATTATGGCTGGCTAGCGCATTTTATTTCATTTTCACTCAATGAAGCGCAATAATTGCTGCGATTAATGCAAATTCTTCTAACGCTTCAAAGGCATAAAATTTGACTGCACAAAAGGCGGCACATGACCATGGCACGCCCATGCGACGGTCTTTCCCCATCAACCCTCAGTAGTTGCCGCCGCGTCGAGACAACTGTCACAACCCCTTTGCGACGCCCCTTGCAAACGCGTCCCCTGCTCCGTCTGTCGTCTTGTGCAGCTCCGGCGTCGGTTAATACTGGCAATGTGTATGCAAATGAGTTTCCAATGACTTGGTTTGAAAACAAAACACCACGCAACAGCAAGGATGATGTCTGTTGCACTTGAACTTGGCTCCGACTCTGACTAGTATGTTGGCCCCGTCGGGTCTGACGCTGTCGGTGGCCATTAGAGACGTGCGTGTGAGTGTGTTGCAAGTGCAAAGAAAGCGTTGCTTGTATTACACCCATTCACACACACACATGTGTGTAGCGGCCTTTTGTGCATAGTTTGCACTTTTACTGCGGCCTGTGTGGCATGTAGCACGTCCCGTGTGCCTTGTCGAACTTTAAACGCTCGACGCAGTCAGATAAGAGCAAAACCAGCAAGTTCGGTTTAATGCATGCCCTTTATTTCAACTGGCTTATCGCACTTAAAAAGCCACTTTGCGTTGACACTAAAAGCCGCAATGGCCGCTCAACCTTTCAGACTCATATTTAAGTGGCTCCCACTGCAGTTTTACGGCCAAAGTTGACCAGTTTTGGCTTGCGTCTGCAGCTAATAAATATTGTGAAACCCGAATTGGTTTGGCGCCTTATAATTTAAATTCGCAGCCAGTATTGGAAGTGTTCTGTTATTTTTACCAATCTGGCAACACTTTAAAGTGAATGCTGCCAGATTAACGCAAACTTGTTGCATTGCCACAGGTTGGCAGCACTGCTGCATTGATAATAAGAAAACGAAGAAGACAAAACGCTTATAAAACATTCTTAAGATTGGCCAACAAAAAGAAAACCCCCGATTTAATCCTGCAAATGTCAAAGCACACTTTAATAGGTACGTTTATAATGGGCGCCCTGTGTGTGAACACCCCAGCTAATAGAGGTTCTCGCTGGCAGGCGGCGGCACCGGTTTTATTGGCAGTCACCTGGCCAAGCACTTGACCCAGAACGGATATGAAGTAACCGTTATATCCCGCATGCCCGGTGCAAAACGCATCACCTGGCACGAGCTGGAAAAGAATGGCATACCAAGCACTGTTAACTCTGTGGTGAATGCCACGGGTCAGAATGTATTGGATCCGTCGCGACGCTGGACGCCCGGCTTCAAGCAAAATGTCTGGAACTCCCGCGTCAACTCGGCAAAAACGTTGGCGTCTGCCATCAAAGCAGCGCCGCAGGTCAACTCGTTTGTCAATCTCTGCGGCGTAAGCCTCTACAAGCCATCGGATTCTAAGGTGTACACTGAGAATGATAAGGGCGAGGATTACGACTACATGTCACGCCTGTGCTTGGCCTGGGAGGAGGCAGCTCGTTTGGAGGACCCTACACGCGCAACTGTAAGTTGTACCCTACTGTCAACTATAGCACGCTTCTTTTAACTGACTCTTTAGACCATAGTGCGCACTGGAGCAGTTGTGGGACGAAATGGGGGTATGATACAGGGTATTTGGCTGCCCTTCATGCTCGGCCTGGGCGGACCAATGGGCAGCGGTAACCAGATTATGCCCTGGATACACATGCATGATCTGTGCCAGCTTATACGCCACATCATAGAGAAATGTGAGACGGGCGTTTTCAATGGCGTCGCACCGGAAATCGTCTCCAACAAGGGCTTCTCCAAGGTGAGTGGAGGTTCAGTACAATGGAGTAGGCTGTTAATTTCATATTCCTGCCTTTTCTAGGCCTTTGCTTCGGGTCTCAATCGTCCCTGCCTGTTTGCTATACCCGAGTTTGTTGTGAGAACTATTTTCGGCAAAGATCGTGCGGCGTTGCTGCTCAACGGCGCCAAGGTGAAGCCCCAGAGAGCTCTCAGTTCCGGCTACGAATTTAAGTACCCCAGTGTCAAGGCCGCGGTGGACGAGGTTATAAACCAGAAGAAGTAAGGGCGGTAGCGGTGCCCTGCTCTCCACACAATCAGATGCTTTACATTGGCCTATTGTTATTAGATTGTTATTATTTAGATTATATTTATACAGTATACCCAAATTAAATAAGAGCATATATGAATCATGAGTACGAAATGTATACGACTCATTCGATTCATTAAAATTGTCAAATTTGGCAGTCGCAATTTAGAGAATTATCGAATTTAATGAGTTTATTCATTAGTCATGCCTATTAGGCAGTAACCTGTTTTTTTGACACAGATCTATAGTCGTAATACCTAAAATATTACACGGGTGCATCAAGAAAGGCAAAAAATAAACTTTTCCATCAAATCTTCAACAAACTATTGCAACATTACGAATATTACATGAGAGCGGAGTTAGAAATAAAGAGATATCATGCAAATTGATTGGGGTTCACCGCACTTGGTGAAATAATACTGTAAGCAAAAAACACTTAATTATATTTGATAATCCCAATCTAATGTGTGCACAAACAACACTATTATAGACTCGTTTTTTTCCTTGGTAATCACTTTTACTTTAGTTATCAGATTCGTCTGAATGTCAATTGAATTAATTTCGCAATGAAAATAATTATATGGTACAAAAGTTAATTTTCAAAGTTGGCAAAAAACAAAGATCATTTAGCTGTGGATAAATATAGATAAGTATATGTGTCTGTGTTCATAATTGCGCACCCACAGCTGATAGATCTACGCTAGAACATCAGCTATAAAATGAAAGCTCATCGAAAGAGTAAACTCAGTCTGAAACTCAGTCAATCGGAATGCTTTTGAAAACGCAGCAATTGTTACTTGTCCTGGGGGTCTTTGTGGTAAGTATCGAATGAGGGAACAGCTAAAGAACTGAATTAATAATGTCTTTCCATCCAGGGCCTCGCCAGCGCGGATGTGGACTGCAGCAAGCGGCCCAACTTTGTGAATCCCTTCACCTGCTGTGCCTTACCGGAGTTCATCAGTGAAGATCTAAACGAGAAGTGTGCCCAGTATAATGTAACCCCCTCCATGCCGCCCATGTCGGGTGAATCGAGTGGCGAGGGCAGACGTCATCATCACCATCATCCGCCACATCCACCACCGGTAAGAGAGAACGCCAAGTCAGCTATCTATGATAACTAACCCCTCCACCTTCAGTGCTTCGTCTCGTGCGCCTTCAACGAGACTGGCATCTATTTGGACAATAAATTGGATGAGGCTAAGCTCAAGGAGTATCTCGCCGTGGTCTTCCCGGACAGTAGCGATCTACAGACAGCCACCAGTGAAGCCTTTACCACCTGTGCCGCAAAAGTGGATGAGTTGAAGAACAAAATGAAGGATCGTCCACGTCCTTCACCGCCACCTGGTCTCCCCCACTGTCCAATGAAGCCAGCCTTCCTCATGGGCTGTGTGTACAAGAACGTCTTCAAGAATTGCCCCGCCTCCTTGTGGAGTGGCACCCAGGAATGTAACGATATGCGTGAACATTTTGAGAACTGCAAGCCGCCACATCGTAGAGGAAGCGAGGAGAAGTAAAAGGGGGGATGAGAGTAATGACCAAAGCAACTTTCCTATATGACATACTTACCTCTGTACATTTTTGGACTTTTTCGATACTAAAATATATTTTTGGACCTTTAAAATATGAATGTTCAAACTAAATGTAATAATAAATACTTTCAAAATTTACTTGGAACTTTTTAAATGTGAAAAAACTCAAAATGTATTTCTAGTGTATTAGTTTTTATAAGGATTTCAATTGTGTATGATTAAAAGGAACCTGCATTTCAAATTTAGTCTCTCTATTTCTTATAATAGCTAATAGAAAATGTTCAATGATAGAAGGGTATTATTTTATAATTAAATAATACGCATATCAGCTTTTAGCTGAAAAAATTCGTTAGATTCTTATATTATCAATTTCCGGATAAAATCATCTAATGCAGTTTATTTAAGTATAAAAGACTCCAACAAATTAGTGTCGATCACACAACGTTTCACAAAGTCTACGAATATGCAGGCAAAAACAAGTCGCATCGTGTTATTACTCGATCTGTGCCTAGTTTGGGTTCGTAGATTCCGACTATATTAGTTAATAAAAATAATATATATCTCAACATTTCGTGCACCTTATCGCAGATCACAATGGGCACGAGTAAAAGGGAAGCTATTGAGTCGTGCAAGCCTCTAAATTATCGCCTTAATAGAGCCACGCCCTTTAAATGTTGTGTGCAAGAGGAACCATTAAATGAGGAGCTAAAGCAAATCTGTAAAGCGCTACCAGTGAAGGTAAAATCGAAAATATATATAAATACATTGTAAAGATTTAATTACCACCTGTTTTTCCAGTGCCTCACTTCGTGCGCTTTTAATACTTTGGGAGTCTATGTGGATAGGAAACTTGATGAGAAAAACTTGAAGAGTTACTTGAGGACTATCTATAGCAACAGAACCGAAATGCAAACTATTGCTCTTGAAACGTTCAATTATTGTGCTGCTGAAATTTATAAGGAGTTGGAGAAGTTGCCCATGCAGGACTATCCAGTTGGGGAGTGTCCGCCCGATGCATCGCTGCTCCAGTTCTGTGTTCACACTATGATAATGTCCAAGTGTCCTGCGGCCATTTGGCAAAGTAGTCAGGAGTGTCGTGAACTACGGGATTATATGATATGCCGTAAAAGGATAAGATAATATAAGAATAAAAAGGTGATGGCAGAAGAGAGGAATTCTATATTGAAACATGGTCTAGTTCTTTCTCGAGAACTCGAGCTCTACATCTAAGTTAAAGTCAATCAATTTTCAATCATTTGAGTAGTATCTTTTATATTGTTAATAAATATATATGAAGTAACCTATAACTTTCCCTCTTTCAACTTTCCTCTGTATATCCAATTTCATTTCCTTTAAAACACAATTTAAATCAATTGGCTTTACATTCTCCCTCCCCATCCACACTTCATCCTCTTTACAGGCGTATCCATTGTACTCCTTATCGCTGAAGTGCACGTCTGTGCGCCCAATGAAACAGAAAATTAGGTTTCGCTTGCGAAAATGGTTTATCGAGCGAACCAAGCGGGTGAGTACTCGGCAGTTTCCTACTTCATTCGCCTCATGGCAGTTGGACGAGCAGGACACGACGAGCAGATGACGAGCTTTGAACAACAGTTGGAGGAGTTCTTTGCGGACTGCCGTAAGCAGCAGTACACCGAGGAGCAAATGTACATCATATGCAAACCCCTGATCTGGCGGATGCATCTGCAGAGCGCGCTTCGTTGGACTCTGTGGGTTGTTCTTCCTGCCGTTGTGGTGTATCTGTTGTGGAACTATTGCGATACTTGTGCCTGGACAGCTAGTGCACTTGGTCGACTGCTGCTTATCCAGTTGCTGCCCTATTGGGATTGGACGACACTCTACAACAACAGATGTCTCATCGAGAGGACACCGCCTGCAGGAGAGCAGCGTGAACAGTTCAGGCCGCTAGGCAAGCACGAGACGCAGTGGGAGAATTGTGCACTTTGCGAAACGTTGGGTAAGTACAGCAGAACTTGAGCTGGTGCCTATTCCCATCTTAATTTTACCTGCCTTCATCAGAGAGCATTCCAACTGCTTCGAATGTGACCTTCTCCATGCTGGAAGCGGAGTATCTGGAGCGTGGTTTGCCCGTCATCATCACCGATTGCCAGCTGCAAATGGATCTGCACAGTCTTCTCGACCGCATGGAGGAGAAGGCATCTACTGCACTGAGCAGCGAACCCTGCGATGTGTCCAGCAATCTCATGCTGCGTAAGCTCTTCAATCTGGAGTTGGCTCTAGAGAAGATCAGGATTTCGCGGGAGTCCTCTCTGCCAGCCTGGCATCTACAGTTCCGCAACTGCAAACAGAAATCCGTTAAGGCATCGCGTCTCTACGCGGGTCGTCCCTATTTCTATCCTGTGCATCTGGAACCCTTCTACTCCAGCTGGCTGCTCATGGCACACAATCAACGTCGTCCTCTGCTAGAGATCTACTTGCGTGGCTTGATATTTGTACAGCAGCTCAGTGGGCACTACGAGTTCCGTTTGCAACCCAAGGAACCCTGCGATGCCGAACTCTGTCCCAATCTGAGCCTGCGTCTGGCAGCTGGCGAGTGTCTGCTCTTCTCCACAGATCTCTGGCGGCTCAGTTATGGCCTGCAGAAACCAGAAATGACTAGCACCTCCATTGCCAGCGTGCTTGAGGTTAATTGGGAACTGTAGAAAGCAAAGCGCGACTCACAAATACCTAGTAATCGCTTTGGAGCGACCCTGATTTGTTGAGTGAGAATATTTTGAAGATTTCTAGCATATGTGGATATATCTTATGGCTCTGTCTCTACAGATTACAGGGTAAGAAACACCAACAGCCAAGAATTACATAGAAGAACATTTAAGGGCAATAAAGTAGCCCATATATTATTGTACGTACATATATCAATTTGTTTGATCGAGCTTCTTTATATATTTTCTTAATTATGGATTATAGGATTGATTTTGCACAGAGACCTGTAGAGTTCGATGAATAAGAAAATATCTAGCTACGGTGTTCAATCTATCTAAGTTCTAAGTTATAAATGTGCAGAATCCTTAAAAAATATATATATAACATAATAATAAATGTAACTCTTTATACATATTTAATAAAATATAAACTCAAAGGACCTAGAAAATATGACTAAAGTATATATTAAATTTGATTTAAACTATATTTAATTCTACTACTGAATATGGTCTCAAATACTATAATAAACACATGTAGAGCTTACAAAACTTGCTCTCTATATTACCAACTTTACTTCTAATAACCCACTAAGCACACATGAACTACCAAATAGTTTCGTAATACCCGAAATAAATTCAAGATCTCCAATATTGCTTTTAGAATAGAGGCCTAAATTGTATTTACACAAAACACAGACTAATTACACATATCGAATGAGGAATGGAGGGAATTGGGAACGAATACTGCTTGGAATACTTGGACAGGGATGTGGAGGGAACTTATGAGAGAAAGCTGAGCTCCCTCGTCGCTTCCTAGGCCCGCCGGCACTTGGCCTCGACGAGTTTTTGCAGCGTGGCCGTGAGGCTATTGATGGCATCGATTTTCATCCGCTCGATGCGCTCCTGCTGCACCAGCGACATCTTCTGGATCTGCACCTGCTCACGCTGCAGACTGCGCTGCAGTTCGATCTTCTCACGCTCCACATCCAACTTGCGCTCGAAGTAATCCTTCCACCAAGCATCCTCGGGCGGCGACTGCTCGTACAGTTTGCCAGTGGGTGCCATGGCCATTTGGTTGCTATCGCTGGCTGGCTCCTGTGTCGTGCTAGCCGTCTGATCCGCATCGTACTCCAGCTTGGGCTGACGCACATCCGACAGACTGTTACTATCCTCATCGAACTCGTCGTTCGACTTGGTGTCCAGCTGTACCTGCGGCTGGAGAAGCACTTGATCGACGGGTGTTATGAAGGGTTGTCCATCGAGTCCGCCACCCTGCGGAGTCGCTGGTTTCTTCTGGTAGAGCTCTGTTTGCGACACCAACTGTTGCTGTTGTTGTTGTGGCTGCAACTGTTGATGCTGTAGCTGCTGCTGCTGTTGCTGTGGTTGCACCGTCGCCGTCGTCACTGTTGACGTGGCTGTGGATGTCGCCGCTTGCACTGACGGCTGCAGCTGCATGTCAAAGTCAGCCTTCTTGCCCTGCAAATACTTGAACATCTCCTCGAAGAACTCCCAGTGCACATAGCCAGAGACATATTTCTTGTTGAGATTCTTGTTGTATGTGATGAGGATGTTGTGCCACTTCTTCTGCACCTTGGCGGCGCTGTAGCGGAAGCCCAGACGCTGCAGTTGTCGGGTGCAGTGCAGCCAGAGGGCTGTGCGCTTCTGCCTTCCCTCCGTGAAGCTGCCCTCCATGGGGCCGCGTATGTGGATGAGTGCACGTGTCGCCTCCGTCGTCCAGGCACGCTCGTACGGGCCGCGTCCTAGATTCCCAGCAACGCCACCCGGCAGTTCGGCCTCCTCCAGCAGGCAATCATCATCGAGGTCATCCAAGTCATCGTCGCTGATTTGGTAGGCTGAAAGTAGCAAGTAGAAACCGTGTTTACACCTGTTGATAAACAGTAGTAGCAGCAGCAGCAGGCCGTGGCCTTTGACATTTGGCGCGAGAGAGAGAGCGTCTCTCACACGCTCTGTAGCTGTCAAGCGCGCGAGAGAGAAATTCTCTCTTGGAGTTTTTGGCTGACCACCCACCACCCACACAGCCACCCACAGCTAAGTTGCCGCCCGCAGCTGCAAGGATGCTAGCGCTGACGCTGACGCACAATCATAGCCGCAGCCTTAAGCAGATACAGATACACACACACACACTCAAACTAACACACATGCAAAGATTTTCACACTATGATGTTGCAAGAAAATGATTCCAATTAGAATTTATATACAACTTACTTTCGTTCTCCTCTATGCAACCGTTGTTGTTGTTGTTGTTGCTGACGGCATTTGCACCGTTATTTGTTAAAATAATCTGCGCCATTTTGTTGGCTCTACAATTATTATTAATTATTGCAGACAGAGAGACAAAGACAGAGACAGCAGAGCCAGCGCCAGAGCAGCCTCTCCACCTAGACCTGCCTGCTGTCAATAGTTTTCTGTTACTAACGAGGACATTGCAGCAGCAGCAGGTTCCTTCCAGGAGAGAAAAGTTTTCGCTGCGCCCCAGCGCTCGCTCTCCCGTGTGCCACAGACAGTGCTGCGCTCTCTCTCGCTTGCCACTCCACTCTCTGCTGCTCAGATCTGCCGCGCTGCTGCTGTGAGGCTGTGCACGGCAATTGCGGCTAGTCCATAGTGAAGTATCTAGAACGATGTTAAACCTGTGTGTGGGCGGTGGGTGGTGGTTTGTGGGCGTGGGAGGTGCAGCTGCGCACTATTGGAAACCGAAATATTTTAGGGTCTGCCACCCTCATGTGTGTGACTGTGTGCGTGTGTGTGTGCTTTAAACTACGTCTTTTTCTAGTTCTAACATCATTTATTCAAATATCAAACATCCTATTGCTACCAATTTGCCTTTTGCTATTGCTTTGCACAGTTGCTAAGCATAGTTGTAACTGCAAATATAAAATAAATTTAATTTAATCAGTAAATATGATGACCACACACTCACTAAAGCGTATACTTCATTAGTCTTCGTATAACTATTAAAATTATCTTTCCTTTGCGCGCATTTTCTTCAAAATTCACAAAATGTCTGGTAGCTCTATTGCCATCAGCTGTGCACACAGTGTTGCCTTTGTAGGCTGCCAGACTATTTGCAAATATGCCGGCTTATTTTGGCAAGTTGGCAGTCCCAAAATAAAGCCAAATTGCGCGTGCTAAGACGCTTATTTAGTTACTTTTTTAGAAATCGCATATTTAAAATAAAAATTAAGATAACTTATATTATTAACTGTTCTGTTAAGGCTTATTTACAATGCCTGCTGTTGAGAAGTGTGTCATGTAAGTCGCATAATTAAAGTGCTCGTTTGCAGCCTGTGATAATCTGTTGCTGCTTTCGGCGCCTTTTTTGTTGTTGTTGCAGCTGTGACTGGAAGCGCCTGTGGCAAATGGTCTCGGGCATACACTATGAGACGCCCAGAGCCACCGTACAGGAGCAGCTGTTGAATGTCTCATCCGAGCTGCAGGCTGGGGTACTGCAGTTTAAGCCCAAAAGCGCCTCCAACATTGAATTGGCCGCGTTGTTAAAGGAGAAGAAGCAGGAGAAGCTGCTGCCATTTACAGAACGTTTGCAGGATCTACTGGACTTGGAATCGGCACAATGTTGGGAGATATTATGCTATTACCTAACCAAGGAGTATCGTGGCTCGGCCAATCTGTTGACACAGCTCATCTCCACGGAGACCAAAATGACCAAACTACTGGAGGACATCAGACACTATTACTCGCTGGAGCGTATGATTGTGTTGAAGATTGTGAAGAATGTGCTGGTATTCTATAATGTACCCAACCATCCATACCACAATGAGTACCGTGAAGTGGTCGATAAGCTGACACTGCCTCGTCTGCTTGAGTCTTATCTCGACCAACTGGACAGTCTGATCAATGAGCTTCCACCACGCAAGTTACTGGCAGGAGAATGTTTTAACTCCACAGAGAGACTGACTAACTGGTCGGAGCGCAATGCACGAGAAATTAACGAAGTGCTGCACATACTGCTCCTTCTTAGCGATCATCAACCACTTGGATTGGACCAAATCAAGCGTCTCTTTTCCATCATCAAACAGCATTCGTTTGGACGCATACAAAACTATCTGGACGAGAGCAATGTATACCATCAGGAACTAATCAAGAATCTAACTTATTCGGAACTGATACTGCTAGTGAAGTGTCTCGATTTTGAGCATCCCAAGGATCATATCCAGCTAATTGAACAGCTTATTGAAGATCTGAATATGCCCATTTCTAGCATGCATCATAGACCGGAACACGGGCCACTGTTGCTCGTGTGGATGCTGCTGCGCTTGCGTGGAACTAATGACAGTGAAGATGCTTCCAGTTTGCTCCGTTGCCGACAGTTGGGCAAACGCGCTGTGGATCTTAAATGCTTCCAAGTGCTGCACGCAATCGCAACACACTCGATGTTTGCTGATGATAGTCTACTGTCCAGGATTGTGCGTAAGACTATATACAATCAGCTCTGCTATTTGTGTGACCTCTTCGATGGCGACGGCAGCTGTGCGCGCTACGAGGGTATCTGCGAGCTGCTTGGCGAGCTGTTGTCCTGGCCACAATTGGCCAAGGATTTCTGCCAGCGTGAAGGTGGGTGAGGAGAGTAGAGCTCTATATATATAATCTAACTAATGTCTTACCATTTCAGAAGATGGCGTACGCTCGCTTTACAATACGCTCGTTGAGAACTTCCCCTTGCAGTTTAATGAGCTGGCCAAGCTGGCTCAGGCGTTGACCAAAGCGGGTCAGGGCAACTATGTGAGTTAACTACAGTGATATCTCTGTCTGTACTCATTATTTATCTTTAACAGATCAAGAACCAACTGGAATGGCTGCCTATGCTGGCGCTGCTTTACGACGAACGGCTGCACAAACTAAACGAGCTGGGATCAGAGGAGTTTGAGTTGACCAGCAGCTTTCAAGCATTTCCGCACATTGATTACCACCTGCCCGTAGGCACCAACTGCACTGCTGTGCAACATCCCAATGGGTTTTATATGCATTTCCGCGTCAAAGTCAACTTCTTTAACGCACTTCATCACGAGATCAACTGTTTGTTGCGCGAGAAGGCCCAGCTGCATGGTGACTTTGGTTCCAATGAACGTGTGCTGCGTGTGGAGGCAGGTCTGCAGTATTTAGTGCTTGCAGTGCAACGCACCAAGTCCATATCAGGCATCAGCGCAGAGATGGTTCATCCAACGGAAATGTGCATCGATTTGCTAAGTAAATTTACTGGAGTACAATGTCCACCAGTTGGTCTGCTCTCCAGCTGCTTGAATGTGTGCACAGCGCTGTTACCTCTCGTAGATGAAGAAATTTTTACGCGCGTCAGCAATCTGGACATATTACCCACCATCCGAAGTGGTTCACTGCAGGATTATAAGCTCTATGCCAGCGCTGCCCACCTCAAGTCCAGCTTCCTGGGCTCTGTTATCGACAATGTGGAGAAGAAACTGGAACGTTATGACTTCCTATTGGCATACCTGAATTTCCTGCGTACCTACACCAAACTGAAGCGTCAGCGTCGTCTTCAAGTTGAGATTCCAGGATTGGTTTTCCTGCTACGCGATGTCTTTCCCCACCTGCACACCTGGCAGTTTAAGTCGCAACTGGAGAGAAATAAGATCTACTTTGAGGTGCTCAGTTTCATTTGTGATCTCTTCGACATCTTTGGCTCGGGCAACGAGAAGAAAAGCGAAGAGAGTCAGCTGCTGCTCAATGTGTGTGTTTACTCGCTGTTGAATCTGGACAACGGACTGATTCTCTTGCGGTATGTAGTGTGAAGTGTTCCCTACTTGATTTCCAAACTGATTTGTTGTTCATTCATAGGTTTGTGGGCGTGGGCAACGCCTTTGTGCAATACACAATGGAACTGGAGACGAACTGGATGCAACAGCAGCCACATGGTTTAATGATGCTTGTGCGTCTCTCAATGCGCATCCTTATGCAAGTGCTGTGCTTGAAGAACAATGTCTATGCCCAAGACGCGCTATCGCCATTGGAGGCACTTATCTATACACAACCTAAGCAGAGGGATACGCTGCGCATTATTCCCACTGTCTGCAGCTACATGAGCAACATCTTTGATCGCTGGCTGCCAATAGTATCGTGTCGTCTGTTAAAACGAATTGCACTGGAGTTCAATATGTCACTGCTGGCTTGTTTGGACATGGAGGCCGATCAAATACGCATGACGTTCATGCAGAAATTGCCAGATGAGCTGGAGAGTGATTCAGTTAAGATTGCCATATTGGAGCTGGTAGATGCTTGCATAGCCAAGCAACCGGGAGTTACGGAGGCCTTCTTCAAGGTGAATTACGCGAATGACAAACGCTCCTTCTTTGGCAAGGAATGTGCGCCGAGCATTGGCGAAAGTATTGTTACCTACATGAAGGAGTTCCTCGACGCACTCGAAGCGGAACCAGGAACGATACAGCAGCCATTGCCCTGCAAAATAATGAACATCTTTCACTCGCTGTGGAAACATAATCTGCAAATGCTTGTGGAGGAGTTGCTGAAGCAGCCAAACTTCTGGAATAAGCTCTGCTCTCCACTCTTTGGCGAGTACACGTCGCAGCCGCAGGTGCGTGTCTACACGCAACTCATCAATATCGTGTCCATTGAGGTCTACAGCACCGGGAAAAAGGAAAACGAAGCACTGCGCAAGGTGCTGGAGAAGTTCTTTAAAGAGGATGGCTTCAAGCGTTGGCTTAAATACGTATTCGATATGCCCAAAGTGCCGGCTACGGTGGCAGTGGCAACGGATGAGTTGCCCGACTGGATTTGTTGTCTGCAATCTTTTAAGGATTTGATTGTTATACTGCTAAAGAAACAGCCCAAATTCATTAGCATACCCGATGCACAGCTAAAGCTGTTGGCGCAGAATTGTCTAACGGTTCTGGTGGATCGTGCTCATTATCTGGAGGACATGCGTCCGTTTATAATGCTCGCTGAACTCTACATATTCGTTCTTCTGCAATATAAGCACGCCTACACCAGCAGCGGCGATGAGGAGCAGGAACTGATGGAGCAACTGCTGCAGCTAATGAGTCGCATCTGTTCGTGCTATGAGGATTTGCATGTGCGTGCCAAGGAGGCGTGTCTAGCTATCATTACCAAGTGTGCACATCTCTATACCAATTTGCTGATCAGGGATTCATCGATTGCGCTGCGCTTCCTCAACTCAGTGGTGAGCATTATTTGCACTGAACTGCAGAATATGGAGAAGTCTGTGAATATGGAACAGCAAACGGCATTAAAACCTGCTGCTACAGAGGATCCAAATAGCAAAGTATCAACCAATTCGCTGGTGCTGTGCTTTAACCTCCTCAAGGCAGTGGCAACGATCTTCAATAGTGATGGGCCTGGCAATTGGGATTTGCCTTTTGTGTCGGTGCGTCTATTTCAACGCTTGCTGCGCTGCATCTCGTACACACTGCCACTGCAACGAAAGCAGATGCTCAGCGTCCAACTGCTGGACGTGCTTATTGTGTTTGCCAAGAGTAATTGTTCGGTGGAGTTCCTGCATTGCGATTTGGGTGAGCATTTGTGGTTAAAGTTGTTGCCCCCACGTGAGCTGCTGCAAGCGCGTTACGAGTTCGGCAAAGCCAGCAAAGATGTCTGGACCATGGAACAGTGGTGGCCCGTCTACGCAAGGGGCATTGAGCTGGTGAACATCATATATGACAAGCATAAGAAATGCTTCCTTGCGGAGGCTCTACAATTTGTGGGCATACATGAGGTTTATCTAGTGGATTCGCTGTTGCTGGGCAAGCAGTCACTGGAGCCGGCTGCCATGCAGCTCATCAAGGCAGCCATCTCACTGGTGGCTAGTCTCACCGAACACCACAAAGAGTGGGCACAGGAGCACTCCAGCTCGTTGATGAATATTATGGTAAGCAGGAGAAAATATAACAATTGTATACATTGATTAATCGAGTTCTTTATTCCTACTTGCAGCACGCTGTGCAGGCTTTAATGTGCCATGCCACCTCCATGTTCCATCAGCATCGCAATTTGAAGTGCCTGCTTGCCGGACGACGCTCCCAGCTGGAGATATTGCGCAACATGGAGAACATATCCATAGACGACGACATTATCAATGCTTGCAACGAGTACGTAATGAGAGAGAACTTCTATATCTATTGTTATACTTTATATAATATAATCCCCTTTGCAGTCTGACCGACATCATTATCTACTGCGTGAAGGCAATGCAAAAGTTCACTCCCGACCTTATGGATCTGCTGTGCAACTGCTTCTACGAGCCGCATCGTTGGCAACCCATACTGGATGTCAAGTTTGGTGCACCCAAGCTGAATGAGGCCAGTTTGACATTGACCTTTGGCATGGTACTGAACATGGTAACCATCTACGTGAAGGCACTTAATATGGTAAGCTGTGCTGGGCAGGAAGGTGTGAAATTCTACCTAGTTAATTGAGTGATAATGACCACAAACTGGGGAGGGGAAGGAAACGTGATAATTGATGAGGATTTATTTGTTTATGAAAAATTCCCAAAAACTTGTTTTGACTTTCGGAAATAACGTGTAGATTTGTGCAGAATTATGAGCTCAATATAAACGTAAATCAATGATAAGATAATAACTCTACCTTTTTGCAGCAAAACCACGCCTTCAGTGAGGTGCCACTGAATGAGCTGCCCAGCGTGGAGCAACATGATGCATCCAGCAGTTTGCATGCCTCCCGTGGCCAGCGCAGCTTCTCGAAGTCGCACTCGATGAACTCCACTTCAGGCACAGCCTGTCCCTCGAGCGAACTGCTCGCCAATCTGGATGGTCAACTCTGCCTGGTGGCACTGGAACATCTCCTGATGCTGGTTGCCTCACAGAGCATTTATGTGATACGTTCGCCGGATCTGGAGCCACGTTGGAAGCAGATTGTGCGACGCGACATTAGCAGTGAATTGTTGAGTTTCCATGAGTTTGTGCGTCGCAAGGTGATAGTTGATTATCGTGACTCACGTTGCCAATGGGTGCGACGCAAGCACGGGCTGCTCAAGCTCAAGCAGGCGGCAGCAAATGCTGTGGCCACGCAACGCAGCAGCAGCAGTACTGAGGTAGTGCGTCGCAGCAGCACCAACACCAACGAGTTGCGAGTGAATGTTGTGCGTCGCCAGCACTTGCAACATGCTGCAGCAGCATCAACCTCTGGTGAAAGCAATTTCGAAATGACACGCATGCTGAGTCCCATTGCGGTGCCACAGAGTCCCCCAGCTGGTCAGCGTATAGAGTCATCCACGCCACAAATAAGCAACGAGGCGGGGGAAACAACAAGTCGAAAGCGTTTGCATATCGCTCAACCCATTGGGGAGCTCTGTCTGGAGGACGAACTGCTGGCCATTGAAGTGCAGTACTTCCCTCCCAGCACGGAACCGGGCTACTGTGAACTCTCCCAAGTGCAGCTGGTGGAGGAGGATTATCTCCAACTGATGTCGTTACTTTTTGGTGTTATACCGCAGAACGAATAAGATCGCGAATTGAGTCTGCAAATCTGTTAAGCCTAAGCTAATGAAATTATTTAAAAAATAAACACTTTTATAGTTTATTGAACAGTTGTTTTTATTATTATTTAAAGATATGAGGATCAGAATATAAAAAAAAAAATGAAAAACAAAATAGGCTGGTTTTCTAAAAGACATTTTTAGTGGAAATGTTAAATTCCTAAATTGAAATGTATTAAAATTATTAGTCTACTTGTATGTAAGCTTAAAGGATATTCAAATAACTGATTCGAATCAAATTGATTCGACGTATATTTAATAATATTTCCTGCTTTAAAATGTGCAACAAAATTTGAGTTTCGATTTGCTAAAGTTTATAAAACTTTTGAGCAAACTATGCAGTTTTTCTTTGTGAAAAAACTTAAATTGTAGTCCACTTTTGTCTAACAAAAGTGCCACAAAAAACATACCTAATATATATTTTGCAAGGAATTTCTACTATAATCAACAACTTTAAAGATCCGCTTAGTTTGTCAAAGTTTTATTAGTTTTAAGAAAGAAAACAATTTGAAATATGTTAAAAAATTTGTAAAAGTTTTGGAAAGTGCATAAAAAGTTCTAGTGACTTAAAGAATTGCATGAGATATTACATAATACGGAGCTAAGTGACGTCACTTGTGGGCAGACGAGCCCCCCCGGCAAGGCATCAGCTGAGTTTCGCCAAGTTGAGAGAGTGCTGCGAGAGAGCTGGAAAAGCGCGCGCCCACGCGGCATGCGGTCATAACAAACTCGTGCGGAATCTATAGCACTCTCTCTCTCCCTCCCTCGCTCTCTCAGCCAGCTGTCTCTCTCTCTTTGCTTGGCAAGTTTGGCGTTTCCGTCGTTGCTTACTCACGCCAAGTAAAATATTGCCACGCCGAAAGCTGAAAGAAGTTGTTGCTACCGTTGCCATTCCCAGTGTTGTTGTTGCTGTGGTTGATTTTCTGGGTTGCCGCAGCCGGCGTGCTGAGCTGATTATGACGGTTCAGTCAGTACCTTGTGAGCAGGCAAAGAGAACGCATGTGCAGAGACGCGACAGGCACGACAGTCACGCAATATAACAGAACAAAAGGCATACGAGTAGACGAAGCATAGAGCGTGATACGTTACAGTTTGAGGGGCACCATAGTTTGAACAGCTTTCGAGTTACATATACAGTAGAAACATCAGCAGAGCAGCAGCAGCAGGTCATTAGTTCAGCGCGTATATCATTGTGATAATGTTTAAAGCTGCTCCCAGGCTTTCGAATCTGATTTTGCTGCGTGCTACTCTGTGCAAGGGTAATAGTCGCCTCGGGCCAGTAGTCCATGGCCCAAGTGTGCAGTTACAACGTACCAAGGCAACGTCAACATCGCTGGATTTGGATACCCAAGATACCCAAGGAGTAGCACCAGAATCCATCGATGTCTACAGTGAGCAGGATCTGTTGAAGCGTGCCAAGTACAGGCACACGGGCAAGGAGGTGCAGCAGAAGATAGCATCAGAGGTGAGTCCAAGTACTGCCCAAAACAGCTGACGAACGCCTTCTCCCCAAGCCACCACCGTCCCCCTGTTGTTTGGGCCTCACACGAAATTAAGCGGCATCACATTATTATTGATTTTTACCCCAGTGAAATCTGAAACAAATTTCAGTTTAGTTTAGTTTAGAAACGAAAATTCGCATCGTCTCGAATTCTATAAATAGAGAAACGCCGTCGCGCAGTAAATGCGAAAAACAACAGAGCAGATAAACAAATTATCGGGAATCATCGCATTGTATAAGTCTGGAGGAAACTTTACACTGTAAATCTGTCTTCTATTTCGCCAGACGCGGCTATATTTAGTCGCACACCTTCTACCTTATAAGTGTACTCCCCTTATCATGTTTAGCTTCTGCTTTCGGCTTCATTTGAAAATAAGCGCGATAAGAGAGCAACCAATGAATTTTCATTTAAAAAGTTACGTGCCCAAAAATCAAGTTTATATCATTAAGTTTTATCTTATCTGCTTGTTTTGCTTAACTACTGAAAACTCGCGGATTCGTTAACTAGACATGACGTCGTTATTACTTTATGATTCGCCACACAGTGCGAAGTGCAATCCTCGATTCGTATTAGTGTTGTATTTGGTGAAATAACCGTGTCATTTCCGTACTAAATTATGATATATGGCCTTGCCTGGCCATCCATCTATGCGTTCGTCAATAAATCAGGCTCGCTCTGATAACTGAATTGTGGCCGAGACATTGAAATTGATTTGTGAATGAATCGAATGGCAGCTCGTAAATATATTCTTGAAATATTTACCGAATCACCCAATGAACGACTGAGCGACTGAGTACATGATTCATGCATATTCATCGCAGTCTGGTAGATTAACACTCGGAATCTAAACACGCCAAAGTCACGAGAAGAAATGTCGCAGAAAAGAAATCCCAACGCACCTACATACACATTCATACGTGTGTTTAGCTGTATCTGTATCTGTAGCTGTATTTGTGCTGTATCTGTGTGTCTATAGAGAGTCTCCACACATAAAATATTACCATACTAACGCATGTTTCATCTCTTGCTCTTGAAGAAATTAGCGAATTTTGATTAGTGCTGGGAACTATCGCAGCGCGATAAATATGAATATTAGCTATAAATAGCTAAAAGTCACTTGGAGATTAAAAGATTCCTAATTTCTGCGGGCCATAAACATTTTATAATCAAAAAATTTAAATGTGGGGAATTTCGTAGACTGATTGCCATAAAAGATTCTTTCAATTTATGTATTGGCAATTTATAATTTGTGCTGGGAACTATCGCATAAATATTGGCTATAAATAGCTAAAAGTAGCTTAGTGATTAGAAGATTCTTATTTTCTGTGGGCTATAAAAATTAAATAGTCAACGATTTGAATGTGGGGAACTCATGTGAGTTATGACAATAAAATATTTAAGAAAGATTCTTAATTATTGAAATTTCTTGTCTTTTAGATGTTTCAGAAGTAAGAAACTATATATTTAATGATACAAATGATTGAAATCAATATATATTATATTACATTTCTATTTATCTTCAATTTAAGTAGAATTTCAAAGTTATATTGCTGTCTGGTAATTTTTATAGCAAAATTAACTTGACACTTTCCAGAGAACTACCCCAACATCTGGAAGTTTCCATATGTTATGAAATATGTGTGGATAAATCACTATATATGTACGTACACATGTGGGTAATAAAATTTCACGAATTGCGTTCAAAGTTATTCACCACGATTCGAGCTGACAATCCCCCCACAAATTGTCAGTCTTTACCATCGCTAGCTTTTACCCACCTGGCGTTAAAACGTTTTCGCGGCGTTACGTTTCGTTGCTAGGTCAGAAAATAAATAATATTCTTATGTGCGCAAACACACGCACACACATATATCCACTTAGATACACAATTGTTGTAGTATGCGTGTTAAAAAATTCGGGTGCCAAAACAAGCCCCTCACACAGATACGCCGCAAATCACATGGGCGCCGTCTTCGTCGTTGTCGTCGTTGTCGACTGTTGTTGAGTTTTTGTCGAGAGCGAAGCAGATGCAACTTATGGGCAAAACAAAAGATACAGATACAGCTACACAAATACAGATACAGATATAGCTAGAGAAATGTCAAGTTATATTTGTAGATCAATTGAGTTTTGCATTCGTGCGTCAAGATCGTGCAGATACTTTTTCTCATTTCATTTCTTTGCCTGTCACTCTATGTGCCATAATTATTATGGCACTTATTATGGCACAACCAAGTGAGCATAACAACATGCAAAATATGAAATATAAAACATAAAAAACTCTCGCCTTATCGACTATTACACTTGGTAGTATTTTTTACCATATTTCGAGTGCTTATCTGAAATTCAGACTCGTATTCGTATTCGTTATTCGTTATTCACATGACTTTGTTTGCCCCGCCGTTTTTCGTATGCAAATAGCACGTGTCGAGCTCGTTTCGAGTTTCGATTTTGGACTGACTGACCAAATACTCCGCCCGTACCGAATCTCTGTAAGTCTCTCTACCTCTCCACGCTTCACGCTCTATCTTCCTCTCCGGCCACGCTCTCCCTTCACCTTAATCATGCTCTCTTTATCTGCCAATGTGTCTCGCCTCCCTCTTTATTTTCAATTATTTAAACAATTCATTAACAAATTGAGGCGGCTGGCGGCAGTTGCGCTATCTATTCCCAATTGGAATGACTTAGGCAGTACGAGGAGGAGGAGCATCTGCTGGCTGATGTCATGCGGCGTAATCCAATAACTTTGTCCGGGTGTTCGATTACGGCCTCTAGGTCCCTAAGCTATTAAGCCCAATGATTAGTTCAGGAACTGACGAACTTGGCTAAGTAGATTGCTGGGTATAAAAAAAAGATGAGTTTCCATTGCAGGTGTCTTTTTTTTTGGAAAGGCTAAACCAATTTCATAACTTATGAAACTTAACTCTTGATTAACTGCAATTCATGATGAGTCGTTATCGATCTAAAGACTATATATGTATACACATAAAATAAATATATAAATTTCATTTTATTGATTTCGACTATGAGCTGTAGATAAACTCAAAACATCTCTTTATATAGTATAAGCAGTATATAAAGGTGGAGATATACTATACATAAGTCGAATAATCTGTTTGCCAGTTTTTTCTGTATCAATTTTTTTAATTCCATACACTTATCTGAACTATAAATCTTTGTAATTAAGGCATTAAATGATGCAATAGTTGACGTAAAATAACGTTGCGCACTTTTGGGGGACCTCAATAGATATGTTGCACCTTTCATATATAAATAACTGTCTTCCGATCGGTTGACCATTAAGTATTTTCAATTCGTTACTGTCACACAATGTCGCAACGCTGCAGAATGATTGTACGTGAGGGCAGGGCAAGAAAGAGTAATTTGGGAACGTGACTAAAGACATAAACCGATCTATATATTATATATACGATATGCAATGCACTTACTTATTTGTCGCGTGTGTCTCCATTTTTCTTGCATTCCAGAATAAACTACGTACGCCGCCACTTTTGAATTTGGTGTTTGCCAACCGCAAGTTATCCTTCTACGACACCAGCAGTGGACCTAAACAGCGTGAGGAGCATGCAAACCGGTAAGTGGTGCCATCTCTTTCCATTGCACATTTCCCCGTCGCACTCACACGCACTCACTTAAACAGGCACGCTCTCATTTGCATAATATTTGACTTCCCATTTGGCACCTGATCCTCTCTACCTCCCTCCCTCTCTGAGCCTCTTTCTCTCTCTCTCTCTCTCTCTCCGTTCCTTATCCCAACACGTGTCGCAAATCATTACGATAAACAAGGTATCGTATCAGTCTGTAATCTGGATCTCCAGCTAGTTACAACTCTTGCAAACTGTTTTCCATTTATAGAACTGCGAAAAGTATTTTTAGATCCTTGGGGACTTTGCACCATTTACTATGAGGGGGGAAACCCCTCATCCAAATCCCCTTTCTCTCAGTTGACTCGCACAATTAGTACTTAGAAGCAGTAGAAGATTATTATTGCATTTTGTTTTCTCGTATTCAAAATCATTTGGCGAAAAATATTTACATTGCACATTTGCAAAGATTATTTTGAGCGAAATTTTGGTTGCATGCCAAACAACATGGGATGATGTTGGGATGTTTTTGTTTTTCTCATTTCTTTTTTTGTTTTCCACTACATTGGACAAGGACGCAATGCATCATAGGATACCCTGTTTCCGTATGTGGCCAAGAGGGTCTTTAGGTTTGGATTAATGATTGGTATGTGGAAATATTTGAGATTGATAGTGGAATCAGACTCTCTTTCATTTACAAATCAGATTTTTTGTTCCGAAGAAGCCTTTATTAGCTCTAAAAGATCTTCATTTAGAGAACTTTTCCAAGCGAAGTTAAAGCTCTTCTTGTCTAAATTGCACCGCTTTATCTCAAATGAGTTTATCCCGAATTCCTTTAGATCTCTCGCTAAGGTTTCTGAATCTTTCCAAAGTTTAAACATTTGTTTTACTATTACTATTAAGTTTTAAACCAATTTTAAAGTTATCTTTCTATGAATGAGCTGATCTCAAATTCTTAGTGTCTTCTCAAAGTTTCCTCAAGCTTTTCTTAGTTGACTTCTATTCCTGACAGGTTCTTTTCCAAAACCAAAGCTTCATGATTCATTCAATTGTCCTCTGCAAATACTCTGCTGCTCTTCTGCTCCCTCGCCCTTCTCTTCACCTATGTGGGGTGGGTACAAACATATTGGACCCTCGCGCTAATTGACAGCAATCGCGGGGCATAAATAAATTAACATACGTTTATTAAATGAAGATAAAATCGAAATTCGCTCAGTTCTTCTGGGTATGCTATGGGCTTGATTTGGCTCGTTTATGGCGATCGGGCGCTGTCGGTGACGCTGCCAACTATAAAACTGTTGGCCCCACAATGTGGCGCTCATTTCGGCATCATCGTCGAAGGCAGAAAGCAGCAACACAGTGAAAGCAAGTCAAGCGAATCCCGAAACCTCATCCCAATTGAATGGACAGAAAGATGGGGGAACGCAGCCTCAGCCTGCTGAAGTACGCAACGGAGCAGGCACCACTACGCCTGGATGGCTACACGCCAGAGGAGGCAGCTGAGTTCAAGGACAACATACGCCAGAAGATACTCGACGATCTGAAGTCACTGACTGGTGAGGAGCTTGTGGAGCTGGTGAAGCAACATGCAGCCAAGGTGGAGGAGGAGGAACAACAGCAGCTGGAACAGCAGCAACAGCAGCGGGAGCAGTCACAGGGCGCTGGCGCCAACACTGGGAATCCCTTTGCCAATCGCGTGCAGGACGATGCGGATCTGATCGATGCGGGCATCATCGCGGAAATGGTTGCGGGCATCTGCACCAAGAGCCAGAAGGCGACGTTCGTCAAAGTGATAACCAAGTATATCAGGTAACGGCAGGGCAAAGTGTGAGCTAAAGTTCCTCTTGGTATGCTTGAGTCAGCCCCGGTCGGGCCCCTGGGGCGCTATCAGTGGAACTATCAGATCCAGATATCGGTACGGCGAATTATCTTCAGGTTGGGCAGAGGCCGCGTGACGTGCCGCCGTGCTCTCTTATCTGGCCCGAAATGGGGGTGCTTTAGGTACTATAAACTCGCACCTACAAACAGGCAGACAATGGTGAAGTGAATACCCCCTTGTACACCTACCCCTTCTCCCTCTCTCTCTCTCTCTCCTCAAATAGACACACGAATGGGACTAGAAAGGGGAGTTAATTAATTTATTTTATTGCCAATAACATGATTTAGAAATTAGCGCCTCGACTATTCACTCCACACTCTTCCCACCCCATCCCTGTGTCCGCCTCACCCCCCTCTCTATCCCGTACTGTGCCCCGCCTCTTTGGGCTGGGGATGGGGCTCAACAACAACCGCAAATCTCGCACATTTGCCCAATGTATAAAACGCCGATCGGCCGCGACCCGTTTTCATTAGACTTGCAACAGTTGAGCGTTAAAGTCGTATATAGTATACAGTATATATTGCAATATAAATCGGAAATATGGTTATCACTGAGGAAATCGATGCACTGAAGCGTCAGAGTGAAGACGGGGAGGCCAAGGAGCGCGAGGAAACGTATCGACGTGACAAAGAGCAGGAGACAACCGAAACTGCCGCGATTATTGAGGAGATAATCGAGGGTATTTCATTGCAGAATCGTCGCGGCACTATCGTACGCACTATATCGGCAATTATCAGGTAAAATTGGTGTCGTGATTGGGCCCAATCAACAATAATAATTGACAGGTGTCCAGCCCCCTTCTCTACTCTCTACCCTCTTCTTCACTCACTTTCCTACATGATTTATGAGTTGGTTTGAACGTTGATTTTGGTTTAACCCCCCACCCCCACGCCCACATTAATTACACACAACATATGGAAATGTGTAATCTGCTATGTTATATATACCATAATATATATATATATATGATGTATATATTCTATATATTCCGTTTAGAAATCAGCGACGCTACTATTCAATAAGGCCGTGAGTAAATTTGCTGTGTGTGTTTGTTATGCTTTTCCATCGACCCCACGTTGAACCCGAACCGAGCAAATAATAACCGAATAACCGAAATATGTTATATAGATTGATTGGCATTAATTGATGGCGAATTCGATGAATCAATGCGAATTTGCGAGAGGTTTTAATCAATTTGACACGGTCAAGCGAATTGTGGAAGGCACAAGCGGCGCTGCCAAAACGTGCCCAGCTATTTTTAGCGCACTTTACTGCACTACTATACCTACATATATAGTTATAGTATATACCGATATATGTATGTATGTGTGTGTGTGTACGATATCCCCGCCAGACGTCTGTTATAGCAATTACCACCTCCACGCAACCCGTTTGATTCGCAATTTTCTAGTTGTTGTTTCCTTGTTGTTGTTGTTATATTATTTTGGTATTTTATGATACGTATATTTTGGTATTTACTTGGTATACGCATGCTAAACCGCAAGTTGCCTTACCCTCCCTCCCCCGTTGTTAGTAATTAGCGCAGCTTTAAAATATCTTTTTGGCTTTACAAATATTTTTGTGTTTCCCACTTTGACTTAACTTTTATTTTTGGGGTCTTCTCCCTTGCAGTCACCGTGAACAGGAGCAACGCAATGCCGAAGATGTGCTCTTCGATATGTTCGCCAGCGAGGAGACCGGCCTCATATCGATGGGCAAATTCCTGGCCGGACTGAAGACCACCGGCATCCGTCGCACCGATCCGCGCGTGCGCGAGCTGATGGACAACCTGAAGAAGGTGCACAAGTTGAACAACTACGAGACGGGTTCGTCTGCCGAGACGCAGCACCTGAACCGCGAGACCTTTAAGGCGTAAGTGCAGCAGTAAATACTTTGTATGGAATGGTGTTTTATATGATATATTTTGTGATCCTTTCAGCGTGGTCTGTCCGAACATTGTGCTGATTGCCAAAGCATTCCGTCAACAGTTCGTCATACCGGACTTCTCGAGCTTCACCAAGGACATTGAGGAAATCTACTCCAAATGCAAGACGAATATCTCGGGCAAAATAGCCGATTACATTCCCCAGCTGTCACGCTATAGTCCCAACTTCTGGGGCGTCAGCATCTGCACCATTGATGGGCAGAGATTCTCGATCGGTGATGTCGATGAACCCTTTACCCTTCAGAGTTGCAGCAAGCCGCTGACCTATGCCATTGCCCTGGAGAAGCTGGGGCCCAAGGTGGTGCATTCCTTTGTCGGCCAGGAGCCGAGTGGTCGTAACTTCAACGAGCTGGTGCTCGATCAGAACAGTGAGTAACCAACCCCGAGCATGAGTTGCATTCCCGTTCAATTTACTAACTCCTTTCTTTACTCCACACAGAGAAACCACACAATCCCATGATCAATGCCGGCGCCATACTGACCTGTTCGCTGATGAATGCCATGGTCAAGCCTGAGATGACCTCCGCGGAGATCTTTGACTACACCATGAGCTGGTTCAAGCGTTTGTCCGGTGGCGAATATATTGGCTTCAACAATGCCGTCTTTCTGTCGGAGCGCGAGGCGGCCGATCGTAACTATGCCTTGGGTTTCTATATGCGCGAGAACAAGTGCTTCCCCAAGCGCACCAACCTCAAGGAGGTGATGGACTACTACTTCCAGTGCTGCTCCATGGAGACCAACTGCGAAGCCATGTCTGTGATAGCTGCCAGTTTGGCCAACGGCGGCATTTGTCCCACCACCGAGGAGAAGGTCTTCCGGCCGGAGGTAGTTCGCGATGTTCTTTCGATCATGCACTCTTGCGGCACCTACGACTATTCCGGCCAGTTTGCCTTCAAGGTGGGTCTGCCGGCCAAGTCGGGAGTCAGTGGCGGCATGATGCTGGTGATTCCCAATGTAATGGGCATCTTTGCCTGGTCACCACCGTTGGATCAGTTGGGTAACACGGTGCGTGGTCTGCAGTTCTGTGAGGAGCTGGTGAACACATTCAATTTCCATCGCTACGACAATCTGAAGCACTTGTCTAGCAAGAAGGATCCACGCAAGCATCGGTACGAGACAAAGGGTCTGTCCATTGTCAATCTGCTCTTCTCGGCAGCAAGTGGTGATGTTACCGCACTGCGTCGTCATCGTCTGTCCGGCATGGACATCACGTTGGCCGATTACGATGGACGCACCGCACTGCATTTGGCCGCATCGGAGGGTCATCTGGAGTGTGTTAAGTTTCTGCTGGAACAGTGCCATGTGCCGCATAATCCCAAAGATCGTTGGGGTAATTTGCCAGTTGATGAGGCCGAGAACTTTAATCACTCTGAGGTGGTGGCTTTCTTGAAGAGCTGGGCCGAGAAGTCCAAGGATGCGCCCCAGGAGTGCAACGTGGAGGCAATAACTACCAAGACGGCAGCCGATGAGGTGGGTAGACTCTTTGAACTTGCAGATAATTTTACTATATACTTATCTTCCTTCTCTTTCTCTCTTGCAGGAGATCATCTCGTGCGAAACACCCACAGCAAGCAGCCCCGATCGCAGCGTCAACACCAGCCCGATTCCCTCGGAGTCGGGCTTCAGAAGCGCCAGCCCATTGTCCTCGGAGGCTGAGAGCACCACGAGTGCCACCAGCACTGATAAGACCAAGCCGGGCCTGTAAACCATCTCCGCCTCCAGAGATGGCATCAGATACATACGTACACATACCTGCAGAATCTCGCTTAAATTATTGCTTTATCATGTAAATTCTTAGTTAACCTAGAGTTCTTTTTCGACTTGTGGCTCTAGTATTATTCTTTAGTAAGCCCAACACATACCATCCAATATATGTACTATACCATACAACTACACTATATATTACATACTATACGTGTGTGTGCTTCTTCGATCAAGCTGAATCAAGCGGCATTTGTACTTATCTACGATCTGCACCAAGAAATCGAAAGCAATGACAATAAGAAATGTATTTACATACGATACGATATCGATATAACTATGGAATGTCCCACAGTCCCCATAATATACAAATATCAATATACATTATATACCATATAACTATTTATATTTGTGACCATGTGAATTTATGTGTTTTACAGCATTGTCAATTGAGAAGATTTATCTACAGAATGATGATATATGTTATACTATATGTAGTTCAAGACATTCGAGTAAGTTTAGAGTGTTCTCGCCTTTTAGTTCCTTCCTGTACTTTAATATATTATCTACTTTATATGAATGTATATCATGTATGAATACTACAATGCAAATAAAACTTATCAACAACTTGATTTGAAATTAACTTGGAGTGTGTTTACAAATGGGTTGGGCTGGGCAGGTGGAAGGGGGAAAGAGAAAAGTAGGTAGTGATGAAAGAGAACATATGTATATAGTAGTCTTACACAATAAGACACGTTTGTATATTCCAAATAACATCAGCAGTTAGGGGAAAATATGCAAAATCTTTGAAGAAGATCTGTTCTTTATCATTCTTATAATTATTTAAATGTTGAACAGTCTATTTATTTACCAATTTAAAGAATTCTATATGACCCTCTAAGATTTAAAAAAAAACACAATCTGATAAATATATTTTCTCTAATTTTCATTCACAAAACCGTTTATCATTCGTTGTTTTGAGTTTAACTGATTAATCACTTTTCTCGCCCTTTCCCACGCATAATCATTTTCAACCCATGTTCACAGCTTGTGCACCACTGTAAAACGACGCTAGGCCGAACGGTACGTCCGAAAACGCCGCCTCGGCCGCAACAGACGTAGGAGATTTTCGATGTTTCCCAGTTCGTCCCCATTCGTCGTCGTTGTCGTCGTTGTTGTTGCTGTGTTCGTTGTCGTTGGCGCCGTCGTGCGTTGCCGGCAGCCAATTTAGTTCGGACGCAGCATTCGTGGCGAGCGGATGGTGCAACGCGGTCTCTTGTATAATTACGCTTCGTTTCGGTTCGTTTGGAGTTTGAAGTTCCGAGTTGAAGTTGCAGTTTCCCAGTTGAAGTTAAAGCCAAAGCGAATTGTAATTTTTACGGCTAATTGAACTAAAAAGAAACAGTGCAACAGTGCAAGCAGTTGTGTAAATTAACTAATTAACTGCAAATTACGAAATTAAATATTTTAATTAAGCAGGAAATTAAAAAAAAGAAAGAAAAGCAGCTACGCTTTGCGCACAGTGCTAAAACTTGGGGTAGGTTGTAATGCTGATGTGACTTGCCTATTTGTATTGTTTGGCAGGAGAGTGACAACAGCAGCAACAAAAGCCACTGCAACAACAACAGCAGCAACAGCATCAGGGACTGCAATTGCCTGGACCCTTAGCTACTTCCGGCAAACGCCAAATGTGCCTTGATTGTCTCTGCAAGTGTGTGTGTGTTTGTTTGTGTAAAAGCTGTGCCAAAGCCTTTGCGGCAAACCAAAATACACAACAATCTTTAATAGGATTATAAAGTTTTGTCTCTGCACACACATATGCAAATTGCAGTCCATAAAAAACCGCAGACAATCTACGTAAAAAGTTTCACTAAGTACACACGCTGCATATATCGTTTATGAAATGATGGCGGGGATTTACTAAAAACTTTTTATAAAGGACTTATAATAATGAAAAGCTAAAAAGTTTTCTAAAGACTCCAAGCAGAAGTTCTTATAAAAACACACTTAAAAAAGTTAAGAAAAAACGATGAAAAATTACTGAAAACTTCAGCATTAACTTTACTTGACTTGTGTGCTTTTCAATTGAGAAATATGTATGAAAATTTATACGTATAAATGTGCTTTATTATGCTCTTCTTTCACACATTTCATTCATGAAATTTAGCTGTAAAGATGCCAACAAAAGATACTTAAGTGCGTATCCGGCGAATGCGCTTTTTCGTTCTCAGATACGGATACGGAAACAGCGACGCGGCATTGCATAATTTGCAGTTTCCTGCACGAAATTGGGTCTAGTCTGATAACACCAAATGTGGGTGGATTAATTTCTGAGAAAGAGAGCTGGAGAGACCTAAGAAATAGGGTCATTAGTGTGTGAAATATGGAAGAGAAGGTTTAAGCACAGAGAGGGAACGTGAGAGAGAGAGAGAAAGGTTTAAAATGTAGATAGGACTAGGAGTGGAATGAAGATCTCAGTTGAATTAAAGAGAGGAAGACATAAAGAGTGGGATTAACTCAGTAATTTCTAAGAAAGAGATAGACAAATCAGGGCATCCGAGCGTGAAACAAGAGAGAAAGGGAAAGTCAAAGAAGAGAGTACGATTTAATGTATAGGATTAGAAAGAGAGTAAAGATCTCAATTTAAAGAGAAAAAGTGGGAAGGGGGACAGTGGAAAAAGATGGTGATATATATAGTAGAATGGTCTAAATCAAGAGTTTTCTGTATATTTCCATTAACTGTAGCCCCAAAAGTCGTTAACCTCGTAACATAAATAAATATTGAACTCTAGCCCGTAATTTCAACGCTTTTTGTTATGTCTACAAAGCGAAAACAAACCGTACTAGTCTAATAATACACCTTAGCTTAGGCACGCATACATACATATGTAGATGGTTAGTTGGGATTAATCGGGACAACGTCTAAACGGCAACAACCTCATTTGAACTGGACACATGGAAAAGTTCTTCCATTTCGAAGTTGTCCTAGTCAAGCGTGAGAAATGGACACATGTCGATTATGCAAACCTATCGAATGTAGGCGGGGGCGTAAGGGAGCGTCACACGCAGGAAGTTGGCCAACGTTCTATGCGCATTCAAGTGTCCATCAAATGTCTCCTGGCCGCAGTTCAATGAACTGTCAATAAATAGAGCATACTTACGTCTCCAGTGCACGTGTAATTATCGGTTTTCCACGAGAATAGACTGGGAGACGAGACCCACACCTCCTTCCTTTCTCTCTCCCTTTACCCCTTCCCTCTGCTGCCTTTCATTCAACTCTACAAAGCGACATCAATGTCGGAAATTGGCACTCGCTTCCTCTTCTTCCTCTTTCCGTTTCTTCTGCTGATACCGATTCTGATTCTGCAGAACGCACTCGGACGTATGATAGTCAATTTTACACGTCGCCCGTCTGGGGCACAATAACAAACAAAAGCAAAGAGACTGTAGCACAACGAACTGTGCATACCCTGTAGTTCAACTTAAAAATGCTTATAGTGCCAAAAAGCTACAGTTGATTCCAGGAAGTTCCTTTTTTCATACGAAAACTACATTCAAATGATAATATGATATGATATTGATATTGAAGTTTGATTACCCTTTCTTAAAATTTATTATTTGTTACCTTTGCATAAATAAATACTACTCTTCCCTACTTTTCACTTGATCAAAATTTAATTAAATAGCACAAGAACGTTGGTAAAATACTCTTCTTTAAATTGTTACCATACGTTTTTACTGCTAATTATAAATATTATTTGTTCACAAGACTTATACTAAATCTTTAAACCTGGAAACCTCTTTTAATTTGCGCGTAAACATAAGTATAATTAATTTTCAAAAGTTCTTTTAACTCTTTAATTAATATTTCAGTTAAATTATAGCACAACAAAGTTGAAATACCCTTTAGTAATACAAGCTAACTAATATCATATTAATATAGTTATATTCCTCTTTATTAATATTTCTTTATATGTCAAGTTCAAACTTAAATGTCTCTCAAGGCACCTCTAGTCGCACATACCCTTTGCCTACCCTCACCGGCTGGTCGGCTCGTCGCAAGCCAAGTGCATTGCACTCTGGCAAAACTGTTGATGCTGCAGTTTTTACCTTCACCTCAGATATGTTGGCTATTTTGTGTGTGTGTGAATGTGTGTGTGTGTGTGTAGCATGTCGCCCCACAATTTCCGAAAATAAAACTCAATTTCCATTCAAAGCGCAGAAAATATTGTTTGTTGTGCCTTCTGCCAAGAGTATCAAAATTTGATATGGGAGTCAAAGAGAGATAGTAAGAGAGAGGGAAAAATAGAGAGAAGGGGACAGAGAGAGAAGGCAAGAGGAAGAGGTGGAAAGAGAGAGATAATATGAGAGAAAGATATAGAGATACAGAGGGAGAGAGGACGAGTAAGACAGAGAAGGGGAAAGCTTATAACAATAAAGAGATATGAAAATGCATTCATGCGTGTGTCTGTGTGTGTGTGTGTGTGTCGTCGTCGCACTTATTTGTGTAGCGTAATGAAAAGTGGCATCTGACGGCGCCGCCATTCATCACCGCAGCAGGCTGAGATTGTCGCCCCCGCAGAGGGGGGAGAAGTAGCGGGGCAGGCAAGGGGGCGAGTTGCAGTTGCAGTCTGTCAGCAACAGTTGCCGTTGTGGTCGTTGCTGCTGCTGCTGTTGAATATTATGAAAAACATTTTTATGAGCTACAAATGGAAAAAGAGAACGGAGTCGGGTGGGAGTAGCAACCCAAACTGGCACTCCAACTGCCCCTCCCCCCGCCTACCACTGCTCTGCCACCGCTCATGCAAATGCTGCATTTGTAATGCGAATCGCTCTCGTTATTGTTGTTGTTGTTCCTGTTGCTGCTGCACTCTGATTTTGATAGCCAACAAAGATAATGAAGCCTCCTCCTGTTCTCCTTGTCTCTCTCTCTCTCGCTATCTCTCTCACTCTGTCTCTTTGTGTGCTCTTATCCTTTCCCCACAGCCGACTATCAAAATTGATTGCTTTCACATGGATAGCAACTCGGTGAGTCCGCTGCCCCCGCTGGCCATGATGGAGAACGAGAAAACGCCACCGGGCACGCCCAACGGAGGCGAGATGCCACCGCCGCCAGATGAAAAGTAAGTGGGAACATTTTTTATTTTTATGGAAATTGAACATGCTGTATGACATTATATAGTAGATTATATTACGCCATATTGACAGACGCAAATGCAATCAAAGTCAGTCTGGAAAAGATATTGCCTTGTGGGGAATATGTTTATAGGGATTGGGAGTTATGCAAATGATATGAAGAGCGGAGCCAGTAGAAGCTACAGCTTCTGGTACTCAGAAACCTCTCCAGATATTGCAATTATTATATGAGAGCAAGTGTTATCCACTTATAATTCAACCTTATTTATACTTTAACAGAGACGGTCAGATATAAATATACTTCGTGATACTTGTTCTGATGCAAATGTTATCTACAATATGCACTTTCAGTCCAAGTTTGCCTCTATATCTTTTATTATATACAGTACAAGTTATAGATATACATAATATGTTCTTTATTCAGAATATATATCAAGTAGTAATTATCATAGTACAAATTTCCAGTTCATATCTTTCACCCTCTGAACACATGTTAGATTCATCAACTCTACAAGTAGATTCTATAATAGCTCAGCTAAGTCATAATACCCAGAATAAACTACCCTCTACACTACTCCTCCCTCTTTTCTCCTCCTCTTTTCCCCCTTTCCCACCCAAGCTCCATAACCCACATATGTTCACTTCCTTTTCGAGCTCATCTTAGACATGCTGTGCCACATGTGCGTTTCCTCTTTTCACATTGTTTTTGTTTTCTCATCTCTAATCAACACAATTTATCAATTTGCAGCAAATTTGCGCAAATATATTTAAATAAATTGTGCACGAAGCTGAAAAAAGAGAGCAACAATTTGTGTCTAGTCTCGTTGGGTAATTGAGAGAAACTGAAACAGAAAACCACAAAAACTATGCCTTGACCTCGTCAGGAATTTGGAAACTGTAGAGAGGGAAAGGGGAAAAGGGGGCAAAGGGAACCAACTGTCGTCAAAAAGGTCGTTAAAACTGTGCACATTAATCGCTTCTAATGGGAATTTGCCGGGGTAGTAAGTGTAACATTTACATTTCAATGTAGATTCAGGTCCAGCTCGAATGTTGCGTATACGTCGCGTAATTAAAGGCAGACCTCAGCCAACACAGCTTTGGGCACGCCCTTGGCACCATATATTTGATAGATATGTATGTATATATACCCCCTATATACTCTCAATTTACCTGACTATGTCGTACTCCTTTCGCCAGTTTTTTTACGCGCCAATTTCCTTGGGTCGTAAATTCTATTTTAATGCCAGCTAGTCGCAAATCACACACAATGTGGGCGAATCCCCAACTAAACGCACACCCAAACACCCCTTTTTACACCTGCTAGCACACACACACACACACACCCCTTTCTACACCTGCTCAAACTCACATACACATTCAACAGTTGATCGCGTGCGAGCGCACAGTGAGCGCGTCCTGCCCGCACATTGCCCCCACCTGCTCCTTCTCCCCCTTTCCACTCCCACTCCCAGGTAATTACCCACATATTTTCTGGCCTCAAGTTGAACTATTTCCCATTTCATTCGATTTCAAAAGTAATTTCTGGGCGCGCTCAGCCAAAAACAACTGAATGCGACTCTTTCGTTAATTTGAAGGAGTTGCCTCGTCTCGTGATTCTCACCTGAACAGGACAGCGACGCGGCCAGCATGTGTAATGACCACGCATTAGCTGGGTGTGTTTTTGTCTTGCTCCTCTACCACTGCCTTTCCATCCACCACTACCTTCCCTTGCCCCATTCTCTGTAATTACCTGCACACAGTAAGTTGTCCCATTTTCGTTTACCAACTTCGTTTATTATTTATATTGATGATTTTCCCGTATCCTTTGATTGATGTTCACTTATTAATAGTCTTGACAAATTCTATTAATATAGCTAACGGAAAGTAACCAAGACATCGTGACAAACTAATCAACGCAACCCTTTTCTATATACATACTAAATCACTTTGTTATCTAGTTATCTTCTAAATTGTTGACTCAAATAAATTTACAAGGTTTGCAGAGATATTCAGATCTTATGATGTTTACGTAAAGCAGGTAAAAATATTACTCAAATATTTCGCTACAAGGTCACATGCATTTCTGTGATAACAGATAAGAAACAAGAATATAATATTGCCTAATATAATATATTTTCATTTCAAAATTAACGTAAACAGCGATGTTGTTCCCTGGTTTGTGTCTTCGCTCGATCGCACTAGCGCTGTTAACTTTAACAGGCAACTCTTACAGTGCCATTCTGAGTATAACATGGTTACTTTTAAATTCTTTACAGCTGCTGAATTTGAATTTAAAAACAATTTTAATATGTAGTTCTGAATATTTTGTTGACGATTGCAATTAATTATTTGCCTGCACGCGATTTTATTTTCTTTTCTCATGCTCTCATGTCAATATTATTCGGCCCACGCCGCGCTAATATGAGAGCCACCATATCTCTCTCGCTCGCTCTCTATCTGTGCCCAGGAGGAGATTCGCATAACATTAACAGTTCCACTGTTAACATTTTCAGTTGTTTCGTTCGCCTCATTCACAGCAGATCGTTAACGGGCGTAGGTCGAGTTTGCGGGTTATTTTCGAGTGCTTTTTAAATTTCGAATCCAATTGAATCTATCGCGTATTGTGAGCAAAAACAAATGTATGTTGATTTAAGTGTTTTGAGAGAACAAAAGGAGCCCAATATAAACACAACAACCTTGCGCTATTATGTAGAAAGTGTTTAGTCTGTGGTAGCCAGACTGTGTGTGTGAGCGTGTGTGTGTGTGTGCCGCTTTTGCTGCATGTTTTGGTTTTGGTATCTCTTTTTAATAGATTCACCTGCACAGATCAATGGGTACGCGTGTTACATGATGCGCTGTACCCCCTCCCCACCCTTCTACTTTGTTTCTCAATTAAGAAATCGAAAGTTTTTCCATTTTTCTTTTGTCTGAGAATTCCATTTGCATACAGACATAAATCACATAAATTTAATACCAACAGAGCGTGAATAGATAACAAGATCTTGTGTGAACTCGCACTGAACTCGAACTGAGCTCAAGCGGTACCCAAACTCGACTCTTGGGTTATCTTATGGCATCTCTCGGCGAGAACAAAGTCTAGCGAAAACCCTGACAAATTAACGCTCTGATTAGCAAGTCGATTCTATCGATAGAACTATAAATTCCCAGTTCAATACAGAATTTAACTTGTATATATTTTGCATTTTCCTCTGCAAACAGTTTCGAACTCATTGTAATCATTGTATGTGTGTGTGTGGGAAATTCAGAAAGCTCTTTACAAATTGTTTCTAATGATCTATTGAAAATAGCTCAGTGACGAATCCGTTACGTATACGCCGTGTATACGCAAGGAGACTATAACAAGCTAATCAACATCTAAATAAAATTCGCCTAAATGCGTGAACGCCATTTGGGCAAAATGCCGCGTGGAGGAACAACAGCAGCGTAAGTAACCCCCTGCCCCTCCTCTGTCCCATGACGAGGGTTGCTTGTGACATAAGTTCAATGTTTATTTAAGAAATTACTCGAAATTAGCAGGAACTTATCAACATCAACATCATCATCACCATCATCAAGAATGCTTCGCTAATTAGAGTGTGTCTGTCAGGTAGAGATAAAATATCTTGTGTTCTTTCTCGAGATTAGAGATCCGTTATGCCGTTATGCTGCGGGCAAGGTCGCAGAACTTTAGGAACCACCCTCGGCATACAATATATGCGCATACATACATATTATATATCGCCTGTATATATGTATAAATGTACATTTAAATTGATAAATTGCCGCTTAAGGGAGCCGGGACTGACTTTTGATTCCGAAAAAGAAGCGAGAAAGAGAGAGAGAGAGGAGAGGGAGGGAGAGAGATGTTTATAAAAACAGTCTAGCTAAATAAAAGTAATAATAATAATTCAATGAATAAATTGCAGGGCAACTGGTACTGTCGGGCAGCGCGCAGCGTCGTGTCGTGTTGTCGTACTGCGAATTTGATTGTATCTTTAAGATACAATTACGGGCACGCACACACACACACAGATACACTAATGCAGGGCAGGCGTAACAGAAGCCAAAGCTGATGGCGGCGGCATTTAAACAAAAAAAAACGAAGGCACGAAAATGTTTCAATTGAAAACTCCCCTAGCAGGAGGCGTACGTAAACAATTGTCGCCCATTGTAAGCGAAACGTTGCACGCTTCGCTTTCGTTACGCGCACTTCGTCATAATTAACCCGCAGGATGCACGGGCACAAGCTACAGATACAGCTAAAGATACAGATACAAGTAGAGATAGAGATACAGATATGCCTGCAGATACAGATATGCCTACACAGACAACTTAAGGTACAGATATGCCTACATATACAGATACAGATACAAATGCTGCTACAGATACATATGCTTCTGTATCTGTATCTGTTAGGTTGTTATGATTGCCAGCCATGCGTGCTAGGAAATGCAATTTGTTACGTCCTACGCGTGCTGTGCGCGCAATCTTCCTGTACCTAATCGTCTAGTTGCAGATACAAATGCATCTACAAAGTGGCCGCGATTGAGGCACGTTCCACTTGTGGACAGCCCGCCGCCTGTCTTACAGCGTAATTAGCCCGCTTAGCTTAGATGACAGCGCGACTTGAAATACATTTGTATCTGCTGCTCTTTCTCCACGTCTCTCTCTTTGTACTTAATGCAGCTGCCTAATTAATTGCGCAAAGGGAGGATTAGCGGGCAGGGAGTGCAGCCTGCAGCTTTCCCCTGACAGCTTAGGATTGTCTACGCTTTCCAAGAGGCAACCCTGGCCTGGCACCAGACTGTCTCCGACGAGCCAAAGTCAATAGCCTCCTCAGCGCCTGCGGCGGCTGACCCATTAGCAGCAAATAGCATTAAATCAACTATTGCTTTTAGCTGGCACTGTTGTTGCTGCCTCTGCTGCTGTTGCAGCTACAGGTTCAGGTTCAGCTGAGCTGAGCTGAGCTTGGAAAACCAGTTGAAGCTGCCAAGCGAAATTTTCCCATGCCGGTTGCCGGTTAAAAAGTGAAAGAGATACAAATGTGCATGCACATTGTGGATGCGGTCGCAGCAGCCACAGCTGCAAGATGCAGATACAGTGGCCCCTCCCTCCCTTTCGCCACACTTACCCGCCTCCCCTGGCGCTGTTACTCCCCCGCCCATGGGCAACCAAAGTTGTTTTTCTTTTTCAACAATTTGTGGTCGTTGTTGCCGCTGCTGCTGCTGTTGCTGCTGCACTTGTGGCAAGTGAAATGTGTGCTAAAGCAATGTGTTGAAAGCCAAATGCTTGCGCTTGCTGCATGCAACGCGCGCACACACACAGACAGACAAACAGACTCGCTCAGCTCTGCGCGCGTTCATTGACATCGCCGCAGACTAATGAAATTGTCAGGCCTGCAACAACATCAACAACAACAACCACAACGACGACGCACTTACAACTACAACAACAGACAACGCACATTGTCAGTGGGGCATTGTGGGGCGATCGGGCGATCGGTCAGACGACTCTCGCATGTTAATTAAGGCGTCTATTACAGGCTTAACACAAGCGCAGAGTGATGCAAGCTCAGGCAAGACAATCCCGCCCAGTGATCCCCCTCCCCTCCCCCTGGAATCAAATTGAATTGTCTCCGCTCATGATTATATACACAACACAACAGATAAACAACAGATATGTGTACTTGTAATTTATGATTCGATTTACTTTTCCTTTTTAATCAGTTTCGTTTGCTTTGCTCGCTGTCAAGTCAAGTGCAACTTGGAAATGATTAAGCGCTCTAATTATTGCCGCTGCAGTTCACCCAGTGAGCTAGCCCCACTCCCTCTCCCTGCAGTAATAGCTCCTCTCCCTGCAGTAATAACCCCTCTCCTATTAATGACCCCATCAGTGAAATCCCTCACCTCCTCCCGTTGTGTTTACTTTTGACAACTTCGTGTTGTTGTGGCAGCATCTGTTGTGCCTCCTCGCCTCCCCACCCTTCCCTCTACCAACACACACTGTGAGAAATTCCAACCACATGATGGATCACAGAGCCATAGCTGAGCTCATCACACATCACATCTGCACTCCCAGCCCCATCAAAAGTTTGTCATTCGATCCCAAGTCGCATCGCACGCCATAAGCGAAAGCGAATTCTAAATTGATATAGAATTGCATATTGCGGCATTATATTAAAATACAATTGGCTGACTTGTATAACAGGCATCTAAAGCGGGTCAGTTGGTCAAACGTATAACAAGTCAAGTGTACTATCGCAATGACTATCGTTAATAAAGTTCGTAAACAGAGAAAGGAAGGCACAATGTAAGAAAGCCACTAATTAAAGGTTTAAGTTGCATAAAATTAACTATCAATACTATCGAAGGAATACTATTGAGACAATACTATCGAAACTATTGATTTATTTGTACTACCTCAACAACTATTGGTACCAGGCCTCAGAAATTGAAGGCTGCAGTTGAAAAAGCTGTCTATTGAAATTTCAAGATTAATTTAAGTATCGATACTATCGATTGCTTGGCATGATTATCGGTATTCTCGATTGCTTTACTTGTTTAAAAGCAAAACTCGCCTTTGGGAGTTAAAGTTACCTATAAGTCAAGCTAACCACCAATTGACTATCGAAACTATCGCTTAAGCATACTTTTGATTACTTTGCCAGACCTAAAATAAAACATTTATCATTCAAATTTTCAAATATTTTTTTACTTTTTGTCAAGTTTTAAATTGTTTTTTGTCAAAAATGAATTTTATAATTGAACAAATTACAAAAATTATCTTACATAGTAGACAGAACGTTGAATCTTTAGTTGGTAATAAGAAAAAAAATAAAAAGTGAGAGTTTTTATGTTGGCGGTGCTAGTTCAGTGCATTCTTCAGCAGACTATGCCAAGTTGGGGTTATCCAAGACATGTTCAGAGAAAGAGAGAGGAAAGACCCAGATCTGAACTCTCTGGTAAATTACATGCTCTAGCCAGGAGGAAATTAGATAATTGCAAATCATAAATATTTCTTGCTTTATATATCAATTAAGCCCGATTAGCGAGCACATTCAACCCACAATTAGTCTCCTAATTATGCTCGGAGTTACTACGACTCAGACTTGAGAATCTTAAGCAATTATGTAATAAACGTACTGTACGAAGAGTTAATTGAATTAGCACCGAGAGATTCTTGAAAGTAAATCTTCAAATTGTTTTGCATGGAAACAAGTGTATCATATTTATTAATTTATAGATTTAAGATTCCTTTAGTAAAGTAAATTTATTATGCAAATCGATTGATTATACTTATATTTACTGAACTTTCTTCACAGACGATATGAAGAGGATCCGGACAATGCATGGAACGCGTGCTCCTGGTGCGAATACATGCTCATCGTCATACTATCGACCATATTGCTGGTGGGTGTGCTCATCCTAACACTCTTCTGGGTTATGTATTATCGCGATGGGCTGGGCTGGCAGGATAATGCGCATAAACAGTTCAATCTGCATCCCTTTCTGATGATCGCCGGCTACATAACGCTCTCCGGATTTTGTATGTACTCAGCTTAATTAAGTTTACTCGATTGACTAATCTACCCATATATGTATCTGCATGCCTCTCTTGTAGCCATCTTAATTTACCGTCTGTGTCGCTGCCTGAAGCACATCTACGTGAAACTGATTCACATGTTCTTCCATGCGATCGCGATTCCCTGCATTGCCCTCGGCTTCCTCGCTGTCTTTGATTCTCACAACACATTGGGCAAGGAGCATTTCTACACGCTCCACTCGTGGCTGGGTCTCGCCACAATGGGCATGTTTGCGATGCAGTTTGTCGTTGGTTTCTTCACGTGGGTACCCAACATTCGATTTTATCATCACTAATTAACTAACGCGGTTTCTTAATCTCCCTCTCTCTCTCTCTCTGTAGGTTTCTGGTGATGCTCTGCTGTGAGAACAAGACCTACAGCTGCCGCTCTGCCATGGTGCCGGTGCATGCTAGCATAGGTGTGGCCACATTCTGGTTGGCAATTGCCACATGTGTCTCCGGACTGATCGAAAAGGATCGCACAATTGCCCTGGATACAACCTTGAGGTAAGCCAAGAGTATCTAAGTGTGCTATTTAATCTCACTTCTTTCCTCTCTCTTTCACAGCGCCACGAACATCAGAACGGAGCATTACATTATGACCGCGATAGGCATCACATTGGTCGTCATTGGCGCCGTGGTCACCTTTGCCGTGCGAAGAACCAATGCGCCTGCCTCAGCCAAGGTCTACGTAACCGAGCGCATTTAAAGCGAGCCACGCCTACGCCTACTATACCACAGCCAGTGTTATTCAAGGGCTTTTGTTTTGTTCACTCAAAAATCCACTTAGTGCATATTTGTAGCTGTGCAATTTTATATATTATATATATATTTGATACATCCAAACTCTCACTTCTGCATTCGCAAACCACATATACTTCTTATATAAATACCATTTTATAAACAACTACTAAACATACTCTATGCCAAAATCGAAATCAAAATCTCTTTCTTAAATCAAAATTAGTTCTTTTTCGATATGATATGAAATTGCCAAGCTAAGTAGATGTGTAGACCAGCAGTTACAAGTACATTTATAGCAACTATAGGACCGCCCAGCCCAGACCAAGTATATATGGAACTAGAATCAAAAGAACCGAACCGAACAATATTCAGCTGAAAATCTTAGCCAGTTTTTGGTGCGTTTTCTAGACATTTTTACATGTGTATGTAAACCCGATCCGATATACGCATACATACTATACTACTTAGATATCGTACGTCATACTACTATACAGAAAATAATGCATGAACTTTACACGAAACTTTATACAAAACATAAACATAACATAATTATTGTGTGGCATTTGAGGTTTTTTGTAATTGTGTAATACATAAATATATAAAAGAAAAGAAGAAGAAAGCTAAGCAATATAAGTTGTAAACCAATTTTACAAGTACATATATAATACAATAAATGATCTTTTTTATTTATTAAATATAAAAAAATTACAAATTTGCCTTAATGATAGTGTGAAGTGAAGTCTTTTACCGATATTAACTATATTTGTCATTATTCATTTTGGGCAATCGCAGTGCCGGTTTGCTTATTAATATAAAGGACTTCTTACCAGATTTCGGGGAATGTCCCGTCACGCATATGGTACCATTATTCGAGCTTATGGAGTATACACTGACATTCTGGGGTTCCAGTCTGCTGTTGCTGGCAGCTGCTGCCATATCGAAGTTACGTACACGCGGTTCTGGCTTGATATTTTCGTGCATATTCTCTATGTCTAATTTGAAAGGTGATACAAAATTTCGTATCCAAGGTTTGGGAAGCTCACGCTCCAGCCGAGGGGCAGGACTAACTGTCATGGCGATTTTATCTGACGACTCTGGCTGTTCTGGTTCTATTCGCACAAAGGACAAATCTGGTTCAAATGCCGGTACCTCTCCCTGAAATAAATTGCGATTAGAGGATATATGTCTATATATGGGACAGGTAATTCTATTCTCTCACCATACACAAATGAAGTTTCTTGGCTTTGGTATTGTCCGCAATGAGCAGGCCACATTTACACTCCACATAGCCATGCAGTCTGTAGATGGGTCCGATTTTCTTAATGCTAAAGCAACGCTTAGCATGTGCCGTTATATTTTTAAATTTGTCCAAAGATCGGCCGCAACTAGGGCAAACACCTTCCCTGCTGATCTGATTAACTGTATACCAAATTGTTTTCCTATCCCTGAACCGTGACAGGCTTTTAGCAACCTTTAATGTAAGAATGCGTGAGGATTATATGAGATACTCAATTGGATCTCAGTTCTTACCGTTTTTCCCTCCTCAGTTGACATGGTTTGCAAGTAATTAACCAAATTTCTTATATTACCAGAAAGTATAAACTTAAATACAATAGCTCCAACAGGTCCAGTAGTCTGCCAAGATGGAGTCACATTGTTTATACGGTAGCAGGCTTCTGAAATGTTATCTGCATCTGTTTTTAGATTTAATTAGACTTTTGCAATGTATAATGCACTTACCTATGGTGTAAATAGTTCTCAATTCTTTGTTTTTCTTTACTTTCATGCATAAAAACTTTTTTGTTGATATTCAATATGCTGCCATTTTATCGATGCCGTTTTCGATGACGATTAGTGTAACCATCGTGACCGACTTCGGTGTTTGAGCCATTGTACAGCACTGCACATGTTATCGACAAATTCAATTATACCGTGGTCTATCGACAGACCACCACAATTTGTCTCTCAACAAGAAAACATAAAATTACAAATTTAAAAGAAATAAATGTAAATAAAGTTTAATAAGTAATGTAATATCTTTTCTAAAGTCCATTAAGTCCCATGTAAATTGTACATATAAATATAGATATTATTTGCCGTATATCTTGGTACACTTAAATGGGACTATACATACATATGTCTATATACAATTTTTTATGAATGTAACATGGGTAAGACATGCTGAATAAACAAAAACAATAAGAAATAACTTAAGTTTTATTGTTTAATATATATAACAGATCATACTGTGCCTGAAACATGTATACTTTGCCTGGAGGACAATCCCCTGACGGTGGGCGATTATCTGGATGTCTACTCCGCCAGGGCCATGGAGCTGAATGTTGTGAACATTATCAACAAGCATTTACCGCTGCAGCTAGACCAGAGCAATGGGGAGCCTCGAAAAATCTGCTCCCTATGCTGGAAGACCATCTCCGCCTTCCATACAATGTACGAGTTTGTCAGTGCGGCGCAATGTTCCCTGCAGGAAACAAAATTGTTGCTGATAGAGGAGGATGACCCCCTGACACAGGGAAACTACGCGGAATCTGCGAAACAAGATCCGACCGACTCAAATGGTCGCAACTTCTTTTACCCTGAGGTCAAGATAGAAGAGCATGAGTTGGATCAACTGCCAAAAATTGAGGTGCTTGAGAGTACGACAAGTGTTCAGACCATCAATCTTGATCCTTCGCCAGGCAGACGATTACGAAAGCGTGTCAAAGCGGAATTAGATGCTACCATTCCCGACGTCATCGAAGAAGCTGCTGCCGAAATTGACGCTGCCGATACGGAGGCAACGGATGCGCCGCCTGAGCCGCCAAAGAAACGTCGCGGTCGACCACGTAAAACTGAAATTGTACCTAAAGAAATCTCTGAAGAGATTCTAGTGGAGAAATCACTTGATTTAAAATCCGAATTGCCTGCAGTGCTTAGTGAGGAGGAGGAGGATCAGGACTTCACTTGCAATTTCGACGAAGGACTCGCGCAGAGCGAGGACAGCAGCGACGATAGTGACGAGAGCGATGATGATTCCGACTTTGAACTGGGCAAGCCAAACGAAGTCACTTTTGCGGTCATACCGAAGCGAACTCCAGTGCGACCGAAGAAATATAAAAAGCGACCGAAGCCTGCCGAACCAAAAGTTCGTATGTCGCGAGAGCTACTGGATCAGCGCAAGAAGCAACAGGAGGAATATGATGCCATCATTGCCAAATTCTTCACAGATGCGCTGCCGTGCTCCATATGCAATCTGCTGGTGCATAACTTTACGGAAATGCAGCGACATCATCGACTCACACATCAAGTAGATCCGGGATACATGATCTGTTGCGGCAGGAAGTTTACACAGCGAAAGGTGCTCGCCGAACATGTGCTGGTTCACTGGAATCCGGAGCACTTTAAGTGTATCACCTGCAGCAAATCATTCCAGAACTCGCGCCACTTGGAGTCGCATCAACAAGTGCATGTGGCCAAGGTGTCGTACCAGTGTGACCTCTGCTCCAAGGTCTTCCTCAGCAAAACGGCCATTGACTATCACAAGCTGAACAAGCATGTGCCCAAGTCGGAGTTTAAATTTACCTGCTCGGAGTGCAACAAAAAGTGAGTGGAAGAAGGCGTAATGAAGGTTTCATTATAACTTGTAATTCTTCTCCTCCTTAACAGATTCCTGACTGAGCGCAAGCTGAAGAATCATATGAACTCCATGCATGATCCAGAGAGCATTATCATTTGCGACAAGTGTGGCAAACAGATGCGCACAAAAATCATATTGAAGAAGCATCTGGAACTGATGCATTCGAATACACCGCGTCCGGAGCCCGAGCTGAAGCAGTGTCAGGTGTGTGGTGCGTGGCTTAAGGGCATGTCGGGTCTGAAGCAGCACATGAAGAGCATACATGTGGAAAGTGCGGGAGAGCATCGTTGTCATGTGTGCAGCAAGATATCACCAAATGCTCGTGCACTGCGGCGTCATATCTATCACAAGTAAGCATTGAAAATTACACCAATTTAACTACATATATCAATATATATATATCTTTTCTATTCCCTTTCACAGTCACGAATGCGAGCGGAAGTTCAAGTGCACCATGTGCGACAAGGCCTTCAAGCGACCACAAGAACTTAAGGTAAGCCCAAGAAGGACTGTAAAAGTTATTTACTTCATTGACTAATGCAACCTCGTTTTTTCTCCCTTCAGGAGCACACATCCACACACACCGGCGAGGTGTTGTACACCTGTCCCAACTGCCCGATGACGTTCTTCTGCAGCGCCAACATGTACAAGCATCGCCAGCGATTGCATCGTGCTCAATACGAGGCCGACAAGAATCAGCCAAAACCTCCCAATATACTGCAACAGGCTGTGGGCGCTACGGCGGCCATGAAAATCAAACTGATGCAGAACTCGAATGTAGCTAGCATAGAATCGGACTTGAAGCATTTTTAGATCTTAAGTAATTAGTCTTTAAACAAGTTTAACTATTAGTTTCAGCTTTCACTATAGTTTTGTAAAGTAAAACAGTAAAGAAAAGTCGATGTCGACGAGCTTTGGTATAAGTTGAGACTGTTTGAGGGAAGAACGAACTTCAAGTGTAACGAGTGTAGATATGGAAGAGTTCTTGAGGTATACGATGCTGATATGATTCAATATCAGTCTGATAATAATTGTAGTTGGCATTTCTTAGCGTTTATTTGGAATATTCACTATCTTTGTATCTATACAAAGTCGCCCTCTCTCTCTCTCTCTCTTGAAAATAGATAATACTTCGTAGCGTTTTAGCGATTAGTGTGCACACAATGTCAAGAAGAGGTAGAAGGCATTTCGTTACGTTGATTTTGCTGGCGCTGTTTGTGTTCGCAGTGTTGCTGCTGCTCCAACGTGATTGGGAGCTGCAGGCGCAACAAAAACGACTTAAGGAATCACTACCAACTACTTTGCAAATCGAAATAGATGATGATTATGTGCGGGAGCTACCCGAGGTGGACTTTGACTTCTGGTTTCGCTTTGCTGAGCCCAACAATCTACAGTTGAATCACAGCTGTGGCAGGTATCCCAATCCTAGGAACTTGCAGTTGCACAACGAGGTCTGGCAAACATTCACCAATCGCAACGTCACGTTTCGTCTGTATGCCGCGTATCTGGACAAGCGTGCAGCTGTCTACTGGTCTCCGGGTATTGTGCGTATACTGGCTACGGCTAATCAAATGGGTTATCGCTTTCCCCCCACCCACTGCCAACTATGGTACGAGGGGCATAGGCAACCCATAGTGGTGCTTATCAGTGAGTATTTAAACATATGGCCAATTCACTGGGGTAATTTTCCCCGGCTCAGTTATCCGCATTTGTTGAGTTGTCCGCTGCCAGAGAATTTGAATTTGCCACCTCACTTGAGAGGCGCCACACCGCGCACTCTCTCGCTGACAAGTAGGTACTGTGACAACGCCAGCAACTCGCTGAAGATTAACTATGGAGTACGTCAAGGTGCCAATAGCTCCTCCAGTTCCCAGCTTAGCTTCGGCGTTTGCCTCAAGGCTTTTGATTTCCCTGACGAGGACATATCACAGCGCCTGATTGAGTGGTTCGAGCTGCAGCGACTGCTGGGCGCCTCCCGCATCTATGCACACATGTATGCAGTGACTCCCTCCGTGCAACGTGTGCTGGATTACTATCAGGACATTGGCATCTTGGACCTGCGACCACTTACACTGGCCAACGGTGTCTCGCTTAAGGAAAAGAATCACCAACAATACTTTACCAAGAATCCAATGGTCAAGCGACTTAACGAACTGATACCCTATAATGATTGTTTCTATAGGAACATGCATCGACATGATTATCTGGTCAATGTGGATATCGATGAGGTGATAATGCCACGCGCTGAGCTGCGCAGCTGGCACCAAATTATGGTTGAGCATGAGAAGGCAGCCGCAGCCGACTGTTCCAATGAAACGTCCTCCATGTGCCTGATACATTCCTACTTTACCACAGACCCTCAGCTGCTGTCCGATCCAGAGGAGCTTCACTTTCTACAGCGCACCTGGCGCAGTCCAAGCTTTTCCAAGCAGAGCATTTCCACCAAATGTTTCCACAACGCACGTTACTCTGCGACACTGCACAATCACATAACTGTATGGCGCCTACCAGGTTCTTGTCCTCGTCAACACATCAACCCAGAGTTGGCATATTTGCAGCACTATAGGGAACCCAGTTTGTACAATAAGTCAGAGGAGCTGATTGAGGATCGCACTGTGTGGAAATTTGCCAAGGAGCTGCGGGAAGAGGTGAAGCTGGTGTGGGCGGAACTCAAGCAGCAGAACGAAGATGCTGAGTATGACTCGAGCGACGATCAGGAGGAAGAGCCAGCGGAGAAGAGTGAATCCTTTGTAGATTAAAAATAGATATAATTGAGAAGGCTCGATGGAGAAGTAAAAGGAAGAGGATAAGAAAGAATAGGAGCAGGAACAAACCGATAAGAGTAAATCTTTTCAAGGTTGCAAACAATCTAATTTGAAGGAGTAGCAGGAACGGCCCTATGAAAGTAAATCCTTAGTAGATTGAAAACAAACAAAGTTGGAATGTCTTTCTTTCTTTATAATTATTTACAAGGATGGCTTAACTGCACCTTATATAACGCATTTGACATTTACATAAATTTAAAATATATATTTATAAGATATACTGCATTTGTCTCTCACTTTTATCGTTCTTTTCTTTTTCAGCTTGCTTCTCTTTCTTTACACATTTAGATTGGTTGTTGTTTTTGTAGCAGTAGTAGCAAAACATTGAAAATACATTAATCTTTTACTTTACATACAAATATTATTGTTCATCTCCTCATCATCAACTTTATAGTGCATTAAGTTCTCCTTTTAAATCCAACAATAAAAAAAGTCGAACAATTTGGGTAAAGTTTATAGATAGTAATGTATACAAGTAGATAGTATATAAACTCTCTCTCAGTTTCTCGTTCTGGATCTGGTATCATTTATCATTCCTCTGTTCAGTTATGCCAAGTGTGGTGGAAAGTGTTTGTTTGTTTGTTAAACATGCGCGTAACTTTGTTATGGTTAATAAACTCTGTCTTCATATCTAGGCAACAATAGAATACTTTTTCGTTTTTTAGTTTAGTTTTTTTCGCATGGAAATTTCATTGCAATGTTATCAAACTATTTGCGACACGGGTTACACTTAGTTAGTTATAGATTTCTAGGTCTAGCGGGGGGTTAAGTCAATCGGGTTAGTCACAAGAGTCAGAGACACCATTAAGCACGGGCACGTTCACACAAAATCAAGACCAAAACGATGAACAATTGTAAATCAATTATTTATTGTATTAATAATAATATTGTAGTAGGTGCTACGAAAACAATCCAAAAATGTTTTAGCTACGTGTTAAACTTGTTTGTTTTCGATTTAGCTCTCTCTCTCTCTTTATCTATCATTCATTCCCATACATCCATCGACTAAGTTTGTGTATTTGTTTTATCATCTTTTGTATTTAAGAACAAAGCACAATTTAAGTTTCTAAACAAAAAACAAAATGAGGGAGAGTAAAATATACAAATAATAAAAAAGTAAACACAAAATACTGTTTAAAAAAACTGAAGCAGAACAAAAATAGAAATTCAAATGATACAATATGATATAATCATTTGTTTTGTTTGAACTATGTGCATTGTTTATGTATTTGATAATTTGATTTAGCGGGTGTGCGGTTTGAATCTTTTGTTTTGCTTCTCTTTAACGCGCTGCAATTTGCAATTTGATATTTGGTTAAGTTTAGTTTAGTTTACTTAACAGTTTTTATCATCTTTCATTTCTTATTTTGGAAGTAAGTTGAACTTGAAACGGAATTCTGTGAACGCGTAACATAAATAACAACAATAATTATATAACAATGACTAAAATTATTTATATAGTAAACTATTAATTTTTCTTCCTTCTTTGCGATTTTTGCGTGTTATTTGCGTGGCAACTGTTGTTTGTTTTTGTTTTGTTTTGTTTTTTTAGTTTTCTTTGATTCTAACTATATATGCAATTTATAGGTATGAGCAGGATAGACTTGTGTGGTTTTATCAATTCAAATTGATTTCTCTTTTTGTTAAGATTGTTTTTAAATTTATTGTTTTTGTTTTTTTTTTTTATTTTTTTACTTTGTGGGTGTGTGCGATGCGGAGGCATTTGAGAGAGCCCCTTTAAAGCTTTGTCTGCTCAACCATATCGATGTTCACCTTGTAGAACACATAGGGATAGTATTCGGACTGGCCGAAGCCCAAGCCGGGAATATCGACATTCTGCGGGGAGAAGGAAGGAGAAGGTAGAAGTTAACTATGGCAATTCTAGGTTTATATCTAGTATAAGCTTACATCAGCACTGCTGACATGTCCGCCAGCGGATGCACCATCCAAATGTCCGTACAGCTGGTTGAGCACATCGCGCAAACGCTTCACGCTCTTCTTGTTGGGCTCAATCAATATGGCCTGGAAGTTGACCGGCAGGCCGTACCTGGATAGATGATAATGATCATGATTAGTCTGCATAAACAGAATTGATTGTTGGTAACTTACCTAAGCACGGATTCGACAAACACACGCAACGCCTTCACGTGTATCAAGGCGCAGAAAGCCTCACTGAAGTTAACCTTCAGCCAGCGCACCAAGGGACCCTAAACAGATGCAAACAAGGAGACTCGTATATAGTAATTATAATAGTTAATGTGTGCGAGATTAGCACATACAAACTGCTTCTTCTTGTCGGTCATCAGCTTGGTCATCTCGTTCTTGCCCGCCGCCAGCTCCTCCTCGTTGTAGACAAAGTCACGCACGATAAACTTGCGCTCACGGGCATGCAGCTTGAACTCCTCGGTGACCTTCTTGAAGAGCGTCACATTGAAGAGGCAATAGTCGGGGTCCTCCTTGATGAGCTGCGACGAGCGAGGCACAATCATGTCCGTAATTTTCTCATAATTGGCCAGCCAGTCGTTGGACAAAGCTCTGCAGAGAGAGAGAGAGGATGAGAGGGATGAGTATGACATAATAACAGTTATAGACAGACACGTATGTGTCACTAAGGGAGTCACTTACTTTGGCACAATCACCAGCAGCGTGGTCAAGTACTCCGAGTCCAGTATGAAGTGCTCCTTCTTGACCAAATCCGCCAGGTTGCGTGTCAGCAGACTGCCACTGTTTACATAGAGGAGGAAGAGCATGCGTGAGTCGAGGCCTTTAATTAACTAACTAACTAACTGACTAGCTGACTAGTTAGCTAATCACTATAACTAGCCCTGCTTGGCTTCGCTTACTCACGTTTTCTTCTTCTCCAGATTCTGCAGATTGCCCTTCAGATTGTTGTAGGCCTGCGACTTTGTCTTCAAATCGCCATCGATCTGACCGATCTGTTTGGAAATGATATCAGCGATGTTACGCAGCGACTGCTTGATCGGATATTTGGCCATGTCCCATTGGAAACGCGTTAAATACTGCGGTAGTTCGGCTATGGGAAGTTGAAATACACAAGATTAGTTATTGCTGGAATTGGTGGATCGTTCGATTGGATCTCTGGCACAAAACTAGTTGACAAAATTAATGTTTAAGTACAGAAATAAAATAGGAAAAATTGCAGTAAATCTAGTTTTCATTTTCAACTTTTCTTTAGTATAGAAACAAACTGAGTTAAGATTCCAAAATAAATAAATAACAATAAAGTAAGGTTAATAATAAATATTGCTTCTTTATAAGAGATATACAAACACTTATACAGAACACACGCACACATACGCATGTTCACACACTTACACACACACACACAGACAGACAGACACACATACATACATACACTCCCAATGCAACGCAAAAACAAATGCAGCAAAATACAAAATTTACATTTATATAAAGCATGACATGACTACGACTATATAGCGGATATAGTAGACATATGGTATATGAATATAGAGAAAAGTAAAAGAGAACAAGGCAAATGTTAGTGAAAGGTACAACAAATAACAATATTAGAGTCAGTAGCAACATAAGCAGCCTTATTTATAAGCATTACTAAATGATCTTCAAAAAATCCATTTAAGTTAAGTTTATTTTTTTAAATATCGTTGCCTTATACAAACTTTTAGCTTAATCAATGATTTTATTTTATACTGTAAGTCGAAACTTGTTTATCCTTTTTTATATGGCACATTTATTCTTATATATATAATAAAATATTATTCAGTCATTTATTATTATTATTTATTTTTTTATTTTTTTTGTTTTAACAGTTATTCAAAACATTAATCTGAATTTAAGTTCGATAACAATCAATTAAGACAAAACTGATTACAGTGTTGGAAAATACGTACAATAAGCACATGATCTCGAACGGAAAACAATAAGAAGCACTACCATACGATAAATAGAGGACAAAAACGGGTGCTAAGTGGGTACTTCAATCTAGATACATCTAGTAATTAAATGGATATTACGAATGTGTCAAGAACAGAACTCGTGTGTGTGTGTGTTAGGAACAACAATCGTATTGTAGTATATCGTTTATAGTATTGTATAATTAGAAGGAATATAACGAGTACCTTTCGTAATGTATTTCTATTATTTTTAACGGCACAAAATGTTAGCTAACGGTAATTGTAACTGTTGTATATGGCTTAGTGTAGTGATAATTGGTAAATAAATAGTTAAGCTTAAGCTTAGACACACTTAACGGCAACTAAACAATAAATATAAACAAAATTCAATAATTTTCGTTCTTTTTTTTTATATAGAAATAAAGATAATATCTGTGTGTGTGTGTGTGTTGTTTATTTAGCTTAATGGAAATCGGCGTTAATCGTGGCTATGAGATATTGCGCAGCAGAACAACATTTGGTGAGCAGTACACTGAAAAAACAACATAATCGCTTTTACACTGTTACAAAAAATCTGGTGTATTTATACTATATAGAAGGAGTGGGGGGAACTCCCTGACAAACTCAAAACTGCAAAATATCATATAAACAGTATAACAGTAGAATAGTTGAGAGTGTAGAACAGAGAGAGAGAGAGAAAAAGACGAAGAGAATCAAATAATAAGTAAGACAAAGAGAGTTGGATTTCTTTTTGTTTTTTCTTGGGGTTCGTGTGTGTGTGTGTGTGTGTGTATAACACTTATGCCAGTATAACAGTTAACCAATCCAAGAACACGTTTCAATCAAAAGGAAAAACACTTTTGCTGAAATTGTGGAAACAGGAATCGGGTGAGAGAGTATATTGTGAAATATATCATATATATATATAGTACATCGAGTGGAAACGGAAGTGGAAGTAGTAGAAGTTGAAGTAGAATTGGAAAACAAACGCAAAATCTGAATAAGAAAAGAAAAATAAACATAAGAAATCATAAGAAGACGTTCAAGAAAACAGGGCCAATATATATGCGTATATAGTAGAGTTATATATATAGATATATATTTGTTGGTATTATGTATATATGTATATATATATATAGAGTGGAGGGGTGGAGATGGTGGGTTATCGCGCCCAGGCATGCTAACCTGGACTCAGTGGAAACTCTGGCGGCTCTGGATTATCCGTGTCTGGACTGGAACGCCCCTGGCTACTACTGCCACAACAACTACTCACTGGAGACGATCTATGAGTTGGTGTTAAATTAAATCCATTGTTTATATTTAATTGACTCGTGACTGTAGAACGTTTGCTATAAATTTGATCGGCAAGAGAATTGAAGAAAGAGCGATAACTAGAGCGCGGTGTGGGCGATGTCTGATGCCAAAATGTCATTTGTTTGGTTCTTGTTTGTTGTTGTTGTTGTTGTGTGGGTGCATCGAGTGCACTGTGAGTGTGTGTGTGTGTGTTTGGGTGTGGGAGTGTGCAAGTGTGGTGTGCGTGTGTGTTGTGCCGATGAGTGGAACGATGAGTGAATGATTTAAAAAAAGAAATATATTATTATTGCATTTTATTGTTCATCTCGATTAAATGAAATCAAACATTCAAATGGATGAGCTCTGAGAGAGAGAGAGAGAGAGATAGAGAGAGAGAGACGGAGGGGGTAGGGTGGGCAGGCAAAGCAGGTGCACTTGTGTTTTTTACAGTGTACGCTGTGTGGGTGTGTGTCAGTGAGTGAGTGTGTGTGTGTGTGTGAATTGACTGCATCGTCCCTAAACACGAATATGTTGTTGATGACTGCGAGTGAATGGAAGGCAGAGGGGGGCGGGGTCAATTGATAATTGATTCTGATTTCGATTTGATTTGGATTCGATATATTTTTTTGGTATTCTGATGGTGCTTGCGATAGTTTTGTTGTTGTTTGGCAACTGTTCTACAAATTAGTTTTGGGTTTGATAATGCGATGATAACAAACAGATACCTGCACTTCTTAGAGTTACGCTTCGGCTTATTGAACCACCAGTCGAATGTTTCAGACAGAGAGGATGCACTATGCGGACTCTTGGGATCATCAAGCTCTTCCTCCGCATCCAGATCCGTATCGCATGAGGACATTGCATGCCCCGTTGGCGATTGCAATGGCGGCGATATGGCGCCCCCTAATCCCACTCCCGCTGCTGCTGCCTGTGCTGCTCCCAATCCTAATCCTAATCCTGTTGCACCTGGCGATTGTGGAGGCTGCTGATGCTGCTGCTGATGCTGACTCACATGGCTGCTGCTGCTGCGAAAGCTCAGCTTGTTGTTATTGTTTATGCTGCAAGTGTTGTTATTCAGCTTTTTACTGTTAGAGCGCGACATGCTGTGCACCGAGCTGCTCGCCGTGGGTGCCGACGTGGAGAAATACGCCGACGAGCAGAGCGTTGAGGCGGAGCTGGTCTTGGCAGGCGGCGCTGCAGAGGCAGAGGCGGCGGCATCTGTTGCGGCAACTGTAGCTGCGGCGGCGGCAGCTGCACTAGCTGCAACATTAGTGTTGCTCATGCTGCCCGTGGCAATTGCAGTCACCGTGGAGATGGCACAACGTGTGGCATTCAGCATTGAGGAAGCTGTCTGGGAGTAACATTCATCCGCTACAAGCGTGCTCGCCGTGGCACTAGCACTGGGCGGCGCAAAGACGCAGCTGCTGCTGCTCAACTGCGCGGCAAAGCATTCACCGCAGGCACAACCGGGCGGTATCACAAAATCAAAATCTCGCTCCGATTCGGCATCGTGTGTTGTCGATGAGGACAAATTGTTTAAGCTGCCACCAGCGCCAAAGCTACTGCCGCCAAGGATCAACTGACAGCCAGGACAACTGGCCATGGCCGATGCACTCGCACGAGCTGAAGTGCAGGCTGAAGCTGTTGCGGATGCTGAGGCTGCTTCATGCGTAGTAGTTGCACTTGTTGCTGTTGTTGTGGCTTTCATTGTTGTTCCACTCGTTGCAGTTGTTGCAGTTGTTGTTGCATATAGATTGTTGAATTTACCCTTTAGATCCGTGGGCAGCTGATGGTGATGATGGTGCGTAGGATGGTAGTGTTGAGGATGGTTCTGGTGGTGCGTGTGCTGATGTTTGCGCTGGTGTCGCAGGCTGAGATGCTTCAGGCGTTGATGGTGTCGACACGGCGGCATGCTCTCATCGGGTGGACCAGGACCTGCACATCACGCATGGTTCAATGGATGGATTGTTGTTGTTGTTGACGAGGTGGATCGTATATTATGGATAGTTGTTTGGCAATTGATTTCGGTTTCGGTTTGATTTTTATACAGATATAATAACACAAGATTTTGGTTTAGATTTCAGATAGTTAAGGAGGATAGAGAGATTGGGGTTAAGGGGGCACAAGGGCGGGGCATTGTCGATCGATGAACTTAAAAACTATATAGCATACATTTTTGGGGGAGTGTGGATAGAGATATAGGCCAGAGATCTGCATGCGGTGGCACCGCAAACACCGCATACATACATTCTATGAATAAGTTAGTCTGCATGCGGTGTTTGTGGTACGGAATACCACCGCATGCAGGTCTCTGATATATTTAGGCCTAGTTTAAATCGAAAATAAATATATTATGTATGTCAAATTGTTGTTGCTGTTGTAGCCTCGATTCCATTCTCGATTCTCGAACCAAAGCCATAGGAAACAAAATTATAAAATATTGAAAATATTTAAAACGAAATAAGAAACAAAATGAAGAGAAAACATAACAAATATTCAAAACTCATGTGTGGTTGTTGTTGTTGTTGCTTTTTTGTTTTAGTTGTTGTGTTGTTGTTGTTGGGAGACCAAATGTAATAAATTATAACTATAGATTTATATATTATATTCATGAACAACAGTGGAAAGAATGTTGACAAAACCAGAAGGTTTTGTTCCGTTTTTCTTCTTTTTTTTCTCTTTTCTTTTCTTTACTTTGTTTTGTGTCAACAATAGAACTATATAATATCATACAAATTAGGTAATTTTGTACAGTGTAAAAGCGTTACATTATTATTTTCATCTTCTCGTTCTCATTCTCGTTCTCAACTCTCTACTAACAGCAAATGGATGCTAAAGAAGCGAGCTAAACATGTGAATGGCAAATTACGCACACACAAACAGAAAGCGCGCACACACACACACACAAACCAGTACACAATACACATACACAGAGACAGAGTGTGATACATTACAGAGATAATGATGATTAGTAAAGAAATGCACATAAATATTATTATTAATTATTATACTATTATTACTGGAAACTGAAAAATGGATGCGAAATAAAGGCTCAGACAAATACAAATACACAGACACACAAATAAACACACACACGCACACATAGACACATACAGTTACAGTTACAGTTACATAGTATAATAGAGAAAGTAAATTTTGATAAACCAATAAAAAGAAAACTGAAAAATTTTTTGGAAAAACAAAACTTAAAATGTGAAAATTTGAACACACGCGCATTGTCTTAAGTTTTCCGATATTATCTTAGTAAATATATATATAGTATTTAATGATGTAAGTCTGTTAAATATTCATCTTCATGTTGTGTTCGGTTTTTTTCATAGGATCATCAGAAATTGAAGGAATTTGGTCAGCTTTTCTTTCGTATTTATTCTTTCTTTTTTGGTGAATGATTTAAAAACTAATGGAAATTTCAATATTGAATTTGTTGTTCAACGCAACGGAACGTATAATAGAGGAAAATCATAAGAAATGTACAACAATATTTAAGTAAATTCATGTAAAATATACAAAGTGTTTTAAACGGGGGGGAAGGCGAAGATTTTCCGCCCAGAGAGTTTTCTGTTTTTGTAGCACTTAGTTTAGGTATCTGTTTGTGTGTTTCTGATTTGTTACTTGGCTTCCTTCCATGTCAGAGTTTGTAGGTGTGTGTGTGTGTGTAGATGTGCGTGTGTGTAAGTGTGTGTGTCTGTTTGTTAACTATATAGCATGTAGGTTGGTAGGTATGTGTGTGTGCATATAGAATAGATTTAATAGATATCGGAAATGTACAACAAATGCAACACAAAATAAACAACGCAAGTTCTCTTCTTCTTCTTATTCTTCTTCACATTTCTTCTCTTCATTATAAACTTTAATTCCATTGTTGTTGTTGTTGTTGTTTTTTGGTAACATTTATCAACTTGATTATCATGTTTTCATTCATTTTCTCAACTGTGATTTTGATGATTTGTGCGCATGAGTTTCAACATAAAAGTAAAACCGAAAACATAAATAAAACATAAAAGAAATCAAAGAGAGTAAAACCAAAAAGAAATTGAATCAACCAAAATATAAAGAGTACATCAAGGAGTAACCGAAAATGTAAAGGGAAAACCTCAAGTTTTCAGCCTGAAAATCGATTAGTTTTTAAATCTATTTCGATACTGAAAAAACGAATCCAAAAATTGTTTGTTTGTTTGTTTGTTGTGTTAGTCAAGGAGGTTGTCAGGAGACGACGAATACAAATACATTCCATGGACTATATGTTTCTTTTGTATCTTTTGAATTTAGCAAAGGTTGCCGATACTCAAGTCTCGAGAAGGGGGCGTGGTGGTGAAAGAGGGTGGCGTAAGAGGGTACGGAGGATACGAGGGTTGTATGTTGTAGTATATAGTCATGTGTAGTATACAAATTCTTATGATTATTTCATTGGTTGTAGTTTTGTAATTGTTGTTGTATTTGTTTTTTGTTTGTTAGTTACTTTGGTGGAAAACAATATAGAGAGAAATAGTATCTTCAGAGCATTCCGTATCAAAAATATATAGTATATATAGTAAGTAGAATATTGATAAATATATATATCAGCTAAGAAAGTATCTTAAGGAAACTATATAGAATATATAAATCACGACTAACACGTGATCTAGAATCAATCACGCCTAACTAAACTAAACTCTAAGCTAAACTAAGCTATGCTAAGGATCTATAGATCAGATCTCTTCGGATCGGAGTATATAGAGAGAAATAGAGACAGAGCACTTACTGTTGTTGGCCAGCAGATTCTCGTGCAGCTTGTCACGCTGATCCTCCAGCACTTCGCCAAGATACATGGCAACCTTGCGAGTGATTTGCTCGACATACGTGTCCAGTTTGCCAAGATCGTCGGACAGACCGACCAGTTGATCCAAGGTGCCAACCTAGCAGGAGAAGAAGCAGAAGATGAAACGATAAATTATAAAAAAACATCTTAACGCACCTTCAGATCGGGTATATGGAACTTGTAGTTGCTGCATAGATTATTTTGCTTGCTGGTGAGGTTGTTCATCGTGTCGAAGGTTTGTTGGCATGTCTTGTCGCCAGGCGCCGAAATAATCCAATATTCGGACATCATTTTGATAGCTGTGCAAAGAGAGGAAGCACGTTTATATAATGTATACAATTTGTTTGCACCAAATTTCCATTATGTAATTTGATCCAATATATCGATTCGACCACAAACTTTTGCTCGGTTTTCTTTTTTATATAATTCATTTAGCCCCACTTTGCATATTTGCATTAAAATTGAATTATTGACCTCCGCCTTGGGTCATTGCTGATGCGATCGACCCTAGAACTGCAATTCATGTTTGGTGTGCGAGTGTGTGTGCCTGTGTGTGTTCTACTATGTGTGTTTGTTTGTGTCTGTTGTGAGTGAGTCGTAGTTTTTCCACAGACAACAAAGCCACAGACACTTGGCGCCAGGCAGCCTGCCTGCCTGTCTGCATTGAGTCCACGCTGCGTATACGCAATATGCGCAATATATATGAGACGTAGTACTTACAAAAATCCCTAACAATGCTTGCGTTTCAATAGTATAGTGAGTAGAGCCTGTTCTAGAATCGAATGCAGCTTTTGTAGCATCTCTAGCAGAAGTTTAAACGTTGCTCGCGAATATATTTGTGCCGTGCCGTGCTGTGCGTGCGTACTCGACCGAGGCTCGACGCGAAGTGAGCATAGTGTGGCGCACAGTCGTCGCTCGTGGCTGCCATATGGCGGAGCACTTCCTCCGCTCTCTGCGCTCCCCCACCCGAACTGGTGCCGAAAAGGCGCAGCCACGAAGGAATCGATGACGAAGCAGCAGCAGCAGCAGCGACACGCAGCCCGACAACGACGACGACGGCTTGGTCTGTTCAATTTCGGTAAGTGTCGCCCTCGTCCTGCTTTGTTATTGTTCTTGTTGTTGTGTGGCGAATATGAGTAATCATCAGAGCAGATACAAATCTAACGTTGGTCAAAAAATTCATTTTAGTAGTTTGTCTACTATTATTACATAACTCCATGTTGGCCTTCAGTGCTCAACACCAACAGCCCGCCCGCCCTTCCAGCGCTGACCATCCCCAATAATTTCCCCTGTACTGTCCTATCCTGACCCTGGGGCATAGATAAACGTGTGTTCCAAGGCAGCAGTGCATTGTCCTCAACCAGGAAACAGAAAAAGCAAACAACAAAATGTGTTAGCCTGGCAACCGCAACAGTAACAAAAGCAACAACAAACACACAGACCCGGTTCTATTTTTAGCCTCGAAATCTAAATTGCTTTTGTACAAATCAGTAGGGAGCGGGAGGAGGGCGGACCAGAGGGGGAGTGGCAGTTATGCTTTCATGTACGCGTGGAGCCATTTTGTGTGGTAGTGTGTGTGTGTGTGTACTATGTTTTTTGGGGGCATAGGGGCGGTCGCCAGTGACGCATTCTGCATATCATTCGCGCTTTGCTCTGCATTGGGTGGGTGGGAGAGCAAAGAGCGAAAGCTCGTTATGAGTTAAAGCGAATGAAAAACAGAGTTGACATCACACATGGAAAAGAAAGGAACTTCAGCATAAAGAACTCTTCTACAATAAATCTCAATTTGAACTATCTATGTATATCTCTTCTATCATCAAGTTTAAGTTCTAAAGTTCTCTGCAGCAAATCTCTTAGATAATTTGCTCATTTCCTGGTATTATCCTTCGTTCTTAACTGCTTTATATAACCCATTCGCAAGACTGTAAACTGGAAAAAGCGACAACAAACAGACGTAAATGATGTTGACACAAGCAAAAGGAAGAGGAGGAGGAGGGGTAGAGAGAGAGAGCGTGTTGAAAGGGCGCCACTCAGACTGCCCAACGGCTGGCGCTAATGGGTGTGGGTGGTCGGCGGTGGAGAGGAGGGAGGGGTATAAAGAAGCCTTGCCTTATACAGGAAATTGCAATGTTCGTTCGTTCCTCTGGGCTATGATGACGAAAACAACAAAATAGCTAGAATAACTATGATGATGTAGCTCATCTATCCACACACACAACCACACACACGTGTAGCCAGAGATCTCGGTGGGTGGGCAGCCCAAATTAATTAATAATAATGTGCCTGAGCCCGGAGAGAACCTGCCTGCCTGAGCCGGAGCTGTAGGAGTCTTTAAAGTGTGTAAACCCAGCAGCTGTTCGCTGACATTTGTTTTTTATTGGCCAGGCAAATATGTAAATATACTATATGTCATTCTGTGTATGTGTGCGTATTTGACTTTTCGTTTCAAGTTTATATCTGGTCAACGCAGTCAAGGCCTTTGCGGCACGCAATATCACTATTTAATGCCGAGTCCTTGTGGCGGCGTCGGCGGTCAAACAAACAGACGCACGAACGCACGCACACATGTGTAGCGTATATGTGTGTGCATGGGGAGGGGGGAACCACCAACAACAAGTTGAAGAAAACTTGCGAAAATTCCAAAATATTCATTAATTATTAACATCAGAAATGATTTTCAAATTTAACAGCTTGGCATTTTGTTTACCCAGTGAAAGAGAGAGAGAGCGAGTAGGAGGAGAAGAAGGTGGAGAGAGAGTAAGAGTGAGCGTGTGTGAGCGCAATGGGAGCGAGGGAGCACGATAACACACACTTCGAGACAGTCTCTCGTTTTAATTATTCACCACATCGCCAACACACAGACACACACAGTGGTGAACTCACTACACAGTCAGCTGTTCATGACAGCAGTCACATGACAGCTTTTCGATCGATATTTTTTTGCTCACGGGTTTTACAACTCAAAAACAAATGCAACTAACAAATTTGCCAACATATTTAACAATATGTGGCGCACACAATTGCCCGCCTTATCAATATAAATGCATCCACATTGTTTGCACTACGGCACCCTTGCAACGCGCCCAATCAGAGTCTGGGCAACAGTTTTTTTCAGGGTCACTTCATTTGCACATATACACATTCATTAAGCCATTTTTATGACCCTTAATGAGAATTTAAAACACTCGCGGAGTTAATTAACTGCCACAGAACACACGTTGAAGTGAAGCGTTTGATAACAGGTCAGCAGACCTGCTTGCGCCGATGAGCAAATTGTTTTTTTTCGCGCAATTGCTGCGTTGTCTCGTTCTCGTTTTGCACAATAAAAAAGATGATTTCGCTGCCACATACACTTACTTTTGAAACAGCACTACTTTAGGACAACTCGTAGATGGAAAGTTACTGCTTAAGAGCTTGTGCGTTGAAAATTTAAATAATAAACTCAAGCAACACGGACCGCACCACCCACAATGCACGTACGAACGAACGGAGCACAAGTATCTGGTGGAAACTCAACACGAAAATGACAATTCACAATTGCTCATAAGATTCACGTGATAAACAAAACGATTACTATAAGTTATCGACTCAAGCTCTTATTTCAAATGTGGGTGGGTGCACACTGGATGGAACAGCTGTTTTGCCACCAGTCATGTGTACACATTGCTCGGTCTCTATGTAGGCGCCTCCGCTACGTGCCTATAAAATTATTAAAGTTTAGTTTAGTTAATCCTATTATTTGGCACTATTCGGGTGGCACTAGCATACAAAATTCTGTAAGTGAATGTGATCCTTTGTCGTGTAATTTGTGTTGCATTTCCTAACAAGCTGTTCTTCTGTCATAACCTTAGCCATAAATTAATGTGATACATATGTATGTGTATAAGAATTTTAATGAGCCCGGTGTGGGTGTTTGTTATTAAACAGGGAACCTCGTCTTGTAAGTCAATCTTACGAAACCATATTGCATATAGGAGAACAATTCAAATCAGTTCTCGACATCGGCCGTAACGGTGCCACATTTTTGTAGCTTGGTGGAACTTTCGACAATAAAAAGTCAACCTTTTCTGTTTCATAATACAATGTTCAATTGCACGACAAAATTCAAGTGCACGACACAAAAAGGTTCTGCCGTTGTCGTCGTACACGTGCACTACGATTCGGTTACAGATACATATGTATGTATGTGCGTAGTACAGCTGGTGGCGTGTTTAGACAGCCACTAAATTTTGAAAGAAATACTCTTACTGTGAACTGTGAAGTTTGCGAAATTACTCGGATGAGTCAAGCAGCCTTCAGCGAAACAAATCAAATAGTAAACGAAATGAATTGTTTATACAATGTAGAGCTGAGCGCGTGACGTGTCACGAACACGAGTTGAATACGTTGGCTTAATTAGGACACAATTGTTGCCAACTAATTTGTTTGTTTAATGTGTCGATAAGTTTAATCGAGCAATCACGGCTTGGTTTAACATGTGAAATCGTTGCAAAATCGAGAAATTTACAATTACGAGTTTAGCATGAGCCGTGACACGTACACAAGTTGAATATGTGAATAATTGAGATACATATTGCCAACTTATTTGTAAGGTGTCGATTACAACATGGCTTAACTTACAACTTGCGAAATTACGATCGAAATCGACTATTAATACTTGTCGAAATAAGCCAAACTCACGCACATCTCTAATACAAATGTGCATCGAAAGAAAGAGAGGGAGAGAGCGAGCTTTAAATACGCCGCAATTAGGCTGTTTATACAGATCTCCAAGGGCTATAAATAAGCGAACACAATTGAAGCACAGACTCAGATACAGATACGGATACAGATGGAGACTCTCGCGTATGTGGGTCTTCCTCATTGCATAAACAACACATGAATTTCCATAACATTGACCCCCACTAACACCTCGCACATTCGCCACGGCTGAGGATACACAATAAATAAATAAAACACCTATGAATATAAAATTGCGGATATAAGCAGGCGCTTTGTCTACTCGCCGCCTTCTATTGTGGGAGCTTATCAGGCAACCAACGTACCAATCGTACGATCACCCAGCAATGCCTCCGATCTTATCAAGGCACATGGCAGCGACGCGGTCCGTAGTCCATGCTAATACTTTCTCCTCCGAGAACTTTGAAAATACATACATATTATAAATATATCCAATACACTCTTAAGTGTATTAAGTGCATTTTTTTTGGGCAAAGATCAGTTTGGTGCTTGGCTTACAAAGCGTTGCTGTTTTGCTGTCGTCAACTGCTCAGCTGGCGTCGACGTTGACTTCGCTGTCAACGCGAACAGCGCAGCCGTCTTTATGGTCATATGCCTCCTCTGGCGATTCGCTGCTGCTCAGTCTGCCAAGAGAATCGCTCGAGTGTGCTACGCCTACCACGGGCTAAAAAACTGAGGAAGTTAATCCAAGATCCGAAACCAAATTGAAAAGTGAAAACGTCGTAAATTATAAAAAACTATTGCGGTATTTTTTGTCGATTTCTTGCGTGTGTGTGTTGTCAGGTGCTAAACGAAACGGTAAACATAAAACTGATTGCCTGCCAGACAAACTGACTTGCCTGTCTGCCTTGTTATCAGTTATACAATACAATAATACCCGTTAGACCCGCAACGACCTATATAAACTACCTGAATCAACCCCATTAAGTAATGTGATACGTACATATACATATATATCAATCTAAAGTTTCTCCACAAAATTTGTTCTAAGTGTCGATTTCTTTCGTTGAATTTCATATAATTTACACTTCCTACTCTCTTTCATATAATTTATTTTTAATATCAAATTTAATACTATTTGTATTAAGATATATATCAGGGTTTGTACACTTTAGAACTTGTTTGAAGTGCTTTTGTTGAGGTACATATTATAATATCAATTAGTTTTATTATGACGAACAGTTATAGAAAGTGTGTTAGTAGATTAAAGAGGATAATAATGTGATATAAGGGCGCGATATGTGAATAGTGTATGTATATATGTACATATTGTAGTACAGGCAGTGTATCGTATAGAAAATATATATTGTATCGTATAGGAAGTATTTAGTATAGGCTGTATGTATAGTTTAGGTAGTATATATAGTATAGGTAGATTATAGTTTAGTACAGTTTTATTTGACCTTGCGTCGTTAGTCGTCAGTTATCTGTACCTTATAAAGATATTAACTCTTTTAACTCATCAATGAACATTTGGGGAATGTTTGAGCTCAAGTTTTGGGTTGGTCCGCTGCGACTGCGACTTGGTTCAGTTTGTTGTTGCCTCTTCTTCTTGCCCGTTGTTGTTGTTGCTGCTACCAGTTTGTTGTTGCTGCTTCTGCCTTGGCGGCTTCTGCGTGCTGTTCTCTTTAGTAAAGTTCGAGACTGCGTGGAGAAAGTTTCTCCAACTGATTTTTAGTGCTTCTGATTGTTGTTGTAGTAGCAGTTGTTATAGCTGTTGTTGTTGTTGCTGTTGTTGTTGTTGTTACCGTTGTTGTTGTTGTTGCTATAATGGCTCGTCTCTCTGCCCGTCCGCATTCAGTGCTGGCGTGTCTGAAAAGCTCACAGCGAAATCGAAATCGCTGGGCCTCATGGCCGTCGCTGCTACTGCGACGTCAGCGTCGCTGCCACTGCCACTCTTCGCTGCTGTTGACAGCGCGTGCGTGAGGCCTCCAAAGTCGCGCTCTTTCGGCACACGGCCAGAGCAGCTCGAGCGTGCAACAGCAGCAGCAGAGGCACCTGTTGAGATATTGTTGATTTTGATAGTTATTTGTTGTTGGTGTATTTCCCAACCCCAGGTGGGTCGCCTCGCATAACTTACAAGACGAAGATGCGACGACAGAATATGTAGAGGTGAAAGTTGGCCCTGAAACCAAAACCACTTGTTGCCCTTCCCTTATCGACAATTAACACTAATTCCCTCTCTTTATTTTTCTCTCTTTTCGTTTGCAGAACTCAGGAAAAGAATCCTCACCCAACCGACCAATTAGATACATAATCAAGACATCATGGCAAGCAACAGTTGGCCCGAAAACGTTGGCATACGCGCCATTGAGGTGATCTTTCCCTCGCAATATGTGGACCAAACGGAACTGGAACAGTTCGACGGAGCCTCGGCTGGCAAATACACAATTGGTCTGGGACAGGCAAAGATGGGTTTCTGTACGGATCGAGAGGATGTGAATTCATTGTGCCTCACTGTGGTCTCTCGCCTGTTGGAACGTCATCGTATCAAGCACAGTGAAATTGGTCGACTGGAGGTGGGCACAGAGACTATTGTGGATAAGTCCAAGTCGGTGAAGTCTGTGTTGATGCAATTGTTCGCCGAGAGTGGCAATACTGACATCGAAGGCATCGATACCACCAATGCTTGCTATGGAGGCACTGCAGCACTGTTCAACGCACTCAATTGGATTGAATCGTCCAGCTGGGATGGACGTTATGCGCTGGCGGTGTGTGCTGACATTGCTGTCTATGCTAAGGGTCCGGCACGTCCGACGGGCGGAGCTGGAGCCATAGCCATGTTGGTGGGACCACAGGCGCCGCTGGTGATCGAGCGTGGATTGCGTGCAACGCACATGGAACATGCCTATGACTTTTATAAGCCCGATCTGAGTTCCGAGTACCCGACTGTGGATGGCAAACTCTCCATACAGTGTTACCTCTCGGCACTGGACACTTGCTACCGGCTGTATCGCAAGAAGTTCGAGAAGCAGCATCCGCAAAAGTCTGCAGCGGGTCTGGATAACTTTGATGCCATCATATTCCATACGCCGTTCTGCAAACTTGTCCAGAAGTCTGTGGGACGTTTGAGTTTCAATGATTTCCTATTGAGCGGTGAGCAGGAACGTGCCAAGAAGTTTGCCGGCCTGGAGCGCTTCAATAGCTCCACACTGGAGAACACCTACTTCGATCGTGATGTGGAGAAGGCATTCCTCACGCAGTCCGGCCCAGTGTTTGAGGCCAAGACAAAGAAATCTCTGTTGCTGGCCAATCTGGTGGGCAATATGTACACTCCCTCGGTGTATTCGGGCCTGGTTTCGCTGCTGATCAGTGTGCCAGCGGCGGAGCTGGTGGGCAAACGTATCGGTGTCTTTTCCTATGGCTCTGGCCTTGCTGCGTCGATGTATTCCATCAAAGTGACTGAGAATGCGAGCGCATTCGATGCCTTTGTCAGCAAACTGGACTATGTGCTGCCGCTGCTCAACTCACGGGAGAAGGTTGTGCCCGAGAAGTTCTCGGAACTGATGGAGGTGCGCGTGAAGAACAATCATACAGCGCCGTACACGCCCACGGGCAATGTGAGCACACTCTTCCCGGGCACATACTACCTGAAGGATGTGGATGCGCTGCACAGGCGCAGCTACGAGCGCACGCCCACCATCAGCAATGGCGTCCATTAAGGGTTTCTTCTCCACATCCTCATTCTTCACTTCATTTCAATCTTGGGCTTTTGTTTTTAAATTAAATGTGGCTACTTAACTTGACAATAACCTATGACTAAAACTAACTGTAAACTTACTATATATACACGCATACTACTACTATATATATAGTCGGGTGCTAAAGCTAAAGCTAACTCAGTATATAGATTGGGGACATTATTAATTATATATAACACATTAGCATCGTGGCCTGGCAAATCAAATCAACTCAATCACAATCAATTTCATTCAGTCCGCAATAATATATATAACATATTTTATTATTATTTATATAATTTTTATGCATGTCGCCAGAACGGAACAAATCTGACACTGCGCTCTCTATACTTCTTTTGATTAGTGTCGGAATTTGAATCTATGCCTATAAATGTACAATATATAAACCATACAATGTCTAATTGTATTTATACAAAGCGTGTGAGCATAGTGTATTTGTAAAGTGGTAAATAAACAACAACAAATTCAAATACGATATCTTATTCATCTTTTATTCTTATAGAGATATGATTATAGATGAACTAGGGCTGTCTGCCTGGTTAGCATATATAATACGCTAATTTAAAGCGCTGTAAACTTGTAGAAAGTAACGCCTGAAGAAGAAAGGGAAGAACACATAAAGATGAATTGCAAATTATGTAAAATGAAAAACCATAAATACCGTTGGGTATAACACGCGTGGAGAAACGGGCCTCAGTCTTGAACACGCCCAAGTTAGCCAAGGTAGCCGAGGCGAATAGATCCTAAAAGTAAATTAATGTATTTATAATACAAGTTGAAGTTGGTAGAATTGTTAGTTAAGTTCAACTTACCTCTACGCCGTAGCCATTATCATTGGTCAGTTTCAGCTAAGGGAAGAAATGACAATATAATGAGTCAGATATGTATATATGGTATATGTATGTATAAAATATGTTGTGCTAGCGCCTCTATTAACTTACTTCTTTAAGTGTAAAGCTAATGGGATATGGCCGACCATCAACACGGCGACTGACAAAGGCCACAGCGTAAGAATACTCTCCATTGCTCTTCCTGGGCGTTATGGGACGTCTCCAAACCTGAGAAACATAGTTAATAAATTAGGGATTGAGCATATATGCTAGCAAGGTACCCACTTCAATGTTATCTTTGACCAACAGGCGACGGCCCTGTATGCCCAATCGATCCTGATTCACAGCAATGACAGCTCTGAGGAAGAGAAGGAAATTATATTTAGTTATACATATATTATATATAGATGTATAGTAAGGTAGCTTACCTGTTCTGCAAGATCTCCTTGATCTCTGGTCGCACCTGTGCCAAATCGTTGGACATTATTAGTGGCGCCGCAAGCACAGCCCAAACGGCCATTTGTAATTTACTTTGATCGTAACTCAGTCCGTAGTTGCCCAAGATCAACATATCCGGATCATTCCAGTGTCCTGGTCCACTGTGTGGCTGTATACGATCCTGATTCTTGCTAAAGTAATCGATAATCTGCATAACCGACTCGAAGGAGTCCTCAATGTCATCCCAGTTACGCCACAGATTGCAATGCTTCTTCAGGGACTCATAGTCGGGCATCTCGCCGGCGGGCTCCTGATATGCGGGCCTGAAAAGGAAGTGTTAATGACAAATACTACGATTTTTAATCGAATCTTTCATTACCAACTGCATGAATAGACCATGGGGCGACCTGTGGCATTCAATAGGCGTCCGAATTCTGGATAACCTTTAGCCATGTCGGTAAGGTTGGCATAGCAGCCATCTAGCTTCACATAGTCCACATCCCAGTTGGCAAAGGTTCGCGCGTCCAGGTCCATGTTATTGATCACACCCGGATAACCGGCACAGGTATTGGTGCCATAGTCCTGATACAAACCGAACTTGAGACCTCTATTGTGGATCTATGCGAAAAGAGGCGTTAAAGGAACACTTAGAGGAATATACAACGATCTTACATGATCTGCCAGTGCATTTAGACCTCTTGGAAAACGATTGCGATCTGCCACCAACTTGTTTGTCTTATTATCGCGATTCCGCTCCAGCCAACAATCATCAATGATCACATACTCATAGCCAGCGTCGGCATAGCCCTCGGAGGCAATAAGATCTGCATGACGACGGAACAATTCTTCACTATAGGGAGGACTGAGAGATTGTAATTGTTATGGATATAGAAAGGGTGCATGAGCTGACCTTATGCACTCATCTGGATAGGTTTTGCAGTCGGTTATGCAGCGAAAGCTGTGAAAGAGGGGAAGTTGTAAAGAATTTTCGCGGGTTTGAGATTATAGATACCTACCGCTGCCAGGACATCCAGCCCATAGGAGGTCTGTAAGTAAGAATGATATTTAACTCAAGTAAACTCAAAGCAAAGCCATTCCTCTTATTACTTTCGTGCAAGTCCATTCTCCAGCGCCTGTCCAGTGCCGAGCAACTGCAACAGCAGCACCAACTGAGCCACAATGAAGCAGACAAGTCCGGACATGTTTCTTCTGAGCTTCTCCTGCAGAGAATGCGTGTTGCCCAAAGCGATGTTACGGTTTTATAGCCAATGGTTATGTTACGTTACGGTTACACTGTCAATCTGCAGATAACCGTGTTTACCAAACAACTTGCCCAATCCAAGTAAAAAGACGACGACAAGCGGCAATTGCTAATTGCAATTGTGAAGTGACTGACTGACTAAAGCATTCAGCTCACGAATTGTTCTCGCCTCACAGTGGGGAGTGACTATGGAGCCTCGGTCTTTGTTCGAAGGCTCCTTATCAGTGTGCACTACTAGGCATAGGTTCACAACGAGCGTTGCAGGTTATCACGCACTGTTAAAGCTTTGGCATGTTCAGCAATCAAGTCAACGGGACTTGTACACTATGCTACACGAGTGTGTCATACTGCCAAGTAGTTGCAGTTATACCAAAGCTGAAAATGTAAACATTAAAATATGGAATGCAATTTAATATACTATTTATGTTATTATGTTATGTTATTTATGTTACTAATTCTTAATAAATAACTCCACTTTCAACAAACTTAATTTTGTTAAACAATACGCAAAAGTGCATCGAGTACAACAACAAACTTTGCCATGAGTTCGAGTAGTAGTTGAAATACTGTAATTAACTTCTTGACCTAAATTATAGTTTATCATCCACTTCAGGGAGCAACATAAACAAATCAAAGCAATTAAAAGTTATGCTGCTTGATTTGTTTTTTATTAATTCATTGCTTGTTTACATACCCATCGATAAGTTAATTAGTTGAATGCATTCCCTTTCCTTCGTTGACGTTTTAATCAACTAGTGGATTACATCAGATATTATGCAATGCTAATTAACTAATATTATATTGAGCCGGGGATTTGCGCGGGTGTTTTAATTGAACGATTGCATTTGTTATTGTTAATTCCGATAGGTTTGAGACTAAAAAATACCAAAAACATTAGTTGGCCCTGCGCAACACTATTCAGCGCTGCTCAAATGTCGATATCCGTGTCATCGAAATATGTGAGTTATTACATTTGTACGGCGTGCATTGTTTTATTAATATTATTTAACTTAAGCTCTGAATTAACTGTTAAAACAATGGCATTCCAACTGCCTACAACAACAACGGCAACTAGTGCCACTTCATTCTCATTTGGCTTGAACACGGCACCGGGAGCAGCTAATACAGCCGCTTCAATTCCCGCCAAGTCAGCTTTCTCATTTGCTGCGGCGACGCCGGCGCCTGCCGCCGCGGGTCTTGGTACTGCACTTTCTGGAGGTGGAGATGCAGACACCGCAAAGACTGCAGCAGCAGCTCCACCAGCATTCGGTGGATTTGGATTAGCATCAACGACCCCGTCACTACCTGCATTGGCTCCCTTACCCACCCTTGGCGGACTCGGAGGAACAGCTGCACCAGCTGCAGCTCCGGTGGCTTCAGCTGCACCCACATTTGGTGGATTTTTATCCAACCCGGCACCAGTGGCCGTTGTTGCTGCAACAACCACAACAGCTGCTGCAGCCACAACTGGAGCAACACTTGGCGGAGGCCTCTCCCTGGGATTTGGTGCTGCTCAGCCAAAAACTACTGCTGCAGCAGCTATAGCACCCGCATCTGCTCCAGCTTTGGCTCCACTGACCAGCGTAGCTCCCACTGCTACTGGTGTTGCTGGCAGCGCTTTTGCCAACTTGTCTACAGCAACAAAGACTACAGATTCCTCGGCAGTTGCAAATGCATCACAGCTGTCGTACAATCAGCTTGAGGAGCATATCAACAAGTGGACGCTGGAGTTTGAGGAGCAGGAGAAGGTCTTTACCGAGCAGGCAACACAGATTAATGCCTGGGACAAGCTGCTCATAGGCAACAATCAAAAGATCATCGAACTCAATGACGCTGTGCAGAAGGTAAAGAACGATCAACAGGTGTTGGATCAGGAGCTCGAATTCATAGCCACACAGCACAAAGAGCTGGAAGAGAGTCTTGCACCTCTGGAGAAGGAATTCACTAACTTACCCCGCGTGGATCAGGAGCGTAGTCAGACCTATTTGATGGTAGAGAATTTGGACACGCAACTCAAACAAATGTCCGAGGATCTCAAGGAGATCATCGATAACCTGAACGAAGCGAACAAGGGGCAGGACAATACTGATCCAATCATACAGATCGGCAAGATTCTTAACGCACATATGAATTCACTACAATGGATCGAGTCGCAGTCCACGCACATTTGCAAGAAGCTCGACGACATTGGCAAGATACATGAAACCCAGAAACGCGACATCTTTCGTGCCCCTTATTAAAGATAATTGAATGAATAATAAATGTTTTTGTATTGGTATATTATAAAACATGTACAGATCGTATATATCAATCAATTCTAATAGTTCTTGAAGTACTTAAGTCTAAAGAGCGGCACCTTTCTGTTCCTGGTACCGACAGCCAAAAATTTACTGTTTGGCGAGAACTCCATGGAGGTCACAGTGCCCAAATAGTCCGTTGGGCTTGGGAAACGCGGATACACCGTTGCACTAGGGAAATGAGCCATTTTTACACCATTCTTAACATAGCGCGAGCTCATCGCGAGCAGTTCGGATGTGTGATTGAATTTAATATTCGTGACTGCTGAACGCAGATGCATGAATCTCTTCACCGGCTGTGGCATTTTTGACTTGTAGATGCTCTCATAGTCATAGACATTCACTACGCCCTCCTCGCTGCCCGTGGCCAGCATACGCTCGTCTGGAGACAACTCGATCGATCTGCCTAAGATGCAACCATCGTCCATAAAGATGTGCTCAATACGGTTCTGCCGTAGTGAAAACACGTTTACATTGCAACTGGCGCCGGCGCAGAGGATTCGCTTGGAGTCGGCTGTGAAGCGGAGGTCTCGCAGATTTCCCTCCTGCTTGAACGTGTGCAGCAGTTCATTCGTATTGGAGGTCACCAAATGAACTGCTCCATTCTTGCCCTGCATTGCAATATACTTTCCACATGGCGACACCTCAAACAAACTCAAGAACTTTTGATTATTGGGCGTGAACAGCTTAGTTTGCTTCGCCTCAAGCAGATCGTAAGCGTAGTAATAGTTTCGTATGCCACCAAAGAAGGCTTTGGTTCCACAGGGCTTGATGCGAGCACACTTGATTGGATAATCATGGAATTTAATGGTGTGCAACTTCTCGTTTCGCACACCATCAATAGCGTAAAGGTTTGCACAATTTTCGCCAGCCACCATGGCTACTGTGCTTGTCGGGTGAAACTGGACACTGACTTCGGATCCCTCAGTATAGGAATCACGGTTCACATCCCTGAGTTTCTTATGATGTAGCGATTTAGGTATCAGGCCGCGTAACTTGGCCTTGTGATCAATGAAGCCCACGGTTTTTAGTAGAGGTTCCTCCTCATCGGAATCATCAGAATCATTTTGCTTAACCTTCCGATCATCCAGAGATGCCCATTTTGGCTGTGCAATGGTGCGCTGGAAACGTGCTTCTAAATGTTCCTTATATGATTTATCCTTGCGTAAATGTTTTAATGATCCTGTGTGTCGTGTTTCTTTCCTCACATCACCCAATTGAATATCCTCATCATCGGAATCTGACCAGGCTGCCTTGCGTCTCTTCGTAGATCCCTCCTCATCTTCTTCTTTATCATTTTCATCGTCACTTTCTTTAACTTCCTTCGTTCTTTTGTGTCCAACTGATTTAGACAGATTTGACAGGAATGTTGCCTTGTCACCGAACAACACCTTTTCCATTGGCACCTCCACATATGCTGGTTTCTCCCTCTTGAGAGACTCCGATTTCTGTTCTGGGTTTTGTACACTGTCTGCCCGTGCGCCGTACTCAGCCATTAGCTCCTTCAGCTCCTCCATCCCATCGCTAGATTCATCGTCACTCATTTTGGTAATCTATAATTTTATTAATAACCGTTTATAAGCGACGTAGAACCACAAAACTTTATATTTAAAATGCTTACAGAAATTGCACCGCACGTGTATTATGAACCAGGGCTGTAAAATAATGAATAGCTGAGGAATATCGAAACACATCGATATCAATAGTCAACACTATTTTAAAACATCGCCAATTTATCGAAACTCGATAATTACGTGGTGTGAATTTATCTATTTTTATTTTTTGAATGAATTTTAAAAATCAATTGATTTTTTTTCAAATAAAGCGTCTTTAATTGAAAATTGTATTTAATATATTCGATTATTAGTTGACATATTCAAACACTGGCAACTCTGCTGTTTCAGCCCTCGAAGCATGACTTGGACTGACAGTTGCACTTGGGGGCGGCAAACGTTGAAATTTTTCGCGCAAAGAGATATGCACAAAACGGAGGAATTTGAAGAGATCTGATAAGACACTATAAATGATGACATAGGCAATTTGCACTAGACCCATAACACTAACGCCCACAAACAACGCCAATGTGCCCCCAAACGACACTGCGGTATAAGAAGTCTAAAGACGGGCATGATTAATATATGATGAATACTCACCTATGAGATCCTCAAAGCTAAAAACCACATCGCGTCGAAAACGCACCTTAGGTGGTATCAAATCCCAGCGAAAACTTGAAGTGGCCGTCTCCACACTAGCCGATTCCTCTACATTCTTCATGCCCCACGAGCTCTTTTTAACCGTTTGCATTGTATACTCGATTTCGGTGCAGGTTGAGGGACATTTGCAGATATGCAATGCCCAAATGGGCCACTTGAAATCCAACAGACACTCAAATCCAGCCGGATTGCAACTGGGGCCCTCCACAAAAGGATAAAAAGAAAGGCACGCAGTTGCACATCTCCAGCGCCATTATGGCACGACAGCGCGCCAGGCACAGGGATTTGCTATAAATCTGTGTACATATGGGGGCAGTCAACATAAATATGTATGTATGTATGTATGTATGTATATAGACAGCACTTTATGCCTACCTTTAAATTGGAGGTTTCCTCGTCATTAAAGACGCACTTCCGCTGTTCCACGCTCAGTTCACGCAGATTCTTGGAGGCTCTATAAAAAAAGAGGATTGATCTCTTTAAGGAGTACAAAATCTTTATATACAATATTTATTCGTCTACTTACACAGTTTCAAGCACCTTGAATGAGGCAGTTATTTCATCAGATTTGTGTAAGGCGACCATGTTGGCCTCCGTTGCGGAGACTTCGTAGGGCGAGTGCACGTCTAGCTGCAGTAGGAGAATGAGTAGCACGAGGAATAGAGAGAACCTAGTTAGACATAACCCTGAAGTAACCTTCGTTGCTGATTTACCACGCCTGTGCTCTCATAGAGATCCATCCTAATATAACACTGCTGTTTGCCATATTGACAGGTCAGCGGCTCCTCTAGTTCTTCATATTTAACAGGTCTGTAAGAGGAAATACACATAAAGAGCATACAACTTATCAATCTCAATCTTCACTCACTCTTTGCCCAACACTGCGGACATGGGGGAATTGATGGCATAGCAAGCACCACGCTCCGTCATGACCATCTGCACATGAACCTTAAAGTTCGGATCAAAGGTACTGATAACCTGTTCAAAGGGCCGATTGATAGTTTGTATAATCTCGTAAAGATCAATGGTTTCAAAGCGTTCATCGCTGGCAAACTTGGTCAGCTCGCCATAGTTGCTAGCAGTCGCATTAACAACGGCATAGAGAAAGTCCATGATGTAGAAGTAGTCCTCGTCGATAATGGAAACGTTCCACATGTCCTGTATAAGCTCGTTGGCCTTGAACGAATCGATGTGATCGTAATAGCAGAGAGTAACCGCCGGCAAAGATCCATTCCAGCCGCGATAATCGCGATCCACAGAGATGACTGTGGGTGAGTTGAAGTATCTGGCAATCTGTACCTCGCTGAGCATATAGACAGCGCAAATGCTGGACAAGAGCACAGCCAACCAGAGGAGCCTTTAAAGAAGAGCTTCAGAAATGGGACAAGAGTTTACTTTTCTTTCCCTGCTTACCGTTCGGATATGTGCAGCCGCCTGCTAACTGTGAGGCGTAGAACTAGTATACTGGTCTCTTCACCAGCCTGTGCTGTAATCTCCCTCATCCTAGAAGATACAGCTTTCACTATGTGAAAGCTAACAGCCACCAGAACCCACATCTTGTGCTGTATCCAGCCTAAGCTGCGCCTGAGCCAACTTTCTAGATCCAAACGTATACGTGCCATAATGTAAACTAAAGTCAAAAATCGTAAACTGAAGCCTTTTATTCGTATCGTTTTCAAAAGGAATAACCCATTAGGGACTTATTGCCCAGATCGATTTGTATCAGAAATATAACAATGGCCATCAAAGCGCTAACAAACTGTCAGAGGGAACAAAGGGAAGTTATATTATTATATATTCGTCAATGAAAGTTCCTCCTGCCACTTACGCCGCCCAGCGAAAGGGTGTCCAAATCAACCACCCCCAGCACCGTTGAGGGGCAGCCCTCGTTAGCCTGTATTTGCAGCAGAAAACGATTGACAGCGCGTTCCAGGCGAGAGTCGTTTACCTCTAGCTGATTGAGCAACAGGCACAGTTGACTTTTCTGCGAAGGGAAGAATTAACTGGGTAAGTTCTTCATCTTCTCAAGCAGAATTAACTATGTTAGTTCTTCTGCACCTTCTCTTAAGGTTCAGCAGCTTTAACCGTGTTAGTACTTCTTCTCCTTCTCCCACTTACCTGCTCAAGCACGCGCTCATTGGCACTGAGCACCGACCAGATGCGCATACCATGCATGAGTAGCCAAAGTACACGATAGAGAAACAGCACCCACTCCGAGAGCCACTCTGCCTGTTCGAGTATGCGGAATACATTGAACAGTTCGTAACTGAAGCTTAACAGAGAATTAATGAAGTTCAACATGAGCACAGGCCCAAATTTGTTGGAGAACCTTGTGTGCAGTTGATTCAAGGAGACCCAGACTAGGCGCAGTTGGTCCACGTTGTCTTCCACGTCAGCAATAATGGAAATGCTCATTAGCATTGGCTGTCGTAGACGCTTGTTGAGTTGTGCATGCATCAGGCTGATAAGATGCACTGCCAACACATATTGCAACAAGCTCAGACTAATTATAAGCCCCACCAAATTGTGTGCCACATTGCTGTGCAGCGAGTAAGTCCAATTGCTGTGAGAATGAATCACCCAGAGCACATCGATGATAATGCAGATGCCGTGAAAGGAGAATATCAAAGGGAGAAGCCACAGTAAATGACGTTCCAACTGGGAATACAGATATCTGGGTTTATCGAAAGAGCAGCGCCTCTAGCCTTAGCTGCTCCATCAGCAGGCGCCTATAGAAGCCTCCATTTCTATATACACTGAGCGAAAATATGGCTGTCAACAGCATATTCGATGGATATTCCGTTAGGTAGAGCATCTTCTCTATAGCCAGCACGGGCATGTCCAGTTTGATGATGACAAGCCTGATGCAAACAGTCCAAATGCAGCACACGAGGAGCAGAGACCACAGGAGATGCAGATGTCGTTGCCTTCGCTGGACGGGAGGTGACACGCCCAGACAACGGCTTATGGTCAGCAGAAGGCGTAGCCAACGATTGCTGCTCCAACTGGACATTGTAAACGACTAATCAGAAATGGGCTAATAGACAAGCATTTAGTGCTGTGATTAATGAAGCTTGTCAGCATAGAAATGGTTAATTGATTGTGAATTGATTGCAACAAACGTCCAATATCACGCATACGCCATGTGGACGCACAAGTTGAAGCAGCTGCCCCAGAAAAGGCGAATAGCGGCTAAGGATGCCTGGCTGGCAATGCCAGAAAAGAGGTGACAATGTCCATAAGTATCCAACTTCCCAAGCTTATCATGATTTCTACCTCCTCTAGCAACTGGAACCTTACACAGCAACTCTATGTCTGCAACTCGGAGCAGCTGCGCGATGAGCTTCAATTACTTCTTTTGTGTTGTGTCATCACGGGCGGCGCTCCGATTGCAGTGTTTTCCACGCCTCCATGGCAAATGCTTTAATGCAGTGCAGCAGTGCTGGTTGATTCTCCTCTACTCTTGGCTCTGCTATGCAGCCTTCTTGGAGTTGGTGCAGAGTTCGCTGAGGATCAGCGACCTCGAGCATAAGTTCTATTGCTTTGAGTCCTTGACTTACTTGATACATGTGCCCTGCATTATGTTGCTTAGTGTGCGCTGGAGGCACAAGATTGGAGAAGTATTCAATAGGATTGCTCGCTACGATTTGGCCAGTGGATACGTTGAGAAACGTCGTGGAATTAGACGCTTTCTTCACTGCCCGTTGCTGGTCGTGTTGTTCTTTATTGTCTGCTGCATTCCCATTTGCCTCTGCTTTTGCAACTTTGATATATGGAAGACTGTGATCAATCTGAGCACTTATGTGCTGCCCAACATACTCAGTGGCATCTCGCTTATCTCGTACTATACGCTCCTGCGAGGTGTTGCCCAGCGTCTGCACAACGTGAGAGAGGCTTTGCATGGGGAACTTCAGTCTGGACTCGTGACACATCGAGCAGGTCTTCAGCAACTGCGTTGGCAGCACGCGCAGCTGCTGCACTTCACCAAAGTTATAAATCAGAACTTTGGCGTCTCTATACTCTGTGTCTATGTGAGTTCCTTTATAAATTTCAATACGAATTTATTTTTGGCTTACAAAAACGTGGAAGATCCTGATGTGGAGGAATGGGCATGGTGGTCGTATGTCATTCTATGGATAAGCATGCACTTTGGGAAGATGATCATCATACTTTACTTCAATAACGGCGTGCAGCAAGAGGTAAACTTTTACACACATAGAATTGAATTCATATGTGAGTAATTAATTAATCTACTATTTAGCAAACGAATTGCCTCTGCTTGTTGAGTAAGGTGCGGACAGCTTCGGAGGATGTCATGGAAACGGTAAATCATTTTGTGCTGCAGCTACAAATCAATGTACGAGCTCATGTTGCTTGCGGCCTTATTGTGTTGGAATATAAGTATATAACTGCGGTAAACTGCTTTCCTAAACTTTCAAAAATATATATATTACAATTTTTTATTTTTCAGCTAATGATGGCGACAACGAATGTATTTATATTCTTTTTGCAATATGATATTACCTATCAAGCACTGGCACATTCAGCTAATGAAACAAATTTGATAATTGCGCGCTAAGAATATCGATATAGAGACCGCAAACTAATCGGCATAAAATGTGTTTTTAATTTCACTGCCCCAGGGTCCGGAGTCCATATTCTCTTTCAGGATCGAGACCCCGTTTATCTACGTAATAAATAAATAAAAGCACATGTATTCAATGAATTTATTAAAGTAAGATTGTTTTATTTAAAATGTTTATCTTTCTTTTTAAAACTACCGCTTAATTTATTTTATCGCATCTCTTCGATATGTTCGATACGTGGACGCAAAATGAGTAACTCGAACGCAAAATGCGCAAAGTGACACTTGAAGTTGGCCGCACGCAGTTTGTGCTCCCGTTAAGTTGGCTGTGGCTGTTCCTTGGAGTTTTTCCCGTTTCAGCTCGCGGTCGCACTTAAGTTAAATTCGGCGTAAACAACAATTGGTGTAATTTCCCAAATTCCTTAAAATATGTTTGAATATACATTTCCTTGTGGCGGCTTTAGGACCCATACGAAAATGAATGAAACAGGCATTACATTCGATCCACCTGTTTACGAGCAGAGGTATTGTGCCATCATTCAAATACTGGAGGATCAGCGCTGGTTACACGAAATTAAAAAGGTCACGGAGTTTGGGTGCGTATTACCGTTTTGCTCGTGCAATCACCTATGTATAATGTCGAAATTCCCATCGATAGTTGTAACGATATGCGGCTGTTCCAATTAATACGACGAATCGAGACAATTGAGCACATTATTCAGGTTCGTATAAGTAATTTCTTTCAAGTGTTTTTTTTTTCCATATTACACCATCCATCAGTTTGTTTAGCTGATAAGAAAAGACAAGCTGATTTTTGAATAATTGTTAAAGACAGTTTCTATGTATTTTATTTATGTATCCGCAGTTATATCCTAGCTTAGACTTTATCATTATGTTTTATGCAATAATAACCTTCATCTAGTTATATTAAATACTTTTTTTTTGTTGAGGGGTTTTGCTTTATGTATGTATATATAGAGATATAATTTTAAACCGAATGGGTGTAACCTAATACGAGTAACTTAAAACAACGCGAATCAAAATATAAAATCAGAAGTAAACAATCATTTGCTATCAAGGCCAATGTGTGTAACCTAACACTCTACATCACTTGGGATGCCTACACACAACTTCTTAATCATATCTCACCTCTGCACATCATCCATCTGATAGTAGTTCTCTTACTCTTAACCGTAACAATTTCTACTGTAGCTTCAAACTCGATTTGAGAGTATATATGTATATAAAAAATAATAAGATTGCTTAAAAACGTTAACTAATAGAGCTTATTAAAATAAAACAGAAATTACAAAACATCATGCGTGGCTTTCTCTACCAATGTGTATACACATATTGTTCTGATCCAATTGTTTTTGATCTTCACTTATAGAGTTATTTAATTTCTAAAAAATACTTTTTATTTTACTCGAAAAAGGCAGCACAAAACTCTTCAAATCGAATAAGTATGTGTAGTCTGTGTCTGCCACTTGTTCTGTTTCTTTTTTTGTAGTAGTTGTTGTTGGGGTTATATAGTAGGTTTGGATTGGGTATATAGGGTGTATCTAACTATTGTATCACTTGCGACAATGTCTGGACGTGTTGACACTTCGCCCCTTGCCGTAGCTGTTTTCATCATCATAGTGCCACGCGCGGTACACAGTTTGTTGCATGCTCGCGGCATAGTTTGAATTGTTCTCCACATCCACATGGTGCTCGCCTCGCATCTGGTGTTCAGTCTTATATAGACAACGACGCGGTCGCCGCTGTTTCGGTTTATCCACATCGACAGCATCAACGACACGTCCTGCTTTCAGTTTGGCGTGTTCAACTTCTCCGGTGGCCGATGCCAGTGTGTGAGTGTTATCCTTGCGAGTGGCGCAGCCACGTTTGTTGCTCCCCACCGTTGTTAATGGTATAGCGGTTAACCTTTGACTTTGTTGCTGACCGTGTTGGCTGCTATGCTGTTGCTGGGCATACTTAGACGCTTTGCTTGACGTTTGCTGCTTCACACTTCTTGTACGTGAACTCTTGCTCTTGACCAGCTGCTGTTTTTTTGTTGACCCACGTGGCCGTCCACGATTTCTGGGCACAGCCTCCAAAATTTTGCTGCCATCGCATTGTTCCTCAACCATCTGTAGAAAGTCAATAATTACATTAGTACTGAACAATTTAAGGGGAAGCAATAATACTCACCTCACTGTCTACTGCATCACTCTTTGAAATGATATTATTGCTATTATCATCATCATCTGTTTCCTCCTTTTCATTCTCCTCCTCTTCGGCATCCTCCTCTTCGTCCTCCCCCTCATCATCGTCGTCCTCCTCTCCCTCCTTCACTTTGACCTGTTCTACCGCAGCCTCTTCAGTATTGTTGTGTTCCTGCACTGTTAATCCCTTGTCCCTTCTGCTTTGCTCCACAGCCAATATCGCATACGTAGGTTTACCCTCATATCGTCGGGGCAAGCGCGATTGCAGCGGACATATGACCTCCTCACGCTCGAACTCCTTGACAGCGCGCTCGCGCGCAATTTGATCTGGATCCTGGGACAGCACCTCCGCCCAAGAGAATTTCTTTTTCTTTACACTCTTCTTGTCGGACTTGGAACGCAGATTTTTGGGTGATACACGATTCGTTAGTGAGTGTTCCTGGAATGGTGTGCCAAACGACGAGCGCATGATATTGGATGCAATTTTGTTGTTCAGCTCGAATAAGTCGTACTTGGCACCGCCATCGATATCATCTTTGCTGATGGGAATACGTGTGCGCAATATTTCCTCACTGCTCAGACTCATTTGGCTAATATCGTAACCCAGACGACGATATTCTCGCTTAAATATGTTGCGATAGAGCTCATAATTCGGTCTCTCCTGGTATGCGAGCTGGCCGATCTGTTGCAGGAATTCACCCAAATATTTAGGAACCAGTTTGCCATAGAACTGTCGCAGCATTTCACACACATCTGTCATGAACAACTCTTTGGCGCGATGCACCTTCTCCGGCTGCTGCTGCTGAGCCACTTCCTTCCACGGCAAATAACCCTCTGACCAGTAGAGTAGATTATAGCCCAAGCATTCCAAATCACTGCGACGTGAATGTGCACCCAAATGAGCATCACGCGAGGTGAACTCCAGCGTACCGTCGTGAGCGCGTCTCTGATCCATTATGAATGGACGATGCACTCCACGATCTTGGTATTTGGAGGCCAAACCGAAATCAATCAGGAATATGTGCTCCTCTTCAACCGGCATCATTTGATACGATGATCGCTTGCTTCGCACGCTTCCATTGCTCTCACTTTTGATCTGTCGCTGCTGCAGTTGTTCTTGTTGCTGCTTTTGTTCAGGGCGAAGACGAGTAGAGCGTGTGGAACATGCTGCCTTACTTCGGGTCATACGCTTGATAGCCTTGCCAGAGTGTCGTGAGGAATGCGCCTCCCAGTCGTTGTCCGAGCTAGCTGGTGATTTCTCTCTGTTTGTTTCTTGTTTCATCGGATGACCGTCTTCGTTGAAGAACTCTGAATAGCTAACCCGTTTGGAGGGGCGCAAATAATGTGACTTGACCATCTCCTCGTACATGGAGCTCGAGTTGCGACTATCGTTGCGTCGACATGATCTCATTGGATTTGAGCCGCTGAATTCGACTGCATTTGGGCGTGGTCGTTGCGGATGTTTTTTGTTCACTGGCGTCTGGTACATGTCCAGACTGTTGCTATTGTTGCTGTTCGTGGTGGCACCATCATCAAAGTCCTCGTCCTCATCCTCGGCATAATTATCGTCTTTTATCACCGGCATCCCCTTAACGGTGTACTTGTTCTCGTTCTTGATGAAATAGTCATCGTCATTTGTCTCCTGTTCGGAACTGTTGCCACTGTCCGTGGTCTGCTGCTTCTCCTCGTAGTGATCCATATCACAGTTCTTGGCCTGCCGCTTAAGGTACTTGCACTTGGATATCATCAGATTCTGCGCCTTAATATCGTTGTGACAATAGCCCTTATCGTGCAGATGCTCCAGCACATTGATCACATGTATGGCCAGCACCAACAGAGATTTTTGCGCCACTCGCGCATTCTTGATCAGCGAGTGAAGATCACGATCATATCGCGGCAGCACCAGAAACCTATAACGTCCATCGCCAAAAAGTGTGTGCCCGAGGCAATGTAGCTGGGTATACCCGATGGCGGACCATTGCTTAGTCTCGATGGCAGTGCCGGCGCAACGTTTCTGTTTTCATCGCTTTCATTTGAGATTTCTGCAGGAAGGAAAGTGACTAAGTATGTCATGATATATTGAAGATTCTGTAATGAACACAACATACCCTGTGTCTGATTCGTGTTGATTAGACAGTGTATCTCCACAAAGAGAGGCCCATTGGAGTGTGGTTCTATTTTAACCACATACTTAGCACTCTCTGAGGAAACGGGGCAAACAGTGTCATCCGAGGCGAGAAATATCTCACCAAAGTTGCCCTTGCCTAAAAAACAGAAAGATCATTGTAATTAATTTATAAACAATTGAAAACACATTTGATACTCACCAATGGGTCGTCCCAGTCGCCAGGCTTTTGAAAGCACATCTCGTAGTATGGTTCCGTTGACCACCGAGGGGCGTAATGTATAGACTGGGCGTGGTGACTCTGTTGCATTGGAATTATTGTTATCGCTCTGTCCGCCACTGGCAAATGTGGCCAAGGACAAAAGGGAGGCCCGAGAATTGACCGGATATTGGCCACGTTGATGTTGTGGCTGTGGTGTTTGCATCAAGGCATCATGGGCCGAACCAGATGAGGATGAATCCTCATCATCATTTTCGTGCCAATCATAATTGTGAGTAGAGGCAGCGGCGCCGTCGCCGTTACCCAGGCGCTGACATTTGTCTGCCTTGGTGGAGGATTTAGCTGCTGCACGCTTGCGTTTCCGTGTACATCGATCCGACGACGGAGTCTGTAATCTGTTGGAATCAGTTTGTTGTGGCTGTGTCACATGAAGGCGTTCCGCTGCGATGCGTTTGCCCATGTTTAGTAGGCGACTGCAATCGTAGGTTGGAATCGCCTATGCCAATTCCTTGAGTCCACTCCTCCCGATAAATCAAAGTTTGATTTAATCCTCCGATTTTGTCAGTCTCAAGTTAACGCAAGGCGTTTTAAGGAACGTTGGAGTGTGAATTGATTTGTTTTTTATTGATTCTCTTTTGTATGTTTACGGCGCTTTGCTTTTTGTTGACATTCGTGCTGCTGCTTGCTGTGTCAAGAAGATGAAGAAGAAGAGTTACTCAGTTAAGTTTTGATTACTATAACTCAACATTCGCACACACACACACACATGCACACATGCGACCATTTATATCTGCTGCTGCTGTCACTGATTAATTTTGCATGTGTTTTGTTTTTGTTCTTTTATTATTATTATGTTGCCACCACTAATTCAAGTTTCACGCTCTTTTGTTTTGAATTTCGTTTCGTTGCCCCGGAACAATATGGAATGGGACACCGCTGTCGGCTAAAGCGGAACGGCAACGTTATGGGCACGGGCACACAAACATACACGCACACACACACATACACGAACATGCATTCACATGGGCACGACGCACACAGCGTACATATGCATTGGTATAGGTGGAAATTATGCACACACAACAAAACAAATATTTTACAGATTCTCAGAAATTCCCCGCAATTAATCACTACATTATCTTTAGCTAAAATATATAATATACGAATTAAGTTTAGCATCGAGACGGAACACAATGGCGCTACACTAAGCAAAACGCCATATCTGTAGTCACAGACAAACGACGGGGCAGAGGCTGAGGAAGGCAGGCATAGCCATGGCTCGTCGAATATTGATTTAGTTGGGCCGCCGGCGGCCCTAGTCATACAGTTGCTTAACACAATATATTTAAAAAATTTCGAACTACGCACAGTTTTAATGTATTTTACATTCCGCTTTCATTGCATTCGTTAATTCGGTAATTAAAAATTGATTTGCCACTTTTCAGTATGTATTTCTTTCACGTATTACAAGTTTTCTTCTTCTTGTTTTCACGTTGTCTTTCCCCATGCAATACAGGAAAATTTTTCACGATGCCCATCATAGGTAATTAACTTTAATGCTTACACTTGTTTGATTGTGGATGTTTAAATACACATTTTCACTATATTTTGCAATTAAATTGTATTTATTTAGACTTTCAATTGATTTTCACAACAAATTACATATTCTTCGTGCACTGCTAGCCGTGCCTCGGAACACTCACACACACACGCACGCAAAGTGACAAGCCAATGTTTCGTTGCCGTATCGTTTCGCCATTTTGTATCGTTTCATTTTTAATGTTTCCAGCGCTGCCAGATAGTTGCAATTGCACTTGTGTGTTGTGAAACGAGCTGGCAAGAAACCTTCCGTTAAAATCGAATTTAAATTACTTACGTTCTTTAATATATTTTGCAGGTTGACATTGACGAAGTCACCTTAAAGGCGAGTTTAACTCGCACAAATCCTTTAGTCTCCGACTTTATGAGACAGCGGCTTCGTCCGTTACATGTTGATGTGCTACATGGCAGCGTTGCAGATCCAGCCGAAGTAATAAGGAATACAGACGCGGTCATAGCAATAGAACTGTGAGTTGAATGAATGCTATTTAATAACATACATGTATCATACATACATATATCTCTTACAGAATCGAGCATGTCTACGACGATGTGCTGGCAAAAATCCCTTCAAACGTGTTTGGCTTCATGCAACCTAAACTTGTTGTCTTCAGCACACCAAACTCGGACTACAACATCATCTTTACACGCTTTAACCCCCTGTTGCCCAATGGTTTTCGTCATCTTGATCATAAATTTGAATGGTCACGCGAAGAATTCAAATCCTGGTGCCTAAGTATAATTGAAAAGTATCCGAATTATATGTTCTCGCTGTTAGGTGTGGGAGAACCTCCCGCGGGTTACGAATCCGTTGGTTATGTGTCTCAAATAGCGATATTTGTGCGAAAGGATATGCTGGGAATGCCGCTGGCGCAACCACTGACCGCCGAGTCCATTCCAGCAACTGCAGAGACCTACAAGACTCTACATACTGTGGACTTTCCCTACTATGTGGACACTCGCACGAAGGAGGAGAAAATTTGGAGTGAAATCCAATACGAACTAAACCGTTGTACAAGAAACGATGATTACTATGATCATGATAATTATATGTACAAAATATCAATTGCTGAGCTACTTCCGCGATTGGAGCATTTAGGTGTTACCAGGGAAATTCTGGTTGAGCTGCTGTGCAAGCATAAAAAGGAAGTGAAAAACGATTTCATTCTGATCGAAGAGCCGGATGATTCCGGTGGTAGCATCAACAATGACCCTTACGACGAAGTGCCACTGAGTTCCAATGTGCCACAGTCCGAGCAAGAGTGCTGGGACACATAAAACTAATTCACACATCTGTACCTAATTGTGCCTTGTGACAATTTGACAATAAATCAACCAGTGTGTGCCTTGTGAAAATGAATAACGGGGGAGTTTCATGGGTTTTCCCCTCAAAAACTATTCAATTTAGCCAAGCGAAAACATCCCGCATCCAGAATCTCTGTATGTGTGTGTGTGCTTAATGTTGTGTTGAATGATTTTTGCGAAAAATATTATTGGGGTGGACGCCAAGATGACGAGACGCCGGCATCTAGCTAGACACGCCACCCGCGCCCTCAATCCTTGTCCGGAAATTGCAATTGTTTGCTGCCAAAGGGGGTAGCTTGGCGCAAACGCAGCACAACAAAGTCGCTGTCCATTAATACCCCCTGTCGGTGTGTGTGTGTGTGTGTGTCTGAGTGCGCTCTGCTTTTGCGGTTGCCTGGCTAAGCCAAGTTAATGGAGTCGGCGTCAGTTGCCAGTGAATCGTGCTCCTTGACAGGCAGACAAATTGCCATAGCTGCTGTGCCCCTTAGACGGTGCCTGGCGTGACAACAAACTCACAAGCAGTTCTCATATTCATAACAGTTCTCATCATATTCATATTCATATATTCACATTCTCTGTCAAAGTCTCCGTATACAAATCCTCTATATTGTATACTATATACGGCGTATATTCAGTTACCCGATGTGCATACAACCTCGAATTGTATGTCACATGTAAATAGGAATTTAACTCGATTTTTATTACATTAGTTTCGCATCGCTGTGTGTGTGTTTGTGTTCGGTGTGTGTGTCTGTCTGTCTATATCTTTGTCGCGTGTCGCCTTTACTTTAGTTGCGCGCTTGATTTACCTTAGTCGACATGGCGGACGAGGATGACGCAAAGAAGGGAGACAAGAAAGTAGTGCACATTTATCCGCTAATCAAGGTTGGTAGTAGAAACTAATCGGATTCTCTTGCCGAACCCAGTGTGATCCTTTATCATTTCCTTTATCACGCAGCACTCGGACATGCGCGAGGAAATGCGTAACGAGGTCGTCGAGCTGACCGTCTCTGCCTGTGAAAAATTCGCTTCAAATTACGAGGTATTTCCAGAGAGAGAGTGAGAGATCAGAATGTTATATTTTTGTAATATTTGCAGACAGCTGCTCGGGTTATCAAGGATAATATGGACAAGAAGTTTGGCATCTATTGGCATGTTGTGGTCGGCGAGGGCTTTGGCTTCGAGGTCTCCTACGAAACGGAGAACATACTCTATTTATTCTTTGGCGGCAATATGGCCATTGTGCTCTGGAAGTGCTCCTAAAAGGCAACGAACCAATCAACCTAATAAACAAACAGACGTACCTAGAAACCAAAAGCGAAGACATAAAAAAAGGAAATGAAATTTTTGTATTACTTAAACAGCATTTAACATATTGTTAATGTTATGTATAAGTTGCGTGTGACAGAGGGGAGAAAATAAAAAAAAGTAAATTGCTGTGCCACAACTTGCTGCACGTGTTTGTCCTTTGCCATGGCAACATTGCCACCCAAAAACCTTAACAGGCAAAACGATAATTAATTGAAGGATTCCAATTTATTGTTATTGTTGTTGTTTAGATATTGTTCCTAGCGACACGCGTTCTCATTCTTATAAAAATTCCTTAAGTTTCACAAAATTGTACAAAAAAGTTTATGCATAAACATCCTCACGATCCGCGCCAGCACCATCGCCGCCATCCTCGAGGTTGGAAAAGAGCAGGAAATGCGATGTACGATGCAGTTCGTGATAGAATTCCTTCGGATTGGCCAATTGCAGTTCGTATTTCATATTCGGATCGTGACGAACGCCCATAAAGTTGTAATTCCAACTACTTTGCGCCGGCACCATGAAGAAGCCGAGGAACTTATTTGATAACAACATTTGAACGCGTTCATAATGCGAGGGCAAATAACCCTTCGGATTGTTGCCCTTGTCGGTGTTCTTGGAGCCCCATTCGAAGCCCGAGGGAGTCAACTTGTATGCCGTCAGCGAGCAGGAGCCTGGTGTGAAGGAGCATGTGATGACAATTGTCTTTTCACCATCCCAATTGGAATTCTCCTGCATGATCTTGGCATGCGTTGTTATATCCTGCGGCGACAATTGCGGCAATTCATTTGGTTGCGTATGTATCCAGCCCAGCGGTTCCATATCCTTCAGATACTGATGCGTCGGCAGAGTGTTGGGTAAATTGATGGTCTGATGCGTTCCCCATTGTGGTGGCATCACAATGCAACGAATCTCCTTCACCTGTGGATTATCCGGTGGACTGACACCATATAAATATCCAGCGATTTGTGCACGCAGATCGGAGATGGTAACAAACTTCTTCAATATGTTCTTGGGCAGAATGTACGTGTATCCAGTCTCCTTGATGTCATCCGAGCTAACGTAGATGTGGTTTGTGCGCAGATGCAAGTTTGTCGCCGAGATGGCACGCACACGCCATTCAGTCTTGGAGCTGAACGTTTGCGTTTCATAGTTCGAAGTCGTGGAGGTGATAATCTCATCACCGTGCTTGTTTGTGGTGCGTGTTGTGGTCGCAGTTAGTTGATTCTGTTCCTTGGTCTGTTTCTCAATTTCGGCAATCTGTTGACGCTGTGCCGACGGTGCACTGATTTCCATACCAAGAATGATGTCACGAATCTCAGACTGTGTCAGCGAAGCAACATTCACATTATTTTTCTTGCCATAATCGGCTAGAATAAGATCCTTCAGCTGCACCTCAACCTTGATCCATTCCTCATCTGTCAAGGTGGGCCAGATGTGATGTGCCTCCGTTATGGTCGTCTTATCTGGCTTGAGGATGATCTTTGTACGCTCCGTGTTGACGTGAAGAGCACGCAGAATTAGAATGAGACGACTGAATGCCGTGTAGGAGGATATGGTCTTGAGCCAATCGTCATACAGATTGAATAGCACCATCTGTGGTTCAGTGGCCTTTAGGATAAGATCACCAAACTTCTCCACCTTGAGGCAAGCCTGGAAGGGTAACTGCAACTCGGATCCCTTGATGACAATATTGGGGAAGTCAAGCAAATGCACCTCAAGGGGATCCAACATGCCTTTGCGGGTAACAATGATCTGCTTGGGCTGCTCTTCAACGGGCAGCGAACGAATGAGCGCAGCAACTTCTTCGGCAGTCTTCCACTTGGCCAACTGACCCAGACGTTTCTGGCCTGCCCACACCGAAGTGTGAATAATCTTGAGGAACAATTGTCCAGTGCGAGGATTGAAGATAAAGATGGCTCCGTTGATTGGCTTCGTTGTCAAGTTACCCTCGAAGGTCTTGTGGATGGTGACACGATACACATTCGTATCATCCACAAACCAAATGATCTGATTCGAGAAGAGTTCACCATAGTTCTGGGAGCTGAGGTACGGTTCCGTTGGCTCCGAAGAGTACAGCTGCAGCGCTTTGCGTATACGCTCACGTAGCACATACAACGCCGGATTGGCTTTCATGATCTTGGCCATTGCCTGTTGGATAAGCGTCTTGCAGCCTGGAAACCAATTGCCGTATGCCGAATGCAGATTGTAGGCCAAGTCGATGGCGATGAGCACACCCGTTGGCGATGGATAAATGGACATGTTGTCTGTGGTGTAGTCCAAGAACTTGGCCCTAGCATAACGTTCCACATCGTGCGAATCGTAATCGCCCCAACGCAACTGTATATCCAGCCAATACTTTTGTGTTGTCGTATTATCCATGGTATCCTTGGTGTCGGCCAACAACGAGGGACGCGACACATTCCACTTGTAGGCGGGGAAGAGCAATATGTCCGCACACGACGAGTTCATCTTATATGATTTACGCGGATGGATTGTCTCCTTTTGTACTGTCTCAATCTCCAGGGCGTCCAGCTCCTGATCGAACACCTGACACAAATCCATCACAATGGACTCGTGTATCTTTTGCCACAAGTGAGCACGGAAGATTTGAATCAACGAAATTTTCAGCGTTGGAATTTTGCCGTGCATGAAAATACCTGTCAGATCCAACTGGACCTGGAAACCAACGTAGACATTGGCACGATTGATGGTCGGTGACCACCAGAGTGTGAAACGACGATTGGGAATCTGATTGAGACCGGAACGCTGAGCATTAGTCAGTTTCTTGTACTTCATAGACTCCTCAAAACCGGATGCCTTCTCCCAGAACAGACCCTCCCACGTGGGGAAGTAGGTGCCCTTGAAGAGCGTGTGCTCCAGTATACCCTCGACGCCACCAAGCGCTTGTATCATATCTGTGCGATAGTTATTCAAATTCCATAGCTTGCCATCGTGACGCTGATGTGTCCACCAGAAGGGATTCTGCTTGAGCACCTGATACTGCTTGAACTCGGTTCGTATACGCCAACCCTTGTCATAGGCCAGTGTGTGACGATCCTTCTGGAAGAGGGTATTGATACGGGGTATACCACGATCCCAGCTGTCCTCCAAATCTTCCAGTGTGAGACGACGATTCTGGGCATTTGCCTCTTGTCGCTTCAGCGCATACTCTGCCCACACACGCTGGGAGTCAATGAACTCACTCTCCCACGGTTGTATATAACGATACAGATTTGGTATAAGCTGATCCTCGTCATGCGACATGCCTGCACCAAGGGAAATATGATAAGAATAAGATAAGATTCAGTACAATCATTGAAATCATCATCTACTTACCGGAGCGGAAATGTGTGATGCCCACATCGGTCTGCTTGGACCAACGCAGATCAGATTGAGGTATAAGCACGTGACCCATACTCAACATGCCCAAGCCGCCCAGCTCTTTGGGTGTGTAGAACACAACGGGCGGGAAACGCGAAGGCATTTTAGAGTTCAGACCAATCTTAATACGTGTCTGTATTTTGTTTTCACACTTAACGAGCAGATCCAGCAATTCTTGGGTATTGACCACAGCCTCACGGAAATAGGTCATCAGCCCAATGAGTGCTGTGTTCCATTTGTTAACAATCTGTAAGGGAAGAGGAGAAGTTATTATTGATATCTCTAGTGACTTCAGACAACTGAACGCACCTTTGTGAAAGTAGTAGAACCGGATGCCATCAAAATTTGACGCACACGATTGTGGAAACGTCCCAGAGACTCATCATCCACACGCAGGAAACACTGTGCTGTGCGCTCCTTGGTAATTTCGTTTTGCAAATTCCAAACACCATCACGATGCGTGAATTCTTCATTTTGTGTGCGGCACTAAAGAGAAGAATAAAATATACAAATTATTAACTGAACTTAGTGAAGAATTTAATTAAAGGAACCTTTGGCAATATGCGACACTCGAAGCCGCTCATGTTGAACAACAAATTGGGATTATCCTTGGAGTAAACCGACACGAAGGTGCTCTCCCAACCGATGGTGGTAACTGAACGGGGCAGGCGATTCTTAATATCCCAGAATACAGCGCGACCACTAGAATAGATGAAGTACGCATTAGTCATGCTATAAATACCTTCACCCGCCTCTGAAGAAACTTACAGATTGACATCGTGCTTCATCAGACGCATGCGAGCATCGCGTGGCCAGCACTTTTTGTTGTTGTAGCCAACAATGTTCTCATTGTTCGGATCAGGATGTTCGGTAAGATAGCGTTGAATTAGATCACGTGCCTCCTCAGCTGAAAACCTGAAGAACAAGTGAATTCGATCCACATAGCGACAATAGAGTCTGATCGGATGTGCTGTCTCTGTGACTGCGTCCTGGAATGTTAGGAAATCGTTGGGCATTTGTGGGGGCCCAGCCATTTCGCTGGAACGATGCAGGCCGAGTACCAATAGATCAAGCACAAGTCCATAGTACTGTGTTATGAACGAGGAGAACTGCAAGCCGCGTATAATGCCATAACTGTTGGTATGATTCATGTCCTTGTAGTTGATCACTACGTTATTCTTGGCTGTCATGTAATCGGCAATGTTGTGATCCACAATCAAACGTAGTAGACGATTGAGCAATGTCAAATCAATCTTCTCGTAGAGCTTTTCAAAACGCGACTCGAGCAGCACATTACATTCGCCCTCACCGACATCCCAGACATCCTGCAGATTGTTAATGCCTGCGAAAAGAAACAAATTCTTTAAACAGAAGAAACACAAATTGTAGCTGCAACTTCTAGATACAAAAGTATCATCACTTGCTGTTGTTCACTTGTGACACCTTCGGCGTGAGGTTTGCAACAAGGGGATGCAATCCAAACTCATCACTTTGCCACAAATCACACACCCAAAGTGCACATATCCTGGATGCTTCACTTCACTGTAGCTTGAACAGACGATAAGGTACCTTGACACCACTTGTAGGCAAGCAATGGCGGTGGTTCCGTGTCGCTGGGTTTAATCCATGGCGGAAAGAGACGTCGCTTGTCTGCCTCATACCACAGATACTGATCTAAATAGGCATCTGTGATCTTCTCCAGTGGCTCCACCTCGTAAACGGGTATCAAATGACTATACAAGTCCATGAACTCAATGCCAACCTGCGTAATAGAAAAGAGGTTAAAGCAATAGTAAGATACGATATATCTCAAGTAACTCACCTCCTTAAATGCACGTTGTGTCAGCAGATGACGCTTGATACGGGACAAGGCTTCGTGAGGATTGTCGTAGGCCTGTTCAATGAGACCCAGTTCCTCCCGCTGACTCTGATTCAAACGTGACTTCACGCTATATGCCTCCTTGAGACGCTCCAATGCCAAAATCAGCAACTTGGTATCGTGTTTATAAGACAGTGGAGGGAAGGGAATGGGAGCAAAGCGACGCGATTCAAGCCAATGCACTGTGGTAGTATAGATGGCTACAGCCTCTTCGGGCGATATGTAGGGACCATCCTTGAGGTAGTTATGCTGTCGTTCCTGCTCTGCCTTCAGATAGAGACGCGTCAAGCGACCCAAATTCTTCTTACACACAGTCTTGTCCACAGTGGCACCACGACGTATACGCTCACGATTATAATGTGCCGTATTTGTCCACCAATCTGCCTTCATTTTCACATAACGCAGAATCATGTTCTCAATGGGAATTGGCAGACCAGGCACCTTCCATGGGATGTTTGCCTTCCAGCAACGCCAAGCCTCCGATAGATGCTGCAGAATCGTACGTGCCTTATTCTGTTTAATGCCCTCAGGCATCATATCCACAATATCGTGCATAACCGAGGCACGCAACTCCAAATCGAAGTGGGATTCCACACGCTGTTTGGTCACCGTTTTGGCAACACCCTTTGAGTGACGACCTTCGAATTGACGTGACAGCAAATTGCCCAGCCAGCGTTCCAGCAGTGGTGTTATGCCACGCATAAAGAACAACCAAACACGCCAGCCCGGGGCCCAGAAGCCACAGCCAGGACCTTTTCCAACGGGACCCGTGTTGAAGCGATAGTAGATTAAATGCTTCAAATCCTTGCACATGCGAATCTGTCTCATCAGCTTGTACTTGTAACGATACATGCCCGTCAGCTGGCCAACGTGGGCAAAGATGTACTGTAGCCCATCGGCCAACTGGAAAGCATCCACATTGTTTAGACGATACTGCACATGCGAATCGATAATCAGCTTGGTCAAGCGTAGAATTTCACGACACAAATGAAAAGCTGTAGAAGAGAGTAAAGCAGATAAGTAAAGGAAATCTATTATAAAAGGAATTTAATGGTTACCATTTCCGAAACGAGACTTTTTACGCTCCTTGGTTGTCAGTGTTTTCACCGGCTTTAAGTTAAAATTGTAATCCAAATGCAAATAGTTCAAATTCTTACGATGAATCAACAAATTGAGCATATTATAACCCTGACGACACACTTGTAGACCAGCCTCAACCCAATCCAACGTAGTTGTTTGGAAGAATTTCGTGGCCTTGAACGAACGGAAGAGGTATCTATAAAGAGAATAGAATATTATTTCTAAATTTCTATACAGAGGCATAGTCACAACTTACCGTTTCTTTTGCGGCTTCGGTTTGCGATGCTTCAGCGCATTGAGCACGTAGTACTTAAGAAGTTTCTGATAACTGACGCGCACCTTGACTGGATGACCAGGCGGACAGTGTTCCTTGTACCAGCATTTGACGAGCGGTACATCAATAGCACGACGAGAACGACCCGAGCGCATGTTAAATGGACGTGGTGCCCACAACAGTGCAATGCCATTGGCGGTATTGTCAGTATACAGTGGTGTATCCTGCAGGAAAGGCTGCACATCATCTGGCAGCGTAAAATCCTCATCATCATCAGGCAAAGGTTCTTGCACTTTAGAGTTGGCATTACGATGCGAAATGGGATTGATAAGCGGATCAAAGTAGAAGGCTGGCAAATCAGGATCTTCGGTCTTGATGTAGACTACGTTGGGTGTGTGGTACCTACAAGAAAAAAGAAAAGAATATTAGTAAGACTTCATTTATATGTTATAACTTATTTTATGTAGATTAGAAATACGTTCTGTGTTTAAATTATTGTATGCAATTATCAGCAGTTGCGATTTAATCTTCAAAATCACAACGGACATTCTTGTTGCACGACCCAAGTGAAACAATCGCTAAATTGGTAGTAAACTATGAGTAGTTGATTAATCTTACACGGCATGAAGTGTGGTCAGTCACGATTACAACTGACAACTCTACGGCCATGTCAAAGTGTTTATATATATATATATGGCATAAACACCCCTAACGGGGTACAGCCTGATGCACGATTTGCCTCCACGCTCCTCTGTCCTGTGCGCGACTCCGCCAGTTGGTGATCCCAAGCGTCGCCAGAATTGCGTCCATCTGGTCACTCCAACGTGCGCGTGGTCTTCCTCTCCTACGTTGTCCGCCAACTACCGCATCGAAAACGGATCGAGCTGGAGTTGTTCCTTCCATACGGGCTATGTGGCCAAGCCAGCGAAGTCGCTGAATATTAATTCGCTTGACTATGTCCACATCGCCATATAGCTCATACAGCTCGTCGTTCCACCTGATACGGTAGGTTCCGCCAACGCAAACAGGTCCGAAGATCTTGCGAAGAATTTTTCTCTCGAAGACACCAAGAGCAGCTGCATCTGACTGCGTCACCGTCCAGGCTTCCGCACCATATAGAAGCACTGGGATGATGAGTGCCTTGTAAAGGGTTAACTTCGTCTTTCGAGAGAGAGCTCTGCTGTTCATTTGCCTACTGAGCCCAAAGTAACTTCTGTTGGCAAGTGTGATCCTCCGCTTGATCTCCAGGCTGACATCGTTGTTGCTGGTCACTGCAGTTCCTAAATAGACAAAGTCCTTGACCGACTCAAAGTCATAGTCTCCAGCAGTAAGATGAGAGTCAAGACGCCGCGTCTCTCGGTTACTGCACACCATAAACTTTGTTTTGCCCATATTCACTGCAAGACCAACTCTAGCCGATTCTCTTTCAATAGCTCCAAAAGCCGCCGTCACATCACGCTTGGTACGACCAATGATGTCAATATCAAAGTGTTTATAACTTATATATATTATATGAATAGAAATATTACCAGCTTAGATGCACAAAATGTGGCATATTATTGTAGAGATACGGGAACGCAATGCGATATTCCGTACGTATGGGTTGTCTTATGATAACTTTGTTGATGTCATTGAATTCGTTCCAATCTTCGTCTCTACAAATAGAAAAACAATCATAAATAAACAGTCACTTTTTAACTGTTGATGAACTCACCCAACATTGTGGTCTTTAATAAGAGGTTCGAACTTTGGCCCACCAGGTATGGCCATATTAAGTGCTTTTGCAGTAAAGAAACTCTTCGGATCGAAAAGATAGAAGAAATTATTGTCCACCAAGTCAGTAAGCAACTGGTTGGCGAGACGGTAAAGCGTTGCCAGTTGTGGAAGCGACAAATTCCACTTGCGGTACGTAGAACCGTTGACGAAACTGTAATAAGGCATAACCAATTAAACAAAGTTAAAGTTTTAATCGGAATAGAACTTACGGCGTATCGACTAGAGGGCGATGATCGTAGAACCATTTGTAGACTGCGTTATCCTCATCGTTGTCTAGTTCAATTTGAATGGCTTCCAATGGCTCCACATCCAACACGTTGTCGGCATAGTCCAACGGCGGCTCTTCATCATCGAATGGCGGGAAACGCATACGCTTGAAGTGACGACGATCACGTTTCTCACGTCTCATCATAATCCACATGGTACTGTTCAATTAAAACTGATAATTAGTTCAAGTTAACCAGAACCTGCTAGTGCTGCAACTTACCCCCACTGCGCAATATAGACAGGTTCAATGACCCATGGTATCTCATTGACAAAGGTAATGGCGCCCGTTATGTGATAGAGCACCTGGACGTCACGTATTTGCTCCCATGGCATGGGCATGTTCTCAAGCAGCTTGAGCACAGCATGCGGCATGTACTTAAGTGCACCAAGATAGACGCGCTTGTCGTGACGGTATTTACGCGATGTCATGTCTCCATGATCACGAATAATCTTACGAATATGCTCCGGCGGCATATCCTCTTTTTGTGTATCAATAAAACCGAATTTACGCTTCTCGGCAAAGCGCTTTGATTGCAAATGCTGCCATTTGAGCGCCTTTTCTTGCAGTTTCTCCTCGGTTAGAATATCCGGCTTAGGTGTAGGAATCTGTCCCAGCTGCGGCTGTGGCACGCCACCTCCAGCCGGCACTGGTATACCATTAGCGTGTCCGGCTTGCGGCAACGGTGCACCCGGTGGCGGTATCTGCTGTATCTGGTTGGCCATCTGCTGTTGTGCATGCAGTTGAGCCTGCTGTGCATGTGCCGCCGCGTACGCCTGCTGCGCCATTAGTTGGGCAGCCCAGGCGTTCGGCGGTATCATATACGGCGGTATAGACATCGCACTGTGAAATCAATAATTGGAAAAAATGTACAATACAAACAAACCACACATGTTTCGTTTACGATTTTAAGGTGAAAAGAAGGAAAGAAGAAGACGCAGACGTCAATGCTGTCGCCGCGTTTTGCAATTTTCACCACAGCAGTTTTAGCGTTTATTATAAGTTCCGCTCAAAATTATTTCCATCTAAGTTGTTCATTTAATATATTTCTTTTGTGTTCTTACCAATTCCTCTAATTTCAAGCACTTTTTGTAGTTTTTCAACAATTTTCCGGCTCTTTTGCAAAACGTTTAAGACGCGGCAGACATGTTTTAGCGATGGTCGATAGCTTCGCGATGGACTATCGATTACTGGCGGACCAACGCGGTGCCCTTTAAAATCGATATGAATACGTTAGATAAAAGTACTTGGAATTGTTTTTTTCAAAAGTCACAACAAAACGAAGAAATCAAATCAATAATTCGGTCAACAATTGATATATGTTTGTTTGCAGTTTTAATTATTACATTTTTTGCAAATGAGTGCGTCAGCATATTTACTCACCAGGGGAATTCGGATATCTCAAACGGAAAACATGTTTACATTTGGAACTACTCTTTCAATTAGTTATAATTATCTTCCATAATGATTTCATAATAAAACAATTAGCTCTGTATGTAAAATATGACCCTGATAAATGAATAAGGCAGGAATATTTTGAGATTTACAATTTCCATACGGTTAACGACTTATCCAGGCTAATGTTTGTTCAATCAATGATCATGTGTGAAATCAATCTCCGGCAGAATTTGCGCACTATAAAAGATCTTGGGTAGGTTGAATAGAATCACAGTTCAACAACAACAGTACATCTGAACAGATCCCCAGCCGGCGAAAGGTGATAATTTTCTGAGAGAAGAGGAAAATACTCCAAGTACTGTGAGATTTCACAAACAACATTAACAATGGCAAAGGTACAATAACAACAAAAACAACACGATTCAAATATAGATATAATTCGCAATTACTTAACTCTGGCCTAATTTCAGTTATTGGTCGTCTACATATGTCTGGTTGCTCTAATTTTGATGCTATCAACAGTCTACGCGGCTCCTTTGGAGGTAATCAGGCAAAATTTTAAATTTATTACTTATTTATACTAAATGCAACTCCCAAACAGAGCGCGGAACCTGAAGCTGAGTCCGATGACCTCTCGACTGCGGACAGCATTGGTGTTGGATACTACGTTCCTACATATTCCTCGTACTACAGTCCATCTTACTACGGCGGATATGGCTATGGCGGCTACGGTGGTTACGGCTATGGTGGCTACAGAAGTTATGGACGCTACTATCGTCGCCCCATATATCCCGTCTGGGGTTAAGCAAGACAAACCAAAATAACTGCCCCTAATCAGCGATGTAGATATTAATTTAGAAGATATACCTTAGTAAGAGTTCCAATGCCTAACCATATACTAACAACCAAATAAACTTTATAAATTTAGCAAGAACTCTTTGAAACCTTATTGGGGTACTTAATATAACAAGCAAGTACCGTCTAATCGGCAGTATTATAAATCGTACTTGTTTCTCCTTTCACTCACTGTGTCATCGCAAACGAGTTCACTCAGCCTAGTGACGTCACAAATGCTTTTGACCTCAGTGCAATTAAAAGCAGGTTAACCACACAACAACAAAGAGGAACATCAAAAATAAAACTTAAAAATGTTTTCTCCGTTTGTGTTGTACTATAGTTGAAACTGGATTGCAAGATGATTTTTTTAAATGCTTCCGAAGAAGTTGAAAAATATATAATTACCCTGGTCGTTGTACATATGTACATATGTAAGTTTTGTGGCCCGACGCGGGCTGCCATCGTAACAAAAAGCATAAGCCGAGAGCAATTTGAACCCGAACCTGGACCCCCTAAACTTTACGAAACACACACATAAGCTAAGTCCACTACGATGGGTCAAAAGTTAAGAGACTGTTGCCAAAAGAAACAAAAACACAAACTAGGTGAATTTCACTAAAATTTCAAAATGTCTTTTTAGTGGAGTTTACAAAAGTAAAACTATGGAATTTAAGTTAAGAAATGCAACTGGAGAAAAAGAAGCTCCTCTAGCATCTAATGATGCTTGCGACCGTGCGATTTGTTGTGCTTATGCGACTTCTTGTGGTTCTGCGTTCTCGCCTGGTGCGTATGCAATTTCTTTGCAATCTTCTCACTCTTCTCAGTGCGCTCGTTCTTGTGCGCCTTGTGGCGTCTGCCATGACGTTGGCTCTTGGAATGATGCGGTGCATGGGCTGCAGGAAGTGGTCCATGGTTCTTGTCCTGCTTGTCGTTCTCCGCGGTAACTTGACCAACATGATGAGCCAATGCTGCTGGGTGTGATTTCTTGTGATGGTGCACCTGGTGCTGAGTATTCTCCTGCTCCTTAACTGGCTCAGTTGCCAGCACAACGGCAATCAGAATGGTTGCAATGATAAGTAGTACCTGGAAGCAATCAAAACAACGTACAGAAAATCAGTTGCATTTTTCCAATCGAAACGGTGGGAAAGTATCACGAGTCTAACCGGATAAGATAACGATATCGAGGCCCTCTGAAGTACTCACCGTCTTCAACATATTGTCTCCTTTTAATAATTATATACAGTATATAAATATTTTTATATTTTTTTAATTTTCTCTATCCAATTCGCTCGGTGTGTAAACTCGGGCGTCCCAACGTCGACTGCTTTCGGAAACTCTTCCGCCGCTGGTTATAACGTTATCTTTTATATGAACTGCCCCTATAGTACTCTTATATATAAGCATACACTCGCATGTGTTACGCATAACCGCATAAGTGTATTTTTATATGTGTGCATGTGTGGAATCACTTTATCGCCCATAAACTCCGATATAGAGAGCAGACGCTTTATGTTTTTTTCTAATACTCTGTGCCATTGTTTGTAATAGATCGTATGCGATTGTGAAGTCTCGTTTGACCACAGATCGTTATATTCCGAATGGTTCTCGGTAGAAATAACCATTTCAGAACTGAGCTTGCAGGTTATAATATATCCACTTAAGGGTCGAAGTCTATGACTAGTGGAGGATTATTGATAGTCAAAAATGTCACAATCAGTTGGATTGGATTTCCCATGGAGCAAGAGCTCGCCTATTGATAACTCTGACTCTACGCCCATAATAATAGTTCCAGGTGCCCAGTTATCTATACATATGAGTATGTAGTTTCTCTTTATATATATTTTACGCCAGTAATCAGTTGTTGCATTAGTATCGGCTCGACATATATATTTCTAGAGAATAGATAGTGCTCTTTTGCGCAGTCCGTAACCGGTTTATGCCCTTCCGCCGTTCTTAAGTATTCAAGCAGAGAGATTATTATTGGATTGTAAATTTTTTATTGCGTATACTTGAAAATTATATAAAAAAAACAAATGAAAATAAGACGTTAACTATCGATTGATATTTTTGTTCTCTTCTCAATTAAATCTATTATTTTGAAACTTTCTTTATTGGATTGAATATAGTATAGTGTGATAATATAATATGTATATGTTTGTGTTTGCTGGCTAAAAAATAGGTTTTTCTTTTAATTATATATGTAAATATATGTGTTGCTTTGAATGCTTCTTTTCTTCGTATATAACGTACGCAAGTTTACAAAAAATTTAAAGTTTCATAGAAAATATATGTATGTTCTAAAGTGAAATACCATGTGTTGGATATAAGAAAGTATTAAATGACAAAAAATATTAAATAATCCATGTAACATATAAATTGTTGGTGTTTTCTTGATTAAATACAAAGACATGAAAATAATAGAAAATATGAAAAAAACATAAATAATGGTTATTGAAATATTTCACAAATAAACTTAAATCTAAGATATATATGGTTGTTTGTATTAATTTTTTTTGCTCTCACTTTTTCATAGTTTTATCATTTTTTTCTCGTTTTCATTATTTATCGATTATATTTTGTGTAATAATTTACGACAAATTTTTTTTTTTAGCTTGCTCCTAACGTGGCTAACGCAATGATGTTATTATGCTTTGAAAATCTTCTAAAAGAAAAAACAAACAAATTCGCGTTGACAAAATTGGAAACGATTTAGAAATTGAAAATTGATTTTTGTTTCTTGATTGAACACATTGGGGTCAATATGTCATATGCACTACAATATTCTGATTGATATCTTTATGATTGCAAACACTACGTATATTAATTAATTATTGTGTGTGGATAACTTTTGGAATTGCATTATTTTGAGGTTTACTTTATATTCTTTCACTGTTTGCTTTTTTCTGTTTTTAAATCGTTTGCCGCAATTATTTTGCCAACGTTTTCGTCCTTTTCCTACTCCTCGATGTTATAAAGGAAATAGTAGTTCTCATTATCGTTGATGGCAGCCGGAGGAGCCTTCGGTGATTTTCTCGACAGCGGTTCAAAGCCCATGAAAAGGAATGCCTCAATCAAACGTGCGCATTCCGGTTGATCCTTGCGCATCATCATTACGATGCCATCCACCTCCAACTTATCCTCGGCGAATTCCAATAGTGACACGAACGTCTCCTTGGAACCAGCTGGGGGCAAATCAGTTGGGAAAGCGACATAAAGAATGTTGTTGGTCGGGTTCAATATCGACATCCAATTCGTAGACTGATCTTCGGTGACGTGCAATTTGATGGAAATATGCACAGGTTGGTCATGCTGCAAGATCTGACGCACTACCTCCTGACAATCGTCCTCCGAGCACAACGAATGAATGTCGTGCGACTCCGTGTCGGAGCATTCCGACGACGAAGAGGAGGACGAAGCCCTGGAGCTGGCCTCATACAAGCTGCCGCCAGCCGAGTCGACCGAAGACTTACGGCTGTAGCCTATAATAAATAAGATTTCATAATTTATTAGTATAATATAGAAACAAATTCGATAACGCAGTTGATTTAACTTACCCGTTAAGAGCGATGCCCTATCGTGATCTGTTCTGTGGTGGACAGGGACATCAGGACCACCACAGAGGCCCTACGCCGAGAGAGATGCGGTAGGAGTCCGATGACATGGTCGTGGCGCAAGACGAGGTGGAGATCGTGCGGAGCTTGCCATCAGCAGCACATCCAGCTACTCCGCTATCATTAAAGTCTCTTCTAACGAAGCTACTACTAAACATTGGGTCGCTGTGAATGAAACAAAGAATAAATATGCACAAAATACGACGGTATTAAATATCAATACGAATTCTCCTACTGAATAGCTTTGTCGATTTTGTAGTAAATTTACCAATTCATTTCAAATTGAAGGCAATTGGTGGCTAGGTGCAAAAGCAGCTTAACAGCACAATGGCTTATGGAAAACTGCCAGATTCGTTGAATAAACGTGAACAAGCTTATCGCTTGCCCCGTATCAAATTAAACACACTTTTATGAAGCAGACATTTTAAAGAATGTTTATCAAGATAACACACCCGCGCTATCTGCAGTAAGTGCGATGGAGCGCCGATATGCCGATAACGATAACAATAGTCACGCAACCATGGCAGAGAAATACAACCCTGAGTGCATGCAGAGTTTTTCACCACAGCATGGCGGCTAAGGCAGCTGTCGCACACACACACTCTCACTGTCACTCGTAAACGTTTGTGCAAAGAAAAAGCAGAAAAGATTTTGCGGCGTCGGAAAAATTAAAGAAATTTAATAAATTATTTACAAATAACGCAAATAAACAACATCAAACATGTCGATCGGGGTGCCCATTAAAGTTTTACATGAAGCTGAAGGACACATAATCACGTGTGAGACAATCACCGGTGAAGTCTACCGCGGCAAACTCATCGAGGCTGAGGACAACATGAATTGTCAAATGACGCAAATAACGGTTACCTACAGGGACGGACGTACCGCCAACTTGGAGAATGTCTACATTCGCGGCTCTAAGATTCGGTTTCTCATACTGCCCGACATGTTGAAGAATGCGCCGATGTTTAAAAAGCAAACCGGCAAAGGCCTAGGTGGGACAGCCGGTCGCGGCAAAGCAGCTATACTCAGAGCACAGGGTGAGTCGTGCATTATATGTGTTTTTTTAACGGTGAGCTAACCCTGTGTCTGTATCATTTACAGCGCGTGGTCGAGGCAGAGGAACTGGGCCACCGGGTGGAGGACGAGGCGGAGGTGGACCACCAGGCGCACCTGGTGGCGGCGGACGTGGCGCTTGGCAAGGAGGTCCCACAGGCGGACGTGGACGCGGCGGCTTGTAAAACGACAAAGCAGCGGCACATTCTACTACTAAATAAGTTAAGGGAAATTATTAATAGCGGGCGGGACGCAAACATGTTGAAGAAGTCTACACAATATTGTCAACGAGAACAATACAGAAATGAAACTTGAATTTAAACATTTCAAAATGTGACTTGTATTTTTTGCCTGGAAAGAAGAAAATTCCAGCACCAAATTAATGGGGACATTTGTACAAATCACATATAGATCAATAGAAACAGAAAAATATATAAAATATAACGTCGCTTTTCGAATATTATACAAAGAGAGCAATTCCATGACAGTATTACAATCTGTTTAACTTGACTGTCGACGGATAGCTCTCTTCATTTCGCTATTCGCAATTTGGAATAGGACAACAGACAGCAAAGCAATATAGACAGTGGACAAATATAAAATAATAATAATGGTTAGTTTGGGCAACGTCGAATATCATTCAAAGAGAGCAATTCCATGACAGTATTACAATTTTTACTGGACTGTCGACGGACAGCTCTCTTTATTCATTTATTCGCTTGATCGGTTTCATTTACTGTTAATCAACATTCAGTGTGGGAGCGCTCATGGCGGGATGAAGATAGACAGACACACAACTTAGATGCCTACAAAGATATATACTCTCCATACGTACGACGGGCCGGCACAGACAGTATATACTGAAATATGTATATATATTTTTGTTGTTTTCTTTATTGTTGCCAATTAAACAACAAACTGCGCACTTGGCAAAACATTCCGGATTGAGAGTGAGAGAATAGCGGCAGAGGGTTGCCACCACACACACCATATGGGGTGCCATGGGGAATTGGGTGCAATTCACTTAAGGAGGCCTCCTCCTTTTCACCTCTCCCTCTTCTCATCGTTATGCCATTAAATCGATTGCACGTGCACTAAATAGCTTTCGAGTAATCGAACACAAAATGGAATGGAACATGCAATGTGTTGTTTAACCACCTACCCAAATTGATCCTCTGAGCTGGCAGAGACGGGTTCTTGTTGCAGTTGCGGCGTTTGATGCACGTTAACCACTGCCATCGCTAGTCTCAACGAACTTGTATGTTACGTATATATGTAAATAGATATGTATGTGTATGTGTGCGTATGTATATAAATCACAGTTACGTTTCTTTTATGCCTAGTTGCCTGTCTCTTTGTGTTAATAACGTTATCACAGTTTGTTTACTCTTCAGACAAGAGGTCTAAAAGTTTACATCGAAAAGGCTTTCGAGAGTTTCTAGGTTTGTTTGTTTTTTACAACAATGAAGATTTCGTTTGCTTTGATATAGTATTTGTATTATCCGCTTCAGTTTTGTTGCTTCCCGTGCCGTAGCGCTGCGTTGAGCGTTTGTCTACTGACTGACGGCATCCAAATGGAGGTGGCATCATTTATTTCAGAAAAGATTTAGTTGCTCCCCCCCTTATACACACACGCACACACATATTAATACATATTTACACATGCATGTACAATAGATATACTACTGTTAGTTGTTTGGGATCATAGAGTATGCTATAGAGGGGGCTGGCCAAACAGGTACAGTTGGGGCAGCCTTTTGGGCATGCTTTAGATACCTGGTCTCGTAGGCCCCAATAGACTATGGTCTTAGCGGATGCTTGTAAACTGTGGCGAACTAACCGAGGCAAACAAGTAGCGAAATAGGAAAAAACAACCTAATTACATTTGCATTGCTTGCGACGGCACTTTGTACCCCCCTTTTGTGAATGTGTGCAAACAGACAAATATACATACATACATATATAATACTGGGGTTTTGATTGTATTGCGAAACACGGCGCTAAAAATATATTTGTCGATTTTCTTTTTGTTTTCCTTTTGCGTTCTTTTTGTTTACCTAGCAAATTGAATTATGCCAAGAATATTGCAATCTAATGTCTGTCTCTGTCTAGCTGAAAAATGTCTCTTTGTCGTGCAAGAAACTCATTAAAAATAATAATTGCGTACAGCACGTGCCGTATTTGCCGAAAACAGAACGAAATAAACAAAAGCAATCAACAATAAAATCTACAGCTAAAATTAGACTGAAAACCGATTACGATAAACTATGTTATCGCCAATCGATCGTTCAGTCCGGTTCGTCTGGTTGGCCCTCGAAAACGTAAATAACAACGCGATGTGTGTGTGTGTGTGAAAAGCTCTCCAGCCACTTGTATTGTTAAACGAGTATGCATGTGTGTGTGCGTGTCTACGTTCATTATAAACGCGCGTCAGACGATTTCTATTGAATACAGTTATATACGTATATACATACATATATGTATATATACACAGCAATGTATTCTTGCTCACGTTTTGCACAATGATACGAAATTCGAACAAATTTTATGCAAATCAAAATATTTCGCATAGTTTAAATGTATTTTTAACTCTTTTTTAGGCATGTGGCTGCATCACGTGACACGTGTATTACTGCAGAAATCATTATGAAGCACTTTTTAAAGTTATATTTTGTTTTGTAAGACTGCTCTACTATTATTAAGATAACATGAGTTGATAAAACGTAACCATAAATTATATACGTAAATGGGTCGCTTACGTAAGCACGTCAATTGGATGGATGAATACTGCTGCATAAGGCTCGAGGAGGTAAACATTGGATAAACTTAAGATAGACAGAATTCCAGCTTAAAGTAAACATGCACCGCAATAGGAGGCTCTTAAGCACACACACATGCATACACACATTGTGACACACATGCAAATACAGATAGAGAGATTTAAAGCAACAAAGCGTCATAAGAATAAACAACAGTGGGTGAGCTTGTCTTATTATAGCAATAATACAAAAGCCAGAAGCGATAAGATGCGTGACAGGTTTATGGGTTTTAATTATGATAAGATATGGCAGTTAGTTAAACATGTACCGAGACGACGACGATGAGAGATGATGCATCCGCTTTTGGTATGACCTTCTCTGAGTCAGCAGTTCTCGAGTGTGCTTGCCATGCAGCAAGCTCATCCACCCCTCTTCTTCGTTAGTCTCTACCATTAGCCGATTGACCCAATAATGTGAGTCGTGTTCTGGCAACATTGCCACACACACACATACTCGTATGTATGCATGTGTGTACGTGTATGCATTGCTTTGCTTGTGTTTTTCTCTACTCGTTGCTTGCCACACACATCTGAGTTGCATGGCGAGTGGAATTTTCCGTTGTTTGTAAATATGTACATGAAGTGCCTGTTTGTTGGCGTACCCTGTACAGATGTACGTATGTATTTACGTGACGTTTATGACGTAACAAATGGCCGCCGCTGCCACAACACCAAAATCTGCAACATCAACAAAAAGCTAAGTTTCCCCACTGTGCCTGCCTGGAACACTTAACCGGATGACAAACAACAACAAAGAATGGAAAGACAACAAAAACCTTTTCAGCAAACAAACCGGTTGCAGTCCCAGTCTGTTTTTTCTTATTAGACATTTTGTTTTAATTTAAACTGCAGTTGGTGACTTAGCCAGCCCTCTCAAAGTCATACAGGTCGAAGTTTTTGGTCTTTTGTCTGTATGTGTGTTTATTTTGGGAGCTAGATAACAGGACAATGGGCAAACAATGCGACGGTTCTGCTCATTGGATACGAGAACAATCAGAGGAGATAAGGGAAAAAGCAATAAAGACAGATTGTTTACCGCGCAATAACTGTAATTACATACAGACATACTAACGAAAGCCCCGTTTGTTTGTTCGCTGCCGCCTAGAAAGTTCCAAACGGCGTAAGCAACAAAAACAACAAGTAGTTGCACTCGCGTGACGATTGCATAAATTACGGTATAACTGCATGACAAATGTCAAGTTACAGCAGAATTCAAAAGAAAATGTCAAGTTACAGCAGAATTCAAAAGAACGACTTTTAAAGTAAATAAAGAACAAAATTACAGTTCGAAAACACCTTCTTACGCATACATTAACAACTTATTTCACACATACATGTGAAGTTTAGAATAAAATTAAATGGGTATGAGAGAAATGAGAGCTTGAATGCATGTATGTTTGTGTCTGTGTTATGAACTAGTGCAAAGTTGCCAGATCGCTCTGAGAATGCGTGTCAACAAAGCAATGTGTTGACAACGAGATGAACATATGAGTACGTTATATGAATGTATGTATGTGTATGCAGTTGATTTGCACAGTAAAGCAATCAAAAGCTATATAAATCATGTATAAACGCTAATAAACATTTATCAGCATTTTGTTTTCTTATATTTTTCGTCTCCACTTCACACGGCTGCCTCGGGGTGACAGCCATAACCATAACGTACATATAGGCGAACAAGATGGCTGCTACGAAGAGAAAAAACAAAATAAAACACGCAAAATAAAGTAAAAAATTTCATTTCAAAAAAATGACATGAAAAGTATATTTTTGAAATCTATTATTTACTTTACCTAATGTTCGCACATTATCTCATTTCTTTGTTTGGTTATGTACGACATTCGCTCAGTCATACACATTTATTTGCAATACATACGCACAAGTACAATACATATGTTTTTATGTATTATTGTACGCACGTTTGCCTTTATGCATATACAACTTCGTACGTACTACATGCTACGGTTATACCACACCATCACCGATTCGAAATTTGTTACAAAAATTACACTTAAACTATTCGCACCACAATAACTTGCCATCTTATATGCCACCAATTGGAATGGGACCGATTTGCAACGGTACCCATGCACTATTTTTCTTTCTCTTTTGCTTTTATTTTTACTCACTACAAAATCGATTTTTTTTCGCACTATTTTTTTTGTATGGCACCTTGGAACCATTACTTACAGTTTATTATTCATGTTTGATGGCATTTTTACACTTAATGATTGCAACTTAACGCACAAAGAAACAAAAATTGGTTTTTGTTTGATAAAAATTTACTCTGGCTTTGAGAGAAAGGTTTGTGAGAACTCTTCACTAGTGATCCGATAAGTTCGACTGCTGAATCGTATATGAATCGAACGAAATCTGAATACAATGACGAAAGTGTCGTTCGTGTTGTGTTGTTCACCTTTCTCACACTCCCGCATATTCGCGCAGCCTTAACATTGTGCTGAAATGTTATTAACAGAGGCCACCAACGTTCCGTTGTTTAATTTTGTTTACAATAATACTCATTAATATTAATAAGGTTTTTTCTTAGAAATATAACAAATGATATTTAACAAAATTAATTAATCAATTAAAATATTATATTAGCCACCATTTCGTATTTAAATTCAACAGCTGTTGCTTAGCAATAAATAATAACAGTGTTAGAACAGCTGTTTGTCATTTGAAAACAATCGATTCAATTTTATACTTATAAAATAATTTATTTGTGAACAAAGTAATATCTTTTGTACGTGTTAAAATTTGTTTTTTACACATGTATTTTATTTAGCTGAAATCATTAGATTTTACTGTTAAAAGAGATTGATGTGCTATAACAATCGCATCTTGTGGTCGAAACACATTAGTTTTTACCATCGATAGAACGCCGATACTGAAGTCGATAGCGATTGTACGAGTAGTGTCATCTGCAGCATTGCCCGTCAATTTTGTGCGTTTCGATTCGTAAAAAAGGAATTTAAATCTGTGAAATACAATTAAATCCGCGTTTCAATTAACTAAAATACAATGAGCGCCTTTCCAGGAACGTTCGCGTTCGACGAATATGGTCGGCCTTTCATCATTCTCCGCGACCAGGAGCAACAAAAGCGCATCACCGGAACAGATGCTATCAAGGTAAATGATATATATGATATTCAATGCGAGTTACAAAGGATGTGCATTTTTAAATTTCAAAAATATGTGAATTAAGACATGTCAATGTAATTCTGGCCAAAAACTTTTCTGTTGGCTGGAAAACAATGACGCATCGCAGGCCGAAAGTTCCAGATGTTCTTTAGCTGCCGGCATTTCCAATATGTAAAATGCAAATGAGAAAAGTTCATTTTTAATTATATACAATTATTTTTTCTAAAGTTTGCAATTGTTTCAATACAATTCAATAAAATGCAGAAGTAATGCAACTAAAACAACTAATTTGCCAACTGTGACGTCAGTTTTACATGTTGAGGTTAGAACAGATGTTTACCCCGCTGCCGTCGCCGCGCCGGCTGAGTCACGCGCCTGTCTCGAAACACACATTTCAAGTCTTTAACATTTTGCTTCTTCTTTTCTGCTTACAGACGCACATTATGGCGGCGCGCCAGATCGCCTCGACGCTGAAGACATCGCTGGGACCAAAGGGTCTGGACAAGATTATGGTCTCTCCCGATGGTGATGTGACAGTGACCAACGATGGTGCCACCATCATGAAGTTGATGGAGGTCGACCATGAGATTGCCAAACTGATGGTGCAGCTGTCGCAGTCGCAGGACGATGAGATCGGCGATGGTACCACTGGTGTGGTTGTCCTGGCTGGCGCTCTGCTGGAGCAGGCTGAGGGTCTGATTGATCGCGGTATTCATCCGATTCGTATTGCTGATGGTTTCGAATTGGCTGCTCAATGCGCCATCAAGCAATTGGACTCAATTGCTCAACCCTTCCCTGTGGATCCTAAGAACAAGGAGCCGCTCATTCAGATCGCTATGACTACCCTGGGCAGCAAGATTGTCAACAAATGCCATCGTCAGATGGCCGAGATGGCTGTGGATGCTGTGCTCAATGTCGCCGATATTGAGAAGAAGGATGTCAACTTTGAGCTGATCAAGATTGAGACTAAGGTCGGTGGACGCATGGAGGACTCCATGTTGGTCAAGGGTGTCATTGTCGACAAGACACTGAGCCACTCGCAGATGCCCAAGGAGCTGAAGAACGTGAAGCTGGCCATTCTTACCTGCCCATTTGAGCCACCGAAGCCAAAGACCAAGCATAAGTTGGATGTCACCTCCGCCGAGGATTACAGAGCACTGCGCGAATACGAGCAGGAGAAGTTCACGCAGATGGTCAAGCAGGTCAAGGATGCCGGTGCCACCTTGGCTATCTGCCAGTGGGGCTTCGATGACGAGGCCAACCATCTGCTATTGCAGCAGGAGCTGCCTGCCGTTCGCTGGGTTGGTGGACCCGAAATTGAGTTGATTGCCATTGCCACCGGTGGTCGCATTGTGCCTCGCTTCGAGGAGCTCACACCCGAGAAACTGGGCACAGCTGGTCTAGTGCGTGAGATGGGTAAGTCACGTGATGGATAAGCCATAAAGACATTTAGTTAATCTTTTCCTTTTCAGCTTTCGGCACGTCCAAGGAAAAGATGCTGGTCATTGAGGAATGCAAGAACTCCAAGGCTGTGACGATCTTCTTGCGCGGCGGTAATGCAATGATTATTGCCGAGGCCAAGCGTTCCATCCACGATGCCATCTGTGTTGTGCGTTCCCTGGTCAAGGATTCGCGTATTGTTTATGGTGGTGGTGCTGCTGAGATTAGTTGCTCCCTGGCCGTTGCCAAGGAGGCTGATCAGTTGTCCACTCTGGAACAGTATGCATTCCGCGCCTTCTCCGTTGCCCTGGAGAGCATTCCTCTGGCTCTGGCCGAGAATAGCGGCCTGCATCCCATTGAGACTCTGTCTGAGCTCAAGGCCAGCCAGGTGACTGAGAAGAAGGCCAGCTTGGGTGTGGATTGCATGCTGACTGGCGATTCGGACATGAAGAATCACAATGTCGTCGAGTCTCTGCACTCGAAGAAGCAACAGATTCTCCTGTCCACACAGCTGGTCAAGATGATACTCAAGATCGATGATGTGCGCTCCAAGAACAACATGTAAACCAACAAGTCACAAACACACACACACACCCACAACACACGCATACACCCACATCTTAGTTCGCCTTACTACGCACTCACGCTTCTCCCCCCTCTCTTCATACATAATATATATATATTTGTATAACTCTCTGTATTAATTGTTTAATCGAACACAAAATTCTTTGGAAAAGAAACAAAATCAACAACAATAACTAAGAAAATACAATTTACTAAAAACTCCAATTGGTTCTATAGTCTTTTATGTGCTCCTAATCTTAAATCTTTTTGCCATTGATGGTGGCCAACTGTCTGCGATCCATCTGATCGAAGAAGAGCAGTCCAGCTGATCTTTCCACGGTCTCGGGCGGCACTTGGAACGCCTGCAGAGGCGTGTCGTTGCTGATCACCTTGTTGGGCATCACGTAGGCCTCCATGTGCAGCTTCTGGTCAGGTGCCTCACTGACAATGACCTTGTAGAAGTGTGTGGGCACTGCGACAGTGTTGGAGCCAATTACCTCGTACTTTACATACATCTTGCCATCGTCCTCCTTGTGCGGCAAGTACAGTGGGCCTGTGCAGACGTAGACATTGCTGTAGCTCTTTGTCAGCTTGCGCACATAGTTTTCCAGATTGTTCCATGAATCGCGATTGAACCCTAGACCCACTTGTGGTGCCATGTTGGACAGCAGGAAGGTATCATCGCAGTGCTTCTGATGCAGCCGATGGTTTCCCGCAGCCGCCATGTGTCCACGATCGTAGCCCGAGCGACGGTAGTCGGTGTTGTGGGCACGGAAGTATGGGTGTATGCTCTCGTCGGGTCTAAAGTCACATTTGGCTCGATCGACTTCCTCGTTTCGTGCCACCGACTCGGCTGTGAGATGCTCAAACACCCAGTGGGGCACACGGTTGCGTCTGTCGTAGGAGAGCACATAATCAGACTGAGAGCGCACATGATCGAGACCTGGGAAACCGTATTTCATGATTTGTCCAATGCGTGATGGTGTCGCCGTTAGGTTCTTCTCGGCCGCCGGTATCAATGCAGCGGCAGAGACAGTTGCAAAGACGGGCATGCCGGGCAGGCGAGTTAGTTTTTCCTCACTGGAGCTGGCTAGGCGGCGTTCTGTGTACGTGCCCAGGTAGAATGCACCCCAAGCTGTGGCACCAAATGCCAACACCTTCTTCAATCCACTCATTTTACTTATGAGTATTATTATTAAATATTTTCGAAATACAAAAACACGCCGCTAGCCTATTGCACAATTATCAAATTACCAGCTGTTTGAATGTCGGTGTGACCGTAGCCGTCAAATTTGAAATGCCACTCGAAAATACTAAATTCGATAGCACCTGTTGATTGGCATAATTAATCGATTGATAGTGCACACTGACAAAAGCTGCTTGCCATGTGGCGGGCAACAGCTGTGGGGAGTTGCGCATTTAAATGACACATTGTAAAATATAAATTAAGTTTTATTAGAATACGAACTCGCAAACCGCTCGGCAGTTAACTAGTTTTCTTTATTAATATTCGTACATTCAACTTAAATAAGTACAAGATTTATCGTCAGCACGCAGCTGTGATTAACGTTAAAAAGCTTGAATTTTAAAATTAATAAGTTAATTGGGCTTATGACGGAAAATGTTCAATTCAATCTCATTCAGAAATCACAACGACGACACATTTGCAAGCGCTGAGAATGTCTGGGGTTTTTTTCATGTCATGGTTAGAGCTAAAGTTGTGAAGGGGAAGAGGGAGTGGCAAGTGGGGGGCGCTTAGAACTATTGGAAAATCTGATAAGGGCGGGGGGAAAAAAACTACTTAATAAGCTTATTGCGTGCCGCTAGCACGTCTCCTTGTTGCAATCAACGAAATTACTAAACTCGGTGGCATTTGGCGGGCCCTCGCTATAGAGATAGGTGACGGGCCAGAGACGCGCGGCAGCAAAGTCGCTGAGACTCTGCAGGCCGCCAGGTCGCGGTGGGTGTTGGGTGTACTCGCTGCTCGCTGCGGTCGCAGGCTGATGTGGCTTCGCATGCTTATGCTTCTGCTTGGAGCTGGGCAGGCCTAGGCTGGAATGTGTGGCAGTGGTGCCATTCTTGCCGGGATAATAACGATCGCTGCACTTGCGCCACTGATCCGGCTCGTCGCCCACAAAGCACCTGGGGAAGGAGGCGGGAGAAATGAATATAGATGCCTCAAGAGAGGGGGGAGGGAGCAGGGTCGACTGCTTACCAGGGATAGTCGAAGCCGCGACTGTAGCCACAAGGATGATCTGTCTTGCAGCAGTAATCCCAGGAGCCAATTTCGGAGCCATCCGTCTCGCAGGAATAGAAACCTGTGATGAGATTCTTCTCGCAGGGACTGCTGCGCCGGCAGGGCTTCCCAGAGACGGTGTAGTGTCGCCAGGCGACGTCTCCTTCGCGAATGCGATGCGAATTACAAAAGTTAGTTTCGAGCGACAATTTCTCTGGTTAGGCATGCGCTGGGGTTAGTATCGAACACAGGGGGGAGTGGAGGGGGGTTGGTAATGGTGATTACACTTGGATTCGTCTACTGTACACATTATTTACATTCTCCGCCGTTACAAACTAATTACAGACACACATATCTATATATATACTTTAAATTAAAGGATCTAGGTTAACTTGGGGTTGGCCCATTCGATTATTTACACAATGATGGACGTGCAACAGGTTAAGATGGTTAGTTTACCCGGTTCCCGGAAGATGTCCATGCGTCGATCGTTGTTCACACGTGAACCACCGATGGTGTTGACCTTGTCGCGGCACGTCCAATCGAACGGATTCCAGGCAAAGAGCCAGAAATCGCGATCCTTGGTGTGCGTATAGTGCACGTCTAGCTTGAGCTCCGTCTGATCCAGATCGGACATTTCACAATTGCCATGTGCACTGGGGGAAGAATGATCATCCAAATTAGTCATAGATTGCTATAGTTACAGCTGCTACAGCTCACCCATAACTGAAGGCGTAGCACTTGAAGGGCGTGGTCTCGCGGAAGTGTATGCACTCCTTCTTGCAGGCCATTTCCGAGGGCACCGAGATGACCTTCTTGATGGCAGCTGGCAGCAGTCGAGCCGGCGAACCGTAGCCGAGATAACAAACTGCAAATCAATTGGAATCAGTCGAGGATTACTTAGGACTAGTCCATAGACCTACGCTTCTTGTGCTTCTCATCCACAATGGGCTGTATTTCGCAGCCATGTCCATAGCTGGCGCGCTCAAAGATATCGAAGGCGGCGTCCAGTATGAGATGCCGTTCCTTGTCCATGTCCCGCACAGGCCAATCGCTCAGCTGACAGTTGTCAATGACGCCCGCATGACGCTGTTGGCCATAGCGGAAGGCGAAGGCGCGACATGTGAACTTGCTGGAGCGGATGCACTCCATCTCGCACTCGCCCACTGTGCGCACTGTGAGAGAATCTCTTACAATGGATTTGAAGAAGCGCGTGGCATCGATGGCGCGGAAGAAGCATTCTGCAAAGAGAAGGGAATCAGTTGAGGGCACCACTCTCTTCTCTCCCCTCCACTGGCAACCTACGCGCATTTCTGGGATCGGACAGCGCCGTGCTGGGTCCATCGCTGCGTCGCGGTGGCTGTCGGCACACGTCCATGTCATCGGCCATGGAGTAGATGTCGTAATCACGATCTGGCTCAATGTCCACATAGTAATCCAACATGTTCACGGGCCTATCGCAGAGCATGCAATTGTCGCGTCCCGCCTGGTTGTAGCGATAGCTGTACGTGTGGCATATGAAGCTGGGACGCTGATCCGAGCACAGGCGCTCGCACTCGGTCAGAGTGGGCACATTGAAGGCGTGCTTCACGGCAGTCTTGTGCAGTCGGAAACCCTCGCTGGTCTTGGCAGAGCACTCTAAGGAAAGGGAAGAAAGGAGGCATAAGTACTGGGAGTACTCTCTCTCTCTCTCTCCTTAACTCACCATCTGGTCCTGGTCTCCTCGTCCACTGCTGCTTGTAGTCGTTGCGCCGACGTGGATATTCATTGTCATAACTGGAGCCGGGATAGCGCAGCACCGCATTCGACTCACGTGGTGGCTCGCGATGCGGTGAGCCCAGTTCGAAGTAGTTGAAGTCATGCTGATCCTTGCGACGCTGCGATTCACTCAGACTCCAGTGGGAGCTGGAGCTGGAGCTGTGTTTGCTGCTGCCTCCGTAGCTGCCGCCATAGCTGCCCCAGCTTGGCTCCTCGGCGCCAATCAGATACGGCACAAACTTGGCGGGTTTCTTGTAACCTCCAACTGCACCTGGTCCGGGTCCATCACGATCTAAATAGTTATGCGATGGTCCAGAGGCTAGCGGACCTGGCGGCAGTGGTGGTGGTGGTAGACCTGGTCTACTGGGTTCATGTGGACGATAGGAGGACGGGAAGTCGCCGCCGGGTCGATAGGAAGGTCGATACTTATCGATGCGATCGGTTTCTGGACGTGGCGGCCTGTAGGCGGAGCTGTCGTAGCCTGAGCTGCTTGGCAACGTTTCCCAGCGATCTGGTCTGTAACGTGGCGGCGGCTCTGGACGTCCATAGTCATGGCGGTCTATGTAGTCCGGTCGAGAGCCGGAGTGATCTCCGTAGCTGCTGGGTGGCGAGTGACCAAAGTAACCAGAGCCAGAGCCATGAGAGGAGATCTCATATGAGGAAGACGATGAGGACGAAGAGTGCGAGGAGCTGTGATAATCGGTGGAGAACGGACGATGATCATAGGAACCCGATGGACCACGATAATGATCTACAGCTGTGCTGCTGTGTGAACCTGGTGGTGGTGGGGGACGATAATGATCCCTGTCCCTATCGCGATCCCGATCTCCGCCATAGCCACTGCCGCCGCTGCTGCCACTGCTGCTGCTGGGCTTGAAATAGATGGGATTACTCGAGAGCGGACCCTTGGAGCAGTCCTGGCAGACATTGCGGCGACAGCTGCTGGGTGCATTGCGATCTCGTTCATAGTAATCATAGTCGGGATGCCTCAACAGATTCGAGTCACGGCGATTGGCACTGGAGTAGAGATCCATTTGGGAAAGGGGAATCTCGATGAGCTCGCAATCACCCTGGCCATGCCCCGAGGGATCCAGGCGATAGTTGAAGCCTTCGCACATGAAACGCTTCTCATGGCCGCACTCCCGCATGCATTCCTCCACACGTTCGCAGGAGATGGAGCGACGCACCCAGTGCGGCGCAATGCGCTTCCCCGCCAGCACACGCCGGAAACAGGCTGCAATGAGATGTGAGATGTGTGTAGATGAAGTTGCAGATGCAGGGATGCAGAAATCAAGTGGAATCTTTTGGCTTGGCAGCCCCCCAAAATAACAACAACAACGCTAAGTTGCTGCCACTGTAGTTGTTGTTGCTGCTGATGTTGCTGTTGCGGGCCAAACAAAGAAGTCAGTGAAGCGTTTGAAACGCGCGGCCAGAACCCCAAGATCGGTCGCTTCATGTTGCTTCACGTTGTTGTAGTTTTCATTTCTTGTTGTTGCTGTTGTTGTTTTTTTGCCGTCACATCCGCTGCTGCTGTAAATTATGTTCGAGTCATGTTTTGCGACGCCAGCGGACACTTACGGGGCTTCTTCGCCTGCCACAGTCACAACTCCCACGATTAGAGATGAGCGACCCCGAAACGACACGAGCACGTATGCTAACTTTGCTAACATTATTTGTGCGATATATTTGAAAAAGCACTCAAATTTCCAATACATAGCAATCGATATGTGATAATAAAATATCCTTCAGGTCGGCATTTCTAAATTTCCTTTCCATGCAAATTTTAGTACTTTAAAATGTCTTTTTAATGTGAGTACGCAAGCTTGTATCACGCACCGAAACTCACCACCCGCTCATGTCACGCAAAATACTAACACAAAAGGAATCGATATTGCTTATCGATACGTGACAAATATCCTTTTGGTCGCAATTTTTGAAATTTCCTTTGCATGTAAATTTTTGTACTTTAAATTAACTTCTTGCAAGTTCGTGTCACGCACCGAAACTCACCACACACTCAAAGCCCAACCGCTAGTTCACCGTTTAGCCTTCGCTGAGATAATCTCTTAAAAATTGCTGCTGTTTTTTGTATTTGTGGGCATAGGGAAGTTTTGCGGGGGTACATTTTTTCTTTCTTGTATTCTTGCTCCGCAATTTATGCAAATTAAGTATAATACGCACGAAAAGCGTCTTTTTGGCAAGTACATTGACCGAGTTACGCCGCCCTCCCACTCACTCTCCCACACTCTCATTCTCTTTTCCACTTCTCTCTTTTTCCTGCTTGTCTTACCTTTCGCATCCTCTACAATGATAATTGTGCTGCTTACGTCGCTTACCACGCCGTGCCTCGTAGGACTTACGAATTTGGCGCCTACACCGACGCTGTGCGCTAGCGACAGCAACAGCAGCGGAGCGAGAACGACGACACTGTGCAACCGCATTGGAACGCACGCAATAAAGCACTGAGGGCCCGAAAATGTTCAGATTATATATAATAGATCGCGCTTTAAGTTCTATTTAGATATGTGTGTATATTGTGTATCACTTTTCTATTTGTTTGTTGTTATTCAGTGGTTACGTAAGCGCAGAACAATCAGCGAGTTTGAATGTCAAATGAATACCCGAACGCAGGCGCAGCAGCCATTACACACACACACGCACACAGACACACACTCGCATACAATTACACATATGATGATCACAGGATACAGCGCTATTTCCGGCGGCTAGCGACGCGCAGCGATGGCGTTTCTAATGGCGAATGAGCGGCTGCTGTGGTCAAGCTTGCGGTTTTATATGATATTTGAAAAGAAAAACGCGCGCGCGTTTTTCCATCGCCGCCAGCAACAGTTCATGAAAACCGAAAAGCTTTGCGGCAAGGGCGAGAGCTTTTTACGTTTCTATCTCGTCTTCTTCTATTACCTCTCCCCTCCCCTCCATCCCCACAGTTTGTTCTCTCGCATTGTTCAGTTATTTTGCCGACGGGGCGTCGTAGAGCCTTGAGTCAAGTTTTTAATGAGTATTTTTGGGTAGCAGCAGCTAGAGATGCTTATCTTGAGATTCAGATGAAAATACGGGGGCATCTACGGTAACTAAGTAAGTGCTATTAGCTGCAGCAGAGCGTTACGTGACGTCACTCAAGGATGCCACAAGATCAGCTGAGAATTCAATTTACTTGGAGCGACATTGGAGAATGAAAGTGGCTAGGGTAGTTGAAAATTAAGGAATATTTATAATATAGAATATTTCATGAGTACTTGTGGTTGTACTAAAAAGGTACAGTTAAAAAGAATGCTCCACACAAATATCAAAATGATTTAGAATTCATTTTAAGATAATCTTAAGTGCAGTTCGTTGCCTAAGTCTTTTCGTAACGTAGCTTCACTTATCTAAGAACTTTGTATTATGTATACTATTCAATTAACAAAGATTGTACAAGAAAAGTTCCAAACTCCCTTTTAGCTTATTCTTCAAGGTAATTAAGGTTGTCTTGTACTGTAGTTTGTTTCCTAAGTCTTTTCTTATTATGACTATAAGCACTGCATTGAATACATTAGATACTACTAAATTTTCACTTTCTTTAGCATACCAAATGGCTGATGTTGTTTCCAAATTCTTCACAGCACATTGAAATGTTTTTTCAACATTCTTGCCGTGCAGTTTGTTGCCTAAGTCTTTTTGAAGAGCCCTCGCAACATACTCGATTCTTATAACATGCATAATTCATATTTAATATCAAGTTCGTTGCCCAAGCGCCGGCAATCGCATCGATCAGCCTTATAACGAGCTAGTCTCGGGGTTTCCCTCTCTATAGTTCTTCTTCTTCTTCTTCTTCAAGTAGTTCTTATGCACCATGTTTGAGGCACAAAAAGTCAGACGAAGCTGAGCGCATTTCCGTTTCTTAATCAATGTCACAGCTGTCATTTCAATGGCCAACTGCCTGGGCGGCTAACTGTTTTTCTGTACATCGGTTCGGTTTGGTTCTAAAAACAGATTTGCATACAATGCAACTTCTATGGAGGAAGAAGGAGAGAAGAAGGAGGTGGGTTCGGCGCTTCTTCAAGTGCAGTTTGCTCTTGCACAATTTCAGTAGAACAAGAAAAAACAGTCGAAAAAGAACTCAGCAAAAGTCGAGCTACACTTCCGCTTCTAAGGCCTTCCCCCCTAACGTATTAAGCTTATCGTTTGCACAGAAATCTGTCTCACGCCTAATAAAGTCAACTAACTAACTAACTCGCACGCCGACTTGTCGGTTTAATTACGCTGTCGAGTTGAACTTGGCTTATGTCACCCACCTCACATGCGATTCGTACTCGTATGCCACGAAAAGTTCATGTACTACTTCGTCACACTCGAGAGAAGGCCCAAAGGAAGTTGAGTTCAGATCACAGAAATGACTCTTTGATGAGTCGACAAACGTAATTTTAGAATTTTGTCATTAATCTTGTGCACTTGACAACCCTAAAGCAGCTACTACTCCAGCTAACCATCGTGCTTGTGCTGACATCATGTCAGAGATTCTTGCTGGCATTTTTACTAGGTACATTATTAAAATATTATATTTCATTATATCATCGATGACGGATTCGGCACAAATCGGTGGCGATCTAGTTTCGCTTTCGACCCATCGATAGTCCACTTTGCTTTAGGCATTTTTGCCATTTTTCATCAACTATGTCCGACATTTTAGCAAGCTTTAATCATTTGTTTTGTTCTGCACACCGAGCGAGCTTTAGTTTATATTATATCTTTTTTTTATTTTGGTATGTAAATGGTTTTTTTTTGTTGTTTGGGGGGCGAATGCAACGATCGCTGTCCACCTACTCAACGCAGAGATTGCGCTTTATGCTAAGGCTAATGGGTTTTTAGTTTTGTTACGCAAATAAAAGCCAAAGCGTCTGAAATGTGGGTCAACTGCACCGCCTGCTCTCCGCCCCCGCCAGCTGCCCACCGTCACCTGTTCGTAATGAGTTTTAATTGTGCGCAATGTTAATTTTAATTCTAGTTCAGTTAGTTAGTTGTGTTTACGATCTATGCCGCCGCCGAACCCTTTACTAAGTATCTCTCACTCTCTGTTAGGTCTGGGCGCGAATCCAATATTAGTTTGGGTCACAGTTAGCGTGGGTCTTTCAAGCTGTATGCTGGTGTTATGAGGAGCTTTTAGAGTCTACTTACCATTCATCTCATCCATGGGAAAACGATCGCGATCGCGATCACGGTCGCCAGGCATGGGCCGATCTATAAGAAAAAGATATGGATAAGGTTTAGTATTGATAAAGATATAAAGGTTGAAGGACCATTAGTATTGTACTTAAGCAACCCTTACATACTTAAGCAAAGATCCTAAAGAAGTTCTTGTTATAGAGATCTCTTTCTTTCTCTATCGCACTCTCTTTTTTTCTCTAGCCCCTCACTTACTTTTATTGCCCTGAATATAATCCTCGGGATTGAAATAGGTCGATATTGTCTTATCATCATCGTAACCGCTGTACCCGCTGCCATTGCGACGCACGTATTCGTCCCTCGGTGGTGGCGGTCTGTCGTAGGCAGGTGGACGTGCCGATGAGCCAGGTCCTGATCCGTAGCCTCCTCCATCATGCTGCGGTGGATCGGGTCGATTCGTGTAGTCTGGACGTGGTTCGCGATGTCCATCATAGCTGTCTGTTGGTCTAGGTCCATAGGAGGGCGGTGTTGAGCTGGGATCAAAAGGTCTCGCTGGCGAAGGACGTGGATAATCGGGTCGATCGCTACCATATTCTGGTCTGGGCGCGTAACTAGGTCGTTCTGCTGATGCAGGACGCAGTGTGGTGGGAGAATAACGTTCTGGGGTGCCATAGCTATAACCATTGCCATAGCCCAGACCGAAGATGGGGCGTGGCGGACCATGTGGCGTCGGTCGTACAGCATCATCGTCCATGCCGCCATACGAGGGCCTGTAACGCTCATCCACTTCGGGTACATTGGCGGCATAGCCACCAGGTATATAGGCATCATCGTTGGGCGCCGGATAATTGTGCTCGTAGAGCGTGGGATATTTGTACAGTGGATAAATCTCTTGTGAGAAATACAAACGATCTCCCACACCGGGCACCCCAGCGGGACCCGTTGGTGGTGGCAGTGGTGGTGGCTGCGGCCCGTCCGATGGATGCACCGTATGTGGCGTGGGGTTTACAACCAGCACCGGCGTATTGCCCACATCCAGTGGTCGATTGGGCAAATTCACTGGGGTTACGCCCGTGCTGATCGGACTCGGCGCCCCGTCGAGCGAATTGTCGCTCAAATCGAAGCAATTCGTTTTGCGCGCATACAAATCGAAGTCGGGATCGAAAATGATGCCACCTGGTCGTCCGCCGCCGTTCGATCCACCGCTGGCATTGCCATACTGCTCCGACGACAACTGACATGTGCCGTTTCCGCGTCGATGCACACTGCAATCAAACAGAAAAGAGAGAGAGAGAGATGAGAGAAGAAGCAGACAGAAAACAAACGTGAAACTCAATTGTTGTTGGGTAATCGCGAATCGGAATTGCAATTGCCCCCTTAGCTCACCCGAATGAGATGGCCTGACACTTCTCGCCCGCCTGCAGGCACCGCTCCTTGCACATCTTCAGCGAGTTGGTGTCTTCGGTGCGGAAGGTCTTCTCAAATGGCAGCATTGCCTCCAGTGCGATGCGCTCGAAACAGTCTGCAAAGAGTGGAAAAAATGTAAAAACTTCAATTGAAAATTGTTCAAAGTTCACTACACTCTTGGGTAATGATCGCAGTACCCCCTGCTCTACCCCAGGTTCCCTTCTACTCTACGTAGCGTGGACAGAACTCTGATGCTGGCGTGGGCGATGGCGTCACTTGCACTTTCAAGGCCATTCTCCTGTTCCACACTGTACGGTAGGTTAGTTTTATGTCGACTCCTCTCGCACAATTGTCTCTCCCTCCAATTGTTTAGTCAACTTTGGTTTTGTTCTTTTTCCGTGAATTTACATTTTTTATTTGAATTTTATTAGACTTGCGTGCCGCGTGGACGCAGTTGACTGCGATTAACCCATGTGTGGCCCATAGAACTCCGTGTTGTACTCCAGCTCTGCGACTCATGAATAATTCAAAAAGGTCAACTACGGCTAACACCAACAAGTGAAACAGTGGACAAGGTACCTCCCCTTTCCCCTTCTCCTCCTCGTGCAACAAGTACAGCCACAAATTAGAGCAGCTAATTATATGCAGATATCTTTAAAGTAGGTCTGGGTTTTTGGGAACATCAGAACAACAGAAATATTTTTGACATGTTGTTTTCAAATTATTGAATCTGTATTTTTCACATTTAGAAAAATAATGCAAAGAATTTAAATGCATTTCAACACATATTTAATTAGTTTACTTTTGTATAAAATTTTAAAGACTGAGTTTATTAATATTTAATACTCATATTCATTGAAGTCGTGGTTGTTTAAGTTACCCAATAATATGTTAATAGTTTTCAAGTTGTTAAGCAGCAAATTTCCCAACAAACAGTTGCAATTATTGCATATTTATTTGCAATTTCACGCAATCTCAAGCAAACTCTGGGTTTTTACCTTCCCAGCCCAGAGCTATTAAAACAGTTGATAACTCAAGTCATCGTAGCACAACAGACTCCATAAAATTGGACCCTTTCCAGATCGTAAATGTCTGATCAATTTATTTCAACATACCATTTCGCGCCGAAACAAGCTGATTATCCACAGTGAGGGACGAAGCGAGGGGCGCCAGCAGCATCCACAGCAGCAGCAGCAGAGCGCGCTGCCTGAACTCAACTTTGTGCATCTGATATTATCTTTTTTTATATGCGTATTCTTTCACTTGTTTCAGAGATATTTCACGAGGAGATTCAAAGAATTTCTCTTAATTTTTCGCTATTGTTTTGCACTTCACGGGGTCACGCTTCCTTTGGCATTATTTATTTTTGTGAGGGAGGGAACTCGAGTACAACTTGAGATCGGTTCTTGAAATCTGTTGCATGTACTGCTTGGATCGACGGGAGTTTGGGAACTGAGACCAAGCGAAGCGTTCGCGGCACGTAGAAAACTTCTTCTTCTTGTGTCTTTCTTTCTATCTCCCACTTCGCCTTTCTTTTTGGCCCGACGTTCGCGTGTCTCTCTCTCTCTCTCTCTCTGTTTTATTGCTGCTTTCGCGTTACGTTTCGCTACTTTTCACATTCTTTTCACCGTTAATTATGTTGCCAAAATATGCAGATCGTTAAAGATGAGATGTGGGATCGTCTCGTGTAGATAGATTTGATATGATTAAAGAGTGAGTTCTCTGAGGCACTGTGTGTGTGAGAGTGTCATTAACCCTCAGGTGGTTGCTGTGCTTCCTTGATGACGTCACTTAGCAATCGTACTAGCCTTTGACCTTTCGAGCTAAGTTTATCGGGGAAGCTAATTAACATAGAAGAATGACAAAGTGCTCAGCAGGCCGTAAATACAATTGCCCTCGTCGCACTTGGCCAAAGCCGAAAACCGCAAATAGCAACAAAAACAATAAAAAACCGAAAATCAAAAATATAAAAACCGCAAAATTTTTAATTATTGCCAGCAGCTTGAAGAGCCGCAATTAATTTATTATGACAGCTTGAGAAAAAACATTAAAAGATTAATTGCTGGCGAACAAAAGAAGGAGATAGCAAGAGAGAGAGAGGGAAAGACATAAAGATGCTTAAGCGTTGCTTTCAGCATAATTCTTTAATAATCTAAAAGCTTCTGCTTTATTTTGCATAATTCTTGTAGAAATATGTGGGTTCATGAAGAATCTCATGGGTTCTTCTTCTTTAAGCGTAATTCTTGAAGAATATAGAGTCGTTTTATTGCAGAAGACTCTTCTTTGCTCTTGTTCTTGTACGGAAATTTCACTTTAGCGACGCCTTTCCGCTTCGTGACGGATGCGAATTAAGCGAAATGCGGAGAAAGGGTAGCAGATCTAACGGTACATTTGTCAGTCAAGCTTCCGTTGCGCCTTGACACTTTGACGCATATTTCGGCTAATGGGAAGAAAGCTCACGTACACGCAGAGATACACATACATATTACTAGTATGCTTACTAACTCACACTCTCACACAACAACACCCACGCAAATTTCTAAATGCAACAGCGCAAATTTCAATTTTACTTTATACCGAAATTGTTTCTTTTTTTTTTTTTTTTCGCAATTTATTTACATTCTTTTTTCAACTTTTTCTTCTCTCTTTTTCTCTCCTCTGCTTGTTTTTTTTTGTTACACGTTGCCCGCTTCGTTTCGTTGCGCTGCGACGCGAACCGCACTCGCTAAACAATTGAAACTGAATAAAAATTCTGATTTAGTTGTATTCGAAACTCATCGGATGAGCAGAAAGCAGCGCCGCCGACAGCGACGCCAGCAGAGACAGCAGCAGCAACATCCAAATAAAAAAGCATCGCACACTCTTTTGTGCCGTTGACGCTTAGCTGGAGCTGGAGCTGCCACTGCTGTTATTGTTGTTGTTGTTGTTGGTAGGGTTTACGGCGTTTAGATTTGAACTTAGGTGAGGCAGCAACAGCAACAGCAGCGACGCCAGCTAAGACAGCGTCGTCGTCGTCTTCGGCTTGGGGCGCTTAAAGATCTTCATCGCGTTGATTATCATTATTATGTTATCATTCATCATTATTTGCCGCGCTGCGCCCACCTGGAACCGAATTGGGCTGCCTGGCGCTTGCCGTGTTGTCTCTCTCTCTCTTTCTCTGTCGCTCTTCTTTACTCTATCTTCCTGCTGTCTTTGTCTCCATCTTCAGCGCCATTTCCTCTAATTGCCGGCAATGACTCACGAAAATTGTTTTTTTAACCTAAAATGTAACAAGAAAATTTGCACGATCTAAGCAAGTCGACTAGTTAATGCGCTTTTGTAAGCTGCATAGACTCTTTCTGTCTCTCTAAAGGTTAGAACTATGTAACTGTTCCCCTAATAAAGAATATAGGTTAACAAGTAAAGCATCAGTGTGTGCTTTTGTTCTAGGTTACAACTTAAAACAATAAGCTGCTCCGCAGAAATTAAAAATTATTTTAAGTGCGTTGTTTTTATATTATAGACCATTGCAATCTAAAATCAATCAATCAATCTTCTGTATATTTCCTCTTTCTTTCTATATATTTATATATTTATTTCTTTCTTATTCTCTAAGACTTATTCTCTTTCTTTTTCAAGTAAAGCAATAAGCTCTTCATATCACTATAGATCTAACTTAAAGCTCGGATTCTTTTCGCTCTATCTGAATCTTTCAACTGCCCCCGCTTAGCTAATATACCCTACATCGTGCCTTGCTTCAAACGCAATTAGAGGCAAGTGTTTTGGTCTGCAAGAGTCTGGGAGAGAATTAGTGGAGCAGTTGAATTAGAACCGACTTTACGAGCGACTAGAACACACACAGGGCGACCAGGTCTGGCCTAAGAATACTAGTTATAATTATTATAATAGGAATAATAATAATAAGAGTGAGAAGAAGACGGGAGCAAGAACAGCTACAATGTTTACGCTTTGTTAGCTCGCAATTCAAATTGAATCTTGGCCCGCTCGCCGGGCAATACCAAGTTAACTGAGGGGCAGCAGTTGCCGCTGAAGCGTTAATTGGTGCAAGTTTTCACTGCAATAGCCGAAAAAGAGCTAGATATAGTTGTGTGTACGTATGTGTGTGTGTGTACTGTGTGCACTTTGGGAGGCCTTTTGGGTAATTGGCGACACCTTTAAGTGCCGACCTTGTCATGCTCGCTGACGTCGTCTAATTCAGGCCGGGGCTGTTCTTCATCAGCGCGTCGACAGCGACGCAAGCAGCGAGCAGCGACGCTGGCGTCAAGCTAGCGTGTCCAGGCAGCGCAGCCAGCTGAAGCTCACAGATTCAAGCGAAGCCAACCCAACCCGACCAGGCCCAACCCACACTGAGCTCATTCTAAGCCAATTAGCTGGGCGAAACAGGAATTCACGAGAATCCTTCGCAGCTGTCGAAGGTAAAGCTGGCGTGGGAGCAGCCCCCAAAACAGAATACAAAAAGAAGAATCATAAATAAACAAAACAAATAAATGTGGCAGCAAAACAACAACAAAACACACAAAGATTGCACAATTTGCGGCTTAGTTTTTATTTGTATTTTATTTGATTTGTTTTTATTTTGGGGGGCGCGCGCTGCTCTACATTTTGTGGCTCCTACTTGGCCCCCGTTTGGCCATTTGGACGTTTTGCGTGTCAGTGTGGCCAAACTGTCGTCGCGACTGTCCGTCCATGGGTCCAGTTGTCCAGAGAGCTATCAAAAATCGCATCAGAAATCGCTCAACATGCAACAGGCGATGGACGGAATGGCGCACGCGCAGCGACTGACAAGTGCGGCGAGACAGCAGCAACAACAACAAGTTTGGTGTTGGCTGAGGTGTGGTATGAGGGAGTGATAGACTGGCAGATACCTAGCAAAGTGAGAGGCAGAGGCAGAGAGGTAGACAGCGATGACGTTCATGTGGATGATGTTATAAATGGATGGATATAATAAACCATTAAATCTGGCTTGGCTTTGCAAATACTCTGTTCCAGCAAATACATTCTAATGTTTGTTCAGTCTATAGTTATTCTGCTTTAAAGGTGGATTATTTCTTTAGTTTTAAACTGCTCTCAGTTTTAGTTTATAACTTATTTTTGGGTTTAGAGTAAGCATGTTTTAAGATGCCCTGGCTAGGGTATTCCCTAAATATTTTGTTATAGAATGCACTTGTAAGTTTTGCTTATATGACAATCTTTTTTTTTCACTCTCTCTTTCTGCAGACTTTAACCAAAGCAATTCTATAGTTATTTACATCAACAATTATCCTGAATATCCATCATTTTTGGGAATATCCCATCTAGTGCCTGCCTGTACTGTAGTTCTTCTCTTCTGCTCTTCTCTTTCTACTCTTCTGCATCAAACTCACTCTACAACTTATATACCTCCTTTACAGCACTCATGCGCCTACATGGTATCACAAGCTCAGCTTGGAAGCCGCTTGGCATCACGTTCGGCAGCGTGAAAAATTTGAATATGCAGCGCGTGTCTAAACTGATATTGGATGCAGATATCACTCGCGTATCGGGCCCAAGGAGCTCGTAATACCGCAAACAGTGGGAACAGCAACAACATTTGCAGTGGCAGCAGCAACAGTAGCAGCTGCAAAAACGTTGAAAAGCGAATTGAAAAGCGAGTTGAAAGCGAATGAATCCCATCGATTGGGTAAACGCATAAATTGATCACACTGGATTGACAGTTGTGGGCGAGCAGGAAGCCGTGTGTGGATCGTGTGTGACTGCATTAATTATGTAAGCACTTTATCGCCGGACACTTCAAAGTGTCAACCCACATGGTGGGGGGATAGTTCTGGGAACCTGCAGTTGAATTCCTTATGAAATATGTGACCAGCTTAATGGCGAATTGCCTTCTTGCTAATCTGATAATCAGATGTGGAAATGCATGGAATGCTATATCATTATCTCTATCAGTTTTTTCCAGCAACTAACTTCAACTTAACCTCGGTGTAGGTATGTATCTTATCTGGATATCCATTAAATTCCAACTAAATAACCATAAAATTGTTGGCTGGTAATAATCTAGATAAAAGCGAGTTGTATTTTGAAAGAAACATGAAATTATTATGGATCGGTTCGATAGGAAAAAATCAATTTCAATTATTGAATTATAATGCTTAATTACCGCAACGGATTCGTAATGATTGAGAGAATTCGCTGTTGTAGAACTGGTTATTGAGTGCAACTTCTTATCATAAACGATTTGAGTGTCTGTCGTTATTCAATGCATGTTCAATCATGCCACACTTGAGAGGGGGTGCCCCACTCCCCCTCCTCCTCTTGCCACCCTCTTTTTGAAGTTGAAATCGAAACAAGGCACTTGAACGTTTTGCTGTCCCCCACACACGACAAACTGATTTGTAGTAGATTGGGCAATAACTATAACGGCAACGACAAGCGAAATATGACATTAGTTGTTAGCAAACAGCTGAGCTCACTCGAGGCCCCAGAGCATGCCCGTGGCATGCCCCATTGTATGAGTGTGTTCCACATTCGAGTGAAATCCAAACCCGCCTAGCAGGAAGTATTTGCATTCGCGCAATTTGGGATTCGCTCACTGAAAATGAAAGTAATCATCCGTGCGGCAGGCCACAGCCACAACCCCCCCGGCCAGACTTATTATTACTGTTGCACTGTTGCAGCAGCAGCAGTAGCAACGGCTGCAGCAGCAGCAGCTCTATCGGTTTGGGGGGCACGCACAACATAGCGCACCCAAAGCTCTCCCGGCATATTTATCACACACAAGTAAATCCATTGCGCAATTTGCTAGACGTCAAACGGTCGCAATTTGTGGCGCAATCGCCGGGGCACTTGCAACGGGCGCGGCTGCTCTCGCCCTCCAAGAGTCCAAGACACAGTGGCCTACATCGGTGTGCATACACTGCGTGTCAAGTGGATAGGGCAACTCCTTAAATATGAATAAACACTTTAAACTTCGTTATTTTTCCGTTTGGACTGTGAAAATCTTTTATAATTGATTTCTATAATAACTTTCTGTTGATTTGCAGAATTTAGCTTCAAATAAATGTTTTAAATTTTATAAAAATGAAACAATAACTAATAAAATGATATACCAAACGAAAGATTAATGATAATTAAATAAGTTGTTTATAATTAGTACGTTTTTCTATTCTGGTGCCCGCCATTGTTATCCACCACATACAGCACAAACAGGATAGCTAAATCCAACATAGTTGTTTAACAGACTCTCAACAGTGATCGCTGTTAGACGACTGTTAACAGAAAGTCCCATGGCGGCGGTTATGTCAATCGAACGCGACCCACAAATATAATCGATAATCAAATGCTTGTAAATGGCGTCGTGTGGTGCATTGCTTGATGAGCTGGTTTGCAAAAGGTCTTTAGCCGTTTTCGTGGGCTCGCTGAAGCTGTTAAGTAATTGCCCGCAATGCGTTTTATTGCAAATTTTTGTTTGGTTGTACGTGATACGTGATCGAGATACACGCACACACACGAATTCACACATGCCCTGCCGGCTGTGCTCCTCTTCTCACGCCGCAACGCAATTGTGACCCATTTTCAGGCGCAATTGACACGACTCAACGGCAGCAGCAACAGTTGCTGCTGCTGCTACAGCGACAACAGCAACAGCTGCTGTTATGGCCACATATCAGTCAAGGTCGTTTGGCCAAAAGATGTCGGGATAAGTTTGACAACAATTCGGTTACAACAAATGTGAATTATTGCGGACGTTCACTTTTTATTCCTCAACAGAAGGCCGATGCGTTCGATGGTATTTCGTATATGTCGTATATATAGTTTATGTGCTAGTTGATCAGTCACTCGGAATAATTTCCGTAGAAGACACAAGACAGCTAAGGCAACAACAAAACGCTGCGATTATGACATATATAAAATAATTTGTTTTGTATTACACAAATGACAAAAACAACATGCACAGCGCACTGACTCTAAAACTGGCCCCAGTCAAAGTTCGATTGTCTGTGTCAGCTGGGGAAGACTACAGCGACGGCAACAACAATAACAATAACAGCAACACGGACAACAATAACAGGTACAACAACAAGAACAACTCGTGGAGCAGGCTGCAGTGGAGGATAGTCGATTGTAAGATACCGATTAATCGGGCTTACGCAGAAGAATGTGGGGAAGGGAAATGTAACGATAACTTGAAAAATAACAGCAACAAGGACAAGAAAAACTAGGGCTGCAAACGCAGTATGTAAGGCGATTGTAAGATAACGATTGGTCGACTCGATTTTGGCGCATGTTTAATAAGATTAATATCGAAGATTCATACACTGCATAGGCCGTGAAAAAAAAACCGACATTGCATTCACTTGTCATTTGCACGACTCTAACATAACCTGGCTCTAACGATGCTACAGGGTATACTAGCAGCAACAAGTACAACTTAATTTTGCGGCAACTGATGCGTGGTCGCGCGAGCTGCTGCTACTGCTGCCCCTGTGTTGTGCTACGTGCAGCTACCCCTCGGGTTAAGAAAATCAACCGTCAGACCTCTGGCCAAAACTTAGTAAGCCCATAAAACAGTTAACAGTGCGCCGCAGCCTTTGCTGTTACCGCTGATGTTGCCGTTGTTGTTGTTATTGTTGTTGCTGTTGCGCATGCGTCACGTTTGTCTGTTACATTTGTCGTCGCAGCCGCTGTTAACGCGCTCTGTCGACGACGGTTTGCGCTGTTGTTTGTCGGCCTGGCGCCTCCAATTGGCTATAAAACGGATGAGCCACTGGCCAATGGTTATCAGTCATCGACAGGCATTGGCAGTGCAGCGGGCATTATCAGCAGCAGCAGCAACCACGCGAAATCAACCAAAACAATCCAAATATGATCGCACTCAAAGTTTTCGTAAGTTATCGTTAAATCATGAAAGGATTCGCGTGTGTTCAATCGGTGGAAACTAACTAAATAAAGCCATAAAACTTTACAAATAAAAGAGTCTTATGTAACAAAAGATTTAAGTTTTCCAGTGCTGACTACATGGGATTACCTGGTCTTATGTAATCACAGCGTTTCCAATAATAACCAAGTGCGGAGTAGTTTTCATTTCGAATTGAAGTCGAAAGAGTTACGATTGAAAACATGTCTATAAAATTCGTTATAGTTCGGGATTTGAAAGTTTCGAGAGTTGAATTACTTTGCTTTTCATCTGAAATATTACATAGCCAAGAAGATCCTTATACCTGAACTGAATTCAACTATTAAATATTATTAGTTGATTGCTGGAATTAAAGTACATTGAAAATTGATAACTACCTATACTATGAATTCAGAAAACTATGATATCTTCAAAAATTCCTTTTTATATTGTAATTAAAGAAAAGAACCAACAACTTAAATTTAACAAACTACTTCTACCAATTTTCCTTATATGTATGAATCAGAGACTGAATGCGAGAAACCAACCCAGAATCAATGATAAATAGTCTATATATAGCAATATGATACTTCAATAGCATAGAGATACTTAAACTTTGTATAGCTATATACAAAACAAATGTTTAAATTAGAATTAAGTTCTCTCGCGTTAAACCATAAATGCAAATCAATAGCAATTGCAAGTCATGTTATAGCAAAGCGATACCATAAATTATAGCAGTCTTTTAGGAATGCATGAGAAACTTCTCACTTGCAACTAATGGTATTAACCATTCTCGATTCCCTTCCCTTTCCTTTGCACAGGTCTTTGTCGCACTCTTCGCTGTGGCCTACTGCGCGCCCAGTCCCGGTTTCTTTGGCAAACAGTAAGTAAATATAAACCCATTATAACCCCAGTTAATCTACGATATATGCTATATGGCTATATATCGTATATGTTTCTGCTTAAACGCTTCCCGTGTTGTGCAAGTCTCGCCTCGATTTTATTAGCCCCTCGATGGGGTTTTAAGCGTTCGCTCGACATTTAGTCGCAATGAATTATGCATGCGACTTTTCAATTGGCCGCGAAATGAAGCAATCAATTGGTAAATAGAGCTGGCTAACACCTCTAGATAGAGCAGAGCAGAACCGATCAGGGCAGGGATACTATATGGACACCCCAAGAGTGGATGGTAGTGGCCAGTGAACTGACGCGGAGACAACGCTCAGGAATTTCTGGCATTTGTTGCATTATAATGATGCGACGACGCACATAATTGACGCGACTTTAATTACGAATTCCGAGCATTAGTCCGACGACGACGACGGCGAGTTCAAGCAACTGCCAAGTGAGAGCGAGACGGAGAGAGTGCCGGAGTGAGACGGCTACAAGTTGAGCTCGTTGCCAGCTATTTAGCTGATTAGCTAATATAACATTGACTGCCAATTATAGCCCACTCCTCCTTGCCAGGGGGATTGAGGGGATCTCTGCCTGCTACCCCCACAAGTTTCACTTTCATGCAACTTTCCATTCTCTTCTTCTCTTCACTCCCCCAGCGAGCACCACACAATCCATGTGCCCTACAAGGTGCACACTGTGCATCATCATCATGTGCAGAAGGTAGCGGTGCCTGTGGTCAAGCACGTGCCCGTCTACAAGGAGGTGCATGTGCCCATCTACAAGGAGGTGCCCGTGCATCATGTGCACCACGAGGAGATTGTGCCCCTTCATGTGCATGAGGACCATCATGATTACCATCACGATTTCCACAAGGGCTGGTGGTAAATTCCCCCTCTCCCAGCTTACCCTACCCCACCCCTTTGCTCTGTAAATACAATCTTATAAGTTAAGCAACAACGGATGAAAAATGCTTGTAAATAAAGTGAGATTTTCGATTGTTAACAAACTTTTCCCTTTCGTTTTTTTTTATCTTTCGTTTTTTTCGGGCAAGTGCCGGGCATGATAATTATTATTTTAATTTTAATTTGCAGTTGCACTTGACCTTGGTAGCGCGCGCAGTGGCCAACGCAGCCAGCGCCACTGCCGCCGGGTTTTGCAAGAACCACTTTCACAAACGCGGCTCGGGGTCAACCGGCAGCGGCAGCAGCAGCAGCAACTACTGAGTACTTGCTGCTTCCCTTGCCCCCCAATCTGCTGATCAGCAGCAGCCAACTGCGCTCCTTGTCGCAGCGCGGAACTGGAAATGCAAGCAGCCCGTTAGGGCGTGGCACATTCTTGCCGCCTAGCAAGGTTTTGGTCAAAGAATCGCACGATACATTAAGTTTTTACAGCTGAAACGTTTAGGCACGCGGTCATAAATCCAGTTAGAACTGGGCTACAGTGGCACTAGGCTATGAAGAACTCGACAGATTGGGGACATAATAATAAATATTATCTAATTCTCATAGTAAACCTATTTCTTATACTCATGCCAAAGTTCCTCCTTGTAGAACAGACTGTGAAGTACTGACAAGATCTGGCAAGACTATGTACAACTCGACAAATGGGGAAATGCATATAGGTTTATAATCTTATTTTCATTATAAACCTAATCATCCCCAAACTATTCCCTGTTTTTCCCTGTAGACCAGAACTGAGAAGCTTACGAAAATTAGGTCTACACTTGTGTAAACCCCAAAGTCGTTCACTGTAATGCAAACTTTCCATATAATAATACTGAAATGCAAATCAATAAACTCTTACAAGTTCGTGCAAGTCAACTTTCACTGTAGTCAGTTAAACGTAGTGTGCATGAAATTGCCGCTTGATCGAGTTTACAACATGAAAACGATCTTTAGCGCAATTTATGATGAAATTAAATGGCCATAAACCTTGACATACAGTGAAGCTGCACTAAGGTAGAGCAGTTAAGAGAAATATAATGCATATGAGATTATATTTCATATAAGATCATAGAGGTAAATCAACTGCAGGCTAATTTGATCGTTACAAAGATTGTACACGGCAATAAACTCGGTAATTTTATGACCAACATGCTTTGCTTTTTATTTGACGCCAACAACAGAATTTCATAATTGAGAACTTGTCGCGTTGAAGGAAGCTAAACGGAAATGCGTGTAATGAGTGTAGATTCAGTGTAGTGTAGTGTAGAGTGACCGAGAGAGTGAGATAGATAGATAGAGAGAGAGAGAGTGAGAGAGCGAGACAGAATGAGACAGTTCTTTAGTGACAGTATGGGAAGTTGGGGCACTGATGAGGTGAGACTCCAGCGGGATAGAGACGCTCCGTCCAGCCGGGTAGAGGTGGCGCTGCCACTGGTGCACCACCATGTCCAGCATTCACATCGCAATAGGGATAGTTGGGGCAGGTCTGGGGATTGACACCAGCGGGATATTTGTCACCACCCGCTGAGGCAGCAGGTGCCGCATTCCAGGCAGGTTGTGGCTGCCACTGCTGCTGAGGCTGGGGCTGCCATTGGGGCTGGGGCTGTTGCCAGTGCTGCTGAGGCTGCTGCCACTGGGGCTGGGGTTGCCACTGAGGCTGTGGCTGCTGCCACTGCGAGCGCGGATTGTGCAGACGCTCATTATCACAGATCGGGAAGCCGGGACAGTCCTGAGGATTAACACCAGCCGGATACTGGGCAGCTGGTTGATGTTGTGGCTTAGCCAGCGCCAGAGCCAGGCAGGAGGCGATCAGCTAGAGGAGAATACGAAAGAAGTGCCCAGGTGAGACTAGCTGGACAAGGCACACACGCACAAGCGGAACTTACTAGCTTGAAGAACATGTTGGGTGATTGATTGTTGTGGGTAATCCTTGTGGCCAATTGGACTATAAAGTCGTGTGTCTAAACTTAAACTTCCAATTGGATTCCTGGTCAGCGCTGCACTGTGGGACAAACAGCACAGTCACTTAGCTTTTATAGCCGAGCACAGTCTCTCTCGTTGACCGGGGCTAGAACCGAGCAGCAGCAGCCGCAGCCGCAGTCGCAGTCAGAGTCGGGTCGGTTTCACTTTCATTGGCTGGCGCAGATTTGGTGCGGCAATGGCAACTGCAACTGCTGTTGTTGTAACTCTGCTGGTCGTAGTTGTTGTTGTTGCTGACTGATCTCGCGCATATTTTGCTTGATTGGCCCAACAGATTATTATTAGAGTCTTTGTTGTGCTTGCGAGCGCGAACAAATAAATCGAACGGCCACAACACACACACACACACACACTTGTAAAGTTACACATATGCATATAGTACTTATAGCTGGCATATACAGACATTTATATCGAGTTACAGGCATGCCGTCATTAGCAATAGCAATGAACTAAGCCCCCAACTTGTGTGCGGGACCCGCTCGCATTCTGGCCAAAAAACAAAATCACAAAACATTGTTTGTTTTTTAGCTCGAGCGCGTTGGCGGTGGCGTTGGAGCCAACGATTTTAGCCTAGTGCCTCGGCTCCCAACCCTGTCGCCCATTTGCCTGTCATGGGATCTGTTCGTGAATCACTTTATTTGTATCTCGCAGGTTTCCCTCTCGTGCCAAACACACACACACACACACGCGTGCAGAACACCTTTGCCACCATCGTCGCCATCGCCATTGCCATCACCATCGCCATCGCCACCACCGCCTCTGTCGCCCGGAAGGCGCTGCGCCGGCGCGCAAATCCCACATGTAAACTGGTTTCGGTGCAGCGAACTTGCACTAGTTTCAATGCACCACACTCGACGACGACGCGAGAGATCGGAGCAACAGTTCTAGGCTAGGGATGGGCAATTGAGCAATTAAGTTCACTTTCAAAAATACATATTATTTAGTAATAATTATGCAATTCTTATCGTTCTTACATACACCCAATTTTGCAATTACATGAGTAAATGCAACAGTAGAAATGTGTGTGTGTATTGATTCAAGTGTTGCTAAATAAATTCCCTCTATTCTGTTAAAAAGGATTTGAGTTAATCTGCATAGTTTATATTGTTCAAATAATTTCCTTGGGAAATTAACAGTTTCGATTATCGATTTCAATTGATATCCTTGCCCAAAGACAATATTTTCCCTATTCTTCAGCCCTGGTTCTAGCAGGTTTCGCCCAGCTTATGTATGCAAATTATCTTGTTGCATATTGTCGCCTCGACAGCTCCAACATGTTTGTTATTGTTGTTGCTGTTGTTTGACTTTTGCCGCATACGCACACACACGCATTATCCAATGCCGCCGCCAACAACTGACAGCAACAACAATAACAGATAGGGGCGTACGCACTGACTTCCTGGCCAGAGGTCTGGTGCGCCAGTGTCCACTACGTCACTGATAGATCAGATACGGCGGCAAATTGGTAAATTCAATTACCACCAGGCGAAAAATGTGCTGTCACACAAATTATGAGCTAATCAGGCAGCGGGTAGTGGCCTCGGGTGGAGCACCTCACACACGGACGGACGGACACACATGGGGAGAGGGAGAGAGAACTGATTGTGACTGTGGCCAATTGTTGGCAGTGCTGTAACAGATTTAGTTTAATTCTTATAATTTGTGCTTGCAACTGCCGACGCCGCCGCCGCCAGCCATTGGCCAGGAATGTGCGCGGGCGCGGCTGCTCCACTTGTAGGTGGTTGGCGATATGCTGGTGTTGGTGTCGTTGCTAACGGTGCTAGTAAGACGACGGCAACAGTTGCTGCTCTGGCTAATGCGAATGCGTTACGTGGCGCGGGCGCGCTGCAAGCCGATCTTGTTAGCCTTGATCAATGGCCCGGAAAAATAAAAGCCAGGCGAAATTGAAATTGTTGACCGTTCGCATAATGCAGTCAGTCACACTGGACACACACACACGTGCTGTGCCTCTCTAGAGTGTGTGTCCCCCTCGAGCCTGATTGTGTGTGGATTCGTGTCTCTGCCGTTTGTTCTCGCGCATGTAAGTCAAGTCTGCTATCTCAAGCGACTGTCCGTCCAGCCCGGTCACCCCGTCTCCATCTATCTTAACTGTCGGAGCTTGCCTTTTTTGTCACATTGCCGCTTTTTAAGTTATTATGCCATTAGCTGTCCACTGTCCCCTGTCTGTGTCGCCTTCTTTTTTTCGTCTAGTCTCAGTTGCTGTTTCACTTTTAATTATCAATTTCCTTCTGTCAAAGGGGCGTGCGCCAAGGTGTGCCGCGAAAGAAAGCCACCACCAGCAGCAGCAGCAATCACTTTGCATATGTCTGTATGATCTGTATAATCTGCATATTTGTCCAAGCGAGCTGGTCAGGTCAGTTTGTGTAAATAAAAACTCAATAATTATTCAGAAATTCGTTCATTCTTTTTCGTTTCTTTGTTGTACATTTAAACTAGTGAGTGGGATTTGTTGGGGGTATTTGGGAGGTGGGGGGGATTAGTGACTAAACAAAGATTCTACATAGAATTTGCTTACCAACAAAGTGTTATTTAATAGTAGATTAGGCAAAGCTTATGCTTATGCTTATAATTCTTTTCATTTCATTGAACCTAAACCTGTTCATGGCGCACTTGGGGAGCGGAATTTGAATCTACTGCGACACAAACAATCATCTTCATTCTTTCGCTTCAGTCTCGCTGGCAACAGCAGCAGGAGCTGTGTGCTCAGTTTCCGTTTCAGTCTCTACCACAGCCTTAGCATCTGTTTGGGCGTCAGCCTCAGTCTTTGATAGTTCCGAATGCAGAGCGCGACGCGTTAAGAGTATATCATCTACAAAAGAGAGAGAGAACACAATTAATGTTAGATAAAAAAACGCATAGGAACTATAATCGAATCTAACCCGATTCGTCATCCTCATCGTCGGATGAGTCAGTGTCGGAGCTGTCGTTGCGCTGCTGCTGCAAACTCGACTGGGGCGTTTCGGGCTGCGGCGCTGCCTGCAGCGATAGACGGGGCGCAACGGGCCTCTCTTTGCGTGCCGGGTTCAATGTATCACAAAAGGCACAATTAAATGTGGCGTACTCATATTCCTCCATGGGCAGCATGCCTGCAATCGGTTAAATGATTAGTCAATCTTGCACCACGTATGCTTCTTGGTATAGTTACCGTTATGCTTGTGACAATGCTTGCATATCATGCCAACGCGGTTCTGTGGTCCATCGCCAACAATGAAGTCCACAATGCGATCCAATGCGCTGCGTGAGCTCCCATCGATAATAGGGAACGGTGTACGCCTGCGCAACTCCTGTCCAGCTTGCAAAGTCGGCGTTGCTGATGTCACCTGCAAGTTGGGGGCGACGAGGCTGCGGTTCAGATTGTTGTTGTTCATGTTGCGATAGACCCCCGAGTAGGGCGTAACCATGCGCTGTTGTTGCTGCAGTTGCGGTTTTGTCGCTGCCGTTTGTGGTGTGCGCGTCAGTGACGACGATGTTGTGGATTGGTTGAGGGGTGTGCGTGATGCTAGTGAAGGCAACAAGCGGCTATGTTGCTTATCGCCAAAGCGTTCAAGCAGACTTACAGCCACCTATAAAATATAGAAACACATTTGTCAAATTTTAATTAGTTCAATAATGAACAGCCTTAGTTGCTCGCCCTGTACTTGCCTTGTAGGTCTCTTTGTCCATGACCTGCTCCAATATCTTGTTCTTCTTCTCCTTTAGCTGCGTTAGTTTATCGCCATTTTTGTTGAGCTTGCGCTGAAAGTACCACGCAAACATTTGACGCAAGAAGATTATACTGCAAAAGAGAATACAATAACAATGACAATAACAATACACATATACACTTTTAGAATGTTGTTGTTCTGTCTGCACTTGTCGAATGTCAATGAGATCATCGAACGATTGATCGACTTGAGACTCGAGTCGCGGTGTACTTACAGCACTGGGAAGAGCAATAGGGGCACCAGATACATGATGCGCTCTTGCATTGTTGGCGGGAAATAGAAGAAATACCACAGAGCAAAGCCGACAACATAGATGCCAATTGTGATGCCAACAAAATTGGTTACAAATCGCCGTTTGCGCTCTTGCGTATTGATCACATATTTTTCTAGATCTTGTATCTGCACTTGAAGACCCTCCAGTATGGCTGTTGTAGATTTTTCCTTCTATAATTAGAAATGCGTACGTATGTAAATTTTGGTTTTTTGCATACATACATATTCGTATGCGCTTTGAGGCACCTAGATAGGCGTCCTCGACAGCGTCGAGGTCTATATATTATTTTGCACTTACCCGAAATTTCGATAATACAAATCCCATTTTGGTCACTGTACAAATATACTTAACGCCCAGCTACTTAAATTTAAAATGTTAATAAAATTGAACTATTTTCGAGCCGTGACAGTGCCGCTAGTTGGTATTGTTGATGCTGTATCGATATATCGATAAGTGTTGCATGCAAATCGCATAATACTTATCGCATACCGATAATAAGTTGAACTTAAATAATTTTGAAATGTTGCCAATTTGAATGATTTTTAAACAATAAGTATGCAAGTGTAGTACACTTCTAACAAATTTAGGTACATCAAAATTCAAAAATATCTAGTAATTTTATAATAATTTATATCTATTGTCAATAAGTCTTGCAACCCTGGTGGCAACGGCAACAGCTGTCTCTAGTTGCGCATTTTACAAAACACGAAATGTAAATTTGATTTATCGTAAACAATTAATAAAACAAGACGCGACAAAATTCGACATTGAAGATTTTAAACTCAAATTGCGGCGCACATTACCAACTCTCGGAACAGCCCGTTGTTAACTGAGACTGGAACAAAGAAAACTCGTTGTTACTGTGTGGGAGTTGAAAGCGCAACACAGTTAAAGAAAGCAATTGAAAAACGCAGCTGCAGCTTTTGTGTACTTTTTATAAATTAAATTAAATAAAACTTGCAAATATGGCTAAAGTAATTTCCCAAACGACCTTTGACGATGTCGTCCAGGAGAATGTCGTGGAGTTTGCAATGAGCCCCAACGAGGCAAAGGAGGAGACAATAAAACAATTTGAAGCTCAGGTGCGTAATAATATTGCATGCGTCATCGCTTCACTTTGAGAGATTGGTTAATCAAATTGTGTTTCTTTGTAGGGCATTAACCTGGCCAATATTATCAAAGATTTGTCAATAAATGCTGATACTGGCAAACCTATACTCAATGAAACTGTCGATAAATTGAAAACGCACATTAGCCAGAAGTCTGGGGATGCACAAGAGTTGCTGGAGCTGTTAACCATCCTGGACATGGAGTGCCAGAAGTCACTGGCACACCGTGTGTTGGCCGGCAAGAATGGTGCACACTACGCGCTTGTAACACTGCTGGAGCAGACGCTGGCCGACGAGACACTCAACACGGCGCTGCTAAATAAATCCCTACAGGCTGCCAATAGCTTAACCCACAAACAACCGGATCTCTTTGATGCGGAGGCCTTGTCCGTTGTGCACAAACTATTGGCACTTAAGGATCAGTTGGACATTACTTACCTGACCCTACAGTGGCTGCAAAAGGCTTGTGTCATGCACGAAATGAATCGGCAGAATATAATGAACTCAAGTATTGTTAAACTGCTGAAGCCATTGCTGGGCAAAGATAATCCACGAGTGGTTCGCGAACTGACGGCAGTGTTGCGTTTCCTCGTGCTTGACGATGATATTCGTGTTGAATTCGGCTGCGCACACGAGCATGCACGTCAGATAGCCAGCGAAGTGTTGCTGGAACTTGTGGAGCTGCTGCCCGCCTACGAGGATGCCAATGTGCTGGCCGATCTGTTGCTCACCATCGGCACGCTGGCCGTGCGACAAGAGTTGTGCACACTGATCGACGAGGCGGGCGGTCTTAAGATGATCTTCGACATAATGAGTGCGAACCTCAAGCAGGAGCGCTTAAATCGCGAGGCTCTAAAGCTGCTGCGTGCCATGGCCGGCCATGATACCGTTAAGGCTCACATAGTGCAACAGGGCGTGGCGCCCATACTGAAAGAACTGATAGAAATGCACCAGGACAATGAGAACGTTGTAGCTGCCGCTCTAGCCTGCATATCGACACTGACATTGCGCGTTAAGGAGCACAGTGCAACGTTGTTTGAGACCGGCATTGCAGAGGTAATGGTCGAGGCACTGCGTCGTCACCCGAAGAACAAGATTGTGCAACGCAACGGGGCATGGGCCATACGCAACATGGTGTCACGATCACGCAATCAGTGCGAATCATGGCTATCGTTTGGGGTGGAGGATCTCCTGAACGAGGCCATGAAGGAGCATCCATCAGTGGCACAGGACATTAAAGCCGCACTACGTGATCTTGGGTGCGAAGTGCATCTACGTGAAGAGTGGACCGGCAAGGCCGAAAAGAAAATCTCCAACTCCTAATCATGTTAACCAATATACACTCACTCACACACACACACTTTTTGCATGTATTTCTATTTTTATATTCATTGCTAACTTATTTCGATACAAAACTAATGCGACAGCACAATGATCAGAGCTTTCATAAATCGCTTAACAATTTGAGGCAGTCTTGGCTTATTCACTCTCGGCTTGTATAATTGGCTAATTGACTATTTTTTTAGCTTAATGTTGCGCAGCGTTCCTGCTTTGAGACGCAGATTGACATTCTTTGACAATGGCTGGCTCGTTGTTTCGCTCGCACCGGCACCGGCTTCCTCCTCTGCGCGCTGCGCAAATGGATCAACCTTCTCGGAACCACCGGTGCCATTATATACAAAGTTTGTGCCCATGGTGGCGGTCAGGCCACTCGAGCTGGAGGCGCCTAGCCCCAAGCGTGGCTTCTTGAAAATTGAGTACTGCAAAGAAGTGACTAGATCAGCTAGAGATCTTCAATCAGTTTTATCTTCACTCGCGTTACCTTTTCACTGAGATCGCTGCTGGTTTTGCGTATGACACCGCTGGTCATACTTATGCCCGCACTGCGTTTAATGGGTGATATTTTGGAAGGCATCATGGTAGGTGCCTTCAGCAGATGAGCCATGCCTACGCTACTGGACTTGATGTTGAGATAAGGCGACGTTGACTCTTCAATGCGTTTTATACTCTGTTTCTGTAAATGTTAATAGAGTCTAATTAGCTTGGATTACTGCGCCTTCTTGTCTTACCTACAATGGTGGGTGAGATTGTGTTGCGTCGATCCTCCAGTTTCAGTGCGACCAGGTTGCTATTCAGACCCAAGGAGCTACTTGAGTTTTCCAAGTCAATCGTTGGCGGGTTGTTGGATTGCTTCAGCTGCAAGCAATTTAATTTTTTTAATGTACTGCATTAGGTGTTTGATTTGCAAGCAAACCTTTTCCTGTTTCAGATGATAGAGATCGCTTTCCAGACGCGACGCATAATCCTCCTTTTGGCTGCAAGAAAGATTGTATAATGAGTGGATAGAATCGTGGATTGGAGAGGGACTGCTTACCGTCTCAGTTCGATTTCTTTGCGAAGATCGTTCTGCACCAGTTTGAGAACATTGCGATATTCCGTTCGTTTGGACTCCGATTGTCGCAGCTCCCGTTTTAACGTCGTAACCCAATTGGCAAGCACAAGGGGATTAGCCTCATTCTTGAGGAGACGCTCCGTTTCAGCGGCATTGGCTGTCAGTACTGCCGAGACACTTTCCATTGTCTGGATTTCTTGCTTCAGCGACTTGTTCTCTTTGCGCAGCTGGTCGACCACCTGTGCATCACTTTTCAGCAGGTTAATTTGTTCCACATAACTACATACGAGGAAATCTTTCTTCTGCACCTTCTGCTCCAGGCCGGCAATTGTCTTACTGCAAAGTAGAATACATATATTGTAATTAACTGAACAATATTTATTGTATCGACACATACAGACACTTCTTTTGAGTATCCTTTAGATCCTTCAATTGTTGCTCCACCTTGCTAACCTCCTTTTCCTTCATTTTCATGGACAACATCGCATTGTCCAGCTGTTCCTGCAGTGACCCCACATCGACGCGACTCACATCCAAATTGGCCAAATTGAAGTAGACACGAAATATGTTACGAGCTGTGCATTTATTGCGGCACTGTGGGCAGGTTTTGGAACTGTAATAGGGATTGCAATTAAGCAATTTAGTTGTATTGTTTCCTGCGCCTGCGACGCCTTTTTACCGTTCTAGCCATTGTTGCAGGCAGGTGTGGTGAAACATGTGGCCACATACTGTGACGAAGACTTCATCGGACTGCGTGAACAGTTCAGCGCATATAACACAATTTAAGTTTAACATGCTTAATAAATACAAAACTAAATAAATAAATAAATTTGAGACGAGACCACCGAAACGATACGCGGCTTGCAGCAAATAGATTTTTGCGCGGCTTTATCAAAAAACAGCTGTGCTGGCGTGTGCGGCCAACTTCAAGCGAGTCAAAAAATGCGTGCAGCCAACTTCACGTCAATCTAAAATTGGAAGCGCGAACCTACTGCCTACTTTTGGGCTTGCTTGGTTTGTGTCTCAACTCAACAAAGCTCAGTTAGCGAAAATATAACGTAATTTCATTTTGAATACCGACATTTTTTTAAATTTGTTCTATTGTTTTTGTACCCTATCATACTGCTAACTAGAGTTAGCTGATGCGCCTAAAAGGTCTGAATTACCAGACACCAAGGTCCCAAACGGGTTTCTCCCCGTATGTCTTCAAAATAAACAATTTTTTGCATGAAAGTTCAATGTTTATTATTTATTTTAATTTGCAGCCAATGAAATGTACAGTAAGTTTTTTAGCATAGCATCTTTTGCAAACTGCTGCAGTTGGAATATTAAAAAAAATATTTGTTGCACACATCAAGCGACAATTCACTTCAAATGCGCGCCAATTTGTTTTAAAACAAAAATTTGAATTTTCAAAATGAATTAACAATCAAAACGAATCGAAATGAAGAGATTTCACATACGTGTATGCAATTTGTGTTTAATAAGTGTGTTATGTATTGCGAATTATCACTCAATGTAGAACAAACAAATTGCAGTTTCAACTGCAGCCTCTATTGATAGACTCTTCTTTGGTTTGATATCTAGTTTAGACATAGATCTGTAAGTTCTTAAAAAGCTAGTTTAGTTGTAGGTTCGATTTATTTTTTGTTTTTTAGTTTTGATTTTTAAATACGTTGTTCGTTTAAGTAGGGTAGTAAAACACATTTGATTTGCATTGTGATATTGTTTTCCACTTACCTAACTCGAGATTTAACTAACATGCATATGTATAAGTATGTGTGTGAGTGTGTTTCCACTTGATGTTTTCTTTATTTCGCTAATTACGTTTTACCCATTTTTCCCGAAAGTAGTTTGCTTTTCAATAATACATTTGGTTGTTCTTCTTGTTGCTTAGTTCAAACTTCCTTAAATTATCGTGTTTTGTATTCAAAGAAATCCATGACATAGTTTTACCAACTTTACTTAGTTTCTAGATATTATTAAGTACAACAATTTTAAATGTTATTTAACTAGAAATCGCTTTAACAATACGTTTAAATTGCATTTAAACACGTTCCGATTATTCCAATAGTTTAAGTTATAGAAATTATTCTAAATAGCCATTAAATAGTCAACAAATGTTTCGGGTTTCCCACTTAGGAGCTAGTTAATTTTATACACACTTAATTGTAGATATATCTTAGATTTAAGACTATATAAACGGGGGCGTTGCTATATAGTGTTCAGTAAGTGCTCGCGTTTCAGTTATAACGATTCCAAATGTCAATTTTCCCAAATATCCCCAAATTTCCCAACTCCTTCGTATGGCAAAAGTATTTAGTTTTTTTCTGGATATTTCTTACACATTTTTTTATCGAGAAACACACGCAAAGTTCTGGAAGAAGATTTAGCTATAGCTTTAGGTAGGTATATCTTGTGCTTATCATAAGTATTTTGATTACATAGTTAGAGGAAGGGAGGGAAGAGGGTCATTAGTTTTATATATACCTAAGATTTGTTTCAAAAAAACAACAGTTCCCACTTGGAAATAATTACAATTAGTGTGTACAACTGTCTAATTATTTACGCAATTACCGATATAATTATCATTAACCACATTTAGTATCGAAACTATTTACACCTAACATTATTATCGTACCATATATGTAACTGTTGTAACTATATAATGATCAAGTTGGCGGCTCGCCGAGCTCTTGAAGTGCTTAGTGAAGTATACATGCTGCAAGTAGAGTCCTCTATATATGTATAGTATATATAACATATGGTATATGGTGTTGTTGTTCTTCTAGTTGTGGTTGTTGCCGAAGAGACAAGATCGTCCGCCTTCTAGCAGAAGCGTCTGCAAAGAGAGAGAGAGAGAGGGTAGGGGAAGAACCTCATTAGCTAGAAAATTCTTTGGAAAAGTCAAGTGGAATTCATTCAAATGCAAAACAGAAATCTCAAATTAATGTTACTTAATTTAACTTTCTTTGGAAAATGAATGAATGGACGCAGATTTAACTGCTGCCACACACAGATGGGAACAGTTGCTGGCACTGGGTGGCGCGGCGCTGCTGCTGGAATCCGACGCTGGAGTCCGGCTCCAAAGTGAAATGCAAATGGGCAACTATTCACGACTGTGTGGAAAGTTGTGCGGCCGCTTTGTAGATAAGCCTGCAGGCTGTGCTGGCAGGAGGGGGGGAGAAGGGGCGAAGTTAGCGGAGTGGCAGGAAGCTGGAGGTGGGGGAACGAAGGCTAAATTCATTTCGCATTGTGGCATAATTCGAATGGCTGTGGAGGCTTCCCCTTTTCTCCTGCCTCCTGTTTGGGCCATTAGAGACGTTATCCGTTAGCTGTTAGCCGGTTGCATTGACCAAGTGATTTTAAACGGTTTTCGCATGCAGATGACAGCGCCGATAAAGGGCTGATAAAACTTTCGTTTCGTTTCGGCTACAGTTGAGTGGGGCGCCCAAAGTACGAACGAACGAAACTTTGCCCTGGCTCGCAAATTGTTTCAAGGCATTGAAAACTGGCAACAAAGCAAACAGAGTGCGAGTGCGAGTGCAAGGTTCTTGTGTGTGTGTGTGTGAGTGCGTGTATTGGTGCGTATGAGTGTGTGTGTGCCTCATCCATGGCCATCGCATAGTGTGCTTTGTGAAATTGGGCGCCCAAAGCGTCGACATAGACGACGACAACGTCGTTGACAACGAAATTCAAAACACTTTGAACGCAGCGGCAACTGCAGGACCAGCAGCAGCAACTCGAGCAACACCAACAACTCCAGCATTGCTTGCGTTGCCTCAAACAAATGCTTAGCAATATCAATTTCGAAACCTGCATTGCAAATTGAAACTTGTGAGCGCGAAATTGGAATGAAAAAAGCCACAATACAACAGCAAAATGTAAATACAGAGTGAGGAGAATAGCTGTCATTTCTTTGGTTTCCAATTTCGCAGCTTACATATAACGCTCATAACGAGCTGCAATAATGGTCATTTGCCAATATGCGCAGCGAAAGATAATATTAGTTCTCTTTTATACACAAAGTAATCATTTCATTTCATTTGCTTACCTTCGTCTCTTCGCATGCACTATCTAAAGCTTCCCACTGCGATAGTGCACCGGCCGGTGACCGCCAAACAGGATGCGCTTGAAGGCCTGACGAAACTCGGGGCTGAATATCGTATAAATGACCTGAAATTAAAAAAATATGCAATTAAAACCACGAACAAAGATGTGCATATAAATTGTGCAACGGCAAACAAAATGTCTGCAAAATGAGCAAGGAACGATTGCTTAATCGTGCTTCGATCTCGCTATTAATCGATACATCTACTACTAGTATTTAATTAATACAGACAGACTGGAGACGCATATCGATAACTGACAGCTACTTTCCATTTGATTTGCTTTGCAAATCAAATGGAATATCGAAAGAGTAATTGCTTATTATTGCGTTTCGCAACTACTGCAAGTAAGTCTTACCCCCCAGAGCTAATAAATCATCTTGTGAATTGATAAATCTAATTTGCGGAAACGCTGCAGCAATGGACGGCAATGACAACGATGAGTCAATGGAGTTGGCGCACGTTAGTAATGGCAAACGTTTTGAGGTGAAGAAATGGAGTGGAGTCGCTATCTGGTCGTGGGACATTGTCGTTGACAACTGCGCCATTTGTCGCAATCATATTATGGATCCCTGCATTGAGTGCCAGGCCAATAAGTTGGCAAATAACGATACCGAGTGCATCGTGGCCTGGGGCACTTGTAATCATGCCTTTCATTTCCACTGCATTTCGCATTGGCTGAAGACGCGTCCCGTCTGTCCCCTGGACAATATCGAATGGAACTTTGCAAAGTATGGACGATAGTACTTGACTATGAATAATATATAGTATATGTATATGGTACATGCATATATACTGCCTTTATATATTGTATGCAAAAAGTAAAATAAAAATTACCGGATTCAGTGTGGAATTGAAGTAACCCAGCCAGAGGAAGAGCGAGGCGACGCTGTCGCTGATGCTGCAGGCATCGCACAGTGGCATGGTCAGTGCCATGACAAAGAAGGGCAGCCAGCAGACGACAAAGGCTCCAGTGATAATGGCCAATGTTTTGGCTGCCTTGCGCTCACGTTTCGCCTCCAGTGTCTCCTTGCGCTTGTTCACCTTTTGCATGGGATTCGCAATGCTCGACAGCTGCTGCTGCTGCTGTTGTGGCGGTTGGCTCAGCTGACTGTGAGCGGAGGAGGAGGATGCTGGCTGTTGCTGCTGCTGGTGTTGGTGTTGCTTGGTGCGCGGCTCTGGTGTTACCGAACCGGAGGCATTGGTTGAACTGCACAACGGATGTGCCTGGTTGCAGCTTGTCAGTGTGCTGGTCTTGGCTGTCATCGGGCCGGCGGCTGCGCCGGCTACAGCCTGTGGTGCAATGGTGGGCGATGTTGGTGTTTGCGGCGACAGCGCTGATATCGATGTAATTGTTGTGGCATTGGATGTGCTGGCACCACCACCGCCGCCACCGCCTCCTGCTCCACCATTTTTGACAGTTTTCTGTAGCTGCTGCATTTGTTCGAGCTGCTGCTGCAGCTGCGGATCCTCGAGCACTTCCACAGCGGCACCGCCACTGCCGTTGGCCTTGCTCGCTGTACTTGTAGCAGCCGCTGTCGCCGCCGCCGTTGCTGCTGCTGTCGTTGCTGATGTTGTGGTTGCGGTTGCCAATGCCTCATCCTGGTGCTCTTCCTGCACGCGCTCTTCCAGTTCGCTAGTCGCCTCCCCGCCAGCAGCATTTGATGATTGCTGAGCTGCAGCAGCCCCACCTGCTGTTTGCTGTTTGGTGCTGCTGGCGTGCTGCTGGTTGGCCAGTGCCACCAGGTGCGAGACGGTGGCTATCTGGTTGCCCGATGTGCTGGGTGCCTGCAAGGAAAATGCCAAAGAGACAGAATGACAGATAGAGTCGGAAATGGAATGGAGGCGGCAGCTGGCGAAGCACATCACATTCAAAAAGTCAAATTAGCATTTCAAATCTGCGCCAAATCACAACGGCCAATTGCATTCATAAATTTATTTTGTGATTCCCCCCACTCTTTATCGAGTGTCTTGCTATCTAACCTACCAACACCTCGACCCCAACCCCTCCACCTGCCTGGGCCGGGCCGATGGGTCGTCAATTTTCATGGGCTTTTTATGCCACGCAGTTTTGTGGTTATAAATTTTCCAAATAAATAAAATTGCTGGGCAAATATTTATTTTCGTTAAGCTCGTTGCGCATTTGTGCGTCGCTCGGAACCGCCCACATCTTTTTTGGCCACGCCCTTGCTATTTATATAGCGCCGCCCACTATCAGACGACGTGCAGGCGTTCCACTACGGAAGGAGGGTTGGTGGTGGAGGGGGGAGTAGACTGTTAGCGGCACTTGGTCAAAAAGGGCTACAATTTGTCGAGTCGAGGCTGCCTGCTAACGGCATGTCCTAGGCACTAAAATTCATATAATCACCTGTAATTTGAGCCAGCCGTGTTCATGTCCTGGCCACATTATGTGCAGAAGCGTAAAGTGCTAAAATCAACTTTTATGTGATATAAATTTTGTCTACGGCACCGGGCACACTGCGCCGCGCAGGTGGCGCCGTTTCCGACTAGCAGGATGTGCTGGAATCAGTGCTGACAATTTGGCCGTATTTCTTATTTCTATACGTGTCATATGCGGTTGCGAAGTTGGCAAACAAGTATTATCATAAAAGCTTAGCTATTTCCAGTTGAAAATGTGAAAATAAGCTTTATTTTATACATTTAGGTTAAAGAACGCCTAAAGGATTAATTTTGCCCTAATAAAATACCATCTAATAGTCATATTTATTCGATCAGTAGGTTGGCAACGGTTTTCGCAAGGTGTTGGCAATATTTAATGTAATCGTTGTTCGATACCTATCGCAAGTTACTAATGCGTAGTAATCGAGGTACGCCAGCATTCCTAATTGCAGAAAATAAATAAATAAGTGAATAAAAAAAAGGAACCTTAAAATTGTTAATTTGATATTGCCGGACATTAAAAAAAATACCGTCACGTTCGTCGACTTTGCTCACGTGTAAACCAAAACTGGCTTTTTCCCTCTGTGTTGTTATCTTTTCTCGAATGCCATTGCGCGTCTCTAATTTCCAGTTTCGGGAAGTTTTCCCCACACAATTAATGGGCCACACGAACACACGAAGAATGGGGGAGACGGATGCGGCGACCGTTGGCCTTTGCCAAATGAATTTTATGACTTTGATTCCATAATATATTGCCGGGCTGTCGTTATAAGCGTGTAATTGATGCGGTTCCTTTAGCGAGCACAAAGCCCTCACCGCTGACAAACAGGAAGACATTCAAATTTGGCGCAAAATAAAAAATGCATTTTCAATTTAGGCAACAATGGCTGCGGGACAAAACACTGGAGGGGAGTGAGGCAGGAACAGGAGCGAGGTTAGGGACATGCTGTACGAGGTACGTACTATAAAATACAATAGCCAATGGCAAATTGTCCGAGAAGCATATGTAACCAGAGTTGCCATTGTCATTCACGTTGTCATTGTGTGTGTCATTTGTGTCGTAGCACAGTACAAACAAATGTTGTGCCAGGGTTCAATTTCGATTCGTTTGGTTTCGTTCCATTCGCTTCGTTCTGTTACGATTGAGTTTTCGTTACGTTTTCGATTCCGATTCGATTTCTTTTGAGTGCGGAACATTTTTAATGTGGCCACAGAGCACGTAAAGCAAATCAAGGCAACACGAGCTGCAATTGCAGATGCGCAGCGAGTCCGTAAGAGAGGAGAATGGGGAAAGGGGAAAGGAGGAATGAGTGCTTCCCCTAACAATGGAAATAATGATTACGAACTGTGTTGGCTTCCGTTCATAGGGCATGGAGCGTAGCAGCTTCAGCACATACATATGTACATACATACATACATGCGACAAGAGTGGAAAGTTAGTTCGAGGGAGGAGGAGGGGGCAGCCACTACAGCAGAAAGTTAGCTCGAAGATTACGCATACGCCACGTGGACCACTCGCCAGCAATTGCGAGCAACTTTTAATTTGAAATGTTTTGCGGGGTGGGGAAGGGGGTAAAGCAACTGCAAACACGAAACCGAAACCGAAAACGAAACCAAAGCCAAAAACCTAAACCAAAAAACAACACAACCAACAAGTAAAGTCTAACAAATATTCAACACACTTCCACACACACTACTGCACTCCCTCTCCTTCTCTCTTACCCTCTCTCTCACACTCGCACCGACAGACACTGAGCTAATATTTTATTTATGTGCATGTGCACGCACTTTTCTCTCCCCACCCCAATCGCACTTGACTTACTTGCCCTGCCCTTGCCGTTTGTACCGCCCTCCTCTTCCCCTCCTCATTCCATTCGCCTGCATTCGAGTGAGATGTTATTATTTGTTTCAATTTATATCGCAGCGCCTTGCATTGACTTATTGTTTTTGCTTCCAATTTGTTTTCCTCGAGCATTGAGTAAGTGTATTTTTAATAGCCTCACTGCGAGCTTATCGCCATTGTCGAGGGGCTTGTGCAGTTTTCGATTAAGTTTTGGCCTTCACCATTGATTTATATTCTTTGGGGAGTAAACAAAGCACTTGTTTGGCCCAAGACAGGAGATAATAAATACAAAACAGTTGTTACGATTACATTTTAAACTGTTTGGACATGGCTTAAATTTCATTTGAATTGGGTCGGATTAACTGCTCAAGTAGAGGTGGAAGAGAAGTGGGAGATGATTTAGGGTACCGTTTGTGAAGGTAACTTAAAAGGTATGGAAGAGCTTTCAAGCACAAATTTGATTAAAGCTAAACAATTAACTGCTAAAACGATTCCCTTAGTTTAAAAAGTAAGCAGTGGCAGCTTTCAAAGCACATTTAAGCTCTACCTTAGTAGATCAAGTAAGCAGTTGCAGTTCTGCTAAGCTGGAGTTAATTAAAAGCTTAACACAATAAAATCAGAAGTTCTCTACAAATTTCTCAAGCACATTAAAGTTTCACCTTAGTAAAAAATACAAATTTCTTTCAATATTGACCAACGCTTATTTATTTCTAAAACGATGATTTGCTTTGCTTTAAATAAAATGCAAACGTGCATTTAAAGCTTGATTTATCGGACAATTCGTTCAGCATATATAGGCTTCGGTGTAGAGCAGATTGTTTTCATATTGTTTCTTGACTGTTTTTTGTGCTTTTTTGCTGTTGCTTTGTTTGCTTTAGCTCAGGCGTCGGCGTCCCATTCTCATATTAAACAAAACTACGATGATAAATTTATATATTTGCTTTTGGCTATGTGTGCGATTGTGTGTGAGTGCAAGCGAGAGACAGAGAGAGAGAGAGAGAGGGGGAGAGTGTGAGAGTGAGAGGAAGCGTGTGTGAGTGTGTTTATTTATTTGGCTGTCCACTTATTTGGTTCACACAGAAACCTGGCCCAAGTAAATATTTAATCTAAGTGTGTGTGTGGTTGGGGAAGTGTGTAGTGGTGTGCGTGTGTGTGTGTGTGGCCAGCAAAGGCAAATACGATACGCAGTTGGCGATCTCCCTCTCTCCCTTTCTCTCAGTTATTATGGGCAAGCGAATGGAAACGAAACGAAAGCTGTTAGCCATAAGCCATCAACATATTTTCTTCAATTACTCAAGCGTATTGAGTGCCTTGTTAGGCCACGTTTTCAGCTCCTGTTGCTGCTGCTGCTCGCCACCCTGCCCCTCCTCCTTGCCTGCTCTTAACAGTTGTTGCTGCTGTTGTTGTAGCTTTGTTTTCATTTGTACCGGATCCGAGTCGCTTTGCATGGCGGCGTTTTGCGCAAAAAAAAAGAGTCGAGGGAGATGACCGAAGCCGATGGCCGAGCAGCAGCGTATCCGGGCGAGGCCGAGTATCCTTGTCACAGAGCTTATATTTGACTTTGCTATTACTTAACCTGCACGAATCGTAGCGACCTTTGGCCACTCGACTCGACTCAGCTCGACTCGGCTCGACTTTTGGCCAGCACCTTGTGAAACGTTGCGCCAATTTATTTTTCCCTTGCTCTTTTTATGGCTCTCGCCTTTGCTCGATTTTCGTGCCTTTGCTTTAATGTGTTATTATTGAATGTCTGCATGAGTGTGCGTGTGTGTGTTGTTTAGCTATAAACAGCCGAAATTGAAGTACATAAAATGCGGCTAAATACAAAACATTTTGGTCGCACAATAAACAATAAGCTTTGCCTGCATTTTATGGCAAGGCAATTGCTAGCTAGACTTATAGCAGGTGCAGGGCAGAGGAAGGGGGGCATATATCTGGCTGGTATATTAATAAATATTTAAGCTTTGATTGCAATAAAATCGTTGCTGACTTTTAATTTTGCACGCCAATGACAAATCCGTGCGTATACGTAATGCGGGTGGTTGAAATCGATTTATGCACGCATAAATCAAACGTCACGAGTAGTCGATGCTCAGCTAACGACATGTGCAAGTTTCTATTAGGATTTATCAGGGATTAGGCGAACATGTTCGTCAGGCAGAAGGGTGGGAGGGGGAACAGGATATCCAGCACCGGACAAGAACTTTATTTTCGGCAGGCCACTGGCAGCATTGTGCGTGTGCTTTGCCTCTGCTATGCTCTGCTCTGCTGTGCTGCGTGCATTCAGAAAGCAAACTCAGATCGTTGGGCACATGTCAGGCGTTATGAAATTTACTTTGAATGTGCACACAGAGCCCCACACAGCATCCGCAGCATGCCCCAGGCAGTCGGGCTAGCTGCCTCCAGGTCCCAAACCCAATTTCTAACGTAAAAATCTTCCATTATTGTTGTTGTTATCGTGGCACTTACCTCAATGCCAGCACGGCTTTTGCTGTCCACGTTCGAGCTACTGAACTCGGTATCCTCCACCGTATTCACTGTGTTTGTGGAGTTACCCTCGACCAGGCCCAGCGCAGTGCTACCTCCAGTACTGGCAGCGCCTCCTCCTCCTGCCGCAGCACCCGCCGCTCCCGCCTTGTTCTTGCCGGCTGAGAATCTGCCAAGACGTAGACGCAGTCGATTGAGCTTTGTATCAGTTGATGCATTCGCATCGGGCTGTAAAGAGAGAGAGAGGGAGAGGGAGAGAGGGGGTGTTGAATATTGTGTTACACTTGCATCGATTTTGAGTACCCGAAATTAAATTCATAGTTTTTGGCACAGCATTAAAATGAATAACAAAAGGCGAAACAATTTGCATTTCGTTCTCTCTCCTTCTTTTTTCCTGTTGCCGTTGTTGCGCCTTACGCTTCAATAAACCGCAATTTGTACGCATTTCAGAGAGAGGTTTTAGCTCTCAGCTCGTCCCGACTGATCCCGTGTGCCACATTGCCTGCCCCTGTGCCCTACCTCTTTACTCCCCCCTGCGCCTGCCTTTACCATATGCATATGTAAGTGGATCCGTTCGTAAATAAATTGTGTGTATTTGTTACAGTCACGCCACAGTTACACTTTTTGCACCCTACACCCCGCACCCCCTTGCCCCGCGTCGTAAAAGCCATCCCCTTGGGCCTAACTACAGTGCCTGCTCAAAATAAATTTCACGCTTGACTGCTTCAAGCGCTTGACCTCTTTGATTTTTTCCCAGCTGTGCTGCATCCTTTTTTTCCTCGCATTTTGTAGCTGTTGTCATCGCCTCGGAATCCCACCAAATTAAAGTAATTGAGTAGTCAAACCTTTTGCCTTGCTTGTGCTGCCGTCGGCGTCGCAGTCGGCAGCAGCGTCGCCATGTTGACCCTTTGGCAAGTCGATATTGCTTTAAATAAATAAAATTATGCTGATTTTGCGTTCGTGTGCGGAAATTTGCCAAGGAAAGGAAGCAAAATCGAAGTGAAAAAAAGGCGCAGCGTTTTCAAGTGTGTCTCCCTCCATGCTCCCCTCTTTGCCCTGAGCTGGAGCACTCCCAAATGGCGTGAATATTTGCGCAAATAGTATTAAATGGATTTGCAGCTACGCATGTGACCTTCATTTTGTGGGTAAAATTACTTTGTCGCATGCATGTCAAGGGTCAAGCTGTACTCGCATTGAGTGGCAGCTGCCGCAAAGCACTCACTCAACCGAAATGGGGGCGCCTCGTCTCCTTGGCGAGGAAAATATTTCAGGTTTTATTAATTTTTGTTTTCCGTATTAATTTCTATGATTTCCGTGCTAAATTGCTGTGCTTTCTTCTGCTTTCCTGCTGCTTTTCATTTGCAATCTGAAAACTAGCTGGGAAAACTATGCGCATGGTGGGGGGAGGGGTGCGGGAAACACACATAATGCGCCGTAACTTTTCGCTTTTCCTGTGTCGAATTTCCCTTTCACCAGCAATTGTATGTGTGTGTGTGCGTGTGTGTGTGTGTGCATGTGCGTCACACGCTAATTAAATTTGTGCCCTAGCGCAGTTTCACATACTTCGCATTGCGTATACGCCGCGTTGATTCCATGCGGGCAATCAATGCGTAATTGAATCTCTGATAACTTCAAAAGACATGTGTACACACGTATGTACGTATGTATGTACGTTTGTATTGTATGTGTGTGTGTTTGTGTGTGTACCGCACACACATTCACACTTGCCGAGTACATTGTTTGCCAGTTGGTGTGCCATGAAATTGGCGTGCAAAACAATTGGCAAAAGTTGCTCGTGCGGCGCTTGAAACATAAATTCTTTGGATTCCCCTTTGGCATGCGCTGCCTAGATCGAAAACTAAACTACATGGCACATTAACGTTATTTAAATACTAAAGTAAACACACACACACACACGCGAAGATAAGCGGGAGATAAGCAAGTCCCCAGCGCCAAAAGCGTAGCATACTTTTCAGCACCAGCTTCGTCGTCGTCTTCTTCTTTGGCGATAAGAAAACCCAGCTCAATGTGTATTTTATGTAGATGTGCCTGTCAGCTGTCGCAGTACATATACACTCCAAGTGAGTGTGTATGTGTGCGTGTGTGCACATTTATTTAAGCGTTTGCATAAACGATACTTGGTCGAAGCCATTTCGCCACTTTCGGCTAATTTATGTAAATTGTTTTCTTATTTAATTGTTTTTCTTGCGAGACATGTGTTGAGCTTCGTATCACTGTAAGTATGTGTCTATAGCTGCCTCTCTTTCTTCCTCTCTGTCTCTCTCTCTCTTTCTTCGTGTGTGTGTGTACGCGTACGTGTAGCTGCCACTGTGTGTATCCAATAATTTCCTTTCGTTGCGATTTATGTTGCTCGAGCTGTGGCCTAAATGTCGTACGAAAAATTCTTGTGTTGGCTTACACTGCACTACAGCGTTTTTGTTTTGCTATGCTAGTGTTAGCTTTTCTTTGCTGCTAAATATTAGCATTTTTATAGCCAGTTTCTATCGCTATTTTGCAGATTTTTGAGCAGGCTTTTTTATCAATTTTCTTTACATTATTCAGCTGTTTGAAAGTGTTATTTGTGCATTCTTTCTTTCCTACTTATTTTTTTCCCTTCACATAACTTCAACCTTTTTCACTCTTGTTGCACAGTGTTAATGCTGATGCTGCTCGATAAAAAAGCAGCCAAACACAGCTTGACGACGTGTGTCGCATATGGACAAGGACTTTGGGCCGCAAAAATCTGCACGCTCTCAAGCACCAGTCCCCGCCACTTCCCCTCCTACAGTTCCGTGCGAGTCTCACTGAGTTGCTTTCCCACTCTCTCTCTCTCTCTCTCTGCGACTCAACCTGCTAATGTTGGTCTTAGCTGTTTGTCATATGGCCCTGGTCATAATGTCAATATCTCGAGCAATCAATTTGAGCTGCTGTCGCTGCTGTCACTTTTGCTGCTGCTGTTGCTGCTGCTGCTGTGCTTGTTGTTGTTTGCAAATGTAATTGTGATTATGTTCGAGTGGTCAAGGCGGGCGCAAACAACACTCACAACACACACACTCACGCACAACAAGACAAAAGTTGTTGGGCGTTGTCAACACACTCGGCCAAGAGACACTCCAAAGAGCGATTGCTTTTTGTGTTTAATGTTACATTATTATTAATGTTTGTGCTGTCGTTGATTGTTGTAGCTGCTGTTGTTGCTGGTGATGATGGTGTTGCTGTGGGCTGACGTATCGCATTAGTTGCATAGCTAAGTTACAGATAATACCTGTGCGCTCAATTTGCTTAATTGCCTTTTACTATCGTCTGTTATGTTAATTGCAAAATCAATGCCCCACCTAGGTACATCAAGTGTGTATGTGTGCCGTATGTGTGTGGTTGTGGTGTGTGCGGTGCGTCTGTGTGGTGCATATGTGTACTGTGTGTGTGTGTGTGCTGTGGGAACTATGCAAACTGCATTTCAATTAGAATTACGCACATTAATATTAAATTATGTGCTAAGCCTGCTTTGGCTCTGCTCGCCTCTTGCAACTTTTCCTATTCGATTATGCAATTGAAATCATTTGCAGGCTGAAAATTATTTAGCTATTTGTCCGCTAGAAATGGCCATAAACATGCTAAATGCAAAATGCAATTAACTGAAATTTATGTGCGCTAAAAGTAACAACATTTTTGTGTGTCTGTGTGCGTATCTCTCTTTCCATTCTCTTGCTACTCCCCTTCCCTTCGTTTTCTTCCTTGGCCAAAACTTTGGCAACAACAAATCTTTATTAAATACAACAAAAAGAGAGCAGCAGCAAGAAGAAATATTGTAACGAATCGCGCAGCAGGCGAGCTGCGGAATGTGTTTTGCAATTGTTGTTGTTGCTGCTGTTTATGCTGGCATTGCTGTTGCTTTTTTGTTGTGTTGTACGTATAAACCCTCGTCAAGTTGCAGGAAAGCAATTTTCAATTTGAAAGCATTTAGTTCAGTTGCAAAAAAGCAAAAAAAAGGGGGAAAAAGGGAGAAAAAGAGAAGAAAGGAATAACAAGGGAGTAATTCGATAAGATTGGCAAGTCAATGCTTTAATACTCTGCCTAATGCTGAGTTATTATCATAAATTGGGCTAAGTCCAGCAGCAACAGCAGCAGCACATAAATTTCAACATGAAAATTTTGTAGCACGAAATTTATTGCACTTCCTAAACAAACACAATTTGTTGCTTGAGTTAAGTTTTTGGTTAGAGTAACGAAAGTAGAGTTTGGTTGTGTTGCAAAAGAGTATTAAAGTCATGATTTCAAGAGAAGTTATGGCGGAAAGTAGTTGTAAGCTTTATATTTGACAAGCTTTGCTGGTATTGCTTTGATTTTATGTGTAAGCGCATTAAGGCTGCTTGCTTGTATACCACAACGTTTATTTTAAAGCTGCTGAAAGCTTTAAGTATACAATGGGTTATACTGAAAGCTTATGAAAGCATGACGTACTTGTATATCTATAAATTTAATGCGTAAATAGTACTCGATTGCTGAAACTTACACAAAATGTTGTTATGAACGTCAATTTGAACATAGAGCTTTCTGAATGTAATAAAGTCAATCATTAGCAACAGCTTTAAAGCTTATTCACAACTTAATTGCTCACTAATTCAATTTATATTTAAGTTGTGCTGCTTAAAACACTTGCCGTAGCCCGCAGACTCTAAGTGAGGGCATTAAAATGCCTGTGCTGAGTGGGGTAAATATATTTTAAAATCAACAAGCAGCCCCGGCCAGGCCAGGCCAGTGAGTGGCACTAAATGGATGCGTGTTGCTGCTGCTTGTGTGTATTGGTGTTGCTATTGGTATTGGTATTGGCATGCGCTTGCTGACATGTAACAAACACACACACATACACACTCACATACGAACTGGCGCCCAAAAGCTACATGGGCCGGACATGGCTGGGACATGTGTACGATGGCAAATAGTGGACAACTTGTCTTGTTTGCGCATTGAATTTGTGATTCCAATGACTTTTTGCCAGCTTCCTGTGTAGGTGCAGGAGTAACTGTATTTGTGTATGGTGTGTGTGTCTATGTGTGTGTGTGTGTAGGTAAGTGGTTGCAAACATTTCTACGTCAAATGGTCATTTTCAATTTAGTCAAAGCACTAAGCTTAAGTTAAGTAGCTGCTGCTAAGCATGTGCCGGCGTCGGACACAGAAAAAACTTAAGCCAAACCCGAAATAAAAACATGACAAGAGTTTGGCGAATGGGAAATGCTCTAAACTAAGATTCATTAATGGAAAATCATTGCTAAAAATCTGTATCAAGTGATGAAAGCTATTAAAAATTATAAAAATACGTTAAGTTGACATTATAACATTAATTTAACATAATAAAGGTTGAACTGTGTTAAGTTTGCACTCTGTTAGACAGACGTATGTTAATACTATGTTAATTTAACATAAAAATGCTACAATAATGTTATATTGAGTTAACACTCACTCTATTCATGTTTGATTGGGTCTGTGTTAGTCAAATATAAGATATATTTCATAGAAGAAAAGTGATTGATGAACTAACATGCCTCACTCAGTCGTTATACTTCCATCTTCTAGAGTAATCTCTAAAGGTAAAGGCGTCTGAAAAACTCGAAAAATCCGCAACTCAGCAAACCCCTTAGGCAACTGCCCGTGGGTTTGCTTCCTATTTCTTTGCTAACTTCTTGGTGCGGTCCGAGAGTAAGTTGTCTCTTAAAGCCCCAAGAAATTTGCGAAATGCATTTTTAAACATGCCCGAATGAAGCTGTAGTCGATGCCCAAGATGAAGCTGAAGCCAAAGCTGAAGCCGGGCTAATTACATTTGGCCCAAAGGCTGAAGTGCTTGGCTTCACTCGCTGCTGATGCTGCTGCTGATGTTGCTGTTGTTGCTGTTCCTCCTGCGGTGCTGGCTAAGTTCTGGCTCGTCTTGCATATGTTATGAGCGAATATAGCCCAAAGGGGCGCCCCACCCACTCACTCAGATGTGTGCTGTGGGCTGACCTTTAGCTCGGCACGGGTTGTGTTCGGTTTGGTTCAGTTGGGTTGGTTTTGTGGCTGCCTTCGCGGTTAACTTCATTAAAGTGCATAATTGCATGGGTTTGGTTGCATTGGAAATTGTGCTGCGGTTTCTCTGAGCTCAACTTAAGCTGTACAGGGTGCCTCACCATATCGCATACATGTAATAGAGAATGGGGGCACACCCTGTTTGACCCGTCCCTAAAGAGCTGACACCACAAGATGTCTGTTACTTGAAGATTTTCCGGTTTAGTGCACTCTGCCCTGAAGTCCTTAATCGATTAAGGAGGAAGAGAAACCTCTTACCTGATTATTATTGGCCGCCACATCCACAGGTCGCGGCCGACGGCGATGTATGCGCTTTCTGGCCGTTTGATAAATCTTCCAGTAGAGTGCCAGGATGACCAGCAGCGGCACATAGAACGTGCAGCAGGTGGCAAAGACCTGGGAGGCGAGAATTGCTGATTAAGTATTTGTATTAAGAAGGGAGTATAGTCAACTTATACCTGATAGGCCACATCCTGCGAGACCATGCACTTCTGCTGCTCGATGCGCTGCAGATAGTCCGGATCCTTCCAGCCAAATTGCGGCGCCAGCGAGACAATCACCGAGGCACTCCAAACGCAGAAGATCATCATGAAGACGCGATTGCTGGTGCGCGAGTGGATGTAATCGATGTTGGTCACCGCCCAATAGCTGTAACGAATAAGAAACAACAACAATAAGGTTACAACAACAATAAACAGTCAAATTTATTAACCATTTTAGCAGTTGAAAGGCGATGAGTTTTGGGTTTGGTCTTGTGTTTTGTTTGTCTCATTCCAAGCGCGCACGAAATGTAAATGAAATGCTGCATAAATCTAGGCGCACACTTCAATTCACACACACACACACACACACAGCTCTATACACTCCTGCACACCTAGTCTCACACGTACTTGCCATACATTGGCGTCAAAGTAAAGAAACGTGTTCGATATTCGAATTCCGTTCAACAGTTTTTCATAGCATTTTGTTAGCGTTTTTATTTTCTTCCTTTTCGGGATTTCGGTTTGCTCTCGCTCTCGCCATCTCTCTCTTCATGCTTTTCTCTGTGGTTTTTGTGTGCCAAAACATGTTTTATGTATGTATGTAAACTATGCTGTCTATCTGTGTACGTGTTCACGTTGGTGTGCACCAGCCAAGCGAGGCATTTTTCAAATTTCCATTTTGGCATAGGCTGCCCGCGTTAGGCAACTTGAATTGGCTGCACGCTTTGACATGAATAGAGATGTTTTTATGAAGAGGTTTTTTTACAAATTTATAAAATAATTAGAAGACTCTGTTTTCTAGAACTGTTTTTAATTATTTAATAAAACTAGAAACTTTACTTAAATAGCAAAAACTTAATGGTTTTTGGTTATTCAAGGCTTCGTATAGTATTCAAACATTTTTCTACATTTTTCTTCAAAGGAAAGCGCATTGATAATTCGTTTTTTTGCTGGCAGGTGACTATGTTTTTTAGTTGCCCATTTGGTTTGAGCAGTGCAGAGTAGCAACATGTCTAAACGAGTTTTTAAACGTTACGTGTACAGTAACTGGCACACACACACAGACATACACGAACACACTGACACATTCAGTGACATATACAGCATAGTTTTGTGGCCAGGCTTTAATTGTATTGGTGCATTGAAAGCTTGTTGCTGCTGTTGTTGTTCCTGTTGCTGGCCGGAAAAGCTGGAAAAGCTTTAAGAATGCCAACTATTCAACTGTGTGCGGCATAGATAATCACGTCCAGAGGCGGCAACCAGACCAGACCATGTTGAGCTGTGTTATTGTTCCTGTTGCTTTTGTTTTTGTTGCTGCTGCTGCTGCTGACGCTGCCATTAAGCAGCTTTCGGTTGGGAAGTTGTCAGTGTTGCCAGTGTTTGCCGTACTGTCAGTTCAAAGGTTGCCGACCACAACAACAACAACCTTGTGGTGCTGTACGTGTGCTGTAAATGTGAGTGTGTGTGTGAGTGTGTCTGTTTCTGTGGCTGTCTGCCCAAATTAATGCCGGCAACCGCACATTTCAAAATTTGACGGCAAGCAGCACGAAAATTCTTCACCCTCTACGTGTATATCTCTCACTCTCTCTATCTTAATCTGTATGTGTATGTGTGTGTGTGCACGCTGACCACAACGCTTAAAGTGCCAGCAACGAGTGGCCCAACAACTGGTGAAGAAGAAGCAACAACTGTGTTTTGTGTATTAATTAAACACAATTTGCATAAACAAATATTTTGGCGTGCAGAGGGTCGCAGGCAGCGCAAACAAATGTGTGTTTAAAATATAAATCAACAATTAATTGAGTTGACAAAGCACTCGAGAAGGCACCACAGAGTAGCAACGAGAGAGAGAGATAGAGAGGGGAAAAAGGGAGTACATTGAAGGATCTATTTCTACATTATCATCGAGCGCCATGTGCAAACTTTGCTAAGTGCCTAGGGCTGAACTTAATTTGTTTGCGACACATTAACGATGACACTCACGCACACACACACATGCACACACACGCAGCCTGTCTATAAAGTGTAAACGGAAATAAAAACATATTTGTGCAATTGTGCAAATGCAATTAAGGCGCACTTAATCAAGGCCCAACAACTATAACAATTACCATACATTGAGGCGCCACTTAATCAGCGGAGTTTGTTAATTGTTGCATTATAGAGTAGGGCTTGGTAAAAATGAAGAGGGGAGAGAGAGATGAGGAATAGTCTCTGTCTTAATAGTAGAGGTTTAACATATTACTTTTGCATTCATTATTAACATATTTTTTGCTTTAAATATCAACTTATTCATGGGGTTCCCTCTAGATTGTTACTCTCTATTCTTTATTCATTCATTTTTTTTTAATTTTTATTGTTGATTCAACTTACTTAACTAGGCATCAGAACTAACACCTAAGCACTTTCAGTGAAAAATTCTGAATAATAAAAAATATACAAAATAAATTCATTACATTCTCTAATGAACTCATCACATCTGCTCCACATACAAGATAAACTAATGAAAGTATTTTGAAATGAAAAAAGACTTCTGCCGCTGCTGTTGCTGCTGGCAATCCCAACAGATTGTCGATCTCCCGCATGACCCTAATCAGGGTGCTCGAGACAAACGCTTAACACGTCCCGCTTCGCATCGCAGAGCGTTGTGTGTTGTCTGTTGTCAGCTTGTTGTACATGAGAAATGATTGTGCATGACGCATACGCCATGTCGGCTGCATCGATAATAAATAATAATGAATTATGTTAGCGATAGTTGATGACTTTTGTCTGCTCGCCTGGCAGCAGCTGCCATCATGTCTCCTAGTTGAAGCCTCTTGTCAGTTTCAGTGCCAGTTCTAGAATAGGAGGGGGAGAGTGGGAAGGGGGATGGGTTGCCACTTGTGTCCCTTGTAGCGGCCTATTCATTAGCATAATATAATCGACTTGAAGTTGGCAATTTTGATTGACTGCTTAAAATTAATGGAATTCTCTGATATTGCTGTCAATTTACGCTGCCTTTTTTGTCGGGGTTTTCCCTGGTTTTCCGTGATTTTCTACCAGTTTTCTTCCCTTTTTTGAGTTGCCAATTTTTGGAAAAGGTTTTTTCCTTTGACACTTTCTGTCGCGCATGCAAATTAACAGCGAAACCTAATAAAGTGCCTGTCATGCAATGTGCTAGCTATTGATATCACTCATACGACGCGTTGTCGCCTTGAACCAAATGGAAAAAGAAAGTATCATAATTTGTTATAGGCTTGCTGCAATTCAATTCGATGGTGAATTGAAGTCAATCAATTTATCAGCGAGCGCGAGTCGAGCGAGTCGATTGATGAATTATAACAATTTATTGTGCGCCAAACAATTTAAATGCGATTTTTCCATTTAACATCGTGTTCCTCATGTGCGTGTGTGTTTGTGCGGGTGTGTGTGATAAATGTGCGGCACTGGAGTGTAACAGTTTTTAATGCATTTAAAAATTGCGCGCCTAGCACACAAAAAAGCCATTACTCTTGATCCCGCCTGATTACATACGCGCCGTGCCAGGAGGCCTCCGTTTCTATTCTCCCCTCTCCATCTCCCACCCTCCCTCGCACTCCCTTGCCTGCACATGTACAGTTATTTTTAGCCATATGACTCGTCGAAATTGCTTTGAAATTGATGTTGAAAAGTGTCAGCAATTAGTTTGCAGCAGCCCGAGAAAAAATTATAATTAATTTAGAAACAAGCGAGAGAAAGAGGGAGGCAAGGGAAGAGCAGTGGGAGAGAGAAGCCGCAGGGTCGCAGGCCCGCCTGCAATTTGACCTTTTAAGCTGCACATAATTAATTGAAATTTTATATTGTCGAGTGTCTGTCAATATTTACTTAACGCTTTTTATTCCCCCAACGCGACGATGATTTAATTTTTTTGTTGTTTTTGGTTTCCTCACTGCATGAATATTTGATGACTGTCAGCGGGTTGGCAATTGTTTTCATTACTCAAAGGGATAAAGAGTAGAGTAATTTAGCTGGCAAGTAGAGTACTTAAAGGGCATATATATTATGCAGACATCCCTGCAGCTGAGGCGTTTCAAAAATGTAGTAAAATTTTTTAATAATATTAAAAATAAGTTAAAATTCATTCTTAACTTTTTCTAACTCAATTTTGCTAGACAGTTTCCTTAGTTTATAAAAAGTTTTATGTATATGTTACGCACTATAAATAGTGCATGCCTTAGTCGTTGTAATGAACTGGAAATTAGCTAGACTTTTTTGTGGCCTGCCAAGCTAATCGATTGCATTACATGTTCATTGAAAGCCGCGCATTGGGTTCGCTCACTTCGCATTGTTTGCAAATTTCGATTTAAGGTCACATGAGAGAAAAGCGTGAAAAAGGCAAACAAATAAAAAATAAACGTGGCTTGTTACCTGCGGCTGCTGCATGCCGTTTTTCAGAAAACAATTATATTTGGTACATAGCGAGAAAAAAGCTAAACAAAAGATAAAAATGCTAAACAAAACGAGGCAGGCAAAAATGCATTCCCAAAAACAATAGAGGCCGCAGCAGTAGCTGCGGGACAACAAAACAAGCGCCCACATGTAACCCAAAGGTGGGCGTGGCCAAGGCGCAGGCTGCAGCCAGACTGTAGCTGTGGCTGAGCATGTTTCAACATGTTTTGTTCTCACTGCCCGTGGCGTGATTATATTTTTGCAAATTACTTGCACTCAGACAGCAAGAAAAACAAAGCAAGGCCACAGGGTATGTGGTAGTCGTGCTCACTACGGTATTCACGATCACTTTAATTGCATCGGCATTAATAGTCATTGATTTTATTCGCATTTACATGACGCATTCATATTCATACTCACACTCATACACACATTTTAATTATAATAATGTCAAATGGTTCAACACGTCGTATGATTGATACTTAATTTCATTTTATATGCGGCTCGCTCGCTTGCGCTCATTATGCGGCCAATATTATTATTATTTATTATTATTCAATATTCAATATTATTTACGGGCATTCGCATTACGATAATGCAAAGAGGCAAATCAATTAGCATATTAAATGCGTTAAATAGCCCAGCCATATATATACCCTATAATATATATAGTTATGTATGATCTGCATGGTATGCTGGGCGCTGCAGTGCGTCGGTTATGCTGGAACATGCGCGCGGCCCTTCGCCTTACAGCGATATTCAATTTAAAACGTGCTTACGTGGCGCCTGCCAGGACTCGCCTCGCAGGACTCTCACACACACACACACATACAAACTCGCACACTCGCACACACGCACAACATAGCAAGGCGAGCTGTCCAACGCAACGACCCGAGGCCAGACAGAGTCGGACAGACAGACAGACAGCGAGAGACAGCGCTTAGCACTCAGCTTGCACACGGTGTACGCTTCTCTGCCTTGCCACGCCCCCTTCCCCTCCATACCTCCCCTCTCTTCGTTGCTGCCATTGTTTGGCAACAATTTAAGCACGACGCGTGTTTTTGAGTTTTTCACACAGCGCAACAATCCATACAACAATGAAAATAAAAGAAAATACCAAAGAAAATATGAAATTTTCTTTAAATATTTTTTCATCTCTTTCCGTCCCTTCTTTCTTTCGCCTTTGCTGTCGCTTTCGTCGTTCGCCGTTCAATTTATACTTCGGCCGCTTGCAATTTTAATCAAGTTGCTTTTCGGGCTACTTTTTGCATGTCACATGTGGAATGCGACTGTGACAAGGGTATATTAGCTTGTTGGTGGCTTATGTGACAGCGTCACGTAGTCAGACAGGAGTCGAGAGAATATTTGCAGGACAAACTGAGAGGAGGATCTCTGGAGAATAAGCAGGAGCTGTTTGTGTGGTAAACGGGAATTCATTTCAGCTAATCTTAAGCTTAATTAGTACACTTTGTTGAGTACATACAGTATAAGCGTCAAGGGAGGGAAGAGGCCAGGAAGGAAATATTAATAATTAGGATTTATAGTACTTCACTAATACGAGTCTCTACTATTTGATATTGCAGGAGAAGGCATTCGATTAGAATCTCTTTTAATTATAGAAATTACATAGAATGTTGGCTTAAAACTTCTTGAAATTCAATATCATTTAGTTCGTTAAAATATATGTATGTAGGTTGACCTGTGACTATGTGTGCTCTCTATAATGTGAACCTAAAAAGCAAAGACTTTCAGGACACATATCAGCTCCATGTTAATAGCGATCAGTTTTCTTTGCTTTAAATGTACTTGGGTAATCTACCTTTCCTTTATAGAAAGCTCATTCACCAGTTTAGCTTAGTGAATATCTTTTTTATTGACCGTATGTTCTTCTGCTTATTAAAATTTGCATTAATCTCACTTCATTTTCAATCAAAACACAATCTTAAATTACTTTCTCTCCCTTTTCAATTAGGGTATCTTCAAGTCGTGCAGTTCCAACTACCTCAACTCTATCAAGCACCTTCTGTTCCCCTTTCTGCTGCTGCTGTTGTTGTCGATGTTTGTTTCTCATATGGCTGTAGTTTTTCTACTTGGCGCACAGCTGGCACAGGATGCGTTGTCTCTTGATTACAGAGGGCCCTCTTTGACACACATGTTGTGCGTGTGCCCTTTGCTCTACGACTAGCCTTACACCCCCTTCCCTTCCTTCCCCTTCCCCTCTCTCCACTCATTTGTGGTCTGTGCATGCTGCGTCCTGTGCGTGCACAGCCTCTTTAGTTGAAGCAATTGTAATTTATGGCACAAAAACAAGAAAACTTATGTAAATTGCTAGTGGAGCAGGAACAGAGTGTGGGGGGGGGCAGGCGGCAGAGGAAAAAACAAAAGCCAAGTTAGTGTATAAGCGACCACGCCCAGTTGCCCAGAGACGCAGCCCTCATTGAATGCAGTCGAGTGCGTTGATTGCTGTCTGGCCGCCCTGCTGCGATGGTAGAGGGGAGAGATGGGGGAGAGACAGGAGCCGAGGTAACCAGGGGGTCATATCCTGCGTGCTTTATGCGTGCCTGCGCTTTGCGGTCGTCTCCGCCGGTTATAAATCTGCCTCGCCCCCGCCCCTTTTCCCTCAGTCGCTCTCTCTCTCTCTCTTGTGGCACACTCACAATTTTTGCTTAAAAACAATTTGCATAATTGCAATAATGCTGCATCCCTGCGCTTCCCCGCTGCCCACTGGGAAAACTTAATTACAGTTAATAAGCCACGTTTCACAAGTCTGCTGCCAATTGGCATTGCTTGTGAAAATGCCCGGGAAAATGCTTGTGCGACGTCTCGAGTGTTCAATGGAAATCGAAAAGGAAAATGCGCAAAAATATTTAGCTAGCATTTTGGCCAGTTAGCCTGTTGGCCTGTTAGCCTGTTGGCTTGTTTGCCTATCCCGCCATGCCCCCCTCATCATTTGTTCTCTCTCTTTCCCTTTGCTGTGCTGCCCCTGCCCCGTTCGCTGTCCCTTTTTCGTGCTCTTGTTGTGGTTTTCGGGCCAAGTTTTCTTTCCGGTAGCAAAAACTTTTGGCTAGCAAACCGAAAACCAACCATTAATCACACGGCGCGCTGGCAAAACTAAATACAAACAAACCTCAAACGAACAAATACACACACAGACGGACACACGCATGCAAAAGTAACTGTAACTGTAACTGTTTGGCTTAATATAACCGCAAACTTTTCAATGTTTGCGGCAAATTGCAAGTGGATAAATTACGAGAATATTCATTTGGGAATTGGTTTTGGATTCGGGTAGCCTTTGAATGCGCTTTAAATGCACTTTTTGTTTACTTCATTTTCATCTCCCTCTCGCTGTATATCCCTCTCTCTCTCAGTCTCTGCCCACTCTGCACCTCATTCGCATTTGATTTATACGAAATTCAATTTACTTCTCGCACTGATTAATCATTCAGCAGGCAGTCGTTGTGCCATTATTTTGATTTATGCGACTTTTACAAATTCGAAATTTAAATTGCACACAATACAGTGAGTAAGACAAAGATAGAGAGGAGCATGTGAAAGAGAGAGATAGAGAGTGCCTGTCTGACAGACAGTTCGGGTTAGCCGCTGTGACAGTTATAGAATTGTAATTCATCTTGGCTGTGGTTTCTCAGTGCTCAGCTCGCAGTTCGAGAGCTTTTTACCCATTTAAATGAAATGTTTGAAATGTTTTGCCCTACTCCGCACAGCACTTGCGGTTCTTTTGGGAAATTTCGGTCTTATAATTGCTTTTTTCCAGCAAGCGCGCTTGACATTTGATTTGTAAAAAGTTTTCGGTTAGCCCCGCAATGTAGGCAACACTTTTTCAATTGAGTTATCCCTGCGTGGGTGTGTGTGTATGTGTGTATCTTAAACTCAGCGAGTGCATAATTAAATGGCTTAACAAACATACACGCTGCTCACTCTGGCTGTGTGTGGTGCAAATATTGATTGAGGCATTTTGTAATGTTGTCGGGCAAATACATAAATCATTTGAATCATGTCAAGCCGGTCTAATCGAGATTGAATACACTTCAAGTGCGCACACATGCAGTGCACACAGAGTACACTTGCTATCTCCCTGTCTGCCTGCTCTCACTCTATGTCACTGTCTCTCTCACACTCTCGCTCTTCATTTGTTTCATGAACTTGACTCGAGTTCATCGAGGCGCCCTTTAAATGTAACAAACACCTCATTGCAAATGTCGTAACAACTAGTGCGCATTATAAGCTCGTGTGTGTGTGAGAGTGAGCTAGTGTGTGTGTGTGTGTGTCTGGAAAGGCATTAGCAGATAACATAAATGTCTTAGTAACATATCCGGTTTTATTGCCTCAGCTTCTCTCTGTCTCTGTTTGCCTGTTCGCCTTGGCTCGCCTGACTTGCGATTTTCTCTCATTAACCATTTGAAAGCAAGCGAGCGAGTGTGTATATGTGTGTGTCTGTTTGCACACTTACGTATGTGTGGGTGACACAACTTGGCATTTTGGTTTGTGAAATCAAATGTGCAAAGCAAATGAAGCGTTATTCGAATAAGAACTGCCTTCCCCCTCTGCGACTGCCACTTAGAGCGTCCCTCCCTCTCTCTCCCTTACTGTCTATCTGTCTCTCTGTCTAGCTGTCCGTCTGTCAGTCTGTCTGTCAGTCAGTCAGTAAGATTTTGTGTGTGTGTGTATGCGAGGCACGAAAACTAATTATACTGTTAAATGCGTTTGTTTAACTAGCAATTTAATTAAGGTTATGCTTTTGTTTAGACCCAGCACAGTGCGCTCCATACATAATCTGCCACAATCACACACACACACACACGCACAGGCGTACACATTATGACATAAACTGTGTGTGTTAAGTGCGTGTGTGTGTGTGTGTGCTCTGCATGTGCCCCCAAAACATGTGCAATTAAAAATACTCCACACACAACTTTGCGCAGGCCATGCAGCTAAATTGCACATGAACGTTGCGGTAATGGGCTGCCCACATGGGGGCGTGGCATTGTGGCAGGCTCTGCAGCGGAGAGAGGGGTGCGCCGTGTTGGAGTCCTAAGCACCGTAAGCTAAAATGACCAGCGACAGCGTGAAAATTATGTAAAATACGAGCACAATGTTCATTTGCACTTACAATGCGGGCGCACAGTGACCCGCGTCAGTTGCTGTACCAACTCATTAGGCCCGAAAAAAGACAAATATTTATTAAATAGAAAACTTAAATTGCATAATAAACGGGTTATTTAAGTGCATCAATTTGCACAAACACTTTTGACAGGCACTGTAGGTGACAAAATTGCAATTAAAAATTTGTGAAATATTTTCAAAAATTATTATTTAACTATTTCAACTATTTTTAGTTACATTGTCACACCTGTAAGTGGTATGCAAACTTTTAGCACGCACTGTGATGCTGTAATGTAAATCTCTTGACATTTTTGTTAATAACAATGGAAATGTGGTAAAAATGAATTAACAACAGTTTTGACATGATCGCATTCATTTACAGCCTTCCTGCATACTTTTTGCACGCACTGTCAACTGTCTAGCTGCCTTTAAAATGCCGTAAAATAACAATAGAATTGCATTAAATAAGGCACAAAATGCTCGCATACAATATATAAACACAGTGTTCATACCTTTTGCACTCACTGTGCCCCAGCCACACTAAGTACAGAAAACGCTTGTGTGACAACAGCAATTACAATTACACTGTGCGGCATATGGGGACAGTCTGTGGTCGCTATACTACTATAGTTGTTGTTGCTGCTGCTGGTGGTGATGCTGTTGGTGCACTTGTTGTTGCTGCAGTCACTATGCAGCTGGCAGGACGACGACAATCGATAACGACGCAGACGACGACGACGACGAGCGACAACGAATATTAACATGTAATTACGTTTTAAGTGCTAAATGGTGAAATATTTATGAAAAAATGAGCAGAAAGAACTGCAAAACTTAATTGAAATTTAATTGAATATGTCAGTGGCAACAACAGCAACACTGGCAACAGCAACAACTGCAATAACAGCAGCAAAAACAGCAGCAACAACAGTTGCAATTGCAGTAATAACAACACGACAACATGACAGAGGGCGCTCGAGGGGCGCGGCACCTCTTCGTCGGGTTAAACAGCGCCAAAAAGTCACACGAAAGAGAAGCGAGAAAGAAGAACAAAGAGACACAGAGAGAGAGAGTAAGAGAGAGAGAAAGAGGAGACAAACTTTGCATTTAAATGCTTGTTTGACCGGGCAGAAGGTCGGCTTCATGTGGCATTTGTCATTGCTGCGTTGTGCACTAATAATGACGTCAGCAACATGCTGGCGGAGCGTGAAATTTATGCACAACTTGAATGAGTGTGTGGGTGTGAGGGCTTGTTAGTGTGTGTGTGTGTGCTGTAAGTGTTGTGTATGTGCATGTATTTTGGCATTGACAACGCCATCGATAGCAGCAACAACAGCCGCAGCAGCCGCAGCACAACAGCAGTGCCAGCAACAACAGCAGCAACAACAATAGCAACAACAACAGCAGCAGCGGCGCTGGCAGCGAAAGGCATAAAGATTAATGACCATGCGCCATTTTTTTTTCGCCGCTCTTGTAGTGGTTGCCCCCTGCTGCTGCCCCTGCTGCTACCTCTACTGCTGCTGCTGTTGCTGTTGTTGCCCTGCCTGGTTGCGCTTGTTTGTCGTATCATAGGCTTTTATTGTGCTCGGCTTTTTTGGGTTTGTCTGCGCTGGACACGGTTGTTGCTGTTGCTGTTGCTGCTTTTTCTTGTCTCGCAATTTCGTAAATATTGTTGGCACTTTGTCTTAATTGCTTAAAAATTACTGACATGGAAAATGAACTTGGCAACGTTGTACACACACACGAATACAACGAAGTGAAAGACTGAGTGAATGAGAGAGAGCGGAAATAGAGTAGGGAAGCCTGCAACAAATGCTGTCGTCGCCTGTTTGCTGCCGCCTTGTCAACTACAACGACAACGACTCGAGTCGACTTGGGCCTCGACTCAGTCTCGACTCGACTCGACTTGAGTCGACGTAACGACAAATACTTGCAAATAATATTATTGTAGTCGAATTTCGGCAACTATTTATCATGCGGGTGGTAAGAGGGCAATGGAGTGGGTTGAGTTGGCCTGAGGTGGGGGGATGGGGGGCAGCTTGACAAACTTAATTTATTAATGTACTGAAACTGGCACTGGCAGCGCATCCGGCTCTAAGTAGAGTCGGAGTCAGTGGCAGCAAATGGGCCGCTTGCTTAAAAGCACATTAATTTTCATTCCGTTTGGTGATAAGTAAAAGCTGGCTCAGAATTCTATTTTAAATATCAAGTGACAACTAGCAAATACTCGTAAAGTGAAGAGAGGTTAGGCCAGGGTGAGGCAATTGTTTGGTCCTTAAAACAGAGAGAGAGAGAGAGAGAAAAAGGAGGGGAGATTGGCCTGCCAGTCAGGCATATCGTGCCTGTCATCGCGCGTGCTCGTCTCATTTGCATACTTTTGATGGGGCTGCTCATAATGATATGAAATAAGGACCAAATACCGAAACTAAGTCGAGGGCGGGGCCATTTCAACTGAATGCTGATTGATATGCCTGGCGAAATCTAAGCATCACTTGGCTTTGTTTATTGACAGGCAATTTGGACCAAGCCAGGCCAGCCAGTCGGCACGACCAGCCCCGCAGTCAGTCAGTCAGTCAGCCAGTCAGGCATTTCAATTTGCCAATTGACAGCCAAATCAGCGTCAGGCCAAGTCGCAAACAGGTAATGCTGGGCAGGCCTGCAACCCGCATGTGAGCCATGTCTATGTGTGGGCTCTCAGTTGATCGCGGTTTTTGGCTAATTTGTTTAAATTTCAAGCGCACATAATTTCACAGGCAGCTGCATCAATTAGCGATAAAGCTAATAACATGTTTATGGTCACTCTAATTTTTGTAACTTTTGTAGAGAGCATATTGATTTCAATGATAATTTAATAGCAGACATAACCTACATCTATCTATCTATCTATATTTACATTTATGTATGCAATCTGTCTTTGATCAAAAACAAGTCTATTTCATGGTCACCCTAATGAGTATTACTGCTTTAGAGAGTAAAAGAAAGTATGCAATGTGATAAAACTTCTTTAATATATAACAATTTTTAATTTAACGCTATAGATAAGCCTTAGCAATAGTACGTAGCCATATATCGTATACAAACTATCGGCTCAACTTAATAATTCCTCAGAATATTGAAAGTAAATTTAGTATATGTTACTCTACACGTGTGCTCTATGCTCACTGTAAAATTTCATCATAAACAAATCACTATTCCAGGGTAGAAAACCTTCGTTATGTTGCATCTAATCTCACTTTCTTGTTTTAATGAGCTGCGTCGTGTTTGCCTATTTGTGCGTCATAAACATAATTGAAATGTGGCGTGTATTTTGTAAAAAAGCAAATAGAATTTTGTGCATTTTGTATTTAGCATTTTGCATTTTGTATTTATTTATGAGCCTGCTTTATTTTTCCGGCTCACTGCGCTAATTGCAAACCACCGAAAATGTTGTTATATTTTGTAATTGCACCCACATTGACCTGCAGCTTAGCCAATTAATGAGTGCTCGTTCAATAAAACCAAATTGGCCAGTCAAGTGCAGTCGCTTTTAGGTAATTTTTCGTTTACATTGCGCATACGACACGTTGCAAGGCAACTGCTGCTCGATCTGAAGCTGAGCTGCGTCTGGGTCGCGTTAAGTGTTCATTAAATACACACAAAATGTGCCCTGTTTACCCTGGAGGCCCATTGCGAAGCGTTCGTACAGCTGCACATTACGTATACGCGAGGTGAGCCCAATGGAAATATTTGCTGCAACAAATTGCCGTCGTCGTTGTCGTGAAGTGCAGGTTGCAAGGCCTGCCACTTCTTTGTTCCCCAATAAATATAGCTGAAAATCTGTTGCCAAATTCGAATTCGAAATGAAAATTTCATTTCGTTTACCGTTTGCCATTTATATCGTACACTGCAGCGATTGATTGATTGAAATGTTTGCTGCCAATTGATTGATGATATGCAGCGAGGCGTGCTACATACGCCATACGCTTCGTATAAGTGAGGATTTTATTTTAAATTGATATAGCCATAATGCCTTAGCAGGAGCCGAGGGGCGCGAGGCATTCTGAGTTGCAGGATTTGTCAATCCTAAATGGCTAAGCACATTAACGGGACACGTTCGCTTATGAAGCGTGCGACAGTTGGCCGCGAAGTTGGCGGACAGGGGGCCCGACAAGGCTGACTTGGGGCACAATGTGTGCAGATAGGGAGAGAAGCGCAGGCAGGCAGGCATATCGATCCATCAAAAGGGTTGTCAATTTTCGTAGTTTTCCAAAACTTTGCAAACAGACTACGCTTTATAATATATTATTATCATGTTATCTGGCTATCCCTTTGCCCTCCCCCTCCACCTCTACTTTGCACACCCTTTGCAACTTTGTCTCTAGGGTATCTCAGTTTCTTGTGCCTGCTCGGATTTTACTTTTTGCTATGTGCGCTGCGTTTTGTTGCCAAGTGGATTTGTAAAGAGATTTGACATGCTAAAAACTTGATTGATTGATTCGTTTAACAAACACCCTCACACGCAAAGACGCACATACATACATACACGCAGACACACACGCAGTTGTCTATATATATTGACAGTCTTTCGGCTTGTTTTACACACCGCTTACAAGTGGATTTTGTAGCTCGTTTATCAAATGTTTCGGTTTTTTTCGTGCCGCATCCCCACTAAGACTAGAACGTAATTACTTACCGATCGACAGCAATGGCTACTAGATGCAGTATGGACGCAGTGCAGCAGAGCACATCACATGAAGTCCAAATGTCGCACAGCTCCGGTCCAAGTATCCAGCCTTGGCTGATCTGATAAGGCAAATAGGAAGAAAGAGAGAGAGAGAGCGACGTCATTAAACTGCGCTCTGACAGTGAGCAATAAAAGTTGATGGCATATTAAAATTGATGCCACATTGGGGAGACGTCCCAGCTGTAATAGCATCTAATGACTGTGCAAACAAGGATTGGGTCAGCTAGTCCGACTGGAAGCGAACTGCATCTACTTGTCAGTTGAGCAAGTACAGCGATGTGGTCAAGCAGAGTTTTCTACTGCCTCGCACTGTGCCACTTGGTGGCCAGTCAACTGCAGCCGGTGGTGCAAAGTGACAAGAAGAACCAATACATACTAGAAACAATAGCTTTTGTGAAGCGTCTGGATATCATAAGAAACTTCATCTTCTTTTTGGGCGACTGCAGGAGCAGCACTTGCGACTTGTTGCCCAGGAGAACTGCAGATAGCTTTGCTATGCCCGTCATAATTATTGGCAATGAGCTGGTTTCCCTAGATGAAATTATAACCAGGTCTACGGTGATGGTGATCGTGTTCAGTAATTTTAATGATCGAATCAAGCAAATCATCGACAATGATTTCTACACACAACACTCTGCCTCTTTTTTATTTGTGCAAGAGTCGGAGAACGATTTACCGCTTAATGATGCTGAAAGAGTTGAACTCTTTGATTGGTGCCGGGAAAATGGCATTATAAAGATGCTGCTGATTGAAACCTATCAGAAAGACCGATATAGGTGTTGGGCACCGCATCACTCCTCAAAGGTTCTGAAAATGAATTTGTTAACAGATTGGCAACTGAAGTATATGGATGAAAGATCGTTCTTGGAATTTCACAAGCAGCAGAAATTTCACATGCTAGTGAGCGTCTACGATAGTTATCCCATGGTTTATGTAGTAAGTATGAAGTCAGATTATTTTATTGATAAGTAAGTAAGTATGTATATATCGTCTTTTCTTTTCAGTACAACATAACGAGACGAGGAATGGTGAAGCGTGTTTTGGGTGGTCAGAATGGGATTATGATGAACGAATTTGTTCGGTATATCCAGGGAAGTATGGAGCTTTTTTGCTTCAATAATCGAAGCGATTTGGATAAGAACATCGAGCGAATCACTGGTGATCAATCGATCGATATCGGTGTGAATCTTGTTGCAAATAATAGTTTGCTAAACTTGACACCCGTCGTTATGCAATCGCGACTCTGCCTTATCGTTCCGGTTGCCAGACGGATGGCCCTGCACAAGTATTACCTTCATTGCATGAAGGGATCAATGTATTTATTTTGGCTATTCGTTGTTGTGGCGAATACTCTTATTAAGCGTCTATCGAATCCGAATATGACCTGGTCGGATCTTTGCTACAATAGTTTCAATCTTTTGATCGGATGTTGCCCCATTGGGCGAGGATATCGTGATTTGAGACCTGCTGGCAAAATCATTGAGTCCTTCACGCAGCTTTACTCAGTGATTGTCGTAAGTCTTATCTGCAGCGCACTGACGGCATCCATTACACTTGGTTATTACGAGCCAGAGATCAAAGATGCGCAGAGTTTGCTTGAAAGTGGACTCCGCATCATGGTAAGTGACCAAGAGCACCTACGTGCCTTCGAACAGAATGAACTGCCTCGTGAACTGTTGCCACGTGTCCTCCATGTGGATCATAGTGTTCGTCAGCGACATTTTCTCAGTTTAAACGTCAGTTATGCCTATTTAATGGAGACCTATATGTGGGGGAACTTGGGTGTCATGCAGCGGCGACTGCGTAAGCCAAAATTGAGATTGGCGCCCGATAAACTGTGCACAGTCTATCGTACTCTCCTGTTCGATGTGAGGGCTGAATTGCCCAATGCGTATATGTTCTATTGGTTTGTAACGGCATCCCAAGAGTCGGGACTAGACAAAAAGTGGAGGCGAATGGGGTTGGATCAGGCTCAGCAGTTGCGCCTTATAACTCCAGCGCCATATGAACCCATACAAGAATTTCCATTACCACTGGAATTCTTTACTACGGCCTTCTCTTTGTATGCTGTAATGATCTTGGTGAGCCTAGTTGTCTTTGTACTGGAGCAAAAGCACATGCTCTGGCTAAAGCGAAGGGAGCAACAACAAGCACATGAGCTTGTCTGGTTAGAGTAATTTTGAAATTTCATTACATCATTGTCTTTGTCACATCGTAGCACGCTAAATAAATTAAGCACTGCTTGGAGCACCTGCATGAGGAGGGTGTTTATTGGGGAAAGAGTTTTGCAAACTTTACTTTGGCTTTTGGTCAAGTTTGCCAACAGTTAACGATTGCTGCTGCTGCTGCTGCCGCTGCTTAGTTAGTTGACTTTCTTTGACTTTTCTAGCTAACTTTGTTCGCACATTTAATCCGCAGTTTCTTCGACTTCTTCTTCTTGTTTACTCACCTCATAGACGGCGCCCAGCGGCATTACCAGACAGGCCACAAATAGATCGGCAACGGCCAGCGAGGCCACCAGATAGTTGGCCACATTCTGTAGATTTCGCTCCAGTATAATGGCCGCTATCACAAAGACGTTGCCTGCAACAAAAGAGAGAGAGAGACAGAGAGATGCAGAGTTAGAAAATAGTGAGAAGAAAATGCGAAAAATGGCAATGACAGCTGGGCTGGAACTGTTGCCTCGACTTGGCTGCGGCCTAATTGCGAAAATTGACTTGAGCGCAAAGTTTGCAATTCAATTAAGTGCGCGCAGCTGCAAAGTAAAAGCGATGCCAATGCGAATGTTAAATGGAAAATGGAATGAGAGAAAATGGGAATGAAAACGAAACGAAATGAAACGCAACCGCTGCGAACAGATAAAGTTTGAAAATTGCCAAAGTTGTGCGTGTGTGTATGCGGCCAAATGAAATGGGAATCTTATTAAACTTGACTGCTGTTGCATTACCCACTGTAACAGTTGCCGCAACCCCACAGTATCCCCCTCCTCCACTTGCACCTCGCTGCTGCGGCATTGTGCTGCACTTGAGCGGCGGCGTCGGCAGACAAAGTTCACAAAAGCCAAAATAAACGACATGAGCTAATCGCGGCGTCGTAAACTTTTACCAAGCCGTAGTCAACGTCGACTGTCGTCTGCCTCGACACGCCCCCAAATTGACTGTGGACCGGGAGGGGATGCAGTATAGGAGGCAGGCACTCACCTTTGATGTCTGCTAGTTGCCTGCCACCACCTCTTGCAACTACTTGTGGCACACTTGAAGGTGCAAAAAAGAAATGTGCGCAGCAGAAGTTGGTCGCCACTGCAAGACATGCAATTTGCCATGGCACACAGCTACAGCCACAGTCACTGCCCGCAGCCTCACACACATACACACACACACACCTATACTAGCACACACAGCTTACCGGCACAAAGGAATACACATGCAATTAGACACTTCAGTGTCAAAGTGAAGGCAAAGTGACGTGCCGCCTGTCCCTGTCCCTGTTTGTGTTGCAGCTGAGAGCCTCAGCGCCGGCCCAGAGTTTGCCCCACTCTCTCTGCTCTCACAGCTCTCTGTCTTTCTCTCTGTCTGCCTGTCTGTCCGTCTCGCAACGAAAGTTGTCACGAAAATCCCAAGTAATGCGGAACGAAGGAAAATCCTCATACAGCACACAAAAGCTCAGCTCGTTGGAATGTGAAATAAAACAAACAAATATTTCCCTCTGTGTTTTCCTTTTTATTTTTCTCTCTCTCTCCATCTGAGCAAATAAATTAAATTTCAAGCATAATTGAATCATTTTCAGCTGATTGCATAATAAATTAAATTATAGCAGTACAAACAATACGTTTTGTTATTATTATATTCATTTAAATGAATCGTTTGCTAAAGTTGATTATGGAATGCAAATTTATTATTTGATTTCATTTAACACGGGTCAGCAGGATAAACGGACAATTATTGAAATATATGTGAGATAGTGAAATATTCTTTGATATATTTAAATGAAATAAAATTGAAATTTTGTGCAATTTAATAGTTTAAAAACTTTGTTAGATAGTGTAGAAAAGAGCAAAGGTTTTGTTTGTTCGTAATAAAAACCAAATTGTTTAATTTTGTAAACAGATAATACGCATGCAAATAATTAACGAAAACAGAGAAAGAGAGAGGAATGAGGAATGAATCGTGGCTTCTCTCATTTGTCGTAAATCGCTTTGCAGAAATTTGTTGAGTTACCCTCTCTCCTTGCTCTTAACGAGCATGTTTTCAATTTAAACAGCTGTAGTTGTTTTGCTTGCTTCCTCATTTTCCTTCTTCTTCATCTTGCTCTCTTCCTTAGTTGGGAACAAATAGAGCAGCCACTGGGCAACCTTATTGCCTTTGCCTTTGCCTAGTTTCTTACTCTGCTCTGCTCGGCATTAAAACTCATTAGCATTTCCTTTTATATGCTAAATGCTAAATGTTGGCACTCAAAACAGCATTCAGAGTAAATGCAACCACTGCGAAGTTCAAAAGTGACGAAAAAAAAGCCAAATGAAAATGGCAACAGAATAAGGCAGAGCAAGTAAGAGAGAGAGAGAGAGAGAGAGATAGAGCTAGAGACAGAGAAAAAAAAAATAAACTCAAATTAGATGAAAATCAAAATGAATACTAAATGAGTGCAAAAACAGGGCACGCATGTGAATGGCAAAAGGCGTTCGCAAGGGCAAATGGCGGCAGCTGTCATTAAACTCAGCCCTCGCCCAAAAAGTGTAGCATACTTTTTCGGGCACTGCTTTTGCTTTTGCGTTTGATTTGCTTTTTTTTGGCTTTTCGGTTACTTTTCACTTGTTTTTTTTTTTATGTATTCTGTTTAGCTCTTGACTTTTGCTGCATGGTCTTTAAACGAAATGGAATGAAATGAAATGAAATCTACTTAAATTAATGAAATCAATTTCGGCTGCCGAACTGAGTCTGAGCCTGAGCTGAGCTGCCTCTGTCTTGGCCTGCCTGCGTCTGTTTTTATGCCAAATAAATGTTTTTGCGTTTTACAATCCGCCCGTAAAATGCTCATGGTAATTTTTCGTTTTTTTCCTGTTTCGTTTCGGATGAAAATTTGTTGCTGCTCGTTTGCCGATGCCATTGCGCGTTGTCGGCTCGTGGCTTGAAACTGTGATTGATTGATTGATTGTCTGTCAATTTTAATGCGGCGTGTCTTTGGCCTAGATGGAATGCTGCGTCTTCTGTTTGCCTTTGGATTTATGGCTAAATGCGTGTAATGAATGTACCCAGCAACAGCAACAACAATGGCGATGCTGGCATTGAGCTGCCTTATTAATAACGAGCCGTCGAGCCGCTGTCGAGCGACTGTCGAGCGAGAATGCTACGACTGAGCTAAGTATAATAACAACAATAATAAATAATATAAAATGGCCCCAGCATCATAAATATCAGTTACGCGTATTTTATTATCTGCAACTCAACCGAACTGCTGAGGCAGGCAGCCCCATTCCCGACCAGATACAGTTCCACTTCAAGCTGAGTCTGCCTTCGTTCCCTGCTCTGCCTGCCTGTCTTCTGGCCGCTGTCATTCGGTTTGCCTTATTGAATTGTTTGCGATATTCCCCAGCGAAATGGCGCGTCGGATTTGCAGGCACGCGCGCGTGCCTGAGACCAACTTCCCAGGAATTTATTGGCAGCGGGGTAAAAAGCCGCACAAATAATTATGTCTATGTTTAGGCTTTGGCTTTGCCTGAGACTGAGACTGGGGCTGAGACTGAGGCCCCACTGTCCCGTCTGCTGTCTGTCCGCTGCCTAATGAGCTTTCCATGTCGGACTTACCAATTATGGTGACGAGTATCATGAGGCCCAGCAGCACAGATGTGACCGCCATGCGCAGCAGCTGCGTGAAGTCATCCTCGGCCACTTTGCTGGCCGTCACATTGACCGCAGCGCTCGCGTTGCCGCTGCCATTGACCATCTCGCCGAAAATACTCAACGCGGTGTCATTCGCATCCAGCAGCAGTGTGTCGTTGAGCAGCATAGCCCCAAGACCGACTGCCACATTGGTGTAGTTATTGTCTGTGATGCCGCCGGAGCTAGAGCTGGAGCTGGTCGCATGCGAGGTGACACTGCCATCGCTGCCATCGATCAGTTCGATGGCTCGATGGCTGCTCGCCGCACCTGTTGCCAGTGCACGGTGTGCGGCTTTGGCGGTTATTCGTGCCGCTGCAGCGGCAACTGAGGCGCTAGCCGCGGCTGCGGCCAGTGCTGCTGTGGCTAGTGGTGAGCTTGGTGAACTGTTGTTGTTGCTGCTGCTATTGCTGCTGGGGCTGGTGGGAGTACTGGATTGGGCCAAGGACAAGCTGCCAGCTAAGCCGAAGTCTGTGTCAACGCCATCGTTATAGTAATGATTGTTGATGTTGTTGTTTTCATCATCATCCTCCTCAGCCTCAGCCTCAGTCGCAGCCGTCTGCTGTTCCGTCTCCTCGTCCTCTTCCTGCTGCTGCTCGTTTTCATCTTCTTCCTGTTCCTCGTCCTCTGGTCGCGGCTCGGCTATCAGATAGGCCTTGTCATTCATACTGTTGGCTATGTAGATGTAGTCCAGCGCATCTGCAAAAGGAATAAGATGGCAAATCCTTAAGCTGTTTAAGATATTTATATGTTTGTTGATATATTTTTAAAGTGGCTTAATCTATTTCAGCAACAATGAAGGTGGGAACTCTGCATAGGTTGACTTCCTTATTTATAGGGTGTGTTAGAATAAAGGAAAGACTTTCATATAAATCATTATTATAGAAATCATATATATATTCTGCATTAGCAAAGCATTGATTGATTCAATAAAATGTGGAAATTGATCATCAAATTTGTTTTAAATCATTTCTACGAGTACAACCAAAACAATAAAACAAATATCCTAACGCATTAATATCTGTTGATATATAACAAAATTATGATAGGTTGGCAGCAACATTCAGCTGCATATAATAAGATTACGAATCAAATCGATTTAAATTTCATATGCAAATTATATATATTTTTATATATATTTAAAGTAAATTTCTAAAATATATAAATTCTAATTTTACTTTCAAATTAATTCAAATTTCAGTTGGAAGTTGTGCAGAAAACGTTGTCACCTTTTGCGTTTAAGCGTGAACAATTTTTAATTAAAATTCGCGAAAACTTATTATGAGTTTTGTAATGTATTTAATTAATTTTTTTAATTAAAAATTTCATAGATTGTGATTCCAATATGAATCTGAATTTGTATAGATTAGAAAGTTGCTCGCTTGCGTGAGATGAGTGAAAATGTAGGCTGAACTTTTGTTGAGGGGGGTTCATTTTGTTTTTTTTTTTTGGGCTTACCATTAAAGTTAGTCTCGCGCGCCATTTTTCGGGAACTTTTCACTTTAAGGTCGTGTGAGGGCATTTCGGGGCGGTAGGCGGGGGTAAGTGGTGTGTAGCTCGCTTAATTGCAGCCGCAGCGGAAATGAGGCGAGTGAGCGAGAGACGGAAACGGAAGCGCGACTATGCGACGACTGTGCAATGGATGTGGCAATGGCAATGGCAATGGCACGGCAGTGGCAGTGGCAGAGGCGAGATGGAGCTACTCAGACGGCGTCGCTGGCGTCGGTACATGGTGACACACACGCACACACACACTCAGAGACACACACATATGCTGGCAAACACACATGCGACCTGGCTGGCAGGATGTATTCTCTTAACGAGCTTTTGAGTGTTTACACGGAGCCTCGTTTACAGTTTTCAGCTTTCGGCTTTCACTTTCTTTCGGTTTTCTTCTTCCTTTTCGTCTTTTTTGGGCTTGGCTTAGCTCAGATGTTTCGTGTTGTTGGCAGTGTTGCTTTTGTGTTGATTGTTGTAGCTGCCAACCTGCCAGCTGTCTCTTGTTTGCTGATGCTGCTATTGTTGTTGTTGTTGTTGATGTTGCTTTTGTACTCCTTTTTAAGCTCTTCCGTTTGTTCTCATGTGTTATGGCTCGTTTATGCGCTATTTTCATATCCTCAAAGTGAATTTCGCATCCGTTGCCGGCACAGTGCTCCTCCTTCTCTCAGTTGTTCTTCGTCCTGCTGTTTTAGTATCTTCATGCTGCTCTGTTCTCTGCCATGTACATGTAGGTGGGGTCGGGCGGTATGCGTGTGCGGAGGGGGGGCCAAATGCCCCGCATTAAACCGCACTCATTTGCGCAGCTGCAATGAAAATTCAATTAGAACATAAATTTGTTAGCTTGAACTCTATTATGAGGCAGTCGCGCTGTCTCTGTCTCTCTCCCACACACATACACACACACACGCACACATACAGCATCACCTGCTCTCTCTCAGTCGATTTTCTAATTTTCCATATTTTCGATTCGGAAAATAATTTCCTGCAGCCAAGCAGCGGCAACAATTTATTGCATATATCAATTTCCTGCACATTGTGCGTAAAGTGTAAATGAATTTGAATTTATCTCCCTACTGCCTCATATGTCTCTCTCTCTCTCGCTCTGCTTGCTTGTATGCCTCCTGCTGCTGTGCTTGAAGTCGCTTGTTAAATAATTTAACGCAATTTTTGCAATTACACACAATCACTTTGCACGATAAATAAAAATGAAGACTGGCACGCAAGTTGTTTTCATTTCTTTGTTAAGGCTGCCTTGCTGCCTGCTCTCACTCCCTCCCCCCTCTTCGCTCTTTCTCTCTTTACCACATGTGTGGCATATATTGTGCGCTCTGTCTGTGTGCGTGGCCGGAAGCTTGCGTGCGTGCGACAGGCGCCATCGCCAGCGGCAGCTCTGCAGCGAAATAAATTTAAAACGCATAAAAAAATAAAAATACATGTAAACTGAGTTTAGTATGCAGTGTTTGACTCAAAGATACCCTGTAGCAATGGCATGTATATCCAATAAAACATAGCATAGCCCTTAGTCCGCTCTACACTTTTGTAGGGTATAGAGAAATAGGAGCCAACGCGTTGCTGCTCCTGCTCTCAGCGTAGTAAAATGTCAACGCATGCCTTATGCGCATTGTAGCTGTAACTGTAACTATCGCATATAGCATGCTCACACTCACACCCAACGCACACACACACACCGCACACACAGCGTATACATTGCGGCGCCATAAACGCGGTGCGAGAATGTTGCATGCGTAATGCGTGGCCAAGGCGGGGCAGGGTAGGGCAGGGCAGGGCAGAGCAAGCATAGACGAGCGCGCAATGAGAACTTGTGTGCTCCATAAAAACTCTAAGATTATATAGTATGTAGTGTGCATATCCCCCATAGATTTATTAACATTCATGCTGAGTTTACCCCAGACATAAATAAGGTAATTATCGAGTGTGAATGGCAGAGAAATGAAAGAAACTTTATCCAGCTAAATAAATTAAATGAAACTAGACTATTTTCTATATGCTTTAAGCTAAATATGGAAAATAATAATAGTTATTTTATAAAAAGTTTGTGGAAAATATCGAAGAAATAGCCTTAATTTAGGTGTTTATTTTGTCCATAGGGACTTATTCAATTTACCTCTGCAAATGCACAGCAAAGGTCTTTAAGGCACGTGAATTTCACATGTTTTGCCAACTGCTCTGCAACTTTTTGCGCTCTGCTTGGTTTTTGAAATTGCATCTTGTGTCTCGCGCAATCTGTATGCATTGCTAATTACACAGCTCAAGCGCTAAGTACGATAAGAACTGCACAGAAGCGAAACAGAGTGCAGCAGAGACAGAAACAGAGACTGTTTTGCAGGGAGCTCATTAAAAGTTCGCAATGCACACAACAAGTGAGACTGTTAACCTATCCCCGTCCTCTCTCTTTCTCTCTCTCCCTCTCATGTTGCTCTTTCCTGTCGCTCTGCTGATTACCCAGTGTATTCATATGCAAGTGAGCTCGAGCTGATTGGCAATCGCAGTTGCAGCAGCCAAAGTGTTGCACACTTTTCAGCGCTTATCTGACTTGCGCTATGCAGAAACTGTAGGATGCATTTCAGCGCTTTTGCATTTCGATTCGATCGGACACACGTGCGGGCAGCATAGCAGAGATTGCAAATTTCAAATCCCAGTGCTGATTTTCGATTTCAAGAGCGATAGAGACACGTGCAGACACGTCTCCTGCAGCACCAGCAGCAGCTGAAGATGATGCAATAATATTGTGTCTTTAAATATTTACAGCAAATTGCAAAAGGGCGCTTCAAGCTGCGTGCAGCAGGCTGCAACCTTCAGCTGACAACAACGACAGCTTACCTAACAAACAAAAACAACAACAACATAAGCACCTAGTAGTATGTGTGAGTGTGTGTGTGTGCGCGGCCATGTAACTAACATTTTCAAGTTCAAAGTCGATTTAATGCGGAAGTTTATGTCAGCCATGAGTGTTCAAGGCAGGTAGCCGAGTGGCAAGGGCTGTGGCAAGTATTAAGGCTGTGTGTTCGCTGTGTGGCAAGCGAGGGGACTGAGCAGGAAGCGAGCGGGGTTGGCCTGGACAGTTGCAACGTGTGCAGCGCGCGCGCGTTTGAAGTGCATTTGAGTGTGAAGACGACACATGTCGTTTAAATGCACACCTGTCTACGTGTCAGTCTAAGTGAATGTGTGTGCGTGTGTGCTGGTGTATATTAATGTGTCCGCCTCAGTGTGTGTGTGTGGCGTGTGTGCGTGTCTCTGTGGCTATGCAGCAGTTTGTCAGCCATGCTGCCGAGTGCACTTGTTGCGGTTGGCTACTAGTTCAGCCGCAGTCAGAGCCAGTGAGTAGGGCAAGAAGTAGCTGTGGTGTGGTGGAAGTGAAGGGGGCAAAGGCCACTGTATACATATCTAATGCCCGTGCAAAGCTACACTTATGTTAGTGCCTTTGTGTGTGTGTGTGTAGTGTGCCTGCTTCTTTTTATAGCCAAGCTTATCGCATATTTATGCAGCTTGGCCTTTAATGTACCCGCTCAGTCCGAGCTGGCTCTGCAGGACTTTACAATGCTTGTTTTGGTATTAAAAATACACAGAAATAATACAGTAAAAAGCCTTACTACAATTTTAACTCTCCCTCCACTCACGCTGCACATTAATTTCTCGAACAACCCTCGCCACAAGGCTTGCCTGCTATGCTTTTGTTTTGCCTATCAAAGTGCAGTTGGAAATGCTTTGCAAAAGCGAACGCTTTTTGTTAGCAATTTCAATGCCAGCTGTTTGCTCAATGTACTTATGCATTGATGTGAGTATGTATTACATACACACATATGCATGTATATTGTGTGTTGTGCGTGTGTCGGTGGGTCGAGGAGCGTAGCAAACGAAACTAAACTGAAATAAAATAAAATAAATTGCATGCATTTTTCATTCGACGCTCGATTTCATTCACAGGCGCTTAGGCAGGCACACTCACACACACACACACACATGCCAAACATGACCAGACATTTATCAGTTGTTCACATGCATTCAAAGATACTAATGTACATATTAGTTCAGCTCTATAAGTGGCTCCCCTTTCCCTTTGACCCCCCCCTGCCTAACCGCTGTTTGTGCATCGACAATGAGTGTGTGTCTGTGTGTGTGCGTCTGTGATAGCTGGGTTCCTTTTTCTGCCATTTCCGCTTCATTTCATGCGCCATTTTTCTCTATCTTTGCACTCGAGTGTTTGCGCCTTGTTGCCATGTCCTGGCAAGGCCTTTCCTTGCCCTGACTGACTGCCTGCCGTTGTTGTATGTTCTTTCTTTCTCTCTTTCTCTCCCTCTCCCTCCCTCTTTCTTGCGGTTGCAGTTGTAGTTGGCATTGTTTTTTGCCAGCTTGCAATTGCTTTGCCAATCAGTCTACTGCAAATAATTTATAACTTTTGCGCCTGTGCCGGCATTGGGCCAACTTGGGGCAGCCCATCTGCGCAGTGCCTCATAAATATAACGCATACGCAGTGTGTGTACCACACACACATGCTGCCCAAACAGTGCATTGCATTCGTAATTAGTTTAGTTTAGTTCGATTTGAGCAGTATGTTTAGTTTTTATTTGCTGTCAGTGCTGGGGCGGGGGGCGTTGAGGGCGTGCCACTGTCTAATTGCGCATTAATATTCGATTGGCTGCGGCTTTTGTTCAATTATTCAATAATAATGCAATCGAAAACTGTGACCGCAGCAACAAATTACACACATGGTAAATAAAAAGCCGGACTCACACTCTGTTAAAAGCCCGTACGGAGTGCGGCTGTCGGGCTGTCCGAGCAGCTGTCCGGCATGTAAAACAAGTCAAATAAAGTGAAATAAAATGAAAGGCGAAACTGCTGCAAATATTTAAATGCCCAGCTTATTTCGCAATTCAAACGGGCAACAAATAAATAAAAATCCAATGCATTTTTTGCACGGCATTGTAAAAATGTTATTCCCGCGGCAACCGATGACGTTGCCGTCGTTTGTTGTTGTTTGTGGCATGTGCAAAAATTGAATAGCCGAAATGTTATATGCGCTGCACGGTGCACGGTGCATGGTGCGAGGGAAGGCGGCGGGAATTAGCCGAAATTGTAATTCGATTAAAGGCAGAGAGCGAGAGATGTAAATCAAAAACAACAAAATCGATTTGTGTTTTTATTTGATCCGTAAATAAATTCTTTTTGAGCGGCAGAACAAAAATAAAACAAATTTGTACTGTCGGATGAGCTTTAAAAAAGGAAATAGTTTTTAGAAGATTTTTATGCTGCAATTGATGGAAAATAGTGTTTCGAAATGTACAAAAAATAGCGAACAATTTAAAATAAATGAAATGAACTGGAGAGTGTTTGCTTGAGTTGTTAATGGCAAAGCGATGAACGATTAATGTGCAAGTGCTCAACATATATAAAACATATAATTTATTTAAGAAAAAATGTATATATAATTGATTATTAATAAAATATACATAATTGAATATTAATAAGTTACTTGTGAACATCCAGCAACAATTTGTTTCATGTTTTTAAATATCTTTCTCAATTTTTCTGTCTTTAACGTGTGCAAATTATGTCATTTTTGCGCTCTCAACGTTTTCAATTTAATTTCTTTGCAGTGCTTTATAATACATGTTTTTTTATGCATGTGTATGCATTGTGTGTGTTTGTGTGTTTGTAAAGAAAATTGTTGCCTTTTAATTACATTTCAGGAATCCGCACACAGAGAACGGAAGCACTAGGGCTCAGCCGAGTCGAGTAAAGCCTTTTCAGCGAGCTTATGTGTGCGTGAGCCACAAGTCTCTGCTGCCGCTCTCCCTCTCTCTCTCTCTCTCCCTCCCGCTGTGTGTGTGTGTGTGTTTCTTGAATGTCATGCCACATGATAATAAATTTCCGCATGCAATATCCTGCATTTAAATAACACTTCCTGTGCCGTCTAGGCCAAGGCATCCGTCGTCCATACGTCAGCGAGACACTGAAATGAATTTATTTTCCAGCAGCACTCGCCCTCGTGTTGCAGAGGAGCGATTGGGAGGGAGATGGAGAGAGGGAAGGAGGGAGGGAGACAGCCGTCACGTTGCTGATGCTGTTGCTGCTCGGCGTCTCCTCTCACTCGGTCAGTTCATTTCGCGAACGCACTTTGCTTCATTACTTGGCGACGGCAGCTCCTCAGCCATTTGGCACTTCATAGCAGAGTGCGCCCAAAAGGCAGCTACGCATGCTTTGTAGCAAAGTGGGACGATGGCAGGGGGGGTTGAGGGGAAGTTGCGGCCATCTTTACCACACAATAAAAATTTATGAGCCGTGTGCGTGTGCAGTCCTTTTTCGCCTGAAAGTCGCACAACATTTGCGAGGCGCGCATAAATTTTATATGCCACAACTTGACATGCTTTCTGCACACACACACACACTGTCCTTGCCCCTGTCCCTACCCTCCTTTATCCCTCCCACATACTCCTTGCTGACTTCCTCATCCGCACTCCTCTCTGTTTGTTGTCATTCGCCGACGTGTCGCAGTCAGCGAGTAGATATCTGCAGGTAATGCAACGCCGTAAATTTTTAGTAGTTGCCTCCGTGTCGGCCTCATGAATTATGCATGAGCAGCAAGCCAGAGCAAGTGCGAGAGAGAGAGAGAGGGAGGGGAAAGCGGGGCACGTGGCACGGGGCAAGTGCAGCCACTTTTGCAGCGCTCAATCAATTAGTCACAGGCCAAATGTGAGTGCAAATCCATTCGCCGTTCGCAATTAAAGCGCCGTCTTTAAAGCGAGCGCACCCCGCTCAGACAGTGCCTGCTGCGCGTATGTGCTCAGGTATAAAAATATGATTTCATGCCTTTGCGCACAATTTGGTTACAAAGCGAGAGATGTGTGTGACGGGTGGCTGAGGGGGAAGGGGAAGTAAGGGGAGTGTGTGTGTGCGTCTGTCTGTTCTGGCCATGTGTGCGGCGTGATTTCTTTCTCATGCAAATAAACGTGAGTTACAAACACGTGGAGACATGTGGAGCCTACGTTGACAGCAGAGGGGAGAGAGGAGGGTGGGCGTGGCAAAGCCAAAGCCGCCGCCGTCGCCAGTCAGTCAGTCAGTCGATCGATGTGAATGAATTTGGGGCTGACGCGTTTCATTTTTTTTTTTGGTGGTTGTGTAAAGGTGATGAGAGTTATGGAGGGGAGGGGGAAAATTACCAAGGCAACCTGCATTTGGCGTTTAGCTGCGCTAAGTGCGGCGAGACGAGAAAATTGTTGGCAAAATCTGATGTAATGACGTGACTGAAATTAATTCCACAAGTACGCGGGGTAAGTAAGTAGGTGTGATTTAAATTATATTAGATTTAATGCGCAGAAAGAAGCGTGAAATTGTTTAAGCGAAACGATTAAGAAAGGAGCATAAGATGGTAAGAAATTGCACAAAAGAGTGGATAGGGAATAAAGGAAACCGATAGTGATAAAGATTACGGAAAAACATAAACTGATAGAAATGTTTTTTCAAATCCAAAATAAATATTTAATATATTTTATACATATTCAATGATTAAATAAGTGCTGATAACTTTAAACATGTATAAATGTTAAAGTTCTAAAAGCTATTGAGCAACCTCTTATTCAATAGACAAGCCATAATTATATATACAATAATTATTTGGTAATTATTCATAAGAAATGCTCATTAATAATTCAATACACCCCAACGATTATTTGTAGTTGATTTATTCAAATAAATAGAAAATCAAAGAGACTCCGTCTAAGGAACATTAAAATAATTATTTAAAAATTTAAAATACATTCTCTATAAAGCACGATCCCTTCTGCTGTCTAGCATAAGTAACGAGTTAGCCCCCGAACAGCTTTTCAAGTTTATCCCCCCCACTAAGAAAACTTTGCATCCGCTTGACTTTTTTCCCTATCTTCGTGATGGACGCACAAATCTTGCTCGAGGCGTTTCCTGTGGTCGACGCTTTGATTAAAAATTTATTAATATTTAACTTTGTGCACGCATCGACAGCAGCAACAACAACAACAGCAGAACAGTGACAACAACAAGAGGAGGTGGAGGAGTAAGGGGAATGTCCGTCTAGCAGCTACTTTGCATAATTGCAAAAATAATCGGGCTGAAAAGCGTCGTCGGGGGCGAGCTTAAATGAAGTTGTTAATATTAATGAGGAAATTTTTAGCCGGGCACAAGTGGGGCACAGGCAATGTTGCAATGTTTGCTTATAATATTGTTATTAATCAGCTTTTAATGTATTTAATTAAGTTTCCCCAGTGTGGCAAATATGTTGAAAATTTCATCAACTTGAACGTGGCCCGCAGGCAAAGCAAAGCGTGCCCGCTACTAATAATTATTACAAATACTCAAAGGGGGTGGGGGAGTGGGGTGTAGGGAGTGGGGAACTGTTCTAGGGTGCGCTTGACAAGTGAATATTATGACCACTCCGTAGAACTTTTATCGATATTTAAAGCTGAGTCGAACCAAAAAGTTTCGCAGCAAACCGAAAAAGTTTTTCGTGGGGAAACAAAAAAAACTGTTTGGAATCTTTGAATATTTCTTTCAATTTGGCAGCCTGGGCCAAGTTTCAGCGCTGACACTAACATATTGTGCCCCAGCAGCTGTGCCCCATTCGACTTACAGTCCCTCCCCTCCCCTTCCTGTCGCCCCACTCCCCTCTCTGCTGTCACTGTTCGATCATGTCCGCCACTTGTCATGCCAAGTGTCCGCTCATTTGTCTGTGGCGCTCTCTGCGAAATTTGCACTTTATTTGCACAACATGCGACCCAGATGAGCTGTTCCCCCTTGTCCCCCCTTGCCACCTCTTGCTGTGCCTGCCTGCTTGCTCCCAGCTCCCGTTACGCATTCAATTTTTCATCTTTATGCGGCGCTTGGAATGCCCGCCGGCCAGCGGCATAAACGCTTTCCCCTCTATCACTCTCCCTCCCTCCACTGTTCTCCTGCCCTTCATATCCGGCTGGCGTTTATCTTTTGATTTGTGTTTGGCTTCACTGCTCTCTCTCTCGCTCTCTCGCTCTTCGGCTTTTTGCTCAAGTGTTTACAAGTGATTTGCCGTGTTGCCTTGTGTTGTCAGTTTTCTTTCTGTTTTTTCTCGTTTTTCGGGCACTTTTTTTTCTCTTTCTTAACGTTGCAAAGTTTCGGGCGACAGGAAAACCCAAATGACTCGAGTGAGCTGTGCTTCCGGCTGTTTTGCAGCATGTTAGCTTTGAACATGCCAATTGAAATGCGGTCCGAGCAGAGGTGACAATGCTGCCGCAAGGCTCAGCTCGCAGTCGCAGTAACAGTGCCACATGTCACATTAGCATGCGATTTGGCAAATTGAAAACTTGCAAGCGGAAAACTGTTAACAACGCGCGCGTGTATCAATTGTGCAGTTAATGGTGGCTGAAGGGGAGCAAGGGGAGAGGGGGGAGAGCAGAGACAGGCAAGGCAAGAATCGAAGCGACGAAAATTAAAGTCAGTTTAGAGGTGGGATGTACAACTGGAGAGTGGAAGAGAGCGGGAGACAGTGAGGGAGAGCAAGAGAGAGACAGGGAGGAAGGGATAGAGTGAGACAGTGTGCCCACAATCTCAAGGTGAGCACAATCTGTGCCGCATCCGACGCTGGTCTGCGTTTTTCTATTTTATTTTCGCTTTATTTACTTAATGCGCGCACTCGAGTTGACGACACTCGCAGCCAGGCGCCTGGCGCCGTCTGCTCGTAAAACGAAACTTGCAGCTGGGCGAAATTAGTTGTTGCAATTCCCAAACCTACCCCCTTCTCTCTCCCTCTCTCTTGGTTCTCCCAGCGCGTTGGCGTTTTGGGCCAATTTTTGGCCTAGCTCCATCGTTGACAGCAGCGTCGAGCAGCGTTTTGCGGTCGTTCGCTATTAAATGAAATTGACTTGTGCCTTGGCTGGCCTTGCAATTGAAACCCGACGAGCCGCAAGCATGGCAAGTAGGGTATATAAAGTAGAACGACCTTATACTATACACTTGTGCAGTATGTGGAGCACAAGCTGCCTTAACTGGAGGCAAGGAGTAAGTTCGAGTTCACCTGCAAACTGTGACTGACTCTTGGCTATTTGCTATGCTTCTAGTTCAAGCTAGAGCTGTGGCACATCTACAGGGTATTTAGCTAGTCGTCTATGGCTCATAAACTTGAACTTACTGTCAGTTCTTACTGCCATTTTGATCTGCAGTAAAAGTTTATGAACAACAACGACGCTGCAATTTTCATTTTACAGCCATTGCCAGGGCCTTGAAGTTTTTTCCAGAGTGGCCATTGTGAGTGTGCAAAATGAGTGTGAGTGTGTGGGGGAGGGAGAGAGGGAGGGTGGCAGGGAGCAGTAGCTGTTGGAAATGTGAAATGCAGTCAGCATATGCAAATCAATCGGCACTCGAGTTCGCTGTATCTGTGCAACTGTTTGGCAAATGAAGAGGAGGTGGGAGAGGGGGGCAGAGTGGTCTCAAGTTCAAGGAAATCACACACGTTCACACACACACACACACATACACTCTGGCAGTAAGTGCGCCTTGAGTGTGGCTAAAAGACGAGGCGAATACGTGAGCTTGGGTCGCCTCAAATAAACGCAAAGTGTGCGCCATTAAATTGAATTCATTTTCGTGAAAACAACCCTCGCTATAGAGTAGTACGTGTGTGTGTGAGAGAGTGTGTGTGTGTGTGTGTGTGCATAAAATATACAAACAGCCAGCGAAGCCATAACAAATGAAAAGCAAACTTGTGGCTTGACATTGATGAATGCACGACGAGATTTATGCTGCGCGCCAAGCTGAATCTACTCTCGTTTTCTCGCTCTCGCTCTCTCTCTCTCTCTCTCTCTCTCTCTCTCTCGTTCTATATATAATATATAGTATACACACTCTTTATAGTATGCTAGGTGTACTGCTCGACGTTGTCTATGAGCTGTCACTCACTCCAAAGGGCTCAGTGTCTGCCTGAAATAAATGTTAAGTATACGCATAATAGACGCCGCACTACGCCGTTGTCTGTGCACCTTCCCCCTCTCTCTGTACCTCTCCCCCTTGCTCCCTCTGTGACTTGTTGTGTGTGTGTGTGTTTTGCTCATTTACGCACTTTAAGTCGCTGGCTTAGCAGCGTGTTTACCTGCAGACACACAACACTCATACGCCCTGTGCGCCGTGCTGCGGGCCCTACTGTGTCGTCTTTGTCGTCGTTTCATATGAGTCCCGCCAGGCATCGCATCAGTGTGACGCTTTAGCATGATTGTGCGCCAATAAGCCGAGCTATTGAGTAGATCGTGGGGAATATAGCTTGACTATCGTATATACCAAAGATATTTAGCGGCAACTTGGCGCCCAAAATTGATTGTTTAGCTCGGCTTGGCGTGCTGTGCTGTGCACTTTCAACTAGACTAGCTGCCTTTGCTCTTATCTGCTTCCTCCCTCTCTCTCCTATCTGCTTCCCCATCTTCTCTTCTGCTTCCTTCCTTCTCTCTGCCTTTCATTCTTAATTGTTTGTTTATTTGCACGTTGAGCGGGGCTTGCCTTGTCTTCCTGTGCCACTTGCCAAACATTTGCATAGTTTGAAGAGGGGCATGGAGGGGTAACTGTGCAACTGTTGCACTCAAGCAGCCACTCGACTCGCCTCGTTTTAATCATATTATTTTGTGCTGTGCAGAATGCCAAATGTCAACTGCCTCTCTCTCTCTCTCTCCCTCTCTCTCTGCTGTTCTCTGCTGCTTTTTTGGGCCCGTGACCCTGATCTTGTCCAGAGCACATTGCCATTGTCTGTTGTCCAGCTTGAAAAGTTTTCACTCAGTGTAGTTGGGGGCAAGTTGCTGTTGCAACAAGCAGTGCGAGGCGGCTTCTACCTGGCAATGCAATTAACGCTGTCAGAGTAATTATATGCATTACCGGGGGAGTAGCGCGCGAAAAAAATTAATTAAAATGCAATTAAAGTGGCAGCTGCTTCTGCTGTTGCTGTGCAACCCCACCACACACACACGCACACAGGCGAGTGAGCACCCAAACGACCACATGCACTTCAGCTTGTTTCTTTTAATGGTTTATTTTATGAAATGGCAGCCTTAAGTGGCAGAAGCTATGAAAAGTATAAAAAAAAAAGGAGAGCGAACAGCAAAACGAGCAGAATTACGCGGCAAGTGCCACTTGACGTTGCGTATACGCAGCGTGTGCAAGTGAGTGAAGAGAGAGAGAGAGCGAGAAAGAGGGAGGGGAGTGTAACCAAAATTGCAACATTTATTTGCATCGCCAGCGCGTGGTTGAGGTTTGCTGCCACTCTTTCAAGCCCCCTCTTCTCTTTGCTCTCTTTTTTTCTCTTCTCTTTCCGCTCCTCTTCCCTCTTTCTCCCTTCTTCCCTGGCTCTGCTCTCTCACTTGGCTCGAGTGCATTTTCCTTAATTGATTATGCTTGATGAGTGCTACACGCTGTAATTGCAGCTGCTAAATCCGATATAGCAAACTCATAAAGCACACACACACTCTCACACATACACACACACACTTGGTCAAAGGGGTGTGCTCAAAAATATCCCGTTACATTTGCGCTAAAGACGCTCGAACTTTGCCTAACCCGAAACCGAGAGAGCGACACTGAGACAGAGACATTCCCGCTTGCTTTGTGTACACACACATGTAAGTGTATATGTGTGTGTGTGTGTAGGTGTGTGCATGTGTGTGCCCTTGTGCTGTTTGCGCACTGTTTGTATGTCATCTTTGCCTTTGGCATTGTGTGTTGCCTTTGTGCTATTATTAAAATGCTGCTTTATTTTCTTGTGCCGCTTTTTATTTTTATATGCAAACATGCCTTATGTCTTCATCACACACACACACTCACACTCGCATATACTTTGCGAATTTGTCTTTTTTTTGGCTTTACTCTTGGGAAATTTTCGGGGTGCTGTGTTTGATTATGAGCCGCGTTGTTGTTGTTATGGATTATGCGACCGTTGGGAGCGACTTATTTTGCCTACGTTATTTTTTTTTGTTGTGCACTTTCTGCCGCGCGTTATGCAATCATCTGGCCGCAAACTTTAAAAGCGGAAGTGGGGCAAACGAGAGGAAGATAAAGTATTAAATATAATTAAAAACATTTTCGGGATTCTTGGAATTCCGCAAATATTTAAAACACACTTGAAACTCGACGACATTTCTTGAGCATTTCGACAGTTTGGAATTTGTTTTGCACCTTATGACAGGCAGGTGGGGGTTGGGGAGAGGAGGTGGCAGAGAGGGGGACAGTGTGCGTGCTGTGTGTGTGTGTGTGTGCAGCCCCATGGGCCATAAAACGCAATAATAAGGCACATGAAGCATATTTTACACATGTCTTTGTCGCATTTATCACAATCAGCAGCTAACCGGGGCGCGTCGACTGCTGGCATGCCACGCTCCTGCCCCTCCTCCCTGCCACATTGCCAACATCTCTTGCCCACCTACCAAATACTTAAGCAAACACGTCGCATTCGAGGCAACTTTTATTGCATTTTTTCAGAACATTTTTTGCCAATTGTTTGCAAAAGTGCTTGCTACGCAGACGTTCTCATTTCCCCTCTTTCCCCTCTTCCCCCTCTCTGTTGCTGCTCCCTAATGTGGCAAAGTTTTTAATAACTTGGCCTTTTTCATGCACAGGTGAATAATAAACATGTTGACAGTCATAATGTGCTTAGAGGCGGCAGCAGACGACGACGACGACGACGACGACGCGCAACACATGTTGACACGTGAAGTGTCTTAAGGCAATGAGGGGGAGCAGGGGAAACAGGGGTCGGCATTCAAAGGTGAAGTAGAGTATGTTGCTGGGGGTCACCATGTCAATAATCAGGTGGCAGCTGGTGCAGAACTACAGGTAATTACTTTATTGACACAGCCAGTTGAATGCTAATGCGAGCGCGACTCAAGCGAGATTATCGAGTGCCATGAATGCCCGATGAGTCTATTCACATGCATAGCACACGAGTAGCAGTTTGACATGCCTTCAGATTCATAATTGAGAACTGTTTTATTTTATAAATAATTCAATAAAAAGTAAAAGTGAAAAGTGAAAAAACTGGAGAAGGTTGAATTAAATTTCATGTTTAAATTAAAGTTAAATTAAATTCAGCAAGCTGCTAGCACTGCCTACGTTTGCGCTTTGTCAACATTGAGCGACACAGTCGCTTTTTGTTGCTGCTGCTGCTGTTGAAAAGGATGCGCATGGCGCATTGCTCATACGCCGCGTGCGACAAGCTGGCAATGGAAAAGTGCCGACAGGCCACTAAAACGGAATTGCAGCGCTCATTGGCAGCAAAATCTCTGCTGGCTGTGTGTGTCTGTTTGCCTTTGTGTATGTGTGTGAGTGTGTGTGACTGTGTGTGCCTGTCTGTGTGTGCGTGTGTGTGCTGCTGCCCTTTGTGTTGCGTTGGCGACCCTGGGACACAGATTGATTAGTTGTGTTCCTGCCACAGTCAGTCGTTGTGTGCTGATGCGTGTACGTGTGTGTGTGCTAGTGTGTGCATGTATATACGCGAATTGTCTATGCGAGTGCGAAAAAATGGTGCCACGTAGAAAACGTAAAAACGCATAGCGCGAAGCACTTTGAACGCGTAAAGCAATTAACACGCAATTACCATTTCCACTTCTGCCCTGTCACTGTGTGTTGACATTTCACACTCGCCTATGTCTGTGTCTGTGTGTGTGTGTATGCAGGTGTAATTGGCAATGTGGCTGCGTGTGAAAACGTTGCGGGCTAAAAGAAACGCCTCCCAGGCCGGACAGTGTGTGTGAGCAGCAGGCGATATGTCAAACTGAACAGATAACAAATGACACAACATACAGAGAGAGAGAGAGAGAAAGGGAGAGAGGGACATTTGTCAGCTCTTTCTATATGGAAAAGCCAGCAAAGCAGTTGACCAAAAAGTAACTGGGAAATGGAGCGCAGGGGGAGAAGGTTGAGGAGGGTCGGGGGGTCATCAAATGTCGCTTTGATTGTTTTGCTTGTCGCATGTTGTGTTTGTTGTCATTAGATGAGCGCTTCGCTTGGCAGGGACCAAGTGAAATCACTCAAATTGTCACTTGCTTAATAATTAACATTAATGTGAGCTAGCAACAACAACAGCAACACACACACGCACACACATAAAACAAAAAGGGAAGGCGCTTGCTTGACACTTGGCAGCCTGAACTGAACTGAGGCAGGACAGCTGCTTCCGCTTAATTTATGTGTGTCTATGCTGGTGTGAGTGTGCACTGTCTGTGTGAGTGTGCGTGTGTGTGTGTATGCCTAGCATCATTATCAACATGTTTGCGCTTTAATTAATTTGTTTACTTGCCAGCCAAATCGACGCATAATTAACTCAAATGTCTTTCCCAGCGCAATTAAACGAACTTTGCCAACTTTTTGCCTCGGGGGCAACTGCTGCAGCGGCAGTTACAGCAGCGATGAGTGAGAGAGACAGCAGCAGTGCGAGAGAGAGAGCAGCACTGAGAGAGAAAGAGGAAGCTGGAGGCAGCATAAAGCGTGGCATTTAGTCAGTTTGACACTGACATTGAAATCAAAAGTTTACCTGGCCAAAGTGTCCTGCTCTCTCTCTCTCTCTCTCTCTGTGTCCCCTCTCACTCTCTCCCTGGCCACTTGTTTAGTGCAATAAATTTGGATTTTATTTTGTTTTGTTTCCACCTTCCTTCATTTCTCTTTGTGTTAGCTTCCGTTTGGCTGCGTTTATCAGCGTTCTCTGCTAGCAGGCCATAAAAACCATAAAGTTTTATCCATAAAATATGCTAAAGTTTCTGCGACAACACGTAGCTCACACACACACACGCACACACCTGCATGTTATGGAAGGCAAGTAAAAATGTCGTCCAAAAGATGTTGCCATATAAATTACCTTTAGTTTTACGCCAAGTGTTAAGTTCTTACGTGCATATTATACGGCTCTAAATGCCCAAACAATTACGCCAGCGTTATTGATATTGTCAAGTTATGTGCGCAGTAAACGGATATGGAATTGAAACAAGTCTAGCCAAGTGGGGTGCTGAGTTCAGTTAGTTGATATTGATTAGATATGGTGGCTAAGTGTGGGCGACTACTTGAAGTTGATGAGAGTGTTTAATTAACTGCTTTGCAATGGAAAGTTTCTTATCAGTGGATGAATAATCTGTTGTTTATGTCCAGCATATGTATATGTATAGGGTGGGTCAGTAAATCACTAATTAATTTGTTTAGCTGTGTGTTCTAGACTTGTTTACCAAATAACGGAGGTATAGCTTTAAAGGGAGCTGAGTTTGGGTAGTTGGATAGGTAAATATTCTATGTGTGACAACTAAGAAGGGTATACAAAAATGAGATATTTATACCTAAAAAGCACGAACGCTACAGTCAAAATTGATAGAATGTGATATACCCGCTTAATATTATAACAATTTTGTTTAGCGAATTTTGTGTTGCATACTTTGCAGTGCTTGGAAAACAGACAGACAGACGGACATGACTATATTGACTCGGCTGTTGGTGCTGATTAAGAACATATAATAAATAGGGGTCTGTCATGCCTTCTTCTGCCTGTAACACACATTTTCTGTTGCTTCTTTTGTCTATCTTTACTTTACCTTTTACCATATTTATATATTTTGCAAATTTCTAGAAATACTTCAAAATTTCACTCATAATTTGGTTACTTAGAGTACTCTACAGCTACCCATCAAATTTCAGAGCACTCTCCCTAAACCATCTTTGAGATCATGCCATAAAAACGCTGTTTTCTAATTTGCCACTGTTTGCAAGCTTTAGTTTTGCCAGTATGTGAGTTATGTGTTGATATATGCTACAGATAGACATGCTGCATGCGTGTGTATATGTGTGTGTGAGTTGGGGTACATATGCTTCGCCTCAGCTCTAAGGGTAAGCTGCAATTTACGAGCGCTGTTTTGGTAAAACAAACACGTTTTCATTAAAAAGTCTGCGTTTGATGGCACCGCACGCTCAGGCCAGCGCAATGTGGGCGTGTCGCATACCCAGTCAGACTGAAGGTCATGTGGGCGTTTGAGACTTTTGCCAAATTAACCAAAAGCTGAACAAGACGATGGAGACGATGATGAAAAACAACACAGTAACGTCCCCACCACACACACACATAGAACCACACACACTTTTTGCATTTTTGATATGCCGGCAACGTGTGCAGTTTGCGTGCCTCATTTTTACCTTGGTTAAGAGCACCGATATCGCTGTAGTAGTTTGCACTGCGAGGGGCGTTCTATGATTGCGTTGCAAGTGGTTTGGGCTGTAATTGAGAAACGAAATTCCAGCGAAATGAATTTGAAAAGTTCAAGTCGTAAAATAAATAAATTATTTTTGGGGCTGGCAACTTTTTCGGGTATTTTCTTTTCATGATGGAATTTTTAATTTGATAAGCTTTTGGCAAATTTCTTGGACACATCTCGCAAGTGAGTGCGACGGGGGCTTTAAAACAAAAATTGATGATGAAAAATGCAGAGCACACAAAGAGCTGGAGAGAGGGAGAGGGACAGAGAGAGGGACGCCATGACCTGCATGTAACTGGCAGTTCACGACACGAAGGGCTCTCTCTGTCTCTCTCTCTTTCTCTGCCCTTTTGGTCTACTCTTCTCTTTCCCACACTCACCTAGACCTATTTCCAGCTTGAGTCCCACCTCCGCCATTATCAACGTCGTCGTACGACAAGCAACGACAAGTTGCGCTAGTTACCGTTATCGTTTCACCAGTCAATGTGTGTGCGAATATCTGTGTGTATGTATGTCTGTGTGTGTGTGACGCAATTGATACAAGCAATTACCCAGGGCTACAATTAGAGGATTTGTAAAGCAGGAACATGTTTTTGGCCGTTGTAATTGTGCAATTAAGCAAATCAATTACATATATAAAACACACACACATACACGCAATCACGCCCTCACCCTCTATTTGCTCACGTTTATGTACTCGTTGAGCTTTAAGTCGCTCGCCTAAAAGTAGGCAACACAATTTAAATTATGCATGAAAATCGCAAACGAAATGGAAATTTCGTCCGAGCTTCAGCCACACAAATCGCATCAGATCCGCCGCCAACGTAGGTTGGGCCCATTTCAGCTCGTTCTAAATTTAAAATCATTTTCTTAAATTTAAATTTTGTTTTCTCTGCCAACTTTAACAAACTCTTTCAACCTTCTTTTAGGGAGAACAAAATTTTTATTTTATTTTTTTTTTTTATTTTGTCATTTGCAGCGACTGTCGCTGTCGCTGTTATTGTTGTTGGCATAATGCTTGAACTTTACCCACAAAGTTGGGCGAGAGTAGGTATCGAAGTTCCATATATACTTGCTACGAAAGTCCAGTGAAAACTTTGCGCTTTTATCGTTCGCTCAAAATGCATAAATAATTGCACAATTTCAACTTTTACATTGAGAATTTGCGCCGGAAAATTGATTCGATAATGCACTCCCAAATCGAGTATATAGATATGTATATATTATTTATTGGGAATTGCTTAACACGAATCGAATCGAGTCAGATTCCCTGCAGAACTTTCTCTGCTTTAACTTTTTTCTCCCCTTTGTTTTTGCTCGATTTGTTTGCTGTGGTTTCACTTCGGCATTATACCAAATTAGAAAATTGAATATGTCAGCCCTCAGTGTTGTGGGTTATTTGGGTTTTTTTTATCTCTTGCAGCTTTGGCTACAGCAGGACAAGTCAAGGTAAAGCCGAATGCGACATTAAGAATGGGCGTTACGAATTGGAAAATTTAATTTGCAATGGCCGAGAACTTTTCCAGCCACAAAAAAAAGAAGCAAGGCATAAACAAGACACTCGTGCGAAGACTGTGCTTGACTGCAAGATACTCTGTATAAATGTTGAGGCATATAAACAAACAATCTTTCGTCTTCAACTTTGTGCCCTCATTGGGAAATATTTGTGTAGCTAATCGGGTAAGTTCGGCTAAGTTTCTGTCCAACAGACTTCCCCTTTCACATCCCGCTCTTTCTTACAGGGTATAGCCAGGAAAATCAACTGACAAATCTGCACAAAATAAGGCCACATTGTCGTCTTGGTCTGCGTATTTCTTGAGCATTTCTCAGCGCGCTTTTTTTCCCGTTGTCTCGTTCGGTTTTTTCGTTTTTTTTTTGTTTTTCATTTTCGACTTGGCTTAAATTCTCATCTTCGTTTTGTCGTCTCTTTCTCTGTGTTTTGTCGCCATCTGCTTTTGTTCTGCTGGCATTTTCTGCTGGCATTCGCCTCAAAATTCTCGTTCTCATTTGGCCAATTTTTTCATAGCCGGCGTCATTGTCATTTCTTTTCCGTTGTTGTTGTTTTTGTTGTTGTCATTTGGGTTTCACTAGCTGATGCTGGTGTTGTTTCTGTTGTTGTTCGTGTTGTTGTGCTAAACCAAATTTCAATTATTTTGTTTGTTGCCATTTTCATTACGTCTCGCTTTCATAGTCGCCTGTCAGCGTGTAACAAAGCGCAAAGCGAAAGCTTGGCAAGACGAAAAAACGAACGAAAACGAGAAAATAGAAGAAAATCAGAAAAAAGTAGAAAATGGAAAATTGCTTATAATACACACATACACACACACACACACAGCAACACACAGAACAGCAATAGAGAGCGAGACCAACACACTGTCCCACAATGTGGCGCGGCCATTGTCCGCACTCTGAACTATGGCGCTAGAAACCCTTGCGGCCCCCGTGTCCCCCATCCCCCTGCTGCTGCCATTGCCACTGCTGTTGCTGTCCACATTTTGTGGCTTTGTTTCGCGACGCTTTAAACGACATTAAACTGCTCTAGTGGCATAATGAACTACCAGCAAGAGTAGAAGCCACGCCATCGATGCGTGCAGCCGGCGCTTTGATGTGTATTCCGATCCCGACTCCAGGCCTGCTTCCCCCTCACCCCTCTGCCGTGCCCTACCGCCTGCTGTCATATGCAGTCGCTGTGGCTGCCTTTTGTGTACATTTCACTGGCATTTTTTCTCGGCTGCTGTTGCCTTCCTTCGTTTTCGTTTTCGTTTAATTTTTGCCTCACTTGCCTCGCACACCTACAGAACTACACACACACACACACACACATGTGACATTGTCGATGACGATGTTGTCGTCACATGCGTGTGCGACGGCTCCTGTCGACGCTTAAAATTCCGAGCACTCTTTTGTGCCAAAGCAACTGGCAATGTTTGTGCCGAATTGTTTTGAAATTGAAACTTGATTATGTATCAACAGCTTTGACAGCGACAAGGCGGACTCTTAACTCAGCTACGGTTGCCTAGCTGGGCACTGGGCACTGGGCACTGACTGGTCAGGGCAATGGGACAGGGCACTGGACCCAGCGCGTGTCCGTTTCATTTTGTCGCTCGACTGCATTGTAAATATTTTGCTTTGCCGCGCTTTGCCAGCTGCTGCGAAAATATAAATAAGCCAAACGCTTTGATAAACTAAGCTACACGTTCGAGAAGCGTGTGCGTATCTGTGTGTGCGTGTTTGTGTGTGTGAGGACTGTGAGAGATGAGATTATAGACAAAATGTGAAAACATGGAAATCCCTCTGTCATATATTAGCGTGAATTGCAAGCGCAAATTTGTGCGTGCCGCGACCGGAATATTTATTAGCTGTGCAAGGTTACTTGGGTTTTCTAAAAATTTAATGAAATTTTAAATTATTTATTTATAGAAAATTATGTTAGTGCAAATTGAAAGAACATAAATACGATAAAATATGAAATATTTCGTTTGCTTTGTGGTGGGAGGAAGTTGAACAAAAAGTGTTGCGTGCTTTTAGGCTGTTTTTAAAATTCACAAAAGTAAGAAGTATACAATGCATATTTGTTTTTAAACATAAAGAATACAGAACAAATGTAAAAATAATGCTATATATATGAGCTAATTTATAAATATTCACATAATGTTTAAAAAATATATTCACACATGTTACGTTAATTAAATAACTGAATTTTGTTTATAGAATTTGTATTTTGTTCACTCTGCCTCTTCTTAATTATTTAAGTGATTAAACGTGCCCTCTGCATTTAACATAAAATTTTAAAAGTTATTGGATCGTTTATGTCGCTGCAGTGATCAACATTATTAGAATATCGTTATATTCTATAAATCGTGATTTCGCACGTGACTATCGGTGGCAACACGCGCTCTCCTGCGACCCCCTCCCAACTGCCAGCGCTAGCAAACGAGAGGGCAACAGTCAGCTGGCCATCCTTTTCTAGCTAGCTGATTCATCCTGCTTCACAGGAGCTTCACAGCAGCTTCACCCTTCGCTTGTTTGCGCAGCGTTTGCTGCTCTGACAGCTGCTTTTCAAATGCAAATAATATCACAGTCGAGTTTTTATTTTGCCGCCCAGCTCTGTCGGCAGACTTTGCTTTTCATTTCATCGTTTTGCTTTGATTTTTATTTATTTTTTTGCAACGTTGCTTTCGCTTCTCGTTTTACACTCTTTTCGTTTTTTTGGTTTTTTTTTATTTTGTTGTTGTTGTTTTTCTGTTTTGGCTGCGCTGCATGCAAAATGAAGTCGACGCTGGCGTAGACGTTTATGCACGAAATGTGTTTTTAATGAAGCCTTTTAACCAGTCGAGGCGAGTCGAGTCGTGGCGGCCTAATAAAGATGACTGCTACGCGGCCATTCACAGCCCGTCAACGCAGTTGCCACGCCCCCTCCCCTTAGTCCTCTTGCCTGCCTCGCAGCTGTTTGCTCGTCAGTCTGTTTGTCAGCTCGTCAGGCAGCGCTCGTCACTCGTCGCATTTATTTTATGGTTTTTTGCCGTTTGCCCTTTTTACTCTTCCCCATTTCTCTTCTTTTTTTTTTTGGCCCTTTTCAATAAATCGCAAATGGGCATTTGTCCTTGCTACAAGGAGCGGAGTCCTCAGGGAGGGGTGTGGTGAAAGGGAGAAAGGGAACGGGCAGCGCTGGCAAAGTTTATGCAAAGTAGCTTTTAATATGTTTACGACTAAACATTTTCGGCTGCTTGCGCCGCGCAGGTTAATGGGCTGCCTACTCTCTCTCGCTCCCTCACTCTATCTGCCTCTCTTTCTCAGGGTTTTATTGCACGATTTTTAATAATTCCTTTAAAGGAAATATTAAACTTTACTGCGAGCTCGCCAGCTCGAAATTTTATTGTAATTTATTTTCTGAGAAGCCGCGCTGCCAAAATTTAAGTGGCTCAAATAATTTAAATGAAGCGCACCGAAATGAAATGTTAATGTGGCCACGACGGCCAGACGGAGTCCGACTGCCGCACCGACGGACATAGTTTGTATACACAAACATACATATAAAGCTGGCCAGAAAGCAGTTGACATTCGCCATTTGGCCGTGAGAGAAGTTTAGCCTGGCGAACATTTTTAAATTAAAATGCGGCTGCTCTTTGCTTCCTACTCTCCCCCCCTGTACTGCCTGCCCCCTCTTGCTGCCCTGCACAAATTAATTAATATTTAAGCTGCTTAAAAGTTTGCTTATATTCAAGAAATACGCGCTGGCCCATTTTCATATTCAGCCTCGTTGATCATTCATCAGCGCGAATAATTCGCGCGTAATTGAAATGTGCGCGGCATTTAATGCAATTTAATGTGGAATTAACTTAAATTATTAGGCTGACTTAAAGGTGGCGTGTGAGCAACATTGCGTATACGCAACGCACACGTTGTGTGTGCGTTAATTGTGTTCCAGTGGGAGGCAAGGAAGGTTTCTCCTCGAGTGACTGCAATGGATTAACGAGCGCGGCTGCACACATAAAACGCAGCTGACTTTTTGCTTTGCCTTTCGTCCAGGTTTGGGCCATAAACCGCAAGTCAGCCGCGTGGGGGTGGAAAGTGCTGCCCCAGGCGTGCGCCCAAATGTAGGCAATAAAAATGTTTAAACCCAAAAATTATACTCATACAAGACCCGAGAGGCTGCATTATGCTGCTCCAGCAAACGTAACTCGACGCGACGCGTCTCAACTCAACTCACGGCAAGGCAAGGCGAGTGCGAGCAAATGACACTGCGTGGAAAGTTTTTAGAACATTGTTTGCAGCATAATATGCGAGAAAGTTGCACGTTTTCGGTGGGTAAGACTCGTGACAGGAGACGCCACTTGATGATGAATGACAACGGCAGCGGCAACTCCTCGGCACCTCGGGCTGTTCCGCCAGCTACGGTAGAATCTCCAGTTCGTGTGTGTGTGCGTCGTTGACTTTGCCGTTACCGGGTTCCGGCTGTGGTTGTGCGGCAGCTCTGGGCGGGTCCAGCCTGGGTAGCCCGGGCATAAGTTTTATGGCATTCACTACTTTCAGCCCGACTCGACTCGACTCGACTCTGGCGGGGCACGTTAATCTTATTTGCTGGCAGCGCTGTTGTACATTTTTCGGGAGTTTGTGCGTAAATAAAAGTAACAAATGTCGCCAGCTGCGAGAGTTAGATACAGAGAGCGGAAGTTTGAGAGAGTGGGAGGGGGAGACAGAGCACTGGGCGACTAAGCGCTGGAGGCGCATATTTTGTCTACTAAAAGCATGCCAGGGATTTTCGCATTACAATAAAAACGTGGCACTTTGTCTATGCATAAGTCAGCCTTGCTGTACATGTATGTGCATGTGTGAGCATGCTCGAACATGTGTGTGTGTGCCTGTGACTGTGCGTGCGCGTACCAAATGTAGCCGTAGACAAGACGCAGCGCGTTGCCAAGTTTCTGTGCGTGAATTGAATGCAAAAACTCGAAAGTTAAATATTGCACGCTCTGCTGGCGGACAACAAGGCGTGGCAGAAGGGGCAGGAGGAGGATGGCCGGGCAACTTAAATTTAATTAAAGCGACAGACAGAGTAAATACGATTACAGCAGTTCGCTACAGTTGCAGTTTGCCAGTCCAACAGTAACTGCGTAACTTTCACTTTGACTTTGCCGAGACGAAACTGCCAAAACCGATTTGCAGCATGCCCATCCTCAGCTGACAGCAGCACAGGGGGCAGGAGGTGGGCTGCATAAATCTGATGCTACACGATTTTGTTGGCATGTCAGGTGAACTGACTGACTGACTGCCAGGCAGACTGCCTGACTGACTGCCTGCCTGCCCGCTCGTCCCTGCCTCACTTTGCCTCATCCTGTGCTCGACTCGGGCTCGACTCTTGCCTCGGGAGTTCAGCGCGGCAACATATCTTTGCATACTAGATGGCGCATAATGGCGCAAAAAATTGTTTACATGCATAAAAAATGTTTTGCATTTACATAATTTTCGACTTTTCAAGTCGCATTCGCTCTGCTTTGCGCTTTTGCGCTGCCTTTGCACTTTTCTGTGACTAGATCTACTGCTACACCCTACTCTAACTGCCTACCCCTTTTACGCTTGAATAGCGTGCTTGTTGTTGTTGTGTTTTGTTTTTGTTTTCTTCGCTGGCAGCAAATTGCAAATTGTCGAAATTTGTTGCATACTTTGCGGCGTAATTTGATGCGAGAGAGGGTGAGAGAGACACGCACAAAGGCAATTGCTTGCGCTAGGTCAGTTAAGCCCTTTTGATGGCCAATTAGAAATGCATAGCTGGCAGCAGCAGATCGTTTTCCATTTATCAATTTCCAGGAAAATCATTTGTTGATTTTTGCTGAAGTTCTCAGAAAATTTAGAGCGTAACTTGTCAGTTTACCTTCGAGTCACTTAAGTTTATTTTAGAAAACAAATACAAATTCTCAGAAGGTTTGTCTAATTTATCTAATTTTAGTATTTTTGCTGAATTTAATTTTGATATATATTTTAATGTATTTAATATATATATTTTATTTATTTCATATGTTCTTTGTTATCTATTTTATTTTATTGTTTTCTATTCTCAGAACATTTGTATTGCCCCCAAGTTTGATATGTTTTGCTACTCACTGCTTGCTGATCGTTTTGATGTCTGCTCATCAGTTGCCACACGTGGCATGCCACACAATCTTCTTTGGTGCACAGTTATCTTGTTTTACTCAAACGTATTTTATTCGTATTTAGCATAAATCATTTTTGTGTAGCCGGCAAAATGCAGCAGGCAGCGCGAACATCACTTGCAGCACATTTAGCACCGTTTAAAGTCACTCGCACATACACAGACACATACACAGAGACTATAGAGCACACACAGAACTGTTTGCTGTAAGTGCGGCACGTGCACAAGGCTCGACTCAATGCGAAGGAACGTCCAGTTGCGCGCGGTGCCATCGACAAACTGATGATAAACGCAAAATGTTTATCAGCAGCAAGTCCAAGTCAGAGCACCCAAAATCGTTGCTGTCGGCGTCGCAGTCCGCGTCGCAGTCGTCGTTGACTTCAACGTCACTGCAACAGCATTCGCACTGGCTACGTCACAGCGCGTACGTGAGCAGCAGCGTCGCAACAGCATCGGCAGCATCGGTTTCCTGCTCGGCATGTTGTCGGCTCGCAGGCACGAAGTCAATGCGGCGTCGTTGCTGCGCTGCCAGCGTCGCTGCTCGTATGCAAAGAGAGCGACGCATGCCGTGTAGACTTTCGCTCTTAGTTCGAAAATAAAGAGAGTCTCCTTGTTGCGCTGCCTGCGTTGGCAGCGCTGTTATCAGTTGATAAGCGCGTCATGTATCTGCCTTGTTGGGATAGGCCCGTGGCATGCAGAGCCCTCCGCCCTCCTCCCGCCTCTGGCGTTGTTGCAGCTTATGCAAAGTATCGATGGATGGCCATCCGCCTGTCCTTGCACACTCAGCAAACGGTCAACAACTTTGGCGATAAGCCTTCCTGATGCCGACAGCGTCGCCAACGCCAAAAAACTGTTGACAAGAAATGCAGGACAAGAAGAAGTCAACATTTTAGTTGGCCCGCGGCGAGTGCAGCACACAAAGTTCTGACCGAAAGCCAGTGACGGCCAAAAGGCAGCTGAAATCCAGCAACAACAATAACAACAACACCAGCAAGGCAAAGCGACAACAATCTGTGTGCCGCAGTCAGAGTCAGTGATACCCGCTCTGGCATGCAGCAACAATAAGCTTGAACAAATAAGTGTTGCATAAAAAGGAGTGTGCGACAAGCAAGTACTCTGTAGTAGCTATATTAAGATTTTAAATACCCTGGTTGAAATTAATGTATTTAAAAGAACATTAAAAGAAAATTCTAAATATGTTTAATATAACTCTTTAATATTATTAATTTATATAAAGTTGATAAAGAGCAGTTCAAAAAAGGATTTTTTAAAATTACAAATAACTATTTATAATTGGTTTTAAATAAGATTACAGATTAAATAGATTAAAACTTGACAAGTATGAAGGTGTTTTGCATTTAATTCAACATAATGTAATATAATTTTATCTGGGATAATTATGAGCGCTGATTATCAGTAAATTTCCAATTAAATAGAAAGCTTAAATAATTAGATAATAAGCAGATAAACCATCTTCTATATGCACTGCAACTACCCGTTGCATAATACAACACTACAGGGTATACACTGTAGCATTGCAATGCCAAGCGAGCTGAAAGCACAACCGCAATATATGCAAATGTCTGTTTCCGGCTATGTATTCTTGGCATTTCTCAAACAAAATGGAACAATGGCAGCACAGTTGCCGCTGTTGCTGTTGTTGTTCTTCTTGTTGTTGTTGTCGTCATCATGGCCAACAACTACAATAATGGCAGCAAAAACAAGTGACAGCCAACGCCAACTAAAGCCAAATGTGTTAACAATAAACTTAAGAAATACGCAATACAATGCAACAAAAAGCAAAGAGATTGAAAGGGAAAGAGAAAAAGAGAAAAAGACAGAGAGGGAGGGATAAAGAGAGAGGCAGTTATGCAAATCGTTTGAAATTTTGACAATTTTACGAGTTCAAAAAGTACTCGAAATACGTTCATATAAATTTTAAGCTAGCTTAAACTATGGAAAACCAAAGCCCAAAGCAGATTTCATGCGGCATTACAAACTGACACAAATTCTGTATGCACAACGTGTCCATCTATTTTTGGCACTCACTGTGCGTTCATTACGCTGTCACACTCCCTCTCTTTTCCCCCTCTCGCTCTGTCACTCTTTGCCTTCTTTGCTGGCTCGCTGTCTTGGCCATTGAGTTAATGAGCAATAACTAATTCATAATTATGCACTAGCATTTCCCAACTTTTCACTCTCTCCCGCTCTCTCTCTCCCGCTCTCTCTCTCTCTCTTTCTGTCACTCTCTCGCTCTGTCTGCATCTTTTTCTGTGACCGGACAAGCTGCTGGTAATTGGCACAATTACAAAATGCAATCGTCTTATGCATCAACAAAGTAAACAAAATTTGCAAATTTAATTTCCCTCGCACAAGAAAAGCGAATTTGCCATCTTCAATCAGAATGCAGGCAATTTGCACTTAATCGTTGCATGCACCAAAATTAGCAAAACTAAATAAATGAGGAGTATACAAAGCAGACGCAGAGTGCATGAGGTTTAGACTTGGGGATACCTTGTATGTATTTTAAAAATCTTTGTTAGTTTAATAAAGTAAAGTTTATACAACTCTTTCTATGATAAACAAGCAGCTGTGCCCAAATAAATGAAAAAATAAAATAATAAATAGAGTCAAGTATTTGTTCTTGTATTTGATAGACTGCTAGATACCCTAGCTATTCATCACAAGTCAATCTTCTGTCAGCTTGCATCTTCAAGAGGCGATTAAGCAAGCAGCTTACTCGCCTGTTGTCATTTCCTTTTTACCCGTTTCTTCCACTTACTTTTCCCTCATTCTCTTTTTCTCCACACCTCGGTTTCCCTCTCTTCATCATTCCTTACCTCTCTTTCACCTCTCTTCCCTGCAGCTTTGCCCGACATGATTAAATTCGACCACAAAATGAAGTGCAGCTTGCTTCATTTGACCGTTTTGCGGCACGACGAAAAATCACCTGTCGCAGCTTCTTAGACTCATTTCCACAGAAATTCAATTTGTTGTAATTTGCCGCACTGACAGCACAGTTACAGCAACAGGAAGAACATCAACGAGAGCAACATGGTGTAGCAGCTCCTTATGGAAGACAAATTAAAGTGCACTTAGCGCGCGCTAAAAGTTACGAGACAAGCTCTAAGTCCTGCCCCAGAGAGTGACATGCGGTTGCCCACGCTGTCATTCTCTTCCAGTCACTCCCCATCCCTCCTACTCCCTGCCCATCATCCTCCCCCTATTTGGGGTCAAGTGAACGGTATCGTAACCCCTTCTGCAAACGCTTTTCAGCTTTTACGGCATAATGGTCGTCGGTCAATAGCTTAATGTCTTTGCCGCGCGGAGGTCAATGGTTTTTACGCGCTTCATCCGATTGTTTGTCTCAATTTGCGAAGCAATAAATAAGATTATAATGCGAAAGCACTCATAACTCACAGGGAAATAAAACTAAATTGGAAAATCAATTCTGTAAATAAAGACGAGAAAATTACCAATTAAAGTGCAGAGAAAGAGCTGAGGAAAAAAGAGGAAGAGAGAGAGGAAGGAAGAGTAAACTTGTTTCGAGTGCGATTAAGAAGCTGTAAAGGATGCACTTACAAGGCAAGTCAATAAAAGAACTTTCAAAGCACATGCAAGCACTCAAACTTAATGAAAGCTGCAGCAAGCTCAGCTCATTTTTTCAGCATTCCTTTTTCACTTAACCTTTGACTTTTTGCGCAGCAGTTGCGACTGCAAAATGATATTTTCATTGTGTTGCACACGGACAGCGACGCAGGCAGACTAAGCGGATATTTAGTTACAGGTGTGTGTGTGTGTGTGTGAGTGTGCAGGTGGACTTGGCAGCTAATCGGGCTTATAGTCAATTATCATTATCTGTTGCCATGTCGACAAGTTGAGCGCAACTGTAATGGAGCCTCGGGTAAAGTGATAAAATGGCCACGTGGCGCAACGCTTCACGGACTGTCCGGCTAGGGTGTCGCTGTGCCCACCTGTGGGGTAATTGCCCTACCTGTGCGAGAGAGAGAGAGAGAGAGGTGGTTGGGGTGACTGAAAGAAAATAAAAGCTCATTAAATCTGATAAAGCTGCTGACTGGCAAAAGTCAAAAGGGGTTGAGCCCAAGCGTTAAATACGCGCTCTGAAAATATTAATAATAATCACATCTAATGAACAATATTCATAAGCAGGCCAGCATAAGAGGGAGTGAGGGGAGGAGTAGGGCAGCTGAGAGTTAAGTGCGATGGACAGACACAGCTAGAAATGTGCGCTAAAAACTTTGTGCAAACAAAAACAAGATAACTTTATGCGCATTTAAATGGACAGTGAGCGGGGTAGAAGGGCAGGGAGGGAAGAGAGGGATGGAGCTGAAGGCAGAGTAAATGAGTGGAAGATGAGCAGAGAGGAGAATCAACAACATGCTACTGCGTAGCATATGTAAATTGCGTAGCATTTTATTATTATTTTATTTCTGAATCAAGTTGATTCTGTTGATTCACTGATTCAGTAATAAAGTTATGAATGCAACAGTTAAATAGGAGCAAATATGCTGGCACGTGGGAAAAGAAACGAAGTGAAATACAGAAAACTGAAATTAAAATATTGTTGAATTGTTTATAGAGTGTAATAATTGTATATAGAGTATAATAATTAAGTAGAAATTTTGTTGAAAAGTAAAAATTCATTACAGGAAATATGTAAATCAAGTAACAGTTTCTTTATAATACAACAACAATAACTTTCCAGTTTGTATCCCTCAAATGCGCGTATCTCATGAATGCATTGTCATTGTAAACTGAAACTGAACTGAACTCAGCCCAGTTGAGTTCAAGGGGTACCAGCAAAATGTGCACTGGAATTTGTCAATGCAGTTTTGAAGGAGACTTCGGCATGCATGACTCGTGCGTATGTTAATTGTATTAGCTGAGGCAGAGGCATGGCAGCACAGACTGAGAGAGAGAGAGAGAGGAAGAGAAGAGTGAGACAGTTAGAGAGAGAGAGTCAGAGGCAAAGCGTAGCCGCAGCAGGACAATGGCAGCCGCAACAGCTTTCAATTTATCTTTTACAATGTGATTTATATGCTAACAGGCGGTCAATTTGTTGTTGTCGTTGCAGTTGGTATGTTGTCGGAGTTGATGTTGCTGCTGTTGCTGTTGCTGCTGGTGATGCTGATGTTGCTGCTGCGCCTTACAGTTGTTTCAAGTTGCAAGCGAAGGCATTTTTGTTGTTGTTTGTCATGCATGCCCCGTTCGCAGGCATTGTATGCGTGTATGTATGTGTATGTGTATGTATGTATGTATATGTGCTATGTATGTGGCTGTGTGTGTCTGTTTGTATGCATGCAAATGACTTGGCAACTGACAGCCGCAGCAGCAGCAAACCAGGCTGACCAAGTCTATCTCTCTCTCTCTCTCTCCCTCACTCTCTCTCTCTGTGTCTGCTGGTATGCGTGGTCTAAAGTGCGTGTGCGTGTGTGTGTGTTGGTGTGTGTATCTTACCCAACCAAAAATTTGCACATAAAGTATCTCTGACAGCAAAGTTTTCACTTGTAAAAGTTGCACGCAACATGAGGCATTCCTATGCCTTGCCTCTCTTCCAGCCCACGCCCTTCCCCTCCCCACCTCCCTTCATTTGTGGTTTGTATTGCAACGCGTTGCAAATAAATTTGACTTGGACAACGAGTGGCAGCAGCAACAACGGAGTAACAACAACAGCACGACGACAACAACAAGTGAAACAACTAGAACAATCAGAGCAACTGGCATGACTCAATTAAAAGCCACAGACAGACGGGCAGACTGGCAAAGAGCAGCCCCAAAACATGCCAACACGGGGTGGATAGAGAATGAGATGGAGGGGAGCTGGAGTGGGAGTGGCAAACTATGGACCATAAATTTGTAGCATGCCCCAACGCGTCGCTGTTGTTGACAATTTAAATGGACCAGTGCCGCATTTAAGCCGCTTTGATCTGCCCCACACGTTGCGGTTGTTGTTGTTGCTGACAAAGTTGTTGCTGTTGTTGTTGTTATTATTGTTGCTGGCACTGTCGTTGTTGCTGTTGTTGTTGATTTGCTATTGGCACTTCTTTTGATATTTTTTGCCAGCTGCCAAGCAAAATAATCAACAGGCCGCTTTTTTTGAGAAGTGCTCGTACTACAAGTGCATGTGTGTGTGTGAGTGTGTGTGTGTGAGTGTGTGTGTCTTTGTGTGATTGGGGGGTGAGATGAGGTGTCTGTCATGTGTCAGCTGCGCGTGTGGCCTGCAGCTGAAGGTGTTGCTGGGGCATTTGCATAATTCCGCTGTCAGATGACGCATACGCCGTGTATGACAGCTGAGAAGGCAACGCAAACAGCGTGATGCAAATGAAACTTATGGAAGTGTAAACAGTTTTTTCCCAGGCAAGTGTGGAGAGGAAGAGATGATGGTGCGAAGGAAATTATGACTTCACGCTTGAGTTTATGTCAGATGTGCTTGGGATTTTTCCTTCTTATTTTCAGTGTGTTAACAGTTTTTGCATCAAATGGCAAAATCATGCTGTGTTGCATGAGTTTAACAGGCGATGCTTTCTTACAGGATGTGTAGTAAACATATTCTTATATACATCAGTCGATCTCCCTGTACCTTTCCCTCCCGTACCTATTCTTGCTTATTCCATACTTTCTTTACCTTCCTCCCTGTTATGCGCAATAGTTTTCCTAAAATAAATCGGATGCTAATCAGTTATCAGACCATAACCAGATAATCTTTGCTAAGTTCTGCATGTACATAATACATTTTTTTTATCTCACTCTCTCTCTGTCTCTCTTGCTACTCTCCTTCCCTTTAGCTTCGCAACTTTTGTGACTTTCCCTTCTTCAGACATCAAAGTTTCCCCCCCCCAGATCTGCATAGATTGTGTGCTATTAATATACTATATTCTCTAAATATAATGCCATTCAGAATCGACGAACTTTGAATGCCTTTGCAAATTGGCTTTAATGGACTTAAAGGAAAGCGAGGAAGACGAGAAAGGCGCCGCGACGCTGCGTGTTGCTTGGTGACTTTTCGTCTTTGCGCGCTGACTCAACGGTTCAATTGAATTTGATGCGGTCGCCGTCATGGTTTTTTGGACTATGAAATCTAGATAACAAGTTTCTGGCAACAACTTGTGGCAAGCATAATTACAAGCTGCCAAATGACAGCTATAACAGTTACAAACAGCAATAGCAGCAGCAGCAGCGGCAGCAACAGCAGCAACAACGAGACCAACAACAAGTCAATGAGAGCCTTGGCAACGTCGACTCTGATGGCCTGCTTACGGCTGTTCCAGCTCACTCCTCAGTCTCCTCCCTCCCTCTGTTCTCCCACTCTACTTTCTCGTGCTCATAATGAAGCTATAAATTTGAAAGCAGCCAACAAAAAGATTAACAAAAGCCGTCGATTCGTTTGTCTGTCTGAGTTTCATTTTGTTTATGTTGCCAGTGAGTTCAAAAATAATTCTATTCCTTGTTGTCGTCCTGCTGCGCGTGCTAGTTGTTGTTGTTGCTGCTACTTGGTGTTGTTGTGATCCACTGGAAAGCGAATTTAATCAAATTATATAGCGAAGAATTTCATTTGCCAGCGATGTTTGCATTATCAGCGACTGCTTGGAGCTGTCATTGAAATCATAACTCAAGTATTTCTTACCAAGCTAATGCACTTGTTATGCCCGAGCCTTGGTCTTTTCAGCTGCATCTCCCACACAACTCCTGTCCCCCTCTGGCTCACCCACACACACAGTCACGTATACGCCGCGTGGCCCCCTTTGTAGCGCTGTCAACTGCATTTATTATTTACAATTGTAAATTGTACGAGTGCCAGCATATATACACGATATATATATATACACGTATATAGCCAACAGTTGGTTTAGTTTAAGGCGAATAGAGAGAGGAGGAAGAGGAGGAGGAGGGGGCAAAAACTTGCACATACATTCGCATTTACACTTCAGTTAACACCCCAGGGACAATGGCAATGCAGCTACGCAATTTACGAATGCTGCGTTGCACTTTTCTGCTGCTGCGAAGCAATACAAATACACTCTCACACACACACACACATACACACGTGTTGAGAGAAAGAGTAACAACACACACGCACGTTCGACTGTTACATAAGCTTATGTATAATGGCTTACCCCAGTGTATTTGTATGCACTTATGTACATTGAATGTACACTTAAGGCAACAGCCACACATCAACTCAAACACTCGCTCACACACACACACACATACACCCTCACGGACGTGCATTTGTAAAGCAAATTTGTATTTATGCTGTAGCTAAAGCACCCATGACATTCGCTCGGCATTGGGTTTGTCTTTCAATGCTCTTCTGACTTTCAGCACATTATGTGCTCCATTTAATGTCCATGTATTGCACAGCCACACACACACATACACACGCACGCACTCACACACTCACAACAATGTGTGCCGAACGTCAAGTGGCAATTTACATTAGTTTTATTGTATAAGAAATTAGCAGCATTTAGCAGCCAACAGCAGGCACAACTTTTGCCTCTGGCAACGACTACAACTTGCGTGCGGTAAGCCTGCGTGTGTGTGTGTGTATGAGTGTTCCTATTTGTGTATGTGTGTGTGTGCCTGTCTGTATGTCTGTTGAATATATTTGCTCACCTAGCAGTGCGTAAAGCAAATCGATTTTTATACATTCTAACTGAGGGTAACTTCCTGTCTCACTGCTCAACGGCAAGTTATGAATGTCGACTGCGGCCTCCCCTAGGGTATTCATTAATAATTCAATGCTTTATAGTCTGTTTATATCGTTTAAAGTGCTAAAGACACAAGTCAAAGAGTTGAAACAATTTCTTCAGCTCAAAAGTATGCAACAGTTTTTGCAATTGCCTGCCAAGCAGGGAAAAATTCTGAATATTTTCCGTTTTTTTTTTTTATTTAGCAAATTTAAATTTTTTTGATATTCGCCGTCAAACACTTCAATCACACAAATAAACCATTAACAATTTGAAACAGCCTAAAACAACATTAACAGAACTGCGACCTACCTAAGAATTTTCAAAATGTTTTGCCTAATTGATTTCCTTAAACTCCCCAAAAAACAATTTCTCTGGACGGACTAGACAATGTGGCACTCGTTGACCAGAACAACATCATCATCGATGATCTCCCCATTGTTGTTGGCATGACGATCATGATGTATGGGACAGCTAACTAGAAGTTCATCATCTTTATGATTGCCCAACAAATCGCTGGACTCCTTAGACTTTTCCTTTTCGAGCTTGGACAACTGCAGCTCATTGATATCACCATCATGATCCTTATCCTTATCCTTTTCGCCCAACTCGTTGTCATTTAGCAGATGATCCAAGACTCCCGGATTGTTGCGCAGAGCAGTGTCCACGGCGCTGTCGAGCAACTGAAAGAAGGGCACATCGGCTGTGCGGCTGTGCAGTGGCTGTGGCTCCAAATCAATGTTTATGTTTGGCTGCAGCATCTGCTGCAGCATGTACAGAAAGGGCGGCAGTGCCATGGCCGCCGACGACTTGTGCTTGTGTCCATGATGCTTCTGCTTGCCCAGTCCATGCAGATGCCCGTTCAGGCCGGCTGGGTCTGCATTGATCAGCACCACGCCACCGACGTCGGGCAACGGTATCGGGCCACAGTTCAGGTCATGCTGCATGCTCTCGATGACCATGTTCGGTGCCAGTAGCTGGAATTCCTTCAGCTCCTGCTTGCCATCTGGCGAGACCATCTTGTTGTAGTAAACATAGGGTGGTGCCATTGGATTGGCACCCACCAGACTGTGGCGACGTCCATGACGGTTTGGTTGTGATCGCCCGAACAGCGACTCATCGACAATCGACATGCGACGCTTGGAACGATGCATGCGATCGGCGGCCAGCTCGAGTGGCAGCAACTCCTCCAGTTTCTTATCGGAGGCACCACCAGCTATGGGTGGAGCATTAACTGCAGCTGGTGCTGGAGTTACCGCAGCAGCAACAGTGGCTGCGTTATCAATCACTTTGGCGGCAGTGCCAACAGCAACGGCAGCGGCGGCAGCTGTGGGCTTAGCCAACTCAGGCTGCTCATTTGGCTTCTTGACTACAGCAATAGCAGTTGCAGTGGCTGCAGTAGCGTCTGCTTTGGCGGCACCATCGTTTAATGGCTTAGACTCCGTGGCATTGGCACGCACATCGGAACGTTTGATGCGCAAAGTGTTGGCGGACTGCGGCAACAGCAGGCAGCCACCTAGAAGAAAGCAGCAGAAGAAAATTGCTGTTAGATTTTCATTAGGTCTTCCACTGCTCCACGTTTCTCTTCTTCCACTTACAGCAAAGGAAGAGCAAGAACTTAATCAGGAGTTTGTTCATTTTTCGTAGTCGCAGAATATTTCGGAGATATATAGCAACTCAAGGCGAAAAGTCTGCTGAAAGTAGAAATAATTCACATTTTAGTGCATTCAATGAATTTTTTTTTCATTTTTGATAATTATTTTTAATTTTTTGGTATGAAAAAATCGGAAAAAATATTTCTTACTTTTGTGATGTGCACGTTGCGAGCTTTGTACGTAGAATGATTTAGTTTCCGATATGACACACAGAGTCCTGGACGTGGCAAAAGCCTGCTCGGCAAGCGGAGTGAACTAGTCTAGAATATTGTAGAATTATTTTAGTTTTCATCGAAATCCATTGGAAAGTTTTTTTCGTTATTCCGCTTTTCCTTTTGGCACGTTTAAAGTTTCCACTTGTAATTCAGCATATGGTTGGCAATATTCAAAAGTCAATAGCCACACACACACACACACACACACGTACGTGGCACACATGTGTCGACCTTTTCAAGTGCAGATACAAAAGGCAACAGCAACAACAACAATGGCAAAAAGTTTGATTTTGATTTGGCTTTCGCTGCGCGCCACAAAACAAAACCCAAAAAATGCTGTGAAAAAGTTTAGCTTATAAATTTCCAATCAATTTTTGTGCAGAAATCAAACAGCACACACACACAGGGGCACAAGTGCCCCACTCACATATTCATAAGCCGTGTGTGTGTGTGTGTGTAGCTATTACTTGATTAATAAATATTAGCAGCAAAATTGGAAAATTCTCAGCGAGGCGCAAAAATGCAAACACACAAAACGAAATGCGATACATTTGCCAAATGGCTGCGTGTGCGTGCGTGTATGCCTGTGTGTGTGTGTGTGTGCGTGTGCATGTTAGTGTGTGCGTGTGTGCATAACTTATATGCCTGCCACATCCGTTGGCGACTAATTTTTTGCGCCGCCTTCAGCGTCTGGCATTAATAATGTAAAGTGCGTGCCTCAAATGTAAATTTCAACGCTTGCGATTTTCATATTGACGCAAACACTTTCCCGCCTGCCCCCTCCTCCCCTCCCCCTTGCGCAACCAGGTGAGCAACGCATGACACACTGCTTCGCACCGACGGAAGCACTTTGCTTATCAGCTTAAATGTAAATGCCAAGACGATTGGCACGGGGCGAACTCGAACTTTTCTTGCGCACTGTCATTGCGATTGGAATTAAGCAGCCGCTGCTGGCGTTGCTGCTTGCGTCGCTCACGCTGCTGCTGCTGCTGCTGCTGTTGCATTGGGATTTGCACATTGTATGCCCTCTGGCTCTCCACTCGTTAGTTGCGGAACCCTAAGTCCCTCTTTGCCTCCCCCCCTGGTGTTGTTGTTGTCGTCGCTGTTGCTGCTTAGGGTGTATTTAATATAAGTCGATTCGTTTTGCTGGATTTGCGTGCGACAAGCGGTTTAAATATTTAATATGCTCCCGTCTCGGCATATGCAGCCAGGAGTGGGCCAACAAGTGCTGAAGGAGTCAGCTGACGACGCTGCATAAGCGCATCAAATCTGCTGCGAGATGTGTTTGATGAGTTAACAAGATGTAGACAACAGATTAGCAAATTGGAAACAACTTTGAGTTGGCGTGTGAGAGCAGCGAGTAAAGTAAGTTAAAGTAACGAGTAGCCAAAAGTAAATGAAGCGAATTAAAATAAGGCGTAACACTAGAGAGTAACTAAAGGGACGAGTAAGAAATGTTGAGGAGGATGGTAATTGGGAAATGCGATAGATATTCGGCATAGCCTGAGAATTCGGAATGGTTTTAATAACGAGTAGCTCACTGCAACGAGTAGTTTGTGTGTTCTTACAACCAAGCAGCGATTTGTTCAAATGAAGAAGTAGCTTCATGATTAAGACTATGTTCGTTATGGTTCCCTATGCAGATGCACTCTAAATTGTCGGGAATCATAAGAAGCGAGAAGACAAACCAGCGAGCAGAAGTAGCGAGTAATTTATGGAATGAGTCAAATAAAAGCAACGAGACGTTTCACGTTGGAAGACAAAATCTAAGCTAACAAACCATCATTGAATAACGAGTAGCTTACAGCAACGAGTAGTTTGCGTAGTCATACAACCAAGCAGCGATTTGCTCCAATGAACGAGTAACTTCAAGATAACGACAATGGACTGTACTTATTATATCTTTTGTATGCAGACTCATAAGTAACGAGTAGAAGTAGCGAGTAATTTATAGAATGAGTCAAATAAAAGCAACGATACGTTTCATGACACCATTGAGTAGGAAGACAAAATCTAAGCTAACAGACCATCCAGAGTGAATAACGAGTAGCTTACAGCAACGAGTGGATTGCGTAGTCATACGACCAAGCAGCGATTTGCTCCAATGAACGAGTAACTTCAAGATAACGACAATAGACTGTACTTATTATATCTTATGTATGCAGACTCATAAGTAACGAGTAGAAGTAGCGAGTAACTGACAGAATAAGTCAAATGAGAAGTGTCAAAAGACCAATGGGTAAAAAGACAACGAGCAGCCTAACCTTATAAACTTATCAAAAGTAAATAACGAGTAGCTTAGGCTACCTTCTTGTACCTTGTACATCTGCGCTTTAAATATCTCACTAAACCACCCGCTGATTGAGCAGTTACAAGAAGCGCGAACTTCAAAAGGCGTCAAAGCCCGCCAGTTCGACTTGCCTGTCGATATATATTAGAGTGACCCATGTTGGGCGCCCATCCATGCCATCCCCCTTGCCTTGCCTTGCTTTACCCAGCCGCCAACGTCCAGTTGCACATCCAAGGGATTTGAGGCCAGACAGGCCAAGTAAGTAGACAAAGAGTTGAGCAATAATTGGGCGAATTGTCTGTTTGCCTCTTCCTCTCTCCTTCTACTCTCTCTCTCTCTCTTTCTCTCTCTCTCGCAGCCTCTATCTTTCTCTGTGGCGCCTAGCCAGACAGGATTTTGGGGCGCAGGATTTGTCGTGGCAAGAACTTCGGCTTTGATCTTGTCGTGTCGCTTACAGCAAACATTTAATAAGACTTTCAGTTAGTTGCCTGTTGCTAAGGTGGCAGCGTACACACACACGCAAGCACACACACACACACACACACGCACTCTCGTCGCCTTTTGTGAACTCTCATTAGTTGGCTCGTTAATATTCCAATTGTTGACACAGAAACTTTTCGGCTTGGCGACTTAACTGTATAAAGCAATTTAATTAATAGCGTACGGCCACGCCCCCTACCTACTGCTGTCCTCCTTCTTCTGCGCTCTGCTGGCTGGTAAGCTGCGTCCTTTACGTGTGCAGCGCGCCGTAAACTTAATTAAATGTGCAAGTGACGCGACCGAGCACAAAATGAAGCAGCAATAAGCACGGTTTGAAGTGCGAGTCCTCTGACATGTGACAAAGACAACAAGCAGAGAGAAAGAGAGAGAGGGAGAGAAGAGCGTGCGACAAGCTGTTCAAATTTGATGAGCGTGTTCGCTTTTTTAAGACTGCAAATGATTGCAAATATCTAGACAAAAGCAGATGGCGCTATATCATGGCGGGTTTTATGTACTCTCCCGCGATTTGCGGTTCAGCGACTGCAACGGGTGCTCCTCCTCACTCATCCTCTTTCTCTTGTACCCTCTCTCTGTCTCTCTATTCATCCTTCTGCTTTGCTCTGTTTTATGTTTATGTTTAGTTGTGAAATTTACGAGCAGAAAGTGAAGTTTTCGTATTTAGTTTATGCAGATATTACGAAGCGCATAAAAAATGAGAAATGAGTTTCAGTTGAGCGGCGCTTCCCCATCTCCTCTCTCGCCCACTCACCTCTTCTTTAACCACTCTCTCCCCCTCTCTTTACTCCCCTTTTTATACAACTCCAACTTTAGTTACTGCGCTTTAAATTCTGCAACTTGCGAATCGGTTAACGCTGTGGCTGACCGCATTCAGTGACAGTGTCTCATTTGATTGCCGACCACGCCCACAACACACATTGAGGGAGGCGGAAAGGAGGTGTACGGCAGTGGGAGTGGGTGCTTAAATCAATTTCAGTTGGCCGCCTTTATTCGGCTGCCATTGATTTATGGCCACGTACGGTGAAAACTTTACCGAATTATATTTCAATTTCACAGCGCAACAAAACGATAAAGCAGGCCGAGGGGGACAAAAGTTGGTAAGGCAGGGCGGGGAGGGGGACAGCGTTAGGGCGGCTGAAAATACGTTAAAAACTTTTTGACAATTGACTTAAAAAGTTTTTCAAGCCTGCCAAGAATTGAGTGCTTTTGTATACAAATAGGCCGAAATGAGAATGAATGTTGTGTTGCCCAGGGAAGGAGTAGTGTGGAGGGAGGGAGGGAGAGGAAGAGAAGGAAAGAGGGAGCTGAGCTTGTTTCAGTTGAGAGACTGAGGGCTGCACCTCAGCAACGTGAAATGTGCCTGCTGCTTGCCACCTTCCGCCTCTGCCTCTGCCTGCAGTTCGCAGCGGAAGTAAACACATAAAACGGAAATGAAAATTCAATTATTTCGTTCCGATTTGTACATCTTTTTGCACTGCTTCTTCTTGTTCTTTTTTTTATGATTATTTGTACTTTACGCGCAGCATTTGTTTTATTTGGGCCGTCGTGGTCGTGGTAAATGAAGTTAACGTGGCATCGAGCGTGGCACAATTGAATATGCATGCAACATGTCGCTGGGCGCCAAATTGCATTTTCCAGTTGGCCCGAAAATCAAAAAAAAAAGAAGCATTTTGATCAATTGCCGAAAATTGTTGCGAGTTCTTTCACAAGCAATTAACCTGGCCACGTCGCATGCAGTTAGGCAAAACTCGCGCAATTCGTTTATGGCGCGCAGCCTTAAGGTGATTGGCTTGACAGAGGGGGGTGGGGAGGGTCGGAGGCAGAGCTATGTGCTGCATATGAAGTTGCGAATTAGTGCAAATCGATGGTTGCCAGAAAATGTTGCTGCAAAAGTGACAACTGGCGATGGCAAGTGACATATTTCAGTGCACGCACACACACACACACTCACACACCAGCACACGTGCGACAGCTTCAGCTACAGTTGCAGCTGCAGACAGCTTCCCATTTCCCATTTCAGTTCGTCTGTCTTTTGTGCCATGCTGACGTCTGTCATTTACAACTGGCTGCCAGAGGATAGCAGGGAGAGGGGGGAGAGGTAACAAATGCCAAGGTGCATGCGATGACCTTTCGTTTTGGCTGCACTTGTCAGCGTGGCGTATACGCAACGTGCCAAGCTGCGGCAAGAACACGTATATTTTGCAGCTCACACGTAATAAATAAATGTCGAGGCACACACACACACATACCTAGACAATTGGCATGCTAAAGATTCCATAGCGAAGATCAGCAGAGAAATTCTATATAGAACATCGACTTAAAGGCTTTAATTGCAAAGTAATTTGAGAACAGTTTTAAATTGTTGACAAAGATTAAATGTAAAGGCATTTAAGCGGTACAGTGAACACTGTCTGGAGTGAACTTTAGAGTGGGAACAGTGCAGTGTACAGTGGATACAGTCTGAAGTGAACTGTGAGTGATGAAAAGCGACGCATGAAATGTTAAGCGAAACTATTTTATTACAACTTTCTCTTTATTCTCCTCGCATCACTTGTGCTCTCTCACGAGGTGCCACTGTACTTGCATGCGCTCTTGTTGTGGTGCGAAATTCGAGTTAAAATTTATTGCATTTTAATATGATTTCATAAACTGCACAAAGTGTTTGCCAGCACATCGACTAAAATGTGGCTGCAGCTTTATCTCTCTCTCTCTCTCTCTCTCTCTCTCTCTCTCTGTTCACTGTCTCGCTTGCACAGTGACAGCCTGACAGAGAGTTGAACAGGCAGCTGACGAGTGGAAAAACCACAGGAATGCCTCCGGCATTGACTCGTTGTGCTTTTGCTTTGGGCAAGTTTGGGCTGCCTTTGCCGTTGCCTTTCGTCGCCTGTTTGGCCATTTTGTATGACCGTTATGTATGAGCATAAAAACGTGCCATATTCCCCTCGTTGTCAGCAACCGAAATTGCCGCAATTTGTGGCTGTGTACAATTTGGCCACGCATCAATCTGTGTGCCAGGCAAGCCAAAAAAAAAAGAAACCATTACAAACAAGCCAGGACAATGTCGCCCCGCCGACAAAGCTAGAGAAAGAAAAGCGGATGGCATGTGCTGAAGAGCATTTCCGTTTCCGGTTGCGCTTTTGTCACGAGTGTGTGTGTGTTTGTGGCCAGGAGTATTGCTTGGCAAGTGGCTAATTTCATTTGGTGGCTGGAAGTCGCCATTACACGCGGCGTATACGCAATAACTTTTAACTAGACGCGATGTGTGCGCATTGTTAGTTGAGGCTCGACAGCAGCCATTGCCTGACTTGAAACTTAATTAACATTTGATTGATAAAGGTCACACACGCACACACACACACATAGGCACAAGCGTGTCTAACTGTTGTCGTGTGTTGTCTGCATGCAAATGAAAATGAAAATGAAAATTTTCAATGCCAGCGGCGTGCGGTGTCTTCTCTGCTTGATTATTTATGCCTGCCTGCCTGTCTGTCTCTGTGTATGTGTGTGTATGCGTGTTCAAAATTTTAATTAGTATTATAAATTATTGCCAACGGTGTTGTAATTAAATGTGTGCGAGCGAGAAAGATAGATAGAGAGATAGCAAGTTCAGCTGATGCGCACATACAAAGCAATTAAGTTCGCCCAAAAGCAAATGGGGTTGCCAATCGATGGTAAATGTCCTCTTTCCCCTTCTCCCTCCACCTCCCGCACCTCTTCACTACCTGTGCCAGCTGTCGCTGTGTAAATATTTCGTTTAAATTTGCATAAAAATCACAAATTTAGTGAAATTTGCCATTGATTTGATTGGCTCAATTGAATTGGGCAGAGCTTGAAAACGAGAGGCGGCTGCCTCGGCTAAGCAGCTTAGCTAGTATAACAACCCCCGAGCCCCCGTCCCTCAATAGAGAGACCCCTTTCCCCCTTGAAGAGAATTGACTTCACTTTTGTCCCATGTGCCATGTGAAAATTGCATTTTTCTTATCACTTTTACTGGCCATGCAAAAGGCAAGTGGCAAATGGTAAGCAAGATAGGCGAGCAGTGAAAGAGAGAGAGGGGGAAGAGAGAGAGGGAGAGAGAGAGAAAGTGAGAGAGGCAGCTTGAAAGAGGGAGATAAAGCGCACACAAAGCCAAAATGCGAATTGAATTTAGTGTATTGAACAAAATGGCAACCTTGCAACGCAAACACACACACGCACACACACACATATAGTGAAAGTCACGCAGCATGCAAGCAAGCCCGGCCATGCTGCATCTCCCAGCAAGAGATGCGTATCAAAGGACTCGAGGATTGAGTCGAGTCAAAGCCCAATTTCAATCATCATTCGACGCACTTTATCATATGTATTAAAAATTTATTGATATTCACCCAAAAGTGCCATAAAATACTTCAGCACGAGAGAAGCTGAAAACCAAAATGAAAAAGCCAAACGGAAGGGGGCAGCGCAGGGGAAGAGAGGCAAGGCGGATTGGTCCTGTGGCAGCCAAGGAGAAAATTCAATAAATTGCTTGGCTCGACATAAAATAATGCTGCATTATAGACTTGCTCGCCTCAGGAAAAAACCGCCAAATGTTGCCCAGGGGAGCGCGTTACGATGCCGCGACAAGGACGGCATGAAACGCGGAGAGTGTGTGAGCGAGAGGGACTGATGGACAGACGGCACAGATACGTGCGACATACGCCAAAAAGTGCCTTCAGACCTTGTGCCAGCGATTTAGCGTCTGTTTTCCTTCGGTTTTTCCTCAATGTTTTTCTGGCTTTTCTTTTCGGTGTTTTTCTTTATTTCGTTGTTGTTTTTGTTGTTGCTGGTAATTCAAATTGTCGCTGGGCAGACGAAACAATGACAATCGAAATGGCAATGAAACTGCCAATGCGAAGGCAATGGGCTTGGCAAGGGGGGATGGCAGGGCAGGGTTGGGCAGGGCAGGGCAGGAGGGAAGTGATATCCTTCCCTGTGGAAGGCCGAGCATCGATTTCTATTTATGTTTTATGGGACGTAAAATGATTGAGCCAACGGAAGGCGACAATCGACACGAGCCAAGGACTGAGAAGCTGCCTAGCGTCACGGCAAAGTGCTAAAGAGCGCGACTAGTGCACAAGTGCTGGACGTGCAAATACCGTGCAATAATAATTGCATGGGGAGCATTTAAAAGAGATTGAAGTAAGCGAAGTTAAACTGCAAAATATTAATGATTTTCTATTGAGAAAATTAATTTGCTATAGAGAACATGCATACCCGCTTTGCCTCTGCTAAAGGGTATAATAAACCGAGCCACGCAGCAGCGACAGACGTCAGATAAAGGCGTACAATGGGCGTGTCCAATGCGGCCGATATCAGCAAAACGTTTGCGAAGCTGACGTCGAGCGTGAATCGGGTGTGTAAATTACAACTTCCGCTCTCGTACTTTCGCACAGTCTGCCTTTCTCCCTCTCTATCGCTCACTCTCCCTCTATCACTCGCTGTCCGTCTCGCTTGCTCGCTGTTGCTCTACGTTCTTTTTTTCGTATTTATTTATGCGTTTGTGTTTTTGGCTGCCTTTGTTACTCTTCGCATATCTTGAAAAGTTGGCGTGCGTGTGTGATGTGTGTGTATGTGTGTGAGTGTGACAGTGTGAATATATGTGTGACTGTGTGTTGTTGTCACGCCGGCTATCATCTTAAGTTGATGTGGTGTTAAGTGTTGTTGTTGTTGCTGCTGCACTCGAAATGATGAACTGACAGCTGTGCGTGCGGTTCTCGTCCCATCCCCCCTCTCTCTTGCTCCCACTCTTTTTCTCTATCTCTCTCTCTCTCTGTCTCTGTTTGCCAACAATTGTTGGCCAGCCTCAAGTGCTAGATAAGCGCAGCTTCAAGTTGCGTTGCCGTTGCCAGGAAGCAGCAGCCGCAAAGTATGCTTTAATTTTTTAGGGTTTGGTCTGTTTCAAGTGAAACGTGAAGCCAAAGCACAATTAAATAATTCTATTTGAATTTATTGCTAAACTAAGATACAGATTGTGAGGAATATAAAAAGTATTCACAAATTTCTCCCCTTTAGCTTGATTCATTTTGCATTTAGTCATTTTATTCATTTTATTCATGGTTTATCAGCTAGATTCATTCTGATTCATTCACCAGAGTTTCCCTCTATTTCGCTCGTCACTGCTTAACTAAGATACAGATTGTGAGAAATATAAAAACTATTCACAAAATTTCTCCCCTTTAGCTAGATTCATTTTGCATTTAAATTTGATCAATTTCATTTAGTCATTTTAGTCATTTTATTCATGGTTTATCAGCTACATTCATTCTGATTCATTCACCCGAGTTTCCCTCTATTTCGTTTCATTTTGTCGCCGCAATTTGAATAGCTTTCGCTTCAATTTGGCAATCGCAACTGAGCTCGTCTAATGACTACTTCGCATAGCTTAGTTTATTCTCATGCTGCTTTCCACTTGCGTTTAATTCATTTGCCCTCGCTTGTCCATTATTAACATTCCCCGAATTTTCAAGCGCATGCCACACTTGGGGGGGAGCCTGCAGACGGAGTGAGCTGGAGGTTACTTCATCGATCAAACTGCGAGGCGCATTCTAAGTAACATTAATGACTAAATAATTGATCGAAAAGCAATCGGGAATAAGGCAGAATTAGCTCCGTTGTGAAAAATGCTCATTTCGTGTGTGTGTCGGGCTCGTATTCTCTTGCAGCATTTCAATTTTGCTAGGCCAAAAATGCCTGCTAAGCGGCTTATGTTCCCCTCAGCATGTGTGCGTGTGTGTGTGTGTGCAGCTAAGTGAATAAAAATCTTTTTTGCACAATTCATTAAACGCAAATTATGCCCCAGAGAGGAGAGGGTGGAGGGGGAAAGAGCGCAACGGTGCGTTGGCATTGCCATTGGTCTTGCCCTTTTGTGTGTTATTTGTTTGCCAGGCACACGCGAGGCATACAAATTTAGCACCCACTCGCACACACACACACATATGCACTTGCGCCAGACGTTGGTTAGCACTTTGGCGTCTGTTCAAAGAGACAATGAACCCCGCCGCAAAGCGAGATGCGAACAAGAACCAAAAACAAAAAAGGCACAAAAAGTGCCCAACAACAAGTGAAAAAGGTAATAAAGCGCACTCGCCATTGCGCCACTTTGACCGCAGCTGTGCAGCGTGCACAGAGAGCAAGTGCCTTGTCAGACTACTACCCCCCTCCCCGCCTCTTCTTACACACTCTGCCAATCTGTGTGGGAGTTTATTAAAACAAACGCACAACTAGTTTAAGCTTTAATATCACGTATACGCAGCAGACCAAATTAGCTGAAAGTGTTAACGATATTAAAGGGTATGTGCTAGTCTTTGCTACTACCAAATAAAGTTTGGTATGAAATAGATAAATAAAAGTTGTCAGCAATTTATTGTCACACTTAGCAAGGTGCTGTAGGACAGTGTAAACGGGGATGAGGATTGAGGGGGAGGGAGAAAAAGAGGAAGAGGCGGGAGGATGTGAAAAGATGAAGATCACCTTGTCCATTGTTATGTAAATTGTGCGTAAGTTTTAGTGAAGCGTTGTGCAATTGCTTTTTGGTGGCACATTGCGTATACGCAACGTGGTTGCAAGCATCACTTTAATTTGCATTGACGTCACGTGTAAATGGAATGCAGGTGTGCGTTGATTTCGAACCTGAGCAGCAGCTGACAGCTGGCGATAAAAAGCAAGGACACGACCGAATGGAGAAAGGGGGCGTGGCTGGGGACCGGCACAAGGTGTTTTGTGCTGCCTTTGTTTCGCCACGCGTTTCGTTTGCATTATTGAACCACTTTGCGTCGCGTGGCGCATTGTTTTTCAATCGTTTTCACTGTGGAGCCCATGCAATATTTATAAGCTGATTGCTGCCAGCCATAACCCAACACCAACACCATGAGCAGCAACAGCAACAACGACAATGCTACGCACAACGCACAATTACAGACGACAATCAGACCTGACAGCACTCGCACACACACACACACACATATACACACACAACGACAATGTGTGACAATCAATGACAATTCTGTCGCCTGGCTAGCTCTGCAATGCCCAAGCCCTTCCCTTCAACCTCTACTGCAGTTAGCCCCTCTCGCCCTGCTTCTTCTTGAATTCGCTTCAGGGCCAACTCCCTCTCTCTCCCTCTCTCTCCCTCTCTCTGCACTGCGGCATCATTTGTTGCTTTTGACGTTCGCATTGCATTTAGAAAATTGGTATGGGAAAACTATTTTTCAGCAGGTAACAGGCCTGACCCCCCCCCCGTCTACACCCCCCGGGCAACCTATCAATCACCCTCCCCTGCTGAACTGACTGAAGTGCTGGGCAAATACTCAGCGTAACGCAAATTTCGCCTTTGTTTGCCATTTGTCGAGTGTTTTAAATGGGCGAAATCAATAGGGCAACCAAAACGAGTATTAAAGCCCGATATTGATATTGAAATTTAGCATGGAAATGCCAAAGGAAAAAGTTTTTCATTTCATTCAGGTCGGAGTTTTTCTGCCCCTTTTTGTTTTTTTATTCTAACCGCCTTTTTGAGCAGGCAAACGAGGGGCAACAATAAATTTTGCAGCACATACTTCAAATGTCAAATGCGGCAGCGATAAAAATTTCTTTATTGTACACAAAACACACACACATACACGCATACTTGAACGTGTGTGTGTGTCTGTGTGTGTGTTGGTCAGTGAAGAAGCACAACAAGTACGTGTATTGGAATTGCCTTTCGACTTTGAACGCTTTTCATTGCATTCCCTTTTTATTTTTTGCCTTTGGCTTTGACAGTTTTTGCAATTTATATTTATTTTGCCAGCTGCAAACAGCGCATAGCACGCACACACACACACAAACTCACGCACACACAGCCATATAGAAACTGGACTTGTGCATAAATTAAGATAATCGCGCGCATGCTGCTTAGTATGTTTGCCTGTCAGAGCCAACTTGCTGCGCTCCTTGCCGTTACCCAGCTCGGCTGCTTGGCTGCTTTTGCTGTTGGCCTATTAACTGTCAGCTGCCTGCTGCATAATTTATGTCCACCTTCCCTTAAACGGATGTCAGCGCTGACGGACAGACAGAGCGACTGTAGGGCAGTGGAACAGGCAGTGGAACAAGCTCAAATTGCCTGAAAATGGCTTTAATTCGATGACATTAGCTGGTTGTAAATGCATTAATTGAAAGCCTCGACAGACACATGACAGTTTCAACTGTATTTACTATTCAAAATATGAATAAAGTTTGTAAATTGAATGATGAGTATCTTCATTCAAATGACATGATCGGCAGTTGGTTACCATGAAGAATTTGCCCGCAAATAAAGTGAAGACTTTAGGACTGTCGCTTCGCTTGACTCAATCTCGTGTCACGCTCTCATCTCTAACATACCATTAATGTCGGCAATCAGTGGCAAATGACCAGCGACAATTCGCAGCCTCGTCAGCAGGCCGAGCATATTTTGAGTGTAGCGTGAATCAAGTAGACAGCAAATGAATTGATTGTCGCCTGGAGTAATCCCGCTGCGAGTGCTAGCACTTTATCAGCTGTGTTTGGCTTAAAGCGCAGTGCGATTAAAGACCAACACGACCAACATGAGGTGCAGGGCTGGCGTAGGAGGGACCATTATGCGGTTGACCAGAAACCAGAGAACTGAAAACCAGGCCGAAAACCAGAGGATTATTGAGCCAACTGTTGACCACTAAGCACGGCTCCGAGACGGGCGTGTAAATTATTTGCATAAGTACTGGCGAGAGAGACAGATAGAGAAGAAGACAGAGGGAAAGAGAGACAGAGAGAGTGGTGGCAGGAAGAGAGGTGGAGTGCGTTGCTAGTCCGATTGCCGGGTCACGAAATGCTCGAGTTGAGTTCATTGTTGGGCCCAAGCGGCACGTGCTGCTCATATTTAAACACACACACACACACATTGTGATCATTGCTCGACCATTAGCCAGAACCGTAGAGTCACCCAGTCACCCGCCCTGTGCATAGACAATCCTCCCAGCTGGACATCGGGGTCTGCTTATTATTTTAATGGGCATTTTACTGTGTCCATTTCTAGTTGTTGTTCTTGTTGTCCCTCCCTGTCTCTCTCTCTCTCTCTCGCACTCTCTCTCCCACTTTTCTCCCTTCGTGCTGGCCATGATTTTAATGCCACTTTAATACAATTTTTATGCATCGCCTGGCCGTATAAATACGTGCCCAAATGCCGTTATTTCGAATCAATGATTTGACATATTCGTCGACGCAAAAATGACGCCGTCTCATTCGATAAAATTAAACCGAAAGCCCCGAAAAATCGATCGATTGCCATTTATTGGTCAGATAAATAAAGTTATCAGCAGAAACGAAAGCCTTTGATAAAAATTGCACAAAAAAAACAGACAGTTAGAGAGAGAAGAGAGTTAAATATGAGAAGAGAGAGAGAGATAGAGGTCAATATTGATAACTCATTCGGAATTGTGGAGCGCAATACGAGATAAAGAGAATTTAGAAATGCAGGTGGCATCAGACCTTGGACTACTCTATCGATGTATATAAATTAATTAATATATAACTAAATACATATTAATATAATTATTCTTTTATCAAAGTAAAAATAGAAAATAGCTTAATAAATTAATATTTTGCTTTCATTATTCCATATTTTTAGTGTTAATATTATTATCGTTTTTTTAATTTATGTCATTATTCCTTATCTTTATTGTAATAGTTTTTTTTGTATTACTATTTATACTAAAATATACTACAATTAGTATATGTATATTACCTTATTACGCATCATTAGGAAGTGAATTTGCAGTTCGTTGTGTGTGCACATTGCTCTTTACATTTGTTTATAACTGAAAGTGCGATAAGTTATTGAACAATTTCGTATGAATACAAAATACACAAAGCTTTTTTCTGCTCACCAGCAAAATAAATATGTGACGTGTGAGCTTTTAAAAGCGCGAGAGAGTGACTGAGAAAGGGGGAGCCACACAGTGATAATCAAGTTGTGAAATTCGAACACAGGAATGCAATTTATTAGAAATAAACACAATTAATAGCTGTTTTGGATATTTTGCTTTATTTTTAGAGTTATAAGATCTGCCAACCTGATGTTTTAATTCCATTACTATTGCCAATTAAATTTTGTATGTTCAAAATGAGATTAATGCTTGATTTCAAATTATAATTTCGCGTGCCACATTTGCACGGACTTTAATTTGGATTCCGTTGCGTTTTCAAATTCAGCACTGGCTTTGGTTTTGTGCTAATTAAATGGCAGCCCAGAGGGTAGCCCGGGTGGGGAAGGGGGAACAGACTATGCAAATGTGAACAGCTCAGAAGTGGACAAAGTTTTGGGGCAACTTTGGCAGCGACAAGTGGCAGGCAGCATATGGGAAATGCGCGCATTTTTCAGCAGCGGCGTCTAATTAAAATGATCACATGGGGGACATGGGACGCACTGCCACAAGTAGTTGCCACTCCAATTAGCAGTTGCGCTATTGCACCATCGACTTGCCCCCTTTTCTCTCTCTCTCTCTCTCTCTTCAAACTTCCCTCTTCTTCTCTGCGGAATCAATTTGCCTACAGCTAAATGTGCAACTGTTTTGTGGCTTCACTTCTGCCACATTCTGTTGCATTTCGCATGAATTTTAAGCTTCGTGTTTAAAAAAAAACAAATTTCATGTTGATAGACAAAACAGTTTTTATATTTCACTCTCGGCGACTTTATAAATGTTTGTATATTTGCAAATATTTTGTCTGCTACTTAGGGCAACTGAATACTCTTGCCATGCACCAAAATAGTCGGAGTCTCGGTGCGGTAATTAAAACCATTTGGTGGCGATTGAATCGGTTTCGTTTCACTGTTTACTTCGCCTGCAGTTTCTCCTCCAGCTGCCAAAGGAGTAGCCTCCTCGGCGCCGACTGTCAGCGCCACGTACTCCCTATACATGTAGTCCAGCATATAGGCAACAGCCACTAAAGAAGAATGCAGGGTATTGAAAGGTCAGATTGGAACAACTGCCACTCACCTGTCATCGACCAGGGAAAAATCGACGCCGAGAATATGCCCTCGCTTACCCACAGCATTAGACCAGCATAACCCATAGAAAGGCAACAGAAAACCGTAGTGCCCAGCCAGACGAGCAACAGTTTATCCTTGTGCCTGGGATGGGCACGCAACAGTCCGAAGAGCAGAGCCAAAGTGCCGACGAATTGCGCCTGACGCATACCATCCATATACCGATTCCCTGCCAATAAGATGCAGATCAGATAATAAAATAAACAATCAACAGATGAGTATGTGCGTAATACCCACAACGGCTTGGCAGGGCATTTGTGGCCATGGCCAGGCCAAAGGTAACAAGGCCGATGGCAAGTTGTATGTTTCGCTTGTCTTTCCACATTTCCATTCAACGATTCAAAGCCAACTGACCGATTGAGGGAGTAACACGATTCCGCACAGCAGGCACTTTATTCACGCTTTTCTCTTCTCCCTTTTCACTCTCTCTCTTCTTTTTTTCTCTATTGATCCGTCTCTCTTTATCCCCCTCATTTAACAAACACTTTTGTTTCGCACAATAATCTGATTTGATTATCTTTATTCGATATAGAAACACATACACACAACATACACATATATATATAGTACATGCATATGTACACATATTATTGTTTACACGTTAATCGCCGGACTGAGTATGGAAACCGATGAGCTCTCCGAGGTGGGCGCCATATATGGCGGAGGCATTTCCTTTGTTTCGATCACTTCGGGAATCGTGTTGGGCGCATTGCGAGGGCTTTGAATCAACCTGACATACTCCTGGTACATCAGAAATACCATATACCCGATGATCACTGCAATAGTTCAATTCTAATTACACTTCGATTCGATTGGCAAATAAGTGTTCTACTTACGTGCAACAAACCAACTGCAAGAAACCCAGAAAATAGTCCCTAAGGTATCGTAATAATAATAATGACTGTTGAAAAGTTGAAAGCCATAGTAAACCCTTGCGGTGCAATGAATGGCCGATATCAATAGCCAGAATAAGACTAGCTTATCCTTATGCAGCGCATCTCGCTTGAAGATGGCGAAGAGCAGCGCAACTGTTGCCATTGTTTGCAGAGTTCGCACAAAGTCGAGCCAACAATGTTCTGCAAAATAATGGGGTTGGTATTAGTATACGTATAAGTAACATACGATATATGTTATTCACTAACCATAGGTGATCATCGATATGATGAACACAATCAATGCAATGGCCGAATTTCTGTATTTCTTATCCATCATTTCGATGCGATGTGTTGCAGCGCTAACCCACGACATTTTTGCTTGAAAATTCCTGTACAACTGAAATTCCGAGTGAGAAATAACACAATTTAAAAGCTTGTTTCTGTTTGTGTATGTGTGTGCATACAGATAAGTGTATCGCGTGCACAGAGAGGTTTTTGCTGTCTCTTACTATCTAAACAAGATTCGTGGAAATCAAACAGGAGTACACCCCCATACTCCCCTCATTTCAAAAATTGAGATTGCTACGCTCACTAACTCGATCTCTCTCTCTGTCTCTCTTTCAGTTTCTCTCTACCGTTCTCTCCCTATCTCTGCCACACGCTCTCTCTCGTTCTTTTTTTCTTAAAGCTCTCTCATTATATGTGTTGCTCTCTTTGAGTGAGTTGGCTTAGACCGATGCATGAACCGCAGACCAGGAAGTATCTCTGCCCCATTAAGCAATATCCGATTCTGTTTGTCTTTCTCTCTCTCTCTCTATCTCTATCTCATTATATTGTTTAAGCTTTTGCACATATTTGTTTATTGCTTCGATATTTACACGTTAATCTTTTTACTCGTTATACAAATAAATACGTTCTCCGAGTTTGGTGCAATATAAGGGGGAGATATTTTCTTTTTATTTAACAAACAAATGCATTTTATTTAACAAACATATGGATTAATTACAGTAATTTTGCATAGCTTAGATGATCAGCGATATGCAGAATTCACTCAGTGCAGCGGGTAAATTTGCTGTCTAACATATTGATTTGATTTCATTTAAAATTTCAGTTACAACTAAACTTACGACTGAGCTTTACAACAATTTAAAAGTTTCTTGTTTCAATGTGTGTATCTATGTGCATGTAGATGCATGTATAGTGTGCACTGACAGTGTTGTGCTGTCTATCATTATCTTATCAAGATTCTATTGAACAGGCATACGTACACTGCCTCCCCCGTGGTAATAAGATTAGATTGAGAGATTGCGAGATTAAATGTCACGCTTGAACAATTACCGCGCTCTCACTCTCTTGTTGTTTCTCTCTAGCTTTCCATCCCGCTCTCTTTCTCTCTCTCCCCCTTTTTTTTAGCTTTTGCACATATTACATATTTGTTTATTGCTGGCGATATAGACATATGTACAGACAAACAAACATGCATATAGTATATGGTAAGTACCATAAATACTATATATATTGGTTCACACGTTAATCGTTTGACTCGTTATAGATACAGACACGTCCTCCGAGGTGGGTGCAATATATGGTGGGGGCATTTCCTTTGTTTGGACTACTTCGGGAATTTGATTATTCACTACCATTGAATTTCGATTGCTTAGAACCAATTCGGCATATTCCTTATATATAAAGTACATCATAATGCCAATGAGAGCTGCAATAAATTGTTTCATTATAACATTTCGATTATATTTATTTACAAAAAAAATAAACGACTTACCTGCACCCAACCAAATGCAGAGAAGTATCGCCAAAGATCCAAGAAAGTCAAAGAAATCATAAGTGGTGAAATCAGTGAATAGATATTTAAAACCCAAGATAATCCATGTGGTGAACATAATAGCCGATATGATCAGCCAGAATAGAATGAATTTATCCTTATGTAGCTGATCCTTTTTGAAGGTTGCGAAAAGCAAAGCTAACGTTGCAACGATTTGCAGAGCTACCGCAATCATTAGAAAATCACCAACTGCAAAATAAAGGTTATTACTACATTTAAAACATTAATTTATGTATTACACACTAACCGTAATCATCCATGGCAAAGCTGATTATTGTTATCCCTAGAACACTGAGGGCAATGCCCGAAGTCCTGTATTTCTTGTCCATCGTTTCCACGCGATTTGTTACTCCGCTAACCCACGACATTTTCACTTGAAGTATTAGCTACAACTAAACTGTGGACTGAGCAGTATCACAGAAGGTTTGTCCAACAGTATCTTATCAAGATTCACAGAAATCTATTGGACATGATCGGACATGATTCGGCCGAACAAAATACGCGCTCTCTCTCTCTCTCTCTCTTTCTCTGAAGTTGTCAACCTCTCTCTTTGGTTTCACTTTATTGCTCAAGGTTCTAATGTTATAGCTATTTTAAGATAGTAAATCCAGCTGGTTGTGTATAATGTGAAATGTAAGTTATAATAGTAGAAATTAGTAGAAATTGCAATGGAAGTTTAATATCTTTTGTGAACTCACCTCTTCATTATAAACCCATCAAACTAGTCCAAAATACTGTGCTAGCTGTGTGTAAACCTCCTTAATTATTTAAACAGCACAGTATGCAGGCTCTGCACTACTGGAATTGCCTTGAAGCGTATCAAGCGTTTTTCGGGAACCTCATTTGACCGATAAAGTTGCAAAGTTTCATTCATAAGAAATCCAATTGGTCGCACTCTTTGGCTTTTCAGTTCGTGCCAAAGCTATGAAAAGTTCATAAAGCAACATGAATGCATAACTAAATCAGACACACACATAAACACCAACACACACACATGCACACACATTCACAAAGGGGGTCACATTGTGCATTCATGTTCATTTGATAGCTGAACTTTTGCTATTTGTGCATAGGAAAGTTTTGTTTTTGGGTTTTTAGTGGCAATTATTTTTACATTTAGCGATCTAAGTTCTTAAATTGGCTCGTGTGTATGTGTATGGGTGTGTATGTGTGTGGTGTTTATGTAAACAGGTGCAGGATGCCATGCGAATATCCTTAAAGTCGAAACTTTTCAAGTTTTTCAAGCAGGCAGCGAAAGTTGTTCGCAACTTTTCGACGAATTGAGTTTTTAATTAAAATTTGTTTTCCTCTAACCAACACACACACACACATACACATAACTCATGTATGTATAAGTGCGCGGGCATAAGTCATTACGGCATTTTGACAGTGCTGTATGACGTCACAGGTCTCCGTAATTTATGTACATTTGCAATTAAGAACTCTACAAAAATCATCGTAAATTTCATCAAATTGCACTTTTATGTTGCTAAAGTTTACCTTATGCTGCTTCCCAAGTGGGCGTGGCCAGTGAAGGCAGTCAGTTGTTATTAATGATCATCATAATTAGTATGTATAGCTTAGGTTTATTTGTTCCAAATGAAGACAAATTGTGAATTAGGCACAGTAAATGTATTTTTGATCAGCATCACGTGGGTTTTTTTTTATGAGTCCAGCTTAAGTGCCCAAAATACCATTAAAATATATTATTACACAACACTAAATTTATCGATTAAGTATTTTATGTTAATAAGGAGTTCGGTCACACTTTAAGTTTTCTTTCTGTCTTCTTTTGAATATCTCATCAAGTGTAAATGTGAAATTTAAGTATTAGCATTAACTAAACATGTATCATTTATCAGAGAAATTTATACTAGTTTTATTGATTATTTATTGTATTATTGATGGACAAAAAATCAACACTCACTTTGGACAAGTGCTCTGTACGCTGCTTTACTTTCAACAAGAAACAAACCACGATCAAGTACATATAGTTGCCTAATGAACAATCGAAAGAGAAACGTGTTGAACGTACTTTCTCTTTTTTTTGATTATGTGATAAACAGAACTCCCCACTTCGTCCACATATACCCCGTAGCTATGTATAAGGCTCTGCAGACGTAGGTTGTGGTTAAATTGTACCCGCGGCATTTGCAAGCGCCTTCGAGCTGTCTGCCTGACAAATGAGTTAGTGCAGCGGGCAAAGAAGTGGCAACACGAATGGGAGTGTTAAAATATCAGCTGCCATTCAGCTGATGGGAGGCGTGGCCGGGTGAGAAGGTATGGGGGGGCGAGAGTAGGTAGCCCATGAAATGTTGCTCATTTATTTCATTTAAATGCGCATTTAAATCTATTTAAAAGTCCACATGAGCCCAGCACAAATCCGAAGAGACAACACACACACACACACATACGGAGAGTCCTGCTTGGGGTCTACGGGAAAAAATAAAGGGCAAATAAAAGGCATGGCTGCAAGCTGGGCTCGACTGAGAGGCGAGAGAAGAAGTTCAGGCTCTCAGCATGATTTAACGATAATGAAGGTATTTACGAGTTTAGCCTTAGTCGGGCAAAAGCAAAACTCATCATAATGCCGGCAAAGGTTACACACGACCTCAACCTGAAGCTGGGCGACCTAAAGCGTATGACAAACAGAGTGAGAGAGAGAGAGAGAGAGAGAGGTAGACAGTGCTACTATGTAGGTACGCATGTCCTGGCACTTGTAAGATGTTTTGCAAAAACTTTTTTGTTGTCGCCGTTGATAAGGACAATGACAATGACAACTACTCGAAACGACAGCACGCTGAGCACCCGCACACACACACACACAGACACACACACACACAGACAATAGCTAAAAGTTGTACCTTTGGCAACCTTTCCTGCTTAGCTGGGGAACACGTAATCCAAGCAACGGGGAAATGTCAACGCACATTGTGCGCTAATAAAATTTAATTTGCTATAAAATGCTACACACATTTTCAGTTAATACATATATACATAGATCTGGCTCTGCCCCTCCCTGCCACTCCTCTCCCTCTTTCTCTTTCTCTGTGAGAGTGTGTGTATAGCCATAAAGCAGCGTCAACATAATTACAACGACTGAAATGAAAATTTTATTTTCCAATTTATGATACGCGCAGACGAAGAAGAAGTGAAACAATTTTAAATACGCCTACGGTTCGTTGGCTTTTTAGTGCCTTTTAATATTAAGCAGCTGCATTGAATTCAAATTAGCTCCTTCTCCCCTTGCTGCCCTGCAGGAAAATATGAAAATCTAAGCGATAAAAGCGATTTTAATGCAAGAATCAAGCGTCGAGATACAGATAAAGCACTTAGCATAACGACGCGAGAATGCTCTTTAAGAATACAATAAATGTACAGATCGTAAGTGAATGTATCTATACAGATTATTAATGTTTGTAGATATACGTACAGATCATTAATAAATGAATATATTAACCTGGATTTTAATTTTCTAAGAGTTCGTATTAGGTTTAACTAGAAACTGTGTTTTAAACAGCTTTCCCGCTTTATGTATATTCTTCTATATATATGCTGTGTATATCCTGTATATATATTTATTATCTATATATATTCTATATGTATTCACAGTTTATACTCGCTTTATATGGACTCTGTTCTTCTTTCCTTCCACTTGACTTTTCCCTTTAAACTATTCATTTTATTGCATCATAAATTATGCTAGGAAAATATTTGCTTTGTCTAGCCGGGCAGCGCTATTTTATTGCACTGCAGCAGCGACACCTGACTTCGTCCTGTACTGGCACTGGGCTACCCTGCCCCTCTCCCATTTGCTTCTTTCCCTCTTCCCACTCGGACACTGGATCTGCGTTATATACCGATTTTATGAGGCTGCCGTCTGCGCTTCAACGCAAATCCACTTGCCACTGCGCGGGTTTTTATTGTCAGGCTGCAAGAGCTAGAGGGCGGGGGGGCAGTGAGGAGTGGCGATTGGTAGCGGCTGCTGGCTGCGGGAGTTAGTCCGAAACAAAAGGCGTCAGCGAACTTAACCTGCAAAATCGCATTACACACAGCAACTCGTCAAGCGTGGACGAGCGCCACGTGGCACGCTCATCGCGCGCTGCCGCACCTAGCTGCCCCCCATTCATGCCGCATGACAATGGACGCCAGCGAATTCGTCAACAATTTGCGGCCGTTGAACAAAACTTTCGAAATTATGCGCCAGTTAATTGTAAAGCTCTTGTAATCGATGCTTGAAACTGCCTGGCTGCAAGTGGGTCGCGAGGGGGACAGAGAGAGTGAGATGGAGCGAGGGAGATAGCGATAATGGGGAACGGAGAAGGGATTGTGCTGTCCTTGGTCAAGACAATGCGATTTGAGTGGCATCTCGTGCGCTCTGACGCTTTTTGGGCTGGCATGTGGCCAAAATGGCTTTCTACCAGCGGGCTACCTGTCTGTGTCTGTGTGTGTGTGTGTGCGGAGTGTGTCTGTATGTGTGTACGAGGAGAATTTCCGGCTGATTGCAGTTGGCAGCAGTGTGCTTTGTGGTTGCATTAAGCGAGCAACCAAAATAATTGCAAAAGACAATGAAACCGGCAGTCGCATTAAGAGATTGATGCGCGACGCGGCATATGCGGCGTATACGCAATACGTATGCGCTGGGACTTGCCTGCCGCATCCCTTGACACACTCCATCTTTCTCTCTTCTCTTTCCCTTCGCTTTATCGTTGCACATTTTCAATTATAATTATTAACAGGCTGCAAATGCTGTCGGTTTACCTCAGTATCTTCCCTCCCCCCCTCACTGCCTTCCCCACAGCCTCCTCAGGCGACTCTTCCCACACTTTGGGGAGTTGCCAACTCACCTGAGCGATGCACTTGATGCTTGCGCAATTTCCTGGCCGTTCGCCTTGCATTGTCCTTGCGCGTTCTGCTTGTCGCTGTTGCTGCTGCCCCTGTTGCTGCTGTCTCTGTTGTTGCCGCTCTTGTTGTTTTTTTTATTTTAGTTGTTGTAGTTGTTTTAAGTGTTTTTTTTCTCTGTGCGGCGCGGGCACTTGTAGTTTTTCTACCTGCTTTCCGTGCTGCCATTTTGCCCAAAGGCAACTTTTAACATTTAATGATGCTGCTTTGTATTTAAATACGCTTTGCTTGCCCAGCTACTGCTCGCTCCTCTTCCTCACCCTCTTCCCCACCCTCATCTTCTACCCTACCCCTTCGTTATGCCCTTTCCCCATGCTTCGCTACGTCTACTCCACCTCCACCCACTGACAGCACGTGCCATAAGCAGCGCTTTGAAAAACTTTTAAGTAGACATGCAACGTGGCCAACCCCAGCCCAGCCCACATCTCCACCCCTCACCTTCCCCTCCATGCCCTGGCATACCATGCCGCGCCCAACTCATCTTGTTTTTTGCTTTTTGCCGCTTTAAGTTGTCTACTCAGTTCCAATTTTTTGCCTGCCTGCCTGCCAAGGTGTTTGCAGCAATTTGTGTCACCCGAAGAAGGAGAAATAAGGGGAGGATGAAGGAGAGGCAGAGGACTGCTGCGGGATTTGGTTGTCTGTTCAGCTGGCCGTGTCCTTGACAGAGCAGAGCAGCCGCTGCTGATGTCGGTTGTGCGGTGCGCAGATTGTGCCAATTTACCATAACCTGTTGCCGCACCCAGCCTGGAACGCAGCAGAGCTCTGCAATCGACTCGCTCCGCATCGACCTCGACTTCGAGTTCATTTTCGATTTTGACTTCGATTTCGAGTACGAAAAACTTAGTGCTGCCGTAGGCTGAGTCGGAAATGAACTGCGCCGAGTTTTAATGCAATTCCAATTTAAGTTCGTTACAATTCTCAATGCACCTTGCAAATCGCATTCGCAGTGTCGAAAAGTTTGCATGCCCCGCACCCCCCTTCTTCATGCTGCCTGCACAGAATCACGAAGTAATTGCAATTCCCAGAATTTGTGAACAATTTACAAAATTAAGTTCGGCAAACTTGCCAACTTGGTGGGGCAGAGGGCGCGTTAAAACAAAAGCCAAACTGAGTTGGCAGGGTGGGAAAGAGAAAGGGGCTGTAGTGCAGAGGTGTGGGCAGGGGTAGGGGCAACGACTGGTAGGCAACTGTGATATACCTTCAGTCACCACGAAATGAAAACTTATCGGCGCATGGCTCAGCTTTCAGCTCGACCAATTTAAGGTGGAAAACTTTGGGCAGCAGATCATGACTCAAAGCTGGTCAGACTGATTGACACACAGAAGGGATCGAAAAGGAGTTAGGGGATAGGATAGAGAAAGAGGGAGAGATGAGGAAAAGAGCAGAAGAGAGGCAGCAGAAGAGGGACAACAGAAGAGGGGCATCTGCGAGGGCGCAGTGTCGTTTGCGGCAGGCGAATGCGAATGCAAATGACGCTGTTTGTGCCAACATGCTGGCAGTCATTACAAATTAATTTCACACGTGACTAAGTCGACAGCGTGCAGTAGCAGGGGAAGGGGAGCAGGGAGGGGCTGAGGGCAAGACGAGGGCAACATCAGCAATAGCAGCAGCAGGTTGTGCTGCCAACTGACATTGTGTCAGTCGTATGACATTCAATTAGGAAAAGTTGTTGCATCTTGATGAGCAAATGTGCCATATAATATGCTATAGCTGCCGCAGCTGCTGCCTGTGTACCCTAACTACACTAGCTGTACCTCCCTCCCTCCCCTTCACCCTGCTCAATTCAATCTACTCCTCTGCTGACTGTTGATCCTTTGGGGAGCGTCATCGATGATGTTGATGCTGCTGCTGCTGCTGCACGCAGCTGAAACTGTTGCATAAGCCAGGGGACACTGCTCATGTACGTGTGTGTGAGTGCCTGTGTGTGAGTGCCTGTGTGTGAGTGCCTGTGTGTGAGTGCCTGTCTGTAAGTGCGTTGTGAGTGCTAAATTGAGCTGACAGGCGAAAAAGCAAACGCATCGCTTGACATCGCTCAGTTTCTTTAACGTATTCGTTTGTTTCATCAGGTTTCGGTATCGATAAGGTTCTGAGGAACTAGTATATCATATAATGCTCAATTGTATATATAATATAGTATATTATAAATATAACTACCCGATCTGAAACCCGAAGTTCTTAAATAGAATTAAATTCCATGCTTTGTATACAATGATTTATCAAGACATTACTCATAACTTTTATAAATAATAATTAAAGTAAAGCAGTATAGACGATAAACTACCACAATATAATAAACTTCTCCCTCCCTCCCTCTCTCCTTCTCTCTCTCGCATGTTATAACTTCTGTTGCATATCGGCTTCAGTTTGATTTGAATTATCGTGCCGCAATGTTGTCCATTCTGCACTTACCAAAACTATCTCTCGGCCTGATTGTATTCTTCATAAGCTTATTCTTTGCTTGCATAAAATATATTTGTGAGTCACTGTATACTATATACGATACTATACAATACTATACTATACTATATTTTAATTTACTATAATATACTAATATATACCATACTATACAATGTACGCTTGTAAATCTACTCTCTCTACTGTTCAAAAACTCCCAATGACAAAATTCAGATATCGAATCAAATGTATAATCAGCAAGCTCAGCAGACATTGGTTCTTCATTCAACATACATATGCTCTATTGCTTTGCTTATCTTAAAATAATTAGAATACATAGGCTTCTGTAGCTTTTCAGATATTTGTAAACTTTGGGCCCATGTATATGTCTGAGCTGGTTCAGTTTAAATTTTTCTGTCGATGTTGTCGAGTAAACGTTATAGACAAATTTCCATTGCGCTGATAGTTTTTCTTGCAAGTTGTTTGTTTGCTTGCGCCAAAGGTTTCTCAATAAATCAATGAGTAGTCAATCAACGAGTTAATTATTTTAACTTTGCAGCTTACCACGATGAAAGAAGAAAAGAATTTATACCAGTACTTCAGTTTGTGGCAACTGTTGCACTTTTCTTCGGCATTCTGAAGGCGCCGCGAGAGCACGAAAATATGTTTCTGCTCTTCTGGTTGGTGTGCACACTGATCTTCTGGTTAGTTTTGCTGATCTGTGGATGTGATCTAGTGGTTTACAAACGGCTAAGCATACGTAGGGATGATACTATAACATTGTTTGTCGTCGTAGCAGTATCTAGTGGTGAGTGTTGAATAACCTTCCTATGCAATCACAACTTAATATCGTTTTACTTTTCACATTTCAGTTATGGTTCCCTACTTAGAGTATCTCATGTACAACATGTATGTGGAGCTGACACTGAGTAAAGTTTAAGTAAGCAGAGTAAGTGAGTCAGTGAGCAGAAAGATTTTCTCAACTTAAATTGCATGCATTGTAAATATAAATTGAGTCAAGTAAGGTTACTTTATTTTGGCTATAAATATACACACAAGTTAATCGAGATACAATTTTTTAAATACATATTAAGTAAAGGCAGCTGGACTGGTCAGAGTAAAGGGAAACCAGGAGCAGTACTATTCATAGTTATACTAGTCCAGCATTCCTTTTACTGATGACAATCTCCATCTCTATCTTCAATGCTCAACTCTCATATCTCTTTCCTCTACATCTTATCTCCTTACTCCTTTTATCTTTCCAACTTGCTCTCTTTCTCGGCACCTCGCTGTCTCTCTTTTCATTATCTTTTTCTGTTTGTCATTCAATGGGAATTCTTAAGATTTGCCACATCAGTTTTACGATATATACGATATATTTATATCGTATCGTAAACAAGGTGAAATAAAATCTTTTTTGGCTTCAGTTTCGCAACGATTTTTGCGGATGCAGCACAGCCGGACAGTCGAACAACTGCAGCTGCTGCTGATGTAGAGAAAGAGTGAGAGGGATAGAGAGATAGAGAGAGAGGGAGAGAGACGGACAATACTGATGGGTGAATCGCGCATAAATTGCAATGGCAACAAGCAGCGAAAGGCTGAGCCGAACTGCACACGTTGTTCGACTGCTTGCTGTGCGTGTGTGTGTGTGTGTGTGTGTGTCAATTGTGTGGTACAATGGGTGCTGAAGGTGTCCTCGTTGAAGAATTTAATTGCTGCTTGCATTCAGTCAGGCGACTGCAGCTGCTGACCAGGCAAACGAAAACGCTGCTCGTTAGAAGCAGCTGGACACCTGCTAAGTTGCCACTGGCAATGGCCACACACACACACATCCTCACACTGACACACATACACAAACACACATAGACAGACAGATAGAAATGGATGCGATAGCTCTGCGTCCGGTTAAGCTGCCACTGGCTTTGGCGCTATCGACAAACGGCAATTTTTGTCGGTCGATTTTGCTGCTTCTCTTATTCTTAAAGGATTGCGAAGAGCAGCAGACTGCATTATATATACTACACGATATATATACATATATATCTATATATGTAGTGCACTTGTATATAAATTGAAATTGGCAAGTAGTCGGGCAAATATCCTTCCTTATATAGTATATATTACAAATCGCAGCAGTCGCCGCAATGAAAACAACGCGAATCGTTTATATTAAAAATTTCATTTTCATTTGCAAAAGCGAAAATGGGAAACTCGCTAAAGCGGGTAAGGAGATGAAGGAGCGGATGAGTAGTGGGGGGAGAGGGGAAGGGAAGTAGCTGCAAAAATGTGGCAAACATGAAATATAAGCAATAAATGGCAGTCGGAGCACGCGTACGTCCGTCAAGGTCCCGCATTGCGTGGGGACAGCACTTGCAATAATCCAGTCCAGAGACCACGCCCCTGCCCCCGCCTTGAGCGTTTGCGTTGACGTTCGAAAATTAAAATTACACAGCAAAACTTGCAGTGCACAAATATGCCAAGGATCGGCGCAAAGGCGAAGGCAAAGGCGAAGCCGAAGAGGAAGCTTAAGGAAAACAAACTGAAAAGCCGGAAACGGCGTCCATTGGCGCTGGCGGCCACAATTATTATTTCATCCTAAGTCGGGAGCAGCACTCGCAAACGGAATTGAGTAAACATGCCGCCGCTGTCCAGCAGATTATTTGATTCTAGCCTAGGCAAAAGGTAATGGAAGCAGAAGCAAAGATAAATTCCAGCAATGTGGAAGCTTCTCACTTTCCCACTTTTTGAGTAAGGAAAACATCGGCCTGGCAAATGCAAATGCTCTGCGAGGAGATGATTATGTTGATGTTGCCCCTGCCAGCTGTAGTCGTGCATACCCGACTGTCATGTGGCAGAGAACGTTTCGTAGCTGGCAATAAAAATGAGCGCCCAAAACGCTGAGCTATGAAAATAATATGCCAAAGCAATTTTGATTTATTTTCTGCCGCAGGCAACAGCAGAAATCCCCAAACCCAGCAGGCAACTGCAAGTCACAGTTAAGCACACACCCGCACACACACCAGCACACCCGCACACTCACACACACACCAGCACACCCGATGAAAAATAACAAAAATGCTGCTCGAGTGAACTTGAGCTCCAAGCACCGCAAAGCCTTCGCATTCTGTGCGCAATTAGCTCACAATGGACGAAAAGGGAGATTCTGGTGTACTGGATAGAGGGGGCAGGGGCAATGTGGCATAAGCCACAACGGTAAACGGGTGCCAACAGGTGCCCCACGCGCTCGGCACATACTCGGCCGAGCACTTAAAATTTAAAGCGTTTCGAGTGTAATTGCGCGGTAGCCGTTAACGAGCCGCTTGTTAAAGACCAACCCCTAACCGGAACATGCCCAAAAAGGCGTGGCAATATGCGGTGCACAGTGACAACAAAGTCAGGCATCACTGTTTGCATACCCTGTAAAGAGTGGCAGGAAATGCAGGTAACTGAAAGTGGTAAGATCAGGAAAGAAACGCTGGTATTTCACGCTAGCTGCATACCCTGTAATGTAGGAATGGCAAAGCTGCCAAGTATTTAGTTTCATGCAACTTTGTACATTTATAAAAGAATTTCACGTTAAAGTTTAATGATTTTAATTGCACTTTCGCAATACATTTCGGTGAGTATAAAATGTAGCATACTTTTTGGCGCTCCTAGATATATTTCCACATTGGACTTTCTCTCATATCTTCATAATTGCTGCAAAGGCGCAACTGTTTTCCGGTGCATAATTATGCAGAATTAAGCGTGGCATATTATATATCTTTCACTATCTTTCTCAACTATTTATCGGATCAGTGTGCGCAGTATTCCTAGCCTGCACCGCGTGGTCGAGCACGAGGCATAAGAATGTGTGTGCCGCGGAAGCTGCAACGGCGCATTGCCTCATTGCTGCCACATTGCCGCACGCTGGCGAAAGGTAACCGGAGTCCTTTTGCTGCTCGCCGTCGTGGCATTAATTAACATTTCAATGGCCAGCGAGCGAGCGAATGCGCTGTGCGAAATAATTTCATTGCGTTTAACTGCAGATGACCTTAAAGAGCAGCACGAGCAGAGGAAAGAGTGGGAGGAGAAGGGATGTTCAATTTAAATTTGTGGCAGGCAGGTTGGTAAGTTGCCCTGCAGGTCTCGAATGCGTGGCATATTCAACATTCAACTGTGAAAATTTACTGCATGCGAAGAATTTAAGCGCAGCTTAAAGTTGAAAGGGTTAGCTGGACAAAGAAGAGGGAAGGAGAAGAGGTTTGTTCTGCTGACCACAGCAGCCCGCTTGAGTGGGTCATGCATTGCAAATTGGCCACACTAATTGACACCTGTGACGCCCATACACACATATACACAGGCAGAGGCAGAGGCGCCTAAACAAACGAAGGGAAGTAATGAAAATACTGCGGCTGGTTCGGGCACCTCAATCAGGCAGAAGAGAAATGTGAAAAATGCCTTCAAAGCGGTGTCAGAAATTAAAAATAAACAAATTTGTATGCACAGCAACAGCAACAACAACAACAAAAATAACAACAACAGCAATAACAACAACAGGAAACAGAGCAAAAGGCAAAAAAGAACCCTGAGCAGCTGCTGCTCAATTTTAAAAGGATTTCACGCTGGACATTTGCAGTATTTATTTTTAACGTTGATATAAGAAGCAATATTTGAGAAAGTAGTTACCCAGTCCATCTATTTTTCTCTCTCTCTTTCTCCCCATCTCTCTCTTTCCCTCTCTTACTGGCACTTCCCCTTCTGCTGGCCACATTTTTAGCATTAAGGTAATTAATATTTTTACCTCTCATTGTTTTATTTCTCTCGCTCTTTCTGCGAACTTTTCTGAATTCTTTTTTGATATTTTTGCTTGGCTTGCTCTTGTTGTTGTTGTTTTCCTTCTCGCTGCGCGCAGACTTACAAATTACGCACTAATTAAGCGGCTTCTGCTGCTGCTGCTGCTGCTGCGACCATTTTTCAAAGAGTCCTTGGCTCACTTAAGGCGCACAACCTGAAGGACCCAAAAGAGGACACTGCCTCGTTGCGCTGTCGTTTTTGGCTTTTTTTCGGCTGCTTTTGTTGCTGTTGTTTTGGGGTCAGCTCAGCCTTGGCTTATGCTGATCAGCACCCGAGTGTGGCAGAGGGGAGAGGAGCCTTGCAACGCGCTTTGCAGTTCGGCGACAAAAGTTAATGTGCATAATTAATTTGCTTTTGCACTTTGGCTCGACTTCATTTTGCTTTTGTTTTGTCTTCTGTTTTATTCTCTCTCGTTCTCGTTCGTTTCGCGCATAAATCAAATTGAAGTGAGCTGTCGCTGTCGCTATTCAAATGCCCAAGTACATTTCGGGGGGAGGTGCGAGAGAGGGGAGACAATTAAGCTGCCAAGTTGCGGCACGTGAGGCACGCAAAGCCGCAGCTGTTGGCAGCCAGCTACAAATTCATCATACGCACTGTGTAACATTTTTAATTGGCTGTGAAATTAAATTTCACTCGACGCACACCTGACGTTAGGCTCAGGCCTAAGAAGAGACTTACTGACAGCGCGGACTGGCTGGTGGGCGGTTGCCAAGAGGGGATGGGGGCAGGGTGTACATGCTGTAGACAGCAAATTCAATTGGCATAACATCGTGCGCAATAAACAACTTCATTTGCCAAATTTACTACCAGATAATTGAATAGCTTCCAGCAGCGACATAGACAAAAAAGAGAGAGAATAAAAACAAGCCAGAGAATGAAAAGCTCAGGAGGGGGGAAAACTCCCGGGAGATGCGGTACCCAGCTGGCTGACTGTCTCCACATGCTCGACTCGTATAACATGCAAATGCCAAATTCAATAAACTCAATGCCAGGCAACAAATAGACCAAATTATTGCAAAGCTGGCAACAACAAACATACGTGCAACATTCTACTTAGCCGTGGCAAGCACAAGAGCGCTGAGCCACTTACGGGGCACAAAAATACCAATGCCGGGGCCATTGCCATTGCCATTGCTGTGCCCATTGCCAGGCCTATTGCCATTGCCATTGCCACTTGCCACTCGCTGTGGCAGCGGTGGGAGCTGAAAGGAGGCCAAGTAAATTGAACGACAAAAGTGCGTGCAATTGGCAGGCATATTGCGAGTCCTTCTCGCCGATAGATTTTGTGGCCATAAGTCGAGGGGTCGTATGCGTGATGCGAGCACATTTCCCTACCGCACAGCACGACGCACCAAGACAACAGTAACAACAACAACAACAACAGCAACAACAATGACACAGGAAATACTTACACGTAGAGTACTGTCAATGTTGCTTTAAAATGGCAAACTCAACTTGTGTCATAAGCCATTTGGCGGATGTCTCTTTCGTTTTGGGCTGTGCAAATACGTGAAAAGTGAAAATTACTTGGTGAACCCATATGGCAAAATGTGTGGCGCATACAGATGCAAAGGTGGATAGAATAAAGGTTGAATATATATAGAATTAAACTGCTTTACTGTCTTCTTAGTAAGTATTCTATGGATCATAGTGGAAGTATGAATTACTAGTGGTAGACGTGCTTTGACATGTTTAAGACAGCTTAAAATCATTAATATCTGTTGCATGTAACATAACTAAACAAGTTGCTAATCTGATCAGATTGTTTATTGTACAAGCTACTTCATAATTTGCTTTAAAAACAATTTCAATTTCATGAAATGCCTTCAGTTCTGGGTAGATGGGTAATTGCAGCACTCACGCAGCTCGTAAACTTGTCACGAGCCAAATTTCTTATGTTCTGCTTTACTTTTTGCATTTGTTTCCCTCGCGCTGAGAAACTTAAACTTGCGATAAGAGATTTCGTCGAGTTGCGTATATAATATATTTATATATATTTACTTTTCGTTGTTTTAACAGTGCGCAGTGCCGAGTCACAGTCATAGCTCATGGGGGCCTCGGCCTATTAATAAATTTCCCGGCTGGGAATTACCACTTACGGCTCGGGCAGCTCAGCTGACCGAAAAGTTTTGCCGCTTCGGCAGCGAATTGCGTCGCATTTATCAGCTGCCATGACGATGTCTGAGCAAATGGTCGAGCTGGTCGAGAGTTGCTGCTGCTGCTGCTGCGGGAGCTGTGTTTAAGCGCCGACGAGGGAACGGCCATGCTTGGCCCCAAAACGCACGCAATTGCCGGCTGTATGCCAAACTTCCTACCTCCCCCCTCTCTCGCCTTTCCTGTACCTTGTCCTGTAGGAGGACAAAAATTTTGTGTGTTTGCCAAAATGTGAGAGATTTTGATTTTGATTTTGTCGCTGTGCGCTGCTAAGTATCTGCATGTTCAGTCTGGCTGTCTCTCTGTCTCTCTGTGTGTGTGTGTGTGTGTGTGCAGGGAATTGGGCGTCTGTGTATAAAGTGGAATGAGGCGTGCCACATTCGGTTGCATATGGCGAGTTGTGCATTCGGATGGCTTTAAGCTCTTTGCATGTTTTGGCTGCGGTTGTCGTCGCTGTTGTCGCTTCGCTTCTTGTTTTTCTTGTTGTTGCTGTAGCTCATAAATAATTCAAATAATTTACACGCTTACTTAAACGTTTGCTCTGTGCGTGTGTGCGTCTGTGTGTGTGTGCGTGGGCGGGCATACCGCATTATGTGGTTCATTGGTTTGTGCCACACACGCCGCACACTCCATGCTTCATGCAAGCGAAGGCACACACACACACAGAGCAATCAACTAGGACCCGTTGATGCTGCTTTTACAGTTAACTAAAGTGAACTCAACTAAACTTTTCCCTTGCACACACACACACACACTGGCGCATGTACACTGCCAACTGTTGTTGGTTTCTGTGGTTTTGCATTTTCATATCGTGCTTAAATATTTTACAGCGATTTTCAGCTGCAGTTCTTGCTGTAGTTGTTGTTTTTGTTGCTAGTCATAAAAAATGGCAAAGCTGCTGTATTTTATGGCATCAAAACATATCAAGAGAGTAAGTTAGACAGAGAAAGAGAGAGAAAGAGAGAGAGAGAGAGGGTACATGCGGGCACTGTAACAAAATCCCTAATTAATCTTATTTTTCTTGTGTTATTCCCAGTAACATACAAATCTTTGCTGATTGCTTAAGAGCTTTCACGAATTACATATAAACATATGCCCAGGTCGCACACACTTAAGCGCATTGCGCTAGCTGATAAGCCTGCGCTCTGTACTCTACTATAATCAGCGTTCTTGAGCCATGTTGACTATGTTATGCGCTTTGCTGTGCAAGCAATGAAAAATAATTTAAAATTTAATACAAAATATAAGAAAATAATGATTTTCTGAGTCATTTTATTATTGAACAAGTTATATTTATATATTATAAATGTTTCTATAAGATTACTTCCATTATATTATTGAATTATAGATACTTAGTAATCTCTAATCTTTTAAAAGAGCAAATAAAATTCGGACATGTTTCATACACAATTTCATATTGATTTCGATTCGAATTCGACAATTTCGTCTTTGTAGCCCACATGCTTACTCAGTCTGTTAATGAAGCTCAAACAATACAGTTTTCATTTCCAAAATACTGAACAGTTTTTGGCGCATTTATAAATACATTTTCTAAGAATTTTGAGTCACAATGCAAGGCTCAAATGAAACGAAGAATCTGGTTTGCGGTTGCATCTGCGTGGCCATGATTAACATTATCTTCACGATGGGCTTTGGTGGAGGCTATATGCATATTTATGCAGCGAATCAAAGCGAAAGTAAGTGGAGTATTAATACACATTTATTAACTATAATATATAATGCATATTTTACAATATTTTAATGACTAAATCAAATTAACTTCTTTACTTATAGTGAGTTACTTTATAATCGCATACTACATTCTGTTTTTGGCATATAATTTCTTTGCTGCTCTTCGGCTTGTGTGGCGGAGACATGAATGTATTCCAGTATGGATTGCGCTGACTTTCATCAACATAATATATCACATGTTCCCGAGCCCACTAGGCAACTTCGAGTTGTGGTACCTAGTGCCCAATTGGATTTATTTCAGTGAGTAGACAGCACATTACTATACGTAATTATAACTATATAATTAACAATATATGTTTTTCCTTCCACAGTTGTTCAGTTCTTGGCGATTTCACTGATGTTTAATACGTTTCTGCATCTGCGTACGAAGAACAATTTTAATCGCTATATGATCGAGCGAAGAAGCAAAAGCTACCAACAGGAAATTCCCACTCCCCATACACATTTCATACCACGAGGATTCGAGAACTCCAGTAAAGTTAAAGAAAATGCTGTGGTAACAGGTTTCAAATCAGAAGAGGAGGATGAGGTTCTTTTTTCTCAGGATGAAAAAAAGGTGAACATCTTTACAGTTGATACATAAAACAAATATAAGTTTCATTTTGATTCAGCTGCTCGATGCCAAGCTAGCAAACTCGATAATTCTGTCAATTTTCAGCTAAGAATACCACATTCACATAAATATCCTATATTTAAATATCTTACTGTCTATAAATATATTGTTTCACACACCACACAATGCGGTTAAGCAGTTAATTTCTCTGCCTCACTCCTTTCCACTGATGATCGATAGTTTACTTACTGCCGTCTGAGTGGCAGTGTGCATTGAGTTCTCGTTAGGCAACGAGAGGTTCCGCGTTCGCGAATATCTATCGGGGTTTCAGGATACGTGGAAGAAGAGTCTTCTGATTTGCAATAGTATAATGGTTAAAAATATTTTGGCAAGGTGTATTGGCTGCTTCAACTGCCTGTACTTGAGCATATTTTTTGTTGTAGTTCTGTGGAGATTTTTTAATGATGCTATAAACAGTAAGTTGAATATATGTCTCTGGTATATACTTACATATACATGTTTATGACTTATTCAATTAACTTTAATATTTCAGAAGAAAATTTTATAGTGTGGGAACCAATCTTATTTATAAACATTCTGTCGAACTTTTATCTAATACTGCGAGTTCGTAAATCAGTCCTCATAGTGTGGTTCGCTTTTACATCCATCTATTTAAAATGTACACTATTTTTATTAGGTCTTAATCCCGTAACCATCGTTGTTAATGGTAAATAACTTAATCTATTCAGAATGTTTGCCTTGCGATAACTGGTTCTTTACTCACAGTCTATATAATCATCACGATTATCTGGATTGCAAAAGAATATAAGGATTTAAATAATTCTGGGAAACCACCAATAAATGAGGCGATTCCTCCAGTTACAGTCGAAAGTCCAGCCCCCCCGTCACAACATGTTGCCAGCAATGTTGGAAATGGCACAGAGCATATTTACCTCTCGAGTCCATCTGTCATCTTTCAGTCATCAGACTCCATTCATTCAACACCTACGCCCAGTGTACGTCGACATATTAGAACCTCTTCGCCAACATACGCAAATTCAAATATTGTGAATATCCGTGAAATAAATGACCAAAGCACAATGGGAATGGCGACGGAGTCAATTGGGTTAGATGACATTACAGTCGAGGAGGAGAATACGACAGCCAAGTAGAAGAAGACCGAGTGAGGGAATTAGCAATTGCAGCGGCTGAAAATGCTAATACTTAAGAACTTTAAATTGCTCCACAGGAATTACACAAACAGAAGCTACTTCATTTATTTTATAGCGACCTTGATATATTTATATGCTTATGTTTAAATACATAATAATAAACAATACAGTAGGAAGTTCTTAATCTAAGAGAAAGGGTATTTTTCTGTTCTTAAGATGAAGAATTTTGAAGTTTAATGATAAACAATATAATGGTTTTATAATGCGGGCAGATGAAGTCGTATAACTTTAAGTTTGATTATAATTTCCTAGTTGAAGGATTAGCGAGAAAAGTGAATTATTCAGCTTATTTTTATTGTCGATAAATTAATATTGTTCACCCACAACTCGTTGTGGTTTAGCAGTTGATTGCTCACCCTCATTGCCTTCCATACATACAATCGATAAGGCATTTCTGCTGACAGTCTACGTTGAGCTTTCGTAGGTAACGAGAGAGTCCGCATCGGTTATATTTATCAGGATCTTTTAATACAACGAAAAAGGATCTTTTGAGCTGCAATATGTTGGAGACCACTATTTTGGCAAGGTGTCTTGGCTGGCTTAATTGTTTGTTCTTGGGAACAGGTTTCTTAGTTATATTTTCGAATTTCCTTTCCAAACCTGATGATGGATCGGATAGTGAGTATAACTATACATAGATATATGTATACATTAATACTAATTTTATTAACTCAGATATTTCAGAGAAAACTTTTATCTTGTGGACGACAGTCTTAATTCTTAACCTACTTACTAACATTTATCTAGTGCTATGCGTTAGTATACCAAGCATTGTAGTGTGGTTCGCTTTTACGGGCATCCTTTTAGTGATTTCACTCGCGCATGAAATAAATTTCTTATTCGTCACTGTCAACGGTAATTATTTCAATCTTAGTACAGTACTTATGAAAACTTAATCGATTTAACTCTTTCTTTACCAACAGTCTATATAATTATCATGATTTACTTGATGATACAAATATTTAAGAAATTAAGAATTAGAAAACAACGTGAAACTCAAACCAATCAGCCAGCGAGAACTTCAGCACAAAATAACCAAAAATATAATTGTGTCCCCATTGTCGAAGAGAAACCTGATGAGGAAATCTCTCCTAAAGGCGATGGCGTGGCAATTACAATTGCGACAATTACGATTGAGGCGGAGAACACCGCAGCGATGGATGATAACACTATAACGTGTATTGAGACTTCAGCGTCGTAGGCGAAGATTACAATACCCACATTTACTACAGTGGCGACAACGTTTATTAGAGCGATCCATTGAAAATACTTGAAAACAAACTAGTTTAAGCGCTCAAGCTCAGGGATTATCTAAGCATTTTTAAATTATTATTTAAGTCTATAACTTTACGTATATATCATCTGAAGCTTAGTAATAAAGACAACACATTATCGTACTTATATTCTATATACATACGATATATGTATCATTGAAATTTTCCACCTTCTTGGCTTTTCCAATTTAATGTTGAAATCAAGAGCAAAAAGACTTTTCTTTATCGACTTGAGTTGAACAGTCTTTGAGGTTATAATTTCGATTCGATATGAGTATTATAAATTCTCGATAAATAAACTGTTTCATTGGCCAGACTTATGTTTATCAAGTTCTCTGACTCTCCCTTTTTCCCTATCGCTTTATGGTCTTCGTTCCGAAGCCTCGTCGGCAGTCTATGCTGAACTCTCGTGGATAACGTCTGTGCGTCTGTGGTTTTTAAATATTTCTCAGTGTTTCGAAATACGCGTCATCCAGGCTGAAAAATGTTGAGCCTCACATGTTTGGCAAGCTTTATTGGCTACCCGAACATCATGTATTTGTGGATATATTTCATAGTTACTTCCAATTATTACAAACAACACGATCTTTCCGGTAAGAACAACGATAGATCCTTATGTATAGCTAATTTCTTTGTCAATACTCATATTTAGGAAATCAGTATATCTTCTGGGTGATCAGCTTACTTATAAATTTATTTTCGAATATTTGCCTTGTGCTTAGTGTTCGTAAATTCATCATTATTTCATGGTATGTTGTTACGTCACTCTTCCTGATATTTCGACTGGTGAACATGCTGTTTTGTGGTGAATCACTCGGCACGACATTTCTTGTAATGAGCATTATTGTTAATGGTAAATACAATATAGCAATATAGTACTATTAGATCAGTGGCTAATATTTATCTTGCATTCCCAACAGTCTATATTTGTATCTCTTTGTTCTTCATGGGAAAAGTGTATTTGAATTTGAATAAGCAATGGAAACCGTCAAATGAGAATGTTGAAAATCAGACAAATGGCATGCTGAAACCCGATAAAGGGTTAAACTTTTTGGGCCCAAATTGGGTGAAACAGACTGCGGATGCTGAGGCAGAGCTTGCCCCGGTAGCACCTGCGGCATCAGATCCTACAGTAATTACAACAACAATCTGATGCTTTGGAAATACGTTAAAAATACTACCTCGCATACATTTTATAGTGCATACATCAATAATTTTCTTTTTACATGGGATGCTTAGCCAAGTGCATAAATACAATAATTGTATAGACTACTAATAAAATGTATACACTTGATATAAGAATTTGCGTAATTTCATTTCGTTTTTATTATAATTCATCAGCTGATAAAGCAGAGCTAAAATAAACATATGGTGATGCGATAATTTCGCTCTTTAAATACGGGAATACTCCCGCATTTCAAATTCCCTGACTCTTTATCGCTCTTTCTCCCTCATGCTTCGCTATTTTTTTATATATTTTTGCGTCCATGCCTTCAGTCGACGCTGAGCTCTCATGAGCAACACGATCAGCGGTTTTCAGTATTGTTATCTCTAAAACGGAATACATATAATATATATTGTAGTTTATAGTACAATTTAAAATGTCTTTTGCAAAATGCTCGGCAAGATGTATTGCCTTCCTCAACTGCCTGTACATAGGAACATATTTTGTTAAAACTTGCACAGATTTCATGGAAAATGGTCTTTCTCGTAAGTATAATTTTATTATAGTGCATATATGTATTTGTTCCGAAATTATTTCCCTTAAATGAACTTGTATATTTCAGAAGGAAGTTTTGTTATGTGGTCGGCAATCTTAGTGGTTAACATGATTTTGAACATGTACCTCATAATGCGCGTTCGTAAATCAGTTATTTGTACCTGGTTCCTCTGCACTTGTATTCTGTTCGTATTAGGACTTTTCTGCATGCCATATGAATTACACGGAACGACATATAAGACTATGAGCATCGTTATAAATTGTAATTCAGCGATCTATATGGACAATATTTGACTATCGATTACTTACTTGATTTTTTTTAACAGTCTATATAGGTTTCTCGATGCTCTTGATGATAAGTGTATATAGCATCGCTCGCAAATAACTGTCAACCGTTTTTCGTTTTGCGGTCTGCACTCGAACACAACCGAAAAAGACGATGCGCGTGTGCTCTCGCTCTGAACAGAACTTTTCGTTTCTCTTTGTTTTGGTTTTCGGTTAACTGTTCTCAGTCGCGTGGTTCTTTTTATGCTCACTCAACAACAACTCAGAGAGAGCGATCCAACTGAACGCTCGCTCATTGAGGGTCAGCAGAAGAGCGAAAAAACGAAAGACTCATCGTAAACGGTCTTGCATTTGCATTTGTGTATGTATATGTGAATGATAGTAAGTTGGGCAATGAATCAATAATGCTCAATAAAGTAACAGTAACTCCAGCGTCTGGACATAAACAGAAAGACAGGAATGTTGGCAATGGTGTGCGATTTACAAATACTCGACCCACTCGCAGCACGCACCATTATGAGACAGACGATTATGGAGTTGAAGATTTCAACTATACTAGTATAGACTTACCTACTGTCAATAACATTCCAATTTATGAAGACAACTGTTGCGCCGATAACGGAGGAGAAGCAGGAGGTGGCAATGATGACTGTTGTGCAGACAGGGGTGGAGGAGGAGGAGACTACGGTGGTGGACATGTAGACTATTGTGCCGACAGTGGTGGAGGAGGAGGAGGCTACGGTGGTGGTAGTGCTGACTGCTGTGCCGACAGTGGTGGAGGAGCGGGAAGCTACGATAGCGGTGGAGGAGATTACGACTGTGGCGGTGGAGGAGACTGTGGCGGATACGATTCTTAGAACTTCAAAATTATTCATTAGACAAACAAACAAAGTTCCTTAAATGCAGCATGTGCATTTTGTTATGAAGTATTCAGATCCAGCATTATATAAATCATTTTGTGAAATATATTCGGAGTCTCTTTACGCAGCATACATGTGGTATTTCTGATGAAACACAATAGAGTGGATGTCTTAATTTGGTTCTCATGGCTTTCATTCTTATGATCAGTTGTGGGAACATGCAAACAAAATTGAATGAGGAAAAATCAACAACATATTGAATCGAACCTAAGAGTATAATTTCAGCTCTCCTAAAAATGTATTGCATAAATTATAACACGAATAGTTCGAATGTTGATGTAGCATTATGTTAAATAACATAAAATTTGTATAACAGTATTAAGTGTTTGTTTTTGTTTGCTTTGTGTACAATACAGACTGGAACCGGCAGTCTTGCAAATATATTCAGCGATTAAAATTCCTACGTCATTGAATCGGTCGCTCTCACGAGATTTGCATTTCACTCTTTATCTCTTGTTCTCTCAATAACTTCGGCGCTCTCTCTATCTCTCTTTGGTGTTTTGTTTTCGCCAGCATTCTCCGCGGTTGTTGTACTGAATCATAAAATATTGACCAGTCTCTGATGAGCCCTCGCTTAAGAGCGAGTGTTTCGCGAATTTGTTTAACAAACATTTTTCTTTTCATTGTATTATAGTTTGTAGTTTCATTATACACAAGATATGAGAGCCGTCAAGTTTTTGGGTCTCTCTGTAGCCGTCATCAATGTGATGTACTCAGCTGTCTATATGGGCATTGCCGGCAGCGACCTTTACACAGTCACGGGTAAGTCTTCACTGGAACATTGTAGCCCTACAAGACAGAACAAAACAATTGGAATATGCCTTGTATGCTGATGTCATAATGTGTATCGTATCTTTCTCTGGCAGATGAATTGAAAACTACATCGACAATACTGTGGGTCGTAGGCTACTTCCTTTACATAGCTCTGAATTTGACAGTCTTTATGCGCATACTCGCGAAAGACACTGTGGACTATGTTGTGTATTTGGTATGCACAGGTGCCTTAAGTATTGTCAGGCTCACTTTTCTGAGGTATAAGAAAGACAATGGAGAACTTGAGGTGTACTACATACTTTCAGATGGTAAACATAAGCGAATAATCGAATTTGCTCAGCATTAATCTTTTGATTTCATAGTCTATATCATACTCTCTATTGTCATCATGCTCTTTGTGTTCGTCAACATGGAAGAGCCAGCGGGAAACTATTCGCAAACGAGAACAGATGAAGCAACCCAAAACCAGTCTAACGTTGAGAATGCTGATAAACTTGAAGCGGGAACTGCAATCCAAATGGAGGCAATTGCGCTGAATAATACCCACGTGGCTGTTCAGGGAAACTCCAACAATGTCGCGAGCAACAGGTCGGAGACTGTCTATTGTTGTTGGTATGACACCGGTCCTAGCTACTACCCGTATGGCTGCAGCTGTAGTAGCGACAGAGATGGTAGAGGAGGAGGTGGTGGAGGAGGTGGCGAAGTGGAAGGCGGCTGTTGCAGTGACGGTTGTTGCGGTGATGACGATGGTTGTTGTGCAGGCGATGACGATGGTTGTTGCGCAGGCGATGGCGGTTGTTGCAATGAAGGTAGCTGTGACGATGGGTGTTGTGATGGAGGCTGTGAAGGAGGAGACGGTGATTGTGATTGTGATCCATAGTGTATTCAGTGGAGCAAAGCTGAAAGCTTAATACTACCTCAATCTATAAACTGCCTTATTGCATTATATAATGCTCAGTAACGACTCAAATGGAAGACAAATAAAATGTACATTTTTATAATATTTATTAATATTACAATTTCTTTTTGTTTCAAAGATCGGGTTGTTATCAATTACTTGGCGGTCAGTCAATTAATATACAAAAACAATTTGTATGCTCATGTATGCAGTGTATTTGTATCTGTATGTAGACAAGTCTCTCACCACGTGTTGGCATTCTTTGGAATATTATTGCTCACGCTCTTAACTGGTTGTGCTCTTAACAATTTACTCAGTCTACCTCACTCGCGAGACACCCTCACTTGTTCTCTCTCTCTCTCTATTCAGCTGCTGACCCAGCGATTCGCTCTACAACAGTCTGCTCTGAGCTCTCGCGTGGAAACCAATTCGCGGTATTTTCGTTTTTGTTGACTGTTTATATCACGAAATTGTATTGCACGCCTTAAGTGTTAAAGTTTCTGTATGTTTTCCTAAAGAATATACACTTCTGTACGTATAAATACTACAAGATGCGGTTATACTTTTATATTGCGCGTCTTTCTACGCATTGGAAACTGTGATCGTTTGCCTTTTTGAGGTACACACAGAAATGTTGATATTATATTACTGAGTGCCAACAATCAGAAGTTCTTTGACAATATAAATAGTGGAGTTAATAAAGCCATGTTCGTCTATCAGTCTGTATGATACCCTACATCTAATAGACCTTATTTGGACTACCAAATATGAGGACAACACTGCAACCGGCGTCTCGCAATTGTAATGTATTCAGCATTTGGAATTCCTTTGTAGGCTGCGTCATTGTCCCGGCAGCGCAAGCGCACTTTCCCTTTCAATGTTTATCTTGCTGTTTGTCAATATCTCCGGCGTGCTCTCTCAGTGTTGTGTTGTTCTCGTTAGCAGTTTATGCCGCCATTAACCAGTCTTTCCCAGCCCACGCAGCGAGCGTCGTGAAATTAATTTTATATAAAATTTAGTTCTTTATTTTGTTGTAATTTCTAGTTTGTGTACACACGAAATATGAGACCTATAAAGCTGCTGGGTCTCTGTGTACCCGTTATCACTGTGGTGTACTTAGTTTTCTATGGGGTCATTGCCTGCAGATTCACGGGTGAGTAAACACTGGAACACTGGAGTAGAACAACACAGCAGAACACAATCCACATTTGATGATGTTGACATCATAATGTGTATCCTATCTCTATACTTGCAGCTGAATTCAGAACATCATCGATAATACTGTGGATTTTGTTCTTCTTCTACATAATTCTAAATTTGGCCATCTTTAGACGTATTCTCAAAGAAGACATTGTGGACTATGCTGCGTATGCGTTTTGTTCAGGTGCCCTATGCCTTACTCGCTTGTCCCTGCACGGCTACACAAAAGAGAAGGGAAAGCGCGAAGTCTACTACATAATTACCGATGGTAAACATAGATATATATCCCATTGTTTCAGCATTAATATTTTGATTTCTTAGTCTATATAGTACTCTCAATTGTCATCATGCTCTTCGTCTCCCTCTCAATGCAAAAACCGACGCCGGAAATTGCGTACTTGCGTACAAGGCCAATCCATATAGAACCCGAGCGAATTCAACTGAAGAGCACACAGGCGCCTAACTGTGATAGAACACTTAAGCTGCCACCCAAGCGGAACATAGTCCAATATACAGCCCCAAAAGCTACTCTTGAAGACATTCCTCCATGCAACATGATTAATTCATCTACAAATGATAATCGCAGACCCGATGAGCCTAGGCCTTTTGGTTGGAATATAGAGGGTGCTTCTGCCTTTATTGCCGCACCCCCACATCGCGCTGAAACATTAAATCCACTTCTTGAATCTTTTGCACCCAGTGCACCTGCATTTGAGGATATAAGATAATTGATTATTATTATGATGCGAAGGATACTGCCGAAAACAAACAAATAATATTATAATTCTAATCTCTTATTAAGGAAATTGGCAAAAGACAAAGCCATAAGATGTAGGAATACTTCTGACAAGTGGACAAACATATTGTAGATATTTAAGATATTCTAGTTGCAGCTATAACCGAAAACTACCTCAACATAAGAAACTGATACTGAAGGAAACTTCCTTTATTGTCATATTAATTTAATACTATTATTATATCAATATAAATAAAAAAAAATTAACGAAAGTGTTCTTAGAAGACTCAGAAAGCCAAATAAAATAACAGTTTAGTAAAATAATTAAATTTACATTTTTGTATCAAAGATCGTGTAGTTTTTATTAACTTGGAGGCCAAGCAATTCAGAGGCAAATACATATTTATGCACATGTAGTTATTCATATTATATATGTATGTAGGCAGGTTTAACAGCACGTGCAATTATTTATCGGAATCTTGTTGTTCGCGCTCTCAACTATTGTGCTCTCAGCTCGCTCTTTCGACCACGCTCTCTCTGCCTCTCCCACTTACGTTCAGTTCGATACTCTCTTTTGTTAACGACCACTCTCTATACCTGCCACACTCTCCCTTCAGCCACTGCTCCAACTATACGCTCCACAGCAGTTTACGCTGAGCTCTCGTGCGGGACGCGAGTAGAACAAAGTCGCGGAGTATTTTTTTTTACATTTTGTATATTGCGGTTTATTCATTTCGACTGTATTCTAAATGGAATACACATACAAATACATTTATTTTTATGTTCCAATTATTTTACTGCGCATCTCTTTCTACACTTTGGCAACAGTGATCGTTTAAAACTGAAAACGGCACCTATCAGTTAAAGATTCTAAATTTAGAATACAGAATGTTAATATTATAAATTTCAAGTACCTATGGTTTTTATTTTATGTATTTCCAATTGGAATTATAAGTATTCAAGTGGAATGTGTTCCACAATAGTTTCCACAATAAAATTATCTCTTTCCTCCATCGCTCTTTGTTGTTTACAATTTTCTTAAGAAAACTCACACTCTTTCGGGTCGTTCACACGCGTATTATCGACATCTTTTTCATATCAGCCAATTAGGAATATCTTATCAAAAGAACCAACCTATTTTTGCTACTTTGCAATACAAATACAAATATAATATTTTATGTAGATTGCTATGCCACCAACACTATGAGACTTGATGAGACACTGTTGCTTTCCGTGGCTCGAAAATAGGTGCCACCCAATGACGTCATATATATACGCACATATAACTGTTTTTTATCATTTCAATTGTTGCTGCAAACACTCGGGACTACCCTTCTGACCTTTTGTTTGCGCTAATCTTTGAACAAAAGAATACACAGGCATCTTTCTGCACATCGTCACTACTTTGTGGAATTTAAATTATCTTTTTTAGGCACCATCATATTGGAGAATCCCAAATCACATCGGAATATAAATATATATATAGCAGTCAGCAACGGTGCTATTGTTTTCGCTGTGTTTGTGAGTGATAAAGTATTCGGTGTCAAAAGAATGTGCTGTTGGGAATTATAATATTATCTGACTTGCCCGAATTTAGCTTTTGTTACTTATTTTGGCGGCGTTCGCTTCGCTTAGCAGTACTGGCAGGGAGAGCCTGCATGTCATGACGTCATCTCATACATACATATATAGAGATGTATGTACGTATGCATTCTCTCTCTTTCGCTTTCGCTCGATAGATTTCTTTCTGCCACCTGCACGACAGTTTGCACTGAACTCTCGTTGATAGCAAGAGGGTCTGCGCTTCTTTTCGCAAACAGAATTCCTCGTGATATTCGATTTTAATTATGTCAAACATTGTGCAAATATTGGTGACAACCACTTGCTGCTTAAACGTTCTGTACTCGGTGATATATTTAACGCTAACAATCTATGATGCCAAAAGAAGATTAATAGGGCGTGAGTATATTGATATGTGTATATATTTATGTATGTGCATAATATTATATGTCTATTATTCTATTCTATTGCATATTTTAGCTCATCAGCTGCTGTTGTGGTTGATAATGTACTCTGCGAACATGGTTTTGAACCTCGTCCTGGGTTTTCGCGATGGCCTGCGCAAAAAACACATAATAATCTGGTCGATTTTTACAGTCATCCTCTCTCTATTCAGATGGACCTGTTTACCATATGAAGTGCACGGAAAGCCATACTTTGTTGTAAGCGTGCTTATCAATGGTAATTAGCTGGCCCTGTCGATCGATATTTTTATGTATAACTATATAACTTCCTTTTTTGTTGCAGTCTACATACTTCTCACGTTCTTCGTGATGTGCAGCGTTGGCGAAAAGCCAAAACAAACGACATCTTCTGCTAGACATTTTGGTGAACCTATAACACACTTTGGTGATTCTATACATCATAATTCTGGTGAATCTACACGTCCAAAAACATCAAGTGAAATAAGTTTTGAAGATTATTCCCTGCCAAGTGTCAGTAAATTTACATCCAGATTAGAGGATATAGATGAATGCACTTCCCCGAGAGAAATTACAATCACAAAAATAGTTAAATCTCCATCCACAGACAACATTGTCGAGTTTACAACCACTAAAATTATCACTGCTGCTAAAAAGGATAATGCAACTTCTCCATTTACAATGAAATCAACAATTCCAAACAAAGACGATCCTCCATCCGATATACATAAGATATTTGGTAGTGAAAATCCCAGACATGATTTGCCTGTATGTGTCCATCCCTTTGGCTGGAATGTCAAAGGCGGCTCGGCTTTTATATCCACACTGACACAACATCATGAGGCATCAGACCCCCTAATCGAAACCTTTGCACCCAGTGCACCTACATTAGATGATATAGTTGATGATTCCTAAAAGTTACTACTGCCAAACGAACAAATAATAATTGAACAAAACTATTTTTAATATAATACCAAAATTAGTAATCTACAAACAAGGTGACAATAAGATAATCTAAATATACAATTGCAGCTTAACTACCACAAGATCGATTGTACCAAACTATCAGACTACCTCAACATCGATTGTGATACTCAATAAATACTTTATAATATATTAAAATGTATGAAGAATTCTCCTTTATTCACTTCCTCAGCGTTTATTTATGTTCTAGCGTCTCTAGGGTCAATGCACGCCTCTCCCACTCTCTTCTGTGCTCTCGACCGCGCCCTCTGACTGTTTTCCTTTTTTTGCTGAATGAAATAATGAAATAGTCGACAGTTGGCGCGGAGCTCTCGTGCCTAACGCGTGTGAACTTTGTCAGCGTTTATATATTCTTACGCTGAGTTTAAGAAATGATTAAATATAAATATTGTGTATTAGGGATTTGCACCATCAACTGCTTGTATTCTATGAGTGAATTTCGTAGTATGAGAGCATATGATGGACGTGAGTAATGACATACGATTCTTCTTGCATGTGCATAAACTTCCACATTTCAGCTGAAACGGAGTATTTGTGGATAGGACTCTACATCGTGAATTTTATGCTGAATGTGTTGGTTTTAGTTCGTTTTTACTATGCCGATCGTTATCCCATTTTAATATGGTTTTGCTTTACGGTGCCGCTCTTCGTCATAAGGTTAACTTGCACGCCATATAATCTGCTTAGTCGTCTCTATGTACTCATATGTGGTATTGTCGATGGTAATTAGGTCGTCTAATTTATATTTGACTACCGTTAAACCTAATGAGTTTATGGATTTTTTTATTTTCCAAACAGCTTACATATTTGTCACGTTTTTCATAATGGGTGCAGCATATAAGAACTTAGCCAACTCTGCCCCACGGGAAAGAACAACGGCACTTTCGGCGCCGGCGCAGGTTGACTGGCATCCTGATAGAGGCGTGCGATTCATTAACCCTCCTCCCTCCTCCACACGCTACGAACCATCGCAATCTCTCTATGAAACACACACACCCAATGCACCGGTATTTATTGGAGATTCCAATATAATGTGCACAGATATAGCTGCTTTGAATAACTATCACGAAACCAACAACAAAGACAACTGTTGCGCCGCTGACAGGGGAAAATGTGATAGCGGGAAAGACAACGCTAAAAGTGAAAATAGAGGAAGATTCGGTAACTACAACTAGAGGTGATTCATTGGAAATAACACCACCAAAACTACCTCAAAAGCATTTATAGTAAATATTATATATAATTATTAAAGATTTGGTAACTAAAACTAAAAGAAAAAATAAAAAAAAAAAAAAAAAAAAAAAATTTAAAATATAAAAAATATAAAATAATAAAAATATTTTTTTTTTTAATCAGTTGAATTAAAGTCTAGTCAAACAAGGTATACATAAAGTCTAACAAATTGCCTTACAAACTGCATCTGCGAACACTTTTACTTCTCACTATATTATAAATATTTATACAATAATATATTTTACTATTAAAGTACATAATATTCAAACCAAAATACATACTATTTATTATTTAGCGCGGTAAGTGTGTCCACACTTCGATCTGAATCATGTGCACATAAATGGGAAAGAAAAGCTACTTGGAAATTACTTGCAAAGAAGTCTGTAAAAGTAGCGTTCATATATTGTATATGTCAAAGATATTCAATTCAGCTATAAGAACCTCATGATCGATTAAAGCAAAGATGCATAAATGTAATACTCAAGAAACAGCACACATACGAGTATAACAAGTTTTAATTGATTATTTATGAAAAGTTCTCATACGCTTGCTCTGCACTCATTAGTGCTCTCACGAATCTATGCACATTTTGCTTTGTCTTGTACGGCCCTCTTCCATTCTCTTTTGTGCTCTCACCCACTCTTGTTGACTCTATGCCGCTTGTGGCTGGTTAACGAAATAGGCGACAGTTGGCGCTGAGCTCTCCTGCCAAACGCGAGTGCCCGCGATTCAGCGCGTCTTTCTTTCCCTAGGCTGCATTCGCGTGTTTCAATTTTTAAAATGAAATCAAACATTTCTTTGTTGGAGGGGATTACATTAATTAACGTCATATATTCTATTGGTGAAGCAGTTTCAGTTTCTGCGAAAGTATACGATGAAAGTGAGTAAAAACATAAATACAAATTGTTCTTTATTTTCTTATAGAAACTTATACATTTCAGCCGAGTATTTTATGTGGAAGAGCATCTACATTGGAAACTTCTTTGTGAACGTTCTTGTTGGTATACGGTTGTGCATATATGGCGATCGTTGTCCCATATTGATATGGTTTGCCTATACGGTGCCGCTATTCGTGGTGAGGCTAACTTGCACGCCATATAATCGGATCGATCGAATCTTTGTTATCATTAGTTGTTTAATCGATGGTAAATAGCTCGTTTACGATATTCGACTACCGTAAAAACTAATGAATGTGCCGGTATTTTTATTTTCTAAACAGCCTATATATTTATCACGTTTTTTATCATGGCCGCAGCTTATAGAAAGTTATCTAATCCTGACCAAGAAAGAGCACCAACTGCTCCGGCACCAGCACAGATTGGATGGAATGTCAGAAGAGGGGTGCGGCCAATCATTCATCCCTCCTCCACACGATACCAGCCATCGCAATCTCAATATCAAACACACATACCCGAAGTACCTCTATTTATTGGGGATTCCAATTTTACGTCCACAGATATATCTCCTTTGAATAATTATCAACCAAGCTATGATTATTGTTGCGCTGATGACGGTGGTAAATGTGATAGTGGCGGGGACAACGGTGGTGGCGATAGTGGAGGAGGAGGAGGTGGCGGTGACTGCGGTTGTGACAGCGGCGGTGAAGGCGACAGTGGCGGCGGCGGAGGCGATTGCGGCGGCGGCAGCAATGATTAGAACTACAGACGAATCATTGGAAATAACACTTTTTTTTTTAAATTACTTGAGACGCATGAGTTCGCATTTATATAAGATAATCAAACAAATTATTATTTGTTATTTATCAGTCAAATAGAAGTCCAGCTGAACAAATTATACACTAACTTCAACAAGGTACCTTACAATGAATCTATTCATTTTATTACTAATATACATATATTAATAATTTTGTATTTATTTATGTCTAACAATATTAAAGTACAAATACTCAAACTAATATTCTAATTTATATTGTTTAGTGCGGTCAGTGTATGCACACTTCGGCTTGCAGCACGTGCACTCAGTGCGACTGTTTGCAACACGAATGCGTTCCACACGAGCACGTGCTCATTGTGCTTTGCACTCTTTGCTCTCTCTCACAGTCTTTCTATCTCTCTCTCTCTCTCTGTGTCTCTCTGTCACTTGGACTCTTTATCTAACAATCGCGTTCCCACTCTCTGTCGCTGTCTCACTCTCACTCTCTTGCACCACTGACCAGGCATACGTCTGCCCAGTCTACGTTGAACCCTCGTTCTGGGCGAGCGGTCTCGGGTTCGGCTTTACGTTTGCTTATATCGTAAGAGCGCTGCGTAGTATCCACATAAATAAGTGCAATATATCCGCCGTTTTACAATCAGCACAATGAGTAAATTTTTGGACTTGGGCCTTGGCATTACAATCATCAATGTCTACTACTCGCTAACATATTTCCTTATGTGGTGCGTGGAGCTGCAGCGCGACAATGTCGACGATGGCACTGCCAATGGGGAGGAGGGTAAGAAAATGGAAATAGTTTTCGACTTTCAGGTTTAGACAGATGTTTTCTTTTCCATAGACAACAACGAACCGTTTGTTTGGTTAGCCGTTTACGCGGGCAACCTTCTGCTCAACATTTTTCTCTTTCTCGGCCTGCGCAAGAGAGATCGACTCGCCATTGTCATCTGGTTCTCTTTGACGCTGCTGTGGTTTGTGCCCAAGCTATTGGGACATAAGCGGGGCTGTCGTCTGGACGAGCGCGGGTCATTGTACCGGCTAATCAACGTGCTGCTTGAGAGTATGTGGCCATCGGATACATTTTTGAACAATTTGTTTATTTGTTTGTTATGGCATCTAATTGATTTGATTACTTTGCAGTCTATGTGATTATATCGTTCGTCGTCATGCTATTGGTGTACATATATCTGCCGCGCAGGGCGGACAGGCAGAAGAAGAAGAGCACTGTGCGTGCTGTGGATAATGTGGATCCAATGGACATTCAAATGGTTGAGTTGATTGACAAAGTGGAGCCCGTGCCGTTGCCTGTGCAGCTGGAGCAAGTGGAGTCGGACAAGCGCTCAGTAGATCAACAGGTCACCCACTTTGACTTTCATCGTGCCGACGACTAACTCTCTTTTGGCTGCCATACCCTCGACACACATGTATATAGTATATGAAAGATTTATCGCTCTCTGGACATTCCCGCACAACAAATAGATGTATTCTGTAATTGCTTTCTGTACATTGTTGACGCGAACAACTATTTCGTTCCAAAATATGCACTGACTAATGGTTAATAACTTAAACAGAAACACACACACGCACACACAGAAAGACACATATACAACATATATAGATATATTTACAAAAATTGTACAATTGTTAAGTTTGTTTTAGATTATAAACTGCCTGACAATAAAATGACCTGTGACTAGTTGTGGTATCATTGCAAAATTCCAATTACTTTTCGACTGAGCAAACAGCACAAATGGCGAAATGAAGAGAAACTTTGCCAAGTTTACCCCCTGTTTCGTTTACCCACTGTTGTTGTTGTTGTTTATTGGCTGAAATGGAAACTGAAACTCAGACTCAAACTGAAACTGAGATAAAGAGGGGGACAAGGCCCGAGAAAAGGCGAAGGGATTACGATCAAAACGTTCGATTGAGTGTGTCAATAAATTCCTGCCACTCGCCCGAGTGCAGAACATTTGTCCGGGCATCAGCGATAAATAGTTGCCACGCCTCCTACTCCCATCGCCCCTGCAGTGTCCTCTAGTCGAGAGTGAATCTCTGGAGCTTTTGGGGTAAAAGTTTCGTGTGAATTTAGTGCGGCTCATTAAGCTGACCGGCCACGTTTCTCACGCGTCCCTCTCTGCCAGTCAGTCATGTGTGTAGTTTTCCGCTTAGAGTGTGCACCAGTCTGTGTGTGTGCGTGTGTGCGTGTGTTGAAGTGTGTGTGGCAATGGCTTTTTGTTCAAACTTCATTATGTGTTGCACTGATGAAGAGGAAATTGTTTGCCCCATTGTCATTCGCAATGTCATTTGCCTCGAAAAGGCGAGCAAACATTTCGTCGCACGCATTTGTCAAGCTATCTGCCTCTCGCTCGCTCGCCCAGTCTCTCTCTCCCCCTCTCTCTCGCGCCTTTTCTTTTCTTTCGACTTTTTTCTTACATTTAATTTTGCGCGGCTTTTATACCCTGTGTTTAGCAGGCTTTAAATGAGCGCACTCATTAAGAAAATTAATGCTAGACATTCATTAAAAGTGTCAAAGTGCGCACATTAAAATATCATATAAAACTCAAAGAGCTTCAGCTCCTGCTGCTGTCCTTGGCTTTGCTCTCTCTTCTTGTTGTCTTTCTGTTGTTGTTGTGTCTCGATTTTATTAACAAACAAACATTAAAGACGCATAAAATGCCGGCGCGATGCGCAGCTTTGTTTTCCGCTGCTCATAAAAAGTATTACGCAAAGAAAGGAAGAAAGACAGAGAGAGGGAGAGGAAGATGGAAAGAGATGGCACATATGGCCGACTTACATAGTGCACGCTCGTAAAACTAAACCGCAATTCATCAGTAAAACCAGCCCGTGTCGTTGTCGTATTTGTTGCTGCCGCCCGAAAATATGCTACAATTTTATGCGCCCATAAAATGCCAAATTGTTTTTATTATATGTAATTATTGTGTTATATGTATGCCCCAGTGCCAGTGTGTGTGTGTGTGCCTCTCTCTTGAGTTTATTGGCCGGCATAAAGTTCAGAATGAACTGATGATTCCTGTCAACTGCCAACATACTATATATCTGTATATATTGCCCAGTAATCGCAGCTACCGTTCGTCCCTCTCCCACTCAGCTTGCACTCCCCTTCAGCTGCTACTGCTGCTGCTTATCTGTCGCACATTTATAAGGGCAAATTATTAAGCTTGCTGCTTAACTTTTCAGCCATTGGAAACAATGGCACAAAGTCAACAAACTTTAGCTGCAATTGGCCTTGCAGCAGCAGCAGCAGAGACAGAGACAGCGACAGCAATGGCAGCTGTAAAGTGCAGCACGTTTGGCTAGGGGAGTTGATTCTATGTCACGCACTTGTTCGCTCTTAATGCTCCCCAGCACACGCACAACCATCGCAAACACACACACACGCGCACGCATACACACGCACTCGCAGACTGTGTGTGAACGTGCTGCAGGGGGTTTTTGTCAGTCGTGAGAGTGCTGCGATTGCATTACAGCTTTAACTTTCTGGCTCATTAGGATGATGTGCACACTTATGAAATGTTTGTGTGTGTGTCTGTGCATTCAAACCGGTTCATTGCAGATTGCTCACGTTGCCCCAGCAGCCCCAGCAGAAGCAGCATGAGATATTTAATTAAAGTTCCTTTTTAATGTGTTGAATCGCTTTTGGCTCTGTGACTCGCTCAACTTTCGCATAAAAGTCAACTCGATTTCCGCAGCAATCTGATTTAGTTTTAGATTTATATATTCTGCGGATGTGTGTGTGTATGTGTGGATGCTTATCGGGTTGGCAGGAGCTCAACTTGTGGCTGTTTGCTAAGGTTTTTGTTGGGTACATTCTTGAAAGTTTTTATATATTACAAATATTCTCTATACACACAATATATCCTATATAAATACCATACTATATAACAACTATATCCAATCAACCCCAACTACAGCCTAATTCTGTTCAATGACATTCAGCGCTTTGGTCAAGTGAAGAAGATTAACCTAAATCAGCACCACGCGCCGTATACGTAATGTGCACGCTGAGCGCCGCGCGCTTAAATTGTATTTTATGGCAACGACGCAGCAAATGCAACAATCAAAGTTTTATTGTTGTACAAATATTGAATAGGCAAATGGCAAATCGGGCCAATGTGGGCACTCTCCAAGTGACCGCACGCAAAATGGGGCGTGACCCCACATAAGCCACACAAAGCGAGGCACACAAAAGGAGGCAGCGTCAACTTAAAAGACAATCACAAAGGCACAACACACACACAAAGCGATAAACGAAGAAAGAAGCAGGGCACCAGGAGTGGAGAAGAGGGCGGTGGGCGTGGCTGCTGACCAGTAAATGAATGGACGGCGTAATAATTGCAGACTCGCCGGGACGCGTTCAAAATGTCACGTACTGGCAATAAACCGCTGCTAATTTACGATGCCCCTTGCAGAAGGCAGCACGGGTCTGGCTCTGGGATCAGGGTCTGGGTCTGCAACTGGGTCTGCTCTCGGTCTGGAGCTCAATTCTGACTGTGGCTCGCAATAACAAAGCACGCGGAGCACGCTCGACGGAAATCAAATGGCAAACGAAGCGGCTGGGCAACTAAGCAGCCACTTGGCCCCGGCCGAACGGGAATGTGGCACGTTACGGCGGCTGCATAGAAATGGCCTTCAAAATGCGAGGCAAATATCGAAAATGCCAATAATGCCGCATAGTAGACTAAGCTTAATGCGCATTAGATGAAGGACGCACAGGAAACGGACGCACACGCACACGCACAGGCAGTCAGGCAAGTTGGGCCAGTGTTTGCGGTGAGCCTGACCAGCATCATCCTCTGGCCCCTGCAGCAAACCACATTGCATTAGTCATATTAAAAACTGCTTAGGTTGAGCTTGGGCAAAAAAGACTCGCATTGTTGCAACTTGCTCGTGCAACATGCAAATGAAGCTGACTGAAAAAGTTGCGCTTTTCTTTCCCTCGCCACGCATTGAAGCAGAAACTGGCATTTTTGGTTGCACTTGAATGCAGAAGGAGAAGCAGCAGCAGCAGGTGGAGGTGAAGGCGAAGGAAGTCAACAAAAATTGAAGGCGCAACAAATTACTGGCAACAGGAGGCAGCCGCCTTAAGAGCGGCATGTAGAAGACTAATTTCGATATCGAATAGGGAGACTCTCTTAAATCTAACGTGGAGACTTGCTCTCTCAATCCGTATAAGAGCGTGCCACGTTCGTGGCGCATGCCCCAGAAAAAGTCTACAGGAAATCAGCTGGTGCTGCTGCTATTTCGCCGCCGCTTTTCGCCATTTAGCCAGAAACGGCCACATTGAGGCAGTTTGTCAATAGTTATGCTTGGGTATAGGTTAAAGACGCATGTGCCGCCGTGCGTGCAACAGGACACTGTTTAAAGACCACAAACAACCGACAACCGACAACCTAAGAACCGTGTACCGTGAACCGTTAACAGTGCCCAAGTAGACTGTGTGAAGACTGAATCTAACAAAACTGAATAAAAAGTGCACAAAACGTGAATCAAATCAAAGTCGAGAATCAAAAGCGAACAACATAAAAAGCAACATTAAAAATTCACCAAAAATAAAGCGTCAAATTGGGCGCAAAATTTAATAACATTTAAAATTAACTTAAAGTCTGGACGGTTTTTTGGGAACATTTGCAGTGCGCGACATGATATAAGCGAACGTGGTGAAACGCGAACAGCCCGCATAATTAGGACGACAAACCCGAAAGAGAGAGGGGGACAGCAGCAACAACAATAACAACAAAAAAGAGAAAAGAAAAACGTGAAATCAAATACAAAATCAGCCGTTGACACGCACACACACACACACACACACTTACGCATACGCACAACAAGAGATACGGCGACAGAGATTGCGGCTGTGAGTCAAGTGCGGTCCGTGACAGGGCGGGAGGTGTCACAGGGCCGAGGTGGAGGACTTGTCTCGCATTGTTGAGGTTGCCAGCGTCCCAGGCAGTGTCTGTCCGCGGTATAAATATTTATGTTGACGAATTTACCTGCGGCAGGCGGCTTCAGCAGCAGCAGCGAGCGTCGCTAATGAAGCGCACAAAATGAATGTGAAAGGACATAATTATGCTTATGTGTGAGTATAATGATGAATACTTATGAATTTTTATGCCACTGCCATTCGCTTTCGTTTCTTTCCTTTTCTGCTGTTGTATTATTTAACCTGCGCACGGAGCCAAGGTCAGCGAAAATGCCAAGTGCAAGTGCCAGGCGAGCCATAAATCCGCCCAAGGAGCAATGGCCCCATTCGCATTCGCATTCGATTCAATTCGTGGCAAAATTTGCATAGAGCAAAAACCGTTGCATACTTTCAGTCGGTGCGAGCCAATGCGAGGCATACTACACTTTTTGCAAGCCTTTTTATTATCGATAATTTTCGCGCGACTGCTAGACGGCAACGCTGAAACCTTTTAAGCAAATGCTTTATGCCTTGCACTTGTTTTTATAGCCACTGAGGAGGAAGGGGTACATTAACTTTAGCAAGTTGTTTGCAACTCCGAACATGGCATCTCTTTTGGTATTATATATTCCTGATCTGCAAATAAAAATACTTATGTGTCGCTTAGTCTATTTTGTTTCTATCTGTTGTAAGCCAAAGCAGTTTCTTAAACAAGATTGGACCATTCCATATACACAAACATCGAACTTCTATTGTTTTTGAAGACAAAACAAAACTTTTCAGTTAAATGCTCACCCAAATAAACTGTCTTAGCCTCTTCACAATCGGAATACAATTAAAATAGAAAGAAGTGGTTAAACTTTTAGCCATTAATTGAAAGGGTATTTAACATTCGACATGCCAAAGGTAAACGTTTCTTTTTATGTTATAACTTTGCCTTGCGGGAATTATGGACTGCACTTCGATTTCGATTTGGTTTATTGCCAGTTGGCATTGCATTCTTGTTTGTCATTGCAACTGTTGTTGGCATCTAGCAGTTGTTGTTGCTGCTGTGCACTCAACTAATGGGAAATTGCAGCAGTAGAAGCAGCAGCAGGAACTGCCGTAGGTCAATAGCTGAGGCGAAAGTTTTTATGGCTTGTCCGCTTCAGTTGATTAGTTCAATAACTAAAGGCGGAAAGATTGCGAAAAATGCGGGGTATGTGCGGCATGTGCCGACAGAGCCGACGAGTTGTGGGGCCAAAGTGCAATTAGTGCGCGGCATTAGAAAAGTTTCTGAACAACGCGCAAAGTTGAGTGCAGATTGTAGTTCAACTGTCATTGTTATCAGAGAACTGAGAGAGAGAGGGGGGATAGAGATGGTGGTAGTGCGCGAAAGAGATAGAGAGGGAGTGGGTGAGAGAAGGAGAGACAGTTGTGGGATTCTCTAGGCCGTCGATTCATAAGCCGTTTAGGGTACATTAAATATTTACTAAACCCAATTTTCGGGCTTACACGAGAATCAACTTTTGCCACTTTCGCCTCCTTCACTTACTGCCTGCCTGTCTGTCTGTCTGTGTGGTCTGTCTGTTACAACTACTACTACACTAATATACATATTTGATTAAAACATTTGCTAAATAAAAAGCAACTGCTAATTGGCACATTGTGCGACTAAAAGGCAAAGAGAGACAAGCGGACAGTCGAGCCGAGGCGAATGGACACTGCAAATAGAATTAAAATTGTGTGCAACACATTTTCAAATGTCCACACAAGAGAATGGGAAGAAGAAAGAGATACACACAGAGAGAAAGAGAGAGAGGGAATGAGAAGAGTTGAGGCTGATAAAGATTATGCTGACACAGAGAAGCAGCGTGGGGGGACGAGGGGGGGGGGAGGTACATAGCATAAAATGCGCTGCCAGTTTCAGGCGAGCAAACACACAAAACTTTTTGTATATTTATTAGAGTATGAATTAATTCGAGTGTGAGTGAGAGAGATAGAGAGGGAGATGGGGAGAGAAGGGCAGAAAGAGATGCAGGGAGAGACATAGTAAGCTTGTGTGTGTGAGTACTTTATGCCGTAGCGTAAAAGGATTTCGAATTCTCGACTGTGCCACAGCAAGCAGTATGTAGCTTACCTCCCCCTTCCCTTCCCTCCCCTTGCTGCTACACTTTTCTGTTCCCACGGCGAGTTTGTTGCAAACGTCAGCAACATTTTTTCTGCTGCTTCTCCTTCTGCTTTCCTTTTTTTTTTGATTTTATTTTCATTTTGTTACTCGTCGTCGGAACGCTTTACATGCTGCTGCTGCGGCTGCTGTAACTGTAGTTGGTCTTGTACCTTTGGCCCGGAAAAAAGAGCGCGCATCCTTGGCATAGACCGACAGCAGCAGCCACATGAACAACAACAACAACTACAACTAAAGCAACGACAACTAAAACATGAGTAAACCACTCGCATTCATAATTAAAAACGATTCGTGAAATGCAGCCAAATAAAAGCACGACAAGGGGCAGAGAACAAGAAAAACACACCACACACACACACACCGAACACACACACAGATTCACTAGAGAAAAGTTAACCCTGCGCTCAGCTGACAAACATTTAGTGCATTTATTAATAGCCCCATTGGGGACCAGGGAGCGGGAGGATGAAGACAGTCCAGGGGCAGCCAAGGCGATGCATGTGTGTTAAGCCTGGAAGGAGGGGGAGGGAGAGGGGCGGGCGTGGCCAGGCAAGGCGATTACCTTGACTATGAAAATGTATCTCACACATGAGCTGCTTGGGCGCATCGCCCTGCTGTCTGTCCGTCTCTCTCTCTCTATCTCTCTCCCTCTCTTTCTCGCGCGCTCCCTTGGCGCTTAGCAGCATTAACATTTTAGCTAGTCTATGAAAACCCCAAAAGACACACACATACACACAGTCAGAGACAAAACGGAGACAAACAGCAGTCGCAGCCACTAGCTGAAAAGCATCAGCGAGGGCAACTCGAAAAGTTGCAGGCGTGAGAGCAGCAGCGAGCAGCAGAGGTTAATTTAATGCTTGGCCTGCCCTCGCAGCCTCGCTCTGCTAGTTTGCACAGTCTGTCTGTATCTTTCCCGCTGCCTGCAACCACACACACACACACACTGGCACAGTCGAGTGTGCAGGTGCTTGCTTAGTGTTTGCCTTAGATACCTCGCGCACCTCCTGCACCTTGACACAGACAAAGGTCAGTCAGCGCTGCCTAATGTGTTGCATGCATTCTCCTGCACACAAAAGGGCTAGTGGCACAACACACACACAAACACACATACTCCCTCTCGCTCTTTGTGTATTAAATGATTATTTAGTGGAGGGCAAAGTATTTTCGCTTTATTCCTTCATTTCTTTAGAATGCAGAATGGAGTGTGGGGCACTTTAGATACTCCTCCTCTCAGTTCCAGCTGCGAAAGGGCGGCGTGCGCAGCTCAGCTCGAAACTCGCTGCGCTGCTCGTAGCCAGGCCTAGACAGCGCCTCACGGCGATACGAAGGCACTGCGGGCATCTCTGAACGCTGCAGCAACTGCAGCACGACGAGCAGCAGCAGCAACAGTAGACGATGCAATCGCGGCGACATTTTTACTTGAACTGAGCACGACAGCTCAGCTGATAGTGCACTGGCAGATAGATAGAGCAATAGAGCTGCTGATAGCGTCTGGTATGACGCAGTTAACAAAGGTCAAAGTTTACACTGCGCTACATCATATGGGGGCGTGGCAATTGAATTGCTTTTTAAATGTACTTGAAATTTAGACGTCGCCACAAATCAAATGATTTATTGAGCTCACAACTAACTGACTGCCTTTCTCGCTCTCTCTCTCTCTCTCTCTCTGTCTCTCTCCCTCTATCCTTACACTCTGCCTTCCCACTCCACCTTCCCCCTCTTCCATTCTCATTTCAGTTTACGTGTTAAGTGCTTGGCAAGCACGATTAAGGCGCTTTATCACCCGCAACAACGGCAGCAACACGAACGACAGCAGCAGCAGCAACAACATCGCCAGCAACAACAAGTGAAACAAAATCAACAGCAACAGCTGCGACGCCATCAACAAAGGCGCTTACGGCGAGCCTTGTCGCAGCAGCAGCAACAGCAACAGCAGCAGCAACAGCAACAACAACAGCAACTGCTTTAAGCATTCGCACATACATTGACACGCCCTAAAGCACAAAAAACACACACATACTCATTTATCCGGCATATATATTGGTGTACATGATGTTTGGCGCAACAGCAACAGCAACAACAACAACGGCAGCAGCAGCAACGCTGCTGAAGTTCGGCGATATACCCAGCATACTGGAAATAGAACTGCCGGCAATCTTGTTCAACGACAGCTTGTACATTGAGCTCAATGGGAGCAGCAGCAGCAGCTTCAGTCAGCTCGACATCAACGGCAGCCAAAGCAGTTGGTACAACAGCAGCAGCAATAGCAGCAACAGCAATGCCAGCGATATCAACAACAACAGCAACAGCAGCAGCAGCAACAGCATCAGCAGCAACGACAGCAGCAATGCAGGCAGCAATCTCACCAGGCTGGAGGAGGAGCAGCGCTTGGCCGATGTCCGTGCTGCTGCCGAGTTTTGGCTGCTCGTGCAGATGATTGCCATGGCCGTGGTGCTGGGCCTAATGATACTGGTCACCATCATAGGCAAGTACAGACATTACCCACTGTAGGGGAAAGTTTATCAAAAATACATTTCGCTTCCGCTTAAAGCAGCAGCTGTCGTTATAGCGGGTGGTGGGGGCGGTTGTGGGCGTGTTTGCCAGATTTAGGCGTTAAATTATTCTCAAATTTATGCCGCCGGGAGAAAAAGTTTCCATATCGCCGCCAAAGTGAACTGTAAATGAAGTGAAATTTATGATGCAGAAGATTTTTATTGCGCGCTCCTTGAGAATTTTATTGATTTTCGGCTTACAAAGATGATTTGCTGCCAGAACAGCCAGCCAGCGAGGCCAAAGCCAGAGCCAGAGCCAGCTCAGCCTACTCCCAGATGTTGTTTAAGCTGTGCCAGAGGGAGGAGGTGTAGTGGGCGGAGGCGTGGTAACTTTTGCTTAGAGCGAGTCGCGTTAAAAAGCTTTGTGTTAAACGCCGCACTTAGCCCGAGACGAGGCGATTGAGAATGAAGAGATGCGGGGAAGAGAAGGAGAAGGAGCTGGCGGGGCAGGCCTTGACAGCGTCACGACAAAGAACAGTGTACACTGTACAACAACAAGAGCGAGGAGAACGACAACAATGGCAAACAAAGTTTCACAATGTTTGTCGCTTCTTTCTTTTTTTGGCATCGACACGTGAAAAGCTATTAAAAGCGCGCCAAGGCGTCAAATGGAAATTATACGCACACACAAACAGGCACAAGCATACACACACACACAGGCAAACACAGTAAGAGAGACAAGCAGACAGGCACACAGGCAAATGGAGACACAGCTGTGCCTCGCTTGACACACGCGGCGTATGCACAATATCCTTTGCAAAGGCTGCGACAGCGCCAGACGACAGCGTCGGCAACGGCGTCGGCATCGGCGTCGGCATATGCAAATGCATTTCTGGCACGAGCCAAGCGGAGGACAAAACGTTTTGATAACCTGCAGACAGGTGCAAGCCGGCAGAAAGAGAGGTAGACAAGCAGGCAGGCAGACAGACAGAGAGGGGGGCAGGCGACACTTTTGGGTGCCGTTGTGGCAATTACAATTTGCCAAGTTGCATGCGCTTAATCAAAGCATGCAATGCCAGTCAAGCTAAGCGAAGCCCAGGCACAGGCCCAGGCCAGGCCATTTGCATCACACAGAGATTGAAACAGGTAAAGGCAGTGGGAGAGGAGATGAGGGGCAGGGCCCGGGACGTGATACATGCAGCCTCTGCTGCCTGGGTGGATGCACGATTGCCTGCAATTAGGCAGCACTGTGCCTGCAAAACTTTGCCTGCTGATTGATTTCGGCATAGTTAAGCAGGCGCAGACCCTGAGCAGCATGCGAAATAAGGTTTTAACTTTGCATTCTCATTCATTCGCATGTCACATGAGTCAAATGTTTAACTATTAGTCTATAACTAATGAAACTTTCATGACTGCTTAAGTGGCTGTGCATAAGAAAGTAGAACTGCATGCCCTGCACAAGTATAAAGAAATTAAGACGGGGTATATACAGTTTGATAGGGAACGTAGGTAGACTGTTCAAACTGTTGTGTAGATAATGTCTGTCAGTTTAGCATTTTTATAGCCAAAAATAGCATCTTCTACTCAATATTCTATAATTCCATTCCGAAACTGTCTCCGCGTCACATTGTATCAGATAATGAAACTATGTTTTGCTTTCTATTGCTCATCGCAGTTTAATTATTCAATTAAGCTAACTTTATACATATTTAAGTATAATACATTATGTGTCCACTTACTGCTTGCAGGCAATGTATTTGTAATCGCCGCCATTATCCTGGAGCGCAACTTGCAGAATGTTGCCAATTATTTGGTCGCCTCTCTTGCTGTGGCTGATTTATTCGTTGCCTGCCTCGTCATGCCGCTTGGCGCCGTCTACGAGGTAAGTTCTCATTGTTGTTGTAGTATGATGATGATGTTGCTGCTGCTGCTGGGTTACTGTTGCTGCTGCTTTGTTGTCGCCCAACGTTGGCTGCATCGCAAACTTCATTACCCTAATGGAAACTGGGAATGAAAAGCGTGCAAATGAAATTACGCGCAAAGAGTTGAGAGTGTGCGAGTGAGAAGTAGAGAAAAGGAGGCGACAGGGAGCAGCAGAGGGGGAGAGGGAGGGTGTTTGTGCGTGTGTATGCCTGTATGCGTAATGAGCCATTGCGCGTTGTTAATTGTTTAAATTGCGTCATCTTGAGTGAGCAGTCAGACATGGCAATGACATAATTCAATTGCATCCAAATAGACCACTCGAATTGTGACTTAATGTATAACGAACTGTGCTTTAAACTGTGACTCCATTCATAGTTTGAACAGCGACTACAGCTGTGAACTATGAACTAAAACTGTGACTTGCACTCTGACTACAACTGCGACTTCTGGTATTGATTAGACAGACATCTGTGATTTGGCTCATTAAATGTATAAAATTCCCATGCATCTGTGACTACTCGAACTGTGACTGCACCAGTGACTCCAACTGTGACTTCTTCGCCAACTGTTGACTGTAATAACAACTGCAATTCGTTACTGATTCAATATCGAATGCCTGTTCATTATCCTTCCGCAGATAAGCAACGGTTGGATACTGGGACCGGAACTGTGCGACATTTGGACCTCATGCGATGTGCTCTGCTGCACGGCATCAATCCTGCACCTGGTGGCCATTGCAGCAGACAGGTGAGTAAACAGCTCAACTGCAAATACAATTACTTACGGGGCGTCTGTGTGTGTGTGTGTTGTCTCTGCAGATATTGGACCGTCACCAACATTGATTACAACAATTTGCGCACACCACGACGCGTATTCATCATGATATTCTGCGTTTGGTTCGCAGCGCTGATTGTCTCCCTGGCACCGCAGTTCGGCTGGAAGGATCCGGAGTACATGAAGCGCATCGAGGAGCAGCACTGCATGGTCTCGCAGGATGTGGCCTATCAGGTAGCAATCATAACAGTTCAACAGATGCAGAATGTGCAGTCTTCCCCTTTCTCTCTCTTAATCGCTCCTTAGATCTTTGCCACATGTTGCACATTCTATGTGCCGCTGCTGGTCATACTGTTCCTCTACTGGAAGATCTATCTGATTGCCCGCAAGCGTATACAGCGCCGCACTCAGAAGTCCTTCAATGTGACGTTGACGGAGACGGAGGTGAGTTATTGACAGGCTCCGCCCACAATTAGAGTGATTAATTGCGCGTAGACAAAAGGCAGAGCAATATTACGCATACGAAGCATGATGCCTTATGGCTCTAATGAAATTCGACAACGTCGACGGGCGATGATGCCATCTCGTTGTTGCTGCCATTATAATGAGCGCGTCATTAACCCGAACAATAAACAGACTGAATCCTTTGCCGGCCATTAGCTTGGCCCAGGCGAGCACTTGCGAACAGCAGGATTTATGCCGCATCCATCGAGTGTGGGCGTGGCAATTCTACGACTAGTGCAGGAATATATTTTATATCAAGAGAAGCAGAGCCACCAACACAATGTGCCCCTCGAGAGCAACTAGCGAACGCGCAGCCGTTTCGCCTCAAATGGAAATTAATTTAGTTTAATACTGTTTATTAAATTTTCGCTGTCTTTTGTGCTCACCCCTTAACACAATTAACTTTACCCACTCAGTACGACTCGACGGCGCCCAAGGAGCGTGGCGGCAAGCGGCGTCTGGCTAAACGCGCAGGCGGCGGCCAGGAACGGGAATCAGATGCCGATGGTGACACGGATAACGGTGCCGGTGGCCAGCTGCAACGACGCACCCGCAAACGCATAAAGATCTGCTTTGGTCGCAACACAAACACGGCCAATATCTGTGCGGGCTCTGAGGGCGCTGTGGCGCGTTCAGTTGCCGCCATTGCCGTTGACTTTGCCAGCCTGGCCATCACCCGCGAGGAGACGGAGTTCAGCACCAGCAACTACGATAACAAAAGCCACGCAGGCACAGAACTGACCACCATATCCAGCGATGCGGATGATGTGAGTAGAGTATACACTACACTACACTGCACTGTACACTATATACTACACTTTATACTTTACATTATACACCACACTATATACTACACTTTACACTATACACTATACACTATACACTATACACTATACACTATACACTATACACTATACACTATACACTATACACTATACACTATACACTATACACTATACACTATACACTATACACTATACACTATACACTATACACTATACACTATACACTATACACTATACGCTACACTACACTACACAACACAGTACACTATACACTATACACTATACACTATACACTATACACTATACACTATACACTATACACTATACACTATACACTATACACTATACACTATACACTATACACTATACACTATACACTATACACTATACACTATACACTATACACTATACACTATACACTATACACTATACACTATACACTACACTACACTATACAAACTTATATACATTACACTTACACTTCTTACCTTACTATACACTATACACTATACACTATACACTATACACTATACACTATACACTATACACTATACACTATACACTATACACTATACACTATACACTATACACTATACACTATACACTATACACTATACACTATACACTATACACTATACACTATACACTATACACTATACACTATACACTATACACTATACACTATACACTATACACTATACACTATACACTATACACTATACACTATACACTATACACTATACACTATACACTATACAATATACACTAAACACTATACACTGTACACTACACTACACTACACTACACAACACAGTACACACAACCTACTCCTGCTACTGAAGCACGAGCTAATTGTTTGTGTTTCCTTTGTGGTTGCACATTTAGCTCCTCTGGCATTGTCTCACATGTGGTTTGACTTTCTCTCTCTCTCTTTCTCTTTCTGCTTGTGTCTCCCCTTCTCTTTTCTCCTGCTGCGCCTCTTGCAGTACCGCACGAGCAATGCTAACGAAATAATTACGCTCTCACAGCAGGTGGCCAGCGCCGCACAGCATCATCTGATAGCTTCCCATTTGAATGCCATAACGCCGCTGGCCCAATCCATCGCCATGGGTGGTGCAGCAGGAGCCGCACCAAACAGCAATCAGGCAGTAGGCTCTGCAGCTGCAGCAGGCGCCGGCGGCGGTGGTGGAGGCAGCAGTCCGATGGGAATTGGCAAGGGCGTTCTAGCAAGCATTGCGAATCCACACCAGAAGTTGGCCAAGCGACGGCAACTGCTCGAGGCGAAACGGGAGCGGAAGGCGGCACAAACATTGGCCATCATCACCGGCGCCTTTGTCATCTGTTGGCTGCCTTTCTTTGTTATGGCACTCACAATGAGCCTGTGCAAGGATTGTGAAATTCATCCGGCAGTTGCATCGCTATTCCTCTGGCTAGGCTACTTCAACTCCACACTGAATCCGGTGCGTATACACACATAAGGGGGCTCCAAACAAAGGGAAATTTGCTTTTCTGTTGCCTAACTGAGCATTCCAATAAGTCCCAACTATGAATGAGTGCTTTGCGTTGTGCCTCGTGTGTGAGACTGGCAAATGGACAACATTCCGATGAACTGATTGATTGTTTCCATTGTTTCCAGTTAAATGTTTGCGTTGTCTAGCTGCTTTACAGAAACACAAATTAGTAAGGAATATTTCAGTATAAAACATAAATACCTGAAGCAATATTTAAGTGGATTTAGTTGAGCAAGCAAGGAAACCCAATATGCGATGGTTATTTAAAATTAGTTCACAAAACATCTGCTTTGTAGCTGTATATAATAAACTAAGTTTAGTTAGGCAAGCATATTTAAATATAATACAGGAATGTGTGAGTGTAACTCTCTTGGTGATTGGTTGTGTTTGACCTTTGCTCCTGGTATTTTTGCCTAAAATTTTCTTATTTTTCAATAATACCTAAGCTAAATAGCTTCTTCATTTTAGCAATCTTTTATATCATCTCATCATTTCTTCTTGCCCTCTCTCTCTCTTTCTCTGCTCCTTGTCCATTTCCACAGGTCATCTACACCATCTTCAATCCGGAGTTTCGTCGCGCCTTCAAGCGCATTCTCTTTGGCCGCAAGAATGCGGCGCGTGCTCGCAGTGCGAAAATTTGATTTCAACTGAAAACCAACGAGGACCAGTATCTGTAAGTCGTCCCCATCAAGATCATCTACATCAAGGTGAAAGCGAAAGTTACTAAACATAGTCACCGATAGCTACGGAAATGGAAATAGAAAACGGAATTGACACTTGGCATTGCAAATAGAAGATAAGAGATTAAATTTAGTTAGGGTAGGCTAGACTAAACTGTAGACTAGGCAGTAGCTGTAGCGCGTTTAACGTTGTTTTTTAGCAAATGACAATCCTAAGTACTTGTAAGTAATTCCTTGCCTACCTAATAATATATATAAAACACACACGTGCCCCTTGAATGACAACCGAAACCAGCAAGAAACCAAACGACAATTTTTATATGCTATTTAGAAAGTTAGCTGTAAGCACACAAACACACACACACACAAACAAACTAGAACACCGACATAAAGCTCTTCGGATTACAAGCTTAATCGTATTCGTTTTGTAGTTGATATGTGTGCACTTTATAAAGTTTCTAATGTCTTCCCTGTGTCTTAAAGTCAAAAAGTTAAAGTTGCGCAAATAAAATTGCCAGAAATGTGTTTGTATAAAAGTGAGAAAGTGTATAACAGTGTTGTTGCGTATGACAGTTACGAGACAAGTGCCGAAATTGAACTACACTTAGAGCAGCATTCTAGATGCGAAACTGTACGAGAAGCTTGTGAATATGTAGATGCAGTATGACAGTGCTCTTTTGTATAACACTTTTAATCAAGTATATAAAGCATACAGTTAACTAATCCAATAACTCAGTGAAAGAGTTGTGTAAATAGATAGAGATAATCTTTTATTTTCCAAAGCATAAGAACAGTCCCTAAGAGACACACCCGGAATACGCTTTATATAGTTATTATATGGCGACAACCTGCCCCCATATCTTCCGTTACTGAAAAGGCTGGGTCCAACAAAACTTTGTACGCTTTCGAATATTCTGTGTTAGATTTCAGAGCTTTCTGTTTCGCGTTCAATTAATTAGCTTAATTTGTGTAAAAAAAAAAGAGAAATTAGCTAACCAAACAAAATATTACAATTTAAGCGAATCAAACTGAATTTGTAACGAATTTACACAGAGTTACAGACAGAAACGCGCGCACACACACACACTGAAATCCATATAGATATGTATGTACGTGTATGCAGCGCGTACCAGATTCCCAGATGAATTCCATAGCCAATTAGCATACTTGTAAGACAAGAGCGTAATATTAAAACACAACAAATAATATCAAATTCGGAAAATCAAACTAGAAATACAAAAAGGCAAAAAGGCTGCAAGACTTAAGAGCTCTTTCGGTCTCTCGTTTTTGTTGCTGGCTAAACATGGCAACATATTTTCGTATTTCATTTGATGCTTGCCACAACAGCTTGTGGCAGACTCGCTGAGCTTGCTGCAACCAAGACCGACAAAAGTAAAACTTTTGTTTATTATATCTCGAATTGCAACAAGAGAGCAGCAGCGCATAGTAGTCCACACCAGAAGCAGAAACCGCAAGAGTTATGCACAGTTAACTCTGTATGTAGTACTCGCATACACTATATATATACTATATGTAAATTGTGTGTATATTTTTCGATGTAGGGCCTTGGTGCAACTAAGATAATTAGATGGTGTTGGCTGCAGCTGCAGCTGGCGATCAGTACGAATACGCTTCGATGTGCATACATATACCTATATACCATACGAGATATATACAGATATATACAAGTCAGATATACTATAGTTATACAGGTTTATTCATGATATATGTTCGAATATATGTACTCATATATATATATAGTAAGCATTGTCTGTCGTCTGTGTGTGTTATTGCTATTTCTCGATGTGTACTTGATGTCTCAAAAGTTATTAAAATTGTGTTTTATCGAATGCAGAAAAAGTACGCATACGCCGTGTTGTCTTTCATTCAATCTTCCACACACACACTGTACCGCAACCAAGGGACGGGCAGTTTCAATGTTTGCGCTCAACTCAAAATTGACAAACTTTTCATGCCACGCCGACCACACGCACGTAAGCAAATGCCACACACACACACACACATACAAACGCACACGTGCCACGACGCATTCAAATGCCAGAGTTCAAGTGCACATGGCGACGGGTCGCATCGCATCTCTCACTCGCAACGGATTCGTAAACGGCCTCGCCGAGGATAGCGCTCCTCCAGCTGGCCGCCTGGCAATGTGGCACTGTGGCACTGTGGCACTGTGTCAGTGTGGCAGCGTGAGTGTGTGGCATGTAGATGGATTACGCATTGGCATTATCAACACCGGAACAGGCGAAAGCCGACAAATGGCCCAGAAATGACTCTGCTGCCACTGACAAACGACCAGCAGAGGCGGCACAGCACAACAACAACAACAGCAACAAATCGATACATCATGCAACCAGTTCGAGTACGCGTACCACACGCGAATCAAGCCTCAATGTTGTTGCTGATGTTTGCTTGTTTTGCCACAGCCAACAATGTTGCAGCTGCTGCTGCCGTTGCACGTTCCAAGCAGGTAAGCTTATCGGGTGTCAGCAGAATGCGCCAAAAATAATAAGCAAACGCAAGTTTTGCGTAGCCAAAAACCGATGGCTTTAAAAGCTAAAATCGAAACGAATTTAAAGCATAGCCTGTAAGGACCTTAGACTGTGCGATTACAGCTGACAATTTGTGGCTGCAGCATTTCAAAATATTTGTAGCGCTTAATTGAAAAATCCATCATAATGCTGTACAGATCTGACAGGATTATCTGCGCAACAAGGAATTAGTAATACATTAAAACTATCATCTATTTTCATTTCGTCAACTGTAATTATTTATTTTATTTACACAGAGGACACTCAGTTGACAGTTGTTGTACGGATAACAGTGCCAAATGAAAGTATACACAGGACTGTATGTTATTCTATGTGTGTCTGTGTTTGTTTGTGGGAAATCAATCAATAACTTAACCCACTGCGAATCCCATAAGTCGCGTCATAAGCCACAACCGCAGGACATAAGCCCGACCACCTCAAATATGCAACGCGTGTCTGACTGTGTGTGAGTGTTTATTTGTGTTGCACTGTTGCGTGTAAGTTTGCATGTGTGCATTTATTAGCCACTACATAATATTAATTTCCTCTCTCTCTCTGTGGGATAATGTCAATAAAATTCAATGAGATTTTATTAAAAATATATCCGAAAATACCATAAATCGAATAAAAACCTTATCCCTCAAGTGCCACTCAATGAGCACACACTCAAACCAAGGCAGGGGGTGGGGGGTGCACAGTTAATATGCCACATGAGTGCGGCAGGTTGCCCCTCAAGAGAGTCGCCTTCAAAGTTTTTGAAGGCAATTCGAAAGGTATTAAAAGTATTAAACAGCAACGGATGATTATAAACACGGACCGAGGCAAACTTGGGACTTGCCAAACTTTGAGTTGTGTATCTATCAGATACGTAAGTATCTGCAGCTAGTCATGTGTGTATATGTGTGCAAATAGCACTCAAAAGCCGACTCGACTGTAAGTACCTAGTGCCAGCTGGCTCCCTCTCAGTCTGCATCTCTTTTTCTCTACTTGTCTCTCTTGCTCTTGCTTCTTTTTGCTGCTTTCTTCCTCTCTTTTTGTTAGTTATCTGTGCGAGGCAAAGTTGTAATTGAATTGCAGCGAACGTGCGTAAATTGCTTGAAATGATTAAGAGCTTATGGCGCAGCATTAGCTCAAGGACTAAAACGACTTAGGACGTGGCAATTAAAAGCACCTGCCGATCGAACGTACGTATAGAGCTTGCTCTCCCCCTTCCACTTTCGCTCCCTCTCTCTCTCTCTCTTACTCCCGCTCTCCCTCTTTCTGCCTGCTTGAGCTAAGCCAACCAATGCGATTGCAGCTGTGGGCGCCCACATAAGTATGCTATAGTTTTTATCTATCTCACTCACTTTCTTAACTGCAAACGCAGTTGATGCATCGCAGTAATAACACCAAAGCAACAACAACGTTAACAAGAACGATGGCAGCTACGTGAGCTGCGTCGTGTTTATTAAAGCGCAGCAGGTAAAACAGCTCGTAAAATGCTTGAAAAAAGCGCATAAAACAAAATGAAAATAAATTTATGACTTGTCTTGGTTTGTGTGTGTGTGTGCGTGTGGCAAAAAACTCATTTCGAAGTTGTTGACACCGCATAAGGTAGCCCGAGCGAGCACTTGTCACTTGTCTGCCCCCAAGCAGCTGCGGCGCGAGCGTGCCACATGCCACAGCAGCGCAGTGCCACAGCGCATCGCAGCATCGGGTCGGGTCGAAGACAAAGCGTCGCTGCGAGTTGCTGCGCGTCTTGCTAAAGTCTTTTCGCAGCAAATTGCGGTCAAGTGCACTTCACCAATGCCTTTGAAACTGCTGCCACATTGTGCGGCACAGCTGCATAGTTGCAAGAACTAGAAGAAGAGACTGAAGGGCGCGAGGGGAATTACTATCAATTAGTGCAAGCCAACAAATTGCAATGTGCGTTAATTAAGAAAAACATTTTTTAGTTGAACAGAATATCGCCAACTGTGCCACGATGCAAGCTGCAAGTGCAACCTGCCTGGGCTGCTCTAATCAAATTCCAGAATGCGTCAAATCTTATCTACTTATGGCATCCTGAAGCTGGCGCCCTCAGCTGTAGCTGCAGCAAGGCACGTGCATGTTTCACTTGCCTCACTCCCGCATTCCTCGCTGCTTGTGTCCAACAACCTGGTCGAAATACCAAAAGGGACACGTACGTAATGAACACCAACACGTACGCAGCGCAGGAGGCAGCAGCGACAACGTTTCGGGCTTAAAGTTTCCAGATAGCCCAAGTTGTGCAACAATCTCTTCCTCTTCTACCTCCTGCTTCCCCTCAAGCTGCTGGCGAAAACTTTCGCCGTTGTCGCTGCTGTTGTTGCTGCTGCTGTTACTTCTTACCAAGTGAGTGTGTGTGGGGCGTCAGGGCGCATTGGTGTTGCTCAAGGAGCATGTGCAGCCGGCGTGACGCCAGCGGAAGTTCCTCTCGACTGTTGCATTTTGGGGCACAGTTGTTGTTGTTGTTGCTGCTGCTGCTACAAGTGCAGTTTGCTTAATTTTTATGCAACATGCATAAGTACGTGTTAGTGTGCGTCTGCATGTGTGTGTGAGACTGCTGGTTTTACATATTTACTTGGCAAACACTTGCGTTGCACGCGGCTTTCCCATCACCCTGCTACCCTCCTTCCCCTCCACCAGCATTCCTCGTCGACTCGCCACGCCACTTGGCCAAAAAGTTTTCGCCTAGCAGCGCGGCCTTGGCTAAGTTCAGCCACTGACATCCTGACTTCCGTGCCGAGCACTGTGCCTGGCACCGCGCGCGTTCGCTTCATCTCCTTCCCACCATGCTGTACCCCCGCCTGAGTCGCGATAAATGAACATGAAATTGAAATTTAATGTAGCGCAGCCGCATTCTGCGCGCAATATGATTTGCACCATGCACCAGGGACGCAGCATGAAAGAGTGCACAAGGTATGGCGCCGCTGCTACTGTTGCTGCAACTGCTCACCCTGCTTGCCTTGCAATACAATTTGCCACAATGCACTTTGGTGCCGTTGGCGCTGGCGTAGCGGACAAAAGCCACAGATTGCAAGGACTCGCGACTCGATAGGGCTAAATGGGGGCAGATGAGAAGTTGCATTCAACGGGTCGGCCATCTTGGTTTGCCGCCATTCGACTTACCTCCGAAAATTATCTGCAAGTTGTTGTTGTGATTCGAATGAAGTTAAATGTGCTGTACATTTTAATTGCATTGAATATTTAATTAAATATTGAAGTTTAAGACTTATTTGAACATTTATTTAATAGCTGCAAGTCGTGCTTAAATTGCACAAGTTTTCTGCTTGGAAGCAGTGTGACCAGTTGCTGCGATCGGTAGAAATACCATAAACAGCAGTACTGGAAAGCTGGATTAGACTGGAAAACCTTTACAGCACTGAAAGGTTAATCGATTAATGATTCAAACTCGACTCGAAGAAGTGTGACCATTTGCCGCGATCAGTAAAAAAACAACAAATACCAAATAGCAAAAATACCTAGTCTGCCAAAGTTGTTCAACACCGACAGGTTAATCGATAAATATGCGACAGCAAGTGAAACTTAATTATAATAAATATTTGTGTCATAAACAACATAAAAAACATGCTGCAAGTATATTAAAAACAGAGTTTACTTAATAAGATCTCTTAAAAAGACATAGCACAGCAAACATAATCGCAACCAAGCCCAAAAGTAGCAGACTTTAATCTGTTTAATGTTGGTTGCGGACAAGGTTGTTAATATCCTACAAAAAGTGAAGGCAAAGGGTATATTAACATTCAGTTGGGTAAATATTAATACAAGCAATGTAATTAGTAATCCATTTGCATGCATATTAAAATAATATTCTTGTATTGGAAGTGAGTAATATCTCTAATCCCACAGGGTATTTGCTAGTTGTTCATTGTTCTCTAAGCACTTAGCCAAGTTGTTTGCTTATTGTGGTTACTTTCATTTTTCAAGCTGTTTTTATCTGTCACTGACTTTTTAGATGCTAGATTCGACGGGAGTCGAGTCGTTGCATGTTCTGGTAACATTTAAGCGTTCTCCCAATGTTCCACGCCTTTTTCGCACCTGTCCCAGCAATGGCAACAAAAACGACACAACAACAACCGTTTGCTTTTTCGGCATTGCCTTTTGCTTTTGGCCTTTAGCTTTACCCCAGCTGCGCCCCGTCTCGCTCACCTTCGTTCATTCTCTCACCTTTTTGGCTTGGCGTGTTTGTTACACTTTTTGTTTCGCTTTGGTTGCCATGAAAAACTCTACACGCACATTTGCTGTGCTTCAATCGGTGTAAGTCTGTGTGTGTTTATGTGTGTGAGTGTGCACGTGTGCTCAGGTGTACGTGTGTGTGTGTGTGTGTTTACCTTTGAAAGTGAAAACACTGACAGCAGCCTGCCTGGTGAACCTGCCTAACTGCCTTGCTCTCCTTCACAGCCTGCCCGCTGTCCTTCTCTGCCACGCGCTCTCTCTCTCTCTCTCTGTCTATTGCTACGTCACTACTCTCGCTCTTATACGCACACGCGCTCTTCTCTCTTCTACGCAACATGACGTATACGCAGCGTGTGCTGTCTGTGTGTGTGGACTTTGCTTCGTTGTCTTATCAAGCTACGCTATCTCTTGCATTTGTCGGCACTCACACAGAGATAGAAAAGCAGACACACACACACGCACTCACCCGCAGCACATGTAGTTTTTTGCCGCTGCTTTTTGCTTTTGCCTCTAACAAGTTTCCTTTATTATGGAACTCCCTTCCCATTAGCCACGTCCAGCGCGTTCATCGTTTTTGCTATTGCAGCTGCAGTTGCCACTGCCCGCCGGCTTTGGCTGTGGCAACAACAGCTGCAGCAGAGGCAGCAGCAGCATCAGAGGCAGCATTAAAAATGCCGTCTCTAATTTGCAGTCAAACGAAATGAAATAAAACGCCAGTTTCCACTTGCCAGTTGCCATTTAAAAAAGGCTAAAGCACAGGGGCAGGAGAAGTGTTGTGGTTTGGCAAAGCCAACGCTTTGATACGCTGGTAAAGGTTGTATATATATGTATGTAATATATGTATAAATGCATGTAAATGTATGTAATGCATCCAAAGAGATGTCAGTTTTGTCTATTTCACATTCTGTTTCTTATTTATATTGTGATATTTAAGCCTCTTTATTATTATTCTTAGAGGACTTGAAGTAATTTATTCAATTCAGAATTTAAAATAGTTTAATAATTATTTTCTGTGTACTGACTAAATTTGGTAACTTATACCAAACCTAATATGTTATCTATGATTTAATGGAGTATCTCCTTGTCTACTTTATTATTTCGTCTTAATTCTTTCATCACTTCTCTAAATTTTTTATTCATTTAAAGTCTTGCCACATTAATTTATTACATATGTTTCCTCAGTGTACTTTTAGCTTGAACAAGTAATTGATGCTACCCAGCTGCCACACCCTGCCCGACAAAGGGTATCCTTAGTCAGACAACGTAGAACTCAGACACAACTCGCTTTAAAATGCAGCACAATGAAGACATATAAAGACGGAGAGGAAGAGCGGCAAAGAAAGGAAGAAGTGATGCCTCTATCTGACTGCCGCGTTGCCTTTCTAATGAACCGCGAATATGCAGTAGCCTGCCCCTCCCTTCCTTGATTCCTGCCAGTTACCCCTTTGGGTGCTCCAGTTCTGTCACTGCTTCCGGCCTGGCCGCCAGTTGGGGGCGTTAATTAGCGGCTATCATATTTCTGCGCCACTGCAGCGCCTAACCAAAACCTGTTGAGGCGTGTGCGTGGAACAGAGAGAGAGAGAGAGAGGATGGTGGAGGGGAAAGAGTGGGGAGAAAAGGATGTGGACTCTAGAAGGCTGCACTCGTTTATTGGAATTTATTGCCCATAGCTGGCGCTGGCAATGCACAGCACTCCTACTTCCCCTCTCTACCTCCCTCCCTCCCTCTCTCTTTCTCGCTGCCTGCCTGCAGGCCAGGAACATGCAATCGAAATCGAGCGCACGCCAAACGCTGCGCTGGCATTTCCGGACCCATTTCGTGATGCCGCCACTACGCACCCCCTCTTCCTCTTCCTCTCCCCCTCCCCTCCTCTGTTGCCTGCTTCATGCCGGACGTGGCAGGTCAGTTGTTTCGCCTGGCGTTGCGTGCCATTTGGCCAAAGCTGTCATTTTATTGTTAGCCAAATACAAATCAGAGTGTTGTGCTAATTACAGTCAACAGGGGCACGGCGTGGCCTGGGCGTGGCCACATTGCATGCACAGCTCAAGGCGGCACAGTTGACACCCCTTTTCTTCCCCTCCCCTTTCCCTGCTTGGCACTGCTGCTCCTTCTTGCCTAATTTCTTTTGATTGCAGTGCAAAGAGTGAAATTAAAATTCAGCGCATGCTAAAAGCTTTGACACTTGCCCGTGATAGTTAGCCACACCCCTGCCACACCTCCCTCTTGTGCCTCCCCCTCCCCCTCTGTGCTTAACACTCTATCTATATACGTGTATCTTCGCAGCCTTAGCCACTGTATCTCTATCTCTATTGCCCTCTACTTGCTCTTCCCGTCTCTTCCGCTTTCTGCCTTTTGCTACCATTTTTGGCCAAGAGTTTTTGTTAATTTTTGGCACGTTTCGAGTTGGCGGCACTTTGTGCTGCCCCTTGTTGCAGTTATCTCTTTATTTCTGGCAACATGTTTCAGCCAACAAACAGGCAGACAAACAGACAGACAAACAGACGGACAGCCGAGTCGACAACGTGCTATGCGAGTCTTTATAGAGTGAGATACGAGCTGACAAATGGTCGAAAAGAGCAAGAGGACGTGAGCAGCAGGGGGAGATAGGAAAAGAGAGGGAGAGTGATGGAGAGTGGGGGCTGCATTGAAAGGATTTACTTTTGGCTTTGCCAAGCGACAATAGAGTTAAAGTCTAGACAACTGAGAGTTGTAACTCTTAGAGTACAGGGTAGCAGCTAGGCAAGCAGTTGTTGACTAAGATGGAAAGACGAGAAGTTGAAGACTTGCATTACTTGTGAAATAGAGCAGGCAGTACAGGGTAACACGTTGTGTAGCTGTTATATATTGTATTAATTAAAGTAGCTAGAAAAAAGCAGATAAATGTTTAAATTAAAGTTAAATATGAAAGACTTTATGATTTGAAAGGATGGAAAGATGCCTGCAAAGAATGAAGAGATGAGCTTGAGCCTCAATCAGTATAGAATAACTGAATAACAGAATAACTGCTTAAGAAGTATCTGTTTCATATGCAACACACTGACAGAGACAGCAGATAGCGAGAGTTAGACAAAGCGCCTCATTTATACAGGGTATTCTCTAGACTCTCTCAACTCACAAATCAAGTGTAGCTGAACAATAGTAAAGCCACTTGCCGAGTGTTTTACCTTATAATTTGCATTTAATTTGAGTCAAACTGCAGGGGATGTAAGGCAAGGGAGGCGGGGCAGCGGTGCTGCTAGGGTTGCCACAAAGCATGGCAAGTTGATCATCAATTAAATCGCACACGACCCTCGAGCATCAGAAATTTTACAACCCACTCAACGCAACAATTACACAAGAGAAGGAGTAAGGCAGGGGCAGAAGAGGGGCAAGAGAAAAAGCTACAGTTACCAAACGAGAAGAGCAACAAATCGCAGTGTACGCCCCTTGCTACGGCACCCTCTGTCCACTCTCTAGCTCTTCCCTTTGCTGCCCATCGGCTCCCTGGACCAATATATCAAATGTCAGTTGAGCTTTGGCAGCATTTGAAATGTCCACGTGCCCGTTCACACACACACGCACACACAGAGGTTGAGCGAGAGGGGTAGGCAGAGTGGGAGCGAGTGTGTCCAGACATTGCTCACGGATGCATGCGGCCTCCGCCAGGACACATAAATTTTATCTGAGGGTCGCGTGTGATTGTGATGAATGCGAGGCAGGGTCGCAAGAGGACGATGGGGGAGAGGGATGCGAGGGGTAAGTGGCGGGGACAGTGGTGAGGCTTGTGTGGCCAAACAAATAGACGCAAAATCCCAAATTAATTTGCAGGCGGCTGACCAGTTCCCTCACTCGACTCGACTCGCCTCGACTCCGACGTGTTGCCCAAAGTGTTGCTCGGTTTGCCTTCATGCACAATCAGCAGGCAGGCCTAACAAATGGCGCTGCATATATCAGCCCAGCTGCAGGTGTGCCAACGAGTGTGCGCAGGTGTGTGTGTGTGTGCAAATACCTTCATTATGCAGGGTAACGCGAGCAGCGTGTAACGAAATCATCTCAATGTTTTTTTCTGTTCCTTCTTTTTTTCTGTGCCAAAGCATTTAATATCAATTTTCAGCTCGCAACATGCAACATGTAACATGAACCGGAAAGGCCACTGCACCCCTGAGAGGGGGATGGGTCGGGCAGGCTAAACGACTCAACTCAAGTTGTGCCCCAAACTAATCTCCGGCTTCGTATCGTGCAGCTAATCGGGGCAGCAGAAACAGCAACAACAACAGCGGAGGCAGCAACAATGTCTGCTCCAATTGTTGCTGGCCATTTGCATTTTGTGTGTGTGGCTTTTTGTATAAATTCAGAAACGTGTGCTTGTGCCACGCCCAGCTCGAAAGCACAAGCACGCAACGTGCCACATGCCACATGCAACATGATAATAGCTCACTTTGCATACAAATTGCAACGGGAGCCGGCGCGAATCGCAGACAATCAAAAAAGAAAAGGGGCTGGCAGAAGGGGCAGGATGAAGAGAGAGAGATATGAGAGAAGAGTGTGTGAGAGAGAGAGAGAGAGAGAGTGAGTGAGTGAGGGAGAAGGAGAGTGGTAAACAGACTGAGGCAGAGAGACGATGTCAAAGTTGGCCATAAATTTGTAATAGATGCCAGCAACAGCGACAACTATGAGTTCGCTTTCAATAGCAAGAAGACCAACAAATAGACAGAGAGGCAGATAGAGTGCTAGAGAGAGAGAGAGGGGCAGACAGACAAGAAAACATTGGCGAAACTTGGCTACCTTAACGTAAATTCATTTTACAAGGCAATAAATAACGAGGCCGAGCCGAGGCAGCATGATTAACATGCGGTCGCAGCTCGAAAGGATTGTCTGCGGTTCCAGCGGGAGTAGGCGCACTATGGTGTGCAGACAGGGACAGCGAGAGAGAGTGAGAAAGAGAGGCACAACTGCTGCTTATAGAGTGGCATTTATGCGAGTCTTCACATTGATTTTATTAAGGCGAAGGCGTCTGCAAAGGGAATTTCAATTTAACACGCAGGAGAAGCAGCAGCATCGCCAGCCTGGCTGGGAGAGGCACTGCCACATCCTGGACTATGATAAATTGTGGCTGGGCTGGACTGGGCTGTAACGGAGTCGATACAAAGAGTTATGAACACGACTTGACCTCAATAGGCATTTTAAATATAAATCAAATGCTCGAAATAAACCCAGACTCAGAGGGACAACCGCAGTGGCGAAAGGATAACGGGACAATGGGACAGTGGCACACCGCGGGGCAGCACAATGGGGACGACATGTTGTGGCATGTTGTGTAAACGTTGACGTTGGCGACGCCAACGGGGGCAAGACTCCTGGCCTGGCCAAGGTCAAAGCGTGGCAAAGGCTTCCCACGCTGCCTTCCTGTTGCGCTGTGCTAGAGAGAGAGGGGAGAGAAGGAGTGCTGTTGACTCCACGCCCTGATGAAGCAGTCCTCCTTCTCATCCCTTTCCCTCCTTTCTCTTCCCTCTCCACTGGCAACTCCAAACGGATTTCGTATCTAAATCTGAATTCGAATACGCATCCGCTTGCGCTGCGATTGCTTTTGTTTTTGTGCACGGGGCGTATGGGTGATAAATGGGTATCACGTGGCGCATGATAAATGTTAATTTGCCAGCCCAAGCAGCAGCAGCAGCAGCAGTGGCAGCAACAGAGGCGTAAGCCAAGCTGCCACGCGTTGCTGCCGCCGTTAAGCATCTTCGACAGCTTTAAGGCCTTTCGCGTTCGCATTCGCAACACATGTATGGATGCCATTGGGGAAATGTGTCGTAAGCTCATTGCAATCCACACACACACACACAATGCAGCACGTCAGAAACAATCAATGTAATTGCTTAATGCAGGAGCAGCCCCGCAGCCAGTCAGGCCAATCCTCACTCCTCAACTCGATGCGAATCCAATTCTCAAACCATTCGGGCGCTGCCAGGGCCAATGCCAGCCTTGCGTAATTGCAATTCACTTTCAGCAGCAGCAAACGATGCACCGTTTCCGTTTCCGTTGCGCTCAGCTAGAGATGAGCGCGTGAGTTGCTCAAAAATTAAAGTCAATGTGGCAGAAAGAAGAGATGAGCAGCGAGAAGTATTAATGATGAGGAAGGTAAGTTGAATGGGTTGTTGAAGGGGTGAGGGAAAGGGAGGGAGGGAGTCAGACAACTGAAGATAGAGTAAGAGAGACTTTCATTACTTCACCCATTCCTTCTTTCTTCTTTTCTCACTCTCTTCCTCTCCATGTTTCTCACTTCCTTTCCCTGCCTTTCACTTTCACAGTCGATCATCTTCGCCTGCAAGTGCAGGCTCTCAACCTGTCTAATCTCATCTCTAGTCTCTAATTCGGCAAGCACACTCTTGCACACTCTTGCATACACTTGCACACATACACAGGCACACACCCACACACTGGCAATATGTCAAAATCCATTTAATGCTCGAAACTGTAAGCAGCTTTCAGTTTGAAGTTTAATTTTCTCTCTCTTACTTTGATTTACGCAAACTAAAAAGCACTTCACAATGCACAAGCCTGCCTCTCGCTACCCCCTCTCCCCCTCTCTCTCTCTTCTGCTCAAGTTTGGCAAGTTCGAGCTGCACCCAAACACACACACACACACACACACTTGCAACTATTATCTATAGCAGTGCTATTTACACAGGTTTCATTCAGTTACCGTAAGCAGCAGAGGAGGGGGAAGAAGAGAGAGTAGAGAGAGCGCAGAGTGGGGGCTACTTGACTCTTTCTCTCTCTCTCTCTGTTGACCATTGACTGGCTGAGAAAACATTTATTGTACGAATTGTTCTCCTACTTGCAACAGCAGCAGCAGCAGCAGCTGCACGATGATTTTAGCTTTATAATTCAACTTTTTGGTGCTTAGCCAAAATGAAAAAGCGTTGATTGCACTATGTACTCAACACACACACCTCCCTCGCTCACTGCAGCCCCCCCTTTCCCTCTCACTTCCCTCTTCTTCCCTCCGGCAGTGCTGTTGCAAATCAACATGCATCAACATGTCCTGCTGCTACTGCTGCTTGCCACTTAAAGCTATTGAAAAGGTCACAGCGCGTCACTCAACTGGTGCGCGTCCCCTTGGGAGGGAAGGGAGAGAGAGGGGAGGAGTAGGGGTGCCACCACTGTGCACAGCTGTGGCCACGACTTGAGCTGACCATTTTATTTATTAAAATATTTATTTAAATGCATACAGATGCTGTCGCAAATGTTTTCATGACGTTGCCAGCAATGAAAACAAAAGGCGGCCAAATGGAAATAATAAAACTGAAAACTGGCAAATGTTGTTTTTGTTGTTGTTGCTGGTACCGCGCGCTGTGCATATAAAAATGTCTGACACGTTGCAAAAAAACAACGAAACAAAACACAGGCAAAAAACAAAGACAACAACAGGAAGAACAACAAGAAGGCGAGCAAGGGGCGAGAAAAGCTAAGTCCAAATGAACACAAAACACAGCAGTGAACAGTGAACAGTGAACAGTGAAGTGCCACGCCCACTGGCGCCCACCCATAGCGAGACACTCACATGTCTGGCCATAAAAAGTCACTCAAGTGGTATTAAACGTACCGCCAAGTGCAGCGGGAGCGGGCGAGGGTAACAGCAACAGCGCACACAGGAAACGGAAACGGAAACCCGAATGGAGCTCCAGAGATGGCCCCACACACACACACACACACAGCGCGCACACAAAAGTTTAAGACTGACTGCCTACACTTGTGGCCATAGCAGAGCATACAAACGTAGCGTGTATTAGTTCAAATTCCTCTCCCCCTCCACCGCACTCAGTCAACTAACTGACTGGGCAGCGAGCAGCGGCAACAATAATAGAAAAAATATACCAGAAAAATGGCCAGAAATGGCAAATGGCTTTTTTACTCGAGGTGACAATAACGCTATACCCTTTCGTTCAACGAGGAGACTGATCTTTGACCTGCTTGAGTGCAAGGCAAAGCAATTTGTTGTGTGCGCTTAAAAGTAGGCAACAGTTTTTTGCCAGGCAAGCAAAGTGTGCACAGTTTGCAATTGCAGCCTAGTCGTTTAGCTGTGGGAACAGATCTTAAGCTGCTGCAGCTGTTGTTAGTGTTCCCAGCTGGCTTTAACTGTTCTTTATTATTGGAATAGTTACTTTTAGCTCAGCTGGTAACAATATAATCTTTAAGAATGTTTACTGCATTTATATTAATTGCAATCGCTTGAAAGTAGGCAATAGTTTTGCTAGGTAAGGAAATGTGGGAACAGTTTGCGAGTAGCGAAGTAAAGTGGTTTTTGTTAAATGTGAACAGTTACCGATCGCCGCTTTGGGGAATAGAATTAGGCTAGCTTAGGGTACAGTTATCGTAAAACAACCTTTGCACAGTGAAAAGACACTGTACCATATTAGAGAAAACAGTTTAAGCTTCCATTAGCTACAACTACACTTTAAGAGCAGTGCACTTTTCTATCATTTTTTATGGCGTCACATAACCAGTCACTGCACCAAGCTACCCTTTAGTCAGAGCACTCCACATAGTCCCACAAAAATCCAGGCCCGTTAGATCGGTTTGGAATTGACTTTTCTCCTGCATTTTCCTTTCTTTTTTTTGGTTGACGCGCAATTTTTGATTGAAACCGAGTGGCTTTACCTTTTCTCCAAGTGGGTATGCAAGGGTGCGGTTGTGGGTGTGTGTGTCTGCGTGTGTGTGCAGCTGACCCCAAAGCTTGTTTATTTGGAGTGTGCTGGACTGTCGAAGGCATTAGGCATTTTTTACACTTAACTGCCGACAAGAGGAAAAGGTGACCAGCTGTTGCTTCTGTTCTCAATCCCTTTCTAGCCCCCCTATCACCCCCTTCCCCTGCTGGACATTTGGCATTTTATTGTGCGCTGAAAGGGAAAAATAAAAGTAATAAGCAAAAAGGGTTGAGTTGTCGCGCAGCTGCGACAAAAGCGAGAAAGAAGAATTAAAAGCAAAGTCCAGAAAAAGAAACCCAAACTGAGAACAGTTGAAGGTGTTTTTGGCTAATTTTGGGCGAGTGCTTTCACTAATTGTGGCACTCGCTCGCTGTTTACGCTCACCTGTCCAAGCGAGTCAGAAATGCGCTTAAGTTTTGCGGGAGCTGGAAAATTGGCGGGAAAATGGGGGAAAAACTCGCGCGCGCTTCAGCTTTGTGCAACTTTTGTGCGCTTAAAGCGCGTTGGGGAAAATTTGCAGCAATTGTTGTGGAGAAGGAAAGGAAAGGAAGAGGGAGAGCGCGAGTGCCAGCGGGGCATGCAACATAAAGTTTTAGCAGCTCATAAAACGCTCAGAAACAAGCGCACAAAAATCGAACGCACATCAAAATTGCAGGGAAAGTGTGAGCAGGAGGGGGAAGGAAGAGAAGGCAAAGGGACTGTTGTAGTGGGGTCAGTTGCGTTTCGGGCGATTGGGGCATGCCACTCACAGTTCAAGAGAGCAGAGGGGGGAAAGGCTTCACACGGATTGATTTCGTGCGTTTATTGAAAGCGCAAACAAGGCGACGCCAATGTGAACTGCGAGTGTGTGTGTGTGTGGGCGAGTGTGTACCTCTGTGTGTGTGTGTGAGTGTGTGCCGCAAGTGCAAGTGCAGAGCAGAGTTTTGTGCAAACAAATGAAAATCGAGCGCGAAAGCGATGAAAATCAAAAGTTACGACGCTTTGACGGCGGCTGTAAAAAGATTAAACTTGCCACTGCTTAGAGTGCCCCCTTGAACTGTCCCTTTCACTATAGAACTTCCTCTCTCCCTCCCCTTCTCTATGGTACTCTCTCCCTTTCGCTATGTTACTCCCTCTCTCTCTCTCTGTCTCCCTCCCTTGCAAGTTCCCATTTTCGCAGCATTCATTCGCGCATGTTTTATAATTTTTTATCACTTGCTTGGCAAATTGTGCAGCCATAAAACAACAACAACAAACGACAAGCAAAACAACATTTTGTTGTTATTGTTGATGCAAAACGTGTTCCAATTAAATGTAGCTACCCCCCATCCCACTTGCGAGTAGTTAATTCAAATGAAATTCGCGTGAGAGCGGGGCACGTGATACATGCAAATATGGCAAATAAAAATTACAACTCATAAAAAATCGAAGCGTGCTAGAGATGTGTGACAAGCGGAGGAGAGGAGGTGCGCCGAAAAAAAACTGTAATTTATGAGCAGCTGCCAACAGCTGACACGCCCCCCTCACTCACTCAAAATTCGCATGTGCAGCCCATAAAAATGAAGACGTATAAAAAATATGCACGACGGCACTTTGGCAAATTGTTCGCATACATTTTGCGCAAGTTGCCTGCCTGCCCTCGCTATCTACCCCGCCCTCTCTTCACTTGCTCTTTATAATGTGTAAAGTTGATTAAAATGTTGCATTTCCTATGGTTGCCTCTGCCCCAACTCCCCAATGCGCTAATTGAAAGGCGTCACCACTGCGTGCGTCATGCCGAATGTGTTCGCATTTGATTCAATTAGATAAGCAAATGTGCCGGGAAGGGAAGGGGGAAGGGGAGGTATTTAAGTAGACTCTGCACGCGTGCCTTCGGTTTTGTCCTGTAATTTGTGGGGCCTAAACTGTTGCCAATCAAAGGTTAATTGCAACTGGCTGCAAATCAACGAATTTTATTACGTAATCAGGCGTCGATACAAGTGCAGAGCAGGAGAGGCAGCAGAGGAGCAGATAGAGAAGGGAGAGCAGAGGGAGCGAGCATGACGGGGAAGTCATAAACTTGTACTTGAACACTCTCTGGCACACTCAACAGCCAACAGCCACATTCATTCACGCACTCACATGCATTTTAATCACATAAAACTCACTTACACATCACGGCAACATTTTGTGCTCTTTGTAAGCGTACGTGTGTGTGGCACTGTGTGTGTGTGTGAGTGGAAATCGCTGTCGTTACACAGCGGGAAAGGGTATTAAAACTTGTGCCCAAAAGTTGTTAATCCACTTGCTGCGAATACCCGAAACTATTCGTCAGGTTTTGGCATATTTCAATGGGGATGACTTTGGGTTTTGAGAAGCTTATCAAATGTTTGACGGTTTTAAATGGTTTGAACATTTTTAGATATTATAAGCAATCATAGTTTTAAAGTAGTAAATGGTTTCAATTATTTTTAAATATTGAAAAGAGCTCACTTGTTTTTAAAATATTTTAAAAGCCTTATAAAATAAAATGTTGCAAAATGATTTTCCTTTGCAAATACTCAGCAAAGAATTTTCAAAATATTTATAAATTATACTATTTATTTTTACTCATTGCAGAGCGTATTTGAGTTTCGTTTTGAGCCTGCTTCATCTCATGTCGTTGTTGGCATTTTTGTTATTTGTTGTGGTGCCTCGTAGTGCTACATGGCGTATGCGCAACATTTGCTGGCAAACAAATTTATGCGATTACACATAAATCTCCAGCTGCTTTCACTGCTTGTTGCTTGTTCTCCAGACACACACACATCACTCCACACACACACACACACACACTCAGATAGAGAATGGGAGAGACAGGCGCCAACTAAACCATATAGTTTATGCGAAACGAACCAAAAACTTTCATTTTGCAAACCGAAGAGATCTTAATTTAATAAAGTGCCAGCAGCTAGAGAACTCTCTGTCGAAAGCTAAGTGTGTGCGTGTGCCTGTCTGTGTGTGTGTGTGTGTTGGAATTTGTTGGCCGGCAATGGCAGATAAATCTCAATTAGGGCGACTGCAGTGAATTCATTACGGCAGCAGGCTAAATGATTGGGCCAAGTACTTTTTCACTCCAACTCTGACGAGTTTTCGCTTTGGTTTTTTTTTATTTCATTTAATATAGTTATACAATAGAATTTTCTTTTTTCTCCTTTCTTTTTTTTCCATCTCGTAGTTTTTCGATTTTTTTCTATAATTTTTGTGTGCTGAAGATGTTGTTGTGGTTGCAGGGCCGACTTAGAATACCTGCACGCGATGATTCTCACGATCGCAGACGAGTATGTTGCCATTGGACATAATGGCCACGCCCTCGAGTCCTTTGAACTCCGAATCGCCAGAGCCCCAGGAGCCGAAGGTCTTTAGAAAACTGCCATCGGGATTGAAGATCTGTATGCGGTTATTGCCCGAATCGGCCACAAAGATATAGCCCTGATCATCCACAGCGACACCCCTAGAGAGATACAGCATGATATATATAGTATCGTATATATTATCATGTTCTGTGGCAATTATTCATTTGATTACTTACCGTGGAAACTTGAATTGGCCATCGTCGGAGCCTTCGCCGCCCACCGTGGACAGCACTTTGCCATTCACATCGAATATCTGCGACATAAAAAGAGGCGGAGAGTGGGCATGGTTACATGTGTGAAATCTGGAGCATATTTTAATTAAAAATGTTCAGCTGACCAGACAAGCATGAACACGGCCGCAGACAAGCGGACAGAGAGAGAGAGAGAGAGAGACTTCAGTGAGAGCTTACCTGAATTCTGTGGTTATTCGAATCGGAAACAATAACACGATTCGTATTCGATACGGCTATATAATGCGGATGCTCCAGCTGACCCTCGCCACGGCCGCAGGAACCGAATTTACCAACGAAGGAACCATCGGATTGGAAAACCTGACCAGATGCGAAACGGAAACGGAACGAAACGAGACGAGAGCGTGTGTTTATAAGTTTTTCAATTCAGTGTGAAGGGAATAAAGTGTGGCAAGAGAGGGTGGGGGGAGATGTGCAAATATAAGGCGAGAGCTTCAGTGCGATGCCAACGTCAATGGGTGAAAATCTGCTGCAGGCTGAGCCAGGGATTGAGGCTGAGAGTCGTCGTTCCTGGCAGCTCCATCTGCCTTCTGCCTGCCGTTGCTCAAGTGTGACAAATTGGGCAAGACTCCGTTGGGGTAGAAGGAGGGGGAGGTACAAGGGTGAAGTGCTAGAGAGAGAGAGAGGCAACCTTCTGCTGCGCAGTCTGCCTTTCTTTTTACCTCCCCACCATTCAACCTTCTCTACATTGCTGGTCTCTCGTTGATGATTATAAATATTTGCATGCAAATGGAAGAGAGAGAGTGGGGCAGAGAGAGAGAGAGGGGGCAAGGGAATGAGCGAGAACGCGAGACATTACCTGCACTCTGTGGTTCTCCTTATCGCAAACGTAAATGAAGCCGAGTGCATCGGTTGTTACGCCCCAAGGATAATTGAATTTGCCATCTGCGGTGCCCTGCGAGCCGAAGGCGCGCAGGAAGCGTCCTTGTGGATCAAGCACTTGTATGCGATGATTGTATCTGCAACAGAGAGAGAGAGAGAGAGTAAGTGTGAGAAAGAGAGAGAGAGAGACAGTGTAGACATCAGACAGAGTAGACAGTTGAAAGGCAGCCCGTGTAAATGCCCAGTGACAGCATAATGCATACGAAATTTACAACAAAAAACTATCGCCCTGGCACAGTACTTATGCCACAGACTGTGGCACAGTCACCGACTTTAATGAGTGGGAACTTTAAATGAGACTTGAAATTTAAAGAAAGAAATTAAAGAAACTAATGATAGAAAAACCTGAAGGTTATGAACCTCGACTTTTTATGTTTCTAAATGTTGTAACTAGATCGACTTTGAAGACAAAGAGAATAAACAGACCAATTGAAAACAGTTAAAAAAGATAACTTTGAACTTAAACCAACTTATAAAGGCAGCATATATGTATGTGTGCACATATATAAAAATCAAGCTAAGCTACAGCTGCCCAACACTTTACAGTCCCTGCAGTTAAATAAGGCTTACTACCTTGTTGCAGGCAATCTATAGCTACAACACTATTTTACTTTATTCCTTACTACGTATGCAGTTTAAGTTGGGATTACTACGTTCTGTATTCTGCCTATAGTTATAGCTCTGCTGTTTCTGCAGCTTAGCCAGCCAGAGCAGCTACTTTAATTTGGGACTTTGCATTACGATGTGAAAACTCTTCTCGCTGTCATTAATTACAAAATGGCCGTGTAGCGAGCTCATTACTGTGCCGGAACTTTAGCCTGTCAATGGAATGGGAAATGGGGCACGGGGTAGCTACACCAGTGACGCACTTGGCATGCTGGTCTGCTCAGAAGAGGGGGGAGGGGAAGTAGAAAGGTGTCGGAGCCCGCTTTGGGAGGAGGTGTTGGGCTTAGGCTAAGCCGCTTAACGTGCAAAATCAAAGTTGAGGCACACAATGAGGCTGGCCGTGCACAACGACGACTATGGTGCTTAACGAGATTTTTCGTCAGACAATGACAGCCCGGATGAAGCATGAAGATTGCCTGCCCAAATACATGTGTGCCTGTGTATCGGCGTGTGTGTGTGTGTGTGTGTACACCAGAAAAAAAGGTTAGCAGGCTTAAACTGGGAGTGGGGTAGTGGAAGGGAGGCAGAAGTAGCCTCAGCCGGCGCACATGTTTCTCATTAACGCGGCTATTATGCGCTTAGCCATGCCAATTACCAGGACCAGGAGCAGGACAAGCTGCCTCCGTTGCACATAAAGCTAAGTCCAAGAATTAATCATGGAGTATTGTTTCGACTTAATTAAAATGCAGGCCAGAAGGAGCTGCCTGTCCTGCCCTGCCCTGCTGCCCTGCTTGGTTAAGATAGTCGGGGATTATGACTCACCTATCGGCTATGATGTATTGGCCGATGCGATTGACCGCCACGCCGGCCAGGCAATCGAATTCGCCCTCGCCGTTGCCATATTCGCCAAACTCCTTGACAAAGATCCCATTCGAATCGAAGACTTGCACGCGATGATTCGATGAGTCCGCAACGACGATGCTATTGTCGGGTCCGACGGCCAGGCCGCGGGGCCACGTAAAGGATCCGGGCTCGCTCCCCCGGCCCCCCAACTGGAACAGCTGCTGCCGCTTGCGCAGGTATACCTGTTTAGGGATAGTACCTCCGGTTATACCGGCTGCTGCTGCTGCTACCGTAGGGGACGTAGGGGAGCCTAGCCCGTTTTTTGACCCGTCATCGTCGGATGAGGCCAACTCATTGGCCTGCCGCAGTGGCAGACCCAGGCTGAGGCGTCGCGACACATCGCTCGCCGTGCTGCGGCCCGTGGCAGAGCCAGCACCAGCAGCGCCGTGCGCATGCGACGTTGTCGCCGTCGAGGCGTGACTATCGCGTGCGCCGCCAGCGCTGCTGCTGCTGCTGCCTGCACCGGGTGTATCCTTGGAGTTCTTGCTGCCATACTTGCTCTTCAGGTAGCGTGCCCACGAGCTCAGCGCTTCACCATCCTTGTTGTCCGTGGAGCTGCTTGCCAGTGCGCTGCGTGATGAGCCCGCACTGCGATCGGCTATGGGCGAATTATCGCGTGACTTGAGCGCATGCGATGAGCGACTGCGTGATAGATCACTGCTGCCATAGCCACTGTATCTGTAAGGACATTGAAGAGCAGGATTAGCCAAAGCTGCCAGGCAGGAGAGCAGCAACGAGACCCTGTAGGAAGTAGGAAGCAATTGATGCAGTGCAAGTGCAGAAGGAGCCGCACTACATCGTTGCCTTCTTCTATCCGCTAGAACTGCTCGCACTGCCCTCGCTGGCTCACTGAGCACATTTCTCTTTGTTGTTTTTCTTGTTGCTGTTTTGGGGTAAACGAAATGAATGTTGAGATGAAATGAGGCGCGCGCTAGAGAACTAAAAATGGGCACTGCATGAGGACGAACTGAATGAGGGACTGCATGAAGAACTGTATGACGAACTGTATGACGAACTGCATGACGAACTGAATGAGGAACTGCATGATAGACTGCATGAGATTTATACAGAGATTGAGAGGGAGAGAGAAATATAACTCTGCTGTTAATTTCGGTTAATTTGAACGCGCTGTTTAAATTTTAAATTTCATTTTGGTTTATCGCGAAACAAAAATAAATTTCAAATTATAATAATAATAAAAAAAACTCAAAACGAAATGAAAATATATAATCAAATAACTTGAATTAGTGTGTGTAGAGTGCAACATAAACGAGAACGAAACGTGAAGAACGTGGGACGCAGCACGCAGTGGAAACTCATAAAAAAAGAAAAGGAAACTCATAAAAAAGAAATTACAAAAATCAAAAATAGAAGTATTTTTTTCATAAATATAAGTAAAACACACTCTTGTGGGCGGGGCACGAGGGGGCGGGGCAGCACACACGCACAATGAAAGCGCCCAAAAAAAAGAGGGAGGGAGAGAGACAGAGACAACTTCACTGCTTATGCGATATACATATGCGATAGTTATACGATAGATATTTATATATACAACCGATAGCGCGCTTTATATACTATATATACAACTGAAGGAGGGGGGTTTGGTTTTCACTTTGGTTACTCTCTGCGCACCTTGAGGCCAGGTAAGCGGATGGCGACACAATGGTGGGTGACACGGGCTCATCCAGATCCTCGTCCTCGTTGCCAAACTGATGTGAGGATCGCGAGCGGGCCAATCGGGTGCGTCGCTCCTTCATGGCCAGATAACGGGAACGCCCTGTGCCGTAGCGGCTGTCCGAATCATCGCCAGTGGCGGCATCCTCATCGAAGGAGGCGGTGGGCGTGGATAGCGAGGGTTGCGTTACAATGGCGCTGCTCTTGCTCTTGTTTAGAAAGCGGCTTGTGTAGCTACAAAAAACGTTTTGATAGTTTGTCGATATCGATATCGATAGTTTACGATATTGCGATTTGTTGTTGCTTTGTTGTTGTTTTTGTATTTTGCATTGCCTCTTGTTGCCTGCCGTGTGAGGTCAAAGGTGAGTCTAGTTGTGTGAGTGTGTGTCTCTCTGTGTGTGTGTGTGTGTGGGTGTGCTAGCTTCATAAAAGTTTCTGGTAAGCACCTTCTGCGCGACCGCTTAATGAACTAAACTTTTTAACTAGCTTAAAAATCAGTGTAACGAGTTCAAGTTCGACTCGGTTCTCGGTTCTGGGTTCTGGTTCGTTCTCCTCCGCCTCCACTGATTAGGCAACCAAATTCAATTAAAATACAAAACGAAAAAACCAACAATGCGCTCGCACAAAACTTTCTAATTAAATTCACAATTTCACATTATCGAAAAGTTAAACAAAGTAGCAGAAAGTTAGCTATGCTACGGCAGACAGAGACAGATAGACAGATACAGAGAGACAGTTTTGGGTTAGGCAAAAACTACACATACAAACATACAACTACAAAGCAACAACAAAAAGTAGTGGGTGTAGGGGGGCACAAATACTTAAAGAACTACTACGTATACACAGACACGCATACACAGATTGCACACAGAAAAAAGCTCATTAATATGGTATTATTTTAAGGCAGCTTGCAACTCAACCCGTTGACAGCGCACAAAAGTAGGCAACGCTTTTTGCCTCGCGCGCGCTTATCGATTGCATTCGCCGCACAACAATGAAAGAAAGAAATAAAGCAGGGACAAAAAACAAGCGAGAAAAAGTGAGAGAGAGAGAGAGCGAGAAAAAAGCAAAAGGGAGAAGTGAAACCGATTCCTGTGGCATGTTTGAGTTGGTTAATTGCTTTGCACTTGTTTGCAACATAACAAAAAATCGCATGCAATCAATGAAATGAATGAGTGAAGTGAGAGAAATGAGAAGTGGAGGCGGGGGGAAAGCGTAAGCTGCAAAAAAGCCAAATTCCCCCATTAAAATATATATGTACATACTATAAATCGTGGAGTATATAGCATATTGATTTCACATTGTTTGTCAGGCTGCAAAAAGGGAAAGGGAGAGAAAGCTGATTGATTTCAACAATTGCTGCCAATTGGCACTTCGCAACAACTTTTAATTATATTACGCAAGAATTGGCCAAGGACTCGCATTAAAGACGCACACACACACACACAGAGAGGACAGGGAGTCCCTTTCACATCGATGATGACAACAACCCTTTTTGCGGGAAAGGTCAATGAAAAGTGCCTGAGAATTGAATTGAATTGAATTGAAGTTGTGCTTTCAGCCACTGAGTGGTTGCTTTCAACCGGCGTCAGCAGCCAAGCGGCGTGTGCGTCAACTTCTACGTTCTAGTCCGTCTCCATCTCGGTCTCCCCCACTTTCACTTCCACTTCTCATTCCCCTCTTCATCACTGTCAGGTTCTTGGGTACCTTCTGACATTTAGCAGCGTTAACAAACTCGAAACGCTGTAAGCCTCTTGAGCTGCTGCCTGCCCCCCTGCCTGCTGCCTGCTACTTAAAAATATCAGCTGACTGCAAGGTATACGTATATATTATGTATACTATATATAGATATGCAAGGGCTGCTCAGAAAGAAATCTGTTCCACTCGAGTGTCTAATAAATGCGCGCTGAAAATGTCAAGGGGAACTGTGCATGTCAACTTGGGTGATGATAAAGGGAAAGTATCTGTATTTGAGTATCTAAAGGAATGTATCAATATCAGACTGATATGTCTTATAGGGAAATGGATGCTACTACTTATTAGATTCTGAACTCTTTATGTGCCCTAAATAAATGAATTCTTCTACTGCTCAGCCTCATCTTTAACTTCTCTCACTGTTTCCCAATAATTCCCCCGAGTCGAGTACTTGCACCCCTTACTTCCCTACTTGCATGAGTTTTGCTGCAGTGATTGATGTGACATGACATAATGACTGTAATGGCTGAATAAAAAGTCAATTTGTGAATGCAAGTTGCACATTTAATGGCACAACAAATAAGGAAATAAAACATTGCTAAGTATAGGAAAGACACAGAAACAGATAGAGAGAGAGAGAGAGAGAGAATGAAAGAGTGAGAGGTAGAAGGAAATATTCTGGGGGAACATTTCTGCAGCTGCTTCTATTTATGTGATTTGGCGTGTAACATCCGCAAGGCGCTTTCGGTAGCGGGCCCGGTAAGGTCTACTTATGTACGGTAGGCTAAGGGGCAGTGCGCTGCAAAGACGAAACGACAGAGAGAGAGAGAGAGACAAGAGAGATACAAATAAAGAACTAGATAGTTGGGGTAGTGCAAGAGGAAGGAGGGGGGTACGGGACGGGGTTTTCGTCTAGCAAGTTTACCTAGAGCTGGCTGCGCTGCGCTGAGCTGAGCGGGGCTGGCTGGCTGTCAATTTATGTGGATGTTATGAACAATTTGACAATTTGACGCCACACGAGGCGTATGAGCAATAAAATGGCCACGGCGCTGTTAATGCCAATATGGAGCAATTGTTGTTGCAAGCTGCAGCAGACAAAAAGAGATCACAAACACACACACACACTACTAAAAATACATATACAATATACAAATACATATACAAACGTTTGTGAACAAAGCAGAATGGCAACTGCAAAGGAATTTCGTGCATTCCGCATAGAAATCAATTAATTTCGTTATGCATATCAATTTAATGCGAATTTGTTTTCACTTTATTGTTGCTGCATGAGCATCTGCATGTGTGTGTGTGTTATGCGACTAATTAAAAATTTAAATTAATCGCTGGCAATTTGTTGTTGTCATGTGCTAACTGTAATTTGATTATGGCAACTGAGTAAATATAAAAACAAAATTTGAAAACTGACTACAATGAAAAGGTTGAGTGTGTTTGGCTGACTATTGAATACCCTGTAGTAATGAGGAATTTGCCTGACTAAATTTTAATTCAAATAAAATATTTTAAATGCGTTTTAAGCTCAACAAATTTTGATTGTTTAAATACAAAAATAATATGCTATGATAAACTGTTTTAACTTTTTTGATTACATGAGGAAAATTAATTGTATTGTATGAATGCTTTATAAATTAAGAAGATCTCTCTGTACTTATTTAACATGGCATGTTTCAAGCGAAGGATTGAAATAGCAAGTTTATATGATTGAAATAGCAAGTTTAGATTAAGCTGAGTGATCACCCTGAGGTACTAATTCGATTGCATATTGCCGGTCAATGAAGTTCCCTTTGATATATTATATATGGTATATATGACTATATACAATATAACTCAATTTATAAATACTAGTATCATATGAAACTTTAGTTTATACAAAGGGTATTAACTCTTCTATCAGCCCTTTGCAATGCACACATGACAGTTCATTTATTTTGCATGCTCACATAGTATCTATGAACATATATATGTATCTGTGTGAGTGTGACCTGGTATGCGTGTGTGTGTTGCGCATTATATTCATATTTCATATTTTGTTTAAGGTCGAAAATCAATAGTCAATTAGTCGCCAAGAGATGAGCCATGCTTCGGTTAGTTCGAACAAACTTAACAGATTTTCATTAGCTTAGATTTTCTTTTAGTACATTTTCTTTTGGTAAAGTTTCTACTTTGTTAGCTTTGCATTCTGGTTAGTTTATTTGTTAGTTCGCTTAGATTGTGGCTTGGAAATACGGATGGAAATACCTGCTGCTGCCGCTGCCACTGCCATAGCGATCCTCGCTAGAGTCGGCCAGATGATGCGAAGCTGGCACGGGGCGTGTGCGCGTTGTGCTGCCGCTGCCGTAGCCGCTGCTGCTGCTGGTGGTGGAGTTGGGCGTGGTGTAGTTGCTGCGTGAAGACGCCGCTGCGCTGGAGTCATCTCGCGATGCACGACGCGCCTCAAGACGATCCCGATACGAGCTGCCGGTCGACGCCGACGATGCTGACGTGGCTGCTGTTGCTGTGGAGCTGGCAGCGCTGCTTGGTGTTGACTTGGTGGCATTGCTGCTGCCACTGCTCGCTGCGGCGCTTGTCTTGGGCTTACTGCTCTCTGCCTCCGACTCGGACTCGGACTCCGAGCTGGTTTCCTCTTCGGTGCTCGACTCCGACTCGGCCTTCTTCTTATCAGCGGCGCCGTTGGTGCTGCTGCTCGGATTGCTGTGCAGGAAGCGGCTCACGAAGGGCTTCTTCTCGGGCGTCGCTTGTGCTGCGACCGTCGACTCGCGCTGTGTCGAGTAACGGGCCGTGCTGGGCGCCTTTTGCGAGGCTGCAGCGCTGCTGGAGGCTGCCGCCGCCGCTGCTGCTGCTGCTGCCGCTGCGCTGGCGGAACTCTCTGTGGAGGCGCTGCTGTCGCTGCTGCCGGAACGCTGCGTCTTCTTGACGGCGGCCACCTGGGCGGATACTGCCGGCTTGGACTGTTGGGTAGGAGTGGGAGTTGCATCAGAGTCTGTGGCGCTGTCTGCCTGTTAGTTGTTGTTGTTGTTGTTGCAAGGGTTGCAAGCGAGCAAACGAAACGAAATGCAAGTTGAAACGAGAGAGAGAGCGAGAGAAAGAGAGAGAGATCGATGCGATGTGTGATGTGCTCTATGTACATGTGAATGTTGATGTCTGTGTGTGTGTGAGTGCAACTGACAATGTGATGTGGTCTAAAAGGAGGGTCAGGGTGCGGGGGGCGTGGAACTGCAAGCGGTACTAGGCGCATGTCAAACTCAGGCGCACAACAAATCCGACGATCTATTGTCGTTGCAGGGCGAGGGTCGCTCGATACATTTGCCACAACTCCACTCAAATATAAATATAATAAAATGATTTAAGTAAAGTCATAAATAAGTCTACACAGAGTTGCCTCTGACAGAGTTGTCGCCTGTTTCCGAAATGTATTGAGCAACCTTTTGATGAGTATTCAAAAAATGCCCCGAAAATACTTGATAACAAAACATGACAAATATGCAGCGAGTGCGCGCATATGTCAAGCACACACACACACACACACTCACACACTTGCATATACATGACGGAAGCAGCAACGCTGACAGTCATGATTGAAATGTTCCCATTGAACTTCAGCACGAGCTGCGGGCAACAATGCAGAGCGGAAGAGGTAGCGGGGGGAGGGGGAGGGAAGCGGCCAGCACACGCACACCCACACACACACACAGGCAGAGCGTATATTTACAGCGGACATCAGAAATTTGTGACAATGGAATCAAACGAAAAGAAAAAAACGAAAACAAACAAACAAAAAAAGAGAGGAAAATGGAAAATGACATGGGGTGCTCGCTTTGGCAGCTTTTAGCTTGCTTTTTTTTTGGCGATTTGGCGGTTTTTTTTTGCTTTTTTCTTAGCTGTTTCGGCTTCTGGTCAAAATCGAATAGAGATATTTAGTAAGGTTTAAGCAAATTAACATCACTACCACATCGTTTGTCCACTTGCAAGAACAAAGAGAGAAAGAGAAAGATAGAGAGAAAAGAGATAGAGAGAGAGAGAGAGAGAAGGAATAGAATTGCAAAATAATAGAAATTACTCGAGTTGATTTTTTGTGGTTTCATTTGTTTTTGCTCACACATAAAAAACTGTGCTCTGTTTTATTTGGTAATCTCTAACTAAGCCATAAACGACAAGGTAATCGATGTTAAATTACTCTATATAGTATGTATGTGATCGGGTTGTGAGTGTGTGTGTGTTGCCTAACGGTTCTTCTTCATCTTCTTCTTCTTCTTTGTTTTGTACAATTTCCAACAATTTCCGTTGATGGGTCGAAACTTTTCATCGAGTGATTTCAATTTTGTTGTTATCACATTCTCTTTTTTGCAAGTGTATTCGTTGTTTCGGCTTGGCCGAAGGGCTTTTTTTGTGGGCCATTAGTCGATTAGCTGGCCTTGCTTTTATTACTATTATTATTATTATTATTGTTGTTGTTGTTGTTGTTGGAAAAGGTTTGACCCAAAACGGCATTAAAATAAAATGAAAGGCGTTCACAAGACACAAATAAATAAATAAACGAATGAAAGACAGAAAGAAACTTAACGTACACATAAAACAAAACATTTGTTAGGGCGCAGGAAGGATAAACAGTAAACGGTAAAAGGTAAACGGGCGAACAGGTAACGGGTAAAGTAGTTAACGGTTAACATTAAGTTATAGTTTAAGTTTTTCTTTGGGGTTTTGTTGTTTGTTCAGTACAGACTTACGCGAGCGGGGGGAAGTGTGAACGGCGACAACAAATAAAGAAGAGCTTGGACAATAGTATAAATAACATATTTCTTTTTTTTTGGCAAACATGGCGTATACGCAACGTGTGTAACAACAGAATACTGTGCAGCCGGCGTGTGTGTATGTGTGTGTGAATTAGTGTGTGTCTTATGTGTGGCACGTGGCAGCTAACGAACTGACGCTCCTAATCCTAATCTCGATCCTGCTCTAACTCCTCCTCAGTCTCCTCCGAGTCTGTCACCTCCTCCTCTTCCTCTGTATACTCTTCTTCTTCCTCTTCAGCTTCATCTTCTGCTTGCTTCTGCTGCTCATCTTCTTTCTCTAATTTTTCATCTGTTGCTGCTTCTTCTTCTACTGCTGCCTCTGCCTCCTTCTGACTATCGCTTATTATCTGCTCATTGTGCTCTGGCTCCTTGTCCGCCAGCTCATCCTCTGGCGGCACAACATTTATCACTGGCGCCGTCTCACGTTCGCCACGCTCTTCACGCTCTTCACTCTCCTCACTCTCACTGGCTGTCACCTCAACATACTCGTACTCCGAGGAGGATTCATTGTCATCTGCATTGTCTGGCACAGCCAGTGTTGCCACTGTCACCTGTTGCAGCTCTGCCTGAGGCTCTTCCGACACTTGTGCCTGCTCCTGCTGCTCTTCCTCCGCTTCTTCCTCCTCTGACTCACTCTCACTTTCCGTCTCGCTCTCAGACTCGCTGCTGCCACTGCCGCTGCTGCTGCTGCTGCTGTCACTGGCCACGCCCACTTCTTCTTCATTTGCCTCATTCACACTTACCTCAGCTCGCGGCGCCGTCGTCGCAGTACGCACTGGAGATGCCGTCGCCGCCTGATTGCTGCTGCTGTCGCTCTCCTCGCTGCCGCCCTGTCCGCCACGCTTGAGGGCTGTCACACGTTCGGTGTTGGGTCGCTGCTCGCTGCTGGACTCGCCGTCAGCTGTGGAGCTGGCCGCACCACCACCCGCTGCAGTCTTGCGCTTCTCATCCGCAGCCGCTGCAGCCTGTTGATTCTTCTGCTGCTGCCTCTGCATGGCGGCCTTCTGCGCCTGAATGGCAGCCTGCACTTGAGCCTGTGCCGCGACAGCTGCATCGGATTTCTTCTCCTTCTTCTCCTTGCCAATGTCGGCCAGACGTTGCACAACACGCGAACAGTCGCTCAGCCGAATGATGCCACTCAGCTGGCCACGCGACACGTCTTCGCTGTCCAGCACGCGATCCTTGCGCTTGTCGATCTCCTGCTGGCGCTGCTGCTGCTGCTGTTCGCTGTCCGAGTCGTCGTTCTGATGCGAGCGCACAAAGCGCGAACGGAAGCGGCCCGATTTGCCGGCACGACTCGTCGGCTCGTTCTCGTAATCATTGTCGTAATCGTACTCGCCGCTGCGTCCGTAGCTGCGATCCCCGTAGCGATCGTTCTCCTTGGCCGCAACACGCTGTGGCCGCTCGCCGAACTTGCGACCGCCCAGAACAGGTTCATCGTTGTAGCCGCCGCGCTCCTCTTGCTGGCGGAACTGCGTGGCCAGACGATGATCACTCTTGGAGCGCATCAGACCCGGTTGCAGTGCACTGGGCGGTGCCAGGTGGGAACTGCTCACAGAGCCACCTGGCGTCGAGTGGGGCGCAATGTTCAGATCGCCAAATGTGGCCAAATTCATGACCAACTGATTGGGATCGATGGACACAATGAAGCGCACACGACGACTGTAGTCGTTGTTCTCGTACTCAAAGTGACGCAGGAACTCGACCGTTTTCAGGAAGATCTCTTTGGTGTCCATCAGTTCACAGTCATCCCATTCGACTGTGTCGTTCATGTACTTATCGACAATGTCGCAATTGCTGGTGATGTTCGTGATCTCCAGATCGAGATTCTCTTTCAGCGTTGTCAGATTGCGCAGCTCCACAGCCAAGTAACGATCGATTTCGCCCTTCAACTGATCGGAGCGATCCTTAATGGCCTTGGTGATGCGACGATAGATCTCGTCGATCTCCTCCGTCACGCTGATCGCGTTCGTCTGCAGACTCAGCGTGTTCTTCTCGATGATGGCCAGCGAGTCCTGCAGTCGATGTAAACTGCGACGAATCTGTGCAGGAATAAGTTAAGTTTAGATTATATGCTTGATCGATGCGAGGTCGTCTTACCTGTGAGTTGAAGCGAGTTATCTCTCGCCGCAGTATGTCCATGTGGGCACTCTTGCAGTCCTCGCAGATCTTCTTCTCGCAGTGCGCACAGTGCGAGAGATAGGCCTTCTCAGAGCAGACGCCGCAGCGCTCCATAATTTGACCTGAAACGAGTGGAATGGAACATTAAATGGGATAGTTAGATGGTGAGCTTATCGAGTAGACTTTGTTCCAAGGTGGCACTGTGAATATAGAGCATTCTGGCATATTAATTGGAAAGTGTTTCAATGTGGAGCAATGCAAATGGAACAGTTATGAGATTTCCACATTTATAGTATTAAGTTGACTTGAAATCTCATCAAACAACTTCCAATGACAGAAATTCTGGAGCTGTGGAACAATGACAACTGAACTGAAACGGGACTTCAACTCTTCAAACGATTCATGAGCTTATTGATCATGATCTAAGAGCTCTAACAACTGTCATCAATCATCATCAGCCTAGATCTAATGACTCTTCAGCTTGACAACGCATTCCAAGTCCACAACATTCCAATTTTGGCCACAAAACAGCCGTCACTGCAATTGGCATTCCCAAATCGTTGGCAGTGCAAATCACAGCACGTTCGATCTATTGGCATTCCGTTTTCGACTTGTTTAGCATTGCCAAAAACATAAAAAGGAGAAGATGGGAGCGAGCTAGAGCATTCGTGTTAACCATCCACTGACTTGTCGCACTCACTGTAAAACTCGGCAATCAAATGCCAAGCGACAGGCCGCCAAGCCATCAATTTGCGCTGCCAGAGCAACAGCAACAGCAACAAGAACAAGTTGCGATTGTATCAAGACTGCGATTGCACTTAAAAGCGCATAACATGCCAGCTGACAGGGGGGGATGAGGAGGGAAGGAGAAGAACACAGTGAAATGCAGCTGGTGCCCAGGACTAATGCGATTTCAAGAGTGTCGCCAAATGCAAGAAATCAACTGCACCTAAGCGCCATTCCATGCTATACTATATACGCTCTTTCTCTCTCTCTCGATGTTTATGTGTCGTTGGCAGGCACATCCTGCCGGCACCACATGCCGATGTCTTGGCTCGGCAAATGCAAATAACGAGCCGGAGCAAGTCCCAGCCACCGCCTCCCTCCTCCTCTGTGTTCGACACGCCTCCTTCCAAGCAAGCTGAACAATGCAAACATTTCACAGTGTCCCAAGCGCAGTCACTGTGCGCTAGGAAAGTAAACTTTTCTGCATCAATTGCTGCCAGGACTCCCACTTGTCCCCCTGCCCTTCTCTCCCTTTCCCTCTTTTCCCTGCCTTTCCTGCTTTGCCATTGCCTGATGAACTCGCCTCTGGTTCCCAATCTCTGCGGCCTCACTCCGCCGGGCATGACAATAAACTTGCCACACACTCAAGGAATGTCCCTGTGTGGCAACTGTGTGTGTGTGTGTGTGTAGAGAGAGAGAGGGGAGAAGGGGAGCAGGGTCTCCCGCTGCTTGCGCTGCGCCAATAGTTGGCTGTATTTTCTTGTGTAATCATATGGAAAAGTGAATTTGCAAATACTACATGCGATTGCGAGTCCTTGTATCATGGCATCCAGTTATCCATAACAGCGGGGCTTGCAAAGGATTTGCAGCAGCTCAGCTCAAGTCTCAGCTCTGGCAGCAGGAGCAACTTTTGCTCTTCTTCTTTGTCTTCCCACAGAGAGTGCGAAATTTGCATAGCAATTGTTGAAAATTGTCAAAAATTGTCAAAAATACTTGAAGCTTTGTCTGCTTATTAACTGCTGCCTGCTGTTGCTGTTGTTGCTGCTGCTCCTGCAGCCTGATTGCGAATACTCAAAGCACTCACTGTTATTTGCATTTACTGATGATTGTTGTTATTACTGCTACTGCCTGTTGTTGTTGTGGTTGTTGTTGCCATTGTCATTTGCAATTTGCTTCGACTATCAACTTTCAAGCTATTTGCATAGTCATGGTTACAACCTGATCCCCAATATGGCCACAATGCAAATTACTCACAGCACTCACAATCACATTCACACACACACTTACACACTCACACACACAACCAAACGAACCGAAATCAATTTGCGTTTGCTTAGTTTTAATTGCTGACAGCCAATGAAGGGGGCAGGGACAAGGGGCGTGGCCTGACAGAGGTCACACACAGTAGCTACAAAACACACAAAGAGCCTGATTTTTAATTGGAAACCAAATATTATGTCCACGGCATTTGCTTTTTTATGTCCTTCTTTGTGTCGCTTCCTTTGAGAGTCGCCATTTGGTTTTTTAATTTTGTGCAAACGAACAGCGAATTTAATTAAAGCAACACTGCATGAAAATGATTAATATTCTTTGTGACCAAATATTATCAATTACACAAAGGTTTTTCCTCGATGCACATTATAAAATAATATTATACAAAGCATTTCACAATGTGCATATCGTTGCTTTGAGCTGCACATTTAATATGATGCAGTTTGAACATACACAGAATAGATAGATAAAATGTCAATAACAGTTTTGCGTGCTCAAAACTGAATATGCAATAACGAAATTCCATTGAACACTTTGTTTATCTTTGCCAATGAATATTCATTTAGTTGCCATAAAGGAAGCAGTTTGTGGTTTGCGGTGGATACGCTTAGCTTACCTGAGGTGGGATCCGGCAGCTCGCCGGTAATTTCAATATGCAGCTCCAGAAAACGCTGCAACGTGACGTTCGTGGGAAAGGCCTGCACGCCATTGTAGGGTATACGATGTTCGGCACGGCACTCGGGACACTTAACCTGCAAGCAATAAGAAAATGTTAATAAAATTGCAATTAAATACAATTTGCGCAGTTTACTCGTGCGTAAGTGCTGCCAAACTGTGCGACGATAACAGCGAATTAATCGATATCACTATGATGTGTATTTTAAATATACTAAATATGCAGCAACTGTCAATGAGTAAAGTTATCTGAACATATTTAAAACATAAGCTATCGATAATGTTTGCAGTTACTCAATCGATATAATCTTATGGGAATTTTGCAACACTTTGCGCTGCTGTAACACGCTTTAAAAACCTCCCACACTGGTAAATATTTGATGTGGCAGGCATCTTTAACGTATCTTTTAGTTAGGTTGATCTCTGTCTCCACTGACTGTAGTGTTGCCTGTGCCCGCCAAAAGGGAGAGTTGGTAAATTCCCTTGGGGCTTGGCAGGCAGAAGACAGTTATTGTTAGTCGGTTAAGCAGTTTTTGGCAATAAGCCTATTTGGCCAGCACAGCGGATGCTGCTACTACTACACACAATGGCAATGCTTACCAATTATTTGCGTGTTGTTGGCGCCAGGCCAAAATCAAAATTTAAAAATACACAAAGAGCGGCAGAGTGAGAGAGAACGAAAGCAAGAGGGAGAGAGCGCGAGGGAGAGGTGGTGGTGTCTATAAGTAGCGCAGTAGACACACGAAATTCGTTTTACTATGTATATTATATATACGTAACATATCGTATATGTATGGATGTAGTACATATAGATAAGTATGCACGATTTATAAGTAAATTTTATAATTTTTCAACAGCGTTAAGCCAAATCGACGCAAATGCGACGCAAGAAAAACAAAAAGGGAAAACTCAACGGGAATATCAAGAATATTGAGTTCTCTCGCGCTGGCTTTTGGACACATTTCTCGTGTTTTCATTTCCCTCTCGGGGCTTTTGCCGAGCGATTTATTAAGCAGCTTTCTTGCCTGCCATGTGACGTAGTCGCTGAACAAATACGCCGCATTTACCCAAATTGCCTCACACACACACACGCACTCCCACTCTTGCACACACATACACAGACGAGCTTATGCATTCGCAGTGATTATGATTTATGGGTTTATTTCTTGCACAGTGAGGGGGAAATGTGACAAATGCGTAATCTTACCTGGCGCCGCACATAGTCGACCAGACCCTCCATGCAGGGCTCCATGCAGAAGGAGTGCTGGCATGGCAATAGCTTCGGTATGCGATACCTGTCCAGGCACACGCAGCATGTCAACAACTGTTCGAACTGTTCCATGGTTCACTGCAGGAGAGAGAGAATGAAAGAGAGAGAGAGGGGGGAAATCAGACATCATTAGACTTGATTTGATTAGACGACAAAGTCCTGTCAATTTGATATTCATATCATTATAAATTCGCCTGCTGCCTATAGACTAAGCTCATCATCAGCCCCTCCACTGCCCCTGCTCCTTACCGCCCATCCTCGAATCGGATTGGGAGCATTACGAGTCGCATTCGAATGAGCCTGCCTGCCCCGGAAGAGAATACATTGACCATTTCGTCGCCCATTGTCGTAAATCGCGAGGGTGCCTCATTTGGCCTTGGTAAATATTCTAAGCCACAAATCTGCTTATGGCTGGCTTCATTAAAAGCGGTTTATTTAAAAGAACTCACGAAATACACCCCACGGCAGATGCCTGAAATGAGATGTACATAGAGTAGGTCCAGGGGGGAGGAGGTGTGGGGATGTTGACTGCTGGCTAATGCGGCATAGAGAGTGCAATTTAATTGGCTATAACTCAGCTCAATTATGAGTGGCCACTTGAGGTTTGTGAGGCGTCGCTACTCATCGAGTACTCACGAGTGCACTCACTGTGGCCACATGCAAATATTTGTTGCATGCCACAAGCAACTCTCTGTTCATGAATATACATATCTATAAATATATATAAAATTTATAGTGTATAGAGCAAAAATGAAGTGCGAAATATGCAAAATAAACAACTGTGCTTAAGTTGAGCTTTGGCAGAGAGGGAAGCAGGCTGAGGGAGAGAGTGGAAGTGAGGGAGAGGAATAGAGTAAAGAAAGAAGAAGAGCAACACTAAGTTATTAATAAAAAATTGCAAAACCTGTATAAATAATATTGCAAGCATCAAGGGTAGAAGAAGCAGAGGTTGTTGAGTTGAGGCTGCTTGACTGCAGAATACTCTGTACTGAATTACGGAACATGATACGTTGTGAAGTATATGATACTTATTAGAGGTATAAATAAATTTTAAATAATGTGTAATGTATGTTTTATAGTTCTTTTCAATACAATTAAATATCCTAGAATGTTGCTGAAGAGAAGAAATCAGTAGATAAAAGTAGAAAGAAATTAGAATTAATATTCCTAAACTCTTTCTATATGATTTCTTTTAAGAGAAGTCTCCACAGCTTATGGTTATAGCTAGAGCAACAAGTAATATACAAGTATTAGAAGATACGAAATAACTCCCTACCTACTACATATCTAGTGTCATCTCTACAAAGAACCCTTTCATTGCTCTTATCATTTCAAAGCATCTTCCTTCACAACCAGCCACAACTATAAACTCATCTCGCAGTCCTCTACCCAGCCTCCCTAACCCCTCCCTTTTCCACTATTCACCTCATGCTAAATTAAATTCAGCGAAAGTGGAAAGCTAGCCAAGCTAACGGTACATTGGCTGGCCAAGCTGACCAAAAATACGCTGCAAAAATGCGCGCAGATTTTAATAATAAAAATGACACAGATTTCCCGAAAATATTTTTGCTTTCCCGAAAAATTCGCATATATATCCGCGTCTCTCTCTCTCTCTCTCACTCTCGCTATATAGGAACATGAATAAAAACCTATATAAAAACGGTTGAAAATGCAATTTCGTGCAGCCTGTCGCAGATTGCGTATACGCCACGTCAGCAGCAGCAGAGCAGAAGAGAGGAGAAAGCAGGGGTCTGGCGAGTGTATATTGCTGCCACGCCCCGGTGGCAACGCCTCTGCTGTTGTGTGCACTTCCTGCACCAATAAATAAACATCGAGGTGCACCGCTAATTGTCGTGCCACGCCGCCTCTGCCTTTGGTGCCTCTGCTCGGTGCCATTATCGAGCGGGAATATTTAAAGCGTTGCTTTAATGCGGCCAAAAGTTCACATTGTATGCACACAACACACCTCCCCCTCCCTCCCTGTGCCTGCGGTCTTTGTTAGCTGAGTGAAAAACGCATGGGAATGCGGCGCAATTAACTGGAAAATACGCTTAAAATCAAATTGAATAGAAATTTTGTCGCCCGCTCAAATTGTGCGTACTCGAAAAGGGAGGAGTGCAGAAGGGAGTAGGGGGAGGGGGAAGAGTTGGCACTACACTGCACTTGAATGGCATGGGCGTGGCACACACACACACATGCATATGCAGCGAAACTAATTTTGCAATTGCATTTCAGAATTGGCGCTGAAAGGATTAAAATGAAAGGCATGTGCTGGCATAATGGAAGCCATCAGCCAGCTGAGCTTTCTCTTGGCCCTCAACTCCTTTGGCTTCCCTTTGCAAAAGGACTGCCAGTGCCCCCCACCCACCTCCTTCTCGCATTCTTAGTTAAATTTCGGACAGCACGCAAAGGGCCCGTGGCGCACTTCAAAGCACATTCAATGCACAATTTGAATGGCCATTGAAAGCGGCAACTTTGTGGGGCAGCAGCAGCAGCTGAAGGACCCCCTAAGTAATGCGAGAGCATAGTGTATGTGCGAGAGCGGTCCTTGAGCGCCAGCGCGTTGACTGCCAGCACTTTAATTTCGCCAATTTGCCATAAACAAATGCATTAAAACTAATATGCTGCAAGCCCAAACTGAAAACGGAAGCGCCATTGAAAATGCTTTAAAATGAGGCAACGGATAACGTTAAGTTCTACAGTTTTATGTATAAAGTTATAACAACTTAATGAAGGGAAAATTGCATTGTTACTCGATATATGTATAAAACTGTTAATCTGATATGATCTTCTTCAAAAAAGAACCTTTTCTAAAACTGCATACTGCCTTTTCTAATGCTGTTAATATAAACAATGTATATAGCTTTGATTCTTGTCGTATCTTTAGCATATAAAACCATTAAAAACTGCGCAACATAAACAAAAGTGGCTATAAAATTGTATAATACACGAAAAGGCAATGTAAACTGTATGAAAAGTGCGGAAACCACAAAAAAATATTGTGTTGAAATCTCTAAAATGCTTGTAATGAAAATCAAATGATATAAAAGATATATACAATGTACAAAACTAGTGTGCAAAGCAATAACAAAACTTCCTGTTGAAAATTCTGTTATTTTTCTAAAATAATTATAAAAAACTATAGTGAGTAATAAATTATGCTAAATAAGTCTATACTATATATGCACGTTGCTCGTCCAATGCCAGCATAATATTTACTATTTATCTTTAGCCTTTAGTTGTTGCTGTTGCTGTTAGCGCAGATTGATGGCAACAGTTGCTCAATGTTTTGTTTTCGCCAACTATATAGTAGAACATTAACCTTGGCTAGCTGAAAATAAGCTAATTATGCGAGTCGGAAACGGAAATGCGTGTTGCGCTTTCGAGTTCGAGATCGAGCACTGTCGATGCGACCCTGGACCGATGCCAGTTGCAGCAGCGATTCATCAATTTAGAACGAAGTGGGTCAGTTCGAGAGCTGGTGACAAAAAGGCTGACAGAAAATCGACGAATGGTTTGATGGATATAAAGCGATTGGCTGTCAGAACACAACAGCAACAGCAACAACAACGAGAGCAACACAAGTGAGAAAAGCGAGAAAACCCCACACAAAAAGAATAAAAAAAAAAAAAAAAAAAAAAAAAAAAAAAAAAAAAAAAAAAAAAAAAAAAAAAAAAAAAAAAAAAAAAAAAAAAAAATGGAAAAAAAAAAAAAAAAAAAAAGCAGAATTGCCAAGCAGGGCCGCATACGGTCACTACGCACTACATGGAAGACCAGACAAATTGCACCAGCACAAAATTAGTTTGGAAAAAAAAAAAAAGAAAACCGCACGCAAAAGGATTGAAAACAAATACGAATAGAAAAGTGAAACAGAAACAGCAGCAAACTGAAATTGAAATTGAAATGAGCTAGTCGAAGCAGGAACTCAGGAAAAAGCAAAAAACCACCAACAAAAAAAAAAAAAGGGAAACCTACACCCCCCCACAAGGAGAAAAGAAAAAAAAAAAAACACAACAACAACAAGAACAACTATTTGGGTCACACACACATTTTTGGCAGGGCCAGCGAAATGCAAAACCGCAACCCAAAAGCCCAAAAACAACAACACTGCAAATATCCGAATAACTCGAAACCGAAACCGAAAGAACTCACCAAGAGATGATGGCAATTGTTGCCTCTGCTGCTGCTGCTTTTGCTGCTGCTGCTGCTGATGTTGCTGCTGCACTCAGCTGGCAATCATAAAATGCAATTGGTTTGAAACTTGACTAGTTAACGGTTATGCGAATCGGTTATGTCTTATCGTTCGTTGTAATCAAATTTGTTTTAAGCGAAAAACTCTTTTATAACTATGCGATAAATATATGCTACTTTGCCGTTACATGGCACGAAAATCTGTTTAAATCTTCAACTATTTTTGGAAAATTTCTCTAGTATTTTTTACAAGAATTATACTGTATTTTTTCTGTATTTTTTTTTTGTTCGGTTGCGCCTTGCGAGAATTTTTCGCAACGCGCCTCGTAGAATTCGATTGGAAATGTAAAGACCGACTGAAGGCGAGTGCGAATTGCCAAAGCAGAAGCACTGTGTATATTATTTTAAATATATACACAAATCGAGCGAGTATCTATATATAGAGAGGGAGAGATAGAGAGAGAGCGAGATGATGGCAAGATACAAACAAACAAACGCGCGATCGAAATACGAACGCAAAAAGATATTCTTGGCATCGACGTCTGTCGTAGCTGCCCCTGCCTCTGTCCCTGCGTGTTTGTGTGTGTTAGTTTTGTATATGTATGTGCATTGTATCTGTTTAGCCCGTGCGCAGCTCATTAATGAGTTACAACGCTGTGCTGCACGCGTCTGTCTGTGGGGCGAAATGAAGTTTTCACATTGTTTGGCTGCGACTTCAGACCACAAGCGGGCGACGCTAATTGCGGGCTACAGCAGCACGCATACACATAAACAAAGGCACGCATACACACAAATATATACATATATATGTACACATATATACACTCATGAAACACATACAGAAACAATCTTTGTTGACGTCATCAAATGACTCGCTATTAATAAAAGCCGCCGGCATTTTCCGCTAGCAGCTGAAATAGTGCTCTCTCTCTGTATGTGTGTGTGTGTGTGTGCAAGTGTGTGTTAGGCCTATAAATACACGCTCCATTGAAAACTGGAACGGCACAGATTTGATCTGATTTGAATTACGCCCTACTTGTTGCAGCTTCACTCGACAGCAGCAACTCGAACAGAGTCTGCTGCAACTCGAAAGAATTCTTCGCTTCTTCTAAATTTTATCTGTTGCAGCGAATTCGCCATGCATTCATTTTCGCTTCAATTTAAAGTAAAACGCATAAAGACGCACTCGCTGTCGCCTCGGGGCCAACGTCGTGTTGCCATCGCCATGTGGCGCATTTCAATTTTGCTCGAACAAAGCCGACGCCGGCTCAAGGTCGTCGCATCCCTTGGAAGATGAGGAGTAAACAGCAAAAGCAACAGCAGCAGCAGCCACTGTAGACGTGGCGACAGTGTTAGCTAAAAATAATGCGCTGCATTTTGCCCGGAATTTCGCCGAGACTGCGCGACACCGCAAAGGCAGCAACTGCCAAAGGAGGTGGCTATAAATAGGAGACAGACGAGGTAAGAAGGAGCGCAATGCAGCAGCTGAAACTTCGCAGACAGTGCAGGGTAAGAGGAAGGCAAGAAAAGAGAGAAAGTGAGAAGAAGAAAATGTGAGAGAAGCAGTGAGTGAAGCAACAACAGTGAGCAAGCTGAGACAAAAGTGAAAACAAATACATTCAATTTTCAATTCAATTTGCAACTCAAATTTAACTTAAAGTGGGAAATAATCTACAGCAGATTGCAGGAGATATATATTAGACATATTTAAGATGTTTATACTCGTACATATGTATAAAGTTTATAGCTATATAGACCAGAGAGATCCACATTTTGTACTGCATCTAATCCTAACTAAGTGCTTTCAATATTCAATGCAAACTTGACTTTAAATAGGGAAGAACTTACAAAGGATTGAAACAGCATTATATTTATAGCTGCATATATATGAATATATATACGAATATAATATACTTTATATATAAACATATATATTATAATAAAAAACTCTATGCCTCTATAGGTCTGTTAAATCTGCCTGGCTTTGTATTCTGTATTTAATCCTAAATAAGTTCTTGCAATTATCAATGCAAACTTGACTTGACATATTGTAGATTTTTGCAAGGAATTGAAGCAGCTATATGTGTGTATACTTCTATGTATATAAGTTTGCATATGTATATATTATATATTGTGTGTACTTTATATATAACTCTTTGCCTCTATACTTGTAGGTCAGTTCAATCTGCCTGACTGAGAATGAAAGCTGCACTTCTTTTCAACTGCAGTGAGGGAGATACAATTTAAATAGAGCATGAAGATGTTTACATGTGTGCTTATAAACATTACACACTTACACATACATACAGACACATATACATATTTGTACACATGCATATATATTTGCGTACTTCAGTCCAGGTAGATCATTTCCCTCTCAATGTTATTCAATTATTAATTACAGCGCATCGTGTGTCGCGTTGTTTACTTACAGCTGCTTCGACTTCGTCTGCTTTTGCTTCTCTTCTTCTTCTTGTTCTCCTTTCGCCTGCTTCTTCCGCTCTGGCTTTCGCTTCGACTTCCTGTTCCTGTTTGTTTATCCGAGGCGCCCCACAGAGGGGGCCCTGCTGCGTTGCTGTTAACTGAGGCGTCTGCAGTGAGAAAGAGATGAAGAGAATGTGTGAATGAGTGAATGAAAGAAAGAGAGAGCGCATTAAAACGAATGGTTCGCTGCCAAATTGCATGATTAATCACTCCGAATTTTGGCTGCCATTCAACGTGGCACGCCCCCTGCACCCCGCCCACGCACTGCCAAGGTGTGTCTGTGCCTGGCAACCACATGAAATGTCAGTTGCCTGATGAGCTGATCAATTTCACATTTGCCTGCCACATGCAGTGGCAAACAGAGCAGAGCACAGCAGCGCAGCGCAGGAGGCAGCCATGGAAACGGGCCACCAACAGGGGCAGCCTCATTATAATTATGATGCAGTCGCATTTAATTACATTCCCCAAAGAGAGCGGCAGCAAAACAATGCACATGTTGCACATTCCATGCTGCATGTTGCACGTGAAATTCGAATGTTTAAAGATTTAAGCCGACGCATGCAACATGCTGCATGCTGCGCTATAAGCGCCGCAATGCGTTGCGATTTCGGCTTGATTGCACATGTCGCGCTTAATTAACGAGCTGACTGACTGAAAGGGGGCGTGCACTGCAGTGGGGGCGTGGCATTTCAATATTGCAAGCACAGGCAGTCAACTCGAAGCGTTCCATTTGCATAACTAGACGGTGGAGGGGGGTAGATAGGGGCAGAGAGTGAGGGAGAGTGGGAATCAAGTAGAGCCAGGAATGAAGAGAGAGAGAGGAAGGGAGGGGGAGAGAGGAGCACAGCTGCAACTGCAACGAGCTACACTAATTAATCACTCTGTTTTCTTAATTTTCTCACTTCGCTTTACGTTTTCATTTCGCAATTGATCGCAATCGTTGCCGGAACTATCGAAATTCTATCGAAAGCAAACACACTCGTCTGCTGCCTTCATTATCTGCCTGCAGTTTTCTCAATTAGTCGCTGTTTTCCACGAATTTTGCCATTTAATTGCAGTCGCTATTTCCCTCTCACTTGCTCTTCAGCACTATTGCTATCTCTTCTCCTTTTGCGCTTTCCTAATTACAAACAATGCGCACGCGACCTTGAACTTCGCATGTGACGCATTCGCCACACAAAACTGTTGCATACTTTTGGGCTGCGCCATTTGCCAGAGAAAACGGCCAAGAAGAAATTTACTGCCACAAATTGTGGGAAAGAAAGAATAGGAAAAGGAAAACAAGCATGAAGAGGAAAGAAAACAAAACTAGAAATCAAAATTCATAAAGATAAATGACAAATGAAGATTAAAAGGAGAAAACAAAATGAAAATTGGAAATAGAAAATAAGAAAAAGAAAAGAAAAAACAAATGAAACAAAGAGGGGAATAATAACGCGGCAAATATAAATGACAAATCAAAACAGATTGAAAATGAATAAAGTCAAAGGCAAAAGAAAACTAAAAAGCAAAACGAAAACGAACTAAAATTCAAGTGGCGACTAAGCCAAACAAAATACGCAACATAAACAAAAAGGTGCGATAATTAAAAACAAATCAAATAAAAAAGCTAAACGTAAATAAAAAGAAAGAGAAATAAAAAGAAAAGCGAGAAGAATTTGCTGATAGAAAATGAATAAATGTAGCGAAAACATAACAAAGTGTAGAATAGAAAATAGAATAGCGCGAGAAGACGCAGAGAATGTGTGAGCAGCAGCAGCATCGGCAAAAAGTGAGCAAAATGTCGCTGATTGAATAGAACTAAAAATAAAACGCGGCAAACGCGGCGTATGAGCAATCTCTGCTGCTGCTCAGCTCGTAAAAAATCCACACACAATTTTAGATGTACGATATATTTTAATGTGATTATGCTAAAATGTGTTAATAAAATCGGAGCAAAGAAAGATATATAGCTGGCTACATATAAGACTAGCTATAGTTGTGGGCGGGGGTGGGGCGTAGGGGGAATATATCTGCAGAATGAAAAATGAAAATTTTGACAGAGCCGTGCGGCAAAGACGTGGGCGAGGTAGGGAGAGGAAGAGAGACAAGGTAGCTGAGGAGCAGGGACAGGGGGAGGGGCACCGCCCAGCCAGGTGACATTTTCGTTTATTTTCGATAGATTTTTGCGACGATTCTTCTGTGTGTGCTTTACATAATCAGAGCGCACATTGCACACTCACTTGGCGGCTGCTGCGTGGCTGCAATTGAAGTTGGCTTTGTGTTTGCTCTGCGGCTGTGGCACACTTAATCGCATGCCTGTGCGTCGCGTGCTCCAGCTGCTACTACTCTCGTTGCAACTAGTACACTTGCAACACGCACACACACTCGCACACACACACGCGCGTGGTCACTTGCGGCACTGATGCCTGCCTCGGGAAAGGGAGGGGCAACCTACGCGCAGTTGAAACGCGTTTGCAATCACTTTATATATACGATTTATATATATACGATCACTATATATACGATCACTATGTATCGAAGGTAAGAGCTATATATGTATGATATATATTTGAACTGGGGCGACACGTCCACTCGCGAGCGGGCTACAAATGAAAATGAATGTGGCTCGTCTGCTGCGGCTGAGGCAGAGGCAGGCAAACAACCGTTTGATGATCAGCCGTTTCTGAGGTGAATTCTATAAAAATAACGTGCAACAACAACAACAACAATAAGAGCAACACGAAGAGCAGGAAGAGCAAGACAAGCGAATAGCAAAAGAATTTCATTTCATGTCTGTCCACTTTCATTCGTTGGAAATATTTCTCAGCGGCCTTTCTTTCTTTATTCACAATGGACATTTGCATTTTCATTGTCGCTCAAGGATGCATCTCTATACATATATCTCTCTATAGACTGCATGGCATAATTGCGCCATAAGATTTCTTAAGCTCTTTACATTTATTTCCAATTCGCAATTGCTGCCTGCGTTGACTGCGCTGCCTGAGTTGCTGCCTCGGCCCACACGCATTTCACGCTGTCCAGGCAGACGACGCCCACGCGTTTGAGCCCAGGGGCGGCATGAATCAGTTTCTTGTGTATTTATAAATGTTATATCCCTCTTTCCTACATCTACACCTATCCCTCTTCTTGTCCTATCCCTATTTGCGTTCAATATATACTTAGTTATGGCCGCATTGGTCGATCGAGTCGCTGCTGCCGTGTATTTATCTTGTCGGCCTTTTCAATTTGCAAACTCATTAAAGTTGATTGCCCAAAAATGTGAGAGCGTGGACTGATTGGGGTAGACTGCTAAGATACTCTGCAAATGTGGGGAAACTTGTTGCAAGGGAAGTCTAAAGGAAAAATTGTAGAAGGGTTATTAGAGAGATAAGCCGCCTTGATAGTTGAGAATTACTTATATAGTTTGAGACAAATTTATCTATATAAAGCCAAGTAAGTTCTCGATTGTCTGCTGCCCTACAATTGCAAGAATGTTGTTGAAATCATTGGTATGCCTTGAAGATATATGCTATACTATACTATACTATACTATAATTTATTTAGATACTATATTATAATTGTACAGTCAAAGAAATATAAATACTAAGTCAAGCCAAACAATGATATTATTTATAACACCCTGTAATTAATAGAAGGCTTTTGCATGTGGGTGTAGTTCTGAAATGTTAAGTAGTTCTTAATGAAAATTAGTATTGTCACACATGTGATGACACTTTGAATACCCTATAAATATATTTAAAAATGTTAAGTTTGTATGTATAACACTCTATACCATTAAACATTTGTCTGTATCTACAAGCTTTTGCCTACAATATTCTGGTTTTCTTTGTTGTAAATACCCTTTAAATATCAAAATATATTATATAATTTGCTATATGTTTAATTGTATTAATTTGTTATTTTTTATGCACCATAATACCCTGTAATTATGCATACCCGCTGCAAATTGGTGGCTTTTAGTGCCTCTGCTGCTGCTGCTGCTTGTAGTATAATTTCCCAACTAATTTTTCATTTAAAAATATCATTAAAAAACGCTGCACAAAGACGACGCATGCCAAAAGGAAAAACAGAGACAGAGGCAATGGCAGAGGCAGACATAGGAGTAGAGTCAGAGGCAGAGAAAGAGGCAGGAGCAGAGGTAGCAGCAGCGGCAGCAGAAACCGCATAATAAATTCCTTAAAAGCTGCTGCAAGCGCACAACGCACGCGGCAGCAATGTACGTTTGTATGCGTGTGCAATGATGTGTATGTGCGAGGGTGTGTGTGTGTGTGGCAATGGCCTCTCTTAGTCTGCTGTGTGTGTGTGCGTGTGTTGTTGGCTGGACTTCATTTGCGTTGCCATTAGACTTTGTTTGTCTTTTGATGAGCGGCGCCGCCAGCAAGTGCCACGCCCCCACACACTGCCACACTCGATGACACTTCCTGTTGCCCCTCGCTAACGCACTCTATCTCTCTCTGTCTGTCTCTTTCTCTCTCGTTGACAGACTATTGTCAATCTGCGTTGATGAATTTATGTTGTGATTTTTGCGCCAACCAAAGACAAAAGCCGCAAGTGCAGCGAAAGAAAGAGAGAGGAAGAAAGAGAGGGAGGCAGAGAGCGGGAGGAGAAGAGAGGTAGATAGTGTGTGCTTGTGTGTGCTGCAATTTATGACAGACATGATAACTTTTCATGCTCATTTCAGCAAGATGTCAGCAACGTCGCCAAATGATGTTCCGCCTTAGTTCGCCTTCGCTTTGGCTTTGCCTCGTCACCATTTGATGGACTAGGCAAGCTCACTTGTTTGTTGTTGTGCCGCCTTGCAACATGTGCAACGCTTCTCACACACGGCACATTTTATATCGCTGCTAATTGCGGCATCAATTTGCTGCATATTCCAAGTGGCATCGTTAGGCCGCCTGATGATTAATTACGATTGATGGATGGCCAATTGGCAGACGCCGCTCGCCAGCAACGAGCCTTATTAATGGACATCTATTGGCAACGCATACACACACACCTCCCACTTGCCCCACTCTCCCCTCTTTGAGTATGTGTGCCCGACTAATTGCTGGCCAGGAGGAGGCAATAGAATAGTTAACTGGCCTCAGAGAGCGAGTGGCAATAATAACGAATTAGCAAACAATTTCCAAGAATGCAAGTGAGTTCAGCGAGGGCTGCCAGAGAAGTTGGCCAGAGAGAGAGGGAGGGAGGGCTAGAGCTGGCACATTTGTTAAGCTGGTAAGCAGCTAAGCAGCTGTTGCAGCTTAGGCGAGCTGAAAATGAATTGACAGCGCTGGACAACAGCTGCGAGGGTTGTCAGAGTTGTGAATGTGGAATAAACTTTGATTATATAATATATAATATGTCTTATATATGTATATAAAACTTACAGACAACTCTTAAGCGCCTGCAGTGCAAGGGTTGCCACAGTGATTTATAAATACTACACACTCAAACGTAGTAGCAATAGGTATTCAAACAGAAGTATTTCTTGCGTTTCTACTTAGTAGTACAAACAAAACTCGCTGTCTTTCTCATGCTCTCTTTCTCTCTCTGTCTTTCTTTCTCTTTGTCTCTTTACTAATCTGCACAAGTTCTCTGCCAGCCCTCGCCCGCTTGCAAATACAAACTATTTTAGTCAGACAAATGGCGTTAGGCACATAATAACCAATTTCTCTAAATACGGCCATAATTATGAACGCCTTATCCCACGCCCCCTTCCCTCTGCTTCCCCTTTACCCACAAACACTTGAGTGTGTAGTGTTTGCGTAGGTGTATGTGTGTGTTGGTCTTGTCTTGCTGCCTGCTTCATTTGCGCGCGCTTGTTCGCCGCGCTGTAGCCGTGGCAAGGGCTGGGGCAAGGATTTGTCGTAATTAGGCATGCAAAGGCATATGCTGTCGTCTGTCGGCTCAGGGCTGAGCAAACACAGACACACACACACACACACACAGCAACACCAACACAAATACAAATACTCTACAAAGCAGCGTGTACATAATTAATTGTGCTTGTTGTTGTTGCTGCTGCTGCTGCTGCTGCTGCTCTCGCTCGACACGCGTTCGCCCTGCGCCTGCAAGTAGGCAACGCTTTTTTGCTGGGCTGGGGAAGAGGGAACAGAGAGTGCCAGGGAAGCTGTTGATGAAACGCCTGCTCCTTGGCTGCCATAATTGATTGCTTTGCACGTCACAAGCCACATGAGCAGTGCCAGCAGAGGCAGCGTCCCTCTCCCTCTCTCTTTCCCACTCTATGCTTTGCTCTATTGCCCCTCTACACCTCTTCTCCCTATGCCTGCCTGTTGTAGCCTGAAAGATATTTTTAAACGCATATTTCTTTAATTAGTTAGCCAAAAAAGGCTTCGAGCTGCGCCTCCAGCCTCGGCTTGGCTTGGAAACAATTAATTGGCTTCGGGGCGAGCAAACTAAAAGGCCTCAACCACAGGACCCGCTCACTAAAATGAAACTGCCCGCAAATAATATTGCACAAATGTTGCCAGCCACAACACACACACACACATGCCGGGGCAGCATTTTCTTAAATTAACATTAGCAGCATTTGCAGCCGCCATTAAGATGCTGCCCCAACTTGCCAGCAGCCTCGGCCCTTTTTGTTTTAATGGCCAGCATGCAAAAGCAGCATGCGTAAACATGTTTGTGCGTGCCCATTTCATTTGTGGCCTCACACACACACACACAGACGACTTTAAAACTGGCCTAAGCAAACTATTCATGGCAGTCAGGCACAGGCACAGACACAACTCACAACTTTCATCGCATTCATCTCTCGCACCTTTTTCCTTTTTAGGCTCGTCCGGCAAATTAGCAAGCATATAAAAATTACGTATACGCAACGTTAGAGCTGCTCAGCTGCTGCTTGCATAACCCGTTCGCTCTGCTCTTGGCGCAAAACAAATGTCAAAATGTGTCGTAATGTTGGACATTAACATTTAACCTTGAGGCGCAAATTACCGGATTTTTGTCGCCCCCAAGTGACACGCACATCCCACCTCACACACACACACACTCACACACACACATACGCAGAAGAAAGTTTGCTTGCCGCAAGGCATTTGTTGCCGCAAAAAGTTTCACTCCAAAATGAGAGTGAGAGCGAGAGAGAGGTGGCTATAAAAACGCTGCCTGCTGCGCCAGCTCATTATGATCTACAACAGCAGCAACAGCAGCAGCAACAACAGCAACATCATCATGCTGTTGCTGTCGCTGATAAGAAACGCCTTGGTCGTCGTTGTTGTTGTTGATAAATATGAAGCATGATTTTTAACAGCGCGAAATGTGAAGCAAGAAGCGAATTCCATGAGCAGATTTATGACACACACATTCATAAGGCCGAAAAGTCCTTTACCCTCCTCATCTCCCCCTCGCCCCCTCCACTGCTGCTGCGCCTGAAATGAAAAGCAAACAAGCCGTAGGGTGAAGTGCGGCAATGGCAAGTGGGCAGGGGGAGAGCGTGCTATAAGGCGAATTGATTTTGAATACACGCACCGCGCACAGTTTTTTGATTGAATTTTCAATTTTAATGACAGGCTCGCAATAATGAAAATTCATTTTCATTTTCAATTTGAATTTTGCAGCTCGCAATGCAATTTACGCAATTTTCAAAACGTTTTTCATCTGTATTTTTGGCATTAATTTCTGAAAATTGAAAATACGAATATGGCAAACAATTTAAAGTAATGCCAAAAATGATAAGCAGCTCAGTGAACGGGCGCAAAGCATTTAAATTTATGTGCTGCACAGCTGCATACCCTGTAAGCTTGAATAGTGTTTGAATGTTGGGCAGTTGGAAAAGTTGTATATCTTTGTTATTATAAAGAGTTTAAATCAGTAATTACTTGAAAATTGGTTACTTAAGAGATTAGTGCAATTTAAGATTCTATATTTTAAATATTTGAAAAAATAAATAGTTTTTAATTTCCCAGAAAATCTTTGAATACATATGAAAAACTGGACTAAAAGAAAAGCTCTAATTTTAAAAGGGGTAAAAATATAAAAAAAAAAAAAAGGTAGGTTAAAATAGCCTTAGCAAATAATAATAACGAATTAATGATATTATAAATTTAACAAAGCAGTAAGAATTAAACCTTTTAAGAATCAAGTTCAAAATATATTTATCATCGCCTATTTTTCACAAGACGATTCAAAAGTTTCTTTTTTATAGGTTGTGTATCAGTTGCATAATCGATTAAAGAGAAAAATGTATAATAAAAATAATTAATTTAAGAGCTGCGAAAGAAAGGAATCTTTCAAATGTATTTAACTCGAATGCTGCCTCAATCTAGCGGCATTATTAAATAAATGATATTCCAAACGACTGCTTGATTATTGGCAGAGTTATGAGTAATTGAAACAACCTCTTCATGGTATGGAAGCAACCTATTCCTAGTACTGCCTAAAGATTAAATAGTTTTAACACACTTTCCGTAATTCTCTTGAATCTCACTTCTCTACTTCGCCTTGATAGATTCCACGATTCGACGCTTAAGTTTTGATTTCTTTTTCACGGCTTTTATGCTTAACGAATTCGATTTGCCATGCAACATTGAGCACGACGCTTGTCCGGCTTAGCCACGCCCCTACGCCTCTACGCCCATACGCCGCTGGCACGTACATTGTCAGCACTCGACGCTTGTAACGACCGCAACTTTTTAAGTGCAGCGCGTTGTCCGCTGCTGCTGCTGATGTCCTTGCTGCAACTTGTACTTGCAACTGCTGCAACATGCTGCGTGTGCCATTTGGCGCATCCGTCTGCCTTGCTCGGCACACGCATTTTATGGCCCAGCTACGATTTTGGCGTCTGCCCAGAGATAGCGCCAAGCTTCTTCGCCTTGCCACACACACACACACACGCACTTGAGACGCAGTTGCAAGTTGGCAAGTGCGTAAATTGAGTCATTGCTGCCCCAGTTAAGTTGTGATTGAACGCATTTAAAGCGTGCTCCCTTCCCCTGCCCCTCCTTTGCCAGCTGCCCCGCTGTGTGTCCTGTATCCATGGCAATTTCCTTGCCGCTGTTGCCAGGCAGCGTTGCGTTTCGTTTCGTGGTGTCGTCTTTGATTGCTGCCGCTGCTAAGCAGCTTACGGCAGTGTGTGTGTGTGTGTGTGTCGGTATATGTATTGCTGTGTTGGTTGTGTGCTCAAGAACCTCAACAATTTCAACATCCGGCTTCCGCTGCAATGTAATGGAAACCCAGTCGCGAACGTGCCACGCAGCAGCAGCAGCAGCAGGCGAAGTGTGGCGCCAGCGGAAATCTAAGCAGAAATGAAAGTGACACATGACCAGAAGGAGGTGGGTGCATTAAGCGGAACTGGGTGGGAAGGATATCGACTGTCGTCGTCGTTGTCGTCGTGCAGAAGGTTTTCACAATTTTTACGTGGAAAATGCCAGCGCATAAATCAAATCGGCGGCAAAGTTGCCATAGGCAGCGGCATCAGCCTTCATTAATGTTAAACGGCTAACAAAATGTGGTTACAGCGATTTGTGAGTGTACCACACACACACACACACACACTCCGCACACACACATCCACACTCCGCACACATAATTGCCGCATCTCGTTGCGGCTTTTGATTAATTGCCTGCTGCGGCAAATGTGGCAATTATTTTAATTTTTTTTTGCATGTTGCGATAAGCCAAAAATTAAACATTTATGCGGCATTATGCCACGCCCCCGCCCCCCATATCAAATCAGTTGAAGAAGGGCAACGGGACGTGCCTAGTTCGCTTATCGCGCTTGGGTTTTCTCATTTTCATAAAACTCACATAAAGGCCGCGATTATTACATTAGTTGGCGCCGTTGATTTATGCAAGTGTCTCTGCCTCTCCCATTCCCTCTCTCCTTTTCGCTTCGTGTTAAAAGTCGCGTCTAACGGTGCGTATGCTTAATATCTGGCTCGTTTAATTCGACTCGGCCGCGGTCTCGCGCGTCCGCATCATGTAATTTGCAACTCAAACTTAAATCTCGCCAAGTTTTTGACTTGGCAATCAAATTGCCAAACCGACAAGCAACCCAGAAAAAAAGCTACACCCTCATCTGTCAACCACACTCCCCCACTGCCACGCCCCCTTCCCTTTCCCTCTGTCAACCTCTACGCAGCATTAGCCAGCAGCTGCAACTCCAAATGCATAGGGAAAGTGTAGGAAAAAACGCGGAGAACTGTTTGCGTTATGCGACTGTGCAATGCCCTCTTTTTATAGCAAGCATGATAGTTGCGCTATAAACTTGAAGTAGCTGTATAGTTGGTATTTAGTTTTCAACTTGAAGTAGCTTTATGAATCCCTTTTACTAACGTCTTTAAAGCTAAGACTCAACAACATTTTAACTTCACAAGTTATACGGCTTGCTATATACAAATATACTCTTCTATAACACCTTTTTATAGCATCTCTATACTAGTGTATATAAGCATGAATGTTCCTTGTACAATATAATTGACTTATTGTGTAACTTAATTGACTTATAGCACCTTTTACAGCAACTCTATATTGATATAAATATGTGAGAATGATTGTTCCTTTATTCTCCCTTATTTGACTGGCATATATTATATTGTTTGCAATATAATTGACTTTTATAGCACTTTTTATATCAACTTTAAACAGCTATAAATATCTAGTAATGATTATTCCTTTATTCACACTCATAATCAAATCTTCTACACCATGTTCCATTATTAACCTCTTATTTATAGCAATGTTTATAGCTGATCTACCTCCCTATTGATATTCAGCTTTCTTATAACACAACATATACTTGCCATAAAATGTGCTATAACTTTATACCCCATTCAAATCACTTACAGGCATACTCGCCCCTTCCTGTCCCTTTTACAGGGTATCTGCAAAAGTTTGAAGCGTCTCGCTTTTATTCTTGGCGTGTGAGGAAGGTGGGGCAGGGGGAGTGGTGCGTGGGACGTCTCTGTCATCTGGCTGTCTGTCAGCTGGGCGAGCAAGTCACCAAGTCAAATAGAAAGTTTTTCGTCAACATTACGCAAATTAGTTTGCCAGCCGAGCAGCAAATGCAGGCGCAGCCACAGCCACAGCTAAAGACGGAGCAGGAACAGCAGCAGGAGAAGGAGTCGGAGCAGGAGTCGCAGCTGAATCCAAAGCCAAAACCAAAGATGGCGTCAAAGTCAGCACCAGTGCGAGAGCCTGCGTCAGAGCAGGGCAGAGCAGTGAGTGCTGATGCCATTTAGCCCAAGGGCTAAGTTTCGTAGCCCAGTCGACTCCAAAGTTGACTAAGTGAGCTGGTAAAGATGATGACGCTGACAGATTGAAACCAAGTGTCGGATAGAGAGGGAGGTTGGAAGACAGAGGGATAGACGAAGGCCAGCTGTAAATAGAAGACAATGCGAGCTCTGCACAAGATTGCTGCAGCTCTTGGTGGCAACTTTTCGCGAAGGGCTTTACCCAGTTCCGGGATTGAAATGCAGTTTGAATTGCCGTCGCGGCAGACCGATTGAAGTTGTGAAGAATAACTATGAATAAGGTTGAGGTCAACTGAAGGATGAAGAATAGTCAAAAGTTTGAGAACTTTTCGTAGGGCTTTACCTAATTGCGGAATTCAAATTGCAATTGAAGAAAGGTTTCCGCTGACGAAAGAGGCAGGAAGATAGAGGGAGAGACTTTCAACTAAAGTTAAGGATTGAAATGAGATGCGTTTCTCTTTTTTGATAACAAGGTTATCAACTTGCTGGATAGATTCGTCTTCGGGTTGAATTCTGCACACTATCCAAAGCAATTCAATGCATTGAGAAGTGAGAAATTATCTAAAATCTAGAACGAATTCGACCTATACTATATTTCTATTCAAATTTGACCTATATTTCCATGTGGGAGCAAAAAAAAACCATTGCTGTTTTTTGCTGCTCCGAGAACAGTTTCAACCTTGTGCAGGAGATGATTCCTCTCTAGTTTCCATCAGCTTTCAACTCTGCCCGCATTTTCAATTCAAATGAAAGTCCACTCATATTTCCATTTGAGATAGGGTTTTTTTGTTAGGTACAGTTTCAGTTTGCTCTCCTATTTCCATCGGCTTTTCAGGGTTTAAGTTCCAGCGTCAGTTTCATTTTCCCTTTCTGAGAACAGTTGCAGCTGCCTGCAAGGGAGAGTCGACTTTGGTTTCAAGTTTTTTTTTGCCAAATGCATTTTGAAACTTGAGCTACAGTTTGCAGCTAACGGGGAACAGTTTCATTTGCTGTTTAAATCCCGTTGAATTCTTCAATTTTGGGATCACATTGATATGCATTAATGGCCCACTTTGCTCGGGCTACACCTGGCGAAATCATAAAATCAAATATGCATTGAATTACATTGTGTATATACCCGGGGACAATTATATTATCCCTTTTTTTACAAACTTAACTCAATTTGCTGCCCATAAATTTGCTACCACAAGCGGGCTATTTGCCCCCGCCCCGCATTTTTCACTCGACATTTTGTTGCGCCTCCTTCTGCTGCTTCTTCTTCTCCTCATCCATCTCCCACTCTCCTGCGGCTGTTGTTCAATTTTATTTGGCTCTCGTTTATGCGCAAAAGTGCGTGTAATTCAATTTTTCATGCGCCGCCAGGCGGCGTCAGTCTGTACCCAAAGGGGCGTGACAGTGGGAGGGGCGCCTTTCGGGCAGGGAATTAAGACAAAGGACTACAACAAATATGCGTCAAAGGCATATTTGGCACGCAATTTCGAAGAGGACGACGACGACGGGGCATCTTATTGATGAGCTACGAGGCAAGCGATCCCTTTGCCCTTTTCTTTCCCTTCCACAGTTTGCCACGTTATCCTTTAACCGTTAAGCGTTAACGGTTATCAATATTTGATGGCGGCAGCAACCTTTTAAAACTTTCTTTCTCGCCTCTTTTATTTTTTTTCTTGTTCGTTAAGCTCGTTTTATTTATTATAGATGTGCATAATGATACACGAGAGAAGAAAGTGCGCCACGTGCCACACGCCATGGCACGTGAACTGCAACTGTGTGTGCGTGTGTGTGTATGAGGCACTGTTGCCACTTACAGGAGAAACCCTAAGAGATGACATCGTATAGAGATATAGAGAACAATCTAGTTAATATTGGATAGGAACATCGTATATGCACATACACGTATGTAGTTTCTAGTCTAGAGACAATATATATATGTAGTTTCCAGTCTATAGATTTATACAACATATATATATATAGTTTCTAGTCTAGTTCAAGTCTTTGTAGGCAGCTCACACTCCTTCTTCTTAGATCTCGCGTACGACTGTGCGGCGTCTCTTGACTGCCACATTGGTGGTTCTCTGCCTGCCCATGTTGGCTCTAATGGTCGCATTGTTTGCTGCCTGAGCGACGCCTCCCCCTGCACCTGCTGCGCCGCCACCAGCTGCCGCAGCTGCTGTAGCTGCTCCACCTGCCACTACTGCTGCAGCTGCAGCTGCCGCAGCAACAATCGCATCTCTATTGCGATTCGCAATCTGACGCGCAAAGCTCGTATTGCGTCGCTGTGTAAAGTAACCCGAGTCGATGCCCTCCAGAATGCTCCGCTCAATGGCCACATCGAGGCCAATGTCATTGGACAGCACACCCGTAGGCAGCCCCATGGCACCACTAGTGCTTGCTGTAGTCCCGTTTAAGGCTGCAGCTGCTGTGACTCCTCCTGCTGCTCCAGTTCCTCCACCAACGGCAGCTGCCGACTGATTGCTCTGGCTCTGCTGCTGCTGCTGCATCTGCTGAGCTGACTGCAAAGCCTGACGCTCGTTGAGCATGCGACGCAGCTCGAACATAAGCGGTCCATTCAACTCCACCAGATTGCTGGGCTCATCGAACATGTCGGCATCGTCATCCTCCAGATCAAGATCGATAAAGAAATCGACACATTCATCCTCATCCACACGCATGGTGAAGTCTTTGAAGCAATGCAGACCCGGCAGCAATGGCAACTGCTTCTCTTCTCCTCCTGCTCCCGCCACTGCCTCCGGCTGCCGAGCGCGATACTGCACATTGCATTCGTAGCTAATGAGATCGTTGTACGGCGAGCGAGCAAAGTTCATCAGTTCGTGAACAAAGTGATTGGTGCGTGGCCCCAAATAGGCGGCCAATGTGGCGCTAAACTCCACGCTCTTCATGTTCACCTCCAGAAGCAGCTCCAGCAGAATATCAAAGACCTTCAGCACATCCGTCTGATTGCTGCAGGTGAGCACGGACAGATCACGATTGGCAAAGTTCAGCAGACGATGCAGTTCATCCGGTTCACGTCTGAGAAAATGGGAGAGAGAGGGAGGGGATTTGGATTAACCTTTGTTTATCACATTGATTCCAGCCTCACCTAAACGTCAGTGGAGTCCAGTTGCGCAGACTGTGCGAGTGGCTGTCGGGCAGCGAGTACAGGCTGTTGGAATAGACATAGACACGCCAGTAGAGCATATAGCGGGATCCCATTGCACCAAGATATCTCCAGAATTCCGATGGAAACTAAAAAGCTTGCGAAAATGGAAACAGAAAACAGAACTCAAGTTGCTGTTGTTGCTACTGTTTCATTCAGTTTTGTTCCGTTTCAATTTCTGGCGTGTGTCAGTGTGGGGTCTGCTATGTTCTCTGTAAGGCTGAAAGTAAGTTATAAATTAAAATGTATTCAAACTGAAGAAAATACTTCTCTGCTTTGCACTATTTCCCTTGCTGCTGCCTACCTGCGCTAAGAATAATTTCCTACTGACACTAATGACAAATGAAATATGACAGCGAAAACTTGACACATTGGTACAGGTTGGTTTACACGATAATTACTGTATATCGATAAGCCATAATTACATATGCATACATACATATAATATATCGAAGTTGATTTAAAAGAAATCACTGAAATATAAGAACTACATAAGATCTGCAGATCAGATCAGAAGATCGTTTATGAGATCATATTCACGCATGATCTAACATTATCAATACGTGTAAACTCAACAGACAGAAAATATTTACAAATACGCAGTATTTACAAATAAAAGTAGAAGACAAGGTAAGGCGAAGGGGAATGGACATTTAAACCCCTCTTCATAGCTTCAGTGAGTATGTTGACTACAATACTATTATAATAACATAAATATACTCCATAAGTATATAAAACTCCTCTCAGCCTTCTGGACAGACAAAAGAAGAGGTAGGGAAAGTTGACAATGTGAAAACCCTCTTCAAACCTTTCACTTCACTTGGATCTTGACTACAACTCTATATATAGTGTAATCTACCCTACAAACCTGAACAACATCGTCACATTGTATTTACACATCGTAGCTCAGTTGAAATCTTTACATTTATTGCAGTTATATCGTATGAAGAACTATAATTAATTAATAATAACCGACTACGCAATGTTTCTGCAAAAAAACCTTTGGATAATATGCTACAGCACTCTCTCGCAGACGCACATGATGAGTTTTGCATAAACATGATTCTCAGTTATACCTTGTTTCACACTAGGTGTTAAACTAGACTCTTAAATCGATTACGATGATACATAGAAATATGTATGTTTTGTATTTGTATGCATATATTGATGTTATGTGGTATATTTATAGATATATGTTTTATGTATAGGTTTTGTAACTTAGCTTAATATAAATATAAACATTTACAAATCAAATCATTTTGTTTCTCTTGGGTTACAGGGTAATTAGCGAATGCGAGCTTATCAGTTGCTTGGGAAATACTTGGATTAATATTCGGTTTTTCCCAGGAGCTGGGGTGGGCTAAACTTTGGGCTTGGAAGGGGGGGTGTGGTATTGGTGCTATGCGATCAAGTGATGAGTGTAAACTACTTAATATTGTATAGCTATGTGTGTGGGCGTTATTTAGTATATGTACAATTCAAAGGGTTGGAAATACCATCCGATTTACGGATCTTGATCTGTTTGGCTAGCACTTAGTCTAGCGATCTCAGTGAATAACATTAAAAGCTTAATCAAAAATGGGGGGATAAGTAGTCAACAAATCTAGATCACGCCACAAACGGAAATCATTTGTCTGGGGCGGGGAGACCATTGATAAAACGACAAACATCATATGATTAGACAAACATCTTTAAAAAAAAAATGTATGTAACAAGGGCAAGGCAGGGATCTTAGGCAGGATAGTAGGGAGATAGTGCCGCATCCCGGTCAGAGTCGCTGGCATCCGAGTCGCCAGCAACATTGTTGTCTTCCTCCTCTTCCTCGTCATCGTCATCATAGTCATCTTCATTTTCATCGGCCTCTTCATGATCCCCATCGGCCTCCTCATGCTCCTGTTCAGGCTCCTGTTCCTCCTCCTCGTCTAGTTCATCTCTTTCATGCACTTCCTCTGCCGCATCTCGCTCTTGTTCTTGCTGTGGCTCTTCGTGTCTTAGTTCACTTGCATGCTCATGTTCTTGCTCCACGTCTTCCTCCTCCTCTACATCTATCTCATCTTCCTGTTCGTGTTCCTCCTCTACCAGTTCATCCTGTTGATTATCATCGTCAGCATCAGCGGTTTCCTCTTGCGAATCCCCCACAACATCCAACACTCGCTTGACTGATCTCTGGTAATGCTGCAACTCGTTGCTGGCGTCCGAGTAGAGGCCAAGCTGTGCATCATCATCATGGGTATTCAACGAACTGGTGCTGGGCAACGTATTCTGCAAGAATCCCATGCTATCGTCGACGCCCTGCGATTGCTCATTGAACAAGCCACCTCCGCTGGCACCAGCAGCACCCACACTCAACGTGGATAGCTCAATCAGAGAATTGGCTATATCATGCACCATGGAGAGTGGCTGTGTCGATGTCGACGTGGATGGTGGGCCCCCCACATTGCCATTGGTGTTCGTATTGAACATACCCAGTGCAGAGTAACTGGACATTGTGGTGCAGTGGCTGGCCAAAGTGCTGGGCACACTGTTGCTGTTGTGACTGGACAGATTGCTACTGCTGCTGCTGCTGTTGCAGCTAAGTCTTCGCTTCGGCATGTTGTACTGTTGCTGCTGTTGCTCCTCCTCTTCCTGTTGCTGCTGCTGATGGTGATTGAGCTCCTCTCCCTCCATTGTTGCATCATTATCGTCATCATGATCGGGCAGTTCACGCTTTGGCGGTTTTCTATCCTCATGCTGATCATGTTCTGCCTTCAACGTGGCGCGCAACGCGCTCAGCATCAAGTTCTCAGTGCTGTCATCATCGCTGCTGTTGTTGCTGCTGCTGCTGTTGCTCTTGCTGTTATCATTGTTGTCCACATTGTTGTTGTTGCCTAAAAAATCAGTGATAAGTAAAATGATTGTAATGGGGATTTATTTCAATACTAACCTGTCGCCGCGTTGCTGTCACTACTGTCATCCTCACAGCTGCTCATGCTGCTACTGCCGCTGCTGCTCTCCCTGTGCTCCATCGCATCCTGTCGCGGCTTATTCTCTTCCTCTTCCTCCTCCTCATCCGCTTCCGTCGCCGACTGCTCTTGCTTTCTTCGTTTACTCTTATGTTGTGCGGGCAGCTTGGTCTTGGCGGGACGTTTACGGCTCCTCCGTTTGCGTGTGGCACGCTTCTTCATGCGTGCATGTGAGTCATCATCACTGTTGCTGCTGCTGCTGTCACTGGTTGTGCTCCAGCTGGTGCTTAAGCTGCTGCCGCTAGCACTGGCATCCGCTGGCTGCTGATTACGCTGCTGCTGCTGTTGGTTGCGTGTCACAGTTCGCTTGGGTCGTCCACTACGTAAACGCATCAAGCCCTGTCGACGTGCATCCTCCAGCACCATTTTCCAGTTCTTGCCAGAGGTAGAAAGGACTCCCGTGCTTGTGCTGGCGCCCATGAATAGTTGCTCATTACCTGTAGCCTCTGGTGGCGGTTCATGGCTGGCATTACTATCTGCACTGCTGGCAGCTACCTTGGGCGGCGGTGTCGCCTTCTGCTCATCCACAAAGACCACATCCGAGTCGCTGTTCGAGTCTAGACTAACCAGTTCGGGTGTGCGCAAATGAGGAGGTTTGCGCTCCAACACAAACACGCACTCGTCATCGTCGTCGCTGCTGTTGCTGCAGTCGCTGCTCTGGAGCTCAATGTGAGCACTAATGGGCAGATTGGCGACAGCCTGACGTCGCCCGGCCTGGTTGTTGGTATCGTTAATGGCCGCAACTTCCGCATTGGCTGCTGCATCGCCATCATCAATCTCAATCACCTCGTTGGCCGGACGACGCATGCTCAGATTGATGGCCACCGTTTGGGAGCCCACATTCGAGGTGGTTGTGCGGCGTATCGAGATGCCTGGCAGCTCACTGCCATCGCTGTTCATTGTGACGCTGAAGGAATGTGTTGCACTGGGATTGGTCACAATAACGCTGGTCATTGGACGTGGCAAGCGATCCAAATTGGTGATAGGATCGCCTGGACTGTCATTCACCTCATTTCCGCTGCCTCCATCTCCGCCAGCGCCATTTCCACTGTTGCCAGCGGCATTGGCTGAGTTAGATGATGCATTCGGTTCGTGTGGCATACCCGCCTCGTTGTTGGACACCAAATCCAGCAAGTTCATCTCCACCACTTCGGCTACACGCGTTGAGTACTGCACAACACGATCGTAGCCGATCATATCGAAGGGAGAGCGGGCAAAGTTGAACAGTTCGTGTATAAAGTGATTCGTACGCTCTCCCAGAAACGGCGACAGACGACGTCGGAATTGTCGGGTCGGTATATTGATCAGGGGCAGGATCTCATGCATTATGCGCATTACATCGGATACAAATTGCGGACCATTGCGCAGCAGGCAGACAACGTCACGATTTATCCACGGCATCAGGCGATGCATCTGTGAGGGATTATCTCTGTGAAGGCACATGAAGACGAAGTGCATTAAGTACAGCATTCTTTAGGATTACAGTTTGCTCAACTTACCTGTAGAAGCGTGCGCTCCACTCTCGAAAGTTGCCCGTCATGGTGTCCATAACAGGCAGCGCATACAGCTTGCGATCGTAGACATAACGCCGCCAAAGCTGATTCAGCGACCACGATCCACGCTGCTCCGGTTCGTTGCGATAGTAATTCAAGAGCTCCATGCGAAATGGTTCGCTGCGATAGTATAGCGCAGGTATGCGTAAATGTTGCCCACCCCCTGCCGCCTCATCCTGTGACTCATCTGCGTTGTCTGTCATGACCGCCTGATTCTGTAGCATATAACGCTGGCGTCGTATGTTAAAAATGTGAAAGCTGAGTGCCGAATGCTCTGGCGGTGCTGACTCCACCGGATATCGATCATAGTCATCCAGTGTGCGCACATTGTGTATGATGGTCTTGAAGGGTTGTTTGCACAGAGGACACTCTGGCTTAATCTGTGTGAATTAACAGAAATATTTGTTAGTATTAGCCAGACCGTAAGGCAGGAGAAGTCGTCCACACTTACCTTGCTCCACTCGCAGAGACACTTGAAACAGAACTGATGCATGCACGAGTCCGTGAAGCATTTACGCCTGCAGCGGGACAGGCAAATGGCACAATTTGGTGGCGGCGATGAGCGTGCAGCGGGCGTATTGTGGCCGGCGCCAGAGCTGCTCTCCAGCTGCTGCAGTTGTTGTTGCTGTTGTTCACTGCTGTTGGTCTCATCCTCACCGCTCTCGCTGCCGCTCTCGGTGAGATCTGCAAACTGTATGGCAGCTGCTGGCAGAGTGCCGACACTGGCTCCGACTCCGTCAGCTGCCGGAGGAGGCTCTACGATGACCGAAGAAGCCAAGTCATCCCCCCCGAAGGGAGGCGCCTCCTCAATCATCAACGAATCGGCCATAATTTATAGCAGTGTGTCTTGTGATAATTTGTGCAACAACAAAAAAATATTAAAGTTCTCCTGGAACTGGAAATGAATGGACTCGGACTTGCTTCGGGTAACCGTTTCGGTTTCTCTACTCGCTTCTCTCCCGTTCCCGTCTGCTTCTCTCACTTCTCACACACTGTCTCACTCTCTTTTAGTTATCATCTGGTTTTGTTCGCAACAGAACGACACAAAATGGACATGCGTCTTTTTTTGCATTGCTTTTATTATAGTAGTACGCGAACTTCCGCTCTGGTTAAGTGGCGTATTTGATGCCCAATTAAATTCTCTACAATTTAAAACATTCCTTGCTTTTCTATTTCACAGTAAAAAGTAGATTTATACGTTTGAACTTATTAGAAAATACTTTGCTGTATTCACTTTACAATGAATCCGTATGATTAACGATTGTTATCGATGGTTCACATGCTACAAACATTTTGTAATCGATATATTTTTTGTTTGTGTGTAGATCTATGTTAGTTGGTTGAATTCTTCTTTTAACCCATAGGAAATTGTGTGAAATCGTGTTTTAATTAATTATTATTAATATACAATACGAAAATAACAGGAATAATTTCTTCGCATGCATTCATATTGTTTAAAAAATAAGTATACTTACATTTAATACAACTCTTAATTCTCAAAAATAAAAATATTTTCGTTAGTTATATTATTATATTACAAAACCTATATGAAATTCAGTAAATATTCATGGTACATAACTTACTTATTCGCGGCAAACCAAAATTTAAAAAAATGCCCTTATTATGGGCAGCACTTTCCAGCCGATGGGTAGCACTTTTTCAGCTATCGATAAATATAATTGTGTCATTGTGAAGTTTCTGCAATTTACATAAATACAGTTAATTTGCCATATTTCTTAATATTACAAAATAATTGTTGAATATATTATTTTTGCGTTATTTATAATAATGGGTTTTACAGAGTCACCGCACTGCCACTAATGCACAAACGCAACTTGAGCGATGCGTTGCGCAGCATGAATCACGTTATCGATATACCATAAACAGCAATATTTTCCACCGCCTACAGAAACGCACTAAAAAATACATAACGCGTAAAATTGTTTGCATTTGGTGGCGTCGATTTTAATTTTTCGTGTTTTAAGTGCATTTTACGGTGGTAAAAATAAAAAAACTTTATATTCACAACACCAAGTAACCCCATAAAATGGATCGACGCAAGAAGCGGACTTCTTCGGAGCAATATCAAATGTACATTGAGCTCATGGAGAGCGACCCAATTTTTGCCAGTGGACGTGTGCCGCGCGATTATGATCTGAATTATTTGACCAAAAAATGGAAGGAGCTGTCGGACAGGCTCAACAAATGCGGTTCGGGACCCACGCTAACAGCCGAGGAATGGCGCAAGGTGAGTTTGAGCACGAATTGTGCCCGGCAGGCGGGAGCGGGTTCTACACTGCTTGTGCTGTGCGGTATGGGGTGGGGGAGGTTATGAGAATTTCTGGCGGCAAATGACGCGCACATTTGTTGCAGCGCCTGAACGATTGGAAGAACACAACACGTTGCAAGTACAGACGCAGTCTCATGTCCAGCGAGAAGGACATCTCGATGTCGTCGATGGAGACGCGGGCCCTAAATTTATTTGGCAAGGTACCCGGTGCTGGCGAGACGCTGATGAACTTGAAATCTGAGAAGGATGACCACGACGAGGACATGGAGGAAATGGGACAACGCACATCCGAGTCGTTCCAAAAAGAGCTGCAAGCAGCCGTCGAGGAGGCCATCAATGATGAGGTCGATGAGGATGAAATGGTCGAGGAGCATGTCGATCAGGAGGATCTCACCGACGAGAATATGCACGAGCCGGGCGGCGTCATTGATGGACCCACCGTCGGTGGCACAACGGCAGTTAACACAAGCGGTGGCGGCTATCGCACCATTGTTGTCGACAATTCCACATATGTGGAGGAGGACCAAGAACCAGCTCCAGTGGAGCCAGTGAAATTCGTATGCACACCCAATATACATGCGGTTGGCACCAGCAGCGGCACCAAGCTCATCAACGGCGAACTGCCCGTCAAGCGATTGCGGCGAGATCAGGTGATCTATGAAGGTAAGTGTCGGGCGATCAGAATATATATGGTATATTGGGTATCTTGGCTACTTTGATGGTTTCTACTCTATAGTTAAAAATGCGCCGCGCTCGTATACAACCATACAAACAGGTGGAGGAACTCTGCCCACGCTGCACAACACAAAGCTTCACCACGAGCAGCCGAGCACGACGCTGAGTGCAGCACTGAGTGGCCTGGATGCACAGGAGATAGCGCATCAGCTGAAGCGTATAGCGGATATTAACTACGAGAAGCTTCAGTTCGATATAGCCCGATTCAAATTCAACAATCCTGGTTTCCACTATGAGCCACCGCCATTATAGTTATTGCCTCAGGCAGATACACCGAAGAGCAACCGTGTTCAGCAGCAGCAGCAGCAGATGCAGCAACAGCAACATCAACAGCAGCAGCGCCAAAAGCAGCAGCAAGCTACACTCAACCGGGAGCAACAGCAGGAGAAGAAGCAACAACAACAGCAGCAGCAGCACCACAACCAACACCACCACCAACATCATCATAAACAGCAACAACAGCAACAGATGCTGCAACAGCGACAACAACAGCAGCAGCAGAAGAAGCAGCAGCAACAGCAATAGAAATAATTGATTGATTGACAAACACACAACACAGACAAACAAACAAACACATGGACACAGACAGACCCAGAAGGCAGCCCAACTCAATTCAGTTCAGTTGGTATTGTAAATTTGTCGATGGAATGCGGACAGAAACGGACGGATGAGGAAGACCAGAGGAAGCGACGCCAACTATCATAACCTAAATTAGCCAGAGTTTAGATTAAAGTTTACGTAGTTCATATAATAATGCAAATCATTTCTATATACAAAAAAAAAGATAAGAAAAATCGAAAAACAAAAAAAGAATCGTAACAGTCTCTCACATATGTATTTCTATTGTAATATGCTTGAAGAAGGTTCAAAGATTTTGCAGATCTGCATTATAGGTACAATGATATCTATATGTATGATCGATATATCGGAAGCAAAATCTACCTTATCTCTAATCGATAATCCATGTAGAATTGGACGTATATGGTAATTTTAAAGAAAACTATTGTAAATGTAAAGAATAAAGTTTAACAATGATAAATATCAGTGCTGACTATATATAGATATATATACTATAAGGTTTGTATGGAAGTGAAGTCTTGGCGCCCTCGATCGTGCTCCACCTTTCGCGCGAATTCTTGTTTATTTATGAGTTTCTTTTGCTCTTAACTATGCAATCGATGCCAACACTGAGAAATCCATTAATCATTATAGCAGAGACGAGAAGAGAGAGAGGGAGGGAGTTGCTTGGGTCACTTCGCCAGGCATTTGTGGGCGCACTTTGTAACTGTCTTAGGGCCGGACGAGAGAGACTCATCCGCGATGTGAAAATCATTTTAACTGTTATGTGTGGCTGATGCAACAAGTGCCCATTCTATGCTGGAGATGCCTGGCAATGCGATGCGATGCGAGCCTGCCAAGAATATGACCTGGGGAAGGCGAGGCGAGCAAACCAATAGATCATTTGAACGCCGTGCGCTGCAAATCATAAATTACAACTGCGCCGCCAGTCGACGCCGACAACGACGGCGACGTGGCTTGGCGTGGTGCAGTCAACGCATGCCGAACCGTTAGTTGACCATTTCGGGTTCAGGTTCGTCGATAACTGCACAACACGTCGTATGCTTAATCTGTTTCTACTCTCTCTGCCCCTTCTCTCTCTCCCTGTGCATCACTTTGCTTTGGTTTTTTCTGTTTTTGGCCCACTGCGCGTTGTTGTGGGTGCCGTCGCTCTTCGCTTTGATGAAAGGCCTGCAAGCAAAGCTGATTAACGGGCACTCACACACACTCACCGCCACACACACACACACACACTTTGGCACACACTCAGCCAGATGTCTTCTTCTCACATGGCCCCGGCATGGCATGCCAAGTCCATTAAATAGTTCGTGTTGCACTCGTTTCGCCATGGACCACAACTGCGACCGGAGCTGGAGCTGGAGCTGGAGTTGCAGTTGAAGCTGCGACTGGCACTGGCATCGGCACCGGGCCTGGATCAGGGCACACACATGACAGCGTGCAAAATCGTAGCCTTGGGCGGGTGTTATAGCTAAATAAAAAGAGAGAGAAGAAGAAAAAACAGAGAGAACCACGAACAGGTAAAGCACAAATCTGGCAAAACTATTCAGCAATATGTGAAGCACTCAAAATAAGCAATCGATGCGCTATGCTAAAGAGGGCAGGGCATATGGGTTAAGGTAGAGAGTACAGAATGTAGCACATGTAGGGGAAAGCAGAGAGCTGTAAAAGGTAATGCATTGAAAGCACATTACAATTTGTCAAGCTAAAGAACATTTAAATATATAGTGAAAGTATTTTTTTAGAGAATATTATTAATATATAACAGAATATTATTTTAACAAGAATATGGAGTAATTGTAATTACCAGGGAGAAATATAAACTCAGTTTATTCATATATATTTAGAAATAATATACCTAAGAGATGGTATTATTAATATATAATATAATATATATTCTATACCTTAGTCTTATCCAGTCTAGCACATAGTCTGCTGCTTCAGTGTTAATACTCAAGATCTCTACACAATATTCGCAGTTGTCAGCAAGCAGCGTCGCTGGCGGCCCAATTGAAATCTCCATATATAATGGAGTCTCTCTTATATACAAGTATATGCATAAGTATGTGTGTGTTTGTATGTATGTGTGTGTGACTATATAAGACGTATGCTTAAATTAATGTTTTATTAAACGCGCTGAGACTTGAGCGATTCATCTTCATTCGCTGCCATTGCCATTGGCTATTGGCCAGCAAAAGGAGCTGCACATGGGCAGCAGGAGCAGGGAGGAGTGTGAGGGAGAGGGGAAGTGGGAGTTGGAGGAGTGGGAAGACAGGGCACATATGCTGAGAAGAGCCTGCTTGGATCACAGTCAGTGCTCAGTTACAGAGTCCCTACAGCCAGCAACAGAACCTACGTGATGATGTTGCTGTTGTTGTTGCTGTTGTTGTTGCTGCTGTTGTTGTTGCTGTTGTTGTTGTTGCTGTATTCTGTTCTGGGCGCAAGAGTGCAAAGCGTTTTTATGCTAGCGATTATTACGCTTGATCCTAAAGCACCAAAGGGTCAATTGATGTTTGTGATGTTGCTGAATGTTGTTGCCGACAAGCAGCAACAGCAACACACTGGCAATGTTGCTGTTGCTGTTGCCCGCAATTTGCTTTGGAATTTTAAGCAGCGCGACGGTCGCATCGCCATTTACCATTTACCATTTTGGCTCTTTACCATTTTATGCCAGAATAGACGAATATCATTTTGCACATTCTGCTTTCGCCGTGTATTCCACGCCGCGTTGCCAACTTGTCGAGAGACAGAAAAGAGAGAGAGAGAGATGGCCAAAAATTGCATTTCTTGCGGCGCAGACAGAGTTGATATATCACTGCCGATCCGTGGCTTATCAACAACAGTTGCTGCCGTCGCGTCGTCGCTGCTGCTGTTGCTGATGTTGCTGCTGCTGTTGCCGGGGGGGCTTCAACATTGCAAATTGCTGTCGAAAAATTTGCAAGTTGTTCTCATGCTCGTTTAATATAGAAATTATTTAAACTTGATTTGCTTCGTTTCGTTTTGGGAAAATGGGAAAAATGGCAAAGTCGTGAATCGTTGCGTCAAGCTTTTCATCTCTTGACCCATATTATGGCATGCAAATAGAGTCGCGATAGTGTCCCCCCACCTACCCCTCACCTCCTCCCCCTTTCAGCTAGCTTAAGAATTCAAGAATTGCTGAAGATTCTGTGGAGGATTCTCTTGTGATATTGGAGCGCTGCTTCCACTATATGTATAATTATATTAGCATGATCTATGTCATTAAAGGAATTATACACTTTCATGTGCCAGTGTGTGTGCTGCACATGCATAGCGCAATTAGTGCAACAGCAGCAGCAACATCACCAGCATCATCGGCCTGGGCAGTAAAAACAACTATCGACTGATGCGGCTAACAATATGGCCGGCGGGCGTTTATGGCCATGACAGAGCGGACAGGCCAAACGACAGGCCATTATTGACGCCACTCGACGCCACACAGTACACACTGTGCACTGCACACAGCACACTGCACACTGGACACTGGACACTGTGTTGGTCCAGTTGCCATCATCAGGGGCCATTGTTGCCGCTGTTGCATCGACGACGACGACATTGCATGCAAATTGTGCGCTGTGCGCTAAACATGCAAAAATCGCCTAACAGACAGCTAAAACGTACAAAATATTGAGCGCTGAAATGGTGCGGGCTATTTACCAGATACATCCCCCCTCACTACGCCTTCCCCGGCCCCCTGCCTGAGAACCTGCCTGCCCTCTCTCGCTAGGCAGCCCTTGGCTAGCCATGCAAGCAGTTACCAGTTGCCTCCTTCCTCTTCCTTCCTCCCTCTACCCCACTCTGCCTCTTCTATCTCCTCCCCCTACCCCCTCCCTCCCCCTTCAGTCCGCCCTACGCCGCCGCTAGCATGCAGGCAGTCATAAACACGCACTAATTGCAGCCATGATTTGTTACACACTGCATTAATGGCGCTCGCAGGACCGCAGCAGCAGCAACATCAGCTGCAACGACAGCAGCGCCAGCAACAACCATTCAAACAGCAACTAAAATCAAAGCCTAATTGCCTATAAATGGCAGTTTTGTAGCAACGGCAGCAAAATGTGGCGACATCAAACGTAAAACTTTTCAGCAACAGCGACAACATCAAGAACTGTAGCAGCAGCAACAACAACAACAGCAGCAGCAACATGTCTGTACTTGCCTGAAACGACTTGGCAAGCGTTTTACCTTTTGATTTATAAACAAAATTTAGTAACAATGCATTAATGCAGGCCGTGTTGTTGCTGCTGTTGCTGCTGTTGCTGGCTGCCTATGCAATTAGCTGCGAGATGGATGTCTGGCAACTACAGTGGGGTGGTCCTGTGTGTCGCCAGCCATATCGATACACATTGATATACAAATCGTTTTGGCTTGATCTCTCACTTGCAACAGTTGCAGTCGTGGCAGCAATGTTGCTCGCGTGGTCAGCGCCAATTACTTAGAGCATATCAATTATATGACTGCTGCAATGGATTGTAAAATAAAGAACGTAGCCAAATGATACGCAGACGCCGCAGAAGGAGAGGAGTTGCTGCCGCTGCTATTGCTGCTGCTGCTGCAGTTGCAATTGTTGCTGCTGCTGTAATTGAACTGCGCGTATTGCAAATTATTATTTTGTGCATTTGCAATCGCATCGCACTGCACTGCCTACTGGAAATGTGCAAGCCATGCCCCCAGTGCGTGCTGGGCCATTCCAACTAACTTGGTGCCCTCCTGCCCCCTGCCCCTCTTGGCAACCCGCCCCACTGTGCGCCCTGCGTGTCTGTTCATATGTTTTCATTACTTTTGCCCATTATGCGTGTACGTGACGCACAATTTGAAATTGGCAGCTTATAAGCCGGATACCAGGCGACCAATGTGCACAATTGCAGCAACGCGTCCGACATTGCCTCCTCCTCCTCTCCCTCCTCCCCCTGCTGCAGCTCCACTTGTACTTGTACTTTTGGGCCGTGTGGCTTGCGGCAACAAGCAGCGAGCAGGCCAACCAATTGGCCAGAGAGAGAGCAGGAGCAGCGAGCAGCCAAAGGAGTCCAGGGAGCAGCAGCAGAAGGAGGAGGGAGGAGGGAGCGGGTAAGGCTGCCTCGACGCGTCGAGCGTCTGTTTGTGGCTTTTGTTTGTTGTTGAAGTTTACAATTTTAATGCACTGCCACTTGACTGTTGACAGTGCAACACGCCGAGTGCGCCGACGAGAGTGTGGCTGTGTCTGCCTCACTGTGTACGCAAGTATGTGTGTGTGTGTGCCAGGCTATTGATTTTATGCGCACTGCCCTGCAGTTGTCGTCGTGCTGCTGCTGTTGCTGTTGCTGTGGCTGCTTTTAACTCATTTCGCACATTGCGCTAAATGAAATTTCAATTCCAACAGCAGAAATCGTTCGAAGGAAACGCAGCGAGCGACAAAAGGAAATAAACGCTGATTCATTCTGTGCAGCAGAAGTGGCGGCAGGAGGGAAGAGGGGCGCTCAAGTGTGCAGCATCCATTAAGCAACTGTAAATCATAATATATGTACAGATTTATATGTATACACAAGCATACATATAGATAGTCGTATGAGCTAATTAAAGTGAAGCATATTGAGGTGGCTTGTCAGTTGTGTAATGGCTTAAAGCAGCCCTTAAAACATATATATTCTTGAACAGCATAAGAATATCTATACAGAATGTGAACATTTACATATACACAGTCTAATAAGTTTGTTAAGGCTAAGGGTGTAAGGTCTAGAGATAATACTTAGTTGTGGCAGGGCTTTAAGCATATATAGCATATATATTCTTGAACAGCAGAAGAGTAACTTTACAGAACTTAATTTATTAGGATGCTTAATGGTCGAATTGACTAAGGATACTAAGTCGAAAGATAATTGTAAGTTATGTTATGATAATAAAAAACAATTTTTATTATAAAGCATAAGTATTCATGAACAAAAGATAATATATTATAGATATATAAGAAAATATTATATACACTTTTCTATTTATTATATTTATTTATTAATAAATTGTATGTTTCTTACAGTTCGTTTACAGTTCCAGAACATAAAGTTTATCTTTATATGGCAAATATTTTCTTGAACAGCATGCAAGTTGGTGAAGATTAGGATCATTATTTACTTTATCGCTTTGTCACTGGTTCATGCATGTGTTCTACTTTGTGTGCCACATTGATGAGTTCATAAAGTATTTATTAAGCACATATACTCCTTGACACCATAGTAAATATGTCATTATCCAAACTAGTCCTTCGTTATTGCTGCTCCCCTTGTGTTGATACGTTCCGTAACTCATTTAGTAATCTATAAGATATGCACATAGCATATAGATTCTCAAACAGCATGCCATAACCACCAGTTCTAATCCTACCCTACCTTGTGCGCTTCTCCATCGTCATTCCAGCTACCGTTCTCATATTCTATAAGGCAATCTAATTGCCTGCCGCCTGCATTTTCCCCACGCCAAGTAAGACTTTCGTTAGGCCTAACGGTTAAATAGGACAGCTGGCTGAGAGGGGAAGAGAGAGAGAGAGGGAGGGGGAGCTGCATACGGAATATGATTGAGGTACTTGCTGGCTGTGCTGCCTGGAGTTGGTAACGAGCTGGCATCTATCATGGCCATATCAAACTGGCATCAAACAATTTCAAATGGATCGAATGAAAAATCAACTGGCCCGGCCAATTGCAGGCGCGTTACTGCTGCTGCTGTTGCTGTTGCTAGTATTGCAGCCGGGCAACAGCAGCAACAGTCTCGCCCGTCTTTGCGACTATTTTGTATGCATGCAGCGAACGTGATCGGTTGCCTAACAGCAATTTTAGCTGCTAGATATCGCTCCAGAACAAAGTGGCCAACGCGACGCACAGCAGCTGCGGCAACGGCAGCGGCAGCAACAGTTGCTGTTCAAACAAATCAACAAACGGCAGCAACAGTTGCTGCTGCTGCAGCTGCCAAACGAATGCGAATCATCGCCGCATTTCACTTCGCCCAAGTCAATGATTGAAATTCTAAGAGCAACTTGTTGCTGCTGCTGCTGTTGTTGACCTTTTCGCATGAGAATCGCATGCTGATGATGGATACACTGCCAGCAACAGAGCTGGGCACACTGTCAGAGCCAGGCAGGCAGTTGCTCAGCTGTCAGTGCGCACAGCTCGTCATGGGCAATTTAAGTGGAAGTGGAAGAAAGGTTTCGGCGCGCACAGCTCACACACAGACACACATTAGCACAGTCGATGGGAGACAGCGACAACTGCACATCAGCAACATCGATGGCAGAATGCCAAAGCTAAAGTCAAGTCAAAGCCGAAGTCGAAGTCGAAGTCGAAGTCAAAGCAAATACGCGACGGATAATTGCGCTCAGAGCCCAAAACACCCATAGAACAAGCCATAGACATTGCAACAAACAACCAACAAACAACAGCAACAACAACAACAGCAACAACAACAGCAGCAGCAAATAACAAACAAGCAACAGCAACAACTTCGTCGTCGTCGTCGCATCGCGGAATTTCACAGCAGCATGGAAATTTGTTCGATGCCTTGTCGCTTGCTCAGTTGTTGTTCCTGTTGCTGTTGTTGCTGTTGCTGCTGTGATTGTTGTTGCTATTACTGCTGCTGCTGCTGCGCTGTGTCTCCAGCAAGCAGTTTGTTTTGTTTGATTTGGATTTGATTTGATTTTAGCAGCAGCAGCTCTGCTTGCTGCCTCTTCCTGCTGCAACTGCTGCTGCTGCTGCCGTTGCCAACTTATTCAAATGCCGCGCGCACAGTTTCTTGACCTCTACGCAGTCGCTGCGCAGTCGGCGTCGCTGCTGCCACTCTTAACTGCACATGCGCGTTGAGCCGCCCGCGTCTGCGCCCTCGCTTGCGTCTGCTGCTGCTGTCGCGGTTGGTGCTGCTGCTGTTGCTGTTGCTGCCTCATCCCGTTTGGCAATTTTGCAGCTTACTAACTTGCAAAAGGTTGGCAACAACAACAACAACAACAACGTCGACGTTGCGGGAAATGCGATTGACGGTAATTGGTTGACGTTTGTCTTATTTAAATTTGTTTTCTTTGGCCTGCCTCGCTCTCTCTCTCTGTCTCTCTCTCTCTGCTGCTGCTGCCCGCCCCCGAGTCCGTGTGTTGTCTGTTTGTGAGCTAACCTTGAAGAGGATACTGTCACATTCCAGTCAGCTTGGTTACACACCCCAAAAAGAAATGCGCATAATTACGAGAGAGTTAAGTTTGCGATACTATCGAAGTGACTATCGATAATAGTAGAGGGGGGAAATAGGCTGTAAATGCATAACTGTGTGGATTAGAAAAAGAGGTGCAAAAGATACTAATAATTATCGAGAGCATCGCTTTAACTTATTGGTGATGCCTACTTAAAGTTTCAGGCGTATATATACACGGTAATAGCAGACTTGCGATAGTATCTACTTTGCATACTATCAGGTTATCAAGACTATCGATAGCTTTGAAGTAGATCTGGAGAAACATCGATGATTGCTGATGTTTTTCATATGAAACATGTTTTTCTAGCTCTACTTTGAACTATAAGTTTTCAACTTTAACATATTTATATCTTGTATCTTTACTTCGATTAAACAGTTAGAGATATCATCAACACTCTCAACGATTACTTGCAGAGTATTGCAGAGTTTACCTTATTCGATTTTCCCATTCGATTTCAGGTTTCTTTTCTCAGCCTGAGCCGGCGTGCAACTTTAATTGAAATGAAATGAGTTTCGTCGATTTGTGTTCTAGGAATTTGTTTTTGATTGTTTTCTTGTAAATTTGAATGATTATCGAGGCAGTTGCAAGTTGCAAGCTGGAAGTTGCAAGTTTCCCGATCTGCAACAGTTGCGCAATTGAATAAACAACGCAGCAAGCAAGGCAAGCAAAGTCGTCGACCCGCGTAATTGCAAGTTCGGTCTGTGACCGAGACCCAGACCTAGACTGAACTAGCAAAGCAGACCCTGAGACAGCGAAAGAAACTGAGACTGGGATTGAGACAGAGACAGAGATGGAGACAGAGACAGAGACAGAGACAGAGACAAATGCAGAGACAGCACCAAAGAAAGGCCTTACAACATAGCTAAAGAGAGTGCCAAAAGACAGTCCCAAGACAGACCCTAGTGGGTAACTAACTACGTGGAACAACCTGACTGGCTAAAGGGGGAAGTACCTACACTCCACTTCCCTCTTTATTCTCCTCTCTCTTCCCGCTCTTTCCTTGCTGGGTAATTGAACTGTGCGCACTTTTAATTGTGTTGCATGTGACGCGGAAGCGGCTTAGAGAACTGGGCCAGGATCTCCACCGGGAGGAAGCCAATGAAGCCAATTTGTTACCGCTACATCGCAAATATTGCGAATCGGAGAACGGACGAGGCGAGAGTGCGAGTGCGAGTGCAAGTATATCGCGATAAAGTTGCCCGGCACGCTAAACGAAACCACTTCCTCAACTCGACTTCGACTTCGACTCGACTTGCTGTGCGAAGCGTTTAAATAAACATATTGAGAGACGAATGGATAACGCAACGCATAGAGGAAGAAGGAGATAAAGAGCAGGAGAAGTGGAAGGAGTAGAGAATCGAGACAAGAGGCATGCAGCAAGTTCAAGATTGAAACCGAAACTGATGCGTAGTTTAGGGCGATTTACACAGTTTAAACAGACGGCGATACAAATCGCCGGCACATGAGCCGAGCCAAGCAAGAGCGGATGAGGAGCTGCGGATGGGGCAGCTGTTCAGCCAGTTCAGTTCTCTGTTTTTTGCCTGGGTCTTCCTGTGTGCCATAACTGTAGCAAATGGCCATGCAACATGCAGCCAGCCTGGCCTAGGGAGACGGACTGAGCAAAAACAACAGCAGATACACTTCAGCTAATACCCTGCAATGTGCCAGAGTTGGAAGTTGTTTTTAAGAAGTATAAATAAAGTTTTAAATGAATTCTAATTGTGGTAAAATCTTTTGATGTTAAGGAAGCAACTTTTAAATTCGATATTTAACCTTAAGTGATAACTTAAGATTTGCATAGGTTATTTATGAGTTTGCCTTCCTAAGATTGAGAGCAAAGTTGCTGCGGCATCTTAAAACCTTTTTTATGGCTGCACATAAGGAAACCCTTCGTCTGGTTTCGCACAGTGCAGAGACCTGTAGGACTGCAGAGATTTTTGGCGTAGGCGTTCGCTGTCGGCTTTTGGTTCCGCGTCGCGCGGCTGCCGCATAGGAAAATGTTATAAATTGCACATTTGATGAGCAGAGAAACGTTTATGGTTCCAGGTACTCCGAGAACGGGCACCAGGCAGCCGAGACTTGGGACCAGCTGTGCGTTTGTGCCTCTCTGGCAAGCGACGCAAATGGAGCTGAAGTTGCAGTTGAAGCTGGAGTTGCAGTTGTAGCTGAAGTTGCAGTTGTTGTTGTTGCTGTAGCTGCTTGGAGTCTGCCTTTTAGCGCTTGCATGTCGGCTGATTAATTGTGCCAGCGTCATAAACGTGATGATATCGCAATGTAAGCGCATTTTTCATGTTATTCAATTCGTTGCCGCCAGCTCCAGCTACAGCAACAACAACTACAACAACAACAGGAACAACAACAATAACGGCAACGGCAGTCAATCTATTTGCATAGCATTTTTGCTTTACGCTCGCCACAACATACAAAAGACTTAGGCAACGAACTCGATCGCAGCGCACCGTTTTTGGCATCTCGCGCCCGCTTGGGCAAATTAAATCTTTCGATATTGCCAACTAATTACAAGCATTAACGCAATTGCGACTCCTCTCCAAGCACGAACCTCTTTCCGCATTCGCTCTATGGAAATTTGAATGCAATTTCAGATTTAATTCTTTGCCCAAATGGGCGCAATCAAATCGCCTCTGCCTCGGCCTCTGCCAGCACCAGCGCCTGCGCCTATGCCTGTTCCAGGTGCCAGCCAGGTGTCGGACTGGCAGGTGTTTCGCCCCATTGTCTCAATACCTCAAACAGAAAGTATTTGCCATGTGTCCATAAATTATAAGCTCTCAAAGTTGTTGTTAATGTTTCTGTTTCTGCTGTTGTTGTTGCTGTCTTATTGAAATTTTCGTGCGTTGCATTTGGGAAAAACCATTTGAACAGCGACGATTGCGCAGTTTTCACCTGGCGCTGAACCCGATTTGGTAAAAGCCAGTTTAATAGTGCACCTGAAGTGTTGTTTGTCTAAATGGAGCGACAGGTTAGTTGGGGGTCATTGAATAATAGTTGCAACTGAGAGAACTAAGCTGGCGTGCTGTAGGTGTCGTGTCTTACAAGTTTGGAGCGGTATTATAGTGATATGGTGCTTCGATTTTGGTGAAGTTTTCGGGATATGTAGGACAGTATCTTAAAGCTTAGGATCTGTAGTTAGTTTTGCTGTGATAACTCTTGAGAGATAAGAAAATTTGATGTCATTTTTGCTATAGAAAACTATAGGAATTTATGGTTCTCTTTAGCTTTAAATAAGAAATATAAACAACTGCTTATAAGAAATTCATTAGAACATACAGAGATAATCTGATTTTGCTGCTGATCAATAATATATATGCGTTATAGCTATCGCTAGCTGCGCTCCCGCCCTCACACACATTCCCAGTTCGATGACTGTAGTTGGGTTAACTTAAATGCACTAAAGATTGGAGAATATATAATATATACAATAGAATCTAAAGCAAAGCTGTAGGAAATAATTAACCATACAATAGTTTAATACAAACCTCTTTCAACAAGCTCTTCACGCTGTCAGCATTCCTCAAGATAGAAATATCATTACTAACCCGGCACAATAGCTCATGCTCATTCTGTGTGTTGCCTGTCAATCTCCCTGGCTGTTGTCACCTAACAACTTTAGTTGATTTGCTGGCATATTTTATAATACATTTACCACTTGATTATAATCCAATTGAGGCAACAGCTTAACCTGAGATTGCTGGTTGAGCTATGCGAACCTGTAAAGTGTGTTGAAAATTAACAACTTCGATGATTTAATTGCGCATTTAAAGCTTGATGATCTTGTTGTTATTGTTGTTGTTGTTGTTGCTTGTATAAGGCAAAGCAGAGTGAGGCGCAATAGAAATTATGCCCCGTTTCAGTTTGTATGCATCGCTTTCATCTGATTGCAACGCCCACACTACGAGTGAGTGATCCCATAAGAGCAGAAAAATCAACTTTCAACTTTTGCATATACAATTTATATATTTTCTGAGACATTTATTAGACACAAATAGAATGTAGTTATAGTAGGTATATAATAATGTACGCTATATACTCGTATGCTATGTAAGCGATATATAATTGTAATAACTAAAATGTACACACTAATCGACTAAGACAATGCATTGCCAGAGACCCGATGGGATAAGCAGAGGGAGGGAGAGACAATTCGTAATCGCACTCACTCTCTCTCGTCTCCCGTTGTTGTCTCCGGACACTGAGCAACTAAAGACTAACAAGATTCGAGAGTGTTATAATTGTTAATCTAATCGAAATAGTTGCGTAACTCACGAATACATTCACGAATAAACGAACAGACACGAACAACATTTACAAATAATGAGGAGAAGTTAATAAATTCATTTTCAACTATAGATATAACATTAATTTGCCGTTGTTGCTGTTGTTCGATAACTTCTGCTAGTTAAATAATGTTTGATATTTTGTCATATTGCTTAACTAGTTTATAGTGTGTAGACAGTATCGTCCGATATCTGCGATATATATATATATATATGTATGTGTATTTTGATATTGCTGCGGGCGCTTTTCCTTTTCTTTTTTCATCTCTTTCTGCTGCTGCTTGCTCTTTCTCTCTTTCACTTTGCTTGCTGCCGCGCTTAATCTTAACCGTTCGTTTAATTTGCCGTTAATTAATTTTTTAATTTTATTTATAATTTTAATCGTAATTTGTAAATGTGACTCAAACTGACAAAGCGACAGCTAAATGAGAAATGGCTTTTTGAACTGCCCTCGTTTTTGTTTATTCTTTTTAATTATTAACTAAATGTGTCGCGCGGTTAAATTAAATTAAACATAAAATTAAAATCACAATTTTATAGACTTGATGTGTGTGTGGTGTGGGTGTGTATGTGTTTGGGCTGGTGTGTGTGTGTGGCTGTGTGTGTGTGTGTGTGTCTTAGCAGCGCTTCGTCTGATTGCTTTGTTTGGTTGTTTTGCTTCTCTTTTATTTTTTGTCCTCGTCATCATCGTCTGTCTCTTTCGTGGTCATCCATCCAGGCAAAATATTCTTCAAAAATATTTCATTGGAATTTTAAAGCATAGTTCTGGGCGCAGGGGAAGGCACAATTCAATGTTAATTAAAATTGCTGCTGCAAGCTAAAAATTGTGAAAGCTGCAAGAGAGAGAGAGAGAGAGGGGGAAAGGGAGAAGGGAAAGAGAGGGAGAGAAAGATTGACAGGGAGAGAGAGATAAAGAGGAAATTAGTTAGTTTTGCTTTGCTGCACGAATTTAATAAGCAAAACAATCACAGGGCAGCACGATTTGCATTGCCACGCCCCCCAACCCTCCCCCACCCCTTCGCTCTGCTTACCTGCAGGAACACACACAGTGTTAAATGCTGTTGTTGTTGCTGTTGTTCTTGTTGTATATTGCTATAGTTGTTGTAGTTATAGTTGCAGTTGTTGCTGTTGTTGTTGTTGTCTGTGGGGTTTGTCGTTGTTGTTGATGGCAGCGAAACGATTTGGCAACGAATCCACTCCTGATACTCCTTGCTCCTCCTCCCTCTATCTCGCTCTCTCTGTCTCCGTCTCTGTCCCCCTCTCTCGTTCCCTTTCTAGCTCTACAGATACAGCGTCGCCTGCTGACGCTGATCGAAGTGATGTATGTAGAGCTTCTTCTTGGACTTCTCCTTGGAGGGGCGCAGATCCCACACCAGATTGGAGAGGCTGCGCGGCCGCGACAGACGACGCGTCTTCTTCTCGGGCAACTTCTGGGAATCGCCCGACGTGCGGCCCCCACTGCGCGACGAGTCCAGCGTGCCCTCGCGCGGATTGTGATGATTGTTGCTGCTCGAGCTGCGACTGTGACTGGCCAAATAGCCATGGGCATTGAGTATGCTGCCGCCGCACTTGAGCAACACATCGGGCGGCGTCTGAGAGCCCGCAGAGGAGCCAGCCGTGCCGCCCGATGCCGCTGCTGCTGCGGCTGCTGCTGCCGCTGCCGCCGCTGCTGCTGCTGCTGCTTTTGCTGAGATCGTCGTCGGCGGCGTCAGGCCGGCTGTGGGGTTGCTGCTGTCGGGCGTCAGCTGCAGGCTGCTGAGGCTCTTGTATCTAAAGAAGAAGAAGAAAAATATACTATATAAATTCCGCTACCCCCTTCACCACTGCCACGCCCCCATACCTGATATGAAACAGCGGCGATTGCGGCTCGAGGGACTCCTTGACGGGCAAATGATTGTTGGGCGTCAGCACCTTGCCGTGGTGTGGGTGTGCGTGTGTGTGTGTGTGCTGGTGTTGGTGTGCGTGTGCATGGGCGTGTGCTGCATGTGCATGCGTGTGGGCGTGGTGTGCCACAGCAACTGCTGCTGCTGCTGATGTGTTGCTGCTGCCAATGTTGTTGTTGTTATTGATGTTGCTGCCAGGCGTTTGTGGCAACTGTTGCTGCTGCTGCGAATGGCTGTGACTGTGACTGTGACTATGGCTGTGACTGTGACTGTGACTGGTGCCGCCGGTGGAGTTGCCATTGCTGCTGCTGCCGGCGCTGTGCGCGTTCTTGATGTAAAGCTTTGGTAGTGTGGGACGCTGTCGCTTCTCTGCCGGCTTCTTGCCCGGTATGGTCTCAATGGGCGGCGGCACCGGCTTGATGTCCTCCTGTATATGGCTGTGATGATAATGATTCACGTGCAGATGCTGGTGATGTGGCAGCTGCTGCTGCTGGTGCTGCTGTTGCTGCACCTGCTGCTGGTGTTGCTGGTGTGTTGCATATTGATGATGGCCACCGCCGCCGTTGCTGCTGCTGTGCTTGTTCGACTCCAGGCTGCTGTAGTTGTTGTTGTTGTTGCTGCTCGACTGTTGCTGCTGCTGCTGTTGCAGATGATGCTGCTGCTGTTGTTGTGTTGCAGCTGTTGTCACTGGCGCACGTATCAGACTGCAATAGTTGCCATTGCCGCTGCTGTCGGTGTGATGCGACTTGAGCGTGGGCGACTCACAGATCGGCTCGAACCGCGACAAACCCTTCGAGAGCGGCGTCAATCCTCGCACGTAGTCGTAAATGTGATCGATCTCGTTGTACTCCTCGGCAATCTCGCTGCTGTTGAGCTGCTGCTGCTGCTGCTTGGACCAGGAGTCGCAGGAGGCGCTCTTGCGCAGCACGTAGCCACTCTCGGCCAGCCCGCTGGCCACGCCCGCCGCCGAGGGCAGCATGACCACGGGCAGACGCTGGCAGGCGCTGCCGCTGTTGCGACTACTGAACTTCGAGTCCTTCTTCTCCTTCTCGCTCAGCTTGAGATCGACAACCTGCAGGCGATCGCGTGCATCGGCGAGCAGGCGCTGTGCCTTGTCCAGGAAGCGTGAGTACTCAATGAAATGCTCCAGCTGCTCCATGTTCTTGGCACGCTGCAGCTTGATCTTGGCATTCAGTGGCACCGGCACCAGATCCGTGTCCTTCTGCAGCGGCAGCGCGAACATGCGATCGATCTCCACGCAGCCAAGCAGCCGCAGCTCGGGCACAAACGGTTGCTTCAGACCCTTCGGTGCGCTGCCATGGACAAGTCTGTCAAGGGGGGAGAGGGAAGAGAGAGAGAGAGAGAGAGAAGGGAAGCATAAGCACCCGGTAAGGTTTGGGCTTAGTTATCTGGCTACTCACCTCACTATAACCGGCATCCGCTTGAGCAGCAGATTCTTGACCGTGTGCACGCCGCTGATGCTGTCCTCGCGTGCTATGGGGGAGAACTTTGCTTTGGTATCGAGTGGCAGATTGATGATCTCGTCCTTGATGTTGCGGCACTGCAGATACTTCCCGTTGTCGTTCATGGTGGTCAGCAGCTCGCCAGCGTGTATGGTGCGATTCATTTGTGGGCATCGAAACGTCTCGCGCACCAGGACACGCGCATTGCGCCGCCGCGCCAGCTCCAGCACCGAATCGATGCAGCGCGTCGAGCGACCATCCTCGCTGAGCAGCTCGAAATAGCCGCCGTAGGTCTCCGGTATGAGCACCTTGGCGCCCACGTTGGTGGGCTTGCGTCCCTCCTTGATCTTGATGGGCTGCGCCAGTATCTGATACTTCTTGCCCGCGCTCAGAAACAACGCGGTGCTCTGCAGCGACGGCGCCGAGAGCGTCGGCACGCCCAGTGCCTGATGCTGACCCTTGAGGATCTTGGCCACCGCCGGCAGCGGTTGCTTTGAGAAGTCACGCAAATAGACTGGCGTCGCATCCCCGAAACGGGATGCGGCCAATATGATTTGGCCATCGGTGGCGGCCATGTCGCGGTTGAAGAACGAGAGCAGTTTGCTGCGCGCCAATTGCACATTAAATGAGAGTAAATTTCATTGGGCTGGCTGCGCCGATGCTGCTCCAGTTGCCACTCCCGCTCCACCTCCAACAGCTCCCTCTGTCTGCTGCTGTTGCTTCTCTGGCTGCTCCGTCTCGCTGGACTCTTCGCTATCGTCGCAGCTGATGGCGTTGGCGTTCAGCTGATCCTCGAGCTCGAGGGCTCGTCGCTTGGCCAGCTCCTGTTGGCGCAGTCTCAGCAATTGGGCACCGCGACTGCAGCAGGCGTGCGCTAACAGCTGCTGCTCCTCCTGCTCCTGCTGGCACTGACTCTGCTGGCTCTGACTCTGGCTGTGGCTGCTCAGCAATCGCGTGGATGTCTGCAGTGCGTAGCTGAGATACTGCATTCGGTTTGCTGCTCGTCTCCCGCTGGCCACAGTGTGCGAATATTCCCCGTTGAGGTTTCGGTTAAGCTTCGATTTAACGCTCGATGCTGCAAAGAAAGAGAGAAAAGGGAGAACGTGAGAGAGGATAAACGAAAGAGAGGGAAAAGTAAAGAAAGAGAAGGCAAATTAGTCAAAAGGTTTTTCAAGTCGAAGCGCATAAAAATCATAGGGAATCGAAGGTCTTGGTAGCAACTTATCAGGCAACCCACACACAGACACACACTCTCTCACACACACACATACACATACACATACACCGTCACACACACATGCATACACTCACACACTCTGTCCCGCACTTGGTGTTATTTATGAGCCCATAAAGTTGAAAAGAAATTGTACAAAATGCAGAGAGGAGGCAGGAGCAAGGAAGAGAGATGTGAGAGGGGAGATGTGGAGAGATGAGTGAGAAGAGAGGGCGGCTGCATGCAAATATGAACGCAACTTGATGGCGACAATGCCAAACATGCCATTAAGACCATTAGGGGGAGGTGCAGCACCAGCACCAGCACAGCCAGTCCAAGTCCAACTCCGACTCGGTCCAACTCCGTCTTCAATTCCGACTGCGACTGGCTTTGGCATTGGCAATAAGCCAGGCCAACAAATGGCAAGACATTGAAAGTACTTAAAGGATATTTACATATTTATGAGCCCACATAAATGTGCTTGATTACCGAGTGGACAGACCAAGCAACAGACAGACAGATCGAAGAACAGATATATGGAAGACAAGACAGACAGATGGAAAAGCAGACAGACATAGCAAAAAGCGGACAGATAGACAAAGTAATATAAGACAGACAAACAAAGCGAACAGCAGGCAGACAGACAGATCGAAGAGCAGACAGACAGGCAGAAGAGCAGACAGATAGGCAGAAGAGCAAAAATACAGAGAGAAGAGTGGGCAGAGAGATAAAGTATTAACAGACAAACAGAGCGAACAGCAGGCAGACAGACGGAGAGACAGATGGAAGAACAGACAGAATAAAAACAGACAGATAGACTGAGCAACATGCAGACAGACAGACAGATAGATCGATGAACAGATAGAGAGACAGAATATTAAATGACAGACAGACAGACCGAGCAGCAGGCAGGCAACTAGACCGATGAGCAGACAGGGAGGCAGTGTAACACCAAATTTTTTCAGATATTTACAGACTACAGACATACTTTCATACGGCATAGACATATTGACATACAACATACAAACATACAAACATACAAACATACAAACATACAAACATACAAACATACAGACATACAGACATACAGAAAGACAGACAGAAAGACATACAGACAGACAGACAGACAGACAGACGGACAGACAGACAGACAGACGGACAGACGGACAGACGGACAGACAGATAGTTCGATCAACTGGCAGCTGCTCGGCTAGGCATTAAGAAGACTCAAGAAAGTAGAATCTGCAGGCAATGGGCGTGGCTAAACAAAGATTTTTCCCTTAACAAAGCTATAAAAAAATGTACTCAAAATAATTAGAAATTATTCATTTGCTTTTTCTTTGCAAAACCGAATCAAACCGAAGCGCGGGGAAAAAAGGAAAATCTATTTTAGTTGTTTTCCATTTTCTTGCCAATTAATTCGCCAGCCTGCAGACGACGATAACACAGTCGGCAATTAATTTTCACCATGGAAAGTACCTTTTTTTTTTTTGCAGCGCCTGCTCGGAAAAGCCGAAGACAACGCGCCGAGGCAATTCTCACGCTTCGTTGTGTGTTGCCTTGTTGTATGTGGCGAAACGTGACATTTTCTATGGCTACTGGACACAAAACTGATGCCACACTCGGTCTGGCAGTCTGGCAGTCTGGAGTAGGGATCGGGAGTGCTAGTGGAATTGGAACTGGCTCCAGTTAGAGCAGCTACGAGCTGCGAGACGGCGCTCTTCCTAGCGCGTACGTGTCTTGGGTTTTTCATGTGACACAGTTTCGGTTTCAGTTTTAGTATTTGCCTCGCATTTTGCTTGATTTCATTGAAAATGGCTTAATTAATTTGCGATGTGGCCGGGAAAGTAGCACAGCCAAGAGGGCAAGGAGAGCAACAGCTGCAACAGTTGCTGCCGTTGCTGCTGTTGCTGTTGCTCAGGCAACGCTCTTAACAACTTCCTGTGCAGAGCAAAAAAAGGAGAAACTCATTTAACTTGTATCTGCAGTGGCAAAAGCCATGCAAGATACCCTAGAAGATACCCTAGGCAGTGAAGAGTGACCCTAACTATGTCAGGTCGTTTAGCTGCAGGTAAACTAGGAAACTGTCTTCATTGCCTCAGCGCATTCTCAAGTCGTGCATGCCCCACCTATGCTTCTTTCACTTCTCTCTTTTGTTTTCTTTTTGTTTTTAATAAGCAAAAAAAACTTGCAATAAACATGAAATCCTTTTCAAAACTCCTGCCACAGCGTTGCCAATGACGACGAAGACGAAGAGGAAGACGACGATGACGTTGGGATATGTCGAGTGTTTTACCTGCGCCCGGCCAGGGACTGTTGCTGTTTCCTGCCTCAAGCTGGGGTCACGGGAGCAACAGCAGAGGGGCAGGAAGGCAACAAAAGCCACAGGCAAAACACTTGAGCCAAAGAAGGCTTCGAAGAGTTCCAATGCGAGGCCGCAGGAAAAGTGACAACGTGAACCATTCTGTGGCTATGACTATGAAATATGAAATATGTAACCCAAGACGCAGACAACAACAACAACAACAGCAACAACAGCAACAAGTAGAAGAAGCCTGACGCATAATGAGATACACAAAAAACAACAACTTCGCAACGAAACGGAAAGCAACAGCAAAGGGGGCAGAAAAATGAGTTAAAAGGCAACGCTGAAAGCGAAGCCGAAATACGCTGAAATGTTTAACTTATGAGATCATGCCTAGAAAAAGCTTGAAGATCCTATTTTCCACAGTGCGAAATAAAGGGAGGCGAGATTCGGCTACCAAAGTAGAATCATAACTAAAGATCATTAAGTTTGGTAAGGTGTAACATTTCTTAAAGTTGAAAATCTGTTGAATCATTTGTGGTTCAAAGTTAATACGATGGTTATAATAAATATATAATGGTAAGCAGAACCTCTTCAAAGGTGGTTCAAATATTCCAAATAGAAAGTAGTAACTCATAACTAACGCTGTGAACTACATATTGTTTATTAAATGAGGTCTAAGTAGTTCCTTTTATCACAGCACCTTAAGGAAATTTTACTTTACAGTTTAATATGAAATAAGGACTCCTTGAACCGGTTCAAAAGTGGTTAACACTCATATCTAGCTTATGCTTTAATCCACAACTCTGAAATTCAGTATGCAAATAGTTTGCACAGTCTACAATGGACTGTCAGCTGTCGTTAAACTTTGCGTATTGAAAGGAGAACTAGTTGCAAGTTTCTGACAATATCTGGCAACGATGAGCCATAAAGGCGGTCGCTCTGCATTGAGTGAGGTAAACACAGCTCGGGGATTTCGGCTTAATGACCAAGTTATTACAACCTGGGGAAGTGTATATAGTAAGTAGAAGTAAGTGCGATAAAAGCAGCGTTCAAAAGGATTAGGGCAGCTAGACGTGACAACGAGTGTGTGTGTGTGTGTGTGTGTGTGAATACGTTGGCAAACAGAAACTGAGGGTGTGTACGCATGTGTGTGTGTGTGTGTTTTGGAGATGTGGGTGGCTTTTGTTGTGCTAACAAAAGCAACAGACGAGAGCCAAAGCGAGCTAAAAGGGAAAAGGAAAAGTGTAAGGAGCACGTCCCGGTCGCAGGCAGGTCAGGCAGCTCATAAAAGGAAGCAAACACACACACACACACATGAGACACACATATGTGTTTGCATAGTTTACTGTGCGTATGTCTGTGTGTGAGGGGTGTGTGTGTGTCTGGGCACATTAATCACACTAAAGAGTTTTACAAAATGCAACTCAACTCGCTGCCAAAGCGCGAAATACACTCAAAGTTGTTGTAGTTGCTGTTGTAATTGTTGTTGCTGTTGCTGTAGTTGTAGTTGTTGCTGTTGTTGTTGTCACCACTTTAAGCTGCGGCTTAAAAATTGCCGCTCCGCCGTCGTCATCTTCGTCGTTGTCGTTGTGCCACAGCAAGCAGCTTACCGCGGCTAAGAATTTTCGCCGCCAACGCAACACTTGATGCTGACGTCGACTGCAGCGTTGTATAATGCAACATAATGCGAGCATGTCGCGGCATCGTCGTCGTCGTCATCGTCGTGCAAACGAAACTCCTTCAAGCTTTTCTTTATTTAATTTCATTTCCGTTTTGTCAAGCAGCTGGGAACACCTTCAACTTCAGTCGCAGCTCGTTCTGCTGCTTGCCACCTCTAGGGGCAGAGCCAGTCCCCGTCCCAGTCCTAGTCACAGTACCTATGCCTGTCCCTCTGCTAGTCCCTTGCCCAGTCTTAGTTCTTTTCCCACTTCCCCTCTTAGTCCCTCTTCCATTCTAAGTCCCAATCCCAGTGCCATCGTCACTCTCAGCTCTCTCTCTCTTTCTCTCTCTCTCTCTCTCTAGTTCTGCGGCTTCATGCTTAGTTTCAGCTTCAGCTTCATCCTCGGCTTCATCTTCTAGTCTAGTCCTGTGCTCAGTTTGCCTTATTATGTCGTTCTTAGCGCTTTTGATTACTTTTTATCCGCTTTGCACGCGCAGCTCCACAACTTTTGTTGTTTCTTCTTCTTGTTGTTGTTGTTGTTGCTTGGCTATTGTGCCTGCCTGCTTGTTGTTGTTGTTGTTGTCTTTTTTCATATCTACCCCTTGGTGTGACTAATGACGTGCCGGCCAAACGGACAACCACGGACTGCCACTTGCCACTTGTCGTGCGCCCCTCTCTTTCCCCTCCCCCTTCTCCCCCTCTTCGTCTGTCTGTCGTTCGTTTGTTTAGTCTCTGGCCCGATGTAAATAATGAAATAATATGGTTTTTCTCTTGTCTACCATGAAAAATTAACGCGTTGTCCATTCTTGACTTTTTTTTTCACTTCTTCTCCCCTTCTCTGTCGCTCTCGCTGCTTGTGCCTTCTCTTTCTATGACTATTTTTTGCACGCTTCTTTTTTTTTGCTTTTTTCATATGGTGGACAGTTGGTTTTTGCTTTCATTTGTCAAGTTTTTCACGTTGTTGTTGTTGCTGCTGTTGGGTTCCGTTGTTGGCTTTGGGGTGTTCGTGCCGCAAGGTTGTGTTTGGTTTTGGTGTTTACACAAGGTTATTGCACCGAAACCAAAAGTGTCTGCCGGTTATGAAGGGTCCAATGTGGTCTATAGGCTGGCTATATCTGTCTCTCTCACTCTTTCACACGCAACTAGCTTGGCTCTCTTTCGCTCCTGACAATTATGCAGGGTTCAATGTGGTCTAAGGCTCTTTTTCACTTCTCTCTTTCTTACTTCTCCCTAGAACTAGGGTTAAAATTGAGCTACCCCATAAAGAACATAAATATGGGGAAGTTTTAGAACTTTTATATGAATTTTAAGCCTGCTGAATGTCAAATGCATCATTATTATATCATCTTTGCATTATGAATAGCTTTCTTATAGTTATCCGACTATTCATAGAACCTCTAGCAACTTAACATTCTGTTCTCAAGTCTTTTCCTTTGAAATCTTCTACTGAAATCCCTACAAATCCCCATTCAGCTCAGCTTCAACTGTTTCCTTATTATTTTATGGTCTAACTGAACTTTACATACGAAAAAATATCAAACTAGAATTCATTTGGAGCTTGACAAAAGGCCTTGAGCGAGCAATGTCACATAATAAATCCGAGCAGGGCGACCCATCCACATGGCATCGTATGTAAAATAGATTTAGGCAGACAACGACAACGCACTCGATATGCACAGTCAGTCTGTCAGGCAGTTAGGTAGATAGGTAGACAGAATGTAACGTATCTTTCTGTTGTGTTTTCGTATCTGTCGCGTATTCATATGCTAAATTTAACAGTCGGAACGCGCCCAATTCCAATTCCAATTCCGATTTCGATTCATAAATGGCGGGGGCAGCTAAATCAAAAGCAATTAAAATGCAAAGCCGCAGACGACGGAGAGGGGGAGAGAGAGGTAGGTTGAAGGGAGAGAGGGGAGTATTATTATTACAGTTGTAGTTGTTGTTGTTGTCGGGGATGTTGTTGTGACGTTGATGAGGTTGGCCGCGCGAATGATTTGTATTTTTTTATTGAAATGTCGACGTGCTTACTAATCAACGTAGAACCCGCGTACGCAGAGTGGGAAACACATTTATTAATCATGCGCTGCATGCACAAGCAGCAAGCAGGCAGGCGGGGGAGGGGGCGTGGTCAGGTAGCAGTAACAGGGCATGTACTCAGTGAGGGGAGTTCACCAGCAACAGCACAGGAAATCGAAAACCAAAATGCAATGACATTTCCCAGTAAAAGAATACAAGAAGGGATGGGAAGGGAAGGGGGAAGGTTCTTGAAGAACCGTTGTCTGCCTTTTGAAGTCAGTCAGTCTTGGAGTGACCAGTTGTGACACAGTTCATTGAGCATTCCATGGCAGTGAGTTTAATTTATGCCTGGCCTGGGTTCCACCTCAACGACACTTTGTAGCCGTAAGTTCTGTTTACCTTAAAAGACCAAACGAAAGTTCTCTGTTCTTCTTTTTCTCACTTTGATTGAACTGTGTGTGCGAGTGTGTGTGTGTGGAAAAGGGAAATCCCTTTTTGGGCAGCCTCATTGCCATTTATAAACAAACGCTGCAGCTTACAGACAAATAGACAAGGGGCTGGGCCTGGGTCTGGGTCTGGGTACGGGGTTGGGGCCAAGCCTGGGTCTGCGACTGTGACTGGGCTTGGCTCGAGGATGGGCTTTTGTTGCTTTGCTTTTGACCCAGAAAAATGGAAATACAATAAGAAAATGTTGCCGCCTTTTGTAAGTGAAATTTTCAGTTATCTTTCGAACTGTTTCTTCTTCTTCTTCTTCGTTTTCATATTGGAAACGAAATGGGGGAATGGAGAGTGTCGACTCGATGCCTTTCTCAACTCTGGCAGAAGTGCGTTGGTGTCAACTCGGAGACAGTCCATTAACTTGTCAGCCCCCTCTCTCTCCCCTTCTTCTCGCTTGCCCCTTTAATCGATCCGATAATGAAGAGTCAAAAGAAATTTGTAAGTTTTCTTTCAATAGACTTGTGAGCAGTGAAAGGCAAATGAAAAGCGATAGAACCAAAGAACCTCCCCGCCCCCGCCCCCTGCACATATAGTTTTGTTGGTAGAGAACGCAGTTAAGTTTACTTTCTACTCTCTTCATATCAGTCAGCTATCTGTCGGATCAGTTCATTTGCTCAGCTGCAAGATATGTAAATTAATTGTGATTGATATGCAAGATCAAGATATCGGAAATTGAACTCGAACTGTTTTCTTAATAATTTAATGATGAGTCAGCAAGGCGGGGGAATATAATTAAGTTGTTAAATACCCCCAGCTTGTTGTACATACTTTATTATTGTATTTAATTTGCTTATTTATTGGGTAAACTTTAAGATTTATTTTCATTTATAGTCATTAATCATATTTTGTTTCATTTGCTCGATGCTCGTTTATTTAGTTTTTCGATTATTTTATGCAATTTATTTAATTATGCAATTAGTTATTTAATTATACAGCGCTGAGGTTTATTTAGTGATTTAATTTTATATTATTCCATACATATATCATTATTAAAGCCATTTCCACTTGGCGTTTAATTCACGCACTTCCGACCAACAGTTTCGGAAGTGTAGAACATAAATTTTTGGACAGCATTTTCGACACTTTCAGCTCGAAAATTTCACACACAACCACACACGCACACACACACACACATACGCACACATGGGGGGCAATTTTCACGTTTAACCTAGTTTCTAGAGCATGACGCTAATTGCCTTTAAATGATAAATATGCGTCATATAATGGACACCATCTATAGGTCTGTTCCCGATTATTATCTTTGTATTATGTTGTGATTATTTACGCATTGCTCACCTAGATTTGCTCCAGAAAGTTGCCGTTAAATTTGAACAATAAACATTTGCATTTACACCTTTTTTTGGCAATCAATTAACACACTCACACATGCGCAAGCACACACATAAACACATTACACATTGTGGTGGACACAAAACAAACTCTCATTATTCATTTGCCGACTTGAGTTTTGTTTTCTATTTGCCTTTGCTTGTTGTTGCAGTTGTTGTTGTTGTTTTTGTTGTTACGCGACTTTTGCGAGCATTTCGTAATATTTGTAACGAGAAATTTCTTTTGTTTGGTTCACCTTAAAAACTAACTGTGAATTTCACAATACCAAATGAGGCAGAAGAAAAGAAAAGAAAAGAATTTTTACTTTCACGAAGATGACGAAATGTGACGTTCAAATTGTTTCTGCCAGCTTCTTCTTCTGCTTTATCTACTGCTTCTGCTTCTGCTTCCACTTCTACTTTGCCTTCGACTTCTTTCTTAGCACGATTTGCATAAAAAACGAAACACGGCGGAGTTTCCCGATTCCAATTCGCATCCAAAACCGAAACCGAATCCGAATCAATCTCAATACGCGCTGCGGCTGTTTCGCGTGGGTTGCCTCTATTGTTGTTGTTGCTGTTGTCGTTGAACGAATTGTGTTGTTGCTGTTGTTGGCGGCCGCGCACGCGCACAGATCACGCTGGGAGCGACGACGATAGTGGAATGAACCGGTCGCTGGATGCGAAGCTAATGAAATGCGAGCTACGGTTCTGAGAGCTGTCGAGTTGAGTGCCCAGAACGCGCAGTCGCAGTCGACGTCGGCGTTGCAGCGTCGACAGCGCAGTCGCGACACAACGTTGCGTTGTTACGTTGCCCTGTTGACTAACAGTGACGCTGTTAAGTCGCTGTTAAACCGGTCTAAGGTACGACAAGAGCGCCAGAGAGAGAACGAGAGAGAGAGACAAAGAGAGAGCAAGGGAGAGTGAGTAGGAAAGAGAGGGGAAAGGAGGGAAAGGGGGACTCTTTCTTTGCTCAACTTTCGGGCATTTGTTTTGGGCTCTAATTTCTAAGCAAACGCTCTGCGAGAGATTCTTTGCGATAAGCGACGGACAACTGTTTAATAGTTTTCTTCTTCGAATTTTGAGCATATCGCCTCTCTCTCTCTCCCCTCTATATCCCTGTCTCTGTCTGTGTCTGCGTCTTTCTTTTATGTGTTTCTTTCTTGCTGCTGCTGCTGCTGTTCTTTGTTGTCCGATTGTGTTTGCTGAGAAAAACGCGACTCCCAAGCTACCCCGAACTGTTGATTTGTTTGGTTAGCATCTCTTTAGGTTTCATTAACATTTCCATTCCGTGTCCCTGTCCACGCAGTCCCACAATCCCACTCCCTCCTCCCCTCCCCCTCACAGAGTCGTAATATTCTCTTTTTGTGCGTGTGAATTTTTATGGTTCATTAAAACTAAAAGCAAGCGCTGCTTTTGGCCTTTTTATTTATAGCAAACGATCGGCATTTATAGTTTATAGTATTGCTGGAATCTCTGGGTTGACTGAACCAGCAGAGTGTGGGACATGGGAATCGTTGTCGTCGTTTGACAAACTGTTGCAATCATAATAATCAGTCTCTCTCTCTCTCTCTCTTTGCATATCATCAAAGGGTTAAGAAGCAGACTGCGGACTGCAGAATGATTTACGACAGAACTTTTTGAGAATATTCAATCAAACGGCAGAACCTTTCAAAATGCCGCAAGGCCAAAGAGCTCTGCGTATAGCACATGAAATATGAGCGCAAATTATGAACGAACGAACGTCACGTCAAAGGATTAACAAGAGCCGGACCTGAGGCCCAGCCCGGGTTGGTTCCACCTCCCTTCTCCCTCCGGCCGCAGAAGCTTCATCAAATGAATCAAACGTCGCGACTTTGATTTCAAGGAAGTCGTCGTACGTCGTATGATCTGCTGATTTGATTTTTATGGCTGCTGAAACTGAACCTTTATATCCCTCTCCCTCTCTCTCCCTCCCTTCGCCTGCTACATTGTTGTTGCTTTTTATGCTTTTTGATTCGAGCGAAAACGCAGCAAAGCGATTAAAATCTAACAAATTTTTCTCAGCTCGCAGAGGGTCGACATAAACAGGGAGACGGCAAGAGAGAGGGGGAGAGGCAGAGGCAGTGAGCGGGCAAGGGCTGCCGATTGCGGGGCGCGTTAAGTGGTCAACACCCAAGCGCCTGAGGCTCATCGACTCGGCTGCGACTTCGGCTTGGGGTTTTTAAATGCAGATTATGTTCGTTGATTAAATATTGTTTTTGTTTTTGTATTTTTAATTCCTTTCGTCTGCGTCGCAGTTGGAAATTAAAAATGCAAAGCCAAATGCAGCTCGATGGAAATGTGCAACGGCAACAACCAAGTTGGTTAAATCTGCTGTTGTTCATGCCACGCACGTCGCGCTTAATAATAAAAAAACATTTATAAAATTGAAAAAGAACAACGTTTGCGCTGTTGTTGTTGCTGTTGTTGTTGCTGTTGTCGTTGTCGGTGTCGGTCAAGGCGTAGCCAAAGCAGCGCCGCCTATCGAAAGGTTTATGGCTGGCAGAGCAAAGAACTAAAAAGAAAAAAAAAGAACATTCGCCTTTCTTGACTTGAGCGGCAACAGACAAGAGCGCGTCAACCGAACGTCAGGTGTATACCCTGTATAGGAATAGGGGCTGCTAAGGGGTGGCTGTACTGGGGAAGTGTCATCAGCATATTCGACATCTGTATGCATCTTTAAGGTGAGCCAGGCAAACTGATCTCTAAGATCTTCTGCATTAAGTAAGAGATCTTTGCTCTCCACAGATACTCACTATAAAATATATCTTAAGACATCTTTTTATAAGTATTTCCCTTGCTCCTCTCTGTGTATGCTTTGGCACAACATTTCTGCATGTTCTTGTGCTGCTTCTTCTTGCTTATCACACGCAAGTTTGTTGCCTAAGTCTTTTGTTTTGCGCCTGCGTTCGCCGCGTTGCCTTATCAAATTTGTGGAAATCGCGCTTATAACGGTTGTCTCTGTGTGCGTGTGTTGGTGTGCGTTTATCTGGAAACTGTTTGTCGGCTTAAAGATTTGCATAAGACACCACACACACACACACACACATTCTCGCTGCACACACACCCTTTGTGCGTGTGCCAATTTTCAGCTGCAGCCCACGCCGAAATCTCATCCATAACTCAGTGCGATGTCGTATGCAAATGAGCTGCAATTGGAGCTGGAGTCGGACTCGACTCGGAATCGACAAAAAAAAAGCAACTAAAATTAGCTGCGCAGCCATTGTTAGGCTCCGCTGCGTCGCTTGCACTTTTCGAGCCGCCTTTCTTTGGAAAGCGAACGAGAGCGAGCGAGTGCGAGCACACGTTGATTGATTGCCTTGAGTTGGCCAAGTACCGGCAGATCTGCCCCGTACCGAGGCAAATGCGATCGTATGCGGGCCCCGTTGCGGGCCTAACCTTTTGCACTGCACTGCTCTGTGTGTGTGTGTGTGTGTGTGTGTGCGTTGTGTGACGCTTCGTTTCCTGCGCAGCATTTTACGCTTAATTTGGCTTTGATTGATGTTTTAGGCTGGTTCAACTTCGAGTTGAGTCTTACGAGAATTAGTTAATTTTTACAGCCTGCCTCGGTTCACTGAACTGCGCGAGAGTTGCCACAAAAGTTGCCCACTGTAAGATTTCTAACTGCCCTCGCATATAACTAATAATTTTCATATCACACGCACTGAGCCTGTCAACTTTTGTTGCAACATCGACTGACAGTCTTTATCTTCTCTCTCTCTCTCTCTTTCTTTTGTTTCTTCTCCGACTTGACCCACTTTGGCAGCGGGTTGTGCGGGCTGTGCCGAGGCGACGGCGGATTTGGACACTTTCCAGCTCACAGGTTGGAAAGCAATTAATTACATTGCCAACTTGTACGTGGCCACAATGAGATTGTTAACAGCTCAAAGCGCGCGTCAATCAATCAGTCAACCAAGCCAGCAAGCGACCGAGCAACCCAAGCGACCCTATCGCAGTCAATGGCCTCTGCGGGCTGGGTAGTTCCCGGTTCACCAGTTCTGTCTCTCGTTCTCTTTGTAGTTCTCAGTTTCTCTAGCTGTCATGTTGGCGCTCCAGGTGCCATTATTTATTTGGCGCGACAAACGTTGCCCCCAAACCAATTAGGACAAAGAAAACGCAAACATTTTTCAAAGCCGCCCGAGGTGAGGTTTGTCCCCCAACTTTTGCCAATTTGGCTTTCATTTTCCATGGCCCTTTTGGTGGAAAGTTGCTTGGCGATACCCTTAATAGGTTGCTGCTGCTGCTTCCCGGTTAACAATGCCTGTTAGCCCAGGCCAAGGCACAGAGCCAGACCTGGAGTGCTTCGAATAACAAGGACAGCAACGCGCAGCACATTCAAATAGGAGCAAAGTCATGGCCAGTTGCATTGTGCATCCGCATCCTAAGACAATAAGGGACAGAGGGAAGGAGGTAAGGGAGAGGGGGGTGTATCTAAGAGGAGTCTGCAGAATAGTCAGGCAAATAAACAAACATAAAAACGACTTGCAGCATCACGTTTCACGAATTCGCGGCAGAACACGTCCCTGTTTCTGGGCACATTAAATGCAAACAGGCAAACCAACAACAACAACAACAACAACACGAGAAACACGAGGAAGAGCTGCCGAGAGGAAGAACAGCACTCAATCCGTAACCCCCAACTTGAGCCCGAAAAACCAAAATTGAAATAAACAACCCGAGAGCGCGCGGACAATAAGTAAAAGTTGCTACAGTTGCAACGACTTCGACTCTGACTCCGAGCAAGTCCTCACTAATCTTTGCAGCGTATGCGCAGAGATGCGGCTCATTCTCATTGTTTGCCTCTACCTCCTGCACTGCCTCCCTCTCCTACATTCTCCTCTTCCGCGCTCACGTTCGCAGGCAGTCGTAGAAAAAAATATGGAGGGAAAATTGCCATGAACTCGCACATTGCATACATCGATTTGGCTGCCAATGGCTGCGCCATTCTACCCCACCCATGACAGGGTATTTGCAGTCCACCCCACTGCGAGTTTATTGCGAATCCTCCAAATTCCTTTCTGACTTAACTGATGGCAAATCGAAGCGCTGCATTTCGATTGATGCACTGCAAACGTTCAATTGTCGAGCTTCATTTGAGCTAAAGCTTTTGGCTTAGCGAGAGCTTTGCAGATTGATTTAATGGGTTAAGTGCCGCTGTTAAAGCTCGGTCAAGGCGCTTTAACTGCAAAGTGACTTGTTGTGGGGTGAATTGTGCAATTAATGTGGAGAAGATTAAAGGCTGCAGGTGAGTTGTGTTTGGGGAAAGCTTCAAGGAACTTGTGTGCTACAAATTGATTGAAGCTTTAATGAGCTTGACTGTCAAGCTCGTAACACTGCAGAAACATCCGTGTTATGAAATACATCAGTAAACATTAGAGGCCCTAGGCTCCACTAGAAGTTAAAGGAATTAAAAAAAAAAAAAAAAAAAAACATCAGTAAACATGTTGTTAACACTCCTTCATTGCTGTTATGAGGGAAACTTTAATTGGAGATTAAGTATAAAACTCTTTCCGTAAATATTTGGTGTGCTTTCGTAGGACCTTAAGTTAATTGATATTATTATTATTGTTTTATTATTATTATTATTATTATTATTATTATTATTATTATTATTATTATTATTATTATTATTATTATTATTATTATTATTATTATTATTATTATTATTATTATTATTATTATTATTATTATTATTATTATTATTATTATTATTATTATTAATATTATTATTATTATTATTATTATTATTATTATTATATATTATTAATATATTCTTACATTCATACATATATCGACAACTTAATGTCTTCTAGGGTATTCCCCATGCCCTGCCACACGCCTAGTCAGACTTACTAATCTCATGCCCCTCCTGCTTCCCGCCAAGTGGCAAGCATAAAGTGAAAATGTGCTTTCCGCTTTCCTTTGATACTGCAATTTACTTTTGGTTTTCTCCCTCATCCTCTTCCCAATCGATTCTCTCCATTATTCTTGCTTTCGCTTGCCTCGTTCTTTCTTCGACTGTCGCGAACATTTTGGCATTTTCGGCAGTCATTGCAGCCGCAGTTTGCCTTTTTGCGCGGCGCGGCTAATTTATCACTTGGCCACGTGATGCATGAGCTGCATGTGCCGCATTTCGTTGCAGCTTGCCAGCTTGCCAGCTTGCCAGCAGTTGCTACTGTTGCAGTTGCAGTTGCAGCGCAAAACTTATCGAAACCGCACAATCAGCGCAGCCTGCACCAGGCAGAGGCAACTGCCAATGATGATACTTCGCTCCTTCGCCTCCCCTTCCCTCTGCGACTCCTGCAGATGCCGAGTTACAATTTCAAAACAAATAAATTCATGCTGCAGGCGAAAAAGGGCAGCCCCGTACGGACGCGGGCCAAACTGAAATCGAACTGCGAACGATCCAAACGAAGCCAAAGCAAACAAATCGAGGAGCAGCAGCAGCAGCAGCAGCAGCACAGAAGACATGGACATGCTGCCTCATCCGCACATCTCGCTGGCATCTGCAGCGCGGGATTTGCCTGCAGAAAAAAGCCAAAACAGACAGACAGAGAGACAGAAAGTGCATTGAGGCCTGACTTCAATTGTTCTGCCTGCCTGCCTGGCTGACTCTCTGCCAGGGCTGTGCTGCTGCTGCTGCTCCTGTTGCCATTTAAAAAAACAGCAGCAATTATAGCTAGGCACACACACACACACACACATACGGTGCATGCCGGCGGTGGCAGTTTTTGTGCTCATTTTGAGCAAACGGCGACTACAATAATAATCCTCCAAACGCCCAAGGAGAGCAGCAGGAGGAGGGCAGCACAGAAGGGGAGTATGTACAGGGGTGAGGGGAAGTATGTACAGGGAAGAGGGGAAGTATGTACAGGGAAGAGGGGATAGAAAAGGCGGGTTAGTCGGGGCAGGTCAGTGGAACTGCACCTCATTTGCATGGGGCCACTTGGCCGTGGCAATGTCGTGTCGCATGTGCGGCTTCATTTGCTGCTGCTGCTGCTGGCGCGGCTCAAGCTGCTCTGGGGAGAGCAATCGATGCGCTGACCCGGGCATGGCAAACGACAATATACATATATATCCATATGCATGCCTTGATTTCGTTTTCGATTTCAATTTCATTTGTAGGACTTTGCCTGTTTGCTTGCCCGTTGCACGTTGCACGTTGTTGTTGCAAGTTGGAGTTGCTGCTGTTGTAGTTGTTGCTGCTGTTGTTGTTGTTGTAGTTGCTGTTGCTGCTGCTGCTGTTGGCTGCATTGTTGCCGCCTTTATGAAAGTTGTGAGCTGCCTTTGCATGTTGCCCTCGGGCTGCTGTTGCTGCTGCTGCTTTTGCTGTTGCTGCCGTGTCTTTTGTTCTATCTGCGCCATTGTCAACATTTTGGCATTTTAGACCATGCCCACAAATGCAGCCGCCTTTAGCTGCCATTTTACCTGCTTTGTTTATCTATGCAAAACTTTCGTTCTTCGCACAAGTTTTACTGCTGCTGCTGCTGCTGCTGCTGTCGTTGTTGCTGCTGCTGTTGCTGCGTTTTGTTTGTTTGTTTTCAGTTTCTCTGTTTGCGCTGTCAACTTGTTTAACTTGTCAAAATGTTGCTTGCTGCGTGTTGCTGCTGCTGTTGTTGTTGTAACAGTTATTGCTGCTGTTACAGCTGTTGCTGCCGGGCAATCGCAGTTAAGTTTGGCGAGGCGAAGCTTAAATGCAGCCAATGCCTTGGCAAATTGCACCAATTTCGAGCTCATAAATATCACCTTGAACCTCGCCAAGCTGAGCAAGGTCATGGCTTAAAGGCAGACAAACAAAGCCAAACACACACACGAGCACACACACACACACATTCGCAGTTAAACAAACGAGCAACAATGATGCAAGAAATTCGATTGGGAGCTTCGACTAACGTAATTTAATAAAACGTTTAGACGATTAGATACGTTTGTGTGCACTAAAATGTAACCATTAGATACGCTATCCACACACACCAGCACACACATACTAGCAATAACACACAAACACACACACATAGAGCGAAACAAGTGCAGCCAAGGCGGCTACAGCTTCCATTTGGCAGCAGCTGCTGCTGCTGTTGCTGTTGCTGTTGTTGCACTTGCCGAGGCCAAAACGCTAACGAGCCTTTGGCCACGCTCTCTCGCTGCCCCCTCTTCCCCTTCCCCTAGTCCCCCCTCTTTGCTCAGCATGCTGCTGTTGACTCTGGACATTGGTTGGGGTCCGTGTCGAGACAGCGGACGCTCCCTTTTACTTGATGCCAGTTTTACTTTTGTTCGTGGGGGAAAAGGGGAGCCAGGGGATAAAGGGAGAGTGTGAGGGGCACAGGGGCAGTGGTCAGTCGTTGCACGAGACCCTCATGGCATGGTAAATCTGCGCTGCCAATCGCTGAAATTATTGCGCTCAATCTTTGTTATTAGATTAACTTCTATTTTGTTTTCCTATTTGACTTTGCCATAAAAACGAATCGAGCTGAGCCTGTAATACCCTATAAAATGGGATGAGTTGGTTCAGTTATTGAGTTTGTAATGCATTTAGAGAATTTAATATATTTAAGTGAAGTAGTTAACATTGTGTGCCAACTGTGTTTAAGACTTACAACTGTTGAATAGTTGAGAAAGTTTTTCAATGTGCTCAAATTAGTTGCATTTTAGAATATTTTTAAAACACATTTTTCAGTGTTGAAAAATTATGAAAAAATTTTCAAAAATACTTTGTTGATTTTGCAATGATACACATTTTTTTGTAGATTTCCCCAACACTTTTTTATGCTCTGTACAACACTTGCAAAGTGCAACTAAAATTCGGCTATCTCAAATTTCTGGCAATTTTCTTGTTATCTGTTGCTGCCGCTTCTGCTGTTACAGTTGTTGTTGTTGTTGCTATTGTTGACTGGGGGCTCCCATTTGAAAACTGAAAGTGCGCCTGGTCAGCCACAGCCACAGCCACAGCCTCAGACTCAGCTTCAGCCTCCGATGGGGCTTAGTCAATGGCATTAGGCAATGGTTGCATTAGCCATGCGCTCGCCAGGCATTTCGTTTTGGCTTCATTTGTTTTTACGGCCTGCATTTTGTATCGCGTTGCCTATTACGAGGTTGCGGCTGCGGCTGCTGCTGCTTCTTCTTCTTTTTCATCTTCTGCAACTGCAGCATCTTTGTTGTTGTTGTTGTTGCTGCGGTTTTATCTGACCATGCGCGATGAGTTTGCCTGTTTTGGGACTCCTAAATTGGTTTTGTGTTGCCTGCCATGTTGCTGGCGCATCAATTGAACAGCAACAGCAGCAGCAAACTGCCAACTGGCAACAGCAACCTGCAACTCTTGGCATGCTGTAACTTGGCCATTGTCGGTGCACACGGACTCTATTCTACATAGGCCAAGTTTTTAGAAAGGCAACAACTTTCCTTGCAGCCGACCATGATGCGGTCATAGACCGCGTTGCAAGCGGCAACTTTCGCCTCAAATGATGATGATGTTCAGTCTGCGCTGTTACGTAATTAGTGAAGTGCCCGCCAAATGTGATTCTAATTAAGAGACAGCTGGGAAAGGGCGAAAGGGGGAGGGGGGAGGTGGGCTGAGAAAAGTGAGAGAACTGTCACGTCGGCTCGAGGCTCATTAAGTTGCCTGGCCCGAAAAATGCTTTAATGTTGCCCAGGTGAGCCATCTTAATGCTCATTACAGCAAGGGGAATTGCCACGCCCCCCTCCGTTCTATTCCCCTCTGGGTATTTATGCATGCAATATTAATGAGGGAATTTCACAGGCAGTGCCTGTGACAAGTGCGCGGCGTAATTGAAAGAAATTAAAAAGGAAAACAAAAAGAGCTGCAACAGTTTAACGACAGCAGCAGCAACAACAACAACAGCAACAGCAACACACATAAAATGATGATGATAATGTGCCACGGAAGTGGGTTAAGCTGCTTAAATGTTCTGCTACGCCCAGCTCCCCCCCCCCCCACCCCTTTCTTCAGCTTCTTCTCGCCTGCCTGACAAAATCATCTTTGTACGTGAGTTGCTCCGAAGTTTTTGCCAAGCCAAACAGCAATTGTCGCTGTCGTGTTGCCGTTGTTGCTGCTGTTGCTGCCTACGTGTTGCTGTGTTGTGTTGCTCGTGCTGTTCGTGTTGCTGCTGCTCTTTAACTGCACTAAAATGCGCACGCATCAAAATAAAGCTGCCCGCAATTAAAGCAGAGAAAGTGAATTCCCTGCCACGCCCCGTGCCGCCCCTTCGTCGTGTCTTACTTGACCAAAAAACGTTGAGATACAGCTATATTAACTGTACCATCTGCCACACAAGTGCCTGGCGACACTTTGCCAGGTTAAAGCTTTTACTCACGTGCCACGATTCTATTTATGAGGTTTATGAGGTCAATGCTTACCTGCAAGAGAGAGAGAGAGGGAGAAAGAGAGAGATAAAAAGTTAGAAATTTCGAGATAAACATCGGACTCGGCCTGGCACGTTTATGTGCAATTTGTTGAAGGAAAAACAAAACAATTAAATTAATAATAATCATAATATTGTTTTAATGTTTTAGTTTCAGTTTTTGTTGCCTTTTTTATGCCTTTATTAAGTGACAATTGGACAAGTTGTTTGGCTGACACAGATATTTCCGCCTGGCTATGCTAACTGGGCCGCCTTGGAGCGTGCTCTGCAAAGTGTTACACTGCGCAACAGGAGTGCGCAACAGGAGTGAAGCTTGTGGGCTTAAAGTGGTATGAGGTAGAGCAGAGTTTGCCAGCTTAAGTTACTTTCAGAGTGTGAAAGTGGGATTTACAACTATTTACAGAGTATTTTTGAGTCAGTCAGCGACTTTTTATGGCAGCTTTTTGTACTAATTGACTTTTGTTAATTTTGAAAGTTTATTACTTGTTTTCTTAACATAAATTTGTTGCTTTTTTGTGGATTACAGGGTATATTTTAGTCGAATCATTTAATATATTGATGTAATATTTACATTTATCATAGCAAACTTTGTTTTCTATATATTTATATCAATTATGTTGTAGTTGTGTGCACTACTGGGTAACTATTAGTCGAGTTAATGCCAATTATTCATTGATTCATCTTTAAACAATAAGCAGAACCTTCAAAGGCTCTTCACTAGTACAAAGTATAATTACAAGGTATCTCATGAGCACATACACCCCACTTAGCTCTGCCCCTCTCACCGTTAATTACTGCAGAGAATTATTAACTCAGAACTAACAAAGCAGCGACCAAAGCAGAGGCAAGGAGAATTAAACGCTGAGAATGGCTGCAACTTTAATTAGTGTCAACAGCGGGCAACAGGTGGCGCATAGCAATTATCAATTTGCAATTTCTACTTGGCTCGACTCGATAAAAAATAATTGAAACAAGTTTCGAGCATTTAATTTGTATGAAAATAGACCGGGAAACAGGCGAGGATTCAGGCTCGCAATGAAGAGGAGACTGAGACAGAGACAGAGACAGAGACAGAGACAGAGACAGAGACAGAGACAGAGACAGAGACAGAGACAGAGACAGAGACAGAGACTGAGCCTGTGCCTGCTGCTGTGCAGCAACTTGTGCCGCATGTTGCCAGTGGCTAAATGAAAACTTGGCGCCTGCTGCTGCAGTTAGCCCCCTCTCTCTCCATCTCTTGGCTGCTCGTCATTGTCAACATCTTCGGGGCAAGGCGTCAAGTGTTTTAAATTGAAAATTTAATTAAAGAACTTGTGCGCGTCTCGCTTCGGCTCTGGCATAAATTAGCCAAACAAAAGCTTATTGAACTCAAGGCGCAACAACAGCAGAGTAACAACAACAGCAGCAACAATTGGCCGCAGCTTCATGGTCAAAATCACCGCAAATCGCTGTCAATAATGGCCAAAACCGGACCGCAGTGTTAGAGGCTTAATTTGTAGCCGACTTGGCTTACTTTATATACGTATATATTCACACGGTTTTGATGCCAATTTTGGCTACAATTGCCCTACGTCAAGTCACGCTTATGGCCAGGCAAAATGGCAAAAGGCGACAGGGCGACAAGGCGACAAAACACAGTCGACCTGACTAATAAGCGAGCGAGGTAATGAAGGTGTAACTTGGCTGGGGCTGAGCCCAGTGTGGCTTAAATTAGTCAGCTGAGATACCTATTAAAAAAGCAATTTAGCTGCGGCTTCTAAGCCTTAATTAAGGCTCGCTGGGCTTAGCCATATACTCGTACGTTGCCCAGAACGTTCAATAAACCATCAACAGCTGCCGCGACCAACCAAGTTGGCTCTAGGCCGAGTTGGCTGGCGTAGCTGCTGTTGTTGCTGTTGTTGTTGCTGGGCACTTGAGACCCACGAACCATTATGTCTATGACTTGTCGCCATTAAGTTAAATGACATAAGCATAAAGACTTACGAACGTTGGCCAGAAATCAAACGCTGTCAGCCAAAGTGTCAAATTTGTAATGAGCCAACGCGGCGTATACTGAATATCGAAGTGGAAGTTGAGCTTGAACCACGCCCGAAATGATTTGCGATTAAGAAGAAGTTGATAATTGCGCGTGGGCGCAAGTGCTCTAAAGATCAACACTTCTCCTCCTCCCCCTCTTCCCCCTTTGCCTGATTTAGATCGGATTTAGTATTTTATTTAGCTTGCTTGATCGCCTTTGCTCTTTGTTAGCCACAGCGATTTGCATAGCAGCCTTGAAGTGTGTCTCATTGTAAACCTATTAAAGTGGGCTACAACAAAAGGAGAGACAACAACAAAAACAGCAACAACAACTACAGCAAGAAGTACAACAAAGCCAAGCCAAGTCCAACTTCGACCTTGCCAGGGCAGAGCCGAAGTCACTTTTGATTGCTCGCACAAATTGCTCGCACTATAATTAATAATTTCTCTTTTGAATTCGGCAAACTATAGAAATATCGAAAAATGAAACGAACAAACGAAAAGCAACGGCAACTTAGCATAAAGTGGGCGTGGCAGCCCACGCGCATTCGCTATGAACCGGGAAACAATTATCTTGATGTCGTCAAAAGCCATCGCCGTCGCCAGCTCCATCAAGTTATCAACATGAATGCACTTCCATTTAATGAGAGACTCCGCACACACAAGACAAACACACACACACAGGGACACACTGGCACACACTCTGGCACACACTCATATCGATAGCATCATCATAAAAAAAACTTTCATTTGTTTCGCTTACTCAACATAATGAAAAACGTTGGAAAACGTCGCCATGCGCAGTTAACCGAAAGCGTAATACCCTAAGGAATTGTGAGTGATATGATGGGGTAGCTGACAAATGATATTTGCCAAGCTTGCGAACTGTTGCAGTTGCAGTTGCATTCGCAGCGAAGATGATTAAGTAAAGCAACAACAAGGAAGGGAATGATAGATTTACTTGCGGAAGCAAAGGAGGGAAATGAATTGGAAGTGAGGTGGGAAAAGTTGCTTAAAGTTGAGTTATATTTATTGTAATTGGAAAATACTTTAAATACTTTTTTTAAGACTATAAGAACTTAGCTTAATACGATAGTTTTGCCGATAGTAAGATACTTTTCTCTTTTATCTTACAGCTCAAGCGAAGAGGGTTAAGAAATAAGTCCTTTAACTACTTTTTATTGCTTAATCTGCCCTTCCACACATTACACACTCAACATACCCCTTACCCCGTTTCACTTAGGGTATAATAACGATTAATATGTATATAAGCTGAGGCTGAATTGCCGCTCAGTCAACATTGTCGCGTGGGTCGCGTGCGGCAGCTTTTGATGCTCCCTCCCTGCTTGCCACAACGCGCCCTTACACTGTCAGCCCTGCTGCCTGCCACTGCCTCTGCCTCTGCTGGCTGCTGCTGTGCTGCGTAGCTGTCGCTGCATTTGTGATTAGCGCGCCTGATAAGCCCGATAGCCGAGGCCAAACCCATAAGCTCAGCTCCAGACTCAGTTCCAGATCGTTTATCATATATGCAAGTGGGTTGCGCTGCGCTGGGCTTACTTTACAGTTTTCCGCTTGGCGTTAGACAATTGACAGCAGCAGGGGCAAGGGAAGAAGCAGTAGTTGCAGGGGGAGGGGAGGTACAGAAGAAGATTCAGCTAAGCATTTTGGGCCAATGATGAAGACGAATGTTAAGTGCGCGACATTTTCACTGTCAATTAGCGCCTGGGTTGGGGCTAAATTGCAGTTGTTGTTGCCGTAGCAGTTGTTGTTGTTGTTGCTGCAGTTGCTGCTGCTACTGTTGCTGTTGCTGATGTTGCTGACAGTTAAATAACGCAAACGTGCCGCGTTGCACTCGCTTGTTGCCGCTTTGCGATTGCTGTTGTTGCGCCGCCGAGCACGTAACTCAATAACGCGCACATTCTAACAACAGCAACAACAAAAAGCGCAACAAGAACAACCAGAACAACAGCAGCAGCAATAGCAGCAACAACAACAACGGCAACAACAATTAAGCTAACAATGTACCACACACAAGTAAAAGTTGTTGTTAGTGTCGACGCGACACAACTCGACATAATGAAAATCTGCTGCTGCCACTCCCCTCGCCACATGATGCGCCTCCTTCCCCCAGGCTACAAAGTGCTTCCCTCTCTCTCTCTCTCTCTCACTCACTGTCTCTGTCGCTGTCTCGCTCTCTTGGGAAATTGTCTAATGAAAAGCTGCTGTCGACACAAACGAAGCGTGGCCGGGATGGAAGTGTAAAAAAAATCGCATTGCATGTTGCAAGCGGGAATTGAGAATAGAAGCAGACAAGGAAAACGAAAGGAGGGGGGAGGGGCTGCAGGCAAACCGGGGGCAATAAAGCGCCATCGATTAAGCCTTAAATACTTTGATGAGGCTGCCGACGAGTCCCAAAGCGGCGCCAGGCGGAAAATCCTTTCACAAGAAAAGCCCAAAGAATACCCTAAAAAATGATGACAAAGTTCCGTTTTGATTGCCAAAAAGAAGAAAAGAAACCAATTGGAAAGTAGAATACTTAAAAGGGAATTTGCAGTAATGCAATCATTTAATAATGGGCCAGCGCATGAAATATGGCCTGTAAATGGCTAAAAGGTTAATAAAAAGGCTAATGAAATTTACTTTAGTTGCCAAGTAAATTGAGCGAATTGAAATATTATTAAATTTGAGGGAATTATGGATGACGAAGGGAAAGGGAGAGAGAGAAGGATTGCTTAATGTGAGCAGTATATAAATTGTGGATGATCTACCCCTTATACACACTTATTTACAGGGTATATACATATGCAGCGTAGCACAGCAGAAAGTTCTCTGTTGTTCTTGGAATCTCTCTCTTAAAGTGAGCAGTAGAAAGGGAATATTCTCCTATTCATTCACATTTCTTTACAGGGTATATATGCAGCATGGCAGAGCACAAAGTTCTCAGCTGTATATACATTTCTTTTTGGCTGCTTTTCTTATTTTCTAACTGGAAGCTGGATGGCTTCATTATGACAGCCCGAAATTATTGGTGTTGCTGCCAATGATGATGATAATGACCATAATGAGCATAATGATGATGGTGATGAGGCAATGCTTTGGGGCAACACGTAACTGAGAGCAGCCGCCGTTGGCTCCAGCCTGCCCCGCAGTGTGGCCTAATCGCTGGCAGCTGCCAAGTGTTAATTATATGGTCAGCATAGTTGAGCTGCACTCGCAATTGCTGCGATTGGAATTGGAATTGGTAGCGGGTAGGGTAGGCTGCGCCCACATTTGCATGCTACGCCCTGACCATGGTAACTACACTGCCCCTGCCCCTGCCCCTGCCTTTGCCCCTTTTCGACGCTCCCCTTCTTGTTAGCTTGCAAATTGCTTGACTTGGCTTGGCTTGGCGCAATCACGACAAATTCTTGGCGTGAAATTATTTGGCAAGCGCTTCTTTTTGGCCCTGGACAGCGGCGAAATGAAATTATTTTCATATTTTAGCGAGCGGCTAACTTATGGTCATGTTTTCTGCAGTCCCCCCCAACCCATCCTTCTCCCCTGCCCCTGCCTCACTGTCTGCTGGCAACTGTCTGGCTGTCTTTGTGCTTTGTCAATGAGTTATGGAGCATTACGGCGCAAGTTTCAGCTAACTGCTAAGCAAATTGCAATTTCGACTCTCTGCGCAACTTGCAACAGTGCAACTTGCCACCGCGTCGGCGTCGCCGTTGCTGTCGTGTCGTTTTTTAGTGGGAGTAGCCAGGAACTAAAACTAGCCGCAGTTGCAGAGCGAAGGTGAAGTTCGTTGCACCCGTTGGCAAGATTACAAGTTGCCCCCTTGCCCCCTTGCCACTTGCCACTTGCCCCGCTGTACCTGCTACCCGCTGTCCAGTCGTCATGCGCGTCGCTGGGCAGACGGGCAAATAAATTGATTGATTTATGCCATGAGCCCTGCAGACAGTCGGCGCTGATCTTCAGCTGCTCGCGAGGCGCAGTCTTTGCTTTTAGTTTCTTTATTTTTTCGTGGCTGCTTTTAATTATGGGCGTGCAGCACCGCCCCCTGCCCGCCTGTCTCCCCCCTCTCTCTCTAAACTGCTCGCAGCTATTAGCAATTTTAATTTATTTATGTATGCGCCGCAGCTCGAGCGAAGTTTCAGCTCGACTTTTGAGTTCTAGTCGCCGTCAGTCTTTGCCCTGCTCCTTCCTCTGCCTCTCCCCCTCTTCCTCTCTCTCTGCCTGCGCTGCCACTTCATCTTCGTCTGCGTCTTGTGCTGTGTGCCGTGTGTGTGTTGTCTTGAAGCGTACGAATGTTTGCATAAATTAATTTCAAATGCACAAACATGGACTAGAACAACACTCGGATTGCATGTTCGAACAACAGTCGCAACAAGCGGACGGACAACAACTTCAACTTCAACTTCAACTCCGACTCCAACTTCGACTGCAACTGCAACTGCAGCTACAACTTCAACTGCGTTTCCAGCTGCGTCGGCAACTTCTTCGCAATTTACTTAATTTGATTTGTATGTGATGTGACAGTTTGGCTAATTAACTGAGCCAAATTGCAATTTCGGGCTGCACGGGCTGCACTTGACCAGCGACGGCAATCCAAACAAATCAGTCGAGCAAATTGCGCATACGACATGGTTGCCAAATTATGTGTGTGCGGCCCCCCGCAGGCCAAGTTGTAGCGGCTGCTTCTTCACTCTTAACACCTTTCGGCATTGTTGCCGTTGTTGTTCATATTGATAATTAAAATGGAAATTAAGCAAGACGAATTTGTAAACAAAGCGAACGCTTTGTTGTTGCTGCAGTTAACACAATGTTCGGCACGACCTTGAGTCGGCAGAAGGGGTGTACGATCAGCACATCTGAGCACATTAATTCTGGCCATATTTTAATGACTTGCGCAGTGACTAAGCCACACTTGGCCAGCTTTGTGGCTCGGCTTTATTGGTCAATTTGCATGTTGATTGCATTTTGCGAAAGCATTTTTAATTGTCCAGCAGTCACGATTCAATTACTACATTGTAATTTATGTTGCATGCAACTGCGACACGTGTGTGTGTGGCAAGCTGCATTCAATAGCAGCACAAACAATACGCATTCAATCCATCAATTGCTCAACTGAAGGTATTTCCTGCACAGCAACTTTCCAATTGGCTTTTCTTTTGTGCGGGGCTAATTGCGACACCTTGGACCAATCAATTATGGGATTTCGAAGTGCTCGATCTTTGTTCAATGCCTCGATTGCATTGCCTTTGACTGACATGCCACGCACCTGCCTCTCTATACTCGTTATATGTTATACTCGTATTGCAGTGACAACTCTCTTATAAGGGATCGTCGGCATGCGCCTTTGTCCGGCTTGTCAGCTGTCCGCATAGAATGGAATTGCGATAAAGATCTTCGACTCCGTCTCCATCTCTACAATTTGAATGCCGATTATTAGCTTGCATTATGTACGAGTAGTTAGACTTGTGGTGCCTTAGCACCGATGAGTCTGGCACATTGATGACTTCATCGACCTTGCCGCGCTTGCCACTTTACCACTTTGCCTTGGCAATGGCCAAGTCGCGCACTAACCAAACCAAACCTGACCTGAACTTCAGCTGGCCTTTTTATGTGCTTTGTACTTACAAGATTACTTTTGAACAATTATTATACAAAACAGTGTGAGAATAGTTGTGATGGGTGCAGCAAGGGATACCCTGTAGAAGCAGTAGGTCAAATGCTAGTCAAATTTAGTTATAGGTTAAATTGAGAAATAGGTTCAATTTTAGATAGTTGGTATATTTTTGTAATATCTTTGTAATTGTAGAAAATTAAGAGCATAGACAGATCTCAACTATATCTTTAAAATGTTGTAAATAATCTTAGAATGAAGAAACCGAAAAGCAGAGACTCTTCAGCTGAGATCAATGCAATCTTAAGCTAATTCTACATCTACTTTAACCCATCAAACTCCTCCTCAACTACAGCATCTTCAATTCTAACTTGTTTTTTATATTTTTTGTGAAGTTAGTTTTAATGATTGTTGGAAAATTATATAGCGCCAGTTTGTAATCGTTACAACAACTCAGGCTCAGTGTCTGTGGTAATTAAGTGCCAAGTGCTCGATTAGATGATTGCCTTCTGCCTGGAAGTACTCGTACTTGGAACACTTGGGTACTCAGTACTGACTGGGTACACCATGGGGTAAGCCCCTCTCCCTTCAAACTTCGGTGGGGTTCCCTCTTGGGTACTTGGCTATTTCAACGATGCCAGCTATCTTGGCATTCAGCTGTGCACATGATGATTTGCCAGCATTTAAAACGCGCTATGTTGTACGTACTGCCAAACATGTTTCCCCATCAAACTATTATTTATTTCCCCTCCCTTCCCTTCCCTTCCCATGCTCTTTCCCTTCACACTCTTACGCTGTTTATTTTGTAGGCGCACACACATTAATCTAAGCACAGAATGAGCTCGTTTATTTATAGCCATGCGCCATCCATACAACAGATGAGCCAGTCAGCAAGTTACTATATATACATATATATATGCGATATATGTGTATCTGCTTGTACCTGTAGCAAGACTTATAGACTGAGTCGGAGTCTGCCTGCATGATTAACTGTTGTACAAATAACGTTAAACAGCATTGCGAATGGTTTCCCAAAAAAAAAACATTTTGATACCCTTCACATTGGCTTAGTGAAGTTGTCAATGGGTTGGCCTATAAGCAGTTATATAAATAGAAGATATGACAATAGATTGCACTGTAAGTAGTTATATAAATAGAATATATACGCATGAAGTTGAAGGAAACAGCAGCAATTGCAAACCTCGAACAAATCAGATAAGAAATTAATGAAAATAACTTGAATATTTATACTTTTATAAGTATATACCTATATATCTATATCTACCTATCTATATAACATAAACTATAAATGCAAATTTAGAACTGTCTATTCTGTTCTCTTATACACCCTTCTATCCCCCACATTCCTAGTGTATCTGCAGTTCGCTTTTGGTCTCCCTGTTGTATCTTTTGCTGTGTAGCCATTTGTGGCTGCTTAAAAGTCAATTAATGGCTAAGTATGGGCTTTTCTTTCCGGCTCTCCGGGCAAGGTCATTGCACAATTATCGATAAGTATTAATCATCGAATCGATGGATGCCAAGTGGCGCAAATTGATTTCGGTTTGGCTCAGACACTACGTGAAATGCACGTGTCATCTCTCTCGCCCAAGTTGTTAACTGGGTCAGTTGAATGAGCTGGGCTGTACTGCCAGTACACGCCCACAATTACATAGCATCATCACTACCATCATCATCATCATCACCATCGTCAGCTTCATATTTAGCATTGTCGCATGTGTAGCTCGCTAGAGGCTTAAGCGGAAGAGTCCGTTGTCCGCTGAATCGACAGCGAATGCCGTTAGCCATAATTGAGCATAATAACAAAAGTTAAGCGCACTCGGCATTCGCCACTCGAATTCTTCATGTTGTTGTTGTTGCCCCCTGTATATCTATGAGGTGCTTTGCTGCTGTTGTTGTTGCTGTGACATTAACCCACAAGCGGCCTCACATCGCATAGCGCGCACGAAAAGTGCCGGCAAATAAAACGTACGAAAAATTTAATTCAATTTAATAAGCGAATATGTTGCGTGCCACGTTGCTGCAGTTAGGCAGCCCCTGCCCCCCTCTCACTCTGCCCTTGTGCCACTCTCTCTCTCGCTCTTTCCTGCACCGTGTCTTGCTGTGTAATGTGGCGCACTCGTGCATGCTCCAGAGCACTGCAGATGCCTTGGATGACGACGAGGACGCCGGCAGTAGCTTTGAGTGTGCGAGTGTCGCTCTGTGTGTGTGTGTGTGTGTATCTGTGTGTAGTCATGCGTGCGCGTAAGTGTGTGGCAGCACTTGGAGCGACACCAACTCGAACTTCATCCAACTGTTGCCCACTGCTCCACTGCTGTGCCGCGCTGCTTGGGCGCTCTGGGGCGGGCCGCGACTCCACTCGACTCGCTCCTCGTCCAAATGTGAAAATAATCGTAAAAGGCAATTAGCGCAAAATAGCTTTGACACTCATTCAAGTTAGCTGGCCATGTAGGTTACTGTGTGCTGCCAACTCCCCCCCTCCCTGCCCTACACCACTCTCTACCCTCTACCCTCTCTCTCTTGTCTTTCTCTCTATCGTGTTAGGCAATTTTCGTGTGGCTCACAGTGTGTTTTGTTTTTGAGACTCTTTACATTAGCCAAATTAATAAGATCTAGGTCAGTGGAAACGTAATTGGCGCAAGAATGCCTCGCTGGCTTCTCTAATGAATCCAAAGGGACCTTAACCCAACCAAAACTTTAGCGATTAAAACCAGCAACCCCAGAGAGTCGTATACCATGTTCTCGCGGCTGAAAGTAAGTTTTAGATTTATGCTCAACTGAAGTTTAACATTTTGCACAATTTTAAATCTCATTTCAAGTTGGTTGAGGAGACTTGCAAATGTCTTAAAGTATCGATAACTTAGTTGATCTTGATTTAACCTGATACAACAGCGTTATATATACCTCAAATCTTGCTTGACATGCAGACAAGCTGCATATAACCTTTACAAGTTTAGTGCCACCTCGTGCACTGTTGCCCTTTTCTAATAAAACTTGATATTGCAGTCTGCAGCGCGAAACAGTGTCGGCCTTTAAGTCATTTCATATGCAACCCTTTTGTCGTGCCACAAAATCTGGCGCAAAATCTCTCGCGCATCCCGCTGAACTACTGCACTCCCTGCCCGCACGTACTCCTCTCTACCCTTCTCCACACTGTTCCTATACCTCTACTAGTACTCCCTCTGCCTGCCCTCTCCCTGCTCCCCTTACTTTGTGTGTCATGTAGCACATGCTACGTATTGCATTTTTAATAAAAGTGCCGCATGTAGCTCGTTTACTCTGCTCCCCGCTCCCTACCCCCCTCCTCGCCCTACGAGTTTGACTCGTATTACTCGAATTTTTATAAACGCCGCCATTTGATTTTATTTTGTGTGTCAGCGCGCTGAAAGTCATGCGGCCAACTTGAACCTGAGTCATGCAACATGCCACCACCATCAGGCCACCAGGCCGATGCGGGCCAGGTGAGGTAAGGCTGATTGAGGTAGGCAGGCAGGCAGGCAGCATAGTGGAGGGTAGATTTGGGGCGCCACCAGGCGACCAACTTGGGCCACCTTCAACGGTGTCAGAGACACAGAGACACAGAGCCACAAAATGGGCTCCGCCGCATGCGAGGCATGTCGCAGTACAGCGCCGATGCCGCTGCGTCAGCACCGCTGCACACCTGGGCACACTCGATGGCAATGGAACCCGGTGCGATATGCCGATGCCAGATCGCTGGTTAGCCATAGCCATAGCCATAGCTGCCGCGGCTGGCGTCGATGTCGATGGCGCTGGCGATTACTCAACCCCCGTGGCTACACTGCAAACTACTCAAAAATGTATGCGCAGCCGTACGTTGCGCCAATTTGTAGGCAATTGACAGGAGTAGCCCCTCAGCCCCTCTCCCTCCTCTCCCCTCGCATCATCCCCTTACTCTTGTCATCACGCCGCAGGCCACTGCTCGCCCTACCCTTAGTAGAGAGGGAGAGGAAGGGGGAAGAGGGAGACACAAAGCACACACAACGCAGCGAAACAAAGGCGCATTAAAGTTGATAGCGTCCGGTGCGGGAGTTGATACCCTGTAGCACTGGGGTAGCTTGGGAGTATAGAGGGAAGTTCTACAGCTAAAACAGTGTATGGTATTCATTGCTATGGACAACTGATATAAATTAAAGCTTCATTTGTTGTTGCTGTAATAAAATTGAAGTTTGCGCTGCTGCAATTGAAGTTTGCGCTGTTGCATATAATATATAATTTATAGAGAGTAGTGCTGAAGGTATGAAAGGCTTTACTAATGGCTACCAATATATATATATATGCTTAATTATTGTTGTTGTAATGAAACTGAATTTTTCGCCGTTGCAATTGAAGTTTGCGTTGTTGCAATTGAAGTTTGCGCTGTTGTATTAATAATATAATATATAGAGGATATTGCTGTAGCCCTTACTATGAGCAACTAATATAAATTAAAGCAGAATTAGTTGTTGTTGTAATGAATTGAAGTTTGCGTTGTTGCTTTTGAAGTTTGCGCCGTTGCAATTAAAGTTTGCACTGTTGCACAGGATGAACTCTACTCCCTGCCAGTTTGTACAGATGAAAACAAGTTGTACCTTTACAGGGTATGTGATAGTCGTACCTCGCTGTAGTTCTACTCTTTTTTTTGAAAACTTTTTCTATTGATTTTGATTTTGATTTTTATTGAAATGTTTCTGGGGCTGTTGTTATTGCTGCAGTTGCTTTTCGGTGTCTGCCTGTTTATATTGACATATTTATGGCTGTGGCGAAGGCAACCCCCGCTTCTCTTCCTCCCCCCACAACTGGTGCAACTCCCCGCGCATTTCGTATGCATGGCATAAATCACGGGGTGCGCCACAGCGCAATTGACACACCTTTTGGGCACATTTGAATGCGAATTCGGAGTCGGATACGAGTTCGAATCGAAGTTCGAATTGGAGTTGCAAATTGGCGCGTACCTGATCGTTAATTATGAAGGACTTATGTCCTGCCCGGGCTTGGCATCTAATTGCCCTGGCAGCGGGTGTTCCCCCAGCTCAGCTAGTGGCGCCGCATGTGGCATGTGGCAGCAGCAGCGCATGCGGCGCGACACGTTGCAACATGTCCTGCCCTGCAGCCAACAAATCATATTCTTTATGGCCACAGGACGCGTCTTAGAAACTAGGCGCTGACATGCAATCAAAGACGTCCACGGAGACGGTGCCTGGCGTCGTCCGAGTTGGAGTTAAAAAGCTAAAAGCCATTTGGCCTTTTGCTGGCCAATTTATTAGCCACAAGGCAGCCGCAGCAGCAGCAGCAGCGGCGGCGACGTCGGCGTCGGCTCGATTAATTACAAATTTCTTGTTTATAGCACATGCATGGCAATTGTTATAAATCAATGGCAATGTCAGCCTATAAACTAGAAGGAGTGCGCCAAGCAAGGTAGAAAGGGAAACAGAGAGAGGGCGAGGAAGTAGGAGTGTGTGATTGGCGGGAAAAATACCCTGCAATTAACTCTTGAATCAAGGCTGTCATAGTTTATACCAAATAAATCTATGCACACACTAAGCATATACTCCTCCGGTATTTTGCTACTTCATAGTCAGATTTCTATATATGCAGTTAAGCCTTTATATACACTGTATATACCCTAACATAACATACACTGAGTATACCTTTAAATATTAATATAACCTGCCACCAGCACCAGCTCAAAACTTAACTCAACTTCGCTTGCCTTTAAATTTCTACAATAAATGCAGCTCGCTTCACACTTGCCACATCATGCAGACAACCCAGCATACCCTCTACCATACGCTACAGGGTATTTTGAAAAACAAGCGCTATGCAATACACGGAAAGTCGGAAAAGTTGTAGATGGCCGAGTTGACAATTTCGCGCATTGCTTGCAAAATATGTTTTCCACTGGCAGCGAATTTATGTTTCGGCCAATAAATTTGTATACCAGCCACACACACACAAACACACTCACCCACCTGGACAGTGTATGTGCGTCTGTGTGTGTGTTTGCAACATGTTTATGGCTGGCTCAACGACGGCGACGGCAGCAAAAATAATGAAAATGTTTTCCATTTCGATTGGCAATTTCCGCAATTTCTTGTTGCCGTTGCTGCTGCTGCTGCCCCACCTAGTTTGTGGCTGCCACAAATTATTGAAATCGACTGCTCAAATATGTCGCACTGACAGCTGGAGAAGTAAGCAGCGGGAAAAGAGGAAGAAAGGAAGCTACTTCTGGCCCAATTGTGTCAACAATTTTAAGAACTTCTTCAAGGGCAGATTTAATAGCCAAATGTGCAACACGTGTGTCTGTATGTGTGTGTGTGTGTGTGACGAGCTTTAGCTTGTTGTATGATAAGCTGTGGCTTGCAACTAAAACTGAAACCGCAGCCAGAAAGCAGCCAGAAAAAAACGGCCATTGTAGAAAAATGCCCGCAAGGCTTGTGAAATTTCTCGCTGTTGCGGGTTCTTCTTGCTGCCGTTGTTGTTGCTGTTGTTGTTGTTGCTGCTGTTGTTGTAGCTGTTGTCTGTTGTAAAATTGAACAATGCCACTCAAAAAGTTAAAGTTCTGTGGGTCAGTAGAATTTTCTCAGGCCGCAGAATCGGAGCCAGGCCAAGCCAAGCCAAGAAGGGGTCTGACCAGCATCGACTCGAGAGTTGGCTACGCAGGCGCGCAGAGACAGTAAGAGGGGACGGGGTAAGGGGGGGGACAGAGACGAGACCATATAGCATTTATCCAGCTAGAGAGCAACAACATATGCTATAGACCAGGTACCATGCATGTGGAGTACTAATGAAACCATAAAAATCAACCGCAGACGCAGACGCAGCAGAAGCGGCAGATGAGAACTGAGATCCGCTTGGGTTACAAGCTGGTCAAGTTGCTGCTGTTGTTGTTGTTGTATCTCTTTAATGTTATTAACGTGTTGGCTTTGCTTGGTCTCTTTTTTTCGGTCAGAATGATGCTTCATCCGAGTGTGTGTGTGTGTGTGTGTCTCGGGTAATTTCAGTTTTGACCGGGGCAGGGCCTTAATGTTGACCACAAAATGACTTACACGAGAGAGTTGCATGCAAATAATTACCGCAGGAAGGGAGCCCACAGACAGACAGAGAGAGAGATACCCACAATATGTCAGTCAGTCAGTCACTCAGTCAGTCGGTCGGACAATGCGATGTGAAGATTTAACATTTCCTGCACATATTTAAGTGAAATCTGTCAAAATAATTCCCTCAACTGCGACTGCGATTGCGCCTCGAACTTGGGCGGCAGACAGAGAGCTGTAGATACATCTACATCTACAGATATAGATGCAGATACATATGTAGCTACAGCTTCAGTTGTAGCTGCTGTTCGGTCTGTTGTTGACACAGGTAATTATGCTTAATTACGCCATGAGAACCGCAAGTTGACGACGAAAAATGCGCGAGACAACGCCTGCATATGCAGAGAACAGTCTGTGCACTGAGAGAAATGTTTTATGAATTAGCTAGCTTTATTTTACACTATGTGGAAAGCTTTCTATATATGATTACAATAATTGTGCATCTATTTTTAATGTATGTTAAGTACGAAATTGTTTCTAAGTTGTTTAATTTGTCGATTCAACTTTTGAAATAATTTCTAAATGATTCTCTGCATTTTCTCTGGATTTTAAAATGAATACAAAAATATATTTCAAGTAAAAATAAATTTAAATTGCATAGAATAATAAAGGCAATGTGTTCTATCAATAGCTATACAAATATAGTTGGTTTTTAAAGCATTTCTAATTATTTTTATGCATTTTAAATTAAATTAATTTATATTTCACTTTAAATTCTTACAGATTTCTTGCTTTGCCTTTTATTTTCTTTCCTTCTTCAATATTCATAACTCTATCTGCCTACGCTGCCACAAAATCAGGCTAATACGCGTATTTATGGCGCGACTTTCACACACACAGACACACACCGAAAACAACGGGAATCGTGTCATAATTTTCACTTTTCGACTGTTGTCACAGTTCTCGCTTAACTTTTGCTTTCGGCCTGACATAATTTGCTGACTTTGTTGCCATTTCATTCTCTCTGTCCCTTTCTCCCTCTCTCTCTCTCTCTTCCTCTTCCTCCTTCTCGTTCTCTGCTTTACAGCAAACCAAATTTATTACGTACGGAAATTTGCATGCCTCAGTGCAGCAGCGGCAAGGCAGCTCAAGATACATTTGTATCTGTATCTGCAAATCTGAACGCGAGCCAGCAAGAGCGCGTGGGCGTGTCACAGTCACACGAACAACATTTTTTTGTTGCTGCTGCTGTTGTTGTTGTTGTTGTTCCTTTTGTCTGCATTTGTCGCCTGTCTGCAATTATCATTTGCAAAGAAATCGTTTCTCAGTCTTGAGACGCCCCCTCCCTGCCTGGCTGTCCCTCTCTGCCACTGTCCCACTCCCTATAGACTGCAGCACATCCTGTTCCATAGCTTATCCTTGTGTCTTGGTCCTTGCTCTCCCTCTCCCCCTCTCTCTCCCCCTCTCTCTGTCTCGCTCTGCCTCTTTCGATGGATAATTTACAAGTCACGTGTGTGTTGGAAATTGAAACAAAATGCGCATAAATTTTTCGAGCCCAGCCAAGGAGTGTGTCTGTATGAATGTGTATGTGACTCTGTGTGTGTGTGTGTCTCTCTTTGTGTGTGTGTGTTGTCTGTATGTGACTGAGGGGCTTGTCTTGCCAGCAGCATTTAATATTAATGAGTTATAGCACATAGCCTATATGTTTGACGATGCGTCTGTTGCTGCTGCTGCTGTTGCTGTTGCTGTTGCTGTTGCTGCTGTTGCTGTCGTGTCTTGTGGCCTGTCTAGGCAGTGCTCACTTCTCGGTCCTTGCCAAGTTGCCGTGTTGAGAGTTGCATTTAGTTGGCGAGGCTCTTAAAATGCGCGACGATGACTGCACTACATGTTCAAGTGGGCAACAACAGCAACAGCAACACAGCTGCAACAACAACAACAGTTGCTGCTGCTGCTGCTGGCCTCGCTTCGCTGACGCTGACTGACGCAGTAGGCGCGACAGGCGGGCGGCAGACGGACAGACAGAGGGACATACATGGACTGCCATTAAAGGATGTGCCTTGGCCAGGGTTGTTGCTGTTGCTGTTGCTGTTGTAGTTGTTGCTGCTGCTGCTGCTGCTTGCCTTGTCATGGCTGCTACTGCCTTTATCTTGGCAATGCCCAAGTGAGGCCAAGATGCTGCAGGGCTGCTCGTTTCGATTTCTATTTTGCTGTTTATTAATGCAGACACATAAACATTCAACTATTCTGCCACACCACACCCTGCTGACCTTCCTGCACCACTCCTCCCCCCTTCCCCTGCCCTGCCATGCTGCACGCATTTTAACTAAGTCATTTCCGTGACATACTTTGGCCCAGCCGCATAACTTTTACTTGTATTTTGCCACACTGTGCCCGCCGGCAACGGATGACATTAACCCAGGCCAGGCCAGATCGGAGATCGGAGTAGAGCAGGCCAGACACTGTGGCCATTAATAAAGCAATTGCCAATCGAGTGAGAGGGCAACAGCGGCGAAGAGAGGGGGGAGGAGAGGTGTTTGCCGTCGGGCAGAGCGAGCGAAATCGAGCAGACAAATCTATAAACCAATTAGAACAGATCGCAGCTAGCCGCAGGGCGGATAATGTCTGGCATTAAAATGAAAAAGCTGCGTTCATTAATAGCAACACATAACACATGCGACATGCATGCGAGGGTTGCCATTAAAGTTGTGCGGGGGAAGTGAGTGCGGACATGTTAATTTGCTAAATTGAGTAAATGGTGCCGGGGATAAGTTTAAAATGAGTTCACTGTTATTTGCAGTCATTTCTGCAGTTAAAATAGGTAAAATTCAGCTTGGTGTATTCTAATTTAATATATATAAAATAATTAAGGTTATTAAAATATGCGAGGGCTGCTAAGAAAGTTAAATGCACGAAAAATAATTATTATATGTAAGAAAGAGTGCAGTTATTGTAGTTTAATTTACTGTATAATTAAATACAGGCAAAATTATTCAAATGATAAAACATGCGAGGATTGCCACAACAAAGTATTGACAAAGTTTAACACTTCACAGAATATAATAAATTATAAAAATGTAATAAACACTCTTGGTCAAACAAGCTTTCACAACTTCTTTAGCAGCCCTCGCTATGTTTGACCACAAAACCAAAGTGGAAATCTATTTTGCTGCTGCACTGACACGACGACAACTTCAACTTGCAGACATGTCAGGCCATGCCAAAGTCGAAATGGAAACTGTTGTCGAGGTTGCAGTTGTTGTTGTTGTTGTTGTTGCCATTGCAAGTTTGTCAAGCCAAACAGCTCCAAGTGCAACTTCAGCTACGACTGCAACTCTGACTTCGACTCTGACTTGGACTCCAACTGCAACTCCAGCTCGATTGCTCGGGCAGTTTGTCAGCGGCTGTCGTCGATAAGCAGCCGCAGCGATGTAATTGACACAATTTGAATTTATATCTGAATGTGGAAACGAATACGAATGCGAAAACGAATACGACAACGAGTACTCGTACGTGTGGCTGCAACGAGTGCCTGTGCCTGTGCCTGCAGTGCCAGGTGACTAAGCTGCCAAATCCTGCTTGTCCTTGGCTTGTCGCGGCACATTAATCATGCATCCACAGTGCCCTCTCTGTATACGAGTGTCTGTGTGTGTCTGTGTGCTGCAACAGGGTGTGGCATGCCTCGCTTTTTGTTTCGGCGCCTGATTAGCCACGTAATTTGTGTATTAATTAGGCGCGCGCGTGGGAGAACAAACGATTCGCCATGTACGACTAAGTAAAACATAAATTGAAATTGCACAAGCTAAGCAATTGTCTCCCTCTCTCTCTCTCTCTCTTGCGTCCTCTCTCTCAGTGAGTCTCTCTCTTGGGCACCTTTCACTTGGGCAAGCTATAAATTTCATGGATGAGATGCCAAACAATGCGGATGTAAATGAGCGCAAAGAGCTGTGCGGGTGATGAAGGCGGAGGCGGCAATGGCAATGGCAAAGGGCACTGTGTCAGCGGTTTTTGTGGCTGCCACAACGTCTGCCCCAACACAGGAGATAGCAGATAGTGTTGCCGGCTCAATCGATCGCGGAGGAGGAGCAGCTCAAAGGCAGCTCGAGGCTTAAGCAAGCGTGAAACATTAGTGCGGCCAGTTAATTTGTAACAATTGAATTGTAACGGCTCAAGCTGTTGGCTTATATGAGTGGAAGGGAGAGAGGAGAAGAGGAAAAGGAAGGAGAGTAAAGAGGAGAGAGGGACAGTGAGAAAGAGACGGCGCACAGTCGGACGCAGAATAGAAAGGTGTTAAATTGGCAAAAATCAAAAACAAGCGCGCGTGGAGGTGGGCGTGCTCAGGTGGGCGTGCCACACACAAAGCAAAAACAAAACACTACAAAAAGGTCATTAACTTGATGTTCTTTCTCTCTCTCCAAAAACCCAAACTCCACTTGAACTCCACTCGAAATCGATTCGTTGTCAGGCCACCGGGCAAGCAGCTGTGCTTGCTCTCCCTCTGATCACTTTGCCAAACTGTCTGTCAGTCTGTCCGTCTGTCCATCATCCACTATTGAGGCCAGAGTGAAAGTGTCAAATTTCTGACAGCCAACTGTCAACTGGCAACAAAACGCCCGCGCCGGCCACAATGGGTTAAGAGTGTTTACTTTCCAAGCGATTTGGAGTGCGTGCAACTGGATTTGCCATCAATGGAATCGCACAAAAATACAAAACACATAAAGAAAAATTTGTATTGAAATCGTTTGCCATTTATATGCGCATAAATATACCCTGTAAAAGGGCAGTGGATGCCAAGGGAGAGTGGGGGGAATGTAATAAATTATTTGGAAAGGCTTTTTTCGGCAAGAGCCAATTGATTTGCTGGCGCTGCCGTTCCGCATGTTCCATTAGGCAAATTGCCAAAATTCCTTTCAACTAAATCGGCGCAGAGAGGGCGCGACCACGCCCTGCTGCAGTGCATTGCGGGGTGTGTGTGTGGTGTGTTGTGTGTGTTTGATTTCGTTTCGGCGTCGGCTTATTTATGCGCATTTTTAAGCTTGTTATTTTTTAATCTCGCGCCCTTTTTTTCTCACCCCCCACCAAGCTGGCGCTGGGCTCGGCCCTTGTATGTTACACACACCCTCACACACACACACAAACACACATGCAGACACTCGTACACACACTGACACATAACTTTGTTATGTATTTTTAATGAATATCTTTTCAACAGGCTTCCAATTGATTTGCAGCTATAAATTAATCAACTCTCTCAATTTGAGGCTGCGTTTCGACCCAGTTAACAATTAACAAATTATGACAGGCTGTTTTTGTTGCCAGTGTTGTTGCTGTTGTATGTGTTGCTGCACAACTTGTTGTTGCTGTTGGCAACTTAATTAAAAATTAATATTTAATTTTGGACGCCACGCTGAGCGCCACAATTGAGTAACTAGTTAGCCGTGGCTTAAGTTCATTTCGCGTTGATTAATTGGATGAACGTTGGAACTGCCCTCGCTGCAACGAGTTGTGGCAAGTTGTGCGCAGCCTACTGAGTGATAAGTTTGCCGGGCACACTCTTCCCGGGGCTTCCCCCTCTACGCCCACACTGTCAGCTCTTTAGTATATAAATCAAAGCATTGTAAATGCCTGCGAGGCAGAGGCGCATGTGGGGGCAGAGAGAGGCAGCATGCCCCATGTGGCAAGCTTGGCTTATAATAAAGACATGGCAATCGAGCTACGCCCGCGCCATGTCAGCCACGACGTCTGCAGAAACCAATCAGCTCAAACTAAATCAAAAATCATAAAAAATAACCCGGGAATGCACACACATGACAGAGAAAGGGAGGGAAGAGAGCGGGAGAGGGGGAGTGGCTGCTGCTGCTGCCTCCCAGTTGGAGCCGGGAAGCAGCTATCGATGCTGCTCGCTGCTCCGCACTGTCGTTTATAAATAAAATTTGCATAAATTTAATAAACCCAACGCTCGTTGTCAGCCCAGGCCGGGCCGAGTCGGGCCACAAAAGGCAGTTTTTCGGCCATGTGCGCACTTGTTAGTTGCCGTTGCAACTAGGCAGCATGGCTGCATGCAGCATGCTGCACTCTTGTGGCAAGCTGGCAGGCAGATTTGTGATTTACCGATTTACCGGTAAAGCGGTTTGTCACAAAACGCCGTTGTCTCACCCAAAGACCCATAAATAACCCAATGCCACTGGCACAAATAATGATGACAATGCGCCCAGTCTCAGTCCCAGTCTCAGTCCCAGTCGCAGTCGCAGTCTCAGCCGCAGTTGCAGTCCCAGTCCTAGACCTAGTCAAGCCACAGGCAACACACACAGGGGCAGATGGGAAACTTGCAACCTGGTAGCTGCTTGCAGCACGTTCTCATCATTTTGCACGCATAAATCGCATTGCCTCGTTGCCTGCTGCCTGCTTGCCTGCAGCTTGTTAACAGCATCCGCTGACAATGGGCCCCAAAAATCCATAACCATAACCATTCGCACATGGCCAAAAACCCATCTTGGCCATTGTTGCCAGCATGCAGCAGCAGCAGCAAGTGCCAGCAGTACAGTGGGATCAATAGCGGAGGGTGGCACAGAATTGATTGAGGAGGACAACAGCAGGTTTATCTCTGGCTTGCAGCTTGTCAACTTGATAAGGAAGTATTCTGAAAGGTATGAGTGGAATACCTAACGAAAGTATTATCGTATATAGAATAGCATAAGCTATGGTCTACATTAAGAAAGGTATTGCAAGGTTTATCATGGTTAGGTTTATTGTACTGTGTTAAGTAATTATAAGTGTGTGTCAATATAACATAGTGTGATATTACATGATATAGTATAGCTTACAGTTGCTACTGTATGAGTTTGTATGATAATGATCTAGGACAGTGTAAGCCAGTTTAATATAACAAAATAATTTATATTATGGTACAATTTTGTTTAGTAAAATCCTTCGACAATTGAAAATGGTCTAAATAAGGGTATACTATTTTTGAATAAATGTATGTAACAGGCAGAAGCAGGCAGACCACATAAATTATATAAATTCTTGCTCGAGATCAGTTGTTTCATATGCTATGCGTACATTTGTTAATCTCATGGCATCCGTTCCATGGGACAATACAAAATAGTAAAGCTGTCTCCACAGCAATATTTAATATAGTCAGATTAAACATTACATATTATGGAATATTTACTATCAAAGTATTACTTATCAACTTCAAACTAGTGATACTTTCAGGAATGCATAAACATTACCCTGTTCAGCATATTCAATTGTCCCCACATGCCCTTCAACTACTCTCTCTATCTACCATGCCCACTGTGCTGCTTCTCTCTCTCTCTTTTGTAGTACTTCATATGAGTGCAATGCTCTGTAAATCATCTAATGTATAAATATTTGCCCGACTGCGACTACTTCCTGGTTAAGGCAAAGTGCGGCCACAAATTAATGTCAAAGTCAAATGAAAATGGCATTTGGCAAGACGCCGCTGCCAGGCCCAGCCCCAGCCACAGCCCCAGCCCAAGTCACAGTCGCGACTTTAGCTTAGAGCCAAAGTCACGCCATAAATTTGCCGCTGCGAAAAAATGACAGAAATGCGTTTATTGACCAAATGCGCAGCAGCTCATCGATTACGAGGCTGCGACTGAGGCTGAGACGTGGTTGCAAATGGAGCGAGGAAGAAGGGGGTGAAGAGGAGGAGTGAGGGGAGGTGCGCAGTGGCAACTGCCTTGACCATTGCGCTTGGCTGCGCTGCAGTTGCTCGTTGCTTGCCTTTTGGGAAAAGTCGTTGCCGCACACATGTCGTATACGTAATAATGTTGGCTATGTTTGCCATTTGTTGTGTCCGTTTGTTGCAATGCGGCGCATAAATAAATTAAATGAAATATCAAATATATCGCCAGCAATTTATTTATAAACATTTGACTGTCAGCCTGCCAGCACCAAGCGAGTTAGCGGGATTCCAGCTAGTTTTTGGTGGACACAACCAACAGAAAGTGCCTTCAAATGAGAGGATAGCAAATGAATATACAGTTAACAGTTGCATTGCCTTTGCAGCCTGCTAAATTAGCTTGAAATTAACTTGGCTACAGTTGCAGTTTTAGCGGTTTTTTTCTTTAAACCTTTTTTAATTACTTTAACTGTAGAGGTTTTTACTAATGCCAATTCCAAGCTAGTTTTGGCTGCGCAGCATCACCTTATGCAAAGCATGTTTGGCCACGACACATCCCCCGCTCCCCACTCCGCCTGCCAGCCTGTTCGTCCCTCTGTCTGTCTGTCGCGCTGCCTGTCTAACTGGCTGCTCTTTAGCGTTGTGTATTTTTTTTTGGCTAGTCGCGCGCTAAATGTGTGTTACTTCCGAGCGTTGGCAAAAGTCGTGAGGAGTCTCCTACCTACCTCCCTTCCCCCCTTCTGCAGCTGCCGCCTGCTCTGTTGATGGCCTGGCAGCATGTGACAGGTAACAAGGCAGCCGCAGCAGCAGCCACAGTCCCAGCAGCAGCCAAGGCAGCAGCAGCAGCTCGGTCTGCCGACTCTAATGCATGATTTATAGTAAAATATTTATTTTACTGTTAAGTATATGCCGCAACCAGAGACACGAGTTGCATCTGCTCGGCGGGGCGGCTGGGTGGGTGCCACATGCGGAACGCGGCACAGGTTGCAGTGGAAGCAGCAGCAACTACAACGTTGACTCCGCTTCTGGCGCTGTCATTGCTGCTTATTGTTGTTGTGGCCTTATCAGCGTCTATGCAAAAGGCTAACTGTTTTTCATTTTGCTGCTGTTGTTGTTGCTGTTGTTGTTGTCTGTCTCTTCATCTTGTTAGCTGGGCTTCTTTTGGCTAATGTCACTCATACGACACGTTGTGCGCGCCAGATAAAATATTTATGTCAAATGCGACTCTGCACTACGTAGGGTATAAATCAAACGGTATCAGCTGATGACCCCGTTTCGCCAGCTCCTCTCAGCGGTTTTATGGCTTTTCAATAAGCGTGTCAAGCATAAATCACACTGGCAGCAGCAACTACACAACACAACTTATCTCAATCTCGTACTGTGGGTAGCAGAAATCTTTCACTCGCACCAAATTAAGCCAAGCGCTCTTCACAAAATTATGACAAGCTGCCAGGCCACAGTCAGAAGACAAGAGGGGGAGTGATGAGAGAGAGAGAGAGAGAGAGAGAGAGATAGAGCAGACCCAGTTCTGATAAGCATCGCCATTGATTTTGCATGACTGCCTGCGTCTCACTCCTCCACTGAGTCGCCTTCATCTTCTTGGCTTGGCAGCACGTTTAAAAGCTTTTGCTGGGCTTAAACAAAAGTGTCATAAATCTTGCAGGTCGACACAAAAGAACTTGACACAGTGAAATAAATACGCAGTACGCCACGATAGGGCCAAGATACACACAAAAGGCGACTCAACCAGCCAGTCAGCCAGGCAGGCAGGCAGGCACACAGAGAGGCACAGAGGGAGGCACTGAGGCAGGCAGGCAGCCAAACAGTCAGCCAAGTTAGTCAAGTCAGCTTGAGCAAAAGGATACTAATGCACGTAATACGTTCCACTTGAATTGATAACAAAGGAGCCTGCGCTCATGTGGGCCGAGGACGGGGGCCAAAGGGGCACACGCCCTTATCCCCTTGGGGGCCCACGCTGTGGCCATGGAATATCTTTTTAGCTTGTGGGATTGTGGCTGAGCCAGTGAATGCACACATAGAGAGAGAGAGAGACCAAGTGCGTCGCCATTGGCTTTGCAGTCTATTAGCCAAGGCAAAGTCGAAGAGCCCCCAAAAGCCTTTTGTCAACTGCAGCAGTGACAGTGCACAGTGGTATGGGGGCGATTGGAGTGGCTGCAAATTGTAGTTCACCATTTGAATGAATTTAAACAAATATTTGTGATATTATAATAAAATTAAAATAGTCCAAATATAATACTTATTGTTTATTGTGCAGGCTGTAGATATTATATTTGAAATTAATTATTGCGCAGCCAACAAATGCCACAAAAAACTGAAATATTTCTCTTAAGTCTGTACAGTCTTTTAAAGTATTTACAACAGTTTTTTTCCCTCTAAAAAATGCTCTTCATCCGCTAAAACGTAATCGCTTTCCTTCTCCCTTTTTGCTGATAAATTCATTTGGACACACGCAACGACATGCGATTTCCTCTGCCAGGCTGGCGATAAGAGGCAACAACAACAACAACAGTAAAAAACATACACACTCAGCTAAAGAAAAATGCCAAAAATGTGACGGCCTAAAATTTGTTGTAGTTGGCGGTTTTTTTTTTTTGGGAATAAACGCAAAAGGCGCGACTGGCCAAATGAAAATGAAAAGAAGATTAATGACAAACGACAAATTGCGTTCAATGTCGCATTAATTGAGGCAATGAGCGCATGAATAAATGCATGAATTTACACAAAGCAACAACAGCAACAACAACAACAACAATAAAAAACAATGACAAGCCAAATGAATTCTACCAAAAAGTGAGCATTAAAGCCAAACGAGCCGTGCGAAGGCTGCGAAGGTCGCTTACAAGATTTCAGCGATCAATTCGCGCATTGCAAATGATTACTTGATGAGGGGCACCTTTCCCCCTTCCCCTCGCTTAAGCCCCGATTTAGCGAGAATATATATTAGGAATGTTTTTGGCAGCAGAACCATCAGTAATCAGCAATCAGTGTTGCATCACAGTCGAAGACGATGACAATTTATGACTGAGTTAATAGGTTTTTACCCCAAACAAACAACAACAAGAAGACTCTAATACAATCCGATGATGCAACTACCAAACAAAAGATAAATAATTGAGAATATGTAAAGAATAAAAACAATATAGAGAGACAATCGGCAGAAATAATGGAAATCGAAGTTTGTATTCAGAATTCCCAATTCCAAAGTCAAAGCGCAACTTTTGCATAAATTTAGCATAGATTGCAAATGATAAGTTGATGACTTTGTACAACAGCAACAACAACAACACACAGAAAAACAATTGATGAATATTTTACAGCTTGCAGGAATTTATGACGGTAGAAAATTTAAATAAACGATTGGAAAACAAATAGAAAAGACAATAATAATTTATTTAATAGATATTTTTGTGTTATTTTTAGAAACCATTACAGAAAAGTTTGCAGTGGAGTTCAAATGAATAATATTTTCACTTTTAAAGCATAATATATCATGTAATCAAAATAAAAGTCTCCATAAATAACATGAAATTTCAGAAATTATCACCAACAGTTTGTATAAAAATAAAACCCGACAAAGTTGCAACAAAATCTCGAAACGGTTAAAACTCTTTGAATATATCATAGAAATATATGATAGCTATAAAAAAATCCGAACAATCAACATTATTTAATAAACACATTGTGCCTCAAGACTGAACAGAGCCATAAAGACTTTATAACAATTCTTCGTAGAGAAAAAAAAACCTTTTAATAATAGCAAATAAAATTGTTTATAACGTCACACAGCGCGCATAGCTAATAAGCCAATTTAATAATGAGCGCAACAGCAACAACAACAACAAAGGCGACAACAATGACAGCACATAGAGCAGAACTCAATGGGTTAAGGTCGCCGTTTATGGAGCTCGATGGGGATCGATGGATTCATTTGCCGCGCCCGAAATTGTTGCGGCTGCGGCGCGTGTTACGGTTAACAGAGCAGCCCCTGATTTGGCCAAAGTCAATGCAGGCAGGCCCAAATACACACACACACACGCACATTGGCGCACAGTCAAGCTGTCTATTAGCGCATTTATGAGCAAATTACGGGAGCGCCGCCACAGCAAATGGAACTGGGGCTGGCACTGAGGCTGAGGCTGAGGCTGCCACCCGCCACGGCCCGCCGCCAGGTTCAGGCCACAAAATATGAGCAAACCACCGACTAATTGCACCACACAACGTCGGCGGCCCACGTAGCCGAGGGCATTGCGGTTGCCATTGCTGTATGCCTCTTTTCCCCTTCCCCTCTCTCCCGCTCTATCACTTTGATTTGCCTACTGGTTTTTTTCTTGCAGTGTAATATGCAACAAATCAACGCGCAAATTGTAACATAAAATATTTACACAACCTCCTTGCCCCCTCTCTCCCCTCCTGTGCTTTGTTTATTGCATTTAATTTGCGCATTGTTTGCGCGGCTTTAGATAATTGCGAGCATCAATTGCAGGCGCAGAGTGGGCGTGGCAGGCAGCATCAGGCTGTGGCGCCCACACACAGTGGCAATCAATGTGCCAGGCGCTGACACAGTGGGCGGCTCGCTGCGGACGGGTCAGTGCGGACAGTGGGAGGAGAAAGAGAGGGGAAGAGAGAGAGAGAGAAGGGGTAGGGGTAGTGGGAGCAGGCAAACCGAGAAATATCCAAATGAAAAGCCACAGACATTTTGCCTGCTTTCATTAAGTTTTCAGCGGCTGTGTATAATCAACGTCCAGCTTGTCCCACTGTCTGTCTGTCTGTCTGTCTGTCCATCTCTCTGTTTGTCTGTCTGTCTATCAGCATGTCTGTCTGTCTGTCCCTCCATTTGTTTGTTTGCATTTCACGCTTCAGCCTATGGCCCCGTGTGTGATTAATCTCCCACACGGCGAGGCGGCCAAGTATTGCTGGCTCGAATGGAGTCGTGGACAGTGTAACAGACAGCTAGAAGCATAATACACACACACACACAGCAAACACACATAGAACAAATGATTTCCCACTGTTATTGATGATGTGTTGATTAGGTTCTGAAATGAAGTAACAACAACAACAACAACAGCGGCAACAAATTGCGGCCATGTGAATTTCGAGTCGGTTGAGTCGAGCGTTGCGTTTCATTATGAATTTCACTTTGAACTCGTGCCGCACACACACACAAGCACACACACATATACTGTATGTAGAACTGTGACGCCCTGCTGAGTTTTGGGCTGCCGCTGCTGTTGCACATGTGTGTGGCAGGGGGCAACAAAGGGGCAAATTAGGTCATGTTTGCTCAAAAACGTATTTTGTTGCAAATTGCAAGAATCATGCAACACAGCGTGTGCCTAATGAATTGGCCAGTTCGCCAGCTTGCTAAAGTTCGCTGTTGCGGTCTTTTGTTTCAAATTACCAAGCCAGACTAATGGCCAGCAAACGGACCGCAGACAACGTTGCATGCCACAAATGCCGCACTTACGCCAACGTTTGCAACGTTCAATTCATTAGAAGTTTTCCGCAGCTGCCGCCGCATGTCAATTTTCATTTTCATTTTGCAGCACGAAATTGTTGCAAAAGGGGAAAAAGAGGGGGCGGAATATACAAAAGAAGGAAGCAAAATAATAAAGAGAAGGGAAGCAGTAGGGAAAGAGCATATAAAAGAAGTAAGCAAGAGCATGAACAACCATGAAGGCAATCAGCAGAATATATAAACAAATGCACAGACGAAGAGTAGAGTGGATATAAATATAGATCAAATTGGCTGCAGATCAAATGTATATATGCCTTGAAGTGTCGCATAAAGTATATGAACAATATGATGTATATGATGAATATGATATGAATATATTATAAGTTCAAGAGAACTCAAATTATCATCAAATTCTCCTGCCTTTCTTCAGAGGGGAGGAGAACATATAAAAGAAATAAGCAAGATCATGAACAACCATTAAGGCAATCAGCAGAATATATAAATAAATGCACAGACTAACAGTAGCATAGATATTTAACTATTCCTTAAAGTGTCGCATAAGGTATATACCACATACAATATCATCATCCTGCTCAAAGCCACAAGAGAACTATCAAATCATCATCAAAATTGCCCCCAGTACTAAGTGCCTTGCTGCAGTTCCCAGCTGAACTGAACTTTGAAACGCTTCCGTCTTCACATTGCAAACGTGCAGTTATGCTGTAAATGCCCCGCTTGATTCCACATATTTATTCATATTATTCACAATTTTAATCACATAATTTGCCTTTTGCATGCCTCGTTGGCTCGCATTGTCAACGACAGCGCGACGCTCGCGAATATGATGGTCATTTTCATGGCATGCCAGAAATCCTCAATAAATTGTTATGTGCGCGGCCATTGGGAATTGCCCTGGCCACGCCCACACTTACTGGTCGGCCAGGCGGCAAGGCGGCCAAGACGGACAGTCTGTCCGTCAAATGGTTTGGCTAATGGTTTAGCCAATTGTCGCAAATTAGTAAGGCCAACAAACTTGCACGCACAAGAGAAGGAAAGACAGAGAGAGAGAGGGGGAGAGAGAGGGAGCAGGAGTTAAGTACACGGCCAACACCTTAGGCCAAATCACATGCACAAGCAAGCTAACGGTAAACGGCCAGAGAGCTTGGCAAAAGAACAGCTATAAAGGTTTTTACTGCTACAATTGGCAAATTGAAAATTGCGCGCTGGCGGCAAATGCAGGCGAAGCTGAAGCTGTGCAGCTGCCCCTGCCACAATTTGTAGCACACACCGTCGTCGGGCCTTGGCCAGCGCCCAAAGCCAAGTGCAGCGCTTGATGCGTTGACTGCCAGATAAGCTGATGCATTGCTGCCGCAGCCGCCGCAGAGCGTTGCAAGTGGCGCGTCTCGCGCAACGGAGACGTTTCAATTTCAAAAAGCATTTGGCCAAGGCAGACATTTTAATGAATCGCTGCCAGCTTTAGACGACGACGACGACGACGGCGACGCAGTGCTAACGGTGCCAGACTGTGCCATGGCTAGACATGCCACGCACTGACGTAACAGCAACAGCAACAAGAAGAAGAACAACAACAACTGTGACAGCAACTCGTCACAGTTGCGAGTCTGATAAGGTCGCCAAACCGAATGACTTAGGCAACGAACTTGCATTGCTGCCAAGTCTCCGACTCAATGTCAATTCTGAGACTGAGACTGAGTAGACAGTTAGCTCTTTGAGTGCGTACTTGTGAATCATATTCACTCTATTCACTAGCACTCAATCGGCGCACTGCAAATTGTTTATTCAGTTAGTTCTCTTGTTGTTGTTGCTGTCACTTTCAACTTTCGCTTGGCTTCTGCTCTCGTTTTTCACTAATTCGTGCCTGTTCTGCTTCGTGTGCTCCAAACTTGACCCTATTCCGTGGCGCATATATTGTAATTAAAACGAAATGAATCGCACGAAACTAACCCAACTCGATTGCCATAATAAAGTCGAGTCCGAGAGGGCTCGAGAGATCTCCGGCATTGCGACGTCTGCAAGTGTGTTTAGGCGTTAATTTCGGGTTCTACTTATGCCTCTTCTTCCTCTTCGTCTACGTCTTCTCTAAATTACATGTTACGCGCACTCTGCGTGCACTTTCTCTCTCTCCCCGTAAATAGAGAAAAGTGAGTGCTGTAGGCGTGGGCGTGCACTTAATTGCGGCTTAATGCCGCAAATCGATCGATTGATCGCTCGTTGCTTACCTTTTGATGGTATTCGCTTTGTTGCTTGCCTATTGAATCCGTCTCACATCACACTGCGAATGGAGCAGAAAGAAATGGGGGAAATTAGTTTATATAAATACTTGAAAGTGCCTCATAAGCCTCTTCAGACTGTAATTGCAGAGTCAATATGTTTTCGACGTTTATAGCTGACTGTAGTTATAATAATAGAGTGTATAAATATCGTATATCGTATGAGTATCCCTCGTTCTTCCTCTTTCTCTTATACTCTTATACTTTCCATCATTTCTGCTTTGTCTCTCTTGTTTTCTTGCTCTCTTCATTTTTCTTTTTGCTTTCTCTTTGACATCTCACTACTCTTGCTCTGGCACTCTTACTCTACTTTTCTATATATTATATCAGTATATTTCTCTTTTTATATCGTTACCCTTTTTATCTCCTTTAGTCTCTTTCTTTCGGTGTCCTAATTCCTATTTAGTCTATACAGTTGTTTTTATAATATACACATCTATTCCGTATCTTACTCTCATTTACTCTTTTCCTGTGTTCCTCTACATCTCCCTCTCTCTTTTTTAGCTTTCCCTCTCTTTACTTTGCCAAAATATCTATAAGTTTTTCACCCCTCACTCCCTTCTCTCTCTCTCTCTCTATCAAATTCCAACAATTGCAAACCCTCTGCACGTGCCTCGTTTGCAGCTGCAGCTGCAACCGTTCTGAGCCGCCTCCTGAGCTCGTTGCACACGTTTACATACCGATTTGTTTGGGCCCAGCATGCAAATGGCCAACTTCAGTGCGCAATTGGCTGCAATTGTTTTTTTGTGTACCGAGTCTGGGCCTGGCCAGAAGTGAAAACGCAGTCCACTTTTGCTTTCCTTCAACTTTCAATTGGTGACTTAATTTCGTTCGGCAACAAAAGTGCTGCAATAAAAGCTAATGAAATCGAACGGCAACGATAACAACAGCAACAACAACAAAGCTTATTGTCCACTAAAATAAACTGCCGGGCATTAACAAATACAACAATAGCAACAACAGTAACAGTTGCGAAGACAACGCGCTGCTTGCCCAAGAAATTATCAAGTGCACTGCGCTTTGGCACTTTTACTTTCATTGTTGTTGCTGTTGCTGCTTGCTTTGTTGTTGTTCATTTTATTGTTGCTGCTACGATCTTAGCCATTGTTGCCCATGGGCTTTGTTGTTGCTGCTGCTGCTGCTGCTAACGAACGTTTTATGTGCCCGAAATTTTCACCAAGCACTTTTTACTTTGCTTCACTTTGCCAGCCGATTTTCCTTTTAGCAGCAGCTAATGAGTAAAACGCTTTTGGCAATACATAAACAGCAACGACAACAGCAACAGCAACAACTACAACAACAGCAACGGCGACAACAACAATGTTGCCTCTAAATTACAAAACAATTTGTTCGTAGCGCTTAAACTTCGATTTGTATGGGAAAATGTTGCTGCATCTCTTGTGGCAGCTGATGAGAAAATAACACCAAATACAACAACAGCAATATTAGGGGCAACAACAACAACAGCAGCAACAACTACACTTGGAGCAACTGCAACTGCAGCTTACGCTGCTTATAGAAGCAGATTAAGCATACGCCGCGTTGCCAGCAGCCGCTAACAAAAGCAAACTTGCGCTTTAGCTTTTGCTACTTGATTTAATGCAAATACAACAACAACAATCACAACATCGCAAGCACAATTATAGCCACACAGGGTTACATTGCAACACAATTCCGATTGCTAAAAACAAAAAAAACTTCAAATTTTCGCATATATTTTGCATTGAATCGAGCGAGATCGAAGAGATATACCCCGATTTGTCGCTAGATATAGCCTGATTAATGACAGCTTGCAGATTTTTTAAGTATCTACAAGTTTATGTTATATTAGATATTTATATTGTACTCGTGTATACGAAAGTGCCTGCAACTTGTTCGCATCGTATCAAACGACTTTTCACACCCGAAATACTGATTATAATGCAATGCAGGCTAATTTGCTAAAAGCCTGCACAAATTTGCCATAATGCCTATAGAACCCCAGAGGGATATATACTATATATGCATTTGTACGAGTATTGTTAGCCAAGTTTGGTGGGAAACTCGGCAAGCTGCCACGAATGCTTCCCAGCGAGAGAACAAAGCACAAATTGCAGGGCGAGTTTCGTCGTTCGTTCATGTATTTTGCTGTGCAGTGTAGCGTGGCTGAGGTTGACGGTTGTGGGCGGGTTCAAGATTGCAACTGAGATGGAGAACGGGCACTGGTGGAGGGGAGGGCACATGCAAAAGTTAAATTATCGCTGTTGATCTTAGACTCGACTCGGGCTACTCGTATTAAGTGCAACTGACAGTGGAACAGCTTGGACAATGGGACAGCTTGACTAAACGACAAGCGCGCGCCTTGTGCGCTACGTATCAATTAGCAGGAGACACAGACACAGTCCAAGCAGGCCAGGTCCAACAACAACTTCAACACAAGAAATTAAAACAAACAATTCTCCAGTTCATTTGATATAATTTTCATTCCATTCACAACATGAGCAAAGCGTTCTTCAGCAGCGAAGACATGGCGCTGTGTCAGCTGCTGATGCACGAGGACAACGCGTTCAACTGTCTCAGTGAGGTCGGTCACGTTGGGTATCTGCAGTTCAATAATGTGCACGAGGAGGATCATCCCATCAATGGGCTCTACACGAAGAAGGTGCAACTGTGCCACGATTTGAAGCACATTGTCGATAATCTGCGGGCTCAAATGGTTGAGCTGAAAATCAGACCAAACTTTTACGAGAATGTCGACGACGAGGAGCGTCCCCGTGAATCGAAGATACCCGAGTACGAGGCGCAGCTGAAGAGGATGAACACAGAGATGCACTCGGTCATGGAGCACCACGCGACATTGGAGAAACGGTACGTCTATCTACAGGAGAAGCGCCATGCCTTGCGGGTGGGCAGCAAGCTACTCATGGCCCAAGGATCACAGAATCAGCTTTATTCGGATAGCATAATTCGCGACCTAATGCTGGATCAGTCCGATGCAGATCCACTTAGTTCGAAACTCAATTATGTGCTGGGCACCATCAACGCGGAGAAGTTTCAACCATTCGAACTATTCCTCTACAGACTCTTTGGCCGCAATCTTCTGGTGCGTCATGCCAATTTGCCCAACATAACAGAGCTGGTGGGCAAAAAGAAGGTAGAAGTACACAAGTTAGTGGTGCTGCTGATGACCATCTCGGAGCAAATCAAGCCAAAGTTACTCAAATGCTGCACCGCCTTCCATGTCACCATCTTTGAGTGTCCCGAATCCAACACCCAACGCGCTCTGATGATTGAACAATTAGACCATGAAATCGATGACTTGGAGTTGGTGCAGAAGCAGACGCACTTTGAACGCAGACGGATACTCATGATGGCCGCCATCAACTTGTACATCATGCACATCAATCTGACCAAATCGATCAAGATATACGATCTACTCAATCGCCTCAGTCCCGTCGGGGGCCAGAAGCATCAGAAGTATCTGCAGGCGGAGTGCTATGTGCCCGTAAAGCGCATCAAACAGGTGCGCGATGCCCTCAACGCTGGCTCACTGATCGAGGACAGAGTCGGCCCCGTCAACAATATTCCGCCGATTCTGGTACGCCACAAGAGCAAGTCTAAGCAGATGCCGCCGACCTTCTTCGAACTGAATAAGTTCACTAGGGATTTCAGAATCTAATCGATTCGTATGGCATGGCCGATTTCAAAGAACTCAATCCGGCACCTTATACGATCGTCACGTTTCCGTTTCTCTTTGCCATCATGTTCGGCGATATTGGACACGGCATCATTCTCACCATATTCGCCGCTGCGCTCATCTGGAAGGACGACACCATCGAGGAGATGGATCGAAGGGCCAAGAACGAGAATGAGATACTCAACATACTCTACGCCGGCAGATATATCATCCTGCTGATGGGTATATTCTCGATATACGTGGGATTTATTTACAACGATCTTTTGGGCCTTTCGGTGAATCTTTTCGGCTCCAGTTGGAGCCACAACTTCAACGCAAGTTTGGTAGCATCGATGACACGGCGCCTTGACTTGGATCCAAGTAATAAGCAATTCTATAAGGGTGAACCGTATCCCTTTGGTCTCGATCCGATGTGGATGATCGGTGGCGAGGACTCGATCACCACATTGAACTCACTCAAAATGAAGCTGGCCATCATATTGGGCGTTACCCAAATGATGTTTGGCTTGATTCTCTCCGCTGTGAATTGTTTTCGACTCGATCGTGTCATGGATTTCATTCTTGTCGTGCTGCCGCAAATTATCTTCTTGACCTGCATGTTCGTCTATCTAGTCTTCCTTATTTTCCTGAAATGGTTCAAATACGGTGGCCTGAAGTCAGCTCCGTATCACTCGGCCTGTGCGCCATCTGTGCTGATCATATTCATTGACATGCTACTCATGAAGACAACAGACGATCTGGATCCGGCGTGCAACAAAGGCATGTTCCCGGGTGAGCGCACGCTCGAGTTTATCTTGGTCTTTATAGCTCTGGCTATGATTCCCATAATGCTGGCTGGCAAACCGTTGTATATGCTTCGGAAACAGAAGAAGCAGAAGAAGAGTGTCAAGGAGCAGCGTGATATGAAAAATCTTAAGTTGAAGGGCATCAACACCCTAAACATCTTGCGCTCCACATTTCAGTTTGCTATGGGAGGACCGGCAGTGGAGGAGCATGTGCCAGAGCAGCAGGGAAAGCGGAACGAAAGTGAAAATCAGCAACAGTCGGAGCAGCAGCAGCTGCTGCTGAACGAGGAGGAGGATGAGGAGGAGGTGGAATTTGATGTCCTGGAATTGTGGATACACTCGGCCATTCATACCATCGAGACAGTGCTCGGTTCGATATCGCACACGGCATCCTACTTGCGTCTCTGGGCTCTGTCGCTGGCCCATTCCCAGCTGTCGCATGTGCTCTTTCAGATGGTGCTCTCCAAGGGGCTAAAGAACAAGTTGCCCGTCTTTTTGGGCGCTCCAGCGCTGATCTGTGCCTTCTTCTTTTGGGCCATACTCACCATTGCCATCCTAATCATGATGGAGGGACTGTCGGCTTTTCTGCATACGCTGCGCCTGCACTGGGTGGAGTTCCAGTCCAAGTTCTTTGGCGGCGGCGGTGTGGGCTTCCACCCCTTTCGCTTCCGCCGCTCGACCAGGCACACTTAGCAGCCTTCATACTTACGTATCTACTCTTCCAGAGCTTGTAAATTTTGTTAGTTAACCAGTTGAATAAACATTCATTGTGTACTCTTACAGTTAGCCAAAGAATTAACCTTCACTTGGCTGAAATTAGCCAAAAACAAAGCTCGCTCATAATTAACAGCAGGAAGAAGGGGAGGGGGGGAGCAGGAAGAGTTGCATGCAACCCACGCAAATGACCAGCATCTGCATCTTTGTGTGGACATTCCATTGCAATTAGCATTGGCAGCGACACTGCCAGCTCCGCGCTCAGTTCGCGCCATGGAGGCCATAAACCAAAGCAAACTTTAAACAATTTCCATTTATTTGGTTTATGCCACAACGGCGGCCATTGCCAGCTGCATGTGGCACGTTGCGCGTTGCGCATTGCACGTTTGCCTGCTCTGGCTGCTGCCGCTGCTGCTGGGTGCCAATGCGGGCGCAAAAGTCGTCGACCCTTTTGAAGCTGCCACAGCACACACAGTTTGCTGCCGTTCTTGTCGTAGTTGTTTAGCTTGTTTTCCGCTGTACACAGCCACAGCTGAGTATTTGCTGGCGTGACTCTTGCAGTTGCTCTTGGTGTAGCTCTTGCTCTTGCTGTTGTTGCCGCTCTGTTTGCGTCGCGCCGCCATTAACACCCACACACGCCACAAGCCGCAGCCACAGCCGCAGCCATAGCGGGGCGAGCCGCAGCATAAATTATGAACCGAGCGAACCGATGACGCATGCAGGCCTAAGTAGACTTGTTGCATGCATAAATAACTTTCGTTAGCTACACGAAGTGCCTTATTATTAGATCTCTGGCCGCTAAACAAAAGACACACCAGCAACAACAAGAGCAACAACAACAAGAAGAGCGAAGCCAAGTCAACGTCGCTGGGCAAAATGCATTTTCATGATCAGAGCAGGTTTCCAGCTACGCAATTGCTGGCCAAACAGGCTTTGGCTATAGCTATAGCTATGGCTCTAGCTATGACTGTGGCTTTGGCTTTGGCTCTGGCTCGTTTTAGCTGTAGCACGCGCCATTGTTTGGCGCAAGTTCGTTGCCTAAGTCTTTTGTTTATATTTGGTAAGTTGTGTTCTAATGCGAAACGCTCGTTGCCCATACTCGTGTGTCTCTCTATGTGTGTGTGTGCCCACAATGGGCAGCTGCTTAGCGCGTTTATGGCCAACAATTGTCAAGTCCCTCGGGTGACGCTGCTGCTGCTGCTGCTGCAAGTAAAGCAAGGTCAACGTCGTCGTCATTGTTGTTGTTGTTGTTGTTGCTGCTGCAGTTTGCTGTTGTCGCCTGCCGCTTGGGGAAAATCAATTTCAAAGTTAAACGTCGCATTGCTGCCGCTTCCTTCTTAGCCCTGGCAATGGCAACGGCAACGGCAACGGCAACAGCTTCACGTCACGTCACGTCACGTTTTGCGCTGGGTCATCAATTTTTTGAGTGCATTGCGCCGGCCTTAAAGGGCGCAACACAGTCGCTTCCCCTGCTGCCTCCACTCCCCCTCTCTGGTCATTCTGCTTGCTTCCCTTTTGGCTCTGCCTGCAGCTCTTGCTGCTCCCCTTGTGCCTCTGCCTGCTTCCTTTGCTGCTCCCCTTGCTGCTGCTTCAACTGCTGCCTGTTGTCATTGTTGCCACGTTACTTTTGTTGCTGCTGCTGCTCTTTTCGCTATTGTTGCAGCAACACAACTGTGTCTGGGGTTCTCTCTGCTTTTGGGCCTTACATGCCGGGCATAACAAAAAAGGTGTTAAATTCAACTCGGCAGCGGGCACTCGAAATGCTCCCGCAGTCAAAGCCGAATGTCAATGGACGCTGAAGAATTTCTGCCATGGCAGAAGGACATTTGCGCAAAGACTGTAGCGAGCTGAGGCAGAGAGAGAGAGGGAGGGAGAGACAAGGAGAGAGATACAGAAGCATAGAGAAAGAGCGGGAGAGAGAGTAAATGGGAAACGCAGCGCGTTCCAGCTTCCACTTCAGGCGAGGCAAACGAGGCACAAAAAAATGCTTCAACATTCAAATGAAGTCAAGAGTTCGACAGCAACAACTACAACAATAAGAAGAAGAACAAGCACAACAACAACAGGAGTAACAAAAACAATAGCCGCAGCTACCTGATGAAAACATCAGCGCATGCAAATGAGCAGCAGCAGCAGCAGCAAAAAACATAACTGTATACACTGCGCGCTTATTAAATAAATTAATTAACTTGCCACACACACACACCAACACTAGAATTGTGCATTGTTAGTTGTTGTTGCTGCTGCTGTGGCTCACTTAATTAAATTTAATGGCATTGTAGCTTTTTGCACTTATTTGTTAACTTGATTCTTAACGCAACGGAAGCGCCGACAATTGGCCCCATTAGCCGCAGCAATCTCTGGCCAAATTCTGGCTGAATTTTTGGCTGAGGCTGAGGCTGCGTCAGCCTCTGCTGCGTTCGTTGACTTTCACTCGACAAAATGCTTTAATTAAAATTGCAGAAAAAGAGAGAAACATTAATTTCAAACTATGTCGGAATTTGTTTTCGCATTTCAACCGGTTTTTTCTTTCTCTCCCGAAAAAGTGAAATTTATTTTCACAGCAAGAACCCATTTTTGGCATTTAGCAGTTTATTGTGGAGCGCCAGAACTAACTAACTATAATAAACAAGCCGCCGCGCACACACACACAGCAAAAAGAGAAAGAATAGAGTTTTGCCATGCAAATCTGGCAGATAAATCAAGTGAGGGGAAACCTGCGCTAAACGCAGACAAATGCGAGAATTATAAACAGATTAGTATGGAAATATATTTGGAAATACTTTTACAGTCAGTTCTATAGCGAATACAATCGGTTCCCTTTGCCATTCTCAGTTCATTCTGCACTCAAGTCGTATATATAGATTACCACAGACGCGATTAAGCAATTTTATGTGTGTTTCTTACATGATCTGTCGCGGTTTTTGTGGGCCAGTTCGTTGTCTCAGTCATTTGTCTGCCCCCCTCGCATTGCTCATGCATAATGAGAATGAACGAACGAGACGAGATATACGCAGAAAACAAAACTGTATAATACATGCACATATATAAGTCAATTACAGCACGATTTTTGGCAAATTTGCTTGTCTTGTCGCTGACACATTTGCGAGCGAATCCGAGAAATTTTTTAGGTCAACTGCGATGCCGATGCCGATTTATATCGGCGGCGACAATAAATTTGTCAGCCTTTTCGAGGCACCGTTAAGTAAACGCAATGCATGATTTGTGTTTTATAATGAGGCCGAGCGAAGCGATGATGATGAAGACATGATGACAAAGGCAAGGAAAGTACGCACGTTGGATTTAAAAGATATATATTTGCAAGGTTGAAAGAGTCATCTATATGCATATGGTATGTGTGAATGCTATAATCAACTATTATGTAGTGCGGGTGGAGTAAAGTGTCTGAAGTAGCTGCAAGTGAAGTATCTATTATGTGTGATTGTATTTGAATCGAAGAGTATTGTCTAGGTATCTTTAAATATATTTATAGATCTGTCTTATATTCGTGTCTTCCCCATTAAAGGTCATCTGCATCTGCTTCATTATTTTCACATATACTATCTATATTTATATCTTGAATTCTATCTTCAATTTAATTCTATACTCGAAATTCATTTGCATCTCTATCTTTATTCATCGATGAACCAGTATTTGTATCTGCACTTGTTGCCATAGCTTAATGGCCAACTCCAGCTCTAAATTTATCACACATCGCATCTACCAGATACACTCAATATTTGCAAATGTATCTGTATCTGTATTTGCATAGCTTAGCCAGCTGAAATGTATCTGTAGCTGTATTCGTAGAGCTCTTCAGCTATTTGTCTGCTATTTACATTACATTTATATAGCATGCTGCCTGCTGCCCATAGCTCTGTCCCTTTCTCTCGTTCCCTACTGCCCTCTCCCTCTGCCTCTCACGTGCTGTGCGTGTGTGCTCCAGTTGCCAGTACAAATCAAAACATCACGAAATCTCGTTAAAAACCACAGCGCAAAGCAAATACGAAATATACAAATATGTACCGTTAGCTTTGTTTTAGCGCTGCGCATACGCGAAATAGAAGAAACCCCGAAAACAAAAACACACAGAGAGAGAGGGAGAGTGAGAGAAGGAGAGAGGAAAACACATAAAAAGCAAGTACTACAAACCAAAGGCAAACAAAGCGCGCAAAATGGCATTGACCAGCCAAGTGAGCAGCCACTTGGCCAGCAGCAACAACAACACTCAATTGTTGCTGTTGTTGTTGAGAAGCAGCTGCTGCCCTGGTCAGTTTGGCAGTTGTCAGTTGTTCACAGTTGGCAGTTTTGAATTGTTCACAATTTTCAGTTAACTTTTCATTATTTGCTACATTTAATTTGTGCTGCCCACTAACGCTTACTGCATACAGAGTACACTGTGAGAAAATGTAAAATTAATGGGGAAATGTGAAAGAAATAATTTCGAATACAACGTAATATGATTGAAATATGTGGTGCATTTTTAATATAAACAGCAATTCCAATAAGGGGTTAAAATCAAAATTTCGATTAATTAAACTTGTATAGCATTAAAATAATTTTAAAAATGTTTTTAACAATTGAGAATGTCACTTGAATTTTTGTATACACTAATATAAAATATTATATATATTTCTGCAATTTTTCTAAACTTTTTATTTAAGTGTTTTCAAGCTACGAAAGGAGAGTTCATAGTGCAGACAGTAGAAGCCGATCAACTTACTAAGAACTTCACTTAGTTTTATTTCTATAAAAAGACACGAAAGAAAGACAGGGTATTAAGAAGACTGATAAAGCAAAGAAATTAGATTCCAAATCATGCAGCAAGAGTAAGCAAATTCACATTTGTGCTCTCTTTGCCTTCCTCCTTCAATCAGCCAACCAATTTCACTTTTATTATCACTGCATTTTATTTTTATTTTTGCTCAGTGTACAAACTGATTCAATCACTTGACAAACTGCAGCGCAGGTGGAAGCAGCAGCAGCAGCAGCAGCGGCAGCACTGAGAGCTTTTTGACCTTCGCCTGACAAACGAACAAAATGCAACTCAAGAGGCGAGAAACTTCACTTGGAGCTCAGCTCAGCTGGCTGGCAAACACTCGAACACGAAGTTCGTTGGTTCATTGGCTGTCTGCCATTTGAATGACGTGCAGCAGCAGCAGCAGCAGAAACACTTCCAGCAACAACAACAGCAACAGCAAGACGGTGGCATGCAATCACAGCTAGACAACAATTGGTGTCAAATGCTACCGTAACACGCCACGCCAGGGCGAATTGCTGCCACAATTTATTGGCGCAACTTGAGAAATTGGCCGTAATAAAAGGAAGAAGAGGAAGCAGCATTTGTAGTCACAGTGCCAGTCGAAATGTATGCGACATAAATAATTATAATTATAATTATGATGGCAACTAATTTCACTATGGCCCAAAAATGAGTTGAGCCGAACACGCGCCAACTTTCCAAACCAGCAAGGCAAGCGGGCGAGCGAGTGAGGGAGAGAGAAGGAGAAAAAGAGAGAAAGAGAAAGAAAGCCAGAGAAAGGGGAAAGAAGAGAGGGGTAGCTCAGTGTGAGGTCTCTGTGGACTCAGCATAGTTGACAGCTTCCAAATGCTGCGCAATTTGCAACCGTTTGCTGCCGAAAAAAACGAGCAGCAACAACAACAGCAACATGAACTGCCCACGCAGCACATAAATAAGTCAGCAGCAACATCAGCAGCAGCAGCAACATGAGCAGCAGCAGCATCTCGCAACTGACTCGCTTAGCGTAGCAGCTGGCAATAAATCTGAGAAGCGCGCGTGGGACGCAGCGAGCGCGTCGTCGTCGTGCGACAAATGACAGCGACGGCAACAGCGTCGGCGGCCACGCCCCGCTTTGGTCACTGCGTCATCAGCAGCAGCAGTAGGGAACGCCACGTTGAGTTGCTGGCCACCAAGTGCGTATTAAGTGTATCATCTCCATCTTTATGACTCAAGCAAAGTGACCAAAAACTTTTTGTGGTGGCCAAAAAAAAAAGACTGCTAATGAAAAGTGAGTGAACACTTGAATACCCTGTAGAATTGTTGGAAAAAGGAAGTGGTGCACAGTCTAAAGAAATTTAAATATTAAGGAAGTATCACAAATATTTAGACTACAGACAAGTTCCTCCTGACTGTCGCCAATTATGCTTCAGTTGTTAATCTGTTCTTAGTTAAGGAACTATGAAGAGAGCGAGGACAAGGCAATCCCTCTCTGTTCCCCATTATATTACAGGGTATCTCACAGTCTAATTGCCTTTTCTTATAACTTTTTTTACTTGATTTGATAATCTGTTTATGGTCACAGAACTAGGCCTCATTACCATATGCGTTGGCCAAAAAAACGAATACACAAACTCGTAAATATCTCAAGAGAAGTTAAGAGACAGAGAGAGAGAGAAGGAGAGAAAGGACAGGAGAGGGAATGATAGATCAAGAGCGAGAGGAGGCAAGCCAACGCATTTAGCACTTGGCCTCCACTTGGCAGCCAACGAGGAAGACGTCGACACTTTGCCAATGAATTGACACATTTGGCACAGAGCGCTGAAACGAAATCTTTCGACGGCAATTTCTAGTTAGGATTTCACCTAACATATTAAGGATTTGTCAGCAAACTGATGACTTTGAGCATCGATTCGAGTTGCTCTTAATTCGCAAAAACTGTGCCAATGGTTAAGGGCAAAGACTCGTCAAGCTGTTAATCGTACATATGTAGATCAATTGATTGGAAGGTGTTTTATGTGTTATATTTTATGATTGTCAGTTTTCTTAAGCTTGGCAGGTGATGAAGAAAAGTGGCAGCTGCAGAACAAATTAAAGCATTAAAAACTGACAAAGAAAAGTAGAAAAGAAATGAAGGATGAGGAAAACTTTTTCTTAGATTAACCTTTATATTTTACTATTTGCATTTGCTTCGTAATGAATTTGCACTTTGGTTTTTTAATAGTAACTATAAACTTTGATTTCCATAATACCAAGTCTGCTTCACTTTTTACCCCAAACTGTGAAGATTTTCTTACTATATATCGCATCTTCACTCACTTTATTATACAATCCTCAGGTAAACATACCTTGTTTACCCTCTGCTGATTTATTTCCTCAGTTCATTTAGAATTTTACTCAGAACTATTATAAATTTTAATTCTGGCTACCCAATCTGAACAGAAAAATCTCCAGAAATTCTGTTCTTATATTTCTGATTTATGAACCTCACTTAAACTGCCCGCCAAAAAGATTAGAACACTTCCTTATTGCCAAAAACAAAAAACTAGAAACTATTTCAAAATACTAAGCTCATTTGTCATCTCTCAACTTACCCGTAGAAACTGGAAGTGGGGGGGATGCTGCTGCTGTTGCACTTGCAAATTCGGTAGCTGAAACGAGACAAAGCAAAGAGAGGGCGATAAATTAGCAGAGAGGCAAAACAAACATGAAAACTAAATACCAATTCGAGTACTTGTTGGCATATTAAGCGACCACAAATCAACTGAAATAGCCAAGTTGCTATTTTAGCCATAAATATGTATTGTATGCTGATTTATGGCACGCAGTCGGTGCTTAAATTATGGACAATTTGTCACGTCACAGAGTTGGACTTAAATTATCACTCGAAACTGATCTATGAGTGTAAACGGGAGGGGTGGGGCAGCAAGGGGGACGCTTTCTACTATGACAAATTTGGACTAAGAGAGCGCAAGGCAAATTAGACTTGAAATCATGTTTGTACATGCACTTCAAACAGCAACAGCAACAACAACAACAACAACAACAGCAGCACGTACTACGATTCGCTTGTTAACTCATCCAAAAAGTAAACCACATTCTTTAGAGCATTTGAAAAAGGCTGGGGCACAAAAAAAGCCACACAACAAAACAACATGCGAGGCATGAAAAAACAACAACAACTAATGCAACAAGAGCAGCAGCAACTTAGACAACAACAACAGCAACACACGGCACAAATGTTCGAATAAAAAACACGTTCAGCGCGTGTAGCCGGCCAGGCAGGCCGACCAGGCTGGACGGGGGGGCTGGCAGCTGCATGCGGAGGGGGCGTGGTCGGCCTGGCTGGCTGCAAATGCAAAACAACATTGAAAGACGAGAAATCTGGCTACTGTAATTTGTCTGCCCCAACATAGAGATACACACAGACACACACATCTAAGGCTAGAGCGCTTGGCCGATTTCAATTCCAAGTGCGCGTCCAAGTTGCAGCGGCACGGGGCACAGGCCAGGGGCAGGGGCAGGCGCAGATAGCTGGCCAACAGTCTGCAATTGCTGCTCCACTTTTGAGTATGTCTCGCTGTGCTCCTCTCTCCCTCTCCCCCTCCCTCTGTCTCCCTGTTTCTATCTCGCCTTTGTCGCTGAGGTCAATTTTTATGTTGCAGTTCGTTTCGTTAGTTTTAGTTGGGCTGCATTTTTTGTCGTTCGTTTTATTTATATTTGAAGCATTTTTTCTTCCATATTGTCTGTTTGCCACATGTGTGCTTGTTAGTGTGTGTGTGTGTGTGTCTGTCTGTGTTTGTTGCCGAGTACAGCAAACTTTTCAGCTTGCCACTTGGCCAGCAAACACTTCAAACTTCAACTGCAACTACAACTTCGACTACACAGCTACGAATAAAATTACGATTGCGAGTGCCCGCACGAATATGAGTGCGAGTGCAAGCACGAGTTTGAGTGCAAGTTCGGCGGCAACTAACATATAACTATAAACTATAAACTGCCTCAATTGCCTGACACTTCAGTTGTAATTAGTTTTGTGGCCATGCATGTAAACTGCATTTATGTTTTAATCGCTCCACGTGCCCCACGACTTGACTCGTTGAATATGTCGAAAAAATCTGTAAAGCACTCAAGTGCTTTGAAAGCACATTCAATGCGAGGATTTGCTCTCTTTCAAGTGCCGCATGTGTTGTAATGTGTGAGCCAAAGAAGTCAACAGACAAAAGCTTTCAAGCGCTTCAAAAGCACATTAAATTTGCTAATGAAATGCAAATGTACCAAAAGCTCATTGAGTTCCCTTGAGTGCAGCTTCATCATCAACGTAACTTGCCTAGCAAAAGCTTTTAGCTAAATTTAAGAGAGACACACTATAAAGAAAAGCACATTAAATATGCGTACAAACTATTTATATCTTGTACTTTATCTTCTACTTTATCTTCTATCTTAATCTGTCTATCTTCTACTTAATAACCTACGTCCTAAAAGCTTATTTAACTTTGCCAACGATAAACTCTGCAGCAATAACTTGTAAATCGATATAAACTTAATTTTAAACGAGCCCTCCAACTAGTCCCGACTAAAGCTCGATAAATGCATTATGCGCTGGGGCAAATATGAAAATAATCGCATTATTTACGTGCAACCTTGAACTATTGCTTTTTAAAAAGTTACGAATTTTGCATGCAGATGACAGTAAACAAGCCTTGAAGCACACATAAACACACACTGCAACTATCGCACACTGTTGCAACCTCAAATTGAACAAGTTGCAAGCTAGCAAGCAGTCCTGAGTCGAGTCGAGTCGAGTTGAGGCTCGTCGAGTTGAGTCCTTCCCCATGGCACTTTCAAGTGTCTGCCAATCAAGGCGAATCAAGTCGAAATTATTATTGACAATAACAATAATGGCAAAATAATAATCAGCTACCGTTTCAGCACTGTTTTGCATGTGGCATGCAACATTGTGTTGTTTGTTGCACGCTGCCAAGGGCCGCGTTCGTGCAGCAGCAGCGAACGAAAAGTGAAAATTCTTGCTGCCAGTGAAACTGTTGCTAAGCAGGTGAAATACATTTGTATCTAGATACTTTTACTTGCCATTAAGCAGGGCTTTCCACATGTGCCACACACACAGCACACACACACAGTACAGACACACACACACGTGCAGACACATACAGCACATGCAACATTTTCTCATTTTTGCCGGCATGAGTTTTCATAAATTATTCTGTCCCGCAGCCCGCTGTGCCGTGTGTGTTATGTGTGTCTGTGTCTGTGTGAGTGTTTTGTGTGTGTGTTGCACATTACATTTGATTACAAACTGTGCAGCCGACATGTGCCACTTTTTGTTGCAGTCGAAAGTAAAATGAAACAGGCAGCAAAACACAACCGAACTGAACTCAGCTCGGCATGAGTAGCGAAAACCTATGAGAAATGCATGTAAATGTGCGGCATAAACAGCAACAACAACAGCAACGAGAACACACAACAGTAGCAACAACAAAAACTGCTGCTGCAACAACAACAACTCGTACAACATTCGTTGTAAACTTTCAAAGGCATCGAAAATGCTTTTTACAACAAACAAACAAAAATATGAAAAGTTTTTATACACACACACACAGGTAATTATCTGGGCACAGCTTGTTGCCACTTTCCGTGTGCCTGCAACAATATTTGCCCAAAAGCTACTGCCAACTGCTGCCGGCAAAAAGGTACTCGCTACTCGGTGTGCAACAAAAAAAACACACTCAGTGCAGGCAAACTAAACATTTGTCTGTAATCAGACAAATGCAAAAACTCTGCTCTAATTAAATTTCTCAGACATAATATTGTGGTACTTAAAGGAAGGGAGTGATGAAGTGAGGGCGGTGGGGAAGGAGGAGAGGGAGTGACTGACTGGTCCAGCTGCATGGCCAAGTCTTTGGCAAACACTTTTCAAATGTTGTTGCCGCTTCACTTTATGCGCTTTGCGTGAAAAAGTTTCAACGCGCACAAAGTATGAAAAGAAAGTCGAAATGGAGAGTGCATTGGGCATAGGCGACTAGCTGAATGCGCTGTAAATAGGAAAATAAGAGAGAGAAGAAGTGCAAATAAGCATGAACTGGTGTCTGGGAATTGGAATTAGAGTAAAAGTTGCACTTCAAGCTAAAAATCTAAATGCAGATAAAGGCTTAATCAAATTCAAAGTTAACCAGCAGTTAAAGTTATGGTTAAGTGTAAAATAATGCTATAAACTTCAATAGGAAGGTTTAAGTAAGAATTGGAGTGAAGGAAAGAGATAGATATAATGAGGTTGATGCTGCAATTCGCTTTCTTAAATGAGTTAAATAATAAAACTAAGAATGAAGTTTACATTGGAGTTAAACTGATTGTTTTACTTAAATGAAAAGTATAAATAATCGGGTACATAAGATAGTCTGTTTGTATTCAAAGCTGAGGATCGTAGGCAGAGTTTAACTTGGAGTTAGAATTAGTTTTATTATTAATTTATAATGAATGTAAAATAACAACTTAAACTAAAACGCTAATATGAAAGTTAAACAAGAAGTTACAAAGGCAATTAGAGCAAGTCGAAGTCAGGCTGCGTTAATGTTAACTTGTTATTAATAGCATAGTTTGAGAACTTTAAGTATGAGTTAGCCTACATGCAAATTGTACACCTTACCTACAATTTGCTTCAGTTGAGCGCTACCCTTAGCAAGTTTCAAGATGCTTGCCGCTCTGGCTGCCTCAGCCACTCAGCGTATGCAACAAACTTTCATTGAGATTTATTGTCACAGCTAATATACCCCGTCGACTGCGTCAATTCTCTCTCTATGCAGTATATTAAAAAATATGCGAATAAAAGAATCTTTTGGCCGAGCGCAAAGTTCATCAAAACGCAGTAACTGCTGCTACCCCCAAGTGACGCCCCTGACCCGCACTTCTTGCTCGTTCTTTGTACGCCCACTCAACGGTAAATGGAACAGAGCTGAAGCTGGAGCGGCAGCTGGACCTGCATCTGTAGCTGAAGCTGCAACGTTGCCTCAGATTGAGATTGAGAACGGGCCACTTGTGCGCAGTTTTGTGCCAAACAATGCATATGACAAACTTTTGTCAATTTATTAAAAACTTTTGCGAGCGCGAGCTGCAGCACAAAGTTAACCTGATTCCCAGAGCGACCACAAGTATGTATCAGCAGCTCCAACTGGTCAGCAACGGTAGCAAAGAAGATGAAGATGAAGGTGGAGGATGTGGATGTGGAGCCCGGAGAGGGACTTCAACAAGATCAAACAACTTTCGTTGTTGTCGTTTATGAAACGAGCGCATAAATTGATGATAACAACACACAAAGGCAGCCAAGCAACCAACAACAACAACACAAGAGAGGCCACAACGGGCAATTGGCCAAGTGATTGTGCACATCCCGACGATCCCCGACGACGACGACGACGACGATGATGATGGCCAACAAAAGATGAGGCAGCTGGAACAGTTGCATCCGCCAAGCAGTTGCCCAACTGGTTGCAGTTATGAATTATGTCAAATGGCATAATTGCCACAAACTCTCGGCACAAACAGCGCTCTCTCTCTCTCCCTCTCTTATGCCCCATCTCTCTCTCACTCAGAGGCAACTCTTCTTGGCCAGCTTCAGCTCGGCTTTGTTGGTGGTTTTTGGTGGCGAACGCGTAAAGCAGGAAGCAATAAATTCTATGCATTGCACTCGATACAATTTGTAAGCGATAGATACGTAGATAATCCCCCCTACCCCTTCTCCCCCTCACTCCTGGTTAAGCGGAAACGTGCACAGCAGCTGTGTGCCCCGTGCCGGCCAACTTGGGGAGCACCTCTCGCAGTGCAGTTTGCGCCTAATGAATGTTTGCTGCTTTGCCGCTTGCAGTTTAATTAAATTTAATTTCGTTTTTCTTTTCTTTTTTGCAGTTGTTGTTTTTGTTTTTTTGTTGCCTGCTTAACGGTACTCCTGGCTAAATTGTTGGCAATTTGTTCTGCACGCTGTGGCCATAAATTTGCATTTATCTGTTACAGTTAGAAGAAGCTGCAGCCCAGCCAGGCCACGCACTAGGCCAGGCATCTATCTCCCTCCCCCCTCTCTCTCCCACTGTCTCTCTCTCTCTCTCTCTTGCTCGACTTTCGCCGGCAGTGAAGCGATGTTAGCGAGGCAGCGACGTCGCAGTCAACGCAACAAATTTGTACTCTAATTATTAGTCGCAGTCAGCGGGTTTCGGCTAACATTTCACACTCACTTTTCCTTGACGAGGGTCGCGTTGTTGTCATAACGCTTCACCTGCTAACCTCGCTCACTCTCTCACGCTCCATCTGCATCACTCTCTCTCTCTCACTGTTTGTCTATTTCTCTGTCTCTCAGTGAAAAGTGAAAAGTCATTAAAAAGCCAAAGAAAAGCGAAAAGCGGCGAACAGTGGCGAACAGCAGGCGAAATATGAGCGCAAGATATTTTCCCCCACGCTAAAAGAAAAACTTTGACATTGATATGACGAGGGGCGCTCGAGTAGTCGCGATAAATTATATATGTATAGTATATAGAGTATAAATCTGAAATTTCAGCTAGCAAAAGCAAAAGCTGCAGCTCAATTGCATAAGCTCAAATCCGAAACACAGATTTTAATTAAGAAGAACCCTTGCACAGGAAAGCGCTGGCATAAACCCTCGCTAGACTACCCTAGTCCCCTCTTCCTGGCACTCTACTCTTTCCCTTTTTCTCCCTCGCCCCTCTCTGCCCCTTTCCTTTACTAGCTTGTATCCAATGAAGGGTGCCGCCAACAAAGACGAACCGCAGCATATGGCGCTGTGCTGCGAGCTGCCATATTGTTTTCAAACTCATGTGAGCGTGTGTGCCAGTGTGTGTGTGTGTGCACGCTTCGAATTGAGGTTATTAGTAACAAGGCCGTAGCTGCAGTACGCTGTGGGGGGAAGGGCGCCCGTTGAGTGGGCCAAAAGGGCAACAAAAGTTTGCGGAAAAGCGAAAACTTTTTGCCAAGCATTTTCAATGATAATTTATGTCTAATATTTGAATACAATTGCAGTGGCAACAGCAGCAGCAGCAGCCGTCGAAGCAACAGCTGCCCAGATACCTCTCCCCCCAACTCCCTCTACCTCAACTCCTCCTCCTCCCCTGCTACACGCCCTACCCCCGGCAAACAATGGCAATGTGTGTAAATGATGTCGAATGCATGCATAAAAGTCGGAAACTCATAACTCTCCGGCAACTCTCATTGTTGCCAGCCCATCTATGTATCTACAGCTATGCCAGCTGTATCTGTATTTGCATCTATTTACACACACACACACACATAGAGGCACATTTGTATCTGTGGCTGTTTTATCTGCCCGGCAGTGCGTGCGTTTTGCAAAATGCCCATAAAATATTTACGATGCGAGCAACTTTTATACGACAATTATTTAATGTGCACTGCAAATGTTTATTATTTTAATGGGTTATCTTCGCTGCCGCTGCCATAACCAACACCTGAGGGAGACCTAATTGCCATAAATGTTACATTTGCAAATGGCGGCGATTACCGCGCAGCCTGCGGCCTATAAACTAGTATCGAGAGGAAGCTTCGAGGGGGAGTTTTACTGCTAACTGGTCTAATTAGCATCAGCTATGGAACAAGGTCTAAAATCTTTAAAGACTCTATAACTGTTATGATTTAACATGAGTTTATGGAGGTTGCGGTACAAACTTCTTTTAATACAAAACGAAAGACAATATCCATAACTTTTAACTCATGTTTCTTAACTCTCTGTCAATCATACAACACCAACTCTAAGAACATAACTGATATGTCATTAAATTAGTCAATAAAAGCTTAAATTTAAATTGCTTTATAGTAAACAGCATTTAAAAGTGTAGTAATATTAAATATATATTAAACAATTTATGCAAAGCTGATATTATCTTCGATTTCATTACCCAACAAACCAAGCTTACAACCATAAATATCAATTCAGTTCCAGTTCCAGTTCCAGAACTTGCCGTCATATCTATTGCTTTATTTTATGATTTTGCGAATCTTTTATGTGCCTGTGTGTGATTATTAGATTTTGTATTCGCCGTAAAAAACTTTATGAGCTCACATTATGACATCACAGAACTCGATTTGTGATTTGTGTGAGTAGAAGAACAAAAAAAAAGAGTTCTCTGGTCTATGACATTCAAATGGCTATAATTAAGCTAATTTAGCGGCCTTTGCCAAAGCCGAAAGAATTCCAAAATTTATACGCTAGAAATCCAAACAAAAAGCAAAGTCGAATGTAAACAATGCGAAAATTCAAATGAAGTTTGCATGATTTCAGGCCGTTTCGCAAGAAGCAAAAGAACAACACAACAACAGCAAAAGCAAAATAATGAAAAACTTTGGAAAAAGAATTCGAAATAAATTATGTTTTCAAAAGAACATTTTGCAACATCAGTCGGAGCCACGCCCACTGCCGAAACCAATGCGAAGGCCAGCGAAATTGATGCGGATTGCTTGTTGCATTTGTTGCCCCAAAAGTCGGAGGAATTTTTATCGAATTAAATGTTGCCTTCGTCGTCGCTATCAACTGATGAATAATAAGCACTCCAGCGCGTACAGCGCTGGCCAAACATTTAATTACAAAAACGTCGCGGCCTGCAATAAATTCTGTTTGCCTTTGTCTCGCCTCGGGCCAATGAATATGCCTGACTGCCTCACTGACTGCCTGCCTGCCCCCCAAAACAAAAAAAGAACAAAACAAACACAACAACAACAACAAAAAGATCAACGAGTAGAAGAAGAGGAGAGAACAGCGCAATTTGCCACTTTGTTGGGCCGCCCCTCTTTGTTTTGTTTTGGGCAAAGAAGTGCGCGCTGCAAAAAGTTGCACGCTCATCCTTATCCCTATGCTGATGATGTTGGATCTTAGCCCTGCATAAATATGTTTTTATTTATAAGCTGTAACCCTATAGCCCGCCCACCCCATCACCCTCTGCCCGCCCTCAGCGCGAAACTTTTTCAAAGCCAAATTCTGTAGCCCTGGTCCGAGCGGCAATGCAGTTTGCAGCCTTAGTTTGGCTACTTGGGCGTAAGAGAGCAGCTTCAAAAGTGTTGGCTAAGTGAACTGATAATCGACTGTTAGATACCCTATAATATATAAACTGAAGTGAACTGAGCAGCGATAAAGACACTCATATGACTCCCTCTTTTAATTACTTATTTTGCACACCCTTTCTGCCACTTCTACAGGGTATTTTGAAAGTGAAACAATTTTTTATACTCTCTTACCGCTTGGCTGCGCTCTTGCAGTCTGGCCAAGCAGCCAGAGTTGCCATTGAGTCGCCTTGTTTACTTTTTACTCACTCTTTACCTCTCTCGCTGTCCCTCTCTCTCTCTGTTTTCTTTTCTCTCTCTCTCAGTTGCGTTTTACTCTCGTTTACTTTTTACTGCACTTTTTGCAAATGGAATACGCTTGTAAGCCCCGCGCTGAGCGTATTAAAACTTTCCCAAACTAGTAGTTCCTCCGGTAACTCCCTGCCTCGCATCGTTTGCTAAGTATAAAAATAGTTAACAGCTGAAGTTGACCACGCGTTAAGCGGTAGTTAAATGTAAGTATCAAATTGTGTCAACAAAATCAGAATTTAACTGAGAGTTCTAGTTTAGAATACAGTTGCAATTTATAAGAATTTAACTGGCAGTTAACTTGCAACTTGATTCTGAGCTAGAATTGACTTGAAGCATGTGACCTGCAGTTAAATTTAAATGTCAAATAAGACACTTTCTTTATGTCAATCAAGGCTTAAGCTATAATTAAGTATTCATTGAAGTTTTAACATTATTTAACCTGTATATGTCATGCAAATAGTGAACACTCTTTAACCAGTAGTTAAATGTACATGTCAAGTTGAGTAAAACTTAAATTTGTAGAGTATTTTATAATTTATCTTACGGCTTAGTTCTTTTAGGAGTTGAACACGCAATAACTAGCAGTTAAATGTGAATGTCAAGTTGAATTCACGTTGCATTTTATCAATTATATCTTGTTTCATCTTTCATTTCCTTTATATTGAGTTCTGTTTCTGATTGAAATATTCACCCCAAGAATCTCACATGCCTGACTGATTGATTTAAGCGTAATTTTCATTAAATTTATCAGACACTTTGCTCAGTTTCAGCACCTGCTACGCTCCCAGCCTGCCACACTGTCTCACTCCGCTCTTGTTGTGGTCGCCTTCGCATGAAATTATTACCTTGCCGCACACACACACACACAGACACCCGCACACGGACACCTGCACACACGTAGCTTATTAAAATGTATATTAAAAGTGCAGTCATTGCATTAAAAGCGAAAATGCAGCCACAAACGACAACCGCGACTTAATTTCATTTTAATTAAAACTGCAAATGGTGAAATTGCACAAATGCCCCCAGGCAACGCATTCGAGTGTGGCACAAATATGTCAACAAATGCCCCCAAGGAATTCATAAACAAACATTCCATCTAACTAACTAACAATCTGGCTATCTATCTAACTATCTAACTATCTATCTGTGGCTCTCTCCCTCTGGCAAACGTGGCGTATGCGTAACGTGCTCTAATGACCTCAGCCGCAAATAGTCGAATTTAGTGGGTACCACGCCCACTCAGCACAGCCCGAAGGTTAAGCTGAGTATACGAGCACACAACGTACCGCACTCGCACTCGTATTCATGAGTGTATTCACTTGTAGTCACGCTTTAATCAAGTGCGCGCGCCTAGCACGCCCAGCACCGGCAACGAGCTCCAATAAATTTGAGACGAGTCGCTTTATCAGCTACGTCACCATGTTCTGGCTCTCGCTCTCTGTATGTGTGTGTGTGTGTTTGAGTGTGTGCATGTTTATGGCCAGAACGGAAAGCCAACACAAAAGGCAAACGTGGTAAAAATACTTTGCATGCCACGGCGAGGCAAGGCAAGCCAAGTTGCCTTTTCAGCTGCCTTTTCAGCCTGATGTCAGCCAAAGTTTCATATGTCATAATTTTATCAGGCAACAAAAAAGGCAAGTGATGTCTATCTGCCAGTGTGTGTGTGTTGTATGTGTTGCTATGTGTGTGTGTGTGAGACTGTGCATGTGTGTGTTTGTGTTGCTTGTGCTTGGCCCTAAAGTGGAAACGCGGCGCTGCCATTCATGACACGCAGGCATTAAGCGCTGCGACAGGAATGAAGACCTGCCTCTGCCTCTGCCTTGCCCCTTCCCCTTCCCCTCCACGACAGGTGCAACAGCCGCCTCTTGCCATAGCTCTCGTTGTTGTTGTTGTTGTTTTTGTTGCACATGCTAACAGGTACATTTGCAGCGTTGACTTTGATTACAAGTTCAGGCGGAATTTAGTGTTATGTTTCGACTGGCAGACAGAAGGGAAGGGAAGGGAAGGGAAGGAATGAGAAGGAAGGTAGCTGCCTCACTTAAAGCCCAAGCATTTTATTAACTATGAGTTGGGCGCCATTTTCTCACTCTCTTAAGCGCTTGCAACATATTTCTTCAATTTGCCGCAGCCCCAACAGCAGCAACTATAAAAAAATATGATGTTATTTTTAACACACAGAAAGCGTGTGGAAAAGCTATTTTTAGCTGCAAGCGCGATCGAGCGCAAAAAGCGGCAAAGAAAAACTTGTGGCAGAAGCAGCAGCAGCAAAGCACTTGCCACTTGCCACTTGCAACTTGCCACTTGCCCATTGGCAAGCAGCGAGAGAGCGAGAGCGCAAGAGCGACTCCAAGCTGAACTCGAAATCGGACGACGAGGCAAACAGGCAGGCGGGAGGGGCAGAGATGTAGAAGACGGCACCTGGTTGGGACTTCATGTTTTATAATAAATATGGCCAATAAATAGCGCTGTTTAAGTGTCGCTGCCACCGCTAAGCAAATGCAATGCAACTGTTGCCACAAAAGGTTGCACAAATTTAATGAAAAACTTTTTGCTGCTCTTCATATGAAAATTCTCCTAGTTGCGTGCGAGAATTGCATGTGTGTGTGTGTGTGTGTGAGAGTGTGTTAGCCAAAGCAAACAGTTCAAATTGGAAACAGTCACACACACACACGCACACACACACACAGATAAAGCTGAGCAAACAGCACCGCAAACACGTTGCACAAATATTCAGTGCGGGGGCAGGCAGAGCAACTTGCCGTGGACACTTGTGGGACAATTGCAGCAAGAGGGGCGGGGAGGGGAGATGCAGAGGGGCAGTCGACAGGCAACTGGGAACAGGGAACTGGACATGGGACATGGCAATAACTGCACATGCCACATGGCGCAACAAATACCGACCGACGAAAACGCAACGCAAAAAGGAAAATGAGAAACAAAATGTATAAAAATAACGTGCAAAAACTAGTGAAAAACTAGTGACAAATGCAGTCGACAACAACAACAATAGCGACGAACTAACCGCAAAATACATTTGCAAAGTTTTTGCCATGAAATTTAAAACTAGTGTGCAGGGGAGTTAGAAAGGGGGCGGGGTGAGGTGGGGCAGGTGCGCTGTGGCAATGCATTGGCATGTTGAATGCAACGATAAAACGCTAAACGCATATTAAAACAGCTGAACTCCACACACACACACACATGATGAGGGCCTGAAGCTGTGCGAGGGGTGGCTAAAAGGTTAGTGGGAGGCGTGGAGCAGCAAGAAAACAAGCAACTCCTGAGCTTGCACGTAATGCGCGCTGCCAAAAGAAAATTCCAAAGATTGAAACAGAAACAAACATTAAAAGCAAAAAAAAAAAAGGAAAGAAAGAAAAGTGTACAAGTTGGAAAAACAGTGGAGAGTTTTCCCTTGAAATGGGATTTACGAGTTTCTGCATATTAAATCTCGAGAATGCAGATAAGCTAGTGTGGACTGAGTTGGCAGAGTAGGGAGAAGGAGGAGGGGCAGTGGAGCAAAGGCTAGGTGAAGTAATAGGAGCAGGAGTGCAAAGCGACAGGCAGAGGGCTTCATGAGATTTCAGCAGAACATCAAATATGCAGACCAGAATTCCAGCAGTTCTTTCAGTTTTCGCTTAAAATGCAGCATAAACAAATCACATAATGGTTTCAGCTTACGAGCGGGGCGTGCCCCAGCCCTCCCTTTAACGGTAGTTCATTCGCAGCACGCACAAGGAGCTGGAGAGAAGCGACCGTTCAATGATAATTATACGCGTTTTTACGAGTATTTATCATCCTGCCAGCCTGGCGGCACTTCCGCAGACGCCTTGCCATAATTTAATTGAAGTCAAAAGTTTTACTTCTTCTTTGGCAACTGGCACAGGGTATAGGCGACTAGTGAGGAGCTTGGTAACGGACTGGAATTAAGATAAAGTTATCCTTCTTCTACTACTACTACTACTACTACTACTACTACTTATACTACTACTACTACTACTACTACTACTACTTTTACTATTACTAATAATACTACTACTACTACTACTACTTTTACTACTCCTACTATTACTAATAATACTACTTCTACTACTTTTAATAATACTACTACTACTCCTACTACTGCTACACCTAGTACTACTACTACTATTAATACTTCTAATACTACTACTACTACTACTACTTCTACTACTCCTACTACTACTACTACAACTAATACTACTACTACTACTATTAATACTTCTAATACTACTACTACTACTATTACTTCTGCTACTCCTACTACTACTACTACTACTACTACTACTACTACTAGTACTACTAATAATACTACTACTACTATTAATACTACTTCTACTACTGCTAATACTTCTACTGCTGCTTTTCCTACAATCACTTCTATTTTTCCTACTACAGCTTCATCTATCAATTTCACTACTATTACTGCTACTTCTATTACACCTACTACGCCTCGATTACTACTTCAACTACTACAACTACTTTACAATTTTCATCTTTACTGTACGACTTCTACTATTAGGGACTTCTAGTTCTACACTACTACTATTTCTACTACTATCATAATAGTACAACTTCTACTTGATGTCACTCCTTCCATATTTATAGAGCATTCCCTATTTGCTACCACTTTCAATAGTAACTGCTCCTCATAGCCTTTGTTGTTGCCATTGCTGTTAATATTGTTGCTGTTGTACTTATCTTTGCTGTTGTTCTCATTGTTATTATTGCAGCAGTGTTAACAAGGCCGCACCGAAAATGAATTGTAATAAGCAAGTCGAACATCGACGTCGAGAGTGGAGCGTCGAACTTCGAACGTTGAGCGTGGCGCAGTGTTTCACACTTAATTGCCAGCCCCAAAATATACTTATGAAATTACCCAAGAGCCACGACGGCAGAGGTGGCAGCAGTCGCTGTGCGCAGTGATAAATTAATGAATCCGAAGCGGGTTGCAAGCGCAAATTGAGACCGCAAGTTGCCCAACTACATAGCAGGGGCAAACGGGTTTCCGGCTCATATTTGTAGCTGCTCGAATTTGTATTTTATGTATTTCAATCTTATAGATACATTTTCAGCTGGGCGCTAAACGAAACACACACTCACACTCATACATATGCAATGGCAAACATGTTTCGCGTAATTTAAAAACCAAATATTTAAAGCATTTGCCGTTCGACTGCAAGTTTTTTATATTTTATCGCCATTATTTTCAATATATCTCCGACTTTTGTTCGTTCCTCGTTGCGGTAGGTCAGGAGGCGAGTGCTGAAAAGTGAACTGAACTGAACTGGATTAAGTGGGCAGGCGAATTGTGTTTGCTTCGAAATATTTATGCAAATCCATTTTTGGAGTGTAGCGCCAGGCTTAATTGATATAAATCAAGTTATTATCTGATCTTGAGAGAGTTAATTGAACTTGCATGTTTTTGCAAGGTACAAGAGGTTTTAGAGTGAGTGGAAGCCTAAGCCGATTTGGTTTATATTTAAAAATTCACTTTAATGAACTTCACAAACAGCCAAAAGCTCGCAGAATGATTAAAGCTATGAATCAAGTTACTTTCTTAGAGCTTTCTTAAAGCGTATGAACAACTTAATTACAAGTTTACTAATTAACCACATATTGAATAACATTTTTAATAAAATTTAATTTTAATAAACTTGTAAAGTTGCTGAAAGCCTGCAAAATATATTTGCAAAGTATAAGAAGACGGCAAAATATTTAAATCATTTATTCTTCAATCACTTAAAAGAGTTATCAACGCTGAGCTTTCGCTGCGACTAAAAGCTCTCATTGAAATTAAGGCTGTTAGCTCAACTTGCATCCTTAAGCTTTCTTCAGCACTTTCTTAAGGCAATTAGGCTCACTTGCAACAGCAGCAGCACACAAGCGACAAGCTTCTCTCTTCCTCCTTCTCTCTTTATTGTCTTATGGCACTTTCAGTTAATGTCAGTGCACTTTAACGACTTCCCAGTTAGTCTTAATTACTTGGTCAACGCACCTGAAGACAGCTGCTACTGCACAGCTACTGTTCAATAGTTGGTCTGGCAAGCTGAGCTGCGCTTGTATCTTGTAGGTTTGTTGTGTCTTACATCGGTGTCTTACTTCTATGTATCTTTGCTGGGTAACATTCTTAAGACTTCATTTCTCTCAGCTTACTAAGGCTTCTCTGTGGTTTTGCCATTACCTTTCTACACATTTCTCTCTCTCTTTATCACATTGTCCCCCCACCTGCCCCCTCTGTGCTACACTTCTGTTGCCCTGTCCATTAGCTAATTAGCAAATATTCGACTAAATCAAAGAACCCTTTCCCAAGTCCCTGTACAAATTGTGTAATGCGATTTGAATTGCAGACGCATAAATGTCACAAATGCTACAAATTGCAATATCAAATGAACATCAATAAAAGCACTTTATGTCGCAAGTCACTTAAAGCACACACAAACACACACACACATAGATACTGTGGCAGCTGCAGTTAAGTAGCTGCCCAGCGGCAGACCCACTAAACAAACATGGCAACATGTCTATTCCTACAAACTCTGTCGTTGCTGCTGCTGCAGTGGTTGTTGTTGTTGTTGTTGTTGCTGTTATCCCCCTGCATAAAAAAGATAGCAACAACAACAGCTGCGAGCTGGGGAGACAGCAGTCACACAGCATGAAAGGCAAATGGAAACAAACCCAACAGGCCTGCAAAAACCTAACGAATCGAAATTCAATCAACGATCAATGAATCGACTGCCGGGCAGAGGAAGGGGGGCAGGCGGGTGTGGCAAAGTTTGTTGGCTAAGAGCAACGAGAGGGCTTACAGGGCTCTGGGCGGCATTTAACATTTCCGTTGCCATTGTCGCAGCTCTGTTCCCTGAGTTGCCTGTTCACCAGTCACAGTCCCTGAGCTACCTGGCGATGTGGCAACAGCTGCGCCTGCTGGCTTCGCTCGACTGGCTGCCCCGACTGGCGGCATCCTGCGCTGCCGCCTGCGGAAGCTGCGCTTAGGGCCGTGCCGCACACACAAACACACTCACAACGGATGTCGAGTGGATGCAACCCACGCCACGCCTCGCCTCCTTAATTCAGTTTTCTGTTTGGTTCTCATGCGTTTTGTTTGCCTTCTCCATCTCCTTTTTTTTATGGCCATTTCTCGTTTAGCGCATAAATGTCGCTTAAATATTTTTATTGCTCCTCGGGGCAGAGCCCGGCACCACTGTGCAGGGCAGGGACACTGTGCACTGTGCACAGAACACAGTCCAAGCTCGTCATCATCAACACGAGCTAATCGCTTTTGCTGATGCGAATTTGCATTTGAAATGCCAACAATAAGTGCATCGCACAGATACAGCAGACAGATACAGATACAGTAGTTGCAGATACAGATACACATGCAACTACAAAATTGCTGGCAGAGTTTAATTTGTTTTGCCGGCTTTTATAAATGGCCAGCATGGCTGATTAGCCAGCTAAAGCTGCGCATTAAGTGAGCTGATTATGACCGAGCTGGAACTGGGGGATTTGGTTGGGGATTTGCCCTGGCAGCGAGACCCTCAATTGCCAGGGTTTCGGCATGCAGTTCGACCAACATGGGAGCCATCTGCATAAGTAATTAATTGCATTTCTCTAGCAGCAGCAGCAGCAGCAGCAGCAGCATCGGCATCGGCATCAGCAACAGCAACCACAGCCCAGCAAGCATTTCCCATCGTGATGAGCATCGTTTGTCGATTGCCAACTTCCTGCATTGAGCAGCCACACACACAGTCCCTCACACACACACACACATGCACACATAGACAGTGATAACTGACTGCTCGGGTTACTCGGTCCAGCTCAACTTGCCTGGCAAATTATTAAAACCAACATCTGGACTCCCTCGGGCCACTGTGCGCTGTGACAAACAATGTAGCTGACAAATGACGAATGCAATTTGTTTGCCTCGAAAATGTGAGTAGTGAGTAGTGAGCAAATGAGCAGCGAGTACTCAGCACCCGATACTCGCTACTCGACTGTGTCCTCAGTTGATTTCGAGTAGCGGCAAAATATTTGCAAATTAAGTCGCTGGGGAATCGATGCAAACAACAAGGGAAGCTTTAGGGGAAATACCCAGCAAAATTTACTTAACCATTGCTATTAATACTGCTATAGATGGATATAAAACAGTAGACTTACAAATATAGATACCAAATTGCAATGCTTTAAATATGTTACAACAAAGTGAAATTAACTTTAATTTTTGTAAAGCAATTGCCATGAAATGTGAGATACTACTTATAATACCCAACTTCATAAGGCAATCTATAAACATGCGAATGATAGCCACTAAACAATGCAGAACTCTTCTATCTATAGTGCAATTTCTCTGAAGTTCTCATATCTAATAGTTTTATATATCAAACTTTACAGTCCAATCTAGAAGCAAGTGTAAATTACACCACACAACATGTCAGCAGCTAAAAACTTTACAATCTACCAACTATTTTAGCCAGTTGCAGCCTTTGTTTTCCCTTGCTATACTTTGCACCCTTTTCAATCACTTTCCACCAATCTGCAGGGTATTAAAAATACAGCACGTTTGATAAATAGTAAATTTCATCAGCCGATAGATTTATGGGCGATTGTTAGTCATGTGTGCGGTGGCTGAAAAGGTTTTGCGTACGAGGTAAACAATGAACAAAAAGTTAATCTCACCTCTCGCCGAAGCAGATCAATAAATTTTTTATTAAATTGTGGCAAGTCAGGCTAGAAATATCGCTAGAGAGAGACAAAGAAAGAGAGAGAGGGAGAGAGCGAGTGAGCGCGAGGGCTGCATGTGAAATTGTTACATTTGTTTTTATTGCTTTGTCGAAATTGCCGAATAAAAGTTTTGCCTCATAGAAAATTCTTATAGGTGCCTCCAACTGCTGTTGCTGTTGCATGTGGATAGGCAGCTGCCACAGTGCTATGTTTAATACATTTTGTGCTGCACACACACACACACACGCACAGCATTTCACTGAGCATCTCTTGGCAATTTTGCCAGCCTTTGGCTGACCATTCAATTGAACACTCACATTACACATACGACACGTGGGTCTAAGGTGAAATCCTTTTCGCCCTGTGCCCTGTCAGCAAAGTAAAATTTTGGCAGCTGCTGCAAGACAGGCAGCTGGGAAAAGGGCCGACGGGGGGGGGGGGGGGTGCTAGGCACTGCCCTAGCTAAGCTGATTTGGCAGCTAGCAAAAGCTGACAGCTGCTGCAGCTTTACACCCAAGCAAGTGTTCTTGTTGTTGTTGTTGTTGCTGTTGCTCTTTGCGAAAAGGTGGCAAATAAAGAGCAGAGGCAAAAGGCGTATTTCTGGCTCTTTTCTGGCTGCCATTAACAGGTTGCACTTGAACTTGAGGCGCCATAAAATGTTGCCGCATACATATTTAATGTTGACAGTTGACTGGATACGAAGACTCTCAGTGTGTGCGTGTGTTTGTGTATGTTTGTGTGTGTGTGCATATCATGACCTTAAACTTCAACTTGTTTTTGTGGCAAGCCGCGAGACGCGGCAACAGCAGCAGCAGCTGCCGATGAAGACACGCACAAAGCGAACACGAAGCAAAGCGAGCAAAAGCAAACAGAGCCGCCAGGCCCGCAAGGCAGGTTGTTAATGTCGATATATGCACTGCGAGAAATGCAGTAGCCCCTTTGCCAGTGCCATATGTATAATACAGTTATGCGCAAAACTAATTTAGCAAATTTCCTGCAGCAAAATGGAAAGTTGCAAACAATTTGCACAAATGTTTTTGCATATTTTCTGACAGTGTAGGCCTGCAGGCCTTGCCTTGCCTTGCCTGCCCGGCGGAGCACGTTGATCGGACGCGCAAACGACATGAGCAATTAAAAATTTGTTAAATTAATTTTGCAAAATTTTCTTCTTCTTCTTTTTTTTTGCCTCATCCTCTTCTTCGTGGCCAAAGAACCAGAAACAGCAGAAGAAGATGAATAGAGGAATGGGGCAGAGAGAGAGAGAGAGGGGGGAGGGGATAGCGCAACCGAGTGCGAACCCGTGCCCAGGCAAAGGCAATGGCAATGGAAATGGCTCTGACAACGGTCCCGCATTCTGTGTAATTCATTAGGAACGGTCGCCGGTTTGAGCTGCGATTCTTCTCTACCACTTGCCCCTCTCTCTTCCCCTCCCCCTCGTCGTATCCCTTTTCAGTGTGCTGGCGTTTTATTGCTACACTTGACATTTTGTCAGCAGTTGCGTATTTTAATTTAATTCATTTTTATTAAATGCGGGCTCAGCGCTAAAAGAGATGAGTGCAGAATAGAAGAACCCGACCCGACCACGTACACTCCCCCCCCTCCCCCCTCTTGCACACGTAGCAAAGCCAATGCCAGTTAAGTTGACATTTATTTGTGCATTGCGCATACGCCGCGTCTGCCATGGCGGTTAGCCAAGTTTGTCAGAACTTTCGGTCCAGCCACAGGCAGCGTCATCTGTCTCTCTCTCTCTCTCTCTATCTGTCTGCTCATGTGTGTCGCTTGTATGTTTATCTTGCAGAGAGACAGATGAGAAGAGAGAGAGACAGAGGGAGAGGGAGAGAGCGCTTTAAAGTTTGGACATCATTGCAAATGGTCTTAGCCACGGCAACGGCAACGGATTTGGCGCAGATTGGATTTGCGACTTTTGAGGCAGGCAGAGCAGAGCAGAGCACAAGTATTGCTTGGCAATTCAATTAAAATACAAGCCCGAAACTTCAAGTGTGTGTGTGCGATGTGTGTGTGTGCAATTAAATTAAAAGTTTTTGCTACTAAATAGAAACAGTTAGCAAAATGTTAATGACTCTTGGCTCACACACACAGGAAATGAAGAGAAAAACTTGCAGAGCAATTGCTCTGTCAGGCCAAACCACCTTCAGCAAATTGGCCAAGACGAGCCCTGAAGTTGGCCAAAACAAGGAGAGACTGAAACCGCGCACGAACTGACTGGCAGGCAAATCAATTGACCGCATGCAATTGTCGAAATCGGAAAGGGCCACGACAGAAACCCTGACAAACTTGGCCCAAAACACAAAACGGTTATAAACAATAAGCAGCTGTGGCTGCTGTTGCTGCTCTGTTGCTGCTCCCGCTGCAATCTCTCGCCGTTTGCTGTTGACAGTTGCTGCAAATCAGTTTGCAGTCAAAATTTCTAGCCTTCGGCCAAGCCAAGCCAAGCGTAGCCAGGCCAACGTGATCGCATTCCTCGCTAGACAATAAGTCGCAGTTTTTTTTTTTTGGTGGCCGCATCGATCACGATCGCGCTGACTGACTGACTGACAGAGAGACAGACAGACTGGCAGACAGCTTGACTGGGGGGCACTGGGCCAGTTGGCTATCATAAATACATAATGGCAAATCGAAAAAATCAACTGCAATCGCAGCTCGGCGATCTCTTCTCTCTCTCGGCTCTATGCGCGATGTCATAGGTTGGCCCCAAAGACCACAGAGGTCGCGTTGGCAAAGTGTTGCCTAAGCCAACTTGAACTTCGGGCCAAAATAGAAACAAATAAACAAACACACACCAAAAAGCTAAAACAAACCAAGCAAAAGCAGAAACAGAAAACAAACTTGCAACAAATGAAAATTAATTCGGCTTATGCGGCCACATGGCCAGGCACAATTGACAATAATTTTCCCGCCGCAACAACAACAACAACAAAGCCAATGAAAATGCAGCCAAAAAGTTGAGTCATTTTTAAACCGATTATCAGCAGAGAGAGAAAGAGAGAGGGAGAGAGAGAGAGGCAGAAAGGCAGGCAACTTTTTAACAATTAAACAATTGCAGCTTGCAGACAGCCGAATTTATGAGTTGCCAACACATATGCAACACACAGCAACAACAATTGCCACAACAACAATAAATACAACAACAAATGGGCTTTCCCCCTTCCCATCCCGCAGTCACATAACATGTCAAATGTCATTTGTCGCGCGATCCTACGACGACGAGGCAGTTAGATAAGTTGAACCAGTGTCAGATTAAGAGCAAGACAGCAAGAGAGGGCAAGACAAAAAGGTGCACGAAAGTGGTGAAGAGAGGAGGCAAGTGGGAAGGGAGGGTGGCTAGGGCAACTGGGAGATCAGACAGCTGGCGTCGCCTGTCGTATTTAAGTCCAATTCAATCAGTCGACTGACGAAAATCAATTAAAGACAACAGCGTTTATATTGTCGTATCGCAGACAGCAAATCAGTGCGTGTGCGAGGCAGCAGAAGAAGAAGAGGAGGGAAGGGAAGAGGGCGAGTGAGCAACGTATAGGAAGTCAGGCTTAAAGTCAGCGCCGTTTCATGGTTAGTTAAGGTTCGTAGTAAATTGCGCATTGAACGCGTGTACAATATCTGTTACATAGATCTCTGGCCCTACCGTAGCAAGAGTTATGAAATTTGCCATAGGCCTGCGAGCACCAATCAAAGGCAACTGATTAAGTGCGCAATTAATCAAATAACAGCATTATTATAGATGATATCGCAGTCTCATCTGCTGTTGAGCATGTGTTGGTTACTTATAAAGGGCAACGAGTTCATTGCTACGATTTTCTCTTTTCAATTTGCACAGTTCAGCATCAGTTTGACATATGTCAGAATTCCTTTTCAGTATCGTCTCATCTTTAGGATGATGATGCTCGTCTCCTCATATTGGCTGACTGTATGTCATTAGCAGCATTTCAATCATGTCGTGCGTTGATTAGCTTTTCTCCAGAGAGCTCAAAGTCCCTTCAAGCTCACCTGTCTCAGCTATCTGTCTGTCTCTCTGTCTTCCTGTCTGTCTCCCTGTCTGTCTGTTCGCCTGTCTGTCTGTCTGACTGTCTCTCGCTCTGTCACATGCCACAAGGTGTTGAACAATGCCAACCAAATCGATATGCAAAACGTACGCTGCACTGCAATTGCCTTTTCACTGAGCTAACGTGGCTCATACACTGCGCCTTACTGCGTCTTCCCAACTCAGGTTGCCCCCTTCCACACTTCCCTTGTGGGCCCTTGTCATTGTCACCCCATCGACAATTGCTGACAAATCATTTGCCATTTGGCTGCATTTCGCTTTTGGCATTTTTCCGCTGCGGTTGCCATTGGCATGTGCCACAAATTTTGAGCGCAATATGTCGTCAAAAGTCTCGCTATCTGTCGCCTTGTCTGTCTGTCTGTCTCCCTGTCTCCCTGTCTCTATCTAGTCTATCTAGCTGGCAGTTTGTCTGTCACCCTGCCTGCCTGCCTGTCTGTCTCTCCATTTGTCTGCCTGTCTATCGGTTTTTCGGCTGCCTCGATTTCGCAACCGCAACAAAGAATGTACCTGCCACATTGTGTATCGAGGTATTTGTCACTTTGCCCGAATTGCTGCTGCCAATGCAGTTGGCCATTTTTCACACTACATCTCAGTCATTCACCCCCCCCCCCCCATCACATGCCGCCTACCTATCTGCACCTCTCCCCTCCCGCTGCAATCATATGCATTGCTTGTGCTTGTGTGCCGTAGGCGCGTGCCCCAAATTGCAGCCTGTGTCCGGTGCAGCAAACAAACAAAAACAAAAATCAAAAAACCAACAACAACAACAAATGACAGCAACAACAACAAAAACCGGCTTCATCCAAAAAAATTTAACGAGACTGCAGTGGAAAAAGCGGCAAAAGCATAACGGGGAAATTGGCAGCATAATGACGTCTAAATGCTCTGCAAGTGATGCGGAATTGATGATGCAGAGGTAAATAGAGAGCGAGGAAGGCAAAGAGAGAGAGAGAGAAAGATAGGAAGTGCTGGTGACAGAGGCAGGCAGATAAGCTACAATTGATGTGGGAATATCTGTAGAGGATGTCCAAGAAAGTGAGGCAAGTGAGAGAGTGAGAAAAAAGAAACGCATAAAGACTATAGGAAATAATAAATGACAACGAAAGATAGAGAGAGGGGGAAAGAGACAAAAGGAGGAAGGAAGAACTTAGAAAATGGAAAACAGGCAGAGTTCTAAATAAAAAGAGATATGCAGAGTGCAGGCCATTAGGAGATAATATGTATCTTTATATTGAACATTCAAGTACATTAAAAAATAGACAAATAAATACAAAAGAATACAAAAAACACTTATACACTGTCTATCGTCTAATTCTGCTTCTAATTATAACTAATATATATATATATTTTTTCGATTTTCACTGCAGAAAACAAAGTTCAGCTATCGATTATACATTATTCAAATGAACATTAGTATATGCAAAGCTCTCCTTAATATACGTAAATAAAAATATACAAAAATATAAAATACAATCATAGACATGTTATATAATAATCCGCATCGACACTTTCATTTTCCGTTGCACATTTAACTTGCTAATCAGCATACCCGCTGCACAATTTTCCACTCACTGCATACATGAAAAAATAGTTGAAAATTTTGTGACTGCAGCTAATTAAATTATTTACTTTAGTTTTTAATGCATTGTGCAGCAGGTCAACAAGCGGCACAGCACACGCTGCTGCAACTCTGCAGTGTTTGTTGTTGTTGTTGTTTGTCCGCCTACCTACTGCTGTTGTTGTTGTTATTGAAAATATGTTTGGTCGGGCGCCGTAGGCTGTCGACAGACTGGTCAACATGTTGTGAACTGTAAATAATCTGCAGCTATGCCAGATATATGCAATATATAGTATAGCATATAGTCCTGTTCACTCGCTCAGCTTAATTGTTTGCATATTGCGCATACGCCGCATGGGCCGTTGTAGGTAGGTTTCGCATCAGGTCGAAGCAATCAAATTGCGATGAGCAGCAAGTAAAACAATCGAAAGAGGAACTACAAAAACAACAACAATGGCAAATATGCAATTGCAACGGCTTAAAGCAATTACAGTATTTACAACATGTCAGCAACAAAAGGGCTAAATAAATAACAACAATAAAAACACTAGCAACAGCAACAACAACAACTGCAAAACAATTCAACTTTCCGGGCCACGTTTTTAACAAATTGCAAATATTACGAAATAATTTCAATAGATTTTTCTTTCTTTTACCCATTTTCCCTTCATTTCTTTTGGCCCAAGCTGCAATCTTTGCATAAGCAAAGAAATTAAATTGAGTTGTTTTTTTTTTTTGTTGGTTTGTTTGTTTGAGTTTCGGTTTTCAGAAAATTCGACACGGCAGCCATAAAAACAGATGAGTCCAAGTCACCAATTGAAATTGGTAAGGGGCGCAGAAAGGCAAATAGGGAAACAGACAGAGGAAGAGAGAGAGATAGAGAACGAGAGAAAAAATAGCTTTCAGCAAACTAAAGAAAATTATGTAAAATCATTTGTTGTTGTTGCTTGAAAAGTCGTAAAACGGCAACAAACAAAGCGCACACAGTTTAAAGACATTTTCGAGTGTGGTTGGGGCGAACGTGCTCGAGTAATCTCTTTGGAGAATACCCTGTAATTCAAGGGTTAGACAAAGGGGAAGATGGCCAATGAGTATAGAGTCGGAGTCGACGAAAAACAGAGAAACTTATCTTATGATATACTTCCAATGTAGTTATATAATTTACTTTCAAAAAAATGGTAACCCTTATAAGCAAACTGCATATTAGAGTGTCAAAGTAAATAGGTGTGCAATTATAGTAGTATATAAGCAGAAGTTTACACTATTCATATGCATTTAACCTGTCTAGTTAATAACATAACTCAAATATGGTCACCCTAATAATAATAAAAACAAAATTGTATGTAAGTTAGAATGTTTTTGCAGATAATATAAATATAAAACATTTATTTTAAATACAATATGAATTGTAATCAATTCTCAATTATGATCCCCCATTTTACAGCGCATACCACAAGTCGTGCATACTCCACGCCATTTGCCGACCCCTTTTTTGTACAATGTTTTTTTCTTTTCATCATTTTTTTCGTTGACAACTCAATTGCTTTCTTTGTTCCCGCATATATACTATATATAGCTTTACTATATTGATTATGATATAATTATGAAAATGACGTCTGATCTGCGAGAGGGTCGACTGGGGTCGCTTCCTCCCATCCCCCCTCTGGGGCATATTCCCCTCTCTGCACTCGTTGAGTGAAGTAATTGAGCTGCTGAAATCTTGATAAAGCAGCTCAGTAATTGAATATAATTTGTACAGAAGTTAACAACGTTCTATGCTGACCTGAATTCGTGATTCGGGTTGCCATTTCTCAATTTCCCAAAGTCGCCTCGCATGCGAGACGCGCTCAATAGGTAACCAAAAGAAGGGAGGGGGAGAGCCGGGAGACCCCAGAGATGGGAGGCTTGAGAGACTTGGGATCGGAGTTGAGTCTCCTCGGGAATTCATTAGTTTGCGGCGAGCAGGCAAATATGATGGGGGCAAACAAAGACACACTCAGACACACACACACACACAGACGTACACTGACAAAGACAGAGATACTTGCAAGTTGCAACATGTTATTTAGGCGTAAATCATTTCGCTGGCAGTTCTCAGTTCTCAGCGAGAACTTCTACCCGGCACTTGAAATTGGAATTTCGATTTTTCACAAGTTCACATGTTGCAAGCAAGCGTTGCAAGTGCGTTGCGCCCCTGACCAAGTCGTGTCTGCAGCTTGAGCCACAATTGTGGCTGGAGTCGGAGAGGGAAAGGGAGTTGCAGAGGGAGAGGGAGTTGAAGCTGTAGTCCAAGTCGCGCTCAGCAGAGCGCAACGCCAACTCCAACGCCGACGCCGACGCCGCCAACGCCGACGACTTTTGTGGCATTTCCATTTTCATTTTCACACGCGGTCATTAGAGTTGAACTCCACTTAAGAAGAGAGTGAGACTTGGACTTGGACTTGTACTTGGACTAGCGACTCCTTTCGGCCATTTTTCACACACAAATGCAGAAAGAGCGAGACAGACAGAGAGAGCGAGGGAGCGAGGGAGCGAGACGAGCAATCGCAGCAGAAATAAATTAAATTTAACTTGCATTTTTGCCCAGGCCATGGGCAAGTCCAACTTGCAGTTGTTGTTGCTGTTGTTGCTATTGTTGTTGCTGCCCTATGTTGCTGTGCTGTTTTTCCACAAGTTGGCACTTGAAATTGCAAGGGCCGCGTCGCGCTGCGCTGCGCTGCATGTATCTGGCAGATACTTACTTAATACTTTGTATCTTCAGCTTCACGTTGGCTCCGTCCGCGAGCGCGTTCTGCCATATGCAAATTAAAATTAAAAGCCTTTTTGTACTCTGCTTAACTTTGGCTGCAGACACTCCAACAGCAGACCAAGTGCAGGCCACAGCCACATCCACAACCACGTCCACAACCACGTCCAAGTTCTCGTCGGACTTCTGCCGGCCTTTGCCTATGACTTTACAATTTGTTTGGCTTTTTGCGGCGAGCCGATAGGCTCTGAAGTGTGAAACATGCCTTCAACTTGAGCCCCACACACACACACACAGACATACAAAGACAGTACAACTCGCACAACTCAGCAGAAAACTGTCTGACTGTCTGCGTTTCTTGACTGTCATTCCCCCCCTGCAAAGCCAAAGTATTTATGTGTCTGTCTCTGTATCTGTATCTGTATCTGTGCTTGAACTTCTCGCACAGCGGAAGTTCAAGGCGTTCACTCAATTGTATCGTGTAATGAAATGTTTTATAAGTTCGTACGTCCGTCCGTGCCTCCGTCCAGCCGCAAATTCGCATTAATAATTGCGCGTTTCATTTAACAGTTGCTTCGACTCCCGCTCTGGCTCCATCTCCGGTCATTGGCTCCGGGTCGGCGCCTGCTGCCCGACGGCGCATTGTCATATCAGTTGATAATCATCAGCATTAGATACTGTCCAATAATACTTATGTCTCTGGCATGTAATCTTTATGCTAATATTTACAAGCATCTCTCTCGCACGGATTCTTTGTCCGACATCATTTGTCAAAGGCGAAAGCAATCGGTTTACAGCATCGACTTAATTAATGGTAATAATCAAAGCAAAGCAAAGCAGAGCTCAGCACCAAGTCCAAGCCAAGCCAAGCTCTAGAGTTGCCACTCAAGGTTGTAGACCTTTGGCTGCCAAACAAAAAAAAAGCTAAAAAACACAGCCAAAAATTGACGTAACTTATTCGCGTTTATATCACTCGCCGCAGTCAAAGCTTTGGCTATAGATACCATCATCAGGCACGGCACAACAAAACATAACACACAGACACACTTACACACACACAGGGCATACACACAGGGCACACACTCACAGACAGACACGCAACTCGAAACTGGCGCGTCAAAATTAATACGTTTTTAAATGGCAAACGACGCAGCTTCCTGTTGAGCTGAGAGCCAACTCCACAAGCAGTATCCCCCACTCCCCACCCTTCATCTGCACAAGCTGCCAAACCATCTCCCAGTTGGCCAAGTTAAGCGAGTCTTACGCACATGCGCGTAATTGTTTTTGGGCGCCCAGAGAGACGTTGCTCCAAGAGGCTGAAGTTCTTGTAGCGCGTTTTTGGGACCAACCAAAGTGCGCAAAAGAATTTAAGGCGAGGGCTGCACAAGCAGTTTTAGCTTAAGCAAAGGTATATTAATGGTGCTGTATAAACGAAATACATTCCGCATAAAAGTCTGATGAGTAATAATGAATGTAAAAAACTTGGCAGTGCATATTAAAAATACAGCATCAAATATGATATTTATTTTGTTTTAAATACTCAAAAACTTTTGATATTTTAATTGAAAATAAGTTTATTTTAATTTCAAAGAATTCTCATTCAAAACTCTCTCTAAACATGTTCCCCCTTTAGTTGCCTGCCAAACTGTTTAGACACTATTCCATTACATCATGAACCTCTTCAATCGCACCTCGCAACTCATAAATTAATGATGGCTTCGCCGCGCGCGACTCTGGAACTGAAATGTAAATTGAATTTTAAAAGGCAATTTAACGTGCGCGTTCTGTGGCCATAATTAAAAATTAACTTCAATTTAACACTCGATACACTCGCAACACATACTCACACACACTCACACACACGGACTAAACTTCAATTTGTAATACGTATACGTAATTTCAGACATTTGCTTCAGCTGATGCTGCGTTTTTAATTAAGCCAACAATAACTCACATGATTTATGAACAATTTTCGAGTTGCAATTGAAAAGCGCAAACGAGTGTTGAATGTTGATTTATGCGCCAGTTTGATGAATAAAAAAATACCAGTAAAATACCAGTAAAAATACCAACAAAATGTGCATTACAATTAATGCAAAATTAATTATGCTGCCACGCCTTCTTTGTCTCTTTTATTAGCGCAATTTTTACGCCTGGCAGCATAAATTGTTCCAATTGGCTTTTCATGAACTTAATTACGGCTAGAAAAAGAGCTGAAAAAAATTACTATCTTCAATGGCATTTTAATGAGCGGAAAAGCGAGCAGACTTGCACCCAATATCTGCATAGAGAGAATAGCTAAAGTTTTTGGGCTTTATAATACCCGAAAATGGCTGCTAATATTTTAGCTAGAAAATGTTTAGCTCGCAACAATTTTGCAATTATCATAAATCAGCCGCAAAAAATGCTTTTCTGCATATATCGAGCGAATTTTTGCATAAAACGTTTGCACATTTTATGATTAATTTGTTGTGTGCGTTTAATTGCCACACACACACACACATACAGACAGACAGTCACACAACAATTTCTAAACAAAACGTTCGCACATTTGAAATGCAGAAATTGACTCGTTTTGGCGTTTTTTGAATCGAAATTTGAATTTGAATTTGAGACGCGCACATTTTATGCAAATTTTTGGCTTGCTTGTTAATATTTATTGCCGGCGGCAGACTGACTGAAATAAGGGGGTGCTACACAGCTGACGATCCACTCATGGGGCGTGGCATGTCGTCGCACACACACACGCGTGTGCAAAAAAAGGCTAAAGCTGAAGCCAGAGCAAAAGATTTTTAATTAAAATGGTAAAACGTTGAAGCAGCTTTCGTTGAGAGGGTGAGAGGGAGAAAGGGGAGAGAGAGAGAGAAAGGCAGGCAGACTAACATAAACAATAACAATAACTACCGAATACGATAAAACTGATAGTTTAAGCCGGAAATATTCATATGAATTTTCACACATTTTTGACAGGCATTTTGCAAATGCAGCGCACGTACAGCGTGGGAGAAAGGAGAGAGGGAGTGTAGGGTAATTAGGCTATGTCACACGCGGCGTATGCGTAATGCTTACCATACATACACAACAGACATAAATAGCCTGGCGCGGATTATAGCACATCTAATTGAAAGATTCTGATTAGATTGCTGCAAACAATTTAAAGCTTGCGAATGCAAAACAATTTCATCTAATTGAATTTGTCGTGTCTTCCCTCGCTCCCTCTCTCTATTTCTCTCTCCCACTCTGTATGTCATTTAAATTTGAGGCCCACTGTGCGCCGTGAGGCAAAAACAATACGCACACACACAGAGACTCATGTAATACCTTGGCAATTTGAGTAATTAATGTGGTATGAAATGAGCCGATTAAAGACAATGATTAAAGACAGCTCCCAAGTGCGCTGAAGGGTGCAAAAGCTGCAAAGCAAAGGGGGGAAGGAACGGAGGGAAGAGGCGGTGCCATTCATAAGATGGGCTTAATACCCTGCATGTTGTGGTAGGCAGTTGTGCATGCAGTATACTGTGGATATTATATGGAAGAATTATGTTTATTTCAATTACATCTAGGTAACTATAAAGGTATATCAAGAATTCATTACAACTGAAAAAGAATAAATATAGTAAGTAAGGAATATACTTATATAGTATGTATGTAATAATAGCAAGAACTAAGAGTGATTGTGAATGATTTACTCAAGAATATATCATGTTTAAAATTCACTATACTATTCAGACTATTTATCTACTTATATGTTTTATACAGTATATGTCATATACACAACTTTTATATAGTAACAGCTAACTCATCTCACATACACTGAGATAAAGTGGAACCCATCAAGAACATGAATATATATGTATGTCTCTGAATATATATGCCTTTAAGTACCTTACCTCATATTGTAAAAGTGTTTAGAATATATCAACATTTTACCAAGCGAAACTCTTCTCAATGAAATACAGTCAGTCTTTATCTATTCCCCTCTCTCATCTGAACAAGAATATGCCATATTCTATATATATATATACTCTATACATTCTATAGTTACAAACTTGCACTTTCCTACAATTGAAATACGCTTTTGCAAAAGCAATTTCTGACTTTCAATGCAAATACCGACGGCCGTAAAGTAAATACCCCGGCTTAAATTCCCCAATTCCCCAAACTGACAATTGGCAATTTGTGTCTAAAAAGCAACGATAAAAAAAGGAGGAGATTATAGATTATAGAGAACCAATTGAAGTGCAATGCATAAGCGCATTAGCAAAAAGCATTTTGGGGAATCAGAATGGGAAATTTTGGTCAATTTGGAATTGCTGCTAATGCTTCCGTTGCGATGCAATTAGCCGGAATCGAACTTGTGGAGGAGACGCAGCAACTCAAGCTGAGCTTGGGGCAGCTTAAGACACCTAAGACACATTGCAGCTTGCCCGCTCCAGGTTGCATGTGCCGCGCGTATATTATGCAAAGAAGGGGGGAGGGAGAGAAAGGGACAGAGGGAAACTATTGCAAATTGCAAACTCACCTGTAATTAATCGAAATCCGTTTGCCCCTAATCGGACACCTGTACGCAGCGACAGTGGATCGTAACTTGTGGATGATAAGTGTGGACACCGTGTTGATGTTGTTGTAGTTGTTGTTGTGGTACTTCCTGCGGCAAATTTGCAAAATTTGTTGCGCGTTGTGGTTAATTTTCTGTTTATTTTTTAGGTTTTTCGATATTTGTTTTTGTTTTTTTGTCAGCATAAATTACAATCAAAAATGCAAAACACAAATCAAATGCACAATGAAATTCGATAACGATAATTTGTATATTTGGTGAGACACACATACACACACACTCTCTTGCACACACACGCAGACACACAAAACACACTCTCAAAGCAGCTGCACAGAGTGCAAAATTATGAAATTCTCTTGAAAATTTGATTTTCTTTTGACCTCTAGTCTTATCTCTCTATGTGTGTGTGTGTGTGTGTGAGAAAACACTACTGCAAAATACACAAATCAAAAGAGATGCGAAAAAGAGCTGCCAAAAAAATAACAAAGGAAAAGGAGATGAGATAAACAAATCGCAGCCAAAAAAAAGATTCCAAGTTGAGCAAATAATCAGCTGGAATATGAACTATATACATATGTGTTATATATAGAGTATAAAGTATATATGAATATGAACTGTATATGTGTTATATATGGAGTATATAGTATATACTTTATTATATGTTTTATGCAGTTGATGCTTAAGCTGGCGCGTAGTTTATGCCCCGCAGATTTATGTTGCAAATATGCAAAAAAACCAAAAGCAGAAAGGGATACCACAACAACAACAATAACTGCTGCTGCCGGCCAGCGGCTTGTGCTGCATTGTGTGTGGATTTGTGGCAGTGTGGAAGAGGGGCAGGGGGGAAAAAGAGAGGGGAGGAAGTTGGTAGGGCGGCTACTAAAACTGTCTCAAGTTAATCGCTTTTATTTATTTTCGCCCAAGCCAAGCGCAGAAAAACTTAACTGCAACCGGTTTTTCCACACACACACACACAGGGACAGCTCACACACACACACACAGCAAGTTGGGCAGGCGTAGCTGGCTGGGCATGTAGAAATTTTGCGCGCCTTTTAGCGATTTTCTTTGCTTTTAGTTGAAAATGTTTGCAGCTCATCGCGCGCTGCGCGCTGAATTTATGGAAAAACCCATCAAAACAAAAGCGAATTTTCTTCTATCTGCCTGCCTTTGTGTGTGTGTCTGTGTGTGTGTTGGTGTGGCAGTTGCAAGCTTGCAGCAACAGATAGACACGAGCAGCAGCTTGCTTACATGTCTAGCCAGGTAGCTGGCTGCCTCTGCTGCTCTTGGCCAGGTTAACACGCCAAGCTGGCGACGTCATAAAGTCAGCTGCGCGTCTGCCGAGCAGCTTCAAGCAGCTTCAACTTGCTTTTGTTGTGACTTGTGGAACGCTTTGTTGTAGCTACTCGGTTGACAGTGGCAGCAAGAGCAGCAGCAGAGCGAGCAGGCAAAGCGAAAGCAGAGAGAGGCAGTGGGAGAGGGAGAGGCAGAGCCACAAGCAGCAGAGACTAAGATGCAGAGGCAGTAAGTTAGGGGAAGGGGACAGAGGGGACAGTGCAGCAGGCAGAGGCTGATGCGAGGCAGCTTTCAAGGCTGTTTAGAAGGCAGCCATCGCACACTCACACACACATGCAGTCTTACATGCACTTCACACACATATGCAGGCACTTCACACACACACACACAGGCAGTGTTTTTTTTTGTCAAGCACGAGCTGCCCTTTTGTTTAAGTTTCGTACTAGTTACTACTACTAAATATTCTTCTCTTTTGTTGTTGTTGTTGTTCTTTTTTTGTTGTTTTTTTAATTACTGCAAACAGGTTTCTCTGCCTGCAACTCCTTTTCGCTGGCTTGCTTGTCTCGCTCTCTCCACTGCACTCTCTCTACCTCGCTCCCTCTCCTTCACTCCTTCTTCCTCTCTCTCTTTACTCTTTCCTCTTTAATTAGCAAGTTTTTATTTATCGTATTTGTTTACGTTTTGTTTTGCAACTAGAATTTACCGTTTTGTGTATTTGTGTTTATTTGTTGTTGTCGTTTGTTTGGCTTGTTGTTGTTGTTTTTTTCTTTACGTTTGTTTGAAGCGTGTTTGAAGCGTGTTTGTGCTTGTCGAAACGCGTCGCGAACTCGTCAATGAATCGAAGAGCCTAACTCGAGATGCACCCAACGCAGCGTCGTCGTCGTTCTTGTCGTTTCGGCTGGCAAAGCTCAACTGAATTTGTTGTCCCAAGCCAGGCAGCACAAGAGCTGAAGTCGCTGGCTTCGCTGTCGCTGTCGCTATCGCTGTCGACGTTGCTGCCAACGCCAACGCCAACGCTATAGTTAACTGGTTTGTGGCAGCGTCGTCGCCTCGTTGTTGTTGCCGGCCCGAAGCCAAAGTCGACCGAGTCGTTTCAAGTCGCGTTGCCTATGCTCTTGCACTCACTCACTCTCTGTACGGCGCGCTCTCTCTCTCACTCTTTCTCTCTCTTGGTCTGTACCGTGTTGCTTCCGCTTGCCCAAAACTGCAGTAGCAGCTGTTCGAAATAGTAGTAGAATAGTAGTAGACGTAGGACAAGCAGCTGTAATTAGCTGACTGCGCTCTTTGCTCTCTCTCTCTCTCGTGTTGGCGCTCTCTCTTGCTCGTAACGGAAGTAAAAACTGCAACAGTGGAGAGCAGCAAAAACAACAACAACAGCCGGTTTGCGTTTCTGTTGTTTACTTTTTGACTCTCGCACGTAAGACTGTTATATGCGCACGTCTGTTATACTGCACGCCGAACAGCTGTTCGCACAACTGCCGTCCGTGGGGGGTTTGAGTTGTACTCGAGTGGGGTGGAGTTTGCCACCTGATGGGTATGGAGAGGAGGAAGAGGGAGGGTTGCCATAGCACACTTGATAAATAAGCAAAACAAATAAGGAAAAACTTCAAGTGTGGCCACAAATTGAGTCAAATTTTTACTTCGAGAAATTTATTTATGGCGATTTATTTTGTGGGGGAAATGCAGAGTGCAATCGAGCACGGCGGCAACACTTTCAGCTCAAACGATGCGTTAATTATAACACTTAATGCAATTAGCAGTGGAATTTGTCAAATATTGTGGGTGGCACATGCAAGGGGGAGGGGGGAATAAGCATAAGGAAAATTAACAGCTGTGGAAATTGTCTTAATTGAGTTGCATGGCAGAGGGGGAATTAATTGGGTTAAGTTGCCTATTGCAATATGCAGAATATGTGGGGTAATTATGGAAATAATGTGATATATAAATACAAGCATAGGATACATATTAATTATATAGAATATACAAACACACAAATGTGTTGCATAGAAACATGTATATCATATGTTAATATACCAAAATTATGGGACCTTTTAAGTTTGGCTATCTTAAAATTGCCTTTCAATATCCCTCTTTTTTTTTATCTTCCACTCACAATATCCCTCTCTCTCTCTCTCTCTCTCTCTCTCTCTCTCTATTCCTGCATTCTCTATAATTGTATTGCTCTCTCCCTTTCCCCATCTTTTCTCCATCTCTCCTCCCTCTATTAGGCACCCTTTTTGCAGCTCAAATAACTCAAAGGACATGCATATCCCTCTTTGCTGTAATCTCATCTATTATTTTTTTTTAAATTCTCAATTTTCCCTCCTCAACAAGCCATTTCCGCTTCCGCAGACAAAATACCATTTTTTAGACCTTTATAAATATAATAAAACATATTAAATTCCCCTCGTATCAAATGACAATTGAGTTTTTCATATTTTCGTTTTTTCATATCATTCGTTTGTGCTTTTTTTCGGTGTTTTTTGCTGAATTTTGTTTTATAACTTTGTTACAATTGTTACCGTTACTTTCCTCGCTACCATACGCCCACACACACCCGTTTTAGCAGAGTGTCTGTGTAACAATTGCGAATTTCATAACTTTATTAATAGATTTGTCCCATTGTCTGGCTTTATCGAGCCGCATTCAGGCGCGACAAAAGGCCCGATCCCGGGCCAAGCCCATAAACGGGGGCTACCGTAGTACGCTGTTGCGGTTTGTTGTTGCTTTTGCCAGAGTTGTCGCCGTTGTTGTTGTAATCATTGTTGTTGTTGTTGTTGGCGCTGCTTACCCCCAGGAGTCAAACCAAAGAAATTCCAATTAATGAAAATGCGAATAATAAAGACAAAAGCAGCTGGCGAGCTGACAAGATAGAAGAGGGAGGAGAGGGAAGGAGAAGAGGAAGAGAGGTAACTGAATTAGTTAGTTTTTTTTTGGCTTCGAAATTATGCAAACAGCAGGTGTTTTATTTTTATTATTGTTTCACGTTGTTTATGTTTTTTTTTGTTTGGTTTTTGTCGGTTTTCTGCTTCGACTTTTTGATGACTTTTCACTGCAGTCTTCTTTGCCAATTTCAGGTCATTAGCAGGTGGTTTTCAGGTGGGTCACCTCATGCTCTCTCTCTCTCTCTCTCTCTCTTTGTCTGCCCTCCCTGGGGAATCAAAGTTTTGGGTAAGGCCCTGGGAAGTGTAGAAAATTTAATTAACTATCCAAATTGAATACAGTTTGCGCGCTCACGCCACAGAAGTGCGACGAACTAGCCGAACGCCCCTCGCCCCTGCTGGAATTGAGGAGAACGCTGCGTGCGGCGGCAAAGCGGCGCGGCACAAGCCACCCGCAACGTTGCGTCCAGTTGTAATTGTTGTTGTTCTTTTGTTGTTGCTGTTATTGCTGTTAGCTCTGCCTGTTAGCCTTTTTCAAGCCGTTGTTGTTAATGTTTCATTTATTTGTTCTTCCGTTTGATGTTGCTATTGTTGCTGTTGTTGTTGCTGCTGTCGCGTCGGAAGTTGTCGCCGGGCAGTCAACAAAGCATAACGCACACAAGCTAACGGTACTTTATGGAGAACTGCAGAACATTTATCGCCGCTTTGCCAGCCAGGGCTGAGCGATTGTTGTTGTTGTTGTTGTTGCATATTAAAATATTTTTTGGATAAAAAATTCATTAAAATTTCAACAAATTAGCTGAGAACCTAAAAAGAAGAACCAGACAGAACTGTGGCCTCAAAAAAAAGAGAATGAAAAAGAGAATAAAGAAGGAAAGAAAACTCGAGAAATAATTTCTCATTTGCTTTAGTTGACAATGTGGGTGGAAATTAAATGAGTATTATTTGTTTACTAAAGAGTTTTATGAGTGTATATTTATTTTAAGAAAGAGTTCTCAAATGGCGTAAATGTAAGCAAATCTGAGTACTATCAAAATAATTCCAAAGAATATCATAATTATTATTATAGTCTATGAGTTGTATTGGAAATTGTACTGAAAAGTAATAAAACCACAGTTGGTCCAGAAATCAAGTCACCTTCATTTTCTCATTCTATAGATAAAACAGAACAAAATAAAAATGAAGACAGAAAATAATCAAATTCCTTATTATACCTTATACTTATACCTTATACCTACACATTCTCTCTAAAATATGTACATATAATGTCCTATATTACATACAAAATATTTAGACTTTAACCGGCAATGACCTTTTGTAAAGGTTCTAATATCAAGATTGATCTCTGTATAACCAAACATAAGGAATTCCTTCTATTCATTCGCCATACTTCATAACATATACTTTATATAAACTCTAATAAGAAAACTAGCCATAACCGATTTATTTCATAATTCAATAACCTTTTTTCTCTCCTTCTTCTTCGCTTTATAATCCTCATCATTTTCTCTATTAGAAAACAAACCTAATAAGTTTTCTTGGATTTTCCCCAGCTAGTTAGCCTCAATTCTTTTTTGGCAAGACTTTTCTGCTTCTCCCATTTTCCCTATAGTCTTTTGATTGCGCAATCTCTGCATTTAATCGATCATAACCATGTCAAGTTTATCGACTTATCGATGATGCCGATAGACGTAGACTAGGAGGGGAAGGTGGGAATAAAACGAGCAGCAGCAGCCGTTTTTCAATTTCCCCAGCCATAAGCTGTCAATTTTATGGCCAAAAACGGCGCTTGGCTTTATGAGTTTCAACACCCAAAACTGTGCGGAGTACCCGCACTAACCCCACTTCCCCCATTCCCCCTCTCTCTGTCTCTCTCTCTCTGTAGACAGTAGACTCCCCTGCCCACTCTCTACACACACTGGCAACGCGACGCACTAAAAGAAAATTTATGTTGATGATTTTGTGTGGCCCGACGGAGAGTGGGAGGAGGCAACCGCGTCTAGCAGGCCAGGATGGAGCCGCAGGCGCACGCAGACAGAGTCAAATTGGAGTTGAGGCCGGGGCAGACAATGCAACAACTACAGCAGCAGCAGCAGCAGCAACAACAACAACAACAACGAGTTGAGTTGAGTCGCATCGCGTCGCGGCCGCATCGACTGCGGTCATCGCGCAGCGTCGAGCTCGCTGCCCACCCAAAAAGGCGGCACTAAATTGCCCAAATGCCGTTAGAACAATAATTGCGCACACACCAACACACACACACACAGGGGCGTAGTACCCCTCCCCCTGCCTGCTTTCCACCTCTCTCCATAATTGGCAAGCACAGATAGAGCCGCCACCGAAGCTTGCCAATTTATTGAGTTGTAAAATTGCCAATGGGGCCGCACAATAAGCGGGCAGCAAAGTAGGGGGGGAGGCGTAAAACATATTAAAAATAAATAAATTAAAAATTCGACTACTTGCAGTGGGTAACCCCTTGACCACTCCCCCTCGCTCCCTGCGCTCATTAGTTCTACTGTCTGACTAATTGCGCTCATAAATAAAGCGAGAAAATTCACACGAAATGCTTCTCCTGCTGCTGCTGCTGCACGGGACAGAGACGAATGTCGCTTCCTCGTTGCAAGGTCAACTTCCTGCCTCAGCTGCCACGTAACAGCTGCCACAAACCCCCGACTCCCCGTGGACAGCATTGATTGATGCACTGCCAGCTGCCGTTAGAGCAGCCAGAAAACCGCCAAGGCAAAGCCATGCGGCTTCACACCGAAATTGGCTTCTAATCTGGCCAAAATGGTCAGCCCAAAAATGGCCAACACACACGCTCGACTAGAGGCCGCAAAAATTTTTGTCAATAATCGTAAATTAATGAAATGCAACAGCAACAATTGCAAATACAGCAACAACAACACACGTTGCCACACGCCAAGCTAAGCAAATGCCGCCAAAAGCAGCGACAGCAATAAAAGCGACAGCAATCAAAATGGAAGCAAGGTCGCGTCGCACTTGAAATACTCTAGCAGAAGAACGGACTTAGATTGCAGATTGATGGCAGTAGGATAGGTGGATAGATATGCATATAGTTGGCAGTTAGATAACGATATCAAATAAATAACTTATAAAACATTGCAATTATAGTAATTAGAAAATATTATAGACTTAAACATTCATTAAAATTCAAATTTTGATCTATTCTTCTAATGATGGTTTATAAAGCACTTTAAAATTTCCATTGTTACCAATTGCAAGTCGTTGAATATAGAACTTAATCTCATATTTTTGAATTAGAGAATCGCTTTGATTATAATTAAAAGATTTACTTAGAATTAAAGCAATGTTTAAGTCAATTAGAATGGGGAAACATATAAAAGAAGAATAAATTTTTCTTGTTCAATTAATACAAGCAAAGTATAAGCAAACACTTTCCACGTTGTAAAGCCCCTCTCCTTAACATTTTCAGAGGCTTAAGAACAACCTTTTTTATGTTCTACAAATACTATTAACACAGCACAACAATAACTATTATTTTGATAACAGAAGAACCTATTAAAGTGATGAAATTTTGTACAAATATTTTTAAAGTTCTCATTCAGTTAGAATACTGTTAGTTTCTCCCTCCCTCGGCATTATTCTCTCTCTACCCCTTTCTCTTACGCCCTTTCTCTTGTCTCTCCACAACATACTCCTTTTAAAAACCTAAATACCCTTCCCACTGCAGCGTAGTCTTGCTAGTTGTAGAATGCGCTTTTAAAGCCATATTTATGGGTCCTTAGCAGTGGCATCGGCATCGGCATTGTTATTGTTATCGTTGTTGTTAGTTGTTCCTTGTTTGTTGTCGCCGTTGTTGTTGCGGTCAATGCTGTTGGCAATTGTTGCTGCTGCAATTGTGGCTGGCTTCTTTTGTCGGCTGCGTTTTGGGGGTAATTTGTTAGATTCTCCTGCCTGGCTGACTTCGTCGACTGTCGCATTAAATAATTAAAATATTCACCGAGGAATTTTAACGACTCAATAAATGATACGTTGACAAAGGAAAGAAGAAGCACCAGCAGAGCTGTAATAGTAATAATAACAATAATAAAGAGAGAGAGAGAGAGTAAGAGAGGGAAGAAGGGAGAGGGAAAATGGCCAAGTTGGAAGCGGGCAATGGGCAACGGCAGTTGGGACTCATCATTTGGATGTGATTAACTTAAGTACACAAGACATAAATATTTAAACGCTGCAGCGAAAGCCAGGCAAATGAGGCTGGCAGAGGGAGGGGCACGGGCAGGGGGGTGTGGCCTGCCCCCCTTGCACAGTGGCAGCAAAACGTCAGCAGAGCTGTCAGTCAACAACAAACAGCGCAGACGACACTCTCCATAATGGCCAACTAATGCTGCCACACGAAGAGCAAAGGGTGGGAAGGGGGGGGGCTGTTGCAGCCAGTTTGTGGCAACATTAAGCATAAAATTGCAGCTCCAAACGCCGTTCTCGACTGAGCCGACAATCTTTTTTTGCTGCTGCTGCTGCTGTTGTTGTTGCTGACCACCAGCAGCAACAGTTGCTGTGGCAGCGGCAGCAGCAACAGGGCCCATTTGGCTACGGCCGATTGTGGCACCTTGTTGATCAATAATTGCCACACGACAGCTAAATGGGCTTTAATGCCATGTTTGAGCCAAAGGGAGAGAGAGGGAGAGAGGGCTGGAGAGGGGGGGAGAGCGCGCTGGCCAAGCTGGCCACAAGGAAATGCAAATCAAATTCTAATGATGTTGCAACAGACAACAGACACCGTCGCCGTACCACAAACCGTGGCACTTCTTGGGGGACAATGCCCAGGCACGCAAATATTACCGCAGCTGAGGCAGCGACGTCGACCGAGGCAGAAATCGACTTATATTATTAGAATTGAACATGCAATCTGACAAGTGTTTGGGTCGAAAACGTTTCCGGGTCCAAAGATGTCCGAAATGGCCACTGACCAGGCTAATTGGCCAGCACCAGCACCACCAGCAGCAGCAGCAGCAGCAGCTAAGGCAGTCGGAGCTATATACCAGCACTATGACTATATTGCCGCCTATATAGTCGCTGATCAAACGGGCTGGCTGGCGATTTACGATGCTGTTTCCTGTGCCGGATCCCAAAATGTTGCCACGCCACCCAACTCCCTTCGCCTCCCCCCGCCCTCGGCCTGTTGCAATGTTGTCGCCGTGACGGAAATGCAATTGACAGACGATGCAGTCTGTCTCTCTCTCTCTCTCTCTCTCTCTCTCTTACTTTCAACAGAATGTTGCGGGTACCAATATGAGTGTCTGGCTGTGTGAGTGTGAGTGCCCATTGTGAGTGCCGCGTGCGGGTACTCATTGATATTCGTTGCCTCCATCTATCTATCTATGCCTTCTTTGGACGAACCTTCCTGCTAAATAGGGTATTAATAACTTTTGACTAACTCAGCTGGTGACGCTGCTGCATTCCTCGACGGTTGTTGAACGTTGCGGTTTTGGTTGTTGTTGTGTGCAGTTGTTGCTATTGCTGTGGTTGGCATTGTTGTTGCTGCGGTTGCTAATCGTGCTTGTTGCATTGACAAGCTCAGACAGCCAGCATATGATCTAAGCGGACTTTATATACTCATAGAACTTGTCTCAACTATATTTATAAATAGATATGTTTATTCATGTTCAACCTTGACCAATTTCTGACTTTCAACTTTCATAATTTTGTCGAAAATCATCTACAAAAAGTTATTTTTGATTACTTTTTTACTTCTATATCAAGTCTGCATACAAATTATATATTTATAATTGTATAAAATATATTTATATATATATTTATATGTAAATATAAAAATAGTATAATAAAATAATTGCCCTAACAATATTTTCTTGCTTCAACTTTGGTTTTTACTTTTAATCAATAAAGAAGTTTCTCATTTGATAAGAAATTAAAGATTAACATTAAAGAAATACCAGTTTATATGCCATTTTCAAGTTCCAAAGGTTAACCTTTAAAATATATTGTAAATCACTCCCCTATATTTCGATTTTACAATAGTAAAGCTTCACTTCTTGTTCATTCTAATAAACCTTCACTTTTTCGAACAGCTCCTCAATCATTTCTATTATTTAGCCATTTTCAACACTTAGTTTTCCCAGCTCTCCCCTTCCCACCCTGGCTGACATTTTCCGTCGCTTACCCAACACTTTAGTAATATTTTAATCCCCTATCTAAGTGATATTCACGATTCCCTCTTGAGAGCAGAGGATGACAAATCGCGCCGATGACTCTTGCATCAGTGGGTGGAAATAAAACGATGAATGCGCTGCTTGCACCTGCAAGGGAAGCGCAAAGGTCAGCGGGCGCGTGCGCTTGAGAACGAAAGTTGACGTGACCCGTCGAAGCAGAAGTTGAAGAAGAAGAGGCAGCAGATAAAGCTGCAGATGAGGCAGAACAGACTGGGTGATTAATCACAGTTTGCATATGACAAATCTGCCATGGGAAACTGAAGCTGAAGTTGCTTAGCCAGCTACCTTTGGTCTGCCCCTCTCTCCCTCTCTCTCCCTCCCTCTCTCTATCCATTCTAAGCAATGTCAAATGCTGACCATGCTTGCTGCTTGACTTGACCACTCCAACTCCAACTGAGACACTCAAGCATTGGACGAGGCTACGTGCCGCTTGTTGTTGCAGCAACCGATGCCGATGCCGGCCCAGAGATAGCCACACACTGTCCGTACAATTTCAATACAATATTTGAAATAATTGGCTACAAATCGTCATTACATTGTTGCTGCCAAGGCAGAGTATCCTACTCCACTCCTCTCCCCCTCTCCACTCCGTTCCTCTTTCTCTGCTGTGCCACAAATTGCTGTTGCCGAGCTGCCACAATCGTAGACACATTTTGCTGCTGCTGCTGCTGCCGCTGCCGACTTTGCCTGACCTACGACACCATCATGTGCGCCAGCTAAGCCTCACCCAGCCACACTGCCCCCTTTCCCTGGCCTCTCTCTCTCTCGCTCTCTCTCTCCCCCTCTCTTCCCCCTGCCCTTTTCCCCTTGCAGTTACAGTTCCCCTGTCAAGCTGCTGCTGCAGCGAGTGAAACTTGAAATTGCTATTGATACTGATAGCAACTGCTGCTGCTGCTGCTGCTGCAAGTACAACTGCAACTGCAACTGCAACTCGTACTGCTGCTGCCACCCCCTCTCTATCTCTCTCTCCCTCTCTTTGTTAGCCTGGCTTTTAATCTGTGCGCCTTAATGCGTTACGGTAAATATTTTTGCTGTTAAGATCAAAGCTGGCCATCTAAAGGTTTCTGCCATTATTTGGCTAATTGAGCTGCGTTTCGGGTCAACTAAGGCACCGATGCACTACCAATTGGTAGGCCTGCAGTACCCTCTACCCCCCTCCTCGCCCTGGCACTTGCTGCTGCTCAATCATTGCCAAAAAGAGTAAAGAAATATGCAATTGCTGCATTTAATGCATAAAACGTGAGTCCAATTTGCATGGCGACAACAATAGCAACACCAACAACAATAACTGCGATACTTAGCTAACTACAACAACTACAACAATTGCAACTGCAACTACCACGGCAACCTACAACAAAGTCAACCTTCATCTGCGTTCCTATTCTCAATGCATTTCACACATTTTCTTGTGTTTTCAGTGAGTCACTTCAGTTTTATGTGGAAGATTTATTACGTATCCGACTCGCACAATTCATTAGGCTACAAAGTGCACTGCACGGTCAGTTAGGCTAGAGATGAGCGCGTGAGTGAGCAGATGAGGCAACTAGGGAGTTGAGAAGAAGAAGTGAAGAGGCAAGAGTTGGTATTAAAACTTTATATACTAATGATGAATTTTGTGTAGTGTATGAATATTTTTATAGAAATAACAATACCTAGAAAAGACTAGAATTGGTTGCGTGAGTAGAAAAAATAAAGGAAACTGTTTTGTTTGGATGGTGGATAAATTTTAGAGTAAAAGTTGTAAATTACAGAAAGATTGTCTTGATTTTGAAGCTACTTTTGTAAGTTTACTTAGTGTCAAGTAACTATTCCACTGATATACCCTAATTTGAGTATCAAATTTGATATAAACCAGGTTATAAAAGCATTGGTTAAATCTTGTGAATTTCGTGTGGTATTTATTTGTTTTTACTTTGGAATCATAAATTTCCTTCCTCAGTTTATTCACATTTTTGACTGCTTAGAATTGTTCACAATCACGTACTGCATCTACAAATCTTACTAACTTCTCACTTGCTCATCTCTTTTATTTCGTGCTTGTCACGCTGTCATCTCTAGCTACGCGATGCGACACTCACCCGCTTGGCAGCGACGCGCTGACTGCGCTGCCAGTGCGCATAGGTCACGTGTCTTGTGTTTTCTGCTGTTTCGTGTCTTTCTCGAAATATCAAGCGATTGAACTATAGACATTTTGGCCAAATGCAGCAACAGCAGAAGTAGCAGCAGCATCAGCAACAGACGGCAGCCAAAATGCCGCGGGGGAGTGGCAACCCCTGTGGGAGGGGGAGAGTGGAAGCATTGTAGGGGGAATTGCTTTCATGTTGCTGGCGCATCTTGCGAGCGATGCTTGCACTAAATGTCAAATGCAAATGCAAAAGGCGAAGCGGAGCAGGCACTACTCGAGTTGCCCCACAGCACTTGCCACTCGCCACTTGCCACTTGCCACCTGCCAAATGGCTGGAAGAAACTTTCAGGTTTTCCCTTTGCTGTTGTTGCTGGTGTTGTTGTTGTTGCTGTAGCAGGTTGACAGTCATAATTAATACGCTTAAGTTGGCTTACTTAATTTCAATTTGCACGTCGCCGACAAATTTCTCTGCCGCCCCGGGTTCATTAAAAAGCCATTAGACTGCGTTTGTGGCCATTAGAAACTTCTTGGCCATGTTGTATTAGCCATGTTGTTGCTGCTGCTGCTGCTATTGTTGTTGGTGATGTTGCTGCTGCTGCTGCTGCTGTTGTTGTCGCTGTGTCAACTCTTAAAGGTTGATTTTTCGCCAATTTTCTTGCGTGGGAAATGCCGTCGATCGGTCACGATCCGAGATTGGCAGTTGGCTCATTGCAGGGAGGGAGGAAGGAGGGGGAGTGGAGAGTGGTAGATCGTAGATCTTTGATAGTGAAGACACCAGATAGCCAAGATACACAAACCCCACGTCGATGAATGCAAATTCAAAGTTGATTTTATCGCGAATTGTTTGACTTTTTCCCGGCTGATTTTCTTGCCACTTGACAAATGAGCTGACATGCCACATGTGTGTAATTTACAACAACAACAGCGGCAATTTGTAGAGCCAATTTTCGTCGAAACAATAGACCTATAGAGAGCTCAGCTCTTCACTCTTATCTGCCCCTGCCCCGCGCTGGCTTGACAATTTGCGCATTGATTTGGAAAATGGCTTGGCACAACAAATGGCCAAGAAATGGAGCGCACACACAGATCGACATATGTGCAACACACACACACTTACACACATATCGAGATGAAAATGACATGGAAAAAGTCGAAAGTCGAAGCTCAAAGTGAGTGAGGAAGAGAGAGGGAGGGAGACAGAGAGAAAATTGTGGTGCACACAAAGGAAAATTGCACTGAAAATTGGCGCTATCAACAAAAGCAACTTGCAGAACAAAACAGAGCAGAGCAGAGAGCAAAGAAGCAGCAAGAACAGAGGCCAAGTAGCGACAACGGAAAAAATATGTTAACAAACGTCTATAAAACATAATGAGCAGCTAGAAAATACCCTGTAAAGCAATTGCAAGTGCAACACACGATTAAATGCTACTTCCTGTTCAAGGAAATGTGCTTTAAATGTTAAAGGTTAAGACTGCTTGACTAGCAGACATCCTGTGATGTAGTTAGAGGTTTATTTAGACTTATATTACAGTAAAAAGTATTTAGGTAGGTCAATAAGGCCTGCTCGACCAGCATATACCCTGCGCACTCATACAAATTGCAGCCTATGAAGAAAACATTAAACAAAATTGAAACATTACCGATGAAAGCGAATATAACGAGTGTTTTACTTGCAATCACCCTGTAAATGAGTGTTAAAAAGGCTGAGCATACCCTGTGAAAACTGTGCAAGCCGTATTTCTTTAAAGTTTTGAAGAATATGAATACGAAGAAGACTTGTACGTTAAATCTAAGCCTGTGTTAAGCTGATACAGTAGTAAATACCCCGTAAATACACATCCACATCAATTTAATATATTCTACATACAAATATCCTTAAATTTACATCCCTGGCATTCATGACTTTCAAGTCCAGCACTCCCTTTGTAAATCTGCATTAACGATTACAGGGTAGCCAAAAAAATGGAATTTGTTACCCTATAACCTGACCTTCATTGCTGGCTGCTACCACTCGTAACATTTAAAATTTGTTTGTGCACTCATTTTTTGCCATCGTTATGCTTTGTTGTTGTTGTTGTTAGTATTGTTGTTGCTTTAGGTTGTTGTAGTTCTTATTCGATTTCAACAGAAAACGTCCCAAGTTTTTTTTGTTGGTTGCAAGTTCGCTTGTTTTTTGTGCGCTTCGCCGCTTTCGGCACGTTCAACCAAATTGAAAACAGTTCAACGAAACGCGAGGCATGAAAAACGACTTCACGCGCGATGAGCAATCTCTGCTGCGGCTGCCAGACTTGCCCCTTATCAGGCAGCACAGTCTCAACTGATAAGCAGACAGGCAGACAGGCAGCTAGACAAAGAGTGGGAGAGGGAGCAGCGGCAAGTGATGAGTGTGGGAGAGATTGAGATGAGCTCAGCTCATCAGTTCATCAGTTAACTCTGCGGCATTGTGTGAGGCACATCTCGCTCGCTCGCTCTCTCTTTCTCACTCGCACTGTGAAAATGTTCGGCTGGTGGAAACTTTTGCTCTTGGGTTTCTGGTTAATTGGTTTGAGCCAAGGCCGTGCTGCTGTTGCCGGCGATTGGCATGAGGTGAGCTGCGTCTATATACCCTATATAAGTGTTTATTGAAAGAGTATTCCACCAGCAGACACCCGAACCCGATCCGACAATATTTGAGAACAAATCGCCCACGGATACGGACACACAGATCAACGATATCGATCCACAGAGTATATAAGATTAAACTAACTGCCCGATGCGAACTACAAAGAAGCCTTGGACTATGTACATATATACAGTTGCCATATAGTGTAGAAAATATTTCAAAATTTGTGAAATTGATATAAACATGCACATCATTGTTGTACAGTAAAGACACAATAGAAAGAACTTCATATAAATATATTGTATTATAATAAACTTGCAAGAAAATGGAGTATTTTATACTTGCTGAATGCAGCAGCAAACTTCCTACAATATTGAATATATATACCATGCAATATATAAACCTTCCCTTCAAATAGCAACATTCTTTTCTATCGAAGCGCCACTTTAGCTGCGATAAGCACTCCTTCAATTTGATTATGTGTTGAATGTCATTAAATTTATTTAAAAATATTTACAAAGTTATTAACCTTCTCACTCAGAAGCGGAAAGTGTATTGAGCCCCCGCACCCCAATTGGGTCGACTATTGCCATAAGGTCCGCCCAGATGCTGCGAGTACTGTCCCGTTGCGTCCAGAGAGTGGCGACCATTGTTGCTCTGCCAGACAGGGGCACGTCCATTGACGCTCAAATCAAAACCCTGGCGAGGACTGCCGCCGCCCTGCACATTTAGCTGACGCCGTTCGCGATACAGTTCCTGTTGCTGTTCCTCGCCCGGTTCTCCATCAGATGGATTAACCCATTGCTCCATCATCTAAGTTGAAGGTTGACAGACATTAGGATTAGCACCACGAAACTGCACTTCCTTATCGCAGTGAACCACTTACCAAATCTTTCTCTGACTGCGGGTCGGCTGCCATATCATCTGACAAAACGAGAGTGGGTTGGGGAAAGGCCAGCGCGCAGGCGAACAGGCCGAGCAGGAGCAACAAACTAAGACTGAGTTTCATTCTGTGGCTTTTGGTAGTGGCCTCTGATGTGACTGATGTCTGCTGTCCAATCTGTCGCCCGTTTATATAGCTGCGTTATCTGCAAGTTGGCTCTGGCCAGAAAGATTCCCTCCAGAGGGAATCACTCTGTAGAGGTAGACTACCGAGCTCTACTCAAGTGGATCCCCGTCTCGAAGCTGTAACTGATAAGATGCGTGATCTCGCAAATATTAAGCACATTATAATACTGAAATTAAACCAAATGTAAGTCCCCTAATTATTCATGAAAATACATACATAGTTTCAGCTTGTGAAAAGAGACTTATAAAGAAACCTCTGCAGATCTTTGAAATATCCATACATTAACAGAATCAGTAGTCTTAGTCGAATCTATGTTAAACTTGTTTGCATCCCTGTGAATCCCTTACTCTCTTTCTTTATAACTTTCACTACCTATCTACTTTTATATTTGACTGTCGGTCTATCTTTCTATTTTCCTATATCTTATTCCATGTCCCCTGAGAGAGTTCTCCCTCTTTTTTTCTTGTCTGTCCATCCGTATGACTGTCTCTCTCTCTCTTTTTGTGTCTGTATATAGAGAATATATTTAATTTCTATATAAGCCATGTTCCACTTAGTTCTTCCTCTTACAATCAAGTTCGTTTTATATCAAATACATATATTGACAAATTAATAAATGCAAATTGATGATGATGTGAAAAGTATTTGTTATTTTCCTTTTTTAGAAAATAGCTCGCACCATGAATCATTTTTCAGCAATTTAAAACGCCCACCTTGATCAAACTTCCCTGCGAAAAGAAGCTTCGCTTTCGTTCAACCGTAAAATGCTAAAAAAACATAAAAACATTTTGTACAAATTTGTACAAATTTGTTAAGCAACATTTATTAATAAACTTTTGCTGGGCTAGTCTAACGAGTATGATAAATTTCCATTGAGGCTGCTCTTGACAGTTTACGCAATAAATCCAATTAGCAAAAAAGAAGAAGATAACAACAACAACAACAAAAAGAGATAGATATTGTAGATGGATGGAACAAAAAGACATTTCGGCAGGTTTCATTAGGCGACGTCGTGTGTGCTTAATTTGTTATTACCAACAAGAATTAGCCAAGAAGCAATAAGACATTAAGAGCCATGTACAATTAAGAGAAGACAAACTGCAAGCTCATCCGATACTAAAGCTGGTTCCGGGGTAGATGAACCTACTCAAGGATCACTCTCAAAGATTCGAAAGATTCCATAAAAGATTTGCTGTTATTTAACTTTCTTTAATTCACAAATATTTCAATAGATTGTTCACAAAAAAGTTATTCATTTCTCTCTATTTTCCTGGGAATCTATAACGGTAGGTGGGTCCCACCTCCCAAGATGGTGGGCTATTGCCCCAGGGTCCTCCCAAGTGCTGGCCATAGCGTCCTTGCACATCGACCTCGTGGCGCTTGTTGTCGCTCGTCCAGACCGGCACACGTCCCTCGATATGGACATCCTGTCCATATTTGTCATGATTGTGGCCACCACTCACCTCCCAACGTTCGTTCTCCCTGGGGAAGGGATTAAGTTGGGGATAGGCCAGGACGGCACCTACCATCAGGCAGCAAGCCAAAGCAAAGATTGTAATTTGCATTTCGAGGATCGACTGTTGATTAACTGTTGCTGCATTCCGGCTGAGGTGCTACTTTTATAGGTGCCACCCAACGCAAAAAAATCCCCTCTGCCCAGCCTTATCTGCACTGGGTGCATCCCCGTGGGTGAAGTCTTCTTCCTTTTTTTTTTTATTTTGCTCGGCGCAGCTGTCGCCTTTGTTTGGCTTCGTTTGAGAAAATATTTTCCTTCAACGCAGCTGGCGACTTTCCCTTGCTGCTTTTCTTCTTCCACTTGTCAAATGCAATTCGGTAAATTTTCAATTTTCATTCCCATCGTCTTGGCATTAAAATATCGACGAGTACTGCCAGGCTTTTGTTATTGCACTTTAAAGTTCTATTGACCAGAAGGAAAACAATTGTCGGCGTAATTCGGCTTAAAGTTCTGACAGATTTTCCACTTGCCCAAACTTCGACACTGCCCCATTCGCCTCTACATGTACAAACTTGTCATGCGGCAAGTGTTGCCATAACTTAATTATTTATTTGTATACCCTGTAAGTATGTACGAGTATTTATATATATTCTCGTTCAAGTTGTTCCTTTGATAGGAAGTTGAATTCAAATTTGGTTTTAAGGCTAAATTTCTATTATTAAATTCTCCCACTACGCATGATAAGTGAGTTTACTTATATTCTTATTCATACTGCAATCTTGATATACAAATAAAATTAGGGTTACATCATCGTTCTTCGTAAAATTACAGAGCATCTTCAAGTGCCATCACTTCCAGCAGCTGCATTCCATTGTTTAATTTGCCATGCATTGATTTACGAGCATTTGTGGCTTTTCGTGAAAACATTTTCAATATTTCGTGTTCATTTCAATTTTTGCCGCTGCGCTGTTATCAGCAACTGATAAGCCTCAGAGCCACAGCCAGAGCCGAAGCGAGAGCCATAACGGGAGCGTGAATTAAATAAAACATAAAGTAAAATCAAATAAATATGATGATGAGTTTTGTTATTAATGCGAACAAACATGGAAAACAGTTGAACAACGAGAATCAGTCAGAAGAGGACGCGAGTGCGAGCTGTCAGTGAAAAATGCGGTTACAACTCATGTGCATATGCGGGATGGTCGTGTTGTTGGCCCTGCTGGGCTGGGTAAGTGTGGAAGAGAGGGAGAGTAGTGATCCAATATGATCCATAACTTTATACAGGTACACCAGATTGCAGCTGAGGAGGGTGGCGCATCTAGCGAGGTGGGGAGCACTACACAACGGGAAAAGAAATTGTTTCCTGTCTGGGATGATGCACGTGGCGAGTGGACGGAACAGGATAATTAATCCACATAACTGTCATACGCTGATTTTTCATTTTGCGTGCCAATTAAATTCTGAAATTAATCAACTCTCCCGCTCCCCCGCAGTGGTGCCAACTCTGCTTTTTTCCGTCAAATCTCGCTTTTTTAGAAACACTACAAGCAGCGCCAAGCTGTCTTCTGCCGGGACACAAATGGGATCGTGTCTTGGAAAACGTGCCTTGTTAGCCAAAAAACAAGCAGTTTTTCATTTCGAATAACGGCAGTTTTTTTTCCATTTTCAATTCGAAATTGCGGCCAAACCGGGGGATAGCGTTGAGGTTTTTTTTTAGTTTGTTCGTTTTTTTCTTCTTCGCGCAGTGCAGCATTTTCCAGGTTTCCAAAGTGCACAGCCCGCTGTGGAGAGACCTCCAAAGTTTTAGCCGTTTTTTCAGTTTCCCTTTAAGATGCCCCCTTTTGAAAAACGCCCCCTTGCACGACCGGGGGGCGGGGCGGCGAAAAAACCGTTTTTAACAGTTTTCTGTAAGCAGACTGTAAATTTTAACAGAATGATAAAAGTAATTGCCTACTTTCGGACACTTTTTTTAAAGCCGCACACAACTATGCAACGAAAAAGCTCAGCTGTCCGTATAGTTTTTTCTAGGGGCCCAGTTTTTATTTTTTTTTTAAATTTTTACAAAACTGGTAAAAAATCAATGATAGCGTATTGTATTTCGTTCGCATATTGCACACATTTTATAAAATTGTCCCATCATGCATGTCAAAAATCAATTGCCCCCGGTTCAATGCCCCAGCAACGCCAAGTGCGTGTCGGGCCCAGATAATTGCGGCCATTACACAAAGCGGTAACGGAAACTATGTGTACTCAGAACACCCAACTTTGTGTGGAGAGGCAGGCAGATACAAAAAGCAACCACAACAAGAGCACCACAAAAGAAAAACCATGTTAACCAAGTGAGCCGGAAGAGCTGGGTGTGACACAAAGATACCCTGTAGGCAGGTGCAATTGGTAGAATATTATATAGGGAATGTAGACTATATATTTAAGGCACTGCATTTAGGGTTTTAAAGTCATTAAGGTAGTAGTAACTAACAAATATGTGTACATGTCTACTATTGATAGCTAGTAGCAGCTCATTAAAGTTTGTAAGCCCACAAAAATAACACTCTCTGTTCTACCCAACCTGTACAGGGTATATGTATATTAAGTGCCGACAACACTCAATAAAATGAAATGCTTTCCACGAAATGGCAATCCTTGAGCCTCCATCAATGCGGCAATTAACGGTGCCTAGTTTTTTCGGTGCCCATCCAAATCGCACCGGGGAGAAAGCCTATTTTCTATTCCCGCTTTTTGACACGCTTGCAAGTGCTATCAATTCGATTTGGGTGCGGCACGCAAGGAGGCGTGGCACAGGCAGAGAGCAACCGCACGGTCAGGCCGGGGCAACTTTGCCGCATTATGCTGCAGTGCATCCTTGTGGCAGTTTCTCATTCATTTTTTTTGGGCCAAAATCGAATGGCGGCCTAATTGCGTTAATTTCACTCCACATTTCTCGAATTGTTTTGCCGCCAGGTCACGCCCTGCCCTCCCCCCCTTATCACAATTGCCTTGCATGTTTGTCAGCACTTTTAGTGCCTGGAACCAAGGGGAGTAAAACCCCACACCCTGCCCTGCTTTCCCGCCTGGCACAACTTGTGCATGCCGACGACATAATTGTTTGCCTTACAATTTATACAAATTATCCCCCGAACGTGTGGCGCCTCCACCAGTGCAACAACCCGCAAGACGAACCCCTAAACAATCTCAGCCCCTCTGCGGTTCATTGACATGCGACAAGTGGATACTTCTATTATAATTTTCATTGGAAGCCTAACTTTTCAAATAGTTTTCTCTATACGGACAAGGTATTGGTGGGCACAGCACCAGCACCATCTCCTGCCTGCGGATTACGCTCTACCATCACATCAAGTATGTCGCCCTCCTCCAGTTCCAGCGACGTGGCTGTCTCATCGCCCTCGATTCTCTGGCCATCGAAAGTGAGATACGTTTGATCCTTAAGCATGCCGGTACGCGAGCAATACGCATCCTTCAGCTTGGACAGCGCCATCTGGCGCCGAATTCGAAAGAGGAGTAGCCCACGCGCCTCCGATTGCATCTTCAATGTGATATGGTATGAGTTTTGTACATCCTCGGTTTCCGACATGGCAATTCAGCTCAGATTTATTTATATATATCAATTATCTATATCTATTTTGTATTACAATTGAAAATGGAAAACGAATATGTTGGCAACATTAGCTCCACGTGGCCTACTTGGGGTCTGGCTAGATGAAATGTTTACTGTCTCCCAATTCAGTTTGGGCCACATCAGCAGAAGCGTCCGTTAAATTGTGGAACTAAGTAATAAATAAGAATATATAAGTTTCATTGAGCATTTCGATAAGATAGCGTCCACTTTTGGTGAAGCAGGTACTCCCGCTGCATGGGCTACATATCTCATGTGAAGCCTTAGCTGCCAGACGACTCAGCAAGAATCCAAAAAAAACTTGATTGTACACTGGGACAGTGGAGGCACCACAAAGGGGAAATAATTGAAAACGTAAGGTTTTTACAGGCATTCAGTGATCAGATCTAAGTAGATCTTGGAATGTATTGATTTAAGCTAATCGAAACTTTATATATTACTATACACATTTCTTTCTGTATACAGTTAATTTATATAATTCTACTGTTAATTTTATGAAAAAACTTTAAACGCAAGTCATAACTCAAAAAAAATACTTGAGGTTTGTTGTTGAAATTCGTTGTGTAGTAGGAGGGTTAAAAGGTTTTCAACTGCAACCCTTCGCTTACGTAAATTACGCATAACAATTAAGTAAATAATGACAACTGATTTTACTATATAAAAGTTATAAAGTCTATTAATACGGACTATGGATGGGCAGGGAAGTTAGATTCAAGCACCCTAGTTCGCAGCTCAAATTCTGTTTACGCCTCACTGTGCGAATTAACGCCCTATCATAGGGTATCATTTATTTATAAATTGTACTACAGTTCGCATACATATACAAGTATGTGTGTGTGTATATATAGATAATATAGTAAAAAGCGATAGCTCGGCGACGCTGCGACTCAATTTTTCAGTTGCTTTTCAGCGAGCACGACGAACGGTTGTGCATACTCGATGAGGTCAGTGCGTGTGTGGGGGAACTCATTAATATTTGAAACATTCGCCAGATAAATAATCAAGATTTGTTATTGTGCTTAGCTGCACCTAGTAAACACATCTCCCCCGCGCGTTCAATATGAAGTGTCTGACAATATTTGGTCTGATTGTGGCAATATTTGCCGGTATTGTGGGCTACGGTTATGTGGTCTTTACGGATCTGACACGTCCACTGCCCAAGCCCGAGTTCAAGGACGATACGTACTGGGGACCTGGCGATGGCAAGGACTATAAGCCAGATCCGAAGATCTATGACTTCGCCCTGGATGTGCCTCAGGCGGTGATCGAAGATTTGCGTCAACAATTGAATCGCACACTGAAACTGGCCGAACCTCTGGACGGCATCGCCTTCGAGTATGGCTTCAATAGCTACGCACTGGAACAGTTTGTCGAATACTGGCGCGAGAAGTATCTGACCGAGTGGAAGACTCGTCAGGAGTATCTCAACTCGTTGAAGCAGTACAAGACTGAGGTGCAGGGGTAAGTAATGATGCTCCAGAATGCCAGGCAGTCACAACTAATGCAATGCTCTTCTTCAAAGATTGAATATTCATTTCATACACGAACGTGTCTCCGAAGAGGTTGCGGCCAAGAAGCATGTCTATCCACTGCTGCTGCTCCACGGCTGGCCCGGCTCGGTGCGTGAGTTCTACGATTTCATTCCCATGTTGCGCAACGATCAGAACATCAGTGATTACTCCTTCGAAGTGATTGCACCTTCGTTGGTTGGCTTCGGCTTTTCAGATGTGAGTAGAAAGGGTTAAGGGGATTATTTGCTGGGAATTGATTTTCTATAATACCATATGTTCTCTTTCCCACAGGCAGCGACACGTACCGGCTTCAATGCCGCTGAAATGGCCACCGTGATGCGAAACCTCATGTTGAAACTGGGCCACAAAAAGTTCTTTGTGCAGGGTGGAGACTGGGGCAGCATTATTGGCAGCAATCTGGCCACGTTGTATCCCGAAAATGTGCTGGGCTACCATTCCAATATGTGCGTAATGACCACCCCTTTGTCCATTCTGAAGAGCATCTACACTCACTACTATCCCGAGAAGGTGCTGGCCAATCGCATGTTCTACGATCATCACACGCCACTGTGGGAGAAGTACCAGAATCTGCTCGTGGAGACTGGCTACTATCATATACAGGCCACCAAGCCCGACACTATTGGAGCTGCCCTGGACTCAAGTCCTGTCGCACTGGCCGCCTACATACTCGAGAAGTTCCAGACCTGCACGGGACCCAGTCTTAATCAAGATTTCGGGGCAATTGTCACAGTGTTTGGACTTGAGACAGTTCTGGACAATCTAATGATCTATTACCTGAACAGTGCGGCAACCACTGCGGGTCGTTTCTATGCAGAGAATTCCGCGAAAGCTTATCGTGATTTGCAGTTAGACCGCGTCCAATCCCCTGTGCCCATGGGTTGTGCCCGTTTCCGCTTCGATCTTCCGCCTGCATCGGACTGGCAGCTACGCGACAAGTTCCCCAATCTGCAGCACAGCATGTATTTCCAGCATGGTGGACATTTCGCCGCCATGGAAATGCCATCGATGTTGTTCAATGATTTCACAACATTTGTGAGAAAGGTCGGACTCAATCCCGAGGCTAAAAAATAAGCAACAAGTTGTTACGATTTATGATGATGTATAAAGTCTGGTTAAAATTTTTTAAAAGTTCATTAATAAACGCTTAACTTAACTTATCAATTTACTGCAACTCTCAATTATCTATTTCAAATGCGCGCCCTGATGATCTTTAGATTTTGAACTTTACAACACTGTCGCGCACTTTGGATCTCGCATATAGCGGACTTTATTTTTACCTATCAACGCTTTTGCTTTCCCTATAACTTTTGATAAGGGAATTCTGTTTTTTGATTAGGTTTACTTTCATGTTCGGTAATTGTTTGTTTGCTGCGTCACGCTCACGGTGCGCTAAACACAGTTATAAAATGTGCATACTCATTTTGAGAGAGAGTGAGAGAAAGAGTAAGAGAGAAGAGAACTTGCCATAAATGATGGCTTAGAAAATGATGTATTACAAAATTGGAAATAACATTGCAAATTCTCTTTTGCTCTTTTTATAAAATATATTTGTTTATTTTTAGCACAAGTCCGTGATTAGCGCACGCAGCGCTCTCCTCTCTAGGCAAACAACTATGATATTTATTTACATAGACAACACATGCAAGTTGAGCGTATGTGTGTGCATGTGTATGTATGCATGTCTACCCAAACATTGCTGTAGCGCGCTCTCTCTCGCTCTCTCTCTCGATCTCTATCTCTTGTGTGCTTGCAAAGCTCTCGGCTCTGTCGCTCTCAGCAGCTTGACTATCGATTGAGTGATCGGCGGCCAGCGCTCTCATCGTGAATCGTCGTTTGCTGCTCGCCCTCCACCCTACCGTGGTATAAAACCCGCAGCTACATCAACGAACAGTTTAATTCGGCAACTTGGTCGGTACGGTTGTGTTTTTTGCTCTACTCAGGCTCGATTGCATTGGCTTAAGTGGAATAAATACTCAGATTTAATTGCAATAAGAAAGCAAAGTGCAAATAAATACACAAAATGCCTTCTGCAGCGCAGACTACTGTGCGCATTCTGATTGGCGCCGTGGTCGCAATTTTATTTGTGGGCATAAAAAATTACCGTGATTTAGGTGCACCCGGCAAACGACCTGACCTTGATAACAATGAGTACTGGGGCCCTGCGCTAAAGGAACCCTATAAGGAAAACAAGGCTGTGCTGCCCTATGACATAGGTGTTTCTGCTGAGGTGAGTGCGAGTGTTCTTAGGTATACACGTAGTTATGGCAAGTCGTAGGTAGGTAGGCCCACTCTACCTTCGGCCTGCCCAAACTCGTTTGTCCCCTTGTACACACACTGCGCATATTAATTGTTTGTTCTTTCCCCTCCCTTCTGTCCGCCACTCAGCTCATTGCCGACTTGAAGACGCAGCTGGATCGTCCGCTGAAACTACAGGAGCCACTAGAGGGCGTTGGCTTCGAGTACGGTTTCAATGCCAAAGAGTTGCAAAACTTGGTGAAATACTGGCGCGATAGTTATTTGCCAAAATGGAACGAAAGGGAGAAATATCTGAAACAGTTCAAGCATTTCCAGACCGAAATTCAAGGGTAAGTAGTACAGTCTGCCCTCTTGTTAAAAGTAAAACAATTTGCAAAGTTTCATTACATAATTAACATTTGTTCGTTTTATTTAAATCAATCATTTATGCATACATATATACACATAAATGTGAATACATATGTATAAGTATTGATATGCGAATAAATTGTCTATAGACATATTGAACTAAGCTTAACGAATTCTTCACTTTCGCTTCCTAGTTTAAAAATTCATTTTATTCATGCAAAGCCCACTAAAACTGAGGGTAAGAAGGTGCTGCCTTTGCTTTTGATGCACGGCTGGCCTGGATCGGTACGCGAGTTCTACGATTTCATACCGCTCTTGACAACCGGCAGCGATAAGAGCGATTATGTCTTTGAAGTGATAGCACCCAGTTTGCCTGGCTATGGCTGGTCTCAGGTAAGACTCCAATCACAGGACCTCCAGGTTTTTAAACCGAAGCAACTAACGAGGCCTTGCACTTATCTTTGTAGGGTGCCTCGAAGAAGGGCTTTGGTGCGGCTCAACTATCGGTGGTTATGCGCAATCTGATGCTGCGTCTGGGCTTCGAGAAGTTCCTTATTCAGGGTGGCGATTGGGGCAGCATCATTGGCAGCAATTTGGCTGCACTCTTCCCGGAGAACACATTGGGTTATCACTCCAACATGTGCAACAACGGCAGCCCCTTGGGAAATATTCGACTGCTGTTGGCCTCGATCTTCCCCAGCTTCTATGTGGACAGCAAGCATGCGCAGTTCTACAAGGGTTTGGGTCATCTATTCTCGTCCATTCTCGAGGAGATGGGCTATGCGCATATACAGGCCACCAAACCCGATACCATTGGCACCGCTTTGGCCCATAATCCTGTTGGCCTGGCCGCCTACATAGTCGAGAAGTTCTCGACGTGGACAAATCCTGCATACAGGCAACTCAAGGATGGAGGTGTAACAAAGCATTTTACCTATGATCAGTTATTGGATAATGTAATGATCTATTATATAACCAATTCGATAACCACCTCGGTGCGTCTCTATTCCGAGACCATGAATAGCGCCCAACTAAGCTTGGGGGTGGACAATGTGCCTGTACAGGCTCCCGTTGCGTGTGCCCATTTCTTGCACGAACTGACGCACGTACCGGATTCAGTGTTGGCCAACAGATTCCCCAAACTGATACAAACCACACACTACACTGAGGGCGGACACTTCCCGGCGTTTGAGGTGCCACAGCAACTGTACGAGGACTTTGTCGCGTATGTGAAGAAGGCATTCGCCTAGTTAGGACTAGTTTCGTTTCAATTGTATATTTTCTTACAAGCGGCATCGGAATGAATAATAAAAAGTGTTGTTTATTTTTATAAAATAACAATTATTATTGTGGGCCGAAGATCGTTTACTCAGATCGATTGGCTCCGAAAACTGAAACGCTTCGTTGCGACTCGTTGAGAACAAACACTTCATATACAGAATATCAATCAGCTTATTTATAGTATCGTATCTCGTGCATACTATAGAGGCATCTCGTATGTCTTCATCAAAGTCGCATAATAATTGGGCTTGGCAGACTTTGCTATGCGGTTCATCACTTTTATTTTCAATAACACTTTATTATCTTCCGTTACTGATTAGATTATATCTTTCTTTAACCTGCTTTAGTTTTACCTGTGTAAATGATTCATTATTCACTGTAAAAAAGAACTCGTTTTCTATTTTTACAGTTGGTTATTATATTATAATTATAATTTGTAGCAGTCTCGACATGTGTTCAACCTTTGTTTTTAGGAATAAGCTACTGGAATTTATTAACGCTGTGAGGTAATCACGCGACCTTTTTATAGGGGGTATGCAGTTTCGCTCTGTTTTTGCAAATCAAATTCGGGGTTAGTTGGGGCTGAGGCAACACTTTGACCCGGCGAGCAGCTGCGTCTTTTGCAAATTATCCACAATTAACAAATTGCCGATTTCTCAACACGCAAAGCTCTCTCGGCTAAAAATCGAACAAAGCTTTTAAGTCGCATCTCCATAGAGCGGGGCATAGACGACTTAACGAAAAGCTTACACAGAGAGTAAAGCTCGAGCTGGAGCAAGCTAACCAAGCAAAGGCTTAGACCCGATCACAGTGAAGCGTAAAATAAACGAAAGCACTTATCATCGTGTGTGTGCGAAGTTTAACGATTAGTTCAACAATAACAACAACAGTTACAAAGCAGCCGCAATCTCAGCCAAACTACTGATTAGATGCCGCGTCTGTTCAAGCAGTCAGTCTGACTGAAACCGTTGAACAGACAAGTTCTACGGACGGGCAACTGAGAATATGTCGCCCATAACACGTATCCTAGTGCTGCTGCTGGCCATTGGCGGCGGCATGCTTTACAAGGAGCTGAACAAGCTGTGGGGCGATCTGCCCGCACCCACGTTGGACGAACAGCAATGGTGGGGCGATGAGGCCTCACCCAAAGACTACGAGGCATATTTGGCCAACAGTTCCGAGGTGGTGGGCAATCGACTTATGTACCCCGAAGCGGTAAGATAACAAATTCAATTCTGAAGTGCTGTCTACACACATTTTACCAAAAATTTTCCAAATTGTAGACGATTGAGGATCTGAAAAAGCAACTGAATCGTACACTGCGTCTTACACCTCCATTGGAGGGTGTGGCATTCGAGTATGGCTTCAATACGGATTTCCTACAGGAACTGATCAAATACTGGCGCGACGATTACCTGCCGCGTTGGCGTGAACGCGAGGTCTTCCTCTGGCAATTCAATCACTTCACCACAGAAATTCAGGGGTGAGTGGGGGATAGATAAACCCTTATCGCAGCTTGACCACTGATAGCGCACACATTTTATTAGTCTACGCATGCACTTTCTACACCTGATGGTTTACGACGACAACAAGGTGGGCAAGCAGCATTACCCGGTGCTGCTGCTCCACGGCTGGCCCGGATCAGTGCGTGAATTCTACGATATGATCCACATGCTGCACCAGACCAACCTGGATCCCAACAACAAATACATTTTTAACGTGATTGTGCCCAGTTTACCCGGTTACGGATGGTCACAGGTGAGTACTTACTGTACTCTCTGCCTCTCTAAGTAGTTCCAATGCTTCTTATGCTTCAGGGTACATCGCGTCCAGGTTTGGGTCCTGCTCAAATGGCTGTCATGCTGCGTAATCTGATGCTGCGTCTGGGCTATGATAAGTTCTTCATTCAGGGTGGCGACTGGGGCTCTGTACTGGGTTCAAATTTGGCCACACTATATCCAGAAAATGTGCTGGGCTATCACTCCAACATGTGCAACAATTTGAGCCCCAAGTCGCATGTGAAGGGTCTGTTGGCTGGACTGTGGCCCAGTCTGTTTGTACCCAGCGGCTTTGAGGATTTCTTCTTCCCCAAGTCTAAGGAACTCAGCTACTTGATTGAGGAGAGCGGCTACTTCCATCTGCAGGCCACTAAGCCCGACACCATTGGCGCTGCGTTGACCGATAATCCTGTGGGCCTGGCTACCTACATACTAGAAAAGTTCTCCACCTGGACCAATGCCACCTATCGCTCTCTTCCCGATGGCGGACTGACTCGGCGTTATAAGCTAGATGCACTGTTCGACAATGTGATGATCTACTATCTGACCAACTCGATCACTACATCCCAGCGGCTCTATGCGGAAGCCTATACAAACGAACAGCTCGAGCTCAAGCTGGAGCGCGTGCCCACCTCTGTGCCGACGGGCTGTGCCCGCTTCAAGGGAGACATCATGCAGTTCCTGGACCTGCAGCTGCAGGACAAGTTCAAGAATCTGATTCACAGCACCTACTACAAACGAGGCGGTCACTTTGCTGCACTTGAGTTACCCAAGGTGCTGTACAATGATTTCATTGAGTTTGTTAAAAAGGTTGAGCGCAAATTTAATATTAAAACTTTGTAAATCTAAATACCTTACAAAATCAATTGTCCTTAATGTAATTAAGTACAATATTTTATGTTGAATTTTTAACAAATAAATAATTTTTTAAAATTCATCCTTTTTTCAATTTCGGCAACAAAATATACCATAAAGTGTGAAAAATACCATAAACGGTCACGCTGGTTGTGACTGCAGTAAGAATAGTGTTGTAAAACACTTAGCGTGCGCAAGAGTGGCAACTTCAAAGTTTTACCCTCTTGCGACTCTTTAAATTGTCAAAATGTAAACAAGAAATGATTCTAATTTCTTTCGCATATTCACAATGCGAGTGCACAATTCATTATAAAAAGTAGCACGCAAATCAATTCATCATGACTTGGTCGACTTGTCCAAGCGCCTGCTTCTTGCCTACTGTAGATGACAAGCCAGAGTTATTAGCTTACGGAGCAACTCTTCGCGGACGATTGTAGCGCAGATAAACAATTCTCAAAAGTGCTCGTCATCATGTGTAGGCGAAGCCGGACGACTAGTCGTCAAACAACAACAGCCAGTTGGATGGAAAATGTTTAAAATGTTTCTAAGATTGCATGCCGGTGTTTAGTGTGCCTCGAATAAACGCCTTGAGAGGTTGTATACAGTACTAATATGTTTGGTAAGGGGCTTGTTCTGATCCTGCTGCTGGCCATTGGCGGCGGCCTGTTCTATAAACAGCTCAATCAGCTGTGGGGTGATCTGCCAGCTCCCACATTGGATGCACAGCAATGGTGGAGTAATAAGCCCGCGCCCAAGGACTACGATGCATATTTGGCCAAAAGTTCCAAGGTGGTAGAGAGTTCACTTAAATACCCAGATGAGGTAAGCTATTTGTGCATTATTTAGTATGTGGCACCCTCTAAAGCTATCTTATAAAATTTCAGACCATAGAAGATCTACGGAGACAGCTTAATCGCACACTACGCCTAACACCTCCACTAAAGGGTGTGAATTTTCGGTATGGATTCAATTCGGATTACCTAAAGGAACTGGTGGCCTATTGGCGCGACGACTACCTCGTTCGCTGGCGTGAACGAGAGACGTTTCTTGGACAATTCAAACACTTTACAACAGAGATTCAGGGGTGAGTGACGGACGGAACACGTAAAGCGCCACTTGGTCATTAACTTGGAATTCTTAGTCTAAGCACGCACTTTCTACATCTGACTATCTCCGACGAGAACAAGGTTGGCAAGCAGAATTACCCGGTGCTGCTGCTTCACGGCTGGCCCGGATCAGTACGTGAATTCTACGATATGATCCACATGCTGCACCAGACCAACCTGGATCCCAACAACAAATACATTTTTAACGTGATTGTTCCCAGTTTACCCGGTTACGGATGGTCACAGGTGAGTACTTACTGTACTCTCTGCCTCTCTAAGTAGTTCCAATGCTTCTTATGCTTCAGGGTACATCGCGTCCAGGCTTGGGTCCTGCTCAAATGGCTGTCATGCTGCGTAATCTGATGCTGCGTCTGGGCTATGATAAGTTCTTCATTCAGGGTGGCGACTGGGGCTCTGTACTGGGTTCAAATTTGGCCACACTATATCCGGAAAATGTGCTGGGCTATCACTCCAACATGTGCAACAATTTGAGCCCCAAGTCGCATGTGAAGGGTCTGTTGGCTGGACTGTGGCCCAGTCTGTTTGTACCCAGCGGCTTTGAGGATTTCTTCTTCCCCAAGTCTAAGGAACTCAGCTACTTGATTGAGGAGAGCGGCTACTTCCATCTGCAGGCCACTAAGCCCGACACCATTGGCGCTGCGCTGACCGATAATCCCGTGGGCCTGGCTACCTACATACTCGAAAAGTTCTCCACCTGGACCAATGCCACCTATCGCTCTCTTCCCGATGGCGGACTGACTCGGCGTTATAAGCTAGATGCACTGTTCGACAATGTGATGATCTACTATCTGACCAACTCGATCACTACATCCCAGCGGCTCTATGCGGAAGCCTATACAAACGAACAGCTCGAGCTCAAGCTGGAGCGCGTGCCCACCTCTGTGCCGACGGGCTGTGCCCGCTTCAAGGGAGACATCATGCAGTTCCTGGACCTGCAGCTGCAGGACAAGTTCAAGAATCTGATTCACAGCACCTACTACAAACGAGGCGGTCACTTTGCTGCCCTTGAGTTACCCAAGGTGCTGTACAGTGATTTCATAGAGTTTGTTAAAAAGGTTGAGCGCAAATTTAATATTAAAACTTTGTAAATCTAAATACCCTACAAAATCAATTGTCCTTAATGTAATGAAGTACAATATTTTCTGTTGAATTTTTTACAAATAAATAATTTTTTTAATTTCGGCAATAAAAAAAATAAAGTGAAGTGCCAACTTCAGTTCCTACGGGCTGTGCTCGCTTCAAGGGCGACCTCATGCAATTCCTGGACACGCAGCTGCAAGACAAGTTCCCAGAGTTAATACATAGCATTTACTACAAGAGGGGAGGTCACTTCGCTGCCCTTGAAATGCCCAAGGTCGTGTACAACGATTTCATTGAGTTTGTAAAGAAAGCTGAGCAAAATGTTAAGATCAAGGCTGTGTAAATACAGATGAGAGTTACAATTGTGCTTTTTTTATATCGATATATACAATCGATACTTGAGCCTATTGAGCTCTTGACACTTCATCAAAGCACTAAGCATCGATGCTTAATGATCAATGTGCAATTAAACCAGTGTTTAACAGATTTTGAACTTGATCCTGTCAACAACTTTAAGTCAGTGTTGCAAATAACTGCGAAGCTCAAATGAAAGCGAATGGAAGATTGAACAGTAAATTATTGTTCTATGCATGCTGCAACCGCAAGAAAAGAAGAAATACTAAAAGAACAAAGCAAATAGATTATTGGTTAATTTTTTTAATCATATTAGTTTGAATTATAAAACATACATATATAAGGTGAGTGCGAGAAGCAGGCATATAATATTTTGTGTCAGTCTGCCTTCCCAAATCGACATAAATTTTAAAGTAAAATAATAAAATTTCTTACAGCCATTTTGTTAATGTATTCCTGCTACACACAAAGTCGCACACACTTTCAAAAGTCTTGAAAGATTTAAAAACAGAATTTACAGTAAAACAGAAGAGCCGTGTTATTCGTATTTAGTCAATTTCCAGTAAGTTCACAGAATGAGCGATCTAAAGCCAACCGTTGCCCTAACAAGCGTAAATGGGGAGAATATGTCGCGACACCAGATGCTCGACTGGGTCAACACTATGGTTGATGGACATTACAAAAAGATCGAAGAGCTGTGCTCAGGTAAGTCACGACACGCCCTGAATATTGTGTAGATTGCTACAATGGGTAACGTCTCTTGTGTCTCTTTTGTAGGTGCTGCCTATTGCCAAATGATGGAAATGATCTTTCCAAATTGCATCAACTTGAAGCGCGTTAAAATGTCGGCCAAGCTGGAGCACGAGTGGTTTCACAACATGAAGCTCTTGCAGGGAGCTCTCATACGTGTCAAACTGGACAAAACAATTCCGGTTGATCGTTTGATTAAGGGTCGTTTTCAGGATAATTTCGAGTTTCTGCAATGGTTCAAAAAGTTCTTTGACTCACAGGCACCCGGGCTTGAAAATATCAAATCAGCCGCCAATGCAGTTCATCCAAAACCGATTAAACCCCGTACCGTTGCCGCCGCCATCGACAATGGATTGAGCAAAAAGGAATCTCTGAATGACCTACTATCATCGATCGAGGAGCTTAATACGAAAAGTACCGAAGTCATCGAAACACGCGATAAGGCATATAGTAAGCTGCGTCAGATTGAAGTGCTGCTAACCAAATCGATTGAACAGAACGAGTATGTCGAATTCTGTAATCGAGTCTGTGATGTTCTATATAAGGCTGATGAAGCTGGTGTTGGTAAGGATGACAGCCATGGTAGTAATGAAACCAATTGAATAAATACAGTTACGCATAATGAAACTGATTCTAATCTCTTTATTTAAGTGTTTAAGACTTATAAAATAATTAACAGTTAAGATAGTACAAATACAAATTTAAGTTCATCATAGAGCTGCATTAATAAAAAAGTCGTAATGTAAGACACACGTAGAATATCTTGATGCAGAAAAAGAGTGTTTCCCAAAAATTTCAGTTTGTATTAACATTGGTTAGCGTTCCAAGTATATCATATGCTTAATATTATGCGATTTAAATGTTTCTCTTTTTTCTTTTGTTATTCTTTGGCCCTTTTACACACAGATTACAGTAAACACAGATAAGCTGCCATAAAATTTCAGGTTTTGCGTAAATACAATTGTTGCTTTGTTTTTCAGGATGGTATAGAGTTCCATTAGTTGCCCTCCGGTTTGGGCAGATTGGTGTCATATGCTCGTATAACTATAGATTGTGAGACAGCACCGCCTTCCTCTTGCGAAAATGCATAGCCATCTGTGAAGGAGCAATAATGATTAGAAACATTAGTTATTTCTCAACTCAAACTGAACTGAATTTGCTGAACAAAATGTTGATGATATTGTGTAACTGATATGAATTACTTTAATTGGCGTAAAAACAGCATACCCCATTGATATGAAAACAACAATAAAAAAAAATGTCATTTGCCGCATGTGAAACGCAATCGTGTAAAATCTTCAATTACCCAGGACTCTAGTGCTGATTACCCTTACTATATATTTATAACTAGACCATTAAAAAATGAAGTACCGCCGTCACCAGATGGTTAGCTCATGTCCTTGACAACTGGAACTTTGTGGTTGGTAAATAGGTTGTACTCACGCGATAATTCTAGTTCCGTTTCAACTCTTGTGTTGGCACGACGGGTGAAAACATTACGTAGCAATCTCGCAGTTTCAGTGAATCTGTTGAATTAAGGTTGGGTATTGCGAGATAGATCGCAGGGCTTTTAGTAATGATTTATGTATGTGTTGTGGCATTCAAAAATCTTTGCTTGTTATTGCGCTTTCTATGAATTCGGTTTTTTATTTTTATTTATTTGTTTTAGTTTTTCATTTCACTTTGAATTGTTAGCATTTGTTACTACTACGGTCAGTTGGAAATCATAAGTGAGCAAATGTCAAGAGGGATTAGTTCTTGCGCTATAATTGATTAATAAATACAAAGGTGACAAAGAAATGGTTCCAAAATTTATAGAGCATGCACAAACGTTCCAATATTATGAAAATTATAAAAGGATCTCTTATATCACAGTTGGCAACTTAAAAGTAATGTCGAAATCTAGAAAATATATGAATGTATAACATGCAATATAGGTAGGTCGATAATCTGTTTAGTATAGACATTTAAAAATATAACCATATTCTGTGTTTTCACTATCTTTCTATTGATTTCCTTATTATCTGCCCCCAATATGAAGATCTGAAATACTTTTAATAGCATCAATGAATACCCTAATCGATGGACATGGCTGAGTGACTGTATGACTATGAATTGGATCGTATGTGAGTATATCTTTGTTTGTATGTACACAGTGTCAGTCTGGAGTATATGTAAGTTGACTTGATTTATCCATGAATTACTTACACCGAAGAATCGATCCCAAGGCATACATAGTACTGCGCACCCAAAGAAAATATTCATAAAAATTTTTAGGTAACATAATTAAGAGATTGTATTGCATTTCTTTTTGTAAGAAACTCATTAAGGTATTGCTTTGATATTGTTTTAAATTTTGAAATTGGTATTACTATAATTTTGATATTGGTATAGTTTGTTGTTGATTTGTTCAGTTTTGTTGCGTGTTACAATAAAAACACAAGTATAAAACATAAAACTCAGGTGCAAAACATTCAGCATGACAATTGTGTGCCGAAATAGTCTTTGTTATTCCATTGCTAGTGTCAGCAATTTATCGCATGCGAGCTGTGGCACATATCGCAGGGCATACATTATACGTATGTGTTAACTATATGAAAACTAAACGACGCGATCAAAGTTTATTTGAACGTTTATTTCTTTATATTTCTGTATATTTTTTAAGGTCGTTCTTCGTGTTCGATTGAGTGAAACAAACAAACAAACAAACAACTGAGGTGAAGATGAGAAACAATACAATGATGGTCGTTCACATATAGTAGGTGTGTTTTTGAACCGATTGTAACTGATTGCCATTGTTGTTCTCGAAAAAGCCTGTAGTTTTATTAAGTACACACATTTATTGCACAAACAAATTGACAGCTTGACTATCTATTATCGGATATAAATATATATATATTTCTATCGGGGAACAAATGTACACCAACTTAACTTAAGAGTTTTATAGCGAGGAAAGAAAGAGGAATACAAACTCAACACTTAAATTTATTTGCATTTAGTATATTTCCAATAAGATAAACAAGAGGGCAGTATAAGCTATAGATTAGATAGTTTGTAAAATGTTTAGTTTATTTTAAATCTGTTTTGCAGGATAGAGGAATGCAAAGAATGTTAAGGAGGGAATACAGTTTACCTTAGAAATAATTTAGTAGACTTAAGAACTAATATATATATTTGAATACATTCAACAAATTAATAAAAACTCTGGAATGACTGAGGAACTGCAACTTTGCTTTAAAATAATGCTTGTTAACTGGATTTCACATTTGGACTTCACATAAATTTGACTCTCTCTTTTAAAATGTATCTAGAGACGATGGTATATTTTATCACACATTTACACAATTGTGTGTTTATAAAGTAAATTCAAATGAAAAATACATAATAATAATGATTTCAACAATTATCAGCAACTATTAAAATGAGATTATTGAACGCACTTTATATGCTACAGTAATTCGTATCACAGTTCTTATTAATATATCAAGTATGTACATATGGTAAATTTATTGCTATAGCTTATATATGATTAATTATTCCCCTCTATCTGGATATGGCTTGTCGCGCCCTGAGCACTTATAAATATTTATTGAACATAAAAACAACAATTGCTTATCACACAAATTACATACAAATATACATACACAAACATTGATGATAAATAAATATGTTAACATTATACACATTATTGTTACTAGAGCCTCCTCACTACATATGCAGTATATCGTCACTGCTGTCGACGCTTTCGTTCTGCGTTCCGCCGCGCAAGCGCTGTCTACGTCGATAATGCTGATGATCCCCGATGCTCTCCTCCAGGTCCAGATTCTCCACACGCAATTGTCGATGTGGTTTCGGCGAGTTCTTTGTGTTGCTGAAGCTACGCATTCCATATAACATTTCATCTCTGTAGGATTGATTGACGTACACGCCGATACATATGTATATATCGTGACAAATTCGTGGATATGGCATAGGATGGAGTTATAGGGATCAATTACAATAGTTAAGCAATTTCATTTGTTTCATATTCGATTTAAATTAATGTAAATATGCAAAGAGGATAGAAGAGGAGAGATAGAAATGTACATATATTTTTGGGATTTACTTTATATATCGTTTACTTAATGTTCGTAGTAATGTTTGCTAAATAAATGATCATAACTCGGATTGGATAGAAATAACAACAATTAGCTATAATGTATGTATTGTTTTCAAATTTAGTCATCTATTTGGAAATTGAATTGTGTTTGTTTCTTTCAATGCATTTCAATACAACTGCTAAACGAAATGAACTTTTAATTACAGTGTGGCAGATCAGCTAAATAAGATATTATATAATAGATAAGAGTCGAGTGTGCATGTTGCATGTTGTTGTTTCTCCACGTGTATTATACAGTTTACTATATCTGTACTGTTTAGCATTCAGTTAGTGTGTTTTATAGTATCTAGTTTAGGTTACAATCTCTCTTAAACCTAGGGATGCATGGTACTTTAGTTTAACTCTACACTGAGAGCGAAACACATGGAAATAACTGAACAGTACTTTACTGAGTATTCGCCAGTCAGGCTGCTTTCGTTTACAATGTTTTGTCAGACAGATACGGTAATGTATGGGAAGCCATTGTTCTGTGCAGACAGAGACAGAGAAACAGCTGGGCAAACACCGTAATACATTTGTGGATGTAAATTGAAAAAAGCACATAAGATAAGAACCAAGTTATTTGTTTAAGGCTATCATGAAGCCGGATACTTAGGTATATTTCCCATGTGTATTTACATTGGGGCCTTGTTGTTTTTAAAGTGTGTTACGTATTAGTTTTTGCATTCGGTTTATGGTGTTTTTTTCATTGTTTATTTCAGCTGTTCTTTGTTTATGACTCTTATGTATAACACTAGTATTACTATTTTCAACTACAGAGTCAATGAGAAATCAGGTACTAAAGCGATTACACACAATGAGAGTAAAACAAACACAATTGAAACAGTTACACAAGAAGTGACTTAGCTGGTTTATTACTAATTAATTAACGCATTAACTAATTTAATAATTATGGTGATTAAGAATGGTGTGCTTAATGATCTAATAACAAATGCCTACGTAAGTCTGTGCAAAACAATTACAAAACAAGGAATGCCAAGAAAAGAGAGAACGCACAAATCGCAAAGACAAAATCGAATCTCTTTGCTTTTCGTGTGCTCTCTCCACAAAATAAACTAAATAAACGCTTAAATTACTGAAAACAATGCGCAGCAACAATTCAAATTGAAAATGTAGCAGCAATAGAGTTAATAAATGCCAATAGTCGACCAATTCAAAGAAATAATGCAAATACATAGGCAGAGTCAGTTCCTTCTGACTTGTTTTGTTTTTGGTTTCCTATCTACGTTTTTGTCTCGATGCTTTATGCAATTGCAATACTTACGAAGAACGTGACTCTTCCATCACTTGCGAGGGATCATGCCGTTGTATTTCCGATTCCCGCACAGCATCAGTGAGGGTCTTGAATACCGTATTATGTACACTGCACAAGATGGTTAAAAAAGAGAGTAGAAAGTTTAACAAATAAACATATTGCAATGGTTAATTCTGATTAAAGTAAGAGTGGACATACAGCTTGCATAGCACATCGATAAGCAGACTGGTGATGGGCACCAATACCAGACCCAACCAAAAGATTGGCGTTGAAAGCAGTTGTATGTCCATGCCAACAAAATTGGCGGCAAAATAGAACGTTGGCCAGAAGTGACTGTAGATGAGAACAAAGATAAACCAAAGGCCGATAGATCCCCAAATGGCCGCATGTGTTAACCACGTCCAGGAACTTGTGATGAGGCCGGCCTTCAAGCAGACCGTGACGATGACATACTGTAAAACAAATACACTAAGTAAATATATATATATTACAAATTAAAATCCCATCCCGTGCTCACCGTGTACACCATGTTGCCCAGCAGCAAATAGTCGCTCGTCTTGCCGTCTCCCCAGATGGCTTCTGAGTGGAACAGCATCATGGGCATCCAGAAGAGAAATACCGAATGGAGCAGTGCATTGAGTATCCATATCCAAAACACTTTAACATTGAAAAGTTTAGAACTCTGCGATGCTTTATATAGCTGCGGATATCGCAGCATTGTGTCCGCTGTACAGAATTTCTCAAACAGACCGATGGCAAATGGTGGCATCGCAGTAAAGAGCACGTTATACAATCCGATTGTCCAGCGCTCGAACAGAATTTGTCCCGACCAGCCCGAGTAGACGGCGAACCAGAGTTCAATGACATACAAGCAAACATTCTTATAGAAGCTATAGAGAATTAGCTTGCTAATACGCGCATAATTCCAGGCGCCGTGTACGAGCAGCAGTCGACGCAGGTAACGAAACTGAGCAATCGAATAGTCCGAGGCGCAGGCAGCCTGCAAACCCTCGACACCGGATATGCCGATGCCCACATTTGCCTTCTGTATCATGGCCACATCGTTGGCCCCATCGCCAATGGCCAGCGTAACAGCCTTTGTATTTTGTGTCACCATATCGACCACTTCGGCTTTTTGTATTGGCGATACGCGACAGCAGATAACCACGCGCGATTTCAAACACAATTCCTGGAAATCTCCACGCAAGTCACAGGTTAACGCGTACTTCAGTGTCTTACCATCGATGACCAAGGCCACATTCGCGTCCTTGGCCGTTGAGTTCTTGAATTCACTTATATGCTGCAGTATAACATCGCGAGTGGCCTGAAAAAAGTTCAGATATCAGTTAGATGTTGATACACATTGATGTTACGACTTCTTTACTTACATCCAAGCTCTCCTCGTTGAGTATAATGATGTCCATGGAGTGCTTTATCAGCTTGCATGAGTATCCAATGTTGATTGCCGTCTCCTGCTTGTCACCTGTCAAGACCCAAACGTAAATGCCCGCATCGAGCAGCGCCTGTATGGTATCCGGTACACCATCCTGCAGTCTATCCTCAATTGCTGTCGCTCCCAATAGTGTTAGATTCATCTCAATCAGATTGGCCGCATCGTCCATTTTACTTTCGCGTCGATGCAGGGCCATAGATGCCCTATTGAATGTCTTGTTCCATTCGTCATACACCTCCTCATCGATTTCGGCCTCAGCCAGACACAGCGTACGCAAACCCTCTGAAGCGAATTCCTCCAAATGCTGCAACGTTACATCCCGATACTGTTGATTCTTTTGTGCGAGTCTTTCATAAATCACCGAATCGGCGCCTTTCATAAACAGCTTTATCTTTCCCTCCGGTGTGCGCACTATAAGCGACATACGTTTCCGGCTGGATGTAAACTCGATAACATTCAGAACTTGGTAACGTTTGCGCTCTCCCAAAGCATTGATCTCAACATATTCGGGTGTACGTGTATCGAATATGTAACCAAACTTTCGAGCACCATCGACTATAGCGCGCTCATCCGGACTGGCTGCATGATATTTTATTTCACCATTCTCTTTCCTCTCCGGTATCACAGTGTGGCACACAGACAAGAGCACCAAGAACGCCTCAATGACAGGTGCGTTTTCATGATTACGCAATATATTCTGCACCAACTCGGATTCCTCTGGCGTTCGTTGCGGGTCATAGACAACGCCAGCGATCGAACATTTCTTGAAGACCATCACATTGCGTGTCAGTGTGCCAGTCTTATCCGAGAATACATACTTGACCAGGCCGAGTTCTTCGTTTAAATTCGATGTTCTTGCACTCGCTGGCGTATTAGACTCCTCGTGATACATCTCGATGTCATAGTTGATGAATATGGCCTGTAGAAATCTGACTAGCTCCAGTGTGACTTGCAAGGATATCGGTATCAGATTGTTATACAGAATGAAGAACGTTAACAGGTTGTAGCCGAGGCTCATGCTCTTGAAATCGCCAATGCCCAAATACCAATCTGTCGCGGAATGTTTCTGGGTCCAGAACAAATTGCACAGCCCGCTGGTTATGCATAGCGTGATCAACATCATGAACAGCATCAATATCTGTGTGTTTGTCAGTTTATCCACCGTGGAACGCTTAAGCGGTGCTGCCGTTGAGTTCTTCATCAGCTTTGTCTCGTGTCCCGTGTAGATGACAACACCAAAGATCCATGCAGTGTTGCGCAACATGGCACCACGCTGCAGCACCTGATCGCTGCCTAAGCCAACGGGACTGTAGTGAGCAAAGTAAACGATCGATTAATATTTCATTTGAGATAGTTGCAGCTTTACTTACGCCATGTTGGATTCCTTCAGCACACCATTGAACTCGTATAGCAATCTGTTCGGTAATTCACACTCGATCGTGCCTTCGAATTGCATCAAGTCTTTTGTTTCCAACAGTGTGGCTGTGGAGGGCACGCCCTGCCTGATCTTCAGATTCGTCTCGCCATCCAAATTGGCTGTCTCAATGAAACACATCGCTTGCGGTTCACTGTGAAATAGCAAAGTTGCCATATATTCAACCATTTTCGACCACTGTGTTGTGTTTCTCGCAAAACTCACCTCGATGACAGCAGTACCAAATCAGCTGGAAAGAAATCATCGATAGTCACCTTGGTAATGTCGCCAACTGTCAGATCGCACCAACGCACAGTGGCCCACGTGCCGTTTTCCAGTCGCTCGATTGGTCGATCATTGATCTCATTATCGGCACGATGACGTTTCTAGTAAGAAAAGAAGAGAAAGAAAATAATGTGATAAGTTCTCTAATGAAAAGAAGTATTCCTCGTTAGTTCTGCACTCACAATATCCTCAATTATCTCCTTGATGGCGCTGACAGTGAGTATGAATATGAGTGGCACCAGTGTTGTGTAGCGACCCGTTGGTGATACATCCGGAATTTGTTGTAGTAATGCAATAAGTAAGAAAAAGCAATTGGAATATCGTCTGAATTGCTCAAAGAGGAACGCCGGTAAAAAGCTGATAACACTATAAGTCGAGGGGGAGAGAGAGATAGACAAAGAGAGACGGATGTAGTAAATTGCAGCAGATGTTACGGATGTTGCCCTTCTGGCGTTATCTTATCGCCATTTTCTCACACTCTTCTGAATAGATCAAATGGCAACGCAATAACGAGAACTCACCTATATTTAGCTGTGGATATACAGTTATTACAATAATTTGAGGTCTGTGGCCCGTTCAATGTGATGACCCTCTTCTCCGTGTCATCCCTATCGAAGTCGTCAGCTTGTCGCGGATCATCTTCATCTAAAAGAAATTAAAATTGATTATGACAGATTGCAGACATAACAACACGAAATATCTTATAAATTACGTAAGGAAAATTAAAAGAAACTGATAAAAATATATTTTTATTTAATGGTTATTTTTATTAAATTTCTCTTTTTTCGTATTTGGCTAAAAAGAAATTAATAGCAACAGGTTGTCCCAGAGCGTACTTTTTAGCAAATGTTTTGACATTGAAATTGGTCCGGCCATCGAGTGTTCTGTTATTCAAATAGGGCTCATCAAAGTCCAGTTGACAGTGCTGCTTGAAGACCACGAATATATAGCGATGATAGCCGGTATTCGGTTCCGGATGACTTCCAACATAGGCAACAATTTGATCGCCCCGAATGATATCACATCCAGGCACATTACCAATCAACCAGTGCAAAAATTGACCATTTGTGGGTGACTTTCGACTGGGTGTATCGGGATCGATCATCAGCATCGTATACAACTTGTTCGGATATGACAACCATCTTATACTCGGAGCACTACGCACTTGATGTGGAGTTAAAACACAGGCAGGTTGAACGGCAACCTGGCACACATAATGCGTGGTGATGACAACTTCGGGATAACAGTCCACAATGTCGGGTATAATACCATTATCCTTTAGAGATTTTTCCAATTCCTTGAGTAGATCTGGCACAGGACATGTCAAGAACATTTCAAATTTTCTTTGGCATTCAAAATTGTTTTTTTTTTTTTTTGGTTTTATTTTTGAATTTTCACGGGTATATTGATCAGATTAGTTTCAAATTCGAATAATTATGACTTATTTCTATTCTCATATTTGTAAGCACACAAAAAAAGCGTCTATATATTTGTATATATATGTTTTGCATAACGTTTAACGATTAACCATAACTTGAATGTATTTATATTATATATATTTGATTATCTGTAAGTTTGCTTCACAAGAATAAATAGGAATGTGTTGTAGAGTCCAAATAGTTAGTAGACTGCAGATTAAAGGGTTTCCGTTTGAGGTTTCAGTTTGAGGTTTCCGTTTTCGAGTTAAAGTTTAGAGTGTATTGTCGACAGATTACGGTATTTTAGATTTCAACAGCGAAGCGATTTATTTGTTTTTTTTTCAAACAGAACTCCTTTAAAACTTACGACTGCAGCGTATGCGCAACGCCGTATAGATATTGCCCAGCATCACGAGGTTTATGCGACGCCACTGTCCACGCGTAGGGATTCTTTGTCGCACCTGTAGGCGTTGACCGCAAAACGAGCTGTAACGATGATTATGCGATCCGTGAGTGTAGCTGATTCGATGTCTGGCAGCCGTCTCGCCTGAATCGCTATCACTGTCGCTGTAGTCGTCGTCGTCGTCGTAGTAGTCGTCCCCCTCTTCCTCTCCCAGGCTCTCGTCGTCCTCTTCGTCACCCTGATCTGCTGTAGAGTAGTGCTCTTCCTCCTCGTATTCCTCTTTGTGCTCTTTGGCGTGCTCTTTGTCGTGGTTCGCGGCGTGCTTCGCGTAGTGTTCCTTCTCGTGCTTCTTATCGTGCTTCTCGTCGTGCTCCTTGTCGTGTTCCTTGTCGTGTTCCTTGTCGTGTTCCTTGTCGTGTTCCTTGTGTTCCTTATCGTGCTTCTGTTCGTGCCTTTTATCCTGCTTCTCTTCGTGCTTCTTCTCGCGTTTCTCTTCGTGCTTCTTGTCGTGTTTCTCTTCGTGCTTTTTGTCCCGTTTCTCTTCGCGTTTCTTCTCACGTTTCTTGTCGTGCTTCTCAACGTATTTCTCTTCGTGCTTCTCTACGTGCTTCTCTTTGTGCTTCTCTACGTTCCTCTTTTCCTGCTTCTCTATGTACTTCTCGTCGTGCTTCTCCTCGTGCTTCTCTTCGTGCCTCTCCTCGTGCTTCTCTACGTTCCTCTCCTCGTGCTCTTCGTGTTTTTCGTCCTCTTCCTTTTCGTGATGTTCTTTCGCAAATCGCACCTTCTTCAATATCCTTTTCTCTGTCTGAACAGCCCTGCTCTTCTTCCTGGCCAAATTTTCCTTTACTGTCCCCTCCAGGTTGATGCGATGCTGTGGCAGCAGCTCACAAACACACTTAAACAATGGTGCAACGAGCCACAAGTGGGCGTGACTGGGGGCGTACGAGCTGCTCTTCAGGCGCCTGCGCACTCAGTTCCATGCACATTGAGCTGGAGCTCGTGGGATTTGCTCAACTTTGACATTTTGCATGGCCCTCGACAGTTGCAATATGTAGGACATTCTCCTGTTGGTGATGGTATACACACACACAAACACACACACGCAAATAAGCAGCTCGTATATATGTGTGTGTTTATAGCTTAAATCTAACACTTTATTTGTTCTTTACGTGCGTCAAGACACACTCTTGAGCCAAAGTAGTCCAGAGAGTTCGCACTACTTTCGTATTATCGATTTGTCACTGACTCAACTGAGACTTGCAATGCATTCGCTTTGCGACTTAAGGAATTCGTCACACGTTGGGAATATGTTAATTTGATTTGTATATATATCAAGAGGTGTCTGCAATTTGCAGCAAGGTTAAGGAAAATGCAATTCAAAGATTTTTCTGCACTTTGCACTTTGACACTTTCATTTGGATGCGCCTGCAGTGCGGGGCTTGTGTGTTGTGCTCTCCTGCAGTTTGAATTCGCGACTGACAACGATGGCAAAATCATCGTGTTGAAGGTTTGCGCAGAAGTGCACACAGAGAGGGGTGCCAAAAAAAGGTGCAAACAGGCATTGAATTGATTCTCAGGGTCGTCAGATTTCGTGTGCCCCGAACGGGCACACGATGCAGCAGAATCCTTGTAGATATAACATACATACATATATGTATACATAGATGTATGTGTATGTGTGTTTGTGGGGAATGTGCGTCAGCTTTATCAACTGTTGACTATATGCCAAGCAACGGCGATTCCCGGGAGAGCGCTTACACTGTAGAGTGCATGCCCAGGCTTGACGCCACCAGGGACTAATTTGGTGTAAAAGTATTTGTGAAAAAACAAATACGCAAGATACAGTTGAGTGTGCTCGACTGTGGTACACCCATCTACCCACTTATAAACTATATTTAAAGCGCATTTTGTATTGCATACTTTACAGCGTGGTTTGGAATTCAGTAACTCTTATAATTAATTTTCAAATAACTTCTATGTTAGGTAAATAATCGTAACCAAATTTATCAGAAATCAATTAGGTGTTGATAATTATTGTATTTACCAAAAATGAATGGTCCTGCATTAAAACTACGCTTGGAATTCGATTCTTAACGATTTATAGTAGGCAGAAAGGGGCGTGGTCAAATTCTAACTTGATCTGCGTGCACTAATAACACATATTCACACCAAATTTGGTAGTTCTAGATATTATAGTCACCGAGATCTAGGTTCTGAACGGACAAAGAGTTGGAAATAAGATAAATATAATACTATTCTACGGGTAGCGGACTAGGACAAATGGGGAACCTATAGAATATATAATAATATAATTATAGTTCTAATTAGCAAGCTAGTTTGCACTTTAAAACAGCTTTCAGCTGTTCTTTTAACTTTTTGACATATGTACATTCAAAATAGTACATGAGATATAAGATATATATATAAGATATATACAGTAGTATATTCCAATTTATATCTCTATGTACATAAGATATATACAATAGTATATTCTAATTTATATCTCTATGTACTTTCATTAAGTTGAACAGACAGAACTTAAGTTAAAAGAGCAATATCTTGTGACAATGTGTTCAATTATCTGAAAAGTAAAAGTTAATCAATAAAATATGTATAGTATGGATAGACACCTTCGCAGGGCATTTTGCTGGAAATTCTGGCCCTAATTTTTCTCCGCGATGCAGTTAACCAACTCTCCTTGGTCTTTGAGTGTCGAGGTACATTGGGATTCTCTGCTTTGCTGGCCTGGGACTCATTGTCCTCTGTACCTGATGTTGTAGCATCGCCCGGCTTTCGGGTATTAGTGCCCGCATCGGGGGCAAATTGTGTGGGTCGCGTTGTGGCCGTGTGCCGCAATGCTTCACCCCTTAGCCGCCGCATGCAGTCCTGGCACCACAAATAAAACTGTTGGCCAATATTTGGTATCTCAAATGCGTTAACGGGGGCGGGAACTTGTCGTTGCTGCTGTTGCTGTTGTTGTTGTTGTTGTTGTTGTTGTTGAGGCTGTTCTTGTTCTTGTGAATTGTGGATCGTCTTTTCGGTAGACGAACCATTGTGATTGCTCTTTCCATTGATATTTCGCGAGTTATTGTTGTTCTTGTTGGGATCTGCCATGTTGGCATGATTCCTCAACGTGTTTTCTACGTTATTTTACACACTTTTTAACAGTTTCAAATTTTGACTGTACTTTCGATTTGATGTCTCACTGTCATTCTGAGTGGCCTATCGGGGCAACCTTTTGATTCGATGTGATTGCTGCGTTTCGTACGATACAACTATTTATTCACACATTCACACACACAACTCTCTCTCTCTCAATTTAATGCTGAGTTGCTGCATATTGATTTTCAATAGTCCCCAAAGAAACCCCAACAAATTCGAAAGAAAATTCATTACAAGAAAATAACAAGTCATCGACCCTGTGTTCATTATAAAAGCGGAAATCCAGAGAACTTTTTGTATGAAACCATAACCATATATGCCGGTACCAACACCCGCACCTTCCTTCAACCAGCACCTCCCTTTATATAGCACCATAAAAGCTATTGTCAGGTTGTCTACTCAAATCATAAGCAAACACTTCCATTCGCGTGTCACCTGAAAAACAGGATGAAGGCAAGGGTGTGTGTGGCAAGTTGTATGTGGCAAGTTGTGTGTCTGTTGTAGTGTGTGGCGTGTTTGCGCTGGCCACAAGTAAAAACAGCCGCACTTAGGGGTAATTAGGACCTTTGACTAGGCGAACAGCCACAGCGAATTTAATTTCGCGAATCGGGGAGCTAAAGCAAAACCTAATGTCATGGCAAGAGTTGAAACAGATTTCGCTACGAGATTACGGTATGTTAGCTAGAGTGCTCAATAAGCAAAGTTAAATTTACGACTGCCACTATATGATTGCTTATAATAAGTAGTTTTCGCTTAAAGCATGCAATATGGCGACTCATACGCGAGTTTAGGAGAACTTTAAAGCAATTCAAGGTTATATTAAACAAAAAACTGGCTTCTAAAAAAAGACAATAAATAAATAAGTCGAATTTCCAATTCACTTTAACTCTGTCTCTCTCTCTCTTTCTCTCTCTGGCACGTGCTTTAAAATGCATGAGAATTGCCTTGTCCATCAAATTCGCTAACGAAGCTAGTAAACGAGGCAAACTGAAAGGAAATTGAAGAACTAAATTACAGGGAATACATCAATAGCCAAGTAAATGGACTGTCAGGGAGGGAACGAAGGGAGGGGGGCGTGTGTGCACACAGTGTCTCCCCACTGTGCTACGAAATTGATCATAAATATTAATAAAGAGCACCCAATGTGAGGCGGTACGTGGTCAATTCTGGTAATTACAGATGACATTAGTTGCCCCACATTAAAATAAACTACAAAGCCACAACACAAACAACGCACACACGCAAGCACGCATAGGCACGCATCAACAGGGTATTCGAAGCGTTCAAGATACCCTAAACCATGGAGTCTAGGCAAAAATAAGCAGGCCAAGCGTACTATAAATGCCAAATAAAATGGTCTCTTTTTTTATTTTGATTCTATAAATACACACATAAAATAATATGCACATCTAGTACATATATAAATACAAATACACACTATACATACTTATGTTTACCACATGTATATACATTGTATATTTTGGACACTTTCCAAACAATTTTACTTTCACATTTTGCGATTCTATTCAAGCGTCGAGAGTTGCAAATTGAAATTGAAAGCGTATGTTACAAGTCAGTCAGATATGGAGAACAAAAGCACAACAGGTTCCCAGCTATTTTACAGATGATCTTAAGTTGTTAACTTGACTCATTTGGCAGTAAGTATACATACGATATAGCGTTCGTACTTGAACAGTCATGACTTACGCAAACACGACGAGAGAAAATAACAACAATGGGGAATACGAATATATTCGTACAATATCCGCTGGAACGCTCGATATACGCAAACATACACACACACACACATATATATATATATAAATATATATTTAAACAAGTTCCTCAGCTATATATCGATGCAATTTATGGCTAACCCATTACAGTTTTAAGGTTCTCCATATGCGGGCAAGTAAAATAAAACATACGACTCGTGCCTTCTTGGTCACAGTTTGTACACACACTGACTCATATGTCTGTGTGTAGGTGTGTGTGCACACAATATGTCAATTATATTGTCAGTGTGAACTGTACTGCAAGGTCCAGCAGCAGCAACAGCAGCTTGCCACACATTGTCGTCCAGTTGTTGTGAAAACCCAATCAATATGAGAATTATTGACAGTCAAAGAATAATTGGCTCGAACTACTGCGACATTCAATGCGGACGATGTCAACGAGCTGAATTTCCTCGATATAATTAGATGGAAGCTTATAAATTTATAAACTAACCGTGTGCAACAAAGTTAACTCAGCGTGAACTGAAACTTACAAATATTTACTAAAGAAAGTTTCTGAAAACTTTTCATAAACAAACAGGAAGAGAAGAAGTGACCCACAATTGTCACGGTATTTCAAACCTTTTCTTTATTGCCCAATCTAGCGTAACCTGTAGTCGATCATTATTATATGTATATATATTCCGTTCTATTTGGACGGTGACGTCTTGGACATAGCGTATTTGAACTATTTATATAAAACTATACAATATGCGACGACGTACTAACCGAAAAAACAAATATATGTGCATGTTTATATGTATAAATATATGTTTGTATTGGTTTGTATAGGTATATCTATGAATGTAGGTATGAATCAGTTTATATCCTATTGAAAGCAAAAGTGAAAACAACAAAAACAAACACGTGTATTGAGTATGTTCGAAGGTACGAACTGTAAACAGTCATTAGAACAATGAAAGGGTTTATACTATGATTCTTAGGGCCCTAGCACCTAAAAACTGTAAATTAACAAACAGAACAGAGCAGAACTTTTAGCTATCATTGTGCAAAGCTTCATACAAACACTACATTTGTTTTTTAGAAATTATACTAAGATTCGAAGTCTAAAAACTTAGAGGAGAGTTTATAAATGAGTCAATAAACATTTCAAACATGGAAGCTGTTGCTGACTCACTTTAAATGTTAGTCACAGATTGTTTTAAACTGAATATGTGAGGTATATTTAGCTTCTTAGCTTATCTCATTGTTGCCAAAACTAAACATATTCAAGTGGGACCAGAGCGGAACTTTAAGCTGATATGCTCAGTTCAACTATCAAGGTCTAGGGACTATCAGTTCAGCTCAAATTTCAGTTGTTAAACTGTACACAAAACAAGCCCGATTCACACTTTAGTTTGTCCCTTTAACGAGTATCGTAGCTAAACTTAACTTATCTTAAATTTCATAGTAAAGGTCGCAGAACTTATTATACATTTTGAAAGACCTAACAAAACGATGACGTTATATCTGTTTGTATTGCTAGCAGTGAATATTTTGCAATTGGGACGCAACTGATTTATAAATAAATACCATATATAATAAACAAATGGCTAAATACGACATTTAGGAAATCTTTTGTTTGGCTTGCGATATATACAAAGATGAATAGGGTATTATAAATGTTTAATTACTGCCGTGCACATGATTTGATGTAAAACAGTGACGCACGCAGCGAAGGGGGGTCGATTCACAGAAATCCCCTGTGGTCTCTATTCTACGTACGACACTGTATTTGTTAATTAACGGCAAATATAATAAACAAAGCGAAATGATTTCGCAGAATTTTTACCTTCCGTACGTAATTTGTGTTTATTTTCAGCACAATAAAGATTCAACATACTACACGATTACTACAGAATTGAGTATTTTTATTGAGACGAAGAAAGCCACCCCTTTTAAACGTGGTAAATCATGAAATGAGACTGAAACAGTGCAACGATAATTATTTGTTTTATCTGAAAACCAACGAGAGAACCACTAAAAACCGCACATAAAATGCGGGGGGGTTTGATTCAAAACAGAACACACAAAATAAAACATGCAGAAACTAGTTTGAACAAGAGAGAGTGCATGTGCGAGGGGGGGAGAAGCAGAAGAGGGCGATAGAGAAACCGTAATTACAATAATAGTGCAACAATGGCAATGAAATAAACAGCGAGAAATGCAAACACAATAAAATTGGGAAACATTGTTATTGTTTCCCATGCCGTTGACAACTGAGAACGAACTTGAGAGAGCGTCAGAAGAAGAAGAGAGACTGAGAGTGTGTGAGAGCGCGTGGGCATAATATCTTAATAGAGAAGGCGCCAATACACACAATCAAATCACGTATGTATGTATGTATTATGCGAGTTTGTATATGCATTAACACTGGTCATGGTTTCTATTTATCAAACTTGCCACACACAAAAATATGTACAACGTGGCGTATGTGTAATTGGCGTACAACTGCAACTTGTTTGGCCAAAAACAACTAAATATACATCAGCATCATCGAGTAAATCAACATATTCTTGGTAAAAGTCGCATATGTTTTCAGCACTTGAACAAAAGGTCATACGCGCGCCCCGTTATTTCCATAAACTTGAAAGGGAAATTCTAATTTCACTCGATGCGGAAATACTTGAAGTCATTGTTCCGTAAAATAATTGAACGCTTTCCAAACAGTTGCTCCACTACGCAGATATTTACATAGGTATTATGTTCCACATCAGTTAAACGCAAAAAAAAATCCGAGTGGATACCCCAAAGCGAGCTAACAACTACGCGCGCGCGTGTTTGGCAAGCAACTGCGGGCTAGATGCCGCCCTGACACTCACCTGTAAGTGTGTGCAGAAACAAAGAGAGGGAGAGAGAGAACTGAATAAACATATGTGGAGAGCGCCAAAGCAACGCAGATTTCACCACTCTGTATAGAGGCGCAAAAACGACAATAGTTGCAATAATACAATTACGTTAACTTGACATTGTACAATCAGTTTTGCATTTCCTATCAATCAATTTTACATTTTAAATTATCATAAATCTGCATATTTTCAAAAATTATCCTAAAATGATCTTTTAACAAAAAATAGCTGTTTTTAAGCCAACTGTTGGGCAGCACTGATTTCTGTTATTGCTATGTTAAAATAGAAATCGAGTGGTGAGTTTGCTCTCTCTATCTTACAGCTCTGTTACTCTTTATTTCTCTCTCTGTTTCTGTTACACTATTATTTTCATTCATTATTTACTTTTTTGTGCAGTTTCTCCTATTAAGTATAATTGATATTTCCAAATATACGTCTTTAAGAAAAGAAATTCATATTTAAATAATCTGAATTTAAAAAATAAGGCAGCAAAAAGTAAGTATAAGTGCCGCCCCCGGGTGGACTCGAACCACCAACCTTTCGGTTAACAGCCGAACGCGCTAACCAATTGCGCCACGGAGGCACTTGTTGAGCTGTCGAGTAAAACATTATTTAGCGATTGGAGAAGTTACAGCTGTACCATTTCCCATTTTATAAAGGATAACCTAACCCACCTAAACACACCCATTAAATCCTTAATTGTCCATATAAATTAATTTGCCTTGATTATAATAAGTGTGTCAAAAAGTGTATAAGTTATTCTCCAACATATGCTCTTAAGGGTGTAATGTAGTGTAATGTAAAATAAATAACTAATGTACATTAAGTATATCAAAATATAAATTCAATAAAAACTATTCTAAAATAAAAAAAAAAATGAAAAAAAAAATTTGTCAGAAGTGGGATTCGAACCCACGCCCTCAGAGAGGACCAGAACGCTCATACACCCCTGTTCGAGAGGCAAGATTTAACATCTTGAGTCTGGCGCCTTAGACCGCTCGGCCATCCTGACACTTGTTTGATGCTTGTCACAATTGCAACTTCTATGAATGAGAGCGTTAGAACACAAACGAAAACGTATTACACCACAACTAAAGGGGATGTTTTGTGCACATGGGAGATTTGCTGAGCACCAGGAAGCGTATCATTTAGACAATATCAAGGTAACCATTCTTTATTTCTCACAAAGCCAGAATATTTAGATTTATAGTTATTCGAACAATTTATCAAATCAAATCTATATTGAAAGCAATCAGAAAACAAGAAACGCAAACAAAGGTCATTAGAACGTTTATTTGTTCAGCTGCGTCGGCAATTTATTTGCTTTTCTGCTTAAATGGCAACTTTGTCGGCGCACACACAACGGCCCATTAGCTCAGTTGGTTAGAGCGTCGTGCTAATAACGCGAAGGTCGCGGGTTCGATCCCCTCATGGGCCAAAATAACTTTTTTTTATTTTTATTTTTCCTTTTTAATTGCTGACCCCTTTAATCAATGTCCGGTCTACGAAATGGTGCGGTTGGCGTGTAAACAGTGTCCTACACTCCGTACGTACGTGCACACGTGTGTAGAAAGAATGACTCGCACCTCTTTGTTAATCGTGTGATAGTTTTCATTGATTTTTAAAGCAATAACCAAGCCTGGCGGCAAATCAGCCCTCAGGCACGATGGTGAAGCGATTAGTTAACTTACTTACTTAGCATTATCTAAAAACATATTAACGAACACACGAAACATTTAGCCTAAAAAGCTTTTTGCAATGACTGAAAAATGTCATGTGGCATGACTTCCATGCCAAGCACGTTAGGATATCAAGAGTAGTTTCACCTTAACCCCGTCCCCCCTGTGCTGATGATGTCATGAGTAAGAAGTAAAAGAAATCCAAGCAAGTACGTAATGATTCGCTGAGACATTGATGATCTCAGTGGTAGTCCCTTTATTATAACGACACCGTCGAGCGCAAAGGACAATTAAGCCTTAATCTAAGCTGATTGAGCTAAAAGCTTTCGCCAATTCTTAGATAGTTGATATCTAAACAAAGATTACTTAACCAGATTCAATTAAAATTGCTCAACCAAAGTTGGCCCTGCCCTTCCCAGTAGTGTATACTTAGTTCCAGTACTCAATGAGTTTAAATAACATACTTTGTCTTGTGTTCTATATTTTTATATTAACTAAAATTAAAAGCTATGGATGCCAATAAGGTACAACTGCAGACGATTCTCCGGGATAATAAAAAAAAAGAAGGCGATGAACAGAAGCAAACGAAAAAGCGCGTCAGTTTCAAATGTTTTGTCGAGTTCTATACTTATCCGGAACATGGGAATGAGAAATTTTCAGAAACGTGTCCACTTCTGAAAGATACCTTGGTAGATTTTACAACATTTTTATGGACTATATGCAATATTTTGACGATATTCTATTTTCAGGAGCAGAGCCCAGAGATGACAGATGGAAGCCCCAGCAAGCTGGATAGCGAGGATATTGTGAATTCTTAAATGTCTTTTTGTTTACTATTATATATGACTGTGTGTGCGTGTCTACGTGTGTGTATGCTGTGTGGGGTGGTGTGGGTGTGTATGCAGGTCTCTGGTGATTACGTCATCCACAAGTCGCCAGTCGCCGGAAGCTGAAAATGGCCTTATTTAAGTGACATGACATTTGACATCTGAGCAGACCGTTAAAAGGGACAACGGAAACCGGTAAAGGTAGGGCTCTAGAAACAGGTACCCGGCTGTAACTGCTGTTATAATATAGTACATATATTTCCTTTATCAGTTTTGTAATAAATTTTAAACTATTATGCCCAATCGGAACGATTAGATTTAGTCGGGACGGGATGTTTGGAATAACAAACAAGATTTTCACTTGCATTATTTGCAATATTTACAGCAGGCAAAACCCAGACACACAAGGTGTGTAAGTACAGTCATTAAATCAAGAGATTAACAAGGATTGTAATAAAGATTATATGTGCCACCTTACACGTGGGAAAACTGTGACGCAGTTGAACTGACGGACTTCTTCATTTATCTTGATTTAATAAGAGCTTTTTGAAAACTAGGACAAATATTCTTTTAAATGTACATTTCATATATAATTACAATGGTTTTTCAGAGTCCCAGTAGCCACTCAAAGTAAAGACACAGCTGGGACTAGCACCTGAAGTCAAGGGGTGATTACATTCCACCTTTGATTATCACTCTCCACGCTCAAGTGGAAGACTTAGGTGGCAATCAATTTAGCTTATTGCCAAAGGATGATTTATGGTGCTGGCAATGAATGAAAGAAGTAACAGTCTAAGCAATTGGGTTGCCAGCTGGGCAGGCCTATAAAAGACGAAATGCAGTGAGTGCAAATGTTATACTACGCTCAGGTGTCCAAGAGAAGACAAGAGAAGACAGCAAAATGCATTGCAAGACAATTGGAGCCGTGATTCTTCTACTGACTGTCGCCCTATGTGCTGCAGTGCCCATTGACAGGGAGGACGGTGTGGAGGGACGCATTGTGGGCGGATCGAAGACGACTATCAATCAACACCCCTGGCAAGTGTCCGTGCAGCGTTCGGGAGTACATTTCTGTGGCGGCAGCCTGCTCAGCTCTACAATTGTGGTAACTGCCGCTCATTGTCTGCTCAAAGTAACCGTGCCCACCTTGCGTATACGCGCTGGATCCTCCTATCGTGCATATGGTGGCACCGTTGTGGCCGCAGCTGCTTTCAAAGTGCACGAGAGCTACAACGACGACAGCAAGGCAAATGACATTGGAGTGATTCGACTGAAGTCGGCGCTCACGCTGAGCAGCAGCATCAAGACCATTGCCCTGGTCAGTGCCACACCCGCACATGGTGCAGCTGCCAGTTGCTCTGGCTGGGGTGCAACCCAATTCGAAGGATACTTTGCCTCTCAGCTCTCGTATATCGATACGCACATTGTAGGACGTTCGCAATGTGCCAGCTCCAGTTATGGATATGGTTCTAAAATCGGAGCAACTATGCTCTGTGCAGCAGCCAGCAACAAGGACGCATGCCAGGGTGATTCCGGTGGACCACTCGTTGTGGGCAGCAAACTAGTTGGCATCGTCTCGTGGGGCAACAATTGTGCTCAGGCCTATTATCCGGGTGTCTATGCCAATGTCGCTGTGCTGAGGAATTGGGTACTGCAGGCAATGAAGACCGTTTAAGGCACAGAGCGATTACCAAACGATTCCCTGGCAAACAATGAGAGAGATATACAATCAGCAAAGCGATTGTTCTGCCGATAACTATCGATGACGCCAATCAATTGTACATGTCAATTTTAAATCTATCATTCCTATGGCAATGAACCCTAAATTGATTTTTTTATGTAACTAAAGCTAAATAAAACAGAATATGTAATAATAAATACCCTGTTCGATGGATTATCGGTTGTTTCACACTTGAAGAACAGAAGGTAGCGAAGAAAACATAACAATTAAAACCGAAATAGGTTTAATAAGTAATGTTCTCAATTAATTTTTATAATCTACAGTTGGGTTAATTTTTATTAGAATACAAATTATGAATTCTTATGCCGAAATTAAGTCACGGTCAACATTTGCATGAAATAATCTTTTAACATTAAATTATATGGACCGTACTATCGATTAAAAGATAAAGATTTCATGCATTTCATTGAATTTTATGCTTTTTTTTTGAAAAACTTTCCTCTAGCTCTTAAAAAATCACACTTAATTTAAGATTAAGAAAAGTAGCGCACATGTGGTTGGGCACTTAAAAAGACTCTTTTAAAGATATGTAAACTAGACCAATCAATGAAATTGAACAACACTCGAATGTATCCTGAATTATAATAAAATATAAACAAATATTAATAATATTATAATTGTTACTGCAATTCCAGTTGACAACTCATTCATTTCAGTACTCATGCAACCATGGAATACTCTATAAATGAATCATGTCGCACTGCAAATTGAACCAACAAATTCAGTGTAAAATGCATATGATTCATCTGTTCCGCCACTCACAGCATCATGTTATATATTCAATCCAAATTCTTATTCATAAATAGTTGATAAATTATGATAGTAGGAAAACGAAACCACAAAGCTCTAGCAAGTGAAGTGCCATTCATTATTAAACCCATTAAAGTGCAACCTCTACAATTTCTCTCTTCGTACAGTGAAGCTTTCTCTTCACTCACTCACCTTCGTATTCGGCGCGTTTGTTGCGTAGAAATGAAGTTGTCATTCGCAGACCACGCGCTGCATTCGATAGAATGGAACTCTTAGAGTCCTTGCGATTACGCGCCACAGACTTGCGCCTGGAACTGTTCCGACGTTGATGATGATGCCGCTGCTGCTGCGGACAGGTTGAGGAGAGTGTGCCCGCCATGGACTCCGACTGTGGTGTAATGGGCGTATTGGGCGTGTCGGAATCGATGAAACCGAGATTGCTGTTGGCACTATTAAGGTGTATGCTCGTCTGGCTCAGCACAGGCAACTTGCTGCCACTGAGCGAGGCAGCCAGTTGTTCATCCAAACCATTGCTGGACTCGTGCGTAAGATGTTCCAGTGATTCAAAGTCACGATTGATGGCCGGCGGCATTGAGTGCCGGAACCAGGACTCCTGGCGATGCTGCGCAGTGCGCTGCTGTCGTCGTCGCTGACTGGCGTAGCTGGGAGTCGATGTCGTTGTATTGGTCCGATTCAGTTCAATTGAAATGGTATTGCGACTGTTTATGTCCTGGTTCGGCAGATTAAGACTGCCGGACTGAGGTCGTCCATCGCCAGACATGTTGTTTGTGTGTGTGTGTGTATTGTATAAGGCACTTAAGAGAAATTCCCTTCTCGAGTCGAGACTCAGTTAAGACTATTTAATAATCAGTTTGTGTATGTCTTTTACGAAGGCACCTTTTATCGAGTGTGTGTATATAAGGCTTATGTTACAACTATAATTTAAATATATGTATATAGTTCACTTCCGTTATATAAGGTCTTTAACCTTTGCTGCTGCTGGTGTGGTGGGGCGGGGCGTTACAATACATTTTCGAATTATTTAAAAGCCTTGAACTTATTATTTCCCTGACATGCGTTGAGAACTGAAACAACTGACAGTCCCAGTGGCGGCACCACACACACACACACAGATACACAGGAAATAGCGCCCCCTTACAGCCGCCTATGACTAATTTCAGCTTTCAACAAGCTCTGCACTAAAAGGGGAACATCAAAAATTCATTCCGTTCGCCTGGGCAGAAAAAACATAGTTCCAGTTCTAGTTAAGTTGTCCTCGTCACGCATATGCAAACGAGAACGAGTACATTATCTGCTGTATAAAAGCACACTTGTTCAATAATCTCAGAAGATTGTTAACTTGATGGCTTATGTACGTGGGAATCCTTCGAATTATCGAGCTATATACACCACTGATTGAATTTAGCTAAGGCGCGCCTCGCCAGCTAACTTCATTGCCAACTGTCTGGCGAGAGTAGGAGACGTCGGTGGAGGCGGGGGTTGTGGAACGGATTTGCACACACATCTATTTACTTTTTCAACTTTAAGCATGTCCTTCACACACACACACACACGCAGACTCGGAGAACGCGCGAATCATAACAAATAACAATAATAGAAAGAAACATGGAATGGGAATGTGATGCCTCTCGTTTATTTTGTTTTTGTTCTTCTTTTCTTTTCGCGTTTCATTTTCACTCGCATTTACGTCGCATTTTCCCGGCGCTCTTTAAATGTGAAATGCGTCCACAACGTGCGACAGCCAAAAGCCAACTGTGGCCATTCCGCACGAGAGGACCTCGACAGCACCTCTCCTCGGCAAAGCAAGGCTCAGTCAATAATATACGGAACTTCGGGGACACCGCACGAGAAGCGGCCGAACTGGAAAAGTTGGTTAGCTCTCGGTTTTAGCTCTGTTTGCAGCAATTGAAACATGTACAAAATGTTTCATAAATACGCATGCACACGCACGCACAGACACGCGCACACACTATAATAGGCTAGCAGCAGCAGTTGCAGGACGACAATCATCTAATCAAGTTGGCTGGCAAAGCAGCGCAATTTCCTCGATTCAGGCTATGTTAAGTCGATATAGGACAACGCAGCTCCTTAGACATATAGTATACGTATATTTAGATTAATTCTATTTAGTATATGCTAAGTTACTACTGCGTTATTTCTATTTGCTCAAGCATATAACAGACTTTAGGCCGCCTTAGCACAGTGAGGCCCATTAGCTCAGCTGGTTAGAGCGTCGTGCTAATAACGCGAAGGTCGCGGGTTCGATCCCCCCATGGGCCAACTGTATATTTTTTTTTCCAAGTGAGACAATATTTTTATGGTTTCTTACTGTAACCACAGATAGAAAGATTATCAGTAGTATTCGTTACACACATATAGAAAACCTTAACTAACACATATATTTTGCGCAATTGTATTCGTTTCCTAGTCATACCTTGCACAACAATCTTATCACTGTTCCTTTTGTTGTTTTAAAAGGGGTAGTCTTAACTATAAAGACTGAGTATTCATTAAAACAGTGCCGAATTGTGCGTCAATTGAGAGATATCGACAAAGCTGTTTTCTATGAATCATTTAAAAATACATTTAAATTCAATACACACATTCACATGCTTAAATGAATTTCAATATATCAATATTTACTTACGTGCATGCAAAAGACCGGCAAGCTCATTGCGAGAATGACGATGTCGCTGTGGTGGAGTTGGGGAATTTGCATCCTCTTGTCGCAGGTAACGTGACACCATGTGTGTATATTGTTTATTGTTGGTGAGAGAGAGTAGTGCAACTGGTGAATTCAATAAACACTGAACAAACGGTGTATTGCGCGCAATTCGGGGCGGTTTCACAACACTTGCATTTTAATCGACGGTCTATGCACTTATTCAATTGCTATCTTACTTACTAAGCGCGTTTGTTCATTGTACACAGTCTAATTGTACAAAAATTGATAAGCACAAACAAAACCGAAACAAACACTCACGCCTCTCTAAAGTAAACACGCCACACTCTGCTTCTAATAGCGAATAAGACGCATAACAGATTGGTAAAATGTTATTAACAGTGTGCGAAAATCAATTTTTGTTGAACGCATTAAATTATGTTTTAAAAAAGTAACAAGACATTAAAAAATAGTGTGCAAATAACATTGTCAGCAGATATATTCTTAAAACGCAGCGGATTAAAAATAAATACATTGAACAAAAAGTTGATTTGAACTTAACATCTGTTAACTGGTTCGATATGTCAAATCATTAACATTCTCAGCTGTTTTCAACATTATCGATTTTTCACTGTTTTTATTTAATTTACATATTCTATGGCATTAATTGCAAAGTGCTTCAGTGCATGACAATTTTCTACACCAAAAACATTTTCAAAAATATCCCCTACGACAGCTAACAGACAAAAACTTTAATTGTTTTCATTCAACTCAAACCAGGGCAGCAGAAACACCAATCTGGCAACGCCACACAATGAAAAGTAGTTATCTTTTAATTTCCTTATTAAACTCAAGCAGGAATATCTTTGACAAAATAAAACACATTATTTCAATTTTAAAACGAACTACAAATTTATGTATTTTATTTATATCGCATCTTGGTACAAAACTTATTTCTAATATTTATTTTTTTTCGAAAGCAAAATTTGTACAGATTTTACATACATCAATTGTACAGGACCATAACGGGTTAATCATAATATTATTTCAATGTCCGTTCCGATTGTAAACTGAAAACGAAATTCATCACAAAGTCGGGAAATAAATAAAAGCATTTAGATAAATATTACAAGCAAACAATAATGTAGTTAAGATATTTTAGTAAGGAGAACATATTTGATATGGCAAGATGGCACTCGGCATCAGTTTTAGTTTTAGGGATTATTTCTAAGGAGCAAATGTTTACATGCGTACATACATAGATAGTTATTTATACTGTTCAGATGTGTTAGTTTGTGCTTATTACTATGTATTTTTCATAAGTCATTCAATATGAACGAAGGTGTCTGGACAATAGCACCAGTTAGGATCGGTACATGTTAGGATTTTATGATATACAAACTTGCATTTGTTATAATTATAGATATTTATTTTATACAGTCTTTAGAAATGCAAGTTATTGGTTTTCGTATTAAAATGGCTCGTTGCCTTGTGCGTCTTTTACAAAACAAAATTTACAAAGAACGTTAAATGAAAATGGTAAAGTTAGAAACATAATTAAAAAATAGAAATACATGTAAGTTAAAGTGAACCCTTCTTGCAATGATTATAATAATAATAATGATGATGATATTGTTGCTTTCCGATCAAACCGTTTGTTATAATACATTCTCCATATTGGAACGAACATTGCGCAGAACATTGTGTGTTTTAAGTATTTGATTCTTAATGTCTTTTTCAACTTGTGCTTTAGCCTTGTTAACAACACGCAACTTTTCATAAGTGTCTTCAAATGCTCTCTTTGTGCGTATTAGTTTGCGCCTCAATTCGGCCATTTCTTGCTCTACCTTTGCACAGTCGTGAATCGTTGACGATGATGAGGTCTGTGCACCAGCTGCAACTGCAGACGATGCAGCGGCATCTGTATCGGGTGAGAACTCTGTCAATGAAAGAAAAGTTATGCTATATTCGTAGAAGTGCATCGTAAGGAGCTTACCTTCTTTTGTGGCCAGTAATTCCAAATCTTGGCTGTTCTGTCCCACACCCAACTCGACAGTCTTCATCAATGTGCGTTGAGCTGTCGATAGTTCCACGCTCATCACGCGACCCACATCGCTCTCAATGCCCAAATCAGGAGATGGATTACTAAAGCGCACGGCTGCTGCAGCAGAGCTAGATGGACCAGCAGTGGTCTTGCTGTTGTTGCCCTGTGGTACCTCTTCTGAGGTGTAGCCAGATTGCGAGACATCGCTGCCTTGCACACGATGAGATTGCTGCTGCTGCAGCTGAAGCTGCTCCTCCTGCAACATTGCCAACTGTGTCTTTAGCTCCTCCACGCGTTTCTCCAAGTTCAGCTTTTCGTTGTACGCCTTTGTGCGCTCCATTATCGCCTTGGATGCCTGCAGAGTGCTCTCGTCCAGTTCCTTTTTGAGCGAACGTGCTGCCAGTTCGTTCTCCACCAGCGTCTGCTTGAGTTCCTTCTCGTTTTCTTGATAGTACTCCAGGGTACGCTGCATTTCCATTAGCAGAGCTTTAGTCTCCTCATGCTTGGTCAGTGGAACCCAGTCGCGAGCCAGGGTCTCCTGTTGCACACGTTGCTGTTCCTCGAGACGTCGCGTCCCCTCCATCTTACACTCCAAGAGTTCCGCGTGCGCCTCATCAAGATGAACAGCGTGTTCCATCTCCATTTCTTGCATTTTCTTCTGCATATCTTGCAGTTCCATTTCTGTGATTTGTGCATCAGCGAGCAGCGTATTGTGGGCTAAACGTTGCTGCTCCAGTTGCTGAGTCTTCTCTTCGATAAGCTTTTGCAGCTCAACGACCTGTTTATCTTCTTGTGTGCCAATCACTTGAAGATCGGCCAGCAATGTCTGGTTTAGTGTACGCAGCTGTTCCACCTGCTGAGTGATTTCAATGACACGCAACTGCTCCTGCTTCAGGCGATTGTCTGCATCGACTAGCTCACATTGTGCCGCCAGTATGCGCTCATCGCGCTGTGCTATCATGGACTCCAGCTGAGTAATACGTTCAGCTGTGCGACTGCGATCCTGCTTTAATGAATTGGCAGAGCAAGCATGTCCCTCGCTATCCGATTCACTGTGATGTTGCTCGCCACACACCAGACTGTTGGACGTGTCCTCCAGTCCAATGCGCGCCAAAGAAACCTTTCGATCTGGTTCAGACCAAGCCTCCGATTCGCTCTGGTTATCAATCGGCTGTTGCGGCAAGGGCAACGAGCGTCGTTCCTTGCGCATTTGTGCATCTGATTTCAAGGCCTTTGTTGTGCCAATCGCATTGATCTCCTCATGCGAATTATACGTGCGATTGCACTCTGCATCTGCTTCGGTATACAAGATCTCTGAGAGCTTGCTGAGTTGTATCAAACTTTGGTCGGCCAACGAAGCGCCTGTTATGGACAACGTCATGTTAAGGCTCTTCGATAGGTCAAGACTGCGATCGATGGCACGACGCATTGCGTTGCGACGATCGGCAGCGAGCACACCTAACACATCCTTGTGCTTAAGCAGCGAGTTAAGGAATCCGGCCAGTTCTTCCAGACGATTTGTCAGCACGGTGCACACATCGGCACACTCAAGTCGCCACTTGTTGGCACTCTCCACATCTGCCTGCATGGAGTTGAGCTCGAGGCGTAGCTTGGCAACTTCAGTTCCGTTCTCTTGCAACTCATTCAGACGTTGCAACAGCACATCCACCTTACGTTGCAGCAACTTGTTGCGCTTGACTGCCTTAATGTACTCAGCCTCCGAGAAGGATTGATCACCAGCTCCACCACTCGCACCCGTGGAGTCATCAGCAGAAGGTTCTGTAACAGCAGTCTGATTGCTAACCAATTTGGTAAGGCGCTCCACCTCACGATTCTTCTCCCACAGCTCTTTGTTGACAAGATTCTGCAAGTTGGCCGTCTTCTTCTTCACCTCAGACTGCAGTTGCTTGATCAGCTCGTTCTGTTCGGTAATTTGCTGTTCATAGCGTTGCTTTAGACTGCGAGAGAGGTCATCAACGCAGATCTCAGTATCGCTTACAGAGTGTGGCTTTGTAGGCTTTGGTTCTTCGTTCTGCTAAAAGAAATTCGTGTTTAGTATAGTTTACCATGATAATTGAGTAACTCATCAATTTACCGTATTTGCCTGTTGTTTAAATCTGTTGATTTCCTTCTCCTGACTATTCAGTTTCTGCATTAGCTTCTGTATAGTGCGACAGGCTTGTTCATGCACACGGTCGCGTTCAGTTAACTTTTCATGCGCATCCTGCAGCTCACATATTTTGTTGGCTAATTCGGTGCGTACTTGTTCTGGCTGGAGCTAAAAGTATAGATAGATATCTCATAATGAGTGCTTGTATAATCAATCTACTGCACCCCTTCATACAAAACGGTCCTCAATTAGAAAAATGACAATACACCTTAGTTAAGCTCACTTTTTCTATTTATTTAGTAACGACAAATTTATGTATGAACTACCAAAGGTTAATATGTGATCTGCATGCATAAACAAAGCAAAATTAATCTGAGGTGGGGCATACAAATGAGATTATATATAGTGCAAAATTTGAATACTTGTCCACTCGCTAAATTTTTGCGCCACGCTGCGTTTCGGAGACAGCGTCAACACCATAACGAATCCTATGCGCGCCTCTGTCTGGAAACACAAAATGGCGCCTTCTAGCAAAGTACGACTTTATTCAGGATGCGAGAATTCGTCAATTTGTTTGTGGGGGATAGCACCAAAGATATAGCAGTTGACATAGTCCAGCGAACGGCAGCATGGAATATTTAGGAAAAGCTGTGCTTGGCGCGGCAACAGATAATGGAAAACTCGGATCTCTGCAATACTGTGGGGCAACAATGGGTTAACTGCAGGTACAAAACAATTGGGAAATGTGTTAAAAAAAGTATCTGAGAATATTAGATGGAATCTAGCTAAGGTCTGCAAACCGGCTAAGTTAATTTTATTAATTTAAAACATTCGAAACAAATAAAACATTAACAAGATAAAAAACCTTTGAAAACTGAGAGAAATTTTAGAAATTAAGAAATATTTTTAAGAACTCTTCAATTGAAATCATAAACTGAATCGAAATTACATTTCTCTCCAGTTTGCAGACCTTTGCTGTTTCAATCAACTCAATTCTCAACTTATGCTTCACCTCTGACATGGAAAATGTAAATTTCTTGTTGGGTCTGAAGCATGGGAAACCATGACGGTCCAAGCAAAATGAGCAATTAGAACTTAAAGTCGATTCTGACTGCGAACAGCTATTTGGATTACGATGAAGTTCCAGAACTTTAGCAATAGGCAATGGATGAGAAAATGCGACACGATCCACCATCAAGGTGCTGCTGTTATCCTCATTTTGCAATTCTTTGTTTAAATCTTCAGAGTGCGGTTTGCTTAACACATTCTCGTACTTGATCAATTGTACGTACACACTTCCACCGGAGCGTTCCTTCTGCTTTTCCTCATTCAAGTTCTTTACGCAGGCAGGTGAAGAGCCAGATAAAACGCGACGAAATACGCAAGGTAGAACTACTTACGTTCATAGCATTGATGGTCTGTCTCTGTAGATCCAATACATCTACCGCGTCATCTATCCACTTACTCTGGACTTGCATCTTGTGCTCACTGGAAGTCAGATCGCTCAACAATCGTCGACTTTCGGTTAAACACGCACTAAGCTCGACCTTCTGACGCTTTATAATACTCTAATAACGGCACGCACTACTAACCCAAGTAACATATAAGAAGATACAAATGTGTTACTTACATTTGAAAGCGTTTCGAACTCCAATTTCTTATCCAGTTGCTCTACCAATTCTGCATTTTTCACAGCAAGCTCCTGAATCTTAGCCTCGCAAGCTGTTAGTGACTCCTGACGATCTGCCAACTCATTCTCCAGCAGCTCCAATTGTCGTCGCGCCTCGTACTCCCGCTGTTCGGCCTCTATTACTACGTTTTGCAATTTCAACACCTACGAAAGGTAAAACAGTTATAAACAAACCTTCATTCTAGTTAAATCATTTTGGACCCACCTCTGGTTCTAAACTCTTCAATTTTTCAGTCGATAGAGCATCTAGGGATTTCTTAGTTGCATTTTGCTTGGCATCTGACTAAAGAAGAATGAAAATGTAGTTCTTGTATGTGTGTCGGGGGATTGATTAACTTACCTCCAATTGATAGATATATTGCTGCATTTCCTCGATCATTGTTTGACTCTCAATGTCTGATTTCTTTTGAGCATCCTCGTGCTGCGATATTGCTCTGGCAGCATCTTTCAAAAGTTCTGTCTTTTCATCGACTCTTTTGCGCAGCAATTCGATTTCAATTTTTGAGTCAATCAATTGCTTGGACAGTGTTGTATCTGTTGCCTTGCCACGTGTTCCATGTTGACTCTCCTCCATGAAATAAATTCGCAACTTCAGATTAAAGTTCTCCTTGCGCAGCGTTGACATTTGCTCCTCCAGCTCGCGCATCGAACGTCCCTGCAGCGGAGAATGAATACCTCCAGGTTTACGTCCTGCATCAAAGCTATTATCTGTTTGAGAGTAATGTAAGAAAACGATATATCATCAGAATTATATTTGAGTGCCAACCTTTGCAGCCAGCGCAGCCGTCACAGCTCTTAAAACTATTTATCTTCTGCATTATAATTGACGTCAAACCGTGTTAGTAAAATAAAAAAAAAGTTTTGGACTAGAAGTTGATCGTTTTCTAACTGCTATTGTTGATTGAGTGTACTTCCGAAAATCGTATATATGATGCTGATCTGACAACTAACACACGGACAATCTGTATACGAATTGTATATGTCGCCAACGACGGGAATTTGTATAACAGATTACTGCATTACTACTTTGAACTTACATGAATTTTCTAGGGTTACATCTTGAATTCCACCAGGACTTGTGCTGCAATTAAACATAAAAACATTTGAATTAATAAAATATACAAGGTAAAAGTTCTTATTCTAATTAAAATTAAAAACAAAGAAAGGATTACAGCATATGTTCTTTATCAAAGTACTTTAATAATCTCTTGTGGTTGCATTACAACTAAATTCGAATAACAATGATGTACTATGTATGTGTTGGCAGTGTGTTATCGCTAAGTGTGTGTAAATAAACTTAATCCATTTCCGCTATGATTGTTGTGGTCTCCTCCACAAGACTGGAGTCTGTAACTGCTTCGGTAACCATATCAGCATCTTCTGTGGTATTTTCTATGAGCGGAGAGTTCTGGAAACACTCTTCGCTGTCCGCTAGAGTTCCATTACAAAACTCTTGGTATACGGACCAAGCTGTCCAACCCTGTTGACGTCTGATAAGGCGTGCACAGCGCACAGCTGTAGTTATATCGTCGCTAAGTAGTTCGGTGCAATTGATGTTGCAGCCATTGAAGGCGTAATAGGGCGTTTCTACTGGTGGCGCACACCAGAAACGATCACTGATCTGAAAGAGTCCATAGTCCTTAGAGCCATCCGAGTTGGCCTGTCCGACAACATGGGTATTGAAACGACTCTCAAAATCAGCAATACAAAGCCACATTGGTAGTTCCACCTTGGGCACATCCAAGATATACAGTTGACCCGCCAATTCACAGGGTTCCATGCGTAGACCCAACATGGGCACCAGCAAGCACAACCATATTCCCAGCACGATATTATGCATTTTCAAAAATACGTTTGCAACACGGGAGACGGCAGTGACCCAACGCAGCCTTAGCCACGATCTAACTGAGCATCCGTGTCGTGTAAACAAACTTTGCCTCTGTCATAATACACCTGAGCCACACGCCACAGGTTAGAGATGTGCAGATTGTGCGAAATATTTAAAATATTTTGTCTCAATGTAATAATAGATTATACCTTTCTAGGCAGCCTCTGCTTCATTGAGAGTTACTTCAAATTAATGTTGAATATTTATTTAAATTACATTAAAATTCAACATCTTCTCTTAGAACTCCTTAGGGTTCTCTCACGCACGCTCGTGAGTCTTACAAACACTCCGCGCCAGTGCGGAGGTCAATTTAAACAGGTTTCAATAGTTTCAAGCACCTATTATTAACTGGCTACTACGTATCTCTATCAACTTTTTAACATCTCAATATATTGAATAACTTCATGCTTATGATATATGTAGACAAGTCATGAATGAATTATGAATTCAATTATCTCTCAATCAGAAGCTATTTAAATCATAAATTCCTATAAAACACACTCGTAGATGTCTTTTTAAAACACATTCTAGAGGCATGTCAGACCTAAATTCTTTTTACAACATTGTCAAAAGCAATTAAAATTGTTTTTAGAACGAACAGACAGTATTGAAATTTCGGTCTCAGCTTTAGTGGAGCGTAAAAATTCTTGCTATATAGTAGCACAGATTCGGCACATCCACACCCCGTTTTTCTTTCTTTTCAGCTCAATGGAGCTTTGATGTCATACTCATGCAAATATACTATAGATGGGCAAAGTTCTAATTAAATTAACGGCCTCTATAGTCTTGAAATTTTAATTCGACAATTGTCTGCCTTAGTAACACTGTCTGTTTTATGACAGATAGACTATATATACTATATAGATAGATATCTTACCTTGTAGCACTAGTTCCATGACTGAATGAATAACGTTTATAGGGTCTACGCGGTGGGGAATCATTTGAGTTGTTCAAAGATGTCGATCGAAATATGCCCGACATTATACGATTTTTGACATTAACGCAGCGCTACCTTAAGGTATTGTTCACTCCAGTACATTTAATAAACTGACGATAAACGATAAAAAAATAATGAGTTTACTTTTCTTTTTTTTTAATTAAATTGATCGCATGCGTCATCACTTGAGTTGTTGTTTATTATCGTTGTGGCTGCTGTTGTTGTTGTTGCACTTGTTGTTGTTATTCTTGAGTCCTATCCTACATAGCTTGCGGCACACCAGTCTATAAATGCAACTTCACTGTAGGTACAAATACTCTGAGGTTACCCCACCTCAGATACATGTATAGGCATTCACGTATTACGTGTGCATGTGTGTGTTCGCGGCAAGTATGACTCATTGGCGCACTGACTCGACAAATGTCCCCAAAAAATCACGACGCATCCACACACAGGAGCTACGATATTACGTATCTGGGAACGCGCAATGCACGCGTAGTATAAGTTTAGATGCTGTTTTTGAGGGCATCTGCATTAGATGCGTATCTTTTTTGCTTTGGCTGTCAGCTAAGCAACCCGTCTACCTCTGCACAGCCCCTGCCGGGCTCGATAGACGCAGCCACAGCCAATATAGCTACCGCAGCCACATGTGGGCCACGCATTTTGGCGCTTTTCACGTGAGGCTTCTTCTTTATTGCATTTATTTTTGGAAATGAGCAAAAACACAAATTCAAATTCAAAATGCAATCGAAATGACACGAAAGAAACTTGGCCATTCCGGGGATACAAGTTGTATGTATTGTTCGGTTTGTTTTGACTGGGCAGAGTTGTGCCATATCTATGGTTACTACAAATACGACAATCATAAAGGATGTGTATGTATTGTGTAGCAACAACAGGTGTTCAAAGGTAACCTAGAGTCCTCTACACCCAAGTTTATTCTTCCATAATAATAGAAATGACCTTCCCAGTATTACTGCATATTTTTCCAGGAAATAAGAAGGGATTACAATTACAATATTCATAATTCCAAGAGCCGAAGCCAAACTGTGCTTATTAATATTTGTATTTATAGAGCATTATACAAATAATATATTTAACTATAATGCAGAGTAAGATGGTGAAGGGAGATATCAAAATTGTGTATTCATAATGAAGAATCATTGTTAGGAAATTAATGAAGTTAGAAACTGTTGAATGTAGAACATTCGTTCTTCAAACACAAAACCCATGTGTAAATATTAGCATATCATTCTCGCTTTCTCACTTTCGTGTATTTGAATTTCCAAACACATCGACATGCAACGACATGCACGTCACTTAACGCACAGGTACAAGTTACGTGTAATTCACTCACTACCTGACGTATCCCTCATTATGCCAGACATACGAATTTAGCTGCCTGTTCTACAATAGCAACAACAGCAACAATAGAAACAGTTTAAGGCCGCGAAACTAATTAACAACAATTGGCGCCAAATGTAGCTGCAGTTTAGAACTGAGGCTAGAACGTAAACAAGATACTTGTTTAGAAAAGTTTTGACCATATTTGAGTGCATCTGATCGCATTTCCAGTGTGAAGTGCACGAGGCATACACTGTAAAAATCGCGGATGTTAGTTAGCCAAGGTAGGATCGTCAACTGTACAGGGCACCAGGCCGTTATATGGTGGTGGTGGTGCTTTTACGTACTTTGCACTCAGGCAAAGCGAAGCCTGAGCACATTGCTGCAAGAGGGGTCGCTCTAGGGGGCGTGCTCGAACAAAGGAAAGCATCCTTAGCGCTTGAAAAGCAATCTTATAGTGGGAATGTCTAAAATGCAGCACGCACTCATAAATATCATATATAGAACACACACACATGGACATATTTTTGTACAAGCTATACATATTTTTCCGTAACTAAAATTAGACGAAGCATCAAGAAGAAGAACAACAACAACAGCAGCAGCGACAAAGGAAATCAACAACAAATTGAGGCGCACGTATGCCTCACCAATACACATACACTGACGAGCAAAACTGTAACACGAGTTGCATTTTCTAACTTCAACGGTCGTTCTTCCCCTTTTTATGTACGATAATATCTTGTCTTGTTTTGTTGCTACTATATTTGACTATCGCTTGTGAAATATGAAGCGATTTGATCATTTGGAATAAATATGTCGAAGCAAAATGTAAAAAGTCAATTGTTACAGTTATGCACTCTGAATGCCAAGCTTTTTATTTTAGTTCTGAAGTTTTTTACCGTTAAAGTTATTTGTTTTCGTTTAACTTGATGAGTTTTGATCATTTGAGTCAATTGTCAATGCAACAATTATGAAGAGCGACATTAAAGAAAAATAATTGAATTGCTTCTAGATGGCGAATCGGTTCGAAAAGGGCTAATAAATGTGGTGTTAGTCATATGACTGTGCAGAGATTAAAAAACCATTCCGGAGCATTCCGTAAACCTTGGGGTCGGCCAAGAATTTTAAGCGACCGCACACACGCCACGGGCCACTTGGTGACGAGCAATTGGTCTCTCCCAAAAAGCTTCGCGCGCTTAATTTGAATGCCGTGAATGGACGTCCGGCGCGTCTCGGCGATTAGGCCTGAAGCCAAGAGATGGAACAAAACCATTACTAACCAACGGCATATCATTTACGTCGAAACTTTGCTGCAACTCACGAAATTGGCGGTTGCTGATTGGAATGCTGTGGTCTAAATAATAAGTTAAACATTTAAAAATTTGGTTTTTCTGGTTATATGGTCGATGAACAAAATTATCGTTTCGGTCGGTGGACGCTTTGGTATTGGACTGAGATCCTCGTCGTCCAGTAACGTGGAACCGTGAGCACGGTGGCGGATCAATAATGGTTTGGGCTGTATATATAAAACGGGTTGATCCCTTGGTCTTATTGAAGGAATAATGCGGAAGGACGTACTTACATTTTGCACAAATCTTCCAAAGTAATACAAATATGGGTTTGCCTAAATGCTATTTGAAGACATGATCCCAACACACTTCATTTGGTAAAATTGGATGGAAACCATTTTCGTCGCTGAGTGGCCACGCATCTCCGGTATGATCCCATGAAATTTGTGGGCTATGTAAATCCACTGGCATTGGTCCCTATGGTGATGGAGCTGTGGGGAAAGGACGTCTGGTGCTTCCCTGAATGGTGCTCGTTACACGTGCCAATCGCCGGGCTAAATCGGGTGTGGACTCATTATTATAGTGATAATTTTCTTTATATATAACCCCAGGTCTGTATTGTTTTAATTTTGCTTCGGATATTATTAATGGTCATCGCTTCTTTTCAGCGATGTCATATGTGCAAACTGACTAGATTATTATCGTACATAATAGGGGAGATACTGACCGTTGTTGATACTTGTACATTCACTCACAATTTTATATGTATGTAATTTATATAAGATTATTCCTTCGTTCACATAGTCGAATTCACAAAGTTACACTTAAATTTCTCACAATTTGTTCTGCATATTCCACACACAAACGTTTATAATATACACTTTATTTACTTTATCCGCGACGCGCAGTGTTATTTGATTAATTTCAATGTTTACAAAGTACGTGCGAGTATATGTTTGTTTAAGAAGAATGCGAGAGAGAAAGAAAGAGGGAGACTGATAGGAGTAAGACGAAGCACAATCACAACAAACGAAGCAAAATATAATGCGAAATAATATTAATATTGCTCTGCATTCAGTTGTCTAAGTAAACCGACAGCCAGAATTGTACTGAAATGCGCATCAAGATAACGAGAGAAAAACCGAGCAATGGCAGCATCATCCATTCATCCGTCTATCAGTCGAAATTCGTAGGGAAAATGCTCTCACCAAATATACGACAGATGTGTGGCTCGTGTTATCCGAGCGCTCAACTCACCCACCATATGGTGGGTTGCTCTCTCTCTCCTTCTCTTTCGGGCGCACTCTCTCGCGGTACGAAATGGGGTGGGTTGTGTACTTTACATCACATGTTTATGTACATATGTACATTCGTACATGCACATGCATGCATGCATTGACCGGAGAAGAGTTTCGGAGACCTGCTGGGAGATGAGAATTGAGTACGCCCCGATCCTTTGATGTTATTTCTGCTCGGACTCGGATGGATGAGCATCACATATAAGTAAATTTGTTGTTGAGTGCGTGTGGCGCGAATGTCTTTAAATTAGCTAACCAAGCATCGTTTATTAATACAAATTTAGTTTTGGATCAAAGCCAAAGTGCGAAAGTGCATTACCAAGCAAACTTCAAAGGCAAAGGCAAATACACGCACACATACAAATGCATTTTGTGCTGCACACTCGTGCACAATAAGAAAAAAACCAATTGTACTTACTCGTCAGAGTCTATGCGCTTGGATAATGCCTCAGCCAGGTTCTTCAGTACCCTTGGATCTACCTCGGCAGCTCCATTTTCTGCCAGAAAACTTGTCACTGTTTCTATCAAGGTAATTTCCTTCAAAGATGAAGTGCAGTTGACGCCATCGTTGTCGTAGCAGTCCCTCGGCACTTGTTTTGACAGATCTTGATCCATTTTCAATTTATCTTTACTGAATTTATATGCACTCTTTCAAAAAAAAAGAGTTAAGTTATTTAAAAAATACTTCACTTAACAATTAAACAATTATAAAAATTGAGCGCGCTCTCGTCAGATGTTTTCGGCGTCAGTGGTTAGAGTTATCGATAAATCGCGCTAACATCGCCACATTGATTAAAAGTTTTCGATTGTGCTGCCAGATAATTGAAAAAGTAACCAGGTGGCATTGTTATTATACCTTCACGTAGTGCCCCAAAGAAGAAGAAACATAGACTGCAAATTTAAATAAATTTACATTTCGTTGATAAACACACAAATAAAAACAGACACTAAATAGAGCAATGATATAAAAAACAAGTCACCGTAACGCTGGCGTAACGCAACGCGACAAGTTGAAAATATATTTCGATTAGCTACGTTTTGGCCAAAAAAAAACAGCAAATCCAGAGCGACAACAGTAGAAAAATGTTTGCAACATTAAAAAACAAGATTAAGGAGGAAACTGGCGAAGATGTGTCCACGTCACGGCAGAGCACTAACAATAATAATAATAATATAAATAATTATCGCCTACGTAGCCGCCGCGTGAGCATAAACTCCAACTTTGCTGACGACGTGGGCGGAGGTGGGAGCGGCGGTATCTACATTGAGGTAAAGTAGATACATTTATCATATACACATATATATATCGTAAATATATTTATTGATTCTGAAATATTTATAAAACATATGTTTTGTTTTTTTATGTTTATGGTTATTTCGTAAACAGTCGGAACAACTGTCCCATCTGCGAAGCCAATGCAATGAGCTTTCCTCCAGGGTGACCATCCTCAACCAAAACCTACAACAATTGCAGGAAGAAAAGTTGCGCGTTGATAAGACCAACGAGATCTTGTTGGAGAGTGTTAGGGTGGCGCAGACACAGAAAGATATCTATTGTGAGGAGCAGGAGAAGATACAAAATTTGCAACGAATTGAAATTGATAAGCTGAAAAGCTTGCTCGGCTTTCGTGAACAGGAAGCCGTGGATCATATGACCTCCGTACGCCAGTATCAGCAACAAATCGAAAACTTTAATCAGGAATTGGAACGTTTGCGTACAATAGAACCCATTGCTGAAGATTTGCGTGATGAGCTCGAACAGTTGCGTCATGCAACGCAACACGAAAAGAATCAACTGACCACAACCCTTGCTGCCGTAGAGGAGGAGAATCGTAATATGAAAATGCGCCTTCGGATTGTAGAAGAATCACGTGTCGAGGCGTTGCCCAAATTAAGCGGGGATCAGCAGGTGCAGGCCCTTATGCAGGAACACAAACTGCTCGAACAGCATCTGGAAGAGACACATTTGCAGCTGTCAGACATAAAGAGCTCATGGAGTGGCCAGAACTTTGCCCTGGAGAAACAAGTGAGCCGCCTGTCCCAGCAGGTAGCTGAAGAAACCACCGAGAAGCGAAAGGCCCTCAAGGCACGCGACGATGCCATCGAGAGTCGTAAACAGGTCGCATTCGAGCTAGAGAAGGCGCACTTGGAAATCAAACAACGAGACGATAAGGTAGGCAGACAGGTTAGACCTGATAAAGAGAATGACCTCATAAAGAATTTATCGATAGATAAAATTACTGGAAGACGAGGTGGATGAACTGAATAATGCGCTCAAGGAATGTCGGGAGGAGAACGAACAGCAAATCGTCTTCGAGCGCAACAAATCCGTGAGTATCACTTCTGATGTTGGCGCTTAGCGGTGGCTACACACACACACATAAACACAACACACACATATGCATACCTTCAATACCTAATTAATTCCTATTACTAACATATAAATCCAAATTCTGTTTGCCAGTAACAAATTCTTCACCCTAGAAATTATATTGCATTATCTTTTACTTTTCTTTAACTGTATTTATTGTATATAATCTATAAACCATAACCAAAAACTATTAAAATTTGCCATAAATCAAAGAAAGAGAAAACAAAAAGCATGTTCTGCCTTATTTCCAAAATAAAAACGAAAACAAAAACTTAAATATAGGAAACACTGGCGGCCGAAACAAAAGATCTCAAAATACGACTCGCAACTGCCGATGATAGATTCGATGAATATGTTAAGAACGCGGAACAGATCGCCCAAAAGCTACGCACACAGAACACCGAGAGCAAAGATATCCTCAACGAGACCCAAACGAAACTGGAAATCGAACGGGAGGAGAAACTGACGGCTTTACTGCGGAATGCGGAAATCTCGCAGAGTGAAGAGCTGCTGAAAAAGGAGCTACGTATGGAGCAAACCGAATCAAATGATCTGCACGACAAGAACAAGCAACTGGAAAAAGATGTGCAGGAGGCGCGTCTGGCACTGCAATCCCTCAATGAGGCTGCACAGAAGAATGCTGAAGATTTGGCCAGGTACGAGCTGACACAACGGGAAATTATTGAGAAGAATAAGGTGAATATCATGGAAAAAAACAGATCGGGTTAGCAAAAACTTAAAGTATTCCTCTCTTCTGCAGACAATAAAAACGTTAAATCAACGTTTGAGCGATCTGAAGAAGACCCTGCAAAAAGAATTTCGTAGTTCACAAACAGCAACTATCGATATAGATACGGATCAAGCAATACCTGCCTTTAGGATACCACACACGCCACTTGAGAATTTTCAATCGGACAACAAACCAAACTGCATTATAATGGATGAGGTTAATTTTAAATACCTAAAGCATGTTATTGTCAAGTTTTTGACCAGCAGGGAGGTAAGTTTCAAGTTTATTGAGACTATATATATATAATATATATGTATATGATCTTTATTTACTGTGCCTAGGTCGAAGCACGACATCTTGTGCGTGCCGTTTCGACGCTTCTTCAACTTTCGCCGGAAGAAGAAAAGTTACTGCACGATACGCTGAATTGGAAAATGAGCTGGTTCGGCGTGAAACCCAGTTAAACCAGTGAAAATCGACCTCAAAGAAAACCCACAATTTGACATGTGCAATAATCGAGAGTACATAACTACATATGTATATAGACGAAACTTACGAACATTCCTACATTGTAATATATATTTTAATTTGTCGCTAAAAGTAATTTGTACTGTGTACATATTATATTTCCTTTTTTATAATTTCGGATAGAAGTGGTATAGGGGAATTCGAATGTGATGTTAATTATTTTTATTTGGGCAGCTGAGATATTAATACCAAAAAATGAAAAATTTTAAAGAATTTAATTGTTTTTATAAATTTGATAACCTATTCGCAAGCGACAATAAGTATTTTAATTGTTACTTATTTTGTTAATATAGAAATACAATTATCATTATTATATTTTCTTTATATATATTTTTAAATTTAAATTTACAAACATTTGCATATTACTACATACACACACGCATATGGAAAGTAGAACGGTTTGTGATGCACTGTCAATAAAAGCCTATTCTAATTAAGATACGATTTTTAATGGTAGAAATTCAGTTAGGAACATTCTTATTTGCACGTCATAACGAAATAATCGATAACATTGTTGCCGGTATAGGTTTAGTATTTTTCAACTGAATTTAGGTGATTTTCATTTTTTCAGATCACAGTCACACTGTGTCTATTGACAATGTCGCTTGGAAACGCTGGGCGAATTGGTGTTTGTTGGTTCGTACATTCATTACGTACAAATATTGCACAAATTCTAACTAAAATTACAATTTTCTTAAATTAAATAGGGCATTTCTGACTGTTGGCGGTGTGTATGCATTTGTTTTGTCCAAGAAATCAGTTGACAATCGACGGTACGAGACATTACGTGTGCGAGACCGCATGAAAAAAGCAAACCACGGTGAATACGATCACACTATTTCGGACAGACGTTTCGATTAGGAAGATAAAGCAAATATAACCAAGAAAAAGTGTCGTGTCGTGTAGCATAATATACAAATTCCCAAAACATGGCAATGCCCCAAATTAGCTCAGCCGACCAGGCCAAACTGCAGATGATGCAGGAAATGGAAATCGAAATGATGTCCGATTTATATAACCGCATGACAACTGCCTGTCACAAGAAGTGCATTCCGCCGCGTTACGGCGAATCCGAATTGGGTGAGTTTCTAATTGGTAAACCGGTAGAGTGAGAACACATAAACATTGTTCTACTTGCTTGCAGGCAAAGGTGAAATGGTCTGCATCGACAGGTGTGTGGCAAAGTATTTGGATATACATGAGAAAATTGGCAAGAAGCTGACGGAGATGTCCATGCAAGACGAGGAGTTCATGAAGAAAATGTCTAGTTAAATCCAGGGATACCTCCGCATAAGAAAATTAAAGGATTCGGTCATATTGATGAGAATCCTCTGTACAAATGGGCATTTCACTTGTTACGTTATTCTGTTACACACAAACACACACACACATACATACACACACGCACACACACCACCTACGCGGCTTGCTAAACAAGAATAAACCTTAACATTTATCATAGCTTTATTTGGTTCGCTTAGAAAGTAGTGACAAATCGCGACATTTCCGGCAGCATAACGCTTATGTCCTCGATGGTATTCTCCAATGTGCTCTCATCGGAACTGTCCAATTGACTGGTGCGCACACTATTGGCCCAATCCGAGGATGATACATCATTATCCCGATTCGCATTCGGCAATTGTGGTGCGCTTGGGTCATGCCTGACCACGTTAACGCTACACTCTGGCAGTTGATCATCCTCCATTTCAATGTAGATATGCGTTTGCGTCTGCAGAGGGAGAGGAGTTCAAAATACTCAATTTATATGGTAAATTCTTGGTTGACTCACCCGTGCCAGTTCTCGCAGCTGAGGTGACTTACTGACAGGGTTCCTGCACAGATTCAACATGCGTACAAATTCCATACGCTCCAAATTGGATCGACTAGGTGTCACATCAATGCAGTTATCGTTAAGGAAAACGAATCTCAACTTGAGCATCGTCGGTAGCACACGTGGAAACCTTGGCAGTCGATTGCTCTTCAAATTGAGATGTGTCAGCTTCTGCAATAGATTGAAAGTGCTCGGCACCTCGGTCAGCTTATTGCCCTCGACAGTCAGCCAACGCAGTTCCGTCAGACGGCCCAGTGAGTCGGGCAGTGAAGTCAAATGATTCCCACGCACTCCGAGCGTCTGGAGGTGTTCACAATTCGATATCTCTTTGGGCAATTCTCGCAGTCCCGTATTGTTGCACCAGAACGTCTCCAGTGCCGTGAGATGTCCCAATTCAGCTGGCAGATGTTCAATGTTGTTGCAACTGATGTTGAGGAACTTCAGACGAACCAAGTCGCAGATGCACAGGGGAAATTCTTCCAGCTTGTTATAGTCCAATGCCAGCACTTGTAGACGAAACAAGTTGGCCAGACCGGAAGGTACCTACATATACACACAGACACACAATAACTCAATATGCTCTCTAATGTCTCTCTGTCTCACCTTTGTGAGTCTGTTTTGATTGAGAAACAGCTTCATCAACGTTTCACACTTCTCGATTATTTCAGGCAGCTCGGACATTTGGTAATGTGAAAGATTAAGGGAAAAGGCCTTCTTCGATATGACTTCCTCACAATTGGCCAATATATAATTGGTGCGAAAGAATTGGCAAATCTTTTCCATCTTATTGGACTCAGGTGTAGTCAAATAAATCTGTGTGCTTCAATTTAGTGTGATTTATTTCCAAAAAGTTGATTACATTTTACAAGCACAGGTTGAGAAACCACAACTAGAAATGTCAAACCAAAGCAATATTTAGAATCACAATATATACTCTATATATGTATGTATCTATACACAAGCCCTCTGGCATGCCCATATGTTGTACCCTGTCCTGTTGTTACGTGTTCTAAATTTATAATTTTCGTTGCTCGCCAAAAACAAAAAGTGCATCACGCAAAGATTTGCAGGCAACGAAGATTCTATACTCTTCAGAAAATAGTATATTATGAAGCATTGTTAAAGGGATCGCAAAGAATTCTTTCAAGCAAGTTGTAAACCGTTCATAATTTCTTCATCTCAACGTTGCTCTTAAGAAATTATACGAAACGATTATTGTTATTCCTGTCGTATTGTATGCAAAGTCGAGAGTACACGATCAATCTCAAGTTATATACTTGTATATGTTGTTTGTCACCCATTTCGCAGATGTAGAACCAAAAAAAAAAAAAAAAATAATTTGTTATGTAAACAAACCAAGTGAAGATTTTCATACAGCGATAACTATAGTGCATGGTGTTATCAATATTACTACTCATATAGTAAATGTATATTTATATTATATACCCAAGTAGGTTGAATCGGATTTCATTTGGTTTATTTAATATTTTTAAACACTTCGAAAGGTATCGCTTCTGCCACTATTACCAAGTCATCAATTATAGCATTGATTCTTCCATCTGTTGCTCAGTCTCTCTTTATCCGGGATACTATGGAAGTGTTTAAATTAGCTTATGTTTTATAATATTGAAATCTGTAACTTACGTATTGGGGTCCACGGCCGTTCGGGCTACCAGATGTTATGGCATTGCCGTTCTTGTCAATGGTTACGGTACGACCATCTGGACGCTTCCATACAGAGACCTCGTCGTTCCAGGTTCCAGCCTGATTACCGCGGGCCACAAAGTTTTCACCCTGCACACGCTGTGGACTGCGACGGTGACGCTGCGCAATAAAGCTGCCATCGCTGCCGACATCAACGGTGCGATCTGGACGGGAGATGTGGAACTGTGGTTCGGGACTGCGACGGTCACGCTGCGCAACGAAACTGGCATCGCTGCCAACCTTGTCAACAGTGTGGTCTGGTCGATCAATGCCTTCATCGGCACTCGGCGCAATGTAACCGCCATTGCCTTCGTAATCTCCGTGTTCTGGGTTCTGTGTTTCGGGACTGCGACGGTGACGCTGCGCAATGAAACTGCCATCTCTGCCAACATCAACGGTGCGATCTGGACGGGAAATGTGGAACTGAGGACTACGACGTGGACGACCGTAGTGGACGACATTATCGGGTCCAATGGACAGTGGGACGTTTGCGGGTGCCGCACGACTTTGACGGCTCTGTGGTTCGGGATTGCGACGGTCACGCTGCGCAATCTGTAACCGAGCACCACGACGTGCAAGATCGTACTGGACGACATTATCGGGTCCAATAGACAGTGGGACGTTTGCGGGTGTCGAACGACTTTGACGACTGACATGGGCGCCGCCTGGGCCTGCGACTACGAAACGATCTGGTCGGCTGACGACTACACCTCGACGACTGCGACCAACATAGGTGCCTGCAGGGCCCGCAAGTACCGTACGATCTGGACGAGTGACGACAACACCACGACGACTGCGAGCATTGTAGCTTGGCCCTCCTCCTGGAGCAGGGGGAAGAGACTGTCCACGGGTGGCAGTCAGACCAGGTCCACTGATGCTGTGGCTACCTTGTTTGCCGGCACCGCCACGCTGATGCACATAGGTGTTGCCCTGATCATCTGTAAACACGTGTTGTCCTCCAGGTGAATTTTGGAAAGTGCCAGGTACTCCGGGCACATTGTAAGGACCATCGTTCTGGCCTCGTATATAGACCTGATTGCCCGGTGTACCAAACACATGCGGACCATCGCGTCCGTCATAGGTGCCCTGTGCATTGACAGCTATCAGACATAATTGTTAAATTATTATAAACTTTCAATTGAATTCTAAATAGTCAATTGCTTTACCGGCACATAGCAGCAGCGTTGCGCCTAATCCCAGCAAGCTAAACGATCCCATGTTTTCCCAATGCAGTTCCAACGATGAGCTCGAACTGAATGCACTTAATCCGTTGCAACTCAAGTATTTATAGCTTGCACTGGAAACTATTAATATTAGATTCTAGTTTCCCAGTTTCCATAACGTCATTTCACATTTGATAATCTCGCTGCGAGCTGGGAAATTCACAAACTGTTTACTGACCCTGCACTAACGTCTACTCGATAGGGAGGCTCTGTTAATTATGACAACCTTTGACAAATCTTTTAAATATATATGTTAATGAGTGATAATTTCATGAATTGAAGAAAACATTCAAGATTTATATATATAACATCTAAGATATAAGGGTACTATATAGTCAAGCCCGCGCAATGCCGTCTTGCACTCTTTTTAATATACCCATTAAAGTTGTTTTGCATTTCCAATAATTCCCACAAAGTACTAAGAATTCTGCCGGGCAATACCCAATCAACTAACAAGTCCGATTAAGCTCGACAGATAATACTATACTGCATGAACAAGTATACTTATATATACATGCATAGATAGGGACATGTATTCATGTATAGTTGTAGTTGCAGCTCGACTTAGGAAGAGTGCACGGCCATAAACCAAGTCTATAGACTAGGCGGCATTGTAAACCGGTAAACCGGTTCTACAAGCAGCATAGCGAATCAAAATAAACAGATAATGCTTTTTATAATGAAAATATATATATATATAAGACTGTTTTCTTTTAATTTTGGACATGTCATTCAACACACAATTGAACTTAGAAGTAAATGGAATTCTCTTGCAATTACAAAAAATACATTAAAAACGTTGATTACTTTTTTTTTGTTATTCTTTTCTTTTCTGGCCGGTGAAACATTTGTACTGGCTGTAATCTTGATTATGGTCGATTTGAACTGCGTTTAGGGTCAAATAACTGCACCTAATCTTCGGGCACCTTCCATTGCAGCTGTTTACCGCGTTCGTATAGATTCTTTAATGCAACCGAAAACTTCTTTTCCGCCTGCAATTGCAGATAATGTTTATAGAGCTGTAGCGTGGTGCGGGCATCCTCAATCGAATCGTGTGTCTCCGACTGTATCTTCGTTCCTATTAAACAATATAGATTAGCAGCAAGTTCTCTAAATGGTCTCGATCACATACCCAAGAAGTGCCAGGCCAAGAAGCGCAATGAGACCATGCGATGATGCGGCAGATGGAATAGATGCACCGTGTCGATTATTTGCTCGGATGGTACATAAATATTAATCACCCTGTAAGGTACATATATCTTTAGACTTTCCTTTAATTAACTTCTAGTTTAGTCACCTGAAATCATTCTTGAGGCCATGTCCAACGAATATAACCCCGGTATCAACGAGAAACTTTAATTTCTGATACGAATACTTGAGTGCAGTTAATCTCTTGTTGCTGAAGTTGGCATCCAAATCGCCGGGCTTAATGCCAGAGAATTGTGTCAGATAATCGACTACCTTCTCCTGCGTTGAGATATAATCATCAATGAACGGAACTCCCTCATCTGCACCTTGGCTGCAAATGCAATTCACATTAAATATGTTTTCTATGACTGATATACGACGGAAACTCACCCGCGTATACAGGAAATGCGGGCCACACTCATGTGACACGGTTTGATTGTTGCTGTTTTGCCATCTGGACGTATTTCGTTTTCCTCCGGATTTAGGGTAACAAATTCCGCATCCATTGCAATTAAATCTCCTGCTTGTGGCATCTCGTTTCTCTGCAGAGGCTTCAGAGTGGCATCGGTACTAAGGTTACTTGGCAAGGGGTTCAAAATATCCTATTAAATATAAGTAAATAATATGTTATTAATTAATAACTTATTGGCAATACCAGAAACTTACCTGCAAAAAAGGATTTGCTGACGTATCGTTGGCTTTTGCTGTTGTAGGCTCCTCGCTTGCGGCAGCTGTGCCTGCCTCCAAATCCTCGTCCACACTGCGATAGAAAAGCACACAAGGCACCTTCCAATCCAAAGTAAACCACACTGATTCTTGTGGTGAAACGGGTGAAATGCTAACCATAATATATTAATTAATTAGTGGCCTATCTAGTTGATCTAATAAACATACCTGAAATCATTGAAAATATACCATTGGTTCTGCGCATCCTCCTCGGATATATCGGATGCTTTCATGGCATGATATTTTTGTCGTACATTTATGAGTGAAACCAAGTTCTTTTGGGTGCCATCATCGATCTGACAGAGCACGGCATGCAAGGCGTACATTCGCTTCACCTTGTGCTTGGCAAATACTTGCTGCTCATCTTGCTGCTGTTCCTCTTCTTCCTCCTCCTGATCGGGTTTGGAGGCGTGCGTATGTGACTGCACAATCAGCTCGCCAGGCTCATTGATGCCCATGTTAAAAGCCAGAGGAAACCACGATTTCTGTCGTACACTTGGTGAACTGTTCACATTTGCCGATTGATTAGTGTGCGATGGAGATTTCCTTTAATGATTTTAACAAGATTAGTAAAAACAAATAACAATACCAATAACTTTTCAACCAACCGATCGGGGTGCATAAAGTGGCAATCGCTGCGTGAACAATTGACTCCATAACGACAAGGCTTGCTGGTACTTAAGGCAGCCGATTCAGAACTAGGTCTCTCGCTGCAACGATTCAGCTGGCGTTTCAAGAAACCAATATCCTTCTCGTTATTTAGGCCACAATTGATGGCAAGTACCTGCGGCAAGGATGTTACCTAAAAGAATATTGGAAATTAATATATGTATATGCAAAATGATATGTAATACTTTATTACCTTAACGCTTTGATTGGTGGGTGAAAACTTCTTGCAGTTCTCGCAAAATGCTTGTATATTTTTCTCCGAGCTTAGGGAACGTTTTAAAATATTACCAAAATCAAAATGCTGCTCACTGTCCTTAATATGGGCCGGATAGGATAAATTGCAGGCCAATAAAATGTTCTCTTTTGATTTCTATAACACGAGAGTGGGATTCAATTACAATCATTCATAATATGCTATATATCTACCTCTGCTTGGCACTTAATGCAACGATTAATGCAGATCTGCTTGGTGCCAAATATTTTACTTATTTCCGTCTCCGCATTGATCTTACAACGTTCCCGTTCATCGTCCTTTGCGCTATCATCTGAAAAGTTCAATTTAATCTCATTAAATATATTAATCGTACAAGTCCATTCTATATACTATATACCTGAAATGGAATCATATAACTCCGAAGTTGTTGTATTCTCTGTTGTATTCATACTATCCCCAGCTAGAGATGTGTTCTGCGAGCTCTTTTCCACAGAATTCTTTCCCGCATCCATAATCTCGTAATGCATTTGATGGAGAATAAAGCGATTCCAGTTCTAAAAAGGCGATACAACTCATTCAATATATAATTCATTGGCTTAGCAAAGGACGGTTAATTAAAATACTTGCCTGAATCAATGTAATCAGATTCACATTGGACGACCGATCAGTTAGAATCAAGCCCAAAGCTGAGGCTTCGGGTACTGTGCGAAAGGAGCGCAGGAAATTACTGGCTTGACAGGGCGTAGAAGCTAAAATAAGGTTTGCGTACATCATGTAATAGCCGTAACTTGTACTTGAGTACTAAAACCAACCAGTGCTTTTATCCAGCATGTGAAACAGGAAGCCCAACTCGCAGGATAAGCAAAACTCCTTTGAACAGGTGTGGCCAATAAGCTTCGCTCGCAACGATTCAGTGAAGTACAGGATCTGAGAAATTAAGAAATTACGATTCTATATCATTTTCTTTCTGGGAAACACTTTTAGTTTACCTGCAACATGGCATTGCAATAAGAGTTCGGCAATGTTGCTTCTAGTCCGGCAAAACAGGTTTGGTTATGCTGCTCGAAGTCGAAATCTTGTGTTCCCAATTTCGTATACTTTAACTCGACTTTGCGATATCTCCTAGGTATTATTTTAACTCCATTGTCTGCCTTTGTTGCCGTCGTACTTCCATTTGCATTCGTGATCAGAGTACCACCTTGCCCCTGCTCAAGCAGACAATAAGGGATTTGATTACGACGAGCTGTTCTCGGATTCGGTGAGTAGCCAATGGGTCCTTGCATTTTCATGTTGTTAAGTACATCGGGATCTATAGCTTTTGGTCGATGATAACCATAGCGCAGCAGTTCTTCGGGCCAATCGGAAAACCAACGCGTGCCCGTTGTCAAATGTGGCAACAAAACTGAGGACAAAGGGAAGTTAGTGTCTGTAAACGGTACCATGGGCAACGGCGGCACAACATCCGCAAATTCAGTGTTGCGGGAAAATGCATTAAACTGCGGTTGAGGTGTTTGCACCGAGGCGATTGTGTTAATATGCCCCGATTGGTCACCAAAGGCCATGGCCTGTGATGAGGAGCTGATGTCGAAACTCAAGCATTGGCTGCCGTTCGTATTTATCTGATACATGGAGACGCGTGGTTCACTCAGCTCAACTGTGTCGACCAGCTGGAACTGGCCATAGCTGGACACGACAGCGAGGCGAGAGGTAAGCGATGGCAAGAACTTAAGCATTTGCGGATCAATTAACACTTGGATTGGTGATATTAATCGAAGCATTCGCAAATCGTAAACCATTAGGAAACGATCGATTGCTAAATTGTTCTGACGTCCGCTATAGCCGCACGATATGAGATAGTTTCCTTGTACATCGAAATCGGAGAGACTGTTCGTATGGGTTTTAATTGTGTGTTCTACATTTAGGGTGTTCAAATCTCGTAAGGTAACAGTGCCGAATTGATCGCCCGCGAAAAGATAACGCGAATTCTTGCGCAGCACAGTGCAACCGGCAGAGCCCACATGCTCTAATCTTGTCTCCTTTAGCGTCCGCATATCAAAGTCAATCATTTCCTCCTGCAAACCTGCCATAACCAGTCGATGCGGCGACAATTGTAGCATGCAAACCATTTCCACCATATTGTTAGACCTGAAAGGGACCATTTGAGGCGCTTTAATGATGATCATTATTATTGATAAGAATCCACTCACTTGTGTGTAAATTTTGGTAGTCCACGACGAATCTGATGACGCAGTGAAGTCTGCGTTAATACTAATACTCCCGAGTCGATACTTATAATCTGCCGTACTATATCGCTGGCATGGACTTGGAATGATGTGTATTTCTGCAAGGAGCTGGTATAATACGACGTGACATGTCCCTGTCGAAGACGACAATATTAATGTTTGATAACAATGCAACATAATCACTGCTTACGCCTTGATTGCCCATCCATAGTAGCTCTTCGTAGTCGTCAAAGGCCACAGTTGAGACGCCGAAATTTTCCCCACCGTCAGCAAGAATTGGAATTGGGTTAGCGACATAGTCGGCATCGCTGGAGCCAATGTTGAAGCCATTGAAATTGGGTGAATAATGCTCAGGGTTCCTAGCAGGGCCAGTATCATAAACATCTTTGGCAAATATTTACACGGTATATACGTTTATTTGTACAATAAAAAAAAAAAACAAATAAAAAAGGAGAAAGTTTAGATAAAGCGCAAATGCTTTGTTTAGGTACATGGTCATACTTAGTATATCGTCTGTGGCACCGATTTGATCGGACCCTCCGCAATAAACGTAATCCATTCGTAGAAAGCACTCTTTGTCTACTAATATAATTTTTTATTTATTTTTAACAGTAATTTTTTTTATTTGCATCAATTGTTGTTGCGTATATACATGTTGCTCATGAATAATTATCGTTGATTGCCGAAAATATCGATAAATGTAGATACGTTGGAATTTAAAGCTTGACACTAAAAAAGACAGGAGCGGAGGCTAAATACCAAAGTGCAACATTGCTACAGCAAAACAAAATTATATAACAACTAGCTTTTAAATTAATTATAAGTCAATTCTGTATATTTTTCTTAGAACCAAGTGACGTAATCCAAACACTTTTGATATATACAACTACTTCCTAACAAACCCTTAGAAAGAGCGGTTAGTATTTAAATCCTCCACTGATTTGGTCACACCGAATGACTATGTTCCGTGCCACATGCAAAATCGCACTTAATTTAACAACCAGAGGACTTTTAACAAAGAACTTCAGAATGGCTGAGCTTCAGAAAATTGCCGAGAACAACAGGCGCGCTGAAAGCCTAGTAGACTCAATAAAAGAAGAGGTAAGTACATAACAAATTGATAGCAAAACAACTATAATATCTGGACTCTATTTTAGATATCAGCTTTACAAAAAGAATTGATCGAGCGCAAGAAGAAGGAACTGATCGAAGAGAACGCTGCGCTGGAAAAGGAAGTGGAGGCAGCCTTGGCACAGTTAGTGGCGCTGGAAATACGCAATGGCAAGAAACAGATTCCGGTGCCTGGTAGCCGAACCCTGTGTACTCAAGCTGGTAATGAAACTGCACCCACCGCACCTGCACCCGCCAAACCTGTGGCAGATAAGGAGGCTTCCTCCGCACCTGCAGCCGCGGCAACAAAAGCTTCACCTAAAGAGAAGAAAGTAAAGGAAAAGAAAGCGCCCGCTGATAAGCCAGCTCCCGTTCCTGAGGCTCCAATCGATGTTGGTCGTTTGGATATGCGTGTAGGACGCATTGTTGAGGTAGGCCGTCATCCGGACGCAGACAGTTTGTATCTAGAGAAGATTGATTGCGGCGAAGCAGCTCCTCGCACTGTTGTATCTGGACTGGTTAAATTTGTACCCATCGAGGAAATGCAGAACCGATTAGTGGTTGTGCTCTGCAATCTCAAACCAGCCAAAATGCGTGGTGTCACCTCTGAGGCGATGGTTATGTGCGCATCAACTCCCGAAAAGGTAGAGGTACTAAGTCCTCCAGCTGGCGCGGTACCCGGTGATCTGGTACATTGCGACGGCTATGTACGTCAACCAGATGCCCAGTTAAACCCGAAGAAAAAGATATTCGAGACATGTGCTCCCGATCTTACGACCAATGGCGATCTGATTGCGTGTTTCAAGGGATCGCCGCTGCATGTACCCGGCAAAGGAAATGTTGTGTCGCAAACTCTGAAGAACGTTAACGTAAAATAGATGTTTATGACGACGAAAATGCTCAAAATAAAATGTCAAATTTGTTTGCCAATTAAAATAGCTTAGTCATTGTCAGATATTTTATTTGTGCTATCAAATCAATAACAACGATACTGAAGACCTGTTGCTCAATTGATGTTTATCTGTTTAAAGATTTCTTTAACTTGTATTCATTTCTATTTTTTCTTTATTTACACAATGGAAATGATTACTTGACCAGATAACAGAGCACATGAGCTGCCTTCCAGTTTAATAGTATGTTGGTATATGAATATATGTATTAACAGGGATCTTAAAAACAAACAATTTCTCGATAATTTATTCCACTTTCATTCTTATTTGGCCTTTGCTCTTTACTGACTAGTCCTGATGTGGGCGTGGCTGCTGCATTTGCGGCACGGCTGCCCCTGGCACTGGAACAGCAACCCGATAGGTATTTGCTTCGACCACGATGGTCTTTGTTAATATATCGTAGGCTGTCCGGTTGTTCTTGAAGAATATCATAACAACACAGATGGGAAACAAGAGTGTCATAACAAAATTCTTTGCCAGTGCACGCATCAAGGCCCTCAACAAGGTGGGATTCTCTGCAGGATAGAGCAGAGCTCGCAGAGGTTCTCGCTGTGGTTGAAAAATGAACTGCGGCACAGCGGGAGCCTGCAATGGCACAACTGCTTCGACATACAGTATACGTATCTTCATTAGCGATTTCCCGGGTGTTGCACCATTATAGAAGACTGTCCAGAGGCATTCGTACCAGCAGATTATCAGCTTTGTGAGCATCTCAATCAATAGTAGGTCCGAGGATAGCGTTAGGAAATCCATTGAGATGTCAAAGAAACTCACAAAGATATCCTCCTCGTCAAGTGTTTTACGCATTACATCCTTGTCGAAGTCAAGATCGAAAACGTGAAATAACGAAAATGTAACGATAATTTTCAATATGAACAATATGAATACGTCAATGGCCTCTGCGATGGCACGTTTCCAGAAGGGGGCCACAACCACCTCGGTGCCGCCATGTCTTTGGATAATTTCCTGTTGTTGCGCTTCATTCAATATTCGCAAACGATTGAAACTGGGTCGGTCAACAGGTACGTTTGCAGGCGGAATAGTTGCCTGGAGCGGAGATGGGCGATTCGCTTGCAGCGGGTCTATGGAGATACCAGGCAGAAATGGTGGCAACGGTGCTGGCAACAATGGGGGATAGTTGTAATTCGCAAACAGATAATTTGGAAACATTTGGATGAGTGCCGCTTGCTTGGCCCATTCCTCAAGGCTGGCGAAATAGGCCTCCTTCGTTGTCAAATCCTTGTTTATTTCTATTAGTTTGCGTACTCTGATGTCGCTTGTCGGTTCCACTTTGGGAACTGGAGTATCTTCGCTGTTTGTATTCTCACTCATTATAACAATAGATTTTTATTTTGCTTATCGGCAGTAGTTATATACAGTTTTAACTTGAAAGCTGCAAGAATTTTGCAATTATTTATTTATTTTTTCTGTGTTGTTTAAGTTGACGTGTAAAACACTGGATCGGGGGGGTGAAGAGCAACAGGGGAAAATTCACTTTCAGACAGTGCTGCCCATTACGCTATTTTCCCGTCAAATTTAGCTTTTTGATAAAACCATGTATGAAAAGATGTATAACTGTTAGGAAACCGGAAATTATGATTATTGTTTAAGCACAGACAACTTTTCCATTGTCTAAATAATGGTATATTCAACTATTTAGTACGAAAAAAAAGGTAAATAACAAATTATTTGTTATCGATAATTATCCATCATGCAACTAGCTTAAATTATATGAACCTTTCCAGCACTACTTAAGTTTCAATCGACAGGGCTGCTATCGATACAAAGATACAGCTGTGCCCGCTGAATTGGCTGATGCATCCTATGCAGGCTCGATGTTAACCGAAATATTCAAATGCAAGCTCTGTACTTTCTGTAGAACATGAATTAAATCTCAAGCTGACAAAAAAACTAGAAGAATAACTAATATTATTAAAACTCCATAATCAGCGAAACAAATGAGCATGTTATTATTACATATTTAATGAATATTTTTATTATTTATTAAAATTGAATCCACTTATAAATAGAATTACATACGTATTTCATTCTGCGGATTAGGTATTGATACTCATACATACATCGTTTTGCTAAGAATAAAATACAACATGTATGCATGCGACTTACAAGTACTCTTGCCAAGTGGGACCTTAATTACACTTGCGGTAAATGGAATTAATGAACCATTGAATCATTAATCCCCATATTCATTCATACGTAGTTATGGCTGGATGAACATACATACATCACATGAATATAGAAGAACTTATTAACTGTATGCATTTATTAGTTACTTTTAGGTATGTTTAGTACTTATTCTTTACATATATCGTATGTATGTATGTATGTAGGTATATATGCATGTACACAATAACCAATAATTATAAGTATGCATGCAATTTCAGAAAATTCGTACGCCGTTCGTAAGTACTCACATTGATCATCGAGCTCAGTATATGTATATGTATGTACGTATGTATGTATGTAGTAGATTTGTTTTTTTTACAATGTCTTACAATGAAATAAACAGGAGGAGAATAGACAATTCAGCTATTAATACGCACTGGATTGGCGGCAAGTAGGTACAAAAAGTCATACATAAACAAATACGTATCCCAATCTCAGCAATTAATGTGGGAATGCACACAGAGTCATCTTCGCTCGATTTATTGCCAAACATTTCCGATGTTCAAATTACCAAATTGCTGATTAAGGTTTGATGTCACTGCCGATGCGGTCGTGCCCGTTGCAGCCGGATATCCCGATGATGGTATTCCTCCAGTCGACATCGGTTGCATCACATTCATTCCAAGTCCAAGTTGTTGTTGCTGCTGCTGTTGTTGTTGTGGCGAGGACTGCGCTGCGCCGCTAAAGAGAGGCATTCCACTGAGGAGACTCTGATTTGTCTGCATCAGATTTGGTGGTGCTGCTGTCTGTCCGGCTAAATTATTCCCAGCCAGATATGGACTGCCGCTGGCATTGGGAAATTGGCCGCCGCCGAAGCTGACGTTGCCCACCAGATTCATGGCACCGCCAGTGGGCGCATTACTAAAGGCATTCGGTGCGGCCATGACGGGTGCATTGTACATGCTAACTGAATTCGGAGGTGTCATAAATTGATGGTGATGATGATGTGTCTGCTGGGGGACCTGCTGCTGCTGATGATGCATGTAGCCGCCGGGTGCCATGCCCGTGAAGTTACCAAAGCTCAATTGTGGATTATGAGTGGTTGGTGCATTGCCGTACAATGCCAGTATGCTATCTTTGGATAGTTTTCCCGACTGATCCTTGTCGCTGCCACCAAGTGTACCCTGGCTGAAGAAGTCCTGCTCCTGTTGGGCCAATGAGTTTGGCTGTTGGGATTGCATTGCCAGCGACGAGGCGTCGGGTACGTTATTGCCGTTGGTCTTCTCTGGTGTCGGCATCCCGCTGACACTACAACTGGCGCTAAGGAAGCTACTGAAGCTATCGTTTTGCAGATCCTGCCCGCCGCCACCACCGACACCAACACCAATATTGGCGGTAATTGGCTTGGTGGGCGACGACAGACCCAAGAGATCACTTTCGCCACCGACAACACTATTGGCGCTATTGTTTTGTATGCGATGCGATGTTTTCGGACTGCTGCCACCAACCTGGTTGGGTTTAGGCTTAGGCAATGGGGCCGGCAGTGGTGAACTTTTCACAGCTGCAGCGGATGCGGCAGCAATCCCTGACGTAGCTGAGGTTCGTTTGTCGGCAGTGCCACTGGAACTGGTTATGTTGCTAATGCCTAATGTGGTTTGAGCCGATTTCTTTTTACGTTTCTGCCGTTCCAATTCCTCATCGATCTCTTTGGCCCAATCGACCTTCGGCGGCGAGGGCGGCACCCATTCGCGGGCCAAATACTTTTTATGCTCGTACTTTGCCCGTATAAAATTCTCTAGGGCTGTATCTGTTTGGGGGCGTCGAAAACCGTCGGGCAGTTGAGCTTCATAGACGGCACGTGCCCGTGAGTTGCCCATTTGTTGCAACGATATAACCTGCTCCGGTGTCCAAGCATCCAGATTAACACTCTTCACCCGAGAAATGTGGACGCCCAAATTGCGATGAATTCCGGCACAACGAATGCAAAGGAACACGCCCAGATTCCATGATGCCCAGCGTGGACCTGCAAGTTTGCAGTCAATGAGTAAATTTAAATGAAAATAATCATAAATAAATACACATACGCACACACATGCATACGAGTACATAAAACAAACAAAACAAAACAAAGAACAAAATTGATACTCTCATCTTCAACCCGTTGCCAACCGGACTTCCCATGCATTGATTAATTTGTTTATCTTGATAACGTATTTCTTTACTATCTTATGGAGTACTCGTGAAAATTAATGGGGCATAAATCAAGTATTTCTTTTAAGATTCAGAGCTAAAGTTGGAGATTACATATGAAGTTTAAATATCCAGACTATTAAAATAAACTAAGTGCGGTTTCATGAATTAACGATGCAAAAATTAAAAGAGCAAAGAAAGATAAATACTATGTTTTTCCTACAAACAAAGATTATGTAGGAATTATTAGGCAACAACTTGTAACTGGGCATACAAATACAACTGGTAATAAAACGAAGGTAGTCGCTAGCTGATCCTCTGCTTCGTTAACCAAGAGGGCGTCATTTAAGCCGTATTCATGTGGTTTTTGTGGAGTGTGCAGTGCCTACTCAGCATGAAGTAATCTAGCTAAATGTGTTTGACCCTTTCCTAAAAACCCAAATTTATCCATGCGGGAGCTTCAAACCTCAGTGGGTCATTCGCCCCTCCCCCAACAACAAAAACAATAGTAGTACATATGCGTGCATGTTTGTGTGTATGTACAAATATCCAGTTGAGGTGCATATCCATTGTATTTGTGTGTATGCGTACTTACCCTTGGCATCACAGTCTACACAATATTTATTATCATCATCCCGAAGCATTTGAGTCAAAAGGGTTTGGCATTTGTCCTGCATTAGTTTGGTACGCTCCGTTTCCTTACGGCTTGCATTTGACGTGCTCATTTTCCTGCACTTGTCGTCGTTTGTCTTTTGCCGTTTATCGTTTCACAAATTCTAACAACGCGTGTGTATTAGTATGCGTAACAAGAGCGTATGACGTGGGCTTTGATTCTTAAGTTAAGTTAACCGGCGCTCAGTTGGTGCTTTATTTTTCACTTTCACATATGTAATGACTAAATTTTTTAATGGATTAAGAATACTACAATTTTTGCTATCGAAAATAGTGTACGTCTGCGTCTGTACGTCAGACTCATTTCGGATAGTCTGGCAATAATAGTGTCAAAATGGCAAGGAGCACCAGCGTTGCCAGACTGTCCAGATGGCAAGCCACTTTTTTAAAACCATTGTTTGTACTCTTTTGTTATTTGCATGTGCAACAAGTGAAGATATTTTATTGTATTAAACTATGCATTTATTTAAAGAAAAACTCAACTCATGTCTTCGTATATTGGAGAGTGCGGGGCCCAGTTATATTGGTGATATAAACTGGCTAAATGTTGGTTTAAATAGTTTCTTAATATTATTCAAAGAAATAACTATTGTTTACATTCCTTTTGTAGGATTTCTGTGCCGAATTTTTGAAGTTTTCAAATATTGTGCATAAAATAATAAGTAATCAAATAGAATATGAATGCCTGGAGATAATTTGCCTATGCTTAACGCAAATTATAATCTGCATCAGGCATTTAGAGAATACAATACAGATGGAGAGCACAAGTGGTCTAAGGATACAGGTGAATAAGAATAAATAACTATTAGATTTATAGAAATGCTAATGGATACGTTTCAGGCAACTCATCATCACTTTATTGATCGTATTAAAGTTTGTCTGAAGAGACTATGTGCCAGCTTGGAGCCAAATGGAAATGTAGTACAGGAGTGCTCGTTAGAAGGGGCTTCCTTCTTAACACTTCTCGATACTCTGCTTGACTCTTTATCAGTTTTGACCAACCCAACTGAAGACACCCTCATTGCACAGGAAGATATTCTGGTGCTAGGCAAACAAACAAAAGTGCAAATAGATTTACTGTTGGGGCAAGCACTTTCTTTTGCCAATGTGGCGCTGCAGCAGGATAAAAAGGCTTTGAGTGCACTCTGCCAGAAGGTATTACAGTGCTTTACCACATATATATGATAAGTTTATTTATATTATTACATTTTACTTCTCTTTTAGGTTATGAGGGACTGTAGCGCCTTTCAAGCGGAATGTCAGCCAAACTCTACCGCGGTTATCAGTAATTATTCCAATCAAAAACTAAGGGCCATCACTTTGGAGCACGCGCTTTACCAATTGGAGGAGTATATAAACGAGACTTTATTGCGTTTGGTATTTACGTGTTTTCTCGACTTTCAAAAGATATCGATAGATAAGATACGTAACATTTTGCGTACTGAAAATGATACCATAGTTGATGAATATATTGCGGATTTTGATGTTAACTTGGACCGCGCCACACAAATCGGAATATTTGCTATTGCTTTCGCACCAAGTTTAAAAAGTTAGTTTTCGATTTATTGCTCTAAGTTAAAGTATTAATTTCAGTATCTATTTAACTTTCAGTAAAGACAATTGTCCGCAGTTGTCTGGCCTCTTTTGAATATTTGGACACCAGTTTAATACCTTCGCTACAGTCGAATACATCAGATCTACATTCAGAGCTGTTGGAGCAACATTTCAAGGAAGAATTGTCTAAATTCAAGGCTACTATTCAGGAGATTATTGACAGTCGTGCTTTTGTGGGATGCTACTCGCAAATTCTTACAGCTGGCATTGAAGCGGCCGAGAAAAGGTTTGATAAAGCCCAACTGGATGATTTAGTGCAAATGGGATTCTTTATACTCGAGCACTTTCAATTAGATGTTAATCGTAAGGTTATAATGAATGAAGGCCAGGAGTGCTTTCAAAACTTAGTGCGCATTCTACGTGAGTGTAAGGCAATACTGATGTGTGCCTCCCAAGTAGATCCTTCTCGTATTATTAAACGATTTAAGATATTACGCACCATCGTGCGGAAGCTTCACAACAATATTGGAACAGATGGTAAAGAGGCTGCAGCATTTACAGGACATATTGAACACGCGCCAATTATTGAAGAAGAAATTGAAAGCTCATCGGCTCTGCTAGCCTCGCCATCACGAAGTATACTCTACGAAACGCGCAAGGATCGAACTAAAAATATTGATAATAAAATCCCTTCTGTACCTGTGGGAAAACCCATGACTGAAGCCATTAAAATGAAGGTTCCTGTCTGTTTACGCCGCAGTGAGTTATAGTACAGATTTGAACAGTATTATGTATTATTATTGTTAATTTTTTTACAGAGGAAAGCTTACGCACAACTATGTTCAAGAGACAGAGACCATCGGAAGCGAATAAACTGCAGAGTACATTCATTAATGAATCTGCAAGTCTGGAAATCAGTGGTAGGTTCTTAGATAGTCAGTCAGTAGTATAACGAAAGTTTCGATCTTTATGATTTAAAAAAAATATACAAGCAAGTCAATAACTATATTTCCCTTCTTATAGGTATATTAGATGAACTAACGGGATTAACGTCCACCTTCGCCATAAGACATCAGCGAAAGTAACGGGTTCACTATCTATTGTGAATGGCATTGACAATACGCACACAAACGCAATTCACACACGTACTCATTCTTAGTGGTAGCGCCGCACGCAGTGTTTTTGTTTTGAATATCTTTTAAAGATACAAAAAATAATATAAATAAATAAGATATCAATCAATTCTACACTACATTAAGTTGCTTCTAAAGACATTGCTTTGTCATACCTATTATACAGTATTCAATATTAATATGCCAAAAGTCATCCTATCGATTTTCCTAAACGAAAAGGATACACACATTTTTGCGCTCATATAAATATAGTTTGAAAAGTTGTAAACAAAGTTTTTAAAGCCAGAGTTCATAGTTAAGTTGAAGGAAATGCAAACTGAACAGGAAGATAAAGCCTGCGTTGATGATAAGCCCAAGGCTCGAGCAGGAAGACCATCCAGAAACAAGAGCAACAATCATCATGTGGTTCCTCTAGGCATACTTGTAGTACTTGCCACATTCTATCTGATGATTGCTGGCCTACAGATCAACTATGACTATTATTTCCGGACTGGAGTTGATGCTGTCGAGATACCCAAAACGGATGATGATTCCCAAGAGAAAAACATAAATATCCCAAATGAAATGGATGTGGAGCAGCAGCCGCAGCCGTTGTGCAGAAAAATCGAAGTATTTACCATAAAATTGGTCAACGGATTGAACGCTATATCCAAAATTAAGCCAAAGTCGAATAGTTCTGGACTTGCGCTTGGCGCTGCCATTAGACAATCTAAAACCGGCAAACCTGACAAAAAGAAGGACATCTCCAAGAAGCCAAACACAGCTGAGCCCATTATATATCTATTCGCTTTGGTCTTTATATACCTTTTACTAAAAGCAGCATCGGATATTAATCAGCATTATAAAACGGTAATCACAATTGGTTTTTATCAATGAAAACAATATAATTGCTTAGTATTTATTTATAGCAGAAACAGGGAGATAAACGATTGCGTCGTTGCTCCCTACAATCCTATGCACAAAAGGACCAAAGAAGCGCTCACCAGGATCGACGAGCATCTAAAGGTATTTCAACAAAAAGTTTGCCAAAATTTTAAAAGGATCTTAAACTACATAAATGTAACTGAATGCTTTTTAAACATAGGGAACAAATCAAAACAATGATATACAAATACTATACAGTTTTATTGTAATATATGTGTTGTGAACTGAATCTTAATCTATTGAACTTGACTTTCTATATTGTATTTACTCTATATATCACTGTCCAATACATGTAAAACATATCTATCTACACTTCTTATTCTATCCGAATTTACACTCTAATGTCAATTTGTATTTGTACAAGTAAATATTATGACTATATTATATATTTTATTGGTGTGTTATCAGATGTAACGTTATATACTAAAGTTATCCCCCAACTGTCCTTATTTCTTGCTTCACTTGCTATCAAAATCAATATATAATTTTAAGTATTAACGTTGAATGTGCAAAAATATTGTATTGTGCCTAAACTTACCTACATAACATATACATACATACTATATATATGTATATGAATGTACGTAAAGAATCTATGTGAATTTGTTGTACTGTGAAAAGAACTTTAAACAAAATAAAACTATTCTCTGCACTCCTGTGATGATTTACAAAGTACCATATATAGTACTACTACTTGCCTAGCTCTATGTGACGTTGTGTTTTACTTCTTCTTTCTTCTTGGTAAACCTATTTCCTACACACAGTTGATAATATCATTAATTGTGTTCATATTATTTATAGGTGTACAGTCGATGTTCAGTAGACACCACATCTTTACAGAAGGTCGAACTGTGTCTCTGGATCGTTTTAAGTACACCATACCCCGAGATGAAAATAATATAGCGCCCAAGAGAATGCTGATAAACATGCAAAAGCAGAGCTCGTTCGGTGAATACACCAGGGCTAGTCCAGCTCCCGTAAGGCGTCTAACTGGTAAAAGGAAACTGGATGTGAAGTTGGGTTGTGCATATAGTATGTTTGTACCCTCTTTTAGATCCACGTATGAATCGTCGACTTTCGGTTCCCATCACCATTAACTATCAAACTGTTAATGTTGCTCCGGCACATCCCGAGCTTGCCAGACGTGGCTCAGTTATCAACATTGCGGATACAAATCTCCTGGGCTCGGCGGCATTGCCTCTTGCACCTCAACCAATCGATGCAAAGCGCAGGGTGCGAATGATCAATCGTCACTAAACAAAAGTCCATAAAGAAATTATAATCAAGCCGATCAAACTTCAACGAATTTATACAAAAGCAAATGCTCATGCAAACTTTACAATACTTCAATATTTCCACCCGATCTACACAAAATAAGAAGACTTGACATATGCCAAATGTTTTTATCTTTGCTTTTCATTAATAGGTGTATTACTTTTAATATTATCATTATTAAGGCATTTTAGACATACAAAATACGTTATTTATACCACGCCCATGCAATTATTAAGTTATAATATACACACATTTAATAAATTGCACAGATGAGCCGTATTACCAATTCTACTTAAGGCAAGATTTAAAACAATCTTAGGCTACATGAATGTTTCGCTTTGTTTCCGATGAAAAAAACAGATGATATACAGTTTACAATTAAGAGTTATTTATAGTTAAATTTTTGTTTACGATTCTATTCTGTATTGTCGAACATATTGAAATTATTTCAGTTTATTGTTATCGAAAGTTTTGCTTAGATATAGATTGAGATAAAGGGAAGTCTATGCATGTTCGGATTACGAGTAATTGATCAGTATCGTGCATATAAATCTACAAAACCTTATCGAATTTTGTGCTAGCTTTTCTCCTATTCAATTTAATACAAAAATAAATTACGTATTTTAATTGCATAAGGCTTGTGGTTACCATAAAGCATACATATATATTTAAAAATATATATAAATATATTTATTTTATCTCTTAATGTATACATTAATCTTTAACTAAGCTCGTTGCCCTCGTATAGGCTCTCGCAGCTCTCCAATAAACGCAGAACTGGCGATATATCGTAGGGATACAATTGGCGCGATACCAGTCGGGATATTTGCAAACGAAGTCTGATCAGGACACCCATCGCTTCGTCCAGCATTGCGTTGCCCATGCCAAAGCTATGACAGCTGTGCACAAACATTGTCCAGTTCATGCGAATATATTTCAGAAATCGCAGCAAATACAACAGAAAGCACGTCTCATTGCTGACCAATAGATCCAGCAAGAGATCCGAACTATTCGATGTCATTTTGAGAAATTCAAGGAATGTATATACAGGATTAAGCATAGCGACAAGCTCGGGGAATGCATTATTGCGAAAAGAAATGCCCGAAGTGACATCCAGTGTGCAGACCATTGCCTCTATCAAATGATCATCCTGATCATCGAATAGATGTATAAGGATTTTACTAAAATGACATTCCGGATGGAATTGCAGTGTGTGCTTGATGAAAGTTTCCAATTTACTGAGCACATCCCGTATGGAGAGCTCAATGAGTAGGATATCCTGAAATGCATCGTAGTCCGTTGAATCTATAGAAGAATCCGATGAATCACTGCGTATCTCCTTGACGGTAACTGCTATCGATTTCAGCACCAACAGCACCATCTTCTGCAGCAGCGTCTTGTCCATTTCAATGAGGTCCAATTGACCACCACTGGCCGCATCCTCTTGCACATGGATCGCTGTGTGAAACGTTCCATTGGCATAATCAATTGTCGCCCCATTGTAACCAATTAGACCAACAATATTCTCGGGCTGGCGACGTGGCAAGGATTCTAGAATACGAGGATTGCGCACATGGCAGACAATCTGATGTGCCAGCTTGCATGTCTCCTCCGGCAGCATGTCCTGCAGCGCTAGCGTGGAGCCATAGCAAAGCGCCTCGTTGAATAGACAAAGCATTTGCTTATAGACGGTGCACGATAAATTTTGGCTGAGCAGCAGTTCGAATTTATCCAACTGGGCGTAGAATGGACGCGTCTCATCTATCGAGAGATTCGCCTTCACCGATATGATGTTCTCCCACAGCTGCAGAAAGTTGAGCACACAATGCTCAGCCGTGTCTTGATGTGAGGGCGCCATCAGTTCCGACATATTCTTCACCAGGGATGGCCATTTGTGCTCCAACTTCTGAATGGTAATGCACTTCAGATGCGTCGTATCAAAGCTCTCCGAATCGGTAAGGGCAACGACATGGCATCCATTTGGTGGCATATAATTGGCAGGTAAACTATTTGATGTTGTTGTACTATTGTTGCTATCATAAGGATGCCCTTCGTCATCCGTCTCAGATGTATCCCGAAACTGTCGCGCAAAGTAGTTATTCTCGAGCGGTTGATCTTGTACAGGGAAATGCATATAGCTGATTGAGGCATCCGCAGAACCAGTCATTGAGCTTGTTGCAGTATAGTCATCGTCCAGCGGATGCAGCTCAACATCCTTCCATTCGACAATACGTTTAATTATATCTAAACTAAAGTGTATCTTCTGTACGGCGGCCTTGTCCAGCAGCTCATAGTTAAACAACTGATCCACAATCTTCTGTAGCCATTCATCGTTGAGCTCCTGCTTGGCAATAACCAGAAATGCGGCTAGCACACGTCCCGCCAGAAATTGCACATAGGAATTATTATAGCCTGCCAATACGATAATCTCATCGATCAGCTTATGATCGTTACGTATTAATGCATCGCACACGTCCATGATGCGCGTACAAATGAATCCCTTGGCATTCTGCTTTAAGTAGATGTCGAACAGTAGCTGAAGATTGGACAGGAATTGTAAGAGTTTGTTTGTGGGCCATTCGCGCAGATACGCAATGCGTTTCTGGCCATTCGAGTCATGTGAGTAATGCGATTGGAAGGGTTTTCTCAGCGTGCGCTCTGAGACACCACACAGGCACTGGCGCGTCAAAGATTGCTCAAACTCCAGCATATCGTCGACAGTCGATAGGCTATTGCTGCTGCTATTACTGCTACTACTGTGCTGGGTCGATCCCACTGCTGCTGCCGCTGCTGTCGCCGAGAGCAATTCGGTCAGTTGAGCCGCTCGATCTACTTCATCCTTTGTCGCACCGTTGCTGGCAACTTCATTATTTTGTGGCAAGATATTATTGACTAAATTTTGTACGCCGCCCAAGAGTTGTGCATAGGAGGCGGCACGAGAATTACTTGGTGTTGTTGTGGGCGAATTGTTTGTGCTGCCCGTTGAACATGACGAGGAAAGGGATGAGCACAAATGATGATTCTTATTGTTGCCATTGGCATCCATTATGTCCCCAGCATCGTGTATATCAGGCGGTGCTTTCGCTCCCACCAAACGAATTTGTTTATCTATTTTCTGCCTCTTCGTCTGCGGCTGTTCGTTGTGATGAATTGCAGCAGTAGATGCTGTGCTCCCACTGCTGCTGCCTCCTGAACAGGGACAGCCATTTCCATTGCTACTGGTGCTGCTGCTGCTACTGCTGGTGCTGGTGCTGCTGGTACTGCTGCTCGTTGAAGTGCCACTGCCACCAGTCGTATCCATGTTGCGTTTCTGTCTTTATAGCTGACGTACCCGACGTCGTAAGAGTGTGTTGCACTTATTTCTGCTGTCCTCTGCAAATAAATTTTGAGCACACATTAAAAAACGCCATTGATTTTAACCATCATCCAAGCCCAGATACAGCTACGCTGCCACTGTGCTGCTGCTGCTACCGAATTACGCGCATTCACAAGGTTACGTGTGCACTATGAAGCGAGCATTAATTTTCGTATTTCAAAACGATTTTGTATTAAATTCCTTGGCGTCTTGCAGTTAGCAGCAGTGATAATTGTCTATTGGACACTTGATTGGTATTATTATGCATTTTGCAAACTCACAAAACACCTTTAATGTTGAGATACTTGTTGCTCATTTACCTTTGCCTTTGTAATGTTTGTGTTAGTTTCACTTCACTCTCGGTTATTCTTTTCAAAGCAGCTCGTACACTTGCACAGTTCATTATGAAATCGTTTTGCACATTTTCTGTATGCAAATCTTGCATATTTTGTTTACATCATTTATTTCACGACTCTTAACTTTACTGAAAAAAAAACAACTTGCTCTGTTAATTAACAAGTAGCGAGCGCGTCGCCATCTTTGTAGTGTTGGGATGTTCATATGCTGGCCAGTGGCAGTAAACGATACGACCTGGACGCGCGATAGCCCATACACGGAACGATCTTTTAAAAATAACAATTTGCAATAAACAATTTCTTCGTTAGGTTTTTTTTTAATTAATAAATATAAGTGATTTGTAATTAAGTTCATAATTTAATGATCATATATATTTTACAAATAAATTATAGTTTTAATACGAACAGTCTGGTAGCGCTAAACACTTAGTGCTGCCACCTGGGTAAAATATATAAATTAAAACATTTTAATATAAATTCTCAACTTGCCATATATATATATATGTTTTTGAAAAAAAGTCAAGCTAAATCTGTTTAAATAATTTTAAACAAATTTAAAGTTTCAAAATTAGAAAACCGCTATTACGCCACGTGGCAACACTGTCACTTGTTTTTCATTTGACATTGAAGGTGCACACATTTCCAGCTGGTGGTGGGTGGAAAAGGACTACCATAGCGGTACAAAATTTCGGTTATTCGTGTAACAACGGCGTATTTGTGGAGTTGTGTACTGGGCTCGGCTGCCCGAATTGAAAAGAAACTCTTGAAAAATCCAGACACCTTAACAATCATACTTAAGTAAAGTGTTCTCTCTTTTACGCGAGCAGTTTTAATTCGTCTTTGTTTGTGTCAAGTTGTGTTAACTAAATCTTCAAAAGGAAAATGGCTGGTACATTGCCCAATCTATCCCAAGAACCCACCTTCAAGAAACTCCAGGAATACTTCAATGCCCATAACAATGATCTAATCATTAAGGATTTGTTTGCCGCTGATCCCAAACGTTTTAACAGATTCAGGTGAGAGTGAAAGCTTTCACGGTCATGCATGCGTGTATCTACATATGTATGGGTGTATATGAGTGGGTCGAATGCCCTTTCAGTTACAACATACCTATGACATTTGCATATGCTCTAGCATACACACATACACATGGAAATACATACATACGTCATAGTTATGTCCTAGGCAAGCCCATAGAAACTTAGTGCATATAATATTCATTATTAATGTGCATTATTAATGTAAATGAAAAAAATCTCTGAAGAGGAGGAAGTGGGGGGTCTGAAGTATACATTTTGATAAAATTAATAATGATAACAGAATATTACACTTTCATTATGTATTTTATTGTTGTCTGTTAATCTTTGTCCTTGCATAAGGTCAAAGCAACGACCTTTTTTGTACTTTCGATCAATTGAAACACGCGTTAAGGTCAAAATAATTGATTTCTAATTTTCTTTTTGTTATTTTCGACTTTCAATTAACAATTGATTTGATTATTATTTCATCAGCCTGCGTCTGGCCACTCCCAACGATGGTGACATACTGTTGGATTACTCGAAGAATCGCATAAACGAGGATGTTTGGCCATTGTTGTTGGACTTGGCGAAAGCTCGCCGCGTGGAGGAAGCCCGTGATGCGATGTTCAGTGGACAGCATATTAATATAACCGAGAACCGCGCCGTATTGCATACGGCATTGCGTAATCGCGGCACTCAGCCGGTGCTGGTGGACAACAAGGATGTGATGATTGATGTTCGTGCCGAATTGGCGCATATGAAGGAGTTCACCAACAAGGTTATCTCTGGTGTTTGGCGTGGTTGTACCGGCAAACAAATCACCGATGTTGTCAACATTGGTATCGGTGGCTCCGATCTGGGTCCCTTGATGGTCACCGAAGCTCTGAAACCCTATGGCAAGGGTTTGCATTCACATTTCGTGTCGAACATCGATGGCACCCACATGGCTGAGGTGCTGAAAAAGGTGTCCTACGAGACGACACTGTTCATCATTGCCTCGAAGACCTTTACTACCCAGGAGACCATCACGAACGCCACATCGGCTAAGACTTGGCTGCTTGAACATACCAAAGATGTGAGTGTACCCGAATTTCAGCACAGTTGCTTTAATTAATATTTAATTGCATTTGTAGCCGGAGTCCGTTGCTAAGCACTTTGTAGCTCTGTCGACCAACAAGGAAAAGGTGACTGCCTTTGGCATCGATAGCGCAAACATGTTTGGCTTCTGGGATTGGGTGGGTGGACGCTATTCCCTGTGGTCGGCCATTGGCCTTTCCATTTGCCTGTCGATTGGCTTTGAGAACTTTGAGCAACTTCTCGATGGCGCCCACTACATGGATAATCACTTCAAGACGACGCCTCTCTCGAAGAATGTGAGTAAACAGAAAGTTTTAAATATATATTATGTATGTGTCTATATGTATTTGTTTATTTTTAGGCACCTGTAATTCTCGCCTTGCTTGGCATTTGGTATTCCAACTTTTACAATGCTGAGACCCACGCTCTACTGCCATATGACCAGTATCTGCACCGATTTGCTGCCTATTTCCAGCAGGGTGATATGGAGAGCAACGGCAAGTTCGTTACCAAATCGGGCAAGAAGGTTTCCTACAACACAGGTCCAATTGTGTGGGGTGAGCCTGGCACCAATGGCCAGCATGCCTTCTATCAATTGATCCATCAGGGCACTCGTCTAATTCCTTGCGATTTCATTGCGACTGCACAGACGCATAATCCCATCGCTGGTGGCAAGCACCACAAGATTCTACTCTCGAATTTCCTAGCCCAAACAGAAGCACTGATGACGGGCAAGACAGCGGATCAGGCTCGTGCAGAGCTCGCAAACGCAGGCTTGTGCGGCAACGAGCTGGAGAACTTGTTGCCTCACAAGGTGTTTGTTGGCAATCGTCCAACCAACTCGATTGTGGTCAAGAAACTTTCACCTTTCACCCTTGGTGCATTGATTGGTAAGTTACATATCCAAACTTGTTCATAATAGAAAACGTAATCATTTTATGATGTTCCTTTTTACAGCATTGTACGAGCATAAGATCTTTGTGCAGGGCATCATCTGGGACATCAACTCGTTCGATCAGTGGGGCGTCGAATTGGGCAAGCAGTTGGCTAAGGCCATTGAACCTGAACTTGATACCTGCGAGGAAGTCTTGTCGCACGACAGCTCGACAAATGGCCTCATCAATTTCCTCAAGAGCAATTGGAAGTAAACATGCTAACCACAAAATCATCCATTCTTTGCGCTCAATTTGGGACGTTTTACCTAAGTTATACAACAAAAACTACCAATCCTGTTTTTGGCACAAAATTTTTAAATATATGAATACTATTACATACTATATTGTTAAATTTGCATGCTTATTGAAATTATACGTACAGCATTTGTTTGCGAATTGGCAAAAATCTCACTATCGGTAGTTGCAAAATATTACATACATATATATGTTGTTGTTGGATGTAGTTTAAACATGAAAAACATTTAAACAGTAAATGAAATGCATGAAAATAAAAGCATTAAATGTATTTGAAAAAAAAAAATGAATAGAACAAAACCTTTTTAATTTCTCTTCGATTTGGGGCCAGAACAGCTGGTAAATGAATTATTTTATTTTCTTCAATCAGCAAAGATAAACAACTAAGTTTCGACCTACTCTTCTAACCAGCGGAAGCATCTGAGTCTGATTCCTCGTCATCCTCTTCAACATTGTCCTCTTCTTCCTCAGCCTCCGATGAATTTTGTGTCTCTATAAGATCATCCTCATCAGCCGCCACATCGTCATCAGCTTCCATTTTTTCATCACCGTCACCGTCACTGTCAGCATCATCATCGTCGTCGTCCTCATCATCCTCATCATTACCACCATCATCATCGTCATAGTTATCATCCTCATCTTTTTCAAGATCGTCCCAGTCATTTTCACCCGGCTGTCTGGGCTTCCGATCTAAATAATTTGCATGATTTAAGTATTAATTGACGATAACAGCTTAATAATAATAAATTTACCTGGAATCTCAATGACAGTAAGAGCATCATTTTCACTTATATCTTTGATTTTATTGCATTTTAATTGATTTATTATTAATTTGACTCGACCAGAGACCCTGAAAAATGTACAAACAGAAAGAAGCCATTGAAGTTTCTATATATGTATGTAAATAAAACATAAATCAACACAACAAATTCAAATAGAAAAAAGCTAATCAAGATCTGTATCAATTAAAATTTTATCATGGATTCATTTGAACGTATTCAAAATGAGGACTCGGAAATGGACAACAATAATAATGATAAGGGTGGTGATAGTTATGAAAAACCAGAGGAACCCATGATTGCTATGCCAATGCAGAATTTCTCTAAACTTGAAGATGCAATTGAAAAGTGCAAGAAACCTTTATGCGTCGATGATGACATGGAATGTATTTATAATTTAATCAATGCAACTCTTTGCGAGGCTATTCAAATTATTGAATCTGACCCACGTGGATTATTTTGTTATAAGTATCCGACTGATTCCAAAAATTGTACTTTCCAAGATGAGGTTATCGAAGCAATTGCGCAAATGACTAACACGAGTGATTTATCACTTCAAGGTGAATCGGACCGTTTATGGATGAAAATAAGGAATTTTGAATATAGCAATGTAATTCCACTGATACGTGATTATATAAGCCATTGGTATCTTTCTCCGGAAACCAAATGTGTTGTGCTTTCAAACACAAAGAAACACGATGTTCCTCTAAAGGGAACCATACACTTTATCGATGCCCACTTCTCACGCCCGACACCAAGTTGTCCCAATCCCTTGGCCGTTGCCAAGGTTCGATTCATTGTCACCGTTTCAAAGGTATTGCAAAGTTATTACCCGATTATGGTTACATATCGTTTCGAGGGATTTCGTACTTTATTTTACGCTGTCGGTGAACGTGCGATTTTTTCAAATACATTTCAAAGATACTACATTGACACGATCGTGCATACCAAATTAAGTTTTTATGCGGAGATTTGCGAGTGTCGTCATGGCACGATCGAGAAGCCCAAGGTTGTCGAAGATCCAAAAGACGAACAGACCAAAGACAAGGCCAAGGAAACAATATGAATAATGTGACCTAACTATATGCATATAATAAATATATTGAATGTGTCCAACTTACTGCAATATTTCCGTTAGGCAATGCATACGTTGTTCTGCAATTCCCAGACATATGGCGAGTTTATCGCGCAGCTCTCTTTTATCGTCGGACATCATGACACTGGTGTGGGTTGTGGTCAAAGTCTTTAGCCATCGCAAGGCGCAATTTACCCTAGAAATATCAAATAAATTTAAATAAAACTGGATTTAAGATGAGATTATGTCATGACGCTTACTGTTTAGCCTTTCCTTGCAGCATTGTGGATAGTTCATTTAGTAAAGGAGTGATATACTCCAGGGGCAACCGATCCAAAGTTATTCGCACGGTTTCCTCGTTGACTGTATTTAACACAGCTTTCAACATGCTAAGTGTTTAAGAATAAAATATGTTAATGTACTTCAATAGATATCTATATCTTCCTTTCAACTTACGCCTGATTCTGGCTATGTAACGCCTGCATCAGTAACTGTGTCTTGCTTTGGCTCTGCAGTTTGCCGTCAGATAACTTTGCTGCCGGTATTGTCAAACCTTTGAGACGCGCCTCCATGGGCAACTCATTCTGTACCTTCTTTGCTGAAATCGGCACAGCACTATTGTACTCTATATCCCTAACTTGTACAATCGGTAAGTGAGCCTTGAGAGCCGCCGGCGTGCCACTTTGATCGCCTCGCTGATTTTTTGTGTAAAGTTTCTTGGGATCGGTGCGCACAATGACGTTCAACTTTTCAGCATAATTTGGAGTGTATTTTTCGAACTGCAAAAGGCGAAGGCTTCCATAACCAAACAGAATCTCATGAGAATGCTGGGCATCCTCAACGATGTGAGCAGCGATTGCATAAATGGGTTCCACTGTGTTAGCCCCATCCGAAGCTATTTGCAGCGAGACCTTTGGCTTAATGTATTTCTCAGTTGAGAGACTGTAGATTATATTAATGTTGAATATATTGATTATATAACTTGAATCACATTAGACATTTACCTGTTCACATCTAGAAGGTATATATGAATATTTCCATTACGTGTTACACTTGCCACACGCAGACTTCCATCATCGCGCACCTCGCACGCCAAATTGTGGGCAACATCCTCCATTAGAAGTGTGCAAGTAGAAGCCTTGTTTCTACCCTTTTTATTAATCTTCCACAGTGAGATAATACGCTCCATCCTGGCCGTGGTTAGCACATATTCAACATTGTTTGATGCAGTGAAACTGGCAATTGCATTTATTTCACCCGAGTGTCCTGTGCAGGTTTCAACCAGTTCTTTTGTGTCCACATCGTAGATCTTCAGCTGACGCGATGCAACAGCCAATGCGCGGCTCTTCGGCAAATATGCTATCTTATGTGGCTTCTCGGGTCCCACCGACCACTGACCAGTGCAGCGTTCCTCGGCCAATGACCAAACAAGCACTCGACAGTCTTTGCCAACACTATACAAACGCGCCTCGTTGTCGTAGACAATGAATTGGATAGGTCCATTGTGACTATCACCGCCTAGTACGCGTTCAACCTACAAACAATATTATTACAATTACTAACAGAGAATTTTAAGTTTCACAATTACAAACCTTTCCTTCAGCTATGGAGTAGAGCGCTATGTTGCCTTTCAGTGTTCCAAGCGCTAAATAAAGCTTATTATTGTCTATGGATTTCTGCGTCTTCTTTTTACGAGATGCACCCGCCGTTACCCACGTGAGCGCAGTACAAGGGCCGGAGATGTGAAGGTTCGACGTGAATTCCTGTTTTTGCGTATTCGTCTCGGTATCCCATATTCGTAGGATTCCCTGGTCATCAACCAAGGCAAACAGTTTCCCACCATTCGGTGAGAATCCCAACACGTGCTTCTTGGCCACCGACATCGCTTTAAAAATTCGAGCACTCAACAGTGTGCAACAAAAACACAACACCCACACCAGTGTTGGTTAACACAATAAAACAAATAACTCGATAATTTATCAACAGCATTGGTATTTATTTTATTTCACCATTCACGTTTTTATTGTAAAGATTATTGCAAAATAAAGTACTTAAAATATATATAATTTCGAGATAAACTTACTAACTAAATAAATAAATAACTAACTTATTACATACATACAACATTTAAACATATGTCTGGTGTGAACATGTCATTAATACTGCATTGCATTTAATGTTCTCACAAGTAAAATACTTTTTCAGTATTTTTAAAATAAAATAAATCAGTATTTTTAGTTACAACCAGTGTGCAATCGAGAAATTTCGTTCGTTTCGGCATTGAGGTTAAGTGCGAATTACCGACTGATTGACTTGCATTAGCTGCTCTTGGTTTTATTGAATATCTGTGCATAAAAATGGCTTTATCTGTACCAAAAGCACCCGGAGTGGCGCAGATGCTAAAGGATGGCGCCCGTGTAAGTGAAATATAATTAAAAATCAAACAATTAAATGTCATATATGCGGATTTCATTGAAATTCTGTGTAAAACAGGCGGTGCGCCATAGAAGCGCGTGATTAGTCATCGCAGATGTTCTTTTTAATAATGTCTGATCCCATGATATTTCGATTCCCTAGATGTACAGCGGCTTGGAGGAGGCAGTCTATCGCAATATCAGCGCCTGCAAGGAATTCGCACAGACAATGCGTTCTGCCTATGGTCCAAATGGCATGAACAAAATGATCATCAATCACATTGAGAAGCAGTTCGTGACGAGCGATGCTGGTACCATTATGCGCGAACTGGATGTAGAACATCCAGCCGCCAAGCTTATTGTTATGGCCAGTCAAATGCAGGACGCCGAGGTTGGTGATGGCACCAACTTCGTGGTGGTGCTCGCTGGTGCACTGCTGGAGTCAGCTGAGGAGCTGCTGCGTTTGGGAATCACCACTGCTGAAATTGCTGATGGCTATGAAAAGGCGTTGACAAAGGCACTTGAGATTTTGCCAAAGCTGGTGTGCCATGAGGTTAAGGACTTCCGTGATGTTGCTAAGGTCAAGGAAGTGCTGCGCACTACAATTATGTCCAAGCAGTACGGCCAGGAGGATTTCCTTAATGATCTGGTGAGCAAGGCCTGTGTCTCCATCTTGCCCGATGAGGGTACCTTCAATGTGGACAACATTCGCATCTGTAAGATTTTGGGCAGTGGTCTGGCCAAGTCTGAGGTGGTGCGTGGCATGGTGTTCAAGCGTTTCGTAGAGGGTGATGTCACTTACGCCGAAAAGGCAAAGGTTGTCATATTCTCGTGTCCCGTCGACATTATACAGACTGAAACCAAGGGCACAGTACTGATTAAATCAGCCGATGAGCTCATGAACTTCTCTTCCGGTGAAGAGAGTCTTCTGGAGGCCCAGATTAAAGCTATTGCCGAAACTGGTGTTAAGGTTGTTGTTTCCGGTGGCAAAGTTGGCGACATGGCTCTGCATTTCCTGAACAAATACAAACTGATGGCTGTGCGTCTGAATTCCAAATTCGATTTGCGTCGTCTAAGTCGTTCCGTCAACGCCACAGTGTTGCCAAGAATTACGACACCCAGCCAGGAGGAATTGGGTTACTGCGACAAGGTCTGCATTGAGGAGTTGGGCGACACCACAATCGTGGCTTTCAGGTGTGTACATAATCAATTTGTAGCATAACAATCCAATCTAAATTCCATTTATGATCTGCAGAAATGAAGGCAAGGATTCGCGCATTGCGACTGTTGTCATTCGTGGCGCAACAGATAACTTCATGGATGATATCGAGCGTGCTTTGGACGACGCTGTCAACAATTTCAAGTGCCTGAGCCGTGATGGCCGTTATTTGCCTGGTGCTGGTGCCACTGAAATTGAATTGGCCACCCAATTGGGCGCCTATGCTGATACTCTGCCTGGTCTGGATCAATATGCTGTGCGCAAGTTCGCCAATGCGTTGGAAGCCTTCCCCAAGGCCTTGGCCGAGAACTCCGGCATCAATGGCACCGAGATCGTCAATCAGTTGTACCTGGCACACAATTCCGAGAAGGGCAAGAACATTGGATTCGATATTGAGGCAGAGAAGCCGACAACAGTCGATGTTACTAAGGCTAAAATCTTTGATCTGTATCAAGCAAAGTTCTGGGGTCTCAAATATGCCGTCAGTGCCGCTGCAACCATCTTGAAGGTGGACCAGATCATTATGGCCAAGCGTGCCGGAGGCCCCAAGCCGCGACAGGCTGCTGGCAGCGATGATGAAAGTTAAATATAGTCCTGGAATAATAATCCCTTCACGCTAAAATGTCTAACTTAATAATTTTAGTTGCCCAGGATAGAAAGAATCCTTTACATGTATTTTCATACACGAGTAGAAATTATAAATTTCATTAACCAACACAAACTCTCACCCCCCTATACACAAACACACACACAGATTTCTTGTATTAATAAAACTAAACTTACGAAACTGAGTGTTTGAGTGTTCTTTTCTATGGATATTTCGATTACGTTCACCCAGAAAATGAAACTCACATTTGTTGGTGTCTCCGCTAGATAACTCATCTAAGCTTTTTATTTCAAGCAAAGGATTATTTTTGTTCATTTTGTTGGAGTACATAACATATTTGGAATGCGTATGCGCAGATACATTTCAATATTTTGTTCGAATAAAATACGATATCGTTGTCGTTTTGTCAAATTGAAGTTAATAAAGTTTTTAAAGTGTGATATCTTGTAAATGGTATTTCGTGCTCTTATAATTCTTTCAAATCTTATAATTGCGTGTAACTTTTCTTTATAATATTCCAGTAGTAGATATAAATAACTGCATTAAGGTTTGACGTCGAAACAATCGAGACAATCCGTGCTCCATTGGATTGTTCGATTGTTAGGCGACAAACAAAATATCGAAACTGAAAAAAAAGCACAAAGATCTACAAATGAAACGTGGATCAAGTCGAAAATTGTTTTTGCCAATAAAACAATGTAAAAAAAGAACCGAAAAATGGAAGCTTACAAAGCCAACTGCAGTTTTGGATTGACAAGTCCCATGGAATATTCTAGAATTTGAAATTCTGAACAATTTTCTGCTGAATGCTCACGACAGCAGAACAGAGTTCAGAATCTACTTAATAAATGGTTTGGAAAACAAATGCATCCTACAAAAATACATGATTCTTACGTATTGTGTAGTGTTTGATTTTTGAAAGGAACTTAAGCAATTAACGCCAATATTCATATGTAAATGCAACAATGGAAGAACAGATTGCAATGTCGACAATGCGAAGCTTTATTTGGGATGACGATGCGTTAAGAGTATGGTTTGATTCGAAATGATATTGTATTATGAAAATATGAATGCTTCCCTTTTTTTGGGAGAACCGTTTTTTTACATTCCAATACCATACAAATATGCCCAATACCATCTGTTAAGAGTATAAAAAAATAACACAGCTTCAAAATACTTTGCGAATCATGCGAATTACATTTTGGTTCAATTAGCCTTTACAAAAATATAGGCCCACCCGTAGACAACTCCTTATTGTGGATTGATAAACAGATTCGCAATGTCGACATAGCTTATAAGTAAGTACTGTATATGTATGTATATAGTATGTGCGCTGGTTTGTATCATAATGAATGACTTATCTGTATGTTGTGCTCTAGCAGAATCACACATTCTTGTGTACAATTTGTTTGGATTCGAAGAGCAAACAATTTTCGAATTCGTATTGATGGTTTCATTGAGATCTCTATAGACAAAATTCAAAAAATAAATGATCGTTCAACAAGTAGGTATTGATTGCATAATAAATATTGGCATAATTAGCCCTTGCAATTGCATTTATCAATTAATCAATTCATAAAAGACAAAAACTACACTAGATATAAGTATGTTTGCATACATATTTGCATTTTGCTGCGTTACTGCAACGAGATTAAATATTTTTGCTAAGAAAAAACTTCATTGTTGAGTTTGATAATAAACGCACTAAAGTGAACTAGCAATTGGTTTTTTTGTTCTTCTTGTTGTTGTTATTGTTGCTCTTGCATTCCTGCCAGAATTTAAAGCTTTTAAAGTAATCATATATAGGTATAACCCATTTTGCTGGGATTGCATTGTTGTTGTTCTTTTATAGTTTCTCGAATATACATACGTAATTTAAGTATGTTTTCTTTAACAATTTGAAATAGATTTAACTTGAAATAAATAGGCAAAATATGTTATTTGGTTTTCTTTTTGTTTTTATTTGTGTTTACTGTGTGTGTTCTTGTGTTTTTAATAAATATATATATATATTTAAGATTGATATATATGGGATAAATATATATATAGAGATATTTAAGTGGATATAGGTTCCATATTGTAGGTAGTTGTTGCTATAGTCCGTACTATAATTGTCCTTACAAGTTGGGTTATTCGTGTACACAGATTGCTATACTAATTGCAAACAAAGTTGGTGATATATTCCGAATAAATGCCAAAATGTTAATTAGAATCTTTAATCTTCAACATATGTATAAGTTTGTTTATACTCTGTGTCTTGCCATCCTTCCGTCTGTCTGTTTATAATCATTTCTATGGCCTTTGTAGGCGGTTTACAGATTTCTCAAATTTAATATTGCTTTTGACATTTATAATCGTAATTTAGGAGTTTATAGTGTTTCTCTGCTGGTGGTGTCGGATTTAATTAATGTTTTTAGATTCATTTAGATTCTCAATTGTGTGCTATTTGTATTTAAGGCGAAACTTAAAAACGAAAAACAATTCTATTTGTTTGCTATCTTCTTAAAGAGCCGTGCACGATGATTTCTCGCGGAAGGGATTTACCTTCTGGCTGGTGAAGCCAGTCCATAGGTAATCCTCCTGCTCGTGCTCCGTTATGTACTTCATCATCTTGGCGCACGACTCCGACACGGTCTGTCGATCGATGGACGCCTCTCGGCGCAGCTGTTCAACGACAATGCGCTGCTGTTGAAGGGATGATGACATTACGTCCATTACGGCTGTCTCGGATAGGCCTATGGTTGAAAAGTTATCTGAACTCAGATACGGATAGGTAAATTTAAGTAATTATGTAGTTGGTGGTTGTGTGTTTATATTTTTCTGTTTGTCAATTTTCTTTTATATCATTTATAATTTTGCTTAGAGGGATGTTGTTTTTGGATACGGTATTCTTGTTATGGGAGTGCGCTGTAAATGTAGTAAAAGAGCAATTGCAACAAAATCATTTTTGTTTAAACATATTGTTGTTTAACTTATGCTTCATTCGGAGACACGACATTGAACAAACGACATTAAATTACATAGAAAGAAAGATACAGCTTGAAAGGATAGGTAGAGTGTATCAGATTAGGACAGATTTGTGTTTAGTAGTTTGTTAAGTTTTTATTTTACTAAATCACACCTTGACTGTGAAAATTTGCAGACTTTTCACACTAGTCAAAGCCAAGGCTAAACTGCACGCATGTGTATGTATGTATGTATGCTGTTTGTATGTGTGCGTAAGCAAATCCTGCCTACATTATAAATAATGTACTATTTATCACCCTTGGTATGTCGCTGTGTTAATACTTATTACTCACACTACAAATAAAGAACTAAATATGACTCTTTTGATTACAAATGCGTTGCTCATCAATGATTTATAATTTAAAAAGAACTCAAATCTTCACCGCATTGTTATAATGGAAAATTTAGGTTTTACATTTTCGGAAGGATAAAGAAAATTGTAATATCGGATTTTGCAATTCCCAATTGATTTTGTCTTGCTTTTGCAGCCGACACACACTTACGCATACATACACATACGTACAATGTTCGAGTATGTTAATTAATTACACTAATTTGTTTAATTATTGGACACACACACAAGCACAACTACATGTTTATTATGCTATTTGCAATAATTTACCAGCTTTATCTTTTATTTGTTGTTAAATATTGTCGAAAATGTAGTTCAAGTTCGATTGACCTGGACAAAAAGATACACACCCAAAACCAATGAAACGTGAAGTTGGCTGCAAATTCGTCTATCGAAACGAAAACGATAACGTTATCGGTATTTGCTATCGTTCTCTTACGCGTGTTTACGTTTGCGCATCCCTGGATGGCAAACCTTGGTGCAATAATGATGACGAAGGACGAGTGGTCCGCGGAGGAGGAGCTCCAACTCTTCCATGCTATGGATGGGTTACGTCCAGTTGGCATCAACAAACATTTCTACATGTCCTGCATTTCGGAACGTCTATCAAAATCTCTTAATCGTGAAATGCCGAGTGATCTAATATGGAAACACCTGAGCACAATGTACAAACTAAAAGAGCTGGACGAACAGGAGTGCCTACCGTTTCCAAATGAGGAAAGAGAGTTCAGTTTGCCAGAGCAGGATTATGCCACGTTTCTTAACAAGAAATCTTCGACTGCTAACGTTACTGAAGAAACATCAGAATCTCAGGTGACACTGGGAACGCCGGTAGCTGCGGCAGCTACCGAAAACAATACTAAAGGTAAAATAATGATAGTTTCTAAGCAACAACAAATAATATAATTAACAATATTTGCCTTCCAGCTTCTAAGTTTTCTGCTAACCCTACTAGCGCTTCGAAAGATAGTGAAAAGAAGGCCTCTCTAAAATCATTGGATTTGCCAAAACGACCAGCAAAACGTACACGAGGTTCGATGTCAAATGAATCTATTAGCCCCTCAACTACTCCGCCACCGATGCAGAGCAACAAACGTCGACGAATTTAGATTTAATTAACTAAACGGCTTAATAACAAATAGTTTTTATTAATTGTAGGTAAATCATGACCAAAATCTTGACTTTAAAATTTTATGTTAATTTACATGAACAATTTAATCATCAAAATCACTGTCGTTGGTATCTGTTTTAATTGGTTCTGGTGTTTCTGTTGCTACTTTCATGGAATCCAACAATGATTTGAGCAAGCGCTTGTTGAGGTGATCTGTTTGAGTGATTTCTCGTACGGTCTGCCCCTGTTGCGGATCTTCCGTTTCAGCTGGCGGAGGTACTGGGGTGTTTACTGTCATGGCGTCGATGTTTTCCAATACGGGCATTGCCAAAATACTTTATTGCTTTGAGTTGTGTTCTACCTGCGTTTTGTGTTTAATATTTTTCTTTTGTAATGACACAGCCTGTCACATCTTTTGCAGGGCTGCGTTAATTCTTGTTCGATTCTTATTATGTTTGCATCCCTGGTTCTTAGTAGGTTGTTTCCCTTCCTTTAAAAGTTGATATATTTAATGAGAATTTACTATAATAAATATTACGATTTTATCCACTTGGAAGATGAATAACTGTTACTACAATTTCAACTTCTAGGGCTGCAGCAAAAAAATAAATTGACATTGATTCGTTTCCAGCCCTGGCGAAATACAGCTTTATTCGCTTGCGCAGTGCATTGTTGATTAGCGCCTAAATTCAATTTTATCACGATTATTAAAAATGTTTATGCCCGAAACGGAGGATATGTTGCCAAGGTCAGCGCCAAGGCCTAGTGCACCGGTGCCGCTGGGACACACTGACGAAATTGTGAAACCAACAGTACCAGAAGTTTCAATACTGTTTGGCCAGCAGCCACCCCAACAACAACAACAACAGCACCAGCAGCATCAGCAACAGCAACAACAAAAGCAATCAACTGCGCCTGCGGCGCGTCCTGTTGGCAGTTTTGCTTCATGGAAAAAGCAAATACTGCCTCGCGTTAACTTTTCACCTGTTTTAACAACAGAACTGGGTCCAACAACATCGCCTACCCCCTCATCTACGGGCATCAGCACACCTCCCACCAGCAATGAATATAATTATCTACCACGTAGTCGCTCCTATGATGCTGACAGACCAATGCCTGTGCAACCTCAGGCTATTAATTCGAATATGGGATACGCGACGTCACCGCCTACTCATTACGTACGGGAAACATACCATAACAATGCTTCAGTACCCTCATCACGCTCATCTACTTCCAATGCCAATCCTTTACCAATTGCTTCTGATGTGCTTACAATTTGTGCTAGTACCCAAACAGATGCAGAAACTATATTGCGTAGGGATTCATCACCCGAGCTAAGCAATTTGGTAAATAAGCAGGACCTGCGAGAGGTGCTCGACTTGTTGCAGATAATGCGCCAGGAGCAGCACCAACTCAGACGCCTCTGTGAATCGTTAACACAACAGCAACAACAACAACCGCAAGCAACAAGTAGCAAGACCTTTAAAGAAACGGCTTCCCAGTGCGAGCTTGTAGCTCCAAATAAAAGTAAGTGAATTTTGGAAACAACAATAACCTTATCTAATCAAATCGCAATAGATGCTGCTATGGTAAAACGGATCACGCCCATTGTGCAGGATTACATAGTGGAAGAAGATGAACTTCCGGCTGTATTTGAAAAGCCACCCAGAGCATTGCCACAATTTCAATCACCACGTGCTGCATCCCCCATGGCACAATCCACCGGTTATCGAGCGAATACTCCACAGGGCAAACAGTCAAAAGCAACTACAGAGAAGAGCATGGTAATGAGTGAGCTGGCTCTAAAGTATCTGCCCCAAAAGCAAATCAATGAACTTATGGATGAACTGCGTTTGTCCCCTAAAACAACCGTCAACGATGTTGCCCCCGTCGCGGTAGGCAACACAACTCCGTTGCGTCAGATTGATAACTTCACGCAGAGCCCGAGCAACATGTCCAATGCTTCATATAAATATCTCAAGAAGTATCGCCTGTTACCCGAGGAACAAATGGCCTACGATCATCATTTGCAACGCACAGGATCACCTGGAGGAGCCTCGCCACAGCGCCAGTCACCTGCAATGCTGGATTTGGATAATATTCGGAATCAGCCTAAACTCATTTAATAAAAAATCAAATTCTTTGTTTTATTCTGCATAGTAATGCATGTATATGTACTAAATTTTTTATTGAAATACGATTTCAGTACAGCGACAACTTTATATTTATCTGCAAGGAAGTACATAAAAGAAACCAAACAAACAAAATTTTGATTTAGACATACATTAATTGTATTATAAACAAACATTTATATTTGTTTTTTTGTTTATCCTCCGGAGTTTAGCGCAAAACCAGTTGCAACTCCGATGCGGATTGGAGCAAGACCTTCAAGCCTTGCATGAAGCCAGCACATTGAGCAAAGTCGGTGCCGAAGGCAATGCGCGTGTGCACCTCCAGGGCATTGGCATAGTCGGCTATTTGAATGTACTGCACTATTTGATTGAGAGCCTGCACCGTTGTTGCTGTCAGCTGCAGATCGAAGAAGTGATCAGTTTAGAGAATATATATTTAAAAGGTATGCAATATAAATATAAGCTTACCCTGCCATCGCGCAGGCAATCATAGAGATTTTCCAATCGTTTGACCACATCCACGAATTTCCTCTTGGTGCGCTGTGAGGAGATATTATAAAAGAACATACATAAATAATGGTGTTTAGCTGTGATATATATATCTAATTACAGGATCATTGGTGGCTCCCAAGCATTGATTTTTGAGTTCCTCCAGAACAGTTTGTAGATAAATATATTCCTCGGGTAGTGGAGGCTTCTCCTTGGGCGGCTCTGGCTGGCGCTGTTCTTTCACAGGTGCTGGCTGTTCGGCATAACCAAAGGATTGCTGCTGTGGTTGACCAGGCCAGTACTGCTGCTGCTGCTGATTTGGCACTGCAGATGTCTGAAACTGTTGCTGTTGTTGTGGTGGAAAAGCTTGGGGATTATTATTGGCCGCCGGATTGTAGTATCCAGTATTTCCCGCAGCTGGTGGCACGCTCTGCTGAAAGTTGAAGTGAAACAAGTAAAATAATCTGCTAAATCGGAATAAATTCAATCGTTACCTGATATTGATTCGGATCCATGTAGTTATTCTGGTTCTGGTTTGGGTCGACGCCATACAATGGATGTAAGATCGGCGCGGCAACAGACTCAGGAGCTGGCCTTGGCTTCGGTTGCTATACAATTACAGGTTAAGTAATATAATGTATAGAAGGACTTAAATCGACTTACCACTCTTGAGGATTTCAGTGCTGGTGGGTCGTTCCAGCCAGGTGGTGGCGTCGGATTACGTTGGATGTTCTGCACAAGCGGCGCTGGAGGTGCAGCTGCCACGGGCATAGTGTCAATTGGAGTAACGCCTGGCAAATAGTTGTTTTGAGGAGCACCCACAAATGGAGCTGGATTGAATTGCTGAACGGGATTGGTATTGAATGCGTTGGCATTGTAGGTCGGCACATTAGGGGCCTGTGAAACCGGAGCACCACCAAAAGGAACTGCTGCTGGAGCTGGCACCGGATTGTATGGCATGCCGTATGAACTTGTGGGTGCCGCCACAGATGGGTCCAAAACATATTTAGAACGCGAATGAAGACCAGATCCCGCTGCAGATGGAGCTGTCGCTGGGCCTCCCGTTGAGCTGGCATTGCTATGCGGTCGTGGTGGATGGGAAAGTGGTTCGGCTTTCAATTGTGGGGGATTGTAGATTTGTGTAGGTGGCTGAGCTGCTTGGAATGGAGTTGCTGTCGCCAAAGGTACACTTGGAGGAGCTGCAGCAGCTGGCGGTTGCTGCCAGCCTCCATTTGTTGCGCCACTAAATGGAATGGGTTGCTGTGGGTACATCAAGGGATTGCCAGCTGGCTTCGATAGAGAGCCACGTGGTTCGCGATTAAACAAATAGTTTGCTGGAGCTGCAGCTTGTGCAACAGGCGCTGCCGTTGCTTGGATATGGTCTACATTAACAGCATTGCTGATGCGATCGCGTAGTTGATTCAAGTCCTCACTCTCCGCATTGGCCTTGCTCAGCGTGGTTATATACTGAAGAGCTGCCGTAAGTGCGCCCTGGGATGCCAGAAGCCCACTGTACTCCGATATAAAGCCAGCAAAACGTCCAGCCAAATCAACAGCAATGCCTTGCTGTTCTAAAGACTTAGTGAGAAGCATCACCACCTCGGCTAACTCCTGCAGCTCGCTGGTGTTTAACTTGTAGTTGGTGTTCTGTTGCTCGAGCTGCTTCAGCTGATACCAAGCAGTCACCAGCTTATCAATGCTGCCAGCACAGATGTAACAGAGCATAGCGTTTCGTGTAAGCTCAATATTGCTTGTCGATTCATTCAAAAGACGGTCGCCCAATCTCTCGCATATGTCCACGACCTTGCGCTCGCTGTGCTTTAGCGCGGCCACCAGTGCCTCCTTCCAAGAATCCACAGTGCAACGATTAACAAAGTCCAACCAATCTCGTGTGACCAGTGCCGAGATTACGTTAGATAATTCGTTCTTTTGCTGCTGCAAATAACGCGTCTGCGTACGTGTTAGAGCCTCTATGCCCGCCGTTGAGGCAATGATAAGAGCCTCAGGTATGCGCTGCGCTTCCAGGCATAGCTCTACGGCAGCCTCAACGTTGCCGGTGAGTATGGCTTCAGTAATCAGACTGTCAGTGTCTGCAAAAACAAAAAATTAACTTTAACTAACTGTAAACAATATTGTAAACTAATACTTACGATCGCCACTTGGTATTTTAAACTGTGGTCGTGCAGCTGTCGCAAAGTCGTTAAAGTTTGATGGATCGCCAGCTGAGCCATCGTATAAGTTCGTTTTGTTGTCCACAGTTTGCTAAAGTAATTAAAGAAGATTATGTACCATCAATTAAATTACATTTTCTTATTAAACCTTAAATAAGTTTGATAAAATGGGCTATGTGTGTATATGGGCCTGGCATGCCTTACCGAATTATCGGTGCTAGAGTTAGTGCTCTGATCGCACTCAACCTCTGAAGAGTCGCTCTAATCAGCAGTATGTTTGGGGCAAGCATGAGAAATTGTTATCAGAGAAATGAAGAAACGAAAGAAATGCTCGAAAGTTGATAACGACAACATGAATACACATATGTTTCTGTTACTTATGTTCTTTGTTGTAGGAGATAAGAACAGAGCCTAATTAATGAGTACAAACTATGAAACGGAAACTTACATGTGTCAGCGTTGATATACGGGTCGTAAGGGTATCCACATCGGATTGTGAATTGCTTTCGGTTTCCTTGATGAACTTCGTGAACTTGCCATCAATGTCTTCCTTGTTATAGCCTGGCAACATAAATGTTGAATGTACTTTTTGTTGTCAACAAGTATAAAACTTATCCTACCTAAGAGATTGAGCATTTCTTCCTTGGGATTGAGTTCAAAGTTCGCCTTGATGAAATACCAAATGTAACGTCCATGCTGATCGGTTGATTTGTCAGCCCGTACACGGCAATATTCGGCATAGTTTGCCTCGGCTAATGATGTCTCCAATGCGTTGGCACGTTCCACTACACCTGGTTCTGTGGTCAGTTGTTCCACTTTAACGGTTTTCGAGGTGTTATTGAAACTAACCAGTTTGCCACCGAACTAAAAATACATTTCGTATTTGGGAAAGTTATTTAGCAGATTATCTCAATACTCACACCAAAGGCAACGCCACAGGGACGTTTCATCCATTTGGGAGCCTGTGACAGATCGTGATAAACAACTTGAGTAGCCTGCTGAGGCAATGGTGCTTGCGCAAACTGATCCATTCCCGGAAATGAGTCGGCAATCTTTTCGGAAGTCTGCACCAGATGATGAGTACCGCCATTCAGCGAGTATATGGAGACAGCACCTTCCAAACTGGCACTGGCGATCAAAGCCGGATTGCGTGGGCAAAATTGCACGTCGGAATACCAGGATGCTGTAGTGGCAACTTCGGAGAGGATCTCACCTTCGGGTATTTTGGTATTTGGGTTCCAGCAATAGATACGATTATCCTTGCCACAAGATACCATTAAATCTGTATCCTGCAAGCACCAGGACATGCCTAGTACTCCGCGATCGTGAATTTGGTAGGTCTTTGCTGGCGCTGTGGCATAACGCAAATCCCAGAGTTGAACAACAGGAGCCTGGTCATCTTCCGAAGCCAACCAGACTTGTGTGGCCACCTCGGGATGCCATTCGATAGCATGCCATCTCACACGCGACTGAGTGTCCGACAGTTTAATAATCTGCTGACTCTTGCGCAAATCCCAGATGACACAACGTGTGCTGAACACTGAAGCCAAGATGTGCTGCACCTGTCGATTCCAGGCTACGTTCTTCACATCTTCCAGTGGTTGAGTCTTTGCGCCAGGATTAAGTGGACTGACCGGGTTGTTAAGATCCCAAATGTATATCTCCGACTCCGAAGCGCAAGAGGCCAATAAGTTGTTCAGGAATGGATTAAAGTCCAAGCCACTAACAGCACCTGTATGCTTATCTTGTCGTGCCACCAGCGATTCTTCATTGGCCAGCATTTTAGCTGCAGAATAGACATTAATATGTCCAGCCTCACAGCCACCCACAATGAGACCATTTGGATGTGCTCCACCGTTTATCCCAGTGGGACTCCAAATCAGTTTCTGGAATCTTTTAAGGAAGAATTAGTTAAATAACACTACTGAATTCGGGATATTTATTTGGAAACTCACTTATAATCGCTGGGCACGCTAGCCTTGAGCTCCAGATCGTAGCTGGCATCCCCAATACTGGGAGAATATATCTCCAAAGTTGCATTGGCGTTCGAGTCGAATTGCTGAGCTGCTGTGCCGGCTGCCAATAAAATTTGTTGTTGCTGAGCTGGCGACCAGGCAATGTTTACGGTCTTCTGCAGTTCTTTAATTTTCATCTTGCGTTTGTTAATTGCAATCTAAAATTAAACATACATTTGTTATTTTATGTTTACTGGATATTCAGCGAATTGGTGTCACGTCCAATTGGAGCGCGCCTCGTCATCACTTTTTTTTCTCCGGGTCTATATAACATTGGCGTGGCCTTTTATAGCCACATCTATTGGTGTTTGTTTTCACAAATTGGTTAGTGAACCATACTTACACGCAATTAATTATTCCCAATTATCTAAACAATATAGTTGTAAATTATATGTGGTTAAAATCTAAATAATTCTTTCGTATAATCTTTTTTAAGAACTATAAGCTGTGGCAGAATCGATGCTGCTGCCCGAAAGCATCGATAGGTATCGATTAGTCCATTGCCGATAGACGCAAACGGCAACGATAAAAATAAACATCGTCAGCTGTTCAAACAAACTAATTGGAACTGGAATGTTGGAAATTCAATGCAGTTGCTTTATTGATAAATAAATATAATATATTCATGTTTAATTGGTATTACTATTTTATACTGCACTCAACGAGTTATTTTGCATTTGTAATGGCCGCAACTCGCTGCTCAACCTTAGCGACTTTACTGTTAATCGTTTCCAGATTCTGAGCAAAAGTTTCCTGCACGGAATGAAGGAGCTCTTTGTTGTTAACCAAGCTGGTGGTGATTGTGCCTTGTTTTTGTTCAATTTCTGCAATAATTTTAGCAAAATTGTTTGCTGCAAAGACAAAGGAATCAGTTAGTTAAAAATAGTTAGAATGTCTCACTATAATTGTTACCATATTTGTGCAACGCTTCTAGTGCCTGCATGCGTTCGATGACATGTGGTAAAATTTCGACAACTGGTTCGGTACGTTTTGCAATATCATATAGTTCCGAAACCTTCTGGTCACGTTTTGCATCCTGCGAACTGCCACTGGACTTCTCCGCAATTGCATCCATTTTGCCGGCCAAGGTCGATAGACGTTTCTCAATGGCATCCAGTTTATCCGGTTGTAGTAAAGCTGCCTTGGTACTTAAATGACGCACAGCTTCTAGCACATTTGTGGTGTTTGTTACAGCTGTGAGGCGACTCAGCTTCTCAGGTTGCGCTCCCACCGCCTTTTCGAGCTGATGCAAACGCTGTTCGAGGCTTGCTACACGAGCTGTGGACGCCAGATCCGTGCCGGGTGTAGGCAAAGCCGTTAGTACGCCAGATTGTTTGAACTCCTCCACCTGTGCTACGAGTGCTTTCACCTGCTTGTCATTGGGTATTTGCTCTTTGCCCAACACCTGTTCGAGCTTCAGAGTATCCAAAACTCTCTTTGCGGTACTAATCACAGTTGCAACTGCATCATAGGATTGTTTCTCCTCATCAGCGATCTTGCGATCCACTTGCAAAGCCGCAACTTCATTAAGTAACTCGTTCATTTCGATTTGCAAGCGTTGACATTTCTGCACAGGAGTTTCTTTTTCTCCCAATCCAACCAGTTCGTAGTCTCCGCCTCGCACATCGTAACCTCGGCACAGACGACGTCCAATACGATCCGTGAAGTCGACGCTGCCTTCGAGGCTTGCACCGCTAAAACGTTTGTGTGCGGCACTTGGCGAAATATGAATTCGCTCAATGCATTCCTTCTCCGGTTCTTCTTCATAATAGTCAGACGTCTCCTGCTCTGGATCATCGGGAGTTTCATAAACATCCGGCTGGTCATAAGCCTGTCGAATTGCAGAGAAAAGTGGAAATGTGTATGCAGAGTATATCAAGACGGTTTAACTTCTTACAATGCCAGGAAGATTTTGGAATTTTGGATCTGCCATTACGGTGGGCACTGCGAGTGGTTATTTCCAATATCGTCTTTATTTCGCTGGTTTATTTTTTGCAAAAGATTTTTGCAAAACACAAATGGACAGCAAAGCTAAAACTGATGTCATAAACAATGTGACCAAGTGCTACAACAAGAATATTACAGAAAAAAACAAAACAGCTGTAAGAAAAACTGATTCTTAAATACTGCATAACTTTTCAAAAACCTTAAATACTAACAAGTAATTCAAATTATATAAAATTAACTAAACGGTTCATTAAAGTTAATTAAGTTAAATAAAGCCAACGACTTCCATGAATTATTAATGACTATTTAAAACTTTCGCTCATGCTTATGTTAATTAAAATAAAAGTGTATGGTTTTTGTCTGTGCAATGTCCTCAATCAATTGTGAAATTATTGCAACTTTCCTAGGGCAATAAATCACTATTTGAAAGGAATACCACTATTATATTGGCGAAACGGTAATTTACAAATTGCAAAATACGGCCGCACTGATTGATAGTTTCGTTAGTTCGGTGGGAGTTAGTTTGGGTGCAATTTGGTGTTGTACTTACTGCAGGACTTCGTTTTTAACTTTAACTACCTGCAGAATGTCGTCCCTAGATTATTGTCTATATAGTTATGGTGACCTGCCGTTAGAGGTGAGTTTTATCCATTTATGGTATATATTTGGCTCGTGACTCCAAGTCAGCTGACAACAATTAAATAAATGCTTCGCATTCGTTTAGATTGTGTTGAACATATACAAGTATCTGGGTTACTCGGATTTACTGGCGGCAGGGGCCACTTGTCATCGCTGGAGAAATGCCCTATATCAGACGGAATTCATTGCCCGGACGTGTGTTCATTTCTCGAAAGTTGTTCTTTCGGATCAACATAGTCCTGCGCTGGATTTACTAAAGAGCGAAAGGCGCTTTCGACACTTTCTGTTCGAGGATGTGACTCTGGGGCAGGTGCATGAGCTAATGACATTTATTGGCCAATCGGCACATTCCCTTTATCTGGACAATGTGGATCTCAGTGATAAACAGTTCTATGGAATTCTACGTCTACTTCCGCATCTGCAGTCCCTATCGGTGTCTCGCTGCCTGCCTTTGTTTATGTCTGCTACCTTTTTGGACAGCAACTCGTGCAACTTGAGTGAAATATCTGCCCACCTGGCCAACATACGTGAGCTGACTATATCAAAGAATCAATATCTTACTGATGCCATTCTATTGCGTCTTACTGCGCTCATGCCCAAACTGGAACTGCTGAATATGTCCGGATGTCAGATATCTTTTCACAATGCAATTCATCGACGTTTCTATCCGAGCGAGCCGAGTGCACCCAGTGAATCTGTGCTGACATTTAAATACATTTTAAACGTAATCGTCCAACAGCGAAAGATCCTCCGTGCCCTGGACTTCAGCCACACACTTATCGGCGAATCTTTACTGTCCCTGTGTGATCTCGGCAAGCCTGACGCTGATGGCCAACCGGGTTTGCAATTGCAGCGTCTGCATTTAGCTGGCTGCAGGCAGTTGAATGTGTCAACCATAAGGAGCTTTCTGTACACACAAACTCAACTGAGCGTCCTGGACTTGTCGGCCACGATGTGCCTTAATGATGACTGCATGGCAGCCATTGTACAGACCAATCCGCAGCTGGTGGACTTGAGGATAAACGCCTGCGCTGCCGTCACAAATGCAGGTGCGGCCCATTTGCGGCACCTTCAACGGCTAAAGCATTTGGACATCTCGAACTGTGATGGTATTAGTAGTGCAGGCATTATGGGAGGAGTCGCCAGCGAAGAGAACAATGTGCTTCTGGAGCTGAACGTCTCATATCTGACCATCTGCGAGGAATCCATCAAGTTTATTGCTCAAAATTTGCATGCTCTGCGCGCGCTTCATCTGAATCATTGTGTCAATGGCGTCACGGATGACGGGATGCAGCTCATCATCAGCCAATTGCGTTGGTTGCGTGAGTTATCGCTGGAAAGCTGCTGCCGGGTGAGTTAACTAATAAATTCCCATATCAATTTGAAATTAATGCACTGTTTTCTTTAGTTAACCGACGCTGCACTCACAGGCATCAATGTGTCCAAGCTGCAGCTGAAGGGAACATCATCCATGGGTCATATCTACCAGCCACCAGATAGCTTTACAGGTTCCTTGCAGTCTATTAAAATATCTCTGCGCAGCAAGGCAGAGGAGGAAATAGTGCGCGATGCAAAACGCAAACAGGCCATGATTGCGGCCTATGAAATGAATCTAATCAATGAGGATGATTTCGAGGGACACAATATACAAGAACTGCGGGGACTGCGCTCGCTCAATCTGCGCGGCTGCAACAAGATCAGCGATGTCTCTTTAAAATATGGTCTCAAGCACATTGAGCTTAACCGCCTGCTGCTCTCTAATTGCCAGCAGATATCTCTGCTCGGCATGGAAGCTCTGGTGACCAATTGTCCAGCCCTCGAGATATTGGATTTGTCTGATTGCTATAACATTAACGATCAGGGTATTAAGACCATCACAGAGAAACTGAAGCGTCTGCGCTCACTAGACATCAGCGGATGCAGTCAGCTGACTGATCACTCCATCGATGCCATCATCGTGAATTGCACATGTCTGCAGACATTATCTATTTACCGCTGCCGTCGCATGTACACCGACATCGAGGATCGGCTGTCCGGTGTGCGTACTTTGCGTAATCTATATATGGATAACATGAACAGCATTGATAATGCCGAATTTTTTCGCTTAAAGAAGCGACTCGATTGCTGATATTTTGCTGCGATTTTTGTTGTTTTCGTACTATATTATTTTCAATTGTACAATTTTCGCTAGTCATCGGAAGCCTATGAGGCTAAGTTGGAGTCAAAGTTTAACATATGCAACATAACATGTGCAATAAATATTTCGTAAAAATTTAAGGTCAAAGGTAATGTAACAAAATCAGAACAGGGGACTCAATAAGGAATAATTCAATTGTTCTTTAAATTGAATCGTTATCAGAATCGATTAACTGTTCAACCACAACACTTGTGTATATATAAATATAAATAGATAGTGACGCGTACACACAACAAACATCTAATCAATCAATGTCCATCAAGCAAATTAACAACAACTAATTGTAAGCTAGTCAAATTTACCAGTTAACAATATTTACATAAATATATTAACTTATTAGCTGTGATTCTTCAAGGGCTTGTGTTCTATTGAGTGCATTTCAGAGAAGAACAACCAGAATGCACAATTTTATACATACATATATTTTCAGTGATCAGATACGGAATTTGCGCAAAATTGTTTAATGTATTTTATTTGTATTGTTATTACTGTTGTTGATTTTATTTATTTATTCAATGTATTTATAAAAATCTCTTGAAATTTATTGACGTTTATTGATGTCTACAATAAAATAAAAGAATTCAATCAAGAAATTTGTTTGTCTTAATGTTTTCCAACCTTTCGTAATTCAAATATCAAATAACAGTTAAAAGTTAAAAGAAAATTCAATTGAATTGCGTAAAAATGAATTGATTTATTATTATAAAGAACATTCTGTTTAGCTTGTGTTTCCGTTTTATACATGCCAGAATCGTCATCGTCAGTGAGTTTTGTTAGAGGTCCATTCTACATATTTGTGTACTTAAATGTAATTAAAATTATAGACTAGGCAGAAGAATTCGAACATTTAGAAGTATTATCAACCATAAAAATTGTGCATTTATTATCTTGTAGTTTAAAAAATAGAATAAAACCAAGAGAAAGAAAATTAACATGAGATTTAGCCTCCTCCGCCGCCGCCCGAGAGCTCATCCTCGTACTGCTTGCGGAAGCAGTCACCCACAGGGAAGAAGTCCCAGCTGCGCTGCTGGTACATGTTCCACACATATGTCTCCTGGCCGGTGTACTCCGTGTCCGGTTTGTTAATCAAATGCATCAGGAAGAACATGTAGTTGGCCAGATTATGCTCCTTCTGGACGTGCGTGTCGAAGCCGTGCGGTACTATATCGAAGAAATCTTTACCCATGCCACAAATGAAGCAATTCGATTCCATGTTATCCTTGACCGACTCCAATTGATCACGCAACTCTCCGAATGCGTCGATAATCAGACCCTGAATAATGGCCAAGAGGATAATAATGACGAAGAAGAAGAACGTGATGTCGAACATGATGCGATAGACCTCGTAATCATCGCCATCCGGATCACCGATCTCATCACCAATGCCACCACCCGCTCTCACACCCTTGTACAGATGGAATACGAAGCAGGTCAACATGCCGTGACACTTCTTGTCCACTTCCTCGTCCTCTTCCTGGATGTAGAACTTGCGGAAGAAGTTGAACGCAATCACCGTGTAGATATACACAATGATCGTGAGCAGCATCACGGTCAGCACCAGCTGTTTACCGTTATGAGTTACTGACTGCAAGATCGTACGCAGAGTCTTGAAACCAACGGCCACATCGAGCAGATGCGCAGCAAAGAAGAAGTTGTTGAAGTTGCCCATCACAGAGAAGCTGAAGTACCACAACGAGTAGAGGAACGCGTTGTCCGTGAACGTGACTCCTGCCTTCCATACCTGATAGCGCCAATCGATGTTCATGATGTACTTGAAGATGCCCGTCTCCTCGCTCTCTTGTGCCGCAAACGCGCTCTTCTCCATGCCCAACAGATTGGAGATGGAATCAAAATCGTAGGTCTCACTGTACTTTTGGCGCACCTTCTTCTTGACAAACTTATCCCAATAGTTGACAGGGAAACTCTTGGCCGATATGACCAGCTTGTCCCAGTGCGACTTGATGTCATCGTCCTCGGGTTGTTCAGCAATGAAGAGACCATCGAATTCCAGGCGACGTGCGATTTCCTTTTCGCGCTTGAAGATGGCCAGTGGCACCTTCAGATGGTAGTAGGCAATCAACATGGCCAGCGAGACGAGCGAGTGAAGCAAGGCAGCAATGCGCAACACATGTTCCATGTAGAAGAAATCCTCATCGACGTGCACAAGTTCCGGTATATCGTCATCTTCAAAATCGCCATCGCCAGAGCCTCCATCACCCGAGCCACCTAGTCCAGATCCACCAACATCGGCGCCATCACCCGAACCTGAGCCAAAAATGAGTTCCTCCTCGCCAGAGCCTTCACCCTCCTCGGCGAACGAGGACGCCTTATAGAAGAGCAGCATGAAGTTGATACTGAAGGCCAAGACAAGTGCAACATATTTCAAATTGTAGAAGTTTCTGGCCAAGAAGCTGACGGCACGGTGAGTGTATTGCGAGAAGTCGATCTGGTGGACAGCGGGAGTTTCTTGTGGCGCAGCCGAAGACTTCTTGGCCTCGGCCTCAATCGATGCCATGGCCGCCTCTTGTGCCTTCTGGGCCTCCTGACGCTCCTGCGCTGCCTTCTTTGCCGCCTCGCCACCAAGTAGATCAACTATGGAGATGGGCTCTTGATGTGGCTCACCCTCGAGGAGTTCACCCGCCACAGCAGCTCCATCCTCGGGGCTCGATTCGCCGCCCTCCTCCACCGAAGAGTTCGCTGGCGATTCATGCACCACAACCTTATACATGCCGTTCTCTTCCTTGTTTATATCCAGGCCAAATGCTTGCACCGTGCCCGGCGGTTCCTCCAACGGTAAGGGTGGTAAAGCTCTGCCAAATGTTTCCTCCTCGACAACAGGTTCTTCCTCTTCTTGTTCCGGAGCCGGTCCACGCATCAGATTTAAAAGGATTCCAAATATATAACGCACCACACAATAATGTGCATATCCAGTATAGTAGAACATATAGAAGATGATCTTGAAGAATCCGACAATGAGTTCAGGTATCGATTTCGTTTGCATGACGCCAATTTGATGCTTAATGTTCGATGGACTCAGCATGTGAACGCCGAACTTGAGTCCCTCCTTGACGGCTGTAATCGTACGTCTGATCGGATCTCGAGCGGCTCGCTCCTCCTCCTCTTCGCTCATATAGGAACTGTAGGCCGTATCGCGTTTAACATTACCGCCACCATCATCGGTGGCCATCAATCCCGAAGCGTGAGTCATCTCGAAGATGGCATCCTCGCAGAAGTTAACAAAAGCCTCGAGCTTCTCCTTGTCACCGCCCTCGGTCACAATCGAATAGAAGAAGGCACGCTTGGACTCTCGAATCTGCGGCTTCTCCCATTGCTCAATGTTCGAGTCCTTGATCTCGAAGTAGACACGTTCGATGCGTTTCGAGCTACCCAGAATTTCAATGCGTCCCAGGAAAGGCTCGAAATAGTTCAAAACGGAGCCGGCAGTCTCCAAGAAACGCGCCAGACGCGGCTCATTGGGCATATGCTCACTAAGGTTCGTGAGCAGCACAGCCAGGTTGAAACCGATCTCCTTTGATGGCTCGTGGAAACGTTCAACGAAGGCGCGGTAGTCGATTTTTCCCTCGTGATTTCGTTCACAGCAAGCCAAAAGGAAATCCATTTCTTCCCTAAAAGAGAAAAGAATTTGTAGGCTCAGGCTTTTCTTAGTGATCATTTCCTTACGGTGTGTAGTTCTTGGACTGTTCCATCTTCTCCCTGAACTCCTTGGGTATAACCCAACCCTCGTTCTTCATGTCGATCTCGTGGAAACTGGGCGATTCAATGAGGTCGGCCAATTTGAGGAACATGTCGAAATACTTCAGAATCAGCTCAACATTGCCAGCAGATTCGACCAGGGTGTCCACCATCTGTTTGCCAATGGTGCCTGCAAAGAAAGAGGATCAATTTAATGATCTTTTGTGGGTAAAGAGGGGAGGAAGCAGTCCCTACCATTAACCACATTGCCTTCCAGCATGGACAACATCATGGTGATCATATCCTTCTGCAGATTGAGCAGCTCCTTCAGCAGATCCACCTGACTTGAATGCTTGGACAGTTTGTCCTGCATGTGCGAGAACAGGAAGAGGAAACCGCCAACAGCATCCCACAATCTGGAATGGGCCAGCGCCTGCTGATTGAGCGTACAGGGACCCTGAATGACCTCAGTGAGTGTGTTGAAGACTTGACTAGCCACGCCGATGGCCTTGAAGAAGTTCGCCTTGCCAGCGGGATCGATGATCTCCTTGCTTGAGTAGTGCCAATAGAAGTCCATGATGGACTCTTGCAGACGCAGCAGATAATCCACAGTGCAAATGACCACGTTCACAGTGGTTGTGTTGCCCGCCTGGGTACGCAAATAGTTCTGCCACTCTGAGAAGGAATGGGAAGAAAAAGATTAGAAGAGATTCTTTAACTGGAATAAACTGCTGCAGACTCACCCAAGTTGTGACCCTCACAGGTGAGCTGGATGAACCGGAAGAGCGCACATGTGAACTCCGCATCATGCATATTCTTCTCACCCGCCGCACCCTCCGAGCCGACCCCGAGACCTGCACCCGCACTTGGAATATACTCTTTGTTGTGTTGTTGCAAAATATATTGGTGTTGTTGGTGTTGGTGGGGGATTTTGACAACGATAGCGGGGAGCAGGCACATAGTAACAAAGTATACGGGATTGGTGATGATATAACATGCGTTTGGTTTATTTGTGGGAAAGGTTTTTGGAAAGGAAAGACGAAATCAATATATCTCAAATTTAGAATAAGAATGCGCATGAGGAGGTGCCAATAGAATAACACACAAAGAATACGTTAAAAGGTCAGCAAATTATAAGCAGGATATTTTTGATATACAGGTTGCCACTACATAGACGTGTATATATTGTATATATCTTGTGCGAGCATACACTCAGGAGACCTTACCCTCTGCCTTGGTGTTGCGCTCGAAGGCGTCCAGATCGAGCACACTGCAAGAGTTCATCAGACCCGCAATTGAGGTGAAGAATCCCACATCCTTCTTCTCCTTCAGGTGATTCAACATGCCCATCTGAATGTCGATGTTGCCGCCGCGCAATATTGCGATGCCCAAATTGAGTGTTGTCATGACCATCTCCGAAGGAATCCCTTTGGAGGCGGATATGTGCAACAGCACCATTTCGGCAACGCCGCGGTTCGACAGACGTGCCTGATGGAACAGCAGCTTCTGTTTCTCCATCTCTTGCTCCTGTTCAAAAGGAAAGCATTGCAATCATTAGCATAAAGTATTTTTAACTTTTGTTGATAATAATAACATAAATAGAATTATCGTATAACATAAACTAAATCACAGTTATTTTCCCTTCATTATTTTATAGTTACCATTAACTTCTCCATGCGACACTTAAGTTTAAATCATTTGATTGATTCGTTAGCAGAATTAAGGTTAGCAGTGATTAATGCGTTAGGTTTTGGATGCTGGATTCGCTGGAAACTTACATGAATGCTTGTGCCTTCGCCCTCTTCACCACCTTCGCCGCCCTCTTCATCGCCACCCTCCTCTTCTTCTTCACCACAAGATTTGGCTGCGATTTGGGCATACGACATGTACAGTAGATCCTCTTGAAGTGCTCCACTACGCTCGGTCATGGCACCGCGACAGAAGGTTGTCACCAACTGTGTTAATGGATCTGGCTTGCCGTCTGTCTCCTCTTCATCCTTCTTCGATTTCTCCGACTCCTCAAACGTCTGCGTTAGGTCCTCAATCATGACCTCCTGCCCGACATTTTCCTCCTGCAGCCACTGCTCGTAATAGGTGCGTGCAAAGATATTGCAAGCACGATGTCTGGTGGAATATTCAAAAGGAAATCGTTAGAGAATATATAGAGATAAAACTGCATTTATTAGGAATGAGCAAAACTGAATTAAGTCATACATTCAATTAGTTTGTGGTTAAAACTAAAGCCGAACAAGAACAGATCAAATTTAGTCAAGATCCTAACAGAAATAATTAATGTTGTTTGATTAAATATGAAAACAAATAATTGATATTTTGATTTGATTTAGTTAATAAAGAAATACAGTTCGTGCATATAGGATAAGTGAAACTGTCTAAAAAAGAATCGCAAAGCAAAGAGAAGTTAGTTATTAGTTAGTAATACACATGAGTACCACCTTCTCATACGATACAGATGCTTGGCGCGTAAGCTTGATATAACTGCCTGGCGTCGAGCGACCGAAATTTTGGAACTCCAACGTTTTGTTTTGTTCTTGGGGCCGCATGCCTAAATATCGTTGGATCATTACAGATCGCATAATAGCATAGCATTTGGCATGAGCACGCGAGAGAGAGCATAAAAATATATAATATAAAACAAATGGGGTTTAGAGTACCATAAATCGATCTCATACACAAAGTGTGGTATTGCGTTTAGTAGATTTTTAGTAGAAATCAGTTAAGAGTAAAGGAAACAGAACAAAGTGCGAAAAATATGATGTGAAATGAGTAAAACAAATAGGGTTAGGTCCAAAACAAACGGCCAAGTTTTAAGATTAGTTAGTGTAGCGCGTCGTTCACTTTAGTTTACTATAGTTTCGGTCTTAACCTGGGTAGAGAGTGCAACGATGTCTGACGGAAACATGCGATAACGGCACGCTTCCTTTGGATAGACACAACGCTCCTGTAGACATTTTTGCTCTGCTGTTGTGGATGGTCGATCTGTAATTGTTTTGGTTCACGTTTGGGTTAAAAACCGTCGAAAATAGAGTTGACAATCGACAGAGGACAGAGTTGAGGGTCGATTATGTTGTTGGGTACGAAAAAGAATAGAAAAGATAAATGTGCAATGTATAAATAACTAGAAGAGAAAATATAGTATGAACTCATATAGTTTATAATGAATTTAAAAGTTAAGATTAATGTGCAACAATGATCGCTTGGAAGTAGAGAGATCTAATCAGTTTGTAAATAATATAAATCTCAAATATTTAATTTGTTGAGGTTTTCCGAGCAAACACTGTTTAAAGATTATAGATTATGTTTAGGTATGTGTTGCAATACCATATTAGAGTTGAAAATGACTTCATCAAAGAGAGAGAGAGACAGAGAGAGATATTCAATTTACGTACCATATGCAATCCAAAGAGAACCTTGGCCATGGCTACAATACGATCCACTGTCTCGGTGGTCTTGTCCTTGCCCTTTTCATTTGCGTTGGCATTAACCTTTTCCAGTGCCTGCTCGTCGACGGGCTCTTCGGTTTTGCCCAGTTTGGAGTAGAGATAATGCTGCCAGGACATCTCGTCGGATGGATCCAACTTGTCGGGAAGTGTTAGTTGATTGCGTGCGAATTCAATGACGTCGTATTCGGGCATCTTCTTCAGATATCTATCCTTGCAGTGCTGAACCAGCTCCTGCTCACGACCCGCAAATAGATTAAGACCCACGGGAAGAAGACGCTTTAAGCAAGCCACCATCAACGAGGCCTGCACCTCCTTGTCCTTGTCACGTTTCTTGTCCCTGTTCTTCTTCTTCTTCTTAACCTTTCCACCCACTGCAGGCACGCCCTCCGAAATGGCCGAACGTCTCGTGGCCGTCGGCATTATGAGTGCCATATTATCGATCTCATTAGCGGAAATAAAGTTCTGCTCCTCCTTCAGGAAGTACTGACTCTTCGACCAGATGTTGAAGATTTCGGCAACATGATTGTAGAGTTCTTCAGCCTCGGGAATATTGTCCTTCAGCCAATGATTACGCTGCAGGTCGACGTACTTGATGAGCAGCGGATAGAACGAGTATATATCGCGCACAAGGAGATTCCAATCCTCCTGCAACTGTGTCTCCACTTGCGATGTATCGTCGGTGGCCGACTTAATGAATCCACGCATACTCTCCTCCTTGTGTAGCATATTCTCGGTACGCTTCTTAACACGCTCGGCCAGGGGCAGGAAGGGATCCTTCAGCAGCTCCTCCGAGGTGTTGATAATTATCTGTTGGGTATAGGCCGCAATGCGAGTCATCCAGGGTGCGTTATCGTTGCCGATATTCTTCTTGATCATCTTCAGAACATTGCGCAGCAACGAATTCATGTGATCCGCTGTTACCATGGTGACATGATTGCCACTAGTCGGACTGACATTATCGGGTCCCTGGGACCACCAGAAAGGCAGATATGCACAGAGCAGCGGAAGTATGACGTCAATAATGTGCGGTGCATCATTGTATGTCTTGTCCGACTCCACAAACTGATCGACTTCGCTGAGAATCGCCTCCAGGTTGGGCATACAACTCTCCATTTTAACCATAATGTCCTGAGCCTCCAGCGAATGGTCTGCAATGCGATTAAGTAGCGAGAACTGATTGTGCTTGTTCAGATGCGGCTCCAGATAGGCCACTGGGAAGCAGGAGCTGTAGGCACCCAAGCATGACCCCAGCGCGGGTCGATGTCTTTCGATTTCCGTTTTCAGATACTTTCGATCGTGCGTCAATGTGGCATCTGTACCCAAATGATAAAGAGCAGCCAGAATCTTATAGGATGCCACTTGAATCTCATCCAAGAGCAGATCACTGCCATAATCACACGCAGCGAGATGATCAAACATTGCAGTGAGCACAGGTAGAACCACCTGATTGACGTAGCCCAGCGAGGTGGAGGTCTTCAGATGTGTGCCCCGCAGATGACTGTATTTGCCATCCTGCAGATTGAGTATGGTGTTGCCAAGATCGTCGGATGTCTGATTAAAGAATGTCAGCATCGAGGTGCGTATGAATTCGGGGCAGTTCTTGGTCAGCGTCTTGGCATCGATGCCCTTGACCAGCACCTGCAGACAGCGCACAGTGATGCGCACATCAGGTCCGAAGGCACTCAGGCGATTACGCAACAGTGCGGCCAACTTGCAGAAGATCGAGGCAACCATTTCCTTCTCCTTCAGTGAGGCAGCTCCAATATTATTTGTAGCCGTCGCAATGGCAATGAAATAATTGCGATGCGTTGAGAAGTATTTCTCCATCAATGGCAAAACGACCTTCGAGAAGAACTTGATGTCCCGCGATGCAGTTTTGAACGATGTGCGACGACTGAACGTAGTCGATGGCTTTAGTAGTTTCATGTTGATGGTGGCACGATCCAGATACTGAATGAGTTTCTCGAGCAGCGAGTACGAGAAGCGCAGTTCAACGGCTGCCTGTGTGGCGCCGCCTTCCTCCACAGCGCCTCCTTTGGAGGGTCTGCAATGGCATAAAGAATTAATCACATATAATAGAAGAACTGTGGTGAACTTACTTGTGCAACTTGTATCCCTGATATTGCATATACTTGAGGAACTCCTGCGAACGCTCACGATCCTTCTTCTTCTCCTTGTCGGTGAGCAGATCGTAGGGCACCAGTTGTGGATGGATGACGCCACCACAGCCGTTCAGCTCCTCATTCTTCTTCTTGGCCCAGATATCGTGCGAGTTCTCGGCCAGACGCTCGGCCATATTCTGCATTTCTCTGCTCAGCGTCAAGTTGCTCATGTCCACAGGATGTGGATTGTAGTTGAACGGACTTCCCTCGTTCTGAAAATCATGCTGTGGGTTTTAGCATCGAAGAATTTATCGCGTGGCATTTGAACAAAGCAGTTTTTGATTGGCCAATTGTTTTTTGGGGTTTTGTTTCCATTAGAAGCGGAAGAAAATTTCGAAAATTTGTTGTTAGGGTTAAAGTTTTCGGGGGAAATTCGTGGGTTAATCATAATTTGGATACATACAATTGTAGGCTTCGATTGACGACGCGTCGAACCACGATGATTGAGCGGCAAATCCATTTCGGAGTGCTCAACGGTCCAGCCGATAGCCAGCAGACCCTTGAGGCATTCGCGTACAGGATCGCGGTAACGCTCTCGTTCCTAAGAAAGCATGCAGGGATTAACAGAAACAGAACAAGTTTATAACAATCAGATTATAATAGAATTATGTAGAGTATATTAGAGTATTGTATGCTGTTGATGAGTTACAAGATGATGCGATGTCCATGACCGGGTTTGCTTATACTATCGACTACGTACATATTCGCTGAGCATGTTGTAGGGCTTGAGGCGTGGATGCTTGCGATCGTTGTCGGACCGCACATCTCCGTAGGTCCAGCCACCTTCCAAGCGGCGACTGGCCCAGGCATCGTGATAATGTTCGCTGAACTTCTGAACCAACGAGTTCAGATCGTTATCCAAATGCACATTGTTCGTATCGATGGGATGGGGTACATATTGCGGCTGGTCTGGTGCACCCATTTGCCGGCCATAGTAATCCTCATCGGTGTTCTTGGACAAACTGTAATCTGGCGGCAGAGCACAACCGATGGCGATGAGGCAGGGCAACGCCTTACCGAACAGTTCCGGGTCATAGTCCATGTTGCTCAGCGAGTCAAAAATGTTCGAGAACAGAAGCATGGTGAGACGCTTCTCCTCATCTGACGAAGCTCCATACGAGCCCTGACCTTGAGTGGAGCCATAGTACTTAGCGCAGCGATCAAAGTGCAGTGTGAGTAGCTGGAGGAGCAAAGGAATATAAAGTAAACCAAGTCTGACAATTCATTTAGGAGGGGCTTACCCTGAGAGCAACCGTCGTGTACTCGGACAGCTTGGACACATCAACAGTCAACTTGCGCAGCAGCTTAAGCAACATGGCAGGTTGCATTTGTGATGTCAGTGCCACAAGGAAATCGGATACTGCCTCACGTTGTCCCTTGGTTAGCATACGGTTCTTGGATAGCCGATAGACCGTGTGCAGGGTCGCATCCAAGAGACTGGCATAGTTCTCGGCCTCATTGTAGAACTTCGAGTGCTTGATCAACAGCGGCAGAATCGAGTTGCCAATGTAACGATTCATGGCCAGTGCCATGTCACTCTCGGAGCCATCGCTCTTGTCCAGAATGGTCGCGGTGCGTAGATCTGGCAAGAAGGCATCCTCGAGCAGGCGATAGAATAGATCTTGTATCTCGATGCCGTACACTCGTTCCAGGAAGAGCACAATGCTCTGTTTATTATTCGGCAGCAGGCCTGAGGGCATATCCGATTTCGGTTTCTCATCGCCGGGGGCGGTCTGTGTGAGTGTAAACTTCAAACTGAGCACACCCTGAAGGTCTTCCAGTGGCACAAGAGATCTCAAAATAGCTCTAGCTCTCAGTGATTCGTTTTTGCCCTGCTCAATGACAGAAACGTCGGGGGCGCAGCGGCCCAGCAGGTCGACGAGCGTGCAATAGAAATTAAGTATAGCCGCTCCAGTATCTATATAATCATCATCCTCATCGCTCTCCGGCAACGGGTGGGTGAAATTCAGTCCGACTATGGTGCCTTCGGCCTCGTCTTGCATCTTACAACGATCCGAAATACGCTCCGACATACGATTGGCCTCGACGATTGCCCGGAAGAGACCTTCTCCTTCTCCTCTTAGAGCCGGTCCCAAACATTCTGGACGACGGATAAGAAGACGAATGACAAGGTTTGCATTCTCCTCGACACTCTCGCCGTTAACCCAAACGCAATAGCGTAAAAAGTCCAAATACCTTTCACCCTCCACGGGGTCCCAACCAAGATCGGGATAACCCTTCTCGACAAGCTCTGAATTGCTTTGAAGGCCGCAACGCGACAGATAGACGGCAATTTTCTCAAGATAGTGTTCCCTAAGTGCCAGAGCTAATTCTGTGTTCTCCATCAAACTCGAATATGCCACATCAAGCGGAGTGGAACCACGCAGACTGGGTCTGGCCAACAGAATGTTGGCGTTGTCTAGCAAAAAGTCAAAGTGATCGAACATGGCCTTCTGATTCTGTCGTCCGGTACGACAGAAATAGCAAAGGAACCGGCAACAGGCCACAACCATTTCATGGGAGGTATCCTTCTCCTTCGAGGGCACTCCCTCGGCCCCTTCTGTCTGGGTGGGCGCATCGCTTTGTGCCTGCGCTCGACGACCCAGCGTATTCATCATGACAGCCATAACGTTCTCGTGGACGCGTAGGATACGTATCAAGTCGGGATGCTGGAAGAATGTTGCATTGTTGACCAATTTCCAGAGACGTTTACGCATCAGCTCCTCCTCTTCCTGGCTCATTTGAACGGGAAGCAGAGCGCGTATTTGACTCAGGCCAACCCACATTTCAGCGACATCGTCGCGTGCTCGATTATTGATCACATAGGTCTTCTCCAAGGCACGCACCAGTTCGCCGACCGTATCATATTGACGCACCAGTAAACTGAACATTTCTCGTACCAACTTGGGATTCTCAATTTGCGATTCTTCGGCCCAGCTGACAATGGTTTTGATCAGAACCTTGCGGAAAACTTCTTCAGGTGTCTTCTTCTCAGGCTCCTCCACTTCCTTGGGTCCCTCTTCCAATTCTTTGACGGTATTGATGAAATTATAGATTTTCGTAATGGGTCCCGTTTTAATCTCTTCGATCGCATTGGTCTCGGTACCATCCGGCTCCTGCAGTGCGTTCAGCGACACCTTCTGCATGAGCAGATCGTGAAATTCGCTCAACCGGCTGCGTAACTCAAGGCCACAGGTGCAATTATCCTGGTCGTCAGATTCCAGATTCTTGAAACAGAGAATCTGATTCATTTGTTCTCTCGGCGGACAACGGAACTCCTTTGTCTTTTTGGCCGCAACAGCACTTGGCAAATCGGATTGCTTAATCTCGATATAACGTCGCAACTGATCGGTTTGTAGATCGCCCACAAAGTCATGCGAGAACGCAATGATGCTCTCGACCCGATGACGTAATTGTGTATCGTACAGATGATGCAGCAGGTAGCACATTTGCAGCTTGGCACCCTCGGCCATCTTCATGGTCAGCAAACCCTTGCGATGCTCATCTTTGCCCTCTGCAATAAGAAAGTATAAAGATTAGAGTGCTATAAGTTTTATTTATATTTGTTCCTGCCTTACCTTTCTCGAATGTGACATCCCAAGTCTCTGGATCGACCATTACTAATAGTTTCTGAACGTCCTCGTCAGTAAGGACGCCCACTAACAGCAAGCGATCCGTAAGCTTGATGAGGGGTCTAGAAAATACAAGGCATACTTGTAGTTAATAGCTGAACACTTTGCAGACTTCAATGTACTATAAGTGATACTTCAATACTCACAGAAATAGATTCTCATTTGTCCAGCCAATGGGATCACGATTGTGCACCTGATTGATTTCCACGGCGTCTTTGAGAGCTTCCATAACGAACTCTCTAACTACTTCTAATGGGAACTTCGGGGAGTACAACTGATCGATGTTGGGTATCGGTTCGCTGGAAACACTTGGCATACTAGATGTTGCAATCACAGGGGGTCTGGACGGGTGGATTTGTTGTTGTTGTTGTTGTTTTTGTTGTGGTGCAGATATAGATTTATATATATTGAAGTGTTGGATCGATGCAGGTGTGAAAGTATTGGAAATAAAATGAATTGTGAACAAAACGAAACGAAACGAGACGAGACGAGAAACAGAATAGCCGAAAAGAGAAGTAGGGAGTGAGGGAAGGAGGAGTATTCATAGAATGAATGTACTCGTATGCTTGTGATTCGATTCACAGTGTCTCAGTTATCTACATGGTTGGTATTGGGTCGGATCTGACTAGACTTACGTGATTTCGGTCATGCGCAGCTGAGGGCGAACCGATTCCGTGACAAGGGAGCGCAGCGAATGGCGCATCTCGTCCTCGGCATAGAGCTCCTTGAGCTCAGCGCCCAGCGGGGTAATATACTCATTCTTGCACACCTCCATTGTGGTGGCATGTGACTCCAGATGCAAGGCGATCAACAGATCGTAGAAGCCCTGGCGCAAGGGTCCACTCATGTACTCCGATCGAATGGCATAGAGCAGTTGCTTCTGATCCACGTGCTGGCAGAGCGCGTGAGCTGCACGATAATTGGATTGATAGCAGAGCGCTGCGTAGAGCGTCAGTGTGTGCGCATGGAACGACAGCAACTTGTCCATTTCAATCAGCTCCAAGATATCAATGCAGCGATCCTCCTCGGGTATGTGCAGCGCCAGCATCGAGACGGGATCCTCGCAGAGCATAGACCAGCCGCGTATGTCGGATAGCTTCAGAGCATGCACCTGCAGCGAAGTGTTCGGCACACGAGCCCATTGATGTGGTCGCAGGCATTGCACCTTCAGGCGTGGTGGCGACTGAGGATTGATGTGCTTGTCACTTGTGGGCAGCACAGCAGCCGACAGGGGCAGCGTTGTCGGTGTGCGACCTAGTTCAATTTGCAAGATTTCCTTGCTGGTGGCCTCCACAAAAATTGCTGGAAACAGTTTGGTGTCTGGCTCCATCATCCAACGGTGCGAGGTGTCCTTGCCCTCGCAAGTGAAGCGTATTATGCCCGTCGCTGTGTCCACAAAGCAACCAACGAACATGCCTTGCGATGCACCCTTGCCCGAAGCATCTTGGGTGACTTCGTTGAAGAGTTCGTCCGCACGAACGACATAGCAACTCTGACGATCGATGCGCTCGATGGGCACCTCGTAGTAGTCTTCAATGTAGACCGAACCTCTGCGCACCTTGTTCTTGTTGAACTCGCGACTGTGCAGATGATATTGTGTGGTCACCCATCCCACATAGACATGTGTCGGGTCCTGGCCGGGGAAAATGCGCACACCGTAGAAGTATTCGTTGATTAGCTTAAGGCACTCGGCATCGAACATTTCGTTGCCAGAAGATTCGACTGGCGGCTGGCCCAGATTAGTTGAGCTCAGCTGTTTTGGTCCCTGCGGTACGGGGCTTGGAGGTATTTCGGCCTGTTAAGGATGAAAGCAATTTAAACCTGGCCAGGAGTGAGGTAAGTTCCCCAATGTACTTACGTTGTTTAACCTAAGTGTTGGTGCTCTGGTCATCATCTGTTGGTTAACCACATTTCTGCCATGTGCAACCGTATTCCTGCGCTCCAGTGATGTGTCCGCGGTACGGGCACCACTTTTATCGCGACTCTGATCCCTGGACTTCTTGGAGAAGAACTTGAATGGGCTGCGACCACGCTTCTTCTTGTCATCGAGATCATCTCCCAAGCCATTCATATCCAGAACCGAACTCGAGCGCTGCATTTCGTCTAACGCAGCAGTCATGTCCGTCTCGAAGGTAATGTTGCGGGTCAGCGAACCCTTGCGCGGCGGCCGAGAAGGTCCACCACGCATCATGTGCTCTGCCTCGGGCTCGGTGTGATCATCGAAGTTGCGCGTCAAGCCCTTAATATCGTTCATATTGAAGCCTCCCTTCAGCATGTGGTCCATGTGGGCAGCAGATTGGGTTTGCTGCTGCAGGGCTGCAGCCTCTTGGGCCTCGCGCATCAATCGATACTGGCGTATCTTGATCTCTTCCCAACGTCGCGCCTTCTCCTGCTCACTGATAAACTCGCCCATGCAGGTGACCGGCAGCGAGAGACGCAGGAACTCCCAGTTTGCCTTCTCCATTGTCTCGAATGTATTGTGCGAGATCTTTAGATGTGGCGGAGTGTCGGCTCCGCCGGGAATACGTGTCACATCGATGCGGCAGTCGGGCATTTCTTCGGTATTCTCAAAGATCGGCTGATCCTTTGTATACCAATGCGTAACAGGGCGTCGCATGTTTCTGTAAATGGAATAAGATAATCATCGACATTGACAGTCTGCAGAATGTTCTTTACTTACACACAGAAGGGTTCGTAGCCCTCTTGCAGACCGCAGGTCGTAAAGAACTTGAGCGAGTCCACATCTTGACCATAAATAAGTCGCGCCTTCTGGCCCACGCCCAGTGTGCAGGCGGGCACGAAGCCAACTCCTTCGGCAGTGACATCCGCGAATGTTGTTTCGCCACCCAAGGCGTCCATCAGAAGTTCTCCGTTCAGTGAGAAGCCTGCGTGGTATCACAATTCTTGTTAATTTCATATATTACACTTGATCCAGTAATGAGCTAAGGTATCTAAGCGAAGCTGCTTTTCAATAAATTAAGAATTCCAATTCGGCCAAAATCTTAGCAATATCAAAAATTTCGTTGTCATCGACACTTTTTGCCTGAACTTTAGCGATATATAGAAATCAGAATTCACAAAAAAGTCGCATCACAATAGAGCAAAAACTATATAGGTAGTGTATAAGAAGAATTCCTATACAATGTACGTGCGTATTAGATTTCTTGCAGTTCTTCTTGCAATTGTTCTCATCTAATTAGTTAAATTGAATTTGGTAAAGTTTTCAAAAAAGCAGATTAAACAGTTTCAACTGTTAGCTTTCATGCTGAATTTGAATAATCTATTTATTAGAATACGATGGAATGAAACTGAAACATGGGAATCCTTAATCAATCGTATTAATCGTATATTCGGTTTTCTGTTTGATTTTCAAGTTTCATCTTCCAGCTTCAGGTTCATTCCTTGATAAGATTAGTTAATTTTGAACTTAGGACTATTGGGTGTAATTACAGGCAAGATAGAATTAATTAATAAGCTTTTTGAGATGAGCTGATGTGTCACCTTTGGCTCAGCTAGTCCTTCGACATTATGCGATTGTTAGGCTTTCGTGTATCAAAGTAACAAAGAGTCGGGTGTTAGGGCATGGGACAGTTGTTGGACTGAACAAAATAAAAATAAATAATAAGACGGTAAAGAAAGCTACCCTGCACACTGTTTGAAAATCAGTAGGAAATCTACAATTTAGTGTTAAAAGTAAGTAAAGTAATTAATGTTTTTTGATGTCTAGAAACTATGTAAAATAGCTCATAGCATTCCCTAATAATCGATAACTGATATTTACACTATAAACATTATTTTCAAAAAGTGCAGGGTATACAAACAAAGTACAATAATAATTTAGGAACTACAAAATGTTATCACAGATGCAAATTTTGTCATATCGCTGCCGATCTGATCATGGTTCATGGGATTAGAAATTGTTATAATTGATACCCTAATAACTATTTAGCTTGTATCGATTGTTGATTGTGTTGAACTTGAAGTGTGTGTGTCAGTCGGGTGGTGATTCAGTGGATGCTGGTAGGCAAGTATTGTACTTAGCTGTCGTTTAGCAGGGGACCTCAAAAACGTTCTGGTTCACATTTAGTAGATATCAAAAGCACGGAAGTACAAAATCTAATTGGGTTGTTGTTTGGGTTTCTAATTTTGGTTTTGTTTGGTTTTGTTTTTACATTACAACAAACGAGCATGTATGCGAAAAAACTCTTACTAATTGTGTGATCGGCTAGATCTAAAAAGACTCCGACTATATCCCCGGGTCCACACTGTTTACCAAAGGATTCACTGTTGCCACCGTAGACTTTCTCTTCCTAAAAATTTTAACAAGTTTAATATGTGCGAGTTTACGAGAATGTGTGATCTTTTGCCGCCCCAAAAGAACTGTGCCTAAAATCGTCTGTAGATGCTGTGACTTATCAATATACAAGTTTCATTTGTTGGGGTTAATGATAAATAGATGAGAGTATCGCTAAATTAACAAAATAAAATTATGATTAGAGAACAAAAGAATTATTGAATGTAAATAGAGAATTGAGTTAAACAAAATGCGTTCGATCATAACGGAAAGATTGTAGTAAAAATAACGTTGCAACGTTGATAGTGTGTCTAGGGTCCTTACTGATCGTTTGCTCCTTAACATCGATGAAGCAACCAATGACGTCACCAGCCTCATAGCGAACACCGAAATGCTCTATCGATCCGGCGTGCATTTTAGTTACCTATAATCAGGGTTGGGTTTAACTTTGATCTTAAATTAAGGCGTACCTAAGCGAGGCACCTTCACCCGGTACCATTTCCCCCCTCACAGCCTTGCATTTTTCCTGTATAATTGATTAAGCCAACTGCAGTTCCCTGCCATATACTTACATTGTGCCCATCGAAAGCCCAGCTGGTGTCCTCGCTGCCAAGCATAGCGCCAGGATAGCAGTCGGCACGCGCCCAACCGACGCGCATTGGTCCCGCTGTGAGCACCTCAAACTCGAAGTACCATTTGCCATAGGTCACGGCGTAGTTACGTTCCACACGATATGTACGAAAGGCGGCGAACTTAAGACGTTGTGCCTCGGCCAGCAGCGCTTCAGTGCCTTCTCCTGTCGGCGGATCCAGCACATAACCGTAGACCAGGAGAGTGCGCACCGTCTCCGATGCTGTGTCCCTGTTTGCCTTCTTGATGGCCTCGTCTACTTTGGCGTAGGGCACCAGATGTGGACTACGATGATTGTCAGAGTCCTCGTTGAGGCCATAAGTCCAGCTCTGCTGAATGCGCTCGCGTGCCCAAAGATTGTGGGTATTCTCAGCGAGTTGGTCCACTAGTTCTTCCAGCTTTGGTGTCAGGGTCACGGCGCTAAGGTCCAGCGGTGCTGGCTTGTAACCGTTGGCCTGCATAAAGATCTCGTTGGGCAGGCGCACAGGACGAATACGTGCCGGTGGCTTGTCCATGGTAATATAGTAGCCCAGAGAAATGATTGTCCTGTTGATGAAAAGGGAGATAAGGATTGTGAATTATTCAGGAATATATAGCTATATATGACTATGGCTCACTTGAGTGTTTGCACAGCCAGTTGATTGTCGTAGCGTTTCTCTGCCGCCGGCAGCTTCTCGAACTGCGTCAAGCAGGGATGTATGCGATGGTAATCGTCACGATGCTCACCCCAGCTCCAGCCGGCATCGATCTTGTTCAAGGCCCACATTTCGTGTATATTCTCGGCCAGCTTCTCCTTAATCTGATCCACTGAGCTGGGCAGTGAGACGCCTGTGGTGTCTACAGGCTTTGGCACAAACGGAGTATCGTCCTCGATGAGCCAAGGTCCAGCAAGCACGTTCTTGCTCAGATTGCCAAAGTAGAAACACGGGTCCAGACTCAAAACTTGATGTGGCATCAGGCACTGCACCAGCGCTGAGAATCCCAAGGGCGGAGCATACTTCAGACGTCCGTGATCGCCGCCGAAGAGGAAACGACAACTTAACTTCGATGAGCAACTCATCACCGGGAAGAACATGCCGTCCAGATTGAAGTCCCTGAAGCAACCACGCACTTTGGCCCCATTGAAGGTGAACGTGATGACGGGCACAGAGAGATCTATAGCCACACCGATGACATCTCCTTTTCTTATATATGGTTCCTCGGGCAGGGAATCCACAACGAGAGTTTTACGTCCGCCTGTCCACAAGAAGGCGCCATCAAAACCGAAGGAATAAAGATCGTCACCAACGCCGTTGCCGCCCCACTTCTTGCCTCCACCCGGATAGGGTACATAGCCTGAGGTATTGGCCCATCCTATGCGCAGATGCGGCATGATGTGTGTGGTCTGTTCAATGTGATCCATTGTCACCTCGAAGTACCATTTCTGGTACATGGACGAACCATCCACGCGTCCAACAAAAATGTTTGGTCGAATGCTCGCCACGTGGTCGACGAGCAGCGTTTGCAGCAGCAGATTCTTGCCGGGCAGCAGGAAGTCACAGATATTGTTCTGTGACGAACGAACTGCGACTCCATTACCGACGCAAAGAGAGCACAGCACATCCAGAACTTTGGGGTCCCTGCCGTGTTTCTCTAGCAGTGAAATAATAACTTTAATATGCTCGTCACGCATCATATTCAACGCTTCCGGAGAGTCGATGAGCACACAATGCAGCACATCCAACATGCCCGATCCCTCACTTGAGGCCTGCGAGCCCAGACGGGAGAAGAGCCAGTTCAGTCGATTGCTGTTCGCGAACTGGGCACAATTCGTGTGGTTGCCCTTGATGATGGCTGCCAGCAGCTGGTAGAGGTATGTTGAGATAAGGTCCCAACTCTGGCCAGTTTCGTCGCCGGCAAGGAAGCTGGCCAGGAAGCCCTGCGAGGTAATAATGTTGATCTTATCAATGGCCTCGAGTATAAGATTGAGTACGCCTTCCTCCTGGAACAGATCCTGGCGATTTCTCAAGGCACGGAAGCGGTTCTGCTTCTCCTCGTGCTCTGTGGGTATAAAAGAAGAAGAAAATAACTAAAGTTTAAAAGGGAAATGGAGAGAGATCGTCTTATTACCCATATCATCTTCTGGCTGAGAGAAGTAATTGATTAAATCCTCAAGGCACATAACCATTTCATTTAGGTTCACTTTCTGGAAGAATATCGAATGTCGACGATTGGACTGCAAGGTTTCCAGGGCGCTAAGAAGGAAAACATGACTTTAGTTGGCTTCCCATTGAGATCATGTTCAATACATACGTAATAAACTGGGTAAAGAGACTGCTGCACTTGCGAATGACACGTGCCGTCTTCGATTCCTCCTCCTGTGAGCGTGAGAAGTCCAGGCAATCGTCCATTTTGCCTTCCTCGTGTAGAATCGCCTGCTTCTCCTCGACCTTGCCCACACCCTTCTTCTTCGTTTCGTAGCTCTTGTAACTGAGCCACAGGCTGGACTCGCAATGCTGCACGATGACCGTGGTGTCACCATACTTAATGATCGGTGAACCGATTACCTCTAAGTCTTTGTCTTCGAGCACTTTCTTTTCGTCGTCTTTTTCTTGCCTCAGGCAGAAAGTCGTCGTTGCAATCGATGCCTCCTCCTTTTTGACCAGAATCAGCTCGTTGCTCTCGTTGACGCCCAAGTAGCGTCCCGTTGTTATGTGACGTATTCGCATTGGGTGATACCAGTTTATAAAGCCTCCGGTCCACTTGGTGCGCGCCAGTTCCAGCCGCCACAGCGAACGTGCCTGGGCCATGACCACGCCTCCCTCGTATATGACAATGCTGTGAACGGTAAAGGATCAATTAGTTTAAACTTAATACATTCCAATAATGATCTACTCACTTTTGACCTGGTTCACGGCCCCAGGTGCTCGGTATGGTCAGGCACTCGTCGCCGCCGTGAAAGAAACGTAAAACATCTCCGCCGAAGACGTAGCCGACATATTTCATACGCGAAATACCCGTGCCGTAGGGCTGGACAGACCAGTGGGTCACATGGAAGCTAGCATTCACTATGGACTGCTCGTTCTCCTTGGTCGTATGCAGATACCTTTCGGTGGCAACGGACACTAGAATCAAATCGTCACCCACACGAACCTTTTCACCCTCGGAACGTTGTTTGCTTGCCGGATGAACGGTCCACCAACAGGCCTCGCCCTGGCTGTGCTCCTGCAGACCCACATCGAAGGAAAGCTTATCGTTTGACGATGAAGTCGACAAGCAGGCCAGGTACTGTGGAAATGGTAAGTGATCAATAAGTAAAGCAATGACGTTGCTCTTAGGGATGGGTTGCAGTTATGTATATCGATTACATTTATGTATTTGCAGTAGTATTAATTAAGCACATTTTAAAGTGTGTACACACTTGGGAAACTCACCATATCGCTGTTGTGGTGCCTCAGAAGTATGGCATTGCCATACAGCAGGGTTCTATGGCCGGATCCAGTACCTTTACCCTGAAGAGTTTCAAGTGGGGCTCATTAGTAAGTGCAATTATTTGATAATGCGCCGTCAGACTTGATATCAGAGCTGTAAAACTATCGATTGTACTATTGCAGTGAGAAAAACTGAACCTAGTTAAATTACATTTGTATCTTAGGTTTTCCACATTCGCAAAATGTTTACCTTCTTGTTACAATAGTACAAACGATAATTGTTTACAGATCGACTTAAAGTAGGGACTTGCTTTGATGCTTTCTATGCTACAACAATCGGCGTGAGAGTGAAAATAAAACAAACAAAATGCTGTAAAAGAGGTTGATAACAATACTTAAAAGAGGCCATTCCAAATAAATTCCATTCAAAATTAAACAAAGTACAGTTGAGTTTTGTTGTTTGAATTATTAATGAAACGAGTCTCGAACCGAAAGGTAAGTAACTCATTGCCATCATATGCCAATGAGAATGGTTAATTTTCGCTATGATAATGAACTGAACCCACTGAATCTACGGCCTGGTTTGCCACAAATCGTAGGAAACACATATACAAAGAGAGATAGAGAAAGAGAGTTACGCATCTTACTATATAAGGCTAAATGTAGATTAGACTAGCTGAAGCTCGCTAGACAAGAGAGAGACAGAGAAGCACAAGTAGCGATTTAGCGTTTAAGAACTACGGACTACACGACGCCCAACGGGTGTCAGATAGAAAGAGAAATACAAATAGAATAGTATAGTAACAGTAAAGATAGTATAGATAGAGAAAGAAGCGCGAGTTTTAATTTAAAACCAAAGTAAGAAATTATTAAGGAACGTTCTGTATACTTACAACTTGACTATCCTGTTGTGTTTATGTATAAGAAAAATTTTGAAAAAATAACGAAAAATTTATATAGGTTACAATTTGTGTAAAAAGAGAAATGGAAAAAGAGTATGATGAGAACATGCAGAGAAAGAGAGGAGGAGACAAAAACTGATATATGTAACAAGGAACGTTATATACTTATAATTTATATTTATGATATCAGGAAGAGGAAAGTGGAAACATCGATAGAAGCGTAGAACACACAAATACTAAGGAAGGACAGGGGTAAAGTATCAAAAGAGGGAAACTTTTAAATTGACTTTCGGGTTGACAATGCAAACAAATTCGATGGTTGGAGAGACTACTTCATTTGCCTGCGGACTCATTGCTTCGCATGCTGGGATGGTTCATAGTTCCGAAAGCAATCCTTGGCGGTACTTACAGTCTCTGATCCGGCGGCAGTAACTAGTTCCTGCAGCGCTCGCACCGACAACGCTTGCTCAATGACGAAAACGCATTGAGATAAATCGGGTGGTACATTCTTATCGGCAATATTTTCGAGAAAGCAATGCCGATTACCAAATCCCTCGGCGGCCAGACAGACACGTTCTCCGGTTGCGGTGCAGGACAACGTGACCATGTCTTCCTGTAAACAGAAAATGGGCGAATAAGTGGGTGGGTGAGTTGGAAAGCGGGACAGAGAAAGCGGATTAATAATAGCTGAGAATCGAAGACAAACACTTTCTGCATGCATATCAACTAAATACCAATTGGCAATTGGTTAGCCGAAACGCCCCTAATGGTCAGTCGACCAAAAGCTATGCACACGCGCCAACACACACAAACATAGAAAAGCTGAATCGATACGATGCGATGGAGGGTGCTGGTGCTGGTGATGGTGCTCCGAAACCACTTGCCAAGTCAGCTGGGATTGTGGCCAGAATTGTTGTGTGTAGTCAAAGTTAAATGAACGGTAATGGATTTCGAATCGAGCAATTTACATAATTTAAATGCAAAGCGTATATCGACTCTCGACGCTCGATTTCTGTTTTCCACTTGTGCGTCCCGTGTCCAGTGTGTACTGACTCTGTATGTGTCCTGCCTGCCAGGCTGCCAATGCTGCCATGCTGCTCTGCTGCTGGCTGCGAGCCTAAAACTATTTAAAAATGAAACACAACCACATGGTCGGGGCATTTGGAGGATTGTGCAACGTTTGAATGAATCAATTTGCATTTGACCCGAATGTCAGTTGGCCAAGTGTTTTGCCAACTTTGCATTTTGGGCAAACTTGATAGCTGCCAATTCGCACTAGCAGCCCAGTCAGGCAGAGAGGGTCCTGCTAGCTCAGCTGAGATTATCATGGTGTGCTGTACTGAGATTGCTTGGCTAACTTGCTCCCTAGGGCAATTATAATTGCTTAGGCAGGAGGAGAAACATTTCGAATAATCAAGAATTCGATTTGCCAAATATTCAATGAATATTAGCTATTATAATGGCTATAAATAGCTGTAAAATTTATCTAGATACTTCGGCCATTTGGCAGCGTTTACTGTAGCAGAGATATAACTATAAATTTGATAGCATTACCGTTAAGTGTAACTTGACGTCCAACAACAGCAACAGCAAAGGCAAAGAAAGCATTCCCCAAACGTAGCTGTCCCCGGGCAACTCCCCAAACCCCAAAAGTGATGCAGCAGGCTAGGCATCCCTCCTTAACTTCCTCCCTTCCCTTGACCATGACTTGCCACACGCCTACCGGCAACAAATCGAGAAAATATGGCAGCAGTAGGTAAACAGTTATTTGAGCCTATGTTCCAGGCCATATTTATTGAATTTGACGCTAAACAGGAGGAGGAGGAGGAGAGCCTGCAGGCTGTGAAATAGATACGGGATCTCGATACGATTCCCGCTTGATGCCCCCGCGCAGCCGAGGGTCGAGAGCACAGACTGTTTATTTATTGCATCAAGGTGCCAAATGCTGACCTCGTTGGCCCTCGGGATGGACCTTCAAGGCAGTCGACTGGTCGGAGCAGGCCAGCTCCTGGCCCAAGGGCTGCCAGGGGCCATTTGTTTATCTGTGTGCATGCCCAGCAGAGATATACACGGATGTGCGCAATGTTTACGTGTGTATATATAGATATTTACACATAATGACTGTCATTTTCGGTGCCAGGTGTAGGCATTGATATATTGATGCATTTGTCGGGCGATGTGTTCATCTTGGTCCTTGCTAGGACCCTTTGATGCCTCTCGCTTCGGTACATGTAAAGTGAGCCAACAAATCTGTTGAAAGCTTTAAACTCAGCCGTGATTGAAATTGTGATCTGACTTTTGTATTTATTGGCAGCTATAAAGAAAGTTAGCGGCGTGTAAGGATACAAGGCTGAAAGGCTGAAAGGATATCAAGACGGTGCGACGGAGGTGAAGGCAGACGGACCATAAATAAATGCAATACATTCCTATATCGTATATCCTAGGCAAGCGCCTCGCATCGTTAGGGGGACTGGGGGGGGGGGGGGGGCGCTTTGTTGTTTTGGGGGGGTTTTTTATGGATCCCCGTTATATTTTATTTTTTATTTCGTTGTGCTGGCTTACAAACACACAGACGCACATTCAAACAAACATGTCTATCTTAGTGAGTGCGTGTGTGTTTGTCTTTTAGTATCGTGTGTGAGTATGCATGCTGGTACCGTTACTTACCGTTCTCAGGAATGAAACATCATCCTGCTCGGAGCCACCTTCCGCTTCAGCCATTTTGCTTGGTAACGCAACGACTGCAGCGCCCAATCAGTATTTTTATTCAATTGTTCGAAGTATTTTCGAATATTTGTTTATTCGCCCTGGCAACTCAAACAGGTCTCTATCCTTGGGGAAGAAGAGGGTAAATACATAGAAACACATTTATCCATGAGTTAAAGTTGTTTGCTTTTGGAAATTATAATATTTGTACACTTTGTATTCAGACACTTTCACACACATTTGTTTTGTACTATGAACTATACCCTAGACGGAATATCAAATAAATAATGCACAGCTCAAACTATTCTAATTCAGTTCCAAATACTAGAAGTACCCCTAAATATACATGCAAATGTGTGTTTTTTAATATGTACAAATAGATTAAATAATTTGTCCATATACTACAAAGTATTCTACTTTTAAAAATCTTGCGATTTTCGACAAAATTTAAAGAATATAGTATAGGCATTTTATCTTTTATAGTATAGGCATTATATCTTTTCTTTTCCAAAAGCTCAAAGTGTATGAGAAAATTTGAAAAATAAATAAATGTATATATTCTTTCAACACATCAAGAACAATGTTAATCTGCAACCAATTTAATTATATAGTATTGAATTCTTATTGGAAAAGAGAGCAATATAAACACAACTAAACGCGCGCCATAAATATGTCTGTCTATATATTCTGTTTATATATAAAATCCGAAACAGTTCAATAGACTAGCTCTTGCGGGTGCCATCATAACAATTCTCTTTCCCTCTCTATCGCTGTTGAGCACTCGCGCTCTCTCACTCTCTGCATGTTACGCTCTCCCGCTCTCTCGCGGAGGGCTCGTCGGCTTTCGGTTCGCCATTTTGCTTTGCTTGCCAAGTTCGCACAGCTGTTCGACCGGCTTCTGATTGTGTTTGTTTTTTGTTCTTCTTTTTGCATTTCCTTTTGGCCCGTCGCGTTTCTGTGTCATTTGTCATTCTGTTTTTCGCATGCTTCGCGTGCTTTTGCCTCGTCTCGGCTGAGTTGTGTCGCGTCGTGTATGAGAGCAGGAGGAGCATGTTTAATTGTATAAATAGGTATATTATATTTTTCTGGGCATTTGCCAAAATTTACTGTCGTCTTGTAGTTTGCGAATAATCGGATGTTACGTATATATATACGAGATGTACATACGAAGAGATGTCTAAATATATTTATACATAATAATTATTTAGGCGATTAAAATATATATGTGGAATTCATTTAAAATAAGTGTGTACACAATATTAAGTTGAAATTAGATGCTTAAGCAGCTGGTGTTGGTATTAAGTTGGTATTTTCTTAATTTGTGATTTTCTTTTTGGGATTTTACACTACGACGCCGTCATTAGTGCCATCAGTAATCCAGGGTCCGATGGCACGCAATGAACGCAGCGCCGTTATTTCACTTCCCGGCACTCTGTATAGGATTCAGATTTGAAATATCTGTCTTAGCTGTTTTTTCACTTCAGGCATTTTTTTTTGTGTGTCGTTGTTTTTTTTTTTTTGTTTTTCATTGCTTTGGATTCGGCAGCATCTTCGGCGTGTTTATTTTTAAGTTCCTCGGCGCACGAACACGACCCGAAGCAGCGACGAGCGCACACATATCCAAAAATATCACACGCAAAGCCCTGGGCAGCACAAAAAACTAGCACAGAATCAGAAATTTTTCAACAAATTGTTCATATTTTTCGTTGATTGATTGCATTTCTTATGCAATTTTCGGGATCGCCAAAAAGGGCGAAAGACACGCACTGGAATTAACTGCGGCACGTTGTGGCAGCACGCATGGATTTTTCACGTTTTTCACACGCAAACACATACATCTGGGCCCACACGCACGCACACACACATGCATTTGGCCATACATATATGTGTATATATTCTATACTCGATGTGGGCCAACGGACCCGACGCAGCACCAACTTACTTTTCGTGTCGATATTACTCTCTAGACTGACGAGCACGGCAAACTGGCGACTACGAAACGCCGATGGCCGATTGCCGATGCCCGAATGTTGCCGCTCTACAGTTGGCGCACATACACACGAACACACACAAAAAGCAGACACATACACACTGACTACTAAACGTATACGTAGTGAATACTGCGGCACGCAGCATACGGCAACACAGGCACAGAGCGAAAGTTATCTCATCGCACAGTGGGGCGAGAGTGCGTGAAAAGGATGTGCTTAGGTAAGTTCCTATACGCATTAACTAAAATATGAGAAGTACTTGATATTATTTGATAATGCAACTGGATATAATAATGTATTAGAGCATTAATTGTATACCTTTGTAGTGGGTAACATCTTCGACCTTAAAGTTAACAATTGATGTAGATATTCATATTATCCACTTCATTTCTTAAAGCATTGCACGTATGCTTAATACTCAGATATATAAAGGTATAATGTAAGTAATCAGCAATGGTATAAAACCTTTTATAATCTTGCTTGTATAGATAAGTTTCTGAACTTAATTCAACAGACATTTTTCAACACTCTAAATACCAACCTAATAATTTAAACAAGTTCGACAGATTTTCACCACTACTCAGCCCACTGTTACGTGAACTGTGCTCTCTGTCTGTCTCTCTCGCCGGCATATTACGTGTTTTAAGGAGGGGGAGTACCGCGGGTTGGGCCGCTGTTCGTGGGGCGCCTGGCAGCTTGTTGCTTTTGGGATCTCTCTCCTAATTGCAGTAGGTTCAGTTCTAGGAGCCCAGAGGCTGCTGCTCGGCATTTGAAACAGCTGTTCGCCTTGCCGCAGATGAGTTCGCATACACATTAGGAAATATACACATGTATGTGTATGTATGATGTATATATGTACATACACGTATGCGTCAGTCTATGTAAGCAGATGAAACAAACATTTCTAATAGAACGTCTTCTCGGCGATAGTTTGCTTATACTTATTTTTAAGTAGTTTCCGTTGAACTCTTGCCAAGACTGAGTGCCCGAGAAATGCATATAGAACAGTTGTACCTCGTATATCATATGGGGGAATCTGTAATAGACTGCCTAAAAATAACTGTAAGTACGTATACTATGCATGCATGTGTGTGTGTGTATGTGTGTGGATGCGTTTCATTCAACTTGAACTTGCCAAAAATCATCATCATCAGGGACATCATCAGATAAAAGTAGAAAGCGTCTGTCAGCTTTTTAATGAATGAAAAGAGCATCGAAGGTCGTCGTGCATGTAAATTGTCTTAGTCAGCAGCACTATGTACTCAATGGGAATGTGTTCAGACGGAAGAAGTAGAGATAGTATGTTCATTACGTACATATATACGCTATGCTATACTCGTATATAGTAAGTTGTATGAGTGCTCGTCTTAGCCAGGATGCGTATTGTGAATTATTGTGCATTTCATTGCAAATCCTTTTCACGCACCCGCTGCGAAGATAAACAGCGCAGCCAACTTTGAGCATAAATTAGTCAAGAGCGTGTGGGTGTGGCAGGGGGCGTGTGTGTGGCAGTGTGTGTGTGCGTGTGTGAGGGCCTACTACTTACCAACAGCGTGCAGTGTGCAGTGCCAGCATATTAAAATCTTTTATGCCTCGAAATGAATTTCGAATTTTCGTGAACAAAACCCTGAGATAGATAGAGAGTGCCAGAGAAGGAGGAGTAGGAGAAGAAGTCGAGGAGCGGGGCGTATTCTTGCCAGCTTGTGTGGCATATCTAAGCCGCAAGAAAGGATCCTGCTGCAATGCGTGTGTTTGCATAACGACGGACTTTGTTTCAGTTTACCCCACTGACGTTGCAACAAATGCGTAACTCGTTTCCAGTTGGATAATGCGAAGATATAACAAATTGTTTATGCAAGCGAAATGTGATTTCATTACGTATGACTGAAGATGCGGCAGAGGCGACGCAGCACGTCCCATGCCCCACGGTTACCTAAAAAGGAAGACTCGTTGCAAAGTTCCTAAGCTGCGTTTTAATTAGTGAATTGGCTAAAGTGAACTTTAAGTTGAAGTTTGAAAAAGTTTTGAAAAAAGGCTTAAGACTTATAAACAGATTAGTTACAGGTAGAAAGCAAGCTTAAAGTATATACACTATAGATTTGTTAGCGATTAGAACTTGTTTGTTTAAAGCAGCATTCTTTAACTCTGCTGCGAATCCTTGGCAACTCAACTTAGCTGCCCTATAAACATTTCCATACAAACTCCCCTTCACCTGTCAGAATATCTTTGTGAATATAATAACTATGCTCTTTCAGTAACTGAAACTAACTCGAACTCTTTTGTGATGCCACAAGGAGACACCTTTCTTTTGCAACTACCTAGGATGGGGAATGAGCAAGGGGGATGGGGACTAACAATTGACATGGAAAACTAGGTAGGGCGTAGGAAATGCGACTGATAATTTGCAAATTTCTGCGTCAATGGCCGTGACAATGATTATGCTGGGAAAAAGTTTTCTTTTCGCCATGGAAAATGCTTTTGTTTCGTGGCCTGTCGTGATTTGACCAGCTGCAGCGTTGCCTGCGCTCTGCGGGTTTTTTACACTCTCTCACTCTCCCCCCCTTCCCCTTTCCCTCCTTCCTCTCATACTTTCTTTTGGTCCTCCTTTGCTCTTCAGAGTTGTTTGTTGTTTTTACTTGGCGGATAAAGTTTTCGGCCAAGGTGGTGTACTAACAAAACTTTTCCATTTACTCGACCAGATGAACTGCCCGTGCACTGGGACTGGCAATGGGACTGACTGACAATGGCACTGGGAATGGGAATGGGAATGGAAGTCAGGACAGGACTGAAGACAGTGGCATCGCAATTGAGAGTTTTCTTTCAGCTGCGCTAATCCTTTTGGAACTGCGACAGTTCTCGGTTAGAGAATAACAATGCTCGTCGGTTTCACCTGCGTGTGCAAATCTCCCAAATAGAAGAGCGACTGAGTGTCGCTCTCTCTCTCTCTCTTGAAATTTAACTAAATTCCCCAGTCGCATTTTAATTGAATACCCATTGGCACGTGCCACTCGAATAACTCACACAAGTGCGGCAGTTCGTCTTTGGATATACATATATTTAGATATATTTCTGTGTGTGTGCCTATTTATTTGCCTATTTGGCGGAACTAATTAAGTTCAATTTAAATGAAATACGAGCTGCGATTTGGACAAAAGCATCGAATGGGCATCATAAAGTCACTGAGGGTGGAAATAATGGACCAAATGACCGTGTAGTAGTGGACGCACGCAGCAGGCAGCACAGGCTGGCGCAGGCAGAGCGCACACATCACATGTCCAATGGGCCGTATACGCAATCTGAAGTGTTGCCTCGCAGGTCAGTGCGAGGGCAGGCCTCGAACTGTAGTCGCAGCCATAGCTGGAGTCGTGGCTGTAGCCGGAGCTGAAGCTGGGCTGGACTGGCCTGTAGCTGGAGCTGTTAAATTAATGCCAGCTCGTAAGTTTTACAAGGAATTCAATTTTTTGCGCCACACCAAGCAAGACGGATAGTGGATACTTTCTTGGGCGTCGCTTACTCACACCTCCATCCAGGCCAACCGACCGCCGGACCGACAAAGAGCTCCGCCTCCGCCTCTTGTGCAACCCCCAACTCCAGTCACGACTCCAGTTTCAGCCAGCCGGCAATCCCTCAACGTCCGCCTCGGCTGCCTGCGCTGTGTGTGTGTGTGTGTGTGTGTGCGGGCCAAAGTCAGCCTAGTGTTTGTTTCGCACAGTTCTTGCTGTAAGTATTTTCCTTGGTTCTCTTTCGATGAAAATTGATTCGAAAGTTTTGCCATTAAATTGTCTTTTGTCGTAATCTTCCAGTTTACGTCAGTCAATACGAATTTTCGGTTACCCCACCGAGCCAACAAACTTGGCAAAAGAAAAACACAATTTGTATTGAATATTGTTTTATTTTTTTGTTTTTTATTTTGTTTTTGTTTGCTTTTATTCATATATTAACAGATTTCTTAAAAATGCCATTAGTTTCATATGCATTATTCCCGTTCCTTCAAATTAATTTATACAACTCTTGACAGCAGCTTATGCGATTCGTTTCCGATTAGCAAATCAACTTAGAAATTAATTAATTTTAATTCTTTTCTTTAATTTACTTTAATTTGTTTTTTATTGTTTTTCGTTTTGTTTTTTTTTTATTTTTCTTTCTGCTCTGTACATGTTTTAGCCACTATAATTATTCGTTAAATACATAGATAGTTTCTCAATATCGAATCGAACGCAATCGCCATAAAAACATTCACAATAGTCGGAGTATTCCCCGTTTCGGTTATGCATAATAATTATTTTCTGTATTCTATACCTGTTGTTTTATGTTCTAGTTACGTTGCATTAGATTGAATTAACATTAGCCTACGTATTTACCATATACATATGTATGTGTGTGTCGTGTATGTCTGTCTGTATATGTTGTGTATATATACTCTATATATATATTTATTTATATTCAGTATTCAAGTCTTGTCTGTCGGTTTCTTCTTCGCTGCCTCAACACATATTATTACAACACTATCATTCATCCACATATCGTATGCAATTATTAACAAGAGATTCTCAGTTTCCTTTGTGATTCGTGGCCAACAAACATGGATTGAAGGTATTCCCATATCCGATCGAAATTATAATCAAGGCAATCGAGCATACTAAAAAACGGTAAACGGTAAATAATTGTGTATATTTTCTTTGTTAACAAATCTCTTTGGCCAGGCTCGTACGTTTCGTAATCATAATAATTATATTTATATAATAATTGTAATAATAATCATAACATAATAGTTAATAATTAATATTTAGTCTTATTTAGTTTCCCCCATTTAATATGTTAGAGCATTACGAACTAAATAAATACGAAGAAATTAAGCTTAATCGCTATGTGCGTTTTGCATTTGAAAAAACAACACGAAGGGTATTCCCTTTTTCCATAATGCGGGGAAGACATTTAAGTTTTGTATCAAAAAATCTATTAATTTACACTCGCTCTCTCTTGAATTTGATGGCGGGGAGGAGGGGAAGTGCAATGCGAGGGGGTTATCATCATTAAAAACAGCAAGATATTTTCGGGTATATATCGCGTATGTGTATGTGAGTGTACATTTTGATAGATAGGAATTCAGCGAATGATTCAATACCCATACTCATTATAATTCATACACACTCACACCCGCACACTCATGGGTCTGTTTTACAATTACGAGATTCGAAATGTTATGCTACATTTATTTTTATAACCTATGCACGTTTTCGTGTTCTGTTTCTGTTTTTCGTTTTCGTTTTTCTCTGTTTATGACTGTCTCGCTTTTCTATATATACCTGCATTTGTCCTTTTACATTATTTAATTCGTTCTTTTTGGTTTTTTTTTTGCTTATTTTCATTTCGTTACGTTTTTTATTGTACAAATTAAATTTGGCATATTGATTGAGTAGGTCTAAATATGTTAGGTTTACGCAATTCGTTTGGTTTATTGATTCGTTCGCATTCATTATCTTACTATATATATCTATATGTATATATATATAAGTATGTTTGTATGTATTGTTTGTATCTCTCTCGATTTCTCTAGAGTTTGTAATTAGTTGGGCTTAGCTACTTAGGGCTACGATTTACTTTAAATGCTCTTAATGCGATTTTGGCAGCACTATGTGAGAGTATAAGCTTTACAGAAGTATCTTTATAATTATGTTTGTTTGTATGTATCTATGTGTGTCTATCTTTAGCCCCAAGACAGGCGTGTTTTGGATCGCATAGCAACAACAACCAACAATTCGATTTGAAAGTCAAAGAAGAAGAATTTTCCATTCGTTCCGCTTCGTTATATCATTCTTACAGTCAGTTTGAAATGTTTGTGAATATGTAATTTTGTTTATTGTCGAAAACAAATCATGAGAATTTGTTTATTAGAGAGCGAGCCTATTGTTTATTTAGTCTGAGTGGAAATAAGATTCTTTGAGAGGCGCACGTTGAGAAAACTATTAGGATGGTGGAACTATAAAATATTTCAATTAATTTTTATGAACAAAGATATTAAATCAATTAAAGCGTTAATTAAATTTGGCTATAAAAGTTGTCGGGGTTTTCCGTTACAGTTTTTCAATCAATTTATTGTTGAATACTCAGCGCTATCTGCACTTATATGAGTCTACAGGGTATATGTATAGTATGTTTGGCGCTCTCTGTGCTGTTTGCCTCTTGTGATATTAAGCTCCATTATAATTTTCCTTATTTTCCTGCTCATTTAACTTTTATCTCTGCACAGCAATCACAATTATTCAATAGCGGAAATCCCAGCGAGCAGCAAGAGAGACAAAGCCAGCTCCGGGCGTGACAATGTGCGGGCCCGAGGATTGCTGCAAGGACCTGCAAGGCCTTTCAAATTGATAAATTCATTTACACACACAGTAATCGTGTATATGCGTGTGTGTGTGTCTGTGTGAGGGTGGCTGTGTGTGTTACTGCCTTTGCTAGAGTCGCATTGTGGTTCTGCATGCAGCACAGCGTCGACTTCATGCATTGCCTTTGTCTTGACTATCCTTATCATTGCCTTTATCTCTGCCTCGGTCTCTGTCTCTATTTCCCTTCCGTCGCCATCGCATTCACTGCCTTAGTCTCTATCGCTATCTCATACTCGACTGCTGTCTTAGCGTGCCTTGATTTTAAATACTTTATGTTATTTAATATTTAATTACTGCGGTTCTCCAGCTCAATTATACCAAGAGACAGACAGTCATTTGAAGTAAGGGGGGGGGGTAAAAACATGTATAGGGAATACTATATAAGAAAGCTACAATTGTGGCAAGGGACTCCAACTCCCGACAGCAGCCAAGCTATTAGGAGCCTTAGAAAACGACATAGAAGAAGGAGTTGCCATTTTATAAAGCTCTCAATTAGAAGTGCATCTTTAAGCTGCTTCAAAAATTGAAAATTCTCATGACACTTTAAATGGACAAGCAGTACTTGAAGTACCACAACTATTTATACTCTGCAGTTATTAAGAAGTTCTTTTAAATAGCACAATAATTTCATACAATCTGCCCCTCGACATTTAAATGCGCAATCGTTCAAATGATTTTTGCTATATACTTCAACGTGCTTCTCACTTTGTGCCGTTTGTCAGCTGGCTGGGAAGCACGTAGTACCTGCCATTCCTGTGGGATAGCGAATTCTCCAAAGTCGTGTAGGGCAAATGTTCAATTCGTTATTCATGCTTTTCTTAAACGTTACAGCGCGCTGGCTGTGCTCCAATTGCACAGAGTGTGTGGCTGAGGCTGAGGGGGTGTGTGTGTGGGTTTGCGGGCGTGTGAGTGCGGTGACTGCAAATGCGTTTAGCAGCGGTTGCAATAGAACGAGATGGGGCAGGCACCCAGAAAGACAGAGGAAGAAAGAGAGAGGAAGAGGAGGAGAGAGGGCGAGCAATGCTAGTACCGAGTTGGTAATTACAGCACGATGAATATTAATTAACACACACATACATATAGAAAGTGAGAGAGAGAAAGACAGAGAGTAAAAGAGAGGGAGACAGTCAGAGAGACAAGTTGTTCCTTGGATTTGTCTACTTTTGTCCTTGGAGCCGTAGCTGAACCGAGCTGAGCTGAGTTGAGCTGAGCGCGCGTGTGTTTTAAATTGCTCCGGCATTGATGGCGTCGCACTACGAGCACATAATAGAATTGTCATGATGTGCTCCAGCGCGGCCAACACAAGCAGCAGCAGTGGCAGCAGCAGTGGCATCAACAGCGGCAACAGCAGAAGTTAATGGCGTACCCAAGATGAGCATGTCACGCTCGCTGAACTGCGACGAGCAGCGCTGGCAGCTGAAGAAGAAGTTGAACTGCGGCAGGGGGTCAGGCACTTAGGACGGCAGGCAACTTCAGATCGCGAAGCCTTTTGAAGGTGCCTGCAGATAATGTGCCAGGGCGTGGCCGAATCCAGTGACAGACAGACAGACAATGTCTTGAGCAACAAATGTGCTCTGCGGTATCAACCAAAAGGCAACCAAATTCTTGAAGCAAATGCTGCAGAACTCCTACACAACAGCTAGAGCTGTGGCTGTGGCTGTGGCTTCTTCAACTGGAGCTGCTGCTCCTCAATGAGACGCGCACTTGGTTTCAGGCACCGAAACAAGACAAACTAATCGCTCGCTGGCGCTGTCAACTGTTCCACTTGGGTTATCGTTGTTGTTGTTGTGTTTTTTGTTTTTCTACTATTGCTGCTGCCACGCCCCATGGCCCACGCCCAGCACAATCACGTGCCCATCGACTTGAGGCCTGAGCACGCCCCAGGGAGCTGTCAAACGAAGCTCCTCCTCAGTCTCTCCCTCTCGTGTTCGTTCCACTGAACTAATTTCAAAATTTTTGACCAGCTTCCGTTACAGCATCCCCTGCCTCCCCTTCCTCTGCGTCTTGCCCCTTCTGAGACTGCTCAAAAAGCTGTTATTGCTGCTGCGTAGCTAATTAGCAAAAGGCAAATCCTCAAACTCAGCCTGGTCAGCCTGCCTGCCTCCTGTAGATCCTTTATGTTCTTTATCTAAATAAACAGTGCGATGTGGCAAGTGGCAAGTGCCGAGTGGCAAGTAGCAAGACTTCATGTTGTTCTGGGGTGAGGAGTCCTCGTTTTAAAAATTTACATAAACTAATTCAGTAGCTGATTTGAATAAGGTAATTGTTGTTGTCGTTTCTGTTGTTGTCTCCTGCACACGTCCTGGCCAGGCAGAGCGACACATGATGTGGAGAGTGAGTGTATGAGTGAGAGAGATAGAGAAAAGCTCCTAAACTAGCTACGAGTCAAGTCGAGAGTACAGTTAGATACATGTATATAGCTGTGTGTGTGTGTATTGGTGCTGCAGAACGCACAGTGTGCCCATAAAAGTAGGCCACGTTTTTTTTATAGAATTCCGAACTGAAATACTCAAATGAAGACTTCATTTGACCAATTTTAAAGCATTTTATGGCAAACAAAGTATGCAGAAGTGTTAAAGAAATTTATAGCAAATAAAATATGCGAAACTTCTATACAAATTTGTAGCATCAATTTGAAATATATGATATATGCAAATTGTTCTATAACAAAGGAAATATTTTTAACTTTCAAAGCTTTTTCATCCATCAACTATCGATGTCATCGATACTATCGCTTGGCAGTACTATCGTTAGTTCTGCAGCACTTACATATCTAATTCTCTTTAAGTTACCATGTTTAAAGGGGGCGAGGGAAAGGGACCTCAGTACCGGGGCTCTGCACAGGGGGCGGCCCCAGTCTCCGCCTACAGCTATACAAGATGTCCATCCGCATCGGTGTAGGCCACTGAAACAGCCACGGGGCCAGAGCTTGGCGGCGCATTGAAGCTGCTCAGCGACGCCGGATCGTAGGTGGCGCTGCTTGTCATCAGTAAATTGCTGCCCAATCCGGCGCTCGTCGCTGGCAAATTAAGGATCTGCAAGCTGCCCATGGGCGCCGAAACAGGCACGCCCACTAAGCTGGCATTGAGCAGTTGCTGCTGTTGCTGCAGCTGCTGCTGATGCTGATGCTGTTGGTGCTGCTGCTGCTTGTTTCGATTGGGATCCTTGAGTATGCCATGGGGCTGACGTGGCAGCGTCGATGTCGCCAATGGCAGCGCTGTCGTCATGCTGCCATTGAGCGTTGTGCTTGTCGTGAGGGTTGTCGCACTGAGATTAACCGGATGCAGCTCGTGCAGCAACTGCATGGGGCTGCCCGCGCCGCCGGCTGTGGCTCCGGTGTGATGCGTTACATCTGGCGGCGGTACACCGACGGTGACGCCACGCAATATGCCACGCCTCAGTGTGCCGGAACCGCCAATGGCCACGCTGCCATTGCCCACCAGAGTTGCGGCGCCATTGCTGCTGGCTGCAAGCAGAGCGGCCTGCGAGGTGACTGTGATGGGCATCGGCTGCAGATGTGTTAGCGGCATTGGTGGCCCACTAAAGTCCAGCGCTGCGGGATATTCCTGTAAAAAATTTCGAGAGAGACAGGGAGAGAATGGGGTAGGGGAAGATTAGTATATGGTACATTGTTGCTTTGCTGCTGCAGTGCATCGGCGCATGCAAAAGTTTTCTCATTTAGCTGTCGTCACAGATTTGAAATTTGTGCGAGGATGCACCCCAGCAAGGTGCAGGCAATGGAAGCAGAATAAGCCAGTGAAGAAGTCACAGACACAAGTCGCAAGTTCTGCATGTATACCCTGTATCAAAACAGTAAGGGGTTGGTAAGGTTGCACACAGTTAAAATACATTGTGAATGCTATAAACTTAGTGTATGTGGTGCTACGACCAGCTGTAAGCTCTGGCAGCACTGTTTATACCCTGTAGATACACAAAACATAGTGCACAATATTCTTGCCCTTTCGATTTCTTATTTACAACTGCATATACCCTGTATATATCTAAATGGCAAATAAAAGAAGTCCAAAATTAGCTTGCAACAATTGTGTATACCCTGCAAGCATTCAAAAAATGTACCAACTACTGTACACTTCTGCATATATCTATAAAATATATATATATAAAATAGCACAACAGGTCTCTACATGTATTGCACTTAGCCATGTATACCCTACAATCACTCAATTGTGAGCAGTTCGTTTATAGAGGGCATAAGTTAGTCGTATATTCTTCACACTCTCAGTTTCCATAGCAAACTTTTTACGCTGCTTCTCAAGCGAACATAATTTGAATTATAAAGAATTTTTCAACTAGAAGAGGGAGAGAGAAAGAGTGTGGGAGAGAGAGAGCATGAGCAGGCTCACGCATACTCTACGAACTCTGGAGAGCGCAATAACTGACTAAGCCGCGCAAAGTATTTAATCATACTCCTATTATTCCAGAGCAGGTCAAGTTCGACAGCAATAACGCGAGTCAGACAGAAAAACCTAACGAGAAAATGCTGTAAAATGTATGCTAGCAATTTTCATCTTATTAGGTTGATTTTTCTTTCAGTTTGCAGTTTTTCTCTGCGCTGAATACCCATTCCGGTCTAAGTATGTGAGAACATGAAAAGTTACGGACAACTGGCGAATTGCGAGCAGGAGATGCTGAGTTTTCACAAACATTTTCCAGCTCTCATTGTTGTTGTTGTTGTTGCTGTTGTTGTTGTGTTGTTGCATGTTCTATGTCGTTCCCAGGGCTGGGAAATATTATCTTCTACTTCAATTGACATGACACTTTGTGTCAGTTTGAAAATTGTTTCGCGCATAAGTATTTGCCATAGTTAGGGCCAAGTTTAGCACCGTTTTTCGCCATGGTGATCTAAAAAAAAAGTGCAGTAACCGGTACAGGACACACGCAGGACATGCAGCAAGTTTGCGCTAAAGAAAAACTTGCAACTTTGCGCCTAATTGGAATATTGGAGGGGTGGCAAGTTGCATCCCTCGATTGAACTTGCTGCAAATGAAAATGCTGCCTTAAATTGTCTATATGAAAATTTTAAGAGGCGCGCTGCGTGGGCAACTAACGCGAAACTAAATCGTTGTGGCAGCAACAGCAGCAGCAGCGAAACAACACATTAGCAAGAGGCAAAGAGAGAGAGAGAGAGAGTGGGGAGAGAGGGAAGGCAGAGGCGCACTGAAGCTGGCACTGATTAACAAAGCAAGCGACAGGCGCAGGGCTCCTTCTCCTTCTTCTTCTCTCGCGCCTGGTCCTGGTAGTTTAGGATAAAAGGACTTAAGTAGACCAAGGCGGACATTTTGTATCAGTTTACAAAGTTAAATTGTCTTTAACGAAAACTTCGCGCTGAGTTTGCCAAGGGGAGGGAGTGTGGGTAAGGGGGCGCTGGGCAACAATTTGTTGCACTAGCGAAATCAGAAGAAAAGGGGTTTCTGTTCAAAAAACTTTTCGGCCTGCTGCCACTTAAAGGTCGACGGTGGCGGAGATTGTTCGCGTTGCTGTTGTTGTGTAACGCGTGTGGCAACCATCCTACCATGCCCCGCCTCCTTCAACTCCCTTCTCTGCTTCGCCTCAACGGACGGCTCATTATTGTCGTTATTGTTAAAGTTGTAATGCGGCAAGGAGTTCATTTTGCGTAAATAGAATATCAAATGTATGACTACCCCAAGCAGCGACTACACAACGACAAAGCGACACCTCAACAGACGCCGACGCCGCCTACAAAAGTTTAGACATTAAATCTATAGAAACATTGGCGCCGCCGCCTAGATACGATATAAAATGAAATTATTAACAACTATGGCGAATCTTGAGAACGAGACAGTCTTCGTTTATTTATTTCATCTGCTGCTGCTTTCTTTAAACTGCACACAGTGCGTATGCGTGATGTGAGAGCAAGCGAGGCGATGCTTATACTAGCAGACAATGCCAAGGCCTTGGCCCGCACAAAACTAATTGAATTTCAAACTGTGCAAAACTCGCTAACAAAGTGAGCCCTGCCGAGTTAGCTCGCCACTTGGCACATGCTGCACGCACTGGCGAAGTAGCAGCAGCAGAAGAGACCATAGCAAGGCGGCATACCAAGCCACGCCCACACTCCCTCAGCCTGGACATGCATGCGTATCTAAATGGGACAGTCAGGCAGGCAGGAAGGCAGGCAGCATTTAACTTATCAACTGCAGTTGCAAAGGGCAGGGCAGAGAGAGAGAGAGAGATAGAGAGGCAGAGTAGAGATGAGCAGAGAGAGATAGAGACTGGGAGAGAGTAAGTGAGAGAGGGAGTGCAAGAGAAAGGCCGATGGTGGTATAAAGTTTTTCCTGTTGCACTTGTCAAAGGGGCATAGCACACGCAATTGGCAATAAAATACAAATTGCCGCTTAAATAGTTAAATGTTCAACCGCAACTGGCCACAGCTTGTTATATGTAATATCGTGCAAGGCAGAGGCAGAGAGGGGGTGGCCTGCCATCTGCTATGGTATATGGTAATATGAGACTTTCGATTTTGAATGAATTCATTTGTACAAAGGCTCAATGATAGAAAAGCTGCTTATCTTCAATAAAAGTCCCAAGATTCTAAAGATATCTAAATTCAAAATTCATGAACTCAAATCTGGTTAAAGTTTCTTGAAAGGTATCAAATTTTAAGGGTAGGTGTACAAGAAAAGTTAACAATAACAATAATCAAAGCTTGTTCAAATTTTAAGTGCCAAAGTTGCAGACCTTTATGAATATTTATCTATATTCCAGAATGTGTTGAATATTTTTTTATTGCAATTGGATTAAAGTGCCTTGAAGTTTCCACTACAGAAAAGTTAACATATCAATAATCAAGCCTGTTCTATTTTAAGGAAGTGGACCTTTATGAATATTTATCTATATTCCAGAATGTGTTGAATATTTTTTTATTGCAATTGGATTAAAGTGCCTTGAAAGTTATCCAAATTTCAAAAGTAGAGAGCACACAAATTCCGAGAATATTTCATAATGAAAATGGTATCTTTAAATTCCTTTGCTTTTCCATACTTTCAATTTATTTTTGGTTTGTTTTTTCAAACAATTTTTCAATTATAATTGAAACAATGGCAACTATATCTATTTAACAGTTGCAGCTGAGACAATCAACTTATCTGACATTGAGCAACTCTTTGACAAAGCATTGACTGTTTTTTTTTTTTTGTTTTTCTATTTTTGTTATTCTCTCAATTCTCATTTGCTTCATTGCGGATCAGCTAAGTGAAATGAATCTTATTGTTTCTCTCAAGGCAATTCGATTGAAATTTAATTTGATTTACTGTTATAAATTGTTTTTATTCAAACCATTTTTGCCCTAGAGGGGGGAGGGAGCAGGGCTGGCGATTCGTCGAGACATCTGTGCACCGAAAAAAAAGTAATTTAGAGCCAGGCCAAATGTAAGAGCAAAACCGCAGCTGATACAGAGAGAGAACTCTCTAGCTGCGACTCGCTGGCCGCCCTTCTGGCAACTTCCCCTCTCTCTCACTCTCTCTGTACTTCTCTCTCTCGCTCTCTCTCTTGTGATTTGTTGCCGCGTGCTGAGTGCTCTATATATTTTGTAATTTTTCTAATGATGTTTATCAAATAATTCAATTTGGCTCCACAAAACATTTCTTATGTGACGAGGGGTAAAGGGGAAGGAGAAAGCAAAGGAAAGGCTCGCACGAGCATGTCCACAAACAGCAAAAGGAGCAGAGGGACAAGCACACACACATACGCACACACACTGTTACGCATACAATGGCATTGTTGGGCAACTAAACCGAAATTGAATTTTTCTCCCTCGTTGACTAAAAACCGCAAACAAAAGGTTTGTGCCCCATGTGGAATGACTAACATGTGCATTGGCGCAGCACAGTGCGAGAGAGAGAAAGAGATAGAGAGAGGGGGGAGGGAGTGAGAGAGTGAGAGAGCAGCAGTAGAGGGCAAGCGAATCAAAGCTGTCCTCTGATAGAGCCACTGATAGCAGCACTTCCTGCTGCTCACTCGTTGTGTCTCTCTGCCTCGCTTCCTCTCTCCCTCTCCCTCTCCCTCTGCCTCTTTGTGTCTCCCAGTTGGCAGTAAACAAACGCTTGGAATTGAGTAACTGGGCAAATCGCATAAAGCCCATAAAAATGGTCAGCAGCTCGCATAAATATTATTACATTAGTCGCCATTAGAGGCAACTGGGCCTGCTACACTCGCACTCCAACTCTGTCCCACTTCCTCTTCCACTCACTCACTTACTCTCCCATTTCCTTTCTCTCTTACTCTCCCCCTTCCTCTCCCGCTCTGCTGCAGAAGTTCTGTTTCTGCCCAGGCTAACTGCATTTCATTCGCATCTAATTTATACAATTATTGGACTGGCAGCGCCATAAAATGCCAGCTGACAGCGGCAGAGGGGCGAGGAAAGGGCAAGGGAGTTGGGAATAGTAAAGGCAATGGCATACACCCTACCCTATTTAGTTACCCCTACCCCTGCACGCTTGCCTGTTGAGTGTCAGCCGCATTGAGTGTCATCTTAACTTGTCACATTTGCACCCCTTTAACAGGCAGTTGGCAGTGATAAAAATACAGACAGACACACACACAGGGAGACAAACACACTCACACATGCACATGCATATACACGTTGAGTACGTGTTGCTGTAGGTGCAGAAAGATGTCGGAAACAAGGGTAATAAATTTCGAAAATTGATTTTCTCATGTTTATTGTGAATTTGTGGAATTTATATTGGCTTGGCAATGCGACACACACTCAGAGCGCGATTGCTGCTGTCCCTGCGCTGCTGCTTGGCATTTCGGTTAACTTCTAATATGTGACCCTGACAGCGAAATGTGGTCAGGTCAGCCATGGCAGGAAATGCTGGGGTGCTGGGCAAACATATTTGAAATCGAAATCTCAGTGACACGCCCCAAACGAGCAGGATAATCAGAAGAAGCAGCAGCAGCAGCGGGGGGCAGAGAGAGTTAGGGGGAGCAGAAGTAGTGATAGAGGAAGTAGGGGAAGAGGCAGTGAAAGATGCGACAGTAGAGGGAGCGCAAGCAGAAGCTGGAGCTGCTCTTTATGAGTGATGCGGCGCAAAAGTTTCTCGAGTGTTATGAGTGGCTCTGCGACAGAGTGAGTGTGTGTGAGAGTGTCTCTGTGTGTGTGTGTGAGTGTCTCAGTATGTATGTGTGTGTGTGTGAGGCGTAGCCACTTCTGGGTGGCACTTGGGATAAATGTGAGCTACGATATGGCTGCTGTCGTCATAAACGTTGCCGTTGTCGTGGTGTACAACGCTGCGTATGTGTAATATTAAATTGTTGTCTTGAGAAAATAATGTTTACTTGCGCAAGTACAAACAGAAGTAGCAGCAGCACCAACAGCAGCATCAAGCACAACAAACAACAACATTGACAACAAAGCAACGCTGCAACGCTCCCCCTCCCCTACTACTCCCCTGCAACTACTCCCCAGCTACGCTCCCCATTTCGTTGCAGCTGCAGCTTAATGCTTTTGAGTTTGTCATTTGTCTTTACTGCGTTGCATGCGGCACGCGGATTATAAAAGTCGAACCGAGTTAACTGGCAGCCATTCTGCTGAGGGACGATGGGGGCAGCGCCACTGGCAGCTGCCAGATGCCACATGCCACATCGCAGCATGGCTGCCTGCCTGATCGACTACACATATATATATATATATATATACACAACACATACACTTGCCGAAAATTGGCATGCACAAAGCGAGTGGGGACCAAATTGATGATGGAAATGGAAATTTTTCACAACAAGCTTAGCCCGCAAAATCGAATAAAAATTGAATGAAAATGCTTTGTAGAAAATTCTACAAAAACTTTCAAAATGAAAAACAAGGAAAAACAATCTTTATATTAAATTTCCCTATAGCTTTTGGATTGTTTTAACAATTTCAAATAGTTTTTTCGCTTGCGCGCAGTGTACTTTGGTACTGCACATAAACAACAAACTGATACAAATACATATTGAATATATCTGTGTGTGTGTGTGTGTGTGTGTGTTGGTGTGTGTGTGCTCACTATCTCCTTCGGCTCATTGCGCTTTAAATAGCATGCAAATGCAGCAGGATTTGCAGCGGGCTGCCTGCCTCACAACGATGCTGCATAAAACTCCAACTAATTGCGCCAAACTAATCCTTGGCCGTGACTAGCCATAAAACGGAATGGCAAACAGCAGAAGGAGGCAGAAGAGGGGGAGGGGAAAGGGAGCTGCGCTGTAGCTATAGCTGATTAGCGCACAGCGATATTGAGGATCAAAGTATGCGGGCAATTAACATGGCTCTGTTCCAACAATTCCATCTGCATCTTCTACTGCTGCTCCTCTTGATGTTGCCTTATCCAAACGAATCTTAAAGAATCTTTCAGGCGTGACACAGCAAGCGCATTAAAGCTAAAGCGAGGGTGGTTTCCAGTTGAGAATAACTGAGGAGGGCGGACGGAAGGAAAGGGTCTGCTACTCACCATTGGCGGATACGATAGATATCTGTCACTGTTCATGTTGTAATAGGAACCATCTGGCGGCGGTGCTGGCGATGGGGACGGTATATAGACGCCTTTGCTGATGAGCATCTGATCGTCGCGCGTCATGTGGCCCGCGGCAGCAGCGGCTGCAATGGCTGCCGCATGTCCATTGTTGTGACGCGGATGTGGCAGGGTGCATGCATTAACTGCAACAGATACAGATAGAGGGAGAGTGAATGAGAGAGGGGTGTAAGACAAGTTAATTGAAGTTGTAGCGCAAGTTCATGCTGCTTACTTTGTAAGGGTCTTTATTTAAACTTGAGCTTGATTTACATTTAATATTAGGTATAATGAATTGTTAAATTAATTATAAATAATATTTTTAAATATTCTTTAATTCACTAAAACTAAAGACAGTCTGTCTATATATCTATTTATGCATTCTAAATGTCTTTTTATCTTTCTATGACTCTATCAGTACCTTCTCCCTCTATTTACATATTTATTCCCATTTTCCATTACTAATTAATAATTTATCATTTCTATATATCTACCAACTTCGCTCTTTAAGCAGGTCAACGACAATTGCACTGTAATTTGTTGTTCTTTTTCTGTGGTTTCTTTTTTCGAGGACCTTTCAAGTTGTAGATTAATTATTCAGTTATGCATGAATTTATGAGCATTTTAATGGCCGTCCAGACTTCCGTTTGGCAAAACGCATTGAGCTCTATTGATTTTCTACTGATTGTTCACAGCAGCAGCAGCAGCAGAAAAAAGCAAAGCCTCGTCTCTTCCGGCCTCAATATGAGAACTGCAAATGACACATTTATAGTCGTTGCATTTGAAGGGTGCGAGTGGAGTGAAGTGTGGTTAGGGGGGAGAAGTGAAGCCTGGCAGTCAGGCAGCCAGTCAGGCAGTCAGGCAGTCAACCATCCGAGTCGAGGTCCTTCGCCAGGGACATGTGTGTGGCGAAATGAATTGTACACGTGGCCGCTTGCAGTTTGGCCCCACGTAGATGCAACATTTTAGCTGCCTCTGCCACTGCTGCTGCCTGTTCTGCTTTCTGGTTCATTTCGTGTGCAAACGATTGGAAGTGAATAAAACGAGTGCCATTAATTGCAAACTGCAACGAGAACGAGTGTGAGTGCGAGTGCGAGTGACTGTATGGACTCTGCACGATAAGCTCGATAAGCAAATCAGCTAAACAGGCGGCAATCGACAGTCGACCAAGTTGCCTTCACATGTGACAAATGACACGGGCTCACGCCTCGTTTCTCTCCCTCTCCCACTGCTTTTGTCTTGTCTCTGTCATTTGGAAAGGCGTGAAAGCCGCAAACGTAACAAATTTGTAATTTCATCAAATAGACTAAGGCTACACACGCACACACACAAAGCGGCAGACGTGCGAGAATTCTGTGCGCGCTGAAAAGTAGGCAACAATAATTTTGTTAAGAAAGTTTAGCAAACTGCGACCGCGTTGACAACATCCCACAGTGGGTGCACCCAACAAATCGAAGGCAACATGACAGACGCGTTGTACTTGTCGAAGGAGCAGGGGCAGCAGGGGATGGGGGGAAAAGGAACTGCTGCTGCTGAGCTGCTTACGGTTTCCATGTTCATTTTGTGGCTTGTTTACTTTGCATATGCGTAGTATTGTGTATGCGTATGTTGTACAATGTGAATTACGGAAAACAGCGCTGGCAGCAGGAAAAGCTCCCGCCCGAAGGAGCAGTCGAGCAGACGGGAGCACCCGGAGCAGCTCAGAAGGCCACCAACTGTGGCAAAGTCTCTCATGAATTATTGATTTTTCGATCAGCAGCGAACAGTGTTGAAAAGCGCAGCAGCTAAATCACAACTGAAATGTAATCATTGTGCATATTTAATGTGTGTAATTGCCACACGGCCTGCCCCGCTCGATACACTCTCTTCTACACTGGTCTACACGGTTACATGCTTACAATCCCAGTTACCATTACCGTTCACTCTGCGGTTGTCTCCCTGGCACTCTGGCAATCCACACTCGAGCTCAAAGTCATTTCATATTAATAGCAAAACAAGGCGATAAGAAATGCGCTCTGCCTGTGCTGAAAAATTGACTTCTACGAAAATAAAACTTGAACTTTTCCCCAAATTGTCTTGCGAGTTGTTTTTCGGCGCTAAGGTCTTACCATAAATTAATTAAGAATAGGAGCAGCTAAGTTATTTTTTCGACTTTAAGGAAGATTAATTGCAGTTAAGTTGCAGCAGTTGTTTGAAAAAAAAGCTTTAGATTTAAGTGGAACTTTTTATATCAAGATATATTTAAAATATGTATCATGAATTAATAGTTTAAGTTGTTATTCAAATAAACTTTAATGATGGATAGATGGATTGATATAAATTGATATATAGATTGGTATAAATTGAATTATATTGATTAAAATTAATATATATTAATATATATTTATATAAATTGACATATAATGATATATAGATTGATATACGTTGATATATAGTTATTGATAAACATTAATCTATATTGATATTTACTGATATATAGTTTAATATTTATTGATAAATACATTGATATATTTTAAATTGCAAACCCTCAATATATTGTGTAGATTATTTCGATGATATTTTATTCTTTTCTGTCACACCTTGATATCTATAAGAAGCACAGTTCTCTCTAGCTTCAAGTAAAATACACACTACACCTCTATAGATACGTAGGACACGTAGTCCCTCTGAGCATCATCATTTAAGCAACTAAACTATTAATTTTATTTAATTCATCTCGTCTTTTCAACTGTCCAAGGCCATTTGCCGTGTCGTACCGCCCTCCTCTCCCCCCCTCGAGCTTGTCTTTTCACTAAATTTTCTTTCAGCTGTCCTTGTTGCAGCTGCTGCTGCTGTTGGTGTTGTTGTCTTTGTTGCTGTTGTTGTTAGTGCTGCTGCCGCTGGCACTGTTGCTGTTGCTGTTGCTGGCTGTGCCAACGAGCATTTCCACAAGCTGACAACGCGCGCCTGTGGCTTTCCCTGCTTGCGCTGCCTGGCGCTCATTAAGAGAGGGCGGCACTTTTGAATAGTGTCTCATTAAAAATGCGCTCGGCAATGTGTATACAACAGTTAGACTAGAAACGAAACGGAATGGAATGGAATGGCATGGAATGAAATGCATGGAATGAAATGGAATCATCTATTATTCGATCTTAGCTTGGCAGGGCTTGGCTCGGCAGCGGCAGCGACAGCGACAGCGGCTGCAGGTGGCGACAACTAACAAAGCGAAAGTGTAAGGATGTGTAGGTGTATCTATGTGGGTGTCTGTGTGTGTGTGTGTGTGATTGTGTGTGCTTTGCTCGTCCTCACGCGGGAATTACAGCCTTGGGCGCTTGTTTGAGATTCAGCTTCCGGCAAGCATTTTAATTTTTATGCCACGAGGGATTTTTGTTTCACATCTTTTTTCTTTCCTTCATGCTCATGCTCTCTCTCTCTTTCTTGCACTCTTCTTGTCCTTCTTCACTGTCTCTCTCTCTCCTTCCCTCTCCTTGTTGTTGTTATTTGGGTTTTTTGTGTTGTTGTTTCGCCACACACAGCCGCATACATAATTATGCGCACTGAAGCTGTCTCCGTTTATCTGTGGCAAGTCCCTGTCATGGCGTGGCAAATGCTATCAAATGTGCCTCCTCATGCTCCTCCCGTTCCTCCAGCTCCGCTTCCTTCTCCTTCTCTTGCTCCACTTCCTCTGCTTGTAGTGGGTGCTACTTTTGAAGTATGCTCCTCCACTTGCCAAATTCGTTGACATAAGGTAATTGTATTTTATTTTCCGAAACGAGCCGAAAGCAAAAAAGACGAAGCCGGAGACATGGAACAGTTGAGCAGCCTAAGGAAAGGGGAAGTACGATGGCAAGTGGGTGTGTGGGGGTGGGTGGGTAGAGGAGACCGAGTAGGAGCCGAGACCGAAAGTTTTGCAGCTAATGTATTTTTATTATTTTTACGCTTTGCATTTCAAATGCAGTTGGTGCTGCCGCCGTCTTGCCAATGCTTTCAGCAATGTCTCAATGTTATTATAATGCTGCTATTGTTATTTTTATCTTTTCTCTGTCTCTTTGCCTCTGCTCCCTTCCCTCTGCATACCCTGTAGCCATTGCGAAATTGCTGGAAAAGGTTATAGAGCAGGAAAGGTTTCGTGTCGCTAGGTTCTTGAGAGTGTACAATGTTGGTTGGTTGTCGTCTCGTTGGGCAGCGCAGTTTGACAAGTATCCCATTAGAAGATACTTGCTTTCTTAGATTTGTGCATTCTTAGCATAACCAAATTTACTGTGTTCTCTCTTGAATAAACTATGCATATTGAGCTGATTCTGTTTATTGAATATTCACTTTGCTGTGAGCGCAGAATTGTCTTCAACTTTAGCCAGAAGAAAAAGAACTTCAGCATTGTCTAATTGTATTCCAAGTTTCATTGTTTTCGCATAACATATTCCAGGAATACTTCCTAATGTCAGCAGTCACAATTCATAGATTATTCGAGGCTTTTACAGTATATATAAAACTTACTTTGTGCATCTCAGATAGCTGGTTTTATATCAAAGCATATCTTCTAGTCGCACAGTCTCACTACACTCCGCTTAACTTCAACTTGTTGTTTTATCGTTGATATTTCTGTCAAGTTCTTTGGGTTTTCCGCTTGCCAAACTGTTCTCAGAATGCGAGGGAGTTCTCTGAGTTATTATTATTTCAACATTTTCATATGTCTTCTGCGCTTGGGATAATTTGATGCGGTTTCTTCAATTGAAAATGCTGCAAAACGCACTCTTAAATTAGCGCAGTGCGCACGTGATTTGGATTTCTTACTGCAATTGACTCGCAGTGCATCTGTATGTGTGTGTGTGTGTGTGTGTGCAGGGGAAAGTGGATGCACACATGGCTCAATTGAAAATCAAGACTGGCAAAAACTTTGCTGCTCAATTACAATTAAGATGGAGATGTTGCACTCAAATTGAATTTTCAGCTGCCGCGTACAACTCGTACATGCTCTCTCTTTCTCCCTTGCTCTCTCTGTCTGTCTCTGTCTTACTCTTTTATCTTTCTGCTCGCATTTTGCCGATTTCCGTTTTTACAGCGCTTTTATTTTAAGCTTTGATTGCAATCATGGCATAAAATCAGGCAACAACTGCAACTGCAGCTGGAACTGAGAGAGAGCGAGAGAGATTGGAGAGTGAAGAGCGTAGAATGAAGAACTCAGCTGAGCTGAGCTGAGCTCGACTCAACTGGACTCAAGGACGTACTAAAGGCGGTCGCTGCGGCAACTGACAAAGGCAGAGAAAGAGAAAGAGAGAGAGAGTGAGAAGGGAAGCGTGAGTGGCCTAACGAAACCCAAAACGGGCGCTGCTGACGTGCTGACAGGACTCTGCTGAACTTTGGCAGTTTGTTTTGGCCAAAAGTTAATTATCTAAAATGCTTTTTATGTGCATGTTCTCTCACTGTCCACGTCTGTCTGTATTTCCCTTGCAGGACATTCATTACCGTTGTACTGCAAACATGCGTCGGACACACACTTCCATGGTTAGTAGTATATCTGGTCAGCTGCATCGCGGCGACTTACCCATATTATTCGGATATAATGCTGGCAGCGTGCCATCCTTTTGATAACGTGGCGGTGGCATATCCGCACTCTCCACCAGATACGTCGATGCAGCCTTCTTGCGTGCCTCGTCCTGCAAAAGAGAGAAAAAAAATAAAGAAAAGGAAAACAATCAGAAAATGCAACTGCAAACCGCACACAGAAGACTTTTCGGTAATTACTGCGCACTTAAGCTTGCTAAGGGTAAAGACGGCAGAGGGGGAGGGGGAGGGAGAAACGCGCAGGGGCTGCAGCGCGCTGATGTTGAAGGCGATGGCAATGGCGAAAGTTATTGGCGCGTAATTGACAGCAAAGACACCTTTGTTGAGGTGGAGTATACGCTGCGTATACGCAATGCTCATTACTCATACGCCTCGTTGCACGGACGAACAGTGGTCGCAGTATTTACTTGTTTGGTTTCTTAAATGAATTGCATTAATTGCAGGTTAATTGGCTTGTGTTTCTTTAAAGAAAGAAGCAGGCAGTGAATTTCATGTTAAGGTTGTTGAATAAATAATAAATATATCGATCGACTGATTGCTCCTTCACGGCGTATTGTGTCATCACTCAGCATGTGCTGTACCCACTGTGGCCTAATCGAAAACACGCCCATTTTAGACTTTGCAATTTACAGTTAACCGTTAACTGTTAACCGTTAGATGGCAGTTTTTCTTCTCGTTGCTGGTAGCCAGATTACGCTGGTTATAAATGATTTTAATAATTCGCAACGATTTGTTTGCCCCGTTGCCTTTGCTGCTTGGTTTATGTCCTCGTTTTCATCTCAACTCGTGTCGCCTTGCCGCATCCTCATCCTCAGCGTCAGCGTCGTCGTCGTCTTGCAACGCGCTCATCATTATCATCATCAGAGGGCGTAATTAATCACAACGTCTTAGCCTGATGCTGCTTCCGGCCTGGCTGACAGTTCCGGCTGCCGACGACCTCGATGTCAACAGTTCTCTCTCTCTCTCTCTCAGCCTGTCTCTGTCTCTTTCCCTATCTCTCTTGCTGTCCCTGTCACTCTCTGTTCGTTTCCGTTCCTCCCTGTCGCCGGGCAATAACTTAAGACAGCCCATAACATTCTTTCTTTCTTTTTTTTTTGTAGCCTAAATGGACTCTCTCTTTTTGGATTTCTCTAGCTATTCTTTTTTTTTTTACAGCATCAGTCGACATTTTTGCCCATTGTCAGAAATTGCATATTCATGTAGCGCCAGAGAAAAAAGAACGAGAAGGAAAACCGAAGCGGGGCAATGGAACTAAAAACCCTAGATATACGTTTGTCTCTGTGTGTGTGTGTGTGTGTATACTCACAATATATTCCGGTTGACTGCCCTCATTGGAGTAGGACTCGCTCTTCTCCGACACGCTGGACAGTGTCTCGCCGGTGACGGTGTCATTGTACGAACTGGGCGCGTACATTTCGATGGTCGCCGTTTTGCCTGGTTGATTTGTAGTTTCCGCCACTGCAGGCGACAATGCAAGAGAAAGAGAGAGGGGGAGGGAGCACAAAACAAAAAAGAAAGGTAGAAAGTATGCGGCGCAAATATTGAAAAGGTGTAATTGGCAGTGACATGCCGAAAATTGATTGGGCGGCGCAGCGCAGTGCGCCAGTCATTTGGAACACCACACGGATACACAGAGCAGTGCATAGGGTCGATAGTGTTGTTGTTGTCGTAGTTGTTGTAGTCATGCCCAGGGGCGTAGGCGTTGTAGTTGGCGGGCGCAGCAGCAGCAGCAGCAGCCGCGTGGCGTTTCGGGCAATGCAAATCAAATGCAAATAGCCAAAGATTGTCAAAGTGCCGAGCAAGCAAATGTTGCCACACATTGCGTGCGAGTGTGTAAGTATGAGTAAGTGTATGTGTGTGTGTGTGAGGTGGGGGTGGTTCGTTGCGCGTGTGTTAAATTATTCACATTTGGTGCAACAGCGGCGTGCAACGTTCATTTTTATGCCGACGCATTTTTGTTGACCATGGTCAAGAGGAAAAATCAATGCGCGTTGTGCAGTTCGACGAAGCGCAGCCAAATGAGTTGCAGTTGTTGAGCAGGCGACGGTGAAGGGGGGTAGGTGTGCGAGTAAAGGGGGGGCGCATGTTAAAATGGGGTTTTCGAGAGTAAAAATGCAATTAAATTTGTATATAAAATGCCATTAAATGATTCATGGCACATTTTCACAAATGGCAGCGACAAAATGACCGCGCCACATGGTTAACACGTGTTTTCCACACACACACACATACAAGTACACAGGCAAAGTCAATGTGCCGTTGTGGGTGTGTGTGTGCGGTACGCGAGCGTGTTGGTTGCATTCGTTGAGTGCATTTGATTTTGTGTTGGTTGTTTGTTGTTGCCGGCATCCGCATGAATGAAGCATTTTGTTGAGTGTTTCGTTCAGTTATTCAGCATCCATGTGGCAAGAGAGTGTGTTGAAGTGCGGCGTAGAGAGAGAGAGAGAGCGAGAAGTAGAAGAGGAGTACAAAAATAATATATTAGTTTATTTGCAGTTAAAGTTGTTTAAATTACGCTGAAATGGAAACGTAAATTGTTGTTTACTTTATACCTCTTGTTGTTGTTCTTATTGATGTTGCTTGTTGTGATTTAATTGTAGACGAATAAATCGAACTCTACTTAAATCGAATCAAAGTACTTCAACATTTTAGCAATTTTTTCATTTACACTTATCGTATGTTGCTTTTTTAATTGCTACACTTTAAACTTGATATTCTTAAATATATTTAAATCGGTGTCGATATCGTTATATAAAATTAAGTTTATTCACCTTATTTATTTATGTTTAAATGTTGTTTTGAATATCTATAAATATTTTTAATCAACGATTCAGTTATGTTAATAAGTAAACCATTTTTTCAACCCATTTCAATCCGATTTTCCAAACGATAAATTCACTTCTAGTATTATTTCTATGCCATTGAATGCTACAATTAAAAAATTGTACACAGCATTTTGTATTTTCATTTCAAACTATATGAGACTTACACTTTTCATTTGCAATATCATAAGCTCATCTCGAATATACCGCTCAGGCAAATATAGAAATTGAAATCTATTGAATTTCGTATGGTCATCAATTGCATTCGATGCGAGTCGACGTCATCACGAATTTATTGCGAAAAGCGAAAGCAAAAAGAAGAAGGCAACATGTTTGCCTGCTGACCAAGGTATGCAGCAGCTCGGTGGGCAAACACAATAGTTGACAACATGGTTTAGTGAATTAAAAACATTTTTCGGCTATTTGTCGCCGGGTTTATTGACGCTCACATCGACATGAACATTTGAAGGGAGGCGAAAAAAACCTCACTCCGCCTCCGCAATCGAGAGTCTGTAATCAATTAGACGGCAACAAAAAAAAGAGAGAGATAAATATATGGGAGGGGAAACAATATACGGAAAACAATTGCAGTCACTTTTATTATGCGGAATCGTTAACAGATTCAGCTCTAAATTATAAAGCCTGCTGCCAGACCATAAGCCGGAGAACTATTCGCCATAAAAGGCAAACGGAGAATAAATTACGCCGTAAATGCTAAAGAACAGAACAAAAAAATAATAACGAAAACAAAAGGTAAAAAAAACAAACGCACACCACTTTTTTCTGGGCAACTTTCTGACCAGACTGGGAATGGGTGGCAGACGGGTGGGGGGGAGCACTGGGAGGCACAAACGGACGGAATTAATGGCCAGCGAGCGGGCTTATCACTGTCAAAGCCTTCTTCGTTGTTGTCGCAGCGTTTTGACGGTGTCGCACGACCGCACATACGACAAATAAGCCAGACCCGGACTCAGAGCCGTAGTCAGCGGCGTGGTTGGGTAACCGTGGCCAGAGCAGGGTGACCGTGGTATGCCGCACGCCGGAGAACTGCGAAAAACAGCGCGAGCAGCTCATCTTCTTCTTTTTGTTGTTTGCGCCCTCACAGAGGTTAATGTTATTTAATGGAAAATTCAGTTAGGTAACTTCTAGCAAACAATAGGAGATACATACATATATGGCATATATATATTCGTGAACAGTATAAGAACTTGAAGTTGTACAGAAATGTGCTGCAACTCAAAGTCTGCGTGATTAACTAACTTAACTGGTCAGTTCGCTTTTCATTAAATTAATCAGTTACCTAAGAAACATATGTATGTATATAGCTTATATATATTCGTGAACAGTATGAGAACTGAAGCTAAAAACAAAAATCTGCTAAATCAAAGTCTGTGTTAGTCGATCACTTTACTGATAATATATAATTGTGAAATTCAGTTAGGAAACTTATTGAAAAGAATATGATATACATACATATATAGCATATATTATATATTCGTGAACAGTATGTGAACTAAAGCTGATGCAATTGAAAGTCTATATAGGTTTACCATTTGACAGATTAGTTAACTTTTCATTCAACTGATCATTTACCTTTCTCTTCATTATATTGCACATGCCCCTCAATCCGCAGGGTATCTAATCTTCCTCATGCCCAACTTAACCTCTCCTCTTCTTGTTTTCTTGTTTTTTTACGCCCTAGTCACCCTAGTCGCCTGCGTTGCACTTTATGCTCCGCCAACACAGAGATTACAAATTTTGCACTTACGCCAAAAAATCTAGCAAAAGGTGGTCGGCCAAGGGGCAGGCGGGGGGCGTGGCAAGGGACCTGGTGGCAGCGCCGGCGGCTGGGTCAGCTAGCGAGTAAGCGAGCAAGCTGCGTCGAGCGGATTTCTTTCGCTTTTTTGCACTGCTGCCAATATATGTATATGACATGGCTTAGACAGCTTTTGCGGTCGTCAGGACAGTTAATGACGTCGCTGTTGACGGGTACGTCTGCTTTGAAGGCTTTTGCGCTTAATCTGCTGGGCTGATGGCTTGATGGGATGACGGCGGGACAGCATCGAAAAAAGCGCTGCCAGTTATGCGCTGACTTATGTATAAAACCAAGTTTTTGCAAGCTTAAATCACGGCGAGCAGTTGCCGAGGTTGCAGTTATGCTAAAGAAATATTCGAAATATGATAAGAGGGTAAAGGGAAAGCGAATAACTTCTGGGAAATTAAAGATTTCGAAAGAGTAATAAAGAGAAAGGCTTAGCTTGATCAGTTTGATGAAAGAAAGAAAATAAAGAAGTCAAAAATATAGTAAAGAATTACAACTAGACTTATTTAAAGTGTATAAAACAGAAATGACGATAAACTTTGTAACTCTTAACTCAACTATCATATGAAACTAGACAGAACTGTCATAGTACTGTCGGAACAACACTGGCAGCACATTATAATAATGATAATTTTAGGCAGACAAATGTGATTTGCAGTTTTTTCAATTTTGCAGCTTTTCTCAGTTTTTCAGTTCAACAGTTTTCCGCTTTTCCGGCTGCCGTAAGCAGTAAAGTTTTGCAACTTTTGGACAACGGCATTGGCGTCCAATTGTTTGACAGCCTTTCGTGCTTATCTCAGCCGATGCCAGAGCACACGCCCAGTCAGAGAGAGAGTCCAAGAGAGTGACCAAGAGAGGGAGAGAGAGAGAGAGGGAAGGTAACTGTAGTCAATTGTTTAAAGAGTGTCAAAGTCAAGTGCTTTTCCGGCGGAGTCAGTTTGTTTTGCGAAGCCGTTGGCCGGTAGATGTCGCTTATCGCTTCTGGCAACGTTGGCACAAAAGTTTCCTTCGCTCGTTCGTTTGTCCTTTCGGGCGAACTCGTTAAAGTGTCGCATTTAGCCAGTGTCCTCCTTCCCCCCATTCTATCTACTACTACCTGCTTCCCTCCATATCTCTCTATAACTTTGTACTTTTTCTCCATTTATTATTGACAGTTGCCGTTGGCTTTCTTCTTTAGATTATGCAGAAAATTAACGTGCGAAATTCCAATTGAAAATCTTCTATATACAGTTTTTGTTTGCCTCGCCATTTTGGGCAGACTTTTTTGTCCTTTTACGGGAAGCCTCTCTCATATCTATGGGCCAAGCCGGCCAAGAATGGCAATAAACATTAGAAATGGCATTCTACAGGATGATATATGTATGTATTTGGTATTTGCCACAGTCTGCAGCAGGAGCAGGAGAAGGAGCAGCAGCCAGTGCAGTCCAGTGTCCAAGTGGAGGAGTCAATGACCGTGTGGGGGCATTGGCAAACAGAAGGCGGGCAGGGGAAGCGTAAGGGGTTGATGAGGGGCAACCGCCAACCGCAGACTTTTGGCATAGTTTATCGGGCAAGGGCAGTTGGTTGGCGGCAGTGAAGCAGCGAACAGCGAAAGCTTCTTAGCCATGTCCGTGTTCATGTCCGCTGCGGCACAGTTTGGCTGACTTCCTACTCTCTCTCTATATACATATATAGTATATATATTTATATATTATTTCTGTTGCTATTGCGGGTAGAGAGATGCGGGTGCGGGTGATTTTCTTCTTTTCCGTCATGCGCCATTTTGACACAAAAGCGCAAATGCACATTAAAAATGCATATCCAAAGGGCCCAACAACAATTACAGCAACAGCAGCAGCAGCAGGAGTAGGAGCAGGAGCAGGAGCAGGAGGAGCAGCAGCATCAGTAACAACAAGTCAAGTTTCGCTAGCGAAAGCATTGAAATATGCAGAGATATCCTTAGGGTCCTGTGCCTCCTGCCTGCGCCTGGACGCCAGCCCAGCCCAGTCCTGCTGGCCAAAGCGCTGTCATTCTGGCCAACGCACCAGTTTCCCTGACAACTCCTTTATGGCCAAAAATGAAAGCGCACAAAAAAAAAAAAGCCAACTGCTTTTGGGCATTGTCAGTTATCGGCTTACGGCAGGAGGAGGCGGGCAGTCGCACAGGCTGGAGGGGAGGGGAACATTGTCATAAAAATGTTGTTGGCCAGACAGTTTTTCAGTTTTCTTTTTCCAGTTTCCAGTTTGCAGTTTTCCAGCTGCCTCGCTTAACAGTTCTTGTAGCAAGCGAGGCTGTTAAAACTGAAATATGCATTTCTTTTGTGCCCCCAAGTCCAGGCAGAAGAGATGGCAGAGCTACAGCCTCAGCTCTCCATCACCACTCTCTGCCTCAGCGTTGAATCACCCACTCCATGTCCGCCATTTGTTCAAACATAACTGTGCACTGTGCATGCGAAGGGGATGGGGAAGTGAAAAGGGGGTACTTATCCGTAGCCGGAAATTCTAAGAAAAATATCTTATTTATGTCCTGCGGCTGTAGTTCATGCCTCGCGCGGAGTAATGTCAAAAATCTTGGCCTACATATCACACAGACCGAATTGCCGGATGCACCGAATGCAAACAAAGGCGGAAACTACACATACATACAACGTATATACTCTTAATGTATGTGTGTGTGTGCTTGCTGATTAAGAGCTAAAGGCAAAGAAAGACGCCGCAACTCAAGTTGTAGCCAAGAAGAGAAAGAAGAAGAAGAAGTCGAAGACATAACAGGCGAGCTTCATTAAATAAAATAAATCATAGATAGTGGATAAATGAAATGCAAACAATCGAAAGAAAAAGAAAGAGAGCAAAGATAAGCACAAATGAAATAAAGGTAAGGTTTGCCGATGGCTTTATACTCTAGATAGATTGTTCCTTAGGGTGTTAAAGTTGTTTGATTGAACTGAAGTTTTGATGGAATATAGATAACATAGCAAAGTTGGTGTGTGCTTGGTTTGATGAGCATAACTAGCATAATATGATAAATAGGCCGATAGTTATACGATGAATTGAAAGCTACTTTAACTTATATCATCACAAGAAGATTGTTATACTCTATTGTATTGCAATACACAAAGAAAACTAGTTGGAGTTATCTAAATGATTATCTAGCTGATATGTACTTCAAGGAGTACCTATACTTTATAGAGACACTCATTCTTTCAAAAGTTATAAGCTCAATAGTAAGTTCAAAAGTATATACCAGTTAAGCACAGTGCACCTGAATTATTCTGCATTATTTTATAGTTGAACTACATTTTTTTCTTAGTTTTATGAGTTGTTAGGAATCCCAGCTAAATCTTATGATTTTCATGCTTTGCAGCCGTTTTGTAATTAGCTTTCTCATACTCTTTTTTATTTTGCACTTGCAAGCGTAAAAAAGTTTGCCAGGAAAATAAAGATATGAGTTGCAAGCTGCTGCTGCAAGGACATGAGGTACCATTAAGGCATCACAAGTTTGACAAGCCCGACGGAAAGTCAGAAAGAGAAGTTAACCAACTCATAAGTCAAATGTTTGCCGAAAGTATAAGGCGAAGCATATATTACAACTGTAAATAGCGAGTGCCGAAGGCTCTTGGGGGAAGGCAGCACTACGAAATGACGTCTGTGTATGGGCAAACAAGAGGGCAAAGAAGAAGAGCAGTTAAAGCTAGAGCAGCAGCAGCAGCACACACGTATCACACATAAGCAAAGTATGCATAATTTTTACGGGACTCGAACTGGGATTGCAATGGCAACTGTGACTGGGACTGGGACTGACAATGGAACTGGCACGAAGTCAGCTGGAGAGTATGTTGTTGCTGCTGCTGCTGCTGTGCGTGTCGAACCACTAAATTTGGCTCAATGAAAAATAATTTGGTTGGGAGACCTGGCCACTTCTCATGCTCCACGCTGCTCTACGATTCGCTCTCTCTCTGTTTCATTTTTGGATTTTGGGAAATTCTCTCGTTTTGTGCTAACACTTCCTGCACGTTTTGGCTTTGAGCAAGTGAGGGAGGGAGGTAGACAGGCAGTGGTAGCTGCGTGAGAGATGAATTGTAGGAAAATTGAGGCAACGTTTGCTCGCCTGCAGCACTCGTATAATTTCAGATTAATAAGGCATCTACAGCAGCAGCTCGACACGTGGCCAAAGCGATAGCTAAAGCTCAATCTGATTCTGCGTTCAGCTGAGAAAACGATGCACATTTGTCTGCAGCAAGGGGGGGCAACTGGGCAGCCGGACAGTCGAACGAAGCGTCTGGCAACGTCCTTGTGCAATAAACAGTTGCACTTGGCATGGCTCCGGGTCGTCGTCGTCGTCATCGTTGTCTGTCCAGGCATGCCAGGATGCATCATTATTTTCTGTCATCATTATATTCTTGTTGACTGCAACCGGGACGGAGTCGGGTTGGTTTCTTTTCTTCTTTTGCGTTTTATTTCTTCTACTTTTCTTTTGGGTTTTTTTCTTTTTGTTGCTGCTACTGCTGCTGCTTCCTTTGGCTCTGGTTTTCTCGCGGAAATTACAAGAGATCCCAGAGAGAGAGAGAGCTACAAACACAGACAGACAACAGTTATGCAAGTGAGATGTCTGACCAATACCTACGACAAGGACGAGAGTAGTCTATATGCAATATTTCATCTCTGTCTCGGTATATGCAGGAAATTGTTTAGTGAGCTGCCACGTCGACGTCGACGTCGTCGCCGCCGTCCACGTCCACGTTCACGTCCAATGTTCATGTTCACGTCCACTGGGGGGCATCGGAAGTAGCACAACGCGTTTGCTTCCTGTGGTGTCAAGGAAGTGGTATCAGCGCCATGAAGTGGCTGCCGACTCGACTCAAGAGCCCGCAGAGATAGCGAGAAAGAGAGCAGGAGAGCAGGAGAGCAGGAGAGAGAGGAAGACTTGAGAGCCGGGGATAACAATTTCTGCCATGAATTCAAAAGTTGAATCAAGAATATGATTATAACGAAAGAGGGAGAGAGAGAGTGAGAGGGGGAGCTGAAGCGTGAGTTTCGAGCGGGTCTCGAAAAGTCCTTAAAAGTTCCCACAAAACGGACAAGCCGCAAATTATGGTTATGCCCGGCGGACAGCAAACAAAGGTAAAACAAACAAACAATATAAATAAATAAAATTGTACAAAAGCTAAATTAGTGAAGTACTTAGCCAAGTCTGAGATAAATTGGGTAAATAAATAAACAAATTTTATAATATTCATAAAATTTCCAATAATCGAAAATAAGCAAGAAAACGAAATAAACTCTTATACTGAACATAATCTAGAAAACGTATCTTAAATGCAAATGGTTTATAAAACGAAATTAAGATAAACATAAAATGCAATGTCAACGAACCTTTCTTGCGTCGCTGATGCACAAAGAACCAAGCGACAAGCGCCGCATTGACCAAAAGGAATCCGAATGCGGCCAGTGCGATGCCAATTATGACCAGATTCGGCGTATTGCTGGACGAATCCTCCGTTAACTCGGCTGGCATCATTTCAAGTCCTGCAGTCGCGCAAAACCAAAACCGAAACAAAAATAAAATGGAATAAAGAATGAAGAAAAATGAAAACGAAACGAGAAAATATAATATATAAAATATGCTGGCGAAAATAAAACAATAAATAAATTCGAAATGAAATGGGAAACTGTAATAAAAACTGACACAGACCGGTGACAATGCAAGGACCTATGTCAGGGCAGGGGATGAGGGAGGCGAGAGGCGGGAGGCGGGTCCCCACGACTGGGGTCAGCCATGCAAAACTGACGCAAATCACGTAGTCGCATGAAGTCGCGAAATGAAATTAGCCTCGTCCGCTGCTGGGGCTGACCACATGGCACGTGCTCAGGCGCAGCGCGTACACTCGAAAAAAAAGAAAGACCAACAATAGTTCCGCAAAGTAAGAAAAAAACTGCAACAACAACAAGTTCAAGAACAAGAACAAGAGCGTCTCCTTGATGTTGTTGATGATTATGATGATGATGATGATGTACCTCGTTTCAGTCGCTTCTCGTTGCGCTTGTGCAGGCAGCAACCGATGACAAACACGTTGAGCACAACAACGGTAATGCCAGCTGCCACGCCCACCAGCAGCATGCCCGATGTGCCGCCCAATGGGGTCTGGCTAGTCGTTGGTGGTCCACCACCTAGCGACGAGGCAGGCTGCGATGGCGGTGGCGCCTCTGTTTATGATGCCAAGGTTTATGCAATTCCAATTAAGTGCAGCATTCCACAGCAGGGAGACAGAAGGGGAGTATGTATAAGAGAGAGGGAGACAGACACACATAGCGAGATCATAGTAAGGTATTCCATGGAGCAGGTCCCTTATCGCCATCGCCATCGTTGTCGTTGTCATCGTTGTCTGGGGGCTAATTTGAATATTGTTTGAAGCCTACCTTTGGTCTGGGCACGCGTCAAATCCGGCAGGTATGTGCTCTGTCCCAAATCATTCCACGACATCACCGAGAACAGATACAGCGTGTTCATTCGCAGACCGCTGATGGTCAGTTTGTGACTATTGGGCAGCCCATCAATGTATTTGTACTGCTCGCGGTCGACCATGCTGCAAAATGAGGAGTGAAATGAGAAACGTTGCAGGCAGCACGGGGAGAAGTGAGTGCGAGAGGGGGTAGCACAGGGACTAGCCCGTGAGCTGACCAGGTGAACTGGCAATTTCATTAGTGAGTGTGACATTTGCAGTAATTGCAAAGGGGTAGGCAAAGGGAGGGTGGGTGGTTGGTCAACATTAGCTGAGGCTTTTGCACTCACCGATAGCGCACACGATACGAGGCCTTGTGGCCACCATCGAATCCCGGTGTCCAGGACAACGTCACCGAATCGTGCGTCACATTGAGTATATTCAAACTGAGTGGTGTCTCCGGCTGTGATGGTATGTCCAGTCGCATCTTCTCCGAACTCTCGCCCAACTCGTTGCGCGCCACACATTCATACTCGCCATAGTCCGCAGGCGCAATCTTCATCACAACCAGCGTCGAGTTATAGGTGAGTGAGTCCACTTCGCCCTCTTCGACCTTGTACTTTAACGTGTGGTTTATGGGCAGATCTGTGTTCTGCTGCCGCCAAATAAACGTCGGCTTGGGTGATCCCTGTGCCCGGCACGTCAATCGTCCCCGTTCGCCTGTATTGCTGGCGGCGCGTAGCGTTGATTTCGAAATCTCTGGAGCAACTGCAACAGGACACATCGGGAATGAATACACTCAACTTTACCTTAGGAAACTACTCCAACTTACATCTGACAACGAGCAGCACATCGCGGCTAATGGGATTGGCCACATGATTGTCGGCCACACAGCGAAAGTAGCCCACATCGGCACGCTGCGCTTGGGGGATGTACAGATAGGAGGTGCCGTTGCTGAAGGTTGTGTTCGTGGCCCTCGCCTTCTCGCCATCAAAGTAACCCGTACGCACCCACTTGACATGCTCCTCGGCCAGTGGCTTACCCTCGACACTGCACGAGAGCATGGCATCCTCGCCGGGATTCACAATGATGTTCTCCGACACAGACTTAATGGTGGTGCCATCTATAGATGAAGGGCAACAGGCTTAATTGCAGCTCAGACTCAATCTTCTTCCACTCTCTACTTACACTCGACCACGACGGTTATGTTTAGGCTCGCCTTGCCTTGTGAGTTGCTGGCGCTGCACAGGTAGATGCCCGCATCATCGCGATGCAGCTTGGTGAAGTTCAACACGGCGCCGTCGGCAAAGATGCGATGCTCGCCTGCGGACACGCTGCCACTGGTGTCCTGCGGTATGGGGACACCATTCTTGGTCCATATGTAGATAATATTCTCGGGATTTCCATGCGCCTGCAGAGGCACTTGCAGTGATTCACCCTCGAGGCCGACCGAGGTCCACGACGGAGGTGGCACAAATTTCGGACGATCTAACAATGTTTCAATTGCAATTTTAATTACCCATTCAGTAGGCGAGTGCAGGTGTGTGTAATTGCACAATTAGCAGGTGGAGAAGGGGGAGGAGGAGAAGAGAATACTTACACAGCACATTCAGACTGATTGCCTCGTGGACGCTACGCTGCAGTGCCTCGTTGGCGCTTTGGCAGGTGTAGACTACACCGTTCATTTCCTGACTGATGTTCAGCTTGAACTCCAGCGTGGACACTGTGCCGCCCCAGAGTCCCGGCTTCGATGTGTTATTAATGCCTGCAATCGAACACAAAAAAAGAAGATGCAGCAAAATGTTGGGCGTGATTTTGACTTGAACTGGACAAGCGCAGCCGGTTCGGATGTGCCCTGTGCCTGACTCAGGCTCTGGCTGGCAACCAAACCGGATGTTGTCGTGGAAACGCCTTAAAATAAAAAAAAATAAAACCCAAAAAAGCTGCACATGGATTCGGGCAGCAGTGGCAGCGACTGTGACTGGGGGCAGCAGCAGCTGCCATTTTGACAACACGGCGCCGCCAAGTCCATGGGCAAAGTTCCAATTTGTGTTAGCAACGTACCTTCAATGGAGATGCCATCCTTCCACCAGGACAGCTTTGCCGGTGGATTGCTTGAGCTCGAGTCGCAAATGATGGTCGCCTCCATGCCAGGTCGCAGCTCTTCCGGTTCAATGCGTATTTTTACCGTCTCTGGCGCAACTGCAAAGGAGACGCGAATCAAGAATAATGCTCTCGCTGTTGCCAGACAGGAGGAGGGAAGCCCCCCCGGCGTTGCTACTTACAGTGCACACTCAGGGTGGTGGACTCGAAGAGCGGTATCTCGGTGGCACTGTTGGAGGCCTCGCAACGGTATTGCGCCTGGTTGTCGGTTACATTGGCCAATATCGTTATTTCGGCTGAAACGGATTTGTCGGCAGCCCGAATGACGGAGTTGATCTGCGAGCATCGGGCAAAAAGGTGCATAAAAAAAAGGATAGAGAGCATTAAGCAAAATACTCGTAAACAAACTTGCCACAACTTGCAGGGTAGTCATGCAAAGGAAAATACTCTAGAATAGTTTCAAAGTAGTTCCAAGTTCTGCATTATATCTTCTAAACTGAGCTTGCTTTATAGCAAATAAATTCCTATGGAAAACATTATAGAAACCCTAGAAGTTTTAAGCTTAACTTATAAAGCAACCCAGAATTCCACATCACACCTGCTACAAGTAGTTCTGCGAGTTCTTCTTATATAACTCTAGTTTTAGCTATGCAATTCTCATAAAACTTTATGCACAGTTAAAAAACATATAAAACTAGCAGCAACCCAAATTTCAGTGATAAATCCTAAAGATGTTTATGTTTAAATTTATGTTTTGAATTTAAATGAACATTTTTAAGAGTACACGAATTGCTCAATTGATGTCTTATGTAAAGCGGATTAGAGCACATGCTCGTGAAGAATGGGAGAAGGAGAACTGGCGAAAAAGAAACGCATGCTGAGAGAAAGATAAATTGACTAGACATTTTTTGATTGTGTCTTAAATACAAATTTATCGTTTGAATGCCTATGAAAGCAGCTCCTGTGTCTCCCTATGAATAGATTTCAGAAGAGGCTTATAGACAGACGGACATATTAATGAACACACACACTTTTCTTTAGATCCTTTAACAGACTGTAGATTATATTTCCTGAAAGCAAGCATCATGTTGCATAACATCACCTGTTCAAAGTTAAGTACAGGGTATACGGAGAGGAGACTCATAAAAGAGCCGCACTGACTGGCAAAACAACTGCAGGCAATCTGCTGCGACAGGCAGCAGATGCTGCTGCTGCTGCTGTTGCTGTTCCCCCTGCTGGGGGGCAGAGCCTCGAGGTGGGAAACGACACTCGGGCAGGGCTGGCTCGTTCGGTGTGCCAGGCGCATTTTAATTTTGTTGATAAAATATCATTTAATCTGCACATACAGATAAGAGGGAGAGGTGGAGAGAGGGGAGTGGAGTGGAGCACAGTGGTCTCTCTCACTTCGTACAGCCTGCGGCAACAGAGGCGGATAGAAACCGCAATTGCGATGAAGATGGGCGACGCCGACATCGTCGACTGCTGCTCTGCGCGCTTCCGCTGGCTGTGACAGCATAGCGAGCAGCACTTGCTGTATATGTGTGTATGTGTGTGTGTGTTGTATATCAACTTTACAGCTACAGCTACAGCTAGAGCTCTAGCTCGAGCTACAGCTGCAGCAGCTGCTGTCGAGGCTGTGGCAGGAAGTGGCCCCCATAAGTATGCAACAGCAACAGCAAGAGCAGCAGCAGCAGCTGCAGCAGCTGCGGCCACTTCCGTTGATTCAGCTTTCCCCCATTTGGCTATAGCCAAAGATTAAATTTCAGCTGTAAAACAACAAGCAGCAAACAGGGCAACGACAACGACAATTGCCGAATAGATGGATAGAAAGATACCTCGGACTAGCCCAAAGGCATTAAAGGTGAGTCAATGTATGAGTGTGTGTGTGCCTGTGTGTGTGTGTGAGTGTGTCGCATTGTCTACGAGATAAAACAGCCTTATTAGCACTTTAAGCCCATAAAGGCGGAAACGGAAATGGTCAACAAAAGCGCCATTATTGTTTTGCGCCATGTTGTTTGCGCTGTCTGTTGTTGATAGCGTAACGTGTCGTCCTTCCTCGCTCCCCACCCCCCCCCGCGCTTCTCTCACTCACAGCCTTTTTTGCACACTGCACACGCTGCAGGCCAAATGCAAAAACCTCTCGAAGCCAAAAGCAAACCCCCCTAACCCTTCCCCCGTCCTCGTATACCGTAGAAAACTCACCCGTTTGTCGTTTTTATACCACGTTAACGTTGCCAACGGATTGCCGCCTGATGAAACACAAAGCAGTTTTTGCACCGAACCAGCTGGTATAATTTGTCCTTCCATATAGCCCGAAATTAATGGCGGCGAGGGTGGATCTGCAAAAAGATAGAGTGCGAGAAACAGAGAGAGAGAGAAAAATGAACGTTAGTCGAGCAGTTGGAAAAAAGAAAAACAAAGAAAAGCTTCCCCCAAACAGAAGAAATGTTGGCCCAGAAACTTAGCCACAAGCCACAAGCAAATTATGGCCTACAATTTGGCCAACAACAAATTGCCAGCTTGCAACAACAACAACAAGTAAAAGAAGAGGACCAACCGCTGCGTTGCTTGAACAATAAAAATTAAAATTATTTAATTTGCCGCGCATAAAGTAAGAAAGAAAAGCGTATCTAAAGGGGCGTCCCTTGGGCTACCGCATGGCTACCACACATAAGACACCACGACGTCCTTGAATATATTTCTAAATTTCTAACCGGCCATGAGGCAGCACTGATAAAAGCACCGCCTGCACTGCGAGAAATATTGGTATAACAATTTAATGAAGTAATTTATGGTAATAAAAAGAAAGAGTTTGAAATAAAATAAAATTAACTTTCTACATTTTTTACAGATTTTTCCACAATGATTTTGGAATATAATAAGTAATTCTTGCTTAGTATGTTCTCTTTCCATTCGAATTAACTGCCCACATAACTGTTTCTCGCTGTGTAGACAAACCCAGTGCTCCAGCACACTTCAACCGGCAGCTGCAGCATGTCAGCACAAAGAGCACGGGCCAACGGGCGCTGTCATAGTCCGCTCAGCGGCAAAGAGCGAAGAGGGTGCTGGTTAAGGGGGGTGGGGAGGTGGAAAGAGCAAAAGGGGACTGCGGCGTAGATACGCTCATTACCCCCAAGGCCTGTTAGTCATTTTCAGCGGCAGTATGGGTAATAAATGTAAATCTCACAGTCGGGTTTCGCCATGGCCCATGGCCGGGCCCGTTCCCGATGCTCGTGTTGCTGCTGCTGATGCTGGTCAGAAAAATTAATTAGCGCTGCAGGAGAGCGCATAAAAGGACGCGTGGACATACCAGCCAGGGCCACCAACAGGGGCCTTCAAGTGTGTAAACAAACACACACACACACACTGACATAGAGCGGACGAGAGTGGGGAAGGAGGGAGTGAGAGTAGTTTTAGCTGCTGGTGGATAAGTCAAAGCCGAAACTAGCGATGGCGCAATTATTAATAAGCCTTGTGTGCCAGGACATATTGCCTGTTATCGACAGAGAGTACCAGTAGAAGAAGAGAGAAGGAACAAGGAAGGAGAAAGGAGGGTGGGGTCTGGGCTGACTACGCTGTCAGTCATTTCAGATGCGATGCGAGCCTGGCTGGCCGCACTTATAATTGAGGCAAATGAAGATTGACATCGAACATGGCATAATGGAGTTGCAAGACACTTTTCTCTGTTACGTGGCAAACAACAGACCCGACTGACTACCACCTCCCACCACCCTTATCAACATCGATTGAGCACGTTGACAGCCCTCCCTTCGGCCTGACAAATTGAACTTCTATTTGCCCATTGCAAACTTGTAAGATAGAGTAAGAGAGTCATATAGCAAATATACGAAAAATTTAAACTAAAAAAAAGTCAGTAAAAATTTATCCTAATACAATGTTTATAATACATAAACACATACAATTATCTGCGACTCACATACACGACATTCACGACCGGCATACATACTTTCTCCTAACAATTCTTCCTATCAACACTTATAATTTGCATTATTAATTTTGTAGACATCCACAGCCGATAAACGAAATTTCACGGCTCAGTTTACCATTTCTTGTTCCATAACTCTGAAGAAAATCAAAGATTCTGGCACCACTAACGATGCGCCCGAAGCCAATACGATCACCATTACAAACTTTTAGTGGTCGATACGATATGGAAAAGGTAAATGAACGCCCAACACCCTTGGTACAATCCTTTCGAAACGACAATACACAATCCGATTTGCCATGATCGACAACTTTGCCATCAAATTCCATGCATGGATTACATAAAGAGGAGTTCGGTGGCACTGGCATTTTAACGTCAAGCCAAAGGAACGGAAATAGACGTCTGACTTCGAAGTGTCTATGATTATGGGCATAACAATATTTCACAATTTCCATGACAACAGCAGGTGCTGCCTCCGTGTAAAGTTCGGCTACAATACGCCCTAAAGGGCGTGAGTCCTTAAGATAAACCTCGAAATAAACTTGTGGCCGAAAAAGAAGCCAACGTTCTCGATTTGTCTTCGGCATTTTTATATTAAAGCCTTTGTATCTGGCTAGTACTCTTGGACTGATCTTCAGTCGCTTCTTTGTTCTGTCCTTTTTAGTTGCCTTTTTACGCCCCGTATCGATATCGCTGACAACATTCAGAAAAAGGTTACCATATTCCAAATTTTTCGCCTCTATTTCATCCAATTTGTGTAACGCGTAAGGTATCTGTGTACCCGCGTATAACTTATCGTATCTAAATGGCATTTCATCGCCGTGTGTACGCATAATGCAGCCCAGAGTGATCAGCGTTTGCAAATTCTTCCTTATGCGTTTCCCGAAAGTTATGGCATTTATTCGCTGAATTGTCAAACGGTTGCTAATAACTGGATTTAATCTTGGTGGACCCATATCAATTTTTTTAGGTGCTTCGGTTATACTTTTCTGGAGGAGTTCCCATGCCTCTCCGTGGGTACCGGGTATGATTGGTGTGTTCCTTTTTACATGCTCTTTCATGGGCTTGGCTATGACAGAGGACATCCTAAACTCTGACTTTTGACGAGAATTATCCCACTGCTTCCGTACTTTGTTAGCTATTGCAGACATTTTCTCTCGAAACTCGTCTATCTTCTCCTCTTCATTCATGTTGTCAAGTGAACCCTCCTCCGAGTAACATTGTGGAAACTCAGGCATTGCGAATTTTTATATACAATACAAAAAAAAAAAAAAAAAAAAAAACCAAAAACTTTTTTCTAAAATTAAGCGAAAATATAGTATAGAAAATACTATTACTACTACCTCGGAGTTCGGATGGAATCTGATCGGAAAACATGTTTTCTCTGATGAGGTGCTCGATTTGAAAAGTAGATTCGATTTGATAAAATTTAACATAGTTATCTTTCAGAATCCAGTTAAGGATTTCTTTGTAGCCTTGCAGATGGTATATTAATTTTGTTCAGGAGTTTGCAACGCACCTTGGGAGACACCCCCCCCCCCAAAAAAAATAAAAAATATATATTTTTTAAAAAAAAAACCCAAGAAAAAAAAATAAAAAATTTTTCCCCCCCCCCCCCTTTTTTTTTTTTTTTTTTAAAATTAAAAAAAAACTTTTTTTTTTTTTTTTTTTTTAAAAAAAAAAAAAACCGCCCAAAATTATATAGTTGCAATACAAACTATCGGCCAATTTTTAATTTTTGTCAAGATATTATTTTTTTCCTATAGAATCTGGTTTATCATCCCATACCAACTCCCAGGAAAAAATGTGCATGCGTTACAAAAAAATATTAATTTACTGACATACATAAAATTTTAAAAGAATAAAAAAGATTACAGGAGCCCACAAAGTGAAAACTCTACTGCGCTTAATATTTTACCTCTCTTGTTGCAACCTACACGACCAGTTAATACAATTCTAACTAAATAACTTACTAACTTCCTATTAACACTTACAATTTGCATACACATACAATTTTTAAAGACATCCACAGCCTATAAACGAAATTTCTCGGCTGAGCTTACCATTTTTTGTTCCATAACTCTGGAGACAATCAAAGATTTTGGCACCACTAACGATGCGCCCGAAACCTATACGATTACCGTTACAAACCTTTAGTGGTCGAAACGATATGGAGAAGGTAAATGAATGCCCAACACCCTTGGTACAATCCTTTCGAAACGACAATACACAATCCGATTTGCCATGATCGATAACTTTGCCATCAAACTCCATGCATGTATCACATAGAGAGGAGTTCCATGGCACTGGCATTTTAACGTCAAGCCAAAGAAACGGAAATAGACGTCTGACTTCGAAGTGTCTATGATTATGGGCATAACAATATTTCACAATTTCCATGACAACAGCAGGTGCTGCCTCCGTGTACAGTTCGGCTACAATACGCCCTAAAGGGCGTGAGTCCTTAAGATAAACCTCGAAATAAACTTGTGGCCGAAAAAGAAGCCAACGTTCTCGATTTGTCTTCGGCATTTTTATATTAAAGCCTTTGTATCTGGCTAGTACTCTTGGACTGATCTTCAGTCGCTTCTTTGTTCTGTCCTTTTTAGTGGCCTTTTTACGCCCCGTATCGATATCGCTGACAACATCTAGAAAACGTTTGCCATATTCCAAATTTTTCACCTCTATTTGATCCAATCTGCGTAAGGCCACTGGTATCTGTGTACTCGTGTATACCTTATCGTATCTAAATGGCATTACATCGCCATGTGTACGTAAGATGGAGCCCAGAGTGATCACCATTTGCATATTCTTCTTAACGCGGTCCCCGAAAGTTTCGGCATTTAATCGCAGAATCGTCAGACGGTTGCTAATAGCTGGATTTAATCTTGGTGGATCCATGTTTATTTCCTTACGTGCTTCGATTATACTTTTCTGGAGGAATTCCCATGTCTCCTCATGGGTACCGGGTATGACTGGTATGCTCTTTCTTACAAGCTTCTTCACAGGCTTGGGTATGAGAGAGGACATCCTAAACTCAGACTTTAGACGTGAATTATCCCACTGCTTCCATACTTCGTTAACCATGACAGACATTTTCCTTCGAAATTCATCTATCTTCTCCTCTTCGTTCATGTTGTTAAGTGCACCCTCCTCCGAGCAACATTGTGGAAATTCAGTCATTGCGAATTTAGATACTTAATACAAAAATCAAAAAATCTAAATTTTTTTTTCTAAAATAAGTGAAATATATATAATACTATTACTACTACTTCAAAGGCCGGATAGAATCTGATCGAGAAACTTGTTTTCTCTGAGGTGCTCAGATTTAAAGAGTAGATTCGATTTGATAAAATTTAGCATAGTTTTCTTTTAATATCCAGTCAAGGATTTTTTCCTGTCAGTACTGAATGTGAAATAAAAGACGTAACCCGCAAGAACGCCCAGGAAAAATCTTAATGCGTTATAAAAAAATTTAAATTTACTATAAAATTTTAAAAGAATCCAAATGCTTACAGAAATCCACAACCTGAAAACTTAACAGCGCGTAAAATTTTACCATGCTTGGTGCCGTAAGCCTGAAGACAATCAACTATCCTTTGTCCTTGTATAACACGACCAAAACCGATTCGCTTATCATTCAGCAGGCGTATGGGTCGCAATGAGATGTCGAATGCCAGTTTATTACTAAATCCATTTAAATGATCCTTACTAAAAGAGAGTACATAGCCGTGCTTTCCATGATCAATGATTTTGCCATTGTACTCAAGACGATCGCACAATGGCGAGTTCGATTCCAACGGCAACTCCACGTCTATCCACAAATTGGGAAATATGCGCTTGATTAGAAACAAAGGACTTTTGCACATGCACGCCTTAACAACTTGCAGGACGACCAATGGTGCCGCCTCTGTGTATAACTGTACGACAAAACGACCGAGTAAACGCTGACCTTTCAGGAATACATCAAAATAGACACGAGGACGAAAGAGTCGCCAATAATCATTATTAGTCTTTGGCATTCGCACATTGTAGCCCTTGTAGATGTCCAGCACTTTACGGTTCATTTTAAATTGCAGTCGTCTTCTGGATTGCTCCGGTTTTTTCTCCTTCCTACCCGTATCGATATTGGCAACAACTTCCTTCAAATGTTCGCCAAACATTTGATTTTTCTCTTCCATACGCTCAAGCAGTTTTATATTAAATGGCAAGGCAGAACTATTGGGTATAAGTTGGTCATAGCGAAATGGATTCACATCACCATGTGTTCGCAACGTTGAAGTCAATGCGAGCAACATGTTAATGTTCACTCTCGTGTGATCCATAAATGCCGCGGCATCCTGTGTCAGAGATGACACTCCAGTTCCTCGGGCAGATTGAAATAGTGGTGGATCGGTGTTAATATCACTGGCGGCCGCAAGAACACGCGCACGAGATTCTTGCAGCATCGCTCTAATATCCTCGTCTCCCGGCTTAGGCTTAACAAATACCTTAGGTTTCCTTCTGACCACTCGCCTCTTTGGCAAGTGTTTTGGAATATGTTTGGGCCACAACTTTTCTCTTGTGGCCTGCATATCCAGATCTGAAGACCTCACACATTGAGGTTTGGAGTTATCCATTACAATCAAAAAAGTAAAGTTTAAAAAAATACTTATAAAAATATAAAAATTAAAAAGCCGAGATGTTTTATCCTAGAAAAAAACTTTGGAATGACTTCCACACAATTTAAGAAATTTAAACTATAAATCCAAAATCAAAAAGGTAAGTTGACCGTAACCGATTGAACGGATTAAATATAACTGAGGTTTACCTTAGTGAAATAATAGATCCTATAGTTTGAAGATTTGTTAGAATATATATCTTATCAAAAAGATAAACTCGTTAGATCGTTGGGACACACAATTTACTATAACATTCACTTAATAAATATAAGACAATTTGCACAATGTCAAGACATAACATAAAACATTGAATTTCAAGAATATAACATGAATAATTTAAACAATACCGCAATCAGTAAGCAGAATACATCGACTGAGTTTACCGTTCTTTGTGCCAAAACTCTGCAGATAATCGATAAGTTTGCCGCCAGTAATTACTTTACCGAAACCAACTCGAGTCCCATCGGCCACATTGATCGGATTAAAAGAGATGGAAAACAAAAGTTTATCGCGAAATCCCTTAATGTTATTCTTGCTAAACGAGAGCACATAACTTGAACTATGGTTAATTATGGTACTATCGTACTCCACAATATTCTCCAACAGCGAGTTCATCTCCAGCGGCATTTCTATGTCCATCCAAAGATTGGGGAAAGCACGTTTGATAAGGATCTTCTGGTATTTGTGAGACCTGCAAGCGTGCATTATTTCCAAAACAACATATGGAGCTGCCTCCGTATACAGTTCGATAATAATGCGTCCAAGTGGCTTCACACCCTTCAATTCGATATCGAAATATACGTGCGGTCGAAAGAGTTTCCAGTGTTCCTCATTCGTTTGTGGCATTTTTATATTGCAATTCTTGTATCTTTTCAATGGTTCCTCGTTCATAGAAAATGGTTTCGTAAAGTATTGCCGTTTCACATTATTCTTTCTCGCATCGTACTCCGCGTTGATACTATCGATATGCCTGCATAATTCGCGATTCCGCTCATCAATTTCATCCAAACGAACTTTAGCTAACGGTAGCCCTGACATTGAAACCAATTGCTCGTTTCGATAAGTATCAATAGCGCCATGAGTACGTTTATATTTCGATAGTTCCGTGACGAGATCAATGTTCAGTTTAGTTCGTTTCAAGTACTCAAATGCATTTTGACGCAGCAAATCGACTCGATTGAGGCGAACCAAATTTATTTTTGTCGGTTGAGTTTTAACCTCGGGTTTCATCTCATCTATTCGTTGCTTTAGATCCTTCAACCTTTCCAAGTGCCCAGCAGATAACTGGCATCTAAGGCATTTCGTTTTTGAAGGAGGTTCAGTTCTTTTTTTACTGGACTTTTTCGTTGGCTTCTTTTGATTGATTTCTGTTTTGATATTTCCAGTTCTGCATGACGGAAACTCAGACATTCTGATAGAGTCGATAATTACCGTTCGATATTAAAAAGAAACAGAAACGTAAAATAAAAAAATACAGAGAAATTTGACTGCTGCTACGTAACGTTTGGCGGAAAAATTCAACAACTAAAATTCAACTAACTGCCGACACATTCGAAAATAGACTAAGTAGTTCGAAAAGTGTCAGAAACAAAAAGCCAATGTGTTTCAGTTACAAAATAATATGTCAGAGGACAGTATAAGGGTAAGATAAAATCTTTAATACGCGTTTTTAAAATACATACAATACACATACAATACAATTCACTACAATTTAGGCACTCGTTAATGCTGTAGTCCTAAACAATTTAGGCACTCGTTAATGCTGTAGTCCTAAACAAACTAAAAGTCATAAAACACCGCAATCGGTAAAGATTATGGGAGTACGGAGTGATCCGTTTTTGGTGCCAAAGACCTCCAAGGACTTTAATATCTTGCCACCCCTGACAACGCGACCGAAACCAACTCGTTTACCATTTGCCACTCTGAGCGGTTTGAATGACATTGAAAACTTAAGTTGTTTGGAAAATCCTTGTAGAAAGTCTTTACGAAACGATAAAACATTATCGAACGAGCCGTGATCGATGGTCTTACCATCGTACTCGATAATGGAATGTAATTTTGAATTTATTTCCAATGGCATTTCAATATCAAGCCACAGTTGCGGAAAAAGTCTTCTGATGTTGAAATCTTTGTACTTTCCATCCATGCAGGCCTGCACCAGTTGCAAGACTACCTGTGGTGCCGCCTCCGTAAACAGCTGCACAACGATGCGACCCAATGGCCGGGAATCTTTCACATGAATATCAAAATAGATAACTGGTCGAAAGAGATGACGACGATCCTTGTCTGATTTAGGTATAGACAACAGATAGCCATGATACTTCTCTAACCCCTGCTTGGGCAATTCGAATGGTGGTGGTGGTACCACTGGCTTTTTAATTGCTTGCTCGACATTCCGGCCAGTGTCAATCGAACTTTTTATGTCCTGAATCCGTTTACCCATATCATAATTATCATGTTCCAACGTATTAATCCGCTCAATGTTACGCGATAGAACTGTTGACTGGCAAATTACAGCGTCTTTACGAAAATAATTATCTCGTTGGATGCGTTTAGTCAGATTCAATCCCAACAATATTCCAATATTGTCCATGGTACGATTCATGAATGTTATCGCTTCTTGTCGCAAGGAACCCAGATTCGCATAGATGGTAGAGTTCATATAAACCGGGTCCTTATCTACCAGACTGCCAGCCGTAACCAGGCGTTCGCGATGCTCTTTATAGGCATAGTAATCGAGTTCATCAGAATAGTTTTTGAAGACCGGCTTAGGTATCTTTCGCTTGGTTTTTTTTGGAGGCTTTGGCTCTTCGACCATCGGCTCATCTGACGATGAGTTGTAATAATCGTAGTCTACACATTTCGGAAATTCAAACATCTTCGGATTTTACGTGTTTAAAATAATAAAACAAATAATAAAATAAAAATTAAAATCGATCTGTTCTGAATACCCTTAAAACAAAATCTGTACTGACTGAAAAATTGTACAAACAGAATTTAGGAAAGCGCACGGCATTGTTAGATGTGTTCAAAATTATTAAACAACATTTATTATATATATTCTTCTAAAGGCATTTCAAACTTCAATGAAAGATGCCAAATTTAAGAACGTTCTTTAACATTTCTCACTAACCAAAATGTGGCTGGCAAGAAGTTAGTGAAAACTCAATTATGGCTGGGCTGTACTTTACAGGCGTGTCCAGACACTTGTACAGACACTCTGGGCCCCCAAACATAATATGGTTGTGGCATATAATTTGTAAGCAATTAAAATGAAAAGAGAAAGAGAGAGAGATAGAGGGCTCCCTGTTCTTTATATACTTACAGAGCACATTGATCGTGTGAGTGGAGACGACATTCTCGGTTAGTTGCATATTCAATCCGTGACAAATAACCACAAGTGAACGCTTGTTGGGCTCCACAACGGTGGTGATATTCGAACTGGTTGTCCAGCCACCTGGAAAGCATTGAGTTCAATATATAGATGGATTGTAGACCATGGCTAGCAAGTTAAAGCAAACTTACCTTCAGCACTGACGCTTGTCTTGGAAGTGGCGTTGCGTATCTGACGTCCGCCAACCATCCATTTGATCTCCGCCGGTGGATTCGAGGGTGCTGTGGCGCATGTCAGAGGAACAACATCGCCCACACGCGCCTCCGTTGGGCCCGTCACAGTGACTTGCGAAGGTGCGACTGTGGGCAGAGGCACAAAGAGGAGAGAGAAAGGGAGTTGAGTATGAAGAAACTGTAATTTCGCAGGGCATTAATATATAATAAGGCTGATGTGTCAGTCAGGAGACCCAGCAAGCCTTCACGCGTGGCATGCCGCAAGGCTAATGTCTGTTACAGTGTGTGCTCGAGTAAAGGAACCACAATTCTTAGAATCAAATGCTTGACAAGATTCTATTCTCACTTAGAGCATATCAGAACGTAGAAGAGTTTAATAGAAACTGTCTGACTTCTTTTAATTTCTGTTATTCTCTCGGTTTTAAGTTTGTGTTTTACTTTTCGCATGCAGACTGTACCGCATGTATCGCAAATTTTTCTCATATGGAGGCACATCATACACGGCGAGTTCTGGCTGCATGCAAATGATGACTGAGTAACTGACTGACTGACAGGCGTCGGAGCCGTGTTGGAGCTATTACCTAATGCCAGCGATGAGGCAACACACACAGAGAGAGAGAGAGAGAGAGAGGGAGAGACAGAAGCTGCAGCTGCCTTTGCTTTGCCTTGATGGATAAGTGCAGGCGGCAGCTATGGCGGCGTTAGCAGCTGTGCATATATTACGCATACGCCGCGTTCGACCCGTTGCGTAGCTTTGCCTTCTGCAACCGGGGAATACGAAAAACTTCGTCTCGATATGTTTCGCATATAAATAAACATTATGAATTCTTAACTTCTCGCTTCTTTTGCCATACATCTTCATTCCGTACACACACACACACACAAAGAGGAATGAGGCAGGGGCGGGGGATTGTTGTGGCAGGACGCTCAATGTATTCCAGCTACGTCTTCATTTTTGTGCCACATTTCGTTATACATAAATAATGCGTGTTGCCTAGCTGAGCGCAGCTGAAGTCGGTTTCAATAAGCCTGTGTGAGAGTGTGTGTGTGTGCATGTATAGAGAGGGAGAGTAGTGGGAAAGGGGCGTGGGAGGAGAGCAGGCCAGGCAGGCCACTAGGTAAACAAACATTCGAAGCAGTCAAAGCCAGCGGCGAGTGCAGGCGAAACAAGAGCCAATTTGATTGGTATTCACATAAACTGGACGCAAAGTTGGCCACGTGCCTCTTGAATCGAGGATTAGCAGGCGAGCAACAACGGCCACGAAGGAGCCCAGCAGCAACGCTTAGGCACGTGCTGCCAGTTTAGCTCAAGCCTGGAGCGGCAGTCTGAAGCCTTTCATTATCAGCCCAGCAGTCAGGTAAAGAATCGCTAAACAGCAGCGTTGCCTGGGCTGAAATTTGAATATTACGCATACGCCGCATATGCACCGCCCTCAAGTCGCCCATTTGCATGCTAGTGCAAGGATCAGGTGGAGACAGGAATGGGTGAGATAGGGGGGTGGTTGGGCGAAAGGAGGCTGCATGCAAATGACGCGTTGCTAACAACGTTTTGGCTTCGTTCGGGGGCTGCCAGTGATTGCAATTGTTGCAGCTCTAACAAACTGCAGAGGTGCAGGGGAAGGAGGAGCAGCGAAAACGCAGGCGACGCTTTTTGGCACTTGAAAAGAATTTGCATTGCTTGATTTGACAAAGCCGTGTGAAGCGAGAGGGTGAGGGCGGGTAGTTTCAGAGTGCAAACTTAAGCTTAATTGCAAAAGAAAGCAACAGCCTGGCAGAGGAAGAACGAAGGAAGGGGAGGGGTAAGGAGAGAGCAGAGGGAGGCAAGTGATGATGGGGAAGTTTTGCAGGCTTATTTTCACTTTGTGTCGCGTGCCAAGTGGCAGCTCGTAAAGGACGCGCTTTAGGACGCGACTGTTGACACAATCTGCGACTGCGAAGTGTTTGTGATGGTTGTGTCTCAGTGTGTGTGCGTGTGTGTGTGTGTAGCCGTATGAGTGTGTGCAAATATGAAAATTAACGAAATACAATTAGGCAAACAAGCCCGAAGGATGCACAAGAGACGAGAGAGTGGGAGCAGAAGGCGAGGGGAGGCAGAGGGGGTAGGGAAGGCAGGCAAGCTGGAATGCTGGCATAACGAGCTGCAGCTTCGCTTGGCAAATTATGCAGCCTGGTTGCAGCAGCCTCAAGTGGCAGCATTAGGCAGCTGCCTCATTTTGATGCAGCTGCAGCAGTGTGTAGAATGTATATGTGTGTGTGTGTGGAGTGTGTTTCATGTGTCCTATGTGAGTGTGTGTTGCACTTACAGAGAACAGCCAAATCGACTTCCGCCTTAAGCGGTGTCTGCGACATGACGTTGCTTGCCTCGCAGCGGAATCGCGCCTTGTTGTCTCCCGCCTCCGCAGTGAAGCTGTAAATGTTCTCCGACAGCCGGCCCGAGGTTCTGCCAAAGACAGAGACGAAGAAGAGGAAAGAGAGAAAGAAAGAAAGAGAATATGTTAACGAGGTGCAATGCAAAGGGAGACACGTCGTCGTACCTGTAGGCCATGCGGATCTGGGAACCGTTCTTATACCAGATGAGCTGGGCGGGGGGATTACCACCGCGACTGCGACAGATAAGCTCCACGCTCTGACCACGTCGCAGTGTGTCGCCCGGCGAGTAGCCCTCGATGTATGGCGGACCCGGTGGATCTGTGAGCGAAAGAAAAAAACAAAAACAATATGCGTATAATGGTTAGTGAATTGCTGGACATGTTTTTACATGTCGCTCTCGCGCCCACTCGCCCACACTCGCTTCATGCTAGCCTGGCATATTTAATTGCTGTGTCCGCCACAAATAAATTCAATTTACACTAAAACAAATGTGGCCGGCACTGCCATCCGGCCAGCGTATCCAACCCCAAAACCAAACTGTACCCAAACCCGAACAAACCAAACCGTAACCCAATCCAACCCAAGCGTACTGTACTATCAGGTTCGTTCCCGTTGGCAGCCAACCGGACATATGCAACAGAATTTTGCGCGATTTTTAATTGAAGTGTTTGCATGCAAATCGTTTATGTGGTCAAACGCATTATTTTCCCATTTCCCATTTCCCATTTTCCGCTAGACACCCCCCTCCCCACCGTTCTCTTCCTCTTGCCATTGGTTGGATTTTTTTGTCTTTGTTATTTTATTTATTTGTTTGTTTTAATTTCTTTACTTTTTTTATATATCAACTTTGGGGCGTGGCATTTAAAGTGATGCTACATTTGCTGTGTAATTTTCGTGTTGTGGGCGTTTTAATAACAGTGTAAAAAGCCACAAAAAGTAAACAACGCGCTGAGACTTGTTAAAACCAAAATTTAAGCTTCCCATTTAAATGCACAATTTAATTGCATGCGCCGGACAGCAAAAAAAACATAACCAGAAAATTGATTATTATTACAATTTATACCATGAATGCATTCGTTTTAGCTGCGTGTAGCTAGTTTGCTGTTTTAAATTTATAAAAATACACTCTATTTAAATTTTTCTATAAAATTTATAGATTTTAGAAGGTTAACTAAAGATTTCTTGATTTCTAGATGACAGTAAAATGCTTTAAAGTTTTTGTTGAGAGATGTAACAAGTTTATATCTTTCACGTAATGCTTAGTTAGTTAATATATTTTATATTTAATTGGTTACTTCGCATTCTTTACTTTTCTATACAATATATACTTTATATATACCATATTTACGTATATCTTAACAACATCTTACAATATATTTTATTTGTTTATTTTATTTGTAAATATTAAATTCTATTACCTGCCAACTCTAACTAGCTGAACTTAAAACACTCTCAGCTCTATCTACAAAATATGCAGGCAACATAAACTACTTTTGGGCTTCACTGTACAGTAAAGTACACTATATATCAAGCCATGCCATTGTAGTCTTACCTCATCTTTCCCGTTCCCCTCCCTCTGTCGTATAACTCTTTTAAATTTGTTCATATTTTATTATATTAAGCTTAAATGCATTGCAAATGGCAGCACAACGTGTGCCCTAATGGGCACCAAATGGTTGCCAAATTTACACACACACAGACACACAGAGACACCCAGAGGCACAGGGACACAGTCAGGTAAAAGTTAAGCGAATTGCAGTGCAGGAAAATAACCGAGTGGTAGTGGAAAATTAAATTAAAATCACTTAAAATATTGTGCGACTATCGGCTGTGGATGTGCCCCAGAGAAGACCCCCGAGTCCCGATCCATACGAATGCCAACTGAATCCGATTATGGCAGGAGGAAAGGTGGGTAAGGAAGGGGGAGGTAACGATGAGCACAGGGGGTGCCATAATAGGCGCATAATTAAGCGCCGCAAGCCCCTGCAATGTCAGTGGGTCAGGGGTCAGGCATGACTCGGCAGAGGCAATGGCGCAGTGGGTGTCTGCCATGTGCCGTGTGAGATACAAGTGAGAGATGGAGAGAGACAGAGAGAGAGAGAGAGAGACGGACAAATATTTACGCACACACACACAGTAAACTTTATATCTGCAGGTGTGTGAGCGTGTGCAGGTGTGTGTGTTTTGGCAATAGCCGATGAAGACTTAACTAGTCGATTAATATACATACTAAATATGCAGCGTGTATCTACGAGTATGTGTATATTAGGGTATTAAAATAGTCATTCACTACTTATGCAAGGTGTACAGTTGACACTGCTCGACTTGAACATATCCTGTGTTCCTTTTTTACTAATTATTACAGATACATTTATCTTCATATTTTATTTGGAACTATTCTCTCTTGCCTCTTTCCTTTTATTATATTCCTCAATTGTGCTGCACATGATTCTATGCAACTGATCAGCGCTGTGTTGGCAGGCAGCAGGCAGCAGGCAAAGAAGCTGCACAGCTTCATTTCGTGCCATTTGGACCCGTTTTGGCCATGGCAATTAAATCTATTATGTCAACGTCAACGCAGAGCAGCATTTTGACCAAAGAGCACGAAATGGCCAGAGAGTGCGCCAATAACAGCCCCGCTTCCCATCGTGGCCATCCTGGCCATGGTGACCATAGAGAGCAGCAAGTGCTTTTGACTCGACCACGCCCATACGCCCCCATCCGCTACCGCTTCGAGGGCAGGCTATGCATAAATAACAAACATAATTAATTTGAATATGGGGCACGTAATGTGTGCAACAGAGGGGGGGCGGGGACAGGTGCTCCCACCTGGATGTGGGTGTGGGTATGGGCGTGGTCTTGTGCTGCAGGTGTATGCCGGATGCGGCGCCAAGCAATCAATAACTAAAGTTTGCAAATGCGGCGCACTGGGCACGCAATGTCCCCAGCAGGCAGGTCTGCTTTGTCCCCGAGTGCCAGTCCCCAGTCCCCAGTTCCCTGTTTCCTGTTCCCTGTTCCAACTGCCAGTTCGCTGTTCCTCATTCCTCTATCGTGGCTCCATTGATGCGTGTGCGGCAGCTGGGCAGCGCATTAGAATTTAAAAACTAATTAATACGCGCGCCAATTGCGCAATTAGCGGCCTGCGAAAGGCCAGAGAGGGAGCAGTACAGAGAGCAGCAGAGGGTGAACGGGAGCAGTAGCAGGTGCGGCAGCAGAGCTCTAACCATGAAGGCGACCAAATGACTGTGGCAGCAGCATCGGTAACCATCTATCCCCAACTCAGTCGTACTTTCCGCGCATTTCAATTGTATGGCAAACTTGGCCATTTGCAGCGGCTAATGAGGTCGCCCCCTTCGCACTCCCCCCCCACCGACCAATTGGCATGCGGAATTTCGCACCACGCATGGATCGTGCTGGGTAGCATCTATCTATCGGTATCTGCCTAGTTTCTACGTTGCGGCAGTCCCTCGATTAGTAGTTGTACATAGTAGTAGTGATGGTGGTGGTTCTACTCACACAACACGGACAGTTGCACGGTGGCACGCATCGGCATATCGGGCGAGAGGGCCTTGTGCTTTGCCTGGCACGTGTATTCCGTATAGTCATCATCGGGTCCAGGCTTCAGTTTTAGGCTGGACGTGGTTGTAAAGCGCTTAGGTACAGTCTCCTCCACTTTGTTCTCGGGTTTGCCTGGCAAAAGATGAAAGTAAAGGGTTAATGAGTTGCAGATATAAGAGAAAATATAATACAACTAACTTTTCTATATGTAGTACTATGAAGTATACAAGATAAACTAATGAAATTAAAGAAGAGGCAAAGGAAGTATGGATAAAGAATGTTGAAAGAGAGTTGAATTGAGATTGAGATTCTTGCAGATCCTGAGCACATTATAATACATACAAATATTCGATTTCAGTGCTACAAAAATCGAATAAATAAGAATCAAAAAGGTTTTATAACTGAATAGCTCAGCTGATAACATAAAGAGGATATTCCTTCCGAATTCCCTGTATATATTTAAATATTTTAAAGTAATATTTTCTTATGATATAAGACCAAAAATCTAACCCAAATTGCTGTGAACATAACGATGCCCAAGACTATCTATATGGATTGCATTATAATGCTTGCATTGCTTAGCTTATTTGTCTGTCGTTTGTCCATTCCGCTTGCTTTATGTGGTAACTCGTGTGGCAAGTCGTGTGTGTGTGTGTGTGTGTGGGTGTGTACTCCTCCATGGCCATGGCCAGCACTCTCTTTGTGCGATAAATAATAACGCAACAAGCGAACTATCCAAAAATGCACTGCGCTGCATATGAGCGAGTGTGTACAGGCGTGTGTGTGTGTGTGCGAGTGTGTGTGGTGCGTTATAAATTCTTGTGCGCTGCGTTAAATGTCTGCGATTTATCATAATAACAACAACAACAACAGGAACAAAACATCAACACAGCACTCAGGAGCGGGAGCTGAGCACAAAGAAAATTAAAATGGCGGGTGTGTGTCTTTGGTGTGCGTGTGTGTGTCTTTGGTGTGTATGTGTGTGTGGAGCTGTTGGTTGTGTGCAAAATTTGCACGCCATTTTCGCGTACGTGCAGCTTCCACTTCCCTGCTCCATCAACTGCTCCTCTTGTTCCCTCCCTTGCCACGCACCTAAGTCGTTGTCATAAAGTTTAACGCATATTTTATGAAGTTTTGTCGCCACGCCCCCGCCCCCGCCCCACAGCCCCAGCGCCCATTCGTGGAATTCATTTGTAGGCGCATATTTTGTATAATATTTGGCAGCAGCAGCAACAACATCAACATTTTGTGACATAATTTTGAGTCATAAATTGTCAATGCAAAGGGCAGGGGAAGGCAGCGTAGAGCGAGAAGGGAGAAGGAGGGGGGCAGGGTTAGTGGAAGAGACACTGCCCCATGACATGCCTTTAAAAATATGCGACCTCAACTATCGAGTTGAGTTTTCGCATATTACGAAATATATCCAAAACCCAACTCGAACCCGTATCCAGAGCGCCGGGATAATGACCCGACTTGGTGCTGCCACCGATGCCGTTGCCGTTGCCGTTGCCTTTGCCGGCATTAAGCATCATTTTCGCTGCGAGTCGCTGCGGGTTCGTTCCCGCTGACAGCTTGCAAATGATGCTGCCAGACAATGTCCTGAAGTCTTGTTGCGCCGACAACAACAACGACGACGACGCCGACGACGAGGTCAGGGACAGTTAAGGCGTGCAAGGGAGTGGATGGGGGAGGATGATGCCACCCGGCTAGAGTATTCAGTCCGGCCGCAACATATTGCGTCGTAAACATAATTCATCATGCAGCGTGTGCTGTGTCCAGCTTGAATGCGAGCAAGCGAGCAAGCACACGCGGCTTTTCCTACATTTTTCCTTGTGGATTTCCCACACAGAACCTTCCTTTTCCCCGCCCACCTACTCCGCGGTACATTTTACGCCGTTTTGCAAATTTTCTTCTTCCTTTTTTGCGCTCGCTTTGGCCAAAAAAAAAAAAAAAACAAAAATTTCCATCATCATCATCGCTCGCCGTTTCACATTTTAAGCATTTTTAACGCGCCAGTTGTGTTAAAATGATTTCGTTAGCCGCCAAATGACAGCCGAGTCAGGGTGCCTAAGGGAGCCCACACACACACACACGCACACTCAGTCACACACACACACACATATGTATAGCCATATACTGCATATCATAATCATTATGAAAATTAAATGTCGTGAAGGCGACCAGGCTGGTCGCTATTACCACTCCCCCCTCTACCCCTCTGGCCCACGACCCTTGTCCATTTTTCCGGGGGCAGCATTTGCATTTTTCCATATACATTTTCCAAAGCGTCCGAGCAACGATTTTCCAATTTCGTTGCCCGGCAGCAGCAGCTAAATGACAAGGCACAAACAAGCACCGAAAAAAGAAGAAAAACAGGCAGCAGCAGAGTGGCAGATAAGGGTAAACTGGGAGGGGTAAAAGGGGCAAGAACAGAGGCTAGGGAAGTGGTGGGTGTGTTACCGCCGTTAGACCTTGCCCCGTTGGCATCGCCAGCAGTAGCAGCAGCATCAGCATCAGTTGACAGCGAGCGTTTTGTTAGAGTATAAAATTATTATTTAAGCACCGTCATCAAGCAGAAAGTCGACGGGTGACTACACCTTCCCTCTCTTCCCAACCCCCCCTCCTTTCTCATATTTTTACCCTCTCTGCCCGCACTCCATACCGACACTCCCACACACTCACATATGCAGGGCGATTCTCGCCCCCGTTCGAAACCCATTTACACTTTTTGTTTTTTCTGTAGTGGATCAGCCTGTCGCGAAAGGCATCCCCAATACAGGGATGAGGGAGAGGGGAGGATGCTGCGTGCAAAGGTCGCCTCCATTAGAAGAGACACGAGAGGGGAAGTGGGGCAGCTTGCGTTGGGTTTGCTGTGTAAGTGGACATTAAATTTGATGGCTTAGTGTTGTGACACTTGTCACGAGCCGCGTGTGTGTCTGTCTGTGTGTGTGTGTGTGTGTGTGCTGGTTTGATGTTGATTGCGCCTTGCCTGCCATTACATTAGTACGATACATTCTATATTCTAAAATATATGTATATGGACAAATTTCCTTACGAACTGTCAGCAGAAAAATATGTGAGTTATTGCAGGGGAGGAAAGGAAAGGAAAGGAAAGGAATAAGAAGGGCTGTCAGAGACTTTTCTGGAGAAGAGTTATTAACTAAAAGGTGGGATACTTTAACAAGTAAAGATTAAAGTTAAGGATAAGATGTGTGGGAGGTAGTTAGGTACTTCTATGGGATGTATTAAATATTAAGCTATGTATTAATAGTATAAACCATTAGTATGAATTGCAATCTTATAAAACTTAATGAAAGACAGACTAAGAAAAAGAAGACGTCATTATAGAACTGATAACTAAAGCAATAACTAAGCTCTCTTATATGAACCTCTTAACTTCTTGAAATCTATCTCTAAATCTCTATATGACATATAATATCCAAGTTATTTCTGTTAGACTTAAAGAAATAATACAGCAAATATAATTCAGTAAGAGAGATGAAATACTTATACATTAAACCACACTACATAGGTACTATAAATATAAATATATATAATATTATATATTTCTCTATGTTTATCTAGCTGACACTCACCTGCTTTATACTCGACATTGCCGCGATACCAAACAATTTGCGCCTCTGGCTTTGAATTGGAGACGATGCACTTTAGTGTTAAGTCCTGATTCTCGCGTACTTCCACCTTGGAGTTGTGGCTATATCCCTTGATCTCGATTGAGGCAGGTGGCGCTGTGAAAAGAGAAAGAGAGAGAGACAAAGAGAGAGAGAGAGAGAGAGAGTGATTAGGCGAGTGTATTACAAGGCAAAGCAGTTTTCGATGCCAACAAATGGCGGCGAATAATGCGAATGCGACTGAAAGCAAAACAATGGCCAAGCCAACGACTGCAACAACAACAACTGCTACAACAACAACAACTGCTACAACAACAACAATTGCTACAACAACTGCAACTGCTACAACAAGCGACGTCATGCTCGCTCATTATGCGACAATGCTGCGTATCGTTGTTGTTATTGTTGTTGGCCGTAGCCGAAGTGGGCGTGGCATTCAGGCGACATTGTTCGCGGCACACAGGTTGAATGGCCGCCAAAGCATGGCCTGCAGTCGTCTGCGGCTCTGCCACGCCTCCCTCCCCCGCACCGCCTTCCCTTTCACACAGCAGCAGCAACTGCAGCCAAACAATGCAGCGGCACAGGAGATGTTGAAACAGCAGCAGCAGCAACAGCAATACAAACAAACACAAATACAGAGAAGGCACACACACACACACACATATACATGCGCGGCAACAAACAATCGTGGATAAAGTTAAGTGCACGTGTGCATTATTTTAATGCCACCTGAAGGAGTAGGCAAAGGCCCCAAGAAAATACCTCTTAGCCTGCACTTAACAGTCAGAACTTTAAGGCAGGCAGAAGAGAAGAGGGACGGGTAGAGGGGAAATGGGAGGGTAGTGTCGCCCGAGTGCATTTGACATGCAACATATGTTGCCTGCTGCTGCTGCTGCTGTCGCGCTGTGTGCGCGAGCTGATGTTGTAGTAGAAGTTGTTGCATGCAAAATGAATGCTTAATGTCGTGTGGCAGGCACTTCCCCAGTCTCATCGCGGCTGCAACTCCAATCCTCCCCTGCCCCACCTGTTTCTTCTCATGTCACTAGGGATGCTCTTAAAGTGTGTGTGAGGGAGGGAGGTAGGGGAGGGGTGACAAGGGACATACTAGTTGCCGCTGCGGCGTGGTAATTGCTTTTGTTGCCAACCCAAATGAAATCAACACCGATCGCCCTCAGCTGCTGCCGCAGCCAACTGCGACTGCGACGTTGACTTCGTTGTGCTTGTTGGCATTTTATTTGCATAGCTTGCGGCGCATTAAATTATTATGCACAAATCAAATACATAAACACCAAATCCCGCGACACACACACACACACGCTGGGGCGTCAACAAAAACACAACAAATACACACACACACACACACACAGAGGGCCCGTTGGCATCGAATTGCCACGCATAACAAAGCTCAGCTCAGGCATTTGCCTTGTCCTTGTCTGCTTTGCCTGCCTGCCTTTTGTTTTACGCCGCGTATACGTAATCTAAGCAGTCAAATGTTTTGCCCCAAAAAGTAGGCAACACAAATTCAGCACATGAAAAATTCGTCGACATTTGCATGAAGAGAAGTGTGGGGAGTGCTGAGGGGGGAATATCTTAATACAATAGACAAGCAAAGAAGTGGTGTAGAAATCTGCATGTGAAAAACTATATAATATAATATAGATATACGAGAATAAAGACTTCTACTTGAAGCTGAATTTAGCATTGAAATGGAACAACTTTAGGCCCTGCCTGTTTCTTCTACCTAATATGTTAGATATGATACTAACATCTGTGGAACCTTCATCAGTATTATAGAAAACCTTAAATTATTTCAACATTTTCATTTGCCACATTATCTGAAACTGCCGTGTCGATAAAGCGCAACTACATTTGTATATCTTAACTTGCAACAACGTGGAGTTCTCCGTTGTGGTTGAGACAACGCGAAGCCGCAACATCGCGTTGCTTGTGCACAAATTGCTGTCGCACAATGGTGGCAGCTTCCCCCACGCTTTTCCCCTCTCCCCTACCACCTCCTTTCCCAAGGGGGAGTTGCCATCTCTCTGCATAATATTCGGCAGCCTTAAAAGCGAAAGAAAGCCAAAGCGTGCTCATACATATACAAATATGCATATGTATGTGTGTGTGTGTGTTGCCTGCACTATGTTCTTGAATATTTTATGGCTGCAGCACGGCACAAAGTCGGGGCAAATGCAGTTCGATCTATAACAAGGGGATGCTGTGTCTGTGTCTCTGTGTGTGTGTGTCTACGTGCCTGTGTATGTATGTAGGTGTGTGTGTGTGTTCGCATTGTTGATTGGTATGCAAATTGTATTTGATTATTGACATGTGCGAGGCGCGCATTCTCGACACACACACAGAGATATACACAGATACAAGCAGAGTGAAGAATGCGAAGGTTGTCCCCTGGTCGTTATACCCTGCAATTGTTGTCGTCCTCACAATTGGCGTTACATGCGATTATGGACGAGCCTGTCGCCTCCTACACCTGGCGCCTTTGTGTGCACCTGCAGTACTCACTCTGGCTGCGATTCGTTGATTAAATTTTATGGAAGCGGGCGGAGATGAGAAGAGTAGAGTCGGGGGGCGGATGGGGTAAGCAACAGCAGCACTCGCTGCAAATAATTTATGCAGGCATTGTTAGCGGGCGGCTGACAAGGGGAGAGTGCGGGAGGGGCATGGCATGCAACGGACAGCGGGGTACAAAGTGCAATTTGCCATGAATTCAGACGAAGCTGCCATCCCCCCCGCCACCCTCTTGAGCTCAGCGCTCGCTAACCCACTAATAGTACGCCTCATAAAAGTTTTATGCGTTGAAATATTTCTCTCGACTCTTCCTGCCCGCCTGCCCCCCCCGTAAGAAAAAAGCAAGAATTGGCAATTTTTCCATTTGACGTCAACTTTGGCAAGGAATTTGCGACTGAAGTCGGCAAAAACTCAAAGAGGGAAAACTCCCCACAGCACAGAGCAGAGCAGAGAGCGAGCACAGAGCATAGAGCACACAGCATGCCCAGCCCCGACTGACTTTAAGGTCAGAAAACAAATGTTTGGCCATAATTCAAGAGCGTCGCTTGGCAAAGTCGAAAAACTTTGATAATTTGCACTACAATTACGACACAATTTAAAAATCAATAAAGTACGTTTATTGGCGTTAGACAGAGGGGAAGAGAGAGAGGAGGAAGAGATAGAGTAAGAAATGAATTGGAAGAGGCGGGCAGTGCAAGCTGCACGTAGCAGCGATTTCCAGCTTTTCTCAGCTGGACTGCATTGCATAACCAAAAAAGCAAAAATACAAAAAAAAAGTATTAATAAAATAAAAAAAGGAAATCATATAATACACATACAACTACGCGCGTATATCTGTGTGTGTGTGTGCAAAAAACTGTAAGAGCTCCATTCTTCTTTTCCGTTCAATTTTTCAATGCTGCTTTGTATTCAAAATTTATAAAGGCAGCGAAAGCTCTGCTTGCCTTCTTCCTCTTTCTCTCAGTCCCTCTCCCCCTCATATTTTTTTGTTTTTTGGCCGTGCATGCCTTGAATTCCATTGTGCCTGGCAGGCAGGCAGGCCGGAGCCCATTGCCCAACGCCCAGGACCAGAACCAGAACCAGAACCCAGTCACAGGTTCAGCTACAGCTTCAGCTGAGGTGCCGCGCACAGGCAACTTTGGGTTGGGTTTGGGTTTGGTCTTTTTTTTTTTTTGGGGGGGCCCTTGTGCAAAAAGTTTTTTGGGGTGCTGCTGCTCCCGTTCAGCTTGCGGCATATGTGTTTTTTAGATGGGGGGGACTGCGTTTTTAAAAATTAATGGGTATGCGAACATTTTCTAAATTTCCATAAATTTGCACGTGGACTTTTCTGTGTGCGAAAGTTCTTTTCGCTCTCTGCCCAACTTATAATCTAATTGCGCCCACACATATTGCCCTCGCTCTCTGTCCCTCTCCCTCTCTTCTCCCTCTCTTCCCCCTTTTCTCTTTCTCGTTGTTAGTTGGGTCCATGAAACTTTTTGGCTAAACGGGGCAGCACACGTTGAAATTAGTTGCCGAAGAACTTTGGTAGCTCCCTTCATACACCTTTCTCGCCTCTCGCCTCTCGTATCTCGTATCTCGTTTTGGGAGTGTTTCAAATTAAATTTGCGTATGACAAAGGTTTGTTCATTAGGTTTCTGTGAGCTCTCTGCATATGCTATTTTAATTAGACAGAGAAAGCGCCACGGGGATTGCTAAAAGAGGCCAACATTGAGTGAGAGATAGACCGTTCAAGGTATTCAAACTTTGCGAAATTGATATATTTTTGACTCTACTCGAAGACTTCTATAGTGAATTGAACTAAGTTGTTGTTGTACTACAGTAAAAAATGTTTTATTTACTATGTTTTGGCAATTGAATAACTTATTTTATCATATTGCTCTCTATATCAGTTCCTGCCTCTCAATCTTTCCTGTCCCTCTTTCTCTATTTTCTGCCTTTAAGAGTTTCCCACTCTATAAACCGCAAATAATATGCCTTTGCTACCCACTCAGTCGAAAACTTTTCAGATTCTCACGTCTTTCATCATTCCAACTGTCCATTTCGCTGACCATCGAGGCGAGCTTCATTAAGGTAGTCAGGGGAAAGGGACACGTGAGGCGTATGACCTATGCGACGCATTCCTTTGCGGTGATTAATCAAGAGAGAGAGGGAGCAGAATGACCGAAAATTACCTTAATAAATAAATCAAATAATTGTAACTTGAACTTAATTGAATTATTCGACATTTGTCAACATTTTGCCGAGGCTAATTGCTGCAATAATGTCGCACGTGTTCCCCAGCATGCCTACAGGACATCTGGGAGTCTGTGTGTGTGTATGTGTATGTGTATGTGCACATACTTGGCTACACATTTCAGTCATTCAGTGAAACATAGTAGATTCCATTACAAAACAAAGGGAACGCGAGACACGCACACACATACCAAGCGAGCCACAGAGCAGCGAGCAGGAGCAGAGGAAGAAGGCGCAGGGGGAGCCAAGGGGAGAAGCACTCACAAGTACCGACAATTATGACAAACATTTCTTCCAGCCGGGAGGGGCAAACGAAGCGTGCAACGTGCGGAGGCGAAGCAAACTGGCGACCTTTTGCCGCAGCAGCAGCAGCAATAACTAACGAGCTTATATGAATCCCAGCTACACACACACACACACATAGACTCTTCTCTCTCACACACATATAGACAAACGCAGGGCGTAGCTGAGGCTCGCTAAGTTTTTCTTTGAGTTTTTCTAAGGCTCCTCTCCATGGCACACATCATCATTGTCACAGCTCATGGCGCGTAATTAACTAAACAAACGTCATTAGGCATGCGCATATATGTGTGTGTGAGGCAGCGAGTATGTGAGTGTGTGTGTGAAGGAGGGTCTATGTGTGTATGTGTGTGTGCGCGTGTGAGTGGGAGCCTTAGGCAAACTTGGCAAAGCACGCTGGCAGCAGAGTTTGGGGAGACTCGCTGTCTCTCTCTCTCTCTCTTTCGCCCTCTTGCTTTGCTGGGAAAATCGTAGACGAAACGAAGCAAAGGAAATGAAAATCGCTGTCATCAAATGTAGCGCAATTTCTTGAGTGATTACAACAACAACAGGAACAACAGCAGAGGGAGCAGCAGCAGCAACAGGAGTACCCACACATTCAAAGTGATTACTCGACAGCAGGAATAACAATGCAACCGAGACACAAACACACTCGCACAGACACACACACTCGCACACTCATTCGCACAACAAAAAAACACTAAAAACAAAAATAAATTCATTTCGCTTCAGTTTGAAAATGCTCCCTCCCTCCCACCTTCTTCTCCCTCTGCTGTCTCTTTGTCTGTCTGTCTTGGTCCTTAGTGCTGGCGGTGTCAGCTCCGACTGTGACTCCTTCGAGCAATAAACTGCGCTAAATTCAGCTCAACTTACACATTGTTGTTGCTGTTGTTTCTGTTGTTGTTGCTGGTGCTGGTGCTGCTGCTTGTTTTTGCTAGAATTGCTGTTGCTTTGCAAATTGCTGACAATAAATGTTGGCACTGACAACCAGCAAGACCAAGAAGAGAGAGAGAAGAGTCTGCGCGATGTGCCACGCCCACAATTTAGCCACCCGCATATGCAATGTGCAAAATTCCTTTTGGTGAGGTGCAATGAGACGAAGGCGAAGCACAAATTGTGTTTATTGCTAGAATTAATTGACATTCAAAGAACGCACATGACTTTGGTTAAGCCAAAGAAACAAAGTACACGTATTCCATATAATATTGTACTCGACTTGATAGTGGAGAGAGAGAGGGGGGGGCAAAAGAAATAGTTATAACTGCCTTGCAGTTGACTAAACGGCAACCCTTTTCCGTTTTAAGTTCTTCAGAGATGCTAATGAATGTTATAATAACATTCAGTCAACAATTCAATCATCATAATCCCAACTTGCACTTCCTTTCAACTATATATTCTTTATACTGAGAACATTTCTTTGAGGTCAATGATTCAATCTCAATTTTAATCACATTCAATCAATCAATCAATCATACAATGATGAAAATTATACTTATCGCATGTATTCATTTGTCTTTTAATCATTTTCAATCAATCAATCACTCTATTATTCACTTAATCAACCAATCAATCAATCATACAATGTTGAAGTTATCTTTCGCTGTTTTGTTCAAGAGTCTAATATTCTTCTTTTTAACCTTTTCAATCAATCAATCACTCTATTATTTACTTAATCAACCAATCAATCAATCATACAATGATGAAAATTATACTTATCGCATGTTTTGGAATTATTCCAAGAGTCTAATATTTATCCATTACTGTTTTAACCATTTTCAATCAATCAATCACTCTATTATTTACTTAATCAACCAATCAATCAATCAAACAATGATGAAAATTATAGTTTCGTGTTTTCGAATTATTCAGGTTATTTTTATTCATTTTCTTTCAATAATTTTCAATCAATCAATCCTCTTTTATTCACTTAATCAACCAATCAATCAATCATACAATTATGAAGTTATACTTATCCTTTTTCGATTATTCCAAGCTCTAATATTCCTGTTTTAACCATTTTCAATCAATCAATCACTCTATCATTCACTTAATCAATCAATCTATCTATTAATATATCAATCAAACACTAAAACATTCACTCAATCATTTACTCAATCATTCACTCAATCAATCAATCAAGTAATCAATCATGTTCTCTACTTACATATGACAGTCAGCTTGGCATTCGCTCTGATGGCCGAGTTCAATCGCGCTGGTCCCACCTGGCACTGATACTCGGCATCATCGTTGATGGAGGCATTCGAGATGCGCAGATTGTAGACACCCTTATTGCGATCGCCCAACACAGAGTAGCGCGGGAAGCCAGGTATCACCTGCTCGAAGCCCAAGGCAAAACCATCCTTGGTCCATTGCACAGCGCCGGCCACGTTGGCCACCTCGCAGCGCATCATCGCCTCGGCGCCCTCAAGCACTTGCAGATCATGGGGCGTGGTGCGAAATTTCTGCTGCTGGGCATGGCAGGCGGGCAGCAATGATGACGATGGCAGCAGCAGCAGCGTCAACAGAACTGTAAAAAAAATGCGCAAGAAGATCGTTATGAAAATAGTTGATTAATTGTTCTGCCGTTTGTTGTCTTTGGCAGAGGCAGCAGGGGAAGAGGGAGAGACAAAGAGGAGTGCAGAGGCAGCTGACTAAAATGGTGTCCCCATTTTCTATTAGAAACGTGACTTTCTATGGTCGCGCAGCTTTCGCAGCATTTTCGCGCTGAATTATGAAATGTGTATTTACCCGAAGCCAAAAAAGAAGAGCATACAAACACACACATAAACACACACACAAACACACTCACATAAACACAATGAGCCCAGCGTAGTGCAGAGACAATGGAGTCGCCCCTAAATAGCAAATCCTGACCGCAATAAAACAGGACATGCCACAGTCAGCCGAGTCCACACAGGCTTGTACCGTTACTAAGCTGCCGCATAGCTGCAGTTTGCAGCCGACGCAGCAGCTCAGCCTGGAGCTGGAGTTGAAGCGGAGTCATAGTCCTAGTCCAGCGTCCACAAACGGAGACGTACCCGAACTTTGACCGTTCAAAATGAAAAGTTTTTTAATGAAAAACAAACACATTTCCCGGCACAAACAAAGGCACGAAAAAAAACTGAAGGGAAAAAGAGGAGGCATGGTAAAATTCACCGAAAAACGTTGCTCGCTGGCCCCGTCATAGCACAAAAGCCAATTGTGGGCGTGGTCCACCTACAGTCCCTCCTGTTGCCCACCGTTTCCCTGTCCCCGTGACTGTTTGCTAAGACTTATTGCAGACTGCAGTCGCAGTCGCTGGCAGTTTATTTCTTTGCCGCCGAAACTATTAAATTGTGTAAAAAACAAAAAAGCACAGAGAAAGGTGGGAGAGGGATGGAAAAGAGGCAGAGGGAGCTGTGCTTCCCTTAGGGCATCCCCCTTAGTCGAGCCCAGAATCAACAAAAGCATTTAACGCGGCCATCAGGCAGCTACAGTTGTTTTAGTGCCACAGTGCCTCGCGTCCGTCCACGTCCCTTCGTCCGTCGGTGTCCGTGTCCGAATCTGAGTCTGGGCTCCTCCAGCTCCAGGCTTCTGTTCAGTGCACTTTATTCGTGCTGCGGCGCTTTCATAAATTTCAAACGGATCCGGCGCTGGATGCAGCGCATGATGTTGCGGGCGGTGGCGTTAGTCGAGGCACGGGAAACGCGGCCATATGCCCACAATAAAAGCAGAAGGGAATAGGAGTGAACAGAGGGAGGAGGAGAAGGAGAGTAGCGTGAAGAACTGTTTATTTATAAGAGCCGAAATGCAGTTTTAAATACCCCGAACGAGGCGGCAATTTAAGTGTGCGTTGCGGGCGCGTCTCTTTTCGGGCCAGATAAAAATCCATTTCAGCTAAAAACAACAACAGCCTTAACAGACTTATGTAGTTAACTGATAGATACCCTGTATATAGGTGACAAGTATGGGAATTGAAGTAATATGCCAGCAAGTTTGAAGTAAGAGCTTTTACTAGTAAATAACCTGTGGTCAGATAAGCTAATGATAGATTTATATATAGTCTTACAAACCCTCAATATTTTCTCCGTATTTACATATGTTCTCAGTTCTAGCTATTTATACCTTTTCTTGTCGTTCATATCTCAAAAAGAAATTATAATATCATTCCCATTAGTTTCTTAACTCAATAGCAGCATAGCAAAGCCTTCTCTGCCATCACATTTCCAGGGTATTCAAATCTAAATGCAAACTAAAAATGACCGCAGACGACACAGCCTCGACCCCGAAAGAGCAAAAAAAAGTAGATGTGTCTATGGCCCGAAGCAATGATTAATATGGACACTATTTGCATACACACGATGTCTGGGAACAGCAACGAAATGAATTTTAAATACAATATATGCATAAATCCAGCAGGAGAAAGGAGCTGCGATGAATAGGGGTACTCTTTCGGGTTGGGTTCATTTCGGGGTTCAATTTAAGAGTGAATGCTGCTAACTCTTTACGATTTCATTATTTTGCTTTTTCGTACATAATTTGGCAAGGAATGCGTTGCCGAGTTACCCGAGAGTAACCCCCAGCAGTCTCAGTCCCCACTCCTCACTACACCCCTCCCCTTGTTCCTTATATCCCCATTCATTCTTTCGTGCCCCTTTCTGCAGTTGTTGTCGCGCAATTTAGCAGAGAAGTTGTTGTTATTGTTCTGGGGCACAGCCTGAGCATTACTGTCAATTTATATAAATTTTCAGGCTGCCTAGCCTTAGTCCCAACACAGCCACGCCCCTCGGCGCACCACACCACGCCCTTCCCCCTGGTTATCTGGCTAAAACTGTCAAATGCAGGAGAACCCTTGCCAGCATCAGGCGCGGCCATAACCTTTGGCCCCGTCAACGCACGCTCTACGCAAATTTGAGCCTATTTCACACACAAGCACAGACAGAGAGAGGGAGACAGAGAGGGTGTTAGAAAGAGAGAGGGAGACTGAGGGAGCAGGGCACTGTGTGTATATTTGTGTGTGTGTATGTGGGTGGTTCTGGCTCTGGCGAGAGTTCATAGTTGAGTAAATTTTTACCTCGTTCATGATGGGCCGCATCATTGGCAACTCGAGTCGGGCTGGCATGCGTGTGTGTGTGTATGCGAGTGTGTGTGCCAGCATGTATGTGAGTGTATTTTCAACAAATTTGCTGTTGGGCGTCTTCATTGCCCTTGTTGTTGTCTCATATTTTTCAAGCGAAAAATTTTAATAAAGTAAATTCCTATTTTACGGCCCCGAAAGGAGCCGCCTCCGCCTCCGTCTTTGCCATTTCCCATGCTCCCTCAGCATATGAGTCGTATGAGTGTATTAGACATGCCGCTTGAAATTGAAGCATGACATGGCACACACACATACAGCACACACACAAAGCTCATATGTCATCTACGTGTCATACGGCGTCGTAGTTTGCGGAAATAGTAGATAGAAAAACACGCAACAAGCGAAGGAAAGTGCGAAAAGGATTTAAATGCTTTAGGCGTCGCCTTTTGACCGCGCCCCGAGACAGACATGAAGCAGCAACAGCAAGAGCAAGAGCAGAGGCAACCCAGTGACCCCCCACCCCACTGCCACACACAACTCGCGACCCTTGGCCCCAAGTGCCATTGTCGAATTTCAGTGTCCTGTGTGTCGTTGCTGCCTGCTCCTCTTGTTGTTGTTTCTCGTTGTTGCGCGCGTACTTGATTGTTTTCGGAGCTGGAAGTGAAACAACATTTCACACACACTCACACACACATGTGCGCAGGGCACACACACAAATCCCGGCCACAGTGCGCCCCACACACTCACACACACAGTGGGCAAAAAAGGGTTTTATTTTACGAGCGGGACTATCAGTGTTATTGTTATGACTGAAATTTGATGGCCCCAACCGCTTCTGGCTCTGCGTGTAGGCAACCAGAATGGCAAAGGGGGCGGCAGGGGAAGCGTAAGAGGGGTAGCAACTAGCACAGTGACGTATGTGTGTGTGTGTTTGTGTGTGAGGAGGGGTGTGACGACGCTTTATGACGCTGACGCAGTCAAACGATGATTCCCGATTTTGCTCGCCTTTCGCTCTCTTCCCTTCCACCTTCCCTTCACCCCACTCTTTACCACCCCCCTCCCACAGTTATCTCTCTCATGGTCTGCGCTGATTAAGCAGCCTTTTTGGAGTTTTCGTTCGCGCAGATTGCTTTAACGAGGGTCGAGGTGTAGGCTCAAGTGACACCTGAGAGTGGCCTTGGCGAGCAGACAAACACACACTCACACTCGCACACACACTCTCAGACACACACACTTGCCTCGCATGGGGGGCAGCACTTAAGTTTTATTTCGCCTGCTGCTTGCTTTAAATGCCTCACGTAGTATTTGCACCCGGGCTCCAATTTGAGTGTTGCGCGTTAATTTGACGATTATGATTTTCGCACTGCCAAATCGTGCCCGCCTTTTACAGCTGCCTCTGTCTCGAACGGGGCGTGGCACTTCAATCCACATGAGCTGCTGCTGCTGGTGTTGCCAAAAAAATAGGCTGAATTGCAGCTTATTGACGCAGCTCCTCCGCCTCTCGCTTTCTTGCTCAATCTTGTCAATCGTTACACACTCGCACTGCGCCACCTTTGCTGAGCACGCGTCGCTGCTATTGCTGGCCACGCCCCCTGCCCCCTTACACTGTCGCCGCAGACAACGTGCTTTGCATGCGATGGCAAGAAAATTTCGTTATACTATAAAATATTTGTATAGTCCAATTCTTTCTATATATTCCTAGCGAATACGAGCGGAATATATAACAATAGATGGCAGCGCGACCAGTTTTTTATAGCAGTTACGCTGGGAGGGGGTTGGGGAGAGGCTAATGGTGCATGCCCCAGCTGCGCGTACGTGCAACTGCAGTTGCTTGCAGTTTGCAGTCTCAACAAGACAAGCTGCCTTGACTTATCCACAGCAGTAGCAGCAGCAGCCGCCATTGGCTTTTGGCTTAAGGCAACAGAAAGATATGTACACGTATGTGTGTAAACATTGTGGCGCTTCGATAAACGCTTTCTCTACGAGACGAGCAGACCATCAATTTAAAACGAACTCATCTAAGGAACCCCAACTAGTCTAGATGCCTCTCTAATTGATTTTGCATGCTGATTGCTTTATTCATTCGATATAATAAGCGACTTTATGGCATTAAACATCAAAGTTCTCAATTAAATTTGGCTTATATCGTTCAATATTTATTGGGTATTTACTGCAACATGATAAGTCATTAAAGTAAATATGATTTATATGTGCGGAAGCTCATTAAGCGACTGGCTGTTTATCTCTTTGTACTAAAACTAATAGGGGAAGCTTAGAGTATCTTGTTTATACCAGAATTCTATATTGACACGGGTGTGTATCTTTGCTGGTGTCTTGCAGTTGATACTTACAGTACTGTAAAATAATATAAATTGCTTCGTATATGCAAAATTTCATTAACAATTATTATTTTGAATGGGAGATATACAAAAACATAGCCTGAACTGTTTATAAAGTAAAAAAAACTCTCTACAATTAAAGCAGCTTGAAGTGCATAACACCTCACACAACCTGACTTGCACAGGGTATGCAACAAGCTCATTAATTGATTCATTTGCCATTAAATACACGATCTAAAGTTTAATTAACGCGCAGCTTCTCTTGCAGACACACAACTTTCACTTCTAGCAGGTCTATAAAATGCTAGTTAAAAATGCAATTTATTTATGAACACTGCAAACAGCAGGGTGAAGTAGGAGAGGAGAAGTGGGGAAGTGAAATACCAACTGGCAGAGCGAACAAGGAGAGCAGCAGCTGCCGCACGGTAGCCATTTTTGTCTGCATTATTTGCATCGGCATTAGAAGATGCCGCAGCAAAAGTGGCAGCATAATCGGGCAGCGAGATTATTAGCATGCGACAGGCAAGTGAAGGACATGCCGCAAAGAAGAAGGCCGCAACAAAGTCTCAAGCAGGTGGGGCAACAAAAAGAGCAACAGCGACAACGACAAGAATGAAGTGGCAGGCAGGTGGGGCAACAAGAATGAAGTGGCAGGCAGGTGGGCAAGGTGTGGCAAGGGGGAGGGAGGCAGTTGCGAAACAAGGCAACTGCAGCAACAAATTTTCGTTTATGAATTAACTGCGAATATTTTGCGGTGCAAAAGCTCCTTCACCTGCTTCCCCCTCTCCCAAACCAACCCTACAACAATAAACAAGCTGAGATAACGAGCAAAACGGTTTGGAAGAGCAAACTGCCGAGAATTGTGAAAAAATAGAAAAGAGAGCGAAAAGAGGAGATAGAGAAATATTCCTATTATAATTTTATAGATATTTTCAACTCATTTCGGTGTATTTTCATTTGAGAAATTTGCATTAGGAATGAAGATAAATGTAATGCCCTCAACTAAATAAAGCAAAACATTAAAGGGAGTATAAATAATAATTTCAACTTTAAATAGTTTCGAAATAACTTTAGAATAATTATATTAAATACATTATATTTAGTAAATAATTTAAATAAATAGTAATAATAATATATATAAATGATTTTTAAATCAAATAGCATAAGGGAAATTATTATAATAAATTAACTCAATATTTATTCACAACTCACAGCAGCGAAGCAAAAGTTTGCACTGAAATAGCAAACTAATTACTTAACAAATAAATAAATAATTAAGCTGCTGTTAAGTTGACTTGCATAAGGAAAACATATTTGAATATTTTATGCAATTATGGTTGCAACAAAAACAAGTGAAAAATGCCAATGTAAATAATGCATCAAAAATAAACAACTTTTATGAATTTTGCATTTGTTGCACTGTCAAGTGCGCTGCAACGCGAGCTGCATGCAACGTGCAACTTGTTGTCGAGTGAGTGCTCCCGTGTGTGGTGAATGAGTACCCAAGTGACTGAGTGTGTGAGTGAATGACTACTGTGAATGGCTCTTAAGGGGAGACTCTGTTGCTCTTGCTGCTGATTAAAGTGCTGGTCATCTTGGGTCACTTTTAGGGCACAGAGTTCGCTCACACACACCACACACACACACAGATGCATATTCATGCGTAGGTGCGCCGCAATTAGCATTAGCCAGTCGCATTAAACAACGAAAGGGTGCAAATGCCCCCTTTGATTTCCTGTGAAAAAGTCTCTCCATTGTTTTGCAAAGTCGGGGGAATATAATTTGGTTAGCGCACGCCATGTGAATGCGTATGAGAGAAAGGTTGCTCATTATCTGTCGAATGATTACTACTACATACTATTATGCAGTACATACATATAACATACGACATACATAATATAAGGGTAATCGAAATGCTGTGCCGCATCCAAGTGGCATTTAAATTAAATGCCAATCTCTCTCTGCTTGCGCGAAATCTAAAGCTGCCTTCGAGCTGCCTGCGAGCACTGACTGAAAGATTGCTCCCCCAGTATGCTTGATTTATTTATAACACATGCTACGAGGCAGCGCATACGCTTATGAAATTCACAGAATAAGCAGGCAGCAACAGCAATAACAACAACAAGAAAAGGAAGAGCAACAACAACAAAATCGACGACAGGATATAGAGGGACAAACGACATAAAAAGCGACATCATCCAATCAATTTATGCGCCAATGTCTCCAGTGGGTCCCAGATTGGAAACTGGATAATTGGAAGTGGGTTGGGCGGCATGCTTTTCCTTGTCGCTTTCCCGCTTATCCCCTCATTCACCATACTCTCCATTTCTCCTTCTATTGCTGCTGCTTCCTCTTCTTGGCATTGATGGCTGTGCTTGGTATTATCTTTAAAAAATCATTTCAGTTAAATCGAAATTGAGCAGCGAAAATAGCGCAGTTAAATTCAGCTCAGAGTGCCAATAGAAAGAGACAGATAGACGGAGATAGACAGAAATAAAGAGAGAGAGAGAGCGAAAGGGGGCACTCAGAAATTACCATAATTGCTAACTAGCCACATATAGAGGTGGAATCGTCTTTGCTTTGCACAATAAACTCATCAGTTGAAAAAGGTTGCGCATGGCTAAAGAACTTGTCATCATTATCATCTTCATCTTCATCTTCATCTTCATCTTCATCTTCATCTTCATCGTCATCTACATTCTCATTCCCTTTACCACACACTTATTCGCATTGCCAGTCTCATCTTTATCCCAGGGCGGCGGCAAAGGCAACTCCAATTTCAACTTAAATTCTCAATACCCTCGTCCCGTTCTCAATGTTGCTCTTGTTGTTGTTGTTGTTGGCGCTTTCAAAGTTATTTGCTGTCCATTTCCAAACATTAAACCAGAGTGACTTGAATAAATTTCATATTTGAAAGGCCCACACACACCCACAGGAAGAGGGAGCAGTACGAGGGGGTGGTGAGAAGGAGGCAAAGAGGAAGCGAGCAAGCGAAAAGTGGAAGGCGGAAATATCCAAACCAAAGTAAACCAACATGGCTAATATCATGTGTGGCAGCCACTTTGCTGAGGTCAGCGGCAGAGGCGGCAGCGGAGCCTGAGGTAGGCGCAAGGCTCGACATTTTCGCTCCCTCTCTCTCTCGCTCTCTCTTTCTCCCCCGCCTCTCGTCCTCCCTCTCTCAGACTGCTTGCTTGGGCATAAACCAAAAATTTCTATACGCTGATGCAGCAATTTCCGGCCAGAGTGAAAGTGGTGCGTGCGACAACAGTGCGAGTTCTGTGTGTGCGTGTGTATGTTAGGTGCCGGGGCGTGCCACCGCCCACTGCCACACATGCCCTTATCGTCGAGCCACTCAAGAATTTGTCCTGCGTCGTCTGGCTGGCAAAATAGCTGATATTGCTACTGCGAAACTGATGCCATTAACAGAGGCAAATTTCATTCTCGAATATTCATACACTCCAACTACAACTCGAACTCGACTGTGGTGCCTACTATCAGCTACAGCTACCTCCTGCTTCCAGTTGCAAAATATTTCCCAAAACTCGACCAACGGCAGCTGACAATAATCGAGGCGAGGCGGGGCAAGTTGACTCGACTGGGATCCAGTTGGGTCTCGTCTGCGACAGTTGCAACAGACGCACAACACACATACACACAACATACACACACAACACACAGCACGAGAGAAAGAAACTAGTTGCAACCGCAGATGGAAAAACGAAATGTGAAACAAAATTGAAAAATTATGGTAGCAAATATCGGGCGTGTCAGCTAAAGTTGAGGCATGTGAACTTTAAACTGGCATCGATTCCACAAGGGATACACAACACAGACAACAAAAAACCAGTAAGAAAAGCAACAGTCGCGCAGCACGCGACAGTGGGATACCCTTCGACCTATATTCCCGTGTAGTTTAATTTGTTAAATTTATACACATATGCATATGCACATGCTTTGAAATTAATTCCGACAGATGGCGCTTCGCGCTCGCCCGCCTCCCTTGTTAGCCGACAGAAGCACTTGGTTTTATGCTCATACTTTCTTAAATAACTTCTGTGTTTATTGTCCGATCGGATTGTAATTTGGTGAATACGTAGATATTTTAATCAGCTTAGTTTATGCCAAATTATAAGGTTGTAACTTTCATATGCCGCTTACAAATTGAGTTCAAAAATTAAATTATTGATTTACGGGGGCGGTGGGCGTGGCACCTAACATTTGAAATAAACTTCATCTGCTTATAGTCACAGGAGTCTTCCTGCCAAATTTGGTAATTCTAGCTTTTATAATAGCTGAGATCTGTGCGTTCACACAGACAGACGGACAGACAGACAGACAGACAGACATGGCTCAATCGACTCGGCTTGTGATCCTGAGCAAGAATATATAGACTTTATGGGGTCTCCCACGCCTCCTTCTGCCTGTTACATACATTTGCACAAAGTTAGTATACCCTTTTTGACCACTTTCAATGGTCGAAGGGTATAAAAAGAAGCCCAGCAAAGCAAAGCACAAACAAAAAAAACCTGAGAAAAATAGACAGAATGAGAATAGGACAGACGGAGAAATACAAGAAGAAGAGGCAAGCGAGGAAAGGGCGACGATAGTAAGAGGATGGATATCAGCTTAGTATAATCGATAGTCATAATACATTCCGAAAGGATTTCATTACAGAATGGAGTTTAATGAATATTTGGAATCATCTTTATTTTAAAGTATTTTGTTGTTGCAAGAAAGAATAGACTGTAGGTAATGTGTAAGTAATAAGATAAAGTATTCTATCGAATAAAGCATAATTGTTAGGCAATCGATGCTATATTTAATTACTATTGATTACTGTAAACTCTAACTGGTAGTAATCGTTGGATGCTACAATTAATGCATGCCTGCTATGCAAATCTAACATATGTTCAAGAAGAAACTACAAAATAATGTAAGCAATCGATAGTAGCAACAGATTAGAACTACTATCGATATTTAACCAATGAACTCCTTGGTCGATTAATATCTACAAGCATTACAATCAATAGTATTAACTAATTGAAACTACTACAAATACATTCAACTCCAACTAAATGAATTCCCCAAACAGCAGTCAGACCCACGCACAACTATCGATAACTGCAATGCACTCACTCTACTGCCTACTACTACTATCGTACTTCTGCTGCTGCTGCTCCTGCTGTGGCACAACATAAACTGCGATGCCAACTGTACAAAAGGAGAGCGAGAATGAGCCGCCAATTGCGTCAACTTATTGTCGCTTAAGCTGTTGTTTAGCCACCTGCAGCTTGCAGCATGCTGCATGCAACTTTGCACCACCGAATGGCAATTGCCAAGCTGCCAAGTGTTTACACAGCTTATTGTTTGCTTTAATTGCCGCAGACGCGTGTGCGGCGCGGCCAAAGTACCAAAGTACTCGCATTGTTTGTCCAAATTATTCGGGACACAGTGCGACACACACACACTCCCCCTCCCCCACACACACACACATAGTGGGAGAAGACAAAGGAAGTCACCCTACCAAGCTGGGTCAGAACAATAATACGACAACGCGCTTTGGATGCTGCTGGTTGGTGTCCGTGGGGCAAGGGTTAACAGGACTCAAGTTACCAGAGAATCGCAAATGGAATGAGGCAAAATCCGTGCACACAAATAATGTTTGCGCAATCGAACGACAATGCCAAGATGCGAAAGAGAATGGAGAATGGAGAATGTGAAGAGAATGCGAATCAGTGTGTGGGATGAGGGCGGTAGAGCGTGTGTTTGTGTGTGCCTGTGTGTTTGCCTGTCCGCTTGTCCGGCTTGTCCAATGAAGCATGTCGGCGTGTGAAACCCGAGCGAGGCGGACTGCAACAGAGCCGGGTGGGTGAAGAGGTAAGCGAGAGCAGGAGGGGAGGGATAGCTACGTAAGTTTTCCAAGCAGTTCCCAGCAATTGTTGCCGAGGAAAACGAAATTTTTCTTCGTTCAGTCGCAATTAAAAGCGTAGCGAAGATTTTTCCCAGCAAATGCCGCGTCACTGATTTTCACACATCTCTCCCGGACGACACACCCGCCCCTTCCCTCTCCTCTCTTCTTCCTCGCTTTGGGCATAGCGCCGCCTTGGCTCGTTTGGGGTCAGCGGCAAATCGACGAAGCGGAACCACACGTCAACTGAACTGGACAGGACAGGACAGGACTGGACAGGTCGAGAAAAGGTGTGCAACAGACTCGCGTTAACTGAAGCGTGGCACAAAGCGTGGCTGCCGACAAAGAAGACAGCGCAAGACAAAGACAGAGAGAGCAAGAGATAGATAGAGTGAGAGAGAGGGAGAGCAAGAGAATGAGACAGCGCGAAATGGACAAAAGGCAAAATCGCTCAAAAGTTCACACGATGCGGCGATAAGCCAAAAGCTGCTGAGCTCTTGGCCGATGCGGCAGATGCGGTTTCTCTCTCTCTCTCACTCTTGGTGGCAGCTGTCGAGTCACTTGCCAGTTGCAAGTCGTAAGTGGCAGAGTGGCAAGTGGCGTGCGGTAAGTGGCAAGCGGCGTGCGTCAATTTCGACTGACTAAACCGGTTCAACACGCGTCGCGTCGCACACAGCTTCTTGTTTTCATTGTTTTTGTTGTATTATGAACAACAACAACAACAGCAACAATTAGGGCTGACAGCTGCAAGAGCAACTATAACTTGCTACTTGCAACGTGCAACATGTACTACAAAAAGTAACTCGCAAATCACTTCGATGTCGACTTCGACTCGATTTGAATGTTTGCCTTGCTGATCAAATATTAATTTTCAATATGAGCGTGTTACAACAACAACAACAACGGCAATTCGACTCGACTCCACTCTATTTGCCCAAGCTTGTCCAAGTTGTTGTTGTTGTTGTTGTGCTGTAAACTTATCGAATCTGCATAAAATATGCAGAGACGCCCCCCAACACACAGACACACACACAGGCAGACAGAGACAAGTCTTATACCACACACACATGTTGCACAATGAAAGCATTCAGAGCAGTCAAAAAACCAAGCACAGTGGGAGAAATTGCACATTGTGCTACATTATTACATTACACATGCATTAAATAATATATTATTTTATTAATTAAATGTTCAATGAACTTATTAAAGTTAAATTGTGCAGATAATGCATAATAAAAGCGCATTATAAATGTATTATATATCTCTTGAAGCCTTGTGGCTTTTAATAATTAATTATTATTTGAAATCTTCAAATTATATCTTTATTATTTGGGTCCATTATATTTATTTAAGCATATTACTTAGGTTCTTTTGAATTAATTGTAAAGACATTAATTTGATGCGATTATTATATATTTATGAGTATATATAGTACATATACATACATTTATAGCTGTCTTCTGATATCATTCCCATCATTTCTCATCATTCCCCACTCTCTCTCTTTCTTCCACTGTACCAAAGTAACATAAAAATCGAACATTCATACACAAATAACATTTTAAAATTCATTCAAGTTGCGATGATTTCGATTTTAATGCTTAAATAAAATTGAAAAGGACCCCGCCCTGACAAACGTAGCAATCTTGGCAGGTATGGGCGTGGCTGGGGGCGTGGGCGTGCAAGAAGAGCAACAGAAAAGGAAGACGAAGCAAGAAGCGACTTCTATAGAGCGAGTGTGGTTTTGCTTCATATCGATAACAGGCATACCACACACACACACACAAGCACACTGATAGAGAGAGTAAGAGAGAGAGGGGTGGGAGGGAAGCACACGCAGATTTACGCACAGTATCTCCGTTTGGCACACACAAAGGAAATCGACTCCCTTTGAGGCAGAATGATGCAATTATTTACACTTGATTAAATACTCAAGAAAAGTGAAAGTGTGTGGAAGCAAGTGCTGCACACAAAGGTGCCTGCGTATTGAGACACACACACACACACATACATGCATATAAATATATTTATCAATTTTATATTTTAGTCACACCCCCGTCGCACTTTCTGCCCTATTGAGATGTTTAAAAATTCATAAATTTAAATTAGCACAAGGCCAATGAAGCCATCGATCCGTGTTTCCTTTGCTGCCCAGCCCTGCCCTGCCCTACATCCATCTTCATCCACTACCTCATCTTCATCTTCATCAATTTCTCAGTGTATATAGTCGTACCTATCCACAAATGATATTCGATTACATGCCCGCACATCCCTTTCTCCCTCTCTCGTTTGACTTTCCTTTTGCCTGCCTGCGCTGTCAGTGCAAACATTTAATTTATTGACTGGGCCTGTGAAGGCGTTTCTTATTACCAAAGTGGCAGCACTGTCATTGCCATGGCCAGCAGCCCCCCACACCACAGCCTCCTCCTTCTCTTCCCCCCTGTCAATCAGCTAGTCAGGCAGTCTATGACGAGTCTCATTTGGCATTTGCTTGATTTGCCCTCTTTATTTATTCATCCATCCTGTCCGACTGTCTTGCTGTCTCACTGCTCACTCCCTCTCTCTCTCTCTCTCTCTCTCTCTCACTCTGTCTGAAGTCCTGCTTCAATTGTATCAGTCACCATTCTCGCTCGCTAACCAAATCAATTCGCATTCGCAATCGAACCGAAACCCATCAAAAGCCTCAGCGCAGTCATCTATGATGCCATCGAAAGTCCAAGGCAGACCTCCACAGCACTCTTCCCCTCTCCCCTCCCTGTGCTCAGCTCAATGTGGTTGTGCAGTTTCTGCGTAGGAAGTGCGCTGGGCTGCACATTGCTAATATCCTGGCCGCATATTGCCAGACACTCGTAATTGAAATTCATTTCATTCATTTCATTAGTGAGTGAAGAAGAAGTACCAAAAAAAACTCACAAATATACAAAGAATCTACGAAACCGACCTCCTAAAAGATTTTCCAATGAATTCTAATGAATAATATATTTTATTAATGTTTCAATTTCATTTAAACCATTTTAAAACGAGCAATAAAGTTGTTTAGTTTAGTTAAGTTTTGTTTTGTTTGCTTGGGTTTGTTTTGCCATTTGCAGCGAGGCGTGGCAAGGGGTCAGTCGATGGAAGCATAAACAAAACGAGAAACAATAAACACTGCCACATGTGGCACATTGTGTTGAAGTTCGAAATCATAAATCTGGCTGGAGATGAGTTGAACTCAGGTAGATGCGGCACAGAGCAATTACCACATGCTACGATTGACAAACGCTGCAGGAGTCCACTCGAGCTGTGTGCCCCGCCCAACGACCCCCGAACTCCGACCTCCGCCTAGCCCAGCACTGTCTCTCTGTATCTCTCTCTCTCTCTCTGTCTCTCCTGCTCTCACTGTCTCCCTCTGCTGTGGCAGTTTCAAGTGCACTTTTGTTTGTGCTGTCTCGTCTCCCCGCTGCCTCGTTTCTATTTCTGTGGCAGGAGTTATTGCCACATGCTGAAAGTGCCAGCGATTTATTTATACTAGATAGTTTTCTACTTTTGTGTCTGTAGCTGTGGCTGTAGCTGTGTCCGTGTCGCCTGCTCACAAATTGGATTTGCTTGTTAGCTGTTGCATGTTGCATGCTCTGCCCGTGTTGACATCCTCAGCAATTACCGTGGCATTCTCAACGAGCCATGCCCCATGATGTTGAGGGCGAGAGCGTGTGGCCAATGCAGTTTGTGACTTTAAATAGATGTGACGCTATTTTCGTTGCACGTTCTCAGCGCTGCATGCGGCAAGCTGCCCAAACTCTGTGTGGCAAGTGCAGCAACAGCAGCAGCAGCACAACAGCAGCGAAGGTAGCTACAGCAGCGACAGCTACAGCGCCGCCACTCATAACCAGCATCAGTTTTCGGTCTCTCGAATTACGTAAACGCGTCGCGCCGCCCACACGTAAAACGAGCTCAGCTTTTGTGTCACACTTGCCCCCAGACGCGTGTGGGTGCTGCAGCAGCAGACGGAGATGGAGACGCAGACGTAGTCAGAGCCGGAGCTGAGCCATGGCTCAGTCGGGCTGACAAATTGGTTGGCCGGTTAGCCCGGTTAGCTTGGCCAACTGAACTGACTGAGCTCAAGGTGTTTGCAGTCAAGTAGCCACCACACACACACACATGCACACTCTCTTGCACACACACGTGCGCCATCTATGGGCGTTTGGCAGCTGCCCACACAGGTCGCCGAGGCAGCAGCAGCAGCAGCAGCCGTAGCTGAGGCGCATTTGGCCAACGGGCGCAATCTTTCAAACTTAGCTCTGGTGCTGGTGCTGGTGCTGGCGCTGGCGATGGCGCTGGCAATTGACAGGTGGAGAGCAGCGCAATTAACTTTCGCAGCGAGAACAAACAAAGAGTCAGACACAGCACAGCAGCGTCGACTCGAGTCGAGCTAGCTGAATGGGCCAACTGAGATCTGTTTCCTGCAGATTGTGCTAAGTGCGCGCAAAATGCACTGCGCGAATGAGTTGAGTGGGTTATGGGCTGTGGCTAATTGAAACCTGCCAATTCTTTAACTAAGCTTCTTATCGCGTCTTATCTTGTATCTCTCATGTGCTCAGCTTAAATTGTCTATGCAAATCTTAAGTTTGAGGTTGGATTTAATTATTTCCGGTTTTGCAAACGAATATTTTTGTATCTGTGGAGTTTTGTAGAGTTTGATTAGCTGTTATCTAGCTAGTATTGAGCTATTATTTAGCTAGTATTCAGAGGGTATTCAGTTAGTATTTAGATAGCTGGGGCTTAGCTGGAATTAAGCTAGTATTTGGCTAGTATTTAGCTATTTAATTCGCTTTACTTTTGAGGTTATGCACTTTTTTAATTTAAGATTAGCTTCGAAAATTCATTTTCCCGTAATATATTTTGATGAGATATGGAAGTACGAGTCTATGCTTTTCTGCCTATTTCTCTCGAGTGTTTGTCTGTATGTGTTGGTGTGTTTGTGTGTGTGCCTTTGTGTGTGCATAGCATTTGGCCTTTGAACTTTTGAATAAAAAAAAAAAAAAAAATTTTCCTCCCCCTAGCATTATCCATGAAGATATGGTCATGACTCCTCTCCTTTTTACACTCCGCTTCCCTCGAGTACTGGTCGAGCTGGTCAAGCAGTTGCTCCTCCTTGCCTCGTATTGTCAATGCACTCCAGCACATTTACCAGCTGTCAGAGACAACGCAGCTGGGGCAACCTTTTGGCGGCGCCTTCCTCAACTTGCCCCATTAGTAGCCCCCAAGTTGCTGCTACTTCTGCTGCCTCCTCACCGGTCCTATCTATTACGCCCCATGTTTGCCCTACACTTTCGCTGCTGCTGCTCTTGTGGCACACATTTCTCTCAGTTCTCTGCTCATTCTGCCACCATTCTCCATTCTCATTCAGCGCGCAGCACACGCAGCATTTCCACTTCTTTTTCGCTTGCTTCTTCTTCTTCTTCTTTGTCTTCGCTGTTGGCGTGTGTGTCCTTGTGCTTGTTTTGGTACTCGCCGTCCGCCTGCTCGACTGTCCGCCTGTCGCCTTAGCCCCCCATCTCCCCCCTCTTCGCCCGCATACTACGCAGCGAACTGCCTCTGTTTGTTGACATATTATGATCCTTGATTATTTTGTGCTGACAAATAAATGCTTTTATTTTGCTCTCCCCCTCTCTTCACTCTCTCTTTGTATCTCCCTCTCTCCCGCACGTATTCATCTTTATTTTCTGCTTTATTTCGCTGCCAATTTCCATGTTTTGTGTGACTGTGTGTGAGTGTGTTCTTATTGCGGTCTCTATTCTGGGCCCAGTTCCGGTCCCTTGTGGGCTCCACATTTGGGTTTGCCTGCGGCTCCTGTTGCCAGGTGCGCATCGTGCAGCATTACGGCTAATTGGACCATAGCAAAAGCTTCAGAATTAGCCTGCTCTCTCTCTCTCTCTCTCTCTCCCTCTCTCTCCCTAGCTTCTTTCCTCTCTTATCAGTCGCAGCTGTTATTTGTAGGCGTTTGTCTATCTCTCTCTCTAGCTTGCCCCCACCCCTGTCGCTATCTCTTTTGGCCGTCGCACATGTGTCAACGAAGCAAGCTGCGATCTGCCGCCGCCGGCGCTGCTGATTGCCCATGTGATTTCAACAACAACAACAACAATGGAAGTAGACAACGCCCACCAAAAAAAAAGCTACTAAAGCCAAACGGTCAACATTTCTGTGGGCGTTTAAACATATTTTGTGAATTATATTTGATTGTTATTCAGCTTGTTGTTGTTCGTTTCGGTTGTTGTCGTGTTGGGAACAAAGTTCCGTAGAAAGCCCGCAACACGATGAATCGTTAAAAAGTGATGAAGCTGCAGCAGCAGCTGCTCCTATGTCGTTGAAGGGCGGAAACGGCGATAAGAACGAGTACAAGAAGGTACTCGGCAGTACTTGGGAGTACTCGGGGTACTCGTCTAGGCAACTTCTTGGGTACATCCCATTTGCAAGCGATTGATTTGTTGATTCACCATCATCACGTGTGGCGCTGTAGCCCCAAAACGGAAGTGAACCGCTGCAGACGTGCGTCCGGCTTTGTGGCAAGTGCACAGGTACTTCAATACCTTCCCTCTCTTCCTTCTATCTCTCCCTCTCTCTGACTGCCCATAATTGTGCACATAATTAATAATTAACCAGAACTAAAAACGGGTTATTTGGACTCAAGCAACGAGACGCAACAAGCTTCTTAACAAGCATCTTTTGTACAATCGCCTTAACTATCGTCTGCGTAAATCGATAATGATTGGAACTGAAATGCTTGAAAATTACTACACATGTGCAAGTGAATTTAGTTGGCAATGCTTGTGAACTGCATTACTTAGTTTTTGAGCATTGCTTCAGCTTTACGATAGTAATATTTAGGGCTGACTATCGTTAGAAAGAATTGTTAATAACTGAAACGCATAAAGAGTAATCATAGTAGACAATTTTGTGTACTTGGTAATGGTTTAACTAGGTTAGTTAAATAGTGAGTAACTATCTATTAAGTAGCTGCAAGTTGTAAGTTATACGATAGTATTTAGTAGACTATCGTTTGAGTGAATAATTATAATTGAAGACTATAGCTTAAAGTAACTGATAAATACAGCAGATAGTTTTTTGCCTTATTTTGTATTAATTCTTCAATAAATATATGTATAAATATAGATATAAATATATATCTATACAATAGTATTTATTACTAATTACTATCTGCAGACTGAATTAATTAATTAATAATTAATAGTGATAGTAACCTAGTAAATGCCTGAGAACTATTGCAAGTTATAACTTTACTCAGTTTGTACTCATTTTACTCAGGAGATGAGTTAAATTTCTAAACCAAAGTATAGTTTAAAGGGTTGCCAGGTAAAAAGGGTTGAGTTTTTATTAAATTTTGTAGCTTGCATTTATTTTGCAATTAATATTAATTTTACAACTTTTTGCCGAGTCAGCAACAGAGAATTAACTGCAGCATGGGGCAACAAAACCCTTTCCACAGTTTAGTTTTCTCATGAAAAAAGACACCTTCACCGGTCATCAAAGCTTTTGCACTGACCACAATGGTTATTAAAAGGAAGTTAGGGTCACCGCAAGTCCAACACACGAGCAAACAGAGTCAAACACACACACTGGCACACGCATACACAAATACACATGCACACACACTCTCTCACATACCCCTTCTATGGTACTCCTTCTCCTCCTGCTGCAACCGCAGAAGTCAAGCTGAATGACTTCTCTTTGGCCTAATGAGCGAGGGTATTTAATATTGCAGCAGCAGCAACAGCAGCAGCGCCTCCCCCTAACCCTACTTATGACCCTCTCCCCCCTTCCGGCATTCTCCCTTCCGCTCTTTGATCCCCTAGCGACATTCGAAGTGCAAAACTTACCAATGCAAAGCTGTTCAAGATGTTTAATCCACAGTCGGCCTCGCCGATGCTGCTGCTGCTTTTGTTGTTGTTGTTGCTGCTGCTTCCGCTGTTGCCGGCAACAGCAATTGTTGCTGCTGCTGCGGCAGCAACTTGTGTATTGTTGTTGTTCCTCGTGCGTTTGTGCCATGTTGTTGTTGCTTCTTGCTCGTCGTTGTTTTTGTTGTTATATTTGTTGTTGTTGTTGGTTTAACTGTTGTTGCTGTTAGCAGTTGCAGTTGCAGTTGCAGCTGCTGCTGCTGCTGATGCTGCGGCGACTGCGGCTGCTGCTTTGTCCACGCTATAAGGGGCAGCAGTTACCGTTGCTGCAGCGCCACATTTGTTGTTGTTTCAGTTTCAGTTATTGTTGTCGTTGTTGTTGTTGTTAACTTGATATTTATTTATTTGTACACTCGCGAGGATTAATCAATTGCAGGGGCGGAGTGGGGGGAATTGTTGTTGTTACTGTTGTGTTTGGCTTTGTTTATCCGCAAGCTGCTGCTGCTGCTGCGGCTGCCGGGAGCAGAGGCTTGGGCAGCGCGGCCAAGAAGACATGTGACATGCCGCCGCGACCGACGCTGCTGGCTGCAGCTGACTGAGCAGCAGCCAGCGATGAGCTTACGACGAGGACGACGACAACGACGGATACGACGGCAGCGGCTGCGAGGACAACGACGACAACGGCGCGACCAACACAACTACAAATCTGTTGGCGAGGCGACGCAACGGATGAGAACGACGAGAACAACAGTGACCGGGGGGGATGGCGGGGAGAACTGTGCCGAATTGTGCCTTCAATTTCGGCCACTTCCACTTGCGGGCTACGCGTTTGATTTCTCTTGCTTCTTGCACAACTTTAGGATTAACAATTTGCTATCACTTTTGCTTGGGCTCCTCTCGCTCTCCTTTTTTCTTATTCCTTCATTTCTTTTTCATTCATTTCTTTTCTTTTTTTTTGGCGCAGACTCGATAATTTGGCGTTGTTACCGCGGCTGCCGAATGGACCACCGTTACTTGCGTACATGTGTGTGCATGTGCGTGCGTGCTGTGTTTGTGTTGTTGTTATGTGTGGAGTCTGTGTGCGTGTAGCTTCCTCGACTGTGTGGGTATGTGTGAGCTGCTCGCGACGCACTCGAACACGACAAAGGCTCCGCGTCTCTGTTTAGGCAAGGCGTCCGCACAGAATGAGAGCTAAAACCGAACTAAAACATCCCAAGTGGCGAAGCTGCGAGTAACAGCAGCAGCGACAGCAGCCGAAGTTACAAGGCACGAGCACCACGGACACGAATAAAGTCTGGTGCGAGCAGAGTTCGTTGTTGTTGAACTTGTGCAGAAGAGAGAGAGCACGGGGAAGAGAACGCATAGAACTCAGAGAACGCATGTGCCTGTGATAACACAAACAATTGGTCTTATTTGTATTTGTGCCGCTGCAGGTGAGTCGCATTGGTCGTCGTTTCGAGCACAGCCGGTTTTCAGTCCGCTCTCGCTTATTTCTCTCTTAGTGCTTGTTCTTATACTACAGCTCTCATCGAAATCGAATTGCTTGCAATAGAAGTAAGGCGGTCTAGTTGGAAAGTCGTATACATAAGTATAAGTTCGGTAACACGCTGGAAAATTGTTAGTCGTATACAAAAGTATAAGTATGGCAAATACGCTGTCTGCTAGTCGTATACGTAAGTATAAGCTGCACTCGTGTGTTATTCAGCTATAAGCGTATCGTATACTTATACAGTCTTCTGAGCATATTGGGGTGGTTGATATGCTTGTTCGAATGTGCTGACTTCTAATAATAAGTCGCATATTGGGCAGTATAAGCATGTTATGCCTGTGTATACTTCGAATGCTTGAGCGAATGTTCTGACTTATACTTCTACATCAGTAACTGATGCAATTCTCTTATGCTGATTATCTTATACACAATTATAAGCTACAGCGCAGCGTAATTTCCAATTAGAATGGCAAATATTCCCTGAGCTGGTCGTATACATAAGTATAAGCTACGCTCTTTTATTTGCTTGGTGAATTGTATACTTATACAGTACGACTACTAAGGTGGTTGATTTTCGAATAACGTGCTGACTTTTGCTTATACCTTTGTATACTGACGTCTGCTTTCAAGTCGCATACAATTTGAATCACAAAACTGTTATACCAGTACAAGAATAATTCTGAGTTCGTAGCAGTTGCAACATGTTCGACGGAACATACAACAACAAAACGTAAACAATCAAGAATTTCTGATTGAGATGGGTGAAATGAAAGCAGAATTAAATCCAACAATAACAAGTCTAGAAATTTGGCTTCTCTTTATCATCTTTCGCACGCAATTTGCAAACATTTTTTATGCGATTTTCATTGTCATTCGCACTCTGTGTGTGTGCAGCTCCTTCTTATTATTGCGTTATTCGTATTCCCCTGCCAAGTGTTGAGTAATTTGCAAGTGGGTTACACACACACACACACGCATACAGGCAGGCAGTGTCTGTGTGTGAGAGAGAGAGAGGGAGAGGGAGAGTTACAAACACTTGTTACACGTCACACGCGACAAGTCCCGCGGGAAAGTCGCGTCGCGTGCAATTTACTTGGAAATAGACAAACCAAGAGCAAGAGGGAGGAAGGGAGTAAGAGAGAGGGGCCACAAAGAGATGGGACTAAGAGAGGGCGCAATAAAAGGCAGATTAAATGCGTAGCAAACAAACGTTGAATTTGGGCCAAGTGCGCGCAATTCAATCAGCGACTCAAAAGGCAAAGCAAGAGGGCAAATGGAGGCGTCTGGGGGCGTGGCAGCTCCTAATAAGCCGCCTCAATTTAAAATTGAGCGCTAATCTCTTTATGCGACGCTCAAAAACAAAAACAAGAAAGCGAAGCAGGCAGCACAAGGCGACAGGCGAAAACAGTCAAAGAAAGAATAAAATGGCCACGAAAAAAAAACAAGGCAAACAAAATGACGAAAGGAGAGGGAGACAAAGAAAGTAAGAGAGAGTGAGGAAGGAAGTGTGAGTGAAAGGGACTGAGAGAAGGACGCAGCAAGTGTAAAAACCTCAAAGCGCAATGCGACCATGAATTCCTTTTGAAATGTGGTTTGCCACGCCTCCAACTACTGCTACGCAACGCCCCCCTACCATTCTGCATTCCCCTGCCCCGTCCTTTTTTAGCTGTCAGTCTATCACTTTGTATTTTGCCCTACACGCTGCTTGCCTTTTTTGACAGCAAAGCAAAGGAAAGGAAAAGGTGGAATGGAAGAACAAGAGAAGAGCGAGGCAGGGAGAGGGGTAGGAGAGAGGGAGGCGGGTTTTGGCATCTTTGGGCTTTGGCCTAAACCGGAAATCGCAGGAAATGCAGCTGCTTGCCGATTTAGCTGTTTCTTATACAAATGTAGGAGGCAGGAGGGGGAGGGAGGGAGATAGAAGGGGTAGTAGTTGCCTCAAGGCTGCGCTCAACTAAGGTAAAATAGGGAAATAGTCTTAGTGCAACTCTCACTTTCCATTGAATTGCTACATGCAGAAGGTTGACTGGTTATGCACCACTTAGAGATACCCTGTAATCCTTTATTGCACATCTATTAAGAGAAAAAGAAGGGAATAAAAATAGATCAAATAACAGGAGTATTTCAATACATATATGTATATGAAGTGTATGTGACACATACACGATGCAAGTATACTATACTATTCGGTATTTATTTATTGAACTGTGGAAGTAGAACTGGGTTCCACAACCGATAAATACCCTGCAATGCTATTATAGTACGACTAATATAAACTCTGTAACTCTGTATCAGTATTAAGATTGACAAATAACTAACCCAGCATACCTGCATAGGGCATACGAAGAGTTAAGAGCATTCTAAACAACTTCAAAGGCAGCAGCTTCCTCTCTTTCCTCACTACCTTCTTTCTATGCCTATCAAACGAAGAAATTGCGCAATCCCCTTTCCTCCAAATACACTCGGGCTACGGCTCTGGTACATCAATCGTCAATCGTTGGCTACCTCTCTCCCTCTCTCTATCTCTCCCTATCTCGCTCTCCCTCTCTCCCCGTCTCCCACCCACCTCTCTACCTTTGCTCTCTCGCCTCCTTTGCCTTGCATTCGTATTCTTATTTTCCCCAGAAAATTCGTAATCTTTAGCTACAGTCTGTCTACGTGCCCTCTCTCTCTCCCCCCCCCTCTCCCCGCACTCCTTCACTCTGCATACTTCTCTCAGGGTTTGGGGGCATCAGGAGCTTTTCTTGCCACTTTGTTTTCCTTGTTGTTGTTGTTGTTCTTGTTACTTAGTAGACCGCCATTGTTGCCTTTATTTGCTTATTGTTGTTGACTCAGAGCCCTCCCCTAACCCTCCTTATGCCACCCTCCCTTCTCTGTGGCATGTGGCATGTGTTTTGTTTCTGTTATTTGTCTTTGTACATTACCAGCTCAACGGGAAGTTATTTCCTTCCCCCCTTCCTCTCTCTCCCCTTGCTAGGCACATGTTTTATATAGACTCCTACGATTCAGATTTGACAAGTTTATTGCCAACCGATTTGGCTGCCGATTCCGATTCCGTTTCCGATATCGGATCATATTTTTGCGCGCTCTTTTGGAAACTTAATTCGCCTCTCTTCGACTTGAGTTGTTGCGTCTCTCGACACTTTAATCGAAATGAAATGCAAATATTGTCACAAAAGACAGAGGGAGACAGCAACAATAACTGTGCTCAAATATTTGTGTGTGTAAAATGAGCCATCACACACACACACACACAGATAGACACAGAGAGAGACAGAGACAGACAGAGCCTGCACTAAGACTAGCTGCCAAATTTGGCTACGAGTTCAAGTTGTCTTCCAGTAGATTGCGCCCCAATTTTTAATTATACTTTGTTGTTTTACTTCTGTTTCTCTCTTTCACACACACACGAAACACTCGTGGCATTTTCTGCAGTGTTTTCTTTTCATTTTCCGCATCGCGTTTTTTGTCGCGCATTTATTTCCATTCAAATTTCTTTTTTTTGAGTGTGCGATACTTGAGGCAAGGACTATGTGGCATAGTAGTCCACAGACGCCTATTAAAGGTGCCCCATTTTCCACTTTGCTAACACACACACACACACACGCATACACTCACGCACACAATTGAAAGTTATTTGTGAAAATTTTATTGTAATTACAAAAGTTTTCGCATGTTGTTTTCCTCCGCCAGTAGCAGCTCCTTGTGCTTTCTCCTTCTACTCTTCCTGTGTTTTCTCCTGCTCCTCCTACTCCTCCTGCTCCTCCTACTCCTCCTGCTCCTCGTACTCCTCCTACTCCTCCTATTCCTCCTGCTCCACCAGTACCTTCTCCTGCTCCTCCTCTGCCTGCTTCCTCCTTCGATTTTCCCTGATACCTTGAAATTCACTCAAAATTCCTTCCCCCAGCCACCTTCCACTCTCCACTCCATTTACCTCCCTCCCTTTCTGCTCTATTTCTATTCCAGTTGATTCACTTTGGTTTTCGTTTCGCTCTCCACGTTCGCTCTCGCGTTTCTCGTTTCCCAACTTTATCCACTTCATTATTTTCGCTCGTTTTCATTGCTTTGTTTCGCAATTTGTTGTTTGTTTGCCAGTTTGTTGTTGCCTTTCGTTTGGTTTCGTTTCGATTTTAATTGTATCTGTGCGCGACCTGCGAACTGCGAGCTCTGCCTCGCCCTTTGCCCCTTGCTACTGCGCCCCCTGCCCTTGCCACACCCCACCACAGTCACGCCCTCTCGCTGCCAAAGAGGTGCGACTATATTAAAATACACGTTACACTCCCCGTCACCGACTACCAAACAAACTTCCCCTCGCACCTTACTGTACCCACTTTATCGTCCTGTTCACAGGTCATTGAAGGGCAACAAGGAGTTGTCCCGCTTGCCCAATACTACTACAGTTTTTGTCCAGGACTAATTATCAGTCTGCTCTGTAACCATATCCCTCACACAGCCTTCTCCTCCTCCTTCACTCAATTCCCTTTAACTGGTGTCCAAAAAGTTTGAATTGTCTCTGGATGCCGTATCAATTGTTACGATTGATTAATGGGTAGCACTTATTACATATAGAAGATAGATATAATATAGATATATATACGTGTATAAATAAAGCTAGTTATTCAGATAGATAAGGTATTGCTATATTGACAGTTTTATGTTATATTAATTTAGGAGACATTTCCGACCCCATAAAGTAAATACATATATTTATAATCAGCATCACAAAGGAAATCGATCTAGCTATGCCTGTATTTCCGTCACTCCGTCTGCCCATCCGTCCGTCTGTCTGTCCGTCTGTTTGTCCGTCTGTCCGACCGTCCGCCCTTATATCCGTCCGTCTGTTGCAATGCAAACTAGTCTATCAATTTTAGAACTACCTTAAATAAACTTGGCACACATGCTTCTAATTGCTACACACTGTAAATAAGTCGGAACCAGTCGCTGCCATACAAACTATCGGCAAATTGTTGATATTTGTCAGGATAATGCAATCAAATTTACTACATCCGACTCAATATATATGTATATATTTACCTAAAGCGTTGTCCCTTATGCACATAAAATTTTATCAAAATCAGACCACTATAACATATAGCTGAGGAAGAATTCGCTGAAAAGCAGTTTTGACTTTAGAAATAACTAAACTTATTAGTGCCAATCAAATACAATTTTGCATCATTATATATAATAAGTATTGGAATGATCCCAGGAGATAAGAATCTTCAAGGATATAGAACCTGCGACATGCCAAAGTTGTCCTTTTTTTTTTCCTCGCCAAAAACAATACTTCGTAAGAGAATATCTAAACAAGATTGCTGGATAAAAATAAACATTTATCAATATTTGTGGTTATATCTTATATATTAATTATTTATTAATTAATTGTAATAATTTGATTAATATAAAAGACTATTTTCCACAAAATAAACTTGATGCGAACAAGGTCTTCCGCACGTATTAGTTGGTCTTTAGTTTGTCAGTGTCTCGCCTCTATCTGTAGTAATAGTTTCCAACAAAGCGCCGTCCCTTATGCGGTCTTATGTAAATGGTATCCTGGGGCACAGAATATTCTTCGTATTCAAACGGCTGTTGGCGTGCATGCTGCAGGTATCCATAGAATTGGCCGTATTGGTTCTGGTACAGTTGCTGCTGGTACTGCTCTTGCTGCTCCAGCTGAAGTTGGTATTGCAACTGGTCCTGGTACTGCTGTGCCGCACGGTGGTTAGGGCACATGATTATTGTCGGGCGCTCGCAGAGCGGCACCTCGCGGGGTCGATGGGCCTTCTCAGGGATTCTCTGTCCCCTTTTTGTGTACCTCTGATCGCCCTTCCACAGTTGTTGTAGCTGCTGCAGCTGTTGTTGAGTTTGCTGCTGCTGCTGCTCCTCCTGTTGCTCAGGTTGCAGTTGTTGCTGATCTTGCTGCGAGTGTTGTTGCTGCTGCTGCTGTTGCCGCCAACGCGAGTCAGATCTGACTTCTCGCCGCGGCATGCTGAGAGTCGCGGCGTAATCATTGGCATCCATTAGCACCACCTTGGGCAGCAAGTTGGTTTTCGGCTCACGTTGGGCGCCCCTTCGTTCGCGTTCGTACCTGCGGTGTTCATGCTCATATCGCTCTCTAAGCGTTTTGCGTTTCCTTGTTCCTGATGAACGTGCGTCGGCGAACTCATCGAAGCCACCTTCAAGCCTCTGCGGCTTCGGTTGCTTGGCCAGCTGCCAGCCCAGACTCAACTTGGTGCTGCTCTTCTCAATGGGTTTGAAATTCATGCAGGGCAAGGACTTGCTGCTTTTCGTTGAACCGTTAAAGAACTTTCGCATTTCAACAAAATCGGACCATTTGCTGGGAGACACAGTCGCCCCATGTGCTGCCTTGTTGTCTTTTCTCATTTTGATTTGTATGTTCTCAGTGCTTTACTTGTATTCTTTTTGTTGGTTGCGTAAAATTTAGAAAATTTCTCAATTTCATATCAAATGTAGAACATAAAAATTTATATTGTTTTTCTTTTTTTAAAAGTTTTTCTGCTTTGTATTCAATACTACGAGTCTAGATCGTATTGATATGTGTGAAAACTGTTTCCAAATAAAATATGAATACTTCATCATGTTGCTGTTTATTTTGATCAGTGTCATCGCATGTGGCAGTTGTAATCTCAAGGATTACTCGATTAGGTTTGCCCCTTACAAAATATGGTCTACCAATCGAGGTGTGTGGGATTTCCAGCAAAGTTAAGAGATAATTTTCAATTTAAGCCTTTGCTGAAATTGATAAATTTGTTTGGGATTTTGTGAGTTAATTTAAGGGCTAAAACAAATAGCACCCTCCCCTTTCTCTTTTAATACACACACCACTCCTTCTACTTCTACACGAAGCTTGTTCTACAGAAATGTAATCTTTGTTTATGATTTGATGTTTTCGGCAAGGTTCGTTCGGCTGTTGATGTTGTTTATTGCCCATGTGGGTCGCAGGTTGTTTCAAATATTTATGTATGTACTATATGCTGGTATACCCAGGCACAACACACACCCACACCCCCACACACACCCACACCCACACACCCAGACACTCACGCAGATCGGGCATTAATGCAAATAAGTGGAAACACAAATATTTTCAACGTTTTGTGGTCAGAGCAAACCTTTTTGCACTGGCCAGGCCCAAATAAATTTGCCAGAGGTTGGGCAGGGTAGTGAACGATGGGCCCTGACCAGAGCGGACCGGACCAGACCGGACCGGACCGATGGATCATTTCCGCTGTCATGGCGCGCTTCCTGCGCGTCCCTTTTTTCCATGGGCCCCCAGCGGCAAAGCGTTTCCTGTCATCGCCGACGCAGTTAAATATTGAAATTTATATTTAAAATCTTTTGCATTTACAGTTAAATGTGAGTTGGCTCTACTTCTTCTTCTTTTTTTTGTATTCTTTACTAACCGTTTTTCACTTTAGTTTATGTGGAGCATGTTTAATTTATGAGGGATGCCTCGCTCACATTATGCCAATGCATATGAAAATCAATTTGACTGAGGGTCGAACTACTCTGTGATATATACTTTGTGTACTGCTCTTTCCCACTCCCCCCTCCTCTCCTTTTCCTCTCTCTCTCTCTCTCCTCTCTATCCCCGTCTGTATCCCTCTCTATTCACTGAACTCTCCCTTCATGTTCTGCTCCTTAAACAATTGCCTGTGCACAAGGTCAACTTGTCTTTATTGCGAAATTCGACATTAATTTTCAAAATTGACAAACATTTTTGTGTTCTACAACTGGGCGTGGCATGGAGGGCAGGTGGCAGGGGCCAAAGGGGTATACGGTCAAAAGTTGCGCACTTCCGGTTGCCTTTTTTTTTCTGCTGCTTTGCTTTGCTGCCCTTGCTTCCCCCTCGCTTTCCAATTAGCAGCAGGAATCACCTTTTTTTGTTATTGTATTGTGAGGGGAGTGGCAGAGTAATGGGCAGGAGGGATGGGGAGTGGTCAGGGGGATTCGCTTTTCTGGCTTTGCGACTTGCTGTTGCTTTGCCATCGCCGTCGCAGTCGCAGTCGCCGTGTTCTGTGTTAATTGAAGATTTGTACTGGCTGCGATTTTATGTGCGCATCAATGGGCAATGGGATAAGGCGAGAGAGGAGGGGGTGGGGTATATGTCTGCCTGTGTGTGTTTGTGGGTGTGTTGTGCTATCTACGCAAATGTTGCAAGGGTCCTGAAACTTGTTCGATAAATGGCGTAATAAATGAGGCTCCAAGAAGTGAGAAGGGAGCAGGAAAGCATAGCAATAATAAGAGAAGAAGGTAAGGAGGAACACAAAAAGAAGCACAAATAGTAGCAGCAAGAAAAGAAGTAGAAGGAGGAGCAGGAGAAGAAGCAGCAACAGCAGGGGAGGGAGTAGTAAGAATCGTCCTGGACACGAAGTACATTCCCGGCACGCGCAGGTTAATTGCATTTCGCACTCATTTATTTGACGATTTCATTCGGCATGGCAGGCGGAGCGCAAAGAGGGGACAGGGGGGGGGCGCTGTAGACGCCGCGTTGTCCGTGAACATGAATCCTAGTCAAGCTTTAACTTTGTTTTGTATTTAATTAGGCGTAGCATTTTTATTTGTGCAGATTTATGCGGAGACAGTTCTACTCCTCCCTTCCCTGCCCCCTCCTGCTACCTACACACTCAGTGTATATGTTGCATTTCCTGTGCAGGATGTGGCACAGGATGTGCAGCGTGCAGCGAATCCACGAATCCACTTAGAGACGCATAAATTCCCCCCCCCCCCTCCTGCAGGGCTTGCGTCGCACATAAACTGCGAAGTGAGGACAAACAAAGGGACTTTTGGCGAGGACGACGGCATTAAAACATAAAGAAACCGCATAGCCAAGTCCAATGTCGACAGGAGAGTGGAGGTGGGGAGGGGGGAGTGTGGAGTGTGCGGATTCTGGGCAAACAGTGTATAAAGATGCTTGCCAGGAGATGGAAACAGGCCGTTTGCTATTTACAAATGTTCTCGCCAGCCAAGCGCGGCATAAAGCAACGTAGATGACGAAGGAGCCAGAGCAGTACTAACAGAGGGGGGAGTGTAAAGAGGGGGGGCAGAAGAGAACCGAGTGAAATGCACGTAAAATAATAAACAAGGCTTTGCAAACAATAAATGTTGCACTCTCTCTCTCTCCATCTCCCTTACTCACTCTCTCTCTCTCGGTCTCTGGCCTCGCAGAGATTTTTCTGTGCCAGCACAGTTGACACTCTCCTTCTCACACCCCTGGCCCTCTGTGCTGTTATTGTTATTGTTGTTGCGATAAATGCGAAATGCTTGTAACGGCAATGCAAATGTAATGGGCAAAGGACATTTTCCGAGCAGAGCCTTGATGCCTCCTCGAGCCTCCTCGACGGTTGTAAATATTCGCTTGGCCCGCCGGGGTCAGCCACTGGCTGTCTATGCAGCCAAGTGGCAATGTGCAACGCCAGTACAGTGGGCCAATGCGACACTCGACAGCGGAGCGACGACAGTCGAGGACGGACACCGGACGCCAACGCTGTTACACGCTGTTGACGATGCGTGCACAGTGGGCAAAAGAGAAGAACTCGTCATTCATATATAGTATATAATTTCGTGAGCATGAGGACACGTTCAACGTTTCGTCTATAAGGTTAATCGCTGCGCAATCATAAGTAATAGATATTTGTATGATATGTAGTTTATAAAAATGTATACATTCTTGATCAATTTCCAGATCTGAAATGGTTTTCCGAACACATTTAGTAGCTTCTCTTGTAGTTTAGAACTTTACCAATACAATCATTGATTTAATACATTTATTTGTCTTTTGTGGAACTACGTTTCAGCTTTAATATGTTGTTTGGGCTCTCATTTTACCTATAATATGGTTACCAGAGTTCTCCGTATAAGGGTCTGGAAGTATAGATTATTGTATGTTCTTTAACGAAGCTATTTGTATCCGACTTTTCTTATGTTTAGGTGAATACTTTGTTAATTTTGATAATATAAACCATCTACATATATAGTTTTAATCTTTATAACTATATTAATTAAATATATATTATACTATACATATGAAATATCTTCTTTAAATTAATATACTATTCTCCGATAGGACTCTCCAAGTGGATAACGTGGATAACCCCATCTTTGCAGAATGAACCTTTATTATTCCCATTCCCTTACACCCTTGGCCCACTGTGCGTTGTCCGCTTATTAATTGCAACAATAACTGTGACACAGGCTTCGCTGTAGGTGAAAGCCTTTCGGGCTTGCTTTCTTCTACTTTTTTTCGTGACTTCCCCCACTTGGAGTGTGGCGAATTTATGGCAACGCGGCCGCAGGAAGCGCCACTTAGTGCTGCTGGCACTTAGTCGCCGCCGCTGCCACCGGGACTGCATTCAGCAAAGGGGATGGGGGCGTGGCCATTGAGGATATGCAGTGAGCAGATCGATGGGCAGTTGGCAAGTTCCTCGGCCTGGGCTGATAAGTAATTACTCGGCCGGGGAACATTATCCTGGCCTGGTCCGCGAGGCCGTAAAAACAATTCGTATATCAAACGTGAATGTGGTGTGTGGTGAAGTGTGGTGTGTGTGCAGTGCTGTGCTGTGGTGGCTCGTCTAGGTTTTTATGGGCCAAGACTTTTGGGGTTCTAAAAACATTTAAAAGCAATAAAGAGCGCCCGGCGTTATCAACGAACGGGCTGCTGTCGCGTGTGAAGGGGTCTCTCTCCGTCTTCGTCTCCTTCTCCGGAGTAGGTATTCAAATTAGAAGCCGTTGGCAGAGATCCCCCAGACCCCTTTGGTCTCTCCTGCCGTCCATCCGACGGAAATGAGCCAATGGCGCTGCCGTAAAACCCCCGACGACCATAAAAACCACTGTGACGCTGATGTGGGAAAATGGTAAAGTGGGCAGGTAAAAATGGGTAAGTGGAAACCGGGAGCAAAACGGGCGAAAACCGACGGGTAAAACGTGGCACAAACTGGGAAAATGCAAAGCGGAGGGATGGCGCAGAGGCACGGGAGGGGCAGCTAAAGGGCAAAAGTGCTTGGCAGTGATTTTTTTCCGTACCCTACGCAAATAAAACGAAAATGAACTCGAAACGTCGTAGAAAAAGTTTATTTTAATGAAATTCGCGTCGACATTTAACGTCGTCGGTAACAGAAATTGGCTGGCAGAGCCCTCCCCTCCCCCTGTCGAAGCCCCTTCTATGCTACTTTACCCCCTTCCAGGTGGGCAGACATCAAATTCAGCCTATGCCCAAAGCTCGCGACTTTAGAGAGAAGTCTACCTCAGCAATTGCTGCCCCAGGCTTCGATTTAATTAAACTATTTTTATTTAAAACGTAATTTGTTACGTTTTTAATTAATTTCTTAAATTTAAAAAAATAAAATGAATATTTAAATTGCATGCATGCAAATTGTTTTTGTTTGGCTCTCTTGACATGCGCTCTCTTATTTTGATTTGGCAAAAGAGCGAAACAGGCGTAAGTCGGATTGCAATAACAGCAACAACTTAATGCAAAGGAATGAAATGGGGATAGCAACTGTGATCGTTACAGTTAATAAACAGCGCAAGAGAGGAGCACGTGAGAGAGGGAAAAAACCTAAGAGAGCAACAGGCATAAAGCTTGTGTTGTTATTGGTGATTATTTCTTTGGAAGAAGTTGGCAACAGTGTTTTATAAGTCTGCAAAAGCTAAGTGCTATAAGAGTGCACAGGCTGCAGCTGTGATCCTAGTGCAAACGAGGCAATTGCGCAACAGTTGTGCCTCTGCTGTAACAGTGTTGCCTATTGAATAAAATATTCACTTATTAAATTAATTAAATACTCACTTTAAACTTGAGTAGAAGTTTTAACTTGAGATCAAACACGATTTGTTGGCTAATTTCTTGCACATTATCTGCCTAACACGCGCAAACACTCACTCACTCCCTGCTAATTTGTATTCATAATTCGGGTGAGCGTGGATAAGTTGCTAGCCTCCAAGGGAAGAAGGTAGAGGGAGAGAGAACGAGTGGCACACTCCCATTGTTATGGCAATCAATTGATGAGCCCGAAAGATTCAACCCGGGGACAGTTTGAATCCTTTGATTCAATTGCGGCTTTAAGTTGTGCCATGGCGACCAGAAATGAGGATTGCTTAATTTCATTAGGAAGCGCGAAGCGTGCACAGAAATATTTTTAATTACCGCACAGACGGAAGAGCAAAGCAAGATAAAACGAGAGAGCAGATTGAGAGCAAGGGAGAGCACGGGAAACGGAAATCAATAAATATGTTAGCAAGCGCAAAATTGAAAAACTTGGCCAGCCTCGTTTACGGGCATAATATGATTTTCTTCATATTTTATTTTCGTGCTCTGCGGCAAGGCAAAGTGAAAAGCGTAAAACGAAAGGAAAAATCCAGGAAAAATCTAGGAAATATGCATTGTGATTTCTTTGGCGCAGCCTCTGCCGCTTTAACTCAACGCACGACGCACTAAAAACAAAGGCTCAACAAAAGGCTGCCGCCCGGAGGCGTATGCCACTTGAAGCAGAAGTGAAGGTCGGTGGCTGAGACTGAAAGAGGCAAGTCGAAGTGTAATGGAGAGAGGGGAGGAGGAGTAGCTTGCTTGGCTGTTTTCGAGGCACTCATTCATTCATTCGTAAAGGCTTTAGCAGTAAAATAAACGCGCATTGATGCGGAAAATGTGCTACGCACGACGCGACGGAACAAGGAACTCTGCTTGCCTCACCTCCCACCGCCCCCCCCACACCGCTCCTCTCTGCTGCTGCCCCGCACCGACAAACCTCAAGCCACACGCCCGGAAGGTTTAGGCAGCGACAGTTTCCCGCTTTGAGTCGATACGATACATTTTTGGAAGTTTTTTAAAGTTGCACTTGAGTGGCTTAGTCAAGCTGAAGAAGCAAGAGGAGGAGGCAAACAGAGAGAGGGGGCATAGGTCAGGGATGGGGGCGCACCTGAAGTGCCTGACACTGGCATCCATCGTTGCGTTGCGTTGCCAGGCAGCTCCTGTAGCCACTTCATCATTCAGGCGTAAATTTTACTTTACGCAAATACGCGTAAATCTTGCAAGCGAGAAGTTGCCCAAGAACCAAAGCACAGCCAGGAGCAGCAGCAGGAGGCAGTCAGGCGCCAAGGAGCTGCCACTGCTACTAGCTACTACTACTGACCTCTGCCTGCGATCGTCTTTCATATTTATGTGCCTTACTGTGTGTGTGTGTGTGAGTGCTGCTGGCCAGGAATTCAATAAACCCGCCTCACTTACTCCGATTTCCTTCTCTCTCTCTCTCTTTCTCTCCCTCTCTCTCGCTCATTGTGCACGCTTTGCCACTTTTATTATTTACTTTTATTTATACACTATTTATTTATTTGCTGCCACCACAAGCCGAGCATATGAATCACCTTCCATTTGTTTACCCTAAGCAGATTACCTGCACTCTACAACAGCACAGGGCACGGGGCATGAGGCATGCGGATCAGGGGAGTGCGAATGGGAGTAGTAGATGCTGCTGTTCCCCAGCGAAGTGGAAACCAAAGTGTTCTTTTATAGAGAAAACTTTTTTCGTTTGCAAGTTGCGTGTTTTGTTTCTCATGCAGCTGCAAGAAAAATGGTCAGCATTGTGCTTTACTACTCTAAACAAGGTGCAACGAGGGAGAAGAGTTCGATTTGGTTAGCTACTCAAGAAGTTTTAGTGAGCTACAACTTTATAGTGACTTGTAAAAACCAAAATTAAACAAGAGGTAGAAAACTTCTTGCCTGAATACATTACAACAGCATAGAGACTAAAAATCTTCCATATTCCTCAAGAAAATCAAAAGAAACTTTATTGAAAGTTAAGAAATGCTCATTGCATCTCAATCTTCCAACCTTATAAAGCACATTAAAGCTCTTAACACTTACACGTGCACAATATATGTATATCAATTTTCAGTCAAGGTGAAACTGAAGAAGACTTTCAACTTCCTTTCGAATCACTCGCAACAATTTGCCAACTAATCAAAATATTTCAGAGTCGTTTGAAATTTGATCTGCAAAACTGTGCAAACTTTAAAACTGTCAAATTTTCCACAACAATTTAAGGCACATAAGCTTTCACATTGTTAACGGTAAATATCAAGGGTAATAGTAATTCCTTAGCTTGTTTCCCGTCAAAAGTTGTTGGCATTTGTGGCCAGAGAACACGCACAGTTGCCTGCTACGAGCTGCGGCGAGTTGCCTAACTCGATTTACTCCGGCGTTAGGCAGCTGCTTACAGCTGCTGCTGCTACTGCTGCTGCTGCTGAGACTAATTACAAGGACTTCTTCGAGGATAACAAGGGAATGAGGTGCGTGAGTAGCCACTGGACGCAGTCCAGTTCAGTGCAGGGGCGGGGGGAGATAGGCAGAGTGATCATAAATGGAATTATCGACGCATAAATTATGAGCCAACAACCGACAGAACGCGTGCACAGTGGGCGTTGGTGTGTGGGCGTGGCAATGGGCTAGCAGTAGGTGGAGCATTTGCCTTGGCATGGGCCAACGGGAAAAGTTTCAGCCAAAAGCCAAGCTGGAAATAATTGATTAGAAACGAACGTGATTGTTAACTTTTTGCATATGTAATTTCGATTAGGGCAGGCACACACACACATACACACACTCACAGAGACATACACACAGGCATAGAAATACTCCCACAGACGCACATGCTATGGCAGTAACTGCTACGCTGCCAGAATGCCACTCAGCTTGTTGCCGAAAGGGTGCAACAGTGCGTATGAGTAATGTCGGGGAAGCTTTTGCTGTAGCCCGGGCTAATAGCAATAAGCAAGCAGCACAGTTGCCATTATGCTCGCTGCTGCTACTGCCTGACTCTGCTCCTTTCACTCTCTCTCTCTCCCTCTCTCTCCATCTCCTCTCTCTCTCTCTCTCCCTCTCGCAACACACAATGCAAATTTACAGTTACATGCTTCGATTGGCAATTTAATAAGGTAACTTTTTCACAGAGAGCAAGAGCTGAGCTCGAGACCGTTGCGAGCCCTTTTCTGCGGCGCTTAACCGTTCCCACCCACACACACACACGCACATGTTGAGATCCCTGTGTGTGTGTGTGTGTGTAGCGGCAAAACGCGTTCACACAGAAACTGACGTGCTTTACATATTTAATGTTTAACTGTAAATTAGGTTAAAATGTGTTTGCCAAAGCCGTTTTGCACTGAAAGGATTTCAACGTGCAAACTTTGCACACACTTACACGCACACTCGCACACACCAAAACACACACAGAGAGACTGGGACACACATCTGCTTAGCGCCTCGGACCTCGCTTTTTTCCCGCTTTGTGGTGGCAAAACTGTTTGCCTTTCCATTTACTTTGCGCGCGAGCTTAAAGATTCGCCCCGTCGCATACGGCATAGGCAACTCTGCACGCTAGGGACAATGACAACCCTACTACCCTCTCTGCCCACTTCCTGCCACCGCCCTTGCCTGACCTGATGAATCTGCTTAGGCAAAAACCGCTCGGACAGCAACGGAAAACTCAACGCAGCTGGGAAAACTGCTCACGCATTAATTAATAATTTATGCGCCCGTCTGGCTGTGTGTGTCTGTATGTGTGTGGAGGGTGTGCGCCTGTGTGTGTTTGCGTGTGTGGTTGTGCTTACGCTGATGGAAATGCATTTGCACACGCATTTGCTATAATTTCATTTGCTGACGTCAGCAACAACAACAACAACAACAATCTAAAGCAATCTAAATACTAAAAGAAATTCTCGCTAAAATGTAGCTACATTTTCAGCTGGTAAACTAAGCATAGCAAATTTAACGGTAAATGAGTAATGATAATGAAACCAAATAGAGATGTTGACTTGCTATCAATATTAGTTTATTTCAAGAGGATGGGAGAATTTTGAAATGTGAGAGAGCACTTTAAAATTTAGCTATAAACAAGCTAAATAAGCGAATTTCAATATGGTATTTATGATTGCCAGTTACTATTGTAAAATAAAAGAGATATTTTAGTTAGCGCTTTGTTATGGTTAAACAGGTTTTATATTATAGTAGAGGTCTCTAATGTGCTATAGCCATAATCAAGCTAAGTGAACCGATTTCTATACATTTTTTATGGTAGTGGGTTAGCAAGGAACCTTTGTAGTGAGTTCTTTAGTTTCACATGGATACAAACTTGATTATGTATGCGAGAGTCTTTAAAAGTTTGGCTATAAACAAGCTAAATATGTTAATTTCAATGATTGCCAGTTACTGAGGCAAGATAAAATACATGTTTTAGTTAGCTTTTTAAGTGAACCGATTTCTATACAATTCTTATGCTAGTGGGTTAGCAAGAAACCTTAATAGTGAGTTCTTTAGTATCACATGGAAACAAACTTGATTATGTATGGGAGAGTCTTTAAAAGTTTGTCTAAATTAGCTGAATTCAGCCTAATCCCGATAGTCAGCTGGTGTGAAACTGTACAATAAAATTGATCTACAATAAAAACTTATGTGCATTTCAGGCATAAAAAATCTTAGTTCTCAAACTGAACTTCAACTGGAAGGAATGAAACACGAATCAGTCACCATATACGAGTACACAGTCCACTCTAAACATACATATTAATGTGTGCATATGTGTACACGCCTATAGCTCTGTCCGATTTGTGATTGTTTTTTTTTGTTTTTCCGCCGGAAAAATGCCAATTTATGCGTTGTCTTTTCAAATTGCTGTACTCTTCATGTTTGGCAATAAAATCGAACAAATTTTATGTACAAATTTGTATTTTTTATTAGCACATTCAATATGCAAAGCACACACACACAGTACACACACTTGCCCCCTCCCAACTCCATTGAGGCAGGAAAAACAACAAGAGAAATTCGAGGAAAAACAACGAATTGTTTTCTCGTAAAAATACGAAAATTCTTCATTTTACTTTTCAATACGAAATATTTATAGACTTTAAGGATAAGCTGAGCAGCAACATGGAAATGCATTTACATAACACAGAGAGGCGTGTCAGAAGGGGCACGGCTGGAGGAGGGGGTCACGTGGGCGTGGCAGCTGCCAATATGAAGGGGGGGGAAAGAAAGAGAGACAGAGAGAGAGAGGAGGAGGTAGAGACACTGGCGAATGGACACAAAACGCAAGCAGGAAAATGTAATCCCAGCCAAGCGAAGCAAACTTCCGGCAAACACTGCAACGGACGCTTCACTTGTATTGGATACGGGAAATGGCCACAATTGGCAACAGCGCAAGAGCGGGAGCTGAAGCTGGAGCTGCGTCTGCGACTGCGTCTTGTGCTTGCATGCGTGTGCCGCAGCGAGCATATGCAGGGAAGCCATCCCTCCTCTCTTCCCTCTCTTTCTCTCTTCACTCGCCGAGCAGAGACTGTAGCATTAAAATCTTGAGCAATGCAATCGCTGAACCATAACCAGGAACAATGGCAACTGCTTGCAACAACAACAGCAGTAGTAGGAGCAGGGGCAGCCGCCACAGCAACTTGCAACATTGTCAACTGCTTTTCTTGAGCTGCAGCGCAGTTTTCTTTTGCAGCTGTCAATTTGCAGCTGTCTGCATTGCTGGCCCTCTTTCCCTCTCTCTCTTTCCCCCACAGGTACTTCCCCCCTCGTCCCTCCTGCTGCTGCTGCTGCTGCCACGCTTGTCATGCCACAGTGAGCAAGTATGAAGTGCAACTGCGTAAACAGACTCGCCTTGCACAAAATAACTAAACATGTCTATTATATTTATACACAAATATTTCTAAATATTGCTGGGCACTTAAGTGTCTACCACCCCTCTCCCCTTGCCACCTGCATTGCCAGTTGACATTTGTATAAACATTTTCACTGCACGCTGCAGTTGGACGAACTTTAATTTCCATGCTCGAGAACCTTCACATGCGAGCAAAACATTTTCAACTAACTTTTGCCATTCGGCCTAGAAATGTTTTCGCTGTGTGTGTGTTTATGAGTCTCTTTGTGCATGTGTGTGTGTGTGGGGGGATGAGCACAAAAGTTGTGGGTTGTGTTTGGTCAACGTCAAGCCGCAGGCAGCCATGCCCCGCTTACCCCTCCCCCCCTCACACACACTCCTTTTGCGCTCTATCTCTCTCACGCACTGGCAAAGCCCCTAGAGCATAAGCCCTAATACTATTTACATTTTTCTATTGTATTTTTGATTTTGTTTTCGTTTTTTTTTCTGGTTTTCTACTCAGTTTCTGCAATTTCGGCCAAGTTTTTGGGATATGTGGTATTTTTAATTGAATAACTACAGCTAGTAATACTTTTTGCATTTGCCACATACTCACTCACACTCACACAATACCATACAATATATATGCATATTTGTTGTTAGACCTTGTTACGCATTCAATACAGTAAATGTTCGATAAATTCAATTTGGAATAGTAGAATGGGGGTATTGATGCTGGCTTAGCTCTTGTTAGTTACTGAAAGGTAAAGAGCAAAAAGGGAATTGATTTTCGTATAGATATATTTATGAGTTGTATAGATTTGCAAATTTTAGCATATATAATATAACTACGAGTATAAACGAACTGTAGAGGTCCCTGATTATATTGAAGGTATGTTTATAAAATCCTTCTCTTTATTAGTAACCACTGAGCATGTGATTTCGAGTACAGCTTAAGCTTCATATACATCTAAATGCATCTATTATATTATACATTATGGTATATATTATATAACATTACTATAATTGTCTTATTTAATATCATAACTTAGTTACAATTCAACTGACATAAAACTTCTCCTTCTGCTTTTTAAAAATGTTGAGAAATATGACCGAATATATATGCTATGCCATAAACTATATTATCCTATTCCATAAACTATTTATAACTCCCAAAGCAGTATAATCCATTGACTATAGGCTATTAAAATTGACTGTTCCCACAAGGTCTTTAAGTATAACTATTTTGGGCTTTCTCATACTGCTTCCCCTGCTTTCCCTTACCTCCACTTACCTCCCAATACCCCTCCCCTGCTGTATTCTATTCTCTACTCTCCTCATTTCATTCCCCTTAGTCCAACCTCACTGTACTAGCCAATAAAACAAACACTATCAGGCTGTGCGGCCTTCGCTTTGGCTAATTTCAGTTGAGCAAACAAAAGTTTCCTCAGCTCTCTCGCTAGCTATTCCTACTCCTGCTCCTCTTCTCTTACCCCTCCTCCATGTCAACCCTTACTCTGTACATTTCTCAAATCAATGCGGAATGTTTATTGAATAAAGCTATTTTATAATGAAACGGGCAAAAGTTCTGATTGACTCGGCCGCTAAGCAGCTATAAAAAAGGGCTTCAACTAGCGGGAGATGCGCTATAATAGTATATTTGAAGTGTGTGTGTGTGTGTGTGTATGTGTGAGTTAACCTAGCAGCCATTCACTAAACAAGTCAGTGTTCGGCTGCCACGCCCCTTGCCCTACTCGCCAGCCACGCCGTACCGAGTTTAAAGCAGGCAATAAATTATTAATAGCCCTGGCATTGATTGGAAAAGTTTTCAAATATGTTGCCACTTTTCTACACGAATAATTTGAGAGCATTTTCAAAAAACACCACACACTCGCACACACACATACACATTGGCCAAGGACATTAGTCGAGCTGAGGAGAGACAGAGAGAGAGAGAGAGAGAGGCAGCACTTGGTTCACTATTAAAGTCAAGTTCGGGTTTCCAGCTTATTTACTCGCAACTATGCAGCTCGCACTCCATCAGAGCAGCGCCCCTGCCCCTGCCCCTGCCCCTGCACCACCACACTCTCCCTCTGGTCGGGGTCTTTGCCATCAAATGTTGTAAATATTTGCTTGTTTATTCTGTGGCAATTTATTTTTGCAATATTATTCGATCTGCCCGGAACAGAAGAAGAAGGGAACAGTTAACGGTACACAGCAAGTGCATTAGAGCTCTACGCAGAGATTGTTGCAAAATATTTTTGTAAAATGAATTTCCAGAGGTAGAAAGAGTAAGTGAGAGAGAAAGAGAGAGGGAGAAAGACAAGGAGAGGCAGAGCTAGGGTAAGCCTTAATTTATATCTCTGCTGCGGCGGCAATTAGAAGAAAAGCGCCAGGTAGCTGCACTGCTGCAGCATATTGCGCATACGCAGTGTGTGTTCTAAGCCACAAGCTGCGGCTTACCAAGGGCGCAGAGAGAGAGAGAGAGAGAGGACGACCTGGTAAGTGCGAGTGAACGAATGAACAACTGCCATAAACTATGCTCGCTGTCCGAGCGCCCTGCGGACATGCCAAATGCGAATGGCATTATAAATTTAACAGCATTTATTGGCGACGACCCTGAATGAGGGAGATCTCTGTGCCGCCACTCAGCTTTGCCCTGATTAGACTTATATTTCTCGCCCCTACCCTCGCCCACATATGACGTCTCCAACGTGACTTGAAGTGGTCTACAAAGTTTTTCTTTTCTTGGAGTTCGTCGCGCTTCAAGTTGAAGTTGCCTGAAACAGCTGCAGCAGCAACAGTAGTTGTTGTTGCTGTTGTTACTCCTGCTGCTGCTGCTGTTGCTGTTGTTGCTGTGACTTAACAACAAATTGCATACAAAAATGGCTGCAATTTGCATTGCGAGTTGCCAAGTTGCCTGGCTGACAGAACGCGTTGCCGCCCATTTTTCGCTTTTGGCATGTGTCGCACATTCATCGTCTGCTCTCCTTCTGCTCCCGTGTGGGTATTATGCATGACTGACGAACTGTGTAACGCTTTAAAGGATGAAGCCTGAATGAAGTCTATGAACAATTGAGAATACAAGATGTGTGAGTGAAACTGTTGAGTTAGTATACGATTTGCATTGATAGTTTTAATGGTATAGAGTTGTTAGCTAATTAAGATTTTTATTCATTATGTTATGAAGTTATTGTACAATTTCTACGTATATTTATAGATTGATGTACACTAAAGTTTTGTACAATTCTAACCTGAACTTCTTCTTCGCTTTACCTTTAACTTTAATTTCTCACAGATTGCTTTCTTACTTTGTATACTCTATATATCCATGTATTATAGTTATATTTGCGTAACGATATATCTACTGATTACAATAACTTATTATTTTTTCAAATGTATCTATATATATTTTCTTTTAAAGTGCTTTATTTCAGCAAGTAGTGTATAACTCCATCGAATTGTTCTCCCCACCGAAACTGGCTCGAGTTTTGCCTCGTTTTTTGATCATTTGCCGCATTGACACTTGCCAAGCGAATATAAATGTCCTGCTGCCAAGCAGCTGCCCCAGCAACCCCTTACCCTCCCCTCCCTCCACTACCATCGATAGTACATATCGTCTGCACCTGTTCTTACCCTAGTTACAGCCTGCAAAGATCCAGCAGCATTCTGCGACACATGTCAACTGTCATCTGTCATGTTGCGTCCGCTTGCGTAACTCTTTTTTTGTATAGGTGAAATTGGGGCAAGGGGAAGGCGTGGCCAATAGAAATATTATTTTGGGCATGTCCTTGAGAATTCAACTAGCACCTGCAGCAGTAGCAGCGGCAGCGGCACAGTCAACACCAACAGCACATCCGAGAGGATACAGAAGAGCTCATCAAACTTAAATTCTCAAATTTAAAAATTCAAATTCAAATTGTGTGATTGAAATCAACTTCAAATAGAGTTATGTTCAATGATCGAAAGATAAGATATAATCGCTTTGATCGTTGGAATCATTTACGAACAATCAAAAAGAGATGATATAGTCAAGTTAAGACGGGCAAGCAAATCAGCTGGACAGCAACATTAACAGTCAAGCATGATCAAAAGTATGTCAACTCATTTAGTGATTTCTTTGCGTTATCTACTCCTTTATTTAGACTCCTCTCTCTTATACTGTGCCATTTGCTTCCCTTTTTCACTATACTCATATTTACTTTGTATATACATGTATATGCATGTGTTTATTTATATTTTGCTGTTGTTTTCAAGCCGATTATTTACAGAGCGCATAAAAAACATGAAATTGTATGCAAAAATAAACGCCAAGTATCGACAAATTCACCAGACGCATATATTTCCGTGTTGTATCCTCCGCTGTCTGTCTGTTTTTGTGCGAATGCGAGGCACTGATTTCCAAGGGGCGGGAATAGTAGGCAGGGAGTGGAGTGTATTGAAAACGAGTTGTAGTGGAAGGCATCAGCAGCTCGCTTGGCAGCTGATAATTTTTCGATTTTCATTTGCGGCCGTTGCAATTTAATTTTTGTTTAGCGGCAATTTAGGCGCCGACATACAAAGTGTTCTCTATTTGCACCCAGAGTGTGTGTGCCTGTGTGTGTGTGTGCACTCTAACGAAATTTAATTTCGAGGTGAAATTGTAAACCATCGACGTGGTCGGCACTTTAAGCCCGAATTGAACGATGTGGCCGGCAATGTTTGCTAAAATGTTTGAGTATTTCAAATGTTTGCACTGAACTGGACGAGACGAGCGGGGGCAGCAGGAGCAGGGGCGAGCTACGTTGTCGCTTACAACCACTGCTGAAGCTTTCATTTATTGTAGCCTACTTTTGTGCGCCATACATTTGTGATGCCTGCTCAGGCCAGGCAAGGAGAGGCGGGAGGAAGGAGTCTCTCATCTGTTGGTCGATTTTTAGTTTTTGCGGTTTTTGTTATTGCAACCAACTCTCGGTGTAAATAACTTTTCATTACTTTCCCCAGAGCAATTATCGATAGTTTAGCCTGGTTTTAAATGCCGCTCGGAGAATCAATTTTACATAAAAGCCGCTCAATTGAAACAGAGATTTATTTTAATTTTACTGAAAACCACTTAAAGCTAAAAGTGTAGAGTTATTATGGAAAATATCGGCTGTTTCCAGATACCAATTAATATTAATTTTAAAACAAGAGAAAAATAATTACCTTTACCTAAAACTAAATAGAATTTCTCAATATAAATTGGGTGAATTTTTTGTGTTATTGTGAAATAGAGAACACAAAACCGAACATGAAGAATTTAGAATTTAATCATTTTTACATTTCAGAAATATCGATAATATTCTTTTGTAAACTACTTGACAGTAGATATGTCAACGAGCATTTAAGAACGCAATTTATGCATTTTATAAATACTGAACTTGAAGTCACATAATGAATATTCATCTAGTCAAATCTAGAAAACTAAGCGACATTTCGAAGTTCAGCACAACAAATTTTCGTCGTATTTTGTCGAGTTCTAGAAGAATCTGTTGCCAAAGAAGGTATCCATTTATCATTGGCCACTTTGATGCGCTATCATTGTTATTCACTTCTGATTTAGGGATTCTTTTTTTTAATTTCTAAGTAACAAATAAAAATTATACATTAGTTTAGTAGCGTCACCTGATTTTACCTTTTTAAATTGGGGAATTGGTGTATTATAGATGTTTGCTGACTGTTTTCATATGAAACATCGAAGTTTATAGATATAACATCGATGTATTTCCAAGCTCTAATTCAAGATGATTAGGATAATGCGCAGACTGTTGCCTACTTTTTAGAGCCACGCTTTAATTCCTTTGCACAGTGAATATTTCCTCGGCAACCAATATCGAGCTTGCTACAACAACAAATTTATACTCATAATAACAATTAAAATCAACACATTATTGATTTAGGTGTCGACGATAGGCTGACCTTTTATAATAGTCGTTTCTAAGTGTTTCTGCTCGACGCATGCAGCGCACAGTTAAGCCTTCAATTTATTGTAACATACTTTTAAGCTGGCAAGAGAAATGGCCAACACTTTAAGCTTAACTTCTATGGAAATAGTCAAGCTTCTTAACTTAATACTTGCAGCTACAGATGCACATATGGAATTGCAAAAGTGTATGTTAAAAGGTGGGGAGGTGGAGGGTGAAATTCAATTGCATAATGTCGCTGACATTCTGCCACTACAACTGGCTAAACTCAGCCGCTGTAACTTTGCGTCTATTCGCACCGACATGCAAAGTAGCAGAAAAATTGTCTGGCAAAGTTGCCAATCGAACAACTCAGGCAAAGTGGGAGAGAGAGAGAGAGAGAGAGTGAGGACGAGGGAGAGACAGTCAGCCACCCACTGCTGCAGCAACATCTGCGGCAACTGCAGCTGTTGTATCTGTATCTTGTAGCTGACTGGCGTTTGTATCTTAAAGATTTCGTGCAAACTTGTCGAAAATACTCGTCGCATATACGAAAATTGTTTAACAAGTTGAATGCTGCAAAGAAGAGCAGGAGAATGGGAAAAGAAAGACGAAAGCCGAAAGCCAAAAGCTGCTTCAAGCCAAAAGGAAACTTTACCAGCTGGGCAGCTAGGTAGTTGGGCAGGTGGGCTGGTCCCGGCCAGTCCGAGGGCCGTGCTGGCCAAAACTTTTCGCACCGGGCCATAAGTTTCGCCTGTGTGCGCTGTCGTTGCTTCTGGCCTCAGTTGCAATTGCAGTTGCAGTTGCTGTTTCTGCAGCTTTTAATTAAATAATTTCAGCCAACAATAGCAGCAGGCGGCGGTGGCAATAAAATGTTTTACCGGCCAATGCAACTATATATAGTATATGTATGTGTTGCTATATCCGAGTGAAGCAACTCATATTTGATTTGGCTTTACGTTGCGGCAATTATTTCGGGCTGGCAAAATATTTAACTGCATTTCCTATTGGTTTTACTTGGCTTTGTAATCAACTTGGCAACCTGCAGGCAGTCAGCCCGGTCAGGAAATTGACGATCTCCTGCTGCATTTGTTGGGGGCCGTGGCAGCAGCAGCAGCAGGAACTGCCAGCCGGAGACGAAGCCATATCCATGGCTAGAACCAGAGCCAGAGCCAGAGCCGTGTGTAAAGCCAAAAAGCCATTGCCATAGCCAGCAGTCATTGAGGAAGTGAGCGCAGCTGCATTTTGTCTATTTTTCTTCATTCTTCTTTACACACTCCCTCGCACACACACAGACTCGCATGTGTGTGTGTGTGTGTGGAACGTTTTAGAGCAATTTCACTTGACTTTTGCTGCTTTGTTTGCCCTTGGTCAATAAATGAGCGCAATATTAAGACATCGACTCCGCCTGGCTAAAACGACATTGGTTAGTCAGGTGGAGCAGCAGCAACAGCAGCAGCCAGAGCAGGAGCAGGGGAAGAACTGCAAGGCAATGCAATGTTTTCCGTTAACTTTGATTCGTATGGTCAACAGAGCAACTCAGTCAGCCCCAAAGGCAATTGCAGCTATTTCCTTCCTGCCCCAGCAGACGCACTACGAGGAATCACTCGGGAGAGGAGGAGGGTAGTGAAGGGTTCTTTCTATCGAGCTTAATTGATGCAGCCACTTTGAAATGAACTTTACTGTTTTGCTATAAGTAAACTCAGCTTATGTAAAGGAATCAATTTGCCAGCTTGCAAGAGCCCACAAATGTAGGCAACACTTTTTACAGCTCGCTCGTCCAAATGACAGACACAAGTGTGCGTGTGCTATGGTTTTTAAAAAGTCAACTAACCGTACTTACTGGACCCCAACACAGTCACATACATACCATATAAACACACCTGCACAAAGGCACCTTGGATGTGCGACAAAGCTGCCTGCAAGCGTGCAGCACTTTGACATAGTTGGACGCTGACTATGTGTGTTGGGAGAGTGTATTAGTCTGTGTAAAGCAAGTTGGGCAACGTGCAGTGCAGCCAGCCAAGGGCTAATTCAAAGTCAGACCGCGCGCACAATGCGCACAAACAAACAGAAGCTCAACATCGCATCGCACTGCCATCCTTCCCTGCCTCCCTTTGCCGCTCATCATGCAACTGTATTGTATTATGACAGCAGGCGCACACCTGAAAGTATGCAGAGATTCTTTTTCTGCTTGCGCCTCCCTAAAAACGGTAAACAAAAACCCGCAACAATAGCGAGGTGGCCAGCCAGCAATAGTTGACAACGAGAGACGCTGTGGCATTCCGGCTGTGCATTGTCCAGCAGTAACTGCTGCTACTGCTGCCACTGCATGACCCCCAGCGGGGGGAGGAGCAGTAGAGGGGAGGGTGATTCACAAGCAATGTGTGTGTGTGTGTGAGTGTGCATGCGTCTGTGCCCCCAAGCAGTTGGCATATCAACTGGTCGGACATGGTGTAAACACGTTTAATGTTGTTGCCGTTGCCGTTGCTGATGCTGCTGTTACCCATTGCTGTTGCTGTTGCTGTTGCCATTGCCCTCCACTGGCCACTGCACTGGTGCAGTTGCTCGCACTGGCTGCAGAGTCGCACTGTTGCTACGTTTAATTTAATCTACTAGTCGAGCTGCTACCTTGACATGCACTAGCCCAGTCACCTCGCACACACTCTCTTTCTCTCTCTCTCTCTTTCTGGCAATATGGCTTAAAGTGCAAAAGTGTGCGTGCGTGCGTTCGCATGTGTATGCGTGTGTCTGCCCTGTGTGTGTGTGAGCCTGCTTGAGTGCACCGCAAGTCCATTTAACTTAACTTTGGCCGTACATGCACTAGCATTGGTTGGGTTTTTGGCCCTCGTAGCTCTTACGCTCGCACTTCTCCCAACTCCCTTCCTCTCTCCCTGCCTTCCAGCCTCTCTGCTGTGCTGCCTGCCTGTCTCACTGCATCACTCAAACGCACGGCCAAATGGTGACAGCACTGCGTGTCCATATGCGTACGTACATACATACATATATATGTATATGTGCATGTGTGTGTAAGCTGAGCATGTGCCTGAGTGTGCGCCTGTGTTTGTGTGCAACGTAATTTGCATGGTCAGCATGCAATGCCAACGGCAGCAGATGCGAAGGAAATATGCATGGGAACATCATGAGGAGGAGGCACTGCCGCACTGAGTCCACCGTTGCCGTTGCCTGCTTAATTGCATGGCACAGCATTGGCAACTTCATGTTACCGAAATCCAATTGCTCCTGCCAAAAAATGTAGCCTTCCGTTGGAGTGCGACGTGGAAGGAGGTGGAGGAAGGCGTGTTGCTCTCCGACATTTTCTTAGTATCGTTTCTTAAACATGCATATCAACTGTAACTGCAAATGTTTTTGTGCTCTTTTTAAGCATTAATAACAACAGAAATCAGGCATCCACCTTGGCCTGTCCTGATGACCGGTTCCCTTGGCAGGTGATTATAGTTCCCGAGTACTCTATGCGTAAGTGAGTGCGAGTGTGTATATGTATGTGTGTGTTTGTTTGTGTTAACGTGATCCGACACATGTGCAACTCTTTTTACGGATAACAGCAGCGGCGGCAGTTGACGAGAAAAAACGGCACATTGCACAAGTGCCGCGACACGCAAAACATTAAAAGGATTTTTTGCGACTTTTTTCCCTTTTTCCCACAGCGTCGTACAGCGTCAGAGTCAGGGAATCAAAATCAGACCATGTTCTCATGTGTACATATGTACACGGGCAAGCAGCAAAAAAATTGCAAACAAATTGTGTGGCATTTGCTGTAGTTTTACTTTGTTTTCATTGCTAGGCTATAAAAGCGTACGAATCATTTGCGAGCGATTTAATTTCAATTGCATGGGCGTTAATCAATGGCAACAAAAGGCTGGCGCTAACAAAAAACTCGCGCAGGCATAGAAAAAGCCAGCAAGCCAAACACAGCCAATAAAATTCAATTAACAAAAGTGAAATTGACGCAGTAAAAGGAATTAAAAGAACAATTTTATGATTTTAAATTACAAACTTGGCGCCACAAGAGCAGCGATATGAAACGCTTTCCAACACTATTTTGTGCGGGCTTTTGGCACTGAAATAATTGACGGACCGCCACCGCCGTCTATCGAAAATTTATCGGTATTGCCTCCACAAATTGCCAAAGCGAGCAAACAAATTTACAAATGTTTCAAAACAAATATACAAGCAAGCGTTTGAATTAAGTATTAACATATAAATCAAATTGAATGGAATTTATTGAATTAAAACAAAAAATCAATCTGCATGCCCTTAATGGATAATACTCACTACAAATAGAAATAATGCCAAATACTCTCCGGGAAAACTGTTAATGCGAAGGACTTACAGAAAACTACGGTGTAATCTGAAACAAACATCTATATTTGATCTCTCCTGACGGCTATTAAATTAACAACAAATGAACGGCTATCGTCAATTCAAATCATTGCGTCTGGTGCGCTTCGGCGATATTGTTTACGACCAGCAACGACGTCTCATCTTGCTGTGCCGAACCTGCCAGCGGCATTATTTGACAATGGAAGCTTTCCACACACATCTAGGAAAATGTATTGGCAGCAAACACATAGTGTCGTCCATAAATGAGTTGCAGTACGACGATGACAAACGAGAGACAAGACTAATCAACGGCAAGCAGGAGGTGGGTCTTTGTTTATTTTGCAGATGCCAATAACAATATATAATACCCTTTTCAGCTGCTAATTTATGAACCAGAAGCAGTACGTGGTGACAATAATGGTGATATAGACTGGGAGGCAGAGCTAGAGGATCCACGATGGTACACAGACAATGCCCGCTCGCTGGGAGCCAAAGCAAAACAATTACCGATCAATGTTAAGGAGAATGTAGTCAAAACGCGCACACGATATTCGATTACGAGGGAAGCGGAGCAGCATGACAAGCTACAGCAACAACAGCAATCCCAGTTACCAGCGAAATGTATGCGACATTCCTCCCCCAAACGAACCATACTGACCAATCAGCAACAGCGGAAATCATGCAGTAGCATCGAACAGCCCTCAGCGTCTGACCGAGGGGGAACTGAAGTACATGTACCAAATGCAGTCGAGCAGTTGAAACGTCTGGAACCTGTGACGACATCTCATCTCGCTGTACCTGTAACTGTATCAACTACCAATGCACCACCTGCAACAACAACAGCGAGACCATCTTTCTTGCCCATGGTGAGTGTTCCAACATCGAACATAACAAATGGGAACACTCAGCAAATACTCAACAAACTGCGAGCCTGCGGTGTGCAAGTCAGGCGAAGTAATCCGCGCGAGGACTCTAGAAGTGCCGTCGATGAAACAACACTCTCCAAGAGACAACAAGCACTTGATATAATGCGGAAACTGCAGTCCAATGGCATCAAGTGCACCAAAGTCAACAGTGCAACAATTAAGCAATAAATGTGTTGTACGAAATTTTAAAATAAACTGAACAGGGACTGTACAGTAGTAATCTCTGCAACTGACCAATTGCCTGAATTGTACAGCTTGAAACCAGAAACGTAACGGTCCTTTTGCCGCATTTGTTATTATTTTCTTTAAATAGCACTAATGAAAATAAGAGAGGGACAAGTGAATGATAGTTCGATAGCAATTAATCGCATGGGTAGGCCACCTCTATATTTTTATTGAGAGATGACAATATATGTCGAATATAAATGACATTTGAAATAAAACATCTTATATTTTATTTGAATTATAAAATATTACGTTATTTGTTCCATATTGCTTGCATTTAATTTCTTATTGCTGATTTATATTCCCACAGTGACTACTCCCGCACAGTGACTCGTGACAAGTAACAGGTTCGCATTCGGACATATCGTCCATCCCTAGTTGATTATAGTTGGTGCCGCACGCGTGCGTTTCAAGTCGAAGGAAATTAGTTTTAAAAAATTGGCATTCAAAGCAACTCTTGGTTTGTTTATATTTTATAATAAATTCACACAATAATTCGGCAATTAAGAACGTCGCGTGTGGTCAGCAAATACAGCAGCTGAAAGCAGGTGAGTGACAGCGAGAGAGAGTGTCGCGAGCCGTCGGCTTACATAATTTTTGAGCTTATGCGGGCCAAAATTAGTTTTGCATTAATATAGAATTGTTTCAAACTGCAGGCAAAAATGACATCATGCTTGAATTTTTAGGCGCCCCCTAGATGGCAACAGCTGTTGAGTTGCATTCTAGAAAGGGTATTAAAGCACAGTTTATAATTGAATTTGTTATTTAGTCAATAAGAAACCAATTTCAATTGTTGGCGGCCCCATTAAAAGATAATTTCGATGTGATTTCAAATGTTTTTGTTTATTTTTTTTTCCATTTTTATTTTTAAATTTCAAATTGTATTTTTAACTATGCAGAAATACTTGTTTTTTCTCATTTGCACTATATATAATCAATAGATCGTTTGCCTTCTTCAGAATATTTGAGAGTTTCGCTTAAATGGCTAATTGAATTCGTTTCATTTGCTTCTGCCGGTTACCAATTTATTTTCGTGTTTCCTTTTGGCTAAACTATTTAGTGCGTGTGCCCATTTCATTTGTATTTTTAATTAGTAAGTGACCTTTTTAGTTTTTCTTTTCATCTTCGTACTTGTTTAAACATTAACTTAAAGCTTCTTATTGTTTAGTGCCTGTTTTGCAATTCGCACACAAATTACATATAAATTTTTCGTTTTGCAATCACATAAAATGACAGTAAATAGTTACATTAACAATGTGAGAAACATTTACGCAGGACAATCAATATATTAGTCAACATTAATGATATTTGTTTTATACGAAAATAGATGTGTAGATATATTATATATGTATGTATATGATAGCCGTGTGTACTAAATATTCAGTGTGAACTAAATGCGACCTTCACTTTTCAAGTTGTACAATTCATTTAATATAAACAAACTTTTAATTTGATATACGCGCAACGGTTGTAGGGCACATCATCGACTTTACGGAGAGTTGTTGCTGCTGCTTCTGCTGCTGCTGCTGCTGCTATTCAAGAGATCGTCGTCGCAGTTGCCTGCGTACACTGCCCATGGCGGCGCTGCTGCGATCAAGCAGCTCATTGGAGAGCCTCGCAAGCAGCGGCAATTCGCGCATGGAAACATTAACCGAAGGCAGCGGCGCCAACTGCTGTTGCAACTTCTTGATGGAGGCATTCGCCGCGTTGGCCTGATGATGCGGCGTCACGGGCAGGCTATGGGCAACAGGAGTGGGTGCAGCAGTTATCTTGATGATAACATCTCTGGCATCCACATCATCAATGTCGCTGTGGCGTTTGAGTGCCTCAGCACCCAGTGAATCAGGTCGAAGTTCTGTTGACTTTGCACGCTCCGTTTGCTGCTGATGTTTGGCAGCCTCCTTGAGCATCATCAGATGATCCAGCTTATCGACTGTTGCCTTCAGCTCATGCTCCCACACATCATTCTGCTGCTGGCCATCGCCTCCCTCGATGGGTCGCACTGCGAGTATTTTGACCTTTTGCCTCAATGCCTCCAGCTGACGCTCGTCGACAATGCCGCGCAGTTCACAGTTGCCCGCTGCTGTAGCCTCATCGTAGTCGCAGACATTCTCATCTTCTGCCTCATCCTCTGTCTCAACAGCGGACTGCGTTGGTGCAGCTGCACTAACCCTGCCGCCTAGTGACATTTGACTGCCTGCAATCGAGGGAAAGTCGCATTTTTCCAGCTCCAGCTCGAAGTCTGGCAAAGATGGCAACGCACTGGAGGTGGGTGTGTTTAGTTCGGCACCAACGCCTGGCTCCCTTGGTCCTGGCGGTGGTGGTGACGAGCTCATCGCTGGATAATCTCCACGTTGTCTGTGTATATCTTCACTGATGCGCTCGAGATTTCGCAGTGCCGTCGAGTAGGTCGCCTTGGCACTACTGACCTGCTGTTGCAGTTCCTGAATACGATTCTTTTGCGTCTGCAATTGATCCTGGCAGACCTGTTTCTCTTCAAAATATGGACGTGATTTGTTGATGCTACGCCTGAAACGATCCTCCAGCTGCTGCAGCTTCTGTTCGGCACTGTGGAAGAGCCGAGTACGTCGCTGATGCTCCGCATGACAATCGGCCTTCTGTTTCTCTGCGTCCATCACCTTTTGTGTGGCATGATTCAACATCTCCTGCCAGGCATTGTCGAACTGCCATTCGTGTGAGTTGGACATGAAACGTTGCTCGGCCAGAGCCACCGTTTCCTTGGCAGCGGCATGGATTTCTAAAATAAATAACGAGACTAGGATTAGAAAGATATTCCAAATTAGAAATTGGAGGCACTACTCACCATTAGCGCGCTGAAATTTAACTGCCGCTTGTTGACACTCGATTTGTGCCTCCCGTGCCTTCTCCAGAGACTCATAGTAGGGTCGCGCCTTCTCTATGCAGTTGCCAAGCTTCTTAGAGGAGAGTTTCAGGCGTCGTGTAGACTCATTTAGTAGTATGCGAAACGTTGAGTTTGCTTCCTGTTTATACAGAGAGAGAGAGAGAGAGAGAGATTAATTACATATTGAGGTTCTTTTAAGTAGCCCACTTACCTCCAATTCAATTTCTAGTTTATTAATCTCATCCGTAGCACTATTGAGATTCTCCAGTTCAATCTGCAATAAGAAAATAAAACATTCAATATTATATTATTATTATACTTCCAGTATTTACAAATATTGCCAACCAACTAGCACTGCATTCAATCCCACCAATAAACTACAGACCAACACAAAATGCCACAGACAGGTGGAGCTACGGCTAAGGACCCGAACAGTAAATATGATTTGAGTAAGATATCGGCACGTGTGGATCGGGTGAATGTTAGCGGATTGTTGCGCACCCACAGCGATTATGTGCAGCGTGCAGCCGATGGCCTCTTCAAGGCGAACAACTTTCAGCAGATGATGGTCGAGGCAATGGCTGCCAAGTCATACCTGCATGAGTTGGGCATCTTTAAGGATATCACCGTGCACATTGATATTAGTCGCGGTGCAGATGCCACACCTCAGGGCTACGAGGTGACGCTCAAGGGTAATGAATACACACGCGTTATGGGCTCAGCTGGCACAGAAATCGGCCAGAACGAGGGTTCACTGCGCACCGAGCTGACCATACCCAATATACTGGGACGTGGCGAGAGTCTTTCACTGCAGGGCAGCTACAGCAGCACCAGAGCGAACGATCTACAGCTGAAATTCTGGAAACCTTTCTTTCATACACGTTTCCGCGAAAATCGACCAGAGTAAGTAGACAAACTTCGGGATAGAACTCAACTGTATTGTGCTAATCACTCCTCTTTTCCTTTACAGAGTTTCGTTGAGTGTATTTCGGCAAACAGATCGCTTCGATCTCAGCTCGTTTCAGACCAAAAACATGGGATATATGGTGGACTTTAGTGTACACACCATGTTGGGCGTAGATGTAAGTGTTGCAGTAATCATGATGAGTCTCCTATCTAATGATCTTGCTACACTTGCAGCTCACACATTCGCTGCAATATGAGAATTCCATCAAGGACTTGAGCTTGCTAAACAAATCGGTACCCTTTGCCATACGCGATCACTGTGGACCCAAGTTGGCATCGCTTCTGCGCTACTCGGTGATCTACGATAATCGCGATAGCAATGTGTTTCCCACTCGTGGTTTCATGTTGAAATCGGTCAACGAATACTGCGGCCTGGGTGGTAATGTTGCATACACAAGCAGCACAGCACATGGCGAAGTGAATGTGCCACTGTTCGCTGGACTTGTTGCACAATTCTGTGGACGCGTTGGCGCCGTAAGGGAAACAAAACAAACCACAATTCTGCCCGTTAACAATCTGTTCTATTGTGGTGGCCCGCTAACGTTGCGTGGCTTCAAATACGGCGGTGCTGGACCCGTCATTGATGGCACGCCCATTGGTGCCCAGACATTCTGGTGCACTGGCGCACATCTGTGGACCCCGCTGCCATTTGCCAATGTCTTCAAGGGCCTGGCTAGTCATTTTCGTATGCATTTCTTCTACAACATGGGCAACAGCAATTGCTTTAACACAGGTTAGTTAGCAAAAGATATTCTTTTAATTGTTTAGTCTATAATATATTTCTTAATCTCATTGCAGACAACATGCGTAGCTCTTATGGCATGGGCATAGCTGTTAAACTGGCGGAACGTGCTCGCGTTGAGCTTAACTACTGCATCCCGTTGCGAAAACAAACCACTGACAAGATCCTCAATGGATTCCAAATTGGTATTGGCTACGAGTTTGTCTAAATCCATCGCGATTAACTGCAATTGTACTTAGAGCTATACGAGAAGCCATGAGAGTCCCACACAAACGGCACTAGGTAGCCGCCCCTCCCAAAATAGTCACTGTTAGCTGTAATTTTCGACAATTTGGTTTCTGTATTCCTTTTGCATTTTTTTTCATCCTAAAATTTACTTGTAAAGCGAATCACATTTTAAGTGTAGATTTAAGGTGTGTATATAGAAAATTAAGTTAACGTTGATCAAAATAAATTTACAAAAAGTCGTTAAACGAACGTAATGTTGACTTTTGATTTGGAAATAAAGATGCAAGATAAATAAATTATATAAAAATATATACTGCATGATTTTCCATCTAGAATTTAGCAAAAAATTTAATAATGTGGTTTATTATGTTTAGTGAAGAGCGCCGCTAGGTAAACAATGAAGTTAAGCGCGGACTCTCCGTGGAGTGATAGACAAAACCTTTGTTATAGCCCCATGTAGACATGAAATTGCTTTTTGAGCAGCGATTCCAAAGCAGACCTAGGGGCTGGGATATGGAATGTAAAAACACCGGTATTCCCTATATTTCTTTTCGATCGAAAATTAAACATTGTGGCTGGTGCGGCATTTGAACCGCGATCAACAGCGAGAAGAACGACAAAACAGCCGCGCAACTCAACGCATAGCACCACGCTAGCATTCACAATCTACCGTCAAATTCGATACTTAACATGGCGACCGAGTGGAAATAAAACTAACATTTTTAGCTTATGTTAAATTAAGGATAACAGAAATAGTAAATTAACATTTCGACCACCTGTGAAGCTGCTGTTGCTGTAAATGATAACTGTAAAGCCGCAAATGTTCGATCATGCATAGTTTCCTTACTTGTTTATCTGCTCATGTAAATGTATCTGTATACATATATTGTATATTTTTGTTAATAATTCATTCGAAATTCCTACATGAGCCGGCTGCGGGCGTACACCAGCTGCGGCCATTGTTATGGATCGCTGAACTGCATGTGTGGTTACAGTGGTTTTTGTTTTGGTTTGTTGTGGTCGAAAAACTGGTTTTAATTATCATTTTTTGTTTTTTGTTGAACTTTTGTCTGCCCCTCTGTAAATTTGTATAATTCTATATAAACATATGCAAGTATGTAGACAGCTATGTATGTATGTATGTATGTGTGTGCGTATGTTTTTTATAGCAGCTTTTATTAAGCTTGTCCCAGTTTGATTTTTATCGTGGTCGTTGTTGGGCATTTCTTCACATGCCGGATATACCGGAGTAAAGGCATGTAAAGGCAAAGTATTTACTAGGTACACACACGTCTGTCCACATCTGTCTGTTTCTGTGTTGAACGAAGCAGGTCGTCGCAGGGCGAGTCTGGAGTCTGATGATTGATTTAAAGGCCGAGACGAATATGGCCAGCTGGGACCGGTTTCTGTTTACCTTTCGTTGAGGTTTCTTGCTGGCCCCTAAAAACCAGTTTCAAATGCGCTGCAGTAAAATTTCAACAGTTGAACTTTCCAGGAATTCGTTGGCATCTCTGGTTCGCTGCCACAAAGGAAGTGCGCACAAAACTTGTGGTCTCTTTCTGTTGTTGTTGCTTGTTTGCTGTGGCATTTGCCTAGGCAAAGTGCTTGTTAATTAAAAGTTTTTCTCTGCATTTTTCATGAATTACACGCAACGAAATGCGATTAGGCATAGGCACACTAAAGCCAGCAACAACAGTTATATACAACTTGGCACAAGTACGCCCCCTAGCGGCGCAGATGATAGCGCACGACTAATTATTATCATCGTCATCGAGCCAAAGACCTCTCCAGTAAATGAATGTGTATTCATTATACGATATATGCACATTTATATGGATATATATGCATATATAATCGATCCTACAGTTGAATGAGCCCCCATCAATGAAGACTGACGCTTGACATCATAAAAACTTTATTACATTGCAATTGAATTGTATAAAACCTCCCGAGAGTCATATACATATACAAGGGACTCCCAGTCAGCCAGCCAGCTGTACTTGCTTTCGGTTTATAATATTTGATTATATCCGAAGAAACACATAAATATTTATTATAGGTAAATTGAATGCTTGACGAATGACGACTTTAAATTGTTTAAATATTTACGCAGCTTGTGCGCAAATGCAAAAGGGCTACAAAACAGAAAGAAGAAGAGACGCGAATTTATGCGCAGTTCTCAATACAATACGAAAATAAATAATGGAATACATTGAAATATTCTTAAGGCAAACTTTGACAGTTTGCTGTCATTTTCTAGAATTTATTGTGTGCCCTACTTGAAGAGCTCAATCCGCCAAGTAAGCTGAAATATTGATTTCTTCATAAACACGTCACTCTTCTAAATGGCAAAGCAATTCACACAAAACAGGGTCAAAATCACATGATACTCTACTACACAGGCCGCAAACGTTGAGAGACCGCCAAACGTTGCCCAATCACGCGATGCGCGCTGACGTTTTTTGCATTCGTCAAAGGGCAAAACAAAGCTCCACCTGAGTCACAGTCCATAAAAAGCAAAATACAAAAGGTTACACAGCCAAGCGTGGAGAATTACTCGTGTATCTGACGGGGTCTTGCAAGATGACGTGTTGTTGTATTGCTTGTGCACAGCGAACACGACAGACAAGTGGTCGCCCAGCGATAAAGTCGATGATGACGTTTACTTCCAGATGATAGACAGCTCTAGGGGGACTAAGGGCGAAGGACTAAGAAAGTTGCAGCAACTTGAACAATATATGATAGCTTCGGGTAATGGTAAACTGGCATGTCCTGTACTCGACACCAATAGAAAAACGATAGTCATCATGGGTTGGCAAACGAGGAAGTGTCAAAGTGAGAGGTGACCAACAACTAAGCAAACATCAGTTGCCTTTAGGTTAGTTGGTAATCATTCAGGAAATGAAAGCTTTACAGCGCTTAGATTTCATCTCATTCAATGCAAGTCTCTTTATGCATATGAAACAGGAATTTAATGTGGAAAATATTGCGCAATGTGAAGAAAGCTAAGACAGATAAACATATAACATGAAACAAGAAAGAACCAGCATAGAATAAGTAGTACAATTTAATTATTGCTGACATTGTAATTTGAACCAAATTGAATTTAAAGATTTGTGGGAAAAGGGAATTTTTCAGGCACTAGCTATTAAGCGACTTTCATCTAGTGTCTTTGCGATAATCATTGAACCAATCCATTGATTGTTAAGCATCGAGTCATGCAGCAATAATGTCAAGGGCCGCACACAAGTTAACAACGGCAACTAATATAGTTCTTATTACTAACCAAACGAGAATTCTAACGGATTACAGATAGCACAGCATAGCAAAATTCAGTAACGTTAAGTGCTTAACATAGAGGAATTTTCCAAAAGCAAAAAGGTAATCAATAAAATATAAATGTACATATACAAATATGAACTGACTTGCGTGACATTTATTAGAGAGTATTATAATGCTAGACAACTATAAAGTTATTCCATTCCGCTACAACTTGATAGTATCTATCATTAGCTTATTAGTTTGTCTCATACCTCCCTCCCTCCCTCTACACACTGCGGCCACACCCCGAGCTCAGCGATGAATGACGCCAGCCGAGGCAAACAGGCTGCCTGTATGATGGCGTGATGTCCTGCGCCTCAGCCTAGTGCCTGACCTGACCTGACCTACTTGTGGTGGCCTCGTACCACTACAAAAACAACAGCCCTCCTCACCAGCTCCAGTACCTTACAACCCTCCTCCACTTCCGGCAATTGCTGCGTAAACATTTGCGAAAAAGGAAATGCGAATCGCTGTAATGGAAACCTTATTCATCGATTTGTGGCAGGAACAGGAGGCACGTGCAAAGACACAAAAGGACATTCAACTCGAGGTGTTCTTTTGCGTCACTAACACACACACACACACATGCAGATGTAGGCACACATTTATATTATATTTGTAGTGTTTTGTACCTTCGGATTGAGGGCAGGCAATTAACGCAGATTTTAGTATGTGCGGCTCTAATAGAAAGCTACGGCTGGGAGGGTTAAGTGTTGTGTGTGGCCAAAAACTAAACTAGCACAAGTGTAGCCGAGAAAGTGTCGGGTATTACATAAAAGGGAGTATGCCATGCCATGCCGCCGCTGCCTTTAGCCCGGAAACCTACGTAGCTTGACTGAGTCGCAATTGACCGTAGCAATTTTAATTAGACCAAAACTTTTCTCAACTCAAAACAAAAACAAAGACGACCCACAGTTATGTCAACAGTGTAAAGCAGATGAGATGAAAAACAGATAATGAAAAATGAATTTGAAAGAGGAGAGAGGTGCCAGACGAAGACACACACAAAGAGATTAGCTGTGTTTGTTATTTTTAGCAGAGTACAAAAATATTTAATTATGGTTTAAGCAAACACAAAAGTAGCAAAGATTTTTGGAGCTTACTTGCTAAAAATAAGACACTGACTAATTCTAATAATACAATAAAGAAACTGTAATATGTGAGCTCTTAAAATTAGCAAATGTTGTTAGGAAATTGCACTGTTTGTTAACTAATTTTGCAATCGCTTACAAGGTTCAAACGATTGAACTTCGAAACCAGCTAGTGACATTGTTGAGTGATAAGATTAGATCTGAAATGGGTGCGAACGAAGTCGTCAAACACACTTACTAATACACACCTTTGTTAGATGAAATGTTGTTTGAAATCAACTGAACAACAACAAGTGCAAAGAGCGGAAATGGAAACTTAGGAATTTGAGATAGATTTATGCGGCCATTGACAAACTGCGAATATCATTTAGATTTATATAAGGCGCAGACAAAAGCGAAACAACAAAATTGCCCGAGGCGCATTGCCGTTGGCCACACAGATTAATTAATTAAAGCAATTTACACAAGCGAAAAACAACAACAAAATGTAAATTATGTGCGGTAACCGGCGGCAAAAGTGTTGGCGACTTTTGTGCCACAGATTTCTGTTATGCATTATTGAAGAGGCTGATGATGACGTTAATGGCAATGCTGAGAGCGCGCCTCAGGGCGTTGCTGAGTAGATGCCGTCAAATAAACGAAAACGACAAACAATTTGCGGGCTTAGATAACCGAATACCACAAAACAAATAGAAAAAGTGGCCAAAACGAATTGTAAATACACTTTAAATCATTTCAAATATAGTCAGAAAACTATTTCGTATTGTATTCCATACCGTTCAAACACATTTTTTCATTTTGACACTTCACTAACAAACATTGCAACAAAGCAGTCAGGAGCTGCTGATGCTAAGGCATTTTTTCGGTTGTGAAATGTTTGTAAATTAAGGCGAGCCGGGCTGCACTTAAGAGTAAACGAGACAAAGGCTTCCGTTCAACTTTTCAGATGCAATCGGCGCACTGATGATGGTGCGATGGCGATAAACAACAACAATAACAGGCAAGTGAGGGCAGAAAAACAGACAGAGTGTTGTGTTGGTGTTGCAAGTACGAAAAACAATACAGATGTTTTATGCAGATATAATTAAACTAAAGTTCAACTGTTAACTGAATAAACTTCCGTCAATTGCAGCGAATTATTTCTCTTCTGCCTTTAAATAGCCTGGACACAAGTGAGAAACGTATGCCCAAGCATATGTAGCGCATTTGACCAACCAGCAGTCATGAGGTAGCGTGGCCGAGCGGTCTAAGGCGCTGGTTTAAGGCACCAGTCTCCTCGGAGGCGTGGGTTCGAATCCCACCGCTGCCAAGTGATTTTTTTTCTATATTTTACTTTTTTTTTTTTCTATATTCTACTCCTTTTTTTTATAAACTTTACTATAATTATCTTTTGCGAATTTATAATGCTATAATAAACACAAATACTTTTTCTATGGCATCATGCGATTTATGCCATAATGAACAGATTGCAAGACTGTCTATAATGAAGAGGCATCATTAAGCATTGTTCCCAATATGTACATATCTATAGTCTCATTTAATGTATAATCTTCCGTGAGAAACAAATCAAAGATTTACAATGCAATACATTGTGAAGTTTTTCTATTTATGTACACTTGCAATTAATTGCTTTGTAAGAAATTTTATACACTAGTTAGTTAAATCACATACGTGTACATATGTGTGTTCTCTATATGTATATAAGTCGTATATAATGATATGAGTTGTCGTCAGGTAAGGTTTAATGATTCATCACGGTTTCTCGTGTTCTCCATATCGCGTCTCGCAGTGCTTACAAATATGGAGTCGAGATATCGTGTTTTTTAAGTCATTAACATAATTTGATCGGACGTGGGTTAAGTTTCCTTTGATAATTACATTATCAAATTCTACAAGGTTTTCCCGCAGGTTAGTTATAAAATAGTTTTATAGGAAAAACTTTAAATGGAATTTGTTGAAACACTAATCATTCGGAGAAAATATACTCTAATTCGCAATCTTTGTTCACCTTTCTTTATCAGTAGCTTTTGCAGCTTAAAGTTTATTATTTGCACATATAGAAAACATTATCGTATCACCGATAAGTGACAGCTAATTATACAACTCATGACGAAGAAAGTATTGGGGACCCACAAAAACTAAAGCCCCATACAGCAAAATGACTAAACTGTAGCTATGTTGTTTTAAGGCGCGTGTGCGGGAGGTTCGACAGTGGGAGGTAGACTTGAAAAGCAAATTCAGTTCAAACCAAACAAAACAACTCGAACAGCTGTCCAAATTGTTAATAAAGATGAAGAATTAAACTCTTCAAGTTTCGGTTTTTTTTACTTTTTTCCACACGATCGTCGCGACGTGTCGCAGACGTCATCGAGCGGGTTGCTTTCTATCTCAACCTGAACTACGTCTATCTATCGCCGTCTATGTCGCTCTCATTAGCGCATTGATAAGACAAAAATTGCACGCGCTCAACAGTTTCCATTGATAAACAAAAAACAAATCACCGACTAATTTAGAGGAAGTGTCGCATAAAACATACAAAATACATTAAAAAGCAATAAATTAATGATTATATTATATACAAAATCATGAAAAAAGAACTAGTTTTCATTGGGAATCACTAGTTTTGCAAGATAATAAACTTTTTGTTTGATTTAAAATTCTGTTTACGTCCGAAATTAGATAGTTTTATTTTTTGGCAAAGCATTAATGCGAATACAGACATATCACACCTATTGTTGTTGTTTTTACAGGCTTTACGATCGTTTCTATCGTATCACATGCTTCAACGTCAATTTTCTATTAATGTTTTTACTCAGCGTGGGATTTTTGTTGCTGTCTTTTTTGTGTGGGCTAAAAATAAACAAATAGCAGCCGGGTGGGAAAAATGTGAACAGATGAGATTTATATTTATTGAAGAGCTCTTCCAATAAACCGCAGGAGATTGGAAAGGTAGGTAACACGTAGGGCGAGAATATGTTGCAAATTTGTTTAAAGAAAAAACAACGCTACAAAAAATCTGCTGAATCTCCATAATACACTCAGAATAGCAGACAACAAATAAAACGAAAGAAAACAAAACAAAACTGAGCTCAGCTTAATTTAATGCAAACTACGCACGAGGCTCTCGAAGTCGGCAGAAATGATTTTGTGAATATTGCTTCAGGCAAAAACGCGCAACGCGTTTGTTTTCATCTGCTTGCGTCGGCGTTTTGGTATTTCCCTAACATATTAATTTTGCATGCATGACATTCTACGCATTCCACTGTGCCTAACCTAAGGCGCAACACTGCATTTGATCAAACAAAAACAACTGCCATACACAAGCGCTCTCTCTCACTCACTTTCATAGAATATGTATCAGTGTGCGTACCGAATTACGCACAAAGCGTAAAATGTAATTACTTGGAACAGGCAGCAAGCAAGAAACACTTGACAAGGACATGGACATTGACGCTCTCTCTCTCTCTCTCGCACCCTCTCGTTTGAGTGTGGTTGAGGGTGAAGAGAAACAGAGATGGCAATGTATGTATGTGTGTACATGTGTATGGATGTTGCCCTGCCTCAGGAAATGCCAACAGAAGCGGCGGGAAAAGGAGAGCAGCGGTACAGCTGTTCTCTTAAATGGCAAACTGTAATTCCTATGAATATTTAACAATTTCATTAAAGGAAGTGCACGCTTTGCTTAATTGCCAGGCAAAAAATGCCATGAAAATTGATTTTCATTAAACAGTTAAACAAGACAAAAGGCAACCAAGCGTAAAAAAGGCACATGCAATAATGCAAAACTGAATGCGAAATACGAAAATGAAACGCAGTGTAATACAAACTAACGCCACCTTCCTGCGCACGCTTTGTTGTCAACTGTCAAACTAATTAATAGTTCACAATCGTAGAAAGAGAGTGCAAGAGACATCCACTCATACATATAAACAAAGAGAGCGCAGGTTGCAAACAAAGACTTTAAAAAAAGCACAAACAATAACACAACGAGCCAAGGCAACATCAGCTGAGCATTTTGTTGTTGTTGTTACTAAGTTTCGTGCGCCTGTCACGGCCTGGCACCAAATCTGGTTAAGAGTGTGAGGGGCGGGGCACTGAGGAGGTGTTGCGGGCTGCACACGTGCATTTTGGCTTAGGGGTCTCACCTGAATTTGCGGGTCCAGCTCGCTGTCTTCAGCATTTGACATTTTGTACTGCGATAATTTGCGTTTCTCGTGCCAATTTCAAATATATTCGTTGTTGTCCGTTGCAATTTGGGATTCCGATACAGCTGATACACAACGTTTCAATTTCAATTAGTTTTCACTTTTGTCGCCAACTGCTGTTTGCTCTTTATCAATTATTTTGCATTTGCATTTTCACTTGCATTTATTGACGCTCGCGCAATGATTTGTTATGTTCGCTTTGCCTGCGGGCGCTACGCTTAGGCCGAGAATTTAATTAAGTAATATTCATACATGTGTGTGTTGTATGACTGTTCGTTGCGAAAGATTATGTGAATAGACTCCTCTTCACAGAGAGTTTTGATAATTGAACAAAACAAAATAAAGCATTTGTTATATTGCGTTGTTTGTATGTGCGAGAGAGAGGGACAGAGAAACAGAGAGGGGAAAATAAATAGAGAGGAGCGCGAACTGGTTTAATCACGATAATTAATCATATATTTAGAAAAAATAACTAATTGTACACACGCACTTGCTTACACATATATATATTATAATTATTCGCGTTATAAATGCTAGGGACTATCTTAAAATTATTGGAGCGTCCGAACGCGGTGTTAGTGAAAAGCAAACTGTGTGGCCGCAAGTGAATGGCATAAAAACACCGTAAGTGATTGCTATCGACGCTTGCTATCGATATATCGTAAAATATTGAATGCATTCTGTTAAGTGTGGAGTAGGACTGTTAACGAGTGGACTCAAGTGGAGTTTAACATTACAGTGAGGAGCACAGTGCTGCTAAGTGTGGAGTAATTGTATGTGTGGAGTAGATATGTAAAGTGTGGAGTAATTCTGTCAATAGCGCGCCAAGATTTAAAATGTTTGTGAAGTGGTTAATGATAATTTAACTTATTTTTTAAGAACTACAGTCACTTAAGGAAAAGGAGGTTAGCCGTGGATTTCCAATAATAAGATGAATTCCAGTTTTACTATGAAATTGTATTTTATTTGTTTGTTGGGATTTCTTTATCATTTTGTTTTGTCCATTACGTGCTTTACATGTTGTGTGATTTCCTTTGCTTTTGTTTATATATATATGAATATATATATATATTTATGCATATCTGTATGTGTGTATACGTATATGTATATTTCCAATTTCATTTTCTAATGATATGCGCACTAAAAACAAATTAACTTAGCGCAAAAAAAACATTTGCTTTACAACTGAAAAATGGATAATGGAAACAAGTCCAATTTTTTTCACTAAAAATTTTTATTTAAGTAAATTATAAAGAAAGGCAATAGAAGTGTATACCACGGAATTTCTATACGTTATTTAGCATTCATGCCCGTATCTGCTTAATATAACGCTAATATATTTATATATATATTTGTATATATAATTTTTGTTTATATTTAATATAATGGATTTTATAGTTTTATATGGAATAACACTTAATTGTATACTCATTTCATATAGATTTCTCTTCATTTTGCTCTTGTATTGTATTTGTATACATATTTAAAATATATATATCCAATAAACAAGTGTTTCCAACTTAGGCAAACGAATTTGTAGTTTGTTTTGATTTTGCGTGTGAAAATAAGATACAAATGTGTTTGAAAACTAAAAAACTAGAGAAATGCATTTTGATGTTGTCGTTTCTTTGTTTTCTTTGTAGTAGAAAAGTTTGCTAAGTAGTTTCTTGTCTTCTTGTTTTATTCTTCTTTCTCCTGCTTTCATCGCTTTTTGTGTGTGTATGTGTTCGTGTTTCTCTTGTCTGTGTGTGTGCCTTTTGCAGCTTTTTATCCTTGTTTTTCTTTGCTTTCGTTTACAATTTCTGTATAGTATCAAACCTCTAAATACTTTGCCATATAAATGATTCGCTTGTTTAAATATTTATTATATATGTATACATATTTATATATTTTTTTATATATATATATATATTTTATGCTATATGTATTAACTATTTTGCGCTTATTTTCCATATATTCTTCTTCTGCGTGTTTGTAGGGAAAGTACAAAAGTATTTGCAAGTGTTTCAAAAGCTTTTCCAATGTAGTTCATTAAGTTACACATTTATTACACATTCAACAATTGTGTACACAAATCATAATCATAATTAATAAAACTGGCCACGTCAATAAAGTAAATATATAAAACACAATTTAAATAAACCTGCTTATGCTATAACTCGCTAGTAGTATCATGCTATAATTTTGGAATGTCTGAAAACAGAGAAAGGTTTGGCTTGTGTTGTTTCTTTATAATAAATAAATGCAAAGGCAATTGAAATGCAGTCAAAAGAAAATTAGTATTCAATATATATTTAAATATATATATTTTCTATGCTGATACTACCGATTGTTATAGGATAAATAGGCAAACGAATAACGTTCGTTTTCAAAACTTTGTGCTTATAAAATAAATTAAAACATAAAACAAACAAAACTGAAAATCTACGACGACGCTGGCAGCAGGTGAAACAAAGAGACACAGATTACAGAGAGAGAGAGAGAGAGAATTCAGCTACACTACGTGGAGATGAGTTCGGTTTTCTGGGGGATAGTTCACCTTAAGGAAACGTTGCTTTCGGATTGTATTCTGTTGTTGTTGATCTTCTACTCCTCTTCTACTGCTACTGCTGCCTCTACTCACTATCGATGTTTAGGCCCACACGCTTCTCCTCCTCCAACATGGCATCCAGTTCATCGGTTAAGTTAGCCAACATATTGCCAATATCGTTCAGCACATTGACCGACACTTTTGGCGGCACTGTGGCAACAACAGCTGGTGCAACTGGTGGTGCAGCTGGCTCAGGTGAGGCTGCCGTGTCCGTGAGGCCAGCAGCGCTACCACCCGACACATCCAAAGTGGGCGAACGCAAATGCAATGCACTGCTGCCGGCACTCGCTGTGCTGTTCATGCTGTCACTGCGCGCAAGTGTGGCATCGTGCAGCGAACTGGAAGATTTCAGCGAATGAAACGAGTGCGCTATGTTGGCAATGGTGTTCGTCGACGACGAGCTGGAACTGGAGCTGGAGGAGTGCAAGTGCGTGCCGGCTGCCCCATGATGGCTGCCTAGCGAAGCATTGTTGCTGCCACTGCCCGCCTGCAACTCTTGGCGATTGAGTAGACGCTGCTTAATGGTGCCGGTGTTCTCGTTGGCAAAGGGTATCGTGTCAATCGAATCGATGCTCGAGTTCGACTTGTTGTCATGATACTTCTCGCAGTGTATTTCCGCTGTGGTCTGCTGTATGGTTGCATAGTTGGCATAGATCGGTTGCTGCTGTTGTTGCTGTGATTGCTGCTGTTGCTGCTGCCAATGCTGCGCCGTGTGGCCATAGAAGATGTGCTGCTGCGATGGGGGCTGCTGTTGCTGTTGCAGTTGCTGCTGTTGTTGTTGCTGCTGCTGTTGCTGGTTAGTTGCGCCGCCTTGTGGCGTTGCATCCGCGCTCAACTGACGGGAGTTGCGTATGCTGCAATGACGACGTGGTGGCTCCGGCGCAATCTTCTTGCCCGACAAGGGGCTGCCACTTAGATAGGCCTAAGTAAAGGGGGGGTAAAAGCAGAGATTAGTTTCAGTGAACTGTGCAAGAATTGTATTCAAACTTACCGCTCCATCTGCACTGCCAGCTGTTACATATTCCGCTGCCGCTGCTGCATTCATGTAGTGATGATGCTCCAGCGGTGGCATCGTGTTCAGCACCGCACGCTGCAATATGCCACGTTGCTGGCGCGGCAAGGTGCCGCCACCTTCCTCGTAGAGCAAATCACGCGTGGCATCGTTGGTGGGAGTGATGTCGCCGTCGTCATAGGAACGCCGCCAGGCCATGGCAGCAGCGTTGCTGCCAAGCAGACGAGCAGCAGCTGCCTGCTGCTGCTGCTGTTGTTGCTGCTGCTGCAGCAGCTGATGATGTTGCTGCTGTTGCAGTGTAGCAGCGGCTGCCATTGCTGCTGCCGCGGCTGCTGTTGTCGGCGGCCCAAAGTGTCCATAGTCTGTGGTCGTATAATGGCTAAAGGTCAAATGGCTGCGCGTGCTGTTGTCATGTATGTCCTCCAGCGATTCCAAGCTCTTGCCACGCGGCTGACGTACCTGCAACAGAGATGAGGAAGAGCGTTAGTTACTTGCAACGTGCAACACTTAAAGTTCAAGGACGAGTGCAGACAAGCACCATTCAGACTTTGGCTCGAGCTGGAGCTGAAGCCAAACCCACCTTAATGAGCACCACATCGTTGCCATTGCAACACTCGTGATTGCTGCCCGTGCAGTAATAGGCATCACCCCCGGCGCCGTTGAGGCCACCGCTGTGACCACAAACACCACGAGCACCACCTATGCCAACACCACCACCATTGGCCAATGTGTTCACTGCACTGCTCGTCGCATAGATCTTTGTGTCGTCCCAGGAGACGCGTGTGGTTGGCACATAAGATGGCGTGCTCGGCACGGGCACATTGAATTGCCAAGGCTTGCGCTGGAACTCCTGCTGCTGCTGCTGCTCCCACCATTAATCAAATTATGAAGGGGGAAAATGAAAAAAAAGCAAAACATAATCAAATTAGAAAAATTATAAAACGAAATGGCGAAAAGTGTTTAATAAAGTTACATAACTTAAAAGGGGGTTAAATTTTAAACGAACAACTAATTAAATTATATTAAAAGCGAAACCGAATATCAAATCATGAATTCGAATACAAAACAACAAAATATTCCACTTGACGTCATCTTCGCAAGTCGCGCCTGTTTGGTTTGGTTTGTTAACCAAGATTCTGTTTGCTTATCTACTCCGACTCCGCCTTATAGACTAAACATCTCTATCTATCGTACAGTGTGGGAGCTCTCTATCTTACCTGCTGCTGATAGGCATTGGCTCCACCCGGATTCCATTTGCCGCTGATGATGTCCTTGACTCGCTTAATGGCCAACAGGATTTTCTTCTGATGCCCCAACTTGACAATGCCAATGTCCTCGAGATCCTCCCAAGTCACTTGGGTAACATCGCGCACCGTCTTGTAGTTCTGTTCGAGCAGCGGCTGTATGTATTCCTCCAGTCGCAGCAGCTGCAGCCATTCCTCAATAGAGCCCTGCAAAACAGATGGTATGGAATTCATTGTAAGTCGATCGCGTGAATGCATTTATAACATACAGAGAGAAGCTAATCGCATTTGATTAATGCCAACCTCCCCAACTCCAACGCCCCATCAAAATCCCAGCTACAAATTGTCCATGAACTAATTCCAGGGCACGCTAAGCTGATATGGCACAGGGTAAGGGGGCGTGGGAAGGGGGTACTGCTTACAGGGCACTACGTCTGTCTCTGCTGCTGCTGTTGCTGTTGCTCATGATGAGCAGCTCGTCGCAGCTCTAATCAGTTGTAATTGATAAGATATGACATAAATCGCGTCAGACATAAAGAAACGAATGGAAACGAGACACTGTAACGAGTTGTGCCGCCGTTGCACGCACTCGAAACGGTAGCCCAAAGTCTCCACAGGGTACACACACAAACACACACACTACACAGATGTACAACTTCAAGTTGAGTTGAAAATCATAAACATTTTTCACTTCTTGTTTTTCGTATGTGACGTGTTAATAACTTTTGATGCCTGCTGCGTCTCTCTATTGATGTTGATTTCTATTTAATTAAGCGTTCGTTAGCAACGTGATTTGGCGTGTGTTGTGTGGAGACTTCTCTCAAGGACGTTACAATTAAATCGGCATATATTTTGTACACATTTTTCCGTTCAGTTATCAACGCTGTCATTTAATGATTTGTCTGCCTACAGCTCTGATCTCATGCGACTTTACACCGAATTCTACACAAGTAATCGTTTATTATTGACAGCTAAAAGTGGCAAGTGGGGTCATAAATCAAATATTTAATATTTGTTATACACCAAGTCTACACAAAGCCTCGACAACTCTACAACTATCTCTTAATGTCTACACAAGGTTCTTTAAAGTGTTATTATTTTATTCTAGCTGTTCTATTGGTAGTCTACACAAAGTCTTTACAGCTCTACATGCCTAACAATTTGCTGTATCTTTTCAAAGTCTACACAAGACAGTTTATTCAATTCCTATCCCTGTCAATGTCTACACAAAATGCCTTTAAACACTTTTACAATGATTATCTACCTCTTTATACTCTCTCCACTTTATTTATATTCTCTTAATTCGCACATCCAACTCTCTAAGCTCTAATTCTGTTTGCTTTTCTTATTTCCGCAATCCCTGCAGATCATTGATAAGCTGTACACCGTTTATTTATCCAACAATTGCTGATTTTTATCTACAGACGAGTCGCAAACTGATCTGCAAACGGAAACTCTACACTAGTTTACACACCAAGAGAGCTTAAGCAATCTGCAGGCGTTAATCAATTCATATTTATTTGTAGAGAGCACAGCACATTTTCCATAAAACTTAAAATAAATATTGATTTAACGTCACTTGAAAATATCGGCAGACATAACGTGAGGGGGGGAAATACTGTATGTAGTTATGGTATGTGGGTATGAAGTATTTTGTTTTCTACTTTGAAGCTCATTAGCAGGTAGCATATGGTGTGACACCAACAGACTTGCGTACAGCAGCCGCTCAAACTGGTTTCCATGTACCGAAAATATCTGTGTATATATATGCTATATGTATATGTATATATGCTATGTGTGCGTGTGTATAGTTAGACACGAGAGAGTACGTCAGGCCGAAAACTAAATAGCATTTGGAGTGTCTAATAACGGCGACAGCACAGCCACACACACTGTATAAACCTCAAGGTCGTTGCTTGATTGCGGTTTTTGTTTTTGCTTTATGGAAAGGAACGAGCCGCGTCGAGCCAGAAGAGATTGGCAGTAAGCGACAAGTCGCTTGACGATTGTTAATAACCTTTTTCTTGCTCTTCCTCTCTTTCTCTTCTGAGGTATTTCGCTTTGCTTCCTTTTTCGCCAGATAAAAATGCCCGCTCAGCTCAAAGAAAGCGTCGTCGTGTGGGAAATCGTTGAATAACTATTTGTATTTGTATTTTCGCTACCTTATTTCTCGTTCGTTTCTTTATTTATTTACTTAGGTATTTAGTGTGTGTTGTTTCAGAATGCCAACTAATGAGGGTAACCCGCACACAAGTCATCTCTGCAGAAACTTTCCTCTGCAGTGTAAAGTGCCCCCCAAGCGGGAGCCAAACTGCTCGAACCACACCCAAGGCGCTGTTGTTGTCGCTCAAGATCAACAAGAGAGAAAAACAACAAATGCGGGAACTAACTTGGAGGTGAGGGAGAACCGATAAGAGTAGAAACTTGCGAAAACCGTCACGCAGCGTTATATAAACAGTAACAAAATAAAACAAAACACAAGTCGAGAAACTCTAATGCTATTCAGCTTGTAAAATATTATAAAGCATTTTTCAACTGAAAACGTAGGAACAAAATGGTGAAAAAAAACCATAGCTGAGGTCATTTTTTTAAAGTTGAAAAATTGCAAATCGTTCGAGAGAAACACACACACTCACACAAATATCGTATTGGCATATGAATATGCTAAAACTATGAATAATTACAGTCAACAATAGATCTACATTGGCTGATAATGAAAACAGAAAAGAGCTCGAAATGAAACGAAATGAAAACTAACCGGAGGTTATAATTTGAAACAAGCAATTAAGTGCGAGCAGCAAAACTAAGCATGGAATGCGGTTCGAATCTGACTCCGCACTCAGAGTTTTGAACCGGAGAGAGAGATAGAAACGATAAACGATAAATGTGATATGTGTGTGTGTTCATACAAACGTATTTCGAATGCATTTTGTAAGCGCATTTGCAGGTGGGCAGCTTATGGCCGACCCACGACTCAAATCCCCAGACAGGTGGGTGGGTGCAGTATGCAGGGGAATGAGATTGAGTCTTTTTTTATTACAACAAAACAGTAGCTGACGAAATCAATGAATCAGAGCTGCAGATTATGTTGAGAGAGTTTTCAGTTTTCAATTGAAATCCGTGTCGAATTATGAATGGAATGCATAAGCAGCGACATTATGTCATCGGATTTTGTAAGGTTCTTACATCAAGACAAGACAGATAATTCAATTAGAAACGGTGTACGATTCCTGAGAGAGTTTTCCAAAACAGTTTCCAAGTTTTATAATTTAAAGAACTTTATAAAAAGAGATTGTTAATGTAGCTTCGGAAGTTCATGTACAGCAAAAGACACGTTCGATGATTATGACTGGTTTCTTTCGGTGATGGCTTACTCGAATTGTAATGCTGCTCTGCGTATACCAAAATGGGGTTTTAAACAGGCCCTAAGCACCACATTCGGGCATGAGAAACTTGTGTCGAGGGCTTGTTTGGGGCTGCACGTGGAATGCATATCGATAAGTGAAGAGAGCTTGCATTTCCGTATGTCACGTACATTTCTGTTTGTCGGATTTTGTCGCGAGTAAATAATAAAATAATGAAAACGATGTGGATAAGACTGCAGTGTCGCTGTCACGTGGTGATATACCATCGTACTATATTGACAATACCCATATCATGCAGTCTAGTCAACTTTTGGTAGTCAAAATGTCAAAGTTACTTAAGTTCGTGATGAGATTCACAGATATTCATTCATTAACTACGCTTAGAGTGGGGTTATTTGCATAGTAGAGGTTTAATTTACTTGAATAATCCATTCCAAGTGGGTAGTCAAATATAGTTAAGAGTTAAATCGAGTATTTTCGATATAGTTACACTAAATGGAGCCACGTAATCTGGTCTAACTCTAGCTCTTTAATCACTTGCCAACATTGTCTTTGGATCAACTTTGTGGGCAATTAGTCGAGGCAACGAGGCAACACACACATAGACACGTTGCACATGCACCTGACTAGGCACTTTGATCTGTCGGATCAATGCTAAAGATCAGTTGAAATACGTAGCTCAATTAGCCTTGCTAAGACCCGAGGCGACATTTCAGCCGATTCAACATTTCAACAGTATCTCCACCTCTCCCCACCGTAACCCGATAACTCTCCCAAGCTCAAGCGAATGTCACCTGAAAAGGCGCCAACAGCTCAGCGCCAGTTGGAAGTGGCAAAACTAGAGAGAGACGATTTTATTTTTATTTATTTTTTTATGTATTCGGCGTCTGTGTTTATGTTGCCAACTGTTTTTAATGAATTGTTGATGGGAATTAATGTGCGCATATTAAACGAAATTCTTTCATTAGCTTTATATACATATATGAAGTAGAAATAAAGAAAAAACAATTCGCTGACGGCGCTCTTTTTTATGTGGGGCTCTCTTGTGGGAAACAAGTTTTTGCAGCACGATTGCAAATGCTTTTTTAATGAAATATTTAAGCGATAAGCTGCGAGAAAAGGTAAACAGAAAGCAAACGAGTCTACAGAGATGAGACGGCTACGATCATCATCATCATCAGTAGTAGTACAAACATGAATATTATACATGGTGGCATCCAATTCAATGGTATTCCAGTCATGGTTAATTAGGCCCTCAAAGTGCGCTTATCCACACGATAAAAAACAGCTTAAGAGCTGCAGAAAAGTATCTACGATTCAGGTTCTTAATGACTCTAGCAGGGATTGCCAAGTGTTAAACTGGTCCATTACGTCATTTCCTTATTAAGTTATTATCTTTCTTAATGCCTTTCTAATTAAAATCAAGTCAACAATTGGATAATTATAGTAGGACAAATTACTGTTATTGCAGTGATCAAATTACTGTCAAGCTGAGAGGAATTGTGATAAAATTAATGCCATGTGGTCTCATATAAAGTACAGAGGTTCACTTAGCACGTCTAACTAACCCATATTATAACTGTGACAGCAATCTCTGAGATATCTAAGTAGGTTTTATAACTGAGGTGCTTGTTGAAAGATCTGCTCGTCTTTGATAGTTCAGAGTAAACTGGAATTACACCTATAGAATCAGCTTAGTTAGTGAAGGAACTTTTACTCAAGTTTGTTCCAGCTACCCATGATCCTCTCATTTGGGGTTCCATTTTAGTTTTCCCTCCACCTGAACTAATATCCAAGAGCTTATAGATACTCCGTTTGTCATTGTTCTTAAGCAGTTTTTGGATTATCTTAGAGAATAGTTTAAAAATGTTGATCACTCTAGGAATTTAGTTAACTTTAAGCTACACCTGACTTTATTGAATTCATTATACTATACTATATCATTCTTCCCTAGTCAGCGTTCGCCTTAGGTGGCCGCAATTAATGCCAATTTGACAAATTACCATGTAGCGAGTTATGACTAAAGTTGACTCTATGCAAATATCACGAGTTGTTTGCCTGATTAGATAGAAACGCCATGGAACAAACCGGTCTGTTGCCGGGTTCGTGTGTTGGGAAGTGTTTCATTGTTTACTTACCGGCACAAAGTGTGGCAAATTGTCAAGCACTTGCAGCTTGTCAATGCGCTGCTTGATGCGCTCTCGATGATGCGGATTCTTGATACCAATGGCGGTGAGATCCTCGGGTGTCATGCGTGCAATTGTGGGCAAATCGTAGCCAGCAGCAATGAAGAGTTGCGCATATTCCTCGTGCTTCATCTCCAGCAGCCAATCGATAATTAACTCATCGTTGCGCTGCCTATCGACGCTGCCAATGGAGCACGAACTAACCGAACTGCAGCGTGGCGAGGAGAGTGGGGCACGTATCGAGGCGCCAGACGAGGAGACGCCAGTCAAATAGGATGAGGCACGTCCCGAGTCTAGGCTTGCGGTGCTATGGCGGGAACCAGACCCGGCCGACCCCGATGACGAGCCCGGCGAATCACGCCCAGGTGATTGTGTTAGATCAATGCCCTGATCCTCCTGCAGCGCCAGCTGCTGGTGATAATACACCGCTGCCTTGTGGGTGAGTGGTTCACGTAGCGTTGCACAGAACACGGGCGGCGGACAGGCCACAATGCTGGGTGGCAGCGGTGCTTGCACTGTGGATTGTTTGCTGCCAGAGCCAACACCTCCTGCAGTTACTCCAGTAACACCGCCACCACCACCTCCACCTGCACCTCCTCCAGTGGCTGCCTCATCCTTCATGCGCAGTGCAACACTTGTCTCGCGCGGCAAATTGAAACCGCCCTCCTCCAGCGAGGGCGACGAGACAATGCTGCTGCCGCTCATGCTGCAAATCCCATCGTCCAGTTGATATTGCTGCTGCTGCTGTTGTTGTTGTTGTTGCTGTTGCTGTAGTTGTAGTTGTTGGTGATGTCGCAAGGGTCCGCTTAGCCTGTAGAGCGGTATCAGTGGCTGATGATGATGGCCCAAAGGAGACGGGGGCGTATCTCCTGGTATTGTCGGCGGCTGTACCTTCTTAGCTTGTGCCGTGGATGCGTGCGGCTTCAGTGAGCGATGCATTGCGCGCCTTGTCTGCGTATGACGGCCACGCTGGCCAAATTAGCTGAGGCAACTCCTGCAAGCAGAGAGAGAACAAATAGAAAAGGCGACTGCATTAGTTAAATGTCTTGGACCGAAACGGAGCAGCAACAGCAGCAGATGGACAGATGTGCAGCAGATGTGTCTGTCTGCATGCAGTGGAAAATCTGCATAATTGGACATAAATTTTCGTGGCTCTAGCTAAAAATAGGGTCACACTATTTACGCGCGCGTGCTGCTCTGCTGCGGCAAGTCAATAAACTGCCACATAACACGAGAGGGGCGCACAGTGGTTACATTCAATGTATATACTCATGAAATATGATAGATAGAAGATACAGATTTAACACTAAGTGAGAAAAACAGATTTGTGAATGCCCCAAAATAGATTTAAGAGTATTTTATAGGATTTTATTTTCTATTTTCCTTTATTTTCTTATTTACTCCCCTCATTCATCATTATTTACTTGCACTTTAAGAGCCGCGAATATGCAGAGAAACGTAAATAAAGCTAATATAAATATTGACTTGGTTTTCATCTGCCAAATGGCTCTATTGACCCACTGTGCGCCCGCAGCAGCAGCAGCCGCAGCATCGTATTACAAATTTCATTCACAAAAACACACAGCTAAAAACAAACACAAAGAGGGGAGAGAAGAGGGAGGGGAGATAGAACACAGTGCGAGAGGGCAGCAGGCGATGTCAAAGTTCGTTGACTGTGGGCTGTACTGGGTCGTGTTCGGTGCAATGGGGGAGGGAATGGGAGGGTAGGAGGGCTGACTGACTGGCCCATCGTCTAGGCGCGACGTCATAATACTCTTGAAAAATGCACAGGCAGGCGGCGGCAACGGCGACGTCAGCGTAAATCTGGCAAAAGTCACGAACAGAGCTACTGCCTGAGCCTGAGCATGTCATTAGCATGTTGGCGAGAGCAAGAACAAAGCCGCAAAATACTCGGAAGCAATAATGCGAACAGCTTTAATTTGCAGTTCCAGTGAAACAGTTAAATTCCAAAGCGATTAACCCAACTACAACTGTAGTTGTTATCGATAACACACAACTGTCGCTGCAGCCACCTGTTCGATTAAAGTACTCGATGAACGGCCGGGACACACACACACACACACACACTGTTGTAAGGCAGGTGCCAAATTTCATAACGTGTGTGGGTGTAAAAAATGCAAGAAAAAAGTCAAAGCAAAGCGGAGCAAAACGAGGCAGAGCAGAGAAACACAAATACACACACACACACAAAAGCAACAACAAGCAAAACGGTGGCAGTAGTAAATTTCATTTACAAGGCAGTCGACGTCAACGACAACGTCGACGCCGCGTCGTGCGCTGCCTTTAATGAATTTTTATGTATGCGACGTGAAACGAAAATTAACGAAAAACTGCAACCGAAGAAGGTAGAGAGAGAGAGGCGCAGCCCAGTGAGTGCAAAAGAGAGCGGGCGCAACGAGGTGCAGAGAGCACACAGAGAGAGAGCAACAGGGAGAGAGAGTGGGAGAGCGCAGCAGAGCCAGAGACAGTGTTGTGTAGTAGGGTAGTATAACAAACTGTGTACGATACACAAATGTGGGTTGCGATTTGTTGTTGTTTTCATTATTTCTGTTGTTGTCACCCACACCCACAACCCAAACCCATACACACACACACCCCGTTCGCCGCAGCTGCAAATTTGCAGATGTTGTTGAACTGTGCGGCCGGCATTGCATTTTTGGGCTAACATTTACCCCCCACTCCTTTTTTTTCTACTTTGTTGTCTTTTTCGTCTCGTGTCGTTTACAACCCATTTTTATGAGTCCATTTTGCTGTTGCCTTTTGTTGCTTGCGCATTTAATTGCAAACATAGCACACACACACAGATAGGACGCCCCCTGGCGTAGATAATGCAAAACTATTGCAGTTCTTGTTATTGTTTTCTTGCCCCTCTGGCAATTGGGCTCTGGGTGTGGGTGGTGAGTAATCATAATGAGCACAACACTTGCCTGTGTGTGTGTATGTGTGTGTGAATGTGAGCATAAAAACTGATTGGAAATGCAATTGGACGCTTGGGCGGCCTTTTCCTATCAGGAAACTCTGCACACAATGAAAAACTATTACAAAGGGCAGCGCAGGCTGAAAGATTTATTGATTGTCGCTGTCGTCACACACACACATACGTATACCCATCTATCGATATCTGCAATTGTGTGTATGTATGTGTGTTGTAGCGGAGTTGCGGTTTTGAAGTTGGCAGCAAAAACGCTGAGCAACTAAAAATAATTATGGTTGCCAGTGCTTTAAACGCACACACACACACAAATACACAGACAGACAGAGAGACTGTCAGGCAGACACACACCCACACATACATATAGCCCAGCACAAAGGGACCGCAACGCTTTATACGCTACTCAATGGGGGAGTATCGAGCGTTAGTTGTAAAGTTTGAATGAGTTTCGCAGCTCGAATGGGGTGCGAGATAAGAGACAGAAACGATGACAACTCACACGATGTAAGGACAAAGCGTGTTATATTTATAGATGTGTAATTTGACATAAGAATAAAACAATTGAAGAAGAACAGCAGAATAGAACTTGTGGAACATGTTTGAAAGTTCTTTAAAGTTGACAAAACTTTAATGAAACAACATTAACGAGGGCTTTAAGTCATTATTTTATTAACAACTTTAGATAATCTCTATAAAGTTGAACAATTTGTTCACTTTTATTATATCCAAACAGAAGAAAGCTTTAAAATATCATTTACCTTAACTAGGATAATCTGTTATTGTAATCAATGATACTTTTATAGTAAAAATGTATTTATAAAACTATTCCAAACAGGATGCTGAAGAGAATTGGAAATTCCAATTCGATAATCAATCTTTTTACGACTAGAAATAAGTAGAAAACGAATTCAAACTGACTATCAACATTTTGTCAACTAATATCAAGTGCAATACGATTTAGGTTTAAATTTTTACGCATAATTAAGGTCTACATAGTATATAGTACAGTTATAATACACTTCTAAGCATCGCAATAAAATTTACTACTCAATTATTCACTTTAAATAAATTTATAGCAAGTAAAATGTGAATTCAAATCGATAATCAAACTTTATTCGAATTATATCAAGTATAAAAAAAATGAATTCTTATAGTTTTTCAATGCATGGTTAGTGTATCTGCAATTCGTTAAGGTGCGCTTGCAATTGTCGTTGTCGCTGTGCGCCGTTAAAGTTTACTGGCATGAGTAATCAGCCAAATGGAGCGCAATAAAATGGCAACAGCGACGGCAACGGGCCAACAGCAACACGGCCAATCTATCAGACCAGGCACCACATCAACTTAGTTGATGTTGCCCAGCCACCCCCGATAAGTACTCCCCCTCATTCGACCCACCACTTCATGACCAGATTCATATGCCCAAGTCGGGACATGGTATGGTATGGGGGGGAGGAGAGAGAAGAATCTGGACCTCAAAAAGGAATTGTAAGCAGGAGGTGGCAGCGGCTGAAATCAAATGAACCGAGTCCCATTCTCATGTTTATTAACGGTGCTTAACTCGATTCATGTGTATGTGTTAGTGTGTGTGTGTGTGTGGGGCGTAAGTCTGTGTGGGTGTCATTAAGCCCGCTAGATAAAGGGACCGCCCAGGCAACACTTCATTACCAGCGCGCGACTTATTGACAACGGCTCTTTAACATACCCTGTAAAATGGAATTAACAGGGTGTTTATATTATAGAAACTATTTGCCTGCATAGATCAGAATTATTTCAAGTAAAGAGCATCTATGTATAAGGATTAGATAGATGACACATTTCCCTTACATACACTGTAAAATGCGACAAAAAGGGAATTTATATCACAAGGAATTAATTAGCTCTGATCCCAGATCTTTCAAATAAACAGAACTAGTTGACACAACACGTCATTCATTCTAGTTAGGGTATCTTGTAGACGCATCATCATCTAAGGTTGGTCAGGCCGTTGTCTTGCTGTGCCTATTGTTGTTGCGGGTACTTTGCATATGACATGAGACAGTTTTCTTTACTTTCCCTCAGAAAAAAAAATGCAAAGGCTGACAAAAGTTTTCGGGTGCATTTTTCTTATATTTCTTCTTGTTTTTTTCTTCTTCTGCTTCGCTTTGCCACGCCCCAGTGTGAGTCTATGTTAGGTTGTTGTTGTTGCTGTTGTCGTTGTACTTGTGCATTGTTGGTAGCGTGTTTTGTCAGCAGCAAAAGCTAAGGCAACAACAACAACAACAAAGTAAGATGGTGTCGCTGCCTGTCGATAACTGGAGATGTTGATCTTGCCAAGCAGAAGGAGAGGATGACAACAACAGTAACAACAACAACAATGGCCGCGGGCAGCATAAACTTGTTTTGCCTGTAAAGGGAGATGTTGTTGAAGTTGTTGCTGTTGTTGTTGTTGCTGCTGCTGTAGTTGTTGTTTGTGCATTGTCTTTGCCCGTTTTGTTTCAGGTTTCATCTGGCAACGCCAAGAACGGAGCAAACAAGAGACCATAAAAAGCTCGTAGGAGTAAAATGTGCAACACACATACTCACACACAACGAAGATGTGTCAAATGTGTGCACCAAGGGAGGGCAAGGAATGGGGGGTTGGCAGACGAGCATCAGCAACGCATACGTGCAGTTAACGGTTAATGCAAAGCGAATGCGTAGCGCATATGGCACCAGACAGAGCAGAAGACACTGAGAGACAGACAGACAGACGGACGGACGGAGGTAAAGAAAGACAGGCATACAAAAAGACAGACAGTGGGACCAAATACGGCTGTCAGCACGTACAAAGCTCCAAAAGCGGCCATCAATTCCTCTTCTGCTTCTTCTTGGTCTTCTTAGTCTTTTTGGTCAAAAACGCGAACAAGTTGTAAAGCGAGCAATGCGAACAAAGCACAACAACAACAATAAGAACAAGAACAACAGTTAAAGCTAGCGAATAATACTGGAAGGGAGGCAGGCAGAGTGGGAGGGAGGTAGGGAGATAGGTGGGCGGGGGCATTTACAGCTACATTGAACTTTTTAGTACCCCAACTATTTTGCCACCCACTTGCAAAGTGCGTTTACTACTACGCACACACATACAATCAAGCAAGCACACACAGCAATACACACACACATACGCACACACACAGCACATCACACGAATACATATACAACTTAGCGTAGTGGGTTTTTTGTGTTTTTTGCAACAACTGTGCCAAAAATATGCAAATTACCATTTTGAAACGTTGAATTTCGTTAAGATTTTTATAGCAAACACAAAAGCTTCATTTAAATGAGCTTAACTAATAATTTTCACATTTATCAAGATTGATTTAGTAGCATAAAACCGCGTTGGAAAATTCTCTGCAAAATTTCTTTTACACACACTCACACTATGACAGGCACGGCCGCACTAACACTCACACCACACCAACACACAGGCAGCACACACAGCAAGAGCAGAGACGCGGCCAAAAAACAAGTAAAGCATATGAAAAAGGCAGCGCAAAAAGTTGCGGCAGAAACGAAGAACGAGTCGAAAAAAGGCAGAGAGCGCGAGCACGAGCCGACAGCGACCACAAGTCAAAGCGTATTGAAAACGCGGCTCAAGTTCGAGTCCAAGTCAGAGTCCTCCTGCCTGCTGTGACTGAAGTTGTGCAGAGAGCAAAAGAAGAGAGTAACAACGGGAGAGAAAAATAAAGAGAGAGATGTAGAGAGAGAGTGCGCGTAAATTGCCGCACTCGAAACTCTTCTCAATTTTGTTTCTGCTTTCAGTCAATTTGTTGCAATTGAAACAATAACAATTGTATGACAATTTGTTGTTGCTGGCAAATTAGTTTATAAATTAAACAAGTGCGGCTTATTTCACATACTCTGTAGTGTAGTGTAAGGATTAGGGGAACAGAGAGACAGAGAGAGAGTGAAATGCATTCATTCACTGCATGCACAGTGGTATCAAAGATGTCAATATACAAATTACTGATACAAATTATTTATAAGCCTATTGCCTAACTAAAATTAGCGGCGTTTTGTTTTTTATTTTCCCATGATTGGTACGATAAGATTTGGAGGTTAATTTGTTTAGCCGGTAAATGCTTTTGCTTTGTTTGTAAGTCATTTGCATTCAAGCGTGTTTAGCATGGGAACTTGTAAGACTTGAGTTTAAAATGTAGCATTACTTAGTTTCAAGGTAACATGTTAATTTTGAATAGTTGAGACTGAGAGGAAGTTAACATTGAAGAAGTTTAGTTGCTTAAGTAGATCACATGAAATATTTATAGAAATTAATGCATGAATAGGTCGTAAAAATAACTTACAATAATTATAGTAATTATAATAATAATAGACAACTTCAAATAAATATAATAAATTCTTTCCTTGTCCCACTGTACAATGTATGCCACAAAAAAGACAAACAAATCCAAACAAACACACGGACACACGCACACCCATGCAGTCTCGCTGGCCAGTCAACCACTTTGCTTTGCCGCATAAGCCAATAAGATCCACAGCGCGAGAGAGAGAGAAAGAGAGAGAGAGGGAGAGCGAGCACGCGCTCCACACGAGTTTAGTGGAAACTTCAAAAAGGCTCCAACTTTATTAAATGGCCTGCGCACGCTCTCTCTTGCTCTCCCTCTCTCTTGGTCTCTTATGCTCTCCGCATTGAAATGTCATCGTCGCTCTCCCCGACCCCTGGCAACAACAACAACAATTCTAACACTTCATTGGAGCTGTTTGATTCCCACACAAATCTCTGCACATTGAGCGGACGCGAGAGTCGCTCCCCATTATGGCAAGTGAGTTATGAGCCTGTGCAAGTGTGTGTCTGTGTGTACTGCGCTTTCTATTGATTTATATGAGCTTTATGGCGCAATCTGAGTACTTTACAACGAGTACATAGCTCAGAAAGAAGAAGAGGTAAAGAAAACTGCAGAGACGAACAGCAACACAGTGCAGCAAGTAATGACAGGCAAACATTTAATTAACGTGATGCAGGCCCAGTTTCCTGCGACCTATGTAAATTATATAGGGTTGCCAGATGAGTCTCGTGTGAAATCAGTAGTAAAATTATGCAAAGCAACAACATACAACAACAAGCAGAGTTGCCGCAGCGCCCATTGTTTTGCAGCACGCGTCAGCATCGGCGCTCGAGCATAACGCCGTCTGACACTGACACGTGTTGGTTATTAATTACATAAGCAGCAGCAGCAGCCGCCGACCTAAACTGCAGCAGCTGCAGTTGGTAGCGCAACAAAACCCAATTTCCTGCAGATGCCTTGGCTACTCTAACAATGGAGTAAAACAGCTGGCAAGGAAGAAGAGGATGAAGAAGAAGCAGACACAAATGACAGATGGCAACGTCGCCGACAGCAGAAGCAGCAGGACACGAACACCAATGTCAAAACAAAAACAAACGAAACAGGATAAGCCGCTTATAGTACATAACAACATTAATACACACCTGTAAAGTGCAAAGGGAAAAGCTATTTTCCAGTGCTTTACGCTTTTCAATTTCCCAAATCACATAAAAGGCACAACCACGACGAAAGTTGACACACAAAAGTAAACAAATGTTAAACTGTAACAGGGTATTCCATTAATTATTGTCGCCGTCTGCACGTTTTATGCCCTTTCTGATAGGCTCACAAACACTCACACTACCACTCACACACACACGTTCACAGATGCAAGTGGCGCGCGCGCGACGCATAAAAGTAAAACATAAAACCAGATTAATTTTTGTGCAGCCGACAAAAAAAGAGTTTATTTAAGCTACGTTGCTTACGTAGTTGTGACAGTGCGCTGTTGTTGTTGTGACTGGTTTTTTATTGTTTGCTACGCCGCCGCCATTTTCTTTACTGCGAAGTCGTAAATTTGTAAACTGAGCTTATGCGCGCTGTTTATTATGTTTGTTTTTAAAGTGAGTTGTTAATATTTAATTACACTGTTTAACTAATTTTGTGCCACTTTTTTATAAATTATGCGTTTTATAATTAGTTATAAATTCCGCGCTATGGAGCGACGCGGACGAACGACGACCGTTCAACAAGAAAACAAAAACATAACTAAGTGTGGCTGCAAAACGGAAAGATTAAAATACCACATTTTATGCGATATCTATCGGCTTGAAAACTTACTTGCCCAGTATTTAATGTAGCACCCTGTGCTGAAAAAGTATTTATTTACTAATCGGTTAAAAATTCAATTATTAAATATATTTGACAGTTTTTGTAAATGATATGACCGTAATTATTGTTATATAAAATTTAACTCAGGAGTGAAAATTAATTATGTTAACAGCGGGAAACGATAACAGCTACATCATGAATACAGAAATTGACTTACTGCTGAGACAATCGATAAATATGCAAATAATGTAGTAACTCAAGTCATTTTCAGTATTAATCAGCGTGTTTTGTCGCTGCCACATACAGCCACACTTGTTGCATTTGTATAAAATGTTACAATTATTTAAAAGAATTGACGACAAACGATAACAAATAAAGTGCGTGCACCCAATTCGTCAATTAAAATATGTGTCGCTTATTGGTTAATTTAAATTTATTTTAATTGTTTTTGTTCGTGCCGTGTTGCGTTCACATTCCATTGGTATTTTCTTTTATTTCTTCGTCGTGTATGCGTGTGAGTGTGTGTGTTCTTGTTGCTATTGCTTTGTGCGGCATTTTTGGTTAAACAAATTACCACTACAACCAGCAAAAAGTAAGCATAATGAGGTGAAATTAAGAAAATCGACGGTTTATTGTCTTGCAAAAAATTAACTGCAAATAGAAATTCAAGCAAAAGCCGCAACATCGAAACGATTTAAAAAATGCAAATGAGCACAGAGACAGATAGAGAAGAGAGAAAGGTAAAAACAGGTTGTCGCTGCGCTACGCTTTGGCATTTCTTGGCTTGGCTCTCGCTACAGTGTTGCCACAGTTGTTGTTGCTGTTGTTGTTACTATTTTGTGGTTGTCGTTGTTTAGACCTGGCTGCTTTTTTGGTTGGTCAATGGACGACGGCGTTAATTAAAGCAAAATAAATTCTCGGTTGCCGCTGCTTGTGTTTGCGCAATAAGTAAACCTAACGATTGTTGTTGTTAATTTCATACAGTGCGTTCTAATTTTGCCTTAGCAATGCGCAATGCACTGTGGGCGTAACGCCTTCTTAACGATATAGTGGTTGCTGTTGCCGCATCAGATGCCATGAATCATGGCATTAAAATGTTAGTTATCGTCTGTGTATGTATGTGTGTGTGAGTGTTAAGACAACAACAAACACCTGTGGCATGTTGTTTATGCAATTGTTGTGCTCTGCTTAGGCCGGGGCCATGGACCGGTGCGTGCCAAATGTCAAATGTCAAGTTTGACAGCTGCGTGGCGCATCCTCAAATGAGATTTGAATTTAGAAAGCTTGCCAAGGAATGTGAGATAAAGAGAGACAGAGCAAGAAGAAGAGTTGGAGTTGTAAAAGCTGTGTTGGCCAGGGGGAACACTGTTAATCCCTTACTGTAATTCCACTGTTAACCTTAACAGCGGAATGTTAAGTTGTCGGACACGATAAGAAATCGAAAATGAAGCTATTTCTAAGCCAATAGACTTATGTATCCTTATCTCTATATATATCGAGTTCATTTATTTATGATTTATCGTTTATTTTCTTGCAGTTCGTTATAATTTCTGTGATTTCCGTTTTGCAAGAGAAGCCTAAAGAGAAACCCCTCTAAAGACAATATAACTGATAAGAATAGCCGTCGTTTTTTCCATCTTCAATTCGCTTCAATGCAGAAAATGCCATCGCAAATTTTGAACGATGGCAGCGGCGCTGGCAATTTGAATAACGCCGCCTCGTTGCTGGGCACCGCACCGAATAGCATTACAGTGAAGACTGCGTACAATGGTCAAATCATTATAACGACGATCAATAAGAACATCAGCTATGAGGAACTCTGCTATGAGATACGCAACATTTGTCGCTTTCCCATCGATCAGGTAAGTTAAACATATTCTAATATTATTATTCTTTTATTAAACTATATTTGTTTTGTTTGTGCAGCCCTTTACCATCAAGTGGGTCGATGAGGAGAATGATCCTTGCACCATATCAACGAACATGGAACTGTGTGAGGCAATACGCCTGTACGAGATGAATTACGACTCCCAGTTGGTTATACATGGTAAGTTGAAGATGTTTCTTATCACCTTAGTATTAGCGAACAGACAGCACAAGTGCGATAAGCACTTTGAATATCTCAGTTTCTGCCGGAACACGGTTATGTGTCATTCTTAGGAGATTTACAAACGTCATATAATTTCATTTTAATGATGAATAAGAGAAAGAAAGGTATGAAATATCGAGTATATTTCTCATTGATGAATCAGATATGGCATGTTATACTCTTCTATATTAAATATATGTATGTTATAAATGTTTTGGATTATTTTCGATATTTATTTATAAATTACACAAAGAAGTTTGCAATTTAATGAAGAATTAAAGCAATTCTTTGCTTATTACGAATTGTTTAGGAAATTTTAGAATTCTTTCTCATGCTTTCTTTATCAAGCTAGTAATATTTCTTATTTATAGAACCTTTATCATGCTTACATCAAGTATAAAGATTCTTCCTTCTCAACTTAAATTCCTTAGTATCAAATATATAAAACCTTAAGAGACAATTAAAACTATTATCCAGCTTATTTCAAAAGAAGAGGATTCCCCAAAAACTTTTGCGTATTAAACATATTGTATAATTTGTGTTTAAACTTTAAGCTTCATAGCTTAAAAGTTCCGCAAAACTCTCTTGGGGGTTTGTGAAACAAATTAAGCATTGTACACATTAACAAGTTGATAAAGTAGTTAATTTCTTTACGAGCCTGATGCTTTATGCTGCATTCAACATGCTTGGTTGGTCTTTCATCTGCTTGCCTAAGCGGGATTAATTGTGTGTTCTTTAAAAATACATACATACATATTATGACACGATTTTATGAGACCCACTTGGATTGCCAAAAATAACACACACACACACAGAGAGAGAGAGAGAGAGAGAGAGATAAACATAGTTTAAACATTGGTTGGGGCTAGGGGCGATTTCAACCAAAACTAAACCGAAAGTTTTTCATTTTCACCAATTTCATTATCAAAGTTTTGTGCCCCGTTTTGTGGGTGTTGAAATGGGTTGCACATTCCAGAGGGGAGAGACGGTGAGGGGGTTGCGTCCTTAGTTGTAGCACAATTTAACCGCAATTTTGTGCACATTTCGGCCTGGTTAAACAATATGCTCGTTGCTTTATTAGCCCAATAAACCAACGTGCCACCAAACGTGGTATGTGCCGACTGTTGTTGTTGTTGCCGCCCACTGCTGCTGCTGGCTGCGGCAGCTTTGGCTTTTGGCCATAGCCGGCGCTAGCGGATCCCTGGCGGTTTGCAGCCAAATCCAAACAGCAGTCGACCATGCTAATAACATAAAATATTAATTAACTCGTGCAGGCATATTACTACACACTCACACAGATACACACACACATGCAGTCATCTACACACAGCGCGCCTACAGCTTAACTGTTTTTGCCTGGCTGCGCCCGTAAGCAGACTCTGATTTTTGTATCTTACTCGCTACTTCCTCTCACTGTGTGTGTGTGTGTAAGTGTATCTTGTGTGTTTGTGTTTGTGTAATATCTTCTTGCTTCGGCCGTATCCGCTCTTTGACCCGGCTTCGTTTATAATTCAGTATAATTAAATTGTTTGCTGCCAGCTTCGCTTAGTCCTGTTTTGAAATTTAATTTTTGTGTGCGGCTTCTGCTGAGTTTTTTATATTGCAGGCACGCCTGAAAGTATGCCCCACGCAAACACACAACACACGCACACACACACACATGTGCATGTAGTTGTGTATACACTTCCAGCCTGGTTAACTGTCTGTGCTTAATTATGCTTGCCGCAAAAAGTTTTTAACTTTACTCGGTTCGTTCGAAATTTGCCTAATGACAAAAACAAAACGTTTTTTGGCCAACAACAATAAATTACTGTAAACAACCAAATGAGACAACATGAGAATTTCAAATTTGATAATGTGCTCGAACATAGACATTGCCGCTTTGTAGGAAATCCTTAAATATTGATGGAGAGAAACAGAAGTGTTAAGGAAATATAGAAAGAGCTCCAGAATTGAAAATATGGTGATAGATGACTTCATAGTTGCTGTATTGGAACTGCAATTAGATTTATAACCCTACAGAGAATCTATTCTCAAAATAACAACGTCTCAAAACTCTATTCTCGCTTTGGGAAGCAACTCCAAAGCCATAAGAACTCTCTAAGTATGTTAAATTTCGCTTGAAATAGATGTGAACAATGCAAGTTTTTATCTCTTTCAGAACTTCCTGTTCAATTCTCGTGAGTTCCCAAAGTAGTGCATAAAAAATTATGATATGCCTGAATATATTTTCTTTAAATTTATGTTTAAACTTCAAGTTGTTTTTCTTGCATTGCACTTTTTTTTTGTAGCTAGAAAAAAGCTCGAAATTAAATTTCGCTATGCGCTGCGCTGGCACTCAACAAACTTTTGAGTTCTTCTGTTTTTGTGCTAGTTTTTTTTTGTTCTGTTAGTTTAGCAGGATATGCCGCTAGTTCGCTGCTTCCTGACTGTCCTCTTCATATTGCTATGCCACAATATATACGCTTGTTTCCCTTGTTGTTGTAGTAGTAGTTGTTGTTGTTGTTGCTGCTGCTGGTGTCGTTTTGTAGCCACGTGTGAAAAAATGCGGCTTAAAATGTATTAAAAGCATTTTGTGTGCGGTTTTGCGCTCCGCTTCGGGTCTATCTGTGTGTGTGTTAACGTATTATGAACACACACACAGACAGAGATATTACATATAGAGGCCACAGAAACTCATACAAGCGCCTTAAAAGCATTACACGACGCGACTGTTGATGTTTCGTGCTACCTTTGCATGTTTGTTGTTTGTGTAGTTATTGTTATTCCCACAGTTGTTGTTGCTGTTGTTGCTTCTGCAGTTACAGCAGCTCTGTGCTCTGTGTTGATTAGTAAATGTTAATGTGTGTGTGTGTGTGAGCATGGCTGACGTTTTTATAAGCCGTTGTTTTGGTTGCCTTGTGTTTTGTGTTCCACCTTCCGGTTTCATCTCCGGCTAACAATGAAGCGTCTGCCCCTTTGTTCCGCTCTCTCTCTCACTCTCTCTCTCTCTGTCTTGCTCTCTTACTCTCTCTCTTTTTATCTTTGGCTGTCGTTATAATTTATGCGCCTGCAATATGGCAACGCTGCCCACACACACACATACTTAACCAACTTTATCCAGGCATACAAGCTTTGAAATATGTACGTAAGGTCGATACACAAGATGCCCTTACAGTAGAGTGAGATAGTTGCGAGAGAGAGAGAGAGAGAGAGAGAGAGCGACTGGCAGAGAGCATAATTTCCCAGCGCAAAAAAAACAGCTGAGCGCTGGCAGCATTGCCAGCTGAGCTTTCGTTATGTTTTGTTGGCAATGCTGCGCCGGCGTTTGGCTTTTGGCGTTTTCCAAGGCGGCTGCCAAAGTTTCAAAAGGAAATGTAATTGAGCGCAAGTGCAGGCAGCACAAGTGCGAGAGAAAGAAGAAGAGGGAGAGAGTAGGAGAGGAAGAAAGAGAGAGAGGTAGGCAGAGAGTGTAGGCAGAGAGGCAGAGCTGAAGCAGAACTTTAAAAGGCATCCGGTGCTGCCGCTGCCTGCGTCACCTGACATTGAACAGCGGGCAGACACACACACACACAGGGACACACACACACACACGGAGACATAGACTAACCGCTCTCACTGTGTATGTATGCAAAAATATCCCTAGCAAAAGTTTTTGACTGCGTCGGCATGCGATGTCCTGTCGCAACACACTCGCGCCGTGGCTGCTCGCCTGTCTGGAAGTGCCGTGCGGAAGAAACTCTATAAAAAAATACCACGAGACACACACAAAAAGCCAAAGCGAAACGAAACGAGAAAAAATCAAAAAAATAACAGCATAAAAAGAAAAGCTTCGCCTTTTTTTCTTTCCTCTTGCTGTTGCTAACGTTGCGTCGCGTCGCGCACACATTCATTCATTATATATCGAAATTATATATCAAATATATAATACAAATCGTGTGAAATTAACTAAAGAGTTGCCAACAATTGTCAACAGCAGAGAAAAAGTATAAAGTATAAAGTAAAGTAGCAAAGAGTGTTGCCAATCTATTTACAAAACGACAACAACAACTTCGCGACTTGCAACTCCGTGCGAAGTACGAAGTCCAAAAAGAAAGAAAACGAAACAAAAAAAAATGTATAAGAAAAAAAATCAATTGCCCCTGGACAACATTTGAATTGGGATTCTGATTCTGATTCTGATGCCGATTACAGCGTGTGGCTCTGCAATCCTTGTGTGCAACGAGGCGTATGAGCGACCAACGCATAAAGAATATATATTATTATTTTCTTTTCAATTGCTACTACCCCTGGGGCAGTGTATTGAAGATATTAAAGGAAACTAAGTGTAGCTAAAGTGCTCTAATGATGCGCAATACTTGATTGAGTCTGTTGGAAAGGAGTATGGGGTGTTTCTTAGAGTTGTTCATAAAGGGAAAGGAGTATGGGGAAGCTTCGTAGAGTTGTTCCTGAATTTAGTGAGGCAACCTTTTTAATTTGAGAGTTGAAATTGCCTTAAAGAAAGTAAGCCAATGTATTTTTTAACTAACTGGCAAAATGAAGTTTATATAATAATAATAATTAAATGTTAACTTGAAGTTTAAACAAAGTTCTTTAAAAGAATTTAAGTTTTAATTGCAGAGCAGACTTCAAGAAAGAGTTGCAGTGCAAATGTTAAATGCCTTAACATTGCTTGCTTGATTTGTTTGCTCTACTTGAAGACATGGCACCTCCCCACCTCGCCCCACCTCTTCTTTTCTTGTCGCCTGCCCTCCCCAAAGAGCGCTGTCATGTTTTACATTTGTCACATAATCAAATTTGTTGGTTACGCCAAAAAACCGAAGCGGAATCGAAATCGGAATCGGAATCCCAAATGCCGCCACGGGCCTGGCAACGAAATCGAATCATTGATTTTCATTTGCTTCGCTGGATTCCCGTTATTCGTTCGCTTGCACCATTTTCTGTGTTCTGTTCTGTTGGCTGCTGTGTGTGCCCAGACACATGCAAACAAACAGACAGCGCAGACAGGCGGCAAAAAGAACAAGAGAAAAGAAAGAAACTAGCGCTGTCATGTGTGTGTTTGGCGTGTGTGTGTGTGTGTGAGCTTAGGCATCCACAAGCTAAACTTGACCCCAGAAGGTATTTGCACTTCATCAAGCGTTGATGACGCCGTCAGCCGACGACGACGACGACGATGACGACGACTGTCGAGTGCCGCCGCCGACGCTGCTGCATTGCAAGCCCAAAAAGTGTCTAGGCTAAAAAAAGATGCCCGAAAAACATTTGCTACTTGACCAGGCTCAAGCACACACTCACACACACACACATGAGCACCCACAAGACGTTGTTGTTTGTGTGTCAGTGTGTTGCCAGAAGACGCTGCAGGGCAAGTAAATTGCTCTCGCTTGCTACGCTTCTCTTGTGCGCTCTCTCACTCTCTATCCTCCTCTCTCTCTCTTTCTTTGTTGTTCAAGCTGTCGCCTTCAAATGCGCCGCCATTTAAACTTTATGCGACTTGTTGTTGTTGTTGTTCTTCTGTTCAGCTCAACACATTTACATTTGGCATTGCATACTTTACGGCGCTGCCTGTCGCACATTATGATTGTTTGGCATATTTTAATGATGCCATTGGGTCTAATGAAATTATTGTTAGTTCAGGACTTTGCAAAACTCTGCCCCGTGCTACCTCACTCTCCCTCCCTCTCTCCCCCTTTTTCTCTGCTTGCCTTTGCTCTTTCTGTTTCGCCTGCTTGAACATTACTTAAGTATGCACATGACGTACATTTCTACCTCGTTTTGCATGCATGGCCAGCTCCAGCAGGGCCTCCTTTGCTGCTCTGCCCTTTTGCCAAATTGTTTTTTCTTTTTTTCTCTTGCCTTGCTTGGCCTTTTTTTTTCTTTGGCTTGTCTTCTTGTGCCATGTGATTTTACAGTGTGAAGTGTTTCCGTTTTATGCGAAGGCGTTGAAATATCTTTGGACGCAGGTGCTGTGCCTTTGCCCAGTGGCTCAAGCCATGAAGGATTTACGTTTTCACCTCTGACGTCATTCGCAGGCAAATTTCTTTAGCTGCTGCTGCTGCACTGAGGCATGGCGATTTGTGGCTTTAAGATGGCCAGGGCAGTACGGTTGCTCCTTGGCTTATTTATCGTTATTATCGCATGAAACTTGAGTGGGTTTTCTGCTTTGGGGCGTGTCCTGTCTGTGATAAACATGCGATGGTCGAGTCGAGTTCGTTCTCTCTCTTTCTCCCTCTTTCTCTGATGTAAGACCATTGTTTGCAGATACTTAAGCGCTCTTAATACTTTGACCCGTGGAGAGAAAGAAAGAGAGAGAGAGAGGGGGAAAGGATGTGGCTATCGTTTAATCATCTAAAGAGGCAACGTTGACAATGTACTTAGCGCATTGAATTATCATATTTAATTCCATAATAAGCACTAAGCTGGCAATAAATTATAACTTCTTCCTCTTTTCCCCCCCAATCAATCAATAATCACATAAGCAAAACTATAACTGTTAATTGCTTTTGGCCCACAGTGCGTATGCGTAGTTTGAACTTCAATTCAGACTGTCTTGCTTATCTTTTGCGCTGTCAACCTGTCGATAAAGTGTGTTGGCCAACTTTGGCACTTTTGCTAACTTGCACTTTGAACTGGATGTCGCCCTAAGCTTGGGAGAAAGATATATCAGAAACTATTATCTTAATTGCCAATCAGCTGTCAAGCAACTGTCGAAATTTATTCCAAATATTGTCATAAACAGAGCACAGAGAGAGAGACAGAGAGAGCTATTGAAATTTGGCTTAGTATTCATGGAATTCTGTTGGTTTAATAAATAATGCAACATTGTAAGCAACTTAAATTTTAGACAACAAAAGTTAGGGCACTTTTTTTTAGGGAGGTAGGGTAGGTAAAGTTTTCATGTAGCTTGCCAAAAGTTGCATAGAAATTTTCGAGTTGAACGCAAAGTCAAAGCATCAGTGGGGTTAACCACTGATTGATTTACCGTTCACTGTCAATGGGCAGGGAGTAGGGAATGCAGGGGGTGGGGCTGTATCGAATTGATGCTGTGCAACTAACCAACTTGTCAGCTCATGCCGTCGCCCCCGCCTTCCTCGCCGCCCCCAAAACCAAAACGTTGGTCGAACCAATATTCATGCTCCAATTGCAGTCTTCAAACAATGCTTGGGCGGAGAGTGTGTTTATATTTAGCAAACGTTGTTGCCCGAAACACATGAAACCCCCTCTTCCTGCCACCCCTCTCCTGTGTCTCTGTGCCTCTGCTGTTGCTGTTGGCCTGGACAGGCTGCAGCGTCAGCACAATAGAGAAGGGATCGACTGGTGGCTTGTCACGAAACCACTTTTGCCTCTCAAGTGGATGCTGCTGTTGCGCTGGGAAAGGACCTTAAGGACCCTTAACCACAGTCCCCTTGCTGCTGCTGCTGCTGTGGCCGCCTCTCAGCATGGCCGCAGTCTCTAGTTAGTCGCCTCGTTAATCATGCGAATTATGCATGAAAGTAGAGTACTTAATTTCAATTGTCTCAACAACAAGCTGCAGCAACGTTGGGTACGTCAAGCGTTTTCGATGTGACCTACCAATACACTTGAAGAAATTTTCTATTTACACTTGACTGCACCACGGGAGGGTTGCATACTTACTCGGGTGCCCTGGGAGCAAAATTTCCCTGCGCAACATGAGACACACGACACGAGGAGCGCGCGTTCGCTCTCTGTCGTTGCCATGCACGCGCTCGCTCACTGTCACTCTCTCTCCCACTCTCTGTGCCCCTTCTCTCTCTTTCTCTCACTCTCTCGCTCTGACTTTCTTGGGCTTTCACGCCTTTGTCAATTTGCAGCAACTTGTGCGCTCGTTTGACTTGGGTTCAATTGTTTGTGATTGTCGCAGCGTCTCTGTGTGTGTGTGTGTGTGTGCCTGTGTGTGTGTGTGTGTTGGTGTACACGAACAGAGTTGTCAGCTGTTTCGCTTGCATTGCTTCTCTCTTGCACACTGTGCTGCCCATTATTACACAATTTATATAGTTTTTTTTTAGGTGTGGTTTCTGCGGCGACAGCGCCCACACACACACACACACACACACACACACAGACAGAGGCAGCCACGCCCCAAGGCTTTGCTGGGCGCATTGCCTGCCTGCAGTTTTTTAATCAATCATTTTAAACTATAGAATTTGCTCGCCAGGGGGCGCAGCTGTCGCTTGGCTTTGAAAAACTTTTGCATTGCATAGTTTTAGGCGGCCCGCAGCGTTTGCCCGTTCAACTGTAACTACAACAGCAACAGCAGCAACAACTACAGCAACAACTGTTACTGGCATTGCCGCCGCTGCTGGGCCTTGTCCCGGTTTCCATTCTGCCCTTTTTTATGTGCCTCCTTGTGCCATGTGCCACACAATTTGCACTTGCGGCACAGCACAGTGGTACAATTGTTATTGCCAATTGATGGAAATGACAATCAGCCTCCCTGGATTACAATAAGAAATATGCATAGCCTACTTTCTCGCAATTGTCTGCAAAGCAATTGTGAAATTACGTGTAATCCATCTACGGCACATTTGTATTATGCATTGCTGTCTCAACTTGTCTTCCTGTAATCGCAGTTTCTCTAAGTACTTTGGTTTTGCTTCTTTGGCTTACATTGCCAGTTGCGGTGGCTTTGCTTGAGAGTTACGTTAACAATTTGAAATGTCTTTTGATTTCTTCGGCTCTTCTACAGCTTCGAGTGTTACTTTGGTGTTACAATTGTGTGAAATGAACTAGTTCACATCGCTTTACGATTCTTTGCCAATTTATATGTATCTATTGGAGTCTTTTGTACTGTATTGCTGAATTAACTTGACTTGCTGCAGTCTTTCTTCCTTTTGTCTGGCAAAAGAACTAGCTCTTCATGTTCAGTCAGTTATTCTAGTGTTTCAATTGAGTAAAATAAACTAAGCATAATCTTTAAAGGTTTTTTCTGCAAACTCTAATGTGGCAGTTTTTATAGGGTAAATAATCATTATTCGTATTGTATTGATGAATTATCATAACTTAATATATTAGAATGAACTAGTTCGAACTACATATGTGCAGTTGTTTACCTATCTGTTGTATTATATTACTGCATTAACTAGACTTTTTGCAGTAGTTCGTCATATTGTGGTGGAAACGAACTGGTTCTATAGTTTAAATTGATTAAAATGTATTAGTTCAGATTTCTAAAGGATTTTTATGCCAATTTTACTGATGAGGTTCTTCAATTAAGCTCTCAGTCCTTTCGTGTATACGAACCAGTTCACTTAACTCAAGAGTGTTGGTTCTAATATTAATTCGATGTGTTGACTTGCTTCAGATTATATTATATTATTACCTTATATTCTTCCTTCTTCTATCAACATTTCATTCCCCATTCATTTGTGTAAAAGAACTAGTTCGCAATGCAATTTCAAGAGCCACACACATCCACACGCACACACAACATTTTATCAGCCTTTTAAATTCAAATTTTATGTTGTCTAATGCTCGCCCACTCTTGTCCCACTGTGCAATTTCGCCTAGAGTTCTCGTTCTCGTTCATTGTGCCGCTTGTTGACATTGCCAGTTTATGCAAATTTGCGGCAATTAATCGCAGCCAGCAACGCAGCGCAGAAGTCAAGTGCAAAACAAACCCGAACCGAACCGCAACGAGTCTCCAACGTGCCGCGCACCAAACTAAAAGTGTAACAACAACAACAACAGCAGCAGCAGCAGCAGAAACTAAAAGAAGAAGAAGAAGAGTGCACGCAAAATGGCCTGGGGCTATTGGTCCGCCACGACAGTGGATCGTGGACGTTCGCCACGCCGCTTGACGCAGTGCACCCCGCTGCCAGTAAATCTGGTGCAGCAGGAGGAAGAGGAGGAGCCTGCGCCACCATGCCTGCCCCCACAGCAGCAACAACAGCAGCAGCAACAGCAACAACAATCGCAGCAGTCACAGACCTGCCCCAGCACACCATCGGCCAATCAGCAGGGCGGCGCTGGAGGTGGTGGGGGCACACTCTGCTACAGTCCCACATGTCGATCACGCTGCTCCAGTCCGTGTCCCGGTTCACCGTGTGGTTCCATAACACCGCCGCCCCCGCCGTTGCTCACCTCATCGCAGCAGCATCTGCATCAACACTCGAACAAGAATTGCCCGGCCGCACAGCAGTTGCTCACGCATCTGGACTATGCGGCCAGGAGGCAATCGCTGGATCAGCTGGACAGTCCGCAGGTACTGAACACGGTACTACATAGATCAGGGCACCAGAGCTGTGCATGATTCGAACTGCCCGAGAACAAAGACACATTTAAATCAACAAATTGAGTTGCCTAGATTATGTAGAGAAGGTAGAAAACAGTGGAGGAAGCAGAATTAGTCAGATATACTATAGAAAATAATGATTTTATTTGTAATAAAATAGAAACTTTGAACGGTGCATAGGAATATCAATTGACAAGAAATGAATATGGAAAATATGCAAGGCATAAATAGATAAAGTTTTCTATACAAAAAGTTTAATTTGCCGAGTATTTTATCAATGTTGCTCATTCATTGCAGTATCTTAAATAGGAAAGTTAGAAGTTTAGAATAAAAAAATGCTCCAAAAAGTATGCTATAAATTTTGAAGATGAGGCGAAGTTAACTATACAGCTGAGCTTATAGCTCTTAGACTTAATTTGATGATAGATTGACTTAGGAAGTTAAAGAAACTTATATTATATAGTTAAATATAAAGTTCCTTTAAGGATTACAGATAAATATGTGAAAAAACGAAGAATGGGTTACATAGAATAAAGTTAGTTAGGCTGTGAAGAACGAAAATATTATATAACTACTAACTATGTAGAATTCAAAACCTTAGATTATATGAACAGTTTATATGGCAATCAATGTAGGAATGACATTTAAGATAGCTGAGTAATATGGAATAACATTAAGTAAGGAACTTAAAAGAATCTTTGGTTCAGAAATTACTTGGCGATAACTTGAAGTTGAGTCATATAGATATACAGATGGGCTACAAATAGATGAGTTAACTAATGCAACAATACACACCGACACTATAGTTTCTATAGCTTTAAATGTAGAAATATCTTGAGGCAATCTCAATTTTGCAATTGCAATAAAATCAACTTTTCTGTTCTGTGGCCACGAATGTTGTAAATCATGCACAGCTCTCTTGGGGAATTCGATATGCTCAACTGACACTTGTGTTCTCCTGTACAGTCGAAGTACTTTGATATCCAGGCCAATCAGCTGTCGGACATCATGTGCCGCGGCGCAGTGGTCAGTTCCATACAGTCGGCCAACAATACGCTGACCCGCGGCGTCTCGCTGCACAGCCGCAGTGGCAGCGCCCATGGCAGCCATCATAGTCACAGCCATCATGGCAGTGCTCATGGCTCGCTGGGTTGCCTGCAGGGCGGCGTAGGCGTGGGCGTGGGCGTGGGAGTGGGCACAGGCAGCACTGGAAGCATTGGAATGATCTCTGCCAGCCATATAGATACGGGCGACTATGATGTACCGCATCCGCATCCGTACACGCATCATTATATGCAGACAACGGCATCGGTGACGCCGCCACATGCAACGTTAAGCCGGCCAGGATCTGCAGGTGCCGTCTGCACGGGCCATGACTCCGGCTCGGATTCCAGTCAGGGCTGTGGTGGCTCCATTATGGGTGGCATGCTGGTAATGGGCCACGCCGGTCACATGGGCAGCCTGGGCCATCACAGCACGGGCAGTGGCTCGTTGGGTCGCTGCTCTAGTCGCTGTCACAACACCACCACCACCGATGATTCGGGCGGCGGCAGTAGCGGTGGTGGTGGTGGTGGTGTTGGTGGTGTTGGTATCGGTGGCCCTGGAAGTGTTGGTGCTGGTGGCTCCGTTGCCATTGGCGGCCCAGGTGGCATGCTCATCGACTATCATCATGGCCATCATAGTGGCAGCGCTGGCAGCGGTCTCAATGGCTGCGGAGGCGGCGGCAGCATCGCCGGTGGCAGCATTGGTGGACGCAGCAGTGTCCTGGGTACCATACACAATGGCCATGGGCATCATCATCAGCAATATCATCACGAGTGCATACACTATGAACGTCTGCCCATTCCTGTGCCCATTCCCACGGTGCCCATGGGCGTAACGCAACAACAACAACAACAGCAACAACATCAGTTGCCCCCGCAACAACATCAGCTACAGTCGGAGGAGGAGATTGAACCGGCCTATGCAACAGGTAATTGTGTGGGAGAAAGACACCAAAACGATATAGTAATTTATTGGGAATCTATAAACCGGTTCAACACTGAGTTACCAGAAGCTGGAACATCATTATGATCATATGAACAATTCTTTTACTTTTTAAGAGACTTAATTTATATACTATTCGATTTGGAGTAATGTTTCTTTAAGTTTGGCGAATTCTTTTGTATCAACATTACTTTTATTATAATAAATTTGATATATCTATCTTTGCCCTTATATGTTTTATTATTCCATATATTTTCTTGTCATTTGTATTCTGTATTTTCTTTGAATATTGTAAAAGATGTTTGACGTTATTTCTTATTAACCCATGTAAACCAGTTAGCCAAGCTATTGTTATTATTATTATTAAAATATTTTCTATATTTGATAAGAGATTGAACTATCATAAATATTTCTCCATTTAAAATAAAGTTATAAATATTAGTATATAATATTATGTTTGATAAGTTTCCTTTCCTTTTGTATTAAAAGCTTGAGTCTGAATTAATTTTATACATTTATCTGTTTCCCTTATCTATTTTATTAACCCTACCTCATGATTAATCATCATAATTTCTGATATTTGTCAAAAATATCATAAATATTTTAATAGATGTTCGAAATAATTAGTAATTAAATCATGAGAGAACCTCAGGCAAACTCTCTCCCTCCCTTCATCTTCTTTACTCTCCCTCTCTTTGCTGATCAAATCTCCATCCCTGATTGTATCTCTTTGCCATTCGCTGCGCTCTCACTTGCTCCCAATTAGATTTCCACTCGCCGTCGTCGTTCGATTCTTGTCACAATTCAATAGGCCACTTGAGGCTTATGTACATACTACTTTACTTACTTATGTTCTTGTTGTTGTTGTTGCTATTTTGTTTCTTTTGTTGTGCTATTTGATTTCGTTTCTTCGCATTTGTGCTGCCTCAGTTCGCAGCTGAAAGTCGTGCGGTGAGGACGCTTCGCGCGTGCTGAAGCCAAAACAAAAGAACAAAATAATATTTAAAGCAGAAAATTAAGAAGTGCGAAACAAGAAACACACAACAAATTCCTATCCATACATAATTTGTGTGTGTTTTTTGTGGGCACTCAAGTGTTTCAAGACTCAATTGAGATCTCAAGTGAGTTGTGCCTGTGGCAGTTGTCTCTGACCTGAGCTGAACTCTCCACACGACGCGACGCGATGATCATCTGGAGCGGTTTCTGTGAGGCAGCGCAAATCTACAGCACACAAACGGCATCGTTCATGGCTGGCGGCGTTGCGTGTTAGTATTGAAGCTCGTATACAACCATTTAAGGGCGTGAGATCAGTGATATATCAATCATCTTTGTCATGTGTGGATGTTGATGTTGTGGAACCTATTTTGGGGTTTATTATGATTTTATTATGATGTCGATAAGGAAGTTACGCCGCATTTAGAGAGTTATAAATACTATAGGCTGGAATTCCATATATATCAGGAATAGATTCCACAATTTGTTGGCTATAAATATGCGACAATTGTGTTCCACTTCAGCTACAACCCTCCCTAACACCCACACACACACACACATCCGCACGACCTTCACACCTGTTGCCCAGTGACTAACGAACTGCATAACGTAGCTTGCTTTATTCTATTTCCCAATACTCATTCTAACTACATACTCCATAAATTTGCTTTGTTATCTGCCGGCGTTGGTCACACACCCACACACACACACGCATATACAGTCCACACAAACCAAACAAATTTTGTCATCCATATCAACAGCACAAATGCGCTGATAAGAGGCAGGCAAAGCAAGCCAGCTCAGCTGAACCCAGCAAGAACCCTTCGTAGCTCTGTGTGTGTGTCTATATTGATAAATACCTAGGCAATGCTTGATATGGCGAGGGGATTCTAGGTCAATGTGGCCAGATTGTGACAATTTTATGGCCTTGCAGCGAGTCAAACGGTGAACTCAGAGTTGTTTCAACTAATTGAATGTGAATATGAACGAATATGAATATGAGTACTAGTACTATATAACTGGCTGTGTGTGTGTGTGTGATAGCTAAAACATCAAAACTCTGCTATGAACAATTGAGCTCAATTGAGGCAGCGACTCTCGTTGAATGAATCGTTGTCTGCTTGAGCCATCCGGGAAAACTTAATTAACTGTGGCAATATTCTTGGAAAAGCTTTGCAAACGAGGCGCTCTCTCAGTTTTGTTTTTGTTGCTATTCTTTTTGATTTTGTTTTCTGTATTTTGTACATGGTGCGTGGTGCCGTTGCAGAAAGAGAGAGAGAGAGATAAGAACGAATGAACGAACGCCGCCTACCCAACTTGCCTTTGGCTCAGTCATTGAGTTGGTTCTGTCATGTCAACAAGTCACAACATCACAACCGCAATCGACGGCAAATGTGGCTGGACAAAAATCCGTTTATAAGTAAAAAAAAATACAAAAAAAAAACAAAATCCAACTTGATTTATACTGAACATATATGAAACTCTCACATTTTGCTTGGCAATTAGTTTGATAAGGCCAGGCCAAGCCCACAGCCATGGGCAAACCGACTGGCCGTAAGCATGACAAAATATATTTAAGGAGAATTGAAATCGAATTGAATTCAAGTAAAATTTTAATGATTTATTTCTATTTTCTTATTCATTCTTTCAGTATTCCCCAATGTTCCTCAAGCGCCGGGCTTATCCTGTGATGGCGAAGATCGTAAGTGTTGATATGCTGTATACACAATATTTATCAAGTATTTATCCATTATCCACTTCTTTGCATTTGCAGGCAGCATCTACAGACGCGGTGCACGACGTTGGCGCAAATTGTATCGCGTCAATGGACACATTTTCCAGGCAAAGCGTTTCAATCGCGTAAGTAGCGGCAGCAACGCACATGTGTGTTTTGTGTACTCATGATATCTAACAGATACAACGTTGCACACTGGAATGGGGTCAATGAAATGCGATATCTAAAGAAATTCTAAACAGTGGACTTTATTGTTCAAATATCAAGCAGCGAAATTTGTAAAGAAAAGACATTTTTAATTTGAATTTCATATATATTTTGATATTTGAGTGGAATTTTGTTGATTTTAAACAATGTGCATAAGGAATTATCGTCAAATATAAGGATTATAATCACTTTATGCACAGCTTAACGTAATTTAATATATTTTGTGTGTAGTTCAGTGCTGATTATTATGAATAACTTAAAGTTTACCTGTTGAATTCATCAAAAGTAAAATCATTTTGTCTTTTCAACATTTCTCTGACTGCTTCCAACCCACTGTGCACAGTCGTAATCTAATTTGTGACTTTTATACACATGTATATACATGATATCTATTTGCCTCATACACTTTGGCTCACTTTAACAGTGGTGGGAACAAGAGATAAACAAACATATTGCAGAAATCAAATAATAATTAAGTTCATTTAAAATATTGCAAAAATGAATAAACAACATAATTCAATTTAAAATATCGTAGAAATCAGTTAAGAATAAAATAAAATTTCCATTTCTAACAACAATAACAACAGTTTCTAATGCACTTCTCTCTTAATTCTCTTCCAGCGCGCCTTCTGTGCGTATTGTCAGGATCGCATCTGGGGACTGGGTCGACAGGGTTTCAAGTGCATACAGTGCAAACTGTTGGTGCACAAAAAGTGTCATAAACTGGTGCAGAAACATTGCACGGATCAGCCGGAGCCATTGGTCAAGGAGCGTGCCGAGGAGGCAAGTGACCCGATGCCGGTGCCATTGCCACCACTGCCGTATGAGGCAGTTGGGGGCGGCACCGATTCGTATGAGCCACACGAACATGCGCACATTGTGGTGCCGCCACCGCCCGAAGATTCCCTGGAGCCGGCCACACAGCGTCAGTATTCGTTGAATGACTTTGAGCTGATACGCGTCATTGGACGTGGCAGCTATGCCAAGGTGCTGATGGTCGAGCTGCGTCGTACGCGTCGCATTTATGCAATGAAAGTGATTAAGAAGGCGTTGGTCACCGATGACGAGGACATCGACTGGGTGCAGACGGAGAAACATGTCTTCGAAACAGCTTCAAATCATCCGTTCCTGGTGGGATTGCACTCATGCTTCCAGACACCGTCGCGCCTCTTCTTTGTCATCGAATTTGTGCGCGGTGGTGATTTGATGTACCACATGCAGCGACAGCGTCGTCTGCCCGAGGAGCATGCTCGCTTCTATGCCGCTGAAATCAGTCTGGCGCTGAACTTCCTGCACGAGAAGGGCATCATCTATCGTGATCTGAAGCTGGACAATGTGCTGCTCGATCATGAGGGTCACATCAAGCTGACCGATTACGGCATGTGCAAGGAGGGCATTCGTCCGGGTGACACAACCTCCACATTCTGCGGCACACCAAACTATATTGCACCCGAAATACTGCGTGGTGAGGATTACGGTTTCTCTGTGGACTGGTGGGCACTGGGTGTGCTGCTCTACGAGATGCTGGCTGGTCGCAGTCCCTTCGATATTGCCGGTGCCTCTGAGAATCCTGATCAGGTATATCTATATCGTTATCATTTCAATTGTATCAGCTCTTCTAATACTTTATTCATTCATTGTAGAATACCGAAGACTATCTGTTCCAAGTGATTCTGGAGAAGACCATACGTATACCACGTTCGTTGAGCGTCAAGGCTGCATCTGTTCTCAAAGGTTTCCTCAACAAGAATCCCGCTGATCGCTTGGGCTGCCATCGCGAGTCCGCCTTCATGGATATTGTCAATCATCCGTTCTTCAAAGTCATCGACTGGGAGATGGTAAGTCCGAGGCCAACTACGCGAGGCTTAGCTTAACGTAACGTGATGTTGATAATAATGATGATGATAATATTCGTAGTATTCCGATACTTATGGTATAGCTAAATTTGTGATCTTAAGTTTATTCTGCTATTTAAAACAGATAAGCGAATGAGTTGAGTTTATTGTTTTGAGAGATCAAACTTTATTGGCTATGTTCAAAATTGTATATATTAATCTATTGAGGAACATCTTTGCAAGAAAAGATAACCAAAACTTCTTAAAGTTAGTTCTTTCTTTATATATCTTTATGTTTCTTATGTTCTTGGCTAGGAATGTTTAGTTTTCATTTACAAATTTTACTATATAATATTGTATAAACCTGTGTTATTTCGTGTATGCAAAGATTGCACAAAAGGAGGTACAACCGCCTTTCATACCAACCCTTGATCCTGGCGATCCGTATATGACAACAAATTTTGACGTTCAATTTACCAGAGAACCGGCTGAATTGACGCCAGACGATCCGTAAGTTTTGTGTCAAGAAAAAAACCCAAAAGAAAACAAAAACAAAACAAAAAAAAAAGAATCCCTTTTAGATTTCATTATTTTGTTCGATCTGTGTAACGAAGCATGAGACAATTTCCCTCAAAAAACCAAAAAGAAATGAACCTCATTAGTGCTCAGTCTTACAGCAGGTAATGTTCGTTTACCCCCATCAGACCCCGCCGTCTATTTGATCACTCCTCCCCTCTACCCAGCTCGCTATCTATCTATTTATCATCATTATCATCAATACACTGAGAGAAATTCAACACGGACATGCATTTTAATTGTGTCCTAAGCCTCTACAAAAATTCGATTTTATGTTTGCCTCAATTGGCTGGCAAAACTCTTTTAGCTATAACCGTTTTATTTTTACTATCTTTGCATATATCCTCTTCACGATCGACTACACCACACCACACACACACACACACACACCTGCACACCCAACTATACACACACGCCACACGTTCAATTCAACCTCATGCAGCTCGAACGCAAACAGGTTTCGCCACCATTTAAGCCACGCTTAGACTCAGATCGCGATCTGGCTAATTTCCCGATCGAGTTTACCGGTGAACCGGTGCAGCTGACACCCGACGATGAGTAAGTCCTGTATATAGTTTCTCTTTTCAATTTGTTTCAATCATTTCCAGCAATCGAAACACACACGAGGCATTATAAAATTGAATATAATATTAATAATATGTCTTTACCTACGTCTAGCCATGTTATTGACAACATTGATCAGTCGGAATTCGAGGGCTTTGAGTATGTCAACCCCTTGCTAATGTCGCTGGAGGATTGCGTCTGACATCACGAGACGTGTGATCTGCATCCCTATAATATGCGTGTAAGTAGTGTGTGTAATCTATTAATTTATATCTCATATTTAATTATAAATCTCTATGTTTGGCAGATCTATGGCGAGGACTCCAGTGATTATGATTCCGTGGCTGATGATTTGAGCCTGCTGCACTTGAACAACGCGGCAGGTGTAGCCAATACCAATAACAACATAAGCCAGCAGCAGCAGCAACAGCAACATTATCGCCAGCAACCACAGCAACCACTGGCGCAGCAATATCATCCATATACACAGCAACAGCAGCAACTACAACAACAACAGCAGCAGCAACAACCGCAGCAACATCATCATAATGGTAACAATAACAATCATAATAATCAAATGCAAGCAAATAATAATAAAAGTCTACTGCAGCACATGTTTTGCCTTCCATTGAACTAATTAAAATAACGAATTAGATAAAGAACAGAAGCAAGAGGCAGCAACTGCTGGCAGACAGCAGCAGCGGCAGCAACTAGCAAAAGCAACAGATACAAACGAAATACTAATGCAAAACACTTATAATCTACTATATAAAATGATGTCATAGAAAATGAAAACAACACAAAAAAATATATAATAATTACATAAAACAACAACAACAACTTTCATACCAAAAAGAAAAAGAAAAGAAAACAAAAAAACAAAAGAAAAAACTGTCACAAAATGTTGCAAGTTATACACTAAACTACAAACGATTACTTTACTATTTAAGCACCTAGACGGCTAGGCAAACTCTATGCATGCAAAACGACAACAACAACAAAAAAAGTAACAGCAACAACAATTTCAAAACTCAATGCAAGAAGACTTTTTCAGCAAGTACGATAAAAGACACACAGAAGTATGCAACATTCAAGCAAAACAATTTTTAAGCTAATCAATCTACAAGAAAATTATACATACATACGATACTATACATATAAAAATATATACATATATAATTTTTAAATATTTAAAAAATCAAGACATTTAATTTTACTACAAAAATGGATAGAAGAAAGACAGCAAAAAAAGTAAGAAGAATGAAAAGATTAAATCAATCTAATTATAACTTAAGCGCGTAATTAATTGATATGTGAAGAAAATGTATGTGTGTTAGTGTTAGTGAGCAGAATGGTTTTTAACAAAAAGCAACAGCAACAATTGATAAATTGACTCAACTGATGATTAATGATAGACGTGTGTGTAAGCAGAAAATGCAGTAAAGTATATAGAAATAATTAATAACTGGCAAAATTATCAAAAATCTTATCAAAAAATCGATTACGCGAACAAAACAAGTTGAAGCGCTCGTCAAATTTATTCTAAGCAATCCGTAATTTATTGTATTTTCTGTATTCTGTATTCTGTACCGGTATTTGTATTTGTATTTGTACTATGTATTATGTATTAAATTTACACAAATAGCAAAGCATCCGTCTACTGGCAATATATATATTTTTGTTAAGTATTAGATACTTTATGTTGTCAACACATTCCACACTGTACTTACTATACAAAGTTGTTGTTAAATTATTGTATTGTAAATTATCGATAAGTAACTAATGCAAAAACAAATTACCAGCAAGCAATACAAATCGGATTATTGACACTGTTCCCCGTTAATTGTTAGTTCAAATCGAAAGATATTTTCATTATATTTTGCATTGCCCTAGATAAATTTTTCGATTTCTTTTTTAATCGAGGAAACAGTTATTAGAAATATACCTTAATAATAATGAAAAAAAAAACGAAAATAAAACAAAAAATAATTGTAAATTATGTTTTTATAACCCTTAAATGAGTAGAACTATTTAAATGAATAGACATGAACAGAAAAGAAAACAGAATTAAATTAGTATTAAACAAATGATATCATTGCGTTGCTTTAATCCCAATTAAAATGAAATTGTGTTTTTGATTCTATTGAATATAAAAAGATTCTCAAAATGAATCGCATATGATGAAACCAATGTTAATTGTTAATGTATTCAAAGTGTGACAACACATTCAAGCAAATTAAGATTAAAAACAGTTTTTGATTATACCGAAATAATAGCAAACAATCAATTAAAAAACGTAACACACACACACACATAGTACATCATTTATATACATGCATACATAATACATACATACATACGTTCTTAATATGTAAACTGAGAAGAGAGAAAAACGCAACACTTAACAAATTTAGAATGCACATTTTTATTGTAAAAAACGTAGAGACAAACAACAACAAAGACAGCAATGGCAACCCAGCGAGGTGCCCTCAATGGAATTATATCTAAAGTTCTCCAGTTGAAATACTTTTAGCCAGCAACAAAAGAATTATTTATACTAGATTTTCTACATTTTAGACAGCTACGTTTATACTATGGCAACTCTGTTTGTTTCTTTGGATTAAGATTAAGTTTAAATATACCGTATACGTATTTGTTTACTTCACTCAACTTATTGTATGCAACTTTCCAACTGCTGTTTTCCAAATCGTATTTTGATTTTTACTATAACTGCACTTTGAGTACTTTGAATGCTAGCAAAATGTCTAACGAAATTGAGTACGTAAACAGATTTGCGTTACGATTATGCATATAAACAAACGAATAAACTACTGTGTAAGTAAAACTCAACACAAGTACACTTCACTATGGCGGGGGCAAGAAAAAGGGGGAGTATTGCAGGTTGTGTGAGTCACAAGTTTGATAAAATGAGAGCCTTCTCCTGAAATCATATTGCACTTTATTCTTATGTTAGTCTAGTTAGTAAATAAATATGAAATGCTTTTTCTGCTCAGTTCGTCTGCAATATCGATACGGGTTCCTGCATTATTTGCTGTATCTTCGCCTCTGGCACCAGTTCCCCATTGGCGAGCAGTGTGTGCACGATGCCGTCGTGTTTGTTGCCACTGGAACGTGCCTGCAGCACAAACTGTGTGTCCTGCACCATGAAGCTGGTATCCGTGCCACCATGCACGAACACAGCCTGTACAGTGGGGGAAGACATATACAGCACACATATTATATAGTATACTGTAGTATAGTATATTAATTAATTGTCCCACTTACCGCCTCCTCACGCAACTCATCGTTCACATACAAGCTGAGCGTGTCTAGCTTGAGCATTATACGATATTCCTGCGACGAATCACTTGTTTCACCTGCTTGTCTTGCATAAAGCCAGAGACGGTATTGTCGTGTTAGTTCCTCGGTGTACTGGTCGTGTGGCTTGCCGTCTATAAAGAGCGAATACTCGTACTTGAAACCGGGTGCAGGATCTACGCGAATGATGCAACGTGACTGCTCAATGCAGAAGGTGTCCTCGCCCACCAGTTTGAACATCCAGTCGCGACGCAGCACCTCCTGGGATTAAGAAGGGGATATGGTGGTATTAAAATGATATGGTGGGGTTGGAAGTCAGAGAGAGAACTTAGAAGTTGAAGGAGGGTTCGTGATATATTTTTGTCTTTTTTCTGGCTTGCTTGTGATTGATTATACTTTTAGGTTTGTTCATTCAAGTTCTCTATACCACTATAAATACAAGTTTATATATCCACCAAGGCGATTTGTACCTAGACACAAAGTTCATAACAATGTGAATGATGTTGTGCAAGGATTCCTATAGTTGTTTGAATCTATTTATAATATAATCACGACTTTCAAAGCACATTTTCCTTAACTCTCTAATTTTATATCTTGTTTCTTATGACATATATTTCTGCTTATAAGTTTGTCCATTTAAACCCAAGGCATTTCTACTTCTTCTTTAGAAAACTAATCGTTGCGTATCGTATTTAAGAAACTTACATGCAGCAATTCCAAATAGTTGTGGGATAGTTTAGCACCTGTTTAAAGGGTTTCTGCCGCACGCTACGCTCACTGCTTGCTGCCCCCAACTTAGACTGTGCCACACGGCACTACTTCATGTTAATTCATTCGAGCAGGGATGGGGCGCATGGGCAGGTGGAGGGGTTAGGGGTCAGTCTACCCGCCTGTAAAGTGCATTCACCACTTACCCGACCGTTGACCCAGATCATGCGCCGTCCACTTGTGGTGCCATGCTCCAATTCAATGCGATACATCTGGGCGAAGTTAATTAAATGTTAAACAATTCGTTGGGCAGCAGACGAAAGAAGAAGAAAGAGAGAGACAGAGAGAGAAAAAAATGGGGAAAGAGGACTAGGAAGGAGGTGGAGACTTAGCGAACCTTGCCATTGATGGGTGCACACCACTGAGCGACAATGTTCTCTTTGTTGTAACGCTGCGCCTCGGGCACATGATCCAGACTCATGATGGGCTCTGTGGGTAGATTCTCCAGGCGCAACGAGGGCGATAGAAAGGACATCGTGCAAACGGGGGGGCTGCAGTTGCGTTTCGCGTGCTGAAAATCGATGCGAGTTTAATAATTATTTAACAAATGCATTACAAATGCAGCAAAACGAACTCAGAACTGATTTCATTGCTAACATTATGTACACTATAAAAGTACATGTACTATATATGCACATGTGTAAGTATATATAGTATATGTATAGTATACTTTTTGTATATATTACTTATACGTATATTGTATTATTAACACCTTTGCTTTGAGCGCGATTTGTTATGCGGTTTATTTTTAATCGCACCGAAACGGAAATGCGAGTACGACAGACGATGCGAAGACCACGACGAACCGTCAGCGTTCAGCGTCAATGGCACACTAAACAACAAAACACAGTATAAAGAGCCAAAGAGGCAAAGAAAATTTGTATACAGTAGTTGGCCTGAACTGGCTTGGCTTGGCTTGGCTTGGCCTGGCCTGGCTTGGCTGGCTGATTCGCTGCTTGGCTGACTGCCTGCCTGGGGGTCTGCTTCTGGTCGAGTTGCGTTGTCGATGATGGCTCGTTCTGTTGTGGCTAGAAAAAAAGTGCAGAGTGCTCGAGAGCCCAAACCGGCGCGGCCAAGAGTCGAACAAGCGCTGCGCCACGCCGCATGGCGCCAAAACAAAGTTGATTTCTTTCGCCTCCAGTGTACGTGCGTGTGTTTGTGTATGTGTACCCCACTAGTCAGCACTTTCCTATATGTGTATGTGTGTGTGTCTGTTTGCTGTGTGTTAACATTTGCACACATGTCGTCGTCGTCGTCGTCGCCATCGCCATTGCCGTTGAGCATAAAAATAAACTTTACTTTTCGAGCAGCTCCAAGCGCCGCCAAGTATGCAATAGTTATAGTTATAGCCGTAAGGGGTAGCATGACTCCATCTTGTGGCTGGCCATCACACGCATAAGGCATTATAACAGCAAAAGGATTATATACAGTTCATATATTATACATGCTTTAAAGCGCCAACAAAACAATTGAGCAGCTCAAGCATGGAATTGAAAAGATCTTTATAATATCTCAACTTCATGTGCATCATACCCTATGCAGGCAAGGGTATTCTCTAGTCCTGGTCGGGCACTTTGTGCAACGGCCACAAATTGAGCGTAAGACAACACTTTTTTTCGTTTGCCGACATCAATTGGCCAATTGGCTTGGCAAGCTTTGCCGCACGAATGTGACAATTATATTGCCCGCGGTCCTGGGCGATGGGGTGGCATAAATTTGCGACAGCACCAGCGCCAAAGCCCGTCAGCCAACATACGCTACCGTGCTCCCTGCACCACCTCCTCTCCCTGTACACCCCTTATCCTGCCACCTCCTTTTTGTGGGTGTCGCAAATTTGTCGCATTTTGTTGTGCTGTCGGCTTTATGGCGTAATATTTTGCGGCCATAAATACACGCCGAAAATGCTAATGACCGCCAAGCGATGGAAGAGCGAGGCAGGGGGCAGGCACACAAACAAACAAAAAGAGATGGCACTTTGTGGGACAGAGAGAGAGAGAGATACGCGGCCAGATAGTGTGACAGTTTGCGTTAGTTTTGTATTTCAATTCGGCAAAAACAAGTATTGATAAATGTTTTAGACGCACAGCGGAGCTCGCGGCACATCATATGTCAAATTGCGAAGGCCTTGACGAATATTCTTAGCACTTCGATTGTGTGTGCGTGTGTGTGTATGTGTGTGTATGTGAGCGGGTGAACAAAAAAGAAAAGCAGGCATTTTCCACACGCGAAGGTCAATACAAAACGCCGTTTGAAGCCGCTTACAGCCGTCGTATGTACTTTTCCTGTAGTTATAGTTGTTACCGCTTAAGTCAGCAACGACAAAAACAACAACAACAATAAAGAACAGCAATAATAAAAACAACAACAAGGTCCATGGAGATAACAAAACGAAACATGACAAGGACAAGGCCCCCCAACTGGCAAGAGAAGCAACAAAACTAGCGGAGAAAGCATGTTTTTGCAGAGTGTGTGAGTGAGAGAGTGTGTGTGTATAGTAAAGAGGAGCAAACTGTTTCGGAGTGTGAGTGTGTGCAATTACTATTACCTCACGCTATTGCAAATTTGTCGCATAACCCATAAACCTACATAGACTATATGTACTTGCACTCCTTCAATCAAAAACAAAGCTCTCTGTTCAAGTTCTCTAAAAGAGATAAAGGTCAAAAGTATTTTATGTAATAGACTAATCCTGTAAAGAAATCAAAATATGACTTATATTTTTTTAAATTTTCATTAAATTAAAATAAAAATATATTAAATACAATGTATTCTTATTTACATATACAAATTATATTATATGTTAGTTACTTTTTCGTATTTGCATCTACTAGTTTTGCTTAAAACAATTATAAGCTTCTTTCTTTTCGGTACTGTCCATGTAAATATAGCACAAAATTTACGATTTGCTTCTTTTCTTCACCAACCGCGTGACTAAAAGCATCATATACGAATATGTGCCTCTCAATATATTCAACAAGTTGTTTGTCAAGCCCGTGATGCAGCAGACCACCGGATGTTTAGAATGGTGCGGAGTTTGCAGAAAGATAAAACACAAAAATAAAACATAATAAAGCTAGGGTATACATTTCAATTTTCTATAAATTCTTAACATTGTTTCGTATGCACTGTATCGAACCCGTCTTAAACACTAATATACCCGTTCCAACTGAAGCTTTTTAGTCATGTTGTGAAATTCATACTATCTTATTTTGCATAGTGTATTAAAGAGCGTCAGCCCAAAAAGCTTTGACCAGTCACAGTGCTCGCTGACGCGCTAACGTATGTCATCAGTCAGCTGTGCGGCGATTTGTAGTTTGTTTATCAACAAATAAAAGTGAAATATGGAAGAAATAAGATCAGAAGAAGAAACAAGTAAAACACATAAAATACTACTAATAAACAAGTTTAATAAAATCAATATTTCATAGAGGCTGAAACCGAAATCACCTCATCCGTAAAGATCTTGTCGATAGGAGATCCAGATGAGTCTATCACGGCCCCAAAGAACTCTACAAAAAAAGAATGGTTTAATTTCCCAGACGACTTCAGGAAACATTTGGGACTTCTTCTTGTTGGAACTAAAATCCCCAAGCAGATAGTCGAAAACTGGGATACGGTGGAGTCGTTCGGCGCTGCAAGTATTAAAAAAGGCAACCAACCCAGGAGATACTATTTCTACTGTGGATACGGGCGTTCGTTTCCCAATTCGGTTATAATCAGTGGACCCACCTTCAGATCAATAGAAGTTATGAGAGAACTTAAGAAACTACTCAGCGAAGAAAATTGGGTTGGGAATAATGTAATAGAAACGCCGCTGAGGGCTAAATTAGACAAAAATTATTATGATAGCGATAGATACATTCAGCATATTGTTTCTGAAGCACTCGATGCGGCATGGAAACGACTCTTTACCTACATTTATTACCTGCAAAACGAACATCTTAAGAAAAATAAAAAATTATAAAATACGTTACATATTTTGTACATAACTTTATAAGTTGAAAGCTAACTTTCATTTGTTACATGTGGTTTGTTTTAATAAGAAGTCAGTTTGAAAAGTTTACGAGCTTTTGTTGTGAAATTATTTATACATCATTTCATATAAAGTCGGCAACATTGAGAGCTTTTGCTAGTCACAAAACTCGTTATCACGCATAAGTGAGTCAGCTGTGCGGTTTGTTTACGTGAAGAATAAACAATAACAAACTAGAATTATGGAAAACAATATTAAAACTGAAGGGTCAAGTAAGGAATGATGTTGCTTTTCAATATTATTTAACTTAACATGAACAATTTAATTTAGCTGCGGTAGATAAGGTAACATCAACAGTCAAGATCTTGTCCATTGGAGATCAAGATGAGAGTTCAACGCCCAAGAAAACTATAGCTAAATATGAGCGACATAATTTCGAAGATGATTTCAAGAAACGTTTGGCTGTGCTTCTACTTAAAACCAGCATTCCGATTCCAATAGTTGAGAACTGGAGTACAGTGGAGTCCTTTGGCGCGGCAAGCATTAAGGAAGGCAATAAACCAAGGCGATATTATTTCCTTATTGGGCACGGACATTCTTATTCGAAACCAACGATAATCTCTGGACCCACCATCAATGCTAGAAAAGTTATGTATGAACTCAAGAAACTACTCAGTGGAGAGAATTGGGTTGGAGATAATGTTATAGAAGTGCCGCTGAGGGATAAGTCAAGCAAGGAGTATTATAATAGCGATCAGTATATTCAGCATGTAGTTTCGCAAGCCCTCGATGCGGCATCGGGTCGATTAGTCCAATATATTTGTTACTTGCAACAGAAACATCTTCATAAGAAGTCATAGAATACATGTAATTAAAACAATATGATAGACCAATTTATATCTAATCGAGCTTTTATTGGCGAAATCATTTCTATTTCATTTTGTACAGTGTAATATATAGCCCACTATTTCGAGTGCTTTTGCTAGTCACAATACACGCAATCAAGAGGGGATTGAGTCAGCTGTGTGGCGAATTTCAGTTTGTTTACGTGAAGAATAAACAATAACAAACAAGAATTATGGAAAACAATATTAAAACTGAAGGGTCAAGTAAGGAATGATGTTGCTTTTCAATATTATTTAACTTAACATGAACAATTTAATTTAGCTGCGGTAGATAAGGTAACATCAACAGTCAAGATCTTGTCCATTAGAGATCAAGATGAAAGTTCAACTCCCAAAAAAACTATAGCCAAATATGAGCGACATAATTTCGAAGATGATTTCAAGAAACGTTTGGCTGTGCTACTACTTAAAACCGGCATTCCCATTCCTATAGTCGAAAACTGGAGTTCATTGGAGTCGTTTGGCGCGGCAAGCATTAAGGAAGGCAATAAACCAAGGCGTTATTATTTCGTTTTTGGGCACGGACATTCTCATGCGGAACCAACAATAATCTCTGGACACACCTTCAGTGCAAGAGAAGTTATGTATGAAGTCAAGAAACTACTCAAAGTAGAAAATTGGGTTGGTGATAATGTTATAGAAGTGCCACTAAGAGATAAATCAAGCAAGGATTATTATAATAGCGATCAGTACATTCAGCATGTCGTTTCGCAAGCCCTCGATGCGGCATCTGGTCGATTAGTCCAATATATTTATTACTTGCAACAGAAACATCTTCATAAGAATTCATAGAATAAGTTCAATTAAAACTATATTATAGACCTTTTTATATCTAATCGAATTTCGTTAATTTTATAAAAAATTTGTTTGAAAGCTTTCGAGCTTTTAATGGCGAAATCATTTCTTTTTCATTTTGTGCAGTGTAATATATAGCCCGCTATAGCGAGTGCTTTTGCTAGTCAGAATATAAGTAGCCAAGAGAAGTGAGTCAGCTGTGCGGCGAATTTCAGTTTGTTTACGTGCAAAATAAACAATTATAAATAAGAATAATGGAAGAAAGGAGCTTAGATAAAAACACTAGTAAGCTATACCTGATATTACTTTTACTACTGTTATAACTAACACAAACCCCTTACTACTACCGTAGCCAGTGTAATATCGAAAGTAAATGTTTTGTGTATCGGAGATAAAGAAGAGTCTTCAACGTCCAAGAAGACTGTGGCCAATTTTGGAGATGATTTCGTGAAACATATGTCGTGGCTTCTAGTTGGAAGCAGGATTCCCATTGAGCCAGTAGTAGACTGGAATACGGTGGAACTCTTTGGCATGGCATGCGTTAGAGAAGGCAAAACACCAACGCAATATCATTTCTTCTGTGGATCCTATGCACATCACTTTCCTGTAGCAACACAGATGACTGGACCCACCTATAATGCAAGAGGAGTTATGAAAAAACTCAAAGAACTGCTTAGTGAAGAAAATTGGATAGCTGATAACATTATACAAACGCCGCTGAGGGCGAAGATTCCCAATTCGTACTACAACAGCGATTCGTACATTCAGAAAATGGTATCGGAAGCCCGCGATTTCGAAGAGAATCGACTCTTTTGGTACCTTCGTTACTTGCAGGAGGAACACCTTAAAAAAAATAAAAGATAAATTATAATTATAATTATGAAATTAATGAATAGTTAGCTTAGTCATCTTTGTTGGGTTATTTCGATGGTGAAAGCTTCCGGTTTGCCCAAAATTTCTTATCAAGATTATTCACAAAAACTTAAAAGAAAGATATACGATAAAATCAAGTAACTCAACTAGTTTAATAAAATACACTTCGATTAACGTATTCCAGGGTAGGTCACAGCATGTACCCCAAGTTCATGTCATTCATATCGATTATCTTACGGGGCGGTCAGGCGTGTTTTTGGTAACAATTAATTTCCGTAGATAATTGCCTGCCGATAAGGAGAGCAGAAAAACCATCACATCCTACAGCAAGTGACATTAATCAAATGACTAGAAGGAGCTTTCTTTCTGCTGGTAGATTAAATCTCAATAGAACAAGGACAAAAAGTCGAACGAGTCAAGTGAAAAGTTGTGTGTTTATTTATTATAATTATCGTTTGCTTTTATCTTTTGGGTGATTTGTTGTGGCGCGTATTAACAAAATTCAATCTTTGCCCTTAGAATAGTTTGGATTGTGTGGAGATGTATGTAAGTATGTATGTGTGTATGTATTATATGTATATAGAAATAGCAATGTTTAATTTTAGCAAATGTTTCTCAATGAATAACCAGCTAAAAATAATACTGTTCACAACGCCAATTTGTATGAGAATTCAACAATTTGCCATAGAAAACCGATATCGATACAGACAATAGATATAGAATACAGATTCTCACATTGTAATGTATGTATATATAATTATGTATATATAGAATTTTGCACTGCTGCACCATAACAACTAACATAAACAGCTAATATCCTTGTTTAACTTTAATCTATACACATAATCAATTAATTTTGGAACAAATTTGAACAACGCTGGGCGTAAAGTAGGCGCTAGTTGTAAATATATGTATATATATATATATTTATGTATATTGTATACTATATAAATATTAGAGCACATGTACACACACCTGTGTTTGAGTGTACCTGTGGTTATGTTTGTAAATGCCGTCTATATGGTACTCGTAATCGTATGTGTACGTATAATCAACGCTAATTGCACTATTTATTTTATGTGTGTGTTCGTATGTTTGCTATGAAATTACACTGGAGGCCATTAAAGAGAGGGAGATTAACATTAAACTAAAACTTATGTGTGTTTCATTTCATTTTGTTTCTTTTCAAAGTAAGAGTATAATCTATAAGAATTTAATACAAATAAATATCTTTAATGTACATATTCAAGTATTATAATAAACAATATTGTCGCTAATCTTTATATTTACGTTATAAAATAATAATATTGCTTCACTTTAATTACCAATCGAATACTGGTCCACTTTTTAACATTAACTGTAACCTTAATATTGCTAGCAAACATAATCATCATTAAACAGTCATTGAGAGTTGTCTACTTCAAGTAACAATTGTAGGAAGTTTCAAAGGCGTGTAGGAGAGTTCTTATAGAGATAAGGGGGGATGACTTCAATTACAGTTCAAATACTTAAAATACTTTTGTTTTGCTTAATTGAGAACGCAAAAGTTAATCCAAATCAATGGAAAACACATGATACATAATGGCAGTTTAGTACGATTCAATTCTGAATGAAATGCAACAACTGGAAGCTGATAATGTTATTACGATTAATGTATAATGGCTTCAAGGCGCACGTGCAAAGGACAACTATGGCTTCGAAATGCAAATGCTAATGCTTATGGTACGTTGGTTTATAATAGCGTATTTCAAAATTGCTTTAGAAAAAATTCGCAAAAGTCTTCGGTCTCGATTCGGAGTGGATTAGGGGCGTGTTTTGGAGGCGCCATCACTTGCGTGACAACATTATATTTATAACTGTGCCGCAATTAAGCAGCACACGTTTGGCATCGCTCAGATTGGCATTGGTCAGGTCATAGCCATCGATCTCTAGCAGTTTATCGTTCAGGCTCAGCAGTCGCGCGGCGCTTGAGTTTGGCGTAATTGCACTTACAAAGATGCCCACCTGAAAGTTGAAATGATTAGCAAAGTTGCACACGAAATACTTCAGCTCAATTCTCACCTGATTGAGCAGCTCGGCAATGTCAAAGCCGATGCTATGCTCCCATTTGAGGGTCACCTGTTTAACAGTTGGATTCTTATGCACACCAAAGATCCAGGTGGATTTCTTATTGCTACCCTTCGACGTGTTATTGGTCGCTGTCGAGTTGATTGAGTGCTGCGACAACGTGTCATCCATATCCATGTCCATTTCCTGTTGCTGCTGCTGCTGTTGTTGCTGCTGCTGCAACTCTTCCTCAGCTTCTCGTTGCTGCTGCCGCAGCTCGAGCTCAAGTTCAAGCTGCTCCGAGCTCACATTGTTCTGATAGTCTAGTTGCTCTGATTGTACTCCAATGGCCGTTGTCTTAAAGTTGCTATTGAGAGCATCTTGGTAACTGCTGCTCTGCTCATAAAGCGGCTGCGTTGCCGACAACTGTTGCTGCTGCTGTTGTTGTTGTTGCTTGCGCTGACGCATCGACTCGTAAAGCGTAAGATCCTCGGGCGTTTTCTTAGTATACACACGCGCTATGTGATACGGCGGCGGTTCCATACGCGGCGGCGGCACCACCGTCTGCTGCTGCGGCTGCAACGGCTGGAGTTCATAATTCTGCTCACCATTAGACAAATGTGTTGTCGGAAGTGGTAACGTGGTAGCATCCACATAAAGCTGCTGATAATGCGCCTCGTAGTTGACCAGCGGCAATCCATAATATTCCTGCGTAGATTGCTGTGCCTGTGGCGACTGCTGCTGCTGATAGACACCGTAGATGTGCGCAGCATCGGTAGCAACACCATATATTGCACTCGCTGAGGCATGATCCACAGCATCCTGATTGTTATCACAGTGTGGCGTGGTAACTTGACCATTCGGAACCACGACACGCGCCTCGCGCACTTCGCTGGCAGCCGATTGTGCAGCCGCATTGGCAGCTTGCGCTTGCCTCATGTACTTGGCCATTTGGCGTAGCTCCTTGGGATACGGTGTGGGGGAGCGCATCAAACGCACCGAATTGCCAGCGGGCAGCTGTTCTGGTGTGGGTGGTGCTGCCACATAACTGGCAGAGTAGCTGGGAGCAGGCTGCGGGGCGGTGCTGCTGTTGCTGTTGTTGCCAGCACTCAAGATAGTCGTCTCCTCGGCAAAGCAAATACGACGCGACGGACTCGACGGTTGCTGTGGCTGCTGCTGCTGTTGATGATGATTGGCATAAACGAACTCGTACTGCTCCTGCACCTGTTGCTGCTGTTGTTGTGCCTGCATCTTGAACGTCACCTGCGGCAGCATGAAGCACGTTAACTGAGTTTTACTGCTCGCGTCCAAATATTGAAGAGGCACCAAAGGCTGAGATTGATTATCACTGAGCCACAGCGATGTTAGATTCACCAGACTCAGCATGGAAACGGGCAGCGCATTGATATAGTTATTTACTACATTAAGCACCTTCAGCTTGGCCAGATGACCAATGTTCTGTGGCAGCGCTGAGAGTTGATTATTAGCCACACTCAGCACACTCAATTGGCTGCAGCTGCAGAGCTCGTCGGGCAGTTGCCGCAGTTGATTGTCATCGGCGAAGAGAAAGCGCAGCTTAGTCAACGATCCAATGGTGTTTGGCAGGCGCATCAGCTTGTTGTGACTTAGCACCAGCTCCTCCAGCTGCTCCAAATAGCTTATACTGTCTGGCAGCTCAGTGAGCCCGTTTGACTCACATTTGAAGGTGACTAGTGACTTCAGCATGCCCACGCTGAAGGGAAACGCTTCCAGATTATTGGAACATATGGATAACACTTCGACATTCCGCCAATTGCTCAACTCGTTGGGCAACGCATCCAGAAGATTTCCATTGGCCTCAAAATGCTGCAATTCTCGCAGTTTGCCGATGTTGGGGGAAACGCGTCGAATTTGATTGAAATCGATCCACAGTTCACGCAGCGATTTCAATTCTCCAATGACCTCAGGCTAAGAGGATGAAAAAGAACTCCCGTTAAGAATTTAGACTGGAGTTCTGTGCTTGATGTGCTTACCAACTCGGTGAACTCATTGCCACCAATGTCAAGTCGTTGCAAGCTGACCAAACGCACCATTGACTTGGGCAGCGTAATGAGATTGTTGAGACGCACCTCCAAGATGCGTAGATTGACCAAACGGCCAAAGTTAGCGGGCAAAAACTCCAAGTAGGTTTCGTTCAAGAGCAGCTCCTGCAACGATATTAGCGACGTTATGGCATCGGGCAAACGTTGTAGACTATTGCAGCTGAGATCCAAATGGGTTAAATGTTTGCACGCCTTGATCTCCTCCGGCACGTTAACAATAACTGCAAATGTTCAATAGCAATTAGAAGAAAGATCACATACACTCTGTGCTACTTACGATTCCTATTGAGATCCAGATGCTGCAGTTGACGCAGTGAGCCAATGGCCTGTGGTATGCTCTCCAGATTGTTGCTGTTCACCTGCAGGATACGTAACCCCTGGCAGTAGAACAGCTGCGGGGGAAGTGTTTGCAGCTAAAGTAGGATGAGCATTGGGTAAGATGAAGTTAGAACTAGCTTGGGGGCATTTGTTACTCACCCGCGCATTGCTCAGGTGCAGCTCCTCGAGGGTGCGCTCGTGCTGCCAGACCTCAGGAAAGGCATCCTGCAGCGGAGTATTACTGTAGTCCAGCTTGTCAATGACCTCTTCACGTTTGAATTTAAAGCAAGGGAAGCATTTGGACAGCAGCGGCATTTTGCCAACGTTTTTTTTTTTTTTTTGTTTTTGTTTTATTTTTGTTATTGCTTTACGTTCGATATTAAGGCACGGCCGTTCTTATTGTAATAGTTGTTGTTGTTGTCGTCGGCTGGTTGTGGTTGCGGTACGCTTACTGCAGGCTACAAATATGCATAAGTTACAGACACACACACACACACACACACAAACAAACAAATTACGGTTCTTGCTCAGCACTCAAGCTCCACTCGCATAACTTACCTATGATTCATCGCTGCTTCTGCTGCTGCAGCAGCACAAAGACAGCGGCCGCATTGAACGCTGCTGCTCCGTTACAATTCATTGGCATTTTGTGGGGCTTGTTATTCTTTCAACTGTCTCACACACACACACACACGCGCGCATAAACATACACACGCATGAACGGCATATACAAACAATAATGGGGGGTCTACGTATGCTTGGAGCCGCTTGCTTTCGTAGCCGGCACCTCGCAGACCTTTGCCAATGATTATGCTTTACTATCTGCGCCTTCTACACGTATTTAATGTTTATTTTTTGCACCCGACTTCGGTTTTCTTTAATGTTTTTTACTTTGACGTAGTGGTGAGGGATATTTACGTGCTAGTTACAAATCACAAGTATTTTAAAGTCACGTGTAACAAGTCATGTTACAAGAAACTTGTACAATTCATATAGTTGCAAATTAATTTAAATGTATTTTATTCATAATAATTACAATAACAATTAAACAAATTTTACTTTATATAGCTTTTGTTAGTCGAGCTAAATATATTGATATTTGAGAGTAACACTTGCGGTTGCAGGAAAATGAATCGTTTATCGTTCACGAAATTAACATTTGACTTACATGGTATTAACAGCATTCTGTTCTTATCGATTAACAAATCAGTCAGCAGCAACATAAGAACTGCTTTTACCAAATTACAAAACAATAATAAAAAATTTAATCAAATGTAAAAAACATTATTTAAAATCTATAGCTGTTTTCTCACACTATTTTATGCTCAGTGTTGGAAAACGAATATCAAGAATATAGTACCTTGAATGGCCACTGGATGGCTCTAACGCGTGACTGTTAGTTTTCAAAACGTATTAAAACAAAACAATGCGCAAATTTTCACAGCAGCTACTGCAAATCCATTGATCTAATAGTATTTGTTAAAAAATATTTACCGTACACTTCCTGACTGCGTAACTCTGTGCAAACTGAGTTAATCACAACTAAGTGCTGAAAAACAATCAAGGAAGTGCAAATTGAGCGCGTCGAGCAAGAGGGCAAACAAATGCTAAAATGCAAATCGAAAAAAAATGAAAATAAAATAAAACACTTAAATCGCCTGCATACTTTGACCCACCTTTTGCGCATGGGTAGTGCGAAAATTAAACAAACACCGTCCACTTTTCGTGGACGTCGTCGTCGTCGTCATGCGGCTTTTGACGAATTTACACTTCAAACAATTGTAAAATTGTACAGCGTAGTGTAAATAAGCGCACATAATAAACATAACCGATTGTTGCTGTTGCTGTTGTTGTCGTTGTCGTTGCTTTGGTTGTTGTTGTTGGCTTTTGCAAGAGATAAAAATTTACTTACTAACAACCAAACGAAGACGATGACAAAATGCAATTGGCTTTTAGGAGCTCAGTTTTGTTTTTAATGCCGTGCAATGCAGTCGCTGATTTGTTAAGGTTAGTCGAACTCCATATTCGACAATAGTTTTGGATAGTAGTTACTCATATGTACATTTGTGCTTGCCTTTAGTCTCCACTCTCCAGTGTCAATTTATTTAAAAATAAATAACCACTCAAAGTGAAAATAATTATTAAAATGTCGAACAAACATTCCAACACTAAACAAATAGAATAACACGAAAAATACAAATATAAATAAATCATAAAAAATCAGTTGAAAGAAATATAGATAAATATTGATAAATCAATTGAATTATCTTCGGTGTTTTGAGCGACTTGAAAATAGAGTTTTCAACACTTCTCAAAGCCTTATTTACGGCATTTTCCCAGCGTACACAATGTTGGAAACGTGTGCTTTGACTGTATATACACGACGATGAAAAAAAAGTGTAAATATGAATTAAAAATTAACGAGCAGCTGTTAAAGTTCCCTGCAAGCAAATCGGACATGCGGCACAACATGATTCAAGTTTTAAGTGGGTCGAACTAATAAAAGCGAATACACCCGGGCTGTATTTGACCTCCCAGTTAATAATTAAAACCACCTGTCGCGATGTATCCAAGTTTCTTACACGTAATTGTCACGCACGCAACGTGACTCACGAAAAGGAAGTGCAGAGTACGCGATATCTAAACTTGCCACCCTCTTTTAACACGCATCCACCCCCAGACCGGCCAGAGAGAGACAGACAGAAATAGCGCATGCGCAGATAGAGAGCAAGAGCGAAACGGTTTTTTTTTTTGGTTGTTAGGTTTATTTAAATTTCCCTTGAAATTTGTAGAGTCCAGAACGTTTGTTTTTCAAAAACTTCAGCTTAAAAACATTGTTCTTAAGTCTTCGCCCATTCTGCAAAATCTTGATATCTAATACCTCGCTGGTAGTTAAAAGTACTTTCAAAATCCTTCCGAATACAAAGCGGGGAACGTGCATCCATCTTTCACCAGTATGTAAAAACTTTGTCTATTTATATATGTATATCAGAATCTGTTTCATTTTCTTTTGTTTTATGATATAAAACTTTTGTTAATGAATTTTCCGATGTATGCTATATTGTTTTCCATATCGGGGCCACATGCTGAATGACTATTTTTTTGGCTTTGTTTTTGTTTTTGTTTTGCTTTTATTTTTATCCTTTAAACTCTTTTCATCAGTTCCTGCGGGAGGCGCATTAATTGGAAGATCAGCAGCGGCGGCTGCCAGAGTAGGAGAACCATCTTTTTCTGCTGGTTTTTTCGAAACACGCTTTTTTCCTGGCATTCTAAAAATATGTTTGATCGAAATAGGAAAAAAAATAAAAATTTTTACAAAGTAACTACAATTTGCTAGACACACAAAATTTGGAAATAAAATGATTTGGTTATGGAATTCATGTAGTTGGGCATGGCTGGTGTCGTGTCAAGTTTGGCAAAGCTAGCTGAGTATTTTCGAAAGAAAACAAATTCTTATCCGATATGAATCATGCGTTTGTTCTCTCAACCGTTTTGCAACCGTTTCGCTCTGCCCCAACCCCCAGCTAAGGCGTGTGTATTTGCGCTGTCGTCTGGGGGCTGCTCTCTCGCCCCGTGGGCCGGTCGCACTCTCCCTGTTTCCTCTCTCTCCCTCTCTGTGTCTGTCTCTTTTTGCCTTTGCCGCGCCACACATTCGATAGCGAAACGCGTGCAGCAGTACCAGCAGCAGCGGCGGCAACACCAGCAGCAGCAGCAGCTGACGCAGATTATTTTAGTGGAATTTCGAAATTTCTATTTTAATTCAGTTATCAGCAAAAAGTACACACAGTACAGACACGACAGGGAAAAGTGCGATTTCGAGTGTGTTAATCCGAGAAGCATTACAATATTTAACCAGCAAATGGATTTCTAATGAGCTGCACTTGACAAGGCGACCGTTTGCACAGAGTAGGCGAGAACGACAGCGGCGAACAAAACAAAATAGAAAATCAATATTTTCACCTTCCATCACAATCAATTCTACGTCGTATCGTGCCGGAGGAGGTTGCTGCAGCGTAAAGTAGCGTTAAAGTAGCGTAAAACGTTAAGCGCAAAATGGCAGCCAAGCGGAATACGGTAACCACACAAATTCCGGATTCGCCGGCACCGGAGGGCACCGCATTGACGCTGGACACGCGTCTGTTGCGGCACGTGGAGAGCGTCATACCCAGGAAGCGGTAAGTTTGCGCGCAGAGCGGCACACCTGTGATGGCCAGGGTTGTCAGAGCCGCTGAATTTACTATCTCTCTCTTTCTCTGTTCCCCTCTCAGTCAGGAGGCGCTAAAGTGGTATGGCTGGGGCTACAATGACGCCCAGTTCTATGGGAAGGATGGCATCATCTGCTTCAGAGGCGACAAGTGAGTAAAAGGAAGGAGATCTTTTGTAGTACAGTGTGCCGGTTAGGAGTGCTTTTGTAGTATGGTGCACACAGGCATTTATTTATGAATTTATTTTTGTAGCACAGTGTAGATAGTGTGTTGTAGAACATCTGGTATTACAACGGTAGAGTGATTTTGTAGTTAAGTTATGTATGTATATCTTACATGTGTATATATCAGATTGGGATAATTTTTTTTAAAGAAGTTTGTTAATTTAACAAACAATTTCTGTGTAGATTAGTGATCAATAAAACTTGTAGCATAGTGCAGAAATATATTGCAGTTGTATACAAAACTTTTCTTAACTCGACAACGGACTTTTAAATGTAAATTGCCAAGTGTAGAAATTCGTCTTTGTAGCACAGTGTAATGCTATTTGAGTCACGAGCTTAGCTTAATTACTGACTAAAAAGCTTTCACTTCGTGACTAAAGTTAGTGCTTGTATACAACTAAAACGACTACAGAAGAAGTCGCATAAATTATTTAAACATTTGTACATAACATAAAACACATGAACATCTGTATACAATTTCATTTAGTTGGGTCTTCCCTTACGAGATCATTCTCTATGATGATCACTATGGATAGTGATAAATGTTAATGTAGAAGTAAACAATTGAAATTTGTCGCCTGTCAATATTCATTACACTTGTGTAGGGTAGATTCAACCCCTAATTGCTTAGACCCTTTTTCTGGCCATATGTTCATCTGTCTGTTTTCTCACCCTCTTTGCAGGTACCCGCTGGGTGGTTGTGAGTTGCCCAGCTTTACGAAATGGGTGCAAGGAAAATTCGATCTGCAAGTCGATCCCAGCAAGAAGTATCCACAGCTGCCGCAGACGTACCCAAAACCCGTAGCGAATGCAGCCTTCCTGAATGAGCTACGCACCACCACCAAGGTGGAGCATTCACAGGAGGGTGTGGATCGCCTGGTGCGCTGTCATGGCCAGACACTGAATGACATCTACAGCCTGTGGCACAACAAGTTCCAGCGCATACCCGATGTGGTGGTGTGGCCACGTTGCCATGACGAGGTGGTGCAGCTGGTAAAGCTGGCGCATCGACACAACGTGATGTTGCTACCCTATGGCGGTGGTACCAGTGTGTCCGGTGCCATCACCTGCCCGCAGGGAGAGGAGCGAATGATTTGTGTTCTGGACACTTCGCAAATGAATCGCATGCTCTGGCTCAATCGGGAGAATCTAACCGTTTGCTTTGAATCTGGTATTGTGGGACAGGACCTGGAGCGAGTGCTACGCGAAGAGGGTCTGACTGTGGGCCACGAACCGGACTCGTATGAGTTCAGCACACTGGGTGGTTGGGTGGCCACGCGTGCTTCGGGCATGAAGAAGAACGTCTACGGCAACATCGAAGATCTTGTGGTGCGAGTGCGCATGGTCACCCCCACGGGCACCCTGGAGCGCGAGTGTAGTGCGCCACGTGTAAGCTGCGGTCCGGACTTCAATCACATCATTCTAGGCTCGGAGGGCACACTGGGCGTCATTACCGAGGTGGTGCTAAAGGTGCGTCCCTTGCCGCCAGTGCAGCGTTACGGATCTCTGGTCTTTCCCAACTTCGAACAGGGTGTGCTTTTCATGCGTGAGGTAGCGCGACGTCGCTGTCAACCTGCCTCGGTGCGTCTCATGGACAACGAGCAGTTCCTCTTCGGGCAGGCCCTCAAGCCGGAAAAGACTTGGCTGGCCAGCTGCCTGGACGCGATCAAGCAACGCTATGTCACTGCCTGGAAGGGTATTGATCTGGCACACATCTGCGCCGCTACGCTGCTCTTCGAGGGTGATGAGAAGGATGTACAGCGCCAGGAGGCAATCATCTATGAGATCGCTGCACGCTACAAGGGATTTCCGGCAGGTGGACAGAATGGCGAACGGGGCTACGTATTCACGTTTGTCATCGCATACATTAGAGTGAGTTTTAGTGTAATTCTAAAGCATATGTAGACCCATATTGACATTGAGTCTAGTAACCTCCAGAGGTTAAAGTCGTTATCCATAAATTTACACTACATTTTCATTTTCATTTCATTTTCTTGATCTGAATTTTAAATTTTGTGCTATAAAAATACTAAACTGTGTTCTATTCTCAAGGTAATTTCTTGGGTTTTTGCCCTCCAAACGATTTATGTAAAGTCTTATTGCGGCAATCGGCAATATCATTTGATTAAATGTTTTGTTTTGTTTGTATTGCATTACATTGACTTGTATTTAAAATCCAATAGGGAACTATATTATTAGAAGCTCTAGCTTAGTGTTCTACCTACGAGATTGGATAGTATTTAGAAATTTGTCTGTGATATATTTTGGAAGTGAATGATATATTAGCTTACATTAATATTAATATTAAAAATTCGGATAATTACTCGACCTTTTTCTCCCTTTTGCAGGACTTTGCCATGCACCAAGGCATTGTGGCTGAATCGTTCGAGACCTCAGTGCCCTGGGATCGTTGCAGTCTGCTGTGTCGCAGTGTAAAGCAGCGTGTTGTATCGGTATGTGACACTTTCGATCTTCCAATGATTCTATCTGATCACGTTTATGTATTTTTCTGCAGGAATGTACTAAGCGCAACATTTCGCACTATACCATTTCCTGCCGAGTGACGCAGACCTACGATGCCGGGGCATGCATTTACTTCTACTTTGGTTTTCGCTCGTTGAGCATACCCAATCCGGTGGAGGTATTCGAGGCCATTGAGCACAGTGCACGCGAGCAGATCCTCGCCTGTGGCGGCTCCTTGTCACATCATCATGGCGTAGGCAAGATACGCAGTCATTGGTATCGCAACGCGGTCACCGAGACGGGCACGTCGCTCTACACCGCCGCCAAACAGCATTTGGATCCACGCAACATCTTTGCGGCGGGTAATCTATTGCCACAGCAGGAGCAGCCGCAGCCGCAGAAGACGCAACAGTCACAGCAATCGACAGTAGTCGCAACGAAAGCCAAACTTTAGATACATTTATATAGCAGTCGTACTATATGTATGATAGATGATCCTAGTCTAATTCTTATACACATAACTTCAACTGATTTCCAGCCACTTTCCTTTTTGTACGGGGTGTTATCTTTATAGATAAATAAATGGTAAATTTGCAAGAAAGCTGAAATCTGTCCCTTCCTTGCTGGTGGTCCTCAGACTTGGCTGTCAACAAGCCGCAAAGGCAACAAACTTCAGCTTGGCTTTGACTTAAATGTCGTATCAATATCATGTACCTCGAGTCCTCCAACCACTCTGTGGGCTGAAGTAGGGTATGCCAAAGAAGGCTTGTCCATTTTGATAAATGCTTAAGCAAAGTTCGAAAAAAATTGGTTACTACATATTAAGTTTTAATTTATAAATGAGGTATTAATGGGTTTCTGCTTTGGGAATGCTGAATATTCAAACTTCCGGCTGGTTCCTAATCATTTATATTGTTGTACAATATAATAACTTAAGGAAACTATGTATATTCCGATTTAGGTTGTTCATTAATCACAGACTGTACCCTGTTGCAGTACCATATCAATTATTTTCAGGTTAACTTGCACATAAACCAGTCTAGTATTTATGCTGTCCTATACCATATTAATTAATATTCTTTTGCATTTCGCAATGATTTATAATGTAGCGCCCTGCTGTGTCTATACTGCTGTGTCCCACTGTGCAAACACAAGTTGCAGCCTTGCGATCTGCATGTGCTGTGCGTGCCTAGACCCAAATCGAGAGCCGACTGACCGATCGCCGGATCGTCTCATCTGATCATCGCTGTCAATTGCGGTTTTGGCTTTGCGTCTATCCTCGTTGGTCGTTGTTGTTGCCCATGTTGTGGCTGGTGTTGTTGTTGCTCAGATCGTTCGAAGCCAAGAGATCAAATGTCATCAAGTTGTCAACTTCGTTAGCTTGCCAATGGCTACAACAACAACAACAACAACGGCGAGTTGCAAATCGCTGTTGGCCTGCTCCTTGCGCTCGTTAATGGGCAAACGGTCGATGGGGCGAGTGGGAGAAGAAGTGAGGGGAAGGTGAGGAGAATGGGAATGCGGCGCATGCGCAGCCAGCAGCCGGAGCTGCTTATTGATGATCTGACTGCGCCTTGTCTTGTTACCGCGCCAGTGCCAAGTGGTAGTTAGTGCCCAAAAGGCTTTGCACACGCAAACACACACACATACACACCACACAGACACATACACACGCGTACACAGATGGAGAAGAAAGACAAACACATTCGTACACGCATGCGAGGCCTATAAATAAAGATTAAAATCGGCAAAGTGAGCAGAAAAGCTGAAGCTGGCCAAGTCTCGCTAAGCCTGCGTCTTCCACTATTGTCTTCTCGCTCGCTCTCTCCCATCTCTCTCTTTCTTTATTTTTTTGGCTGCCAGCCTCTGGAAATTGTCAGCAATTAACCCCAGGTCAGCCACAGTCAGCTAGTCGCTGCATCCTGTGATTTATGCCACAAAGTGCCTTAAAGTCAAACACAATCAAGACCGTAAATTTATGGCAGCAACGCACAGGGCAGTCTGCCTCATCTCACGATCCTGCGTAGAGAAAATCAGAGAGAGAGAGAGAGAGAGAGAGAGGAAGAGAGCACGTACTGGCTTCCTAGCTGGAGATGTATATTCATTCATACTGACCGTAATGGCCATTCACATCATACGTTGTCACATTACTCAGCCTGCGGTTCTCTGCTCGAACCCTGCTGAGGCGATGCTCACGTAGGATATGTCTACGTCTACCTGGATAAACGACCTATTTGCATAGGTATGTGTGCGAGTGAAGAGAGCCATTGTTTGTTCTCTGCTCATTTTAACCCTTTAAGGTAAATGAGTTTCATCTGAAATTCAAATTCTTTTTTAATGTCTATAATAATGTGCTGAGTAATTTTATTTTCTCATATTCCATTATCAACTAGGGTTGTACAAATATTTTTTATATATTTTATTGATGGTATATTTCTTGATAAAATAAAATCAAATCGATATAGTAAATACCATCATATTATTATCGATATATTTGAATTTTTTGATATTGTTTTTGATTGTTTTTTAGAATTTATATCACTATAATTGAAACTACAAATAATATAAGAATATCCGCATATTTAGAAAATAAATAAGGATATTTGCCCACATATGTACATATATATATTTTATTCCCAAAAATACCGAAATTTTTTATAGTTTTAATATTTTATATGTTTCCCGTATTATCAGTTTTATTTCTTTTTAACTACACAATTTTTTGCAGTGTATGCGCGCGCAGCGAATAACAACGCCGCATACACGACAAAACAGGCATAAGCAATAACAACAACAACAGCAGACCAGTTAACCCATTGAAGCCTATGCTACACATACAACAGTAATTACAGTCACACGTACGTGCGCTCAACGACGCGTCGTCGCTGCTTTCTACGGCAGCAGCAGCAGCAGCCGCAGCAGCAGAGCGCCCAAGCCGCGGCTGCGGCTCAGTTACGTTCGCACCTGGCGCTCAGTTGTGGGCAGCGCGGCCAGCTAACAACAACGGCAAACAAAACGCAATCGCGACGCGTTCACAGTGTTGTTGTTTTTGGTCAGAACATTTCGTGGAGTTCGCCTGGGCGCCAAAAGAGAGAGAGTGAGAGAGAGAGCGCCACTGCGAGAGTGAGTGTGTTGAGAACACACTGGAACGTCGTGTACGTGAGGGAGAGCGAGGGAGTGCTTGTGTGCGTGTGTGTTTGTGTAAGATCGAACAGCAGCTAACTGCAGCTTCTCGTCGCCTGGCTGCATCAGTTTTGCTTCGTGCGCGCTGCTTGCAACATCGCAATTTCGCTTGCCTTCTGTTTTCGGTTCTCGTTCCTTGTTTCGGCTTCGGTCTTTACCTTTTATGCTTTCGGTTTCCGTTTCGCCTTTTAATTGTTGTTGTTGTTGTCGCGCTCTCTGTGTGTTTTTGTAGTGTGTGGGAAAAATGCAACGAAATTGTTCGTTGTCCATTAGCCGTAAACGTTTTGGCGCTTGTAATTGGCGGCAGTGAAACAGGTGCGTCGACGCATTAAATCTACGATAGATATCGATAGTTACAAAAAACAACAAAAACAACAAAAATATGCGCATTACAAATGTAATAAAGAAGTAAAAACTAAAAAACAAAATGAAATCATTAAAAATGCATTAGAAGTTTTCATAACTCAGCAGAAACGGAAATTCTGACAGGCAAAGAGGGAGAACAGTGGGACAGACAGACAGACACCTGCAATGACTAGTAGAAAATTATCTGGAAATCTATGTATGCACTCTACAAACTGAAAGATGCTCCATCGTTCTACTCAAGCTTCCCTCTAACTCGTTCTCTAACTCTCCACTGAGTCATTAAAAAGATTTCGTACCCACGCCATCTTGAAGTGTTTTATATCATGTGCTTTTTTAGGACTTTTACGACTACGACCGCCCATAAAGCCGAAATCGCAAACCGATAAATATTTAAGTTATAGCTCAGTTTGGTTTTTGCGGGAATTCCATTGATTTTGTTTAATTGCTGTGAGGTTTGCAAGAAACACTACCTGATTTGTTGTTATAGAGCCACCAACGCAAAAATACGAGAAAAACAGAAACCACTTGATTCAATCTGTCTTTGTGCTGGGTTCTTTGTGTGGGCTGGTCGGGCCTAGCCAAGCTTATGGACACGTCTATTAAGTGGAAACCTTGTAGTGCCCAAAATCATTGTTAATCAAATGCGTGACATGAGTTCTCACTTTAATTGTTGCAATTGAGGAATTTTAGCTCTATTTAGTGTGGGTATTTTTTAGATCTTGGTATTAATAGAGTTGCTGCTAAACAATGCTCTAGATTTGATGAGGTTCGAGCTGCATTTGCAAAGAAAAACAAGGGGAATTCAATAGGAAACTCATGGGATTAATATAATTACAGATTTCAGTAGGAAACTCATGGGATTAAAATAGTTATAGATTTCATGATGTTCTGGCTGCCTTTGCAATGAGTAGTAACTCTGACATGCATGAGGATTTCTATTGAAAATTTATTTAACTGAAAAACTTTTAAATCTCTTACATACTTCCATAATAAGATCTTATGACATTTGAAATGTAGTTTCAAAATGAAAACAATTATTATTATAATTACTTGTGGGTTTCCACGAATAATGAGGTTTCAATCAACTTATACCGTTACTGCATGGATAGGTTACTTTTGCCTTAGGGCCTTGCATAACTCCTCAGTTTCTGTTGAGCATGACTTTATGATATCCATGCTCTCAAGTCTGGCACGTCATAGCAAAAGTAATTTATCTAATGGATACTTGAACTGCTCATCAAGTTGACATAAAACAAATGTGCGGCATAAGGTTGCCTGCACAGCATAACGAAGCAACAACCGCAACAACAACTACAACCACAACTTTGTATTGCAGTGAACTACAACAGCAACAACAACAAGCAGAAAAACAGCAACAGCAACTGCGGATAGCTGCAGGCAAATGCAGTCAAGGCGCGCTTAATTAACATGCAACTGGCAAGCGACAGCAGCAACAACAACGACGACAAGCTAACGACAACTGCACGTCAAAAAGTGCAATCGAAGATATCAAAAGAAACAAAATTTGCCGGTAGACTGCACCAGCAACAAACACACCAACAACACTAGCAACAACTAAAGTCTAACTAAAGTTCGCCAATCAGTCAAACTTACGATGCGATGTCCGACAGAGACGCAAAGACCTTGCCCTGCAGCTGCTAATTAAAGCGCAACAACAGCAGCAGCAGCAGCAACAATTGCCGCAACAACAGCGACGACAGCAACATCACTCACAGCAACAGCGACAACAGCAGCAGCAGCAACATGTAAGTAGCATTTGACTTTCTTTCAGCAGTTGTTGGTGACTTTCTAAGCCAGTTGCCAATTTGGTGCAATGGCAAGCGTCAGTTTTGGCAACAGACTTGCAACTGGCAACTGGTAACTGCCAGCAATAACAACAAAAACAACAACAACAATTGTTTGCCGGACACTTGGGGGAACCGTAAAAGACAACAACGGATGGCGACTGGGTCGCGTGTTTGACACAAATGCCGCGCATAGTTTTGAAGGCGGTTTGGAGCAACTGCGCCTTATGGTCAAAAGCCTCATACGGTGGCACACAGCAACACACACACACACACACACACATTTACACGCAACTGAGACAGCTTCCTGCGCTGATTGCATTTTAATAAGCCCGCCGCGTATCTCAAAGATACAACAGCGGCAACGCGGCAGCCAAATGTTGCATGTTTGCTTAAGTAGCCGACGAAAACAAAGCAAAAATCAAAAAATAAACCACTAAAGATAATAACAACAAAAATAATAAGCAAAAGACGGCACGCAAGCAATGTGAAGGAGAGTGAGAAGGGGAGACGGGGCATGCATCGCGTGCCAATGGCATGCCACGGGTCACAATGGGTTAAACGGGCGCATAATGTGGCCATAAATAACCCCAACAGTTAATGGCGAATTCTTTCCCAGATGAAATCTGCCTCTCTTTGAAAGCAGGTAAAAAGTATCAATTTGAATTTGAAATATTTGCGATATCAATTTGATAAATAGTCATGCATATCTTAAAAGACTATAATACTTATCTAAAATAGGAATCTGGGCAATATATAATGTTGTTTTATATATAAATACTCGAAATCCAGAGATAACAATTTGCAGATTAAAGTTGGAATTGCTTTCATAGTTAGATCTTTCAAAACTTTATAAAACAAATAAATGCATTTTTATAAAAACATTCCAATTCGCAAGATGAAATTTACACATTTAATTTAGTGCTGATTTTATAGTTTTTTCTTCAAAAAAATTAGTAAAAATCAGTTAGAAACTAGTAATGAAACAAAATGATATTTCTTCATTAAAAAGAATTCATATTTAATCTAAAAAAATTTGTATTTTCTATTACCCTATAGCAAAGTTGTTACAACAACGACTGAGTAACACATAAAGTTTTCACTATTCGTACACCTTTGCCCACTGTAAATCAGTTTTCTTCCCATTGAGTGGCGGCTACTTTGATGCAAAGATCTCTGGCTTCAGTTTCGGCATCGGCTTTAGCTTAGGCTTTGGCAACAACATCTTGGGGTCTGCCTGGCGCAGTTGAGTTCCATACTCAGTTATTTGGCAATTTGTCGATCACACATTAAGAGTAAAAATGTTTTATTTGTCTGTTTGCCGTTTGGCATAGTTTTTTTTTCGAAAAAGTATCTTTTATAAGCTGCGGCTGCGGCTGGCGGCTGACGGCGTTGCACATGGCTTTTAATAGGCTTAAAGTGGTTGAGCAATGCAGCGGCAGCTTGTCTAGCTCTCTAGCTCGGTTATCCATCAAACCATTCACAAGCCACATTGACCACGCCTCTGTACAACTGAATTAACTGGGAGCAACACCAACAAAAGCCTCAATTGTTGACCCTCAAGCAGAAGTCTTGGCTCGCATGAACTTGGCTAACGAAATAAACAAACAAGCACAACATGATCAACAACAAGCAGCCAATAAATGTTCGACACTGCAAAAAGGCCATAATAATAAACTAAAGTAAACATACTCGTATAGCAATAGCAACAACAAAAAACTCAAAACATAATGTGAACAAATTTGTGCGCTAGTCAGGCCGGCAACAACAGCAACAAGAACAACAACCACATCAGCAACAGTTGCTGCAGCTACAGCAAGTTTTTCTATTGCTTTTGTGGTTATTTAGTTTTTTGTAAGTGTCAGTCATTAGCCAAAAATATGAACACCTTAGCCTCGCACAGTAGTCCAGTACAATGTACAGAATTCTATAAGTCTGTTTAGACATAAATTTAAATAGTGTTACACTCAACAAAGTCAGGGATTCCGAGCAAGGTCGATATAATACCTAACTCAAGAACATTTTATTAAAAATACTTACAGCGTAAAGTACTAAAAACATTTAAAATACTCTTTTCGACTATTGCAGTCTTTGATTTATGCTTTGTTTTGTTAGTTTGATTAGTTTTGAAATTTTATAGAATTTCTTTAAAATTTTATTATTTTGTTTGTCATGTTGCAGCATCATGTGTCGCTTAGCTTATCAAAATGCACACGTTTTTCTTATCAATTAACTGAAATCTCCGCGAGTTCAAAACGCATTGTGTGGTTTTCTAATGCCTCCAAGCAACGAATTCCTATAAAAACAACAACAACGAAGTTGCGCGAGTCGTGTCAAAAAAAAGAACTAAGAAAGCTACAGTTGAAGATGTTTGACTGTGATATACCCGCTACCTAAGGCTTTAGAGGTTGTAGTCAAACTTAAGATCAAACTCTAGCTGCGTCCAATAATAAGAAATGTTGTCACCAAATCTGATAGCTTTAGCTATTGTAAAGTCTGCGATCTAGATGTTCATACAGACAGATTGGTTATTACTGTAAGACTCTTCTCTTAATCATGAATATCTATATTTTGTGAGGCAGCAGATGCTTTTTTGAACAAAGTTATAATACCCTTCTAAGCCATGGGTAACGGGTATCAAAAATTGCTTTGTATTTTATTATTTTCGTTTTCTTTTGAGCTTTTTTCCCTCGGTTCGTTGTAGCATTGTTTGAGCGATTTGTTTGAATTTCACCGACCGGCGACGATTGGAAACTTGGGGAAGATGTTTCGCCGACTTGGGGGGTTCAGGTTGTGGCTGCGGCTGCGACTGCGATTGGGGTTCGGCTTCGACTACCACTGCGAGTGCGGCATCAACATCGGCATCGTGTTCTCTGTGGCCCTGTGCGATGGCTTGGCATTTTATCCAGTCACGCTGCAAGAAGAAGTTATTTGCGTCGTGCCCAAGAAGTTTCTGCTCTCTGTTATTATGCCAGCCGGTGGTTCGATCAACGGTTCCATCGTGAGGATGGAACGCTTCGCCCTGCAGTTTTGCCTCGTAATCGGAGCTTTAATTTTGATTTATGCACTCGGCAACAGAAACTGTTGCAGTGGCCCTTGCAAAGAGTATTGCTGGGTTAGTTTGGTTAAATTACTGAAGAAGATAAGTTTCAGGGATTCTGTTCAAATAAATCCAAAGGAAACTGGTTCAGATTATAAGTTAAATAATGAATAAACTAAACTTATGATATCTACTTATGATATTTAACTTTATTTTCCCTATGAAGATATTTCTTAAGGATTTTATGGTGTCCTTTGCTTTATATATTAATGATTTATTATCTTTAAATAATACAAACTTATTAGTATTTATCAGAAAAGTGCATTGAATAGTCGACTTTTGATACTGTTTTGAGTTTTCTGCATAACTGGCTGATTCCGTTGTGTTTATAAGATGTGTTGGGGAGTACTTTGGAGCTTAGCTCGATTCTGCACTTGTTGAATTTTGATATCTTGTGGGAAAGTTGCGCAGCTGCTCGAAAAGAACTTGCTGAATTTTAATTCATATTTCTACGTAGAGATCCTCCAGCTGTCTCAGTCTCATTTCGTATGCAGCAGCTGTTATACGAGATTTTGGTCTACGGTTTTGTTTTTGTTGATTTTATAATGGAACCTCCTTTCCTCCCTTCTTCCCTCTTCGCCACATCTAACCAGCTCTTACCATATGCGTGCAATTTGCAAGTAATTTGAGTCGAGTTGAGTTTTTCGATGAATGAAATCAGCAAGCAACAGCAGCCTTGGAGACAACTTCCGTTGTTTGCCGACTTCGAGTGCGAGTGATGCCAATTGTCTGAGCCACTTGTCGACTCATTCTCTATTGTCTGAATGTGTCGGAATGCCGCCGGCATTAAGCTTGATGCCCAATTATAATTTGTACAACGCGGCAACAAATGTTGCCACTTCAACAGCATCTCACTGAAGGTTGGCTCATTGTCGTGAAATTCGCTCAAAGTAATGGGCAACTCGTAATCGTAATGGCATAATTATAATGCTCTGGGCCAATTGAAATTTGCAGACATGATCATGTCGAGAGAGTCTTGTTCGTGGGGGAGAGATTACTTAATATCGCTTGTGGCACTTGCGGCTTTTAGTGTTTGCGGTCAAATGATTATGATCATTTATATTTGCCTGCACTCTGCGGCTTTAGTGGCTGTCAGGCTATATATAATAGTTATGGCTAAGGTATCAGTTAAACACAGTTGTCAGGTGAGAAGATCGCTTACAGAAAAATTTAGCTTGATTTGGGCTTGGGATAAGCACTGAGTTTAACGATACGATTCAGATACGATCTCAGATTTCCTATTAAAAACTGAAATATTTCCATATTTCAGGCCAAGAAACTTAGCACGCAAATTGTGGCAATCCCTTTTGCTCACTACGCCTCTGCTGGGAACTGGTTTCGGGCTTACTGTGAACTGTCAACAGCATTCTACATATTCACAACTCATTATTTACACTCCACATAGTTGCTATTTTTGGGCTATCGAATTTCAGTTTCAGGTTGTGCTGTGTGCTCTGTTGTTCTCGCATCGCCTCGTTTGCATATGACACAAATACGCTTCCACACACATACGTGCATATTTCTTATGACGATGCCTAACTGGCGTTAGAAACTTTAACGAGTTGTCACCAATCCGTGCGATCCATGTTGACCTCAACATATTTGCATATGATTTCGGTCTTCTAAAATGTTCCACCTGCTCAATAAACTTGGCTTTAATAGTCGTAGAATCGAGTCGAGCAATTGCGTTGCAGCTGAGGAAGCTGCCTAAGCCATCTGAAATTTTTCTGTTGTGTTTTTGATATTATTTTCGTTTTTGTTTATGCGCTCGTAAAGTGCGACTAGAAATGGCAACAAAAGTAACCAATTTTTTTGCATTTACCCGTGTCGATGCGGCACGGACACGGACATCGACATTCAATGAAATTTGCGACTTACTTTCACCGCAGCGCAACCATTTGAAATTTGAAATTCAATTACGAAACCCAATACGCCCAGGTCTTAAAAGTCGCTTCAAGATATCGCTGGCGGGTAATCAATGCAATCGCGCAAATGTTTATTAATTGCCGGCAACGGGCAGAGCGAATCGGGAGTTGCAAAAACATGTGGCGTGTTGCCTAGACTATGAGTTACCCATTGGTTGGAGACTCTGGAAACATGGTTTATACTAGTATGGAATAGATGGATAAGTTTCATATTATACGACATTATATTTATAATCCTTACTGCAATATGTTACTATAAATTCCAGTTAAATGTTGTGCCATCTCTAACAAGCTTAGTTTCCCATCTCTAAGTCACTGAAGATGTAACTGCTGTGGGGGAAGGGGATGATTTAACAATGCAGTTGCTTGGGATGCACTCACCTTTGGCAGCTTTGTCATCGGCATTGGCAAATGCAAATTGCGCATACGCCCCGTGCTTGAAACGTTAGCCGAATGTCGACTCAGTTTTATAGCATTCAGTTCAGCTAATGTTGTTGTTGTTGCTGCTGCTGCTGACTGTAATCACCCCCCACTTAGCGTCTGTCCAGTGCGAAATATTTGTGCAATGATGCAATACGCGGGGACTTGCCTCTGATTTATAATCCAGATACTACGTGCGATCGGTCATTGAGATAGCCGACAAATTACGACGATGCTGGCTAAGCCAAGTCATGCCAAGTAGAGCTAAGCCGCCGTCTCGATTGTGTGCGGCGACTGTGGGTGGGCGGGCAGGTCAGGCCAAGATGATGATAATGACAATGATGATAATGACCGCTCAGTTGCTCACCTTTCCTAGCGCCGAAGTCATCGACAGCGCCAGCAAACAGCGCCTTGTTGCGCCTGCCGATTACTATCGACTTGAATACTATATTTATGCCTCTGCCGCTGCCGCTGCCTCTGCCTGTGCGCAGTCTGCCCCTTGGCTGAGACTATATCATAATTTACGAGAGGCGTCAGGCTTCAGCGCACGCGTGTATTCTGTTTTCGATTATGCGCGCGCCTCATAGCGACTTTGGCAGTCGTAAGTTTTCGACTACGGTTTGCCGTTTTCCGTTTTGCCGGCCTTGATGGGGCACACAGCCGCCTTTGGCGTTTGTATCTTGTGCTTGCATCTCTTGTATCTCGTATCGCGGGTTTGCAGTGCTGCTGCTGCTGTTGCTGACCACTTGGGGCGGCTGCAGGAAATTTGTTAGCCTGTCATAAACTGCGCCGAATCGCATAAATTATGACCGCAACGCTGCCGCAATCGGTCGTTTATCGATAGGCAAAAAACCAAAGCCAGCGAAAGTGTCGAACGCGGTTCTAGGAAACTTTTGCAGTCAGTGTCAGCCCACGGCAAAATAATTTCTTTTAATTAATTTTCAACAGCTTCGTTGAGCGAAAGAGAAAGAAAGAAAGAGATAGAAAGGGCCGTCTAGACGGGACTCGACAAGTAGAAATACTTCACACGCCAACGCTGGCACCGTGTGACAGGTGCTGATTGAAATGACCCCAAAAAAGCGAGACGTCACTGAGAGTGTGGAAATTAAGATGAAGCTGCACGCTCTCCTTTCACACTTGCCTCGTTACAAGTTGCTGGGAAACATTTATAAAGAAAGACACTTTGTTTGAAATGAGCTAAAGAACCAAACAAATTAAACACTTAAACAGGAAACGTTATTTATATTTTTGAGCACAAAACAATAGAATAGATACACTATGAAAATTTCAACATTTGAATATTGTTAACCACTCAGTGAAGATAGACAGTGCACAGCGTAATTGAATAAATCCATTTAGTACATATCTGCATGTAATATTTTACTCATTGTGCACTTTAAATATTCACCACACATTCACTTGGTTCAGTTGAATAAATCCTTAACAGCATCTATCATTTCGTCCTATGGAATGGGAGACGATTGGTTTGTCATTCAAATTTTCACTTGTCTTGAGTTCAAAGATACTTACAATCTTATCGGTAATATCATCCCATAGATTTGCCTCCGATTGAGCCACATTTAGTGCCAGAATAATAGCAGCGAATGTGATTAAATTGTACTCCATGTTCATTTTTATTTTTCGTACTACTCAGCGCTCCCTCAATGCTTCAGATGCTGCGGAAACTTTACGACTGTGGACATATCCGCAACTTGTACATTAATAAATAGCTCGACAATAGAAGCACTGGCGATAAGGCGTAATTTGTCAAAAAAAATAACCGCATTTTCTTGATTATGAAAGCTAGCCTGTAAACTTATACCCTGCATTTCAAGTCACAGTATTTATTTAGCGAAATAACTTCAAGCATTGCATGTCTGTGTTATTACTAAATGAAATACAATATATTTTCCTTCAAGTTCAGCGAAACTTTAGATACGTTTGCCAAGCAACATGGTAAGAATGCTTTTGAATTTACAGGGAATTTACTAGTTGAAATACCATTTGGTATGGTATATTTTCGAAGTAAATAACATCAACTGCTTCTAAATACATACATACGCATATGTATAGTATATATGAACGCACTTAAACTTATTTGTACATGTATTTAATCAGCGCAACGAGATGTGTTAAGCAAAACAGATTACGAGAACAAGGCATACTTGCTTCAACATACCCTATACTTTTAGAATGTTAATTACAATTTATTCTGTTCGACTTTTTATACCCTTCGACCATTGAGAATGGTCAAAAAAGGGTATACTAACTTTGTGCAAATGTATGTAACAGGCAGAAGGAGGTGTTGTGGAGACCCCATACCAAGTGTATATATTCTTGTTCAGAATCACAAGCCGAGTCGATTGAGCCATGTCTGTCTGTCTGTCTGTCTGTCTGTCCGTCTGTCTGTGTGAACGCACAGATCTCAGCTATTATAAAAGCTAGTTAGTTACCAAAGTTTGGCGAGGAAGACTGCTGTGCACTATCGAAGCTGATCAAGTTTATTTCAAATGTTATGGTGCCACGCCCACCGCCCCCCCCGTAAATCAATAATTTATTGTGATTTTTGAACTTAATTTGTAAAGCTAACAGAATATAAGTCCCTCACAACTTTCATGACTTTGAACATAGGAACTAAGCTGAATGAATTATCTTGACGTAAGGGTCTCCAAATTACAATCCGATCGGATAATAATCACAGAAGTATATTTAAGAAAGTATGAGCATAAAAACCAAAGTGCTTCAAATTGTCAACTAAAAAAAGGGAGGCGTATTTTGGCAAAGGGCCCCCGAGCACCATCTGTCGGGAATAACTGTAAAGCATTTGCATATGCGTATGTGAATGAATTTAACAAATTTAGCCACACGGGAATATATAGTAGGTCGAAGGGTATCCCACTGTCGCGTGCTGCGCGACTGTGGCTTTTCTTACTGACTTGACTTAAATTTATAATGCCTTAATTTAGGTGTTTATTTTGACCAAAGGGTCCCCCCTTACAACATTTTTGGAATTTTTCAAAATTTAGAATTGTGATATTTTGACTTTAATTGATAAAGCTAGTCATAAGTAGTATAAAAAGTCCCTCCAAAAGTGTTTGCGATGAACATTGTGGAAAATATCGAAGAAATACCCTTAATTTAGGTGTTTATTTTGACCAAAGGGTCCCCCCTTACAACATTTTTAAAATTTTTCAAAATTTAGAATTGTGATATTTTGACTTTAATTGATAAAGCTAGTCATAAGTAGTATAAAAAGTCCCTCCAAAAGTGTTTGCGATGAAAATTGTGGAAAATATCGAAGAAATACCCTTAATTTAGATGATTATTTTGACGAAAGGGTCCCCCTTACAACATTTTTAGAATTTTTCAAAATTTAGAATTGTGATATTTTGACTTTAATTGATAAAGCTAGTCATAAGTAGTATAAAAAGTCAAAGTTTTTAGGCTAGGCCGAAAGTGTTTGCGATGAAAATTGTGGAAAATATCGAAGAAATACCCTTAATTTAGGTGTTTATTTTGACCAAAGGGTCCCCCCTTACAACATTTTTAGAATTTATCAAAATTTAGAATTGTAATATTTTGACTTTAATTGATAAAGCTAGTCATAAGTAGTATAAAAAGTCCCTCCAAAAGTGTTTGCGATGAACATTGTGGAAAATATCGAAGAAATACCCTTAATTTAGGTGTTTATTTTGACCAAAGGGTCCCCCCTTACAACATTTTTAGAATTTTTCAAAATTTAGAATTGTGATATTTTGACTTTAATTGATAAAGCTAGTCATAAGTAGTATAAAAAGTCCCTCCCAAAGTGTTTGCGATGAACATTGTGGAAAATATCGAAGAAATATCCTTAATTTAGGTGTTTATTTTGACCAAAGGGTCCCCCCTTACAACATTTTTAAAATTTTTCAAAATTTAGAATTGTGATATTTTGACTTTAATTGATAAAGCTAGTCATAAGTAGTATAAAAAGTCCCTCCAAAAGTGTTTGCGATGAAAATTGTGGAAAATATCGAAGAAATACCCTTAATTTAGGTGTTTATTTTGACCAAAGGGTCCCCCCTTACAACATTTTTAGAATTTATCAAAATTTAGAATTGTGATATTTTGACTTTAATTGATAAAGCTAGTCATAAGTAGTATAAAAAGTCCCTCCAAAAGTGTTTGCGATGAACATTGTGGAAAATATCGAAGAAATACCCTTAATTTAGGTGTTTATTTTGACCAAAGGGTCCCCCCTTTCAACATTTTTAGAATTTTTCAAAATTTAGAATTGTGATATTTTGACTTATATTTATAAAGCTAGTCATAAGTAGTATAAAAAGTCCCGCCAAAAGTGTTTGCGATGAAAATTGTGGAAAATATCGAAGAAATACCCTTAATTTAGGTGTTTATTTTGACCAAAGGGTCCCCCCTTACAACATTTTTAGAATTTTTCAAAATTTAGAATTGTGATATTTTGACTTTAATTGATAAAGCTAGTCATAAGTAGTATAAAAAGTCCCTCCAAAAGTGTTTGCGATGAAAATTGTGGAAAATATCGAAGAAATACCCTTAATTTAGGTGTTTATTTTGACCAAAGGGTCCCCCCTTACAACATTTTTAGAATTTTTCAAAATTTAGAATTGTGATATTTTGACTTTAATTGATAAAGCTAGTCATAAGTAGTATAAAAAGTCCCGCCAAAAGTGTTTGCAATGAAAATTGTGGAAAATATCGAAGAAATACCTTTAATTTAGGTGTTTATTTTGACCAAAGGGTCCCCCCTTACAACATTTTTAGAATTTTTCAAAATTTAGAATTGTGATATTTTGACTTATATTTATAAAGCTAGTCATAAGTAGTATAAAAAGTCCCGCCAAAAGTGTTTGCGATGAAAATTGTGGAAAATATCGAAGAAATACCCTTAATTTAGATGTTTATTTTGACGAAAGGGTCCCCCCTTACAACATTTTTAGAATTTTTCAAAATTTAGAATTGTGATATTTTGACTTTAATTGATAAAGCTAGTCATAAGCTGATCAAGTTTATTTCAAATGTTAGGTACCACGCCCACCGCCTCCACAAATCAATAATTTAATTTTTGAACTCAATTTGTAAGCGCTGTATAAAAGATACAACTTTCTGACTTTAACATATACTAAGCTGAATGAAATATCAACGTAGTCTCGAAATTACAATCCGATCGGACAATAATCACAGAAGTTATTTATCCCACTGTCGCGTTTTGCGCGACTGTTGCTCTCGTTTTAATTTGTTTTGGTTTCTTTTCTTGCAACTCTTAACTTCTGCAATTTTGCCACAGTATTGTCCATAGTTTGTATTAATTCGTCTGTATGTTTTACATCGGTCCCAATGGCAGCTTAAACAGATTGAAATTATTATTTATATCATAATACACCCGCATAGTTTAGGGGGAATGTGGTTTACTTAAATTGTTCTGTTTACAATAATATGTCATGTTCTTGGGGTTGCTATTATTGTTTTCTTTTTTAAGTAAGAACATCTACTTCGCCAAAAGAATTAAGAAGGTTCCCTTAATATCGTAATTAAAATCGACGATCATTGAACTCTGATATATACGATATTTGGCAAGAATTTCCCCATTATTCATTAAACCGATCAACATTTGTGTTAAATCCCAATCAGGCTTACAAACCAAACGGTAGTTCCACACTCGGCGGGGTTTCCAGGTGAAGTCGACAGCCGCAGAGCATGTAATGATCATACAGTAAGGGGGAATGATATAAAAAAGAATGGAAATGACAAGCGCTATGAAAAAATAAAAAAAAAACTGATCACCGCCGGCGGTCAAGCCAGCCCATAAAAATAATGATTTCCAACAAAGGCGGCAATAATTTAAACAATACAAAATTACATTAGCTACAACACATCAATAAAACATTTTCATTGATGCCGCGACTCTTGAAACTAGAGATTGCAGATGCCTTGGGCTAAACGGACAATCGATAGAAATCGATTGGGTGTGACGCATAAATAATTGCAGCTATTTATTTAAACATTTGCGTTGGCCCCGCACAGCAACGTGCACGTTGAACAATTTTCATGTGGCCCCACAGGATTGTCTAACGCACAATTAAAAGCCGTGAAATCCGCAGGCGAATGTGCGAAACTTGTTTATGAAATCATAGATACCAAAAATACGATATGCGATAGGCGATATGTGAATACGAATTGAAACCGGCTCAGCTGGCAATATTCATACTCGTAACTCGAAGCTAATTTGTTTCTACTTTTCTACTACGCCTCGGCCTCGAGGGTCGCGACAATTCCGAAATGTTTTGAATATGGAAGAATATGAATATCGCTGCCAATTTGATCGGGCATGAAATTTTCGTGGCTTGGCTCGTTAAAAGCGTTAACAGTTTTTGGGCGATTCAACCGAAAATTATACAATATTTATACGTGCTGGCAGCATGGCACATTAGCATAAATTATAAGCAAAATACATAAATCACAGCACGGCTAATATAATAAAATAAGAATACGGATTTCATGCCTTGTCACTTTGGGCCAGTTGGAGTTCAAATAGATGTAGGGGAAACGGCCATGTAATAGTACGAGTAGCGTCTCTCGCATTCGTATAAGGCGGCAATTGTGTAAATAGCCGGCCATAATGATAATGAACTATTGATAATTGTTGTTACACGTAAACATTTAATTTACTTAACAATTTAAATAACATATTCATTAAGAGTTGCCGATGTTGTCATCGGCTGATGTGCTTCATGTACTCTACAGTTCGCATATTCAGATTAGTAGTAGTTTAGTGCTGGGAATGTAGTAAATTAGTAGTAGAAATGTATTAAATTAGCAGTAGATTATAAACAAATGTAATGTAAGAGCTGTGAACTCTAATAAATCGATACTATTATAATCAGCAATAATCTTATTCGATATATTTGTTATTGTCGTTGTTCTTTTTAATAAGAATCTAATCGTCACTTTCCTAACTTCATTTGCATCGATTAGCCTTTCGTTCATTCATTCTGAATATCGATAACACATTTCTATAGAAAACACTTTAGAAATACGGCGAACTGCAATCGAAATTTCGCTTGAAAATTCGCAGTGGAGTCGATGTAAATTGCACATATGTATCTCACTCTCATTCTCTCTCGCCCTCTCTTTCCTTCTCTCTCTTCCTCACGCGCACTCTTATTGTTGTGTTAATGCTTGTCCACAAACAGACATGAAGTGCACACACTGACAGACTGCATGACATGCAGTTCGACACATTGTAATGACTTGGAGTGTTTAGGAGTTATCTTATCTCAGGCCTGTCAATGTTCGCACGAGTGCGTGTGTGTGTGCGTTTGAGTGGCAAGCAATGTGTTTATTTATGTGGTATTGTTTTTGGGGGCAACACAACAATTTCTATTGAGCTTGGATCGTCGCAAACGACGCGTCGTTCGATCGTTGTTGGCGTCTGCCGTTGTTTTTGTTGTTATTGAAGTTGCTGTGTTGTTGTGCTTGTTTTGTTTACAAAGTGGGCGATTACACTCGATTGTTGAACCTTTGCTATGTAGTTGCACTATAATATAGCGGTAAATATTATAAAGTCGAACTATAATGCAGTGAAAAAACTGCTCAAGCAATTAATTTAGTATTGCCTGTCAATCGAGTGCGCGTAGTTATAATTATTTTTGTACTATTCTTTACCTAATTAGTTCTATTTTTATATGTTGTATATGCTAGTAGTAGATCATTGCAACACAGTCTGCCATATCAAAGTAGACCCCAATTTTCAGGCGGCAACTTTTGGCTTCATCAATCATTTTCAAAGGCGCGAAGAAGCAGCCGCTTAATGACGCTTCTGTTCCCAGCAATCGGAATGGGTGTATTCCCTATACATATAAAGAAATTGTATATATGTGTGTGTGTGTTATAGACACTCCAATAGGCACACTTACACTCTGTAAGCGCTTATCGGGCATGACGCTCTTGTTTGGGTGTTCCAACAAGTTACTACGTCAATTGACAAACTGATGCATTGAATAACTGGCCGACTGACTAACTGAACGTTGAACTGGTTTGCTGCGTCTCTCTATATTTATTAATTATCGTATCGATAACTCTCTCGTTGCTGAGCTCTGCTTGGGGCCAACAAAAAAATCCCAATTGCCATTGTGCTGTGCGGACTTGACAGAGTTCTGGCTGAGATTGCCGTTTGCCGCTCTTTTTTGTGGCCAACACAATAAAAATACAAAAAAAAGCTGAAAAAAAATCACAAGAAATACGAAAAAATACAGAAAAAAACAAAAACAAACACACCGATACAGCAACACACACACTCACACACGGCACACAATACAAACACACACACTCACACAGACAGAGAGCATAAAGTTCAGCCGGGCAACTCGTAAAGTTTTTCTCTGTTGTTGAATTCAGTTCGATTCGAGCGATTTTCGAGCGCGGAGCGTGCATCGGTCCCGTTGCCACAAAACGCATTCAACAAATTAGTAAATAAATAATTAAACAAACAGAGCAAAGACGTGCAAAGTGAAGTGTTGAGTCAGCGAAAACAGTGCAGAGTCATATAATAATAACATAAATTTTACATTTCCCATGCCCATATTGTCGCCATGGCGTGAAAATTTAGCTGCTAATCAAAAGTGAAATTAATTTCGGCATCGAGTTGCCAATTTGCATTTTAAGCAGGCCAATTAATTAGCTGGCCTAGCAAATTACGCATGCAGCATGAGTGTGAGTGTCAGTGTGAGTGATATGGGGGGAGTCGGTGGACTACCCGGCAATTTGATCGGTTACGATGAGTCAAAATTCGCTGAGAAGATAACGCACCTGACGCCTACGGAACAGGAAGCCGTTAAGCGCTTTTGGAGGTAAAAACAAAAAGAGATAAGCACGACGGCACCACGATCTCTAGATCGATAAACTGAAGTGCGAAGGTCGAGAGAGCGAAGTGTTGGATATGAAGCTATAGATAATTAATTGGGCGCAGTTTGCCGAGATTAAAGAGCTGCCAGTTTTGATTGATTGAACCTGTGTGGGTGTCTTTACTTTTTTTAGGGTGTGACTGCAGTTTCAAGTGCAAAAATAGCCAAAAAAACAAGCTAAAATAATGAGCAAATCAAACGTATTGACAAATTGCTTTTAATTAATTAGCCAAAGACTAATGGCAAAACCAGTTAGACAAGATATCGAGAGATATTGTTAGCTCTGGCGTAGTTTCAGATCATGTCAAAAAAAGACAAACCACTTTATATGAAATTCATTTAAAATTACTATAAAATTAGTGAACAGAATGATATTTAGTCGTTTTTCTCAGAGTGTTCACAGTGTTGCGTAAACTTCCTAAGTGGCTGATCGTGTTTTTTTTGACCGTGTTCTTTTCTTACAACACAACGCGATGAAAAACGCCAGCGAAACGCTTGGGAAACGCGTCAAAGTCGCGCGCGATCCACAAATATGTTTGTTTTGCTATTGACAACTGTTCAAATAGAACTTATTTATCTGATTTATAAATAAATCAATGCACAGCCGGGACACAAGTTGAAGGCACTCGTTGTGGTGCCGTAGAATGCGACAAATATGCGCTCGCTGCACACGCACATCCATATAGATACAGATACAGATGTGTAGATAGAAGAAAGATACAAAGATACTTTAGTATACTTAGTTCCACACTTACAGTTGCTCGACGCGCAGGAAAATTATAATAAAATATATCAAGCTGTCAACATTTTGAGTTCCGACTGCGGCCCCTTTTGTTGTCATTGTTGTTGTTGTTGTTGCTGTTGTTGTCGTCGGTATTTTGAAACATCTTTGAAACTATGCGCGCCACAAAATCCACAATAATCTGTTTGCCATGCCATAAAGCACCAGGAGGGTTGCACAGGCGCTGCACTCATTAGTGAACTTTGCGACGCGTTCCCCTTTCCAACCACCCCCCACCCCGCTGTTCTATGTTTCGAATGTTTTCCTGGAAAATTGTACATGCGTGGCGCATTTCTCATTTTCATTTGTCTCCCTGTGACGCAACGGAAGCGCTGCAATTATTTATAATTTGTTTTTCGTTATTCCCTTTTTATTTCTTGGTGAATCGTTGCAGTTCTTAACCTGATGCAATTAGCCCAAAAATGGTTGTTGATGGACAAAACTCTCTGGCAGCAGCCAAAGGCAGCCTGCATTTTCGTATCTTATTAGATTAATTGCTTGTCATGTTTTCCACGCTTACGGCAAGCACAACAACAACAGCAACAACAAGCAGCTGAGACAACATTGTTAGCGATTTAAAATAAAATAAACAAATCATGTTGAAAGCCGTCTTGCAATTTGCTGCCATATTTTTCATGCGTTGCGTTTCCTTCGATTCCAAAATTTATGTAAAATGAAAATTTATGCGCCAACTGATTTATGCGGTTTTCCGTATCGCATGCATGACAGACCAGAGATAGAGAGAGGGAGAGAGACCCGTTCACCATCGGCCATCCCCCGCTATATTTAATCCAACCCCCTACCCCTTCCATGCCCACTCCTCTCCTCGTCTGTCTGTCGAGTTGCATCCATGTGAAACGATCGACGGCGTCGTCGTCGTTGCTTATTTTTGGAGTGCAGACCAAATTAATATGTGTGTTTATGATTATGATACACGAATCGTTATGCTTACGCATAAATATTTCTATGCATCTGCAACAACTTTGTCAAGAAATCGGTAATGCGTATAGAGCCCAACACAAAGATATATGGCATACAACATTATAATCTGAATTTATGTACAAAATCTTTTTGGACGAACGTTGTTTTTCGACTCCTTGGCCAATTAGTGTTTGGCATAATAATATGCTCTTTCCGAGAGTCTTTTTAGTTTCTGTTGAGATATGTAACGTTTAGGGAAAGTTTTAAAGATATTCAGAAATTCATTTTAAAGTTTTTTAAAAATGTAATAGAAGTGTAAAATCTTATTAATATTTATTTTATATTTGTCCTTCAGGAAGAGTGTATTTTGATGAATATAAGAAAATTTATAAAGATAATGCCCATAAAATAAACTCGATTTATATTTAAACAGTGATCTTAAGATATTTATGAATATTATGTTGAAATTATGTCGATAATTCTTTCTCATCTTAGTGAAATTAAATTTATATTATTCTTTATATTTATTCTTAGTAGAGAAGATTCTCTTTGCAGTATAAATAAAGTTCCCATTCTGACTATTCATGAACATTAAATACACAAAGATTTCTTAAACTTTAAGTACAATTAATCTTAACTCATTTCTTTCTGAATTCTTACCATGTTTACTAACTTTTCTCTCTCTCTGTCATTCTATCTTCAGGTCTCTCGTCTTGCGGAGTCAACGCGCCTTCATTGAGGAAAATGGTATGTACTCGTTGCACACACTAAGCTGCTTGGCGTGGGCATTTATTTAGCTATAAAATCGTGGCCTAAGCCCACACCATGGGGCCGCATCGGATGTGGGTCAACTTGACGCCCGCACAGAGACGCGAGTGGCAACACCCACCATTAAGGCGAAATGTCTTTGCTCTGCGCAAATTTGTCACAGCAGCAGCAGCAGCAGCAGGGGCAGCTGCTCGCCCAGATTGGCGATAGCTTTCCGTTGCAACTCGCAAGTTACAGTTACCTTTTTCCGTTGTGGGCCACAACGCACTTTCCATTGTCCAGACACGTTGCCTACGTTGGAAAAGCAGCTCAGCTGCAAGCGGCTTATGCAAATTCCTCCTCTCGTTTCTGTCACTTAAACGCCCCCAGCAACATTTGCGATTTCAGATATTTTGGCTTACAAATATCAAAAGAAATAAAAACATATGTGACTTTTAATTAAGCCCGAATGGCAAAGCCGGTTTTGGGGCTCAAAGAATTTGGTTCATATCGATAAAGACACATATTTTGGTACCTTTTTTTTGTGCTGTGTGGCCAATTTATGACAGCGGATATGAGTTGACAGTCTTGGATGTGGGCGTGGCCAGTTTGCTGGCGTTAATTGAGGCAATTAAATGCGCAACTTAAATGCCAACTTCACTGGCCAAGTTAGTTAGCTGTGGCCACAATCCCAAATTGAAGTCATTAGCCACACGCATTTTACAATATTTCCCTCCTCTTGGTTTTATAACGACTTTGTGCATAAAATTTATGACACGAGAAGAAACATATGAGAATAATGACAACAACAAGAGCAACAACAGCAGCAGCAAAAGTCGTGCATTAATTGGGTAATCAAATGCGTAGAAGAAGCCATAAATTGGTTCACTGCATCGTTCCGTGGGGAACACTTTAAGTCAAATCAAAGTGAAAACCAAAGAAAACTTGGGAAAGCGCAGCAATTAAGCTAAAATGGCTGCATGCACTATTAAATTTGAGTCCCTAACGACTTCTGTACCAAAACAAAGCTATAGAAAGTTATGTTTTAACTTCAACTTTTATTAGTTATTTCTTTAAGATGTAATAAAGCATCACAAACTAGTGAAACATTAAATGAAAACTATTTTATAAAAAATCGGGAATAGATAAAAAAGTATTATATTCAAATTGAGTTGACATATTTATAAGGAACGTTAAACCTGCAGTAAAATATATAGTATCATGTCCTACAAATGCATCTCTTTTTTTAAACTACACCCACAAACACAAAAATATGCCTAGATATTGTACTCAATCAAAAAGCAATTAACAAATAAAATATCCAACCTTAACTGAGATAACTATGCCATATCATAGTTCTCTTTCTTTAATCTACACCCTGACCAGATCTCAGCTAAAACAATAATAAATTTCAATCTTCAATCAGCAGCAACTTCTATTACGACATCTCAAGGTAAACTTTGCCGAAGCTTCTATTGATATGTCAATAAAATCAGCTGTAATTAATCGTTTTCCCTGATTGCCTAAGCTATAAAAAACCTGGCAAAAATCTTAAATTACTTCAGCAATATTTGTTTATTAATATTTTAAGCAAAGTATCAATTTTAAAAAAGTGCTGTTGTTTAATTTTTAGTTTATGTTTTTTCTTGATGATTTATGGTTGTCATTTCAGTCGTGTCATGCAATTAGATTGAACAGCTTCTGCACGTGTTTAGCATAGTTAAGTTTCGGCACTTTACGGTAATTTGTGGTAGTCGTAGTTGTTGTTGTTGTTGCTGTTGCTGCTGCACCGTTAGCTTCATTAGCTGCAGCTGAAATTGCCCCCAGTCGGGTAGCTCCTTGATACACGTATGTGCAACATTGTTGCATACGGACAGATTGGACCAACCAGTTTTTATTTAGTTTTTTTGTGATTCTTCTTTCGATTCCCCTCTTCGCTTTGTCCAATCGAAATTCATTCACAAGTCGCCTTCATTTCGTATGCCGGGCAGCGTCTCGTCATCGTCATCGTCATCGTCTTCCTCTTTGACTTCGACTGAGCCGCCCACACTGTAAATTTAGTCATTACAATCGGGCCAGGCTGATCATGATGATGCTGCTGATGATAATAATGAGGATTTGTTGAGCTGTTTCTTTTCTTTTTTGGGGTCTGCCTGGAATACGTTTTGCAAAATCGATCCCGAGTCGGAGTCGGCATCATAATTTACCTCTCACTCACAGTTCACTTTGTTCGCTGTCGTACACTGGGCTAATTTCTTAATTTTTATGTGCGCCGAGTGCGCGATTTATGTCATTGTACGTTTAAATGGGCACCTTTTATGGCATCTGTTTCTGTTGCTCAGCTTGTGTAAATTGAGTTGCACAAAGTGTGCACAGCAGTTAATGTGATTGCTGGCAGGGTATGACTGGAAGGGGGGATAGGGAATTTGCCGCTAACTGTGTTATGGCATAGCTAACTTATTTATTACAGTCTCTAGATCTTATATACTAGTACATTTGGGTGCTTGCATGGCAGTTGTTATAAGGAAACAAAATGTATACTTTTTTATTCCTCTAGAATGTTATCGAGACTATCAGTTACTATTATAATCAAAATAATATTGAAAAGTGAATAAAAGTTATAACTTCTATAAGTTTCATCTTATGGCAAACAGTAAAGGTTATTAAATGATATAGTGGATCAACTTTATGCTTCATCTTTATAAATTTCTAAACAAGTTCTTTGTTTGATATTCCTTAGTAAAGCATTCATACATCAAATAATTCTGTGACTATCTCGAATGTTTGTTTATTAAGACATTTTAAGTGCCTTATGAGATCACCTTGGTTATATTTGTACTTCTAAACGAGTTTTATGTTTCAAGTTGATATAAGGAGTTTATTTGCCTGATATATTAAAATCTATTTGCCATTCATGAACTAAGATGCTCATTAGCAGCTGCCAAAGTGCAGTCGATGTTTATCCAAAGTAGACGTCAATTAACTACAGAACTGTCGAGTTGCAGAATGAGGAAGTTGCTGTTTCGTTTCGCAATTCAATCGACAGAGCAAACACGCTGACTGACACCATAGACAAGCACTCAGGCAGACATGACAGACAGAGGGACAGAGAGACAGACTTGGGTCTGGTAATTAGGCGACATTAGGCAGGCCGCATTTTTTAGACGCCCACAATGCAACGCCCGAAAGCAAACACAGCCAATGCCAAAGTGAGACTAAGCAAACAGCTGTGATTATGTGCGACACGAGCTTGTGTTTGTGTGGGAGTGTGTGTGTGTGTGTTTGCTATACCATACAGCAGTGATAATTAAACCGGCAAGCAGCGTCATTAGCACCACGCCCCCGCAGCCGGCCATGGCCCTGGTGGTTGTTAATTACGGCGCAACAGGCGCACTGTGCTCATCAATATGCGGTTAATCGGCCTGGTTAACAGGTCGCTGCCACTTGTCAGACATACACACACCAAAAACAAGTATACGCCGCGTGGTGCAGCCAGACACTTTCACAACGAGACAACGACGCCCACAAGAGTTACACATGATTTTATGAATGAATCGTGTCGTATATTGAAAGTGAAACCAACAGAGTTTCTTCACTTAGAATTGACAGTTAGATGGCGCCACTGAAAAGCTTCCACACTGCACAATCGTAACTGTTCTTCTTGTTTAGTCGACTGACTGATAAGCGCTCTGAAAGTTGGCTATCTTATCGCCAATTAGCTGCATGATGAGTTCAACAAAAATTCGGATTCTTTGCCGTCCAGTTTGGATGAGGACGTGCGTTCCAAATGGTCGATAAATTAGACGCGCGACACAAGGGAATTTCTAACGCGTATTTCTCCCTATCGATTCTCCCTGTATTGGGGCTAAGGTCAAATGCTTTGGAATCTATTGTGGTTGCTTGTGCTGTGGCTGTGGTATGAGACCAGGCGAACCACCGTTGCTGCACCGCGTGCAAGTGAGTGAGAATATAAGACTATATTCTTTATATACAAACCCAAAAAAGTGCAAAAGATAAGGGAATATTAAGAAGGGAATATTGGAAATTGTATAAGGAAACGATATGAAGTTTAATCAATTAAAATGATATGGATTATCTTAATTGACATAAACGCTAATTAAAATTTGCAATATTAATTTATCAATTAATTTTTGCAATATTGCTAAAAATATCAGACAATTTAAAGCAAACTTTGAGATTGGTTGGATAATTTTTGCAAGTGTACAAAGTTGTTTCGAGTTTTGATAGAAATTGCTTTAAGTGAGTTTAATAAGTGTATCTAATTGGAGTGATTAAAAAGTGAAATTATAAATAATAAACCTATTATATAAGATCTCTAGATTATAATACAGAGAAAACAAATGATTAAAGCAAATCCACATGAGTCTCTCGATCTCTTCAGCCTGAGTATTCAATGCATATAGAAGACAAGTTTCTTGAGGTAGAAAAGAGATACAAATGATGCCGCATGAATCATTGTCGTTATCTAAATGAAACGAAATTAGTTATTATATGACGCAATTAAACATAAATATGGCCAGCAAATCACACAAATTTATCTCACGGATACGTTCTGAGAACTGTGCTTCAGCTGCGGCAAGTTTACCAAATGCCAAAACGTGTTTAAGGCGAGCAGGTGTGGCAACTGCGGCTTGCCACGCACAAAAACTAAGCCAGACGCTGCCACAAAAAACGAGACACAGCGTGTGTGTGTGTGTGTGTATTTGTGTTGCCAATACCAAGAATCGAAAGCAGATGAACTGAAGGCGACGCGACCTTGATAGTGACATTAAGATTAACGTTGTCTGCATGCGAGTTACTTTTTTATATGCTCATCCGGTCATCTCTCTCTTTCTCTTTCTCTTCCCTCTCCCCTCGTGCAGCTCGTCAAATGCCGAACAACAATGGTGGCACCCCCAGCTCCACGTTAACCCGCTCGGTGCGCAGCTGCAACTGCTGTCCCTATGGCTATCACATCGATCTGGATTTCGTGCGCTACTGCGAGGCGCTGGCCAATGCCAAGCCCAGCGAGGAGGAGCTGCAGCGACGCGACCGTCGACGCTCACGCAAGTCCATGGAGTTCATGTTGGGCTTCGAGAGTCTGTTCGGTGGCGATTGGCAGGCGGAGAGTCGCGTGCAGCCAAAGCTGACTGAGGTGAGTGTTTCGGAGGGTGCTGCCTTTGATCTTTTGGCAACTTCGCAGTCGATTAACTTGTCACCTGTTTGCACTTCGCAGGCGGCACATGAAAGTGAACCGGATTCGCCACGCCCTGGCGCAGAAGTCGGGCAAGCGCCGAGCTATCGGCCACGCTCGTCGTCGGTGCCACGCTTCAGCTACAACAACGGGCATGCGCCTCGTTGTGAGTCGCCCTACGGCACAGCCTCCTCCACCTGCTCCTCGCTGCGTGGTGGCGTCGAGAGCGATGCGGGTGTCTATCAGCCACACAAATACAACAGCAGCAACAATTATGGGCAATATATTGCGCCAGCACGTCCGGCCAACAGTCCGCCGGAGACACGCGCCTTTCTCCACGAGGCACTGGACGAGGTGTGCAGTGATTTTGAGCGCACGCTAGAACGCGCCTCCTCCAAGCGACGCAAGGCGGGCGCGTATAGCTACAATGGCACTGGCAATGGCTCCTCCATGGATCGCAACAACAATAGCCTCAGTCTCAGCCTGAGCCTGAGCAATGGCTATGGAGGCACGGCGAGGGATGCCAAGGAGCTGCGGGAACGACGCATGGGCAACAGCACGTGGGATCGCTACTTTGATGTTGCAGGTGAGTGAACAACAACTTCTCGTCAACTGACGCGAAAATAGATGAGGAAATACTGCTTAGCTCATGGGGCATGGGGCATGATTCATAGTCTAATGTGAGACGACTTCACTCTTGTATCTGGCAGATACTTTTGCTTTCTGCCGTTCGCCTTTTCAGCAATTAGCGACGGCGCGTCGCAAGTGACACTTTTACGCACGAAAGTGTGAATAATTCTGCGCAACTGTTGGAAGTTGTTGAAACCCGGTACAGTGGTGCAGAGGTGGTTTAAAGTGGACAAAAAACTAGAAAATGTTTGGAATATATTTCCTCCATTTTCTATGCATATTTTTAGCTTTTTCTGTCATCATTTTCACATTCAGTTTCCCCTGTTTGTCCCACTGTGCCACACATGAAGCTGTCAACTCAGCACGCTAGCCGTGTTAGATCAAAGCAATCTATATGCGTTTGCATACAGCCTTAAAGACTGTCAGTCCTCCGTCGCCAATGCATAATTCAATTTTCTGCGCCAAATAAAAATAAAATTGAGTTGCAGCTGGAGTTCTCCTGCCCCCACTGCAGATACTGCCTATAGATATATCCCTCACATCGATATAGATAAAAATCGTTTTGCATCTTTGGCATTTCGAACTCAATTGGAGTTTACATGAGGCCTGGCATGGCGTGGCAACTTCAAGGCAATGCGAGGCATTCGTATCTTAAATCAATTTTGAAATGCGCATTTGGCGCTCAATTTGCATGCAAATGCCGAAGTTGTTGTTGTGGATTTTTTGTGGCCCGTATTTCTTGTATTTGTTTATGCCATAAATTTGCCATAAAGTGTGCAAAAAAAAGCGATGCAAGAAATCGCAGGCAAATAAACAAATCAAATTGTCGCGTTACTTTGCCAGCGGCCAGTATGGAGCTATATACATAGCTATAGAACGAGCTGATGACTGAGCTGACAATGATAAATGATCATTATAGCCAGTTCTCGCATGCGATAATGACTATCGTTTAGGCCTTTTAATAAATGACTTAACGGCACTTTGGCATTACATTCAATTCTTGCCAAGAACCCAACGAACGAGCCCAGAAAACTATCTAACAATAGAGACGAAATGCCAAGTGCGTATAGAGATATTGTATTTTGGTAACCTTGGGCGAAGCACACAGAGAGAGGTGTCTGTTCTACTTGCTCAACAATTGAAATCGTTTATCGGCCGATAAAAGTTAACCTTCAAGCAATTGGGGAACGATAATCGATACGGTTCTGCTTAAGTACTCGAATAGGTTTTTTAACTGTTACAAAAACACAAACAAACCTATCTATAGTGATGGATCCTTAGCACTTCTGCTGTGTCATGATTAACTGTTTAGTAACGTCATAAAGTCAATATTGTAGCTAAAATTAACCCACATAGATATGGTTTAAAGAATTTGATTGATTAGCAGTTTGATATCGCAAGCTCAATCGATATTGATCGATTGACGGCGAGTAAACTCATAAAAAGGGCGTTCCTGTTTTGGTAATTCCCTTTTCGAGTGCCAAAACTTCAAATTGCTGTGCAGTATTAATTGTTATTTGCTTGTAAAGTGATCGAACAAATTGCAGCGATAATTCACCTTGAAAAGTGGCTAAATTTATTACAAAATAGTTTCAGTTTTCGTTCGCGTCATCATCATAATCAGCATTATCATTTAATAATGTGCATTTAGCTTATCTGCAAAGTCTTGTCTAGTTTTCATTTGTTGTGCCTGTTGTTGTTGTCTTGTTGTTGTTGTTGCTGTTTTTCAGATTGTTTAATTTGTATTTGCTGAGCGAGCGACGACCTTATCGCTGGGGTCTCTCGCCGCTGCTCTCGCTTCTCTATTGTTGTTGTTGTTGCTGTTTTGGTTTTTTGTTAGTAATACATAACAAAAAGTTTGTGTTGTGCTGCTTTTGCACAAGACCCGTGTTAAATAATAACAAAAAACGAGCAACAAAAAATCAAAAAAAAAAGAGCAGCTGCTGCTAAATGAATTTTATTTTTTCGTGCCTGTCGGCAGTTCGAAAATCTCAACGCAGTTTGTCGACGACTTTCGAACGAAAAGCATAAAATGTGTCTAGCAGCGAGAGAGACCTCACTAAATTTGCGAATTGGTCTAAACGAATTAACAAAATAATCGAAGAAAGAAGTGCGAAATGCGAAGGAAATAATAATGAAAACAAACTAACACGCGAAACACGAAAGCATCGACAAACCGAACCGAAACAATTACGAAATGTTCTAAAACTCATCAAATGTTTATAATATAATAAAATATAAATCAAAAGTAATTAACAAATAATAACAGCGATCGAGTCCGGAAATAACTCGCATAAAAACAAAATAAAATATGATCGATAACTTGGACAAAGTTTAAAAAATATAAAAATCTAAAATTCAAAAAAAAAAAGGAACAAATCTCACCCACGTGTAAACATCTAATATAAATCAAAGCGAAACATTTTGGGAAATAAATTTAAAGCGACCTACAAAGAAATTGCTAAGACAACCACTCAAGGAATCGATATACGATATATATATAGATATATATAAATGAAAAGAGCTATATATTTATACGCGATCGGCACTATATACTTATTCTCAATGCCAATGCTTACGATTTTGAAGAGAATCAAGCATGAGTTCATGCTGAGTGAGTTGTTATAGTTGTGTGTGTGCATGCGTGTGTGTGCATATAATGCTGAGCAGCACTGTGCAAGATAACGTCTGACACTTTCGCTTCGTCTCGACTTTGATGTGCTGATGTGTTGTGAACGTCGTCTATCAAAGCAAATCAAATTAATATTCCCGATTACTCACACACTGAATGCTTTAATTAACGCAACAATAACAACTAAAACAGCAGCTAAAAGTTGCATAAAAATCGCAGATAAAAATAAAACAGAATTTTGTTTCGCTTGTGTGTTTTGTTTTTACTTTTGTGCGCACTGTCAAAGTGCAATGAATGCTGCCTTGAACGCTGAGTGCACTGTTAATTATGAAGCTGCATTGCTGTGCAATTACTGCTGACATTAACCAACTAAAAATCAATAATTACAACAACAATAACAACAGCAACAACATTAACAACAACAACGATGTTTGCTACGGCCGACAATACTTTGCCGCTGCGACGCCTGAAGAGAGCGATCAAAATGAAGGCGGAGCCGAGGCAAAGCGGCAGCTCAAGGAGCTGGTGGCATGACTGTAGGTCCATTAGCTTGACGAGCTATTCATATTCATATTCGTATTCACTCACAATCACACGCTCTACACATTTGTGTATTCAATTTTCATTTAGCTAATTTTCTAGCTCATAAAAGCTGATTAATTATGCTGCCGGTCAATGCTACCAAACACGCGACTCGTGCGGCGGCTCTTCTGCCTTCTGCCTCGCATTGCCTTGACCATCTTTTCTCGCTCGGCTCAGCCAACTTGGCACCGGCCACGGCAACGAAAATACTTAAAAGCAGAAACGGAAAATAGAAAATAGACAACAATTTTGTTTTGTTGCCGAGTTCAACGTGTGCGAACTCGTGTTGAAATTAAGTAATAGCAGCAAATGGAGCAGCATCCAAAATATATAAAAAAAACAAGCAAAAGCAAAAGAAATGAGAATAGAAGAAAAGAAAGACTTCACTTGGCAGCCGGCAGCGGGCGATGAGTAACAACTGTCGGCACACAGTGCGTATGCGCATTGTGCGACTCATTTAATGCAGTGCGACAACTGAGCTGTCACTTTGAATGCCATTTTGGCGCACTTTTCATGAGGGAGAGGGAATAAAACTAAATTGAAAATTTAAATTAAACTAAAGATTAAAAATAAATCAGCAGCTGCGAATAAGTCGAAATTCTAGAGAAATGTTTGAGGGAATTAGTCTTCAACACGTGCTGGTTCTATATATGTATCCATATATGTGCAGGCATATTGGTGCTCTTCATTTGATAAGCCCGAAGGGGGGCGCACAGTGTGTCTCTTATATAAATAAATGTGTGCAATATGTAGGCAAAATCAATATTGAATAATAATAGCGCCAGTCGGGGCACTTATCAGCAGTCGCCGACAAACACACACACACACACATACTATACACCAACATATACTCGTAATGTATACATATATAATATATATATGTATGTATAGGGACAGACAAAGGAGGCACCCCGAGTCAAGTCTCTTTTGCCTTTTCGTGTTGTCGCAATTCTCTTTTTTGCTCGTCACTTTTTGTTTGGCTCGGCAAATTATGCGCAGTGGCAGCAGTGGCAGCAGTGGCACAGTTTCGCCTAATGTTCCGATAGCATACTATCTTAACTACCAACCCCACCGTATTCTAATCGAATCAAAGTTCGCATGGCTTGCACAGTAGGCAAATGCGAATGCTTATGGCCAGTTTGCAAATCAAAATAGTTCTGAGCAAGACAATCCACACAGCAAGTAACCAAACAGTTCTACCAGTTAAACATGCTATATATGACTTATATATATCATATTAATGTTGCTTCTTTCTCTTCGCAGACTCCTGCATGGCGGGCAACCGCTCGCCGCGTCTGTTCCAGCGCTCCAATACGCTGCCTCTACAGCAGCGCCCCAGTCCCGCGGAGGTGCAGTACGAGAGTTATGTGCAGGCCACAGTGGCAGCCAATGCCAAATCGCCGGTGGAGCAGCTGGAACAGACAAAGGAAACGGCAACGCCACCGCCGCCGCCACCGCGTCGCCATCATCTGCTGGCAACGCCCAAAACGGAATTGGGCAATGGTTTGGTCGGCAGCGGAAGCCCTATGCAGTCGCCAGTTGGATCTGAGGCGGGTCAGACGACAGCGGATGCGCAAGCCTTGTGCCAGATACGCGAGCAAATGGCCTTGAGCTTGAAGCGGTTGAAGGACCTGGAAGAGCAGGTCAAGGTCATACCCGACATGGAGGTGAGTGAAAGAGAGAATAAATGAAAAAGAGAGAGAGTTTAATTTATTTCTCTCTCTTGCAGTCGGAGCTGAGTTCACTGCGCGCTGAGAAGCAGCGTTTGGTGCGCCGCAACGAGGAACTGCTGCGTGCCCAGCGACAGACGCCTTCGCCACCGAGTCCGGGCATAAAGACCGCATCGCCTGTGCAGTTCACGCCGCAGCGCATCAGTCCCGTCTCCCTGGAAAGTCTTGGGGCGCGCATGCGCAGCAGTTCCATATCGCCGAGCATTATACGCCGTGATGTGGGCACTCAGGTAGCGAGCAAAGCGATTGCTACACGGGATGTGGCAGTCGGTGGTTCGTTGCAGAGCACCCGCCATGTGGGCACCCAACAGGCCGATGCGCTGTACTCGCAGCTGGAGCTGAAGCAGAAGATTGAACTGGCACTGGCGGACAGCCACAAGCAGCGTCTGAGGCACCTCATCTCGGTGGGCACCCAGATGTATGTGCCACAGCGGGAGCAGCGTGATTCGAGCATGCAGACAACGCCGGAGCGACCTGTGCTCAAGCACAATGTGGGCAGCACAGCGAAGCCGTCGACGCGGGAGAACTTCACCAGCTGCAAACCGGATGTGCGCAGTGTGGGCAGCTCCGAGCATCGCATAACCGATGTGCTGTGCGAGAAGTGCGCGGTGAGCAAGCGTAGTGTTGCCTGCGGCACCGAGGAGTCGCTGGAGAAGCCGAAGCCGGCGCCACAGTTGCCGGGACGCAGCAATACCTTCAGCCTGGGTGAGCACGATCCAACGCCGGTGATCAAACGCAAGACAATTGCCTGCCAAACAGCTGGAACACTGGTGCACAGTGCCTTCAGTCAGACCACGTCCGCCACGCTGCGTTCGACGGCTGCTCAAGTGACGCCGGAACAGCAGCAGGTTGCCACACAGTGTGGCGTGGAGTCGACTAGTCGCCAGACAGATACTGCGGGATTGAATCGCCTGACGCGCAGTGCAACCAAGTCGGAGCAACTGATGGCACCACTTGTGCGTCCCGTAACTTGTCACACCGCCAGCAATACCGATGCGCCGCCACTACCCAAGCCTGAGGCCCAGGACTGTGCACTCGTCGTGCAACACGGAGCAGGTGCATAAACGGGATGTGGGCTGTGGCGACATTGTCAAGCCGCATATCTCAATTGCATGTGCGGCAAACTACTGTGATTCCTGCAAGGAGGCCATTCAGCTGCTGGCCAAGGACTTCTCCAAGGCGGAGACAGTCGAGCCTGCAACTGTGGCAACCCCAGCGCCAGCGCCAGCGACAACGGCCACGCCCACCATCAGACGCTCGGCATCGGCAGATTCGCGTATACCGCGTCCCAAGCATCTAACTAGTCCCAGTCCCGTGCGCCGGCAGTTCCAGCGCCAGAACACATACACGCTGCCCACGACCACCAAGACATCGCCCACGCCCACCAAGAGCCCGAAGGCGGAACGAAAGACACGCTTGGGGTGAGTAACCTGAGAAAGGAATAGGAAATTTTATTAAGCTTCGATTATTTCATTTATTTCTTTTTATATTTTATTTTTAATTTATATTTAATTTCTTTTTAATTTACAAACTGAAATGTGTAGAAATTGCCATTTGGCTTCAGATTATTTCATTTATTTGTTTGTATTTTTTTATATTTTATTTTATAATTTAATATTTAATTTAAATTTTTAATTTACAAACTGAAATGTGCAGAAATTTCTATTTTATTTCAAATTATTTAATTTATTTGTTTGTATTTTTTTATATTTTATTTTATAATTTAATATTTAACTTCAATTTTTTAATTTACAAACTTAATTTTATACTGTACGCGACCCACTGTGCGCTTCGTCAACTCAAAGCTCTCATGTACAAGTTCAAAGCTTCTTTAGTAAAGACACAACTCCCCCTGCAGCGAAGACACAAACCACCAAGTTGTCCATGACATTTGCGTGTCATGCGCATTGCAGTTGCCCTCGGCTCGTTTTGGATTCGGAATGCGTCTCCGAATACCTGCGAATAGACGCCGACCTGGTCGTGGTGACCTTCAGGGCCTCAGCTTCAGTTTCAGTTTTCGCTTTCGCTTTGGCGCGTTTGTTAGCTGTCGCTTCCTTTGTGTCGCCTTTTTTGTTTTTTGTTTGGCTTTTCGTTTTCCTTCAATGGTGTTTTCCATGTTTTCCGGCTTGAGCAGCTTCACCTGCTACCCTCTGGTGGTCAGTGGCTGCTCAGCGCTGTTGCTAACGTAGGTTTAAGTGAAGTAAAAACAGTTCACTTTAATCAAATTTTTCCCACACAGCTCGCTGCAGGAAAAGCCGCCCAGCGTGTCCATCGAAGCGGCACCGGAGTCCCAAAGTTTCATCAAAGAGCCGTCCAGCAGTAAAAAACAGTTAACTACTGCGTTACAGGATCTGGATTACAGTCAGCTGGGTGATGATGAGCTGATTGTGCGCGAGGAGAAACGCGTGAGCATCAGTTGGTCACGCGACGCCTCACCAGCGCCGCTAATGACCTCCTCGGCCACCACGACTAGCACCAAGTCCGCCTCGCCTGAGCAATTGCTCAGTGCCTCGACAGACTCGAATGTGGAGCGGGAAATCGCACAAGGTGCACGCAAGAAGTCGAGCACGCCGCTCAAGTCTAGTCAAAGCGAAGAGTCCCAGGAGACGGTCATCGAGCGGAAGTTGGTGGAGGAGGGCACTCCTAAGGTGGAGCGACCGCCCACCAAGGCACAGCTACATCAGCTGGCTCAGGCGCCGTCGGAGCCACGCAAGAAGTGAGTATAGATAAGAATGGGAATTGTCAGGTGTTTTTAACAATGCCCTCTGCAGAACGGAGCTGCCCAAGGAGCTGAAGGATGCACTCAAGGCCATCAATGATTCGCTGCTCAAGAAACTGGGCTCCAAGCCCTTCTCATCGTTCAGCCTGAAGACACCCAAGGCAACCATTGGGGAGCACTGGTTCCGCATCTCTAGCACTGCCAACTCCAATCCGCACGAGGTTGAGGATTACTTGGACTACTTTGAGTCGCAGTCGGTGCCACTGTTGGAGTACTGTGTCAATCTCTCCGATGACAATGTGAGTCTCAGTGTCTGTTAAACTTATACAGGGTTATCTAATTCGATTCGTTTAGGGCAACACGGCAATGCATTATGCGGTGTCCCATGGCAACTTTGACGTCGTATCCATATTGCTGGATTCCAAGGTTTGCAATGTAAACCAAATGAATAACGCTGGATACTCGTGCGTCATGCTCGTATCGCTGGCCAAGCTGAAGCAATCGGCACATCGGATTGTCGTCGAGCGACTCTTCCAGATGGCCGATGTCAACATACGGGCCAAGAAGGTAGGTAAAGGCCACAAACTCCACTCCAACGGTGCCAGGCTGTGAGCTAATCATATGTACTCTCTGCACTCTCTACTAACCAATCCCATCCACGTTCCTCTCTCACTGTCTCTCCCTCTCTCTTTCTCTCTGTTGCTCTTGCAGCATTGCCAAACCGCATTGATGCTGGCTGTGTCGCATGGTAATAGTGACATGGTTGCCATGCTGCTGGATGCCGGAGCCGATATCAACATTCAGGACGAGGATGGCAGCACGGCTCTCATGTGTGCCGCTGAGCACGGCCGTGTGGATATTGTGAAGCATTTGTTATCGCAACAGGATTGCGATTCACTGATTCAGGATGTGGTAAGTGTGAGTGTATGCATTCTCTGCACCTGGCTAATGATGTGTTCCCCCTTTGCTCTGCAGGATGGCAGCACTGCCTTCAAGATCGCCTGGCAGGCCGGACATCGCGATGTGGGCTTGCTGCTCTACGTGCACGAGCAGATGCTGCGCAGCAAGCTGCCCAATCGCAGTGATCCCATACGCAAGAGTTTACCCCTGCCCGCGCGACCCAAGCCGGCCAAGTAGAGCGCCAGTTAGCCATTTTTTGTATTAGCGGCCAAAATGTCGAACAAAAATTAGTTGTAAGCTTTGAATTAGCATTTCGTAGCGCTGCCTAGAGAGCTAAATGTAGCTAAAGCATTCCATACCGGACGACAACAGTTGTTAATAGCTTAACTGACCCTTAACTGACCCACACACACACAGACAAACATACATAAAAAAGGCGCTCAAAAGCAGATTTAAAACTTACTTTAACTTGATTTATTTATTCTTATGCTACGCGTTTTATTCGTAAGTCTTCAGCTCACAATATACAACGAACTTTGTGTACTTTAATTTGTGTTCTAAGCTTAGTTTGTTAATCGAGTGAAAAACCTGTTCACAACTAACGAGATAATATCTCTGTATAGAAATACCAAGTACTAAATACTAAACAAACACAAAAATACTGCACTAACCTGGGCCACCACACTCTCGTCAGGGGGTGCGGGGGTTGGCCATAAAGCAAACCATATCAGCAAACGACAATGCAACGATAAAACTAACACTAAACAGATACAAGGCAAATATGTTAAACAATTAATAATTGTAACTAGAAATTATTTTTGCAGAGCTACTTACAATAATAATAATAATAAAAGCAGTTGATAAATATTTAAATAGGCACTTTTTCTACTCAACCTAACTGGGAATCACATGGAAAGTGTTCCGCATATCGAACGGCAAACTGTATTTAAATGTAATTAATGCAAATCTATTCATACATATGTTTTAATTAAAATTATTAACTATTCTAAAGCATTTGAAATAAATAAAATTACAATTTATGTTAAAGCATTACAACCCACTGCGATATCTTAAATTCCAATTGAATATCTTGCTCGCACTTGAAGAGTTCTTTATACTGACTATCTTTTTTTTGCCTTATTTAGTTTAGTCCCTCTCTAAATTCATTATCATTAGAGCGCTCGCTCCTCTGTGCCCGGCTCGACCACGCCCAGAGGCGTCAGCTGCAGCGCAATGCCATCTTCTATGCTGACCAGTGGTCGCTTGGAGTTCATTGTGAACTCGAACTCCAGCAGCAGCAGCGCCAGTGCGAGTCGCAGTTGCAGCTGGGCCAGGTGCATCCCAATGCAGTTGCGCACACCGACACCGAAGCCAAACCAAGTGCTCTGCTCCTTCAGCGAATCTCGCTTACTTCCCCAACGTTCGGGCTGAAACTTCTCTGGTTCCGGGTAGATTTCCGGATCGTTGTGTATCGCATGCGTGGGTATGATCAGAAAGAGCTCCTTGGTCAGCGTATACTTGATGTGATCGGGCACGGGATATGTGTTGAGTGTTCGCCTCATTATGAAGGGTGTTATGGGATGCATGCGCAGTGTTTCCAGTATAACATGACCCAATGTGGTCAGAGATTGCAGACATTCGTAGCTCAGATTGTTCTGATGCTTCGCCATGGCCTGTTTAAGTTCCTCTCGCACCTGACGCTGCACCTCCAGGTTGAGGGCCAGCTCGTAGAGCACGTAGGACAATGTGTTGGCGGTCTGCTCGTAGCCCGCCTTGAGGAAGACAAACGCATGGGCGACCAGTTCGTGCTGCAGATGCGCATTCAGCTCCTTGTCCGCCTTGTACTCGTGTGTGGTCAGCTCCAGTGCCTTGATGTCCAGCAGCAGCTGCAGACAGTCCTGATGCCTCACCCCAGATGCCTCGCGCTCTCGCACAATGTCCTCGAGCATTGTGAGGAAGTATGTTTCTGCCTTTTTTGGCGTCTGTCGCAATCGCAGACGGCGACAGAAGTTCGGGAAGCGTATCATCAATACATTCATAAGGTAGCCATGTTTACGTGTGCTCAGCGCCAGCTCAGTCATCTCCTCGAACTCATCCAGCGAATATTTCTTTCGGTGTTCTGCATCAAGTCCAAAGACGCAGCTGGCCAAGGCCGAGAGCACATAGCGTCGCATTAGCTTCTGTATATGGAGTGTGGAGTGTTGCTGCTTCATCAGTGTTGTACTCACTACCAGCAACAGCTGCTCGGCCTCGTCATACAGATTGCCATAGAGCCAAGCCATGCGATCGCGCTCAAAGCATGGATCCAATTTCTGACGCATCTCCTTCCAGCTGTCGCCACGCAATCCATACAGATCACCCGACAATGGATCCGATTTTTGATTACAGTAAATGCCACGATCATTGAAATTCCAGAAATCCTTAATCATTATCTGTCGGATGAGTTCACGATCGAGTATGAGAGCACGAGGCTGCAACAGTGCGTAGAAGCCACAAAAGGGTCCGCTGCCCTTGAACTTGTTGTACAGTGCCGTGTAGTGGGCCGCCTTCATGGCATCTGTGCTGAGTGATTGGGTGACTAGTTGCTTGATGATGTGCCATAATTTTTTGGGCCTCTCATGGGGGATACCCAAGTAATGCCAGTATTCACGCTGATAACGTGCGGCCATAAATAAGAGCAACAACAGCCCCAGCACCACTAGGCCCACAATCATGTATATTATCCACATGTTCTTCATGGCTGCGCTTAAATTTCTTCTATAATTACAACAAACACATTAACACACACACACACTCTTGAGAGCACACTTGAATCACTGTTTTTGGCCCGGAAATCGTCGTCGTCGTCGTCGTTGGAGTTGCTCACAATGATCTAATGTCGAGTCGCGTACGCGTTCTCAGCGACAAGTTGAATCTGTTACGTTCATTACCAAAACGCGATGTTCGACTGACTGCAATTGAGAAATAATATTTACGATACGCTCCGCACAGTCGCTCCGTGTTGGGAGCTTTTCGCCTGGTGGGGAGAGAGCCAGTGTGCGCTACAGCACAGCAATTGCTGCTTATGGATTGGCGACCGGCTTAAGCACCTCACAGTGGGCGTCGCAGCCAGTTGAGGCCAGCAGAGAATAGTTGATTACTCGCCCGGTATGTCTGGCCAGATTCGCGTAGGATGATTCAATGATGAGAGTATTTTGCTCACAACAAAAAAAAACAGAAAAATATAAACTAAATGGAGCGCTTAATTAAATCCGCTGCTCTCCAAAACGTTTCCGATTACCACGTCATGCTCATTGTAGGGTGTACTCAAAGTTGTTTCGAAGTTAAACTTATACAATCGTATACATACAAATGGACATGTATGTATATAACACCAGCAATTAAAGTTAATGCTCAGTCGTTAAGATTCTTCAGACTTTGTCAGCGCATTCGCTCGATCGTCCAGGCCGATCGTTTCTACACATACATTATCTCCATAGTAGTATATACAATTTAAAGTTCATTTTCGTTGGTTATCAGCTTTTATTTTCATTATTTTTTCGTTTAGATAAAAGCGTAGTTGGTTGCCTTTGAAATGCCTATGCTATTCTCGTTGAGGTGGGGTTCGGTCTAATTAAAGTGGGCAGTAAAACTGAATTGCACCGTGCGAAATTCTTGTGTGCTTTATGAGTAAGCAGCAAATACAAATAGTAGTAAAGTGTAAGGCGCTTGTCAGTCGTGTCGCGATGTTTGTGGACATTTTGGAGGCTTTGCTCAACTAACTGATAAGTAAGTGACAGCTGCAAGTCATGACAAGTCAGAAGCAAATCAATTTTATCAAGCTCTTTAAAATTTCCACTCACATCGCGTGCAGGTGATGAAGTACTCAAAGCTTTTCTCTCAATGTATTTCTCTAGTTGACCCGCTGAATTTTACGCGTAATTAGCACGTAAATGCCACACAACAACAAAAAACAAATAGAAAAAAAAAATAACAAGGCAACAACAAAATACACAAGCGAAATGGCAATAGAATAAACAACACAAACAAATTGTTAAACTTTTGTTGTACTAAGTGCTTATTTTGTTGTCGTTGTTACTACCAATATCCGCACTTGAAATCTAATCGACTGTCAGACAGTTTAAATGCTCAACTTGCAGTTACCCTGTACACAGAGAAATTACCCTCAATGAAGAATTATAAATTGTCAATATTTTAAGAGGTATCTTATATCTTTAATGATGTTATTTAACTATAAATTCAAAATATTTTAATCTACACCTTTCTATCCCAAGAGAAGAATTGGTGCAGTGTTTCAGCAGTGTTGCCAGATCGTTTGATGCTCAGCCGTAAATTATTTGAACTGATAACGTACGTTTATTCTCCGTACCTTACCAATAAATATCACTATGCTACACAACTATTGTTTCTTTTTAAAATATATTTATTCATATTTTTATAAACCATAAATAAATACTTTTTTGCTGGGATATATTTTAATAACTGTTGTTGTTAACTGTTGTTTATTACAAAAACTGTTTTTTCTCAATTATCCAAAGATAAATCTTTTGTTTGTTAGTGTATTTTTTGACACGCGTGAGCACGCAAAATCAGCTTGTCATTATGACCGCAAAAGCTTTGAGTTAAAGGGAGGTAAACTTTCAACAAAAGTTATTAGTGTTCAGGTGAATTCATCGAGATCAGCACACAGAACCGTAGGGAATGCAATGCATATTGAAATGTTATTGATCACAACTATAGATAGTATATAATTATAATAAATGTATACCATGTTTTACATAATATTAAATATCGCTATCATGATGGTCAGAATAAAAATTTAACTTGAAATCCATTGAAATTTATTGGCTTAGGCTAGAGAAATTCGTTCTCTTTATGAGTCATGAAATGACATGGTAATCTTGTCATAACTAAAGAACAACCTTTTGCCAAATAACGATATTTCTCAAAAGGAATGGAACTTTGATTTCTGACGCATGTTATTTGATTACAAGGCGCTTGTTCGGGGTTTTTTGTTCATGGGAACCCAATAAGCAAAGGGAAAAGTTCTAGTTTTAAGTTGTGTGCGATTAAATAAATTTAGATTATTTTTTATAATCTATAAATTGCTTGAATGCATAAAAATTAACATGATAACTCTTTGTATTTCTGTATAACAGTACTTGAATTACCCAAATTTAACTTTGCTATCAATATTGATAGCACAAACCGTTAATCGCAATATTGATAACAATGCAGCAGTCATTCTGACTTCAATTGACTCAAAGCCTTTATAAGAACACCCATGTCCGAAATAATTTTCAGTGGCGCGACGCATCTTGGTGGGTTCAGACCCGCATTTTGGCTCCTACTTTCAACATGGGAGTCGGCATGCTGCTACTCACAGCCCTGCTGGGGCTGATTGGCTTCCTGTTCGTCTATCTATGGCGGCAAATGCATTACTGGCAGAACTTGGGAATCAAGTGTGAAGAACCTCACCTGCTGTTGGGAAACATGGCAGGAGCGCGTACCAAGTTTTCTGTCAATGAGGTGTTTCTTCGATACTACAACAAATTTCGTGGATCAGGACCATTTGCTGGTTTCTACTCTTACACACGTCCAGCAGCATTTATTCTGGAACCATTCTTGGTGAAACTTATTTTGATAAAGGAATTCAGCAACTTCACCGATCGAGGTTTCTTCAGTAACCCAGAAGATGATCCATTGTCTGGTAGACTAGTCTTGCTGGATGGTCACAAGTGGAAGGCCATGAGAAACAAATTGTCATCAACATTTTCTTCTGGCAAAATCAAGTTTATGTTTCCCACTGTTGTCAAAGTGAGTCACGAGTTTGTTGACGTTTTCGGTGATATGGTGTCAAAGTCATCGACGGTGGAGGTGAAAGAGTTACTGGCTAGATTCACCACTGATGTCATAGGCACCTGTGCCTTTGGCATTGAGTGCAGCAGTCTCAAGGATCCCGAGGCTGAGTTTCGCGTGATGGGCCGGAAATCTCTATCGGAAATGCGATATGGAGTCTTCGGAATGGCTTTCCTCTTCAGTTTTCCCAAATTGGCACGTCGTTTGCATCTGAAAATGACACCAGACCACATTGAAGAGTTCTTTCTGCGTATTGTAAAGGAAACAGTCTCCTTCAGGGAAAAGAATAACATTCGACGCAATGATTTTATGGATCAGTTGATTGATCTGAAGAACAACCGCCTTATGAAAACGGAAACCGGTGAGAGTACGAGCCTGACCATTGAAGAGGTAACTGCCCAAGCATATGTGTTCTTCAATGCTGGTTTCGAGACTTCCTCTACTACCATGGGATTCGCTCTGTACGAATTGGCACAGAACGAGGACATACAACAGCGCCTGAGGGATGAATGCAATGCGGTTCTGGCGAAGAATAATGGCGAATTGACATACGAATCACTCAAAGAAATGGTTTATCTGAATCAGGTTATATCAGGTAACTAGTTTGCACAGCTTTCAATAACATTATTTAATTCTTTAAAATTTTAATCTCAGAAACTCTTCGCCTGTATACTGTTCTTCCAATGCTGAACCGTCAGGCCCTCAGTGATTTCGTTGTGCCTGGCTACCCAAAATACGTGATCAAGAAAGGAATGTCCGTTGTAATTCCTGCTGGCGCTATGCATCGTGATGAGAGGTTTTATCCCAATCCAGACCGTTTTAATCCAGATAACTTTACACCGGAACGCGTGAAAAACCGCGACTCTGTGGAGTGGTTGCCTTTTGGCGATGGACCTCGTAACTGTATCGGAATGCGTTTTGGAGAAATGCAAGCTCGCATAGGTCTAGCAATGCTTGTCAAGAACTTTAGGTTTTCGGTATGTGACCAGACTCCCATACCTATGAAGTACAATATAAAAAGTTTCCTTCTGAATAGTGAGTCTGGAATCTTTTTGCGTGTAGAACGTATTTAAGATTTACTTAAAAAGGACTTGACTGGACTAAACGCAATAACCCTGGGCTATTGTGTTCTTAGTTCTTGACAAAGTATTGCTTTATCTTGAGTTATGCGTTTCTCTCAACCTTAAACTTATCAAAAAAATAAGATTAATATTTTGAGAATGAAATAAATTAAATTCAAGCGTTATTGTTTCCTTAATAATTTCTGAACAATGCAAAAGCTGGGGGTAATTTTCTTAAAATTAACACATTAAGAAACTCGTAAAAGTGAAGTTTTTTTTATCAGAGCAAAGACCTCATAAAAGTCTATATGATAACAAAATTTCCCAGAAGCAATCTTATTAAAAAGTTCATACGAACAAATAGACTTGAATTCAGCTTATGCTAGTGAGTTTTTATGATGTTTTTAATGAACTATTGGAGTTTTTATTGGAGCAATTCTCCCTTAAAAGTCATTGTTATTATTAAGTTGTAATCAGCCAATTACAGCCAATACGTTTTATCTATCGCTGCAAAAGTTCTTACAATCTAACTTTTAAAAGTAAATTTTTAAATAAACAACATTAACATAACCTATCCCATTATGTATTGTGCTAGGTCAGAGAAATCTCCGTCCCTTCAATTTAACTGAATGAATCATAGTACGCGCCTGTTATCTACATTTTTGACAAACCAAATACAATATTTGCACAGTAATGATGCCTTACAAATGTGTGTCTAGTAGCTTTTATGACTGATAACATCTGTAACGTTTAGTGGACCTAGTATAATACAGGGAGGTAGTCTAGTCCTATTTTTTCCGGTAATTCAAAGGTAGAAGTGTTATCAAATAATCAGTGTAGATATTGTGTTATCGCAGCTAATCAAAAAACTTTTTGGAGAGAAATAGAGCTTTGCAAGCTTTTCTGTTTATAGAATAAACAATACTATTATTTTGAAACGAAAGTGCTGTAGTTCAATGACCTTTTATCTTGAGTGCACATTATTCAAAACTAATCATATGCTAGAAATTTAAGTATTCTGCGAATTGAATCGTTATGAATGTATTACTTTTTACTGTTTAATGTCAGCATGACAGCACAACAAATCGCTCAGTGCAAGAATATAGAAATATGGTCTACGACTGTGCACTACCCTATATACTAAAGCACATACCAAGTTGGTGAATCCTGGAAATAAATGTAATCCATAAAAACTTAGGCAGATAACCGAAACCACAACCATACTTTATTACTCATTATACATACATATATTATAAAATATAGTAACAAGGTTTTATTAACTCAGAATTGAATTCTTGTGGTTATTCTCTTTCTAGTTATTTAACCATAATCTAATGATATGGTGTTATCAAATGAGTCATTAAATCAGAGATGTTAATCTTGACATCTTCAAGTTCTTGTGATAAGAAGTTATAATTTTAAAGAAACCTCAATTATGAGTAATTTTGATTATCAATTCTTAGTAGTTTAGAGGCGCTTTCAGTTATGCTGAACTGGTTAAGTATTTAATAAATTTCTACACCTATTGCAAGCCAAATTATCTATAGACTTATTCTTTGGTCTTTGTTTAGTTTATAGGTAAACGGTATGTCGTGGCGAATACAGCGTTTCTGATTAGTATTGTGAAAGCTCTGAGTAGCTTTTATTAGATAGACTTTTTCAAAGGCGCTTTCAGTACCCGCTCGTAGTTCGATCGCATCAGACATAGTAGTTGGTGCACTTTTATTTGTGATCAGAATTTTTTATTGTTTTTTATTAGTATGGCGGTCGGTACTTTATTACTCACTGTGCTGGTTGCCCTGCTTGGGTATCTCTTCATAAAATTGCGTCGCAATATGAGGTATTGGAAGAATTTGGGCATACCATGTGAGGACCCTCATCCTTTATTGGGCAATCTATCTGGAGTGCATACTACGCGTTCGTTTCCCGAAGTCTGGCTAGCGTACTATAAAAAGTTTCGAGGAACGGGACCCTTTGCCGGATTCTACTGGTTTACTCGTCCATCGGTCTTAATCTTGGAACCTTTTCTGGTAAAGCACATATTGATCAAAGAATTTACTAAGTTCACCGATCGCGGCTTCTTTAACAATCCTGAAGACGATCCGTTGTCTGGACAACTATTCTTATTGGATGGTCACAGGTGGAAATCTATGCGAAATAAACTCTCATCAACATTTACTTCCGGTAAAATGAAGTTCATGTTTCCCACTGTCGTAAAAGTTGGTGAAGAGTTTGTGGAAGTCTTCGGAAACACAGTGGATACGTCACCGATTGTTGAAGTAAGGGAACTTCTTGCGAGATTTACAACTGACGTGATTGGCACTTGCGCCTTTGGCATTGAGTGCAGTAGTCTAAAGGATCCCCAGGCGGAGTTTAGAGTAATGGGTGGTCGATCCATAACTGATGTGCGGCATAATATGCTTGGAATTATGTTTCTCAATAGTTTCCCAGATCTAGCGAGACGTCTTCACATGAAAATGACACCGGAACACATTGAGAAGTTCTTCATGCGTATTGTAAGGGAAAATGTTGCCTACAGAGAAAAAAATAATATTCGCCGCAACGATTTCATGGATCAACTTATTGACTTGAAGAATAATAAATTAATGAAATCGGAAACTGGAGAAAGTATGAATCTAACTATTGAAGAAATTGCCGCCCAGGCTTTTGTCTTTTTTGCCGCCGGATTTGAAACGAGTTCCACTACAATGGGCTTCGCTTTATATGAGCTGGCTCAAAAACAAGATTTACAAGATCGTTTAAGGAAAGAATGTCTTGAGGTTCTTGCCAAGCACAGCAACGAATTAACCTACGAATCTTTGAAAGAGATGGGCTACCTTAACCAGGTTATATCAGGTATGAGTTGGTTATTTGCGTTTGATGTTATATTCTTCTTCAATAATATAATTTTGCAGAAACTCTACGCCTATGGACTGTTCTTCCCGTTATAAATCGACAATGCTTGGAGGACTTTGTTGTTCCTGGTTATCCAAATTATGTGATCAAAAAGGGAATGAATGTTCTTATTCCATCCGGTGCCATGCACCGCGATGAAAAACTGTATCCCAATCCCGATCGCTTCGACCCTGATAACTTTACACCAGAACGAGTTAAGAACCGTGATTCCGTTGAATGGCTGCCTTTTGGTGATGGACCTCGTAACTGTATTGGACTGCGCTTTGGAGAAATGCAGGCTCGGATCGGCTTGGCAAAACTTATCACACAGTTCAAGTTCTCGGTGTGCGATGAAACAACTATACCCATTAAGTATCATAAAAAGAGTTTTTTGATATCCAGTGAAACGGGAATCTATCTAAAGGTTGAGCGTGTATAGTAATAAAACCATCAGCTTCCATGATAATTATTCGTGCGTAGCTAAACAATTTTGATGTGTATACAAATGTCTCGTTGTGCTTCAGTGGGAAAATGCGATAATATAATAATTATGATCAAAGTTCAATTTTACTTTGGATTTTAAATGGGTTGGATAAGTTTTGCAACAGCAGTCTATACACGTATGTTATAAAAAACAAACTAATAAACGTATAGCTTTTATTATACTTGCAGCTCTCTGGAATGCAGCTTAAGCATTTCGATCTAAAGCTTAATTTTTCTAGAGCTGAGCGCCAAAAGCTCTTCAATAGCTGCTCTCTTTTCATTAGTTTAACTGCACAGTGTTTATTAATTTATTACGTCATTTGATAGCTCAAACAGATCTATAAATAAACTTTTATTTACATTGACAACTGTCTTTGTGATTGTTTGCGTTTTATTGTTATTTGTTTTACGCACATAAATACTTAAAGTAAAGAAATAAAAGTTTGTTAGACTTTTAAACTAACATGAATGGGCTTGAGTTACAAATTGTTTGAAAAGCTTGTCTGAACTCAGACTGAACTTTGATATGAATGAGTTGAATGGATGTTCTAACAAAGTGGTTCCACCTGTAGCTTAAATTCATGTGTATGTAGGAGAAACGAATGCTTTTTGTACTGCATGGGCTGCGGGGTTTCGGCTGCCAGGCTAAATCGAAAGTGTCTTAACAGTTCAATGAGACCCACAGCCATTTTCATTTTACCAAAGCGCATGCCAATGCAGATGCGAGGTCCCTGTCCAAAGGGTATGTAGGCGCAAGTGGGACGTTGCTGAATGGCCTCCTCTGTAAAGCGCTCTGGTATAAACTTCTCCGGCTCCGGATAGTACTGCGGATCGTGATGTATGGAATAGACGGGTATGATCAATTGCGCCCCAGCGGGCACATAATATTTTGGGTGCCCTGGCACTTCGTAGTGCGCATTAGTGCGCCGTAAGTGCTCTGTGGCCACGGGATACATGCGCAGTGTCTCTATAAAGAAATCATATACATATGGAAATAGTTTTGAGATATTTTTAAACTTACCCGATATGACCTGATCCAAATATTTCATTTTCTGCATTGCCTCAAAACTGAGTTCTCCATTTTCACCGTAGTTGGCAATAACTTCCTCGATTTCCTCTCTCAAGTGACTCTGTATATCCTGATGTCTTGCCAGCTCATACAGAGTCAGACTCAGAGCAGTTGCTGTCGTCTCGAAGCCCGCCACCAAGAAAACATACATCTGTGCGGCGATCTCATTGAGGGTTAGACCTTCCTTCTTATTTCCCGAATCGTATTTCTGCTTCATTTCCATCATTATGTCAACAAAATCGTTACGTTTTATGTTGTGCTGCTCCCGGTACTTAATAGTATCCTTCACCAACCCCATGTAGAAGGCTTCCACATTATGTGGTGTACGCTTCAGGTGAAGCTTGAGACTGAGCTCAGGAAAGAGTAGACAGAAAATATAATCGTAGCGCTTCTTGAGCATAGCATTTAGCCCCATCTGGACGAAGGGAGCCTTGGGATCACGCAGACTGTTGCATTCAAGACCGAAGACAGCGGTTCCAATAGTATCCGAAGTGTAGCAGGCCAGCAGTTTAGTAATCTCCAACGAGGTAGGGACGCTGTTGCAACGCTCGCGCAGCACATTCGTCAGCTCCTTTGCGGTACGTACGACTGCGGGAAACATGAGCTTCATTTTGGCTCCACTAAAAATGGGAGTCATGCGGGGTCTTAAACTGTGCCACTTGGGTCCATCGACGGCAAAGAGATGTGCTGATAATGGATCGTCCCGCTCGTTGTAGAACAAACCGCGACTATCAAAGTTGCTGAAGTCCTTAATCATTATACGCTTTAGCAGATCCATGTCCGTTATGACGTGAATGGGCGACATAAGGAAATAGCCCCCTACATAGGGACCACAGTGCTTGTACTTCTCGTAGATCTTGTGTATTATCTCCGACGTGTGTTTGCTAATCCGCCAACCCCACATGTTGCCCACAAACGGTAGAGGCGGTTCGTGGACAATGCCACGACGCAGGAAATAAGAATGGCGCACCTTCATCCATATGAAGAACCATATCAGGATACTTGCGATCAGGCAGAGACAGACGAACATTTTACTTGAACGAGTAAACACAGACTAAAGGGAAATCTCGAGATTCTGTGGAATAAATAGTCAATGTACAGCCCGGGTCAGGACCCCAGGAATTGTTAAATTTTGCACGCAGCAGATCAAGGTTCATTCTACATCTCGTTTCCTAATATATCTGTTAATACGTGTATACGGTCATCTTAAGATAATAATAATAGTAGTAGCAAGTGAAATGATAAAACTTTGAACTTGAAAGAGCCAAAACAAGTCTAAGAGCACAAGTACTTGTATGTTATGTACAAAGTAGTGTTGGAAAAATAAACTAAGATAAGACACCTAAGAATTATACATTTTCACTTCTAAAGAGTTATTAACATTTTATTTGTAATTATACACAAACAAATTAAAAACAGTCAAACATTAAACTAGTTTACTTGTATAATATCACTAAAGTTCAGGTATTTGTTTCATTTAGGCAATTGGAAAAGTTTGTTAAAGAGTTTTTATATCAGCGAAGTATAAATCTTATCAGACGATTAGACGTACTTATAACGATGATAGTCAGTTTTAGTGCCACTCAGGCCTTGAGTTTGTTTCCATAACATTTAATGTTGAATTTATTTCGTTAACAAATTAATCATATTGTTATTTTTATAACCGCTACCCTTAAATTTAAATTTATATTTTTTTATTTCGTTATCCTTTCGACATTGAGATGAATTCCGTTCTCAGAAGAAAGTAAAATATTCTTTGTAATCATTGTAAGGGGTATGGGAGTTTTTGATGATACAGTGAACTTTAAATCTTTGATCAGATATGCCAGGCCAACACAGGTCTGCATGAGACCAAAGCGAGATCCAATGCAATTGCGCGGACCATCCCCAAAGGGTAGCCAAGTACAAGACGGACGGGCTTGAATTTCCGCCTCCGTGAAACGTTCGGGCTTAAATTTCTCCGGTTCTGGATAAATGTCGGGATCATAGTGAATACCCAAGGCGGGTATAACCACGACGCTGCCCTTTTCTATGTAGTGCTCTGGCTTTCCAGGCGAATAATCGGATACGGCCATTCGCGTTAGATGAGCAAGAACGGGATATTTACGTAGTGTTTCTAAATGATAAATTAAAATAGAAATTACCTCGGTAAATATTATTATGGCTTATTGCATATCTCACCCATGACGACCTGCTCGAGGTACTCCATTTGCTTGATATTATCGTAAGTGAATTCATTGTTGTGCTTGCTGAGCACCTCGTTAATTTCGGCTCTCAGCTTATTCTGTATATCCTGATGCAGGGCCAGTTCATACAGGGCAAAGCCCATAGTTGTGGAGCTGGTCTCGAATCCCGCAACAAAGAAAATAAACGCCTGTGCGGCCAATTCTTCAAAACTTAGACCTTCCTCGGTATTTCCCGCCTGGTGTTTCTCGTACAATTCGATGAGCATGTCCATGAAATCATTACGCTTCTCCTTGGTCTTCAGTCGATAGTTGATTGTCTCTCTCACTATACGAAGATAGAAGTCGCTAACCTCTGGAACTGTGATCTGTAGACGCAGTCGTCGTGACAGCTTGGGAAATCCGAAGATAAAGAAGTCAAGGAGTCCGAAATAACGTCTTTCCGCAACCGCTCTCTTCCCCATTGTGACAAACTCGGCGTTGAGATCCCGTTGGCTATTGCAGTCCAGACCAAAGGCACAGCTGCCAATCACATCGGCCGTGTAGCGTCCCACCAGGTCGGTTACCTCCAACTCTTTAGGGGTAGACACTTTTTCTGCAAACACTTTTGACATTTCTTCGGCAACTCTTAACACGAGCGGCAACATGTGCTTCATTTTGCCCGAGGTGAAGGTGGGCGATAGTTTGTGCCGCAGATGACGCCACTTCTGTCCTTCAATGCTGAACAGTGATGCCGATAGAGGATCGTCGACTTCATTGTAGAATATGCCACGGTTCTCAAAGTTATTGAAATCTTTGATAAGTACGAGTTTTACCATCTCCAGATCGGTTACCACAACAGTCTTGGTAAAAAAGAATAAGAATCCCGCATAGGGACTTCCGCTATTCCTGAACTTTAGGTAGTAATCTTTGAAGACAACGCCCAGTTGTCGCTTAGACGGCCAGTCACCAACGTTTCCCTTGGGAAATGAGGGTGCTTCGTGCGGGATTCCGCGCCGAATCCAATAATTGTGCCGATGTCGCGCTGCATAGTATATCAGCGATAAAATAATAACGATCAAAGCTATAAACAATGCCATTTTACGGCTCACTTCTAACTGAGTAAAGCGCAGACCCAACACCCGATATTTATAGGCGAAAGCTTGCGCTCAGAAAAGCTTTACTTGCAAAGAGAGCAACATAAAGAGCGAAGTTATAGATAAAGTAATAGTAGTAGGATTATCTATGATAGTTAAAACACATGCAATGCTTGTGTTTATTAAGATATACAAATGTATATCTAACTATTCATTTTGATTTAATTATTATAGTTAATTTCATTCTAGCAGCCTCGTTTGCTTCATTTTTGTCCTTAAGCATAATATCTAATCTTAAACAAAGTTCACCCCATAGAATGCTGAAATTCGCTTTAAATATTTGAAATAATTTGTAGTTGTAGTGAGTTTCTTTCAACGAGAACAAAAGCTACCTAAACGTAATTTGATGGTCATTGTGACGTCATATTTAAATGCTAATGCATTAAGTAGTGCAGGGAATACTTTAGTATTTACTGATATATATTTTATTGAATATTGTTATATGAAAAAGACTGAATGAAGATTGAGTTGATCTATAAATGGATAAGTACATTTTGAATGGAAAAAACAGAGATCCGAGTACAGAACAAATTTTAGTACAGTGGAACATCCTGGACTTTTAGAAAGATACCATGGGCTGGGGTCAACAATATATTTTTCTTGGAAAACCTGATCTCGGGCACGGTGCGAGCACACACACTGAACTGGTAGCGTCGCAGCAGGTGAAATAGGGCGATGTTTGTCTGCATTTTTCCAAATCTCATGCCAATACAATTGCGAGATCCATCCCCAAAGGGCAGCCAAGAGCAGGTGGGACGCGCTGACAACTCCTCTGCCATGAAACGTTCCGGTATAAATTTTTCAGGTTCTGGATAGAATTCCGGATCGTGATGAATGGCATGTACAGGGATAAGGACCATCTGTCCGGGTTCAATAAAAAAGTGCCGATTTCCGTCGACCACATACAAATGCTTAGAGATCCGAGAAAGATGTGACACCACGGGATACTTGCGAAGGGTCTCTGCAACATAAATGAGAAGAGTGAGGAAAATATGACGATAATATATTGACTTAGATAAGAATGAGTTCTTTCACCTGCTATAACTAGCTCCATGTAGCGCAGCTCCTGCATGCAGTCGTAGGTGAATTGGCCTTCATACAGGTTCAGTGCCTCCTGGATTTCCTCTCTCAGCCTGTTTTGTATGTGTGGGTGCTTGGCTAGTTCATATAGGGCGAATGTCAACGTGGAGGCAGAAGTATCAAAGCCAGCGGCAAAGAAAATAAAAGCCTGTGCCGTTATCTCTTGCATCGAGAGTTCGTTGCGTTGCTTCATCTCGATGAGCAGATTCATAAAATCGTTTCTCTTTATGCCCTTTTCTTCGCGCTCCTTAATCGTGTCAGCCACAATACGTGTGTAGAAATTGGTAATGTCCTTGTGGATCTGACAGAAGCGTAGTCGGCGTGCCCAGGTTGGATAACTCTCAATGAACGCGTCGATGTATTTGTTGTGCCGTCTATCCGTGAATGCGCGTCGGCCCATCACTGCGAACTCAGCATCGGGATTACGCAGTCCATTGCAGTCGAGACCGAAAGCGCAGGTACCAATCACATCAGAAGTGTACCTCGAAGCAATGTCACCAATCTCTACAATGCCACAGATGGCATTGTCCGATAACTGGCCACAGATTGTGGCAAGCTCCACGCCCACAGCGCTAACAGTGGGAAACATGTACTTCATCTTGCCCGACGTAAATGTGGACGACAATTTTTGACGCAATGGTTTCCATTTGGGCCCATCGATGCGAAAAAGGTGGCCGGTTAGGGGATCATCGCGTTCATTGTGGAACATGCCACGATCCTCAAAGTTGGCAAAGTCTCGGATTAGAATCTCCTTTGCCAGCTCCACATCCAATACAAGCACCACCGGACGCATCATCAAGTAGAAGCCGGCGAAGGGGGCTGCAGTAATCTTAAACCGATTGTAGAGCGGCGTCAGTATGTCCACCATGTGTTTGGTCGTGCGAAATCCTTTCATGTTGCCCCACGGAAAAGTGGGACGTTCATGGCTTATTTGTCGCCGTGTCCAATAAGTGAGCCTGATTCGCACGTACCAGAAACCGACGGCCAGTGTAATTAAGATGAGCGCAATCACATCGAGCATTTTGCGCGTTTCACTTTCAACTGATCTGAATTGAGCAACGACACAAGAAGCGACGCTTAATCAGCTGCAGTGCAAAGTGCACAAGAAAATACATACAAAGGCAAAAGCTGTCAGCCAGTAGATACCCTGTGAAGAAGAGGTACACACGTATGTACATATACATATAAGTAATGTATATATAATACATACAAACATCAGCAATTTTACTTACATTTTTTTTACGTATCAAGTCTACCACAGATTAATAATATTCTACACAGAATTAAAATAGGTTTTTTAATTTAATTTATTTAATTTATTTAAGGAGAGAGAGATACACTTTCAATATATCCTGCTTATAGAAATTATTTGGTTACAGGGTATAATAAACAACTTAAGTAAATAACCTCGATAAATAATGACTGTTAGACCCCTCCCGCATCCCACACAGCCAATAAAAACATGTTCTTGACTTTGAAATCAAATCTCAGTTTCAGTAAGTTTTAGTGAGCGCGTTAATGCTTGTTAAACACAGTTTAAAAGTAGACTAAGCAGACAAAAAGAGAGAGAGTGAGAGAGAAAGAGAGAGAGAGAGGAGAGAGCCAGAAGTTGCGCCTTGAACTTGAACAAAAATAACTGATAACGGAATGACTTTAACGGTATTTAGGGATAGAGATAATTTGTTGCGCATGTTTGTAAAAGTTTACATAGCAAAGCTCTGATTGCACATTTTCTTATGCATTCTCTTTCTGTTGTTCTTTGCGTTGTATTTAAAATTAATGAATATGAACATTCAAATACCCTGTAGATTATAAACATAAATACGTCTGCTAAATTAACAGTTTACTAAAAATGTATTTCAAATCAAAACTTTCATTGAACAGTGTATCGAAATTAACAATTAAATGAACTTTGTCTTTTGCATGAAATATTGGGCAGACTGCAGCGTATTTGGCATTTGACTAGACTGAAGAACATTTCAATTATACGGACAATTACTGTTCTCATCAAACATATACTATAAAACTGAAAGAGCGAACGATCGAGATTATTATATTTAAGAGACGCGTACACTGTGCGCTTTCGATCGCTGAGCTTTCTTGAAGCTTTTTCTAAGCATTTAAGAAATGCGCAAATTATTGCTGATAATAACACAAATAAAAAAAGAGACCATATTCCTTAAACATTTGTTTATCTGTCAACTTATTAATAAGTACAGATCATAACCTAGCGTAACATTGAAAAAATGAAGCTAATAGTCAGAATTTGTAGTTAATCTTCAGTTAGACGTTCCATACTAAGGTGAATGCCTGATTGCGTGGCTATTAAAAAATTTCGCTTAGAAAACTGTAATGGAATCTGCGTTTTTTTGGTGGTACCAATTTGATAATCACGCAGAAGCATCACAATGCCGATCTTGACCTGCAACAGACCGAATCTTTCGCCAATGCAACCACGCGGTCCATTTCCAAAAGGCAAGTAGGCGAATGGATGACGCAACTTAATGGCTTCGGGCTCGAAACGTGCTGGGTCAAAGCGTTCAGGTTCCGGGTATAACTCAGGATCATGGTGCATGCTGTGCACGGGTATCATCACTCTTGTGCCCGGCTCCAGCACGAGGTCGCTGTCGGGCACCTTGTAGGATTGTGTAGTGCGTCGCAGCAGATGGGGCAAAATTGGATACTTGCGAAGTGTTTCGGAAACCACCTGACTAAGATAAGTCATCTCTTGAAGGCACTCATAACTGAGTTCTTGGTTATTTCTCGTCAGGCTCGACTTAATTTCCATTCGTAACTTGTGCTGTATGTCGGGATTGAGGGCCAACTCGTAAAGGCAGAAGGACATGGTTGTCGAGGAAGTGTCGAAGCCGGCCAGGAAAAAGACCAGAGCCTGGGCAACAATTTGCTCGAAACTCAACGCAGAATCACCTTCCTTGAGATCAATTAGCAGCTGGATAAGATCATTGCGCTTCACGTGCTCACGCTCTCTGTACTCCAAAGTTTGACGGACAGTCTCGCAGAAAAACTGACTTACCTCGGGTCGAAAGAGGCGCATACGTAAGCGCCTGGATAGGTCGGGCTGGGAGAACATAAAGGCCTGAACAATGCCGCTGTGCAATGGCTCTTCAGTCACCAAACGTCCCATTTGCAGGAATTCCGATTTGGGATTAGATAGACTGTTGCATTCCAAGCCAAAAGCGCAACTGCCGATCACATCGGTGGTGTAGCGTGCGCACAATTCCTTCGCCTCGAAATCGCCCAGAGACTTCTCGGCCGCCCGAGCCAGTTGTTGACCAACTTGGACAATTGTGGGGAACATGAATTTCATTTTACCCGAGCTGAACACTGGCGTCAGGTTGTGCCGGAGCCAACGCCACTGTTCGCCATCCAGAAACAGTAGATTTCCTGTGAGTGGATCGTCGCGCACATTGTGAAAGAGTCCACGATCCGCAAAGCTATTGAAATCACTGATCATCATACGTCTAATCAGATCCAGATCCATTACGAACAGCGCCTTACTGAGGAACGTAAAGAAGCCGCAGAAGCGTTCACGGCTCTTGAATTTGCCATAGATTCGCAAATTGATATCCGTCCAGTGGAGACTACGTGCAAATCCGCGCATGTTACCGAACAGAAACGTTGGCCGTTCTCCCGGCACGCCACGCCGGCGCCAATATGCGTAGTGCCCATGCAACCAGATATAGAGAGCCCCTATGAGGAACGCCAGCAAAAACAGAAGCGTCATCGTGAAACCGACAAGTTGAACTGAGCGGCAGTGTCTGTGCCAACTGCGCTCCGGCCCACTGAGCTTTTTAAGTGCATTTATAGTACTGAGTTTTATTATATCTCTCTCTATCTCTCCCAGTATTTGCGTAATGAGCGTAGGTTTATTTGCAAATCCATCATGCATAACATTTAAATACATCAAGATAGGGTGTAAACTATTTTAGAATATATTTCGTTATACGCTTAATTAATTTCAACATCTATAAACTGTCTCACAACTTGATCAAGTTCAAAATAGTTCGAGAAACGCCTGGTTAGTATACATAGTAAAACGTTGTGATATATAATCATTCAATAACTTGTTGTGGCTGAGAAATACGATATAATTATATAAGATAAGTTAAATACTTTGTTAACATTGAAAGCAAGCTTTGATCAGAAAACAATAATTATTTTTCAAATGCGTTCCACCTTCAGATGAATACCATTTCTTGGACCCAATGGAAAGCTGCGATTGTTCAGTAGTAGCGGTATCTCAGTGCGTTTGGATACACCAAATTTAAAGCTTCGCAAGAGTGAGACAATTCCAATCTTGGCCTGCATTTTTCCGAACCGTTCGCCGATGCAGTTGCGGGGCCCATCTCCAAAGGGAAGATACGAATAGGGATGTCGCTCCTTAATGGCCTCAGGCTCGAACCGCGAGGGATCAAAGCGTTCTGGATCTGTATAAATCTCGGGATCACGGTGTATGCTATGTACAGGAATCAATAGTGTTGTTCCCTTCTCGATAACTATTTCTGTGCCAGGCACCTTGTAGTCCTCGTTAGCTTGTCGCAGGAGGTGAGCCAAAACTGGATGTTTACGAAGTGTTTCTTAAAGAATGATAATTGTATGTTATAAACTGTTAAGGTATACGATATAAGTTAAGAGTGTGCTTACCCGAAAGAACTTGTTCCAGATAGGTCATCTGTGCAATTGCGTCATATGTTACTTCTCCATTCGATACCTCCTTGGTCACAGCTTCGATCTCGTCGCGTAGGCGTTGCTGCACATCTGGTTGCAGTGCCAGCTCATACAGGCAGAAGGCCATTGTGCTGGACGAGGTCTCGAAGCCGGCTATGAAGAATACAAAACATTGGGCTGCCATTTGTTCAATCGTTAGACCGCTTGAAAGATCAATTCCTTTGCCCTGTAGTGCTGCTTCCTCATTTTCTGCGCGTAATTCAATTAACTGATCAAGGAAATCATTGCGTTTTATTCCATGCTTTTGGCGATATTCGATAGTGGACCGAACAGCCTTCATGAAAAAATTAGATAATTCATCGGGGAAAACTTTCAGTCTGAATTTTTTTGCTAGATTTGCATTAGTGATAATGAATGCTTGCAACAATTGACCATGACGCGGCTTTTCAAAAAGCATTTTTCCTTTATTCCGAAATTCGGCATTCGGATCCACCAAACTATTACACTCTAGACCGAAGGCACAGGTACCGATGACATCAGTTGTATAGCGAGCACACAGTTCCTTGATCTCAACATCTCCACCATCTACTACGGCTGCCTCTACTGCTGAATCCATTGCCTTTTCCAGTTGATGACCTACTTCGACGACCACACCAAACATGTGCTTCATCTTGCCAGATGTAAAGACCGGCGTCAGTTTGTGTCTCATCGAGCGCCACTCTTCACCTTCGAGAGCAAACAAGTGTCCGGTGAGTGGTTCATCCCGCACATTGTTGAAAACACCACGATCTTGGAAGGACTTAAAGTCCTTAATAAGCACTTGCTTGATTAGATCCAGATCCGTAATAAAAGCAACTCGCTTTAAGAACATGTACATGCCCGCGACTGGCGTTTTTCCCTTGAACTTTTCGTAGAATCTCTGATTGATGTCGCGAAAATGATATTTTGAACCGATGCCTCTCATATTACCGACGAAGGGAAGAGGGGTTTCGTAAGGAACGCCACGATTTTTCCAATAATTAAACGTATTCTGGTAGAATTTGTATATCAGTGCAATTGCCACGCCCAGTAAGGCGATTGATATCATCATTTTGATGCCGTAATATGATGTCTTTTATAAAGTACTTGTGGTTGAACACTAAACAATGTTTTTAGCTAAGCACGCTTTTATTGTGGAGGCCGAGTACCAAAATTGGTAAAAAGCTTTTGATTTTGAGAGTGAAACTTGTTTACATTTTTAAATGTTGTGTAGTTGTTCTCAAAAGCTCTAGTAAAAAATAAACCGTAGTGTTTTAACTAAGAGCAAAAATCGCTCTCTTATGCTCTTCATTTGTATTGTTTGATATCTTATCAAACGCGTACACACCTCAATGAAATCATTGTTGCATTTCTCCATAAATTTAATTATTTTTGGCAAGTATTTTACATTTCATGCAGCAATAAATGAATAAAAGATAGTATTTAAGAATTTAGAATCCAATGTTTAGTCGACTTAGTGTAACTGGACTTGTCGATCTTATTTAGTAAATAGTAAAGAGCATTTAATTCTCATGAGAGTTCACTGTAAATTGATGTAGTAGCCTAGCACCAACTCATTAAAAGTCGAAACGTCATCGTGATGCTGTCAAGCTTAAGCGACAATCCAAGCTTTCATTTATTAAGAGTGGCTTTAAGAGTGGGCAGAGCTTTATTTATACGTTTTTCTCTCTTTTCGCTTTAATCTCTTTGCTATGAATACTAATTATATCAACCTCTCTTTGCACTATCGTATACTCAAAACAAAACTCATTCTCCAGAACAAAAAAGTCATTTCGTATTGTATATACATGAGAAGTTATTGCGTTAAAAACTCAATTTATTTAAACATTTGTCAGGTGAAATTTATAATCTAAAATAACGTTTGATTTCAGTAGTCGCTAAGTTTCAATGATAGAGACCTTTATGTTCGATAAACTCAATATACAAAATTCTTAAAGGCGCTCCACCTTTAGATAAATACCATTTTCTGAACCCATTGGGAAATTGCGGGTGTTCAGAAGTAATGGAATCTCTGTACGATCACAAACACCAAATTTAAAATTACGTAACAGTGATATGAGGCCAATTTTAGATTGCATTATTCCGAAACGGTCGCCGATACAGTTACGGGGCCCGGAGCCAAAAGGAAGATAGGCATAAGGATGTCTTGCCTTAATAGCCTCAGGCTCGAAACGCGAGGGGTCAAAGCGTTCAGGATCGGGATAAATCTCAGGATCGTGATGTATATTATGAACTGGTATTAATACTGATACACCTTTCTCGATTACAAACGGGGTATTTGGTACTTTGTAATTTTCGTTGGCTTGTCGTACCAAGTGTGAAAATATGGAATATTTCCTTAGAGTCTCTGTATGTAGAAATAAATATGTAAGATGCTTAGTAAATTTAGGATAATATCTTACCAGAAAGAACTTGTTCTAAATATTCCATCCGACCAATGGCATCATCGCTGAGCTCTCCGGTAGATTCCTCTGTTAGAACTGCTTCGATCTCGTCCCTTAGGCGTTCCTGTATATCCTGATTTAGTGCCATCTCATACAGACAGAACGCTATAGTACTAGACGAGGTTTCAAAACCTGCTACGAAAAAAACGAATGACTGAGCGGCCATCTGTTCAATGGTCAGACCTTTCGAAAGATCGATTCCTTGGCTCTTACGAGCTGCTTCCTCGTTTTCAGCCCGCAGCTGTATCAACTGATCTATGAAGTCGTTGCGTTTTATTCCATTCTCTTGGCGATAATCTACAGTGCTTTTAAAAGCTTTCATAAAAAAATCATTCACTTCGTCGTGTACAACTTGAAATCTTAGCATCGATGCAATTTTTGGATTATTAAAAAGAAATGCAGTTACTAACTGACAATGCCGCGGTTTCCCAAATATCAAGCGGCCCTTGGCACGGAACTCGGCATCCGGATTATTTAAACTATTGCACTCCAATCCGAAGGCACAAGTGCTGATGACGTCTGTTGTGTAGCACGCACACAGTTCCTTAATCTCCACAGCACCATCTCTTGCAGCGGCTGCCTGAACTGATGTATCCATTGCCTTTTCCAGTTGTTGACCCACTTCTACGACCACACCGAACATCTGCTTCATCTTGCCAGATGTGAAGACCGGGGTTAGTTTATGTCTCATCGAGCGCCACTCTTCACCTTCTAGGCAGAACAAGTGTCCGGTGAGAGGTTCATCACGCACATTGCTGAAAACGCCACGGTCGCAAAAGAATCTAAAATCCTTGATAAGCACCTGCTTGACTAGATCCAGATCCGTTATAAAAGCAACTCTCTTAAAAAACATGTACATGCCCGCGATTGGTGTTTTTCCTTTGAACTGATTGTATATTCTCTGATGGATGTCACGGAAATGATATTTCGATCCCATTCCTTTCATATTGCCATAAAATAGCAGTGGGGGCTCACACGGAACATTGCGAATTTGCCAATAATTATAAGAACGTCGTAAATAAATGTATACTATAATGGCGACCGTAGCCAGTAATGTCAGTGTCAACATAATTTTGGGACTAAAGTAAAACGACTTGTTTTAAGAACCGTTGTGCGAAGAGTAAAATATTTGTCAAGTGCCCTGCGCTTTTATAGAAAATCTGTTACTGAAATTGGCTTGAAGTTTTGAGTTACATTAGCGAAGTAAGTTCTCTTAAAGTTGTTTCTCTAGAAAACACAATTAAAATATAATACATATATTAAGTAAGCTTGTTAAAATCATACACAACAAATTCAAATATTCAATATAGAAATAAGTTATTTCAAATAACTTTACCTCAGTGAACTAAACTTTGATGACATTTTTCTCTTAAAAGCTTGTTTTCACCTGAAATTTTAAATATTGCAAGTGGGAGAGTTAAATAACAACAACGTCCGGCTAAACTTGCGTTTAATGAATGAAGTGCTGAAAAACTTCAATGCACGTGGAGTCGATTAAATTAAACAATAACACAAGCAAAGTTGTAATGTAAAGTAATTAAATGTAAAAAAAAAGAAATTCTTGTTAAATTGTTTGAAGAACATTGTAATTAACACATAACTATTTAAATGAATTTAAATGTGTTCCATCCTATCATGAATACCATTAATTGGGTTTACTAAATTAGTGTGGTTATTTATATTCAATGGAATTTTTTTCTGTCTAGAAATTTAATAATTATTTAAACTGTAATCAATAAACTCTAAGATAATTTAAGCCTTTCCGACTGTATTGTATAAATTTTTCTTATATAATTTGCAGTCTGCACTTTTTCATTTTTTGGTTCTGTTGTTGGTCTTGCTTCTTTTTTTTTTTTGGAAAACCAACTTCGATAACCTTAGAAATTATGAAATCTTAGTTAAAATTGCATTGAAAGCCAAACGAGTAGAAAAAGAATAGAACGTACTATTTATTGCTGTTTTACTGACAGTTTTGACAGTATAATTGAAATGTTTTTATGATAAGTTATATTAACTAAAGTGAATGATAAAATAAAGAAATTATTTGTTAAGTAAAGAGGAGTCACTGTAATCAATAAATTAATTAAATTACTGTTACTTAAATAAAATATAGGTGTTTAATATTTTGCAAAGTTATAAATTCAATGCAACGTATTAAAAAGTCGAGTATTATTGTAGTAAACTGTATGCATACCATATATTAAATAAATAGTATTCTATGTAAATATAGTAATCAGATAACAATTTTATATAATTAAAGCATTGCCTTTATGTTGCTGTTTAATAAGGTCCAGAAAACGGTTAAAGATAGGTAAATGTACCTTCTTTCGGCACAGCGTAGATTTATCACTGTTATACTATTCCGCAGTTGAATCAAATCTTTTCGGGGTTGTCAGGCACTCCTTATGTTTCTATTCTAACAATGACTAACTGATTCCAAAAGTAATAATCGATTGGGCTGTATTTGAGTGCAACTTAGATTACCATGGGTACAATTAACTAATAAACTTTTGGATTAAGCAACGGTTAAGGTATCTAAAATGTGGTATACCAAATTAATATTGTAACTATTTCTTTTCGTTTGGAATAGTTAGCTATCTAGCAGATCTCCTATACCAGTGTTTAATAAAAGTATTATTTATTTCCTCTTTTGATTGCATTGGCGTTAAATATTGTGTTTATATAATATATAATATGTTATGTAATGTAAGTTGGTATTTTTATTATCATACTTATAAAATTAAATACAAAGTTTTATTGATTTTCATTTACTAGCAAACTTTTTAAATTACATACAAAATTATTTAAATGCGTTCCACTTTTACGTGGATACCATTTATGGGGTTTATTAAGTTCATACGGTTATTTAGTTTTAAAGGTATTTCAGTTTGACCCGAAACACCAAATTTGAAGTTACGAATGAGTACTACGAGGCCGAGCTTGGCCTGCATTTTTCCGAAACGATCGCCGATGCAGTTGCGGGGTCCGTCTCCAAAGGGAAGATACGCATAAGGATGTCTTGCCTTAATAGCTTCAGGCTCGAAGCGCGAGGGGTCAAAGCGCTCAGGATCGGGATAAATCTCAGGATCGTGATGTATACTATGTACGGGAATAGAAATACCCATGCCTTTCTCGATGACAAACGATGTGTTTGGTACTTTGTAGTCCTCATTAGCTTGTCTAATTAGGTTTGACAAAATAGGATGTTTTCTGAGAGTCTCTGTTTAACAAAATTATAATAAATAGAAAAGAATATAGAAAAATTCACTGTAAAAATGCTTACCCGAAAGTACTTGCTCCAAGTAAGTCATTTGGTTAATGGCGTCATAGGTGACTTCTCCATTGGAGACCTCGTTTAGAACGGTTTCGATTTCGTCCCGCAGGCGTTGCTGGACATCTTGTTGTAGTGCCAGTTCGTACAAGCAGAAACCCATAGTACTGGATGAGGTCTCAAAGCCCGCAATGAAGAAGACAAATGACTGAGCGGCCATTTGTTCAATAGTCAGGCCCTTCGATAGGTCGATTCCTCCACCCTTGCGAGCTTCCTCCTCGTTTTCTGCACGTAGCTGTATCAACTGATCGAGGAAATCATTGCGCTTTATATTATTCTTCTTTCGATAATCGACCGTGGATCGAACGGCATTTAGGAAAAAGTTATGCATATCATCTGAAATCGCCTTTAGTCTTAATTTTTTTGAAATCTTGGGGTTTGTGAGAATGAACAATTGTAGAAATTGGTTATGACGTGGTTTTGTGAGAAGTTGTCTTCCTTTGGCCCGAAACTCTGCGTTTGGATCCTCCAAGCTGTTACACTCTATGCCGAAGGCGCAGGTGCCTATGACATCTGTTGTGAACCGGGCGCAAAATTCCTTGATCTCAATATCATCCCCGTCTGTTGAGGCGACAGCGCTTTCTACAGCCTTGACCAATCGCTCACTTACTTCGGCAATTACACCAAACATGGTCTTCATCTTGCCTGAGGAAAAGACGGGGGTAAGTTTGTGCCTCATTGCACGCCACTCTTCACCCTCGAGAGCAAACAGGTGTCCGGTGAGGGGCTCATCCCGCACATTGTTAAAGACACCACGATCCTGGAAGGTCTTGAAGTCCTTGATAAGCACCTGCTTGACCAGATCCAAATCCAGAATGATGGCAACGCGCTGGAAGAATAGGTACAAGCCCGCGATTGGCGCTTTTCCTTTGAACTGATTGTAAATTCTCTGGAAGATGTCACGAGGATGGTATTTTGTGCCGACGCCTTTCATGTTGCCTAAAATAGGCACAGGAGCCTCATGTGGAACACCTTTGCGTGCCCAGTAGGTATAAATACTTTGATAAAAGTGGTAAACTAAAGCCACTGCAACACCCAATAGGGCGATAGTTAATAAAGCCATTTTTGAGAACTTGTTTAGGTCGTGTGGAGTATTTTCAATAACTTTCGAAAGCAAACTGTGTATTGTGTTGAGGACCTACGACTTTTATACAGAATTTATTATCAGTTTGAGTCAAAGCTTTTTAGAAAACGTAAAACGTAATTTTTGTAGTTCTCTGAAAGCTTTTGTACAGATAATTGTTCAATGTACTTAATTTTGCCACAGCGTAGAGGCAAGTTTGTTATGAATTCCATAGTAAAATCTAATCTTTTTGGGGTTGCCGGGCACGCTTCACATTTCTCTTCTAACAATGACTAACAGATTCCAAAAGTTATCAACGTTTGGACTATATGTGAGTGCAACATTCAGATAAAGCGTTCTATGAATAGCGCTATCGCCTAGTTTGCTGTGAGTACAACCAACATGTTTGATAAATTTTCGATTGTAATGGTTGAGGTAGCTAAAAATTTAATGGAAGGCAAATATTGTCTTGCTCAAGCGTAGTCGACTGGTAATCACCCTATATTTTTGAATGAAGTATAAACCCAGGTAATAGTTTCTAAAACAAAAATAACCAAAATAAAACAATACGTTTAAAAAGTGTTAGAAACCAGTTAAAAGCATTTGAGCCAACTTAAAGTACCCATTACTCATTTGTAAAGGGTGTTAAATTTATCACTTTCATTATAAGTTCACGCGCAACATTATGAAGTGGGCTTTCCTGGGCTCATATACTATAATAAACTTTTTTCGCGGCTAACAGTGACATATATAAACATTAATCAGTTGTATTTCTTTTAGATTAGATTTGTGTCTGGTCGGGTAGAAATAGTATAGCTCATTGTTGGTTCTTAAGTGTTGAAAGTTGTTGTTATGTAAATAAGGTAAGTGAATCATGACGAGTAAAAATAGATGAAGCTATTTATTTGCTTAGATTTTGCTGTTGAGATCTATATATAGAAGAAGCTAATTAATAGTCAATTCGAACTTGCCTATTTCTTACCTTTATCACCTTTTGTTGTCTCCCATGGAACAATTGCAATCAAGCATCAATGTCAGTTTTTCAATTAAAATCTACTTTATTTGCTTTTCTAATTGGATTGTCAGCAAATCTCGTCTTTATGCAGTCTTTCCGATGTCTATTCCTTCGGCTTTTCAGTTGCTGTTGCTCTTGTTGTTATTGATTGTATTGCCTTTTGGAATTTTCTTTAATTAAATTCGTCCAGTGGTAAATCAAATCATGCGTAAAGTCAATGAAACTAACATAAAATGTAGAGCCAATGGAAAATCACTTTCCAGAGCACGCCACGCTCACCCATCTATTCTGTCCGCAGGGGGGCAATAGACAAGAGGTTTTCCGACCGGTTTGCCAGCTTTATTACAAAATCGCGCGCAAATTTATGCGAAAGCGATTAGAGGCACATTAAGCGTTGATTTTGATGGGCAGCGCGACCGGATACTCTGCGAGATCCTGCTGCTTTTGTTGCTCGTCCCGCTTCTGGTTTTGGGATCTGGCTCTGTTGCTGTTTTGTGCTTCTGGCTTGGGCTCTCGGTTGGATCCTTGCACGTGCACACCGCACTGTGTCAATAATAAAACAGCGTCGCGCCTAAAAGCGTGCTACAGACGTGTTGGCGCTGTGCCATGTCCCGCAGTCTGCGCTTCCGTATGTGTGTGTGTGTGTGTGTTTGTGTTTCTGTGTGCCTGTGTAGACGAGAATGTGTCGGTGCTTAAAGGATTTGCCCTAATGCCTACTGCCTGTTTTATGCCGCTAATGCGCCATCGCCATTTTCGAATAGACATAAAAATTGTAACGTTGCGTTTTAGGCGACTTGCAATGAAGTGTGGCGCATAAAGCTCACAGCGGGAAAGAAAGCAAAATACAACAACAAAGACCTAGCTCAGCTTTAATACAGCACTTGGCTTAAACAATTATATTAAATATTCGGCATAAAGGGGATTTGGCTAATTTTCTGAAGATCTTATAAATGATTCTTTCCTTATACGAATATCTACATAGAATTTAGCTGATACATATCTGTTTGCAGTTGAACAACTTATATTGTTTTAATTGCAAGTCACAACTTTAGTTTCGTACACTATTTCCTAGCATAGCGGAATAGAATTTAATTTTCTAACGAAGCGATTCGGAAACATTTGTGGGGCAAAGCCATGTGGTTGTAATTTATCTGGCACCACATGGCAATTCCATAAAATATTGTGGGCCGTTGCCTCGCGGCAAAATCTGTAACCAATAAATGAGCAGACACCATGGAATTGGATGGGAAAATTACAAACGAAGCCAATGGGACGCCAAAAGCAATTGGATATTGGCTGTATCTCCCTCTCCTTCGTTTTGTCAGTCTGCCTGTCTGTCGACAGTCTGTTGGTGCCATGACGAATATGTGTGTATTGGCCGAGTGGTTAAAGGCTCGGTCAGCGGTGCAAACTCGCATCGAAGTAATGGTCAAAGTGGCCTCGAGCGTTGAGCTAAAAACTTTGCTCTGCTTTTAGCGTCCTATACGGTTCTCGGATGAGTTATTGTAACTTCAACTTTTTTTACGAGTGTTGTTCTTAGTGTTTACAGATTCCAAACGGTTGCATTTAGTTTAAAGATTTAAGATTTTTTCAGTTATGTTGTATACAAGTCTTTTATTCAATTTTCTTATTATCTTTTAAAAACAAAGACATTAAAACTTCGTTTTATAGCAAGAAATTTATCTAGCAAAGTGATCAGAGTCATACTTAGTATTGCATAACAAACCGTGCAATTTTCTAAATTTTGTTCATCTCTAATGTGACTTTCTAAAATGTTTGTTTCTAGAACTTTCACTGCAGTCATGTGATGGCTTTGCTATTAAATGGAGTCGGGAAATATCAGGGGAAACTTTGCTGTTTCGCATTTTCGAGAGTCCAGTCACGGATGCAAAACTAGCTGCGAGTTCACCCTTTAGGGCAGAGCTGGCAAACTTTGCCAGCAAACAAATGAAATAATTAGCAGCGTGAAATACAAAATGAATGAGTAAGTATGAAATGAACTAGGGAGCTGCCTGCTTGCAGTTGAAAGGGTTCCCTTAAGTTTACCCGCAACATGAGTAAGTAGATATTTCTGTAACTAATATTATCGCGTTTTAAAGTTTCGTGTTTTATTCTGATTAGTCCGCAGCAGGAAAGTGGCAACATGGCAAATTACTATCAGTAAGGAAGATAAGCAAGAAACTCAGAGAGTATAATGAGAATACTTTGCTGGAATATACCCTGTGAAGATAGCACTAAGTTTATCATTTATTATAGATTATCGATGGCAAATAAGTATCCACTGGAATTCTGTTCATATAAATGTACATGTGTATATGTTATGTACAATATATCCAACAAATTTATACAATTATTTAATAAACAACTCTCTCTTCTGCCTCAGAATTATTATAACACAATAAATCTTTTTACAACTCTTAAACGCCTCGTTACATCTTAATTTGCTTGTTAAATGTTATTTTACCTGTTACACACTTTCTGACAACATCATCATACCCATATTTCAAACCATTTGACTGCCTACAGACTATGGCTAATTTCAACTACTCATGATGCTCCTTCTGTGGGTGGCAATGACTCTCTCTCTCTCTCGTGCGGTGCCAGAACAGGAATCGTCTGACTGGCCATTGATTTTCGCTCAATTGGCTGCGTTGTCTTGTCCAAAAACAGCTGCCATGATGTGGCGTTATATTATATTGTATGTGTGCGTGTCCAGCTTCACTTTGCCATATTTCACTTTGTACAACATTTCGCATTTTCTTAAGATTACTTCGTCCGACATGATGGCATCATCACCATCATCGGCAACACAAAATGCGAAGGCAATAGGCCATGGAAGGTGGAAGGCAAAGCAGTTGTGCCTATTATGTTATTTACATTTATTATTGATTCACAACAAATTGCTGAACATTGACTAACGAGCGCATATTGTGGCCGAAAGGTCAAAGTGTCGATTCCGCTTAGAGTGGGCTTGAAAATGCACGCAATTATGTTGAATGCCTCCAAGAGGTATTTCAATTTAGACACTGCACTTGTAACTTTTTTAAAATACGATTTCAAGTAAGTAAATTAAATTTTTTCGATAATTTGCTCACATTAAAATATAATAGATTCCTCTTATTTTCATTTAATAGTTAGACAACAATCAAAGCTTTCAAAGTGTACAACAAATTCGGCTTTCTGGCACCTAGTTGGACAAGGAACTTGAGATTTATGTGCTGCGTATAGATAAATCATGCTTAGGTAACAATTCATTATGCTGAGCTCTTCGAGAAGTTGTGGGCAGTACATATAAAATTTCCAAAGCATACTTTGCGGGTCGTAAAGGCCAGCGGAAAGGTGTTGAGCTTTATGGCCTAGAAATGGGTATTTTGTTAGTGCTTTGCGTAATAAATGACGGACAACGAAGCTGCACAAATTGCTAATTACACTGAGCTTGCTGCCCGAAGGTGTCCAATATTTATGGAGGCTCTCCTTTTCTGCTGACACTGAGCGGAAACATCAACCAAGAAAGCTGACATAGCGTTCTGTAAACTTGTCATGCGCTTTATTTATTCCTTTTTTTGTAGGGCTCTTAACACATATAAACGAAAGCGAAAAATGCAAAGCCAGAGCAAAGCGAAATTTATTCTTCCTTTGCCATGGCAAGCAATCAACAAAAACTAAGTGGCTTTTCAGGAAAAACCAATGAAAATGCCATGAATGAAAAACAACGAGACAACGAGACCATCAAGTTGCTTTTGGTTGTGGACACTCTTTAATATCATTCATAAGCATTATATTTACTTTGACAATTGTTGGATTTTCTGGTTCAATTATTTTTGAATTAATTTCGTTGTTTGTTTTCCTGTTAAAACCATTTGAAGACTCGCTGGTGTAAAGCAATTCAAAGAAATTGTTATGCCGATCAAACATATTTTTAGAAAACATGTCAATCTTCTATTAATACCTAATCATTGTTGATGTATGCGTTAGCCCAGATTTATCAAGAAGGTACATTCTATATATGTTTATCCCAAAGTTCACGCTGTGTCATCTCGTGATCAATCATCAATTTTCCGAATCTATTTGTTGCCCACGCGCTTAAGGCTGTCAAGTTGTCTTACACATGGGCTTGCTCTGGATTTGGCCAGTTTGTTCTTGAAGGTGCTCTCCCTAGTTTTCGACGTAGCTTAAAAGATATTTCCCTCTTTGTGCAAACTATGCTTTGTGTTGTTAAGGACGTGCAATCAAATCAGCGCATGATTTGTAAAAAAAAAAACGAATCGTAGCTTACACTGTTGTGGTGTGGGCGACAAGTCACGTCGCTTAATGCTTTGTCAGCTGGCAAGTTCTTTGACAAATCCTTTTGCTTTCATCGACGGCTTACAGGGTTGGCTGTGTGACTTTCGCCTTTGTCAGCTGTCGTCACCTGCTCATTGATTAATGACAATGTGCGTTGGCGTTTATCTCGGCTTGGCATGCATGGCGTATGCGCAATTTGCTGCACTGTATGCATTGGCTGCTTGCCACGGTCGCGTGAATAAACTCAAGTGCAGCGGCGCCAACAATGACGTCGAAGTCATTGTCAACCAGTTGTCATCAGCATTGGCGCACGTGTAGCTGCCACGCACAGCTGCCTCGGCACGGCCTGTCTGCCCCTGGCGCCGGCTCTGCGGAAGCACTTCAATTTGCCAACGATAGTGGGGCAGCGAAAGGGGGTTGTCATAGTCACAACACCAGCCGGAAGCTATTAGTTGCGCAACACCTTAATGTCGCCGGCGTGTCTGGTGCAATCCGGCATGCCCTGGCCAGCTCTGACAGCAACCTGGCATGGATGCATTCATTATGGTTGACTTTCCGCCTCGTTTCGCTCAATTGAATGGGAAAGTGTCAAGACAAGTGAAGCTGCAGCATGCACAGGTGGCTGTTCATTATCTCAGTTGGTGATTACCCGAAACCAACTCATGCGTACTGCAGACTGCAGTTCGTGTTACCTGCGGTGCACTGCAGGCCCGCAGAGCTGAGCTCCTTGCCAGCCAATTTGCATTCGAGTTGCACATCCACTCGAGTTGCCTGTTCAGCGTTGCTATATTTTATGTCTACTTACAGGAAAGTTCAAGTAATAGTTTATTTTCAAGGCAGTGGAAATATTCGGAATCCAAATTAAATTGCATTGCGGCAATCGTGCGGCAAGCCAGCTGCAGTAATACTTCTGCAGTTTGTCCTCATATTTTATGGATTTGCATATCAAATTTTCATGAAAACTCACAGTGACAACAAAGTGAACTAAACTTATTGCAAAGAAATTTTACAGTAATTGCGTATAAAGCAAAAATGTAATTTGGAAACATGCATTCCATTAATGCTTCTAGTTTAATCATTTGCCTAAATGACCTTTAACATTCCAAAAGCAATCATTGCTCTTCCTCCATCTCTTTCTTGCCAATTGACAGTTGGCCCGAAGCTGACTTCAATTCGGATTATTGCTGACTCGTCTCGACACTTTGCGACCTATGCACTCGATAAGCCAAATTAAATTGTCGTTCTGCTGCAATTATCATATAATTCTGTCACATGTCTTCGGATGAACAGACATGCTGTACCCAAAGTGCTCGCAGCACAAAGTTATCTGTGCGTCAACGACTTTGGAATTTAGATGGACTCCGCTGATGTGAATATGTGTAGCACGTTCATTGACACTGCGAGGCTTTTGTGCCACGCGTTATAACTGAATTATCTCGAGTTATGTCGCCGTCTGCCGACACACAGTGTCGATGACACTAGCCGGCTCTAATGGCACAACTTAAGCGGCTTAAGACAATGCGTACGAGTGTGCCCGGCCAGATTTACAGTGCAGGCCGCCAGCTGCTGTCCTTTTAGTATATGTTTCTTGTTGTTGTTGTTGTTGCTCTTGCTATTTTTGCCTTTGCCTTTGTTTTTGCTCCTCTTGTTGTTATTTATGTTTGCTGTTTTTTCTGTCAAAGTCGTTTGGTGCGATGACAAACGCAGCCAGCAACAATTGTAAAGTACATGACACGGGTCGTATACATTATATTTTGTGAGGCAACTTTTAGCGCACAAATTGTATGCGACAGCAGCTGCCATTAGAGTAGGGGTAAGTAGACAACAACCCGCGCACACACACGCATCTACACAGTTCCTTGCAGAGTAGCCAATTTCCTTGAGGGCATCTTTGTTGGGCGGTGGGCACGACTAGCTGAGTTATATGTGCAACTTAATTTGCCGCTGCCGCACCTGTGGCTTCTGAGGCAGCGGCTGCCTTGGCCCTCTTTGACATGAATTTATGAGATAACACAAATACATATCTATGGCTGGTACATATGAGGGGGTGCAGCCTCCATATGCGTGACATACTCGTACAAGTGCTGCATCATTTAATAAAATTTATTCAGTTAAATAAATAAATAAATGTGCAAATGGATTCGCCTGACAGCAGTGGAATAAACGGTGCGTGCACAGAGAGATAGCAGCAGCTCAACAGAGCTGTCAATGCTCTCTTTCAATTTAAGAGAGTCGAGCAATGTTAATTTATGTATGTAAAGTGAGTCACTGGGTTACAGCTGTACAGCGCGTACAGTGCTCTCACTGGGTCAAGAGCAGCTGCTGTTAACTGTAACAGTCGCTGTTAAGGACACGTGTTGCATGGCTTTCGCTTTCGTAGGCAAAACAGTCTGTCTTGAGCTCTGTTAAAATTTCCCCTGCTTGAGAATTTGCTGGCGGCCTTTGCATAAACGCCGCTTAGTATGCAACATAGTCGCGTGATCGTCTGACGTGTTTGTTGCCCACTCACACACACACACACACGCATACACGAAGCTCGTCTCACTTTTCATTTGAATTCTCGAAAGGAATGTAACGTAAATATTTACGAAACCGAAAAACGAGCCAGTGAAATTATTCATGGCATGAATGTTGTGCGCGTTCGCTGAGTATTTCGTTACTGTGAAATGATATCTGTGCTTGGTGTCCTTGGGCTATGTTAAAGCTTAAAGTGTAGACGAATCAGATATTTCGACTGTGGTGAATATTTGAAGGTGTCCGCTTAAGTTGCTTTAAATTGATATGGATTATCGTAGAATTTTGGTGTTACATTTGCAAAGTAGTTAGGCAGGCACTTAAGAACTATCCAAGTGCAAACACTTGCTGCCGGGTTAATGAGTGGCAATTAGAAACTTATTAGCCTAACAACATTATGCCATCCTACTAAGGTGAGTGCCAATCTCCTGTACTTTGTTCTCGCTTCTGTTTTTTACTCCATTGTTCGGTCGAACAACATTCGTGTACATAATTAAAACTTCCCAGGCAGAAGTTTGTTGGCTTTGGGCCAAGCCTTGGTCGACTTGTTGCCACAATTAGGTGGACCACAAAAACAATTTGCACTGAACGAAAGATACAAATGGTATTTACGACGCACACGTGCACATACATATGTGCGTGTGTGTGTGTGTGTGCCTGCCACACTTGATGGTTTATACGACAAATAAAAAATATATATATAAAACATTTTGTTGCATGCCTCAGGGCTGTGAGTTTATGTGCGCCAGCAAAATTTATTGTTATTGATTTAGCACATATATAGTAGTACTAGGCGTTTTCAGAGCACTCAAACTCAGTTCTGGCACTCGAGATTATTATGCGACCCTCCATAAATAAATGCTTACATAACTTTCCCTCTAGCACTGGCATTTTTGTGCGGCTTCCAAAATGAGCAAAGCTGCGAAAAGAATGCGAAAATATTAATAATAATGTGCCATATAAAACAAGGAGAAGAAAGTTAAATATTGCATTATTTATTCATTAAAGAACATTAATTCGCATAGTCGAAAGCATTTTCTTATGCAATGTATTATATTTACTGAAATTACAATAATTTCCTGAATATAATAAACATATAAATCGCTTAACTAACTTTGCAGTTTTCACTTGGTTTTCCTAAGAACTTATTTACAATCTTAATATACTTTTCAATTCCTTGAACACACATTGCTTAGTGCGTGGAAAGTTCTTGGCTTGGGGCTTCCCCTTTTGTAGCAGATTCCATTGTTGTGCGGATGAGTTTCAGGTAATTTGCATTGCCAGCTTATAAGAGCCATTATCTGGGCGGGTATTGTATATATGTACACCTCTCTAACTGGCCATCCATTAGCAGACCTGCTGGTGCTAATTAGCAAACACTAAGGGAACAATGGACTGTAAATTCAATTAACAGCCAAGAATTAAATGCAGACACATTTGCATTTAAAGTTCCCACCAGCATTGTTGAGTGTGTGTGCAACAGTGTAAATAATCACTGTCTGGCATATTCAAAGATAAAGTACTAAAGGTTTAACATTTCCTATTATTCGCATTAAGTGATTACCTTAAATTTCCCAAATGGATTGCATACAAAACCATTAAGAGCTCCAATCGCCTTCGTTGTGCCCTTTGTTCAAAGTTCCTATAGTAATTATCATGCAGGTAAAGCAACCTCTGTGATTCTGTGTCTGCAGTAGATTGCATCGAATTTCTCATCTCATTTGGCAACGCCTTTCCTTGGTCCTGTGATTTATGTGGGCGATTTTCACAGCCGAATGAGCTTCAGGTAATTCGAATGACAGTTTGAAATTCAAAGCCAATTATTGTTCGAATAAATGGACATTCCCTCTAAGCAATGTCGACGATTGAATATTCTCGAAATTATTTGCAATGATTTAATGAAGAGCTAAAGATGAAAGCATCCAAATAAAAAACGGCCAACAAATATTAAAATATTCATATTATGCACAAGCAATCTTTAAGCTCTAACATTGCTGGTATCTTCTTTTTTTTTTGAGGACATTTCGCTTTCCTTTTCCTTGGCATGCCACCCACATACATTCAACATTTCTGCTACAGCAAAGGATGCTCTCATATTTCAGCTTTAGTCAAGTGTGCGCACCCGTTTCATGGCCGGCGGCACACAGAGATTTGAATATTGCGAAATTCTATTTGGGTTCGTCGAGGAATCCCACACTGCACAGGAATGGGACACACTCCACTGCTTGCTGCCCAGCTTAAATACTAGAGAATCATTAGGACTCTATTAAAAATGCATGTGTGTAAGTGCACATTGCAGCAAAATGCCAACTATAACTTGCAACTAAGCGCGACTCACAAGTGGGAGTTGAATCTATTATTAGATGAGAGTGGAGGGTCCCAACTACATTCTAGATAGTATCATGTACTGCACTTCCACGTCAGCAACTAGTTCCGTATTCTCATGGAACTGCAGCTCTATTATCATATGCGGGTGCCGCACCGAAGATTGTCGCAACAAACTTGCAGCTGGTGTTCATAAAATTACAAATTGAACAGCAGCAAAGCAGCAGAACAGCAGAAAAAAGGAAAAGAGAAAAGGAAGAATAACCCAAAAGTTTTCGTGCCCTTTGCCGCTTGAAGTGTTTTTCCATTTTGCAGGAGTAAGTTTTGCTGCTGTTGCACGGAAGTCGTAACTTTTGTTAAAAATGCAAACAGAAAGCCGCAAAGCAACCAAATGGAAATGCGCACATCATGCTGCAAATGATGCTAAGTCAAACTACAATATCTGAAATGACAATTCATTATTATCAACATATCACGATGGTGACTAAATAAGGAGAACAAACTTTCGAGATGCAGATAGCACAGGATACAAATCGTAATTCAATCGATTGCTGAGCTTTATTTATGTCTAATTAAACCGCAAATGAGGGACGAGGCTGTGGCTGAAACACACACATACACACCCACACAATACAGTGGGAATATTATGCATTCGCATCAACCAGAGAGACTTTTCGTGTGCATATCATATCTCTGAGAAGGCAGACACAATTTGCATGTGTGCATAATATCGGTATAAAGCTGTACACATATGCTACCCACAAGCTGGTTTGGTTGAACTGAACTTACAGTATACACGGCTATCTCGGTTTCCCTCTTCATGTCTCTCCAACCGTTTCTTCTCTTCATTATGTCTTTGTACTCGTAGTATAACATTTCATTCTTTACCTTTGTTGCTCTGCTTTTTTGTCTTGATCTTAAACTGACAATGAGTTAAAGAGTTTCGCAAAAACAACTGTTGTGAACGTCAAAAGATACAAACCTTACTACAGTTAAACATCACTAAAATATTACACAGATCTCTCTGAGTTCTCTACTCTGCTGCAGAGTATTCGCTCGTTGCGGTTTTCCTCTGCGAGTTTTTAATAAATTTTAAATTATACTTATCCTACACACCCACTCGTCTCTCTCGACTCTCCTGGCCAAATATTGTTTTGTTTATTTTTCTGAATGCGGTTGATAATTTGGCGCTTCGCTCAGCTCAGCTGCGCAAACCACCAGAATATTGAATGCAAACCAGCGAGTGGAAGTGGTGGGGCAGAGTTTGGAGAAGCTCATTCCCATATCATTTGTATGGCTGGGAAATGCCTCTAAGAATTTCATAAGCATTAAATGTGCAGGCGGCGCCAATGGCAACGTGCACACGTCGCCAATTATGCCTTAAATTTGCTCATGGGCGGAGCTCCGGTCTCTTGTCTCCAGCTTCCATCTCGACCTTATGCTTCCTCCTCGGTGGCTTCGCTGCTCAAGTGGCTTTAAACCGTCGGACGAGGACTTTGTGCTGTTTTCCTTTTGTCGAACTTCTGGTTTACCATGCATTTTTATAAACATATCACTTTAGCAGAGCGGGATGCGCGGTGGCATGGCGCGTGCTCGTCTCAGTCTTAGTGACAGTCCCGCACTCGCAGTCCAAGTCGAAGTCGCAGTCGGAGGCTCCCTTTGAGTCTCGCTGAATGCGTTGCGGCTTCATTTAAAATTCAATGGCGTATGCGAACTGCGTGATTTCAGTGCACGTTGTCATGCCACAGCAGCATCTACAGAGCGGCATCTATGGCGGCATCTACAACATGCACAGCAGCCACACACAATTCCAATCATTGAGTCGCGTTGCTTTGGCGCATAAAATAAAGACGCCGCCCTCGTAAAACATGGCAAATATTTGCATTTCTGTTATGGCTGTATGTGTGTGATTGTGGCCGTGTGTTTATACTTGCGACAGCGGCGAAGTCAAAAAGGATCTCGTCCAGGGGGTCTCTAGCGATGACAGCTTTACAATTAGCGTCCTGTGCAGCCTTTGGCTCTGTGCGCCGCATGCCAAGCAAAATACATAAAAACGCGACAGCGCAAACGTTGAAAACTTTTGGCAGGAACAACTACGACACCCAAGCGGAATCGACTGAAAAGAAAATATGCAGGCAAAAGAAAAGTCGCGGTTGAAAGTGCAAGCAAAAAGCGAGCATACGATGACTTTGAGTTACCCTTTGTCTATTGTATAATATGTCCGGCAAAAAGAGAGAGAGAGACAGTGGGAAATTCTACTCCAGCGTCGGGTTGTGTCAGTCACTGTCTCAGCAAACGTATCTAACTGTTAGTCTGTTTGCTTGCCATACTTCCTTTTATAGTTTAAAGGGTGTACAGCATTCTTATCGAAAGGCAGCTCAGAAAGTGACCAACTTTCGTCAACTGTGTGTGTTGCAAGTAAAATCCGTTGGACGCCAAAGCAATTTCGATGCATTGAATGACTTGCTCTTTGCACTGTCAAGTGCAACCTGTGAGTGTTATCCGTGACAGCTGCAGCTGGTTAGTTGGTACATTGATCGGTTGGTCGCCTGGTCGATTGCTTTTCCGGTTGCCTCGTTGCCCAGCTTCACAATTTCACAGTTGCCTTGGTTGTGCAGGCACTCAAGAGTTGGCCAGTTGCTTGAGCTTTGAAGTACCTCCAGCTAGTCTGTCAGATGTCGGCAGTTGTTGACCTTGCTCTTTACTTCACCATTATGGTCAAGACTGAGCATTAGAGCTGTGCTTGGCCCCCTCTAGTGTCCGGCAAGTGAGCAACTCGTTTGCATGTGTGGGCGTCGTTGGCTCTGACCGGTGCTAAAACTTTTATGGCCAGCCATAAAACCAAATGCTTTTATTATGCTGTGATTTCGGGCCAATGGAGTTTTAATAAATACCCAAACAGTTCGTTTCCTTAGGCAGACTCTAAAGCGACTTTCGCTTCTGGCTATTAAATTGAAGCTTAATTAATTCAATTAAAATTTAATTGGAAAAAAGAACTTACTAATCATCAGAAACCTAATTAAATTAGAGTCTATTTGGGTTTAAATTCAGTGAATAATGCATGTGATACACTATCGATTGTAAATGCTCATATACTTTTAAATTAAGTCATTAAACTCGGAGCACAAATCACACATACGCACTGTTAAACGTTTTAACGTTGACGCATATTAAATTTACGCGTCGCGTTATATAACTTTAATCTGCACGAAGGCCAATCAAAAGGGTGTAAAATTGGCATAGCACGCACCCTCAAGTTGTCGCTCTTACACACACTCACACAGGCACGCACAGAAGTATGCAATAAATTTGGCACATTTTACGAGTGCGCATCGATTTGCTGCAAGCGTCGCCACTAACCACAGGTATGAGCTCGATTGGGGTGCGGATTGAGGGGTATTTGGGGGCGTGGCAGGCGAGAGCGAAAGGCTTACACAAAGCAGTTTAATTTTATTGCATTGCTGCTGACTTCACAAATAAAATTGCCAAAAGATACGACAGATATATTGTATATATCACGTATGTGTGCATGTGTATCCACATGCGTATCGCATGGCAGGCAGCAGATAAGTGGAGAGTGGCAAGTAGAGACATTCCCTCTGTGGGGCAGACAGACAGACAGAGACAGACGTAATCACAATGCGTTCTCTGTCGGCAGCTGATGGGAAAGTAAATGGAAGTATCTGACTGAAATGTTCAGCTACTTGGGCGTTAAATGTAGCACATAATAAGATTTTGGCTTTAGCAATGCTCGGAATCGACATAACCAGTAGCAGCGACAGTGACAGCCACCTCCATGCCAGGGGTAACTGGAGTCTCTCCTCCTCATCATCTTGTATCCGATCTCACATATCTCCCAGCATGGTCACGGTTTGGTTTTGCTTGAGTTTCGTTTGCTTTGCCTTTTAGCGCAATGCAATAAAACAGTATAAAAATGTTGAGCATGTGGCGCTTATTTATAGTGTAAGAGTAGCCTCGACGACAGCAGTCCAGAAGGGGGAAGCTGGAATTCTGTTTGGCACTGAGCAATCCAGAGGCGTAGACATAAAGGGGGCACTCTTATCGTAATGCTGAAATGAAAACTTCACTCATCTACTTGCTCATAAAAGGGAAACACACATCACAGTGTATTGAAATGTTGTTTTACTTTATTTGAATATCTTTGTTACATATTCATTAACTAAGCTGTATCCAACTTAGTTTCACTTTCCCCAGGGTAGACAAATTGATCATAAGTTAAAGTTCTTAAAGCTTCCCTTTGCTTTATGCATTCTATTCAGCGACGCCACTGTCGACCCCCAACATACACTTTTATATATTTTATATGGTTCTTTTTTTATATATCTCCCACATACGCAACATTTAAGTGGCGCCAAGGCCTAAGCAACAACAGCAACAATGGCCCAGAATGAGTACTATCAGATGGCTATGCGTGTGCTGACTTCAAGCCGTGTTGTATTCTTATTTCTTTTGTAGAGTTTTTGTTTTCCATTACCGCAACAAACAGCGGCAAACAGCATCGAAACGATGGGAAAAAAACGACTTTCGACTCGACTTTCATTGTTGAATTGAATTTTTACAGTGTTTCTTTGCTTTGCTTTGCTTTCTTTTTTATTTATTTCTTTTGTATGCTTTGCCTTTAAAGCAAGTCCTGGCTCCGAGATGACCGTGTCAGCCACATGCAAGGGATGCCACAGACTCACGAAATTAATTAACAGATCTTTGGTTCCTTGTTCATTTTCTCAGCTTGACCTAAATCAGCTTTTTGCTTCCCACTTCGCTATTTGCTTGATTTGCCTTCACTTAATTAATCAGCAGTCGAGTGTGGAGCTGCAGTGACGCTGACAGTGTCATAGAAGAGGCGGTGGTCGTCTTCGTCGTCAACAACAACGAGCGGAGCGGAGCAGGAACACTGCGAAACAGACAGCAGCTTGACATCGTTTTCCAATTACGAAAATTCTGCCTGTTTTGGTCCTTTGTGTAATCAGCCGTGAAATTATTTTGCAGCAAGCAATTCTCCGTACTCCACCCCCCTTTCTCTCTCTCTCTCTCTGCTCACTGGGAACAAATTGTAACGGCAAATAAACTACTCGAAATTATTAGCAGCCCGGGCGTGTCACACTCAACGCCTGCAGTGGAGTGTAAGAAATTGCCTCAAATTAGCTGAAGACATTTTAATTCGCAACTGGAAATGAGCGGAAAAAAAGCTGTTTGTTAAAACAAATGTCGACGGGATTAATTTAATCCAGCAGGAATTTAATTGATGAGTCCGCGAATGGAAACGGTATCCAGGCAGCAGCTTAATTGAGTCGCCATAATTAAACCCTGGATGACAGATGACAACTGAGCCGGAAGAGAATGGGTGGGGATGACGGAAGTCGCGAAACTATGTTCTAAATTTATGCATATTAAATTGCGGCATCAAGTTTAAAGAATTAACAAAGAGCGGAAGAAACAATGGAGACTCTTTGCTATATCAATAGCGAACGTGCAGCTAAAAATAAATATACAAAAAGTACATTTTACTGAATTGCTCGTTGAATTCTTAAAGTACTTCGAGTTGAAGATAAAAGAATTCATTTCATTTAATGTTTTGCTTTTTATCTTTGTAAAATCTTTCGCTCGAGCTCTGTAGGCAATATTAATTCATGTGATAAAGCTTTATTATGAAGAAACTGAAGGAATTGTGGTTGGGTACTCGACTGCAGCTGAAGCATTTTACCCGCTGCATAAAACTTGTTAGATATATGTACGTGCATATATTTTATGCACATTACGCATACGCAACGTTGCACGTGCTATCTGCATAAAAAGCTAGCAATGGCAGACGGCAGATTTATGAGCAAGCGTCGCATTACCTGTGCTGCGCATTGAGGGCTGGGCTGAGCACAGCCGGCACAGAGCACTGAGAGACGAGTAGGACACGGAGCTGCGAGCAATGAACGACCAGGCAGTTGACCGGCTTTCTCTGTTTACGGGGAGACAGTTGAGCAGAAAAACTGCAAATTCTATAAACAAACAAGCCACTTGAGAAAAAGTGATGCCAACACTGGCGACGCCTGATGCCGCTGCTGTTAGTGCCGCTGCTCAAATAACAACGTGAAGAAAAAGTTTTATTTTTACGGTAAATAAGGCTGCCAAAAGCAAAAAGCAACAAGGACAACGGCTTTGTGGAATGACAGACGGCACAAAGTGCGACTGGCGTGTTGAAAGCAAAGTGAGGGGGAAGCCTAAAGAGTTGATTTTATGACGTGAGTGAGGTAGCAAGCTAAGTGGGCGGCAAGAAGTCAGCGAGTGCTGCATAAAGGCGTGTAAATTTATGTAAATTGCAGGATGAGGAGTCGACTTTTCTAATTGTTAATTTGGTGTGCTTGAAATTAGCATAAAATTCTTAGCAATTTATGCAAGTTTAAAGCGAGCACGAACAAGTTTTCCGCCTCGTTTTAAGCTGGTCAACGTGAAAAGTTCTCTAGAACTTGTTTATTGCCATTAAATGAAATTATCAATTTGAATATATTTTTGTGCCGTCCCAAGTGAATTTGTATCTGTCTCTTGTGTCGGCGTCTGTATTTGTATACACATACAATAAACATGCGTAAGTAAGCTGATTACACGCATATTTGCACTTATACAGCTATCCTGGCCCAGAGCGCCCTTTCCGCTCTGTGCTCCATTGCTGCCCCCAATCTAAATGTATTCAACATTTTTATCATATTTTATCTTTACCTTTTACCTTTTTTTTATGCTCGGCAATGATTGCTTTTTTCTGCTTGGGCAAAAAATTGTATTTTTGATTTGAACTTGGTTCGTGTTGCTGCTTGTGCGCCAGCTTGTTGCTCGCAACTCGCCCCTTGCCCCACTTGCCCCACTCCGCCGCATGTTGCAAATGAAGCCATGATGAATTATTCACCGCAGGTGTAATATTTCACTGTTGTATGATTTAAATTTGTTCTGGCAGTTGGCACTTCTCGGTTTTGTTATGCGTCTACGGCGCTTTAATAAGATTTCATTGTTGTTTGACAGATTTTGTAATTTGCATTCTACATTATTCGGCCTTTGTTGTTGCACAACACGCGAAATAAAAGAGAACAGAAAATGTAAAATATTATGAAATATGCAAAGATTCTGATTGAACTCTTCATTAAATAAATTATAAAAATATTTCTTGACCATTTTACTTTATAAATCAATTAGAAAGAATTTCCACAGTTCTCAACCTTTAATTTAAGTTAAATTATATACAAACTTCAACCAAGTCAGGTACAGAACACGAATATAAAAAGAGGATTATATGTTTTTCGCACAAAAAATGTCATGTTCAATTTTGTGAAATTAATTTGAAAGCCAAATTGAAAACAACAGAGAGAAGTCAAGTTGACGAACACGTGTTGTGCATAATAAAATGTTTTGTTTAAAGATTCAAAAATACTTGTGTGTTTCAGTGGCGGTTGATTAAAAGGAAAACCCCAGCAAATTTTATCTTTGTTCTCAGTTCTTGCTGCTAAACTAAATCGATCTTTGGCAGCAGTTTTAAATTTGCAAAGCTGCCATAGCTTAATCGGCTGTCAGAAGTGTTTAAGAAATTGTCGATAATTTAAAGCCCTTCAAAGACGTGGCGCACAAGTTCGAAAGTGGAGGCCGACGGCTGGCTAAGTGGGGCTGATTTGAATAAACGCATAATTTATTTGTATTCATCCGATTCTACAAGAGTCTTAGCCCCCAAAAGTACAACGACTTGAGCTTATTAACATTTATTTAGCCCGCAAACCGTCCGTGGTTGAGAGTTGATTTTATTGTAGACTTTTCTTGGTTTTTTCCCTCTTTCTTTGGCACACAGGCGGCTAACACAGACTTGAAGTGTACATAACGAAATTGTGAAAGGAATTCGATTTTAAAAGCACGAATGCATAAAACTTTCAAGCGCAGGATAGGCCGACAGTAGCAGCAGGAGACGAGGCAAGACGACTATGGCAAAAGTTAAGCGACAAACGAGACAAAACTGATGCGCTGTCGTTTGTTTCTGCCTCTCTGTGTGTGTGTGTGGAAACCAAAGAACTTTAACTATAAGCTCTAAAGCAGACAAAGAAGACTGTTAGAATGTGCGTGGGGGATGAGAGAAGGAGATTGGACTGCGTGTGGAGAGGCTGCCCGACTGACTGGCTGGCTGGTTAGTAATGCCAAGTATCTGTCAGCCGAGTGTGCTGTGAAGCATGTAAATTTCCGTCAATTTGAGTTTTATTAAATTGTTTGTGTCGCCTTGCAGCAAATTTTATTTCCATGATGATTTGCATGATCTGTGTTCGACTACGAGTTCGACCCATGGGTCTCATGGCTTATGGTGCACAGTTCCTTTTGTCATCGGTGAATGCCACCACGCAGCAGCAACGTTTGATGATCGTTTTGTACCATTTTTTATGGCGTTACGTGTCACTTTGTGGCCGCAGAATGCGCAACCCGAAATGTCTTTTGTGCTGCTCGCACTGCGCTGCCTTCAGGCTGTCAGTTTTAATTGTGCGCCGAAGGATGATGCCCTCAAAGTTTGTGCTGCTTTTAATTTGGCGCTCAAAAGTATGCCACATAAACATGTCATTTGCGTCAGTTGCACGTTGTGTCACGTGCGTGACGTGCTTGCGACTGGTCGTGCGTATGGGTGTGTGTGTGTGTGCGTTTGCGTGTGCGTCAACGACGCGTCGTAAGTAGAGGGCTTCCAAGTGGCGAGCTAAAGGCTTAGCACAAGATGCGGTTCGCACAAGCACTCCAACTTAAACTCTGCCAGCCATCGCAATGCCATAAATCTCAGCTGCCAGGGTGCGAGTATACGTGTGTGTGGTAGTGTGAGCTTGCGTGTGTGAGCATGTTTTTGTGGTCAACTCATGTGACACTGTCAAAGCAGCTGCCTGCCCAAGGAGAACCTTTTCCGGTGTCAAGTGTAGGTTAGTTTGCAAAGCTACCAAAATTGTGAATTGAGTGTGGTCCAAACTTAGCTTGGCTCACTTTAAGTTTGCCGAAAACTCTTCAATGCAAGAGAACTTTACTGGAATTTAAAGGTTTTTATATTAGGGTTTACTTTTTTGCATATGTCTTGCAAATCTTGCATAACTTAACGACTTAAAGCCTTTTGCGCTGGGTAATTGCTTGTAATCCATTTTTTATACCGAGCTCACTTTATATTCATATAGTAAATTAATTGACAGAGTTTAAGTGGCAAACTCTGGCATTTGTATTCATCTTTAATCGCAAGTTCTCTCGAAACCAACAACGCATACACAGTCACAGTCCCTTTTCGCTGGAACTGAAACTCTTGTCAAGTTGACGACGCATAAAAGGTTTCATTCGGGCGCTCTCAAGCTTGTAAACGACTCAATCTACGTCTGAGCAGACTTTAAGTCTACTTTTCTATTCGAAAAACTGAAACGAATGCAAATTGACAACTTTCTGTTTGCCTCTTGCCCTTTGCCTTCGCATTCCTCTTAAGTCGGTTTGCTTTCCGAGTACGTGCAACTTTAAGCTTGAGCCTGAGTTTCCTTAAACACGACGTTCATTTCAGAGTTGCTGGAAATACGATAGACAACTTATTAGATGATAATTTGCTGAAAATGTCTGCAGTATGAACAATTAGCGGAAACATTGTCCACATGTGCGTACGAAATGTCTGCATAAATCACATAGATGTAGATTTCCGTCAGCTTAATTTACGTTTGCGCAACGGGCCCTAACATAAACCTAAATGGATTCTACGGGCTGGTCTTGTGACTCTGTTTTCTTGTCATCTGAGGCACGCACTTAGTTACTTAACCTTACGAGGCCTTGCCTGCATATCAGGTGCATAAATTTCACTCCGGCCATGGTGACAAATTAAACCCAAGAGTCGTAGACGGAGCTCCTGTTCCAGAGCAGGAAATTAGGCACCGTCTAATCTGAACCTCAAGGAGAGAGAGAAGCCATTAAAGCATAAAATATATGTTAACGGGAGAGAAGAATTTATAAATGCTTTATTGAACTGTTTTGTTTAATTTATTCTAACAAGAAAATGTTGAGCTTTTCTCTATTCATTTACCGAATTCGCATTAGGTTTCTAATTTCATATGCAAATGTGTTTAATGCAGAAGCCATTCAGACTGTGCTTACCACACATTTGAATACGTTATTTCATCCACTGCTAATTAGATTTGTAACTGGTTATATTACGCATACGCGACGTCGGACAAAGGTCAACAAATGGCACAGCATGCAAACAAATTTCCATTTGGCTGACGTTCCGAAAGTAATCTGTTTGTCTCTTCGGCTCGAGCAGCTTTAATAAATGATGATGGCAGCACTGCCGGTTGCCATTAGTGGGCCCAATGACACTACAAATATTATCACAGTGTCTTTTGTTTATATTGACTGTGCATATTGTGTGCAATTAAAACAAATTAAATTATCATTCATTTTAGGAATTAGTATTCATTAAAAGAGACGATATGTGTTGATCAGACTTCTTCACTGCTAATTAAAGCCTTTTAATGCCACTCGACATGCACAGCCGGGGATTAGTCACGTTCTGTTCTTGTTCTGACCTATTTCATCCCATGAGAGCAATGATTTTTCATTGTTAGCTCGACAATTGTCAGTTGTCTTCTCTTAAAGCGGATTGTGCAGCGCATTATGCGAAATGCAAAATGCAATGGCCACAGAGGACTGTGGACAGACCAGGGACAAGCGCCACTAAGAGACTCTAAGTGTGGGTCACAAAAACCAAAATGAACACTCAAATATCATTCTATATATAGACAGTGCTATGTCCACACACAAACATGCACACACACATACACACACTCTGTGAAAGCTAGCACCATGGGAGACTTTTGCAAGGAGAACATTTTGGGAACGTTGTAACTGTTAAATATTCAGACAGTTCTTCGCTCTGCAGTTGTTCATGCATTTTTATGACAAACTTCAATTTTGAATTCCAAATAAGACTAGATGGGGGATTCAGACTATTCACTCGTTAGAGACCTGTCCCCATCCTATAAATATTGACACAGCCCACTTGGTATTCTTGGTTTCACTGATTTTGTTCACCTCCGTTCTGTTGTCTTTGCGAATTTCATTACTCGACCGTTGATGTACCTGCCATTGCCACTTAATCCTCTTCGCTTCCTGCTTCCGACTTGCCGCCGTCCTGTCCTCTTTAATTGCCTATTTAATGTGGTCTTAATTTTTTGTCATTTTGTGACGCACAATTAAAATACAATTAATTTGCGGACGGCAAGTCGTGGCGCCGACTACCGCGACCCCTTGAAGGCAATGACTTTTTAATAGACCTGCCTATTTTGGCCTGTGACTTGTGTTTCTTACTTTCTTGGCCGCCATAACAATGAGGCCGGGGCGAGCTTCATAAATTTATTTTCGCACAGACTTTAATTAGTTTTTCAGCGTTGTCAGGACGTTGATTTAAGCGTCATAAAAACCGGGGGGCATTACGAGCTTGGCAACCGAACGTGGCTTGGTCATCGCAACCAACCCGAACCATTGTGCTCTGTCTGCTGTCAACTGGTTCTGGCTGTCGCTGTCATCTTTCATATGCACATAACATATAGTAAATATTTAAGTACAGACGTTATGCGAGTCGGTCGAACATAAAGTTCAGGGGACGTTAAGTTAAGAGCGCGACCGAATACGAAATGCGAAATCCGCCATAATATGGAAATTTAATCTGGCTCTCCTCCTCTTTTATTTTCCCCTCTTATTCAATTATATCAGCATTTTTCATGGAACTCGCTTGACTCACTTTAAATAATCTGGGAATTTCTTGAAATAAAGCGCATTTAATTTTTGCTTTATGCCTTTCTCAGCACAGCGAAAAGAACTTCCGGGCATATGTTGACATATTTTGTTTTCGGCTTTTCGCTTTTTTCTCTTTTTAAAGGCATCGCCGCAAATGTTGCCTTTCGTGGTCGCCGCTCTGTTGCAGGCCGTGCAGAAAATGTTGAACAAATGACAACAATGTGAACTTGGTCTCACAACATACAAAAGCAGAGCTGGCGTTGCTTGTTAGCACCGGCATGAGATACACATATTTTTGCACGCACTGTGCCATTGTGTGGTGAGTGTGATGCGTGTGTACATGTGCGTGTGGGTTAAAAGTTCTGTGTTGCGGTTTATTTGCCTTTGCCTTGAATCACATTCCATATTTGCACCGAACTTTGACGTACGCAAATATTTTTCTTTTGCATTTCTGCATCGCTTCGTTGGCTTCAAGCTTGGCCTGTGAACTATGCTGACTGCTTTGTTCAGGTTGAGAACTATAAAAAGTAGCAGTAACAGCAGTAGCAACAGCAATAGCAGTAGCAGCGTCAGCAGATTGCATGTTTCATTTTCCAAGTCGCTGAGGCGTGCACACAGGTTTCATCTGGTGACCCTGATGCTATCTAGAATTGCACACACAATACGCATTCGGTTGCTTAAAGTTGCCTGGCGGCAGCTGGCATTCTTTTTTTTTGTTGCATACTTTTTGGGGTGAGCGATAAATCGGTTTTGAGTTTATACGGTTTATTGCCTCGAAACCGAATCATAAATTCATGGCAATTCAGAAGTCATTTTGTTGTCATAAAACTGTCTGGCATATTTCCCAGTTATTTCTTTCGAATTTACTTGATTGGCCAAGGCATACACACACATAGCATGGAACCACACACATAGACAGAGAGCAAACCACAATTGTCTGCAGCTCATTAAAGTTGCATTTGGTTTGTAGAGCAAGCACGAGATAAGCGCAAACTTTGCGAACAATGTGTTGAGCTGAATAAACCGAAGGATATTGGCCTAAGCGAATGAGTACAATGGAAACTCAGCTGATTATTGCTAATATTGATTTCATTATACAGGACAATGATTATGAGTTAAATTTAATTGCAATGCATAGCGTTAAAATAGATATTTAATATTCTCATTAAGCGGGAAATGATTTTTCTCCTCTTTCAACTAATATCTGTGAAACTCTCTGTTTGCTGTCGTCGTTTATCAACTTCAGCAATCGCAGCCAAAGCTCTAATAAAATTTATTGGTCACATTTTTATTAGCTGCAATGCAAATCAATCAATGGCAACGCGGCAAATGGAATTCGCCCAAGCAATCCGATAAGTTTTAAATTGATTTCGCTTGGTTTTTCGGCCACCATGACAATTCGCCATGTCTGGCGCACTTTAAGATAAATCATGATAAATGCGCCTGCTCGACTCACAATCACAGCTCATACTATTCCAATTTGACCAATGACCCATTCATTGCCAGCTGGTGGGCGCACACGGAGTGCTTGCGTGGTGGTGGTGCATGTATATGTGTGTGTGTGTGTGAGCATGACAACTCAAGGAACTTTAAGCAGACATAAATATATTTATGATAAGCATTCTGCCTCACACACTGAATTCAATACCCTACAACGAACAAAAAATGCCCCAAATTCGATGAAATCATATCTGACATACATTCATAGACATATATAGATATAGTCCCATTGAGTCTTAGTTCTGTTGCTTTAAGCAGATTTCATTCAAGAAAATTTCTTGAATAGCATCAAGACTGAACTACAGGGTATTTACCAAGCCCATCCCTGTGTACTACAAAATTATTACTTGTGTTCCACTTGTCGGATACATAATGGAATATTGTGTTATAAAAATCGATGCATTGCGCTGGCTAAGCGAACGCTGCGCAGCGTGGTTTATGGCTAGCAGTTTGAAGAAAAGTTTGCGGAAAAGTTGAGAAAACATGTACAAAAAAATGATGTCGAGTTGCAGTGGAAAATAATGTTTTCGAAATGCAATGGGAATCATTCTCCATTAATTTTGTTTCGTGCAAAGCATTTGCAGAGATTTCTTTAAGGAAATTTGTACCATTTTTCAAAGAAAGCTGCAGAATGTTTCTCGACAAAGTTTTATTGTTACCTAACTTCACTTGGTGCTTGCTCAATTCTCACGTGAAAATCAGAACAGACAGTAACACGCTTGTAAGTTCTTAAGTCTTTAAAGTTTACAACTGCAGCGCAAGTGCTCTCGCTCTAAATTGCAATAAACTGCAGCACAGCACAGCGCTGTACAAAGTCAACACGTGGAGGTCATCGAGGCACACTCACACAGTGGCACACATACGTGTTACGTACAACAACTAACTTGCAACGTGTGACTTAACAAAACGAATAAACTACACTGCCCAAGGGAAGTCATAACCCTCTCTCGAGCGCGAGGAATGAATTCGGTACGGACAAAATGTGAATTTCAATTTTAGCACCGTGTGCTGTGATAAAGCATTTACTGCTGGCACTTTGACAGCAGTTCGGCACCGTCATAAAGTATAAATAAGCAACAATTCTGGGGATTTCTTAATTTTTGATGTTTCTCAAGCGATTTGCAGGGCCATCGGCGAGTGCACTCAGAGTGCAGTCAGTGGTCGGCTTGGTTGGTGTGTCGCCTGTCAGATTTGTCGCCGTCGCTGTCGCTGTCACTTGACGGCCTGCCATAATGTTTGACAAGGCTGTAAACACGAGTGTCCTTGCTCCTTTTTACAGTCCTTCTCCGGCAAACAACTCAGCAATTTGTCAATGTAACGTGTCGCCAATTGTCGCCAACTTTCGTTCGGCTTCTTCATTTTATGTGCGTTCTTTCTTTTTTTTTTTAGGCATTTTATGTTGTTGCCAGCGGCCGGAGTGCTAAGTTTGCAGAATGAAATCAGACAATGGCAACTTGCCAGCTACCAGAGTCTGTGTGTGTGTGTGAGTGTGTCAAAATGAATGTATGTACATTATCATAGTAATTGGCGGTTCTGCATGGCTGCGTTGCCAACTCGAAGCGCAGTCAATCAAAAATAAGCAGGCAGCCAATGGGCAGGCATAACAAAACGGAAGCTTATCGCACAGCCGGCGTTACCGTACTTAAATTCTATATGTGGGTGTGGGTGTGTGTGAACGAGTGTGTGTGTGTGTGGGTCGGTAAAACATGGAGATACTTTAGCATTCGCCATTTGCATGTCGAAGCCAAAGCGAATGCTGTATTGAAAGTCAGGCGACCATGAAAATAATTTCTACATCATATCAATATGGGCTCATAAAAGTCAAACACGTCACCGATATATAGAAATGTCGGCCTCGTTAGGGCCGCTGTTCGATCTCTTGTTGGGCCACGGCAGAAGTGCGAAATTCTGCATACAAAAGTCTCACACATGAGCGCATGCATTGCCACATGCTCTATCCTGCTCTATCTCGCTCATAATCTGTCTCATTCTCTGTGGCTGTTTGTGTGTGTGTATGTGTGTTGTCTGCATGAATGTTTGTTAGTACGAACATGTCTGCAGTCGACGTTTAAACGTCGTCGTGTTTTTAACACCCTCTCGTTATTTATGCCACTTTATGCTTAGTAGTTGCCTGACAACGCAACACCAACGCACACAAAAGATGGACCCTCTCTCCGCTCCACATCCGTGTCTCCCAACCCGATCTGACGTAGCAAGCTTAAACTGCAGTCGGGGCACATTTCACTTTATTTCAAGTATAAGTTAACACTCGAAATACTTGCAATTTTAGTGCCAAATGAGAGTAATAAAGCAAAGAAAGAGAAAGGGAGGAAGACATAACATAATTGGTAATTGTAGAACAAAAAATTAGTTGTTAAATTTGGAAGTACTCAAGACATTCATTCAGTTCTTTAAAATTAAATATAAAGCGCACTAGATGAGGCTGTAGATTAAATACTAGACAGCTAATTTCAAAATAGTTTATTTTAAGGCAATGTCAAGCGCACAAGAAGTGAATGGAAAATAATAAAAATAATGTAAAATTCATGCGACAAATGTTTACCATGTTTGTTGACTTAACTCTAATTTACGATCATAATTTACTAAAATAATATTTACATTGTGCCGACAAGTTTACAAATTCACAATACACATCTGTTTACCTTGCAGATTATGTTGAGTTTTGCAATTAATTAAACAATTAATTTCAGGTGTGTCTGCTAAAGACAGACGATGCTCTGTAAATGCTGCACGACGATAAGCGGCAACATAAAATCGGGAAATTCATCGTTAAAAAAGAAGCTAACGCAAATTGCCAGGCATGTTTTTTTTGCATGTGCTTTTACTGGCGAATAAATAATAAATAAAGCCTGCATTACGATTATGCGGGTACATGTAAGACAGAAAGAGAGAGGGAGAGAAAGGGAGAGAGCAGAAAAAGGCACAGCTTAAGCATAGAACCCTATGTTGTGCATCTAATTTCGGCTGATGGGTTCAAGTGCAGGTTCGTTAGGAGCCTACGTAGGTTGTCATCCCAATTTGAGGAGGCGCATCTGCTTGCGTCAAGCTTTTTATGGTAATTTCTCTCATAACTGTTGAAATATAAATGACACATTAGGCGACTGTAATATGGTACTTAGCCCAACATGAGAGTGGGCGTGGTTGGACAGTATAAAACGTCACTTGGATTAAATCTGAATTCAAGGTAAATATTGTTGAGCAACTTGCATAATTTAGTTGCTGACTATTTTCCCATTTAATTCTCTGTTTTGCTTGCAATTCATGGCCAAAGACAATATTTGGCCAATAATAATAATGCACAATTCGTTCGAGGACTCATTGTGACAGGCCTAAGCCGATTAGGTCCTCGTGCCATAAACAATGTCGTCTGGACAGTGGCAACAAAACGTAATAAAATTAGATCATTCTCGTTGGCAGGTTTTCATTCAGAAAGCAATTACCCTAGTGCTTAAAGAGCTCTCGAAAATGGATTACCCAGACTGCAATTTCATTCATTTATTATATCATAATTTTCCGCTCGTTTCTCGTTTCTTTCCTCGGCTCTGTTCGTTCCCTCACTCCCTCCCGAACTGTGTGTTTACTTTTACTTTTATTGTACAAATGGCTCATTGACATTTCAGATTTCAGACAAAGAAGCTGTAAAAGTTAATTAAACTCGGGCAGCCGCACAACAAATCCCAAAACTAATAAAAATCAAACTGTTTGTGCTCACTAAGTGGAGGGTTAGTCTTCTTGTTCTTGGGCTCTTTGTTAGCAATAGAAATAGAAAATTCGTTTTAACGACAGTTCAATGAAAAGCAATTAAAATCGATACAAAGTGCTCGACTCAATCATTAAACAAATTCACTTTGAATAATTTAAAACAAATACCCAAGGAATGTTGTTCATTTTCAGATAAACAAATTAAAACATTCATCTTGAGCAATGCAAAAGCAATCGAATTTATTTATCAATTTCCTGGTCTTAGTTAAATTTGAAAGCCACAAAAATATGCAACGGGCAAAAAGAAAAAGAGAAAATTCCTCAATACCGACTGACCACTGACAGGGCAGAAATTATAAATGGCATTTTATGTCGGTGTCAGCACAAACAACACATGTTGTAAGGGCACACGAGCAAAAAGTCTATCTGCATTTTCTTTTTTATTTCGTATAAGGGCCACAGGAAAGCTTTATGCGTTGAAGGCGAGCAGATAAAGTTCTCTGTTGCCTGACACGTTTTACATGTTGCCTAATCTTAAGTGCGTTTCTTGGCCCTGTATCAGTCCATCAACTCGGCCCACGCTTGTCGATTTGTGGTTTGTCAGAGAGAAACTCAAATACAAATTGGCCTTTGGTTGTGCTCGACGATTTGTTTCGCAGGTGCCGTGGTATTTCACAGTGAAGGAGTTAATCAATCTGAGTTCTCTGCTGATGCCTTTCAATTTATATTGAGGTTTTTGTACGTATATTTCACAGTATTCCGCATAGTGAAAAGGTTACAAGTTATTGACAAAACTCATGGTTGAATTTATTCTTTAGAAATGCAAAGTACAAATGTTGATCAACAGTTTTGTAAAGAGTAAAAGAAATATACTCTACGAGTGTTTTCTTGTCAGTGAATTGCATATTGAACTATTGAATATATACTTTTGACTTGTCTATGAATATTATTCAAAATATAAACGATATCGTATTAAGTCCAACGAAACAATCCTTGTTTGCTTAAGTTCTTTTTTGCTTTTCGTTTTATCCTCAACTTTACCGTCAAGTGCATCGTTCGCATGTAATTTCAGCTGGAAAGAGAAAAGGGAAACAAGCAACCGCCAAGAGTTGTTAACTGCGCTCAACTCGCAGGGGGCAAAGGTCAGGAGTCAAGTTAAGTGTCGTACGGCTGGCGTGTGCCGCAATCGCAGCCAAAGCGTGTGACATAATGCAACTGACATGATAAAACTACACAGACTCCTGCTGTTGCTTTCGCCATACACATTCCCGCACTCACACACACACACACACAAGCACAAGCAAGTTGCACAGCTGCTGTTCGCATACGTGAAATATTACAGCGTACTGTGCAATTGTGTCACGGCCGAGTGCGCAGCGAGCGTGTAATCCCGAACATGGCTCGGATTCGCTACGACTGAACCTGGTCTGTTCCACTCTTCGTCTGTCCTAGGGGCGTCTGTCTTCATGTTCGACTGCTAAGTGGGGCTCACTTAAAACTAAACGGGTGACACGCCACAAATACCACCGTGCTGCCTGATTAATATCTCTGTTCGCCACTGAGCCGCCAACAGCTGCTGCGAACTTGACCAGATGCCCAGTCGAACTGAGCTTCACACAACCATCTCCCTGCGCCCCCTCCCGCTGCAACTTTGTACACAAGGGTGGCAACTGTTGCATGCGCATACATTGTGTAAGCAAGTCCCTAAGTAAATTGAATTTATGCTAGCGCAGTGTTCGATATGATTGCAAAAGCCAATCTAATGGAAAATCCCATTTTCCAGCTTACACACACATGCCACGCCCACACACACATATCTGTGCGCTGTCACAGTTCGTGTCATATGCGCATTGGCTTTTTTATTTTGCACATTTCGTAAAGGAATCTGCCTTCGAGCGGGACAAAGCGCTGCGATTACGTAAACAGACTGCTCAGTCGCTGCACTCTGCAAGCGGCTCGAAAGTGGGTCAAACGGGTTAGATACAAGTCTATGGAGAGCAAAGAGAAGTCTGAGGCACGGAGACTACCGGTGCTTTGTCAACTCGTTAAGCTTCTAAAGAAATTTCCGCAGAGATTTTAACAAAAATATGGCACATTTATAGCAATTTTTATCGCAGCTTTCTCTGTTTTTTCTGCTCCTTTTTGTGTTTCTTTTTATCATTCACCTCTTTAATTTGCACGTTTAAGTTAACCCTTTATATGCAGTGAGTGCCGCCAACAATATGCCCAGTTGTTGCCCCCACAGCCGCAGCTACGTGCAGATTTTGCATATTAAGTAGCCGCCGTCAACGGGGCGCATACGCAATGCAACGGACTCTATAAAAACTGGCGCACATGCGGCCACCACCAGCTTGTTGAATTTGTCTTCATTCAGTGCCGTTCCCCCTGCTCTCTTTCTACTCATTCTTACCACGCTGACAGTGGGGACATGTGAAATTTATGCAAACAAACAGCAATGCCAAATGAGGGCCAGAAGACAAATGCATCGCGTCGGCCGCACCATGAATTCACACTGTGCTGCGAATGGTGACAACAAGTTGCTCGTTCAACTGGCGGGAGCGGGAAGTGACAGGCACGTACCGGCAGTCGGCACACACACTTCAGTTGCTCATTAGGAGAATATATGTATGTATTCGCTTGTGGCAGGACGAGCAACTCAGCAACTCGAGGTGGCGCTTGCAAAGCCTTTGATTGTGTCTCACTCTGAAATATTGACAAAGGTTTATTTCAAGCGCATATGCAGAGAGTATCCTCAATTTATGCCCTGGCAACGAGTTTATCTTTAAATTGTGACTGTTTCAAACTTGCAATCGCAATTTCTCTTTGCGGAAATTATGAACAAGCAAGTGTCAACTTACCTAAAACTAAAGTTGCATGTGGCGTGTGTAATCAGGGTGGTAGGAGGGGTAATGCAGGCACAGGCGGATGTATCTCGTATCTCGACTTGGCAGCCCGTAACCATAGGTATGTGCTTTGAGCAACGCTTGGCAGCAACACAACGTGTTGTCAAGACAATGACTCTACTTATTGCAGCCTGCAGTTGGCTTCTTGTATCGGGAATCTGCAGAGCAGCAAGTTAAAGTGACTTGAGACATGATTAATTGGCAACTTCTCTATTACACAAGCTAACTAGCATAATTAATGAATGTCATTTAACTAATCATCTGTATGTTTATTACTTGTGGCTGCCTTAAAATTTTTTGCAAAGTTTTAAATCCCTGAGAGAATTTCATGTGATGCAGAGACTTCATCAACTCCATGACAAAAAGAATTTCATTTATTTTGACAGTAAAAAACTATAGATATATAGTTATTATGGACGCATGTACCCCTAATCTTGCAGAAAAATAAACTTATTCATTGCATTTTCTTTTTAATATCATCCATCATGTTCTTTAAAGCTTGCCAGTCTCTTTTTCGATCTGACAGGCATTCAATATGTCTTCAAAGTCAACAAAGTTTGCTTCCGGAAACTAAAGTTGGCTTCACAGTTTGTTGACAGCACGATCAGACTTTTAATTGCAAAAGTTTCGCAACTAAAAACATGCTTTTAAATAGACTACGTGGTATCTGAGAGCCATGCGTGCTCACAGCGTATTTCTTTGCCTGTTATTCTGTGGTGTTGGATTAACTACTTAACTTAATAGATCCATTCATATCTTACTTGCAGCATCACACCATCTGCTACACCCGAGGAAGGTAATTATTAATTCTCATATTCGAATTAATTTTAATACCTCAGATTTGCCTGCCAGTGCAATTGCTAATGCAGAATCCTCTTGCCTAAGTAGTAATATAATATAATTAGTTTTTGCCGCGTAATATTCTCAGCACATAAATAATTAAGATGCTGCGCATTGCGAGACGATTATTCTATACAATTCACACGAACCGAAGTAATTAGTCGAGTGACAAGCAGTTTGTAGTGGGATGCGGATAAGAGCAAATGATATTTGGAATATTACATAATTCGATTAGAGTCAACGGTTACAGGTCGAATATCCGTTTGTCTGTGAAGTTTCAAGAGTTGTTTGCAATTCCCCTACACTTTCGGAGGGTCAGAAAAAACCGTTCATCAATCATTCCAGATGGGCCTTCGTACGACCTTCGATTAGAACACTAAAAAGCAAACTTTATGACTGTGCTGTGAGAGGGGAGGGCAGGGTTAGCTGGTAAGTTGAAAAGTTGGTCCAGCCAATTGAATATTTAAAGGTCACGAAGCGAGCGACTATGAGGTTTTATGGTGACCATGAAATATGACTCGAAATTTGCCTATAAAGCGACGTACCACCTCAGCCCATGCCACACGTAAAACTGAGCCGGAAGTTGATTAAATTAGAAATTTAATGCGAATGAAACAAAACAAAATGGCAAAGTTTTTACAACTGGTTGGGACAACCTTGAGAGTTGATAAATTGTAGCAAAAAGTAGCAGACAGCCGCTAACAGCCAGCAGACAAGCTAAACCAACAGACCAACAGACTACCCGACGAGCCCAACTGAAACGCAGCCAAGCAGCAGCCATAAAATGAAATCCTTAATCATTTGAGTGACACAGACACGCTTTGGCTGGACCGTGACGGAAGCAAAACACCCCGTTCCAATTTCAAGTTTTCATTTTCATAGCAAAACAACAATAACAACAGCAGCAGCAGTAGCAACAACAATGACTGCATAATGTCTAAAGTTTGTGGGCGGGTGTGCCATAAACAGGAAACAACTCAAGCGAATTTCATTAGAAGCCGCCGCTAAACCACACTAAACTCTCCCAGATCCCAAGCACGAAACCGTCGACCAGTTCCAATCCCAAAACAAACCCGATCTCTGTGAAACTTGTTGTTGTTGTTGTTTTTGATTTTAGTTTAGCCAAAGTGTTGGCTCGTAAAGCGAAATGTAAACCAAAAACTTTTTCGCACGGCAAACGTAAAACAATTAATTCAAATTAATTTGCAACAAAGTTTTTCGTCTCAAACCTGTGAAGGAACGAGAGCAACAGTCGCGCAAAACGCGACAGTGGGATACCCTTCGACCTATGTTCCCGTGTTGTTAAATTCATACACATATGCATATGCAGATGCTTTGAAATTAATCCCGACAGATGGCGCTCGAGCTGCGCGCTCGCCCCTCTCCCTTGTTAGATGACAGAAGCACTTGGTTTTATGCTCACACTTTCTTAAATAACTTCTGTGATTATTGTCCGATTGTAATTTAGAGACTACGTAGATAATGCATTCAGCTTAAAGTCAGAAAGTTGTATCTTTTATACAGCGCTTACAAATTGAGTTCAAAAATTAAATTATTGATTTGTGGAGGCGGTGGGCATGGTACCTAACATTTGAAATAAACTTGATCAGCTTATAGTACACAGGAGTCTTCCTATAAAATTTGGTAACTCTAGCTTTTATAATAGCTGAGATCTGCGCGTTCACACAGACAGACGGACAGACAGACAGACAGACAGACATGGCTCAATCGACTCCGCTAGTGATCCCTTTCGTCCAAATAAACACCTAAATTAAGGGTATTTCTTCGATTTTTTCCACAATTTTCATCGCAAACACCAAATAAACACCTAAATTAAGGGTATTTTTTCGATTTTTTCCACAATTTTCATCGCAAACACTGTTGGCGGAACTTTTTATACTACTTATGGCTAGCTTTATCAATTAAAGTCAAAATTTCACAATTCTAAATTTTGAAAAATTCTAAAAATGTTGTAAGGGGGGACCCTTTGGTCAAAATAAACACCTAAATTAAGGGTATTTCTTCGATATCTTCCACAATTTTCATCGCAAACACTTTTGACCGGACTTTTTATACTACTTATGACTAGCTTTATAAATATAAGTCAAAATATCACAATTCTAAATTTTGAAAAATTCTAAAAATGTTGTAAGGGGGGACCCTTTCGTCAAAATAAACATCTAAATTAAGGGTATTTCTTCGATATTTTCCACAATTTTCATCGCAAACACTTTTGGAGGGACTTTTTATACTACTTATGACTAGCTTTATAAATATAAGTCAAAATATCACAATTCTAAATTTTGAAAAATTCTAAAAATGTTGTAAGGGGGTACCCTTTGGTCAAAATAAACACCTAAATTAAGGGTATTTCTTCGATATTTTCCACAATTTTCATCGCAAACACTTTTGGCGGGACTTTTTATACTACTTATGACTAGCTTTATCAATTAAAGTCAAAATATCACAATTCTAAATTTTGAAAAATTCTAAAAATGTTGTAAGGGGGGGACCCTTTCGTCAAAATAAACACCTAAATTAAGGGTATTTCTTCGATATTTTCCACAATTTTCATCGCAAACACTTTTGGCGGGACTTTTTATACTACTTATGACTAGCTTTATTAATTAAAGTCAAAATATCACAATTCTAAATTTTGAAAAATTCTAAAAATGTTGTAAGGGGGGACCCTTTCGTCAAAATAAACATCTAAATTAAGGGTATTTCTTCGATATTTTCCACAATTTTCATCGCAAACACTTTTGGAGGGACTTTTTATACTACTTATGACTAGCTTTATAAATATAAGTCAAAATATCACAATTCTAAATTTTGTAAAATTCTAAAAATGTTGTAAGGGGGGACCCTTTCGTCAAAATAAACATCTAAATTAAGGGTATTTCTTCGATATTTTCCACAATTTTCATCGCAAACACTTTTGGAGGGACTTTTTATACTACTTATGACTAGCTTTATCAATTAAAGTCAAAATATCACAATTCTAAATTTTGAAAAATTCTAAAAATGTTGTAAGGGGGGGACCCTTTGGTCAAAATAAACACCTAAATTAAGGGTATTTCTTCGATATTTTCCACAATTTTCATTGCAAACACTTTTGGCGGGACTTTTTATACTACTTATGACTAGCTTTATCAATTAAAGTCAAAATATCACAATTCTAAATTTTGAAAAATTCTAAAAATGTTGTAAGGGGGGACCCTTTGGTCAAAATAAACACCTAAATTAAGGGTATTTCTTCGATATTTTCCACAATTTTCATCGCAAACACTTTTGGAGGGACTTTTTATACTACTTATGACTAGCTTTATCAATTAAAGTCAAAATATCACAATTCTAAATTTTGAAAAATTCTAAAAATGTTGTAAGGGGGGACCCTTTCGTCAAAATAAACATCTAAATTAAGGGTATTTCTTCGATATTTTCCACAATTTTCATCGCAAACACTTTTGGAGGGACTTTTTATACTACTTATGACTAGCTTTATCAATTAAAGTCAAAATTTCACAATTCTAAATTTTGAAAAATTCTAAAAATGTTGTAAGGGGGGACCCTTTGGTCAAAATAAACACCTAAATTAAGGGTATTTCTTCGATATTTTCCACAATTTTCATCGCAAACACTTTTGGCGGGACTTTTTATACTACTTATGACTAGCTTTATAAATATAAGTCAAAATATCACAATGCTAAATTTTGAAAAATTCTAAAAATGTTGTAAGGGGGGACCCTTTGGTCAAAATAAACACCTAAATTAAGGGTATTTCTTCGATATTTTCCACAATTTTCATCGCAAACACTTTTGGCGGGACTTTTTATACTACTTATGACTAGCTTTATAAATATAAGTCAAAATATCACAATGCTAAATTTTGAAAAATTCTAAAAATGTTGTAAGGGGGGAGCCTTTGGTCAAAATAAACACCTAAATTAAGGGTATTTCTTCGACATTTTCCACAATTTTCATCGCAAACACTTTTGGCGGGACTTTTTATACTACTTATGACTAGCTTTATAAATATAAGTCAAAATATCGCAATTCTAAATTTTGAAAAATTCTAAAAATGTTGTAAGGGGGGACCCTTTGGTCAAAATAAACATCTAAATTATCGATATTTTCCACAATTTTCATCGCAAACACTTTTGACCGGACTTTTTATACTACTTATGACTAGCTTTATCAATTAAAGTCAAAATATCACAATTCTAAATTTTGAAAAATTCTAAAAATGTTGTAAGGGGGGACCCTTTGGTCAAAATAAACACCTAAATTAAGGGTATTTCTTCGACATTTTCCACAATTTTCATCGCAAACACTTTTGGCGGCACTTTTTATACTACTTATGACTAGCTTTATAAATATAAGTCAAAATATCGCAATTCTAAATTTTGAAAAATTCTAAAAATGTTGTAAGGGGGGGACCCTTTCGTCAAAATAAACATCTACATTTATTTTTATTTATTTAATTAGTTTATAGTCGACTAAGGTCAGTCGACTGTTTAAAAGTAAGAAAAAACAATTAATTAATAATTTAAATTTAGAGTAAAATCTTAACTGAAAAATTTAAAACGAAAAAAATTTAATAGAATTAAATATAAATTAAATTTGACTCTGAGGGTATTTCTTCGATATTTTCCACAATTTTCATCGCAAAGACTTTTGGCGGGACTTTTTATACTACTTATGACTAGCTTTATCAATTAAAGTCAAAATATCACAATTCTAAATTTTGATAAATTCTAAAAATGTTGTAAGGGGGGACCCTTTGATCAAAATAAACACCTAAATTAAGGCATTATAAATTTAAGTCAAGTCAGTAAGAAAAGCCACAGTCGCGCAGCACGCGACAGTGGGATACCCTTCGACCTATATTCCCGTGTGGTTAAATTTGTTAAATTCATACGCATATGCACATGCTTTACAGTTATTCCCCACAGATGGTGCTCGCGCTCGCCCGCCGTTCATGTTAGCTGACAGAAGTATTTTGTTTTATGCTCATACTTTCTTAAATAATTTCTGTGATTATTGTCCGATCGGATTGCAATTTGGAGAATACGTAGATAATTCAGCTTAGTTTATGTTAAAGTCAGAAAGTTGTAGCTTTTATACTGCGCTTACAAATTGAGTTCAAAAATTAAATTATTGATTTACGGGGGCGGTGGGCGTGGCACCTAACATTTGAAATAAACTTGATCAGCTTATAGTGCACAGGAGTCTTCCTGCCAAATTTGGTAACTCTAGCTTTTATAATAGCTGAGATCTGTGCGTTCACACAGACAGACGGACAGACAGACAGACAGACAGACAGACATGGCTCAATCGACTCGGCTTGTGATTCTGAGCAAGAATATATACACTTTATGGGGTCTCCCACGCCTCCTTCTGCCTGTTACATACATTTGCACAAAGTTAGTATACCCTTTTTTGACCATTTTCAATGGTCGAAGGGTATAAAAATGTTACGATCCAGTGAGTGCATTGGGTTAGTACAAATTGCACAGGGTAATGCATAAAGAACTTAGCGTGAAAATATAAAGGTATTCAAGGAAAATGTTGTACGGAAACAACTGTATAAAGATGTACAAAACATTAAATGAAATTAATAAGTTATAAACTTATTTCTTATATAAAGGATTCTCCATTGAAGCAGATTCCAAAGAGCACAAGTCTCATAATATTTACTGCATAATTATGGTAGATTTATGGCATAATATGACGATATGCATTGGCTTAAATTCCGTCCCTTATCTAACTTTAATCTTCTCCAAGAGCTTTTCGAAAGTTAATGTCATGACAAATCATATTTCTGACTACACTTGGAACAAATAATAACGAGGAGATTTTGCGACCGAAAAAATGCTACGCTTTCATATTATGCTCACAATTAAGGACACATTTCAGTTTTTAAAATATGCAAATCTTGTTGTGTTTCGCATATTTGGCCCTAACCGAATCTTTGAACCTATCGCAGATTTTGCCTTTTTGTGTCTGCCACGAGCCACGAGCTGACAGTTTTATGACAACTTACTGCCGTTTGCCGGTTCAAGGAACTGAGAGAACTTTCCCACAATCCCTCTGTCTCTCACTCTCTCTCTTTCTCTCTCTCTGTGCGAAACAAATGGAAACTTTAAGCCGACGGCGCCATGTGTTATATATACTCGCACTATTCTGTGATTAGGGTAGACAACAGCAACACCAGGAGGTGACTCCGTGTAGGGCTGTGGTCAGTGGTCGCTCGGTCTACTGACCTGTTTCTGTGTTGACCCTCGTTCCCTCTCTCTCTCTGCTCCTTATGCAAATGACAGCAAGCAGCCGAAACAGAACAAGCGGCTAAGCGGTTGGTCGACATGTCGTGGGAGAGAAAGCTTTAGTTGGCTTAAAGGAATCGTTGCATTTTGCATTTAAACATCCACCACGCCCACAGCAAATTGAAAAACAAAACAAAAACCAGAGATTTTTTAGCATTTGCTTGGATATTCATAAACGCGCAAGAGACAGGGAGAGAGAACAATGAAAGAGGGAGAAGGCAGTCAAAATCTGCACACGTTCTCGCTTGCGCGTATTTTCTAACGAGTTTCAAGCTCAGCGAAACATCACAAAGCCTCAACTGGCTGATTGCTGAACTGCAGACTAAACCAGTAGCTGGACGAGCGTGGACAGCACGAGAGACAGACAGACCGACAGACAGACAGACAGACTGACTGCCTGGCATGGCAAGCAATTTCATTTCATTTGCAAAAAGTGATATGCACTTTTCCTCCCTAACAACATTGAAAATAATCAAGCTAGGCTGCTAGGAAGGATTCTGTATTTGCATATGGAAATTTGTGACTGTGGAAATTTGTGAGTATTAAAAACGAATGGGGAAACACAGCAAATTGCCCCAACAGAACATCTGCAGGGCAATCTTTAAAAAGTTTTCATTTCCATTCACTGCGTAAACGGTACACGATTCTTCCGGATGGTTGCATAAACTATACGAATTCCGTCAACTGTTTCTCAAAAGAGTTTCACAAAGTTGCGAATCCTCGAGCTCGATTCGAATTAAAAACTATAAGAAAAAGTTGCCAATGGTTTTTAGTTAATTTTTATAGTTTTCTGAAGTTCATCTCTCTCTATAAGGAATGCTTTGAACTGCTCTCTTGCAGCAGGCAACCAGGCACTGTCTCCTCTTATTGTCACGTGGTTGTTGTCAACTTGCCTAATTAAATTTCCTCGCAGTCATTCACGCTCCACATTGGTGCCAGCGAGTTTTCCTTTGACAAGTGTAAAACTAATTTCGCTTGCCACATGCATCCAGCTGCACATCAACCCACGCACACCCGCACCCACACCCACACACACTCGCGCAGTAACCAGCCAGGTGGCAGATGTGCTGACTTTATGCACACTAATTGCATCCGATTTGGCCGAGGGCAGAAGTTGCTGCAAGAGAGAGAAGCGCAGCGCAACGAGGCGAGCACGCCCTTTCCCCCTTCTTCCCTTACCCCTTCAATGGCATCTCTCGCTGTGGTCTGTGGCCGCGGAGATAATTAATAACTTTCTTCTAATTTGCAACTGTTTTTGGCCTTGTTCTCATCGCATGCGCTTTAATTGGCACACGCTTAATGCAAATACAATCTCGTGGGCGTGGCGCCGAGCACAAATACGCCCCCAAGGGCATCATTAGCTCGATGAGTCTGCTATTATGATTATTGGCAAGTGACCCGGCCAAAGTTTCACAGCATACAACACTGGCCAACAAACTTTGGCGCTAAACTCGCACCAGGGTTTGCTAACACGGCTTAATATGCATGTGCGTGTGTACACAGTGTGTGTGCGTGTGTACATTGTGTGTGCCATTGTTTGTTTTTGTCATAGTGGGGCAGCCACGTGTGTGCTGGACCAATAGAGTGTCCAGTTTGCACAAGTTCGCCATTGTTTTTGGGTGGCTTTCTTTGTTGTTTGATCTTTGAACATGTTTTCCTTCTTTTGTGGTTTGAGTGCGTTTAATTCGAATTGTAATGTGTATGATACTCATTCGATTATTTGCAATGATTAATTAGTTCGAACAATGGAAAAAGCTAATTAACTTAGTAAGCTTTCAACTGATTTACTTCATGTCAATTGTGACTCTACAAACTTAAAGCATTCTACTACATTCTTTCGTTGAATTTCTCTCCCTCACATCTAACCACTTTCTTTCTTTTCATATTCTGCAAACATTCATCATCAGCTGGGAAGCAATAAATCAGCTCTAATTCCCATTCTGATGTGAAATTATTGCCTGTGTCCATTGTAGTATTGAGCAACAGCATCATAGCTAGAGTCATCTTCATATAGCAATTCAGCAATGTTTGCCGCAACAGTAAATCGTCTAGCGTAGTTCAGCTTGCAGTTTATTTATAGCATGGCTTTGTGCAGGCTTATCCAATTCATTGGTGACCACAAAGTACCTGCACGCAACTAGAAACTCTCGCACACAAATCGACTGTGGCGTTGAGGTTGATGCTATTCATGGTTTGAGTTTGAGTTTGTTTGCCTGAGTGTCTCGCTGTGCCCTCGCCAACGCTATCGACGTAATTATGCTGTCAACAAATGGCACATCGCGAACATCGGACAGCCGACAACCAACAAGCATCTGCGGACAACCAACAACGAATGCTTGGGCTGTCTGCCAGGCAACGTCTCGAGTCATCATCAGCTGCTTGTCGTGCTCGGGCGTCGACGTGCAAAAGTATTTAACGCTCTGCACGTCCACATCGTTGACTGCTTGTCTGTCTGTCTGTCTGTCTGCCTGTCTGTCTGTCTGTCAGTCTATTTATCTGTCTATCCAACTGTCTGTGTCACTGTCGCGTTGGCTGTCCAAGCATCTGCCTCCATCTCTCTCTCTCTCTGTTGGCACGCCTTGAGCAAATATTTACTTAATGTTTATTGGCACGCACTTTGCCCTGGCTGCCTGCTTAATTGTGCGTTAAGCATTAACTTACTTTTTTTATTCAATTTGCACTTGACAAGTGAAAAACGGAAGTGTGTGTAATGGCGAAATAATTATTAAGGTGCATCTGCAGATATGAATTTACAATGGCTTTCAAATTACGTATACGCAATATTACGAGTCCATTACTTATAATAAAGTACAGAGAAAGAGAGAGTAATTTCGTGACATTTTCTTCATATTGTTTCCTCTCTGAAAAGGCCATTTGTTATTTTAAAAATGAAGCATTTTGTTGTTGTCCTGCTGCAAAAATCCCTGTGAAAAGCTTGTGTTGTATTTTGTACTTACATTAAAACCATAAGACTCACAGCTTATATTTAGGTGGCCAACTTGAAATCTGTTGCTTATTGCAAATTGTCATAATTCTGAGGGCAACTTAGGTATTGCATAGCATATGAAACAATAATAAAAGTCGGTAAACAAGCATTCATATGCCAGACGACAGTCAAGAATGCCCGAAGCAGCTGCTTGCCTCAGTTGACGGTCCAGTGTCGAATTGATATTCTGTAAGGAGATTTCAATAGAGCTCCTCAGTGCGGGGGATTAAGTGTGTGGTCTTCGGGCTATTAAAAGTTTTCAATTGCATGTGTAAAGTGTGCTCTGTCTGGGAAATCGCCGCCCGCAAATTGGGCTCACATCGAGTTGCCGGCAACGAGGACGATTAAATCTCGATAACTTTGTCAAGTGTTGCAGTAAATTTTCAACAACACTCAACAAAAACACACACTCATTTGATTTATCTGGCCAAAAACTACACACAGAGTCTTTGCGTAGTCTGTTTTTCTTTCTTCTGTTATGCCAACTGCTGCTTACGGGCCGGCATAAAAGTTTCCGGTCCAGAATGATGAATGGGTCGCACGCATACGATGCCTATCCCGATCTCATCAATTATGTTTATGTTTATCTATAGCTGGGCTGTTGAAGTTAACTGCGTTAAAGTTTAATGTCGGGCATTTAAATGCCCATTCGGTGTGACACACAGCAGCTGCGGGCAGGGGGCAAGCAGCATCTCATGCTGCGTATATGTAATATACGGCATCCCGTGGCGAGCGCAACTCATTTTCATTTTGCATAACACACAAAAACAGTCGGAGGATGCTGCTGCAATGCAGTGAATCTCAAGTGTAGCCCCCAATACCTCGTACTTGAATTACAAAAAGGGATATATCCAACTAGAACTTGTCTAGCCATGTTATCTGCGCCTCAACAGCGCCCTAACAGTGCTGTCTCTCACTCCTTGTTAACAGCGCACTGTTAAAATATCCCAAAACAAACTTTGACAGCATCCCGACTGCCTTCAGCTCGCTTTATCTAACGACGCCCGACAGTTTGAAACGCGATTCGAAAGCGAAAGGTGCTGCGCATGCTGAGCCAACAGTTGAACGTTCCGAACGCTTTCGAAACGCTTTGGGAATACGAAATCTGCGAAAGATATTTTTGTGTTAAGATGTGAAAAACGAAAAACAAATTTCAAGGAAGCAACTTAAAGTTATTTGCAATCTAAAAATCTATTCTGAAACTGAAGTTCAGTAGAGAAAGTGAGAGTAGAAAAAAGTTAATTAAAATCGCCAGAAGCAATAAAACATAAAACAATTAATCACGCGAAACACAATACTTTTTTTTCATATAGAAAGTGTAATTGAAATTATAAATTAAATAAGGATGCGAAAATATTCAACATAAATAACTGGCGTAAAAGTTATCATTGTGTGCTATAAATCGGATTTAATTATGTACAAACGAAAACAAACTAAATGCATAATTATTGCACGCTGAATGCACAAAAACAAAAATAAACTAGTGAATTTTAAAGGTGAGCAGGCTGTAAAAACATAAATGCTACGACTCTGTTCTGAAATTGAATTGAATAAGTTTTAATCATAATAACGAGAAATACATCAAATAAAATATAAATGCGCATTAATTTCCCTCGCATGGGGACAACCCAACGAGCGAGGGACAATTCTTACACACAATTGGCCCGCCAGGGACGGGGAAATAAATTCAAATCTATTAATTTTAGCTTAGAATTGTTGGCACTCGCCATGGAGCCTGGACTGGTCTGCAATCCATTTGTTCCGTGGAATGTCGTGAAAAGTTGTGAAAAATGCAGCAAAAGTGATTTATGGAAAACTCGGCGCGTTGCCAATTGTACAATGTCTTGGAGGCGTCCAAGAATATTTGATAGATGGCACTCGTGTTGTTGTTTCAGCTGGCAATGCAAGTGAAAATAAAATTCATTTGTTTTGCGGCGACAAAAGTGTGTTATGCAAATTAGTTATGGGATAATGCTTATATTCAACAGGACATTGGTTTAATTTTAACGCTTCTTATAAAAGGATCAATGATTAATGGCCTGTTTACTCGGGAATTGAATGATAAATTTCATAGCTTGCTTAGGAACAGAGAGAACTGCTCTGGAACCCTCTTCAAATTGTGAAGCATATTTCCCGACTGACTCATTAAGTGCGCCTTTGTCAATGGGCAGCGGAAAATATGCTGATTTTGTCTAGAGCGGCTTTTTGGGTTAACGAGCCAGCTCTCGCACACTCTCTAGCCACAAAGAGCAGAGCGGGTATGCTCTGTTCTAATGAGTTGTCACAAGCAAGTCACTAAAATTTATTACAAGCCATTTTAGTCATAGTCCTAGCCCGACAAGCCTTTCCACATCACTTCACCGACTCTATTTCACCATCTCTAGGCATTTTTTTTACCAGCTTCAGCGTTTCTCTTTTTCATCGTTTTTTTTCTTGACTGTTTTTTCAGTTATCAGCTCGTAGTAGGTCACGGCATTCACCCTGTGGATTGACAGCCCATTAGTTTTGGGCCATTGGGCAGTTCACATTCGGTTAGCGAAAGACATCAACGGGCACTAAGTGTGAAAGCCGCCTTAAAAGGTAGCCAGAATACAGCTAGAATATAGCTTGCTCGTTTGACCCTTTTCGCACACACACGCCCACACACACTCAGGTCAGATTATGCCTGCCTTGGTATAATTAAAGCCAAAAGGTAAAGCTGGAATTCTTGTTAATAACTTTCAGCTCGTTTCCAAGTTTCTGTCCCAACTTTCAGCTTAACTAGGACGCCATTTAGCTGTCATGTCTGCCCGGGGCATGTGTGAACCACACTTGAAGCATGACCAGCGACTAATGTAGGTGTAAATAGCTGTGAAAATGAGTTTAAAATGCCTGGTCCAACTTTATGCGGTCACGTGCGGGTCAAGGGCGACAAAACTTAAGCGAATTCCATTTGGCACCTTTTGCAGGCGTACCTGGCAGAAAGAGAAATACAGAAAAGCTATGCGAATGACACAAATACATTGCTAAGTCAGCTTTAAATGGTTTGCTATCAAAATGAAATTTCGCTCATTAAAATTGTTGATTAAAGGAAACTACTTCAAAAACTACTTTCAAAGTCTTTACTGTTTATAAAGCCTTTCTAAATACATCGTATTTATAGTGGAATTAATTTTAATTGATGTCCTGCAAAGTGCTTGAATAACAGACTGCTGTTGGAAATTTTAATCTGCATTGAGCTGAAAGAAAACTGAGTGTTAAGGCCAAAATGCCAAAGTTGTCTGTGTAAGCTTCTTGCTGCCTTTGGCCCTTTCAGTCTTCAGTTAATTAACAAATCGCTCTGAAATTTCGTGATATTTTCATTCAATTCATATTTCGCTTAAAGCGCACAGCCAAAATGCCTTTGGCCCAAAGATCTTTTCGTGTTTAATGTGGAATATAATAAAATTTAATCCGCTTTCGAAAAGAAAAGCTTTTCTTAGCCAGATCTGTCCCTGTGGGTTTCTTTTTCTCTGTGTGCAGACGAAATCACTTTCGTTGCCATTTCGCAAACAATTGTTGTGCCCAGAAAGTAATCAAGTACTTATTTAAATTGCTCGAGAAAACAAAACAAGAAGAAATGCTGCGAATTAATTCGCACTTTGCATCCTTCCATTCTCAGGCCATGCTCAACGAGCCGTATTTGCTTTCACTTCTCTTATTGGGTCTGGTCACACTGCCTGCCTGCACTTGTTCGGTGCGGGCCTTGACTGATGCGGTCCGTCAGGAATTGAATTATGGGCCAGGCCATCGCCTTAATTAAATTCTCTATGCGAGTGCAAAAGATTAACAACAATGAAAGTGTTTGAATGCAAATGATGCCCCTGGCGCGCGTTTTGTTTGCTGCGCAAATAAATAAATATTTTACGGCGAGTGTAAACAAGAGAAAAAGCTGAGAGACCGCCGCCCCCACTGAGGTTTGCCATCGCTCGGTCTGCGGGGCCTGCGGGCCAACCTAAGAGACCGGAAACGGAAACGCACATTTGGCCTATGCTGCTGTTAGTTTTGCCTGCACCCTCATCCCTCGCACAGCATTCTCCCAGTTTTTCTCCCCATTCTTCCGGCCCTTCTTCACTACCCACGGTCCAACTGCCATTAATATTTATTATGGCATCCGCTTTTATGGCACTTTAAAGCTTCCCGCCGTCGGCATTAAACGGCAACTTGTGTCAGATTAAGCCGCCATGCGGCAGACATATTTTAATGAGGTGAAAATCTGCTTTCCATGCAGTCGTCACGAACTGCAAAATTTTATATATTGTAATAATAAACGGAGGGGAATGAAAATAAAAACGAGCGCGCAGTAAACAATGCGAATGTTAAAAATTATTAATTAAATTCGTATGCTGAGTCGGACTAAGTGGAATTTTAATAATTTGTCGATGCGGTTTTAACACTTTTCAATTGAACTCCAAATTTCAGCGAGCAACGCATGACAATTATCGGTATTTCATTAATTTCAATTATATTGAATGTTATTTTATTGAGGTTTTCATGTCATCAGTTTTAAATGCCTCCGAAATAACAGTAAATAATATGCAGTGAGATTTCATTACCCGACTTTAAGTAACTTTGTGGAACGTGCGAAGAAAACTTTCCTAGTAGTTTCTCTCAGAGTTGCCAGAATAACTGAATTTTAAACAAGCCAAGTTTAACGCACACTTCGCACACGCCTTCGGCAGCACTCGCCCAAGTACACTCGAAATCTACTCGAAAATTATACAATAAGACTTAATAATTTCCCTTACAAATTTAGCAGGAAGTGCTACACAAACAGCCAGACAGGAGCTCAATGAGAGCTGCCAGAGTTGCCAGATCAAGTGCTTAAATATTCATCCACAGACGACACGCCGTGAGTTCCATTTAAGCCGCCTGCAAGCCAGCTGACTATCAAGTACTCGCCTGCATTTGCATTTGCATTTTCTTGTAATTGAATTAGTCGAGTTTAGTTTTTGGTAACCACGCCGCGACTCTTGCTATCTCACTCTGCCTCCATCTCAACAATAACAAAGTGCTGAAGTTCGCGTAATTTGTCTTATTGGCTCAAGGAACTGCAGCGAACACTTTCAATTAAAATACAACAGCCATTGTTATGCTTTCCATTGTACTCTGCCTGCTTTAGGCAAATGAAACTTATGTAAATTCGACCTTGGATAGAGTAATTTCGCATCTCGTCGAGACTAAACTTGATCTGCAAGAGTCTCAATTAATATCTGCGTATATAATCTGCTGCTTATGAATATTATTTGTGATTTATGGCACGCTCGTGGCAGGATTCCCCACTCTCCACTCCCCACTCGAACTCTGCTCTCAGCATGCATATTTATTAGCGAAGCCTTACATATATTACGACGACTTAGCCGGGTCATAAATAGATCATGTGCTAAGCCTCTGCAGCGGAAGTGCTCAATGCGGCAGCCATATTTGTTTTGTACTCGCATATTAAGCGCGTTCGCGCTGTGCTTTGGCCCCCGAAAGCGAGCCTGAAAAATGACTGAGTTTGTTATTCGAATTACACTCGATAGACTTGAATAATGTGGTTAATTATACCGCAGGCGAGCACTGGCACTGGCACTGGCGCGTGCGGCAAATGGCAAACATGTCTCGAGGAGATTACAAATCGTTGGAGATGCACGGATCCGACCCGGCTCAGTCTGTCAGTCTCTCGCACTATGCGAGTGAGTAAGTGAGTGAATAAATGAGCTGTCTATGTCTGTGTTTGTGTGAGAAAAAAAGGTCAAAGGTCGGTCACATGAGCGCCGGCTTAGCTAATTACCAGACCACTGATAAACTGACAGAAAAGGCGATAAAATTGCTTGGTATGTGGGACACGCGGAGTGTGCGTAAAAATGGAGAAAGAGTTTTTAATTTGCTGTTAAACTGAAGCAAAAGCAAGAATAATTCAGCAGAGCATAATATGAAACGGCAATTTAAGGGAAATAAACTCAGCTTGTTTTGACATTCAAAGGGGCAAAAAGAGAAGATATTAAAGTACCTTTTGCCATACACCAATAACATTTTCAATAAAACATCATCATATTCTGACCTTCCTTGATAAGTTCTCATCTGCCAAAGTTCAGAGTCTGTCTTGGCATTAGCAATATTCCTGCTGATTTGATGTGCCAGTCAAAGCATCAATCAGAAGTTGTTGCTGCTGCTGCTTCTGCTACTTTTTATACACTCCGCACTCACAAGCCACAGGTGGATTGTCACTTTTAGCGACTATCTTCATAATGTCACGGGACTTCTGAGTGCTTACCACCTTAACATAATCAGCAACAGCAACAGCAACAACAACAACAACAACGGCGATAAGAAGAAGCCACAGGAATGTTTTCAAAACTTTGCTTCCTAATTTATTATTACAAGCTCTCAGTGGCACAGTAAGAGCTGTGCAGGGGGGAGAGGGGGATGAGTGTCGAGGGCATGAGCATACCAGCAATTACAGGAACTGGCACGCACATGCAAACCGCCCAATTTCAAGCACAATCAACTTTAGTCCCCATTTGAAGTCGTGAAGGCAAACCAAACAACAAATGGCGACGACAAACCCGTCTGACGGACGCGAAGACAAACGGAGACGGAGATGGGGACGAAGACTGAGACAACGACAAACACACACACACAAACAGACAGAAGACAAATAAAAACGAGTCCCGCGTGTATAATCCACGGTTCTCCTCAGCTAGCTAGCTCTCCTCCGCTCTCTCTCCTCTCTGAAAAACTTCTGGAAACAAGTAGAAGCCAAGAAGACAAGCCCGGGCAGAAGGGGATGGGGGCATATTACAGCTATCAGCTGCACGCATCATTTGCCAGGCATACGTACGAGTGACAACATTAAATAATCCATTTAATGTGGCGTGTATATCATTCCAATGTTATCAGTGCCAATCTGCGCCGCACATCGACTTCGGCGACTCTCCAGCGTTCGAGAGCGCGAGGCAAAATCAATAAGCGGTACGAAGAGATTGCTCAGACAGACAATGTTTAAACAAAGTAGGGCAAACAAACTCGAATTCGTGGCTGAACCCAGCAGACCAGACAGACAGACAGACAGACGCAGCCAACGCGTGCGGAGCCAGCACAGTCGCAAATTAAAAATTAGTATCATACGACGAATGTTAGGGATGCTGTCGCGGCTAATAGAATCTGCTCAGTGACAGCTAAAGGTTAAACTTGCCAAAGCCTTAAAGGAGTACAGTGTAGCAAAGCAGAAGTTGAATAAAATTGCTGATATACAGGCAAGAAATACTTAAATAGCATAAGTAATATAAACATTTAAGTGTTTATGTATTATTCTTACTGTTGTTTTTATTTGAATTTTTATTTAATTAAGTTTCCTTAATACTCTACAGATGCACACCACTGTGCCTTGTCGGCATCATTTGGACAAGCAATCACTCAGTCCCTTCGCCATTGTGTGCGAGTTGCTCGACCTCGTGCGAGTGTGTGCGTGTGTGTGTGTGTGAATCATTGGTGGCATAATATCGTGTACGGATTGCCCAACTGTTTGTTTGTTCTGCCCCCTCCCTGCCCTGTCGCCTCGTCCTGCCCACACTAATTGCCAGGGACGAAAGGAGACGAGCTGCGCTGTGTTTGTTGTCAGAAGTTCGGGGAATGTTTGTTTATTTATTTAGCACGAGTATTGAAGCGCACTTCAATGAGCATATCATTTGCGTGTAGCTCCCTGCCCTCCATTGTCCCTCCCTCTCTCTCTCTCTTTCTCTTGGCCTATCTCACTCACTTGCTTTGCCCATTAGTGGCATCGACCCGAAAGTGTTCGCTCCCACCAGACAAGAAGCCGAGCCGAGTGAAGCGGAGCCAAGACGGTGGGACGAACTGACTGCTGTGTAAAGTAATTTCCGTAATGAGTTCCTTTGGCTCTTTGCGCGCGCTCTTACGGCATCCACTTAAAAGTGTTTGAAATTTCAATTGAGTTCGTGCCTGGGCAAAAAGCAATCATATGACATGTGCATATGTCAAGTTGAGAAAACGTAAATTGCTTTGAGGGCAACGCAGATTGCTGAGACCAAAAGGGTATTTCGGTTCCTCATATATGTTTATGAACAGCCTTACTCTGGGTAAATTCTGCCAGTAAGCACATTAAGTGGAAATGATTCTCCATTTTTAACACGACAGCAACTGAGCAACAATATATTTGTTCCGCTTGGGCTTAGTTGTTCTCTTTTGCTGTGGCTCTTAAAGGGTATCATCCATGCTGACTGCACGGCTGAGCTGCCTGCTCTCTTTCTGTGTCTGTTTGCCATTGTCTGCTGATGTAATGCGATTAATACTGATTACTTTAAATACTCAACGCTCGTTGGAAAGGATGGAGAACGGTATATTGAGCAGTTGAAAATATTCTAGGCAGCCTATATTATTAATCGCATATAAATAATTATATTCGAGGTATTGTTATCGCTTGACTATTGGGTATTTATGAGTTAAACAACAGTTGTCGTATTCGTAGGGTATTATAAGACTGTTTATCTCTGTTTTTACTCCTGCTTTACACTTTCTTTTCGCAGTATCTCGTCAGTATTAATTTTTTGTGGATCTCTCCTTGGTTTGCTCCTAATTCACTTAAACAATCTTAAGGCATTAAAAAGCGTCGGCAAAGTTTACGCCACATTTGATGTTCATAAACAAATCAATCATGCCACATGTGCCAATACTTACTCCACTGTCTGGACATAAATCAAATTCAAGTCAACTTGCCACAGACAAAAACAACAACAATTTAATTAGCAAAATATGCGCACTTAAGCACTAAATAAACGCTTTGACACAGCATCAATTATCAAAGTGGGCCAGCAGAGCGATGGGCACTTGGGGTACCCTGTATATCCTTGTATGCCCCAACTCTGTACCCTGTCTCTTCGCCGCGCTACTTACTTAATTACTTAATTTATGCCTAGAGTAAGTTGCCCTAGGCTCGCAGTTCCACCTCCATTCCCCATTGTACCACATCCCTTCTCAATACTCCCACTCCCATTTCCCGTCACGGTCGCGTCTCAGTCGCAGCTTTCGCGAAATTGGATTAATTTGTTTACTACACAGCCAAGTGAAGGCACAGCTCCACCCCGGACAAGCATCCGAAATTCCGACAGTGCCAGCTCTGGGCACTTTATGGCCTGCAGAAAGGCCAGAGGACGAGGCTCGTGTGCGTCGCGAGTCTCGTGCTTCGTTATCAGTACTTGAAATCGCATAAATTGCAATACCAAAACTGATAATTGAATAACTGAAAGGAGTTGATGATGTTTAGTTTTGTTTAGCGCTTGAATAGACAACAAACTAACTTTCACTTTGCCTAAAGAAGTGAAATAGGCAAGGAAAGCTGTCGTAACTACTTTAGCTTCAATTGAAATTCTCATGCAAAATGTGATCCACTCTTAATGCGAACACATTATGAACAGAAACCCGAGAGTAGCCCAACCACAGCTATGTGTATTGGCTAGAAATTACCCAGCTAATAACTGGCAGACAGCAACCAGGCCATACAAAATTCAATGCTGACAAAAGCAGCCCAAATTGATCTATTAATTTCGAATGCGAATCCACTTTCCCACCGCACAGCTGTCAATACACACAGTCCACAGGCAGACGAAAGTTTCATTAGCATGGCGAAAGTTTGAAAGCATTTCAACCACATGCATCTCTCACCCTCTCGCTTGTACTCAAACTCACACTCTCACACTTCCTCTGCCTTCATTCTCCAGACATTTTCATTATTTTCTATGCATCGAAAATTGAGTTTCACTTTCGAGCAGGTGCTGCCTCACCACACTTTACCCCCACTGGGATAAAGTCTGGCAAATGCTGTTGTTGCTGTTCCCCATTGGACAGTGCTAATTAAAAGTTTGCACACAACTTTTTTGGTATGCTGTGTCGCCATTTTGTCAACGAACCGCGCTTAAATTTGTCGGAAATTGTTCTTTAAGCTTGCCGAAAACGGAAAGAAAACCCAAATGACAGCAGGCAAATAAACACCGAAACTTTTTAATTGACGAAACAATAAAGATGATAATAAATTAAATTGAACGACAAAAAAAAAACAAGAGACATAGCAGTATATATATATAAATATATAATCGCAGAAAGTTTATTCAAACAAAAAGTTTTAACATCGCATAAATAAGAATTACAGAAAGTCTAAGGGCTCTGCTTAAATTATGCGGTAAAAAGTACGATAAAGCAATTGCGCCCATATCGTAAATTACATGCTTAATTACGCTGCTCATTGATTGCACGCACGTTAATTAATTAAAAAGTTACATTTCGATTTGCTGCGACAACTCATCGATACTTTCATTTGACTTTTTCGATCTGGCGTCGACTTAACACGATTTAAAAACTGATTTCCAGTCAGAAAGGTTGATACAATTAAATTAAGGAATAATGCGAGGCTATTCCTTTTAACTTTTGCTTTTTACCACACTCATTTGTGTTATTAATAATTAAAATTCAAATAATTTTCGTTAATTTATTCATGACGGCAACACGCTCCTTCTCCCGATTCTCAAATTCCTGCCACAATCTGATTTATGTGCTCTTTTATAATTCACAGCACTCTAGGCCACTTCGCGTCTCTCGCCCCTTGTGCCTCGTCTGCCTTCAATCAATTTGAAAATGACAAATTACCGCACTATAGAAATATTTAATGTGCATTTTATTACTTTGAGCCACAGTGCAGAGGCAGAAAAAAAGGCAAATGTTTTTATGCGCATTGCATATTCATTAGAGATAATCATGCATTAAGTGGTCAACGCCCCGACGAGAGACTCTCCGACTCTGCCTATTCCCCGGTCACGTGCCACGCATTACGTATACGCAGTGTATGCGTCATATGAAACTGTCCAGAGCGCAAACCTTTTTCTCTGTCCATATTTTCTGCAGTTTTTTGCTCGGTCCATGACTTACTGAAAAGGTGGCCAGACTGGGGGCTATGTGGCTTATAAATAATATGCCAATAATTGAGCGCGAGCTAAATGAGACTGCCCCGTGTACAGGTTACGCTGCTGATGTCTGAGCTGCTGTCTCCGCTGCCTCCCCTCCTTGGCCTGCTTTATGGCAGACGATGCTGCTTTTAATGGGGCAGGCGCATTAATTTTGCATTTGTTGCAGCCCTTTTACCGTCGCTCGCTGCCACGCTGGCACTCACCGAGTGCCCAAGTCAGGCCCGAAGTCCTTTTTTGTGCTCACTGAACTTTTTGCATAATTTTCACATAAAAAAACATGGTCAAAACTGTTATGACTACATTAGCTGACTGTACGGGTGTGTCTGTTTCGGTGCTGGTGCCTGTGTGCCATCTCATAACTTTAAAACACATTAAAAGCGCGGCGCATTGCGATATTTTGCAGTTAGAGCTAAAAGGATTGCCACCATGCCAGAAATCAATATGTGCTCTTCGATGTGCATTAATTTTAATTAGCTCGCGTTTTACTGCCCAAACTAATTGAAATAGATTTAAATAATAAGTGGAGTAAAGATAATTGTTCAAATTGATATGCGAGATATGCCAAATTATAAATGAAATTCAATACTCTGCATTAGCATGTATTCTATTCTGTTCGACTGGTCTGTAACGAGAGGGAAACTGTTTAAATTCGCGCTGTTTGCCGTAAAATATATGCATGCGCTTAAAAGTATGCAATACATTTTTTCTTAAGCGAACTGTATTGAAATTCCTTAACGGGGAATATGAATTTCAAGTATATTAATTGTTTGTCACACAAGTGCTGTTATTGGGTTAATTAAAGTTCTTAAGCCGGGTGAAACAGCTCAACCATTGGCCCAATGATACTTTATTACCAGTTCCATGCATTATTATCTGGTGCGTGGTCTTCGGTCTTATAGCTTTGCTGTGGTCAACATTTACGCTTGAATGAGAACGGCTTCTGGATGCAGGCATTGTTCGCCATCTGCCATGTTATGTCATATATCATATGAGATTGCTGTATGCGGTCTGGACAATGGCCAGCAGCTGTCAATTGTTTGACTTGCGGCTGACGCATGGCACAGCGAGAATTGATAAGTTTAATTAAATTTACATGGACGATAAGCAAGCAGCATCCACAGCAGACCAGTACGACGCAGCACGGCCAGCGTTTCATTAGTTCCGTTTGCTGCCATGTAAGAGACAGAGACAGATAGAGAGACGAGGATTCATTAGTTGCCTGGCGCTGGATGAAATTTATGTGCACGTCCTGTCGATTTGCAGGCCACATGCCAGTTGACACCCACGCGACAACGACCTTGCTACCTACCATCTAGTCCATTCTAGACCTTCCCAATATCGTTTCAATAAAAACGAATATTAGGCAGAGCCGAGAGGGGAAGCTGGGAATGCGGAGCCGGCGGCTATTTGCGATGCCTGTGCGTGGGTGCAAAACAAACAAATACTTGGAGGGCGAATCGAAGGAGAAGGGGAGGCGGAAAAAGGGCAGCAGTGGCACGTCAGGTATGCGAGATAAGCGAACATTTAGAGGGACTCTCCCGGGTGCCGTTAGGCGTATTAAAGATTATGTCACAGTCAGCCAAAAATATGTGCCAACGGTATTTTTATATTGTGTGCCAAAATATTTGGGCAAGTTGGAGCGCTGGCGGAGGCGGCAGCCCCAAGCCGCAGTTAATCGTCGGTATTTTTAAAGCTCTCTCCACACTTCTATACTTTGTATACAACTGGCATAGCAAGTAGATGTGAATTCAAGAGGCCAAAGGCTTTTTTATCGATGGCTTATCCAAATATCGATTAATTTTATGGCACAGCAATTGACCCTCGAAGGTGCAAGTGCGAGGTCCTAAAAACTTTATCGCAGGGTCGAAGTGGGAAAGTGTTTTTCACTAAACTTCCTACTAATAACAATAAATTGCAAGCCTGCAAATCGTTATCAAGCCGCCTGCCTGGTGAGTCCATTAATCGGCCATTATATGGAGCTAATTAAATGGTTGCCGGGCAAAAGGAAGAAAGAAATACGCCAGAAAAGGACGCTGGGACACGGTTACATAAGTGCCTAATTGGTAATTGGTTTTTGTGCAAAACTAAACCGGAAAATCCTTTGCCCCGACGCCTGTTAATTAATTAGCCGGCGGGCTCTACTAATATTTAATGAGCATAACATCTTCCAATTGCCATGTAACTCAATTTCCGGACCAACTACAAGAACAACATTGCCAGGATGCCACATGGATGTATAACATACCAGAGGCTTGTTATCAGCTTACGTTGCTCATTGTGAGCTGCGTTTAAAATGCTGTCAGGCAAACAGAATCACCCGTTCTCTTGCCCCCTCTCTCTGCATTGCTGTTGGCTTTATAGCATTTCCGGCAAAGCTGTCAGGGTCATGCCTGGCCGAGTAGTTGTTGTATCTTCCTGTTGCCTCTGGCAGTATATTTTAGTGTCTCGTTCCAATTTCTATAAGTGTTTATTTGCTCAGCTAGCCAGGATATCCTCATTTGCCTACCAAAGGGGCTGGCTTAGTCAGCAGTTTATTTACGAGTGTGTATTTATTTGACACACTCGTAATGTGGCAACATTACACTGTGCAACGCAGTATACAGCTCGAATTTGTGCTGTGTAAAGACTTCTTGACATCACTTACTATATTGAATTTAATAGTAAATCGTAAATTATTTTCACCCCTTTCCCATTGCGTACATAACTAGTTCTTAAATTCTACTTTCAAGCTAGATAAATTAGTTTTAACTTGGGCAAACACCAAACAAGATTGAGCAAAGTTTTATCAAGTTTTCAACTTTTTTATGCCCCGTAATTACCCATAAAACATAGATTAATCCAGTAAAAACTTGCATTTGCATTGGCTAAGCCTTGAAAAATAGCATTATAGAGTTAAAAGATTAAAAACTCAACATTGTAGAATCATTTGACTCTCGAACAGTTTGGGTGTGTGAATTTTTCGCAAAACCGCAAAACTTGCCATAAACTTTCGCACAACCAGAGAGATTTTCAGTTCAACTTTGTTGTTTTAATTGCCTGACATTTAAATTTGCTTCTTCCCACCCCGCTTTACCCCCAATCAACCTCCTCTAGTCATGATACGTGCGCTCGAAAGTAGGCAACACCCACTCGAGTTCGGACAGTTGCAACGGCAGCAGCAATGTGCGAATGAATGGCGAAATAAACAAATGCCTGGTGGTTTTAATGCGCATTTTTACTGTTCATTAAATTTGCTTAAGTGCACAACATTTATAATTCGCTTTGCTTGTACTTATTTATGTATTCTTTCGCTCCCATTTGCCTCCTTTTTTGACTCTTTTACTTGCGTTTTATTTGCAGACCTGCCAACACCAAACACCAACAGCATGCAGCGGATACAAAGTTGAGACGCATAAAAATGCGACGCCACAAGAGCAGCAGCAACAAGAAGAAAGGAGGCAACAGCAACATAAACAACAACACCAGCAGCAGCTACTACAAGTGGAATTAGCAGGCACATCAATTTCAGCTGGCGGGCAACTTAATTAAAACGCGTTGGCCAGCAACAATTTTAAGCTGTTGTTTGTTGAAATTAATTGAAATTTATTTGGCCGCTGGCCGAAAACAAATTCGGTCGTATTTCATGTTAATGCTGTCACACTGAGCAGTTAACACAGCAACTCATACATAAGCAGAGACCCGCACACACACACACACAGCGAAACACGCACGCAACGGAGTGTGCAAAATGGTGTCGAGCAGGGCCAGAGGCGCATCCTTTTGGCCATTGCTGCTGCCTCTACTGCTACTGCTGCTGCTGTGCGGTGAGCTGTGCAACACACAACAGCAACAATTGCAGCCGTTGCCCAAGCAATTGCTGACGGAAAGCCACAACGGAGCAGGGCAGCAATTAAGCCTGTTGCCAGGTACAGGTCAGCCACAGCCCAGCAGGCAGCCAGAGTCCGATGTACTCGCTTTAAGCGACAATTTAAATGCAGCGACAACAGCAACAGCCACAGAGACAGAGGCGACAATAACAACAACCATTAGAAGCATAAAAAGGGATAAGCTGCCGGTGATAGCAGGAGAGCAACTTGAATTGCCGGCAACACCGATTCAACTGACAGTAGCAGCATCAGCAACAACAGCAACAGAATCAGCAGCAAAATCAGCAGCAATAGCAGCAGCAACATATGCTAAACATATGTCAGCAACAATAACATCCGCAAAAATACCAATAAAAACTAAACGCATTGCGCCCACAGCAACATCAGCAGCGACAACAGCAGCAACTGTAACTGGAACAACAACAATCATGTCAGCAGCCACAGATGCTGAAAAAACGGAAGATAAATTGAATATGAAACAAAATGGGACAACGCCGGCTACATTGCCGGAGGCGTGGTCAACAATAAAAGCAAATAACAAAAGCAATTGGCAAACAGCAGCAGCAGCGACAACAGAGACCACAGCAACAATAACATGGGCAATCAACAGCAGCACGGCAGCAACAATCGCTACAAAAGTTGTGCCTACGCTGCGCTGGCTGGATACCACGCAATCCAAGCCGGGGCAATTGAATGCCGATACATTCAGTAGCTCAGTGGCCAGCAGCATCACTACAGCAACAGCAACAGCATCAACAACAACAGCAGCAACAGGAATGGGAACGGGAACAGCTGCAGGCAGTGCTGCCGCCTCTGGGTGGCCAGTGAAGCATGCCGCAGTGCTCGAGGGTGATGTGATACTTGGCGGCCTGATGATGGTGCATTCGCGCGAGGACAGCATCACCTGTGGGCAGATCATGCCGCAGGGCGGCATACAGGCACTGGAGGCCATGCTCTACACGCTGGACCAGGTGAACAAGCAGCAATTATTGCCGAATGTGACACTGGGCGCGCATTTATTGGATGACTGCGACAAGGACACCTACGGCCTGGAAATGGCTGTCGACTTTATAAAGGGTAAGTTTTGCCATATTTACACACACACACGAACACGCACACACACTCGGCCCGAAGTGTGCGTGTTAAAGATGCTGCAAATTTTGCATATTTATGAGGCGTGCCACGCCACGCCGCCCCAAAAAGAGTCAACGAGCATAAAAATCTTTTTGTTATTGCTGTGTGAAATTTTGCGTAACGCGTGTGGCAAAATGTTGTCCATTAAACAGGCACAAAAACGAGAATCCCATTAAAACCGAATGCTACTCTCTGTTGCTTCCTTTGTATCCCGTTTACCCCCCTTGTCCACTGGTTGCATTTAATTAGCATGCATTGACACGCATCCTCGGGCTGTACAAGTTGAGCGTGAAATGCGCTTAAAGCCAAGAGGATTTGGAGTAGTTTCATTTTCGTAAATTCGAAATTCAACAAAACTCTTTGACTCTCACTTCTAATTCCATTTTGGCAAACGATTGCTGTGTTTGTAGTTTATTTAATTAATTTAAAATACTTTGAACAACTGAGCGCGTGCTATGCAAATTTCTCAATTTTTGAAAGCAAACTTTATAGAACATTGAGATTATTTTATTGCACCCTGACAAAGTTTATAATTGAGTTTTGCCTGCGAATTTGTTTGCCGTCATAAACAAACAGCAGTTAGTTTTGTTCAGAATTTGCTGCGCCCGATAGTGCACCCATTTCTTTAGCCGCTGCACATAGATTCTGCTTAATTTCTTTTCTATGTATTGAACAGGATTTTTTCAGTGCATGCGGCCAATTTATATTTATTGCATTTTTCTTTCGCGCTGCGCCCTGGCAACTATTTACACTGCAAGTGTGCACATGCAAGCCATAAATCAGCAAATGTTTGCCCACAAAGTTTGCCTGCTGGCAAATCTGGTATCAAGCTGCGTACCCCGCAATCTATGTATATATGGCAAACGCCAAAACTTGTTTAGTATGCGTGAAATTAGCATAGTTTTGCTGGCATAAGTATGAATATTTATGTAAAGGGCTTCACCGCACGCCTGACAAATTTCCCCCCCTCTCTCTCTCTAAATCTTTTTCTCCACCTCTGGTTTTTTTTTTAGATTTAAATTGAACATTTTTCCAATATTTTAGTTACAGCAAATGCTTGCGCCGTTGCAATTTGAAATCGTATTGCATTTCATGGCAGGAAAAAATGTCATAAATTGAAATAATAAAACAGATTATTTCCGCCTGAACGCGCTGAAAGTTTATAAAGTGTAAAATACTTTTTATGTTAGTTTCTATTGAATGTGTGAGGGAGTGTGTGTGGGTGGAAATTGATATGAGGCAAGTTAATACGCTGTCGGCAGCAGTATTTCTATTGCAGGGCCATTTTAACTTTCAATGCCCAAGGCTGCCACAGAGTAAAATAAATAAAAGTTTAACAATTTGAATAAATTTGGCAAATTTCTAGCGGGAGATTGAATTACATTGACCGAATTTCTGACTGTTCATATTATCGCACTTCTCTTATTTGAATTTTAACATTTTTCCAATTTTTGTAGCGCCAATTACAGCACTTTTGATGAATCACACTAGTCAACAATTAAATTATTCAATTGGAAATATTCAATTTAATCGTGCGCCTAAAAGAAGCAACGCTTTTTCTGTTTACCTTGCTGTGGCTGGTTTCATTTTTTCAGTGGCACAGACACACACACACACAGCTTACTTCCGTGTATACATAAGTATTTACAGACGTGTTTACACAGTGTCATTCCAATTGGCTGCTGCTAAACCGCAAGCCTATCGTAAATACGGTTTCGGCGTAAATGCTTGTAAACTCGTAAACCTATTATCGCACCTACAAAAACAGCAGCAGCAGCAGCTGAACTGCCTCACACACACACACAGTGACTGCCACCCAGTGAGTGGGTGGTAGCGTGCCTGCTGTTTGTGTTGCGCCTGAATCGGAAAATAGAGGAGCAATGAAATTGCGGCACACATTGCCTTTGACAACTAACACCCTATGCCATGGAAGCCTGGCCTGGGCATAACTTCATTACAATTCAATTTGCAAAACCAACGAAACAAATGGCTATGCTCTGTGGCGCTCGCTCTGACTGTGGCTCTGCTTGCATTGTTTCCAATATCAATACCGACTTTCGTTCTGTATGCGCAGATCTCTTAATATGAAGCGCTCCATTTGCATAGCTATGACAGACACACACATATACCCGATGTGTCTGTCTGTGAGTGTGTGTGTCTGTCAACAACAATGCAGTCTGCTTGTTGTTCCCTTTGCCATTCGGCACTTGTCATTTGGTCCCCGTTCACTGTTCACCGTTCCCCTCACCAGCACCTTCTTCTACAATTGTCATCGTCAGGGCGTCGCATTCTTGATGGTCCCCTCTTGACGTTCTTTGTGTGGATGCTGTTGGTGCAACAGCAGCAGCACGTTGGGCATAATTAGCACCTTGTTTGTCAACCTGACTAGCTGCTTTGTGCTTATTCAATGACAAGCTAATTGGGTTAAACAAAATGCATTGCAAATCGCTCACCTTTCCGCTTTGACAGACTACCCCGTTCGATGAACTTGTTTTACTGTTTTTACTTGTTATGGCTCACACTTTCGCTTGTGCTATGTACAGTTTTCTAATTTTGAGATAACTTTTGAGGGATGTTATCAATCAGGGAACATTGTTTTAGTTCAGTTTAACTTTTCCAACTATGGGTAAAATGGCTTGAATGTAAAGCTCTCTTAATGATCAAAGTAAACACTTTACGAACTGTCTAACTAGTGTACTGTCAGAAGAAGAACGTATTAAAGAAACCGCATCTGAATATCTCTTTTTCTTTTCCTGCAACTCGAAATTGAAAACTCAAAAAAAACTTTCGATTTTCTTTACCCCGCTAACAGTGAGTGAACGCAGTTCTGTTATTTTACAGTTCCGTAAAAGCCGTGTGGATGCTAGTTGCGCTGTTAAAATGCAGAATGAAAGCTTTGGCAGGTGGTTCATGTCCGAACTAATTTTCTCTGGCATAAACTGTTAACAACATAAGTTAACATTTCATTTTGGGACGGCTAGCCCTAAGATTTAACAGTGTGTTTACAGTAAATGTTACAATCTTTTTTCACTGCCTCCCCCGGGGTCGTTTTTCAGAAGGTGGATTCCAGGGAATCTTGAAAAATATTGAGTTGCGAAGAGAAGAAAAATAACACACAGATACAGTTTGACCGCAATTTCAATTTGAAAATGATTGTTTTTTCGCTAACAGAGCTGAGTTTTTCTGAAACTGTTCTTGTATTATTAATTAATTAATTAACAACGTAATCCGCATTATCATTTTTATTGAGGTGAACCAAACAACAAACCTTTCACCTCATGCAATAAATCAATTATAATGAAAAGAGATTACGTGAAAAGTGCAATAATACGAATTTAACTGTGTTCTTGAATCATTAACCCACTGTGCGGACAACAACAGAAAGCTGATTCGATGACTACAAGTATAAATAGTGCACACAGTTCCCACGTTCTTGCTTAATTTATGCGCCCAACTATCGTGCTGCTGCTGGTGAGTGACCGTGAGTCGATGAATATAAATTGTTTATGTTGATTTTAAAACATGTGGCTTTACGATCGAAGGAAGGCACGGCAGTGTCGCAGCATTGCAGCGAAATCAAAGCCCCAATTCGAATCCGTGTCCCAACTGGAATCCGTTGCCTTTACTGACCCAGTTATACTTGTAAATTGAAATTTTATTTTCTCGTTCCGCACACAGACACACCCATACAACACACACACAGTCGCGCACACTCACACACCCTCATCAAAAGGCATATAAAAAAGTTTATTTGCCATGACGCGACGGCAGTGGCAACTCTGGCAACGCTCTGCTCATATCATTTTAATTCGCCAGTGCCCAACCACGCCTCCATCCTTATCCCTCCCATTTATCCTGCTGGTGCTCTTTGTTGTCGTTACTTGTTGTTGCTGCTGCCGCTTGCCACTTAATGGAATTTGCCGCTTATGCGTTACGCATGCCGGGCATTATCCTTTCTACCGCTGCCTTCCGTTTCCTGTGAAATTTGAGACTTTGCCTTGAGCCTCATCCCCCCAGCCTGCTGCTTGCCTACTTCCTCTTCTTCTCTTGCTTGTGGCCTTCTTCTGCTAGCGCACTTTTCTCAAAAGTTGACATGCTGCCTGCTTGACTAAAAGTTTTTTCCGCTTGCCTTTTGTTTTGCGCTCCTTCGATTTGGCTTCATACACACACAGACGAACACTCACACGGAGGCTTATGTATGTTTCATGGCTAACAAGATTTTATTGGCCTTCTTCTTGGAAGTAGTTTTTTCCACACTCTCTAATTTTGATGGCCTCGAGAGTGTGTGTGTGTTTATTTTCCATCGGCATTTTTCAGGGGAAACTTAATTTATGCATGCAAATCGTCTTGACAGAGAGCTCTAAGGAGCTTAGGCAAATTAAAGTCGTCTGCTCGAGAGGTTGTCATATGCTAATTCGTGTGTTAGGCAAGCCGACTTAGTCGAGAACAACTTTATAGCGCCTGTTTAGCGTCAAACATATTTCAATTGCCGATATCGCTTTGCTTGCATTATGTTGACAGAAAACCCGACGAACACGTGTTTCAGTTAGCCCACCCAGAGTTGCCCCGTGCTGCCCTGTTTGTTTACTTTCTTGTTTATTTATCGACTGCCCCGCTTAGCCTGGCAATTCTATCGGTTTACGTGCATGCACGAATTTCAGTAGAGTTGACGAAATACGCTTTCGTATTGTATTCTGCCTCGGGTAGAAGCGAAGGAAATCAGATAACAAGCACAAAGCAGCTAACAATGTAGACGGAAGTCGCTCGACAGCTCGTGGTTCCAACTGCTGAAATACCCTGTAAGGAATGTGTATAAATAGTAAGCACTCGTATCTAATATACATTTTATGCGCAATATGAAAATTCTTAACTGTCCGTTTCACTTGCGCACATTGTGGTCAGGTATTCAGATGCTGCACAAGTTTATCACTGTTGTTGCTACATTTTGTGGCACTTTTGCATTGTTCTCTCTGATCTTTGCCTTGGCTGAATGTTAAGCTGTCCGCGGGCACTTGACTGCTGGCTTCAGTTTACCCAGTGGCTGCTGCTGCAGTCGACCCCCTTACTCAGCTTACCCCCCTCTGCCGCTCGCCCACTCAGCCTTCTTGCCACAATGTTTACATTGTGTGAGCTTCTTCTTTCGTCGTCTTGACTGCGTTTGCCAATTGCAGCACAACTTGACGACGACTTGTGCATTTTGTTAGCAGCCTCGGGCACCTTCAAAGTGAATATAGAAATGAATAAACGAATGAATGATGATATTATAATGAAATACGCAACAACACTTTATAATTAAAATTAAATATAAGATCTTTAATAATTTCTTACTTTAAATATGCATGCTTTGATTTACATATTTTAAATATTTAATTTCCATAAAACTGAACTTAAACTGCATTTTACAAACTGAGTGAACAATCTCCAGTTACTGCAAAGAGAAAAAAACGAGTAAAAAATGGCAATTAATTCAATATGGCAGGCATCACTCAGTCTGTAATTGGCTCAAGGGGTAGTCGGTTCAACCGCATGAATATACATATATCCAATTTCCATTACATAACTTTGATAGTTTTTTGTTTGGCTTTCAAGTGAAAAGAAGAGACATTTTTTTGTTCCAATTTCAGGTAATTTGCCTGGTCCAGAAGGCTTTCGTTGCTCGTCATGTAACTCTGTCATGGCAACATTAATACGCAAAGGTGTATGGTAGAACACTAAATTCCCTTTAATTGAGAAGAACTTTATAGGCAAATCGAGTAGCAGAAGAACTCTAACTAAACCTAAAGTTGCTTTGCTCTGTACAAATAAAACACTTAATGCTATTTGAACTTTTAATTAGCTAAGCAGCATTTCTAGCACGCTTTGCTTAAAACTTGTTTACAAATGTTCTGATCGCCCCTTGACTAATCACGAGTTTTAATTCCCATTGCACGGTGAATACGATTTGCACATAAAACTTTGCTTTCCTGGCACAAACAAAACATATTTGTTTATTTGCTAAGCAGCGCAAACTTTCCGTTTACAAAGTGCGAATGATTCTTTCTCCTGTGCGAGAACAGAACAAAAGACTGTCATTTGTTAGTGCTACAGCTAACTTTTGCTCGTCATTTACCCCTACTGTTATACTACGAATGCCTAACTGTGCTACTATTATACTCTATTGCCCCAGCGCACGCTAACAAGTGTTTGTTCCATTCATAAATTGCCGTTTTGCCGACTAACCCAGTGCCCCCCATAGAGGCAAGTGCAGTCGAGCGGAAACTGTGCTACGTGTGCTACGTTTTTAGCACACTTCCCCAAGCAGTTCGGCAGCTCGGGCCCACACGATGGCAATACGCGCCCCGAATGCGTGTCCCTGGCTCGGGCGCCCACACTGCTCTGGGGCGTCGAAGGCTCAGAGGCGCCTTTCAGTTGCACGCCGGCCATTCAACGATGCGGACGCAGCTTCGGCAGCCCCAGCAGAGTTATCAGTTCGCCCGATACAGGAGGCCCGAGCATTAGCGCGATTTCCATTGGGTTAGATAAGTGAGGCGATTAACGGTTAATCTCTTAACGGGCATTTGAAAGTGTCGACTAAGAAATATGCAAATTACGCGTTGAGAAAAAAACTTAAGCGAAAACTTGAAAAAAAATAAATAATAATGATAATACTAATAACTTTTATTATATTATAAATTCAGTGTGGGAAGAACGTTGACAACTTGAGTGAACAATTTTTATTTTGTGCAAAAGAAACTGCTTATTCAATGAAATTCAATTATATTTCCATGACTATATTGTGCTACAAATATTTTTAAATTAAAACAAATTATACGGGAATTTCTAATAAATAAAAAGTTACAATGTTTGACAAAGATTAAAAAGACGTTACTGCTTAAATTAAATAATATAAAATATGACAAAAAAATACCATAATTGATATTCAAATTAATCAAAAAACATAATAAAATAATTCAATCTAAAATATTCCCCAATGAACTGATAAAAAATATCAAAAGGAACTTCTTAGAGTGACCCTTCGATTCTTCCATTTAAAAGTTCATTAAGTAAAGCAGGCGCTCTTCACTCACAGGCTTATTTATCTATCTATCTTATCTAGAGCAAAACTAATTAAATTATCTACATTCGCAAGTCTATGCGCACAGGAAGTGACCAGATAAAGCCTTTAATTTCATTTGGTTTTCCTACTTTGCTGGCAAGTGGCAAAGTGGAAATAGGCAAAGTGGAAGTGCTTCGGACTGGACACGTCACTGGGCAGGACGTCACTTGAAAAAGGACAAAACAAATATTAATTATTATAAATCTAAATAATTTTGTGTGCTTCGCTGGACAGTCCCTTGGTAGCTTGGCAGCTCAGCAAAACAAGAACTGTTAAAAACGAGCGAAGCAAAAGTCAAACAAACTTTGCGCTTTGCTTTATGTTTCTCTACCTTTAATTATAAGTTGTTTTTTAATTTTTCTTTCGCATTTTTATTTTGCTTTTTTGGTATTTCTTACTTGAGTTGGGTGCGTTGAGGTTGTTCTTGTTGTTGCTGCTGCTGTTGTGTGGGTGGGTGAGTAGGCAGTTTGGTGTTGTTTGAAATTGAAAATAGGAAAAGTTCATTGGCTGAGGTTGGAGCGTTGAAGTATTTTAATTAAAGTGCTGACAGGACAACGGACAATCAAAGTGCGACTCTTCATCCCCAATGCTCCTGCTCCTGCTCGTTGTCATCGGCATCGTCATCCTCAACTTGGTGCTCTTCCTTCGACTCATTTCGGGCCTGTTTCTCGTCGCGTTGACGACGAGCTTTAATCTCGAGCTACGCCTTAAATCCGCTTTGTGACCAAATTTCCAAAATTCTCGGCAAACATTTCTCGTATGTTAATTTCTTTACGCAATTTTTCAACACATTAGCTTATACATTATGCATGTATGTGTGTAGGTGTAGGTGCTCTTGGGCTAAAAAATGAATCCCAAACGGTCGCACATTATGCAAAGCCGTTGCTCATACGCCACGTAGGCCACAGGTGTGCTTCAACCGTACCTTTTTGATAAACACTGCGACGAGGCTAATGAACACAACTCGACCGTCGCTCAGGCAATTAAAAGCATTTTAAACTAATTACAAAATTATGCAAAAATTTTAGGCTGCATGTGTGGAGCAGAAATCACAGCCTGTGCTCCAGATAAGAGTCAAACCTAATAAAAATACGAATTACCCAGTGTGTGTGTGTGTGATGTTTGTGTGTCTGTCGAGAACATTTCTACCCTGCACACCTACAGGATATTTAATTTCCTTGCTGCGGCAACAATTGCCGCCTGTGTCCGCCTGCCAGTTGAACATTTTATTTGCAGTTTAAACGCATTAACAACAGCTCTCAGCTGGCTTAAACAGCAGCTGCCCAGCCCCGCCCAGTCAAGCATCCATCCAAGATCTAGTAATTACACGAGCCTCGGACAGTCACAGTAGGGTTTTGCTGATAGTTTTGCCTTCGGCTACGGTCACGTACACTCGTTCTTTTTTCTCTGTTTCGCTTTCTATCTCTCTTTTGCACTCTTTGCTGTGATAAATGCGCAACAGCCTTTCAGTGCCACCCAGGGACAGTCGTCGTCGTTGACACATTGTCGTCTGCGCTCAAGCTGACCTTTGTTTAATTATAAAAGGGTCTATTAATGAACTGGCCACCCAGGTGAGTCCTCCGGGTGATGTCTCTGCTCCTCTCGGGATTCATTCAATTACCTTTGTGGCCCGTCTTTCTATTAAATGAGAGCTTGGCCAACTTGATTTAAGTGTGATTATCGTTTGTCCATAAACTGAACAGATCTCTAAAAACTATATAAATCTGTGGGAAAAGAAATCTGAAATTAGAATTTGGTATGCATTGCGTTTCAAATATATATTGAGTAGTTGCAGCAGCAGCAGCCCGCATCGAATGCGACTTGAAATGATAAACGACTTGGGCCATAAATTCCCTTAGATAATAAATTCTCACTGTATTTGGCATTGCCACATAAGGAGCCACCCAATGGGGTATGATACCAAGTTCGAAATGGAATCGACAAAAAATTATGAAGGCTAGTTTACTAGTGGTTTAAGAAGCCTTAAAGCAGCCTTTTACGATATCATAAATCGCGCTGTTTCCATTTCTACGACCCCTTTAAATGTTAATATATCAATAAAACAAAATGAACATACTATAATATGGAAAGATATTAAAACGCTTCAAGTTTGAGTTAAGTTTCACTTGAGAAAACTGAAATCATTTCTCATTATCAATTGCTGAAATCAAAGAGACACGAGTGTGCTTCACTTGGGGATAATTAATTGCAAATAACGTTGAGAATGCTTAAAAACTATAGCAATTTCCTGAAAAGTGATAGCCATTAATAATGCAACTCGTTTGAGTGGGGAAAACTCATCTCGATACTCAAAAATCAGAGGGAGGTGGCGCTTTAATTAATGAGCAACGATGGCTGAAGCCAATGCTAATTGCCAATAAATGTGAAAGCAGCTGTTATGCACACACTCACACCTTTCACTCCACACACTCACACCCACACACACACACCCTTATCCCGGCATTCCTTCGCACATCCCATGCACGCCACAAATTCCGCAAACTCGAGCTTCCTTGGCTACTAATTTGCGAAAAATGTGCGTTCAATCGTGAATTCATTTCATATGATTGAATATCGTATTGCGTGCTGTGTGAAGGGTTGAAATCGGATCGTAGAAGAGCAAAGAGTGTCGGGGCAGCACATTAACATCGGCATTAACATTAATTAATTATGCAACATGCAACTTGGGCCAGTGGCAAACAAATAAATGCGCCTAATGAGCCTGCGATTCTCCGACCCTGCCAAACGGAAGCCGTTAATTTATTTACGACCACGTCGCAGTACGGTCTGTGGTGCTCCTCCGTGTGGTCGTCCGTGCTTACCTGTTGCCCCGTGGCATGCCATAAATTCTCATGAGTCAAATAATTAGAAAATCAAATAGTTGCTTAGGCGCTAGTCTCGTGCGCAGTCAGACGGCGGTCGACAGTCGGCAATGGGGTGTCAAAATGGCACAGAGCGGAAACGGAAATGGCGCAACTGCGTTTAACTTTGACTCGAGCGTTGGGGGCACAGTAAACACTGCAGTGTCGTCGGTGCGGCAAAGTGAGCAAGGCAGATATAACTTAACTGGGTAGTTCCACCCAAGGGAATCTCCTGGGAACGCCAAGGTTCTCTTCTAATTAAGTGTTAACTTCATTATTTTATTGTGAATTGTTATTGAATAAACAACTCCAACTAGTCTTATAAGGTCAAGGCGAAATTGGAACGCAGAACACGATGTCAAGTGAAAAGGGCGCAGAATACAATTGAAAAACTGGTATTTCAGCAGGAACAACTTTGGCAGTGAGTGAGCGTGATTCACGCCTCGCCACCTCTTTGTATAATAAGTTAGTGTGTGTGTGTCTATGTATGTATATGCAAAGTTTGTGCGTAAAACTTGCGTGCAAATAAAAATCCAGCTGGAAAAATGTATGTTGGCAGTTACATGCAAAAGTTGTGCATACTTTTCGGCGGCAGCGAAAAGTTTTGTGATTAAGTCAATTTGATGTGGCAGACAGAAGGCGTTGGGAGGCGGCACCCCGCCACGCCTCCTAGCCCCAGTCAACAGTGTTTTATGGCAGCCAATATTTCGAGCTTTCAGCCCTGTGGCTTTTTCGAATTTATCAGAATGCAAGCGCATTCATTTAATTCTAGTTGGCTCCCTCTCAATACCCTCTTTCTCTGTCTTTCACTGTCTCTATCTCTCTCTCTCTCTCTCACTCGCTTGCTCAATCTCCGCAGGGAGATAAACGCTACTAATTATGCAATTAATTTTTTGCAGTTTTGCTTGTGTTTCCTTTTTCGAGCGTCATTTTAACGACTCTTTTAATGGACTCCAGCGCGCAACTTTCGCTGACACCGAAAGCGTTTTTTTATGGCGTCGACCGACGCTTAAATTTAAATTGGTTTTAGATAAGCTTTAATTGAGTTGGCGAACGAAGCGAGCATAAATTAAAGTTGAGTTTTTAATACCGATTAATGCGGCATTTCGGACATTTACGTTGACACCGATGCCAGATACAGGCAAATTAAGAGCTCGCCCACAAATAGATGTAAACTTGGTAGGAAGGGAGGAAGGGGGGTGTGGTGGCTTCAGCGAGGCATACATTAAATCAAATTGAATGCTTGTCGCTCACTGTCATAAAACATAATGAAAACAAATGCCACACAAGAGAGACCCAAATCATGGGCCGACGCACAATTGATGGCTATCCAAATTAAAGCATACTTTGGGGCGTAAAATTAAATACAAGTAATATGTATCTCTCTTTCACTCTATGTACCCTGCTTGCCCGCTCTCTATTGTTGTGCCTCTGGCCTCTGGCAGCAGCTACATCAGTAAACATGCCACATTGTCAGTTATTAGTTAGCACAGCCACAGAAAAGGAGCAAAAAGTAAAAATATCCCAGGTTCGTAAAGCATAATACATGCATACATACATGCATATGTATACGTATGTTTGTATGCATGAAGCTATAAAATATTTAGTGCTTGCTGCTCTCCAGTGTGTGCGGCCACAAATAAAAGCCTGGCAAAATGCTAAGCATTCTTGAAACTGCCAGACAATAGACACACTGTCGTAATGATCTTTTTGCTGTCGCTGTTGTTGTTGCAGTGGGTGTTGGGCCAAGGGGAGCACGCAACCCGAAAAACACACACACAAGCGCAGCGCACACGCAAAATAGAAGCAAACAAACAAAAGCTCGCAAATGCGCGCACACACACGCACCCCCTCCACCCTCCCTCCGCTAAGCCAATACACATATAGCATATATGCATGTACACACACACACACACACACAAGCGAGTACATGTCATGACTTTGCGCTTTTGGTTAGCGCCAGTATAGAAAAAAAAGAAAAGCAAGCAAGCACACATCGTTTATTTTTTGTCTCCCCCTTTTTTTGGCATTCGCTTTTTGGGTTAAAACCGAACAAGCAGATTATTATTTTACGCTAAAAGCGGCAATATGCGAATCTGGTTGAGATCTAATTCGCATAGTTCGTGGTCGACGGTTTTTTAGGGATCACCGCAGTGCCGTAATGTCGTAATTTGTGGCTGACCCACGTGCAGAGCTACGTTACATTAGCTACGTTGTAATGCTGCCTACTTTACGGCTGTTTAACTGCGCTTACCTCTGCTGCAAATGGGCCTAATGTGCTGCGAATTGCCAACAAAGAGTCTAGAGTTGCAGATTTATGCGAAGGCAGGCTGCCTCTGCCAACGCGATGGCGAACATCCGCAACAGAAAATTGTAATTTGTAATTTTTGAGAAATATTGCGTATACGCCTGATTTGGCGAATCTGCAAAGGACCCTCTGTACTCTGCTGTGGCCACAGGGGGACATTACAAATATCCGCCGCCTGTAAGTAGGCAATGAATTTGTTGTTTTCAATTTACCGCGCACACGCACCCATTGCCAATTGCTATGCAAGTCACGTGCCAAAATAAAACAGGCCGCACACACATATTTTATAAGCCAGATCCAACCAATATGTCATGCGACATGATAGAAAGCAAGGCGAGGAAGAAAGGTGGAGCAAGCGCTGCACTTGTAAGCAATGGCCACCATCACAGCCACCAGAGGGCGCCACTTATACACATATCCTATGCAGGGCTAGACGAGCTCTTGTGATTTATGCGGCACGCACACACACACACACAAACACACATTTGCCCACCATTAACATTTTGCTTTGTTTCGCTGTTGTGTGCTCCCTGTCAAGCGACATGTTCACGTTGTTGTTCTCGCTGCTGTTGTTGTTGTTGTTGCTGTGCTGCCTGCTGTTTGAGTGTTCGACTATTCGACTGTTTGACTATTTGCCCATTTCTGCTGTCAGCAGTTCGGGGTAGCCGGAAAACGTGAGTTCATTCATGATATCACAGTCCCACAGAGCGTCGATGCGGATATTTCATGTTTGGCATTGGAATAGTTTCCGTCTGATTAATATGAATTGAGTGCGCGCACTGGGGAACACACTCTTTGCACTCACTCAATTTGCCTTTGTCAATTGTCCCCCTAATTAGCTGTCAACTTGAGCACACATTCCATTAGAGTTGCTTACATAAATGTGTGCACAGCTGGCCCTGCTAAATATAACAAATTCTATACGGTAGCCTGTAGCAATTTGCTGTCAATTCATCAAGTTATCACACATATTCAATTCGAAAATAATTGCGTAATTCTATATATAAATTCGACGGAGTTTTTTTTTAATTTCTATAATAAAATTGGTAAATTAATGTATACCATACGTTCAATTACATTCTCATTTGCATGTCAGCTGTCTGTCAAAAGTTGCATGTGAAATACAGCTTCATTAGTTGGCAAACAGCGCTATAAATGAAGAACGAACAAATTGCACAGATGGCAGATGACGCGTATATAAATAATTGCGCTTCAGTCAGCTCTGCCTTCCTCTGCTATCACTTCTCAAAGGAGGCGGCAAACTACTCGTGGAATTAAAAATAAATTACAAAGTTCCCAAGCCAGCTGGCGAGTGCGAATGTCTCAAGTTTCATTCAAACTCGGCTGACACACCAATCCACTTGGAGAATGGCTTAAACAGCCAAGTTGGCCGGAAATTGCACAAGTTGCGACTACGGCTGCGTCGGCTTGTTGAACTGTTGCTGTTGTCCACAGTCGACAGGCTTAAAGAGGCGAATTTATGCACTCTACGAGGGCCGTTAATATTGGGCAAGTGTCATGACAGCTTTAACAGGGCCCGCAACGAAGGTCAACGCATGCGTATGGGGGCAAGCACACAATTAAACGCAGCCATCTATAAAATATCAAAATATCCAGCAAAATGTTTATCATGCCAGAAAATAGCAAGCACGAACGAGGGTAGTTAAAGCGGCTACTACATTGAATATTCCGTTAAACTTTCGACCCCTTTCAACAGATTTGCTAAATAAGGTATAGCATAATTTCGAGAGCAGCGTAAAATTGCCATGGGAGTATGCTTTAAAAGTAGAGCACGCTTTTAAGGGCAGCTTAAAATTGCAACAATTTAACTGTGAACTCTGGCAGCACAGCTTGTGCACTTCCAGGGTAGCAAGTTGTCTGCCAGCCGCAATTATAAGTTTATCGGCTCTTGCGTGCAAGTGTGGCATATGAGAATGCCTGTTTCTGTGTGTAAGTAGCTGTCTAAGTGGGTGCCAGTCTGCGTGTGTATGGCCTCGAGGCTGCGGGCCGAGCAGCCCGTTTACCAACAATATTTACGCAGTCTACGGCTGCTACTGCTGGAAACTACAGGCCTCAAGCTGAAGCTACTACATCAAAGACCCCAGCCAAACTGTGCTGCCGAGCAACGAAAATTGGGAGCTATTGCTCGCCAAGGTGCTCAGCTCCACAGAGACCTTTGGGCCCCCTCACGCCCTCGCCCTTACGCTGCCTCACTCTTCCTCACTTGGGACGAACTAGATTGAGACGAAACGATGAAACGAGTCTGGCGGCGGGTCGATGTTCCTGAGAAAAGAAAAAAAAATTGAAATTTATATTTATGCAGCACATAAATTTCGACTTTTCGGCTCGTGCTATGTTTGTATTAGTGTTTATAGTGCGTACGTGTGCCTGTTTGGCTTATGAAATATGCATGTAACTGTGTGCTAGACGCCCATCCATGTGCGTTAGTGTGTCTGCATGTGTGTGTGTCAGCATTTTGGCAGCTGACATAGCCAAGGCACGTCATATTCTACACACTTTCGCCATACGTGTTTGCGGTAGGCAGGGCTGGGCGTATGTGCGAGAGAGTTTGCGTGTCTGTGGCATGTAATCAAATTAAAAGTTGTACGTAGCAAGCAATAGCTTTTAGAGGCATTAAAATGTAACATTCAACACCCTCCAACTGCCCCGCCTCCCCATCAAGAGGGAGAGAGAGAGAGTGAAAGATAATGTGTCTCGGAATGTGCTCCAATCAGAGCGTGACAGAGCCGAGTTGGTCACGGGAGGAACTCATTAAATGCAGTTGCCACAAATCTTTACAAGTTGCAATTTTCGCCTATTGACAGCGCTGAAAAGTATGCTAGAAAAAGTGCTGGTGCGTGCTGTGGAAATGTGATGCTGACACGCAATCAGGCACAGCTGCCAAAAACTAAAACAGCGCGACGTGGAAGCAGGTAAAGTAGGAGGTGTCGGCTGTGTGGCAACTGAGATAATAACTTAATTACATTTTTGTGTGCGGCGTTGTTCTCTTTTGGCAATTACGCTGCATGCTGAGCACCTGTCGAAATCAGCCAACCAGTCAGAGAGCCAGGCTGGCTGCCAGGCACTCGGAACATGTGTATTATCAAATGCCAGTCATTAGTAACCCCCTGCCCGCATCTGCGCCCCTTCAGCTAGCAGCTGAAAGAGATACAGACCTCGGCCCATTTAGTAGTCGTTATTTATCTCAAATGTTGTGCGGTCTACACGTGTACACAGACACTCGAGCGACAAGCGACAGGACGACAAGCCGACAGACAGCAGACGAACGACGAATGAGGAACCAGGAGCGACGAAGAAGGAGCGTTGTAGCAGTTCTAAGCGAAAATAATTAAGCGCCGTTATGCGAGCTACAAGTCCACACGGCTCTGGCTGAATGGAGCTGCCTTAGCTAGAGATGGCAACGTGACTAATAGTTCACACATCTGGCAGGCAAAAGAAAGTAAAGAGAAGAAGAGAGAGAAGAATAAAGAGCATGAATTTGATGCCCTTTCATGTGCGCAACTAATCATCGCATTGCCTAATTTATTCATTTATAAATTGCGACCATCTCTAGCACGTCTGCAGGCGACACCTGGAACGCTTTAATTGCCACTCGAGCGTCACGTTTACGACGACTTCGCTGCTTGGCTTGCACTTTCGCCCGGCGCCATTACAGAAAAGTTGACTGAAACACGCCCTGCCGCCCGCTTTGGGCATATTCTTAACCAGTTTTGCGCCTTCAGTTTGCCTTTTCCTTTGGCTGTTCGCCTTCGCTTTCTCCTTCTTTCTGTTCGCTGTCGTGCAGCAAGTAAAATGCCATTTACGCTTAGCCAAGTATATTATGATTATTATGCATATTATTTAGGAGCCTCTAATTGAATATGTACGAGTCTGCCAGGCATGCGTGACGCGCAGATGGAAGGAAGGAAGGCGGCGCAAAAGGTGTTCGGCCTGAAACAACATGTAATTAATTAGCTTTTGAATGGTAGACGGCACAAAGAACTCTGTTCAACAGTTTGTGCTTTGCGCTGTGCTGTGGCAGGGAAGTTTTCAAATTGAAAGCGAAATGTGACATACGAGACGAGACCGCAGACGAAATCAAATGCCAGTTACTTGGTGTTGTGTTGAATGACTTGTGGTAAATAAGCCAGGTCAGAGAGGTACGACATGTGGTGCATGTTGCACTGCATTTAATTCACTGAATTTGCGTATGCTCAAAGGATTTTTGGTTGCACTCGACATATGCATTGGTATTAGCCACAAGTAATAGAGAATGTTTGTCGAATAGGTTAAACTCAACCAGCTTTTCTGCGATTTTAATCTGATCTGACAATCTATATTCCCAAAATATCAGTACGAGTTTAAATTTGTTGAAGTGATTAAATCAATTTACACTGGTTACAATTTTGCACAATTTCTGACAATCTATATTCCCAAAATATCAGTACGAGTTTAAATTTGTTGAAGTGATTAAATCAATTTACACTGGTTACAATTTTCGCACAGTTGGCAAGAGATTTAAAGAATAAATTAAAAATTTATGCTGTGTGCACACAGCAATATTGAATATTCATTTACACTGACTCCAAAATTGCTTTCAAATATTTTATGTTATGCATTTTTTTATTTTCCCTTTCTGTAATAAATATTTTGTACAGTTTTATTACTGTTTTATTGCTGTGAGTGAAACGCATTTTTTGATTTTATATGAATGTGAAAAATTCCCTTGATTTTGTTTTTGTGCTTTTAACTTTATTCAGCAAGTTGGACCTTCAGCCAGTCGATTTAACATGAAGTGGAAAATGTTAAATTACCCGCAAGAGCAACTGACTTTTTCACAATGAAATAAATAAATGCGATTAATGATGAGACAAATTTTAAGTAGCCCAATTTTAAGTCTGCCCAATCTGGCAAAAGGGGTTCAGAAAATTCCCTTGAAGTTACGTTCTGACTAATTAGGACGCTTAAAATTCAACGAAGCGCAGTGGCCTTTGTTGTTTTATTTGTTCTGTCTTGTTTTTGGTGTCTTTTTACTATAGTTAAACCTCTTTGGGAGTTATTTGACCTTTAATTAACGGCAACATGTGCTTCAGCCGTCGTTACGGCCGCCGGTTGCTGCCTCGTTTTCCGTTATCATTGCATAAGCGAATGGCGTATTTAATCCATAAAGTACAATTTGCGTGAAGCAGCAGGCGAGAGAAAGGGACAGAGAGAGAGAGTGAGAGAGAACAGAAACTAAAGAGAACCGAATACAACCGAAAAATATACGAGGGAAACGGAAAACAAACATGTAACAAACACATTTGACCCTTTTTTTGCATAATTTCAATATGTGCACGCACATGCAGCAGCTGTCCTGCTCACACTGCTTAGGTTTCTCTCTCTCTCTCTCTGGCACTGCTTTCTGCCTTTGCCATTGGTTACACATTGAAATGCTTGTCAAACGGTGTGAAAACGACTGTCGTTTTGCTTTTTATTGTGTTTTTCCTTTTCTCTCTTCTCTTGCACGCTCGTGAAATATTTAACAAAATTCATGTAGCATACTTTTAGGTGCAGGCAGAAATTTAAAAAGCCAAGTTTCCATGAAACAATGCAAACTATTCCATACTATGCCGTCGCACATGGAATTTTTTGTTTGTTCATGTAAATATTTACATCCAGACATTTTTGACAATCTATTTATTAATAATACGTGTAACACGTTGTTACACACTCAAAGGAAGGGAAGTTTCAACCGGAAATTGTTTTCCGGAAATAACCCAAAGCCGTGTTGGCCACAGTTGAGAATTTAATGCGCTTAAAGCAGAAATTTTGACACAATTTGGCACAATCAAATCGAAAATTGTGTGACCCCGGCTTGACCCTTTTTTGCCGCACCAACTCCTCTGCCCCTTTCGACCTCTGGCACAATGTGCGTTGTCAGCGTCAAATGGGAAGCTTAGCAGCAGCTTGACCGCATTTCCAAAAGGGGATCCTGACATGCTACTTGCCACTGGCGACGCCCGCTACCCTACCAATTATACAACAGTTTCAGGGCGTACATAAGCTGCGCTTAATATTGCTGCTTGTCTGCTTTTTGTTTCGCCGAAGGGGGGAGGGGAGGAGGGACTTTTATGGGCGCCCATTAACGACTTCAACTATTTGCAGCTGTGCATAAAAAACACCAGAAATCATTGCTCAGAACGTTCCTTCTTTCTTTTCTCAGAGTTCCTTGTTTTCGTTGTTATTGTTGCTATTTTCTGGTTGGTCTTTTTTTTTGTTGTTATCTGAGCGTGCGGCATCGTAAAAATAGAAATAAAAATAAAAATATTTATGCAGCTCTACGGTTTCTACTACGGTCGGCGTTTTATGTTCCAGCGCGCTCTCCATTTCCCAGGCATTGGCTATTAAAGGGAGAGAACACACACACACAACAACAACAACATAAACAAAAAATGATTTGAAAATTGGCTGGCAAGCACAGAAGAAGAATTTGCCGCCCAAGGCCGCTCACAGATTTTCTGGTAGGCGGCAGCGCACGCACGTTCCTGGCACCAGAAGCGGCACAAAAAGAAACTCTCTCTTTCTCACTCTATTCCCCTTTCTCCTGTCATGTGTCTGTGTCAGTGTCTGTTGCTCTGTCCCTTTATTAATTCCAATACATTGAATTTTGTATAGACAATGCCATGTTTTGCATGTAAATCCGATTAAAATGCCGTACACGTGCCCAGCTCCAGCGCGGGCATTAGCAGACTTAAAGCCCGAGCCCGCTCAAGATCCGACAGACGAAATATGATTTAAAGCCTTTGACAAAAAAGCAGACTACTTGGGGGTATTACAGTATATACCCTGTTTGGCAAAGTTTTGCGCATATTAACCTTGTATAAAAGTTGGAAAAACTTTAAGTTCTTGCTAACTGGTAAAGTCACCAAGTTAAGCTGAAAAAGTCTTGCGTGTCAGGCAGTTGTTTGGAACTTGAAATGCCCATTCAATTAGCCAACTATACGAGGCATTTGACAGTCGAGCAATCTGTTCGTTTAACTGCTAATGAATTTGATAATTCCTAAACTTGCGCACAGTGGGACCACAATTGATGGCACAAATGAATTCCAACAGGTTTCTCTGTACAATGCGAATTCCTCAACTCGTCCCGGTGTCGTTTTTATTTATGAGCTGACAAATTGTGCGCCATCTAAAGATAATTCTGGCCTTGCTGACAATTAGACGCAAAATTGGTGTTCTGTCATAATTTGGTGTGAAAGGGGGGAGGGTTGCAAATTCAAATCCCCAGTCAGCAGACATTTACACAGCTGTGTGGGCGAGTGGGAAGACGGCAGAGTGTGTGTTTTGCGAAATGGAAATGGATGTGCTGTGGATATTAAGAGTAGAGTAGAGTAGAGCTAAGTAATCCGTTTAAGCTAATTGCAGTTTAATTCTTTAAGTCTTGCACAATTTCTTGTGCAAATATTTTGATAACCCCCCTCCCCCCCATTGTGAGTAACTCTAGGTGCTGCCTTGACATAAAATTGCAAATGCATTCGAACATAAAAACTTAGTAAAAATCATCTGCGGCAGCCGCAAACTGTTGTCAACTATTTTCCCATAAAAGTTTTATGGAAAACTTTCGGCCAACTTTTGTGTGGTGTGGCAGCTAAAGCAGCATTCTGTATAGTACTCCCCCCACCCCTTCACATGGCATCTTATTTTACAGCAACAAAAACCCTTTATGATGCACAAAATTCAATTCTGACAGAGTGCACGCGGAGTGGGAGCAGCTCGTAAAAAGCTAAAAATCAAAATGGCGTCAGCACGTTGCACATTTCCCGGAAGTGTCAAAGTGACACGCGCTATGCGGAATATGTTGATGTGAAGAGTGTGTGTGCGTGAGTGTGTGAATGTGTGTGTAAGCTCATTAAAAATTGCCGAGCACAAAGCGGAAAGTGTGTGTGCTCTTCATTGATGGACATGCTGCAACCTTAACAGGTGCCGTATTTGAGAAACCAGCAGGGAATGCCTGGCAAAAGGCGGCACGAAAGAGAGCGGGGAGAGTAGTGAAGGGGGAAGAAAGCCCGGCTAAGCTCAACATTGTTATTTTATTATTAAATTTTCCAACTGTCAGCGCGATGAGCTTTCTGACAGCCATGTGCAGTGACATTATCTGAAGCACTTCAGCCCTTTGCCGAGACACGTTATCTCGCTCTCTCTAAAAACACAAATGCACACACACAGACACAAACGCACATATGTGCAACGTGTGATATCCTGACTTTTTGTCATAATAATAAAAATGTCAATTTGTTTTATGGCTGACAACTCGAGCTTTGCTCCCTTTGATGTTGATTTTTATATCGTTAACTTGTTGTTTTTTTTTTATTTTGTTTTCGTTTCCCTTGTACTTTGTTGTTTTGTTTTTGTTGCCTTTGTTGCTGTTGCGCGCCCGCTGTTGCTGTTACTTTTTTGGCTGTCTTTGTTTATTTGCTTGTGAGCTGGTCATATAAATCGTATCTGTTTCATGTGTGTGCCAGGCACCAGAGACGGCGGAAGGACACGCGTGCTGTCGCTTAAACGACGAGCGATCATATGTAAGTGAGTGCTAGCGGCAGAGTAAGGGTATTCCAATGGATTGATGGCAGTTGATTCGCTTGCGAATGCGGTAAATCGATTGTGCTTCTAATTATGACACAAAGTATTCGAACATTGTTGCAAATGAAAGAGAAAGTAATTGGGAAAGTCATTGAATTGGGGAAAGAATTTTAAAGATATATTTTATTATCTAAACAATTCCAATATGTATATATCATATTTAAGAAAGTACCTTTAGGGGCAAACAGCTAGAACATAGTGCTTTAAATATACAGAAAGAACCACTCTCATTTGGCTTGCCGCAGTCTCGATGACTCCCTGACCCACAATATGTCCGCCAAGCACGTGCAGGCCATGTGAATTGGCCGCATAACATACGTGTACATATCATAGCAAAAGGAATTTCCACTATAAACTATAAATCAACATTATTCGGCTACAATCATACACACAGTGAGAACAGAGAGAGAGGAGAGTAGGGGAGACAGGCGCATGCAAAGTCACATTCATAGTTTGAGCTCTTGTTCTTCTTCATTGCATACTTTTCGGGTTACTCTGATTTATGTGCCGCATGACGAGGTGGGCGTGCGCTTTTGTTTATTGCGGCTTTACAAGTGACTGCATAATTTATTGTTTATTTATTTTTCATATTTTTCTTCTCTCTTTTTGCTTCTGCAAATTATTGTTTCATTTCTGCTATTGTTTTATTGTTGGCCACAAAAGTTTTGCGACTTAGATTGTTGATTGTTCATTGAAAATTAATATTGAGTGTGAGTTCAGTTATGCACGCCTAGGTAGGCACACGAGTGGAATAAGAAATTCAAAAGAGAGAATAAATTTGATTGTTTGACAAAGAATAAGAAAAGAATAAATAAAATGTGGGAAATTTTAATTAAGATTAGTTTTATTTTTATAAACGAAAACATGCATAAAAACAACCAAAGACACTTCAAAAGAGAAAGTTAGTTACCTCTATAAAATATTAAAGTTGTAATCAAATAAAAATGCTAAATTACGTGAAATTAACGAAATCAAAGTAACTTTATTTTCCCTCCCAATTACATTCACTTTTTATGCATTTTTTCTAGTCTACGACAAAGTTTGGCAAAAGAAAAGTTGATGATGTTAGGTAAACATACATAAATATTGCCACGAAAATGTCGAGTGACAAGTTCAAGTTTATTTTGCTTTGCATGCAAATTAATGCGTCTCTTTTGACTTCGCGTTTCAGAGGAGGAATTTCCACCCTCTCCTCTCTCTTCTCCTCTGCTCTCTCGCAGTCCCCACGCTTCCCACTGAAACCAAACATAATTTGAATTATTGATTGGCAAGTCAACCAAGCATAGTGCGTTTCCAAAAGGCAGCCCAAAACAATGTCTAAATTTGTGTCAAGCCGCAAGGTTGCCACGCCTCCCCCCACTCTGCTCTTCCCCCATCCTTTGGTGTCCCCGCCTACACTCCCTGGCGCCACACCTATTTGAACTTTATGCAAAAATTGCTTTTCAGCCAATTTCGTTTTATAAAATTTTCGCCTTGTCACAAAGAAGAAGAACGGAAAAAAAAAACATTTTTTGCTCCTCCCATTGCCAGGGCCAAAGCGAGGACTTTGCTCTGCATTCATTGTCTTTTGAGCTTTGTTGTTAGTGTTTTGTTGTTATTCGCGTTGTTCTCTTTGTTGTTTCTGTTGCTGCTGCTGCCATTGTTGTTGCTGTACTTCGCTTCCGGCTGTTATCAGCAATCGACACTCTGCTGCGCTTCCTACGCGCTCATTTGTATACACTGTCCCTGTTCCTCCTTCTCTCTCTTGTTCTCTTGCTCTCACTTTCTCTCTCTCTCACTCTCTTCTCTCTCTCGCTGCCTGTTTCTTTTTTCTTTGCCCTGCTTTGGGTGCGGTGTTAATGTAATTTGCGGAGGGCGCCAAAAATATTTTCAGCTCTCTGTTTGAACTTCGACTCAGCTGGGCCGCAGGGCGCACTGCCACGCCCACCAATGCTACCTGCCTTTATTGTGTATTTTGCATGTGTGTGTGTGTGTGTGTCTGTGTGTGAGTGCGAGTGTGTCTGTGTTGACTTTATTGAACCATTTCGCCAAACTTGATTGACTTATTGTTGCTGCTTGGCGTTTTGTTTTATGCCACACGTTCATCGCCGTTTTTTCTCCCTTTTTTCTTGCTTATTTATCGCTGCCTTTCGCTCATGCTCTGTTTGCCTTCGTCGTGTCTGAAAGATGGCCACGAGGCGAACACTTAAGCCCAGCCAGAGCCCAAAGAGTCGCACTCTTCGCGCCTGATATAAGTCAATTTCGAATGTCAATAAAATGGAAATTTTATAATTTTCGTATGAGATTCACATAAGCGCAGGCAGGCAGACAAGCACAAACACGAGCACACGTATACACACACACACACACCCATACAACATGCAAACTCCATTCCACTTCGGGACACACACTGCGGCTGCGGCTTCAACTTAATGAGATTTTGTTTATTGGTTCTTGATAGCAGCCACAGCGCAGCTCAGCGTGGCTCCGCCAGGACATGCTTGCTAACATCCCCTCCCCTCTCCGCACCCTGCGCCCTGCCACTCCCCCCGTCTTGAGTGTTTTATTAATGCTTTTATGGGCGCTTAGGTAAATGCCGCTGACGTCAGCAGATATTTATGCCCATAGAGCGATATCAATCTGACGTGCTCAAGTGGCACAGTTAATAGATCGCTGCCACACTCTGCCTTGCCCCAGTTGCAATTACAGCTAACACAGCCTGCGCCAGCCACACCTAACTGTGGTTAACTTAAAATTGCCTGAAGAAGGAATTACGCAAGATTAACTTGCTAAAAATTGAGCAGGTTTTATAAAAAGTTTGACTAGGAAATATTCTCATTTATTTATTTTTCCTTTGTCTGTTTCCTTTTACATGGCAAAACTATATATGAAAATTATATATTAAACAATTAACAAACTGTTCTCTTGGAAGAATGTTGCTGTGATGCTCGAAATTAAAAATGGCAACTGCAGTTGCCGCATTGCTGTGAAGTTTTTCGTAATTTTAATTAAAATCCATTTGTGGTGCGCAGGCTATTAAAACATGCTCTAACATGTAATGAGACACACACACACACACAATCGAAAGGGAACAGAGAACAGAAGCGCAACAGAGGCTGCTCACAGCAGGGCACACAATGCGTATACGCAACATTGTCAGCATGTGTGTGGTACGTGAGCTTCGTTGAAATTAAAACTAACACACACTCGCACACACACTCATGCACATGCAGGCACACATGCTCAGACTGGCAAACTGGCAAATAAACGTAGCAATAATGCTGGCACAGTAAAGCTACTAAACATCAGACGACTGAGCAGCAGCAGCAGCTGAAAAACCATGCAAATTCAAAAGGAAAATACTGGGAAATTCACGCATTTATGAATATCATGAGCTCAGACATCAAAGCCTTGTCGTTAGCTTTTTATTATTTCTTGCCATTCTTTGTTTGCACTTTCTCTCCTCTCGCATTGCCCTTTTTCTTCTGTATTTGCCTTACTCCCTGAGTAAATATGTCAAAGCCAAACTAATCGATGCCAAAAGGTTTCAGGACTCATAAATATCAATCTATCACAGCAAACTGGACAAAACTTTCGACAGCTCGACTAAGAACTGGCAGACTGGACTGACCTTGCTGAAGACTGGCAGTCGTATAAACGTTTCGAGCAGACAACACTCGATGCATAGTCAATCGAGCGGACAAACAGAGGGAACTGAAACTCGTGAATCTAATGGATTGTTCGCTCTTAAGGAATCTGATATGTCTGCTATAACAAACATGTTGGTATTCATTTCACTTCGCTTTATACATTGGCTTTACCAATTTAACAGTTTTACATAAATATTGTTCATAAAATTGCTGCACAAAAACTTCGCTCAGCTGTCAGTTGTTCGCTGGAAGTTATCCCCGCAGAAGACCCAGCTTAATCACATTTCATGACATGATATACTGCATATGTAAAACAGTTTATGGCACAATTTCAGCCAGTGATTGCTCCACTTACTAAAAATAATGCTGTCATTTTTTTTCGTGCGAGCTCGCGTATTCAAATTCAACTGGCCAACTGACAGTCAAGTCATCCCACGGACATGTTGCGCATACGCAGCGTGTATTTACTTTTCATTTGGTTGCATGTTTCGCTTGCTGCGTGAATACCCTGACACCAGCTCTGATTTCTTTGGGAGGTTTACAAAAGAAACTTCTAGTTTTTATTTTACAGGGTACTTCGCAGTCTGTCACTGCAAGGCGCTTGCTCATGCTGGCTTACTTTTCATTAATAAAGCTTTTTATGCCAGACACAGCACACTTGGCCACTTTTTACCCGCTTCACGTGTGTGAATTTTGATTCAGCAAAAAGCCATTCGCTTAACCGTTACACTAACAGTTACAGTTACTGTTACGGTGAGTGTAACTGCGACTTAAACTGCGCTGTAAAGGAAATTCAATTGAACGAAAAAACGGAAATTGCCAGTTGAATTTCATTCTCCACAACTCCTTGGGGACTTGATTTGCCCTTAATGGCATCTGGTTCACTCTCCAAACTGCAACAATTATCAACAATTTTCTTTGGATTGAGAAACTAATTTCGTAAAACGTTGGGCGGCATTAAAAAGTTTGTTTTTTCCCACATTTTAAAGTTAATTTGGGCATGAAAAGTTTGCCGCTTTACTGGCGATTCGTAAAGCACCCTCAATTTGCAGTTAAACGGCATCTACCTAAAAGAAATAAAAACCAAATTGCGTAAATTATGAAAGTCGACAACAGTTAAGGGTCCCCAGCGATGGTCTAGTTACCGCCTTAACTCACCCACTTGCTGGCGCTGGGGAGTCATATATGTATAGTCTCTTACCTACCCCATGCCACGGAGGCACACATGACAGCGATAAACTTAATTTTATTATTCAAAATTTTACACAAACCGTAAAAAAGTCAACATGAAGTATCTTGTCAAGTTGGCGATGCTTTTTTTATGGCTAAAGACTAACAAAAAGGCAGCACTAATTATTTACGATCGCGGCGAAAAGGTATTACATTGTTATCGTAAAAAGTAAATATGGCATTTACGTGATCCCCCTTACCTCAGCCCCACCCCCGCCTCGGGCATACTTCTTCGTGACACGACTTGGCATTGGCGTGTGAAATTTATGCCGTCTGGCAGCAAACCAAATACTCGCAGACACACACACACACACACTTGCACATACACACTTAGAGCCACATAACATTTTATTATTTCCAACATTTTCCGGCGCCAACACTTTGCACCTAATTTCATCTGCTTCCGCTGGGCGTGGAGGGAATGAGTTGTGCTGGCGAGCAACCCTCCGCCACGCCGCTTGCCAAGGCAATTACAGCAGGCTGTGGTGTGGGGCTCTTCAAAAATTTATGGCCATTGATATATGCGAGAGCACAATGCGAGCTGGCCCAAACTGGATACCCGATTCCCGAGGCACTTTCGTTGGTTTTGCGGCTGGTCAATGAGTTGCGCCAATGGGCACTCGAGTCGGTCTATTAAGGGCATACGATCAGCAGAGAGAGAGTTTTTTCATTGTTTAAAAAATTTACGTTTTATGATCGCTCGTTTTGGGGATTTGCGTTAAATGCGGCCTCAAATCACAAACATAAATAGATAATGGCGAAGGCTACAGGCAAAGGTTTATCTACATAAACTGTAGCATACTTTCAGGCAGCTAATGCCGTGTACAGCCCACTTCCGTTTCCTGTGGCCCAACTGGTCAGTGAACTGCAGTTTGAGGTTGCCCTGCTCTGGTCAGTTGAATTCACCTCTAGCCCTTGGTGGCGCCACCCTTTGTTGCATGTCTGAGGCCATTAAATTATCCAGGTGCTTCTGAGTTATGTTAACCGTTTGAAATCAGCGCACATGTTGCCTTTAATTATTACCTGTGCCCTCCAACAGTACACACAGTAACTACAATACAGCAGAGTCGCTGGCAAAACAATGATTCAATTTCCGTTGCCGGAACTCGGCCAACAGCTTAGTTAACAGGTTTCACTTGACTTGTGCATGTGCTCGGCTCGACCAGCTGCGAAAGTAAGCGCAATTTGCATAAAAAGCTACTAAATTCTGGCCACAAACTGTGGCAGCTACAGTTGCTGCCCTCATCCTGCTCCTCCTCCTCCTTTGTGCAGCTTCATAAAAATGTCATAAAATTCTAAAGTAATTTTATCGTTCTCATTCTTTGTAGCACAAACAAAGTACAACACAATTTGCAGCTGCAATTTATTCATACACACACATGTGTGTGTGTGTGTTTGTGTGTGCCAAGCCGAATCTAAATTAAAATATCAAAAGCGAGCAGCAAATAAATTATGAAAACAGCACAATGCACAAGCTGCAACTGCAATGAAATTACAGAGAAGAAGACTCGACAGGAAGGGAAAGCAAGAACCAGAAAGAGATCGCTAACTTATGCAGTTTGCGGTCAAGCTATGTAGGGGGCGAAAACACTCGAAAAACAGCAGGAAATATGGCAAGTGCATAAGAGAAACTTACGCCAGTTATGCGGTCGTATACGTAACATTTGTAAAACTATTTGAAAATACTTTTTCATATGAAACACTGCACGCAAATATAGAGTGCATCATGTTTGGGGAACTTAAAAGCAAATTCCCATACGAACTTTATTGGCTTACATATGAATATACCCAGACTCATTCACTCTCCCCCACATTCATCCACTCTCATCTCTGCTGGCAACTACCTAAATACGTAATCGCAAACCTCAACACCAAAATCTGCGGCACTCAACCAACGACGATTGCGTTGCGCATCACACTCAGTCGAATATCAAACCAAATTGGGCCGATGGGTTGACACAACTCGCAGCACGAAACCACAAACAGAGCAGGCAGCATCCACAGCATCCAGAGGGTACATTAAATTCGATAAAATTTAGTGGATTCTGCGCTACTGCAATCGGCATATTCGATTTGCCAGCCACAATAATTTGTCACACCAGCAACCGCCAAAATGACAACAACAACAAACCGAGGCCATCAAGTGCTGCTGCCTGATACCGATACATGCACACACACACACATGTATTTGTGCATATGGAGAGCTAACAGAGTTGCCACCCACAGGCAAGCGCAGTGGCAGCGATTTGGCGGCAAGCTTAGCTCCTGGTTAGCTGGCAAGTGGCAAGTAAACATGAAATAGATTATTTACAGCGCCATGCACAACGATTTGTGCAAACTGTGCCCGCCATACACAGCTGCCAAGCACACACACACACCCAGACACACTCAGGCATAGCTACATGAAGTGTGAACAGAGACTGATAAGCGTGAGCGGCTGTGGCTGTGTCTGTTGTCGCTTGTCAAAAGAAAAATTGCTTATGGCCCTACACGAATGCACAAATGAAATTGTGCAAGCAAGATTGACGGCTCTGCCAGTAAATGCTGATGACAGACCGGCAACGGCCTCCCTCTCTTCCCCTAACTGGCAGCTGACTGGAAACTTTGCAAGAGCAGGTGATGCCAGGCAGATTTCGCACAAACAAATAGCTCAATTTCGGTTCGTCTCTGATTTTCAGTCAGGAATTATGCGACTATCTATGGTAGCTTTACTTTCACCAGGTGCCGCACACAGGGTAATCTTATTGCTTCCGTTCAGGTGAAGATGAAAACTTGCAATGCAACTTAGCAGATTTCCTGGCAGGCAACTCTGCAATATATGTATATTTTAACAAAAGACTTCAAAAACAGGTTCGGTCAAGTTGCCGTAACTGCACGCAATCAATTGATTTGTCCGAAAACTTGCCAAAGATTGCCAACCACAAAGAACACAAGCCGCAAAGTCAACAATTAAATTGGCAACAGGAATTTGCCGACAAATGATAATTACGAAGGCATTTCGAGGCATAGCCTGAGTTGGTATGCGGGTGCTTAGAGCTCCCATAACTGTAAATACTCCTGCCAAGAAATTCAATTAGCCAAATGGCCACTGGTTTTGTCTTTGTGTTGAATGTTGTTGCTGCTACTGCTGCTGGTAATGCATATCAAATGCGCACAAAAGTATGCTATGCAAAAATGCCAACTATGCGATGGAGGCAGACTTCGACTTCGTTCTCCAACTGAAACTCGCTCTGGCCGTCTTCGTAAATAATTCAGTAGCCTGTGTTGCGTATGCAACAACAACAACAACAAAAAGAAGAACACACGCTTGTTAGGCGCGGTCAGGTCAACCACACAAACACACACACAGTTCCAAGGAAAAGTATGCGGCCTTTGTCTATTTTAGTCCTGCTGTCTTTTTCGCTGCGCAGGTGTGAGGTTTATTGTGTTGTTTGTGCTCTTGTCCAGACCAAATTGACGCGCCGAAAACTGGACAAATTGCACGCAAACATGTCAGCAGAACTGACAAGCTGACAAAACGTAGGGCAGCAGGAGCAGGAGCTCTTTGCTGGGGTGGACGGGCCGACGACCCTAACAAGTTGAAAGCCACAAAAATTAATTATGAAAATTTTCACTTTACGTTTGAGTTTTTGGTTACTTGTAACTTTGTTAAGTTAATGCGTTTATTTGGCGTGCCAAATTTAATTATGAAAATGTCTCTCTGCAAGTCCCTCTGCCTCTGTCATTGTCTCCGTCTCTTTCTTTTTCTTTTTCTTTGGCTTTGCTGTGCCTTTTCAGGCACTGTTACACAGTAAGTCAGTCGCAGTGGAATGAATTTCAGTTAAGCAAAGTGATAATTATGAATATTCAGATATGAATATTCAGATATTCATATACATTCATGAATACTCTTGCTGCATTCGTCCTTAAGGTATCTTTCAACCTTTTGCAGCTTGCTCGTTTTAATTCGCCGTGCCAGCTTGACCAATCAGCGCACACACACATCAGATTTGGCGTATGTGCGCTACACTGCGCTACATGACAACTGATTGAGTTCGGGCTGCTGCCTGCAGCTGTCATGTGAAAAGAAAACAATTTGCTGCTAAATTGCTACATGGCAGCGCCTGTCGATTTCCTGTCATTCGCTTTTGCTTTACTTTTGCTTCGACGACGCTCCCTCTCTCTTTCTCCCTCGCTATCCATGTGCCTCTCTCCCTCTCGCTATCCCTACTCCAACCAGGCGAGACGCGCTCTTTGTGCACTCTCCGGCACGTGTCGACATGTGTAAAACAAAATATGTTCGATTGTTGCTCCAGTGTTCGTGTCTGTGTGTGTGTTTGGCTTGTGCGTGTGTGTGTGGGTGTAATAATTGCGTATTTATGCGGCACTTCCGCAGCTGCAGTTTCCCTTTAATGCTGATTCTGATTCAGACATTGTCGCACTTCCTCGTTTGTTTCATTTGATTATTTCCTACATAAATGTAAATAACTCTGATTGCTTGTTATTGTTTCATTTGCTCAATTTGACACTGCGCTGTACACATCGGAAAGAAATATAATTCTAGATTATCCTCCAAATGAGTGAAAAGATTCTTTAAGATACAACACACACAGCATTATATAGATATGCGATAAATTTAGTAAAGACTTTACACTCCGTATTAATAAACACTGTAGTTCACTTTCTTTTGTTGTCTAGTTCGATTAATATGTATCAACGTAATAATTACCGCCACTTTTGATAAATCATTGATCAAGTCTAAAATGAGAGTTGAGAAAGGAAAGATTACTAAAACTTGTTGAGCTCTTTACGATATTTGCTTAAATGTATACTAATACAATATACATACAATAGTTAAGCCATATTTACGCCTTTTATTCTCTAATCATTTAAAAACAAACTAATTAAACTTACTTTCAATGAAGTAAATAACTTAAAGAAAGCAAAGTTTCGGCCTGTTTGAGCTGCCAAAAACTTTCTCATATAGTCGCAAAACTTTGATGGAAATCTGCTTCACATTTGCTCTCACATCAAATACGGGTGGAGGAATCGTTTCAATGGCAGCAGGACCTGCTGCTGCTGTTTGAGCTGCGTGCCTAGACGGGATTATTAGCCGCATTTTGTGGCCCAAAGGCGCAAAGCGTTAAACACACGAAACCAATTACAATTCGCCCGTTTTGTATTTTCCGTAGCACACATAACTCGCTGACAAAGAAGGGTGCGAGAGGGGAGTCCTGGTCTTACCAGTATTGAGCACGAATTGTGGGCTAAGATGCTCGCCTATATTTAGTCTGATACACACACACACACACAAATCTCAGGTATTTTGCTAGCTAATAAAGTTTGTCTTAAAGTATTTGCCGCTAAAGTTTCGCCGGGATTCTGGACTCGGGATACGGAATTCTTTATAGACTCTGGACTGGGCTCGAGCATATTTGTTTTAATATTAGCCTCGGCCTCGGGCATGCATGAAATTCGAAATGCGAATGAATGCGCACAGGCATCTACACGGGTTATTTGCTTAGTTCAGCCAGACTCAGCTCCAGACTACACATCTATCTGACTCCTTTGCTCCCTCTCTCCCTTCGACAGACACGTGCGTTGAGCTACGCCCACATTGAGTAGCAATTTTTATGCACCCAATATCAATAATTTCGTAGGTTTTATTGTTATTTGCGCATATTTTTATGTATTTACTAGGGCGGACTCTCCCCTCACCCCCGCCCGCCACTTAGGGATGGGCAAAAGTGCGATGGCTGGAAAAGTTTTGCACATCGCGCCCGGAAATGAAAGTGAAATTGTTTTTCGTACACTTATTTATGTTTGTTGACCTTTATTAAAATGGCTTTTATGGCCTGACTGCGCATCATTGTGGGGCTTCTCCACCAGATGGTGGCAGCCTGGCAGGTGGGCAGCGGCAACTCCTTGATGGTCATTAATTTGCCGCACGTAATGAAATTCACAATTATTTCAGCGAGCCGAGGAGTGGCTCAGCAGGACAAACTAGATTTCTCGATAAATTTCGAGGTAATTAAAACAAAAGGTATTAAAGAATGAATGAAAGGAGGAATTTAAGTAAACAAAGAATGTCGCTAATTAACTAGAAGTTTTCATTAAATTCATTATTGTAATTATTTGCAATTATTCCAACTGAATTCCAGGATTATATTGTATATTAACTTTACCTAATTGTAGAATTAATGTCCTTTATTTTTAATAATGGAAATAAATCATTTTTTCTGCTTTCCTTTTAAAACAATTGACCGTATTAATAGAATAATCAGCACAAAAAAATAGAATGATTGTATGCCGGGATTAAAATTTAATTTTTGCATTGTTTATGCCATTTTTTGTGTGTGCAAATTGAATTAATATGCTTAATTTGAGCCCTTTGCATTGTCAGTATGTTAGATAGGTTCTTTAAAGAAGGAACTCTATTAAGTTGCACAAGCTAATGAAATTCCATTTCACTTAATCGAATCTGCATTAATCTCACATGGGTGTCAAAGTACGCGCACTTCAAACTGAATTCTTCGCACAGCAGTTGACATCCTGCTAATCTCGTAGCTTCTCATATTTCTCTGACAAAGCTAATCAAATTAAAAATTTTTGTGCATCTGTCAAAGTGTTTTGAATTTGAAATGAACATGTCGCTGTCGGTGTCAGTGTCACTGCTGCTGATTACCTGACGTCTACGTACAAGTACGCAGACATACGCACAGCACTGTAGAACAAATGCTAGCTGGAAGCAGTCGCCTCTGGTTGCCCCGTACTCGATTTGTGTGACTACGAAATTTATCACACACTCGCAGACATTTGTAACTGACGGAGACAGCGACACACCTGGCAAGATGGAGGCGTGAGTTGGGGCAGGGGTTACAGCTGGGGCTGGGGTTGTGGGTCAGGAATTTGCATGTCTGCGTGAACGTACGTACAGCTGTCAAAGTTATTCATATTTTCTTCGCTCTCTTTTTTCTGCTGGCATCTTTTTACATGTGTTGCTATTAATTTTTTGCTCCGCCGCGTAGCAAATTGAAGACGTCGCGTAATCTGCGCGCCAGCCGTGGATGCTGTCAGGCCATTAGCTGCAGGACGTTGACATACACCTGCCCAGGTGTCGGGCTACCTTCGAGAGTGTGTGTGTGTGGGCTGGGGGCGTGGGCGGGTCACAGAGAAGTATGATTGAATGTTATTTAATGTGAATTTCCAAATTTCTCTCAGTCTTTCTCTTTCTTTTCTGTGCGTCATTTATGTAAATTTTACAATTTGTGTTGCCGTAAAGTAGGCTGTTTGCGAATTTCCAGTGAAATGAAAGTTTCGAAAACTTGGAAAATTTAACAAATTTAGCGGAATGCGAATCGAAGTTAATTGCGCTACATTTCAAATATATTCACAGAGCTACTTTACAATATCTACATAAATTGTTGTTGTTACTGGTGCTCTCTCTCTCTCTCTTTCGCCTGTGTGGAATTTAATGCCTCACAGCATTTGCAAACAATCCACAATGCGGCTCTGATTGTCCCTGGGGGCGTGAATGAAATGCATAAATTACACACTTTGCACATCTTTTATTTTATTTTTCGGAAAAAAAACAGCGCCTACTTATCGCACAGAGCACTCGAAGTGTTATTTTATGTGCGCTTTATATCGTATACATAATACGATATTGGCATTTAAGCGGCCATCTGACCTTGCACAAGGCTTAATGCAAACACTTCAAGTGCCAATTTATGCAACTTTTTTGCTGGCTATCGATGAAAATCAATTTGCACAAGCTGCAAAACGAAAACGAAACAAAATGGCAGAGCGACAAAAAAAATAAAAGCACGACAAGCAGGACACAAACAACAACAAATTGTTCGCATGCGACACTGAAGGGAGGGACGGGGGACACTGGCAAATTGTCTTTAAAGCCAGGCTGTCGACACAGTCGCTATTATTTCAATAGCAAACAGACATATTTCAATTTCAATGCCAGACTCTGGAGAGGAGATTCAAATAAGCGCAAAAAGGGACACAAGGCAAGCGAGCGAAATGCTCAATCAAATCAAAGTCCCCGCAACGAAATGCAAAATAAGACAAAGGACCAGAAACAGAAACAGTTACAGCAACAGCAGTAGAATCAGCTGTAGAGGAAGGATGGCAGGAGGAACAAGGGGGTTGGGAGCTGGTGTAGTCCGTGCAAGTGTCTTCTAGCCTCGTCTCGTCTCGTTACGAACAGCACGCGCTGAGTAGATAAGCCGCAGCTAAGACAACGAAGCCTGCATACACTGCAATTTATATGCACATACTAAAGCTGCCACGCCCCCCGCCTACGTCTTGCCATGGTGCAAGTTATGAGCACAGAGCCTTGGGTATTTTTGGATTGCATTTGTTTTATTGATAAATCAATTCGATTTGCAAAGCAGTTTGCCACAACTAAAATACACTGCACAGCCAAGAAAATACAAAGAGAGAAAGAGAGTGAGAGAGAGAGAGAGGGAGAAAGAGCGCTTCGACAGAGCGACAAATGTAATCAAAATAAATTACGAGCGTGTAAGCAGCCTCCGGTGTCTATTAAGGGCAATAAAAGGAAAGCACCATTTGTTTAACGCAATCTCATTATTAGATGCGTCCCAAAGCCGACGGCACAGCTGCTGCTGCTGCTGCTGCAGCCCGCACCCTGGTTCCGCTCCCCGACACAATGACACAAGCATTGAGGTCAGAGCACCCATGCTCCGTCTCCTCCTTCTACTTCATCCACTTCTTCCACTTCTACAGTGCCTTCGCCTTTCACCTACAGCAAGATAATGCCGCTGATTATGCTGATGATAAGTAATTTTGTAAACTCGAAACTGCAGACCGACGATGCCTCAACGATGCCGTCAAAGCGGCGTTAATGCGCCCGTTGATTAGTCAGAGTCGCGCAAAGTCGAAGTGTGCAAGTGGAAGGAGGAACGAGCAACGTCTGAGGTGGCCCGACAAGCCGACAAGCTCATTACGCCGCCAACAATTTGATTAATTACCACTCGCGCTTGGTTGTATGCTACAGTTTTTTCGCTCTCGCTCTCTCTCGTTTCTCTTGACTTGCCCTGCGGGCTTCGCTTGAGTCGCTGCAAAGGATTTCTGCATTATGTGGGCCCCGATTTCACTTCCGTTTTGTGCCGCGCCTTCGCGCATAAATTTTATGCAAGAAATTTAATTTTCCTCTAGGCCAATTTTGGGGCAATAATTTTTTATGGCCAAATAGCCGCGAGTTGCCAACACTGTCCAAGCTCACCGTCGTTCCAGGGCTTAGTGTGGTTGACATTCATAAGCCGCGAGTGCCGAGTCTCTCTAATAACATTAGAGAGTGTTCAGTTGCAATGCCATCACCCGCGTGACAGCGCCGCCGGATTTGGGAACTTTTAATAACAATGCGAAATTATACGTAATAATATAAATACTTTTCTACTTTGAAGAAAGGGTCGCATAAATAAAATAAGCGATAAAATACAATGAATATTCTACGGTTATATATACTATAAAAGCATATAACAGTATGACAATTTCTTTACAATTTATTTTGTTATACACATTTAACAGCATTAATCGTTTAACTGGCAGAAATATGAAATACTATTTAGGAAAAATATGCATAACAAAGAGATGAATATTAACAAATAAAGCAGTTCATACAACACTTTCACCTTTTATGGTAAGCTAGCAAAACAAGTTGTATAACAGTAATGAAACTAAAAGTGTGACTGTTCTATGATATGAAAGTGTTAAAACTTGTGAAGAAATTAAAAGTAATAGAACAGTGAAAACAAAACCAGTATAACAGACTGTTGTATATTTTACACAAATCAACATTTAAAAATATAACAAACAGTTATATATAATTACAGTTACCATAAATATTACAACGCTAAAGCTAACATTAAATTAAATGCTTACAATTTCTAGATCCAAGAACAATATATCAAAAAATGTTTCCAAAACAAATCCCACAACATATCTAGCTAGAATAATTTATCAAACCGTATAACAATTAAATCATAATTAGTGCAAAAATGATGAGCGCATATCAAAAGCAAACAATTTGCAATTCTAACCTTAAACAAGTTGCTCCAGCTCACTGCATATCCAACAATATCAAATAAATTACGTTTAACTACGATAAAGGGACAGAGCGAAACACGTAGCGAAAGCGAAAGCAAGCGAGATTCGCAACCGAATAAAGCGCTGACAGCAACATCCAATTAAAAGTTGATGCAACAATGAAATTAGCATGCCACGCCCAGTTGTTGTTTGTGCAAATTTGTGTTCCCCTTGCTGTCGTTGTGCTCCTCGTGCTGGCCAAAACGATAGCTGGCAGTGTTGAGAGTGCGGTAATTGGCGACATTCGGGAAAAGTGGACCGATGACAGCAGCGAACAGCAGCAGCAGCCAGTGCAACAACAGCAGCAGCAGGTGAATGAGCAACAACAGCAGCAGCAGCAAGAGCAACAGTCATCAAGGCAGCGAGAATGGGAACAAGAGAAGTTGCTGCTATTTCCAGTTGAACAGCTCGACAGCTCCACAGCCGCGAGGCATCATTATCATCATCAGCGGCAACATCAACATCATCACCAGCATCGACAGCATCGACAGCAACATCGACAGCAACATCATCGACGCGGTCGACTTCACTGGCAGAGTCACTATCAGGCGCTGGAGCTGGAGCAGCGTCAACAGCAACTGGGCAAACACGCGCACCGGCAGCACCACGCATCCACCTTGCCCCGCACGACACCAGCACCACCAGCTCATGATTATCTCGACGACGAGCAGCAAGCGGAGCCTTTTGACTATGGCAACAATCATTTCGATTTGGAGAGCTATCAGCGATATGCGAACATCGAATTGCCCAACTCGGCCGCCACGGCTCGCTCTGGTCGCCATCGCGGACGTCATGTAACGCCTCACCCCAGCAGCAGCAATAGCATCAGCAGCAACATGCACAATCTAATGCTGCCGCTTGTCTCCGAGCTGAGCGGCAAGTATCTGCGCTCGCTGCCCGACTCGGTTGACTTTCCACACGATCGACTGCATGCCACGCAGCCGCAGCGTCATTGGCCCGTCAAGCGTGAGGCCATTGTCGAGGGGGATGTCATCCTGGGTGGCCTAATGATGGTGCATTCGCGCGAGGACAGCATCACCTGTGGTCCTATTATGCCACAAGGCGGCATTCAAGCACTCGAGGCAATGCTGTTCACCATCGATCGCATCAATGAGATGGATCTGCTGCCAAACATAACACTTGGCGCACACATACTCGACGATTGCGACAAGGACTCGTATGGCCTGGAAATGGCTGTGGATTTCATCAAAGGTGAGTTGCAGAAAATGGATTAATGGTAATCCACACACTGCCACACATTTGTTGCTGCTTAATCGCATTAAAAGCGTCAATCCGTAAACTCGTTAGGCAATCAATGGAAATCAATGTTGATTAATTGATTGACTATAATTATGAAATTAAATGGCTTATTAAATGGTTATATTTTCAATTATGAAGTGTTTATTCAATTGTACCAATATCAGCTGCACATAAAGTGCAAAAGATGTTGGGGTAGATATGTAAATACTAATTCCAGTATGCAAATCGAATAAAAGTTAAATAAACGAATCTTATTCCTTCTAAGTTGAAGTTGATTACTCCTTATAAACTAAGGAACATACTATATAAATATAGTTGCATAAATTATAAATGTATTTCGTTAAGAATTAAACGTTATTTGAAGTTCATAGGCAAATGCCCTTAAGGTAGTCTTTACCTTTACTACCCAATACCAGTTCATCACTTTCAAATTCCAACGGCAACAATTTATAAATAAATAAAATTAATAAATAAATAAATTATGCGATTTCTCAAGGGGCCAACGGCAAAGGAGGCATATCCTTAAGCTCTGCTTGTGTGTGGCAAAACTAATATACATGCACGCGCACCTAATTCCCTCAAGACAAAACGGCATTTATTGAATTTGCACAGAGACATACACATACACACCAAGAAACTCTCTCACACACACATAGAACAAAACAGCAGCATTGAGTCCCACGTGCGAATGTGTGGGAAAATTAAGTGTGCCGCCAGAGATCAACGGGGCGACCGGAAGTGAGCGAGGTGGATGGGCGGATGTGCTGGTTGTGCTCTGCTGTGCTGTGCTGGCAAAGCAAAGCAAAGCTGGGCAGGCAGTTGTTGTCTGGCACTCTGCCAGGTCACATAAACGCGACGCTTATTACTTTTATCTGGCAACAAAAAGGCGCATGAGACAACCGCAACGATCTATAATCAATTGCGCCGGCAACGACAGGAGAACAGCAAGGACAGCACGACATAATGTGGCAGCGCATCAAGTATCCTTGTCCTTGTCCCTCCTCTTGCTCTTGCTCTTGCGCTGGGGCCTGTCCTTGTAGCATGTGCTCGGCCTGAACCACTTTCTAATCTCCATAATTTCATTATTTATGTGCGCGGCAAGGATTTATTTGAGCGACGTGCAGCAGCCACTTGCTACTTCGCGCTACCCCCCCCCCCCCTTTACCCGCCTACCACTTTCTCTTTCTCTGCCTCATCTGACGTATGAAAAATATAATTTTCCAAGTCACTGAATTATATTGACAGGATGAGACATGCCGCAACTACTATGCCAGCGGCCCCGGCCGGCGGAGCCAACGAAATCATCACAAATCATCATCTTCATTGCCATCATTATCATCTTGGGCGGACTGTGCCACCAATTGAGTGGCCCCGATAGAGTTAATTAATTTGTATTTAAGCCCAGCTGCCAAAATGTTATTTGTCCACAGAGGGGCACGACAGTGCCGCAGGGGGCGTGGCAAGCACATTATAATAACAAACCCGAAAATTTGTGTAATCCCTTAAAAGCCTTTTTCGGGCGTGCGGTTTGTTCTGCTACCATTCGCAAATAGTTTTGCTTCCCAGGCAGAGCTGGAGGGTTTTTTTAGACTTCGTTATATAAGCGAAAAATGCCAGAGAATTTTAAAATATTAATATAGTAATTACATTAAAATTTAAGTAGATAATATTTAATCATTTACATATGTATGTGTAACAGATTTATTAAGTGTTTGAGAAATTACCTGATATAGAATAATTCTAATATACAGTTTGAATGTCCGATTTTTTAAGATGTTCTTTTCCAGCTCCTTCTGTCGTGGATATACAACATACATACATATAGTATGTCACAACACTTTAATTTTGTTTTTACATAAAAATGAGAGCAAGCGATAAACAAAGAGTCGAAAGGAAAAACATCGAATTCATATCGATATTGCGTAAAATAACTAAACACTTTAACTCATTCGATACATTTTCTTAAACGATACTTTAACGATATTAAAATAATGTTATGTATGCGTTCTTCAACACTAGCAACAATTCATAACTGAATTAATAATAGGAAATAAATAATAAATAATAAATAATATAATATATACGATTATTCAATAATCAAATGTCCTACAGAGGAACAAAAGAATTAGTAAACAAAGTATTAGATCACACAAACATAAATTCCAACCAAGTAAATGATTAATTTGCATACATTATGCATTCCATATTTCGTATTTGTTATAATCGCCCTTCCCTTTTCAAGGACACTATCCCTCCGGCCGCCTCTCATTCGCTCACACAATTGGTTACACAAAGCGCTTAACTCATATTGATTAAAATAAATAGAAAACAACAATTTATAATTCCCTATGACCATTTCGAGGCAATAAAACTCACGAATCGTTGAGCAATGTTTGCGAAACGCAACCAGCAGAAAAACTGAACATAAATTGCAGCAAAACAAGCAGAAAATTTTGCGTAATTTCATTTCTGTTTTGTTTTTTTTTATTCTTAGCATTGTATTTTGTTTGTATTGCAAAATAAACGAGGCATAAACTAAAACAAAAATAAAATTGAATAAAGCGTAATTACAATTATCAAAGAAAAAAGTGTTGAGCTTGCAACAAGCGCCAACAGTTTTCCCTTCTGAGTTCCCACCCTTCAACCTCATCCCTTTTCCCATCGACATCCCATGCACCGGTGAAGTACTTAATGCAGTTGAGCGCAACAAACAGCGAGCATAAAAAGTTTTATAATTAAAAAATAGCCAGGGAAATAAAGAAAAAGTGAATGAAAAGGGAAAACCCAAAGTGAAAACATAAACACAAATATGCAAATGTGCACAAAGTACCGTTAGGGGTCGCGTCGTGTCGGTGTGCGTTAAAAACAAAATGACCAACTACTCTTTATATGAGTTCTGCATAGATTGTTTTGTTAAACAAACTTCCCGCTCTGACTCTCACTTCTACGCGCAGTTTGCAAAGTTTTAGCATTCATTTGAAATTCCGTTTCCAGTTTATTAGTTAAACATATTAACAGAGCAGCTGGCAAAATTATAAAACAACTGCAAAAGAATCTTTTTTTAATATCTGACTTTGAAAAAACAATTTAATACAGTGCGAATTCCTTGATAACATTTTCGTTATAATTAAATTACACTGTATGCGAAGAGTCACAGCTTAAAGAGTGTTAAACATATTTACAGATGTCAAATAATTAATTGAAATAAATAAAACATTTTTCACACTACATATGATTCATTCCAGCCAAGGGGAAATGGTAAAACAATGCGAATAAAATAAAAGTGAATAAATCTGAACAATATGTTGAGAAGTCACTGTATGAAGGGAAAATGCGAAATGCAAAATGAATACATATTGAAGATAAGCAGACAACAATTGCAATTTAAATGCATTGAGTTAATCTGTTTGCAGCCTGTGAAGTTAAACGCAGTTAACTGAACTTAAATTACGTATTCTTAAATGAAAAAAATATAAGAAGTATATAATAATATATTAATGTTGCTTGGCACTTGACACTGATTTCCTTTTTGTTCTCTTCTCTCTCTTGCAGGTTCCATCAGCAACATTGACGACGCCGAATACCATTGCAACAAGACGCAAGTGCGAAAGGTCATTTCGGGGGTGGTGGGCGCTGCCTCGTCGGTGACGTCGATACAGGTGGCCAATTTGCTGAGATTGTTCCGCATACCACAGGTAAGTGGGAGGTAGTGTTAGTGATGGGGGCACACAACCTGTCACATAACACGCAACTTTGTTTGCACTGCACTCGGGTTTAGTATACCCTGTAAAAAGTATAATACTATGAAATGGGGTATATACGACAGGAGAAGTATATTAGAATATAAAATAATGTACAAAGTGCACATTTTAATACTAAATTTTCTGTGATTGCTCAGCAAAGTTTTAGGGATTTACTTTTCCTTTTTGATATATCAATAGTTCGCTACATTAAGCCATATCATAAGCTGTGAAATTCTTAAAAAAAGTAAGGGTATTTCACACAGCTAGTGCACTAGATACTTCCCTGTTTTACTCGCTTCTCTTTGCCTTCGATTTAATTGCACTCGCTCAGTAACTTTGTGCAGCTAAGCTCAGTAAAATATATTTTTCCGGCCAGCAGCTGCGAAATTGGTTAGACTGGCAAACTTTTACTGGGCACGCTGCAATTAAAATGTGCACAAAATTTGTCGCATGACGCTTGCCTGGCAAATTAGTGGGAAAGGGGCGTGTGCACGTGGCAGTGAATTAGTCGCCTTGGCCCTCAGAGAGGCAACAAATCAGGCAAAGTGCAGCTGCAGCACAGCAGGGGAATCAAAATGGAAACGGATGGAGGAAAAAAAATGCCAAGGGCACTTGGTAACTTCCGTATCCTGTTTGCCCCCTGTGCGTCTGTCCGTAAGTCACGTTGCGCAGCGAGATTGAGTAGCCGCAACGTTGGCCGAGCATTGCTGCCCCTGCTGCTGCTACGTGAGCGAAGGCCAAAAGTCAATAAACGACAATAAGGAAGCAGGAACACGGAAGCAGTCAACTGTGCCTGCAAGTACGCCATAAAATGCACACACGCACGCACTAACACAAACAGACACGTCACACACGACACGACACACACACACAAACAGCCAGAGGCAGAAGCAGACATCCATCCGTTCAGCTGTCCATCCATTGAGTGCAGCCCGAAAAATTGTAGCTCCAAAATGGTCATAAATCAAACGTGGCCATTTGATTGCATTTCATCCGTTGTTCCGCTGATGGTTTTGTGGTCGCAAGCAGCAGCAGCAACAGTAGCAGCAGCAGGGGCAGCAACAGCAGGAACTAAGCATCAAAGTGTCCTGCAGAAAATAAAGCACAGATTACGTTGACGTTTTCAAAACTGCAACAACTCTACTTTGCTCTTTTAGAAAAAGATTTCAACTTTCATTTGCACACCTGCAAGTCTCTCTGATTCCTTCTTTCCCCTCAACAATTCGATGTCCTTAATGTGTTTTTAAGTGTCAATGAAATATATGAAGTGCTTGACTTTTACGAGGGCTAATGAAATGCTTAACAAGTTAAAGGTTAACTTAGCTGACTATATAAGCGATTATAGTTGTTCGATTTTGTTGACAGATTTTAATGGGTAAACTGAAGAACTGATTTGGTGAGTTGTGATATGACAAAAGCTGACTGTAGATGGACGATAGTTCTTACAGCTCAGACGAAAAGCTCAGATGGACGATAGTTCTTAAAGTATATTGACAATACAATCGCTACATATAACTTTGACTTCTAAGTAGCTGCAACTTGCCTGATCAATAATATATTTACGGTAGAGCTTCCTCTAACTGCAAGATCTTAATCATACATTGTATTCTCTGCAAGAAAATAGAGCATAACTTAATTGAGTAATTCATTTAGTCTGGAATTAACCAATTTTGACATAGAAGTAACTGTTGAATTGAAAGACGAGACAGTTAGAGATGTGAAAAGGAGAGCTCAACTTGTCAGAGCTCTTGGCAGGGCTGCTTCCTGTAGTGAATCCAACTTTGAAAATTGTATTATCTCCAAAGAAAAAAGGAAACATGAACTTAATTGAGTAACTCATTTAGATTAGAATCAAGCTGCATTTCAAAGCGTCATAGAAGTATCTTGCAACCATATGAGATGCCGGCTTGTTTATTGTTGCGCAAAGCAGGCGGTATTCAACTTTATGCAAACACACACAGCACAAGAGAGTTAAAGATAAGCAGGCAGGGGAATGGAGGAGGGGTAACGGGGACTCTTCTCACATTTCCACACCTCATTTAAATGCTTGAGCAAGTTTTCACAAAGCGTCAGTTTGCTCAGCATTCCGAGAATTTCATTATCTCTCGCTCTGAGTGCACAAACACTTGGCAGCAAAACTGTTGACAGACCCCGCTGTCGAGCACGAGCAGCAGCAGTGGCAGCAGCAGTGGCAGGAGCAAGTGCAGCGTCCTGATGATAATGACACTTAATTAGAAATCAAGTGGTTGGCTAAACACTTGTAAGTCTCAGCTCACTCTAACTCACTCCGTGCACAGTGCAGTGCCACGCCCACCTCCAACGATTGTCTGCACTTCCGTCTGCAAGTTGACTGGCTTTTAATTGCCACGCCCAGCTAGAGTGACAGTGTGGGCGGGGCGTTAATTTGTGCGTGAAATTGGATTTCAGTAGCATCGACTTTTGCTTTTTGCACTTTTTAAGAGCAGCAGAGCGGGAGGAGGTGAAGAGGAGGGGAAGACTGCTCTCCCTCGCACGTCTTGACATTGGCTTTGTAGCATTGTCCGCGGTTTTTGTGTTACGGCACGGAAAACGCCCGATGTCAGAATAAGAATAAGTAGTGGAAAATGATGCGGAAAAGATAAGCGTGAGGGGGGAGGGGGGAGGCAGGGTAAAGAATCTCAAGAAAAGCTGTAACTGAAAACACAGAAAAAGTGAAAAGAGTAGAATGAAAAGTGCGTTGTGCGCACATGCATGCGATATTAGAAATGTAAAATGAGAAAAGGGAAACTCCGCTGGAAATTCAGAAATAATTTGCATTATTGGGCGAGGAAAAAACAGACAGAGAAAAGCAGAGCGAGGCTCAGATTAATAATGAATTGTGCTAGCAGCTGCAGGAAATGATGCAACCCAAAGCAAGCAACCTGCAACAATGCAGTACCATAAATACTCAAGGGGGGAGCGGCGAAGCTGCTGGGCAACTGGGCAGTTGCACTGTCGGAATCTTCTCAAGCGTAGTTTGTGTCTGCCAAGACTTCTTCAAATCAGTAAACTGTATTTCATGTTCTTTATTGCAATCTTTTTGCTCTTGACTTCGTAATGAAAAAGTTTTCATCAACAACTGTTGTTCCATTCTGTACATTCGCAGGTCTCGTACTTCTCCACCAGTCCCGAGTTGAGCAACAAGCAGCGCTTCGAGTACTTCTCACGCACCATTCCCTCGGACCACTACCAGGTGAAGGCCATGGTCGAGATTGTCAAGAGCATGGGCTGGACCTATGTCTCGATTATCTACGAGGAGAGCAACTACGGCATCAAGGTAAGTTGCGAGAACATCTTTCCAGCTGCGATTCGCCGAAATCAAAACTTTATTAGCTTGTTTATTTTCTTTCGAAGCACTTGGATATTATAGTCTTGTTTTTCTCAGAAACCGTCTGGAACGTCTTAAAGTTTTCCCAGCGTTTATTTGCAACAGATTTTACTTTTCCGAGAGCACAAATAGATTTTATTTGATTGTTTTCCATGCTTCAAAAGCAGTAAAACAGATGTATTTACTTTGTTCAACTTAATGCAAAAATTTGACAGAAATTCGCCGGAAAAAGCAAAGTGAAGGAAAATATGCAGTTTATTTTTCATATTTTTCCATTTTCATTTTATTTTGCTGTACATATGTCTCAGTTTTCTGGAAATTCTTTGCAATGCCTGCAAATCGGCTTTAAGGCAATCAGTGAAGCAATTTATCAAGTTATTTCTCTAATCAAGTTGCAGGACTTAAAGTTCATTTGAAATCTGAAACCTGACAAGTGTTGCGACAATTCTCAATGAACTTGGTCAATGGCATTTGATGAGGGCTTAAACGATTTCAGCAACTAAGTGAGGGCGTTGCATGTTGCATGTTTGTCGACAGTTTCTTTGCCACTACTCTGCAGCTTTCGTGTACTTTCTGTTTCTGTTTTTCTTTTGCTATTTCTTTGCACGAAACGTTGCATATTTGTTTTGTGGAGAGCGCTCTCTGTGTGTTTTATTACGCAACGGGCGATGCCACTTACCCGGCCAGGATGTGGCGCAACATGGCCGGCGGCATCCTGCTCCCTCTCACTCGTGGTGCAATTTCTCATTCTCATATCTTTGTGCTGTTGTTTTTGCAGGCATTTGAGGAACTGGAGGAGTTGCTGGCACGCCATAACATTTGTATTGCCATCAAGGAGAAGCTCGTCAAGGATTCGGGAGTGGCTGAGGATATTGCATACGATAATATTGTACAGAAACTGCTGACGAAACCGCGTGCCCGAGGTAAGTGCCACCAAGTTGAACAAGAAGAACAACAACAAACAGCAGCAACGAAACTGAAAACAAGCAATGAAAGTTAACAGGAAAATGAAAAAACAAAAAGAAATTATATTGAAAATTAAATGTAAACTGAAATGGCCAAAAATAGATTGCACTCCGAAACGATATTGGTGTTGTTTGGTGAAAATTGCACAAATTAAAGGGAAATATGAAAAACAATTTGCAGACAATTTCTGCTTTTGTTTTCGCCACTCACGCTGCGCGTTGCAGTTTTTGCCATTGGCCCAGCTGCAGTTTCACAACGTTCCCACTGCCCACGCACTTCTGCAGTGCAGGAAATTAAAATGTTACGTCAGGCGACTTTGCAAATGACAAAATAAACTACAAGAGGGGGATCCTGGCAAATTGCGGTGCTGGTGTCTGGACTGGCCTGTCCTGGAAATCGTAAGAACACAAAAGAAAAACAAAATAAACGGAAAACACAGCATAACGTAAAGTTCTCGTAAATTGCGAAAACATGTTGGGGGCATTTGGTTTATGGGCGACTTAATTGACAGCTCAATTATCGAGTGAGAAAATATTCAAGTACTCCGGCCATTCCTGCAGTATTACTCGTTTATTGCACTCGATAACAGTTGGAGCTTTTTCTGCTTTTAATAGTTAAGTGAAGAAATTCAACAATGAATTTATCTCTGAGCTTTTTATATTTATATGTATGTATTTATTCTGCATTCCAATTGTCACTAGTTATCGATATTCATCCTATGCGATATACGTCCCTGGCCGGCAGAGCAATGTCGCATTTAAATTATTAGTAACTATCGATATTATGAAATAATGACTTGTAAACAATATCGCATTCTATTAGCCACTAGTTATCGATATCCCTGGCATAATTAGGCTGTATGATGACTTGCAGGATCATTGAATTAAAGCACCAGAGCAAACAATGATAAACAAACCTATGGAATCAGGTTTAATTTGCTTAAATGAATTTTAAATGCAATAGCCAAATGAAAAGCTCTCAATTAAATCTAATTGCGGTTTCGGCTAATCAAATTGCTGTTTACACAGGCACACAAACACATGTGCAGTTATTTATTGAAGCGAAAGTAGGGATCCCTTCCACTCCAATTAAAGATTTTCTTCACAATCGATAACAAACAGGGCAATTAAGTGTAAAATGCAAATTAAGAAAGCAATACACAAACACACATACGAACACAAACGAAACCTCAACAGCATCGATAAATGCACGAAGAAATCAAACACTTAAAATGGGAAACAGTAAAAAGACAAAGGAAACTCTTCGATACTTAATTAAATAAGCAGACGACGGTAGATGAGTAAAGAGAGAAGGAGCTGGAGAAAGCAGAAAGTCGGGGCCCTTCAAGGATACTTTGTGAGGTACTTGGGCAAGTTGTTATTGCTTTCCCCATGGTTGTTGCTTTTGTTGTTGTGCTGCTGCTGCTGCCCAGCTAAGTGTTGGGCACAACTTATCAAAATGCAAACAATAAGCAAGAAATTCCCGCTGTACACTCAGCCAGCCACTTAACGGTCCACATCTCCGTCTCCACCAGCATCTTCGTCACCATCGTCCGTCTTAGTTTCAGTTTCCCTGCTAATGATGGGCCAGCCAAAGTCAGGCAAACTGTCCGTTTTATTGACGCCTGACTCCCGCCGGTCAGCCTGGGAGCACGAGCTGTCGAGCTGCTTTCATTGTTGTGACTTTCATTGTTACGGACATACAAACTGATGTGGCTACCCGGCTGACTCTACTCTTCCCACACTAGTCCCATGTCCCATGCCGACTGCAGTTGTCACATCTTATCAGCAGCGGCAGAGACCACACCCAGTAGCTCCTTCTTCCGCAGCCCCACCTCCCCTCCTCCAACGGCCTCTTTGTTTTGCGCCATAATTTCGACTGCCTGGCTTACTGGCTTACTTTGTCTTCTACTTCCCCCCTCCCACTCACGACTTGCCAAACTTATCGATTTGCCTTTGTGCCGGCCGAAAGTTAAGCGAAACTTAATCAGGCGCGGAAGGAGCAGCAGCGGCAACAGCTGCACAGGCTGCGAAATGAAAATGCCAGCGAAGTGGAGAAGGAAAACCTGACAACGCCTTTGTGCAATATGCCAGTGTGTTCCTTGGGCGCAATCGCTTTGTTCTGTGCCCTGTTCCACTGAACAACAAAGATACGGCAACTCTGGAGAAAGTCAGTAACCAGACTAGCGATTAGTGTTTATCGATTGGATGCGATAGTTCATTCAATTTTAGTGTAGACTTCATAAATTATTTAACTACCTTGTGAACACTTGCCAGTAACAATAGAAAACTACAGTAGATCAAGTATGTCTAATTTATAAAAATATTATTTAAATGGCTGCACGACCTATTTATGAATTATGAGCATTTTGAAAAATTTAAGGTCCAATAGATATTTTTAAATTATTTTTGGTTATTCTAAAACCAGAGTCTTCTTAATATATATCGCAAAATGACTAAGATCTTTTCCGATGATACACATATTTTCATTTAAATTTAAGTACAGATGCTTTGATAATATGTATTTCTAATTTGAATTTGTCATTTAACGCATGTGTTAACATGCCTTGAATTGCTTCTATATTGGGAACACTCACGCACACCCACACATACATGTTCTATATACATCCACCTATACTCAAAGTTCAACTAACCGAATCGCAGAGTGAACTTGACGGAATGCGATAAAGAGCAAAAACATGTCAGAGACTCAAAGACCTCCCACCCACTCACACCAGAAAAAGGCACATAAGCTGGCAAACTTTACCCCCGTTGGCAGTTAACAGTTACAGTTACCGTAGCAAGCATAATTTTTCAGGCAACGACAAGGTCTGTGAATTGAGGGAGGGGGGAGAAAGAAAAACCTCACATATGCAAAGTTTGGGTGCAAATACTTTGTCAGTTTGATTAATCGTTGTGCGAAATGAACGACGAAACAAGGGGCTCGGAGAGTGGGATCCAACAGGGTGAGGGCGAACAAGAGGGGGGAGGTCTGTAAACGGCGTCAAATCACAAATCACAATAAATAACGATTGCCGAGGCCGAACCCTTTTTTCGCGCGAAAGGTCGCTGCTGCCGTCGCTCGATGCTCAGTGAATTTTTCTAACGACTCCTGATGGCGTCTTTATGCAAATCAGCAGACGCCACACAGGACACCGACGCTCTGAAGTCAATGTTATCGGCGGGCCGCGCTCACTGTGCCATGTGGCATTCATTGGCAGCTCGCCCCCTGATTAATGACATGCATAAAGCGCCGAGACGGTAATTATTTTTAATATATTTCTTGGCAGTCTGTAACTGGCGTTTGATTAATATTTGCAAATCAAAGAGTCTACAAATACCTTTCCAATACCGAGGGCGATAAACCAGAAAGGTAAACCAACTCGACCTTTGAATACCCATTAGCAGAAGCTGAGCAACTCGACCTTTAATCTTTACTTTAAATTCACTTCAAAATACATTCAATTTAAACGCACTCAAAGACTCCCTACAGTATTTATTACATGGTATTCAAATGGAATTGAATTTCCTTTTTTTATAAATTATTTTGTACCACGGGGCGTATGATTGACGCAGTTGCGCTGTCGTCATTTGAATTTGCTTTGAAAAATGATTTGAATTGGCTGGTTGTATTTTATTATTTTTCTTTTTAAGTGTTTGTCATGTTAAATGTCAAAAAGTTTCGGCAATAAACTGTTTCGAGAGCAGAAAGGGCGGACAACGATTTCATTTTTCACACCCAACTGAAATATTTGGGGAAAAAGAAATAAAACGTGAAGAAATTTAAATGCAATGAAAATAAAAGATTGCAGATGCATCGATAAAGTGACTATTTAATTAGAATCAAAATATCAATGAATGTTCGATGACCACATTTAAGTTTCGATATTGATCTATTGAAAGTATTGATGTGAGTAAACGATATAAACGTGCACTCTTTGAAAAGGCAATGCAAATATCGATATACTCAAGGTACTTTTAAAACAACAACGTGAATAAGACCCGATACATGGCAGAGGTGAAACGAAAATGCAATTCGAAATTAAAATCCTCAGCACAAAGGTCAATTACTGAAAATCCGCGTGCCAAGGGAGCTTGGGATCCGCTTGCCGTATGCATATTTAATAATGAAAAGTTCATTTTTTGCGTATTACTTTCATTGCATTCTCCTTCTGTCTTTCTCGCTCTCACTCTGTCTCGCCAGGCGCCATCATATTTGGCTCGGATCAGGAAGTACGTCAAGTGATGCGGGCGGTGAGGCGTTCGAATGCAACAGGCGCTTTCTCCTGGATTGGCTCCGATGGCTGGAGTGCACGGAACCTCGTCTCGGATGACTATGAACCGGAGGCAAGTAGCAACGCGACATAAAACAGTGACACACACACATACAAATGCATACGTATTCCAGTAGAAATTATGAGCTTAAATGTGCGGAAAAAGTGTGATTAATGAATTGTGCGTTGAGTTGTTGATGTGCCACGCCCACAGCTGTGAGGGTGGGGTAGCAGAGGATGGTTGGGACATGACACCAACTACAAATTTATAAATGATGGCGAAACTGGCAAAACAAGCGTGCAGACAAAATGTTGCTGCATGATGAATTGTGCTTTAATTGAAATAAATTGTGTGTGATACAGCATATGGGGGCCGTGGGCGTGGCCATGGCAAATTAATTTGGCCCATCATCAGTTTCAGCCAATTCCCCGCTAGCACCCGTTTCTGTGACTGAACTTAAATTAATTACGCATACGCAACGTTATCACATGTATCTATCCATCTCCCTTGCTCTCTCTGTTTGCTAGGTGGAGGGCACCTTGTCCGTGCAGCCGCAAGCGAACCCTGTGCATGGCTTCGAGGAATATTTTCTTAACCTAACCGTGGAGAACAACCAGCGCAATCCCTGGTTTGTGGGTAAGTAATCTGCCGCCTGTGGCGCCTTTCTCCCTCACCCCGAAATAACATGCTGCGCCGTCTATCATTGCAGAGTTCTGGGAGGACCATTTCCAATGCCGTTATCCGGGCAGCACCAGTACACCGTACAACAACTACAGCCGCAACTGCACCACCAAGGAGAGACTCTCGCGTCAGAATACCGATTTTGAGGATCAGCTCCAGTTCGTTAGCGATGCTGTTATGGCGTTTGCCTACGCCTTGAGGTAAGCTTACCACATGCACACACACACACGCAGTGTGTGGCATCAATAGCCAAAGAACTCTCTCTTTAATTGCGCCAATCCCCACAGGGACATGCATCGCGATTTGTGCGGCGGTCGCCCGTCACTCTGCGATGCCATGAAGCCAACCAAGGGAGCCGACTTGCTCAAATATTTACGGAAAGTCGAATTTAAGGGTAAGTCTAACAAATATGTGTGTTTATATGTGTTTGCCGACAGTAACTACCCTAGTAGTTAATTAAAAAGGTGCGTGGCATTAAATATATGACACGAAGTGTATTGTTAACTTTTGTACTAGTAATACAGCGGACGCTCTCTTCAGCTCTCAGCATGCACACAGCTGGTGTGCTCTCTTAAACTTGAGTGCAGTTTAAACAGCTGCACTGCTTTAGCCACGTACGTGTGTACGTGTCTAGAGTGCCTTCGTGCATGTGTGGGGGAGAGCACAAAATGAGAGTTTAAAAGAGAAGAACTTCAAACTAAAATAGAATTTGAGAAGTACTGTGCAGAAAGGGAGTTTATTAAATAATACCAAATATTTAACAAAGTAATTGTTGCAAATATAACCAATAACTTAATTTCATTTGATTTGCTTTCTTCTGCATATTTGTCTTCATGCAAAATATACGTATAAGAAAAGGCAGAAAAGCAAAGAGGTTTATATGTTGATTTACTCAGCATTTTGTAGTAATTTCAGTACAGTAAAGTAGGCATTGGGAAAAGTACTACATAAAACAATTGTAATAATGTTGCAAGGGATGAAAACAGTCTAAGAATATACATTTCTGGTGGATCGTAAAGTGTTTAACGGAAGTTCTTCAACGGTATCTGCTAAGCTAAGCGTGTTGGAGTAGCAAGTGTTGCGCAAATAATTTAACAGTGGGTCAGGGCAGGGTTTGAGAAGAAGAAGGGAGAGAAGGTGGCATTGGTTATAGTCATAGCTCTGCCCACAATGCGCATTGGCCATGCTTTCGAGTGGAAAATTGACTTGCTTGTCATCGTCATTGAACTCAATTTGAAATTCAATAAATTATACAAGAGAGCCCAGGAACAGGCCCAGCACCAGGCAGAGGCTCAGGCCAAGGCAGCTACTCGGGACTTCAGACTCAAGACTACAACTGACGCAAAACGCGCAAATTGTCAATTTTCTGATAAGCAGAAGCCTCTCACTGGGCTTGGCATGGCATGGCACGGCTTGGGGCGTCAGGCCGTAAACGCATTTTAACCCCGAGCATTTTGTTTTTTATTGTGCAGGCCTCAGCGGAGATGATTTTCGCTTCGATGGCAACGGCGACGGACCCGCCCGCTACAACATCATCCACTTTAAGCAGGCTGTGCCGGGTCAGTATCGCTGGGTCAAGGTGGGCGAGTACTACGAGGGGGAGCTGCGACTAAACATGTCCGGTAAGTGCACACACACACAGTCATACAGGTGCACATTCTCACACAGTCCCACACACTGTTTTGTTGACAACATTTCAGAGGTTAAGTTCAAGCTGTTGCATCCGAAACCACCGGAATCTGTCTGCAGCCTTCCCTGCGAGCGCGGCCAGGCCAAGCGATACGTCGAGGGCGAGAGCTGTTGTTGGCACTGTTTCAATTGTACGACTTATCAAGTAAGTGAAACAGCCCCTCCTTGATTTTCCTCCAGCTTAAGTAGAGGGCGGCAGCAGCCGCAAGAAGTGTCGCAAGTTTCGTAATTTATTTGCGGAGCTTTTGTCGTGATTGAAATGTAATGTACTGAATTATAGTGGCGACCGAAGGGGTTCCAGTTGCTGCTCTTGCTGTCCGTGCGCATAAAGAATAGAAAAGCGAAAAATGTGCGCGAAACGGTTGTCAGGGGACGGACAATCGCGTAAAACGGAATTGAAAAACGAGCTGCTGCATTCGGTTCGCGTGAGCAAGATTAATAGAAAGTACAACACATTGAGAGCTGGGTTCCTTTGCGGCATAATATTTTGTACAGTGACAAGTTCGAGAAGAAAAAACTTGCGTGTTTCACACTCAATTCTATTTTGCTCTTGAATCAGTTTATCAAGATGAAGTTCCTTTACTTTGTGTTTCTCGTTCTCAAATCGAATTAAGTTGGCTGCGTCTTCATGCGATTGTTATCGATAATTCGTGCAACTAGAGGTTGCTTAATTTATCAAGATTAAATCGAATTAAGTTGGCTGCGATTCAGGCTTGCCTAGCTTACTTATCGATAATTTACAGCGTTTTAAATCCAATAAGCCAAGAACTTTCTTATCTTTTATAAAAGAATTTGGGTTTTAATTAATGTTTTCTAATACTCTTATCTCCCTCTGCAGATTCGCCATCCGGATGACGAGACACATTGTCTTACCTGCCAGTTGGGCACTTTGCCCGATGCACATAAGCAATATTGTCGGGCCATTCCGGAGGTTTATCTGAGACCCGAATCGGCTTGGGCCATTGGCGCAATGGCGTTCAGTGCAACAGGCATATTGATAACGCTCTTTGTGATGGGCGTGTTTGTCAGGTGAGTGGGCGGCACTATAAAGTCACTTCTAACTGCGTTTGTGTGTGTGGGCAATTAAAAAGTTTTATGTCTTAGCACAAGTTGCAAAGACACGTTGCGTAAGTTCATTTAATTGGTCTGCCTGACGATTTAGATATACTATACTCGTATGTATGTGTGTGATAACTTTAATAATATTTGCACTTGCTATCTCTCTCCATCTCCATATCAGGCACAATGAGACGCCCATTGTACGCGCCTCGGGACGTGAGTTGAGTTATATTCTGCTTGCTGGCATTTTCATGTGCTACGGCGTGACCTTTGCCCTCGTCTTTAAGCCAACCAACATTGTCTGCGCCATACAGCGGTAAGTTTGCTTCCCTTTCCCTGCCTCTCTCGCTCTCTCTCTCTGTTTGTGGTGCGTGAAGAAACTCCAAAATTCGCTCGTCTCATTGCAGTTTCGGTGTGGGATTCTGCTTTACGGTCGTCTATGCCGCATTGCTGACCAAAACGAATCGCATCGCTCGCATCTTCAAGGCTGGCAAACAGTCGGCCAAACGACCCTCATTCATTAGCCCAAAATCGCAGCTGGTGATTTGCACGTGCCTGATCTTTGTGCAGGTAAGTGAAACCGATGTATGCCCGTGTGTGTGTGTGGCAGCCTCTGTGGCAACTGGCTAATCTCGAATCGTGTCGTCTCCATTTTGTTTTTACTATGCCCGACTCCTCTCATTGCAGATACTCATTAACGGCGTTTGGATGGTAATTGCCCCATCACATGCAATGCATCATTATCCGACACGCGAGGATAATTTACTGGTGTGCGACTCCTATATAGATGCTTCCTATATGATTGCGTTCTTCTATCCCATTGTCCTGATTGTGGTGTGCACTGTTTATGCGGTGCTCACCCGAAAGATACCCGAGGCTTTTAATGAATCGAAGCATATCGGTGAGTATACAGCGCCATAACGACATGTACTTATGTTTTATGCCAAGACATGCTATAAATCGGGAGTAGCACACACAATAACGTTAGTCCAAAGACTCCTCCCAATGCTTTTAATGTACATATGCTGCGATTATCTTCTGGCATTGAGTAAATTATTCATTAACTTACTTTTACTCTCAACATTTCTGTCTGCAAACATCGTTCATGAATGTATTCCCAGTTTCACAGATGAATGTACATTCATGCTTCGATTTTAAAGCATTCCTTCAGTTAAATATGCCATAACTGACTTTTACTCTCAACATTTCTGTCTGAAAACATCGTTTATATATGTAGTTCCATTTTAAGAGATAAATGTATATTGCAGCCTACCGTATTCATTCGATTTTAAAGCATTCCCTATGATTTCCATTTACGGCAAGTCGAGAGCGACTCGCATATTAATAATTACACTGTATTAATGGCTCCTCCTTTAATTGGTTCCTTGCAGGCTTTACCATGTACACCACCTGCGTCATCTGGCTGGCCTTTGTGCCGTTATATTTCGGCACTGCGAACCATGTGCCGCTGCGCATAACGAGCATGTCGGTAACCATTAGTCTCTCGGCCAGCGTGACGATTGCGTGTCTGTTCTCGCCAAAGGTAAGAAATATCATGGTCAGTTCGCAACTGATTGCCTCACACCGCCATACAGACGTTGTTAATTACTTAATTTAATAATAATTGAGCATTACGTTATGTTTTCTATCTCAACTTTTAGTAAGGTGATAAAGCAAACAACTTTTTGCGGGGTATTCGAAAGATATGTAGTTAAGGCTAACATTGAAATAACATTTTGTCATGTACAGAAATTAAAAGAAAATACAATATAAGGTATTATATTTATGAAATATAGTATTATATATATAAAATATAGTATTATATATATAAAATATAGAATTACATTTATAGTATTTACTGTTTTCTAGTTATGATCTTTAAATTTGCTCTCTTTGACTGCATAGTTTTATAATGTACTAAGCTCCATTTAATCTTTTGCGTTTCTTTTTTAATGGGATTCTTAAAGCAGCTTTAAATGTCAATAAGGGATAACCCCACCCCTTGAGCTGTCACTCCCTCTGCGGGGTTTATGGCATATGCCACAACATTTTTAATAATGCTTCATTATTAGTCATTAAGTTGCGGCGACTGAAAGTTCAGCTTAATATCCGCAGTAAATTATAGACGTGACTGAGCAAGGGAATGCGCAATGGAGAAGGGGAATGAATGTTGTCTTTGTTTCTGGGTGGGAATTACAACGGATTGCTGGGGGATTGACTGAAGTTAGCTGCACTCTTGCCGCATAAAAGTTCACTTACAATTTAGTTGGACACTTTCGAGATTTACAACATACTTGGTGCCAAAAAGAGAGGAGGGGGGAATCTGTAGGAGCAGGGGTAACAGCACGCTTAAGCTGACAACTTAAGCATGTCGGTGTAACATAAACTGCTGTGGCTGCAATCTTAACTTTTGCCGTTGCACACGAAATATCGAAATTGAAAAGGTACGTGAGGTTCGCTGTATCCTTTTAGTTATTCAAAGTGAAAGAGTCCAATTGAAAGCGAGGGAAAGAAACTGGAACTAAATTTAAGATTGAAGGGTTCTTGAGTTCTGCCATTTCCCAAGGTGTTTTCTTTATTGGACTTATTTAGGTATTTTATTTTCGATATCGATAGTTGAAACAGTGTTAGAAAGAATCGTAGTTTTCTTAAATCTTCCACACCATTCCTACAGCTATTTCCCTTAGACAGCCCATTTCAATTAGGGTAATAAATTCATGCTAATTTCGAAGCAAAGTTTTTCCTATAGCACCTCCCGACTAGTTAGCATTATTCTCCCCCTGACAAAGGCCATAAATCCTAAGCGCAGTTGTCGTTATTACTCGACAAAATAGGAAACTTCAGAGCCTCAGCCCGGCTGGCATTGCTATCAGATGTCACATAATGCACAGTTTGTTCCAGAAACACACGCACACACACACACTCACACACCTGTATGACTGGTTGGCTGCCTGCCATAAACACCTTAAGCCATAAAAATGCAATTTAGTATTTGCTGTTTTACCAACTACAAAAGGGAGCCAGCAACAAATGGCCAGGCCCACCACGGGCAACTGGGATCAGTGAACCAAGGGAGCCCAGGTTAGAATTCAAGTCAAGCCAAGCATATTCAGCTAACCCAGGCTGACTGCTGTCTACCTGCTGCCACGCCCACAATGCTCACCCTCGAGTCCCCAGAGAGGGTTGAGGGAGCTTTGCAGGTGAACGCGCAAGTCGGTCCTGCCTTTTATGTATTTCTTTGCCCGTCGACATCCGTGCTGGCGTCCATGTCGACGGTGTCCGTGCCCGTGTCGGTCTCCATCTCGGGGCCAGCCTTCTTCCTGTGCGCTGTTCCGTTGTTTGTTTGCTGAAGAAAAACAATAATAAACGCCGGCAAATGGCAGCCAAACAATGTCATGCCGCAAGACGGAAATGGTAGCGCGTTACGTAACGCAAAGGCCCGACGTTACGTTGACTCCGAGACTGGCCTGGGATAGACGTTAGCAGAGGCAAAGCTGTGTAGCAAGCAGCGAGTCAGCGTTGACAATTTAATGGCCACGAATTGTGTTGGCCAGCGGTGTCAGTGGCCTTTGTTAATAATTACCGCATCGGTCGAAATGGAAACGGCAACGGGAAATTACTAATGGCACGCCCACGTCTACAAAAGGGGGCGTCAGTGAAGTACAATGGGGCGTATGATTAATGTGTAGCCAAGGCAAAGTGTTGGTTGAATTTGGACTGGGTAACTTAAGCTCCGAGCTGATGAAAATCTACAATATATCTAACAAGTGCCACTCTCTCTCTGTCTCTCCCCCTCTCTCTTCTACTCTGTGCTACAGCTCTACATTATACTTGTGCGCCCAGAGCGCAACGTGAGGCAGAGCATGATGCCGCCGAGATACGGTAACATGCACCGCACCGCAGGCACGGGTCCGTCCTCGATGATGGCTGCAGCAGTGGTTACTGCCGCCACTTGTGCGCAGGAAGAGAAGATACAGAAACATATCACGCCCACGGAAACAGGTATGTTACACCCCTTACCTCCCCACCACTCCTCCCTCAGGCCTTGCATTCTCTACTCTTTCTATTTTCTCATTCTTTTATGTTATTTGCTTTTCTTTTTGCAGAGCACTCGGTGAAGGCGAAAAAGCTGTGCGAAATGGCCACACAGACGATTGCCTTGTCCTCGATATTCACGTCGCTCGACGGCAATGCCTACAATCAGATACCCTATGCCGATCAATATGTGCCAAATAATACGACAACAGCCACGCCCACTGCCGAGGCCAACGATGATGAGCAGGTGGTGGTGAATAACAACAAAATCAATCAGCAGCAGCACGGCCAGCCTGCACAGAGTGTTGCTGCTGTTGTTGTTGCGGCCGGCAATCACATTGCCAGCAGCCCAGCAATACCAACAGCAACTGCAACTGCAATGCCAGTAGCAGCAGCAACAACTGTAGCAACAGTTACAACAGCAGCAAGTGCTGTTGCTGATACTGCCATTGCTCCAGCGGAAGCTGCCGCAACAGCCACGTCGAACGGCAGCAGACGTGGGCCTGTGCTGCAGACGAATTTATAGCTAAACGCACAGCAATTGCAGCAGCAGCTGCTGAAGGAGCAGCAACGCCAGCAACAACAGCAGCAGCAGCAGGCGCAGCACATGGAAGCAGAGCCAGATCAACCGCAGGCTGCAGGAGTAGCAAGTGAAGGTGCCACCTCCACGGGCAGCGATGTGGCCAGCACAGGCAGCGGCAGCGGAAGCGTCACGACGATCGGCAACGGAAGTAAGAAGCGAGCTGCAATACCAGTTTAAGAACTACGATAGCTAATGAGAAGGAAGTCCGAAGGTATCTATAGATAGGAATATGCCTATGCTTAAGCACTCACACACCCATACACACAGAAACTGCAGCGAGGTTATTGACAGAGAGAAAACAACACGAGATTTATTTGACTTATAATTTTGTTTTAGTATTGTAGACAACCGAAGGAGATTAGCAAATAAACTAATCTGTGATTATATTTTTGTTTATTTGTTGACAGTTTAAAAGATCAAATATTTACTTAATCATATAAAGTTAATTGAAATTGATGCATTTAATTGAAAGCAATGAAAACATTGGGAAAATACTCGAATAATAAAGTAAATAGTTTTTGTTAATATTTGTAAACAATATTTGTTTGTTTTGCTGTAACTTATTTATCTTGTCTACAATTATTTATAATGAATGCAATTTAATTGAGTATAATTGTGGACTTATATACACATTATATAATTTATCTATTATTTATATTTGTTTTGCAAACAAGTCTCTGAGGTTGATCTTTCTGCCGTCTGCCGAACACACTATACATGACTATATACACACACACACACACATCAGAAATAAATTATAGTTATATTTATTGTAAATTTGTTGCCGCACTTCGAGTTTGCAAACATTTTCGCAATAAGCGCGCCCCAACGAATATGTCTAAATAATTGTCAGCCACGTCTAATTGAATAATTGTGAAACGTTTTAAATGTTTTAACTCTAAGCTTAACTAGTTATATAAATGTAAACAAACACATACATTTACCAGTGTATATGTATGTAGCTATTACTATGTTGTCAGATGATGTTCAGCAAAAAGTTTACCAAAAAAGAGAATTGTGATATAATTTCAAAAATGTGCGTGTTTTCTGAAACATAACCAACAAAAAACCAGAGCTAAACTCATACTATTACTAACTGTTAGCATAAGTTGTCAGTGTTTAGACTAAGTTAGCAGAAAGAGCGTACCGTGGGGAATTTTGTGGCGTGATTATGTTGCAAGGCGGTTGCCTGGAGGGTGCTGCAAATACCCGCCCAACCCTCTTGCAACGTGCCAACAATTACATTTGTTGTGTTGTTTGAGCCCAGCAGCACAGTAGATGATAATTGTGAATTGTGTCAAAGGTTGCGCCGTCTTTAATTGTAATCCTAACTCTGTACATACATACACACCAACACATGTTCTCTTTGTGTAATCCAAACTTGTAGGGAGCATTACTAAATATACTATAGCTATATAGCATTTCTACCAAATATCTAGTGAAACTTTGAACGTTGAACTTTAGGTGATAAACGAAAACACGCAACTAATATTAATTGAAACATATTTAATAAAATCTAGCCAAATTACCCGAGTTTAATTGTTAGCGAAATGCATGTGTATTAACTATCTGTGTGTGTATTAAATGTAAATAAGTTGCAAGAACAAATACCAATAACAACAAAAAGAAGAAACTAATTGTATTCATATGAAATTAAATGTCTCTTAAATTAAATAAAGAAATCAGCATATTAACACACTCACTCACACACATATACATACAATAAATAAATTACATTACATTTAAATTGGCTTTTTATCCATAATCAGAATTACAACTATTTATGGGGTCCTATGGCAAACTTGGATTGTGATGGACAATGAAAGGTATTGTCAAAGTTGTTCCCACTCTATTAACATATTAACATTAAACTAAGTATCGTACTATGGTTTGAAAATTTTCGACCAATTTTATTTAGTTCCTAAATCTCTTATCGAACACATTAACAATGGTAAGAAACATTGTTTTATTGTGTAATCAGCATAGGAATAAAAGGCCGAAAGTAATGATTTATTTAGTTAATTTTGAAATTCCAGCTGCTGCATGACGGCAGAAGTCTTTTCTCCCCTCAGTTTCTTACAGACGATTTCAGGCTTTTCTTCCCTTTGTTTCCTGCCAAAGATTTCATTTAAAGAAATAGGTTTTTCTTCCCTCTGTTTCCTGCCAAAGATCTCATTTAATGAATTAGGTTTTTCTTCCCTCTGTTTCCTTCCGAAGATCTCATTTAATGAAATAGGTTTTTCTTCCCTCTGTTTCCTGCCAAAGATTTCATTTAAGGAAATAGGTTTTTCTTCCCTCTGTTTCCTGCCGAAGATCTCATTTAAAGAAATGGGTTTTTCTTCCCTCTGTTTCCTGCCGAAGATCCCATTCAAAGAAATGGGTTTTTCTTCCCTTTGTTTCCTGCCGAAGGTCTCACTTAAATTAGGCTTTTCTTCCCGTTGTTTCCTGCCAAAGATTTCATTTAAAGATATAGGTTTTTCTTCCCTTTGTTTCCTGCCGAAGATCTCATTTAATGAAATAGGTTTTTCTTCCCTTTGTTTCCTGCCGAAGATTTCATTTAAAGAAATAGGTTTTTCTTCCCTCTGTTTCCTGCCGAAGATCTCATTCAATGAATTAGATTTTTCTTCCTTCGGTTTCTTGTCAAGGACGTTATTCAAGGATAGCACATCTTCCTGCTGGTTTCTGCTTAATGAACGTACAAACATTATTTCGGAAGTGACAGAAAAGTAACGATGCAAAGATTTGCTAAATGCAAAAACAGTCCTGTTTGAACTAAGCATTATGAAAAATTTTGTGAAATTTTTGGGCAAGTCCAAAAGGTAACTAAATAAAATAGGTCAAAAGCTGATTGTGTTGTTACTCGAACGAACACGATTACTACACTGAACACAAATTTGCGTTAGCATAGTTAATATCGGTTTGTTTGCAAAAGCCTACTTTCATCAAATATTTATTAAATATTTATGCCCGTCCAGAGAGTTCTTTTAATTATGAAAAATCTAGTTAACTTTGATTTGTTGACTAAAGCGTACTATTATTAAATATTTATATGTACATAACATTTTTCCAGACAAGTTATTAGGAATACTAGAAAGCCGCCATAATAAAATACACAAACTCTTGATCAGCGTACAATTGCGAACTGCCTGTGTCCGTTTCTGTATCTGCAACAATCAGAAGTCACCTCCGACCAAGAATATACGAGATACGTACTCGTCTATACAATACGAGTATACAGAATAATATCCTTAACTTCAGAGACCACAAGTGCTACAAAACATTTGATTTTGCCGAAGCAAGAAACAAGTGATCGAACCGATTTCACTTGCAAGAATAAAACACAAATACACTACCAATTAACTGTAGACGTCTATCAGACGGGTATACGTAACAGTATCTGGCTTTTTCGACTATATGTTAGATGATTAAATGAAACGTTATCGGTGTAAAATGCATTTTATTTTTTTTTTTTTAACAAAGTCTTAAAACCTATAAAACTGGTAAGCCTATAAAACTGTGCCTTCGGTTTTCATCCACATGGGGAGAAGCTCATTTTACCATCTCTTTCTCTCTTTTGGAGCGCCTGTAACAAAATACACGATGGTATCGAATCGAAACAAGTGCATTCATTTTTCTTTGGTTTCCTTAGTTTAGCCCTACTGCATTCCGAGAAACTTGGATACGGCGCCTTTATCTTCTGGCAAAAGGCTGGTGCACGAACATTTTCACATTTTGGGGGATCTCTGACTGGCCGACAGCCAGGCAATTTAATTTTACGGCATGTAGTATCAGTTAGACACTCCCTCTCAAATTTACAAGCAGTATCTGGTTTCCACTTTGGTGGGCGACGTTCAATTGGTGGAGGCGTTGCTTTATCGAAACAACAAATCTTTTTCGGCTGAATGGCGACTTGAGGACACTCGGTCCAGGTTATCTGGTACTTGCGTGCGTTTTTATCCGATTCCTTATGCAAACATTCGTCGAAGGATGGAAAGCCCTTATCAGGACATTTCATACCACAACAATCGTCGCTAAGTTTAATAAGATTGTAAAAAGGAAAATTTGCCTCAACTTCTGCCCTTGTCCACTCTTTTGGATGATCATCCTTGCAATCTGCAGTCTTTCCTGGTGGAGGTTGTCTCGAACATCCATCATCTTGCGCGTACCCTCGTACTAGTCTTACTCCTGAAAATGGCTTAATAAAGAGCAGTTTCTGAAGCTCCGATCTAATCCCATACCGAAATAACATTTTCATTTAAATTTTGACTAGTTTTTTTGCCGAAAAAAAAAACAAAATGTTAAATTTAGAATTAGAACCTAGGGCAACAACGGCTGAAGACAGACTGATTTTATTTACCCACAGACTTCATTATAATCAACGACTGACAGCAAGAAATCAACGCTTGCTACGTGTTTCTATGTATACAAAAAGTTATAAAAGTTATACATATTAAACACAATTCATACATACATGTATCTATGTATATATTTACGAGAACATTAATCAAATAACTATTAATTAAACACTAACTAATTCCCAAGGTTTGTGTGTTGTTTATTCCGTGCTGAATACGAGTGCCTCTCCCGGCGATAGCTGCAATTCGCGCAATGCATACGATGTACTAAAAAGAGAGAGAGATGAAAGGGTATCAGTATAGGCTATGGTTTTATTATTGCTGCTTACCCTTCAGTATGTTGGGAGTCCAAGCTGCGCACAAGCAGGCGCAGCGTGTTAGGTAACGTTGTGTCGAATTCGGACAGATCAACTGTGCTGGCGGTCGATCCAAAGTTGGCCACGTACACAATACTGGCGGCACCAGAGAGCGAACTAGAGTACGAACAAGATAGATAGAGAGAGAGGCTAAGATAGGTGGGTGGGACAGAGAGGGAGAAATAGAGGACTTACCGCTTGACAACAAAAACGTTCTGGTTCAGAGTCTTGTACTTGGTTGCCCCATTCTGCAGTGTTTTCGAGCCTCTGCGCAGTGTCACCAGCGATTTGTAAATCTTCAGATGCGATTGCTCTGCTTCTGACTCGGTGGCCACATTGATAGTCTCATAGTCGCTAGCCAGTGGCAACCAGGTGCTGGGACCAGTCGTAAACCCTGCATTGGTGCCGTTCGTCCACTGGAAGGGCGTTCGTTCGGGATCTCTGGTGTACTGCTCGTAGATATCGGCATTTGAGTTGCAGCCCCACGGATCGACAGTGTCCTCCCAGCTAATTTCACCATCTGTCATGCCCAGCTCCTCACCCTGGTAGGTTACACTGGCGCCAGGCAGTATCATGACCAACATATTCATGGCATCTATGTGCTCCTTGCCATACCGACTGGCGGCCCGTCGCTTGTCATGATTGCCCAACTACAGAGAATAACAGCTGCATGAGCATGTCGTGGTAGATGCATATTCTGCAATACTTACCACCCAATTGGCTGTGCGTCCCACGGGCATATTGTCCAGCCAGAGATCTATGGCCTCCTGCACGGTAGACGCACTCAGGCCACTCTTCTCAACGACAGAAATCAGGTTAAAGTTGAAAGGCAAATGAGCTCCGTTCACCGATCTATTGCCGTAGAACTGCATGGTAAACCAGGCCGGAGAGTACGTCTCGATGAGCAGCACGCTCGAGTCGCCGCCAAAGATGCGCTGGTGATCGTCGAGCACAGTGCGCCACTGGTAGACCATGTCAATGGTCTCTGGCTGATTCTCAATGTAGGTCGTTGTCAAATAATCGCGATCCTCTGCATCCTCTGTCGTCCCACTGACCACCTCATCAGGAAACTGACCCTCTGCATCCGGCTTCACTTCGAATAGCGGCGGCAGTGCATCGCAACGGAAGCCAGCGACGCCTTCGTTCAGCCAATAGCGCAGCACACGCTTCATCTGAGCCACCACATCCGGGTTGCGATAGTTCAGGTCTGGTTGCTGCACTGCAAACTGATGCAGGTAATATTGCTGCCGTTGCTCGTTCCACTCCCAGGCGCTGCCTCTGAAATATTGCAGCCAATTTGTAGGCGGTTCTCGCTCGCTCGTTGTAGCATTTATCTTGCCGTCGTGCCACACATAGTAGTCCTCGTAGCCCTTCTCCCGTTGCACAGACTTCTTGAACCAATCGTTCTCATCACTCGAATGATTGGGCACGAAGTCGAGTATAATCTTCAGGTCCAGCTCGTTGGCTCTCTTGATAAGTGCCCGGAAGTCATCTAGTGTTCCATACTCTGGTTGGATGTCGAAGAAGTCCGAGATGTCGTACCCAAAATCAACCATGGGCGACTTGAAGATTGGCGATAGCCAAGCGGCCGTCACGCCCAGGTCCTTGAGGTACTCCAACTTGCTAGTGATGCCATTTAGATCTCCAATACCGTCGCCGTCGGAGTCTTTAAAGGATCGTGGATAAATCTGATAGAATTGCGCTGTCTCCCACCATTCTTTACTGGTGATCGTTGTACTGCCAATGTCCTGACAGGCCTCAGATGCCAGGATGGACAGCAGTAGTAAGCTAAGCAGCGCAGTAAACATGTTGTGTCTCCACACAGCCATGATGTCTGAGTTCGCCGCAGTTAGACTTCCCTTATATACAAACATTGAAGGCCAGTGGAATATTTGATAAGAGCCGATAAGCGATACAATGGAAACTGCCAATACGCTTTAGCTTAGGACGGTCGAACGGGCACTCGAAAATATTGCCATTCAGTTCGATGACATTTATATAATCTCTAAGATGGGACTATCTAGGAGTTTTCCAGAATAACTCGGGAAACTCGAGCAAATTCAATAACTTTTCGAACTAATATTGATCGTGTAAATAGTTATCGGATCCCAAAGGTATTGTTCGTTATATCGATATATCGCGAAAATTTGGATACATCGTTGCAAGCGCAGCTAACTTAACTACGTAACAGCACTAAGCATCGATGCTTAGTGGTAACAGTTAAGTGACGCGGGCAATTGAATATATCAGAAGAAGAAAACATATTCTACTACAATTTAAAGGGTATTCAATCGTTGACATGCTTTTTGTTGTTTTCTTGGTCCGCTTTAACTTGAACTCGCTTTGCAATGTTGGCAGCTCAAGCACTTGGGTAAATTCCTGAGCTACTTGAGGTGCGCTTATCATTTAAGCCCTGTTGAGCTGGCTAACTTGGCCGACTGCCTGTGTGCAAACGTATAAAAGACCGGAGCTGGCAAACCGACGAACAAGTGATTACAATGCAACCTCTACAACTGTTAATTCCTGCTATCTGTGTCATAGCCCTTGGCCATGCGTGCCAGGATGCGAGCAGCACAGCCACCGCCACCAAGGACTGGTGGGAGACAGCGCAGTTCTATCAGATATATCCTCGCTCCTTTATGGACTCCGATGGAGATGGTATTGGAGATCTAAATGGCATCACTAGCAAGTTGGAGTACCTCAAGGACCTGGGCGTGACGGCCGCTTGGCTATCGCCAATCTTCAAGTCGCCCATGGTAGACTTTGGCTACGACATCTCCGACTTCTTCGACATTCAACCAGAGTATGGAACACTAGATGACTTCCGGGCACTTATCAAGAGAGCCAACGAGCTGGACTTGAAGATTATACTTGACTTCGTGCCCAACCATTCAAGTGATGAGAACGATTGGTTCAAGAAGTCTGTGCAACGGGAGAAGGGCTACGAGGACTTTTATGTGTGGCACGACGGCAAGGTGAATGCCACAACGGGCGAGCGAGAAGCGCCTTCCAATTGGCTGCAGGCATTCCGAGGCAGCGCCTGGCAGTGGGTTGAGGAGAGACAGCAATATTACCTGCATCAATTTGCCGTGCAGCAGGCTGACCTTAACTACCGCAATCCGGATGTTGTGGAGCAGATGAAGCGTGTGTTGCGATATTGGCTAAACGAGGGCGTCGCTGGCTTCCGCTGTGACGCAGTGCCCGTGCTGTTCGAGGTGGAACCCGATGCGAACGGACAGTATCCGGATGAGGAGGTGAGCGGCTTGACAGACGATGTGGACAATCGTGCCTATCTGAAGTCCGATCTCATTGAGAACCTCCCCGAAACAATTGACATGGCGTATCAGTGGCGCGTTGTGATGGACGATTATCAGCGCATCCACGGTGGCGACACCAGAGTGTTGCTCATAGAGACCTATGCTCCGCCAGCGTATTCAATGCAATTCTACGGCAATCGGTCTGTAGAGGGCGCCCATCTGCCGTTCAACTTTAACCTGATTACGGTGCTGTCTAGTAACGGGTTCTCGGCAAGCTCGGTAAAGACAGCTGTGGACAACTGGCTGTTGAACATGCCTTCTGGCCGTACACCCAATTGGGTGATCGGCAACCACGATCAGAGGCGAGCTGCCAGTCGATATGGCGCTGCCAATGCGGACGCAATGAATATGCTGGTAATGATCTTGCCAGGCGCCAGTGTCACTTACCAGGGTGAGGAGCTGGCCATGACAGATGGTTGGATCAGCTGGGCAGATACTCAGGATCCGGCTGCATGCAATGCCAATCAGGATACCTACGAGCAGTTTACGCGGGATCCATCGCGCACACCTTTCCAGTGGACAAGCGGCAGCAATGCGGGCTTCTCCAATGGTAGCAAGACTTGGTTGCCACTGGCGGATAACTACGCGACTGTCAACGTGCAGGTGGAATCGGCAGCTAGTGATTCTCATCTGAAGATCTACAAGTCGCTGGTGGCACTGCGCAAGAGCTCGAAAACGTTGCAGAATGGATCAACCAAGTACGCGGTGCTGAATGAGGCAGCGTTCGTGATCAAGAGGTGAGTGCAAAGACAGCAGATAAAGAAGTATCCACTAGTTTCCCTTCCTTACCTCTTGTTTAGATCATTAACTGGCTATGAAACCTACGTTTATACTGCGAATCTGGGTAACACAACGGTTACCATCGACCTGACTCAATTCGACACTTCGCTGCCTTCAACGATGTTGCTGGAGATCAAGAACTTGGATTCCAAGAAGAAAACTGGGTAAGCATCAGAAAGATTACGTTGTCATGATCTATGTTACAAATTATTTTCGTTTACAGTAATCTCTATGAGATTAACGCACTGGAGTTGTCCGCTGGAGAGGGGCTTGTTCTCAACTCGGACTGGCAGTCATAAACTTCCTGCGGTTCCTTCGCCACTCTCTCTCGCTCAATTGGAAGTCAAACCAATTAAATTTCCTATCGCGTACTGGAAACTTTGGCGTCTTCCTTTGGCTCAAAGCAAATATGCCGCCGCCTGTATAAATAAATAAACAAACAGACAAATCGACAAACAAACCACTCAGACCCACCACAGAATCAAGGTATGGTTGGGTGGCGACTTTAGCCTCCGTATGTGCTCGAGTACCCCACACACACATACGCACACACGTACACATGTAATTCCCCGGCAGTAAGTGTGTGCGGGGAAGGGGGCTGCGCCGTTTAAAGTGTTTACACTCAAATTAAAGTCAAGCTGCGAGAACTCTTGTATTGCTTATCTCGCATTTTGTATTTAACTCCTATTCGACATTACGAGAGCAAAGTATGGCTAATACAAAGTAAATACCGTCGCAGCTTGGGGTCGAGATCCCTAAAGTCCTTTGAAGTTTATGGCAGCGAGGGCAGTTTGATAACCTACACCGGAAGCCACAACTGGGCAAACCTGAGTGGGCATGGAAAATAATCTGCAATTGAGTTGATAGACACTTCAAAGTTTCACATAACATACATACATTCTTGTAGACGAAATTCGGAACACTGTTAATGAAGTGCCGGGAATGAGAGTGCAAGTTATCTTTATGAATAGCGATTAGAAATGTGTAGTCTGCATCTGCTATGTTTGCGTCAATCTTGAAAGCATGTTTCCGTGTTATGTTTTGTTATCATTACTCGCAGAAATGAGGACACACAAATATTATCTGTCTACAATTTTCACACAACTCTTAATTGACAGAGGAATTATTGAATTAACCCTCGCAGAGACTAATTAAATTTCTCTTACACGTGCTAATCTGTTGGCGCCAGCAGCGCAAGGGCGGATTCATGTACATATATGAATCATACGCAGTGTATGCAGCAAATATCCAAAGTCAAGTTCATTAGCTTGCTTGCTTGAAATTCCAGGGGATGCAGCATGTCAAGGTCAACACAATGTGTGGAACTGATAGCTAGGATTATCGATACCTTTGGGGTAAAAAAACTTCCACCGATAAGAAACTGGATTTTTTGAAAGTACGAGTATAAAGTAAGGTAAATACACTCGACTGTGAGATACCCAGCTGCCTACAATCCTGCTAGCAGTTTGCCAATCTTGTAAAATACTAATTTGTTGTAATTACAGTACGCATGTTATACATTTTATAAAATCTTTTGGAGAGCGAAACCCTCTTTCTCTCCTCCACACATTTGGTATAGAATACAATCTGAGCATTACCGATTTCTATTGAATGATGAATCACTTGGCCATAATAAATGCCATATCTCAGAGCCAATCTAATCAGGTTAGAAAAATATAGTAAGGGGGTTCTGATCAAATAATTCGAACAAGCCTGGAAACTTTAGTTCGTTTGCAATGTTGAAGCTGATCAGTATACTCTTGAGCATTGTGCTCAGCACAAAGATCTTTCTTGAGTGGATGCGGTTTCTCTTGGGACTACTAAGACCCGTGGACATAGCTCTAATTCAAGACTTGCGTTTGGCTCTTACAGTAGCAGAGCCCTACATTAAAAGGCGGATGAATAGGCAACAAATTCAAAATGCACCAGAAGATCTCATGCGCGGAATCGGCCAACACTTGGGAAGAGGTAAAAACAATCAGAATCGTTATGAAAATGTGGAAACAGTGTTTTGATACCATTGAATAATCGGGTTATTCATCTTTGTTTTTATGCATACAGAGTAGAGGCGAGACGAACCAGAAGATCCCCTGTTCGGAGTGGGCAACCAGTTGGGAAGATGAGAGAAACAAAATTGAATCGTGTGCACATTAAATTATCAAATCGAAAAATTGATGTATCTTATAAATAAACAATAACTGCGCATTTATCCACTGAAAATTAAAAAAGGGTATACCTACCTTGGTTCAAAAAAGGCTGGATGTACTAATTAGGTAACTATACCTATACCTAACTAAAAGTACTCGTTGTTAAAAACTTTTTACCATTTGAAGATATGTTTGTAGAGACAGACTATATAAAGTATATAAACTTGTAGACTTGTAGACTCTTATCTTGTATAATCTTTATCAGAAAAAGAAAAGCCTTCTGTGCAACTGACCGTCTCTACGTATATGTGTTATGTCGACTATATATTGGTGTTAAAAGTCGTAATATTTATTTATGTATCATATAATCGTTCAACTTGAGATTGCAATCATTATCAATTCTATATGTCTGCCACTAATTCCTCTATTGATCGATTAAACGCTTCTTTTTCAAAACTCAGTTCGTTTGCAATGGTGCTCGGCGTTGTATTGAGCATTGTGCTCTTCATAAAGACAATTATAATATCGTTGAAGGCTCTATATGGACCTTTCGTGGCCATTCTGCTCTTGATCAAAAACGGTTTAAACTTTATAACATTTCTATATGGATTGCTTCGTTACTTTTATGTACAAATAAAAACGGCGATCATAATGAAAAAGAAAGCGGACCGAGTGGCAGCTGCACCAGGAAAACTACAAGATAAAGTGAGCGCACAGTTGGGAAAAGTCAAGGACAGTCTGAAGCTAAATTGAAATGGATAAACACTGTTCCGATTCATTATGCGCACATGTGGCTGAGACGCGTAATTAACTTATCCAAATTTACTTTGTGAATCGTGAAATATTTTGTAAATACACATAAATAAAAGCTTTCACTGCTGTTGTTTTTGTTGTTAGCGCATTATGCGGACATTGGGAAATTAGCAGTGTGCGGCTTACAAAAAAATATATAAAAATCGTGTAAATGGCGCCGTGACTCGGCAGCCCATTAAAAGGGTCGCAGACACAATCTGAGCCCGAGACAGAGCCACTTTACTTCGCTGCACGTGACCTGAAAACGAAAAAAAAGAAGAAAATCAAATGAAACACACCAAAATCCGTATAGGCAAAACCGCAGAGGGGGGAGGCGGACCTTTTGTGCATTTCATTTCGTGCAGATAATGAAGTTAATTTCCCGAAGAGGCGCTGCTTAAAAAATCAACGCATTACGCATCTTGTTTAAGATGGTTTTGCAAAGATTTACGTTAAGGTGAGGCGGGTTCAAAACTTTTACCTCGTCGACTGCGGCACAAAACTTTGAAATGCATTAAGTTTGTAATCTGTAGCTGTAGCTCAACTAAAGCAGGAAGGAGCAGGCAGCAGGCAGCAGGAAACTGGAGCAGAGTTCACTAAATGTAGTCAGTGTAGGGCAACAACAACGTTTGCATATTAATTTTGGCCCGCACACGTGGCGTATGCGTAACATTTGAGTGTGCGGGTTTTCTAATCTTCCGCCTGTCTCTGCTTGCCCCGCCTAGTTCCTGTTATGTCTGTTGTTGTTGTTATTATTATTAAGTTGTTAACGAGCCTGGGCTTCGGATTTTTTTTTTTTTTTTCGTTTTGATCCCTACCCTATGCCAGGCACGTACGTAGTTGGTCAGGTGAGTTAGGCGAAACTTCCTTTAACCTTTGTGCGAATCGATCAAATGGGTTTTTTCATTTAGGGGACATCAAAGAGCAAAATAATCCCTACAATTCTATGCTAGCTCAAATATAATTTTGTGTAAACACTCGCAACAATGTGAATATTATAAATTTCATTTATATATAGCATTTATATGTACATACACATTTCATAGCCCTTGTGGGTTAATGGCTCGCCAGTCAAGCGTCCAACTAGCCCGGCATTAATTGCACCACAAACATAGCACATAACCGGCGGGCTGCCGCTGTGGTAAAGGCTTGAGTAAGGCCGCTGCTTTGGATGCCGCTCACGTAGGCGTCGCCAAAAGGATGTCGGTTTGTACACAGCGGATGGGCACCCCCTTCCTCAAAATCTGAAGAAGATTGCGAGCGCTTAAAGCGCAGCACAACACGGTTTCGATTGAACTGTAAAACGCCATCAAATTGTTGAGTTCCGTGCGCACTCAATTTGCAATGCGTAATATGTGAGTCACAATGTCAACATAAATATTGTTAGTGTACCCTCTAATGAATATCTTTTACATAGTATTAAAAAGGTAATAAAGTTAACTATAAAAAAAAATATAACAGCTCGGCAGTTCGCTGCTGATTGTTCGAATTATCAAATTGTAGAATATTGAATAATAAAAAAATGCTTAAAAATTATTCCCGACAGTAGCTGATTGCAGCACAATGTCTTGACGCGGAGAACTCTCGCATGAGTTGTCTGCAGCGAGAATAGACAGGGATATCATAAGATATTAAGCCCTTATACAGTTATTCCATTTCTTAACTTACCCATGTGACTGGGTGAGACTGGTGTCGAACGTGGCATGCCATAGGTGCGTTGGCGACGCTTCTTATATCTGTCATCTATCAGCTTGGCAGGACTGTCAGGGTCGATGCGCCAACGGCAGCCTATGCCAGGCTCATCCTGAGAGCGCGCTACCTTGATAAAATACCTACAAGTGGAGGGGGTTTTGGTATTAGCATATCAACTAGAGAACAACTCTCAACTCTGTCTTACTTGTTCAAACTGAGATGATGACGTATGGAATTCTTCCAGCCCTTGTTGGCCTCTTTGCCATTGTATGGATAATGCTCGACAATAAATGAATAAATGCCCGAGAGGGTCAGCTGCTTATACGGCTTAAATCGGTTTGGAGTTGGGCATGGTTGTGCTGCGAAAATATCGGTCAACGAGAGCTATGTATGTTGTTAATATATGTTCAATATTTTATGCATGTATTTCGCTTCTAACTAACCTATTTTTATACCCTTCGACCCTTCAACCCTTCGACTATAAGCTGATCAAGTTTATTTCAAATGTTAGGTGCCACGCCCACCGTAAATCAATAATTTAATTTTTGAACTCAATTTGTAAGCGCAGTATAAAAGCTACAACTTTCTGACTTTAACATAAACTAAGCTGAATTATCTACGTATTCTCCAAATTGCAATCCGATCGGACAATAATCACAGAATCACTTCTGTCAGCTAACATGAACGGCGGGCGAATTTAACAAATTTAACCACACGGGAATATAGGTATCCCACTGTCGCGTGCTGCGCGACTGTGGCTTTTCTTACTAATTTGACTTATATTTATAAAGATAGTCATGAGTAGTATAAAAAGTCCCTCCAAAAGTGTTTGCGATGAAAATTGTGGAAAATATCGAAGAAATACCCTTAATTTAGGTGTTTATTTTGACCAAAGGGTCCCCCCTTAAAACATTTTTAGAATTTTTCAAAATTTAGAATTATGATATTTTGACTTTAATTGATAAAGCTAGTCATAAGTAGTATAAAAAGTCCCGCCAAAAGTGTTTGCGATGAAAATTGTGGAAAATATCGAAGAAATACCCTTAATTTAGGTGTTTATTTTGACCAAAGGGTCCCCCCTTACAACATTTTTAGAATTTTTCAAAATTTAGCATTGTGATATTTTGACTTATATTTATAAAGCTAGTCATAAGTAATATAAAAAGTCCCGCCAAAAGTGTTTGCGATGAAAATTGTGGAAAATATCGAAGAAATACCGTTAATTTAGGTGTTTATTTTGACCAAAGGGTCCCCCCTTACAACATTTTTAGAATTTTTCAAAATTTAGAATTATGATATTTTGACTTTAATTAATAAAGCTAGTCAGAAGCAATATAAAAAGTCCCGCCAAAAGTGTTTGCGATGAAAATTGTGGAAAATATCGAAGAAATACCCTTAATTTAGGTGTTTATTTTGACCAAAGGGTCCCCCCTTACAACATTTTTAGAATTTTTCAAAATTTAGCATTGTGATATTTTGACTTATATTTATAAAGCTAGTCATAAGTAGTATAAAAAGTCCCGCCAAAAGTGTTTGCGATGAAAATTGTGGAAAATATCGAAGAAATACCCTTAATTTAGGTGTTTATTTTGACCAAAGGGTCCCCCCTTACAACATTTTTAGAATTTTTCAAAATTTAGCATTGTGATATTTTGACTTATATTTATAAAGCTAGTCATAAGTAGTATAAAAAGTCCCGCCAAAAGTGTTTGCGATGAAAATTGTGGAAAATATCGAAGAAATACTCTTAATTTAGGTGTTTATTTTGACCAAAGGGTCCCCCCATACAACATTTTTAGAATTTTTCAAAATTTAGAATTGTTATATTTTGACTTATATTTATAAAGCTAGTCATAAGTAGTATAAAAAGTCCCGCCAAAAGTGTTTGCGATGAAAATTGTGGAAAATATCGAAGAAATACCCTTAATTTAGGTGTTTATTTTGACCAAAGGGTCCCCCCTTAAAACATTTTTAGAATTTTTCAAAATTTAGAATTGTGATATTTTGACTTATATTTATAAAGCTAGTCATAAGTAGTATAAAAAGTCCCGCCAAAAGTGTTTGCGATGAAAATTGTGGAAAATATCGAAGAAATACCCTTAATTTAGGTGTTTATTTTGACCAAAGGGTCCCCCCTTACAACATTTTTAGAATTTTTCAAAATTTAGAATTATGATATTTTGACTTTAATTGATAAAGCTAGTCAGAAGCAATATAAAAAGTCCCGCCAAAAGTGTTTGCGATGAAAATTGTGGAAAATATCGAAGAAATACTCTTAATTTAGGTGTTTATTTTGACCAAAGGGTCCCCCCTTACAACATTTTTAGAATTTTTCAAAATTTAGAATTATGATATTTTGACTTTAATTAATAAAGCTAGTCAGAAGCAATATAAAAAGTCCCGCCAAAAGTGTTTGCGATGAAAATTGTGGAAAATATCGAAGAAATACTCTTAATTTAGGTGTTTATTTTGACCAAAGGGTCCCCCCTTACAACATTTTTAGAATTTTTCAAAATTTAGAATTGTGATATTTTGACTTATATTTATAAAGCTAGTCATAAGTAGTATACAAAGTCCCGCCAAAAGTGTTTGCGATGAAAATTGTGGAAAATATCGAAGAAATACCCTTAATTTAGGTGTTTATTTTGACCAAAGGGTCCCCCCTTACAACATTTTTAGAATTTTTCAAAATTTAGAATTATGATATTTTGACTTTAATTGAAAAAGCTAGTCAGAAGCAATATAAAAAGTCCCGCCAAAAGTGTTTGCGATGAAAATTGTGGAAAATATCGAAGAAATACCCTTAATTTAGGTGTTTATTTTGACCAAAGGGTCCCCCCTTACAACATTTTTAGAATTTTTCAAAATTTAGAATTATGATATTTTGACTTATATTTATAAAGCTAGTCATAAGTAATATAAAAAGTCCCGCCAAAAGTGTTTGCGATGAAAATTGTGGAAAATATCGAAGAAATACCCTTAATTTAGGTGTTTATTTTGACCAAAGGGTCCCCCCTTACAACATTTTTAGAATTTTTCAAAATTTAGAATTATGATATTTAGACTTATATTTATAAAGCTAGTCATAAGTAGTATAAAAACTCCCGCCAAAAGCGTTTGAGATGAAAATTGTGGAAAATATCGAAGAAATACCCTTAATTTAGATAGGTTGTTTTGACCAAAGGGTCCCCCCTTACAACATTTTTAGAATTTTTCAAAATTTAGAATTGTGATATTTTGACTTATATTTATAAAGCTAGTCATAAGTAGTATAAAAAGTCCCGCCAAAAGCGTTTGAGATGAAAATTGTGGAAAATATCGAAGAAATACACTTAATTTAGATGTTTATGTTGACCAAAGGTTCCCCCCTTACAACATTTTTAGAATTTTTCAAAATTTAAAATTGTGATATTTTGACTTCAATTGACTTTAATTGATAAAGCTAGTCATAAGTAATATAAAAAGTCCCACCAAAAGTGTTTGCGATGAAAATTGTGGAAAATATCGAAGAAATACCCTTAATTCAGGTGTTTATTTTGACCAAAGGGTCCCCCTTACAACATTTTTAGAATTTTCCAAAATTTCGCGACTGTTGCTCTCGTTCGATTTTACAAACTGCATAATTCACTTCAAATAAATGCACAGTTTCAGTTTTTATACAATCAACAAATTCGCTTCATCAGTAAATTCTTCCGCATAATGGCTTCTACTAGACGAAGACCATGTGAATACTTCCCGTGTAACGGAACTGGTTACATGTTTTGGATGTTGGCGGGCCGCGAGCAGTGCACATAAATTTGAAGCACATCATGAGCAGAGTGCACTGCCTGAAGGTGAAAACTCATAATAATTTCACTTCATTTTTTATGAGTAAATTAAAAAGCTAACCCCAGTCGTTGCTCGCTGTCGTTTGCCATTCCCATCGTCGGCACCACGTCGGGCGTAATGTATTTGGGACGGTGGTACAGGGAGCTGCCATGTCCTGGTCCAGGAACCGAGTCAACGTCAACATCAGCGATGTTCTCGGGGGGGGGCAAGAGACCGAAACGGAGAGCAAGCAAGACCGATGTTGAGACGTAGAGCGAGACCGAGTCTGAGGTGTTTTGTGGTCTGCTGCAACGCTGCGTATGCGTGATTTGTGTCTCTTATCAATCACGTCTAATGGAATTTCTTTTTGTGGCCGACGCACTCGAGGCAGACAAAGTTCCCTAATAATTTATAATAAGTTGCCGGGCTCGCGCGACCTCAAATTGAAAAGTTTTCCAATGTCGTTTGGCAATGACTTTTATATACGGCTACGCTCACGCAAAACTCACACATACACACACGTACATATTCATACATATATATTTCGGTTAACTTATGACAAAGCATACACATAATTTTGAAAGGCGCTTAAAAAGATTCCAGAATCAGAGCCGCATAGGGTTGCAGGGTGAGGCTGCTCAAGGTGACGATGTCGCTGTAGAAAGACGAAATTGTGAAACCAAAGTTAGCCACAAGTTTAGCTACTAAATAGCTAGTAGCAGTACTTACCCCACTGAGGCCTGAGCCTGTGCATTAAGTAGCTTGATCTTGTAGCTTCCGCTAGCGTACAGGGGAGTTGCCACATCGATGCCACTGACACTAGTGTCCAACACATTGGCCACCAGCACATAGGTGGAGTTTCCACTCAGGTATCTCCGAATAGCCAGAACATTGTCGTTAATCGCCGCATATCTGGTCGAGCCATACTGCAACGTCTTCTCCTTACGCAGTGCCACCAACTGCTTGTACAAATCCAAATGACTGCCAGCAGTTGCGTTCTCAGTGCGCACATTGACAGTCACATAATTGGGATTGATGGGCAACCAGGTGGTGCTGTTGGTGGAGAAGCCTGCATTCGCATCGCTGCTCCACTGGAACGGCGTTCTGGCCGGATCTCGGGTGAACTGCTCGTATATATTCTCGTTGGAGTTGCAGGCAGCCGGATCACGTGTATCCGTCCAGCTAATGTCCAAATCTGTCATGCCCAGCTCCTCGCCCTGATAGGTAATGCTCACTCCAGGCAGGAACATCTGCAGCATGTTCATCAAGTCAATGCGCTGCTCGCCATAGCGGCTACCCACGCGACGCTGATCGTGGTTGCCCATCTGAAAAATTGGGATCATGTAGAAATAATCGTGTGAATGATAAGTACAAAATTATTAACAGATGACAGACTTAATTGACAAATTATTTTATAATTTCCTCCATAATTTTCCGATAATTCCATTGGTGTTTTTTTCATTATTATACTGAAGTTAAATATATGGAAGAGATAACTCTTATCTGTTGTTACTTCACAGTCAATAATAATACATATATTAATCTTGATAATACTTATAGAAATAACATAGTTCGGAAGAGTCTCTATAAATTTTATCATATGGGAAAATATTATTATTTAATCAAAACTCTATAATAAAGTGCCAAAAAAAGTCTCTTAAGTACCAAGCACCAGCTTTATCACTGCTTTTGACCTTGAACTTGTGAAGTTCCAAATATATATGCATTTCTTCTATAGGTTTATCGAAATCACGACTAAAGAGCGTGAAAAAACAGCGCACCAAACTGGAAATTTAGAGTTGCCCACTTATCACTCTTACTGACTCTATCTGCAATTTCTGCCCCATACAAACCTTATAAACAAAATCATAATTGACTGTACTTACCACCCAATTGGCAGTCTGTCCCGCTGGCATCTGGGTTAACCAGCTGTTGATGATCTTCACAAATCCTACTGCATTCAGCTGAGTGTTGTTCTTATCACCATTACCACCGACAATAAACTGGAAATTGAATGGTATCTGAGCACCCTTTGTGGTACGGTTGCCATAGAACTGCATGACATAGTCCAGCCCTGAGTATGTCTCCACCATAATAATGCGAGTGTCCCCGCCATGAATGCGCTGGTAGTCGTCGAGGAGCTGACGCCATTGGTAGACCATGTCCACTGTCTCGGGCAGATCCTGTGTGTAGATATGCTTTAGGTAGGATGAGTCATCTGGATCATCTGTGTAGCCACTGAGTGGCTCGTCGGGATAGCGTCCCTCTGCGTCGGGCAGCACCTCGAAGCACCAAGGCACTGCATCAATTCTAAAGCCGGAAACTCCGCGATCCAACCAGTAGGTGAGCACGCGCTTCATCTGAGCCACTACGGCGGGATTGCGGTAGTTAAGATCGGGCTGCTTGACGGCAAACTGATGCAGGTAGTATTGACCACGGTCCGAGTTCCATTCCCAGGCACTGCCACGGAACGCTTGCAGCCAATTTGATGGGGGTTCGCGGTTGCCAGTCGTGGCATTCAAGTAACCATCGTGCCACACATAATAATCCTCGTAGCCCTTCTCACGCTTCACTGACTTCTTGAACCACTCGTTCTCATCGCTCGAATGATTGGGCACAAAGTCCAGAATGATCTTCAGTCCACGCTCCTTGGCGGCTGCGATGAGCTGATCGAAATCATCCAAGGTTCCATACTCTGGCTGAATATCAAAGAAGTCGGAGATATCGTAACCAAAGTCAGCCATGGGAGAGGTGAATATGGGGGACAGCCAAGTGGCCGTTACGCCAATATCCTTGAGGTGATCCAACTTCGAAATGATGCCCTGCAAATCACCAATACCATCGCCATTGGAATCCTTGAAAGAACGCGGATAGATCTGATAGAACTGTGCCACCTGCCACCAATCACGAGTGGCCTCGCTGCTGCTGCTACTGCTTCGCTCTAGATCTTCAAGATCCACAGCAGCTGCCTGGCCCCAGCTAGCCTGCAGGCCCAGCACCAGCAACGTTACTAATACACCATATAATCGCGCCATAACTGACGAGCTGTGGGGTCCCACACAGTCTTTTATAGCCGATTCATGCTGAAGTGATGCAACGTCGAGTGATAAACGTCGAGTGCTTTGCTTTGATACTTTTTTATTGTGGGTACGTATTTAATTACTAATAACTAACAACTTCCACAGAGTGGGAGAACTCAGCGATAGCTCAGATAGAGCACCACTTGAGAGAGTAGTAGATAGAGAGCCATTACAGGCAGTTGACGCTGTTCCCCATTGGTGTAGTAGGTGAAGTAGGGGGAAGTGCCGCGCAGAATCAGTGACTCCTTGGGTGACAGCTCTACAGATCGCGTATCAATGTAGTCCCTAGGAATTAAAGATATGTATAAGTTTAAAGGAAACGTTGAACAATATCAAGGGTAGATAAGCTCATTACTAACCCGGCTTTCCTCTTGGATTTGCTGGTAACCAAAACCACCTGCATATCCATAGTCAAACCCTCGAAGCTCTCTCGCAGATTAACCGTTTCAACGCCATCGAAAATGTTGAGGAGTGTCAGATAGATGTAATCATGCTTGCGGAATCTAAAGATAACAATTGATATTTATAATTAATTTCCATTCTCAAGTAAGTTAAACTCTGCACGCACCTCCTCACGGCCAGCACAGCTCCATTTAAAGCCTTCACCTCCGTGTCGCCGAACTGCAGAGTTGTTGCCTCACTGCGCAACTTCATTAGCTGTTTGTAGATATTCAGATGACTCAGAGGCTGTTGACGCTGTTGCTCCACATTGATCTGTTGGTAATCTTTGGCAATGGGCAACCAAGTCTTGCTGGCATTACTAAAGCCTGCATCCTTATCGCCGCTCCACTGGAAGGGCGTGCGTTCGGGATCGCGTGAGAAGTGCTCGTAGATGCTCGAGTTGGTGTTGCAGGCCGAGGGATCCACAGTATCCTTCCACGATATCCACACATCGGTCATGCCCAGCTCTTCACCCTGGTAGCTGACACTTGCACCCGGCAGAGTCGTGGTCAGCATATTTAGCATATCCACACGATCGGTGCCCAGACGTGAGCCCACACGGTTCTGATCGTGATTGCCCAACTGCAAAGAACATGATGATTATCCCTCATCATCAGTTTACAACTACAGAGAGTACTTACCACCCAGTTGGCTGTGCGACCTGGTGGCATGTGCTGCAGCCATTTCTGTATGGTCGACGCATAATCTCCTGCTGTGGACTTGTTCGAGATCTCGCTTATCAGCAGAAAGTTGAACGGCAGCTGGGCTCCCTCGGCCGTTGCATTGCCGTAGTACTGCATGACGATATCGATGGGTGAATAGGTCTCGGCCAGTAAGATGCGATCGCCGCTGAACTCGTCCAGCACTGCACGCCATTCGTAGACAAGCGAAATTGTCTCCGGCTGGTCGACCGTATAGATGTGCTGCAGATAGCCGTAGTCATCGGGATCGTTGACCCAATCGTTGCGCGGCTCGTCACGGTACCCAGCAGCGTCGGGTGCTATCTCGAAGACATGCGGCACAGCATCAATGCGGAATCCAGCAACGCCCTTGTTCAACCAAAAGCGCAGAACATTCTGCAGGTGAGGAACAGGAATTAGATGAAGGAACAGGAATTAATCAGTTCTTTACTCACCTTCATGGCCTCTCGCACTTTGGGATTGCGGTAGTTGAGATCGGGTTGTTTCTTCACAAACTGATGTAGATAGTATTCCTTGCGTTGCTCGTGCCACTGCCAAGCGGAGCCGCGGAACACGCTTACCCAGTTACTAGGGGGCTGCCGAGTCCCATTGACCACTTTACCAGGATGCCATACATAGAAGTCTTTGTACTCGGGTTCACCTGCTGCCGATCGTTTGAACCAATCGCACTCGTCACTTGAATGATTTGGCACAAAGTCCAAAATGATCTTTATGTCCAGCTTCTTGGCCTCCTCCAACAGATGCTCAAAGTCTGCCATATTACCAAAAATCGGAGCAATTTCGGTAAAGTTGGCAATGTCGTAGCCAAAGTCCGCCATGGGAGATGTGAAGATGGGCGACAACCAGGTGGCTGTTATACCCAGTTCTTTCAAATAGGGAAGGCTACTCGTGATGCCTAAATATCGCAAATTATTTTCTTTTTCCCCTTTTCGTATTTTGGACTCTGCTCACCGTTTAAATCGCCTACACCATCGCTGTTGCTGTCCTTAAATGACCTTGGATAGATTTGGTAGAATGCTCCCGTTTGCCACCACTTAGTCTCGTTATTCTGGTGTTCGATGTCACGAAACGTTGCATGGTAGTTGGGAAAGGGCTGACCCAGTGCCGGGACCAGAACCTGCAACACCAGCAGCAGCAACAATGCCGCCATGAGGTTCGGCATTCTCTCTCTCAACTGATGCTTCAAAGCTTTAACTTGGAAGTTGGACGAGTTGCAACCAGACGACACCAACAAACTGAGTGGACTGGCGCAAGCAGTTGATCCTCTGCCAGAAGAAACCCAACATCACATAACTTTCTCTCCCGCATTCTCGTTCGCTCTCAGCAGTTTCTAAATTGGGTGCTTTATTTTTAGCGGTTCTTCTACAGTGCATGCAATAAATATATGCATTGAGTTTAATAAATGAATATAAAATGAAACTGTATCAATTTTTAATATTAATATTTAAATTACTATTAATACATAAATAATAATAAATAAACAGCATATTAAGAATATATGTGTGAAATGATTTCAAACAATTCATAAATATAAAATGGCCAAATGTTAAGAGTGTACGAATAATTTTTAAGCTGACTGTGTTAAAGCAAACGAGCGCGCGATGAATATCGATAGATTGCAGGAGAGAGCAAAACAGAGAGAGAGAGAGAGAGAGAGAGAGAGATGAAAACAAGACTGAGAGCATGTGAGAGAGTAAATAATGCAAATGAAGCAAAACACACAAACATTTGACAGTGGGCAGATAAGCATAAATAAAGCGTGCAACTAATAAAGCAGATTTGATGTTTGAACCACAAAAACTAAATAATTTTAATTATTAACGATTAAATAACGGGAAATAAACAAGACTTATAACAATATAAATAGAACTTATTTAAATGTCATTAAATTAAAATCTTATGAGCATTCAGTCATAATTATATATTATGGTAATTAAAAGATGCATTTGATTTCTATGTACTCAGCTTGTATTTAATTATTGTACAAATTTTATCAAATGCGACATGCACTTATTCTCTAATCTCTTCAGCTACAATATTAATGCACTGTTTAAAACAGTTTTATTAAAAGCATGACTCACTCCTTCATAATATATTTACTGCTTCTTTATTTCTGGATGCTCACTGTGTGGTAATCTTTGATAAGTAGCATAACAATTGAATCATATACATAAATATATGAATGTCAATATGCATATTGGATGACTCTGAAGTAAGACTATTTTTAGACTTATCAACAAACTGCAAAATAGTTGTTTCCACTGTGCAGAATATCGCTAAAAAACGTTGATAAAAACTTGGTTGTTTGTTTCCCTTTTGACATAACAGCAGATGGTGACAAATATTTGCTTGCAATTTGTATACCCTACACTCAATGTGGTGTGGGGGTGTGCTTATGCAGACTTAGAAACTGAATAATTGAATTACTAATAACATTACATACAGGGTATATCCCCAGCGGTTAATGCCAGCTGTAGTGCAATGCTGTGCTGTGACGAAAGGTGAGAGAATCAACGCGCGCTTAGATCGCAGTTGCTGATAAGTTGAATCAGTGCAAATGGAATAAAGGCAGAAACATAAACCACAATCGCGATAAATTAACAATATAATATATATTTATTAGTGCAGTCGAATCGTGTATATAGTAATGCAGTATATTTTAATATACTGTGTTCAAACTGTTGTTGTGGAGCGCAACACGACAGCCTCGTGGGGCATCAGGGTGACGCTGCTGGCAGAGACTTGATCGCCCAGCTGCCTGATGGACTTGTCGGTGATCAGAGCGTACTGGAACTTGGCAGGCAGACCGCTGAACACATCATTCAAGTTGACATTCTCGATGGAATCGAAAATGTTGAACAGCGAAATGTACAAGTAATTTCCACTCAGGTAACTATCGAGAAGGATTTAAAATTAAAGACTGATTGCAATGTGATCTTCAGGGTGCAGACTTACCGCTTTACAGCAAGAACATAACTGCTGGCGGCCTTGATCTCAGCCGAACCCTGTTCGATCGTAGGTTCCTGACGCAATTGCTGCAGTCGCTTGAACACATTCAAATGACTCAGGGAGACGCCGCGTTCCTTCTGCACATTGCGCTGTGGGTAGTCCTGGCCAACTGGCAACCACGTGGTGTTACCTGTGGTGAAGCCACTGAACTTGCCATCTGTCCACTGCATGGGTGATCTAGCCGGATCACGTGAGTTGTCCATATAGTACTCCTCGTAGCCATTGCAAGCCTGGGGATCCACAGTCTCCTCCCACGTTATGTAGGCATCCAGCATGCCCAGCTCTTCACCCTGGTAGGTGATACTGCAGCCGGGCAGCGTGAGCAGCAGAATATTGAAGAGATCCACGCGATCGGCACCAAAGCGAGAACCCACACGATTCTTATCGTGATTGCCAATCTGTCGCCATGTGGACGAGGTAAGCGCGATTAGCTACGTGTCTTGGATAAGGAATCGTTCTCTACTTACCACCCAGTTGGCGCTTTTGCCGCTCGGCATTTGCGATAGCCAGTTGTTGATCAGGTACTCGTAGTGATACGCATCGGAGTCGTAGTGCAGATTGCTTATCAGCTGGAAATTGAAGGGTATCTGTGCGCCGTCGGCTGTTTCATTGCCATAGTAGTGCATGACAATCTCGATAGGTGACCAGGTTTCCACCATGAGAATGCTAATGAGATAATCAACAAAGTTGTTAGTTGTGTATCTACTCAGAGTTAATTCCTTTCACTCACCGTTCATCGCCGCCGTTGTCCTGCTGGAACTTCTCCAGAATCTCACGCCACTCGTAGACCAAGTGTGGTGTCTCTGGCTGATCGACTGTGTAGATCTTGTGCGTGTAGCCGTACTCGTCGGGATCATTGGTCCAGTCATTGCGTGGCTCATCTGGGTAGTTGCCGTCCTCGTCAGCCTCGATTTCGAAGGCGTGATAGATGGCATCCACACGGAAGCCGTCGACGCCCTTCTCCAGCCAGAAACGGAGCACATCGTTCATTTCCTCGCGCACTACAGGATTGCGGAAGTTGAAGTCAGGCTGCTTCTTGTGGAACTGATGCAGATAGTATTCCTGGCGACCCTCGTGCCATTCCCATGCCGAGCCACGGAATACACTGACCCAGTTCGTGGGTGGTCTGCGTACGCCATTCTCAACGAATCCCGGATGCCAGATATAGTAATCCTTGTACTGCTCCTCGCCAGCTGCAGAGCGTAGGAACCAATCACACTCGTCACTGGAATGATTGGGCACGAAGTCCAGAATGATCTTGATATTTAGTTGCTTGGCACGAGCCACCATGTTTTCAAAGTCCTCCATGGTGCCAAAGAGTTTATCCACGGCCTTAAAGTCTGATATATCGTATCCGAAATCGGCCATAGGTGATTCCAGGAAGGGCGACAGCCATGTGGCTGTCACTCCGATTTCCTTAAGATATTCCAGTTTCTCTGTAACGCCATTAAGATCTCCGACACCATCGCCATCGCTGTCCTTGAAGGAGCGCGGATAGATCTGATAGAAGGAGGCCGTTTGCCACCAGGGCGCAGCTGCATCGGCGGCCAAAAGGCCCAAGCTAAGCAGTAAGACAATGCTAGACCAGCTGGTCATTGTTAACTAACTAATCAGACCTCAGGTCCAGCGACCCCTTTTATGCCTTTCGGCAACTGTCGATAATGCTCGCTACAGCATTATAAAACAATTGGTATTAGGGCTTATCGTTGTTTTGCCCCAACGAAGACTCCAGCAAAGTACGCTTTATTTATTGCACTACACCTGAATTGATTGAACATTCGATAGCACAGCATTGTTCTTTGCAAACATCATCATCGGCTCATTATAATATAGTAAGTATTTTTCGGGGAATTAGGTTTATTTTAAGATCACTCCAAGGAACTAAAATTATTGATATTAGTTTCTAAATTTAGATTGATACTTCGCAGATTTCTTTATGGTTTATTGATTGATTGTGAAGTCTAACGTTATCATTGGAAATTCCTTAAAAATTCCCCATACCATATCTACATATTTCTTTAATGTCAGGCTAGACATACCATATAGTACTATATATGTAGATGACATTCTCGAAATACCCCCCTAGAAAAAATGAATAATAGCTCATAAATTATCCGTGCCTGATATGGAAACAGCTGGACCTGGCACGGGTGGCGATTAGATATTGGTAGGGTCGTAATTTTTATGCAGCCACAAAATGAGTTTGCGCTAATCTGTCGCATGATCTCGAAACGTCAGGCCAGAAGAGCGTCGACAAGTAGCTCCCATAAATACAGGGTCTCTGGAAAAGCACCAGGGAGCTCTCTCCGAGTACAACGTGTTCGCTGCGATTGTAAACCTTTTAGACACACATACCCAGATCTAATCAATGCTGACTATGGCTGGCAAATATCGCGGGTTTATAGCGACCCCCCACTTATCGCAGTGCATAAATAGAGGCCCCCACTAATCCCGACCCTCAATCGGTACCGCGACAACAAGTGCGACAACATGTGGGCCAAGACATTGATACTCTGCTGCCTGGCACTGGGCCTGGCACTGCCCACGCTCGCCGAGGTGGGTTGGTGGCGCAATGCTCAGTTCTATCAGATCTATCCCAGATCCTACAAGGACAGCGATGGTGATGGTGTTGGTGACTTGAATGGTAAGTTCGACAGGGTTGTTTTTCGAAGGAACTCTTGTGGCTAATCTGGAATGGACTCTTTGCAGGCATTACGCAACAGTTGGCCTATCTGAAGGAGATCGGTGTCACAGCCACTTGGCTGTCGCCCATTTTCACCTCACCCATGGCTGACTTTGGCTACGATGTGGCGAACTTCACTGAAATCGATCCACTCTTTGGCAGCATGGAGGACTTTGACCAGCTGCTGGAGCGTGCCAAGCAACTGGACATCAAGATCATTCTGGATTTTGTGCCGAATCATTCGAGTGACGAGTGCGATTGGTTCATCCGCTCGGCAGCCGGTGAGGCAGAGTACAGGGACTTCTATGTGTGGCACACGGGTAAGGTGGTGAATGGTATCAGGCAGCCACCAACCAACTGGATCAGTGTTTTCCGTGGCTCCCAGTGGACCTGGCATGAGGGTCGTCAGGCCTACTATCTGCATCAGTTCCACGCCAAGCAGCCGGATCTGAACTACCGCAACCCTAAGGTTGTGGAGGCCATGAAGGAGGTGCTGCGCTTCTGGCTGCGCAAGGGTGTCTACGGCTTCCGCATCGATGCTGTGCCACATGTGTTCGAAGTCGAAGCCGATTCTAATGGCGACTGGCCCGATGAGCCCCGCAACGAAGCTGTCAGCGATCCCGAGGACTACAGCTACTTGGACCACTTGTACACCACCAATCAGCCGGAGACCATTGATCTGGTCTACCAGTTCCGTCAGGTTATCGATGCCATCGACGAAGAGTTGGGCGGCGATGATCGTGTGCTCCTCACCGAGGCGTACGCTCCCTTGGATGTGCTGATGCAGTACTATGGCAACAGCACCCACAACGGTTCCCAGATCCCCTTCAACTTCGAGCTGCTCTCCAACATCAACTTTTACTCCGATGCCTATCATTACTCCGAGCTGCTCCACAACTGGTTGGACAACATGCCCGCCGGACAGGTGGCCAACTGGGTGCTGGGTAATCACGATCAGAGTCGCATTGGTTCCCGTCTGGGCGCCGATCGCATCGATGCCATTAACATGTTGCTGCTGACGCTGCCTGGCATCAGTGTGACCTACCAGGGCGAGGAGATCGGCATGACAGACGTCTGGATTAGCTGGAACGACACTGTCGATCCCCAGGCCTGTCAGTCCAACGAGGAGGAGTTCGAGCGTCTTACGCGCGATCCCGTGCGTACACCATTCCAATGGAATGACGAGAACAATGCCGGTTTCACTGAAGCCTCAGAAACTTGGCTGCCTGTGGCCGCGGACTACAAACTGACCAACGTGAAGCGCGAGCGTGGCATTGCCCTCAGTCACCTGAACATCTACAAGCAGCTGCGTGCTCTGCGCGATGAGCCCACCCTGAAACAGGGCGATGTCACGGTCAGTGCCATTGGACCCAATGTGTTGGCCTTCAAGCGGTAAGTTACTAGGCCTCTGCTGGATGATAGGGCAACTCTACATTTAACTTTGTTATCCACAGCTCCCTCGCCGGTCAAAAGTCTTACATAACCGTGTTGAACATTAACGACGATGTCGAGTCGGTTAACCTGGACACGGTCTTCACCGAGCTGAGCTCTCAGTTGAGCTACGTCGTGGTGAACGACAAGAGTTCACGACGCAAGAAGTAAGTGAAGCCTCCTAAGGCAGTTAAGATAGAATCTGGAACCTAAGCAATAAATATCGTCTCTCTTTCAGCGATCTGACTTACGCCAACTCCCTTCTCTTGATGCCCAAGGAAGCTGTTGTCCTGAGCACTGTTTAAATAAGTTGCCAATGCTAGTCAACAATTAAATTTCATAATATTTCAAAGAACTTGTTGTATTTATTAGCGTGTGCCCCACGTCAACAGTTTTTATGGGGGCACTTTGTCAGGGAAAAGCCAATTCAATCCCACATTCTTTTGTAATGGCTTTACGACTCGAGCGACCTTATCAATCGATTAGGTTCTAGGGCCTCTCATTAACGCACAACCAGCGATTTCAGAAATAAGATAATACTCATTATATCATCCGGTATAAGTCGAGTTGTTTATTTGAAAACCCCAAGTGGTGAATTTACAATGCTCTTCACCAATTGAACTTTGTGTATTACGCGAGCCAACTTCAGTTCCCATTGCCATGCGGCAAGTGGCTGATAGAAAAGTTAATGGTAGAGTCATTGGGGTCTCGGGTTCTCCAGTGGAGTGTTATCTTTATGAGCAGCATAAAATGCACTGATTAAATTAAACAAAATTAGCTGATTCAGGCCAACCAGCGCAGCACAATGGACTCGTAGGGCATCAGTATAAGAACTTCACTGAGATCCACAGTGTCCCTGCAAGTAGAAACCTTAAGTAGGAAAAGCCTATGACTTGGATTGGGTTCAAACTTACCCAGGAGTGTGTGTAGAGTAAGCGGTGGCCAGCACATACTCGTACACCTTGCTTGAAAGGCCAACAAACTTCTGCATCTCGTTGCCCATGTTGACCAGTATGCGGTATTCCTCATTGCGTCGATTGGTGCTGATGATAATGAAGAGGCTTTGCTAGTCAGTATGTTCCCAATTGGAAGAACCCCTCCACACTTACCGTATAATTTGAAGAACCTGCTCGTTGAGTGCCTCGTAGGAGAAGCCACCGTCCTCCTTGAAGGCCAGAAAAGCGGAGGTGCTCTTTAGCTGCTGCAGTCCCTTGAAGATCTGCAGCGAAGAACGTGCCACGCCCCTTTCTGTACGCACATTATACCGCTCATAGTCAGGACTAAGCGGCAGCCAGGTGGTATCGTTCGTTGAGAAGTCTCCGTTCTTGAGCGGAGCCCATTGCATGGGAGTGCGTTCGCCATCGCGATCATCGCACGAGATCTCCGTGCACTCTGTCTCCACATTGGACATGCCGATCTCTTCGCCATAGTAGGTAACCGAGGCACCGGGCAAGGCGTTCACAATCACATTCAGCAGGTCCACCTTGTGGGCACCCATGCGATTGGCCACGCGCTGTGTATCGTGGTTGCCCACCACCCAATTGGCAGTCTGATGCTGCGCCCACATTGTGTCCATCCAGTAGTCAATGGAGCTGACCACATCACGTGCCGTGGAGTAACCGCTGAGGTACATCAGCTGGAAGTTCATGGGCAGCTGAGTGCCCTGTCGAGTACCATTGCCGAAGTAGGCACTCAGTGTCTCCACCGGACTGTAGGCTTCGGCCAGCAGTACGCGCGTATCGCCGCCATTCTTTGCTTGGTACTCGATCAGAAAGTCGCGCCACTCGTACATGAGAACCACCGTGTCTGGCTGATCCTTGGTGTAGATGTGATCGTGATAGTCATAGGCATCGGGGTTGCTGCCCCAGCCGCTCACCGGCTCATCCGGGTAGCTGCCATTCGCGTAGCGAAGCTCGTACATGTGAGGCACAGCATCGATGCGGAATCCATCGACGCCTCGATCCAGCCAGAAGCCCAGCACATCCAGCATATGCTCACGCACCATGGGATTGCTGAAGTTCAGATCAGGCTGCTTCACTTGGAACTGATGCAGGAAGTATTGCTGGCGTGTCTCATGCCACGTCCACATGGGGCCACCAAAGACGCTTACCCAGTTGCTGGGCGGCTCGTGTTCACCAGTCTCCGCATTTAGCTTTCCATCGTCCCACACATAGAAGTCATCGTAGCCATCCTGGCGATTCACAGACTTCTGGAACCATTCACATTCATCGCTCGAGTGATTGGGCACAAAGTCCAGAATAATTTTCAGTCCCAGCGACTTGGCTTGCACCATCATTGCATCGAAGTCGGCCAGTGTGCCGAAGATCGGATCGACGTCCGTGAAGTTGGAGATATCGTAGCCGAAATCGGACATGGGTGAGCTGAAGATCGGCGACAGCCAAGTGGCCGTGATGCCGATCTCCTTGAGATAGGCCAGACGCTTTGTTATGCCCTGCAAATCGCCAACGCCATCGCCATTGCTGTCCTGAAAGGAGCGTGGGTAGATCTGATACAGCGCTGCGTTCTCCCACCAATCGATGTCCGTGGAGGCGTCGCTGCTACCCAGCAGCACCAGCAGCAGCACCGAGAGCGGAAGAAGTCGTCGCGTCAACATGTCGCTTGCGTTTGTGCTCAACTTGGACTATTAGCCAAATCAATTTGCTAATAACAATCGACTCTGCCCATGTTGCGATACGGATTCAGTCGATAAGGCCAGCGATGCCAACGTCAACGTCAACGTCGACTGCGCCTCTCTCACGACCCACAGAGCGCATGGGTAATCTGCCACTTTTATGGCAATCTTGTTAGATTACACAAGTTGTTTTGGTGATCTGACCAAACTTGCCATACCCATGTTCTGTACCAGGCCAGATTTAAGCTTAACCAACTCGTTTTCAGGCATTTTGCACTCTTGAATTCCAGCTGACACTAAGGAGACTTTAATATAGAAAATCAAATATTACTGAGGGAGAAAGGAGTTTTAAACATCAACTATGTTAAACTGCACACATCTCTATTGTGCAATATTAGATCATATATCTCACACCAAAAGTCATTAAATTATAGATTAAATAAACTATGTTTGTTGTTAATTATTTCAGTCTTCACTACAGCGTATTTCCTAGTCTGGCAGTCCCCACATATCATAAAAATGCGTGTGCGTTGACGTCGCTGTATCGACAGCTCTGGCCGTCATGTTGCGTCCCCATCGGAATCACAAAAGCTGTCATAAAACGGTTTTATGTGACCCGAGTACAGGACTCAGATACCCCGCGGCCTTAACTCTGAAATTTAACGACGGTTGCTCAATTAGTTTTTGATTTGTTAACTAAAACAAGTTGAACTTTTTAATTAGAACTTAACTTAACTGTCTGTTTGTTATTATAAATAGCTTGACGAATATACATATAAAGAGAAATATTCTGCTAAGATTTCAGTACCTCAAATTGCATCTGAAAACTATACGAAATAACCCTCGAGGCAGCAGGCACATAAAGAATCGCGTAGGCCTTATGCTGAACGCAATAAAATCTGATGGGGCCAAAGTTCATGTACTGCGTGTGTCCTGCTGGCCACTTGACAGCTGTCAACTGTGACCGACCACACTCACTTGGCATTTTAAAAAATGCCCGGCTTTATTTTGACAGATTCCTGAGCTGCGCGTCGGCTTCATAAATAATTCGATGTGCTTTTAAATAAATTACATTGCTTTAAACTTGTACTTAGTTAATTAATGAGTGAACGAATGATATGCTCGCTTGCAGTGCCCGCTAAGGGCAACAGAGAGAGAGAGAGACAGGGAGAGAAGGGAGTGTGGTAGCACATTTGCAATTTACCTTCAACAGCATGAGGTCCAGAGGGCAGCAGAAGGGCAGATGGATGCAGTAACGGACATGTACTCTTTCCAAATGGCCCTTGGCGTTGCGCTTTCATTTGTTTTAATTCAATTTAAATTCACATGTTCGTTTTGCAGTAGTGTACCCTGTAAGCAAAAGGTAACAGTGAAAAGGGATTGCTCAATTTAGTTATTGGTAATTGTCTGACATAAGGTTCTTTCAGCCATAAATTCATAGCTTTGGCTAGGATTCGGTATTTCACATGCAACTAATTGTTATTACATAAAGTGCAGTATGATATGTTGTGTTTAACACAATTGTTTATTAATTTTAGAGTAATTTCTAGTTCTGTAAATAATAAAATATTATTATTACCTAGTGGATTGAAAAGTTACGCTTCAGTAAACTTTTAAATCAAGTTAAATTCTATGGAATATCCAAAAAGGAAATTTGCATTAAATTCACATTTGAAATGCATTGACATCTGTGGTATATATTTGTGTATATACAACACATATATATTAATGATTTTAAATATAATTTTAGTGTTTACGACACACTCATCTGAAGACCACTGACTGTGAAGTCGAATGATTAACACCGATATATCTAGCGCCTACCGACAACTCGATTGGCCACATTTCGGGGGGCTCGCGACACGGTTGATCTTTTGTTTTGAAATGGAAACAAGTTTGTTGGGACAATTGAACCCGTTTGATCAGCCCGTTATTGATGCACTTCAGTATTCGCATTAATTGTTTAAGATTATAACCGTACTCTCCTGTTTCTAAGCAAATGCTCAACGAATGTGTGTATAAACCCATAACTCAGGGCAATAACGCAGTGATGCCATCAACTCATAAACTGGACGCAATTTATATTGTCGATCATCGGATGGTACGTGTATAAAAGGCCCTGGCCGATCTGGGTGGAGCATCAGTCAACGTTCGTTCTTCACGTTCAACTAACTGCACCAAAAAACCAATCAAAATGTTCAAAGTTGTAAGTATCTGTATTACCCAAGGATTCAAATGGATTGATCGACTAATTTACTGAATGCTTTCCGCCTTTTTAGCTGATGATCTGCGCTGTTTTCGGAGTGGCCTTGGCTGCTGTCCAACATCCCCGCCCACCACACCCAGTGCCGCATCCGGTTCCTCACCCAGTGCCCCACAACGATCACAGCCCAGTTGGACGTGCCGAGGATGTGCACGCTGATGTCATTCAACGCAAGGACGATGTACGCCCCGATGGCTTCGAAACATCGTGGGAGACCAACAACCACATCACAGAGAGCCGCAGCGGCGATGAGCACGGTAACATCAAGGGAGAATACGGCTGGATTTCGCCCGAAGGCGAGCACATTCAGATTTCCTATGTCGCCGATGAACATGGTTACCAGCCACAGGGTGCCGTCATTCCTGCTGTGCCCGAGCACGTTGCCCGCTCCATTGCATGGAACGCGGCGCATTCCCACGAAGACCAGTCCGGCAGCCACAACGTCCATCATTAAAGGGGGGGAGATGAGCTCACCAATTAGGCCGCTTGTACAGCATAGACTTGGAACGCACACAGGACTAGTCTCTACGAAATCTCTATAGTCGATAAGCTATTCACAACTAACGAATGTTTCCCTTATCAAGTATAATAAATACTTAATTGCAATGAAAGACAATAAGCATTTTTTCAACTTATCGATGGTTTATTTGTATCTTTTAATATTCGATAATATTAATTCTCGATAGTCTTAAGGCATTTTTTACTCTGTATAGAAAGGTTTAATATTATTAATCTTGGTGTGTCCAAAGTTTTTCTAGGGTATTTTATTCTGCGACATCCAATTATGCTCATTTTAACTTATTCTCTTTCTGTGTAGTAAGTTCTGATTTATATGGGTCAGCTAAATCTTATCTAAACATCCGAATTTAATTGAAATTGACCGATTTGACAATTTAATTCATGTTAACTGCTTTTTAAACCACTTGAAATTCGGAACTGATTATCATAATGTTGATATGAGGAGAATATGTATTAGTACAGCGATATTTATCAATGAAATGAAGTTTGAATTGTATAAATATCCAGCTAAATTTAAGAGTGTGAAAAGAGCTATTTAAATTGCAAATGATTAGAAAATCAAAGAAATCATACTTGCTCTCTAAATAGAACTCGCTTTTTAGGTAACCTTGAATCGATGCCTTCCGGATTTCGGGCTCTTAGTGACCCATTGAAGGTTACCTAAAAATCCAGTCTTAAGCTAAGTAAACTGACGAGTTGTTTTTTAACGAGAAGTGTTTACAGGTGAGTTCTGTTATCGGACATAAGAACCTCTTAGCGGCTACTCGTTAGGGGTTTGGTATGTTGACTTAATTACTCCTGATTATTTTCTATCAGATGATCATAGGCGGTTGACTCATGATGATGCACTTCAGTTGTTGGAAAATAACAATAAGGTAGAAATACAATATTTCCACTATCAAAAATCGTAGTTGGGTAACGTAGAATGTTAAAACAAAATGCCATTATCTGATTTCCCAAACGTAAGTGGGCGGGATGAACAATGGCATTCGTATGGGGTAGAGAGCTGTTTGTCGAGCAATTGAATTGTCCACTCCAAGCTCGGTACACAACCCTCGATAGTCAATGGCTTATCGGACCCCATAAAAGTAGAGAGACACCTGCGAACTCGACCAAATTCATTCAACATGCGAGTGCTGACAGTCATTGCCATCGTCGCGGTGGTGCTGGGAATCACTGGGGCCACCGAGTGGTATGAGAGTGGCAACTATTATCAAATCTATCCGCGTTCGTTCCGCGACTCCGATGGCGATGGTATCGGGGATCTCAATGGCGTCACCGAGAAACTGCAGTATCTGAAGGACATTGGCTTTACGGGTACGTGGCTGTCCCCGATATTCAAGTCACCCATGGTGGACTTTGGCTACGATATTTCCGACTTCTATTCGATACAACCGGAGTACGGCACCATGGAAGACTTTGAACGTATGATTGCACGCGCCAAGGAGGTAGGCATCAGAATCATATTGGACTTTGTGCCCAACCACTCCAGTGATAAGAACGAGTGGTTCACCAAATCGGTGGACAGTGATCCCACGTATAAGGACTTCTACATTTGGCACGATGGAAATATCAACAACGTAACCGGCGAGAGGGAGCCACCAAACAACTGGGTCTCCGAGTTCCGTTACAGCGCCTGGGAATGGAATGATGTGAGGCAGCAGTACTATCTGCATCAGTTTGCGACGGCACAGCCTGATCTGAACTATCGTAATCCGGCCGTGGTGACCGAAATGAAGAATGTCATTAAGTTCTGGCTGGCTAAGGGAGTTTCTGGATTCCGTATTGATGCTATCCCTTACCTGTTTGAAGTCGACTTGGATCGCTACAATCAGTACCCAGATGAGCCACTGTCGAATGACCCCGACTGTACACCAGATGATCATTGCTACACCGAGCACATTTACACGCAGGATCAGCCTGAGACCTTCGACATGATCTACCAGTGGCGCACAGTGGTTGATGAGTTCCATGAGGAGCATGGTGGCGATAAACGTCTGCTCATGACTGAGGCCTACACCAGTTTCGATAACATGATCAAGTTTTACGGAGATGGTATTCGCAATGGATCGCACATTCCCTTCAACTTTGACTTCCTGTCGAACATCAACAGCACCTCGAAGGCCCCCGAGTATGTGGAGCACATACAGAAGTGGATGAATGCCATGCCAGCTGGCGTGAATGCCAACTGGGTGTTGGGCAACCACGACAACAAGCGAGTGGCCTCCCGTTTCGGCGTGAATCGCACCGACTTGATAAACATTCTGCTGCAGACTCTGCCAGGAAATGCGATCACCTACAACGGAGAGGAGATAGGCATGACAGATGTGTACATTAGTTGGGAGGATACTGTCGATCCAAATGCCTGCAACTCTGATCCAGAGCACTATTATGCCCGCAGTCGTGATCCGGCGCGTACGCCCTATCAATGGGATGCGTCCTCCATGGCGGGTGAGTAACCAAGTAAGTGGATTCTATGGCCCTTTTCATTGATCATACCTCCGCACAGGCTTTACAACTGCCGATCATACCTGGCTGCCTGTTTCCGAGGAGTACAAGACGGTCAACGCACTGCAACAGCTGCGTGCCCCACAGTCGCATCTGCAGATCTTCAAGACACTGGTGCGTGTCAGACAGGAGCCGTCGTTCAAGAACGGTACACTCAACATTCAGGCCATTGGCGAGGACATTGTTATATATTCACGGTCAGTAGGAAAAGAGTTCTGTCTGAAGATCGCGTTGTCTAATAATATCTTTCTATCTTGCAGCCAAGAGGCAGGCAGCGACATTTATGTGGTCGTGTTGAATCTGGGCGATACTGACCAGACCATCAACCTGACACAGTATTATAGTCTGGGCGCTCAGGCTGAGGTCATCACTAGCTCGGTCCAGTCACAGTATATCAATGGCGAAACTGTGCAGACTGCATCCTTTGTGGCCAACGGCAACGTGGGCACAGTTCTGGTGGGCATCAACTAAAGCTTCGACTAGACGACTATAGGTTTATTAACTTTTAACGATCACTGTAACTCTTAAATAAAAAGCATAGCAAACTACTTTCTTTCACGCATGCGCAGATAAAGACCGTTGTCTGATTTCAGTGTCAGAACCGCAGATAAGATGGGGTCGTACTTGTGCCCCTGTCGCTCTTTGCGCTCCTTCTCGGCCTTGGGTAGACCCACATAGGTGTTTAGGTAACCATCTTTGGATAGCAGCTCTTCCATGGCGGGCAGCACTTCGAACGTGCGCACAATCTTAGAAACCACAGTTTTGATCTCCAGCAGTGCAAATTTCTGTCCTATACAGTTTCGTGGACCTGCACTGAAAGGCAAATACTCGAAAGGTCCCGGCTTATCCACCTCGAATCGCTCGGGATTGAAGCGCATGGGATCTTTAAAGATGCGATCATCGTATCCCAGCATAATGAGTGCCAGGTTAAGAGTAGTTCCAGCAGGAATAATGTCGCCACCTATTGAAGGAATGAATCATTATTAACAAGAATGAACTTTCAATTGTTTTCCTTTGAACTTACAAATATCGTAGTCCTTTTCGGTGTAGCGTCCAATAAACGGCACACTGGGATAGACTCGTTGCGCTTCCTTAATGAACAAGTCCAGATATTTCATTTCGGACAGTTCCTGGAAGGTGGCGTCACGGTGCATGTCATCTCCCAAGATTGAACGCTGCTCTTCATACAGTTTGCGCTGTGAAAGAAAGGAGATTAATTCACTTTGAACCCTTCTGTCCACATTCCAGAAAAATAAAACTCACTTGTTCATCGGGGAATCTGGACAGTATGTAAATAGCGAAGGCAACACCCGATGTAGTTGTGTCGTGACCCTCAAACATGAATGTCGAGACCTCCTCGTAGATATCTTGTTGGGTCAAAGGTTTTCCGTCAATGGTTGACGAGAGCAACGTGTCCAGGAAGTTCATTTTCTTCCTTGAGAATTCAGATCCTTCGATTTTTTTGGCGGTGCCGTCCCGATGTGCCCCAATGCGCTTCTCAATAATGTCATTGGTGAAGTCCTTAAGAATTTTCAGAGTTTTCGCATTGGCAGAGTAGTCAGGAGAAAGGCGGAAAAGAAACTCGGAACGCTTCATGGGACTAAATGCTCGCATATTCAGGTTGTAGCACATACTGGGGAAGAAGATATTCATAAGAACTATGCCAACTGTGAACTAATATTAGCTTACACCTTGAAGGCCTTCACAATGGGCGAGTCGTGCTGCCCGACTGCGTTGATTGGCACTCCCATTGCTGTCTCACAGATCACATCCAACGTTAGATAATGCGATTCATCTTGGAAATCAAAGATATTATCGCCGGCAGAGACTTTCCTCAGATGATTAATAAACTTGCTGGAATTCTCATTCATGACTGTATGAAAGTCCTGCAGAATATTGAAATGGAACGAGGGCGTTATCATCTTGCGATGCTTGTGCCACCTGCTGCCGGTGCTTGTGAGCAGTCCCTTTCCCAGCCAGGGATCCAGCATATCATAGATATCCGATTTCTTTATCAAGGTGTTGCTGCTGAGTATAAACTGCAATACAGAAAAATCTTAGCTAGATTTCTTTATGGGAAATGTTTCTTTAACTTACCTCCAAATGTTTGGGATTGGTAACGAAAAAGTTGGAATAGTATCCAACCCAGAAACGGAAGTTATCTTTCCCATATGTGTACCACCAATCGAAGAATGTGTTGAGAATCTCTGAGAGAATAAACGGAAAGGGGAAGGCATTAGTGAATGTTGAACTTACTAAATTATTCATGTGGGATCACATCAATAATAATATTTGCTTATCAAAGTGGGAACAGTTGGCAAATAATATTTCCCAAAACATTGATTGAACCCCAAGTCGGACTGTAATTAGTTGCGTTGACAGATTTCGATTGTTTTTTTTTATAATAACACACTCGATGCAAAGTCTAATCATATGTAATCAGAGTCAATTTTCCCAAACAATCAGTTTCTTTTTAAATTTTGCAGCCTTATCTTTTCATTGCATTATCACACAGTCTGGACAGAAATACAATGGAACTTATTTATCTGCACGCTAATCTCTAGTAAAATAAAACGCGCCGTATCAGTTCGTCGAGTTCTACATATGTATTTCGGTTTGCGGATTTGCCTTTGCCTTCTTTTCGCTGATTACTTGTTGCCAATCTTTAAATGCTTTAACCCGAATGGCATTTCAGCTGATGCAATGCCTCAATCCCCATCAGCTATAATGCAATTCGAGAAAAGGCAATTAGCCAGTTATCCTTTGTTACCCGACGGATTTTTGCCCACATTGTGGGCGTTGCCGAAGATCGGCACTGTGGGTGGCCCCTTCTGTTTATTGAGCAGACGTCTTCTGCGAGCCACGCTTAGTTCAAAGTACGCGAACACCAACAACGGCAATGCCACAATTACGGCCAGAATAAGCCACATTTTTGAAAACTAAACGAACACGCACACGAAAAGCGAAAGGCAAATACGATGACACGAAAAGACGATCCGACCTCGTCGCGTTGAGGACTGGAAATGCGAGTCGGCTGCCGCGATGCGGGCTTAAATACGCCGACGACTCTCTTAAATTCTCAGATTAAAGAAACTTTTAAAAACTCGCAGGTTTTCACCTTATCACAATGAGTCGACAGAAATGCAGCACAGAGAGAACTTCAACCCATGTACCATGCATATAGAGTCGATCTTTGAAGCATAAGTATAATGAAATATATTGATTAATTATTAAATAACTTATGTTGTTTCCAATTAACAGAATTTTATGCAAAAATTATTGAACGCTTCATTTATTGCTGAATCATTCGAAATTGTAGAAAACGAAAATACTATTCACTATTTATAAGTCGCAGATGTATTCACATTAAATTAATTGGGTTCTTAACTAAAGAGTTTAGCTAAGATAAGCGTGAGTTGTATAAAAATACGGGAATCCAGCTAATAGATAAATCAAACAAGTATAAACAAAGCCAGACTCGAGACTCTTAAGCAATCTTTGACAGCACGCCTCGTACTCTTCCGTCTCTCACTGACCTGCTCTCTTCGTTATTCGTTGAGGGAGCGTAACATTTAAAGTTGTTTTATCACGAATTGCGTTGTATAACGAAGTTATATTTGTGTGAGTGTGTGTGGGTATATTCACTAAAAAGCAAGTTTTGTGAGTGGGTTTCAGCTGCATGTGGATATGCTATTGTTGATAATAACTATTATCTTTACTAGCTTCCCGCACATGAAGATATCTCTACGATATTGTTTCTCTGCATAAATATATAATCTTTCAAGAGTCGCCATGAATAAGAAAGAGGCATTGCACTTTAATATTGTATATACCCTATAGCGACATCAAAAGTGTTCACACTCGTAATCGGATTGACATGCACAAATCTGACTAATAAATTTTGTTCCACGTATAGTATATGTATTACATAAACAAGTACACACGTACATGCCAATGCATTTGATTGCTAATTGCCTACATAAGATTTCAGACTTGTTTGTATTTTAATATCAGAACAAGCGTGAGTAAAATAAACAATTAAAAGCTGGTAGAGGCAGACACTTCGACTTTAGGCTTCCCTGTAGCCAAAACATCAAATATTGGGTTTATATAGAATTTCTAACTGGCATATTTTATCCCGCTTTTTAAACATAAATGTTATTCAGTATTATTATTTATTAACAATACCTTCTGTTGTTTATATTCCTTTTTTTCTTTTTAATAGGTGCGGGGTATTATTAACGATTCCCCTCGCACAAAGTGTAATACCCTGGTGCATTAAAAATGGTGAGAATTTATAAACCAGTTTGATTACTTATAAATTACGGTATAGTTTTTTCAATACAATTTTTAAAGCAGAAAGAGCGTACAAAAGAGAAAGAGAAACATACACTCTTAACTGTGTTGCCAATTCAGCCTTTTCTCCGTCAAAACTAGCTTATTCAGTTGTGCAGCGAGAAAACAATGCTGCCAATTTAATTTTTTTCTCACTAGAGCAATCGTGTTAGCGGCTTTCAGGAATGGTTGTTGTTTTTTAAGACAAATTTTAGTTCTTTTTAGCTGTTTTTTCAGTAAAATCCAGCTTTTATCAATGTGTTTTTTAGCTGCGGCCTGAAGGTATGCAATGAAGTCTTGCAATTATAAATAGGTTCAGTTACTGGCTAAGTTCTGCGGTGATTCGTATCCAGTATCCAGTACAACAACCCTAAATGAGTGTAAATCAACGGAAAACCATCGTACACTGAAAAGAATTTCAATATTGAATATTAAAAAATTTTATATTGACTTGCAGTTGTTTTTGATATTTTTTACATCGCTTACCATAAAACTTATCGTTCCGTTTTAAGCAGTAACGAAATGATTTATGATCCTGGCTGCCTTCGACCATTTTTTACAAAGTCTACAATATAATTTAAGATAGTATATCAGTTTAGAAACTAGATAAATACTTCATGCACTTTAGTGCTAATATCAGTTCTTTGTTCGCTTATTTGCTTGACTCACTCTTTGTTGCAATCTTCTGTCTGAATCGCAAGCAAACACATTGATAAGCGGTATCTGTATAATCACAGTAGCACGATTCGCAGTGCCCTTTGCACCCACACGTCATAATCTCTCCACTTGCGAGTGAGTCAATTGACATCTTAATTAGGCACTTACGTTGAACAACTATCTTGAAGCTGCCAGTAAGCAGGCAACCGATTGTAACTGTCATAATTAAAGCCGCAATTAAGGGGCGTTGTAATTAGCTGGCGATAATTGGACCGATGCGATGCCGGGGTATTAGTGTTTGCGGGCTAAAATTAGTGGGGTAGCCAAGTTGGAGTAATTTAGATAGCTTATCAACTGAGCTATCGCCGACTTGGTCATAATATTTGGCAAATATGAAAGAGTTTTTGGGTGTGTCGATCAGTAGTCACTGCGATCGCGAATTGAACAGTTATTGAAATAGTTTTCCTTGTGAGAGAACCCTTGTTAACTAATTGGTTTATATAAGAAAGAAGCGCAGTAATGTTTCTGCTAGCTGCTGCCATAGTTTTGGCCACGCTCCTGGTGTTCAAGGGCGTAAAGATATTCAACTATCTGGATCATATGGCCGGGATAATGGAAATGATACCGGGACCCACACCATACCCCTTTGTGGGTAATCTATTTCAGTTCGGACTTAAGCCAGCCGGTAAGTTCGCTGACAATCGCCTGGCCATATTTATGAACTATTCGCAAGGAGGAAATAATTGCAAATTGATTGGAAATAAATTAAACTGCAAGTACTTGAGATTCCACTTGCCAGATAAGAATAGCAATGTAAGCATTTGCCATCTTTATCTGCGGCAAGCACTAATACCCGGATAGATTACAGTTGCACTCGTTTTCTTATTCTATTTTCACAATATTTCTTGCAATTTTCATCAGAGATTTCAGTTTTCGCGTTCCTGCGCATTTCCCTTGAGCCACCACTGATGCTCTCCCCCGATGCTGGCTCCCGCACAATTTGCTGAATAATTTCGGTGTTGTTTCCCCGCACGTACGCGAGCCAAGAAGTAATCATTCCAAATGCACAATAGCCGGAGAACAGAGCACGCAGCACAACAATTGATAGTTTTGCCATGCTTGGATGGCATCGACATCGTCTGGCCAGGGAAATCCATTGGGTATCCTTTGCTGCAGTCAGCAACATCCTTGTCGAGTCCCTGTGTTTGCTCTGTTTCGCATCGTCCTTGTTTGACTTCGTTCTCATTGCCTTTTAATGGATTCACTTTAAGCAGGCATTGTTCACAAACAGTTCTCTCTCTCTCTCTCTCTTACTCTGTCGCTCATTCCACATTGAGTTAAACGAGTAGATTTCTTTGCTGCAAGTCAAGTTAAAGCACAGTTTAAAAACTTACTTAAATCTGTAGCAACTTGAAAACTGATCAAGTGCTTAAGTTATCTTTCGAATTGAGCTGCAGCTGGAGATACCATCTTCCAGCTCAACAGAACATGTCAATTTCACAGCTCACTTAACTGAGCTGCATCGAGCGAGCTCTTGGCATAGGCAAACGAAATGCCCAAATTGAAATAGAAGCTGACCGTTCTCTAGGAGATTACTGACCAGAGTATTCTGGTAGTGAGTGAAGTTTGCCAAGCAAAGCTAACAGAATAGAACGAAGAGGTGTCATGTATACAATGTACCATCTACAACAAAGGTTTCATCATTAAATTAAAGAAATTATTATTATCATTATTTAGTTGTAATGGTTTTACTACTTCTTATTGCCATTTACAGAGTATCCCAAAAAGATGTTACAGTATTGTCGGAAATATGAGTTTCAAGGATTCCGTTCACTTGTTTTTCTACAGTATCACATGATACTTAGTGATCCGGCGGAAATTCAGGTGAGCTGAGCTTACGCTTTACCCCTCTGCCCTTCTATTCCTCGTTCAACAATTGCGATTGAAAACTTCCTTCGCGTTTTATTGGCATACGCAGAACATGTTGTCGAGCTCTTCACTGCTGTACAAGGAGCACTTGTACTCGTTTCTGCGCCCTTGGCTCGGCGATGGGCTACTCACCAGTTCCGGTGCCCGTTGGCTCAAGCACCAAAAGCTTTATGTGCCCGCCTTCGAGAGGGCCGCCATTGAGGGCTATTTGCGTGTGGTGCATCGAACTGGCGAGAAATTTGTGCACAAGCTGGCCCAGCAGGCGGACGCAATGCAGCCCTTTGATGCCCAACAGCTGGTGGCCAAGTGTACGCTGGATATTGTGTGTGGTAAGTTGGTGAGGGAAGGCCTTTGGAAAACTTTAAACATTTGTCACGGGTATTTTGTACTGGTGTTTTAGGTCCTGGTTTGGTTTCGGGGTGCGATGGAAGCACTTGTTTATTTTCGTTATTTATTATGCCCATTTTATAAATAAGATTTATGGCCTAGAAAATTGTTACAAGTGCATGAGATTGTGCGCTGAAAACTTCTGTTATGTGGGGGTGCGGGTTGCAAATATGCTAATCAGTTGGCCGCACAATTCTTGGCATACTCTCTCGAGTAGGTAACATAGGTTAATTGGAAAGTATTCACTCCCTTCTCTATACTTTCCTCTCTTTCCGCAGAAAACGCAACGGGCATGGCCAGCAATTCGTTAAATGGAGAACTCACAGATTTTCAGAGCGCCATAAAGGAGTAAGTAAAATTGGTGTTTATATTGAGGAATATAATGTAACCCATCTCCCCCGTCCCTTTAGTCTCTGTGATGTTGTGCAAGAACGCACCTTCAGCATAGTGAAGCGCTTCGATGCACTTTTCCGACTGACTCCGTACTACATGAAGCAACGCCGCGCCCTGCAGTTAGTGCGCAATGAAGCAAAACGGGTAAGAGCAGAATAACGTTTGTAGTAAAGATTGTATGGACTATAAAGAGATTATTCCTTCTGTAGATTATAGCGCAGCGTAGTCAGCATTTGGCAAACGAACGGCAGAGCGAACAGAACGGCACCGAAGAACCTGTTAATAAACCCTTCCTAGATGTCTTGTTGTCTGCCAAACTCGACGGACGTGCGCTGAAGGAACGTGAGCTGACTGAGGAGCTGTCCACCTTTATATTTACAGTGGGTTCGAGATTAGGAATATCTTATCGTTGCTAACATACATACTCCCATGTAGGGTCATGACACGGTAGCCTCGGCCATTTCGTTTACAATCTACACGCTCTCCCGTCATCCGCAAATACAGCAGAAGGTGTTCGAGGAGCAGCAGCGCATTTTCGGCAAAGATCTGACTGGAGAGTCGGATATATCGCGATTGCAGAAAATGCACTATCTGGAGCTAGTGATACGTGAGACTCTACGCTTGTACCCAGCTGTGCCGTTGATAGCGAGAACCAATCGAAAGGCCATTGATATCAGTAGGTTCTGGAGTGTGAAGTTGAGACTTAGAGTACCTTGTAGAATACCTTATTTCTTTATCTAGATGGCACCAAGGTGGCTAAGCGCACAACTGTCATTATGTGCCTCATTGCAATGGGCTACAATGAACGATACTTTGAGGAGCCCTGTGTCTTTCGACCGGAGCGTTTCGAAGAACCCAAAGCGAACACTGGCATCGAAGCCTACAAGAGTGTTCCATTTAGCGCTGGACCCAGAGGTTGCATAGGTAATTTTAAACTTTTAACTGTAATCCTGTTGCTATTACATCAAATTCAATTTCACAGCCGAGAAATACGCCATGTTCCAGCTGCAGGCGCTGCTCTCTTTGCTTGTGCGAAACTTTGAAATACTGCCCCCCGTGGATGACTTGCCTCCGGGTATCAATGACCACTCGCGCATCGATTGTGTGCCCCAGAGTGAATACGATCCGGTGCTGAATATTCGCGTGACACTCAAGTCCGAGAACGGAATACAAATCAGGCTGAAAAAGAGAATAAATGTGTAATAAATACCTTGAAATGTTTGTAGTTTATTCAGCATTTTATTTAAACTTCTTTAACTATCGTTACCTTGTTTTCCCTATATAATATGCTATTGTAACATTAAATACTATCGAAAGATTTACTGAAAAGTACATAATTTCTTATCTTTAAATTTAAAGATTCATACGAACAAAGTGTAAGAATACTTTCCTTAGACTCGTTTTTGCAATCGCACCGGAACACCCGTTAGAGATTTTAATGTAATGGGTACATGCAGTTTCAATTCCTGGGGACCTTGCTTGTATTTGTAATCAAATACCTGAGCAATGGTCTGCTTGGCCAGGGGAGCGGGTAGGATTTTAAACTTGCGTATTAGTTTAGATAAAGTAACTTTCAGCTCCAGCAAGGCGAACTTTTGACCTGCAGGTGAAGAATTCAGGTATTCCTAATTGCATAAATAACAAGAATTATTAAATTACCTATGCAATTTCTGGGACCCGCACTAAATGGAACATTATCGAATGCATTTGCTTCTGTTCGTTCGGCGGCCTCAAAGCGTTCGGGTCGAAACTCGTAAGGTTCCTTGAAGCTGTGTCGATTGTGGCCAATGGCCAAAATAGGCACCACAATATTGACGCCCTTTGGCAGAAACTTTTCCACTGTGAGTCAAATAAAAATCATTTATGTATAGGTAAACTAAATGTTAATTGCTTTTCAAAACTCACGAATCACCGCCGGCTCGAGGGTTGTACGAAAAATGTAGGGAACACTAGGAAACAAGCGGAGTGTCTCCTTAATGACTAGGTCCAGATACTTCATATCCTGCAGCTCCTGGTAAGTGGGATGGCGAACCTTATCATCGCCATAGATTTGTCTTTGTTCCTCATAAGCACGTTGCTGCACTTCTGGAGTACTGGCCAAGCAGAAAATGCCAAAGGTAATGGCTGAGGAAGTTGTATCGTGGCCCTGAGCAGGCACAGAAAATATCAGTAAACAGCTTAGGAAAAGAGCTTAGCTCTTACCTCAAACATAAACGTGGAGACCTCCTCGAATATTTCCTCGAACGTCAGGGGCTTACCCTCCACCTCAGATGTTAACAATGTATCCAGAAATGCCATCTTAGGTCGCGTGGCATCCAAGTTCTCATCATCACGCTGTGATTCCTGATACCTCGACGATTTTAGCAAGCGACGTCTATCGTCAATGATCTGAAAATGACGCCAGATGTTAGATCAGTCTACGTGTATTATTCTCAAACAGTGTGAACCTTCGCAAATTCGACTCGCATTGTAGTAAGAGCTTCATTTTGTCGCGTGTACATAGAGGTATATCTGAAGATAACATCAAATCGCTTGAATGCAGACAGCACCCGTTCTGGAATAATGTTGCAGAGCGTGTCGATGGCGGCCACAATGGGAGATGGTTCGCCCTCAATACTGTTGACTCGGGTACCCATTGCGGTCTCTGCGGTTGGTTTTGGTTTGAGGTTAAGCAATTTAAAAGGGATTCGTATGGCCTACCACAAATGACATCGATTGTGTTCCGTGAGACCAGCTCCTGCATGTCCAGGACTTGGCTCTGAGCCTTGTCGGACTCTTGTTCCAGCAGCGACATGAAACGACCGCTTGTCTCGTTCATAATTTGCAGAAAGTCTCTGAGAATGCGAAAGTGGAATGAGGGCGTTATCAGCTTACGTCGCAGCATCCACTGATGACCGTTGGCCGTAAGGAGGCCTCTGCCCAGCCACGGATAGAGCAAGTTGTATGGGTCGTACTTGTAAGTCAGCGTTGTGCTGCTCAGCACATGCTGAAAGAGTATATTGAACATATATACATATATATATATAGATATCTGGCACTCTATACTGGCTGTGCTCACCTCCACATATTTAGTCTCCATGAGGAAAACATACGGAATCGGGCCCGCCCAGATTCGAATATTCTTGTAATCGTATTGGTCGAACCATTTCAATAAACTTCTCATATAAGCTACAATAAACAGATAATGAAGTTATGTTATCGTTGATGTTATATAAATCGAAATCAAAACATCTGGAATAACAACTTTTTATAGACAATTCACAGTTGATTTAAATAAAATAAAGTTCATTCAGCTATTTTATGTTTATGTTAAAAACTATACATTTTGCATATAATCAATTAGCGCGTCTGCTAATTCAATTTTTATGGAAGAGGGAAAATTTGCAATGTGTGTATATAAAATGTAAATAACTTAACATACACTATGCTCAAGTTTGCTAAGTTTATTTGGTTAGTTTACTATGTTGATTTAAGTTGGAATTATTTAATTATTCTACACAATAAAAAATGATAATGATATCATATTTAGTTAAGATATCAAAACTACGCTGCTCAAAAACTAAAAATATAGGAAAAACTAATAGTGTAATAAAGATATATAGTTTGATAAATGGATTCAAGGTTCCTAATTGTTTGACCTAGCAAATGAAATCAATACTTAATATTTGAAAAAAGAGATCAAAATGCAGAATATTTTAAAAAAATTGCATGTTTTAATTTATTACACTCAAATCGAGTCGACTTTTTTTGAGGTTTTCGTTATGATTGAATCTCGAAAAATAGTGTTCATTGTACGGTCAATTCAAATAGTTCATAGATCGATCAGATTTAATAGTTCTTGGCATCAGAGCTGGGATGAGCTGCAATATATTCGATGGCACGCTGAATTGCTTCTGGAATTGGAGGAGCAACAGGCAGAAGGGCACTCGATGGCTGGTAACCATTTTCATCAGCAACATACGAAACTTGAACGTGCTCGCCTTCGGGAGAAACCCATTCGAAGTTACCGTGGATGTTGCCGTGCACATCGCCAGACCTCGTCTCTGAGATATGGTTGCTGGTTTCCAGTGCGGACTCAAATCCATCGGCGCGCACATCAGACTTGAGCAGGCTCACTTCAGCGTGCACATCATCGCCAGAAGAAGCAACACGGCTCACTCCAGCAGTGGCAAGGCCGACAAGGGCGCAGATCATCAGCTATAACAAGTGGTGTGTTAGCCTGTGCAATTTAATCCTCACCGATGAAGCTCGATGATACTTACGGCTTTGAACATATTGATTGTTTTCTTGGGTAGCTACTGGACGTGGAGAACGAACGTTGACTGATGCTGATGTTCGGTTAGGCGTGGTCTTTTATAGCGACACACCCGGAATATGTTTAGTCTGGAACCTGTTCAGACGCATCTCATAATTATGGCTATGAGTTATGGGTGTAGTCTGAGCGACTATTCGAAAAATTAATAGTCGCACAACATGTGAAACAAATTTGTCGCAAATCTCATACCCAAAGTGCTAAAATCTTTTATTGAATGCTAAAGTGCATCAATTGATGTGCGCCTCGAGCGAGACAGCCACAAATTTGATCCCATGTTTCACAAAAGGTGTCTGCTCAGTTAAATCAGGTTATCAAAATCATTAAAAATTAGTGCAAAGCAGACTATAAAGCGCATCCATTAAATTTGTGACGTCATTACTTAGAAACTTGTCGAAGATTGAGTTTATTTTGAGTTTAAGCTACATTTAGATTTTCAAGTACTGAAAAGTATGCAATAGTAAATTAATTTAAATCTCCGAAAAATACAATATTGTTAAAGGTTGATTCATTTTATAACTGCACATTGAAAGCGAACGGTTGTAAACCAGATTCTCAATGAACTTCAACGGATGGTGAAATTAGACTCGTCTTTTTGTCAAAAAGTTATTCAAACAATTCTGATGAAATAATCGTATGAATTCAATAATATTTACAGGGGAAAGGAAAGGAGATTGTCGTGCGAATTTATAATATTTATATAGTATGAAGTTTTTGGTAGCTACTTCGAATGTTATATAATTTTTGCAACGGTTTTTTATTATTGATTTGAAAACCAGCAGCTTTACATAATATTGGAGTATATGGAGCACTCTTAAGTTCATTTGTATGTCCTATAATTAATGATGGAAGATGCCTATATCAATTCATCAAATATGTTATGATTCTTTTTGGGTCATAAAAAAACTAGAAAAAACCAACTGATGAGGCGACTAACTAGAAGACAATGTTGGCTTTTAATTGCGACTTGGTTAGAGCAAATCTTATATTTAGCTTTCGATTTTAATGCAATTATCATGATGTTGATATTCTACATAACGTTTTTTGGGATTTTTATTAGCAGTTATTCAAGATGAAAACGAGTTTAGAGGCGGCTCCTCGCTGAGATATTCTAACCGTACTTTGTTGATTTCAAGCGAAATTTGCATGTTTGGAAGATCGCGTTGATTCAAAGATGAACACTTTGGATTGTGAAAAAAGTTGTATATAAGCCTCAATTCGGCTAGAGTAGAGCATCAGTTAACGATCGTTCTCCACGTTCTCCACTGCACAATTACCAAAATGTTCAAAATCGTAAGTAAACGAATTTTATCATATTTTTGGAAACTTGCAGGATTTATTTAACTCGCTATCTATCTTTATGTAGGTCTTGATCTGCGCACTTTTCGCTCTGGCCGTGGCCAGGCCTGGTGATGAGTCCCACGCTGAAGTTGTGAGCCGCTCGGACGAAGTCCGCGCTGATGGTTTCGACGCGAAATTGGAAACCGACAACCACATCAGTGAGGCCCGCTCCGGTGACGAACATGGCAACATTCATGGTAGCTTCGGCTGGATCTCACCCGAAGGCGAGGAAGTCAAGCTCAGCTACGTTGCCGACGAGAACGGTTACCAGCCATCTGGTTCCATTCTGCCAACACCACCACCAATCCCAGCTGAGATCCAGCGCGCTCTAGAGTATCTGGCTGCTCACCCTTCGGCTGAGGACCGTAAGCATTAAGACTCTTGTGATCGTGTCTGATGAAGCGCATATGAACCCGACCTTTTGACCTCTCCCCGACAATGATAGTATTTAAGTTTCTCGTCTTTGAAGTATGTTTTTTGTACAAATATAAAAATATATGCAAGGCATTGTTTATGGCAAATTAAGAAATTGTTGATTGTCTCTTCTAATTCTCCAGAAATATTATCATTTTATCAGTCCAGGTACAATGGTGGCTAAAGAATATTTCATGATCAAAGGTATCCTATCAGTATTTGCAAAAATTAAGGAAAAAATATGAATTCAAAGCATTTCTGGCCCTCGGATTTCAACTTGATTACATCCGTAGAATGATTATTCAGACGGCTCTGAGAATCACATGCAAAACATTCTTATATCCTTTTGAAGGACAAAAATATTTGTAACAGGCAGAAGAAGGTATGGCAGAGTAACCATTCAGGATTGAGCACTGCGATAAAGATATATTTGTTGTTAAGAATACCATTAGACTTTAAGCATATTAGTTATTTAAGAAGCAATAACATGTTGTATTTCTTGGAGGAGGGCTCCTGACGTTTATGATTTCGGCGCATGTGCTCATTCTCTTAATTCTATGAATGGTTTAGTTGTTTCAAAATTGACCAGAACTCGATTACTATGTTTGCATATTGTGCAACATTTTGCATATTATTTTAAGCTTTATTTCAATTACTTCGATAAGTTCATGTATATTAACATAATTTCATTTTTATATAATAAATAAATATAAAAGTTTATGAATAACTTGATATACGAAAATATTGTTTTTTTGCGTAATTTAGACAATCAAGAAATCCGCCTTATGATTTGGATATATTAAACCATTTTTTTTTTGCATATCTAGCAGAAACAAATTAAAAACCGTTTGAAACAATAATCAAATCAAATTATAAATACAATTATTCGAATATTATTATTGGAGAAATTTAAATTAGTTTCCAATGCAGCAGAATCGTTAACTTCTAATGAGAATCTCATATTAAAACCTGAATGTTAAACAAAAATGTGAAAATGGGAATCGTTATAGATAAGAGAGATTTGCGGCTTTATATTTAGTATTATATTTGCATATGTGATGCACCGCATTGGGTATTGTGAAGATTGTACAAGAAAGAAATTGTATAAAAGACAATCCGAGGCTAGAGAGGATTATCAGTCGAAGTTTGCTTCTAACGCTAAACATCTGCTCAATACACAACATGTTCAAGGCTGTAAGTAATTGGAAGGATGTGCTTTATCAAGATGGCATTATAAAAACTAATTCTTTCAGCTGTTGATTGTTGCCTTTATCGGCCTGGCCATTGCTAATGAGGAGGCTGGGGTTGTGAAGCAGGAACAGGATGTTAACGCCGAAGGTTTCCACGTCCAACTGGAACTGGACAACCACGTTCACCGAGAAGAGGTTGGCGATGTGCACGGCAGCAAGGGTAGTTACGGTTGGATTGCCCCTGATGGAACTAAGGTAGAACTTAGCTATGTTGCCGATGAGAACGGTTACCAGCCCAAGAGCGACTTGTTGCCCACACCACCCCCAACCCCAGAGGCAATCGTACGTGCCCTCGAATACATCCGCGCTCACCCACCAAAACCTGAGCATTAAGCAAACTCGTCTGATCATCATGAATGGATTGCATAAAGGACCAAACCGTGACAACTCACTCCGCACCGAAACGATGTAATGTTTTTTTGTTATAGAATAAATAAATCAAAAATATATGCATCAATTCGCAAACAGCATATCGAAAATAATAATTGTTTGTCTTATCGAATCGCCTTCATTTGACAGCATATCAAATCAGTTATCAGTGGTTCCCCACATAAGGTCTGAGCTGCTTTGACAATGACTTTCAATACGCAAAAGACAAAACAAAATCTAACTGTATTTCTTTCCAGCTGCCTGACTGGCTTCATTTAGTGAACATTCATTTCGCTTTCAATCCAAATAACATTTACTAATTTGAATAACAAATAAATTATATCTAGCAGACGAAGGTGGTAACCGGTTTCGAGAACCCGATTCACGATGACCATGATCTTGAGATTGAGATCAATTCACGCCGGCCGGCAATCGCATTGCGAGCTCTATATTGGCATCGATCTTGCACTTAGGCTAGCATTGTAATTACCAGTTGCATGTAAAGATTATATAACATGTTCTGAGGTTCAATGTCTGATTTATGACCAGTTCCGTTCGTCACTTCAAACAATTATTCTCATTTGATTTTTTGTTTTTTATAATTGTTAATCCATCTCTTATTACCTTAATGGACCAATTAACAAATTATATTGATTATTACAGCAAAGTGAGTCAATCTATTTGTCATAATGTCGAGTAGAGTTTCTAATGAGGCGTTTGAAATTATTGTTTTGTTCTTAAACAACCTGGGGTTATGGAGGTGGATTTCAATTTGAATTTCACAATATGAAACATATATTGTTTACTGATTAGTTGCTATTGTTTTGTACATATCAATATATTACATAATTAAATAACTATTGAATTCTAATTGCTTATCTTCAAATATTTATACCCTACACACATTGAAAATAGACAACAAAGGGTATACTAACTGTGTTAGCGATAACTTCCGATTATTGTGTTCTTTCAGAGAAGCCAGAAGTTAAAGTTATCTTGTGCATCGCTCATATCACAAACTTGATTTGGGTATCCAACCAATACATCCCAAGATGACAGCCATATAATGAGCATCAGATGCAAAACTGAATGCCAAAAGGCATTATATAGTATAGTATTCTTAAAAACAGGCACATATTTTAATAATTCTTTGGCTAGCAACAAGAAAACCTGACTCCAATTAACACACAACAGAAACCAGTCCGATCACATGCATAGATGTGCGACAGATATAACCATATCATAAAATCAAATCGATGCGTCCATTAAACTCCAAATGTGAAAAGTGCTACCCGTTGACATTTGCACTTACCGTCGGGTGTAAAGCCAAACTGCAATAAATTTCCGAATATCGGGTAAGATCTAGGGCCCGCAAACTGTCCATTGATGTGCTTGAAGATCCGTTCGTGTCGAAGAACATAAAAAACACTCAAAAGCACCCCGATCGCAGTGATCCCAATGAGGAACAGCGAATCCAACATTTTAACGCGGTCACCGATGCAATGAAACTAAATGCATCGGGTCTCAAATGTATTTACGATGCCTATTTACAGAATCTAATCTATGCGAAGTACATAGTATAATAGATTAAGCTTACAAGTTGATTGGGTAGCTCGAAGTATGACTTGTCGAGATTAGAAACGAGTAAGCTAAATTGATTGGCAGCCTGTGTATACAAGCTGTTTATTATAATTATTGTGTATAAATATAATTGTGTATAATCTAATAACCAATTATTCTTTATTGGGTGAGAGGCAGTTTATTAAAATAGTATTTCATTGATATAGATTTAACGTGGCGTTATCAACAAATTTATTAAGTTAAGCTACATTTATTGTCTGTACTTAAAACAATTTAAAAAGTTCACAGTTGAGCAGAATCCATGGTATGAAGTCCCTTACATCAAAATATGAAGTGTCCAGTGTGTTTACAGAAGTTGTTTTCTATTCTCCATGCAATACTATAGATGGAGGCATGTGTGTACAGGCTCAAATTGAATTTACATTGTTGTGTTCCTTTGTTGGTCTGGAAAGTGCTACTACAATCAGCCTGCAAGCCATGTTCGGTTATTCGCAATCACAAGATCGTGTTACATATTAAAGTAACTACACGAGAATTTAATCAGAGTTAGAAATGAATTAGCACTATTATTGTACTTAACAGTGTTGTAAGATTCAATTAAGTAATTGCCTGCTATGGGGCAAACTCTCCATCTCCCTTCTCACCACTCTTCTTTCCCTTCTTGTGGCTGAACACGTACAATGGCCCATTGTACGTGGGCTTAAACGTGGGTGCGCTGTTCTGATTTAAGCAAATATGCACATAACCAGACCTGCCTGAAAATGCTTGGTTTTGGATTCGTCGTTATTCTCCACCTGCGGAAGCTGGAGGCACAATGCCAGGGTGAAGTCTGCTTAAGCTGGCGAGAAAGAGGTAGAAATTGCCCAAATTCGCAGCATAGCTTGTGCATGTGTTTAGCCGAGGTTGGCATGTCAGTAAACACATAGCAATGGGTTTAATTTCTGAAATTTAAGTCAAACATGCTGCAATTTGTAATGCACTTTCAGCTATTTTAGGAATAAATTAAACAATATGGTGATTAGTTTCCATTTACTTACACATGCCTTAAGTAAAACGAGCATCTTTAGTAATATTAACTAGTCATCTGCTTCTCTGCCAGCTCATTTAGATTAAGAAACATAATTAATGCATTTGCTAGAGCATGACTATCATTAGCTCTTTGCATGTTCAGCAGCTGGTCAAACAAATTTCAGAGATACGATGATACATTTACGATATTTATTTGCAAAAATAGTCAAGCATAAATTCAATTTTATTCGATTCGTGCTTCGAATAGACGTTTCTGCTAATTTCCCACTAATCACTCTTATGTAGTATGCCACTTCATGTGGTGCACCCACCCACACATACACACTGGGTGTGCTGTATCGAATGCTAGTCATAATTAAATGCTATGATATAGGCGCAGGCACGAAAACAAATAACGCAATTAGAAGAAAAACGCATTTAGGGCCGGACAGAACAGAGCAAAACAATTCGAATTCGACAATTTGATGAACTTTCCTTTATTTATCGATAATTTAAATGACTAATAATGATGATTTCCACCGAGTGCTTGTGGGTTGTGCTAAGTTTTAAGATGAGTTTCAGTTTCAGGGCATGCCTTGCCGTCTTCAGTTGCCCCTAGACAGGCTGTGTGGCACTCGGTTTACCTGCACTCACTTGCTGAACTTAAGGCCAACTTTAAGGAGAAGAATAATTAGAGGGTTTAAACAGTACAGACCGATGCGTGACCGATGCACTACCCGCACTATTGCGTGGATTCTTCATCTTGGAGGGTTTCTTGCGCACCTCCGGCTGGTTAATGCCACTCGGACCCGGGCCGTGTGTATCAATCTGCATGCTCTCATCACTGTCGGAGGCCTGGCTCTTAAGCACCTTCTTCAAGTTGATGAGCTTTGGAAGTGCAAATGCGATTAGAGGTAATTAGGTGGACCACATACAGCACACTCACCTCCTGCTCAATGCGTTCCTTGTTGTACAGTCGTTTGGCCTTCGCAGAATTGGCATACTGTATCTGCCCGGCAATGCAGTTGGAGACATTGTCGCAGGAATTGACCCAGTTCTGCAGAGTTTCCACTATCTTGCCCGTGTAACCAGGCGGAATGTCACGTCCCTGCGCATAGTCGACCTCCAGAATGCGTGTGTTCTGAAACAGTTTGCCATGTATGATGTCTGTGTGTAGAAGAGCAGTATAAATGATTTTAATAAATGAAATAATGTAGCAAGTAACAAACTAGCTTATCTAATTTATACAGATTTCTAAGCTCGATTCAAATGTGTGAATGACTAATTGAACTATATCTGTTGCTCTCGTTTAGTTGTAAATGTGTATTGGAGCGACATTTGAGCTCTTTGGCAGAGGCACAAAGCACGTCCAGAGCATGGCAAAGCAAAGTGTTGCCAATCGTTGATGCGCTTTTGAGCTCAGTCCCAGTTTCAGGCCGAGGAGGGAAAGGCGCCCAGGTCTCACCCCCTTCTAAGTTTCGCTCACATCCTCTTAGAGCTGTCATAAGCCGCTAGTGGCATTGATATGTGGCAATTCTGGCGCTGCTGTAGCAAGCAGCCGCCTAGTGATAACTGTGACAAAGCATCCTTCCACCGAGGACTCTTCAAACTTCGTCCCCGTGTCATTAGTTGGCACACAAGCCTGTGCTCTGTGTGGGGTCAGTTTGCAGGGCTCCCTGTGCAAACGAAAACTTTTCTCTGTCTCTGCTGGCCTTTGTAGATGTGTCTCTGTGTGTGCACGGCCTTGAAATTGGTGGGCTTCTCACGTACCGAAAATGTTGTTAAAAGTATTAAACGTGCCGCAACATGGTCAGAGCAGAGTTCAATCAACTTTTTAAATGCTGCGGCCAAAAGTTAAATTTACTTTTGGTTTAAGTTTAAGAAAACTTGCTCAACTTTGGAAACATCTCTAATTTTATTATCACTGGCTTGGTAAACCATACATAACATGTCATATAATACCTACACGTAGGTAGAGCTTTCAATTATACTAAGATGTTTAAAGATTAAACAACATTTTTGATAGATATTGAATTAGTTTATGCAAATCAATCAATTATATTCTGATGATTCTTTCAAGGAATAACTAATGTATTCGAATTCTAACAGAGTCATGCGATTGCTGAATTTCTACCACTCACTAGACTGATTCCAATGTTGAATCATTGTCTTTTTTTACAGTTTACAGTAAAATCCAATATCAATTAAGCTGATGAGAAATTTATGTCGCCCACCAATGCACACACACAGACAGGGCCACAACAAATTGAGCCCATTATACGCATTCTCATTCTCCGAACTCGAATTCGATAATAATATTAATGTACCCGCAGCAGCAGCAGCACAAAATCCCAGAATAAAATATAAATGAAAACCAGAAAGAAAGGCTACCTTCGGCACGCCGAAAGTTGTATACCCTTGCAGTTCCTATATCTTTCGATTGTTCCCTGATATATTATAGTGCAGAATTGAATAGTCTTGTTTATGTACAATATTTTGTTTAACTTTGATTGGCACTAAAAAGTCAAGTTATTTCTAAAATCAAAACTGACCTTCAACGGACAGACAGACATGGCTGGATCGACACTCCAGGTGATACTGATTCAGAATATATATACTTAAATGGGTCGTGTGTGTTGCAAACTCCTGGCAAAGATTAATATACCCTCTGCAAGCGTATACATATACTCGATACTTCACCGTGCAGTCAGAGCTTTGCAGAGCAGGCCCCGCCCCATGCTTGTTTATTTGTATCGTTTTGACTTTTGTTTTAGATATTTTACGGCAACCGGCTGCCGTAGCCGAGGGCTTATGTGATTAGCTTTGTGTGTCAGCCGGCAGCAGCAGATACTCTTCAATTACCAAAATCCAGTCCAGAGTTTTAGCCCGAGTTTGCAGTCGGTTGAGAAATGAGATGGGATGCTGAAGTAATTAGTTTGAAATTGTCTGCCGGCTTTGGGATCAGTCTTGCTCGGGCTCGGGCTTAAAATGTATAACGAACGGATTAGTCGCAATTTTCAATTGGATAGTTTATTCCAAGGGGTTCTTGATAATAAACTGCTGCATAAGCTTGGCCAAAAGCGAATGATGCGAATGCGCCAACATGATAGCCAAACTGTCGCAAACTTTTGGCCACGGCCAATGCGAATCCATTAAATGTCAAGGGTGCCCATCCCCACCGACACACACACACACACATACAGACACACACTGTCACTACTTGGCCATATCAACTAAGTACAAGTTAAGACCTTAAGCGCATTTTTGGCATTGACTTTACGGCCACTTGGCCTTGAACGTGCCAGCGTGGACCAAGTTTTGTCAATACAAAAATACAAGCACACAAATACATTCAATTAATGCCGAGTTCCGCTGGGTGTGTGTGCGACGCCATTTAAGTGCTCTGCAAGCGGCTGCTTTAATTAGTTTAAGAGCGAAGGCAAATTTTGATTGAGTTTGACGCAACAAATAATTGAAAAACGCGCGTTGCAACAACAATATCAAACTGGGAAACGCAAAAACGCCTCCATCAACGCTGGCTACATGTATGCGTGTGTGTGTGTGTGGGCGTGGCAGCCACAAGTGTTGTGAACATTTTGCGGGAATTTTTGGCGTTGACATGTGTCTTGGTTTTCGAGAACGAACTAGCCCCCCTCTCCACCCATCGTAAAGTGTGTCTGGCTGTCCGTGCCGCATGTAGCACAACTCAACGCCAAAACAATCAATCATGCTAGCCTTTTGTGCTAGCCGCGCCCCGCCAGAGGGCGCCACAAATTGTGCCAAAAAATTTACGCAGCCCCAAACTGAATACTGACTACGATTGTCTGAAGTGCTGCGGGCAGGAAGGAGGCATGCGGGTGTGTGCTGTGGGATTTGCGGTGTCTGGCAGCCTATGGCCGGCACAGCCATCCATCGAGCTGCTGTGTGGTGTTTGATACGCTTTTTGCCGCACTGTATATTAAAAAATGTTAAAGCTTTTCTTTTGGGTACTCTAAAAGGCATAAAAACATTCTGCACATGTATAAAAACCCAGGGCACGTAAGCAAATGATGCTTGGGATTGGGCCTAATTGAAATGTGCCGAAAAACAGAATATTTGAGAGCTGAGGATGAGCTGGATGATTGACCTTTTTGTGTGGCTGAGATGTGGGGGAATCAATGTGATGGTCATGTGTGTTTGCCAGTGTGTGAATAACTTAAGGCGCTAACCTGCTTAAACTGCACTCTCGAATTAATTAAAGAGAACTTGAATGTTTGCTACATTTTATTTATAAATTATACAAAGCATAAGTGACTCCTAATTAAACTTTAGTATTGTATTAATTCACTTTCACTTTCCGTGAAACTCTCAAACGATCTTCCAATTTGTATCTCACTAAACAGCGCCTTCCCCTTCCCATCCTGAGTGGCCTGACCACGTAAACCCAAATTTGAACAATATGCAAAGTTAACACACACACACACCCATAAATACACATACCTGTCGCTGACAGCTTGAGCTAAAGCTGCCTGCAATTTTTTCACGGCGAAAATAAAATGAAAACTTATTAATTGAAAATTCAGACAAGCGTCGGCAGGCGACAGACACGGTAGACAGACATTGCCACGTGCAGGGGAGGAGTGAGTGTGTGGAGGCGGGAGGGAAGTAGGAATGTGCAGGCAACTTGTGCCATCAATATAAAGTCAGTTTAAAGCAACTATTGGAAACTTTTCACCTAAAACTGACAAAGTGTTGGGGTGGATTCTAAAAACTTTCGACGCTGTCCAGGTTACAACAATGACTTGCAGATAGCGCGAGGTCTTCTATGTAATCGCAAAGTAATCAAAAACAGCTGCACGACCATGCATACAGAAGAGATATACATACATATAAATACATATACATACACATACATATATAGGACAGTCTAAGCTGTGTGCTGTGTATTCTGGAATTGCAAATCCGAAAAGGCCACAGCAAAGAATGGCGAGCCGAGTCAAAGGCACAGCAAACGTTTCATATTATGCGCCATTTCGCTTTGACGAGAGCCGCGGCCTCTAAAGAAATTAAGGCGAAGATGAAACTAAATGCAACACTAGCACCCACTCCCACCTCGTCACACCACCCACCCCCCTGCATACCCTGCTGCCCCGCAGCACTTTTTCCCTGAAAAATGCAGCGCCAACGTGCAAAAACCCCTGCAAAAGAAGGTGTGCTCGACGCAGTGCTACCCTGGATAGTAAAAATAAACAAATAGAAAATTCAAACTAAGGTCCGATCTACCTTCTGTGGCAACAGGCAATGAGAGACCGCGTTATTGCACGTCCTGCGGTGCACGGGGATTTACCACACAAATAGACTTTACGAGCATGTTGTGCTTATTTTAAGCGCTCTTTCTTTTCGTAGTCGTTCTTTCAATTGCTGTTTCTCCATTTGAATATGCATTTCCTTTTTTGTTTTTTTTTCGGGGCTGCGAAAAGAAAACATATAAAAGGTAGGGAGATAGTAACACGCGCGGCGTGACGGGGCGTGGCGTGGCGTGCCGCGACGTTTAGTCGAGAAACGTTGATGCAACTGACAACGGACACATGCTTGAACTGCCTTGATGAGGGTTTAGAGCTGCGGCAACAAAACAGAAACTGAAACAGCAACAGCACCAAGGAGCGAGAGAGAGAGAGAGAGCGCAATGTAGGTAACGGTAAAAGGACTCTGATTAAATTATGGGTTGTGATTTCAAACGAAGGTGCTTTCGGTTAAATCAAGCTGAAGACAGAGACAATCACATGCCATGCTTGACTTGAGAAGTTCTTCAACATTTAAAGTGCAAGTTATCTTTAGGTAAAGAAACCTATATGTTTATTCAACATTTACATTGTATACTGCAGACAGCAATCACTCTTCAGCTAATACAATTAGGTTAAACAATGGGAAAATTGAGAAATGCGTCTGAAATCAATCTGGGCACAAAGATTGCCCACTCATTCCGCTTAACTTTGTTTTTACCCTCCCCCCTCCGTCCACCTACGCACACAGCCACTCAACTTACCGAATTTCAATTATAAAACGCATTTAATTACTGTTAGAATCTTGAGACCCGCCCGGCAGCTGCCACCCCCTTACTTACAGCTCTGCCGCCGCCTGCCGCTCCACTCAGTCGCCCGCTGCTGTCCGAGACAAATGATGGTCTAATGGGGCCGTGAAACGTGAGGCAGACCAAAGAGCAAACATTAACGGCACACAGAGCGGACGCCGGAGAAGCTACAGCAAACAGCCAAGGAGGCGGGGGCAGTCGTGTCCTGTGGCGCCCTCGAGCTGCCTAATGGCAGCTTATGGCCTCAACACTCTCACTCTAACGCTCCCCCCCCCCCTCTCTCTCTCTTTCCCCCTGCCCATCCAGCTAAAGGAATTGCGATGCCAGATTACAGCGCCTAATAGTATGCAATGCTTTTTAGGCGTCCAGATTGTCGGCCACGCTGACGACTCAATGATGCCTATCATAACATAAATCTTGTCCCATTGCCCTGGGCAGCCTCGTCGTCGCCGCTGTATTTGCGTGGATTCTCTTTGGATTTGAATTTTGGAAAGCAATTAAACAGGTAGTGCCTGGACAGGCGTTTGTTTTATTTATGAGACCTCAAACCTGCGGGCTACAACAGTTGTCACTTTATTTGCTCTGCTGATAACTTGCGTGAATGCACGTCAAGATTTCATTAAAAAATAAATTTGCGTTCTATTTGTTTTGCTGAAACAGTATTCTCCACCTGCGTATTTCGCTACAGGGCAGTATATTCTCTCACTTTGATGGTTTCGAACAAAAAAAAACTCGACGAAAACTGGCCCATTACAATGCAACTGTAAGCGGCTTTCGCAAAACCTTCTTGCAGAAAAAATCGACCTCAAAACCAACGCAGCAAATTCTCTGCGAGTTTTCTAATCGATGTAGTGCGTAAAATTGTTTCGGCTTGTGTTTAACTTGCGGCTTTTTTTAGCCCATGTTGCAACATGAGGTCAAATAGTTAGTTAGAATGCAGTGCAGGCTCAGCCGAAATTAATTAAAAATGTTGCGCACAAATTCCGAACGGAAATGAGGGGAACGAGAAAACATTTCATCTAAATCCGCCAAAATGGGAAATGCAGTGTTTGCAACTTTTTGAGGGGGAGTTGTTGTTGTGTTTGCATAGGAAATAGGCCAAAAAATAAATGTAAAAGTAAAAAGCGGGCGAGGAATTAACTGGGAAACCACTCTCAAGTATTTCCTGGGAATTATCTTTGTGTCTGAATTTAATTTCCTTAACTTGAACTAACTCAAACTAATGAAATTTACAAATTATTTCCTGGTTATTTTGAAATGTGCCCTAAAACTTTGAGTGCAAACCCAATTTCACATTCCTCCTCAAGATGAATGTTTTCTCGAGAAAAGAAGTTATTCTGGCAGCTGTCGACAGAGCACTTTAAGACGCAACTGGTGAGTTTGACTCTCTGACTGCTTGACTGCTGACTGTTGGTCCGACGGCGACCCACGTCACTTAATGAATCCGGCCAAACACGCGCCACGACTGGCACATTGTTTTGCAGAGTGCCCGCTGTCCGAGCTAATCAAGTGCACTGCCTCGTCAGGAGGTGCAGGGCAGGGCAGAGGGAAGGGGAAACATGACACGACTTTATTTGGTATTCACTTCACCAACTGTTGCCAGCAGTGGCAGCAAGTCAAGCGATATGCCAGACTCCCAAATGGACTCCGCCCGTCTCTGCTCATTGACGAGCACTTTGACACCTTCTCAGGTGTTGCTGCAGAAGCCTTAAAATGCTAATTGAGCCACTAAAAGTAGTAAACATTTGCATTTGATTTAATTATGCAAAATGAGTATACGAAGAACTTGAATATGTTAGATAAACTGACAGGAGACAAAGGTAGTGTTCTTATAGTATGTAATATGTATGTATAACATCTGAGGTCGCTCAACTAGCCAGGCATTTTTATAATATTACATCGTTTTTGGCAGGTGGTCTAATAAAAGTCAACTTATGGAAGCTGCTTTGCACTTGAAGTGGAGTATTTAAATTTGGTAGACCGAAAAGATAAATACATACATATATGCGCAAGGAATACATGTAAATACGCCTAATTGCGACTTTAGACTCAATTTTAAATTAACTTGCGCCAACAAAAAGTGTAATTTGTGTTTTCATTTGTATAAATCTGTAGACTCAGGTCACGCTTAACTAGATTTACAAAGTGAACTCGTGTGGGCGGTGTCTGCGACTCTGTTTACTTAAACTTTTTCATTAACTGCCACAATTTGCATGTTAATACCCCGTATCGCTTGAATTGACAGTAAGGGATATACATGCACAAATATACCTAACAAGGGCACATTAACTAACTTTTTGCTAGGTATATGCTAGCCGAGGATTCCTTAAATAAGTATAATTTATTAAATAAACATTATAGCAAATTTTTCTTGGCTCGTGGAAATGTGAAATACTTTCTTGACCAAAGCATCGCTGAATTAATTGCTGCCATTTATCTTAAATGCAAATGAGTCCGCAAAGTAACAAAGAAGGATACTAATGCAGTACGAAAAGTAAGAGACAATTGAGCTAACTCTTTTAATATTAGTCAATTCAAATGATCAATGTTAAAGTAAAAATTTCTGTACATATAACAATATTGTGTATTGCAAAATTTGCACTTTTATAGAAAACGTTGAGCCGTCTTTGTGAATAGACAAACTTCCTTTTTTTATATACAATACATTTATCATTAAGTACATATGATTTCATTGCCTACTCAATCTGTTCCGCTGCAATACAAGTACCTATTGCTTTAACATTTCCGCCCTTGCACAGAGTGCACTCACCTGCGTAGATAGCCTCGATGATAATGTCCTCCAGGTGTCGCACATTATCGATCTCTAGTTCATTCAGCAGCACTGCATAGGGAATGCTCTTGGATTTGATGGCCAGCGAGACAATGGTCAAGTGCTGCAGCTTCTTCTGCATTGCGGGCGACAACTCGATATAGTCTTGTTGATTGGCCCGGAACTGTTTGTAGGTGCCGTACGCGAACAGGTTCAATGTGTTGTAGTACTTGGCGTCAGGGCCGTCCTTAAGCTGCAACAACATCAAAAATTACTAAAGTGTTATAGTGAATATAACATTTACTTACTTCTGCCACATTGGGCTCCACAAGAAGTTCTCCAAATACAAAGACATTCGGCGCGTCCAGCACTTGTTTAATCACATCCAGTAGCGCGTCGCCGTTTGCGTTCTTGGCCAACACGCAGAACTGTTGCAGAAAGGTTTCCTTGTTGCTGCTGGGCTCCTCATTTCCGAGCAACATATCCTGAGCCATTTTTATCACTATTTATTTGTAATTTGTTTTTCTTCCAATAATTGCACAGCTGCTTAGCCAATCGTAACAATATCGATGTGAATAATCTATCGATATATCGGTAAATGGAATGGCATGTTTCTTTGTGGCTGCCGATATTTATGCAAAGTCTTTATCGATAGCTACACAGCAACAGCTGTTAACATTCACAATGGTTGGACCGTGCGTGAAAGCTGGCTGCTATGAAACGTGTCCAACAGCTTGGCGCGTATTTTAAATGTAGATAAACGGAGTGGAGTATTAAAAATATTATGAATACTTATTTACTAGCATATTTTATTTGAAATATTGAAAAAAAAAACATTAATATTTTAAAATAAAATATAATTTTTTGCTTATGAATATATTATAATCACGTGTTGGGGTTACCAAGTTACTTATTACTTGGCACAGTTTTTCATTTATCGCTTTAATAAAACCTGCCCAGCCAATAAACTTTCACTGCTGAAACTTCTTCTTTAAAACACTTTGCACTTTCACACATCATCCCACACACACACAAACACACACACTAAACGGGCCGAGTCTTTGGGGAGCGGTTGTAAAAATGCCGGTAGCTATATAAAAATGTTCCCCTTAGCGCCCTCCACGGGCAAACTTTGTATGCGTCTTTCTACTTTGGCCACACTTATTATTATTTGCCGAGTCTGCATAAAAGATATAAAAAGGTGCAGGTCAAAGTTGCAAACCCTTTATTATGTGGCGCCGTCTGTGTAGCTTTTCGCCTTCTGTGAGGGGTCACGGGGGAAGCCGCAGGGGATTTGCCTGCTCATCGATTATGAAAAGTTAAGCAAGACGCATATAAAAGGTCAAAGTCCCCGAGGGGCAGGCAGACGGTCGTGCTTGCAGGGGGAGTACGATCTGCTGCCAAGCGGTCAAAGGACTCGCTCTGCTGTCCGCATACTTATTGGGCCCCGACTCAAATAGACAATCGTCGGGTAATTGACGCACTCTTTCTACTTGGTGGCATGTCAAGGAGCCAAAACAGGCCACATGCAACAATGCAGCAAGCAACTGTGCATTTATGCAGCATGCAGCATGCAACGCGTTGCCATCGAGTATTGCCCCAGTGCGAATTCCATTCACATAACTGATGGCAGTCACAACAGTCTGCCTCCAATTTTATTGCATATTGGCCACGTCGCATCGCTGGCATTGCCACATTTGCAGCGCTTTTCCAGCCAATTTTGCGCTCATTTCGTTTATTTGACGTTTTGACGCTATGCATCGTAATTAGTTGCATGCGTTTTTGCCAGAAATAAAATGATTTCATTTTAGTTTAGCACGGCATTTGCCACGATTGGTTTTCAGGCTTTTCCACACGCACAATTTCCGCTGTCGTCGAGCTGTGAAAATTCGTTTATCACGTCGAGTAACGTTTTTGTGTTGTCCCAGTTCTGCTATTCGAATACTTTGCTGCCTCGTCATTAATTTGACACACAATGACGCGGCCAGTTTGCTAGTTCCAGCTGCAGATTCACAGCGGCACAAGAGTTTTCCTTCAATTGCTCAAGGATAACAGATCGAAAATGGAGCTTTAGAAATCCCGATAAATGCGGTTGAATTTATCGTTCAATCTCCGTAAAAATATCAATTATTAAAGAGCATCACAAATTATTTTGGGAAAATGTTTGAGTGATGTTTAAGAGTACAGTGTGTATACGACTGGAAGAAAATAAAATATGGTATATAAAAATCATTTTGGATCTGAGGATGTCAAATTTCGAATTTATCCTTTGCAAGTTTTTATCAATATCTTTTAAATAGCTTTAAGATAAAAACTATACAAGTTAAGTTTTTTTGATTGATGAACTTAGTTATATTATTACGTACTTACATTATGTATGTTTTATATGTATGTATGTGTTGATAATAGACCGTTTAAAGCGAAGGAATAATTACTCAAATTATGTTACATCAAACTGGTCTAAAACTTATGTAAATCATCCTTATTTCCAGCTTTCCGCCTTACTTACACTAGTACTTGTTTTAATCATTAATCTTTAAACCGATTTGGCATGAATTAAAGACACGTGGGTCACTAGAAGAAGAAGAACGGCAAAGAAAGCGCTTAAATGACCATTAAACGATTGAGGCTCATCGAAACACGCGCAGCATGGGCAATCACGCAGGGGTGCTCCAACTGTTATACTCCAGTATAACAGTGTGCTAAAGTGGCCCCACAGCAAGAAGGGGCAATCCGACAACAGGCACCAGCTGCCTTTGGCTTATCATTTTTATCACAATTGAGACGCGAGTGGGACAATGCGAGCGTTGAGGACGAAGGGAGAAGGAAGGAGGGGATTAGGGGGTAGATAGGTAGGTGGAGCAGGGACTGTACGCTTGTCTGACCTTGTCTCTGTGAGCCGCACGCTGCTCATTAGGACTAAAATTGTTCAGTGTACAAGCGTGTGTGTGTGTGGGTTGAGCTGCGTGTGTGTGAGTTTGTGTTCAAGTGTTGTCTGTGTAGGTTACGCGTTTATTTGGCTCACTTTGTGGTTTGTTATTGTTTGTTGTTATTGTTGGCGCTGCTTATCGCGGCAAATGACCGAAATATAGAATATATAGACTTGTTATGCACACACACACAAACACACAGCAACAGCCTAACAACAACTAACTCTCTGCTAAGTAGCTTTGTTTAGTCTGCCCTCGTCTGAATAATTTACGTAAGTTTGTTTGATCTTCATGGCCAGAGTTGTCGCCCAGTTCGTTGCCCACTTCGTCTGGCCGCAAATTGTTTGAATTGCAGCCAAAATATTGCAAACGAAATGTGCAACAATAGCCGAAAGTTGGCAAAGAGTTTACTGCACCGCGCTCTTTTCTTGACAATTCATTCCGCAATTTCTACAGCGACAGCAAATGGAACTTTTTCAGAGCCAAAGTAAAATCGAACTTTGAATATAATAAATAAAGCAAGATTATTGTCCGTCGGGTTTGGGGTAAACTTTTCGTGTAATAAATTAAATTACAAATAAATATTTTATTTGCAGTATAAATATTTTCATGTTCTACGATTGGTTGACAAATTGCTAACTGATTTGAACAGCCAATTTAAGCGTTGGCAAATTCGCAATTTAATATATTATCGATTTATTAAAACATCCATAAAGGTTGGTATAAAAATACTAATTCCTACTGCTTTCAACTTATCGATTGTGAAATAGTATGATATAGTTACCCGATAGTTAAACTTAGTTGCCAATAATTGTATCGCACATTAGGTTGCCAACTCCTAAGAATCTAAGCACTAATTGGATAAAGTGATCGAGAAGGAAATAAATGAAATGAACAATTAAAACTGCTTCATCAATCTACCCAATTGTTGGTAGAGACAATTAAATAATCTCTGAAAATATGTTTCTGGTCTCGAGTTACCACTATCTTTGCAGTTTTCAATTCAATTCATCAATATGCATTGCCAATCAGAGAAGAAAAATAAACTATTGAAGTTGAAGCTGAAATCAAATCAAGATCCCAAAATAGCACAACCACAAAGCGAATAGAACCGAATAGGACCGACTTCATTCGAAGTGAGTCTCAATTTGGCTGATACTGTCTGTCACTGTTTTTGACAATCACAATGGAGAAATCGCAGCGCACACATCACAAGTTGTTATGCAAAATCCAAAAATGGACAGAGCCACAACAAACACAAACACGAAGCGAGCCCCCAATGCAAATACTTGTCTGCGTATGCAAATACACCCCACACACTCTTACTCACACACACTCCCGTCCACAATCACGTACATATGTTATAGGGAACTCAGTCAGGCGTCACATATGATTATGGCAAACGTGTTTACTCTGCTGTTGCTGGGGGAAGAACTCAACCCGTATGCCGTAAAACGAAATGATATCTAGCTTTTGTGGTCAAGTGTTTGCCCGAGGCTTGGTTAATAATAAAAAAATAATATAAAAATGCAAATAGAATTTATGCATGGAAAACACCTGTAACAATTTCAGTGCATCTCATCCTCGGTTCGATTTGCAATCAGCCTCTGATTGCGACTTCGACTTGTAATTAGCTTCGACTTTGAAGGCTCCATTCGACCTTTTCTTGGCAATTCATTAATTAGTTCGTTGATTACAAGGTTGCACGTTCGTTTTAAAGTTAAGTTAGCTCAGGTTGGGGGCGGAATGAGGACACAGTCTGAATCCATCGAATGTGCCTTAAATTAATCTTCGACCTGCTGCCTTCGAGTGCTTTTTCCTGGAAATCCACTTCAGTTGCTCCATCGGTTGCTTTTTTGTTGTAATCAAAACTTAAACATTTTACAATGTCGTAATAGCACAAAAATAGCTTTGGCCCGATGGTATCCGATGGCAACGAGTGTCGACTCCGACTCCGAGCTAAGCGCAGGCCATCAATTTCAATCTGTTTTTAGGCTATATTCAGGCCGGGTAACATGTTGACTAAGCACCTGGCCATGTTTGCCAGAGTCAGACTAACCATCGTGTGGGCCCTGAGAGCAAAGCCCCAGCACAAGCCGAGCCGAGCCCTGCTTGCACTTGCCTACTCTCAAAAAGGATAACAAAATTGATGAATGTTTTGCATGATTTGTTCCAGGGCGGATTAAACCGAAACAACATCGAGCAAAAACTTGCTACACAAGTAAACACAGACAGGCAAGAAGGCAAGAAGGGAGTGCGAGGCCAGCAGGAGGTAAAAAGTTTAGACACAGCCAAAAGCTACAAAGTAACGGGAAAAAGCCAAAAACGAAGAGAAACTGCGTTCGCATAGACAAGTAACCCCCGCATCTGTCCGCACATGCCCTTATTCCCCTCCCAACTATGAAATCTCGTCGTGCGATCCAACAAAAAACCTATCAAAATAAACGATAATGTTGCTGCTGATGTGGTGGCTTCTGCTGTTGTTGCTGTCATTGATGATGTGCACGATGGATAATAAGGATGTTGAAATGAGGGAATGGGAATGTGAATGCGAATGTGCCCCAATGCCACTTTAATGACACGCGAGGGCTTACACCTTCCTCCTCTCACTGCTCCTTCTTGGTGTGGATGATGTGTTGATTGCCCTGTCGAATAGCAGCACCAGCAGCAGATGTACAAGTCAATTGGTCAGCAAACAATAAAATCAGGCGGAAAATTGACCAAAGTCGCGCCACACCACAGCAAACTCACATTGTTGTGCCGGGAAAGAGAGAGAGGAAGAGGAAGTGGAATAACCGCATAGAAGTGAAATTAAAGCACGTTTGAATGGGGCAGCAAATTGAGCGTTTGCCGCGGGAAAGCGCACACAGGAATTGGTCTGGTAAATCGCCATGCAGCGTTAATTAATGCAAGCGAAAGCGAAGAGAAAGAGAAAAACGGTATTAGCAGGAGAATATAAAGAGCAGTAAGAGTAAAAAGGGAATTATGAGAATCAATAGTTGGTAAAGGTCAGATTGTTACTAAGAGTGCTTAATAGGGAGCTTGAATGTTTTTTCATCGTTATATCCGATACATATAGTATACATTATTGCTTGACTTTTGAGTAGATACTCAACCTACACTCTTCATCGCCGCAATTAGGGCTAATTAGAGACGTCGATGCTGTCGCTTTTGAAGCTGCTGCTCATTAGGTATGCAGATCCCTTATCAGTGGCAGTGGCAGAGCTGCAATCTAATTCCACTGTACTGTCTATCTGTTTATGCGTGTGTGCGTCTATGTGTCTGTATACATATATGTGTGTCTGTGTTTGTGTGCAGCTGCGAATTAGCTTCTGGCCGTGCGCGGCCGCAGCTCATTAGGCCACACAATGTGTTGCCTACTTTGCGGCGCGACGCGCGTCCAAATTAAACTGGCCAACACAAAAGATGTGGGCACAGTGCGGACAGTTCGCGAACATAGCATGGCCAATGTCATTCGTCTTCGTTTCATTATGTTCAGTAATCCAGCTCCAAAACTGCTCAGTCCAGTGGCGCCACAAACGGCGGCCCAGCGGCAAGGACAAAGTCGACGCTGTCGCCATTTTGTTTACACTTTGAATGGGCATCCAGGCAGCAGTTGTTAACGCAGCTGTTGTTGCCATTGTAGTTGTGTTGGTGTTGCTGCTGCTGTTGCTGCTGCTGCTGCTGTTGCCGCTGCTGTTGCTATTGTTGTTGGCGCTTCCATTGACAAATTTATTTATTAACATTCGAGTTCATTAAACCTGAATATTTGGTCCGGCAGCTCGAAGGCTTTCACACGCTCCGTTGGCTTCCCGCCCAAAGTGGCGTGGCGCATAAATCACTCGGCGCTCGATTGCTCGACACTGACCGCCGTCGCCATTTTGTTTGCGACCATTCCATCTCTTTCGCTCATGCCAGCTGCTGCCCGAGCCTCACTCACACTACGCGCAATCTAAAAGTTGTGGGGGGCGGCAGGGCGCCAAAAAGTAGTTTTAAAGCTCTCCAAATTCTTTTGTTCGCCGCTGCGTAAACACAAAGGCAACAACAAAAGCAACAACAGCAAGTCAACATCAGAGAGGCAACAACAACAAGGCGACCGTATGCGTACAGCAGCTTGGCAGGGCACTTAATCCATAAAGATTTATTCGCTGGTCTGCACGACAAACAAATTGTTGTAGTTCCCGCTAAGCTATCGTTGTTGTTGTTGTTTTTTCCTTGTTGTAGTTCGTTTTGTTGTATTGGCAAAAGTTTTTTAATTAAATTTAAAGCGTTTTGCGCTTCTGCTCGCACATGAAATATTTTGAAAAATGTTTCCTTTATGGCAATAAAAGTTACATCTCTTCTCGAAAATAATACCAATCATTTCTGGCGATAAAAGACAAAAAGAAAACGCTTTGTTTGTCAGCAAAGTCCCAAGCTGCGCAGCGAATGAAAATATAGATATATTTGAAAGAGCTGCGCTTTTCATAATGTAAAGTAATGCAGCTCGCGAAAGGGGGTAGGCGAAAGAGAGGGAGGATGTTAGAAAGTACATAAGCAGCTTTCAAAGGGAGCACAAGTTAAGTAGAATTGATGTTTGCCAGTTGAAAACTTTATAGTATCTATTTTAACAACTAAACTGAACTTTACAAGTAGAATTTCCCCCTGCCACTCCCCTCTACTCTGTTTGCGCTACCCATCTATTCTTTTTGTCATTCTTCTTGCCATTCTTCTTCAATTAATGCAGGTTTTTCAGTCCAAAAAAAAGAATCAATTTGAATGATACGCTACGATACGATACTTTGCGGTTCATTCATTATGTTTGTTAAACTTTTTTGGGTGTGTGTTTGCCTGTGTGTGTGTTTACTTATGCTGCCGCTTCCGTTGTTGGCAATTTTCGCGTATTTTTTCTACATACTTTCGTTCTCTTTGTATTTTCTTGTATCATTGCCAACGGGAGGGTTCGTGGTTCGCGGTTCGAGTTTGCGTTTGTCAATATTTGCGCATGTAAAAAAGGCAGCTGTGCCAACCCCTCCCCCAACACCCCAAAACCCCTAGGGGAGGGGCAGAGTTTGTTGCTTAAAGCGCTGTGGCCGCAGCTAAAACACGCGCCCGAAAGTAGGCAACGAAATGTTGTCTGCCTCTTGACGTTGATTGATGACAGAACAAAGCTTTAAAATTCGGGGCTGTGCGTGGGTGTGTGCGTGTGTGCGAGTATACGAGTGCGTGGGTGTGCCCATGCGTGTGTGCTGAAGTGTGAAACTTGTTGCCTGATTATTTATGGAACTACATCCATCGATTCGTTGGGGCTTTATTAGAATTTGCAATTACACGCACATGACCACAATTGATTGAGCCTAATTGCTAAAAACAAGTTTTGTGGTTGCCGCCTCCATTTGCAATTACAATGAAATTGCTTCAGTCCAATGGGCTGCATTTGTGCATTTAGCAGTTTTCTATTCATATTAAATGCATTAAAGCTAACCAAACTTAAGAGAATTCCCATTGCAGGTCGCATTTCCTGACAGCTGATTAATTTATCCTTAGCCCACCTGTATGTAGCTCTAATTCAATTGAAGCCCACATAACGTCGAGCATAATTAAGCGCCAATCGAGAGCAATTTGAATAATACAGACGTGAGTGCGAGCTCCTCTCTGGGATGTGTACAATGCGTGGAACGTGCGAGTACGTACCGTACTATTTGTGGATCACATATTCAGCTCTCTCAGGCTGAGAGATAATCAAATCAGTGGCGAGACAAGAGTCTGAGTGGGGCTCAATTATGTGCGGCATGTGTTGGAATGTTATTAATAAATCAATTAAACCAATTAGAGTAGTTTTATTCCTACTCATCTAACACGGATTCAAACACCTTCCTCAGCCCGACTACACTCGATTTCAATTTCACCAGCCCCTCTCGTTTTAACAGCTGCTTTGCATAATTTCGATAATTGCATTAAATGTGCATATTGCACATATTTGTTGCCACGCGGTTAGTTTCCAATGCTCTTTCCAATTTAATGCGATTTTTATTATGCGTTTATTTTGCCACTGCTCTCAAATGGCTTATTATAATTTGTTTTGAAGCTATCCAATCAATTTGTTTGCATTATAGTCAGTGGTATTTTAAGTAGATTCATTATAATGTGATATTGCCACAGGGGAATTTGCAAGCAAATGCAGCAATATGGATAATAACACATTAATATATTAAGTTATTTTCATGAATGTTTGAATTGTGAAAGTTATAAAGATATAAAGATATACTGAGAAAAATATAAAATATTTACAAAACAAATATAAATATAGATTTAGTGAGAGGGAGGAGTTCTTTTGCAATGTTAAAAATAAAATATAATTGAATTCGAAAAAAGCGATTCTCAATATCTTTTCTAGTTTTTCCAATGTTTCACTAACAGAGTATTTACAGAGCTATGTTAACAAGTCTTGCATTAACAGCAGCCTAATTCTGTTAAGACCCTTCTTAACATTGTCCCAAACCGTGGTTTGTGCATTTGCTAAGCTGAGCTTTCAGGTGGAACTTATGTTATAACTGGTTTTTTCTGCCACGCCACCTCCCGGGCGCCTTCTTGATCGTTTTTCAAAAAGGGGGAGTCTAAAAAAAGTGAGAAAAACTGAGAAAACGGGCAAAACTTTGGAGCATTTTCCAGGGCGGTATGTACTCAATTGCAAACGTTCCTTTCCTTTAAAAACGGCTTTTGTTTCTCATTAAAAGTTGGCATGTTTGAATCTATGTTAGAACTGGTTTTATTTATAGTTTCATCTTAATGAAGAAATACGCAAACTGAATTAAAATGACATGAAATAATTGAAATGCAGCCGTAAATCAAGACGGCAAGCACGTGTCAGCGGCAAAATTGAATTTAATAATTCCCACGGCTTGTTTCCATCGAACTTCAACTCGTTAAGGCATCGTTTACCTATCTCAAACACCTTATGTGGTACAATTTGTGAAGTCATTTGGATGTGTGGCTCAAGCATCGATTAATTATGGTCAGGCTGACGTGTAGGGGGCTAGGCACGGGGAGGAAGGGGGGCTGTGCATCAGGTTATCTTGTTATTTAATGAGCCGTAAAATCAACATGGGCAAATTATTTGCATGCACAAATAGTTATTAATCGAATCAAAATACGATGCTGTCAGGCGTTTTATAAACTATTTTGACTAAATCAACATTCGGCCAGGTACAATAAAGCCATAAGAATAACAACATCAACAACAATAATAGCAACAGCATTGATGATTATTGATATTTCGTATCATTCGCATTTCTCGCTTGATTTAATTTTGCATTTCAGCGCCCGCCATATGTTGATTTAGATTGAGTACGGTTTGCCCAAGCGCCGTAGACGTAGATTAATTAAGAATGCCAAACGGCAAATACCCAATGATGCCTGCTGCCCGTTGGGCCTGCTGTGGCTTAGACAGCAGACAAAGTCATAAACAATCCATTTAGTCAGACTGAGCGACTAAGTGACAGCAAAGTGTTGCCTTCTTGCCGCGGTCCGAACTGACAACTGGTATTAACTATGTTATTGAGTCGAGTCACTTAACTTAAATTTAAGTCCCGCATAGTTCTTTAAAGTTGCATAAGATGAATTAATGCCAAGGTTAATTAACATACGTTGGATCAGCATTCAAAGAGCCGAAAAAGTGTCAAGACTGATAAAAATAGAGACGGCCTTCAGCTGGATTTATGCTTGTGCCGCAAAGCGGATCGAGCAAAGCAATTCGCAAACTGTTTCGAGTGAAAGGCAGCGTCGGGCGTGGAACGTGAATTGTGTGGAACGTGGCTCAGGTACTTGACAGACTGACTAGCCACAGGCGGCGCTTACTGAACGGGGGGTTCGATGTTTGGTTTATGGTTGCGATTCGAACACATAAGCCGATTATGCAAACTAGGTGGGAGAACACTCGGCACGATGGTCATCATCATTCGTGATGAGAGCAGAACGGCAACATAAAGCGAAACAGAAACTACGACAGCAATAAACCAGTTTGACGATCTGACGCATAGCTAGATAATTGGGGAAATACCTAGAGCGAACCCAGCAGCGCTCATCTCTTTCACGTGCGACATCAACGCGGCCAACCTGTTTACACTCCGAGTGCAGCTCATCAGTCTGCTGCGATGAGGAATTTGCATCTTAATGGAAGATTTTAGCACGCTACGTGAATTTGCGATTGGGGCTTTTTCGCCAGGTTGTTATTGTTTTGATACAATTAACATATATGGTAAGTATACGTGTGCGTAACTGGCAACTGATTAGCACTTAATTATCAATTAATTATCAAGAAACTAGATTTACGCGCAAGTGAATCAGCCCCAATTAGCCCTAAAATGTGTCATCCACCTTAGTTACTTAATTAAGCTGCTGAGTTGGGTTAAGTTGTGCTTGATTTATGTATTTGTCATATTTGTAGTTCATGTGTTGCTTGTTTATGAAGAGAAATGTTCAGAAATAAGACCAGTTAAGATAGTTGTAATATATAAACTAAATGTAATTTGCTTTTACTTATTTTGAATATTTTCTGTATGAAAACTAAAGTTTACATAATTTAAAATAATGAAATAACAGCTAATCATTGATTCATAAAGCTATTTTTCTCTCTTGCTGCTTCTCTGAAATGTTTTATTTGCTTCTGTCTCTATTTGGTCTGTCAATATTTTATCTTTAAGTGACAACCAGCTTTTTGCTCTTTTTTCAGTTCGCTTTCTTATCTTCGTTGTGTAGAGTGAAAAAAGTAAATGAACAGCAATTGCTTTTCACTCAGTTCGTATATTAACTCAAGCTTAAAGCGCCTTCCGTCTTCCTGTTTCCTTTCCTTCTCGGAATTCTGCTCACAATTTATGTGACTTCTCAGATATCGTTTCACATCTAACACGACTTGACCTTGTCTTATCAAACGTTATTCGCACAAATTACCGACGTTCATTACTCTCTCGACACGATGAAACGGGTTCCATTTGAGCTTGAATGTATTAGGTTGTCGGACGAGCCACAGGGCGTATGATTAATCAGGTGCAAACACAGCCTACACTCGACACTCGCCTGCCGACACAACCCTTAACTAACCACAACTTGTGGTTTCTGAGCGATGAGTTCATTTGTCTCCCTCTCGACGTTCGACATTTGCTGTGCAACGTTTGTCGGCCAAGTTCTTGAGCCAAGAGGTCGACAGCGTCACGATGCAACCTGGCGAGAGGTAAGCTTGGCAAAAACCGCAATAAAAATTATTTTAAAAGTTATACGAATCAGCGATAAATATTGAATCGCAGCATGCAAATCCAGGCGAACCCGCTAACCGAGACTCGCACCCAAGCTCAAGCTCAGTCTCCGCACCGAGCCCAAGCCCAAACCTGTCTCGATCTGCCGCCCTCTTGTCGTATCGTTGTCGTCGCCATCGCTCGCCGTCGCATTCATTTCCATGTCATTTCATATTTAGAAGTTGCCGTTCGAGATTTTAGTTCAGTTTTAATTGTGCGCGACGAGACGCAACACTTCGCGGTGCTGTATTGACTCGAATTCGAACTCGAAACGGTTGTGAAACGGTATCTACGTCGTCAAAGTGATAGCTGTGATAAGCATCTGCCTGCCCCTCAGCTCAGATATCGATACGTCTGCAAGGCAGCGCGAGTTTTGTTTTCGTGACGCAGGTAAATGCAATGTGTAATGGAAATGCTTGTGCTCCATTTATCAATTCCCCCATTCACAAATCGAGCATATCTATGGCTAAATTAAGGTGCAAATAATTGAACACTGAATCGTGAATCGAGAATTGATTTCAGTATCGCACGTCACACATCGCGCATACGCTCGAGTGTCTGTCAGTGTGTGTGTGTGTGCACGGGCATCGCATTAATTACTCACACAATCACATTCACAGACACACGCAAAATTTGCATTTATGCGAATTCGTTCTGTCGCGGATATAAAACATTGAACGAAAAATGCGAGCGGTAAAACGGAAAACTTACGAGGAAAAAAAACAACAACAATAAAATACACAAGAGACCCAAGTGGAATATTTAACATGAATTTTAATTAAGGAAAACAATAAGATGCCACGACTTTTAAAGGGGCGTGTATCAAGCAACGACAATGGGCATATGCAGCTCGATTTGTGGCCATATTTGTGAAGCAACAATGGCAATTGGATTATTAATATCAACAGATTTAAGTGCGATCGAAGTTGTGTTTTATTTTTGAGTGTTTTAAGGGCATCTCTGACAAATAAAGTGAATGTTCGATTATTTATTCCATTTCCATATCTGTAAGATTCTAGTTTTCGTGTGTTTGACGCCTTCGTGTCGGAATATTGATTTGCATACGACGTTACGAACAAAAGTAAATCTTGAATAAGATTATAAAGTATATGAATATCGATATGCATGAGATACTCAAGGTTGCTCCAACTGCTTTTACATTTTATTGTCGATCGTTTTATTATGTGGTTTAGGCTCTTAGTATATTTATGGTATACTTTTAGTATATTTTACATGTTTGCTTAATTTCAATAGAAATAATAAAGTAATACAATTCAAGAGATTTTTGAACTTAAACGATTAACTGCTGCTCATCTTCGATTTCATGTGTGCATTGCGGATACTTAATATGCCGAAGTAACACGATATTCTTCTCTCTCTTTCTTCCTCGCTCTGTCCCATTATTTGTCTGTCTTTCAATTATGCGAAATGCTGCCCTGATTGAGCACTGCACTCGCAGAGTTCTTAATTAAAACCGTGCGGTTCTTTCCCGCTCGACCCGCACACGACTTTTTCCCAATTATCCAATAGCATTCGCCTTGGCCAAACATTTCCACAAATGGCACCGCAGGCGTTGCTCCTACATTTGCATGGTGTCCATACTGAAGGGAATGCCAGAGGGGGGAGTGACAGGGATGATAGAAGGAAATGTATGATAATTGAAATGTGCGTGGCCTGTCGATGCGTCTCTTCTTCTTGTTCGCAATAACAAAGTTACAAAAGTTCAAAGTTGTGGGAATTTGTGGCTAAATAATTGCGATTAATTTGAAAATTTTGCAATCAATTTAAGTGACCGACGCGATTTAAGCTGTGCAAAAAACTTTGCCGACTACAAAAAAGAGAAAAACACAAAACTAAAGCAAAGCAAAAAAAAACAGAAATTTATTGCTATAAATCAAGGGAGAAGCTTAAGTCGTATAAAATTTATATTAGTTTCCACTTGTGTGTGAGTGCGTGTGTGTTGCACCTGAGCAACTTTCAATAGTTCAATAGTTCTATTGCGGCTTATGCTGAATAGATTATTATGAGATTATATTTAGAGTGCCATTAAGTTGTCTATGTCAATAAGCCGTGTTAATTGCTCTCGAGGTCTGATTGAATGAAGCCTGTCCCCCTCTTACACCCGCTACACGCATGTTAAACTCATTTCAATTCGCGCCGGAAATGCGCAATGTGTTTTGGCGTGTTTTGGCTTGCTTTAAAGTCATGCACAACAAGCACGCACACACACCCACACACGAGCTGAGCACACGTGGCATGTGGCAGGTGGCAGGAAATGCGCGACGACATTGGCCTCAGCATTCATTATACTTACACGCATGCTGGTTGCAGTTTGTCCACGCCCTCCCACACACACCGCCTCTCTCCTCTGCAGTCGCGACACGCTTCGCGGCGCGAGGCAACGTGCCATCATCATCAGGCAACAACATCATCATCATCGTCATCTCAGTTGCCTCTCCATATTAAATAAGTTACGAAAATGCGATTCTCTGCTCTGCTACCTCCCCCTCTACTCTCTCTCCTCTCTCTCTCTCTCTCTCTCTCTCTCTCTGTGTGTCGTGCTGCTCATTTGCCATAAACAACATTTGTAAATATGAGAGACTGAAGCCATTTGGGCTGATAGTTTCTTGTAATTTGCCTAATTCGAGCTTATGTTAAGCTGCCTTCCATTTGCCCATTATTTAAATTCATCGGCAAATTGCATCAGCCCTTGCTGTGCCACGCCCCTGCCACGTTTATCGATAAGTTGTAGACACGATTTTCTCACGCTCGGCAATGCGCGGAATTCGTTTTGCATTTCCAATTGGAAATATTTTACACTGACTAAGGGCGGTAAGTGAGGGGGAAGTTGCTTTACAGATAGAGAGAGAGAGAGAGAGAGACAGAGGGGAGGAAGGGGACAGAGGGGGGAAGTAGGGGACATGCTGCGATTTCTGACTTGTAGCTTAGTAATTAAGTCCGACTGCGCTGCACAGCTGCAGTAATAAAATTTATTGATTCGCAGCAATGAGAGGCAAGCGCAGGGTGGAGGGGTATGGGAGGGGATTAAAGCCAAGATTGCCGCGTTGCCACAGGTCACGGCACAAAGTGAGTGGGCATCTAATTGCTTTCAGTAATTCGACAGTAATAAACACTTGGCGATTTTCAATCGCAGGCACAATCTACAGAATTTATAGATAAATAAAAATCTAAATTATAAATTGAGTTGAGACTTAATAGATAAATAACTATCTAAATTATAAATTGAGTTGAGCAATAAAATGAATTTAAAATATTTCTATATTTATGCCACTCAACATCATCGATTTGTTGAAAAGAAAAGCTCTCAGCTAAAAATATTTATAGTTCAATTTTCGAAGCCAAACTCCTTTTGTTTACCTTGCCCAAGCCACAAGTTCAATGCACAGTGGTTGTTAGAGTTGTTTTTGTGGCCCACTTCTCTTTTTGTTTGCACACGATGGCCATTTTCCTTTCCCACTACAGCAAACACACAACACATTACGCATTATATATAGCAACGCATCGCTTTGCTTTACTCTGTCCCCCCCCCAGCAAAGTGTAGACCAAACAGATCTGAGGACATCTGCTTGATGTTTATTTTCGCACAATACCCAAAAGAGTCAAACCGAAAGCTGACAACGGGCACATAAAATGCAGTGTCAACACAACGAGACGAGGGGCAGGGGTAGGGAGGCTGGGTGGGAGGTAGCATATTACAATCCACGTATACTTTCGCTTGAATATTCGTACGCATCCACTCACACACACCCTCGCACTGGGCGAGCTAAACCGACAAGAAAGTCGAGCAGAAAATAAGCAACATAAAGAGCAGCAAGGCGGAAGTACTCAGCAAATAAAAAAGTGTGTGTGTGCATGTGCGTGTGTCTGTGTGTGTGTGCATTTTAACAACTGCTCACACGCATCTGGCCCTAACACACAGTTGTATGAGCAATGTCTCCTCTACTCCACATTCCCCTGCTTTCTCTTCTTCCTTTGCCTGCGAAACGACAAAGTGATAGAGAGCAAATATTTTTGCAATGTTCTCGACGCCATTTTGTCGTTGCTAACTGTGACTGCGACTGTCACTGTAAGTGAATATGCATAAATAACTAACGACTCTCGCGGCTCACACTTTTATCCCCTAAACTGTTGAGCTTTAAAGAGGGGGAGAGTGGAAGAGAGTAAACTAAGTTCATTATATAATTCCTCTTTGCATCTCATCCGCAAGCGTTAAGGCAAGCGTAATACATACATATCCGGAACATTTGCACTGCATTTCTCTCCATTCTCCTTGCGTCTCGCCTTGTCTGCCCTCTCTGGAGACGACATTATTACCAGCGATTGCTATTTATAAGTCGTCAGAATGCGAGAGTTGCATATTTCAATTCACTTGAAGACTTTCCATTTTCCTCTTCCGCCAACGAAACGTTTGATAGTTTTGACATTTTGCGTTCGCCTTATTGCATTGCCCACAGCAGCAGAAGCTGCACTGCAAAAAGTGTACATTACGAATTTCAATTGGACTTGCGTGAGCTGGAAGTTTAATTTCCGTTTCCGTTGCCGCTGCCACTTCCGTCTGGCATACTGCATTTGTTATGCATGTGGCTGGCTTATGCTCACCTTTGGCCTCTTGGCTTACCTGCTGCCTGTCTGGCTGATACTTTGTTGCCGACTGGCGAACGTGCAAATTAGTTGTGGCAGCAACTTGAGTAACTTCTTCTCAGTCCTATTTGAATGCAGACACTATGTTGCAGCTGCCTCGCTGCAGTTTATGATTATTGGTTGCATAAGAAAGTGAAGTGCATAGCTGGAAGTCCTTTTAGCTGAGCATTTGAATCGGTTTTTCGACGAACTGCAACAGATTAATTGAGATCCAGATGAAAGTGGCAAGTGGCATGTGGCAAGTAGAAGAGTTAATGGACTTATGAATGGTTGAAATCTTACGAAGCAAGGAAAAAGGAGAAGAAGAAGAGAGAAAATGAGAAAAGTCTTCTTTTGTAAATCCTTTCCTTAGAAATCAATTCCCATGAAGAAGTATAGCATACTTCTAAGATGCAACTTAATTGCACAACCATTTCCGGAGAAGTGATTCGTAAAAGGATTTCCTAGTGGACCTTTAGCTGCCCAGCGCAGCCTTAAGATTTTATTTCATTTCGCAGAATTCCAATAAATTAAGTTTACAGCTAACTATTGCTGTCAATATTTGCCTGGCGCATAACCCAATGCAATAACTCAACGTGATTGATGTCCTTGGGGCCACCAGGTCAGCGCTAAATATTCAAGCAGCAACAAACAGCAAACCACATTAAAACGTTTGTGTCTTACGCCCAACTTTTTTAAGCCCCTTATCAGTGTGATAACGGAAATTGGCAACGGTGGTGACCCTCCCCCTCCAGGTGGGCAGACGAGTGCTGTTTAACAGCTGCGCCGGAAAGGCTGCTCTCTTAAGCTGTTACCGCGCATGCTGCTACATAACAGCAGGGAAATTCTAACAGCCCAACGTTAACTTTATAGTAACAGCAGCGATGTTAGAAATAACAGAGCTCTGCTGCGTTACGCATTTCTGAATCATTTTTAATGTCAAATTAAATTGCGGCAAAACTAAAAAAGATATTAAGATGCGGTTTCTTTTAATTGGTTTATAAAATCTTTATTTATTTGTAAATAAAAATTGGACAAGTAAAGTATAGTATACAGCGCAAGAGATAGAGAGAAAGAGGGACAGGGTTTTTTTAAATTTTAAAAATTGAAAATATAAAAAAAATAAAAACATAATAAATAAATTTCTGAAATACAGCCCATTGATAGCTCAGTCCTGTTGCCCACTGTGCACTGTTATTGAAATTAAAGTGAAGGCACGTTGAATTATTTGATTGAAATACATAATAAACGAGCATTTCAGCAAGGCTTGATTTGCTCACCGGCTCTCTCTTTGTCTCTCCCTTCCTCTCAGTCTGACTCTGTTATTATTGTCATTTTTATTGGCCTTCAAATTTCGTTGGAGTAATGAAAAACGTTTATGTTTGCATTACATTTACTGTGCTTATTTTGTTATGGCCAAGTTCCGTCAAGTTTCACGCACACGGTCTATAAAAAGTCGCGCATTGCGCCTCTCCTAAGTAACTCTGCTTGTTCCAGCGGCTCCTTTGGCGCGCATAAAAATGCTTATAGATTTTGATGACATTATAAATTTATGATTGACTGTCAGGCACAGGCTGACAGACAGTCAGAAAGAGACAGAGACACAAAGAGAGGGAGAGGGAGTGCCGACTGCAGAATGATTGAGTGCGTTGAGGCCGACAACAGCATCGATTTGTGTGTGGCAGAAAAACTTCGAGTGTTCCCACAAAGCGGTCACATGTCCCGCAGCACTGCCCCCATGCTGCCATGCCCCCTGCCGACTATGGCTCATTAGGAGAGGCCAAAAACATAAGCCAAATTATGATGTACTCGGAGGAACAATAAAAAGTTCCGTCAGTTGCCGAAGTTCATAAGCATGCAAAACAAATGGAACTTCTTCCCCTCTCACAGGACAGTGGACAGGCTGCACAGTGGGGCCGACAACTTGTTTATGCATTCGTAAACATTCGTCAATCCTCGCACACTTTTTTTCGTGCACACTTAAAAACACATTTTTGCAGCTATTCATAAATCTGTAATAAATCTCCGAAGAACTTTATTCGAACCGCGTTTGGTGTTTGGGAGAACACGCCCCCGCCCAACACAGAGTAACACGGGGCTAGAACAAAGTTGCCAGACTTTTACGCGGCGGGCAATAAAACAATTTCGCCCGAAAGTATGCCCTAAAAAATGTTGCATATCCCGCGGCGGCACAAGAAAAATCACATCTGAGGCAGCAGCAGCAACAGCAGCAGCAACAGTAGCAGCAGCAACAGCAGAAGCAGCAGCAACAGTAGCAGCAGTTGCTGCTACAACAACAGCAACAACAACAGCATCGCAGGCATTTCAAAGATTTATGCTTCGTGCCATTAAAATTGTATTTCATTTTTTTTTGTTTCGTTCAACTTTTCTTGCTTCATTTTTTTCGGCCAACTTTCCAGCTGCAACTTTCTTGCTGCTCGCTGTTCGCTTATTGCCATTGTTACAATGTGCAGGGGGCGTGTCAGGGCCGCCTGCTTAGCACACAAAGTAACTTGGCGAAAGTTTGCATTGTGCGCTTTGAAGTGTGTGTCTCAGTGTGTGTGTGTGGGTGTTTTGTTTTTGCACCTGTCTGTGTGACACCTTTGACGACTTGAGTTCAGAAGTTCACCTTTTCTCTTCCCCTCTGCCTTACCTGACCAACGATGTGTCGCGTTAAAAACTATTTTACGGCACGCGTGCAAAACAATCCACACAATCTGAATTGTGGCGCCATAGCCGGCAATAATTTGAATACCCTTTATTCTTCAGGCATATATAGAGGGGCACATCATGCATAATTTTCCTGCCATTTGCCGCAGCTGTCGATGAATGCAATTTGCGCTTGGCTTGATTCGAATTGCAGCTGCAGTTGCCAACATTGCAGACAAATGCAGAGTTTGCAACAGTTTCCAATTAGTTGCACATCATGTCGAATATGTCTGTTAATTCCGGCGGTAATGGTCTGTCTGCTTGTCAAGCTGCTTATACATATCATATATCATCTGTGATGCATGCGAAGATCGAAGACGAAGCTTTATATTCATGTTGAAACAGTATGAATTACTATTCCCTTTGATTGGCAAGTAAGTAAACATAAATACTTGCTTTATATGTCGCCTACTATATGCCCATTAAACATATTATAAGTAAAATTAATTAGGTATTTAGTTCAAGTAATTAATCCTTTTTAACTACTTTAATTCTGGAATTATTTTATACAGGTTACACTGTACATACCACGCTTTTATTTGTAATCCAGTGCAGCGCATGAAATTGATGAACATTTAATGAAGCAAGTGTCGATATGCCCGCCAAACATTGTCGACACCAAGCTTGAACCGCAAATTGCAGACATCAGCACACATAGGCACAGCACACACACACATATACACACACATGCACAGCACATTCACAGACAACTGCAAATGCGTTTTGCAAAGCCTGCGCGCCTCTCAAATTTGATTTGTGCTAATCAGTTGACCAAGCAAATGATTCGTCTGTTTGCCCACAGCCATAGATGGTTCGCTTCACTCTTCCCCGCCTCCCGCCTCTCCCCACTTTATTCACCATGTATTCCCGACTCATTTGTGTTTGCTTTGTTTGCGCCGAGTTAGGCCTGATTGACTGCAGGCCTAGCTGGACTTGCTTGACTTACCCGGCGCCCACATGAGCCTTGACTATGACTGATCTAAAGTTAATTACGAGCATTATTGTGGCTCGACATGTGCAGCTAAGTGCCAAGTTATTCGCATAATTACAGACTTTTCGTGGACCAGTCTGGCTGAACTGTCATTTCTCTGCAGATTGTTTGTTTTTTCCGCAAGCAGTTAAAGTATTTGTGTTTTCTTTCGTTTCTCTTGCTAGTTCCGCCTTTGTTTATCTGCCCTTTTGACTTTGTTGTGCCCTGTTCCTGCTTAGCTTTATGATGGTGATTGATTAGTTGCTCGCCAGCTGTTGCACTGGACTGGGGGCACTGTGGCAGCTTTCTCTCTCTCTCTTTCCCTCTCTTGGAAAGAAGTCAAACTGGTAAAGTCTTTAATGCTTTACTTTGCAACTCTAAAAAGAGGCTTCAAACTCTAAGTCTCACTCATTACACTTGAAGCGCCATCGAGTCGACAATAATTTAATGAAATTACCAAAAGAGCGCCGCATAAATTGCCAACCCCACAGCAAGTACCACAAATTATTGTTATCAGGCAAACCCACACACACACTCTCAAGCGGCAAAGGATGGTCAGGACTGTGCGCCATTTAATGCCACAAATTTTCAACATAGGCCCGAGGCTGGACCCAAAATAAAAAGAGTAGGTCCAGCCTCAAGTTTCATTGTTTTATGTGACGGAAGTTTCAGAGACGAGCATAAAACAAATGGCGTCCATATTCGCCTGGCCATTTTGGTGATTATGCCTGATTTTCATTTAGATGATGGACGAGGCCTGTGAGCAGCTTGCTGTCTGCGCTACTCTTTCGCTGTCTCCCTCTCTTTCTCTTTCTTTCTGCTTGCCAGGCAATCTGGCCACCGCATAGACTTGGCCAATTGGTCGAGGCGTGTGTAACATTTTTATGTCTGCGTCGCGTGAGCTGTCAACAAACCATAAAAAGTTTTATTTTTAATGCTGGCACGAGCCACCAGGCTTCAATTTTGTCACACTGTTGCAGCTAGCAGGCCGTGCGTGTGCTTGTGTTTGTGTGTGTGTGGTGAGTGATTTTATAATTTCATTTCGTTTTATGTCTAGCTCTGCAGAGTTGCTGATAAAGTTCCCCTCTCTCCCCTTTTACACATCACCCTTTTTGCATATGCCTATTGAAAATGGGCAATTTAGAGTTCTAAGGGAAATTAATCTAATACTTTTTGTGTTGAGTTTATTATCATGGGAAATGCGGCAATTGCCCCCGACTGTGCCAGCTTAAATTTCATGCACAAAAGTAGGCAACAAAGCGGGTCAAGCAAAGGCAGGCTTCGATTGCTTTGGCATGCCATAAACTATGTTTTATTGCTATAAAAAAAGGCAAATTAAACTTAAGTTTTTATGCATTACTATAATAAACTTTAATGTAATGTAATTGTGCACTTTTCAATGTTCATTTACTGCTCATTTATTTGTTAATTTTAAACAAACATTTGCTTACTCGAGTGGGAGTGGTAAATCAACCAATGAGCAACTGGCAACACATGCTCGACTATTTAATTAATCGCCTAGATGAAGTCGATGTTGCGCACCAAGTGCACTTCTCAATGGCAATTAGTTGCATTCAATGGCCGTTTACAATCGATCAACACGGCGTATGATTAATATGCTGCCTTGTTAGAGTCGATGTGCGATGCCACAGCCTGGGCACATAAAACTGATTTACCGACTGTGTTCAGGTGAGATTAATTGCCGACAAGAGGGACAGTTCGAGGGTGAACTCGGTTAAGTTATTTGAAGAGTAATTCAACTTTGGCTGCCTTTAAATTGAGGCAATTAATATTTGCTGCTGCCGTTGCTGCTGCTGCTGCTGCTGTCACGCCTCGAGGTATTCGAAATCAATTTCACTTTATTATTATTATTATTTAACCCTCTTATCGGCGTATCAAAAATCTTGAAAACAATTCACTAAGTAAGCAAACTCCTGGCGGGGAAATAGCCTCCTCTCTCCCTCGCCTCCGCCTGTTCCTTCTGCTCCCCCTTCTTTTGTTTACCCCGTGGCACGCCTTTGCGCCGGAAATTCAATTCAATCGAGCTCTGTCTTTGGTGGAGCAGAGCTACAGCACGAGTACATTAAATCAAAATCATTGTAGGTTCTCCAAACATTGCAAGGCAGGTGAGTGTGCCTGTGGGCAGGGGCAGGGGGAGGGAAGAGGTGAAGGGAGACCACTCAGCGGCTGGCAAACAAACCTTTAACTTTATCAAAGGTGCTAAATTCCTCAAAGTGTCGTTGGCATCTCGCGAAATCAAATGCAAACAAGTCGAGCGCGCGTTTTCAGCGTTAGCCAAATAGATTCCACTCCTCACCACCCCCTTTCTCTACACACACACAACCGGAATGGAGGCGTGTGAGCGTGCTGTGTGTGTGTGGGCGTAGACAGGCATAAATTTGCGTTCCTGTCGCAGCTACGTGCTGTGCGAGTGCCTAAAGGATTATGGGCGGGCAGGCAGGAAGGCGAGCAGCCATGGAGGTAGACAGGCGGGGGGAGGGGTAGGCGTGGCGTCCTTGATACTGAAGCAAGGCAGAGTTGGCTCGAGCTATTTGATATCACAGTCGCTGGGAAGGCGTAACGCCCGCACAGTTATTGCTAAAGATGTGAAAATGCTGCAGGCAAGTGATTGACTCTGATATACCCCATGCACACTTTAATATACTGTGAGTGAAATTGAAAATCAGCCAAGGTTATTGACGGGGCAAAGCAACCGCCCTAACTGCGGATTGAATGCCACACAAAGCAGCAGCCAATATACCCGGCCTGCTGCCCCCTGCACGTAAGCAGAGACTGTCGTCGAGTGTATTGCGGCTGAGTCTGCCATGTTGTGGGAATCTGAATCTGAATTCGTTTGGGGCATAGCAGAGGACTACAGGGACCTCGCTAGAGAGGGCCATAGAAATAGAGGGCGATATAAATAGCACTCACAATTGAATAAAACAGGGAATTCCTTTTTATCACATAGAGTTCTGGCAACCATAATAAAAGTAGTATTATTATCATGAGGGTGTTGTCAGTTGTTTAAAATTTAAATTGCTGTAGATTCTTTACTGCGCTTAAGTTAATTATTCTCACAATGTCAGTTACGTTCATTGCGTTAATTGCAAATCATATTGCACCCTCCACTGACATGTCTTTTCTTTCCCCTCCTTCCTTTTCCCTTAGGCAACATGGTCTACCCCACGGAGAAGCCAGACACACATAATGAGGAACTGGCGCTGGACACAAGCATCGTGCAGTCACAGAATGGTGGCAACTCCAACGTTGTTGTCACCAGCAACGCTGCAAACGGCAACAGTGGCGACAATAAACTGAATCAGCGCGTCTACGAGCCACGGGAACGCTTCATTATCACCAAAAATGTCGTCGTCATCGGGCTGGCATTCATGATACACTTCACGGCCTTTCACGGCACATCGAATCTGCAGAGTTCGGTGAATGCCGACAAGGCATTGGGCACCACCACGCTGGCCGTCATCTACGGCTCGCTCATCCTGTCGAACATATTTTTACCCATGACGGTGATTAGGTGAGTAACTATGCTAAATTTCCCGCTTGACTGCGTTGCAAAAAGTGGTGAATATGCGTGAATAATTACACAAATTGCATTTAGTCGGCGTGTCGCCCATAGAGACCGTGTTTTAATCACGTAAAAATAAACCCATTAAAGGTCAACTAATTCTTTCTTTTGCAGCGCCTTTGAGGTACTTAGATTAGATTAGACTTCATTGCCTTCTTTTCCATTCAAATTGCAGGCACTGTTAATTTTCTTTCTCTTCTCTCTTTAAGCCCATTAAAAGTTGCCTAAGAGTTTTGTCCCTTTTCTTTAAACTTATCTGCGTTTCTTTTCTCTCAAATCTGACGTCGCTCAGCGCGTTGTCATCTAATTGCTTCCACTCTCAACGGGGACGAACACGCATAAATTTTCGGCTTGCCATAAATGTTTGGCAATTGTGCGGCGTTTTTATGGCAATTTTATGCAGATGTGACAGCCAAAAGGCAGTCGAGGCATCTGAGGCAGGGACTGGGGGGCAGGGGATGAGCCACGACGTGTTTGACTGCTAAATGTCAACAGGAAGTCCTTGGATTAGGCTCGCCCATTATTGCAGTTCCCCGTGGTCCGCTTTGCGCTCCCTCTTTTTTCATCCCCCCCTTTGTCTGTCTCTCTTTCCCACTCTCTATGCCTTCCCCTGCCCACTTCTCACTCTTCTCTGCTGGCAACCATTTTGTTTGGGCTGACATTTAAACAAATCGCTAATTTATAGGATACGTTCGCTCTAGTGTCCTCCTTCTACCCCACCTCTCTCTTCCCCTTCTCTTCTCCTCCACAGTCTCACAAGTTTCATCGGATTTTTCCGACCCGTTTGACTTATTCCAGGCACGCGCGCAAGCCGTTGGCCCAAAAATGCTGACCGTGGCAACTTTAATCAGTTAACTCGATTTATTTAGATTTATGGCCGTCCTTGGCTTGGCTGCGCTGCCTACGTCCCCCCTTCCCCTGCCTTTAACTCAGCCACAAAACAAAGAAGAGCATCCCCTACCAAGCTGATGCTCTGCCACTTGCCACTTGCCACTCACCACTTACTCTAATCAACAGTTGGTTCGGCTGCCGACTGACCATGGCCCTGGCCCTGTTTACGTACATGCCCTACATCGCTGCCCAGTTCTATCCGCGCTTCCACACCCTCATTCCGGCGGCCCTGATGGTGGGCTTTGGCGGCGGTCCACTGTGGTGCTCCAAGTGCACGTACCTCTCCACTGTGTCCGAGGCATTGACCCAGGTGCGGGGCAACAATTCGCGCAAGGATGTCAACACGGTCAAGTTCTTCGGACTGTTCTTCATCTTCTACCAAATGGCTCAGGTGTGGGGCAATCTCATCTCCTCCTCGGTGTTGACATTGAGTGCTGCAGCAACAACATCGCCAGCCAACGAAACCCTGGAACTGGAGGAACTGGAGGCGAGCATCAGCCGTGTGGGCGAGCTGTGCGGCGCTCGCTTCTGTCCTGGCATCAGTGCCGAGGTGAATCCCAATCTGGTGCCGCCAGCACCGGAACAGATTCAGCTGCTCAACTCCATCTTTCTGATGTGCATGGCTGCAGCGGTGGTCATGATGGTCTTTGGCGTTAGCTCACTGAAACGGTAAGGGGGTTGTACTGTTATGGATTCCCTTACTTGATCTAATCCAACATAAATCTCTCTCCAGCTATGGCGTCAAGCGCGGCGACACTGGCGGTGGCATGTCCGGACTGAAGTTGCTCACGGTGACCATCAATCTGTTGCGCAAACGTCGCCAGATCCTCATGCTGCCCATAACCATGTTCATTGGACTGGAGGAAGCCTTTCTTGCAGTTGACTTTACACGCGTAAGCCTGCCTTGCTTTTTAGCAGAGACAACAACCTTATCTAATGCTGTTCTTATTTTTCACCACAGTCGTTTGTTGCCTGCGGTTGGGGCATTTCGAAAATAGGTTTTGCCATGATTTGCTTTGGAGTTGCCAATGCAGTTGCAGCAGGCATTGCAGGAGCTTTGGTCGAGCGCATTGGCCGTGTCACTTTGGCAGCACTGTGTGCTGTGCTTAATCTCAGTCTGCTCGCCTACATGTACACGTGGGAGGCACGTGAGGGCGACTACCTGAGCTATTGCGCCTTTGCGGCCATTTGGGGCATCTGTGATGGTATCTGGCTGGTTGTTGTCAATGGTGAGTGAAGGTTTTGAATGCACTCTGACGGATTTTATAGCGAAAGATGTTCTGTACTTTCAGCTTTCTATGGCATCCTCTTTCCCAACCATTTGATTGCCGCCTACAGCAACTTCCGTTTGTGGGAGAGCACGGGTTCGGTTATTGGCTACGTCATCAGCTCGCAGCTGTGCACATCCACCAAACTGACCATACTGATGTGTGTCATGGTGGTGGGATGCATTGGGTGAGTGTACTTGCTATATGAGTATTGAAAGTTACAGTTTGACAATCATTTCTTGATTCTAGTTACGGTCTGATCGAGTATCGTGTGTGGCAAAAGCAGAAGAATCTGGAGGCCATGCTGAGTGATTGATCCAGCAATCTACGATCAATACAACAATTGCCAATCTTGTGATATTGCCAGTCTACCATAAAGCAGCAATTAAGAACAATAAAGTGCTCACGTGCATAACTAGATTTAACATTTCATAAAATAATTAAGCAATTTTCGACAATAAAACACACACGGTTGTTCACATTTTTAATTATATCTGTTTTTTATTACAATTATTTAAATATTTGTTCAGTTTCTCATTCTTTTTCTGTGTACCATTTAAATTTTGTAATTGAAATATTCTTGTTTTTTTTTCCGTCTGTTCGTATTTTATTTATGTTGTTTTCATCGTTTAAATTGCTACATAAATTTGCTTATTCTAAATTTTTAGTGCGCTGCCATTCTGTTGTTTTTTGGGTTGTTGTTTGTTTGTTTCATTTGCTTATGTTTTCTTTTTTGGGGGAGTCTGATGGCCAAATGAGAATTTGTAATTGCTAGAGTTAGTAATTTGTTTATAAATTGTTTAAATTAAATACACTTTAGTATACATATACATATTACTTGAATATAGCCAACGCATTAAATGCAAATATTCTTTAATCGTCGCTTAAGGTTTATCGAGAATTCTCCCACTTCTTATCCTCCTTCTTCTTCTTCTTCTTCTTTTTCTTGTGTCATTTGTGTTGCCATTTTGGTTTTGCGCTTAGCCATAAAAATGATTAAATGTTAATTTCTCTTTATGAATTTTATTATAGATGCTTTTTCTGTAGTATTCAATTAGATTTCATTTTGTTTTTGTTTTCGTTTTTGTTTTCTGGAATGGCACATCGATATCATGTAAAATGGGGCCCTAAAAACTGCACAAGTCTGCACTCGACTTTAGACTACTTTTAGGCTATTTGGGATATGGTTAATATTAGTCATAGTTTAATATATAATATGATAAGTGGTAGATGGGGAAGAGGGGAAAGGGGGACATATGCTGATACTCGTCTCATCGTAAATGCTATGACACACTGCTTTACTTTACATGGCCTACACTCTAATCGCTAAGTGTTTAAAACTATCACATAATACACAAATACACACACACACACTAACTATGTACAGTTTATAGCACGACTCTCCAAGATCCTCATCTCTGTCTCCGTTTCCGTCTCCCTCTCTGGTATGTACACGCCCTACTAGACCATGCCCTTGGACATCATGCGCACTGTGTTCTTCAGCGCCTGCCGCTTGTTGCAGAACCAAATGCGGATCACTTCGCGCTCGTAGCCAAGCTGGTGGGCCAAGCCGGTGATTTCGGTTCCTGTCCAGGGAGAGAGGTGAATTGAAAAGTGAAGGGCAATATTAAAACACATGCACGAAAGTAGGCAACAGTTTTGCACGCAGTCGAAAGTTACCACTCACCCGACGGATGCGTATTGCGCTCGAAGTGCGCGTTCAGCAGCTCCAGCGCCTGCGGTGTGAATGAGGTGCGTCGCTTTCGCTTCTTCGACGGCTCCACGCCTATATAATCCGTCAGATGATTCTGGCCCGACTTGTAGCGATTCCAGTGACTATGGAAATACATGAAAAATAGAAATGCAGTTTAGCTTTGGCTGCCACTTGCAAGGGGTGCACGGCGCGTGGAACTGCCTCCATACTCTCACCTCTCTTCGGCCTCCTTCATCCAACGCTCGAGGACGGGCTTGATTTTCTGCGCACTCTTTGGTGTGATATCCAGTTTCTCGAACCTATTGTGGAGAGAGAGAGAGAGAGAGAGCAGGAGGAGTGGGAGGAGAGGAGAGTTTAGCATTAGGTCAACTCACTCGCCTTGCATTAAAACGTAAAAGAAACGTAACTAAAGTGCCAGGACATTGTCAAGTAGCATACTTTCTTCTTCTTCTTCATCTTCTTGTTCTTTTTTTCTTTTTTTTTTGCATTTACGTACGAAATTTGTTGTTCAAAGCTGCTGAAATTGCTCGTTGGCAATGCCCTGGCCAATTTCTCATTAAAAAGCGCATACTTGTAACATAAGAAATAAGACAAAAACTTAAAAAATGAGCTCTTGCACTTTAGTTAGGTTTCACACACATACACACACACACACGGGTACACACACACACACACATACATGTTCTGTTGTTGCGTCGACAGCTGAGCGGCGTACATCTGCGCAGCGAGTGCACTGCTTGCGTTTTGTCATTTCACATTTGACATTTAACATTTGTTGTGACACGGGGACAACAATCGACGACGACGACGAGGTGCGACGAGTTCAAGTTCGGCAGCGAGTGAGAAGGAGTGTGAGAAGGAGAGACAGTTGGCGATTTGTTTGTCGATTTGGCGATTTAAAAATAAACAAATAAAATAAATAAAATTAATTTTGCATTATCGTTGATCACATTGAGATTTGAAAACATTAACAATCAATATAGAATTATTGCGATAGTTTGTAATAAATTTAAGTATTTGTTCGAAATGTCCTGGCACTCTAAAGATTGTTCCAGAAATATTGTAAAACTAAACTAAAATTAAAGCTTCAACAAATGAAAAACAACTTTGAGGAGGATCTTCGCTTTTAAATTGAAATTGTAACTGAATTTGCCGTTGAAAATAATTGATTTTAATTTTTGCCATTTGAGAAACTTAAGTCATAGATAGAACAAAAGTATCTTCGATTCTGTTGGTACAAGAAATTATGCATAACATTAAATACATATAACTATGTGCAGCTAAGCCCGTATCAGTTAATGCGAAGATCGGTAGATAACATGCGAATCTTAGATAATCTTAAAGTGTTGCAACCGGTTCTCTGATTTGTTAAGTTACCCAGCCGTTTGGGTTTATATTATATGTATAATTGCATCGCCTCTTCCTCCCATAGCTCACCTGCATATGGCACTCTGACTGTAGGCGGGTCCCTCGGTCACTGAGAGCGCCTGACCCACCTGGGTCTGGGTGAGGCCCAGCGAGAGGCGACGCAACTTGAATGCCTTGGCGAACTCCTTGATCTCATCCAGGTCTATGCCGTCGACCACATTGGTGGTTGCCTGATTGATGGTGGGTTCATCTGCAAAAGACACAGAGAGAGAGAGAGAGAGAAGGATCAAGGGTTAAAGACGAGTACGCTCCAGTTGGTTAAAGTCACTTAAGTGCTACGCTAAAGAGGCTAAACACGCGGCTAATGGCACCGACTCAAGGTAATAACTGTCAATGTGAAACGACGACATAAATTGCCGTCGAGTCGCGGCTGCACTGGGCTTAATTACAGTTAATTGCGGTAATTGCGAAATATTATTAGAGCGTCGCAGGTAAATTGATAAAACTCATTTGCCGTTTGCCCAGGAAGACGAAGCTCGAAGGTGCCACGAGTTGTAGTAAGAGTTGTTGTTGCTTTTGTTGCTGTTGCAGTTACAGTTATTATTATTGCTGCCACTTAGCGCTTGTTATGCTTGTCTATGAGGTAAGAGCGCTTACTTATTGCCTTTATCTGCTTAATTTGTTAGCAGCTGCTGCTGACTTCAACTTGGCAAACTACACGCACAGAAATTTGATTTATTTATTAATGATATGCAGGCGACAACAAGGAGACGACGACGACGACGAGGAGGACGACGACTCCGGCAGAGACACCATCATCAGGCAGCAGGCAACAGCAAAAGCAAAGCCATTCACTGTAACTGTAACTGCAGCCTGGCGCTTTAGCGGTAATTAAGATGCGCCCCAGACCAGCCCCAGCATCAATCCCAGCCCCAGTCTCAGCTCCAGCACCAGCCTTAGTTCTATCCTTGCCAGCATCCTTGCTGGGCCATAACTTGACTGTTATTCTCGTTGTTGTTGCTGCTGCTGCTGCTGTCGTCGCAGCTTTGTTGCTTGTTTGGCTTCGAGAGTGAAATATGTCATTAAATACGAAAACATCTTAAGTTTTTGTATGCATCAATTAGTAGTAATTAAGCTGCATATTGTCTGCAATTTGTATGCGATGCGAGAGACACTAGAGAGCTGCTGCTGCTGCTGCTGCCACTGCTGCCATCAAGCACACTGTGGAAGTGGAAGAAGTAGCCGCAGGCAAAGCAAACGATCCCCACCAATGCAATTGAGACCACGTTACGTAGTACTAAACCCGCCAGCAGCTGATGGCAAGAGAGAGAGAATGCTAAAGGGGAGAAGGCAGCCTAGGGGTTGGGGTATGGGGGGTTGACTTGATGCAGCTGCAGCTTTAGCATTGGCTGCTTGTTGTGCTGATTGCATTTTTAATGCAACCCAAGTTTCAATTAAGCCCCAAGTGAGGTGGCTACGTGGCTGCCTAGTTCCCTCCACAGAGAAATTGAGACCGATTGCGAAGGCTTTGACTAACTATAGCGAACAATTTCCTTTTTGTCATTAAATATCAGTTTTTGGCAATATACGATGTAAACTTAAATATTGTGATTACTTGTGAGTTATAATAAACATTTCTTGTTCAAATTTGTAATTAAATACATTTCAGAAATTGATAATTATTTGTATTTAAGATAAAGTTCTTGTAGTTTCTGTTATGAAATTTAATTATATTTAAAATTAATTTTATATGTTCCCAATATTAATAATTACTTCCCTATATACTTAAAAAAAATACAGACAGATTTATATATTATATATTTGTACAAGAATTGCATTTCATCATTAAATCAACTTTTGCTCAACTGAATTCCCATTTGAAGTTGATTGCTTTAATTTACAGCAAATTAGAAGAAAGGACTCTAAAATATAAGCTTACACAATTAGTCGAAATATTCAAGTAGCCCAAAACACACACACACATTGAGCTTAGGCACTCATCATAACATTTGAGTGCAGGTGAATAACTCAATGCGAACTCTGCAGCCAGTGAATAATTTTGAATTGATGCAGTTGCCTGTTGCTGCTGCTGCTGATGATGATGATTTGAGATGAGATGAGAGGCTGCTTTCAAGAGTTTGGTAAAATACACGTGTGCAACATGGCGTATGAGTGATATGCGCTGCAAGTTATTTTCGGCAACTTTTTCAACATTAATTAACGCAATTCGACAGCAATGAAACTTTGCGCTGCGTTTTAAATGCAAACAAACGCTAACAACTTGACTGGATTTGCTCTATGTAATTTCCAAGAGAAGGAAGAAGAGGAGGAGGAAGAAGAGGATGAAGAAGAAGAAGGAGAAGAAGAATATGCATGGCAAGTTTCAAGGGCGGATCGGCTTAGAAGCGCAAGGCAGCAAATGGAATATTCGAATTTGGCCCTTGTCGTGTGGGAGTAAGTGTCAATGCGAGTGTGTGTGAGTCTGTGAGTATATGTGTGTGAGTGTATAAGTGTGTTTGCAAAACTTTTGCTGCACACTTCGCCGGCATCCGCGGGGCACAGTTCATAATTGATGCAGCCGCGACAGTCAGCGAGCTGCGCTAAACAAAACTCGAGGCAAAGATTTTGCAACGTGTTGCCAAAACTTGCAACTTGATGTCAGCCAGAAAGTGTTGGCCAAATTAGCAGCAACGTTGAGGCTGTCACGCGTCACAGGATTAGGCAGAGCAGGCACTGCCAGCAGGAATAACAGTTGGCGCTTAAGCTACTCTAACTTATGAATGAGATTGAGGCAAATTGAAAAAAGAGTCGATCTTTACTCACTCGGTGAATCCATGAGCAGGTCATTGTCGTTCTCGTTGCCATTGGGCGACATTTGCGGCGGTTCGCTGCGCGACGAGGGGCTCAGCTTGAGCGGCTGCATGAGGGAGACACCCGACGACGTCGATGGTCCCGGACCGGGAGAATCTTCACGCGGCGAGGATGATGCGGCACGCGTGGCTGTTGCCGTTGGCGGGCCCAGGGATTTGGTGATGGTCAGCTCGCCATTGGAGGCGTTGAGTCTGCAAAAGGAAAGAGAAAAGCAGATCAGCCTCACAGCCTGCCCAGCTATAGCTTTGCTTACCTATTGATGCTGCTAAGTACGTTGCTGGCGGAGCTGGACGCCGCCGCTGCAGCACAGCTGGAGGCTGTGGCAGTTGCAGCATTCGAGCCGCTGCCTAAACTTGGTCCATTTCCGAGATAGTCGCGCTCCAGACGCGGCGAGCTGCCCATGTTGAGGGCGTGCACAGGCGGCGAATGCGTGCGGAACAATGGGGATGAGTAGCCTCTTTCGTTGCTGCTGCTGCTGCTGGTGACAGCAGCTGTTGCAGCAGATACAGTCGGGGTCAGGCGTCCGGCCAGCGTGTTGCCTGCCCCACGTTCGTGTGGCATGTGAGCAGCACTGGAACTGCTCAGACCCGAACTGGCACGCGTCGCAGTCGCTGTGGGCGTGTGCGATCGTCGCTCGAGTCGCTCGTGATGCTGGCTGAGATTCATGCCCGTCGAGCCGGAGGAACCACGGCCAGGGCTGTGCTTGGGCGACGAGGCTGGGGCGCTGCGCAGATTGTGCCCGAAGTGATGTCGAGCCAGTGCTGCCGAGGGCGGCAGTGCCGGCGGCGAAACGCTGCTGCTGCTGCTGCTCAGCTCGAGTGGCTTCAGTTCCAGCTGCGGCGCTGTCAGCTCGTCGGGATGCCGCAGACTTATTTGAGGATGCGACGATGTGGACGCCGTTGACGACGTGCTGTGCAGATGATGATGATGCAGATGCGTCTGCGTCTCGGGCTTGATGTGCAGCTGCTGCTGCAACAAGAAAGCTGCAGCTGGCGGAGGCGGCGGCGGTGGCTGCTTGGCCGGCAACGCGGGGCTGCCTACGGTGGGGGAACCGCTGGGCGGCGTGCGCTCCGCCGAGCGTCGCAAGTCGGCGGCCAGATGCGCGTGTGGCAAGTGACTTGCTGCTGCTGCAGCCGCTGCTGCCGCTGCCAGTTGCTGCTGCTGCTGTTCCCGCTCGCGTTCGCGCTGCTGTTGCTGGTGATTGGCGGCGGCAGCGGCAAACAGCTCGGGATGCAGCGCCGTCAGCAACTGCTGCACGCCCGTCGAGAAGAGATTCGGCTTGAGTAAATTCGTGGGAGTTTGCGCCAATTGTGGCAAGGCGGGCGCATGTTGCAGCGTGGCCAGTGGCGGAGCAAGCAGCTCCCTTTGCTGTTGCTGATGTTGCTGCTGCTGTTGTTGTTGCTGTTGCTGCTGCTGTTGGTAGCTAGCAAAGGCGCCGAAAGCATTGGGCAGAAACTGCTCGCTGGTGGGAATCTGCGGGCTCACTGGAATGGTGAGGATAGTCTGCACGGCGATGCCTGAGAGGGGGAAGAGAGGAAGAAGAAACGGTAAAGAGAAGGGAAGAGATTAGAGATAAGTTCAATAAGCGCAGATTATAAAAACAAGATGAATTTATCTAATACTTACATAAAAAATAATAAGATAAATAAAAGGAATCAAAACTAATGTAATAACGAGAGCAACAGTCGCGCAAAACGCGACAGTGGGATACCCTTCGACCTATTTTCCCGTGTAGTTTCATTTGTTAAATTCATACACATATGCATATGCACATGCTTTGAAATTAATCCCGACAGATGGCGCTCTCGCCCGCCTCCCTTGTTAGCTGACAGAAGCACTTGGTTTTATGCTCATACTTTCTTAAATAACTTCTGTGATTATTATCCGATCGGATTGTAATTTGGAGACTACGTAGATATTTCATTCAGCTTAGTATATGTCAGAAAGTTGTATCTTTTATACAGCGCTAACAAATTGAGTTGAAAAAATAAATTATTGATTTGTGGGGGCGGTGGGCGTGGCACCTAACATTTGAAAAAAACTTGATCAGCTTATGGTACACAGGAGTCTTCCTGCCAAATTTGGTAACTCTAGCTTTTATAATAGCTGAGATCTGTGCGTTCACACAGACAGACGGACAGACCTTAATTGACCCTATGGTCAAAATAAACATCTAAATTAAGGGTATTGCTTCGATATTTTCCACAATTTTCATCGCAAATACTTTTGGCGGGACTTTTTATACTACTTATGACTAGCTTTATAAATATAAGTCAAAATATCATAATTCTAAATTTTGAAAAATTCTAAAAATGTTGTAAGGGGGGACCCTTTGGTCAAAATAAACACCTAAATTAAGGGTATTTCTTCGATATTTTCCACAATTTTCATCGCAAACACTTTTGGCGGGACTTTTTATACTACTTATGACTAGCTTTATCAATTAAAGTCAAAATAACACAATTCTAAATTTTGAAAAATTCTAAAAATGTTGTAAGGGGGGACCCTTTGGTCAAAATAAACACCTAAATTAAGGGTATTTCTTCGATATTTTCCACAATTTTCATCGCAAACACTTTTGGCGGGACTTTTTATACTACTTATGACTAGCTTTATCAATTAAAGTCAAAATAACACAATTCTAAATTTTGAAAAATTCTAAAAATGTTGTAAGGGGGGACCCTTTGGTCAAAATAAACACCTAAATTAAGGGTATTTCTTCGATATTTTCCACAATTTTCATCGCAAACACTTTTGGCGGGACTTTTTATACTACTTATGACTAGCTTTATAAATATAAGTCAAAATATCACAATTCTAAATTTTGAAAAATTCTAAAAATGTTGTAAGGGGGGGACCCTTTGGTCAAAATAAACACCTAAATTAAGGGTATTTCTTCGATATTTTCCACAATTTTCATCGCAAACACTTTTGGCGGGACTTTTTATACTACTTATGACTAGCTTTATAAATATAAGTCAAAATATCACAATTCTAAATTTTGAAAAATTCTAAAAATGTTGTAAGGGGGGACCCTTTGGTCAAAATAAACACCTAAATTAAGGGTATTTCTTCGATATTTTCCACAATTTTCATCGCAAACACTTTTGGCGGGACTTTTTATACTACTTATGACTAGCTTTATCAATTAAAGTCAAAATATCACAATTCTAAATTTTGAAAAATTCTAAAAATGTTGAAAGGGGGGACCCTTTGGTCAAAATAAACACCTAAATTAAGGGTATTTCTTCGATATTTTCCACAATTTTCATCGCAAACACTTTTGGCGGGACTTTTTATACTACTTATGACTAGCTTTATCAATTAAAGTCAAAATATCACAATTCTAAATTTTGAAAAATTCTAAAAATGTTGTAAGGGGGGACCCTTTGGTCAAAATAAACACCTAAATTAAGGGTATTTCTTCGATATTTTCCACAATTTTCATCGCAAACACTTTTGGCGGGACTTTTTATACTACTTATGACTAGCTTTATCAATTAAAGTCAAAATATCACAATTCTAAATTTTGAAAAATTCTAAAAATGTTGTAAGGGGGGGACCCTTTGGTCAAAATAAACACCTAAATTAAGGGTATTTCTTCGATATTTTCCACAATTTTCATCGCAAACACTTTTGGCGGGACTTTTTATACTACTTATGACTAGCTTTATCAATTAAAGTCAAAATAACACAATTCTAAATTTTGAAAAATTCTAAAAATGTTGTAAGGGGGGACCCTTTGGTCAAAATAAACACCTAAATTAAGGGTATTTCTTCGATATTTTCCACAATTTTTTGGCGGGACTTTTTATACTACTTATGACTAGCTTTATAAATATAAGTCAAAATATCACAATTCTAAATTTTGAAAAATTCTAAAAATGTTGTAAGGGGGGACCCTTTGGTCAAAATAAACACCTAAATTAAGGGTATTTCTTCGATATTTTCCACAATTTTCATCGCAAACACTTTTGGCGGGACTTTTTATACTACTTATGACTAGCTTTATAAATATAAGTCAAAATATCACAATTCTAAATTTTGAAAAATTCTTAAAATGTTGTAAGGGGGGACCCTTTGGTCAAAATAAACACCTAAATTAAGGGTATTTCTTCGATATTTTCCACAATTTTCATCGCAAACACTTTTGGCGGGACTTTTTATACTACTTATGACTAGCTTTATCAATTAAAGTCAAAATATCACAATTCTAAATTTTGAAAAATTCTAAAAATGTTGAAAGGGGGGGACCCTTTGGTCAAAATAAACACCTAAATTAAGGGTATTTCTTCGATATTTTCCACAATTTTCATCGCAAACACTTTTGGCGGGACTTTTTATACTACTTATGACTAGCTTTATCAATTAAAGTCGAAATATCACAATTCTAAATTTTGAAAAATTCTAAAAATGTTGTAAGGGGGGACCCTTTGGTCAAAATAAACACCTAAATTAAGGGTATTTCTTCGATATTTTCCACAATTTTCATCGCAAACACTTTTTGCGGGACTTTTTATACTACTTAAGACTAGCTTTATAAATATAAGTCAAAATATCACAATTCTAAATTTTGAAAAATTCTAAAAATGTTGTAAGGGGGGACCCTTTGGTCAAAATAAACACCTAAATTAAGGGTATTTCTTCGATATTTTCCACAATTTTCATCGCAAACACTTTTGGCGGGACTTTTTATACTACTTATGACTAGCTTTATAAATATAAGTCAAAATATCACAATTCTAAATTTTGAAAAATTCTAAAAATGTTGTAAGAGGGGACCCTTTGGTCAAAATTTTTCTTCGATATTTTCCACAATTTTCATCGCAACCACTTTTGGAGGGACTTTTTTACTACTTATGACTAGCATTATAAATTTAAGTCAAATCAGTAAGAAAAGCCACAGTCGCGCAGCACGCGACAGTGGGATACCCTTCTTCCTATATTCCCGTGTGGTTAAATTTGTTAAATTTATTCATGCACATGCTTTACAGTTATTCCCGACAGACATGGCTCAATCGACTCGGCTTGTGATCCTGAGCAAGAATATATATACTTTATGGGGTCTCCGACGCCTCCTTTTGCCTGTTACATACATTTGCACAAAGTTAGTATACCCTTTTTTGACCATTTTCAATGGTCGAAGGGTATAAAAATGTGATAAGTATAGTAAAGTGCCTTTAATACTCTTCAATATCATGAATATATAGTAATAACATTATATTAAATGTTCTCTACCCTAACACCCTGTGGCGTGCAGCACTTAGCAACACTTGACTGTGTGCAACTGTCAAAATATTTGATATAGAAAACATTTTAGTATTCAACTTATTGCACATGTAATTTGACAGTCGCATTCAAAGCGGGGTAGCTCATTCTCCTTTCCAGTTGTTTTTATAGGCGCTGTGCTAAACAACAGTTGATTAAACCTAGTCAGCTAGAGATTGTAACACTTTCAATCGTAACTGACATCATTAGGGAATATCTTTTAAATATAGACTATAATACAATGCGCACTGGCACGCAGAGCTGACAAGTTGAAAGTGTGCAGACTTTATGGCGCTTGGTGACGCTAAAAGTAATACTTAGTTACTTGTAGAATGTTACATGTTGAGTATACTTTTTAAAGTAATATAGTAACATAAAATATATTAAGTGTAAAATACTGTTTTGTTATCTATGGTATTAACCATCTTGTTCAGAATAAAAGTCTAACTAGACTTAAGGTACAACTAAGTAAACTTGAAATAAGTAGCAAAGTGACAAAGCTCCAGAACACAAACTCACAGTATGTCTGGCGTTGCCCCATATGAGATGTGAAACTCTAGAAAGGCACCTTCTTGGAATTAAAGAGATAAGGTAAATAAGTCAAGGAAACATCTTAGAATTCTTAGGAAACACTGAAGT